>OZ004708.1:96368871-99318871 GCA_963924515.1 Vespertilio murinus
CAGAAAACATCTGCATACGGAGTAATATTAGCTACAGTTGGTGTCTCAAGTGAGAATCCGCCTGACAGCCCCATTTATTATATCTGGGTAGGCTTTATTACAGAGTCGCTCCCATTTGAACTTTCCCTCTGCAAGGTACAAACAAGTCCCTGATGTATTCATCTCTTGCCTTAAAAACAACATTTTGAAATGCAGGGGAGATTGCAGCCGTAGATAACATTTCAGTTATAATAAGAGAGGCCAAGTGTGAGCCAGATTTAAAACAATAACGGCAATAAAGACGCTTGGAAGCGTTGTCCGTTATTAAGCCATATGGTTCACGTTGCCTGCAATGCTCTTTTGTTTCCTGCCTGTGTTGTCAGCCTTCGTGTGATTGTTGTGATTTGTCGTGTCTAGCGCATTGCTGTTGCAATATATTAGGCTAATCATTCTGCTCCCTTTAAGAACACTGTCACGATCTGTTCCCCTTTGGGTAGGGCTGGCCACTGATGCTAAAACATGTCATTGTCAAAACAAGCGCAATTACTACCACCAACATCCCTCCCCACCTCCTCCCAAGACTCCTTTTTACCGATTAGAAATCAGCCTTTTGAGGCTTAGGAAGGTACTCTGGGGTAGCTATGGGAAATATTCAAAGAATGACCTACCGGTGAACTTTGTTCATTGTGTGTTAATGAGGAATTGAATTGTTACAAATCAGAGGTATTCGTGTTGGTGTGTGTGTTATACGCGTGTGTCTTCCACAGCAGTGATGTTTAGTAACTATTGTTCCTACATATCGATTTCTTTGACAAGAGTTTCAGTGGAGTTTGTTTCTTTCTAACTCCACTGAATCAGGCGCCTCTGGAGGTGTTCTCTGTCACCCTGAATCCTGGGACACAAGCCCTCAACTCAGTCCTGACAGGCAAGCAAGGGGCACCTAAGTGTTTTCTTCTTGCCTTCCCTCCTCACTTGCACTTTCTTAAACGTGTCCCAGGACTCAACACCAGGAACTAAAACAGGGCTCCCGTTCAGCGGACTGGTGGTCAGCATGCAGCTGTTTATGTAAATCTGTGAAAGGCCAATATGTTTATTTTTTCATGTCAACATGTCTTAACATTTCCCATGTGAGAAAAAATTTCAAGCAAACTATTTGCATGCTACAAACTTGATTTTTAGGACATTCTAGAGCAGTAAGCCCCATATTTCTCTATCAATTAAAATAAAAATTTATGAGCATTCCAATACCCACAGGCCTCTATTAGTTACAAACTAAGATGATGCTTTTTCCTGCTCCTTTGGGGATTTCTGCCAGATTTCTTCAGGTCTTCAATCATCTTCCCCTAGCTCCCTCTGAGGTATCCATTCTCAATCACCCGCTCCTTTATTCTTTGTTTATGCTCTTTCTGTGTCTGGAGCACCTACTTTCCCCCAATCCACACTACCTTTCTTGACTTTTGTTATTTGAAGACCTTTCACTTTGTTAATTTTGATTCTTTTTCTTTTTCAGTTGAAATAAACCAACACACACACACACACACACACACACACACACACACTCTTTAGGATACCCCTTAATCTAGAGAGATTCAATACATGTCAAAGATAACCATAGGCATCTGTGATAAATAATGTGCAAAGATCAAAACCACATGCTATGGGGTGTAAAGGTGGAGAGACACCTGTTTAATGAGGAAAGGCTTCTTTTAGAAAATATAATACTTTATTCTTACTATAAATATAGTACACATTTAGAGTGATGTCAGCAAGATGGCTGAGTAAGAAGCATTAGGTGCCGAAACCGGTTTGGCTCAGTGGTAGAGCGTTGGTCTGTGGACTGAAAGGTCCCGGGTTCGATTCCGGTCAAGGGCATGTACATTGGTTGCGGGCACATCCCCAATGGGGGGTGTGCAGGAGGCAGCTGGTCAATGTTTCTCTCTCATCAACGTTTCTAGCTCTCTATCTCTTTCCCTTCTTCTCTGTAAAATATCAATAAAATATATTTAAAAAAGAAGCATTAGGCCTCCGTTCTCCCACAGACACCCGCTTATCAATACTTTTTTGAGAATTCTAGAGATCAGCTCAGAAGTTTCAACACTCAGATCAGTATAAAACCAAGGAGGATTCTAGTGACAGTGGTAGGAAAGGTCGCTGTATTTTGTAGTCACCAGTGCCCCCCTTCTTTCTGACCTAGTGTGGTGCAATGGGAAAGGCAGCCTTATTTGGAAACTGCAGGTAACACACAGTGTTACCACAACACATTAGAGCTGCAGTTCTGCAGACAGACACCAGGGGGAGGAAGAGATTATGGACTTCTGAGAAGAAGCAGGGATAAACTGTTTAGGGAATTTGAGAGGACTAAAAGCACATGCACATACCCAGTGGATGTTACATCCTCAGAAAAGGTTTGCTGGATCCTAGAATCTCTAGAAGGGCTTCTAGGTAAGGTCTTCTGTATAAAGCCAGTCTAAAAAGTTTCAAAGAGATAGTTGTTTTTTCAAATGCCCTAGTCTCAATAATAAAGCCCTAAGACTCACAAAGATACAAGGAAATAGAGCCAAATCAAAGAATCAAAGCAGAACCCAAGAAATGAGCCTAAAGAAGCACAAATCTCCAAGCTTCTGACAAAGAATTTTAAATAACTGCCATAAAGATGCTCAGTTAGCCAAATGATAACACAAATAGATAATTAAAAAGTCAGGTAAATGAGACATGAACAGCATGAGAATACCATAAAAGATAAAAACTATTAGAAAGAACAAAACAAATTCTAGAGCTGGAAAATATAATAACTGGACTAAAAAAATTTACTAAAGGGGTTCAACAGCTGACCTAAAGAGGCAGAAGAAAGAATCAGTGAACTTGAAGACAAGTAATTTGAAATCATTGAATCAGAGGAGCAAAAAGAAAAAAGAATGAAGAAAAATGATGATAGCTTAAGGAACTTAGAGAATACTATCAGAATTCCAATATATGCATTATGGGAATTCCAGAAGGCAAAGTCAAAAGTGAGCTTATTTGAAAAAAATTAATGGCCCAAACTTCCCAAATTGGAGGGGAAAATGCACATACAAATTCAAGAAGCTAAAGCCTCTAATGAAGATAAATCCAACAAGGCCCACATCAAGACACATTATATATCCTTCTCCTCTCACATAGAGTCTGAGATACTCAAAGCTGATGATGTACCTGAGGGTCATTGATGTATACTATTAACCAGAACAAAGGAATGTTAATAGTGCTAGAAACAAGGAAAGAGATTCCCACACAAGTTGACAAACCTTGAACAGACTGTGTGGGCTCTTTATTTCTTGGTAAAGAAGTGTTCTATGTAGGTGCATGACCCATTTTTACATTGCTGAATGAGAGTTGAATAACTGTATGCATGAGAATGCCTTTCCCAACAACATATACAGATGTAAACCATGACATCAATAACATAAAGTGGAGACAGGAGAATGTAGGAGTAAAGTTCTCATGTGATTGCAATTAAGTTGTGGTCAGTTTAAAATAGAATGTTATAACTTAAAGATGTCTTTTGTAATTGAAATGGTATCCACAAAGAAAACATCTATAGAATATACATAAAAGAAAATGAGAAGAGAATCAAAGTATGTCATCATTCCCCCCCCCCCACACACACTCACACTCACATAAACACACACACACACACACACACAGACACACACACACACACACACAATCAATAAAACACAAAGGAAAGCAGTAAGGGAGAAAAGGAGGGACAAAAAGGATCAACAAAATGGAAATGGTAGGTTTTTCCTTATAAATAATACTTTACATGTAAGCGAATTAAATGTCCCAATAAAAAGACATACATTGGCTGAATGGATTAATAAGAGAAGGATCCAACTATATGCTGTCTACAAGAAATTTATTTTAGATTTAAGGACATACACAGGCTGAAAGTGAAATGATGGGGAAAATATTTCATGCAAATGGCCATCAAAAGAATGCTGAAGTGGTTATACTAGTATCAGAAAAAAGTAGACTTTAAGTCAAAAACTGTTTTAAGACACAAAGAAAAACATTATATAATATTGAAAAGGTAAACTCACCAAGAAGATAATACAATTATAAACATATATGCATTAGTCATAAGAGCTTCTAAATATATGAAATGAATACTGGCAGAATTGAAGGAAGAAACAGACAGCTCTACAATAATGCTAGGAGACTTAAATATCACACTAACACCGATGATAGAACAACCAGACCAAAGATCAGTAAAGAAACAGGGGAATTGAACAAACCTATGTACCAATTAGACATAACAGATATATATATAGTACTAGAGGCCCATCACATGACATTTGTACATTGGGCAGTTGGGGTGGGAGTCCCTCAGCTTTGTCTGTGCCCTTGTGCAGTCCGGGAGCCCACAGGGGATGTCTGACTGACAGCTTAGGTCTCCTCCCCATGGAAACCAAACAAAATATATTTTTCAGAATATGAGATACAAACTTCCAGTTGCAAAATAAATAAGTCACAGAGAAGTACTATATAACATAAAAAAAAGAGTCAATGATTTTGTAATAACTTTGTATGATGACTAATGATTACTAGACTTATTATGGTGATCACATTGTAGGGTATATAAATGTCAGATCAATATGTTGTACATGGAAACTAATATAATTGTGTATGTCAGCTATAATAAATAAAAAATTATATTTTCTAATCACAATGGAGTAAAACTAAAAATCAATAGCAAAAAGAAATGGAAAAATTCACAAAAAATGTGGAAATTAAAAAAATAATTCTTAAACAACCAATGGTTTGAAAAAGAAATCTCATGGGAAATTAGAAATTATCTTGAGATGCATATGAAAATAAAACTTATCAACGCTGATGGTATGAAGTAGAGCAGTGTTAAGAGGAAAATTTATAGCTGTAAATGCTTACATTAATACAGAGGAAAGACCTCAAATGACCATGTAACATTATACCTCAAGAAACTAGAAAAAGAACAACTAAACCTAAAATTAACAGAAATAAGGAAATAATAAAGATTAGAGCAGTGATTAATAAAATAGAAAATACAAATACGATAGAAAAGATAAACTAATCCAGGAGTTGCTTTTTACAAAAAGATAAAGTTGACAAACAATTAGCTAATATTAACTTGAAAACAGAGAAAACTCAAATAAATAAAATCATAAATGAAACAGAGGATATTGCAACCATTGGTGCAGAAATAAAAAGGATTACAAGAGGTCATTATGAACAATGTATGACAACAAATTTGATGACTTAGAAGGAACAGATAAATTTTTATATTTCTTCTAACAAAACACCACGGGGCTATTGTTAGGGATGGGTTGAATGCTGGATATTTTTAGATGGTATTGACAATATAAACAATATATTTAAAATATATAAAGTCTTTTGATCCATAAACATGGGATGGCTTTTAGTATATTCTTTATGCATATAAAGTTATTTCAGCAATGTTTTCTAGTTTTCAGTGTACAAATAGTCCACCTCCTTGGTTGGGTTTATTCCTAAGTATTTTGGGGTTTTTAATACTATTGTGCATGGGATTGCTTCCTTAATTTCTTTTTCAGGAAATTCATTGTATAGAAACACAGCTGACTTTTTACATTGATTTTTGTATCCTGCAATTTGTTGAATTTGTTTGATAGTTCTAACTGGTTTTATTGTATGGTATCTTTGGGGTTTTCTATATATAAAATCGTCATCTATGAACAGAGATTTTACTTCTTTCTTTCCAATTTAGATGCTTTTTATTAATATTTCTTGCCAAATTGCTCTGGATAGGCCTTCCAATATTATATTGAATAGAAGTGGCAAGAACAGACATTCTTGCTTTGTCCTCATCTTACAGGAAAAGCTTTCAGTCTTAACTATTTTGTATAAATTTAGCTGTGGGCTTTTCATAGATGGCCTTTATTATGTTGAGCTAATTTCCTTCCCTTCCCAGTTCACTACGAGTTTTTATCTTAAAAGGGTATTAAATATTGTTAAATGTCTTTTCTTCATCAGTTGAGATAATCATGTGGTGTTTGTCTTTTATTCTGTTAGTGTAGTGTATCTCATTGATTGATTTTTGCATGTTGTCATATCATTGCATTCTGGGAATAAATCTCACCTGGCCACAGTGTATAACTCTTTTAACGTATTATTGAATTCAGTAGAGGCAACCCACATTCCTTGGCTTGTGACCCCTTCTCCCATCTTCACACCAGCAGCCACAGGTTAGACCCTCATTTTGTACTGCTCTGACCTCTTCTGTAGTCACAGCTTCCCCTCTGACCCTCTCTTTTGTCTCCCTCGTCCACTTTTAAAGACCCTTGGGATGACATCTGCCCTACTCAGGTAATCCAGTATAATATTTTTATTTTAAGGTCAGCCTTCATTCCATCTGCAACCACCATTTCCCTTTGCCATGTAACCTAACTATTCACAGGTTCTGGGGATTAGGGCATGGGCATCGTTGGAGGAACATAACTCCGTACACAATAGTAGATTACTGATGCAGATCCAAAATTAAATTGGACCTAGACTTTAGTCTTAATTTACTATGGAATTATAGTGAGTCCATTTTTTTTTCTTGAGCTTCAGCATTAATGTTTTAAATAATATGATAGTGACAGGTGACATTGGGAAAAAAAAGTTAGATGGTTTTCAGAGCAGCTCAATAGCAAGCACAAGGAAAAAGAGCATGTCTGTCTTGCCAAAGGCACTGTAATGTGAAAATTGGAAGTGTGAACTTTGACACCAGGGTAGCTGGTGTTCATTATGCAAAATCTTGGGAAAGTTTCTTAGCTTCAAGGTGTTTCATCTGTAAAATGGAAATAATAAAGATGGCACCCAAGTTTTTAGGAGGATCAAACATATTGATTCTGGTAACATAATGAGTACTCAGTATCAGCTGTTGGTACAGAGAGATGCATGGTTTATTAGGAAAAATAATTGATGGCTACAATTGAGGGGTTGGCATTTGTTTGAAATGAGAAGTCAAATAGGGCAAAATGAAAATTGCAAAAGGCTCTAGGAGTCCTACACAGGAGACTTCTGGGCTTAAACTGTGTATAAATGGCTGTGGGCTGCAGGGTTTCTCAGTGAAGAGTGGGCTCCTTGGGTGGCACCCATGGGCCACCGCTGCCTGCCTTTCCATCTCTAGAGAAACCTGTGGGAACTCCTTACCTCAAACCTGGCCTGGGCTTTTCCTGTTCTGAGCCCTTATTCAAGTCATTGTCTGGCTCCTTGACTGCCTCCTCCCATCTCTGCCTGTTGAAATTCTGTATCTCAAAGAACACTTACTCCATGAAGCTATTATGATGTCTCCAGCCAGAAAGGACATCCCATTTTTCTGAATTGCTGTGAGACTTCCCCTGCACAGCCTTTATATTGTGATTAACTCTGAGAGTCTTTTCTTTTCCACTAGAGGCAGGTTGCCTGATATCCCGGTGTAGTGTGTGCTTTATGGCCTGTGACACATGCTCAGAAAAATTCTGTTGAGAAAATGGTTAAGTGAATGAGGGAGTGAGCACATACCATGTCCAAAGAAGGATGTCTCAGGGCTTTTTGGGGTTAGATTAAGTGTTGATATTCATATCCATCTTCAACTTAAAGGTCTCTCTTTCCTGATTAAGTGCACTGCCATTGCTCTGCTGCTGGTCCCCAACCCAGAGTGTGAATAAGAAATATTTTCTGGAATGTGAAAAATTCACAGAAGTCCTGGAACTATCCCTGAGATTCCAAATCAGTAAATCAGAGGCGGGGCTCAGACATGTGTATTTATTTAAGCTTCAAAGTTGGTTCTCAAGTAAGCCCAGGAAAGGTAATTGTTATGATTGGAACTGCAAAGAATTTCAGATATTGGCTAATGGATGCTTCCTGAACCATCCCTTCACTAGCGATGAGGTTGAGGCTTGGGCAAAGGGAATCAGGAGGGGAAATGAGTAGGTATGTGACAATAATGTAGGCGTGGGTGGGGAAAGGGGTGGGAAGGTGCTGGAGAGAAACATTGCTTTTGCCAACATTAAAATTGCATTGAATTTTTTTCCCTATCTTTTGCTTACCCTTAGCATAGTGAGAACCTGGGATAGCATTAAGAGGCCCTGGGAGAGAACACACACACACACACACACACACACACACACACACACACACACACACTTCTAAGTGACAAAGCCAAATGTGAAACATAAGTCCACCTGGGCTTAACTGAGAAATTTGAATAAGAATTTACACGGGATAGTAAACCAGGCTAGACTTAGGGAAAGAAAAGGAGAAAAGGACAGGGAAACCATCTGCATTTGGAATTTAAAGGATATCTATGATACTATCAATAATAAAAATATATTTTAAAATACTACTACTAATAAAAATTTAAAAAATATATATAAAAGATGAGATTTTTCTAGAAATTGGATCTTGAATTCACATTGCCCAAGTGAATGAAGCCTCAAAGGTTATACTGTAGGTGACAACTTTTGTATATTACATGTTAGCTAAAAGTGGACCCACGTGCCCTGTCAGTCAAGAGCTTAGCTGGGTAGAAGGTGCAGGTTAGACAGCAAAGGGAGAATGAGAAGAATAGCTGAAGGGCTCAGAATCTGGGGTTGGTTTTATTCACAGATGGTACTTACTCCGAGTCTTGCTGTTTTCTTGATAACATGTTATGCTGTTGTGGAAGAAATAGAACCAAACCCTTTGACAGTGTATCCTTAGATTGGATTCACTCGAGTATGTGAGGAGCTATGATGCCTTTCCATCATTTTACAGTTGGGGAACCGAAGGCCAAAAATGGGAGAGTGACTTAAGTATTGTGCACAGGAAGGACCAGGTGTACTGACAGAATCAAAGCTTTGCGTTTCACAGCCCTTTCTTTTTCCTTCCTTCCTTCCTTCCTTCCTTCCTTCCTTCCTTCCTTCCTTCCTTCCTTCCTTCCTTCCTCCCTCCCTCCCTCCCTCCCTCCCTCCCTCCCTCCCTCCCTCTCTCCCTCCTTTCCTTCCTTCCTTCCTTCCTTCCTTCCTTCCTTCCTTCCTTCCTTCCTTCCTTCCTTATCTATCTATTTATTTTAAATTACTTTATTGATTAAGATATCACATATTTGTCATCATCCTCCCCCCATTCCCATCCCAAACCCCTCCCCACGCATGCCCCCACCCCCCTATTGTCCATGACCACTGGTTAGGCTCATATGCATGCACACAAGGCCTTTGATTGATCTTTCTCCCTTACCCCATCCTTCCCTACCTTCCCTTTGAGGTCCGACAGTCTGATTGATGCTGTACTTGTTCATCAGTATATGTTGTTCATCATTTCCCCTAGATGAGTGAGCTCATGTGATACTAGAAATACACTTTCTAGTACCACAGCCCTTTCTATTGCCATTGGGAGGGCAGCCTTTGCAGGGAGGGAGTGGCTTTGCCAGGGCCACAAGGTGGGTTTGGAAGCCAAGTTCAAGAGCAGCATTTTACTCTCCCGGTGTAACTGGCATTTACGACCATTTGCTTACAACGAGAAACATTAAACAATTTCCCACGTTTCCTCTAAATGAATGGGACTCCGCAGGAAAACCCTAAAGGGAAGTGTTTGAGAAATTGGTGGCAGAGGAATTTCACAACGAAGAGAATGTGTTTGCTTATTAATAGGTTCTATGTTGCCAGCTCCAGGGGGACGGACCGGCCTGAATAGCTGGCGGGGGGGGGGGGGGGGGGAAGCATTCGAGGGCCCGGCTGGATGGAAATAGGGGGAATGGGAGGGAAAGGAAGGGAAATAGCTTCAGAAAAAAAATCGGAGCTTGTCCTCTGTGGCTGGCTGCGTAGGGCTGAGTGGTGGAGAAACTTGGAGCCTCACTTCTTTTGTGCCTCGTTTGCTATTTACGCAATGCCTGTGACATCTCCTTCCGTGAAATGAGGCTGCCTCTAATTTCAGGAAACAACCTGTTATCGCTGGCGTGTGGACAGCCTGATTGGAGAGGTTGTTGACACTGACTGTGGTTAATCAATATGTTTGAGGTCTATGCTTGCCTTTGTGAGGTATTATCTAGGCACAATTTACATCAATTTCACCCTCCTGTGGGGACTTTATTTTATATATATATATATATATATATATATATATATATATATATATATAATTGATTTCAGAGAGGAAGGGAGAGGGAGAGAGAGAAACATCAGTGATGAGAGAGAATCATTGATCGGCTGTCTCCTGCACATCCCCTACTGGGAATTGTTCCTGCAACCCAGACATGTGCCCTTGACTGAAATCGAACCTGAGACCCTTCAGTCTGCAGGCCAGTGCTCTATCCATTGAGCCAAACAAGCTAGGGCCTGCAGGAACTTTGATTTGGTCCCCTGCTCCATCAATGTTTATCATGCCTGAGCCGGGCCCTGTGCTGTGCTGGGGATGCCGCACCCTGATCTATGTGCCCCGCTCGCCAAGTGTATGCAGGGGGAGGAGGGAAAAGAAATAGACAACCACAGCACCAAGTGAGATAAACGCAGGGTGCGGATTTGTATTGGGTCTTAACGAAGGGGTGCCTAGTTCAGGCTGGGTAGGAAGGAGAGGGCAGGAAAAGGCAAAAGCTTCCTGGAGGGAGAGGCATCTGAAGGAGAATTAAGAATTAGCTGGCCGAAACCGGTTTAGCTCAGTGGATAGAGCGTTGGTCTGCGGACTGAAAGGTCCCAGGTTCTGGTCAAGGGCATGTTATATTGGTTGCAGGCACATCCCTGGTAGGGGGTGTGTGTGCAGGAGGCAGCTGGTTGATGTTTCTCTCTCACTGATGTTTTTAGCTCTCTACCTCTCTCCCTTCCTCTCTGTAAAAAATCAATAATAAAAAAATATATATATTTTTTTAAAAAAGAAGAATCAGCTGGCAAGGTCTGAATTTTCAATACTCTGTGACCCACTGAAATGGTCTGCACATTCTTTTGTGTGTGATGTGTATTTGCCTTTCTTCTGAGGGTAACTTTCATCACATTCTTAGAAGTCTAAGGCCTTCTCTTTCTCCAGTTAATTATTTCAATGAGCATAGCAGTACTTTGGAATATTATGTCCAACTAGTAGATGTTCTATTTCCCCACGCATATGTGTGCGTTTATGTGTAAATGCGCATGTATATGGGAAATGATAGCAAGCGCCAGTATGGTTAAATCCATGTGCACACACATGAATATTTTCCTGGAGTGAAATCTCAGAGGAGTGACTGCTTCAACCAAGCATGTGAGGGTTTGAAAAATGTTTGCTACATATTGTCAGAATTCCCCCTTCTCGTCATAGTTGTACAGGTTTATTAGTAGAAGGGGAATGCCATTTTCCTGAAATCTTGCCAATGCTATTTTTATTGCCTTTTAATTAAGAAAATTATTAAACATAAAATGGTACAAAAGATAGACACCCAGGAATTTATCTGCCAGATATAATGGAAGTAGCAGTTTGCCATCATGTTATGAAGAAATAGTGTGTGATAGGTACAGCAGAAGCCCCATTTCTGCACCCCATTCACCTCCTCCCCTCTCCGAATATGTTTTATTATTAAATCTGTGGGGGCAATATTGCTGAATAACATTGTATAATTTTCAGATGTACAGCATTGTAATTTAATGTCTGTGTACTCTATTGTGTGCTGACTACCTACAGTCTAGTTTCCTTCCGTCGCCATATATTATAGCCCCTTGACCCACTTCTCGGTCCCCACTCCTCTTTCCCTCTGGGGACCGCCATCCTATTGTGTTTCTATGAGATATGTACAACGGCATGCTACTCAGCCATAAAAAAGATGAAATATTGCCGCTTGAGACAATATGGATGGATCTTGAGATTATTATGCCAAGTGAAATAAGTCAGATGGAAAAGGACCAAAAAAAGAACATTATCATTATATTTATCAGTCATCCTTCCCTCCTCCCCTCTGCCCTTGTCAACTACTAATCTATTTTCTCTCTCTAGGGTTTGTCTATTCTGGACATTTCATATAAATGGAATCATACAATATGTGGTCTTTTGTAATTGACTTCTTTCACTTGACATAACGTTTTTAAGGTTCTCCCATGTTGTACTATGTATCAGGACTTCATTCCTTTTTATGATTGAATAATAATTCAGTGTGTGTGCATAAGCTATGTCTATTTATCCATTTACCAGTTGGTAAGCATTTGTGTTGTTTTCACTTTTTGGTGATCATGAATAATGATGCTGAGCATTCATGTACAAGTTCTTCTGTGGACACATGTTTTCAATTACTCTGGGCATATACCTAGGAATAAAATTCCTGTGTCATATGGTAAGTCGATGTTTAACATTTTCAGTGGAATGGCCAAATTATTTTCCAAAGTGATTGTGCCATTTTACATTTGCACTGGTAATGTATGAGGGTTCCAATTTCTCCACATCCTCCCTAACACTTGTGATAATATTTTTTTCTCTTTTAAATAATCATCCTAGGAAGTGTGAAATGATATATCGTTGTGGTTTTAAATTGCATTTCCCTAATGGCTAATGATGCTGAGCATATTTTCATGTATTTTTCAGTCATTTCTATGTGTTTTTGGAGAAAAGTCTATATACCAGTAGGTCCTTTGCCCATTGTTACTGGATTATTTACCATTTCATTGAAGAGTTGTAAGAATCCTTTATGTATTTTGGTTCTAAGCCTTATAGCAGATATATGATTTTCAAACATTTTCTTTCATTCTGCGACGTGTCTTTTACTTTCATATATAATTGATTTCAGAAAGGAAAGTAGAGGGAAAAAGAGAAAGAAACATCAATGATGAGAATCATTGATTGGCTGCCTCCTGCATGCCCCACACTGGGGACTGAGCTTGCAATCCTGGGTATATGCCCTGACTGGGAATTGAAAGGTGACCTCTTGGTTCGTAGTTCGATGCTCAACCACCAACCCATGCCAGCTTTGGCTATCTTTTACTTTCTTAATATAATTTGTATCATGAAAGTTTTTAATTTTGGTGAAGTTCAATTTTTTTTAGTTGTGTGTTTTTGTTTTTACTACTTGTGCTTTTTGTTTTGTGTCTAAAAAAATCTTTGCCTAACCAAGTTAAAAAAAATTTACTTCTGTGTTTTCTTCTAAGATTTTTAATATTTTAGCTCTCACATTTATGCCTGTCATCCATTTTAAGTTTATTTTTGGTCTACAGAAAGGAGTCAAAAACCCTTTTCCTTGTGGATGGATAGTCAGTGGTACTTAAATTAGTAACATGCATATGTTAATTATGGAAATCTTGAGTTTAGCATTACATGTACTCTCCCTCAGAACAATCAGGACTCATGTCACTTTCACCCTGAAGGCTCCTCCCTCTCCCATGGCTTTGCGCCTCGTATTCTACTTTTACCTTGTTTTTGTTTGTTTGTTTTTTAAAATTTCTTTATTGATTAAGGTATCACATAATTGTCCTCATCCTCCCATTCCCATCCCAAACCCCTCCCCATGTATGTCCACCCCGCCCCCCTGTTGTTAGTGACCACTGGTTAGGCTCATATGCATGCCACTGAATGTCTATTTAGTATCTTTCTCACAATGGCTTTTGCCTCCCATTCCTTCCTTCTTGGGTCTTCTTCTTTCTTAACTAAAGTATATCCATCAGTGGCTATTGCAGCTTAGGTGAGAGGCCTTTTTTAAAATGTCTGTGATAGGACCTTACTCAGTATGGAAGTTCAATTAGGTGTCTCCCCTGAGGATCTCATGGTCATCTGGCTTCTGATGTTGCTGTTGAAAGTTGAACAAGAAACTTGTTTTTTTTTCCTTTAGATTTCTTTTAAGATTTTTTCCCTCTTCTTCTTCTTCTTCTTCTTCTTCTTCTTCTTCTTCTTCTTCTTCTTCTTCTTCTTCTTCTTCTTTTTAACTTTCCACTTTCACTATCAAATATCTAGGCGTGGATTACTTTTATTTATCCTGCTTAGGACTTATTTTTATTTTTTATTTTTATTCTGAAAACAGAATTAATTAGAAGAAAACTTTTCCAAGTTTTCATCATCACACCTATCTACTTACTGGCATTTCTGTCCATATAAAATATCTTCTCTCTCTTGTTTTTAAATCAAAATATATTTGACATTAACACTATGTAAGTTTAAGATATACAACATAAAGGTTAGATACATTTACATATTGCAATATGATTGCCACTGTAGCGTTATCACCTCTATCATGTCATATATTTTTATTTTTTGAGGTGAGAATAATTAATATCTAGTCTCTTACCAAGTTGGATGTCAGTAACACACTGTTGACTATAGTCACTATGCTGAGCCTTAGGTCTCCGGGACTTACTTATATACCAGTTACAAGCATGCACTGTCTTAGTGACCTCTTGGTTCATAGGTCAATGCTCAACCACCAAGCCATGCCAGCTGGGTTATCTTTTACTTTCTTAATATAAATTGTATCTTGAAAGTTTTAAATTTTGGTGAAGTTCAATTTTCAGCAACATTTCTCCTGTTTCTCTACCCCTGGTCCCTTGTAACCTCCATTTTACTCCTTTTTTTTTTTTTTTAATGAGTTTGCCTTTTTAAAATTCTATTTATGAGTGAGATCATACAGTATTTGCCTTTCTTTCTCTAAATTACCTCACTTAGTATAACATTCCCAAGGTCCAACCATATTGTTGTAAATGGCAGGATTTCCTTCTTTCTCATGGCTGAGTAATATTTCATTGTATATATGTGTGTATAGACTATATCTTCTTTTTCCATTCACCCATGGACAGACACTTAGGTTGTTTTTCCCTCTGATCTATTATGAATAACACTGCAATGAATACAGAAATGCAGATGTCTCTTTAATATCCTGTTTTCATGTCCTTCAGATATATGCCCAGAAGTGCAATTTCTGGATCATATGATAGTTCTATTTCTGTTTTTTTGAGGAACCTTTATATTGTTTTCCATAGTGGCTGAGCCAATTTGCCATCCCTTTTTCTCTGCATCCTCACCATCATTTATCTATTGTCATTCTAACAGGTGTGAGGTGATCAGATAACAAGTTAATATCCAAAATATATAGATAACTCATACTATCTAATAACAAAACATCAAACAATCTGATTTAAAAATGGGCAGAGGAACTAAATAGCCATTTTTTCCTAAGAAAACTTACAAATGGCCAATAGGTGCATGAAAAGATGCTCAACATCACCAATCATCAGAAAAATGCAAATCAACAAGACATCACTACCTTTTCTTTTATTACCGTATTTGCCGGCGTATAAGACGACTGGGCGTATAAGATGACCCCCTAACATTTTCACTCAAAATACAGAGTTTGTTATATACTCGCCTATAAGACTACCCCCCACTTGGAGGCATAATTTTCAGGGCCAAAAAATCGTCTTATACGCCGGCAAATACGGTACTTCAGAGAACTGTCCGTGTTCTGGGCTCAGGCTGCCCTTCCACTCATACACTGGATGTCCTTCCTTCTTGCCTCCTCACAGGCACCCTTCCAGCAACCCCACCCAACCTCCTACATATCCACTCTCAGCTCTCTATTGAATTTTTCTATCATACAAGTATGATTTTAGTTTTCCATATTAAAAATAAACTCTTCCTTTATTTCACTTCCCCTCCAGCTGGCACCGCATTCTCCTCTCTTCTATTTCGGCAAAACCCTTTGAGAGACTTACTAGTATTCTCCACTTCATGACACTAACAGTGGTCTCCTTGATCCTCCCCAGGAGCACACCAAGCCTGTTGCTGACTCAGAGCCTTTGCAATTGCTGTTCCTCTGCCTGGCACATTCTTCCCCAAGATTCCATGTGTTCCAGCCACTGACATCCTTCAGGTCTTAATCAAAAACTACTTTTATGGTGCCCTCCTTAATCTACCTATTTAAAATTGCAACCTTCCCAATAATTCCTATCTACTGTGGGAAAGCACGGGACTTGGTTACAAAGTCTGTAAGGAGGAATCTCTGAAAGGTCAGGGGCTTCTAGAGGTAGCTTGCCTTGACTCCCAAACAAGTCTGAGACCCAGGGTATTTACTGGAATCTTTATGTTTAGTCTTTCTAAAGGGTGCTTACCCTACTGGCAGTATCTAACAGTTAATTTTAGTTCAAGCTGTTGTTACAATAAAAGCCTATGGAAGCAGGTGAACAGGGCTCTTTGGTTCTTCAGTCAGGCAGTCCCTTAGCCCTCTATTTTACAGAGACGTGTGTCAGAGTAATCATTCAGTTGTAGCAATATACTTTTTCTGTTTTAGTTTTCTTCATAGTATTTTCCACCACTGAACACATTATGGTAGGTTCATGATAATTTATTCCATCCCTTGCAACAGGATTATGTGTACCCACCCTTGCCATGCTCATCTTAGGTGCAGTAAACTTCCTCATACCATTGTCAGGCTTGGGTATGTGACTTGTTTATACCAATAGAATGTGAGGGAACATGACTGCTAAGCAGAAGCTTTATATATAACTGCATGATTGGCTTGGTGTTTTACACTTTTGCACTCTGCCATTATCAGAGCATGTCCCAGAGAGGGGATCTTCATTCAGCCTTTGTCCTGGCATGGAATAGACCTACAGTCAACTCAGAGCCTGGAGCAGAGCTGCAGGCAACCTGCAATCTTCTTATAACATTAGTGACATATAAATGTCATTATAAACCATTGTGATTATGGATAGTTTGTTACCCCTAGCAAAAGCTTAACATGCATGCTATATATTTTTGTTGTTGTTTGTTTTTATATTTTTATTTATTTTAGAGAGAGAAAGGGAGAAGGAGAGAGAGAAACATCAATGATGAGAGAGAATCATTGGTTGGCTGCCTCTTGCATGCCCCCTACTGGGGATCAAATCCACAACCTGGCAAGTGCCTTGACTGGGAATTGAATCATGATCTTTTGGTTTATGGATCGATGCTCAATCACTGAGCCATACTGGCTAGGCATCACATGCTATATATTGTATTGAACAAAAATGATCTCTCTTTTTCTCTTGAAAGTATATGCTATGAAAGCAAAGGGTTTTGTCTGTTTCATTCATTGCTCTCCCCACAGTACCTAAAAGAGTACCTGGCTCATGGTAGAGCTTCATCATATACATGTAGAATGAATTAATGCATGCTGGAAAGTTCTCAGCCATTTTTCCTTTAGTAAATATTGCCTCTTCCCATTCTCCCTATTTTCTTTTCCTGGAACTTCTCTTTATATGTATATTGGATGATCTTATTCTGTCTTTCATATCTTCTAATCACTTGTTTATATTTTTCATTTCTTATATCTCCATGCTTCATTCTGAGTAATTACTTCAGAACTCCCTTTCAACTCTTTTATACTCTATTTGTCTGGGATTCACCTGCTGCCTAATTTATCCTTTGAAGCTTTAGTCTAATGGCAATATTTTTTTCTTTAAGTTCTATTTTATTCTTTTTCCAAATTTATCCTGTTTTCATTCTCTTTCTTTCAATATGGTTTTTATACCTGCTTCAATCATTTTCATAATTTAAGACATATTTACTTTATATTCTCCCATTGGAAAAAAATACAAAAAAAACCCTTCTGTTATCTGAAGTTTTATGTGGTGGTAAATGTTCACCATTTCTGAGTCATGATCTTGCTCATGGAAGATTATTTCCTCTTTCTGTTTGTGATATTTTTGAAAGCTCATATCCAGTGAGCATTAAAAAAGATTCTTATGAGATCAATATATGCTCTTAAAAATCATTGTTATGGTAAAAATTATTAATTTTTTTTTTACCAAAAAGATAGTGTTGCTTTGTACTCCACACCTGCATATGACATAGAGTTGGGTTTTCACTTTCTTCCAGGAGGTTTGTTTTATTGCTCCCCAAACCCTAGGCAGATGCTGTTTCTCCCCTGAGCTGCTGGGTGGAGTTTTAAAGCCCCTCCAGATGGAGGGACAGCCTCTTCAGGATCCCGGGTGTGTGTGGGATCTTCATCAGTGTGCGCTCCCCTTGCAGTTCCAAGTGCTACATCCTTGTCTGAGAGCCCACCCCAGCTCTGAAGTATCAGCTTTCAAGCTTCCTGTTCTATCTTGAAGTTTTCTGTTTTTCAGAAAATATGTAGAAAGGTCTTTCTAGCCCTGCTATTTCTTAAAATATCCACCTGTGTTTTTTTCCAGGAAAAAAAATTTAGCTCATAGGAAATTTCTTTTGGTATATAGTGTAAGGAAGATATCCAGATTCTCTCTAAAATGATAAACAAATTGTCTAAACATACCTTATTAAAAATTCTTTCTATCCCTGTTTTTACCTTTATCATAAATTCTTATGAAGTAGGGATGAATGTTAGAGCTTTTTATTTCACTTTAATAATTTGTCTATCATTTGCTGTGCAATTTTCATATTGTTTCAAGTAGTGTATCTTTCTAATACATTTTAATATTGGGCAATTCAAGCCATTGTAGCCTTATTTTATTTTGGGTTTAGTGATAGATGTTTATTTTTTTCAATGAAGTGGATAATTTATTTAGTCACCAACTATATGTATGAGATATGATGGGAATGAATCATACTTATAAACTAATCAATTAATTAATGAAATCTATTTTATTTTTTGTTAATCCTCACCTGAGGGTATTTTTTAAAAATTGATTCTTTGATTTCTTTCTTTCTTTCTTTCTTTCTTTCTTTCTTTCTTTCTTTCTTTCTTTCTTTCTTTCTTTCTAGAGAAAGACAGAGAGAAACATCAATGTGAAAGAAACACATTGATTGGTTACCTCCTGCATAAGCCCTGATCAGGTCCTGGGCCAAGGAGGAGCCTGCAACCAATGTACTAAGGTATGTGTCCTTGACCGGAATTGAACCCAGGACTCTTTGGTCCGCAGGCTAACGATCTATCCATTTAACCAAATTGGCTTGGGCTATTTATAAATTAATTTATAGATAATAGATATTTATGTTGAACCATCTCACAAAGTAACAGTTCATCTTCCCATTCAAGATGTTTTCTCTTGTGTAATTCAATAAATATTTCAAATATTCCTCATATAACATTTCTCGTGTAATTTGTTATGCATATTCTTTTCAAATTTTAATTGTAGTAAAGTGTACTTAAAGTTTGCCATCTTAACCATTTTTAAGTATATAGCTCAGAAGTGTTAAATACATTCACATTGTCAGACCAATCTCCAGAACTCTTCCCATCTTGCTGAACAGAAAGGCTGTACCCATTAAACAGCTCTCCCCTCCCATCAACCCTTGGCAACCATTAGTTTACTTTCTGTCTCCATGAATTTGGCAACTCTAGGTATTCATGTAAATGAAATCATACAGTTTTGTCTGGTTTGTTTCACTTAGCATGAAGTATTCACATTTCATCCATGTGGTAGCATATATCATAATTTCCTTCTTTTAAAAGTCTGGATAATATTCCATTCTATGTAGAGACCTCATTTTGTTTATCCATTCACCCACTGATGGACACTTGGGTTCCTTCCACCTTTCTTATATTGTGAATAATGCTGCTATGAGCAAGGGTGTACAAATATCTCTTTAAACTCTGTTTTTAATTCTTTTGGTATAAATCTAGAAGTGGTTGCTGGGTCATATGGTAATGTTATTATTATAAATATTTTGTACTGTTGCTATTAGTAAGATTTTTGTTGCATTATATTCTGTAATTGATTCTTGATGGCATAACAGAAAATCTATTGGATTTTGTATATTTATTATGTTTGTACCAGTGGTTCTCAAGCTTGGATTTACATTAGAGTCATCTGGGGAGCTTTTTAAACATACACGGAGCCAGACCTCACTCAAGAACAATTAAATCAGAATTTCTGGGGTGAGTCATTCATAGTTCTTGAAAGCTTTCCAGGTGATTCTAAAGTGAAGCAAAGGTTGAGAAACACTGGTCTAAACCAACTTACTGAAGTCTTACTAGATTTAATTATTTTAATTGATCACATGGATATTTGAATAGAAAATAAGTTAACCTGCAAAGAATGATAATTTTCTATTATTTTCTGTACAATACCTCTCTTTAATGTGTTTTCGACTTATTAAATTGACCAAAACTTCCTTAACAATGTTAAATGCAACAATTTTGTTTTGTTCCTGATGTTAAAATAATGTTTTTTGCTTTATATGATACTAGAGCCCTGATGCATGAATTGGTGCACATTGAAAGGAAACTAATTAGAAGGTGGCCTGTGCTGAGGAACTGGGTGAGACAGGCCGGGCATGCCCTGGAGCTAACCTCCTGCAGTCCCTCCCTGGCTGCCCCAGGTGGCACTGCGGCTAGAAGGTGGTCTGCAGAGTGAGCAGGATCCCTCAGCAGTGAGGTCCCTGGGCCTGCCCTGCAGGGATCAGGCTGAAACTGGTTCTCTGACATCTCCCAAGAGGTCCCGGATTGCAAGAGGGTGATTCTTGGGTGATGCACCCCAGAATTGGGTTCCCTCCTCCCTCAGCTGCCAAATCACCACTGCTTGGCAGCCGTTGCATTGAGTATCTGACCCATGATGGTCATTGAGCATCATAGTTACTGTTCGGACAGTTACTTAGACATATATATTCAAAGGAATATTGTTTTCTTCTTAAAGAGAATTTCTTGAGTAAGATATGAAAGTAAGATATGAAGAGTTTTCATCCATGCCTGTATCTTTTGAAATTTCAGTATATATTTTCCTGAAGTAAGCACAGATTACATTTTGAAAAAAGAAATCAAATTATGAATGTATTTTCTATTCATTTTACTAATAAGTTTTTTTTTTTAAAAAAACCCTCACCTCAGGATATTTTTCCATTGATTTTAGAGAAAGTGAGAGAGAGAGAGGAAAAGACAGGAAGCAACACTGATGTGAGAAAAGTATATTGATTGGTTGCCTCCTGCACATACCCCAACCAGAGCCTGGGTTGGAGAGGAGCCTGCAACTGAGGTACATGCCCTTGACTGGAATCAAACTCAGGACCCTTACTAGCTAGGGATTACTAATAAGTTTTACTAAAAATGTATGTTGACTAATCCATATATAATATTATTTATATATTAGAGGCCCAGTGCACAAAATTCATGCACAGGTGTGTGTGTGTGTGTGCACGTATCCCTCAGCTTAGCCTGCACCCTCTCCAATATATCACCCCTCTCATAATTCAGGACTGCTGGCTCCCAACTGCCTGCCAGCCTGATAACCCCCTAACCACTCCTCTGTCATCCTGATCAATGCCTAACTGCTCCCCTGCCTGCCTGATTGCCCCTAACTGCCCTTCCCTGCTGGATCTGTCACCCCTAACTTCCCTCACTTGCCAGTCTGGTTGTCCTAACTGCCCTCCTTTGCAGGTCTGGTTCCCCCCAACTGCCCTCCCCTATAGGCCTGGTCTCCCACAACTGCCTTCCCCTGCGGGCCTGGTCCTTCCTAACTACCCTCCCCTGCCAGCCATCTTGTCGCAGCCATCTTGTGTCCACTTGGTAGAGGCCATCATGTGGTACCCTAGACCACATGGGGCAGCCATCTTGTGTGTTGGAGTGATGGTCAATTTGCATATTACCTCTTTATTATGTAGGCAATCTCTCTCTCTCTCTCTCTCTCTCTCTCTCTATATATATATATATATATATATATATATATATATATATATACACATTTTCCCTTCCTTCCTTCCTTCCTTCCTTCCTTCCTTCCTTCCTTCCTTCCTTCCTACCTTCCGTCTTTCCTTTGTTACTGTGATATTTATCTCATGTTTATCTTATTTGCCCAAGTAATATTTTGGAACACATGAATGAAGGTGCTAGTATTGAAGCCATGGGTGAGGGCTGCTGTGTAAAGGTGCTGCCTTCCTTCTCTCCACTTGGATCTAAGAAAACTCCACAGTGATGACCCCACAACTGCTCTGCTCCGAGAAGTCACAACAACCTGGTTTCTTCCTACCTCAGCTCCTACCCACAGGGCCTTATTTTCTGGAACGTACTCTTCTAGGATGCACTATGTTACCACCTTCTCCATATTTCCTTTCCAGATGTTTTCTAGGAGTTGTTATATAGGAATGGTTGTAAAACAAATGCTGGATGAGAATGTGTGACAGAGTTGCAGAACTCTGCCAAGACTAAAAGGCAACACCCACCTGTTTTGGGGGTCCTACAACTTCTGAATCCCCGAGTCAGGAGGCAATGGTGAGGGAGGGGTGAATGGCCTTCCTTCCTCCCCTTCTTTCTTTCTTCCCTCTTCCTTCCTTTCTTTCTTTCTTTCTTTCTTTCTTTCTTTCTTTCTTTCTTTCTTTCTTTCTTTCTTTCTTTCTTTCTTCTTTCTTTCTTTCTTTCTTTCTCTTTCTTTCCTCTAAATGGTCTCCTTTTTATGCGATCAGGATTGCCATTCATGAGGTAGATTTTTAACAAAACTCCATTTGAGCCGAGGTCGGTTTGGCTCAGTGGTAGAGCGTCGGTCTGCAGACTGAAAGGTCCCGGGTTCGATTCCGGCCAAGGGCATGTACCTTGGTTGCGGGCACATCCCCAGTAGGGGGTGTGCAAGAGGCAGCTGGTCGATGTTTCTCTCTCATCGACGTTTCTGGCTCTCTATCTCTCTCCTTTCCTCTCTGTAAAATATCAATAAAATATATTTAAAAAAAACTCCATTTGACTGTAATTTTTAGGATTCCCTCTGCTTTGACATTCTTTTGTATGGCAGATTTTTGTTTCTTCTGGTTGTGGGTTTTCATCCTCCTCCCCCCAACCCCTGAAGAAACAGAGGAATAAAATATCATTAAAATATTACCTTAAAATGGAAGTCTGATATCATTTCAACCTTTTTTGTGTGTATTTTAATCAGGAGGGTAATGGGCAGATTTGGGTTAAAGGGGAGACAGGAGAGGAAGCACAGAGACTAGTAAGGAAGCATGACTGCACATTAAAATATTTGAGGCCACTTTAATGCAACATAAAACAAGGTAGCAATCCACATGTGGCTGCATGTAACCAATCTTATGTAGTAAAAAGGTCACTGGAGTGGATATCAGGGGATCGAGCTTAATCTGAGTTCTAACTCATCCTAACTACCTGTGAAGACTTGAAGAACTCTCATAACGTCTTTAAGTTTCAGTTTCCTTGTGTGAGAAGATCAAAGTAAGATTCTTGGCACTGTGTCAACATTTTTAAGTTTTTGCTCTTCCACCTGTAGAAATAAACGTGGTAGATACCGAATGCAGTCAAAGATGGGCTTGGAAGAAGGTCGGGTTTGGACAGGAGGGCAGTCAGCATGAGGAGGGCCCCTGCTGCATGTGGTATGTGCCATTTCTGCATCAGATGCTAAGGATGACAAACTGATTTGTTTACAGAGGAGGGATGAAGGGAGGGGACATACTAGAGTGGTTTTTAAAATATATATATTTTATTGATTTTTTTTTACAGAGAGGAAGGGAGAGGGATAGACAGTTAGAAACATTGGTGAGAAAGAAACATCGATCAGCTGCCTCCTGCACACCCCTATTGGGGATGTGCCCGCAACCCTTAACTGGAATTGAACCTGGGACCCTTCAGTCTGCAGGCTGACGCCCTATCCACTGAGCCAAACTGGTTAGGGCTGAATTTTTAATTTTGGTCTGAGGTATTATTAACTGGGTGGAGAGTCTTTTCAATAATTTTTTGGAACTTTCTACATAATGCAGTCTTCACAATGGGCAGTACCAGCACTTTGCATATGTGAACTCATACAGTCTTCACAGGAAGATAGACACATATGCCTCCTCTGCGCGGTTACATACCACAAACAAGCCACGTAGTTTGTGAATGGACAGACTTGGGATCCTCCATCGGTAGGGCTCCAAAGCCTGTGGTTTTCCCATTAAGCTGAGCTGCCTTAACTCCCGGGTCCTGTAGATGTGGCTGTCTTGTTGATGGGAGAACCAAGGAAATGTGATCCGTTTTGTGGGCTGGAAACCGTGAGCTCCTTAGGTCAGTGACTGTGTTTTATCAACTTTCTAAACCCAATGACTAGCACAATTACCAGACCATATAGGAGACACGCCATAAATATAGTTAAGTGGAATTGAATTACACACGCTATCAAACGGGGATCTGAACATGCTCACTCTGTCTTTCTGGATGCTCTGTCTGAATTTGTCTTGGAATCTTGGCCTGCATTTCTCCCTCCAGGTGCTTGTCAGCCAAGGAAGGGCACCGACTTGAAGTATTTGCTTGGGCCTTCATTTGGAGATCAGCAAGACTTCATTTGGAGTCTCCGCACTGAGAGGAGGAGAGCGGGGCCTTCAGGCTGGCGTTCTGAAACCAAACAATCGAGTTTATTACCAGCATCGAAACGGAAGACGAGCAGCCGGGAAAAGCATGAGTATAAAATTAGCAACAGCTATCATTCACCCTCTCGCGCCTTCTCTCTCTCTCTCACTCTCCTCTCAAAGGGAAAGTGGCTGACCCTCTGGGCTTTGTTTACCCCTGTGAACTGTGACACTACTGCGTTCCTGAATAATAGCAACTAATCATAGGGGAAGAGACCGTTTTAGAAAGGCCTAATTTAAAGCAGCTTGGCACGGAGAGGCAGACCTTGCATTTTAAAAACAGAAGTGGATCAATGCAGACTCTAAGATCTCTGAGGACCAGTACCAGATCCGTGTGTGTGTGTGTGTGTGTGTGTGTGTGTGTGTGTGTGTATGTGTGTGTAGTGCAGTGCAACATTTGGCCCAGAACAGGTGCCCAGGTTATGTCTGTTGAATTGCACTGAAGAAACGAGCCTTGAACTGCCGTGTGAACTGACCCCTATGTTGGTGCTCCTATTCTGTTCACTGCTGTCAGCTGACTTGGCTTGGCCGGATGGAGAGCTGGACAAAAAGTGTCCCATGTCTCTCAACCAAAATAAACCCAAGGGAGGTTCACAAAGCAAGCACAGAGCCATGGACAGGACCAAAAAGGTGTGTGTGTGTGTGTGTGTGTGTGTGTGTGTGTGTGTGAGCACGGGGGCAGAGTGGGGGCGATGCAAGAGGAAGGAAAGACAGTCCCGCATGGCTGGGGCGAGCTGCCCCGTGCTTCTAAATAGGCAAAATAAAATTGTAGTCACCCCTGTAAAGACTTCTGCTGCAATTTATTAATCAGGGTCTGGGGAGATCGATGACACTGAATGATTATGTAGCATTAGGCCAACCCCCTGTCTTTTGGCAGAGCTGTTCTCTGGATGGGGTACAGATGCTCACATCTGCTTTTGTTAGAGACCCAAACCCCTGCGTCCTGGTGGGAAGCTAATGAAGGTCCCTATTCCCCACATTCCTTTAGCGAAGTTCTAGTAAACCCTCTCTGGCCAACCTGGAAATGCAATGAGTTAATTAAGGGAGAATTGTCTCTGATTTCCTTTTACATTAGAACTGCCCCCTCAACCCTTACCCACCCCCACATGGACCTGGTCCCCCTCCTCCCTGCAAACCTAAGCAGTGAAACTGCCTCTTGCCCCATGTGCCAGAATGATTAATGGCGAGACTACAATGAGGTCAATTAGGCAGGTCGGCTTGAAGCTGAAAGGTGGAGTGTGTTTCTTTATTGAACACTGCATTCACACTCCAAACAGTGACCCGCGCTGTGGTGATTTATTACAAGGGCAGTCCTCTGATCACTTACCTTCGGTGCTTGTACCTCGGCTTGGGAAACCCGGCTTTCACTGTCAATTAACGCCAGACAAGGAGATCCATTCAAAATCTGAAATGCATACCTAATAACGGGGTGGGGGAAGGGAGGCGGCTGGGACAGTGGCTCTGCCCCCTGCAGGACACCCAAGCTGTGAGGGGCTGGGCAAGCCTGGTTGGACTTTCACAGGGGACAGAAATGCTTTGGGTTCGGAAGCAGGTTAACTTGTCTAGCAACAGAATCTCAACAGGCTACTTCCCCCCCCCCCCCCGTCCCCACCCCATCCCATTGACCTTCCCCAGCCTCCCCTAACCCCTGTCGCATGCCCTCATCCTACTATATTGTAATATTTTAAACAATAATAATAAAAAAGAATCTCAACAGGCTAGCTACGTCAGTCCTAGAGCGCATGCACCTCCACTCAGTTTTGGAGACATCAGCTCGCTGCAGGAAAAACTTAGCCATTTCTGTGTATTTTTCAAGTAATGTTTATTTTTTGTATGGGTTTTTGAAACGGGACCCCAACTCCAGTCATTTGTATTTGGGGGACTTTCAAATAAGGACTATTAGCTTCGTCACTAATACATGGGATGATATCTGTTTTAAAAATACCAGGGCAAGCAAAAACTTTCCAGGGATGGTCTAGGCGTATTAGTGGACCAACTGCGTTTCTTCTTACTACGCTCTGCATCTTCAGAACACGCAGCAGTGTGGACTCACCGTGGGACTGTCCCGGGACAACGAGTGCAGTGGGAAGAGCTGCAGCAGCAGCGCTGCCCAGAAGCCTCTCCCCTCACATCAGCACAGATCACCCCTCCTGTACCTCAACGTGACAAGTGTGATACCTTCTTAGGAAGACCTTTCCTGACCACTTATTGAACTCGCAACTCTTTCTCCCGTTTTCTGCTGCTTTTCTTCTACCATTGCTCACCCTCTGATTTTTATTAATGCACTTATTTCATTTTCTGTGGGCATGTCAAGAATGTAAGCTCCATAAGGGCAGAGAGTTTGGGGTCGATTATATTCATTATTGGACCACAGTGCCACGTATAAAAGAATGAATGCAGGAAACCTCTGTAATATTTCCTCAAAGCCTGTGTTTCATTGGTTCTCCAGACTGGTTTCACTTACTAGTATGTTTGAAAACTATGTCTTATTTTATTTTCAATTTATAATTTTTAGACCAGTCTGTAGCTGACAGTGTTAATAACGGTGCTGCTGCTGATAATCACAAAGTAGCTATGTCTTTTATATTTAACTAGAGGCCTGGTGCATGAAATTCATGCCCTTAGAGGGGATGGGCCCCCCAGCCCAGCCTGCATCTTCTCATAGTCTGGGAGCCCTTGGGGGATGTCCGACTGATGGCTAAGTTCCACACTTAGGTGGAGTGGGCCTACGCCATCAGTCAGACATCATTAGCGCTGCCTTGGAGATGGGAGAGGCTTCCGCCATTGCAGCATGCTCGCCAGCCATGAGCTTGGCTTCTGAGCAGCACTCCACCTGTGAGAGTGCACTGACTACCAGGGGGCAGCTCCTGTGTTGAGTGTCTGCCCCCAGGTGGCCAGTGCACATCATAGCGACTGGTCATTCTGCCATTAAGTTGATTTGCATATTAGCCTTTTATTATAGGGTTACAGCTCCGTATACCTGTCAAAGCACTTTTGCATGCCTGTTTCCTTCCCCAGCCTAGTTTCGCTGTGTAGAATAGGCACGATGACCCCTCTTTGGTAGCACTTCTGTGTGGATTAACTGAAATGACGTCTGTTTTGCACCTAGCTCAGAGTACGTGCCTGATAATACCAACTCTTATTACTTTGCACCTGAGCATCCATCGTTCTCACAACATCCACAGAGGGGATGGCCAATTACCCACATCTTGTAGGTAAAATCCCTATGGTCAGAGGCAGGAAATGACTCTCACAAAGTCACCCTATGAAACTGTGGAGGAAGTGGTTCTAAATCATTACCTTTATGCCTTTACATTTCTTGGCTAGAAATAGAAACTCTTGGGTGTGTTGTTGTTGTTGTTGTTATTTAGAAATAAAGCAATTACACTAAAAAATAAAGTATATTCAGTCCTGGAGAACTAAAGTGTGGCTGCTATGGCATTGGGTAAAGAGGTACTTTAAGACTATGTAGGCCTCAAATGTTTTCCCATCTGGCTAGAAGTGATATATTCACATTTCCAACACTGTCCCAAGGGCAAAGCTATTAGCTGCTTACATGTCATTGACCTTTACTTCATTCTGTTCTGTCCTGCTCTCAAAAGGCTATTAGAGTGAGAATGATGGGGAAATTTTGGATTTTCTCTGATGTACAGGAAAAATTATTTGCAAACTTTAGTGTACATTTGCAGAAACAAATTATTGTTTCCATGCACCATGAGGGGCTAACCTTCTCTCCCTTTCTCTGGGATTATTTCAAAGTCATCCTCTCCTTGAATTGCCTCTCAGAAACTGCCATGTGGCGGGGCAGCACAGAGGTGAACAGGTTCCTGTACAGGCAATGAACAGTGGTCTCTCCCCACTGACTCAGAACCACACAACTTCTGTAATGAGGAAATTAGACCAGCCTTTCCCCAAATCTGTCCTGGTTTCTCCGCCCTCTCCCCCAGGAGAAACTTAATGGCAGACATGTGAGCTTAGAAAGACCACGCTGGTTGTTTCTTTCTTTCCCAATTACAGATATGTTCCTGTGGAGTGTTTCTGGGAGCTTTATCCAAGCCCACTTTAAATGCACGGATCAGTGGGACCCCCTGGGTTTCTCCTGGGAGGCAATTCTGCCAGCATGGAAGTCTCTCATGATCAGCAGACAGGAGCTCCTCTGCTTCGAATTAGCGTAGAAATAGGGAATGTGCGTGGGATGGCATGCTGTATCCAGGATGTATATGTTTGGCACATGGGAACCCTGGCCTACAAGGCCCTATCACTGACAATTTTCTCACTTCCTCCAGCTTAGCATCACAGAGCCAGCATGGCGAGGGGAGTCAGGGTACCTTGGCTTGACTGACAGTTCCACACTAACCACCACTGCGTCCTTGGACACCTCATGTTTCAGCTTCCTTGTCTGTATAGTGGGATTACTAAAACCCACTTTGCAGGAGGGTTTGGAGGAGTCAGGTGTCTATGTAAAGTATCTTGATGTTGCTGTGGAACATCAGAAATGGGTTGGAGGAGAGGGCCTACCCATCTCTACCAAGTATGAACCCCAGTGCGGGGGGGCCTGTTTCTCTGTTTTCCGTGTCCATCTCCATCACAGAAAAGGAAACAGTCAGGTTTCTGAGTGGAGGAGCTGGGGATTAAGAAATTAAAGAAAGAAAGAAAGAGACCAAGAGGCAGAAATACCGTGTTTCCCCGAAAATAAGACATCCTCCGAAAATAAGACCTACTTACAGGTTTCCTTATGAGTGAAATATAAGGCATCCCCTGAAAATAAGGCCCCCAGGCTCTGTCTCAGAATGAAAATTAATTTACCATAAACTGGTCGCTAGGGCCGCCCTGACTGGCGTCTAGCAACCAGTGACATTACGTGGAGCCCTGACGTCACTGCTGTGTGAATGGAGAAAAATCAGCGTGGAAACTTTGTGAAACCTAAACTACAAGAAGTTGTGACTTGGGTGAAGAATTTATGGGAGAAAATCACTGACAGTTGCATTGCCAATGCACTGCGAGCAGGCTACCTTGACAAGAAGTACTCATTTAAACATATTGCTAAACATGAGAGATTTGGACCACTGATTCTGAAAGAAATGGAGTCACAAGAAATTCACCAGGAAATTCAGGAATTGGATTGTTATGATGATGTTCCAGAAGATGATGACATGATTGTCATTGAATAAATGAGTAAATTCTTGATACTGTAGGATTCACAATTTGTCTGGTTTGTGTTGACAACTACCGTACTACCGTACCGTATACAGGTAATAAATTTCCTTTATTTTCATTTGACAATAAATGTGTACCATATTCTTCTTCATGGGAAAATAAGACATCCCCTGAAAATAAGACCTAGCGCATCATTGGGAGCAAAAATTAATATAAGACACCGTCTTATTTTCCGGGAAACGGTAGATTCATCAAGCTGGGTGCCAGGAGGGTGCGATCTCTCTGATGGAGAGGCAGCAAGCAGCTGAGCCACATAGCAGGTTTATTTTATAGGGTCAAAGGGGCATATCTGCATTCTTAACTAGGCCCTAGCACTACTGGATTTACATATCTAGACCGGCCCCTGCTGACACCTGGACAAAGGTAAGTCAGAAACTGAATAACGCCTCCCCCCACCCTCTGCCCTCCTGCAGGGTTGTGGGGCGTGTAACCGGGACAGGGACTCTGCCTGTGCCTCAGGCTCAGCTGACAATTTAAAGGATGTCCATGTGCCTTCTCAGGCGGCCCTCAGAAAGCCACCTGTGCTTTGTGAACCTCCAGATACAGGTGAATCTGTAGCCTAGAAACAGGAGGACCTCTGGTGAAGAACCTCTGCTGAAACCAGCATATGCTGGGTCCTGGGCTCAGATGACAGCTCCTGGTCCACCTGTGCATGGACAAGGGAAGTGGCTGTGGACAAAAGATAGGGATTCATTGCTCGTTGTCGCCCTGTCAGCAGACACTGTGGAGCAATGCAAGGTGAGGGAATATAGCCCAAGGTTGTGAGGTCCCAGCCTATGTATGAGACTTTCCTTCAGAAGGCCAAGTAGGGTCCAAGTTAGGGGAAAGCGAATTTGTCTTTGTAGTTATATAAAATTGACCAAACAATATGGTCAGACAATGTAGCAGTAGGCTGGGACCATGCCAGGAGGGGCCAGGGATCCTGAGAGTCGGGGTAAGATTGGCCTACACATACCAGGTGGTGTACAGAGAAAATAGATTCTACCTCCAGGAAAGGGGGCCCCAGAAAGGTCTGCAGCATCAAGACCCAGCAAGAGTCTGAGAGCAGATGCAAAAGGAAGGGCCAGACAAGGCAGAGAGAGTATGGCTCTCAGGCAGAGGGTGAGGATTTTGCTGGTGACAAGAAATAGGATTCAAGGGAACCCTTGAAACAGTCCAGAGGAGAGAAAAAGCCTTGAAGGCCATTGGCTGGCTCACAGGACTAACAAGATTTGAAGCAGACTGGACAGAGATATTTCTCTTCCTTTGACCACTTTCTCCCACCTCTCTCTTCTTTCTTTCTTCTTTCATCATGCAGATGTAGCAACTTCAGTCTAGGGGCCACTTATGTTGGTAAAATGCCTTTTAGAAGACCAAGTGACAAGAACAATGATGCCTAGGACAGTTTTTTTTCCTATTCTTGTCCATAGAGTGTTAAGTAAAAAAGGTAATGCATTCAAATAAATTGGAACAATGCTGGATTACACAAAGCCGAGCATGTTTCTTTATGGGTGGATTTTGCAGAACCTTGTAGATATAGCACTGAAGACTGTTGTATGAGCTTCCTCCTTGCAGGAACTTGGTCACATGCTCTATGGAAAAGTATGTAGATTAGTTCCTGACATAAAGCAGGAGACTAAATAATATTTATTGAATAAGTGAAAAAAATTAAAGGGAGCTCTGGCCAGTGTAGCTCAGTTGGTTGGGTATCTTTTGTGCACAAGAAGCTTGTGGGTTCAATTCCTGGTCAGGGCACATGCCCAGGTTCCAGGCTTTATCCTCAGTAGAGGGCATGCAGGAGGCAGCTGAGCGATGTTTCCCTCTGACATCTATGTCTCTCTCTCTCTCTCTCTCTCTCTGTCTGTCTAAAAAAATAAATTTAATAAAAATCTACACTAATAAAAGAGAAACATGCAAATAACCATCACTCTGCTATGCCAAGCCACGCCCACCAGCCAATCAGGAGCAGGTATGAAAATTAACCCAACCAAGATGGTGGCAGCCAGAGAGCTGGAGAGAGCAGGAGGCTTGGATTGCCCTCAGCAATGGAGGAAGCCAAGCTTCCTGGCTAGCCCTGGCCTCTGCTCAAGGCTACAAAGTTTCAATTATAGAATATAAATAAATCCCAGATATCTGCTTCCAGCTAGCCCTAGCCTCTTCTCAAGGAGGTGCTGAAAAAGAAAAAAAAGAAAAGAAAAAGGAAAAGAAAAAGAAAAAGAAAAAGAAAAAAAGAAGGGGCTGGGACCTTAGGTCACTGGGGAGTGATCAGGCCAGGATGGGATGGAAGGGGCCATTGGAAGTAAGCAGACCAGAAGGGGGGCCAGTTGGGGGTGAACAGGCTGTCAGTGGGGGTCAGTTGGAGGTGATCAGGACAGTGCAGGGAGCAGTTTGGCTGTGAGCAGGCCAGTGGGGAAGGAAGGGGGGGCAGTTGGGGTGAGCAGGCCAGCAGGGGAGGCAGCTGGGGGTGATCAGGCTGGTAGGGGGCATTTAGAAGTAAGCAGGCTGGTGGGGGGGGGCAGTTGGAGGTGAGCAGGCCAGCATGCAGAGTGGTTAGTGGCAATCAGGCAGGCAGGCAGGTAAGTGGTTAGGAGCCAGCTGTCCCAGATTGTGAGAGGGGTATCTGACTGCCGGTTTACACCTGATCCCTGTAAATGGGCAGTAGGACATCCTTCGAGGGGGTTCCAGATTGGAGAGGGTGCAGGCCGGCAGGAACATTCCCCCCTCTCCACTCTCCCTCACCTCCCACCCCCCCACCCCTCCACCCCCGTGCACAAATTTCATACACTGGGCCTCTAGTATTAAAAATAATTAAATGGAAAAAATTAATTTTCCCAAACTTACTTGATCACAGAAGCATTTTCCAGTAAAATTTCACAGAACATCTTTCAGTAAACAGCTGGCTTGATGGAATGGAACACATGGAGTCTTTCTTTAAAGTCTATCTCTAATCTGACCAGTTCACTGTGCCAGAATAGGAGGAGCGTGGGGTTAAAACCCTAGCTCTTAACAACTGAACATGTGGTGAGTGAACCTTGTATGTTTCTGGAAAAGAAGCTAGGCAGGCAGCCACCATGAAAGGCACCTGATTGAGGGTTTAGAGTTACGGATCCTGTTGGCCAACGACTGAGGGCTTTGCCTTTTTGTGTTTCTTGGTTCACACTGGATGTTGGTTGAAGATACTGTAGATTTATACCAATCTATCTAGAGATGACCTAACTCACAGATATATTTCTGCTGAAATTCACTCTTAAGCAGGTTTTCCTGATCTTTTCTGGCAGAATAAGAATAAAGCCAAGGCAGGGACCTATTTCTGAATGACACACAAGGAGTGTGTCAGGGACCAGATGGCAGGCCTGCCATGTGCTGGGCATTGATGTCACGCACTGCTCCTAAGACAGTCTGCCTGTCTGTGCTCCATGGAGACCCAGGCAACGGGCTGCTCCAAAACAGGACAGTGTGTGGTCAAAAACCTACTTTCACAAATGGGACTTTTGAACCTAAAAGGATTCCACAAACGAGGCAAGCAACAAATCCCACTGTCACTTAGCTCTGAGGGAAGCTGAGGCTCTGAGGGGCTAGCTCAGTTACTCAAACTCACTCAGCTGGTCCAAGTGACAGATCTGGAGGCTGTGGATCAATGAACTGTCCAGGAAACTGTCTTTCCACAGCCGGGTCTTCACCCAGGTGCACCAGGTGAAGATGCAGGTGAACACACATGTCTATAGTCCATTCTTCTAAAGCCATGGAAACATGAAAACTTTAATACGTGTGTGATCATAAAGAGAGAAAAGGTCTATGCTGCTATTTGAAAGCAATCCTGTTAACATTTGGAACAAATTCTCTACACAGTTTTATAAAACGCAAGAGAATGATCACAGACAAAAAAGTGAACTTGTCTCAGAATCAAAGTCCATGTCCGCTGAGAGGAGAAAACCCACCGCTCGCCATGGGACCTGTCGTAGATTGCTTCTTTCCTAATTTAAACCTCACTCTTGAAAGTTAAAAACGAGGAGTATGTGGAGGGAGGAGAAGTGGATTAAGAGTCAAGAGACCTGCGTTTCCATCCTGGCTCTATGGCTAATTAGCTGTGACCTCATCAAGTGATTTAATGTCTCTGGATCTCCATTTCCTCACTTGTAAAAAAGAGGGGGTATGGCAGGTAATCTCTGAGGTCCTCCTCAGTTCTAAAGGCTGCAAGTTTAATAACTAAATGAGCTCTTTAGGAGAACTTGATGGGCATCTAAAAATCCGTACTTGGATCTTTACTGTTACCATAAGCACCTTTCAAGGACCTGTTTGCATATGAGGGCATACACATTAGCATATACACATCCTTGGGAGGCTTGCTGTCCTTAAGCATGCCTTGTACTCCTTCCTGGTTCCAGTAACTCCTTGCTTTTGCTAACTCCTTCTTCTCTTTACCCTGGAGTCTAGCCCAGAACCTCAGGCCTTCAGCGAGGGGGCCCATTCCCTCCAGCACGGCATGCCTGGAACTCCAGGTCCTATTGCTCCCTGGTTTTCTGTGCCCATGCTTTTCCTGGATACATCTCTATTGGTCACATTCTCTGCTTGGCTGATTAGATGTCCCTCCTTTCAGAGCCCTGTGCCCTCACCGTTCTTGTCCTGTCCATCTAAATAGCTTCACTGAGTATTTAGTTTGTCACTACCGTGACAATGTGGCAAGAGAGAGCATTACATGGGCTGAGGGACTGAAATCAATAGGATCCTCTCATCTTGCTGTTGCCAAGAAATGGGACTAGTCCAGTCCTCATGGGATCCCAGTAAACTATTAGGATTTAACATGACTACTGCTTTACTGTCTTTGTATTCTACTTGCACAGTGATCCCATCAAGAAACGCCTTCTACACCCCTCCCCTTTCTACATCCACCCATCCTCCAAGATCTCCCCTCTTCGGACATTGTATGGAGCCTGTTACTTCCAACCCCTATACCCCTTCCCAAACACTCTACAGAGCTGACTTAACTCCTGCTTCTTCAGATCTAAGCGGAAAAGTGATTTTTCCTCTAGGAAGCCCTCCCTGACCATCCAGACAGATGAGATATCTTGCTATATATGCTTAAGGCTCCCTGTGCTTTTCTCTTATCCCATTTAGCAGGTTAATCATTATGTGTTTATTTGAGAGAAGACTTGATTCCCAAAGCTCTCTCCTATGAAGACAGGCTCCAGTCTCCCCTGCTCACCACTAGTATATTCTCCAACGTCCAGCTTAGGGCCACCCATATACACACCGTGACCTTGCATGTTCTCTTGAATTTTTCTATAAATCCTAATTACTTAAGTTCTTCTCTATTTAGCTAGTCTGTGACCACCTTGAAGGCAGGAACTGTCCTGTCTTTCTGTTGTAACTTCAAAGTCTCCATCGTTGCTCTTCATAAATATGTATTGATTTGCTGTTGCAGCTTTCAGAGACATGATTTTAATGTTAGTCTGAGTTCATTTCATATGAACTGCGAAAGGGGCTTCTTGAGCTCCATGTGCAGGAGAGAAGTCATCATGGGAGGTCAGAGCTGTAGATCAGTGTGGCAAGTGACATAAAAGGGAAACAAATTAACCCTGGCATAAGGCTACAGGAGATCCTTGAAACAGGACCCTTGAATGGAGGCAGAGTTGGGGCGAAGGGGCAGGTGGAAGAAAGTTTGGTCTTGGATTGTGAGGCTCCATTATACACCGACGATATTCCATGGAGAGTCGCTCAATCTCCCCAAACATTTTAGTTCTTTTCCATTTATTTATTTATTATTTTAAAATTTAAAATTTGTTTTTTTGGTATTATTTTACATTGTAGTAAGACAGCATAATATAAACTTTACCATCTTAACCATTTTTAAATGCACAGTTTGGAAGTGTTAAGTGCATTCACGCTGTTCAACCATCACCATCACCATCCATCTCCAGAGCTCTCTTCATCCTGCTAAATGGAAATTCTAGGCCCATTGAATAGGAACGCTCCACTCTCACAGTCCCTGGCAATCACCCTTCTCCTCTCTGTCTCTATGAATTTTACTACTCTAGATACTCATAGAAGTGGAATCATGCAGTATTTGCCCTTTGTTGTCTGGCTTATTTCACTTACCACGATGTCCTCAAGGATCATCCATGTTACAGCATGTGTCAATGCTCCCTTCCTTTTAAAGGCTGCATCATATTCCATTGTGTGAAGATACTGCATTGTGTTTATCCATTTACCTGTTCATGGACACTTGGGTTGCTTCCACCTTTTGGCTATTATGAATAATGCTGCTATGAGCATGAATATACGAATATCTCTTGAGACTCTGCTTTCAATTCATTGCAGTGCAGAACTGGAACTGTGAAATCATATGGTAGTTTTATTTTTAATTCTTTTGAGGAACAGCATAATATTTTCCACAGTGATTACACCATTTTACATTCTCACCAACGAAGTGCACAAGGATTCCAATTTTCCACATGCTCACCATTTATTTCCTATGGGTTTTGTTTGTTTGTTTGCTTGCTTCTTTTCTTTCTTTTCTTTTTTAAAACAGTAGCCATCCTAGTAGATGTGAGTCCCTTTCTTGTAATGTGATGTGGTGGGTGTGACAGTGCCTGGAGAACCGTGGGACAGTAGACACAGGTAGAAGGTGACCCTTTCTGAAGAGCCAAATGATATTCAGCACTTCCCAGGGTTCTGGACTCAGGCTTCCATTCCTTTTGTGGATTTTGATCATGTAGCTAAATCTCTTTTTGTCTCTCTTTTTTTCCTGAAAAGATGGTGGTGGGGCGGGAGCAGATGTGAACAAAAATAGCTGCCTTCTCTCTACAGGGTTGGTGAAGCATTTACTGAGATAATATATGTGAAAACACTATAATTGAAAACACCTATTTAAATCCAATAGGTTGCTGTTTACAGTCTTAAAATGATCTGCCCCACTCTGCTTGCCTACCTTTAACACATATTCCACAGGAACTGTGGGGACAAGAAGAACGCAGAATGTGATGATTGAATTCAGAAACCCAATCTGACTGGATCTGTTTGGGTTGGCAGTGTCCCGGAGCACTTGGGGTTGAAGAAGCTTTATAGATGGCCTGTTAGCAGGAAGTCTGTTAGAGGCTGGTGGCAGGCTGTGCCTTTGGAGAGGGAAGCTTAGCTTTTGTAAAGCCTGTTGACTGATTCCTTGTCAGTTTGAGATGATTTAATGGCCTTGAACTTGAACTGCCCTCAACCAAATATCAATCTGGGACTGTGTGGGAGAGAAACAGTAAATATATTTGGTGGGATGGAAGAGAGCAGGACAGACAAGAAGAGAAATGTCCACCAAAGGCCATGGACTCGTTCTTAAGCATCTTTATCGGTGTATCTTATGGGAAGCTCTAAGCATGAGAGTTAAATGTGCACTTGGAGTCAGGCAGATTTGAGTTCAAATCCTAGTTCTAGCCGAGAACCGGCACAAGTTGCTTTTCCTCTCTACGTGTCACTTTCCTCATCTGCATGGGGATAACCTCCAATGATTATTGGAAGGATCAAATGAAACATGTAAGTGTTCAGTAAGTGTTAGGTATCATTACTCATATTACTAGGTACACAATCTTTCCTATATCAGCCAGCTCTTAGTTACTTGAAGTTACTGATACTTTCTAATCTCTGTGTTCTCAGAGTCAGCATAATAAAATGGGAACATGTCATGAAAGTTGGCCAGGAACCGGAAGATTCTGGTGGATCTGTCACCGAACAGCTCTGTGTCCCCGGACAAAGTCACTTTCTTCTCTGGCTTTGCTTTCCTGGTCTATAAACTGAGGTTGCATGATCTCAACCAACCGTTTATTGAACGCTCAGTATGTTCAAGATGCTTAGATGATACAAAGAAGTGTCAGCTGCAGATGTGGGGAGCCAATGTGGGGGAGGGGCACTGGTGGGAAGGTCAGTAGAAGTCGGGACTCCCTGTGTGTGTGAAACCCTAGTCAAGGGCAGGGTGGAAGGCTGTGGGCAGCTTGTTTGGGGTGTAGAAAGAGATACAGGATGCAAGGTAATAGCAGTTGTTGAATGATCTGTTGAATGAACAAATACCTGAATGGGCGAGTCCATGATAAAATAGATGTCTGGGACCAAGTGGGTTCTGTGGATGGTTCCAGGGTGGAGGACGACACAAAGGTCACATTCCCTTTACCCCTTAAATACCCCAGCATCTGCAGTTCCAGGAAGGGATACAGAGAGGGAGAGAAGATTGGGCAGCAGCTGTGCTATGAATGGGGAATCCCACGACCCACAGATCCCGTGTACTGGGAGTACCCTTGCTCACCCATCATGGGGATGCACAGGCCCAGGCTGGAGGGTCATCCGCACCGCTTGCTGATTGGCAGGCTGGTGGGCCAGGTGTTGGGGACTCTGGATCCCACCACACAAGGCTGCCCGGGCACCCGCAGGTGGTTGGTGATTCCCAGGCTAATTTCCTCAGCAGAGAGCTGATACTGATGGGACTCAACCTCACTGTGAGAAATCCCAGAGACTTGAATTTCTGGCCTGGAATCAGCAGTTAGACAACACTTCCCACAAACTTGAGATGGTGCTGGGTATGCTGGCTCCCCCCTTATGTCCACCCTTCTCCCTGTCTTTTTACTCCTATGTTCTTCTCACTGGCCACTCCCCCCCGGCTTTTTAGCCATCTTTACCCTTTGTTTTCACCACATTCCCCCCTGCCAAATACAACCTGATTTTTAAAGAGGCATTCCCTTAGGTTGAAACCGTGGCATGAAGAGGCAGCATTTAACCTTCCCTGATTACCACCACATTCTCTATTGTGCTGGTGTGGGGGGATGTCTCTCTCACACTCCTGTCTCTTAAAAAATATTACCCACCTCCACTTTCAAATTAAGAGAGAGAGAGAGAGATAGATAGAGAGAGAGAGAGAGGGAGAGAGAGAGAGAGAGAGAGAGAGAGAGAGAGAGAGAGCTAGAGACAGGGAGTGAGAGAGAATTTGACATTATTGTATAATTTAAAATTGCACAGCCTAGAGCCCACAAAACCGAGCATGTAATTACACACTTACTAGAGGTAACAGCAGTGCTGATAATTATTCTTTACACAGGAGAGCCCCTGCTGATATCCCACAGTCAGAAAGTGGGAACTACAATATCTTTAATACCATCCTCAGAGACCCTCATAAGCAGAAGAGAAGTATGAGAAGGCTCACAGGGTCCAGAGCAATATCTTCATCGCGCCAGAATGTCAGGGGCTTTAGCACAACAGGAATCAATAGTTTCTAGTACATTTTTTGGTACAATTTTTTTTATGACCCAACCTGAGAAAGTACAGGGAAGGCAGAGGTACTGAACAGTATGAAACAAAACCTTCTCATCACAAGGCCTGTCTTTTAGACATGTCATGCAATGTCAGTTTATGAGACACACGGTCTTTATCGGAGAAGAAAAAACAACGAAAAATCCAAACAAACAAACAAACAAATAAAATCTCATAGCAGCTGGAACAAGGCTCTCATCCTGGAATATTTGTAGTCATAGGTATTTAAATCATAAACTCTTCCCTCTCCCCTTGTCCCCTAATTAAGGAAAAATATTTGCTTACCAATGACTATGAAGTTATACCTATTTAATATCAAAAGAGAGGAGGTAAATATATGGTACTTGTTTGTAGGCAACTGACCCTTTCTTCCCTTTCCCCACTGTGTACAGAAAATGAGCTGGTTGCATTTTAAAAATAAGGAAATACCAAGCAGGGGATGACACCCTGAGAAGGTTTAAAGCAACAGAGAACTCAGTAGAGTGAGGGGAAAGGTTTCCAGGTAGAGAAACCAAAGTAGAAAAACAACACTGTCCTTGCTTTCAAAAGGACAGCGTTTTGATTTTAGCATCTCCACACTAACCACAGGAGCTTGGACAGTGGCTACCTGCCTCTACTGCATGATCATCCCCAAGGTCCTACGTGTATAGTTTGATCTTTAAAATATATATGTATAGATGCATAAGCCATGGACACAGACAATAATGTGGTGAAGGCCTGGGGTGGGGCAGGGGCTGGGTGGAGGAGGTAAAGAGGGGGGGGGGAATGGGAGATATCGGTAATACTGTCAACAACAGCAGCACAACAAACAGTTTTCCCAAAATTAAACAAAACAAAACACAGCTTTGGTTTCTTACTGGTTGTGCTGACATTCTGACTTGACAATGTACGGGATTTCAGTTGGGTCACTATCCTGTTTAATTGGGTCCATTGTTCGGTAGGAATGACAGCTGATTTCTGCTTGAGGCTTAAGGAAGCAAAACCTTACTGATCTCTACTGTGTGCCAGGTGCTGAGTTAGATGCATGTTTTGCATTTCTGATTTAAGACTCACACTTTGTGCACTCTGTAGTGTCCATTTTTAAAGTAATACTTAAGCAAATGACTTGGCCAAGGGAACATACCTAATAAAGATCGGAGCATTAAGACTCAACTAAATCTATTGACTGCTTGGTCGGGGTGTGTGTTATGCCATTTTCTTTTATAATTTAGTAATTCAGGTGATAATGGCCACTGAGTTGGAAGGGGTGTGCCACTCAGATGAGCTCCTTGCAGATGCCTTTGTGAGATGACTTTTTAGTGAGGACCGCACAGCAAACAACAAAGAAACACAGAGGCCTGAGACCCTTTATTAACTCCCCTGGAAACAGATTTCGGGGGAGGCCGACTCCAGGCTGGCTTGCACTTGGACCCCAAAGCAAGTAGCAGCTAAGCGTTGGGTGACCCTGGGGGTGCTGGAAAACAGGCAGATGCTTATGCTGGGTCAATAAAAAGAAAGATGTTGGCATGAGGAGCCCAGAGCTGAAGTGCAAGGATCTGAGGCATGAGCTGGGTTGCATCCACCGGAGGTCCAGGAGTTGGATACGTAGGACCATTCCAGACATTTCCTCAGACCAGCTGGCGAGCTAGTCGGCTGTGTTGACTGGCTTTTTTGTAAGATTCAAGTAGAGGCGGGGTCCCTGTTGCTGCTGAGTCAAAGGGGCTATATTGGCAGACTCCGGGGAAAAGACCCACAGGTATGCCAAGGCCTTGCCCGTGGCGACCACAGACCACTGGCTTGTGCCTCCCACAGCGACGAGCTCTGGAGACTGAAACGGCTGCTGTCATGAGAGGGGTGTGGGATGCTGGCTAGGGCAGGAGCTGAAACCTCAAAAGAGAGTAATAAGCAAGACCCAGCTGAGCATGCGTGTGAGGAAATCAGAATTTTTCTTTTGGTTGGTATTTCTGCTTTCAGCCGCTTGAGCCATCCCAGCTCAATCCTGGTGAACCAAGAGCCTGGATAAAAACCTAGGGTGCGATCCATGTGACAGCTGTATTTTTACTGGGAAAAAGAACCCGGATACTACCAAAAGCTTCTCATTTCAATCCCGTGGCAAGATGAGAGGACATGGTAGACAGCATGATCCATGCTTCAGGGGCTTGGCCAGCACCCTCCCCACCACTCAGATGTTGGCGCAGGTTGCCCAATTGGCCCTTTGTAAATTCACTTGTCTGTGCTTCACCTGCACAGGGTTCTGGAGAAGAAATTCCGGAGGGTTGCCTGGTTGCTAAGGAGGGAGCATATGTTAGGGCCTGGATGTTCACGAGGTAAGAATCCTGAGTGATTGTTTACCTCCTGGACGGGATAAGTCAATCCCACCTGGGTCCCTATTAGCTAAAGGTCCGGGGCCCACAGGATCAGTAAAACAGGAAGCTTGACCTTTGTAAGAAGCACAATCTGGATGTTGATGGTTCGCAGACCCAGGCTGTTTGGGTCTTAGCTTTTCAAATGTTCTGCCCAACGAGGCAGTGGCCTCGGGAGCTGGGATGACAGGAGTTGAAGGAAGGGAGCAGTTCCTGTTGGAGATCCACGCCAGGAATTTCTTCAGGTTTCTGTGGGAGACAGCCGACTGGGGACAAGAGGATTCCCAGTTTGAGCTACTAACTTATATACACAGATATTTTCTCTTAAACCATATTCATGAGTATCTATGAGAATTATCAGATCAAAATCACAAGCCTGGAGTCAGACAGATCTGGCTTTGAGTTCCAGCTGGGTGATTGATCAGCCCTGTGATTTGGAAGCAAGTGAGTTTCTCCGGACCTCAGTTTCTTTACCTATAAAATGGGAATAAAACGTTCTGCTTCAGAGTTGCTAGTGGGATTAAATAAAATATGTCATTGCACCTAGTACAGTTACTCAGACATAGCAGAGATTCAAAAACACTCTTTTCGTGTCCATTTCCCAATCTCCCCCTTTCCCTCCTCAAATTCTGAAGCATCAAAAATTCTGAAGCATAAAACATGTCAGTGGAGGTGAAATGACAACACCCTGTGAAATTCCTCGTGGGGGTAAGTCTGAACTTCGGAGCACTCTGGACGATTGCTTACCTCATGGATGGATAAGTCAGTCCCACTGGAGCCCCTCTTAGCATGCTTGTCTTCTTCCAAACCTGCAGGCAAATTGAAGTCACGGTGAATGTGAGAAAACAATGTGAGAAGTTAATATGCATTCAAAGAATGCTCACATCTCAGAGGGAAGGTAGGGGAGGGTGGGGTAAGGGGGAGAGATCAACCAAAGAACTTGTATGTGAGCATATAAGCGTAACCAATGGACGCAGACACCAGGGGGTAAGGGCATGAACGGGAGTGGGGTGAGGGGAGTAATGGGGGGAATAAGGACACACATGTAATACCTTAATCAATAAAGTAAAACAAAACAAAACAAAACAAAACTAAACTAAACTAAACTAAACTAAACTAAACTAAACTAAACTAAACTAAACTAATACTGCTTTGCCACCTCCAAGATAGAGAAGACATATGGGAGGAGGGCAGGGAGAGGGGTTATCTTAGAATCATTCATCCTTTTTTGTTGTTGGTGTTGGTGCCTAAGTCTTTAGAGTATCCGAGGCTGCAAGACACTCATTCCGCATAAAGTGGAGGGAATGAAGGTTATTAATAATCAGAATTACTCTACAATGGAGGGCTCCCTTTTTTCATTCAGAGTTCAAAAAAGTAGAGCTTCTTCCAGACCCCTGTGGGTCTTCTGCTGCTTCCCCATGGCAGTGGGCACCAGAGAACATTGTAAAACACTTGACTTCGCTGGGCCTCAGGTCTTTCATGCTCAGTCCACCTCCTGCCCCTCCCCCCACAAATCTCCCCTCCTTTGTGCGAATCTGTTTTCACCACAGGAGCACATGCTGCCTCTTCTAGCTACAACACTACTTGCTAATTCAACGATTCATCTTTAATGAGGCCCCCTGCCAATGTTTAAATAGCATTCCGAACAAAGAAGAGACAGTATTTCCAAAACAGCTGCTTCTACTGAATCCTGTAGCTCATCTTTTCAGAAAAATCAAAACAAATATACCCACAGATAGAGGATGGAAACACACAAGGTTATTACAGGTAGAGATATCTATATACCTATAGATGGATATAGATAGACATAAAATACTTGCCTCTAAAAAGTTTGGTTAGCCTCAGTACTGCTCTAGGCAGATTTTTCTTATATTGATTTATTGATTCTTTTTTCAGGATTGTTTGGGAAATACATCACAGTGGATAAAGCATGGAATTTGGAATTAGATAAATATACCCTTTGCTCTGCCACTTGCTAGTTGTGTAAGTGGACACATCACAGAAGCTCCCCACCCACGTATTGTTTTATTGGTAAAATGGAGAGATATGTCCTCTCTGGATATATATCAAGCTGACTAGTGCAACGTTGCATAAGTAGTACACACATGATAAATACCAGTGTCCCTTTTTATTTAAATTCAAGTCCTCGAGAACCTTAAGGCATGGGCAGAGTCTGAGGGCTCTTGTTTCCAGAAGTGCCGCTTCAGTGTCCGCCAGTCAATGTCTTTACAACACCTGCCACTCACATGTACCGCGTCAGCCCCCATCAGAATCATTCTGGGAATAAGAGCCTGGGAGATGGAGTATCAGCTGGAAAATGGTAGAAGTTCTCAGGCACCTTTAAAAAAAAAAGACAGAAAGTGACTGAAAATAGAAAAAGAACAACAAAATGAACCCAAGAAAGCTAGAAAGAAAGAATAAATAATTTTACTAAGTTAATGGACTCTAAAACAGAAACATAGTGTAATTTATTTTAAGCAAACCCAAGAAATGGTTCTTTGAATTGAGGAAGCAAGGCAAAGCTTTGTTTACTAGAAACAATAAACAAATACAGTACAGTCGCAGGACACAAAAATCAAAGTACAAAATCCACTGTTTTCCTAAATACTAACAATGAAACTTCAGAAGAAGAAATGAAAAAAATTCATTCTGCAAGTTCAATCAAAAGCACAAAATACCTAGGAATAAACTTAACAAAGGATGTGAAGAATCATAATAAACTATGAAGCATTGTTAAAAGAGATTGAAAAAGACACAATAAAATGGAAAGATATTTCATGTTCATGGGTTGGAAGAATTAATATAGTTGAAATGGCCATATTACCCAAAACAATACACAAACTTCATGCAATCCTCATCAAACTCCCAATATCATTTTTTAAAGATATAGAACAACAACAACAACAAAATCATCATATTTGTATGGAACCAAAAAGATCCTGAATAGCCAAAGCAATCCTGAGAAAAAAAGGAAACTAGGTATCAGACTACCTGACTTCAAATTACACCACAGAGTTATAGTAATCAAAACAGCATGGTATTGGCAGAAAAACAGACACAAAGACCAATGGAACAGAATTGAGACTCAGAAATAAAGCCACAGGTATATGGGCAAATAATTTTTGACAAAGGAGCCAAAAACATACAGTGGAAAAAAGAAAGTCTCTTCAATAAGTGGTGCTGGTCAAATTGAAAAGCCACAGGCCAAAAAGGAAAGAAAGAAACTACATTAGTTTGTTCCCATGTAGAAAAATTAAGTCCAAATGATACACAGACCTAAATATAAGACCTGAAATAATAAATAACATAGAAGAAAACATACATACTAAACTTCTGAATGTTGATTATAGAGAACATTTTTTTATGAATTTGCCCCTGAAGGCACAGGAAGTAAAGGCAAAAATAAATGAATAGGACAATATCAAATTATAAAGCTTCTACATAGCAAAAGAAACTACCCACAAAACAAAAAGGCAACAAACTGAATGGGAGGTGATACTTGCTAACAACAGCTCCGATAAGGGGCTAATAACCAAAATGTTTAAAGAACGCATACAACTCAACACCAAACAAGCAATCCAATTTAAAAATAGGCAGGGGACCTGCACAGACACTTCTCCCAAGAAGACACATATATGAAAAGATGCTCCACTTCACTAGCTATTAAGTAAATGCCAATCAAAACTACAATGAGATAGCACTTCACACCTGGTAGAATGACTATTATCCACCAGACAGAATAACAAGTGCTGGAGAGGTTGTGAAGGTAAAGAACCCTCATTCACTGCTGGTGGGAGTGTAAACTGGTGCAGCCACAATGCAAAGCAGTGTGGTAGTTCCTCAGAAAATTCAGAATGCCCAGCAACCCTTCTTCTGGGTATCTACTCAAAAAACTCAAAAACATTTATTCACAAAGACATGTGCACCTCTGTGTTCATTGCAGCATCACTTATGGTCGAGACAACCCAAGTGTCCTTCAATAGATAGATGACTGGATAAAGAAGATGTGGTACAGATATACTATGGAGTACTACCAAGCCATAAGAAAAGATGAAATATTGCCATTTGTGACACCATAGATGGACCTTGAGAATCTCATGATCAGCGAAATAAGTCAGTCCGAAAAAGCTAAGAACCGTATGATTGTACTCATATGTGGGCTATAAAACTGAAACTCAAATACACCGTCAACAGTGTGGTGGTTACTAGATGGAAGGGGGTGGGGGAATAATAAAGGGTAAAGGGGCCAAATGCTAATACAATGCGACGGGAGATGATTTGACTTTGGGTGATGGGCACACACACAAAAAAAGAAAAAAAATAAAGTTAAGAGAGAAATATTTAGCATTAGGCTAGGAGTTATAACCTTAATTAGTTATTGGTGAAGAATGGAACAGATGTTTAGAGAGATGTGATGGAAAACCCAAGAAAGCCAGGAAGGGAGTGGGGAGGAGGAGGAAGCCAGGCCCTGTGTCCTCCACACTGGCTGCCTGCATGTAAAAATCTTTCTTGAATCCCATCTGATGCTGACTTTTCCCTTAGCCGTTTTGAAGCTGACTTTTAGGACTTGCAATTAACAGAGTATTACTGACATAATTGTAAAAATAGCGAGCAACAAAGTAGTTTGTGTAGTGCGATCCTATCTTTGCTAAGTAAAATACATGTAAATGCCTATAAAATAGAGCCTGGAAATATACACCATAAACATGATAACAATGGGTATATTTGGGGAATGGGATTATAGGTACATTTCATTTTCTGATTATATAATTAGTTATGCATGTGCTACCCAGAAAAGAGGGCTATTCTGCCTTCAATAAAAGATTCGTATGGTCTAGCCCAGTGGTCGGCAAACTGAGGCTCAAGAGCCACATGCAGCTTGCAAGCTGAGATTTGCCGCTCTGTTGACTAATGAGTTTGCCGACCACTGGTCTAGCCAATCCAATTAGCTAGGTATCAAGCTTGGGAGTTCAGAGCTTAGCCCTCAAGGGAGAGGACACAGGGCAATGATGCTTCAACAGCAGGAAGATACTCTGGCTGCAGGAAGGACCAGAGTGATGTCAATGGAGACCATGAGTGACGTGAATTGGACAAGATGTTAAGGAGCAAAGAGGAGGAGCTGAATAGGTGAACCAGTGTCACTATAAAATCCTGCAAGTACAAGGCCACCTCTATAATAAAGAGCCAGGGTGTAATGACCGATCACAACCAAAGGCTGACCATCCGGAAGTCAGGGCTGGGTTGCCATGGAGACCCAGCGCTGATTCCGGCTGTAGGCCTGGAGACTCAGCAGTGATTGCTGAGGGGGCTTTGAATCAGGCTGGGAAAGAGACCTGAAGAGAGAGGCAGGCCTCCACCAGGGCTGCTTATCAGCCTTGCCTTTCTGATCAGGCCCCGTTGATAGGCCCAGAGACACTGACTGGCATAGAAACTAGCCAAAGAGAACCAAATCTGGGTCAACTGTGAGGAAGCAGTGGCTGCCTAGGAGACAGAGCTTTTGACCCCTGACTGGCATAGGAACTGACCAACCAGAACCAAATTGGCCAGCAGAGGAGGGCAGTTGGAGGTGAGGTCAGGCTGGCAGGGGAGGGCAGTTGGGGGACTAGATCAGGTTGGCAAGGGGAGGCAGTTAGGGGCGATTAGGCAGGCAGGCAGGTGAGCGGTTAGAAGCCAGCGGTCCCAGATTGTGAGAGGGATGTCCAACTGCCAGTTTAGGCCTGATCCTGGCAGTTGGACATCCCCCAAGGGGTCCCCAATTGGAGAGGGTGCAGACTGGCCTGAGGGACCCACCCCTTCCGTGCATGAATTTCATGTACCAGGACACTAGTCTATAATAATAAAAGCATAGTATGTTAATTAGACTAGACAGCAGAACAAAGGCTCTGGATGATCTTCCATATGAAGCCACATTTGTGGGGGTGAGGCGAAGTGGCTGCCACAGCAGGTGGGGTCTGAGACAGTGGCAGTTAGGGGCGATCAGGCAGGCAGGTGAGTGGTTAGGGGCAATCAGTCAGGCAGGAGAGTGGTTAGGAGCGATCAGGCAGGCAGACAGAGTTATTAGGGTGGATCAGGCAGGCAGGCAAGTGGTTAGGTGTGATCAAACAGGCAAGCGAGTGGTTAGGGGTGATCAGGCAGGCAGGCAGAGGGTTAGGGTAATCAGGCAGGCAGGCAGAGTGGTTAGGGGCGATCAGGCGAGTGGTTAGAAGTCAGTAGTCCCAGATTGTGAGTGGGAGGTCTGACTGCTGGTTTAGACCCTTGAGGGGTCCCAGATTGTAAGAGGGTGCAGGCTGGGCTGAGGGACCCTCCCCTCCTGCCCCATGCACGAATTTCATGCATTGGGCCTCTAGTTATGTATGATTACTAATAAATGGGGGGTGCTGAGGCAGCTGATATAATTGGGAATCACTTGGTTGTAAGGAACAGAAATTCCTTCACATTTAAAGTTTAAAGGATTTCATCAGAGGAAAATAGGGACATCTTATTGACCCCTAACAGCTTAACCACAAGCCTGCTGTTCTGTCCATGTCTCTCTCCCTCTGAGTCTCTAAGCCTCTCCTCACTCCTCCTCTGCCCACAGCCCTGAAGCCACTGCAAGCTTTGGAGCCACCTCTCAGTTACATTAAACCGCTAGCCCCTCCCATTCTGAGCTTCCAGAACACTCTACATTGTGCTGCACTTTTCTGCATTTGTTTTTCGCATCTCTCTGAGTTCATTGACAGGAGGAATGAACTCTTTTTTCCTCTCCCTTTTGTCCATCACTGAAAGCTGCTCTGCAGATAAACTTTTGCTTTGAGTAAAAAATGACAGTGTGAGTGGAAGTACTTTGTGAACTGAAGCACCACATAATTAGAAGGTATTTTGCTGTGTTCCTTGAAGGCAGTCTTTAATGCATTCTTACGCCAGGCCTGTTCCTAGCAGGATGTTCAGGCAGGCCAGGAGCAGAACTAGAACTAATTTTACCAACAGATTCCCTGGCTCAGAAATCAGAGGGGCTGAGATATTTAAAACTGCCTATCATCATATCTGCCACATAGTAGCCTCTTAAATTTTGTTTAAATCCCTGAAGAGGGGTCTGTTCTCTCAAGAGGGGGCCGGGGAGAGAGAAGGAGGGGCTCACAGGCTCTTCCTGTTGCTCCAGAGTTCATCAATGGAGAGCCTCTTCCAGCAGCTGGACACAGGCTGGACCATAGCCCATGAAGGATCCTCAGCGCTGACATCAGGCTCCGTCGCATGGTTTCATTGTATTTACTTGACCTCTGTCATCTTTTCCCATGATCACATCTCATGGGCAGAGACTTACGGCTTTAAATATCCTGCTCCAGTGCTTGACCTTCCACTTGCAGGGCTCAGACTCTGTTTTTTGACACTAGCTTGCAACATGCTTGCACGTCTCCCCATCCCCCTTCCCTCCCCCACTCTTAGATGATTCTGCCATGTTATAAGAGAAGAGAAGAAGTTCCAAGTAGAGAAGATAATGCATCCAAACACATGTGGGTGGTGTGTCTGAGGAACCGATGAATAGTCTATTAGAGTAAAATAGAAGCGTGGGGGAGATGGTGTCAGGGTAGCTGAACATAAGGCTGGAAAGAGATGTTTAGATTAGAGTGTGAAGAAGTGTAAACATTAAAAAAATAGATTTTATTGATTTTTTTACAGAGAGGAAGGGAGAGGGATAGAGAGCTAGAAACACTGATGAGAGAGAAACATCAACCAGCTGCCTCTTGCACACTTCCTTCTGGGGATGTGCCCACAACCAAGGTACATGGCCTTGACTGGAATCGAACCTGGGGCCTTTCAGTCTGCAGGCTGATGCTCTTATCCACTGAGCTAAACTGGTTAGGGCGAAGTGGAGACATTTTGAAAGTTTTTCCAGTTGAATAGTAGCCAATCAAGGCTTGAGAAAGAAAAAAACTAGACATTGCATTAATCAGGGAAGGAGGGATCTATATTTAATAAGTACCAGCAACTTGGCAGTGCTACCTTCTTTAAGTTCATAAACTGGTTTTCTTCTTACAATAAGCTTAGAAGCAGATATAGTCCCCATTTTATAGCTGGATAAAGACAGACCAGTCAGGTAGCTAGCTAAGGGAATAATCCAGGCAAGAGAGATAACTGGGGGCTTGGACCAGGGCAGGAGCAAAAGGAATGGGGAAGAAGAGATGGTTGTGAGAGGTAGTCCAGGAAGAGAACCAATGCCAGAGAGTGGATGGCACAGTAGGAGATGGACACGAGAAACATTCAGTGATAGAATCCACAGGGCAGATGGTTCATAGATATAACGCGTAGGACCTGGCGAGAACCAACAGGACGTGAATCAGTCAGATTGGTCCCGGTTGTCATATGTTGCAATTGGTCAAGGAAGAACAAGACTGATGGGAATTTAATGAAGACGTCAGGGGACGTTTCTCTAACAGTGAAGGCAGAAGTTAAATAAAAGAATGAATAGAAGATAAGAAAGGGGACTAGATATATGTGTAGTCTTGTTTTCAGAAATTTGGTGGTCAACAACAACAAATTTTGTGGAAAATTAACTGGGGGATGGGCGTTACGGTTGAAGAAAAGCCCTTTGAAGGATGGGAGATTTGAGTTGTTCAAAAGCTGCAAGGAAGGCGAGGGAGGAAGAGAGACCTTAGGGACAAGAAGAGGGAAGACAGAGTGATGATCCCTCTCTTTTGCAGAGCATTTTACAAGGTATTGAGTGCATTGTATTGAGTATCTCATGTGGGGTAGATAGGACCAGCATCACCATCTATTTGATGTAAACTGAGGCTCAGAGAGATCTTTAGCAAAGAAGCAATAACTAGAATTGAACTCCGTATACCTGAAACTGGTTTGGTATTTGTTTTTTGTTTGTTTCTGTTTTTATTCTTTGCCTGCCATATGAAGGAAAATATGAATTTAAAAGTAATCTTTAGCCCTACTCAGTTTGGCTCAGTGAAGAGAGTGTTGCCCTGAGGACCAAAAGGTCATCGGTTTGATTCCAGTCAAGGGCACGTACCTTTGTTGCAGGCTTCTCCCCAGCCCAGACCCTGGTTAGGGCTCATGCAGGAGGCAACCAAATCAATGTGTTTCTGTCACATTGATATTTCTCTCTGTCTTTCCCTCTCTCTCCCACTCTCCCTAAAAATCAATGGAAAAATATCCTCCACTGAGGATTAACAAAAAAACAACAATAATAACAACAACAAAAAACAGCAGAACAAACAAACAAAAAGGTAATCTTTAAAGAGTAGCAATTTTTTGTGTGTGAAGAAATCCATTCACTGCCTAATTTAAATTGACCACCACAAAAACCCCGTGAGGTTCACTGAACCCATGTTCGTCTCATTACACTGACAAACATACTGAGCACCAGCGAGGCCAAGTGACTTTCTTAGGTCACATAGCTATGAAATGGTTGAGAAGAACCTCAAATCCTTGTCTCTTGACTCCTAGTCCAGTGCTCTTTTTACTGTTGTTGTTTTTTAAAATAGAACTTTAAAGTCATTTTTCAATTGCAGTTGACAATCAATGTTATTTGTACCAGTTTCAGGTACATAGGTTAGACAATCCTGTGCTTTACAAAGTGCTCCCCTAATATTGCCAGTACTCCCCTAGCACCATGCATAGCCATCACAATATTATTGACTACATTTCCTATGCTGTACTTTACATTTTTGTGACTATTTTATAACTACCTTCACCTCTTTCACCCAGTCCTCCAACCTCATCTCTTCTGGCAACCACCAGTCTATCCTCTGTATCTATGGGTCTGTTTCAATTTTCTTTGTTTATTTTGTTCTTTAGATTGCACATATAATTGAAATTATATTATACTTGTCTTTTCTGTCTGACTTCTTTCACTTAGCATAATATCTTTTAGATTCATCCATGCTGTTGCAAATGTAAGATTTTTTTATGGCTGAGTAATATTTCTTTCTTTTTTAAAAATATATATTTTACTATATATATATATATATATATATATATATATATATATATATATATATTTTTTTTTTTTTTGCAGAGAGAAAGGGAGAGGAATAGAGAGTTAGAAACATCGATCAGCTGCCTCCTGCACACTCCCTAATGAATATGTGCCTGCTACCAAGGTACATGCCCTTGACCAGAATCGAACCTGGGACCCTTGAGTCTATAGGCTGACGCTCTAGACCGCGCCAAACTGGTTAGGGCTGCCTGAGTAATATTTCATTATATATACCTACCGTAGCTTTTTTTATCCACTCGTTTATTGATGGACACTTGAGTTGCTTCCGTATCTTGGCTGTTGTAAATAATGCAGCAATAAACATAGAGGTGCACACAGTTGTACGAATTAGTGTTTTGGATTTCTTTGGATCAGTGCTGTGTTCACTGAGCTTTTTTGTTGACAATGCTACTTCCTCCTGCACATGTGGGTGAGAAAGGTCATGAGGGCTATGGAAGATACACATATTTCTGATTCACCACTCCTTTCTGGAATGTGGGAAGATGGCACATTTCCACCTCCTTGAATTAGTCATAACCATAACTTGTTTTGGACAATGCAATATGAGCCAGTTCTCTCTTCCTCTGCTTTGGCAATCTTGGAAGACAGAGAGGGCTGTAAGATAGAAGCTGTGCAAATGCTGAGTCTAGCTGGAGGCTAGCTGTCTGGAGAATCCCCTGAACCTGGAGCTGACTTTAAGTGAGAAATAAACCTACGTGTCTTAGATGAGGATCTGGGATATACAGTGGCATAATCTAGTCTACACATTTGAGGACCAACAAAATCTACCCAATGGAAAAAAATATATCTTGGTGTTCCCTAGACATCCTAAAGAGACAAAAGGCATGCTTTTTTTCCCTTTTAAAATAACTAGGAAATAAACATCACTTAGCCCCTCTAGTAGTTAAAATGCCATCAGGACTTCCTTTTTTAAGGCTCTACTGGATGGTGAGTTTTTATTATGAGGTTCAGTTGTAGGCTTGAGGAGAAATTGTTTTTACAGATGTGCTGGGTGTGTTATGAGGAAATGGCCTTTTACAGGGGTTCAGATTGATGGGGTCTCAAGGGGCCTCCTCTGACTACATGCACAGAGGAAGTAGGGAGGGATGTGAACAGGCACAAATGACACAATGAAGCTTGAGGAAGACCATGAAAGGGAGGCAGCTGAGTCCATGAAATAGAACAAGATTTGGAGTCATACAGACTTGGATTTGAGTCCTGCTTCTGCCCTTAATGAACCAAGTTTTAGTTGACCTCTCTGAGCCTTAGAATAATGGTCTATAAAATGAGACCCATGACACTTATAGAGCTATAATAAATCTGGATTCAATACATCACGATCATTATCATTATTTTGTTGTTATTGGTACTCCCTTAACAATGGGCATCGATCGAATGGTCCAGCTCCTTTCTCCGGAAGCTTCAGAGGCTCCGGGGGAAAAGGGTGGAGTCAGGAGGGAGGTTTAGAAACGTCTTCCACTTCCCTTCTACTTTTATTTCTTCCTTTGTGATGACACTTTAGGGTGGAGAGACCTTAGGAAGTGCATTTTGGGGTTGGACAAGCCTTCCTTTTAGAAGATGTATTTGAGTCTTAAAAGCGAAGAAGAGCCAGAGTGAGGCTTAGGGGAGGAGCAGATTGCTGGCTGCCTAGAGCTGGCTCCAGGATAACGGTTCTAAGTGGGAAGACAAAGAGGCCTTTCAAGGGACTGGCCTTCAACACTGTCCATCCTCGCGGGCCAGGAGAACTGTCCCAGGGTAGGATCTTGGTCAGCATTAATGAGAACTCAATGAGCTGAGCTTCCTAGTTGAGATAGCTCTTGGGAACCTCAGCGAAGGGCCGGGCAGTGGTGCTAGGTACTAATAGAGGCCACAGAAACCCCCCTCCCCCAAACACTGATGGGCCTCCATGGAGAATGTATGTGGTAGCCCCACCTTGCATCCTTGTCATGTCAAGAATTCTTTCCTCCTTGCTTGAGAGAGGATACTGGAAGCTTTCTTTTAACTCATTTCCCAAACTTTATTTATTCTCATACAATTTCCATTTTTTTGGGTCATATCTATGAGAAACTTACCCGATTGTTTACTTAATAGTTCCTTATAATTGACTCACATTTTATTTAAATACTTTATGTTTATGCCAAGCAATAATATCCATGAAATCAGAGTTTTTGTAAGTTCTCTTTTCTAATCTAGATTACAATAAATAATGTAACTTAACAATTTGAAAGAATGTTCATCTATGCCCCACTTCAAATCATCTTGTGAACCACTAGCAGTGCATGGGGCACACTTTGGGATACTGGCTTTAGAAAAGAGAGAAGCAAGGGGTGTCTGCCCACAGGGGTGGGTGGAAGGGGCATTTGCATTGAGCAATGGATGTTCTTTCTGCCCAGCCCCCGGGCAGCCTCCATCTTGGTATAGGCGTTGCCATCTGCTCCGACTGAGCAGCCTTTTGTGAAAAGCTGTGGGAGGATCAGCCTGGCTGATTGGCTGGAGCCGTGCCCAGAGTGCCCAGATGTACATGGGCCCCAAAAGACGGGGCACAGCTGGGGTTCACTGCCTCCCTTGAGGTTTGGTTTTTCTAGTGAAGCTCAACTCTGCCTCCCACTTCCCTGTGGTGCATTCTGCTCCACTTGGTGGCGAGGGAGAAGGCCCACTGTGGCACTGCGAGCTCCCTCACCGTGTCTGCCTGCCATTTGCTGCCACTTGGGACATGCAATTGCTTCCATGGAAACAGAACCATGGATTGTTTTCCCAGAAATGTCTCAATCTAATTTGTGTGGAGCTGGTGTGTGTGTGTGTGTGTGTGTGTGTGTGTGTGTGTGGTGTTTCAGAGAGGTGAGAAGAGAGAAAGGAGAATTTGTATAGAGCCCCAATTTTCCTGGTCTTCTAGAAAGTTAATTATTTCAGGTGAGTGTTGGAAGTCATGGAGACTGAGTATGATGAAGGGGTTGTGTTGCCATTATATTTGACTAGGATATTCAGACATATCTGAATTCTGTTTGGTCTACATAGTTCTCCTCAGGAGGTCTCCCGCAAAGGAGGGAGGTGCACAAGGGAGGCAAAGTAAGGAAGAATATATATGCTTCTTAGCATTTGCACACAAACCCTGCTGCAGGACTCCAGTAATTGGGCTGATCTTCTTCACGGGTTCTTTTTCCTATATCAGGCAGGGCACACAGCCTCAAGTTTTGTGAACTCCTCTATTTTTTCCCAACATCCAAATATGAGTCTTGGATCTTATGTAATGGGAAAACATGTTGGCTCCCAGCAAAAGGGAGTCAAAAAGAGTAGGTTACCTCAGTGATGAAAGGAGAGGGGAGTCAGACTATACTGCCCTCCTAGCTGAGAGAGAAAGAGAGAGAGAGAGAGAGAGAGAGAGAGAGAGAGAGAGAGAGAGAGAGAGAGAGAGATTTAATAGCTGCTCAGAGCAGATCAGCTCAAGAACTCTGTACTCTGGCTTAGAGGAAGGAAATGAGAGAAGAAGAAAGGAGGCAAGAGCCTTGTACCCGGTCACCTCACATCACTGTTGCACTGGTGTTCAAATACAACATTTATGTGTTCTCTGACTTTTTGTTTCGTTAGATGCTCCACTCAGCAGAACAGTGGTCCAATAAAATGTTCTGAAATTTTAAAAACCCAGACAAGAATCTCTTCATCTTGGAGATGGACTGTCTTGCCTCTTCTAAAGAGAAAAGAGAGAGGTCTTAACTAGCCTCCTCCTAGGGGAGGACTTGGTGAGAATGTAGATTAGTGCAACCAGTATGGAAAACATTATGGAGTTTCCTTAAAAAATGAAAAATGAATCTGCCTAAGACCCAGTGATTCCACTTCTGGGTATATATCCAAAGAAACAACAACACAACAACAACAAAAACTAATTTGTAAGAATATATGCACCTCTATGTTCATTATAGCATTATTCACAATAGCCAACCTATGGAAGCAACCCAAGATGAGTGAATAAAAAAGTGGTGGTGTGCATATATAATGGAATATTTCACAACCTCAAAAAAGAATAAAGTCTTGTCATTTGTTAAAGCATTAATGGACTAGAAAGTATTATGCCAAGTGAAATAAGTCAGAGAAAGACAAATATAATATGATTTCACCTATATTTGAACTCTAAAGAACAAAATAAACAAAATTGAAACAGCTTTATAGACACAGAGAACAAATTGATGGTTGCCACAGATGGCCACACGCACAGCAGAGGTGGGGCCTGGTGGTGGTCACTACACACCATGAGGCCTAGGGGTCCCATGGCTCTGCGCAGTGCAGAGGAGGCGGTCCCGGTGTCTCTGCTACCTTGTGCATGGAGGCGGATCTGGGCGGAGGAGGCAGGTTGTGGCAGGGAGGGCAGTTGTGGGTGATCAGGCCAGTAGGGGAGCAGTTAGGCATTAATCAGGCAGGCAGAGAAGCAGTTAAGGGGTGATCAGGCTGGTAGGCAGAAGTGGTTAGGGACAATCAGGCAGGTGAGCGGTTAGGAGCCAATGGTCCTGGATTGTGAGAGGGATGTCTGACTGCCAGTTTAGGTCCAATCCTGGCAGTCAGACATCCCCCGAGGGGGTCCCAGATTGGAGAGGGTGCAGGATGGGTTGAGAGACACCACCCCTTTTGTGCACGAATTTTGTGCACCAGGCCTCTAGTAGGAAATATAGTCAATGATATTTTTATTATTATGGTACCAAGTGTGTACTGAAAATATCGAGGGGGACACTTTGTAAAGGATATGACTGTCTAACCACTAGGCTGTACACGTGAAACTAATACAAAATAATATTGAATGTCCACTGCAATTGGATAAAAGTCTGGAATCTGGCTCCATGATTCTGCAGGAGACAGAGCTCTTAGCAATGTTCAAGACCAGTGGATGTGCCTTAGGGTGCTTGGCCCAAAGCAAGCAAGCAAATAATTGTTAAATGACCAGATAGTTACATTGCTTTATGATATTATAGGATTAGACATCATTTAGGAACAAAAATATCTGAACACTAGTCTTCATACCATTTAACAGATCCAGTCTACCCTTTCTCATCTCTGTACCTTGTTCTCTCTGCCCTCTTCACATGGAATGTTCTTCTGCCTCTTCACCCTTCAAGCAAAGTTTTCTTTTAGGACCCCCTCCCCATCTCCACACCAACTTGTGCATCTCTTCCTGTCCACCGAGGCCCTGATTGGTCTCCCTCTATCCATATTCACACAGCTCTTCTTTTCTGCCCTACCCACTTGGCACTTAACAATTGCTGGGTCATATCATCTTTTCCTTTGTGAATGTTGCTTATATAAGATTATATAACTTGAGACTGAGTCTTAAAGTTCTTTATATCATTCTTCATGTCTTAGAGTAGAGTATGCTTTACATAGAGTAGAGCTCAACTTATATTTTGAAATTGATTTTACCCCCTCCCAAATAAAATGAGGGCCATACTAAAATCTGCTTCCAAATGGTACTACGAGGACTAGGCGAGATGAAGTGTTAGAGCACCTGCATGCTGGCACATAGTAGCTCCTCAATAAGGGTTACTCTCTTCCCTGTCCTTCTGGCAAGGAGTCCATCTTTGACTTATAAATGACTGTAAGCAAGCCTTTTGTTAGCACTTGCAAGAGGGGAAAAATGGTATTCCTTTCCTCATTTTACTGTAGTTTTGGAGAAACTAAAAAAGACCTGTGTTTTGTTTTATCATCTCTGCACAATGAATTTCCCATCTTTTTTGAGCTATAATTTTTATACTGTAATTTTGTGTTCCCCACCCCACCCCCAAAGCTGAATGGCATGCATTTACTTTGAAGATGAAGCACATTTCAATTTTGCTTCAAGAATTTCAGCATATCCCCACGCATCTCCGGAGACCGAGGGGGTGGCTCCTAGCCTCAAATTGCTGCTCTTTTCCTGGGTGGCATCAAACATCATTCAATCCAGCTTCATGGAGCTGCCTGTTTGTATCCAGCCTGCCCGCCCCATTGACACTGCCTGCCTGGCACTCCGTCAATCTGGTCTGACACTTGCTGCTGAGGGTGGGGAGGGGACCCAGGCAGGCTTCCAGTTCTTCCATAAGCCGGTGCTGTTTGCAGCCAGCAATCTGCAAAGCCCTGTTCTAACGGCTTCAGAGGACCCCGGCATGGGGGAGCGGGGCACTGAGCCACGGGAAGTGTGTAAGCAGAGAGACTGGAGGAAGGTAAATTAGCTCCTGGCACTGAGTCCTGCTGATAGGAGCTCTTGATTTTTTTTTCACCCCTCAAGTACCACTTAAGTCCCTCCGCTTGCTTCCCCACAGACAATGAAGCCGAATGTTCATTTGTTTGCTTGGCCTGGGCTGGGCTCCCCCACCCCCACCTCACTTCCAGGCTTGAAGTGCTCAGCTGTCCTCTTTCCAGAAGCCTGCCCCCTTGGCTTTAGTGTCTTCTGTGTTTAATTGCAAATTATTGATTTGAAGGGAATTAATTTTTAGCTCTTGCTAGATTCAGCCACTCCTGGGTTGGACTCCCCAGCAGGCCACCCCAGGGATCTGAGCTGGGGGAGGGGCTGGGACCTGGGATCATCTGGAGCTGCCCTGGGCGGGAGGCCACCGCCTCCCCTCACAGGCTGACCCTAAGCCGCGGCCCACATTGTCTCACCAGCGAGGAAACTGAGGCCCAGGGATCGCCAACACTTCTGCAGCCAGAAAGAGTGGGAATGCCTGCAGCAGCCCCAGCCTCATTTAACCCGCACCCGAAGACCCAGAGGTGGGGGTCTTGTTCTAATGCCGATTTGATTTAGTCGATCTGGAGCGCTGCCCCAGGTTTTTATTTCTAACAAGCAGTTCCCAGGAGATGCTGACAATGCCTGTCCCGGACCACACTGGAGAATCGAGGATCTGCTCCAGCACCGGGCCCTAACCTTGGCAGCCGGTCAGAATTACCTGGGAGTTAAAAACATTCCTGAGGTTTGGGTCCCACCCCCAGGAATTCTGATGAGTTGTGGAGTGCCTGCCCCTGACAATGGGAGTCTCAAAACCTTCCCAGCTGCTGCTTTGCCCAGCACACCAGTTTCATTAGGGAACCCCTTCCAGCTGAAGCCCCCCTCACCTTCCTAAAGTGTGTACACATATGCATTTCATTTGCATAGAGGTTTCTGAATATATACACACACGTGTGTGTGTGTGTGTGTGTGTGTGTGTGTGTGTGTGTACGCGCGTGCAGGCACATCACACCATCAGAGATCTTAGAACACAAAGAACACAATAATAATTACAAGGATAGAATGTTTTTCCCCCAAAGCACTCGCTTGCCAGCTGATATTGTACATGCTTTACTCATTGATGTACCACAAAAGCCCTGCAGAAAGGTGATGCTGTAATCCCCAGGAAGGGGCAGCTGATTCTGGTTCCAGGCTCCAGTCAGGGTTGGCATGGTCCTGCCCATTCCATTCAAGAGGCATGAGACACACAAAGGTCATCAGTGCCATGTGTCACGTGGGGCCATTGTGGGCCAGGCCAGGTGAGGAGGTGCTGAGGTTCATTTTGTGATTCACAAGATGGGGCAGGGGCGGGGGCAGGGACGGGGGCAGGGGCTGATCTAGGACCAGCGGGAGCAGCTGGGGAAATAGGAAGTGGGAAGCAGTAAGCAAGTCATGGGCTGGTTTGGTTGATCTGATCTGTGGGTATGCATTCGACAGTCACAAACTCGGTTGTGCAAAATAGAACCCCTTTCTCTATAATTGAGCTGAAGTGAGCTCTTAAGCTCTCTCTTGTGTCCTTAGCAAAAACTCACCTAATTACTTTCAGATCAATGCAGTCCCTTCTGGATTTTTTCCAAAGCATCTTTGGTGTAAATTCTCCATTGATCCAGGTTTCTTCTCCTCCCCTTTCCTCCCCTTTCACAAAAGTGGGTTGGGAAGTGGGTGGGCTTGTTGTCTCGGCATTGTGTGTGTGTGTGTGTGTGTGTGTGTGTGTGTGTGTACCTTGGTCCTATGTTGTGTCCCTTGCAGTCCTTCCCACCTCTTACAGTTTTCTGTAAGTGTCTCTGCATCACTGTTCTCTCACCTACAAGCCCCACAGCCACTCCAAAGCAAATATGCACACAAGTAGCATTTCCCACGCGCTGAGTTCATTTTGAGCTCTTTATATGTATGAACTTAACGTGGTTCTCATGAAAACCCTAAAAGGCTGGTTTTCTTATCCTCATTTTACTGAGGGCACTGAGACACAGAGAGGGGAAGTAACTTGCCCAAAGTCACATGGTGGAGCCATGATCTGGATCTTACTGATCTTCCGAATTTGAAATCTTGGGTGTCCAAACAGATTACTGCATTGGAGAAGGGGTTTCATTAGATGATTTTTAAATAATTTCCAACTCCCACTCTGTTTCCGAGCACCATGGATGGATAGTGCCGCAGGTAAATCTTCCACCGTCCATGGTCCGCTGCAGACACTGCACCTCTTTGAGTCTTGCACCTGGGGCCATGGATCTGTCCATACCCATGACACATGCCTGTCTTCCCCTCGTTACGTCTTCTGTGAGGACAGACCATCAGATTCCACTTTGTAGATCTCCAATGCCTGTTGTAGCTGCTCAGCAAGCTTTAAGGAATCAGAATGACCTTGAGCTGAAGAGCCGGCCAAAGACTAAGTTTTCTTGATGGAAAGAAAGGGAGAAGGAGAAAAAAATGGGAGGGATATGACAGGTTGCCCAGAAGACAATTCCAGGATAAAATTCAGTGTTTTTCTTAAATTTGATTCGTGCCTGGCTGGTTTGGTTCAGTGGATAGAGTGTCAGCCTGCAGACTGAAGGGTCCTGCGTTAATTTCCGGTCAGGGGCACATGCTGGGCGTGCAGGAAGCAGCCGATCAATGATTCTCTTTCATCGTTGAAGTTTTTATCTCTTTGTCCCTCTCCCTTTCACTATGAAAGCAATAAAAATATATTTTAAAAATTTGATTCATAGCCCTAACTGGTTTGGCTCAGTGGATAGAGTGTTGGCCTGTGGACTGAAGGGTTCCAGGTTCGATTCCAGCCAAGGGCATGTACCTTGGTGGCGGGCACATCCCCAGTGGGGAGTGTGCAGGAGGCAGCTGATTGATGATTCTCTCTCATCAATATTTCTAACTCTCTACCCCTCTCCCTTCCTCTCTGTAAGAAAATCAATAAAATATATTAAAATTTGTTTTTGGTTCACCTTCTGATCTGTGGTACGTTGGAAGCAGATTGCCAAAGGAGTGTGCTTTAAGTTTCTCTATGATATCAATGGCTAGAGTTCCCAAATGGCCACCTGGAGGCCTGCTCTTTCCCCTTCAGTTTCCCAAAGCAAGTAGAAGAGGCTCTGGACCCAACGTGGGGTTCTCCACAGTCCCTCCCAGCCACAATCAACACCTCGGGGAGGGGACTTAGAATCAAGTCCTCCTTTTTCAATTACCACTTAGAAAACTGTGCAATGAAAACCGCAACAAGCCTGCTTGCTCTTTTTGAAAGTCTAATTAATTCATTTGCCAAGGTTGCATCTTGCCTGGCACTGTGTCACTTGCTCATTTAAAAAGGCGCTAAGACTTGGAATCTGGGGGTTGCCACCTGAACAAATCCATTTTCGCATCCTGGGTTTGGAGGCTATCTCAGGGCAGGCGGGAAAGCCTGCTTTTGGTTTCTCAGAGAATCAATTGCCACCAACCCTCACCCTCTGACTTCAGAGGCAGAAGTCCTGGGTGTGGGCCTGGTTTGGCCACTGAGTGGTTTTGTGACCATCAGCAGCCACCCCTTTCTTAAATTAATAAGTAATTGACATATAATATTATATTAGTTTTAGATGTACAACATAATGATTCAGTATTTGTGTATATTGCAAAATGATCACCCCAGTAAGTCTTGTTAACATCCATTACCACACATATCACAATGTGGGTTTTTTTCTTAGGATGAGGCTTTTTATGATCTATTCTCTTGGCAACTTTCAAATCCATAATCCAGTATGATTAGCCACAGCCAGGTGCTTCCCCCTCAGTGTTTGAGCCTCAGTTTCTACACCTGCAAACGTTCTCCTCACTCTAATGTTCTAAGACATATCCATGTCTAGCTGACATTTTGCTCACCAACGGTACTATTATCTTTAGTAATTAATCTGAAACCAGTTGGATTCAATGCATTTCACGTATAATGTGCTTCCTGGGCAAATTTTTGGTGAAAGAATTTGTAGGAAGACAAAGATTAAAATAAGTGAATTTGTTTACAAAATAGTCTCTGTCCTATCCCCCAAAATAGTGTGTTGAAGAACGTTAGCCCACAAGCGATCTTTTGTTCAATCCCACACAACATGACTAATTGTATTTGAATAATATTTTGAACTATTAAATGTTGACTTCTAATTTTCTCTAAATCAACTTATTCCCTCAGCCCCTCTACTATTAAAAAGACATCACTAAGAAAAGTAGACTTCATTAAACAGAATCAAATTCCTGGCCTTTGTCATGTGAAATGTAATTTTTTATTGCAAGAAGCATACTTTTTTGAGATAAATTAAGGTTATTGTGTCCAAACAGGCTAAAATCCCAAAGGACTAAGCATAAAATTTATTCATAACAGCAAATTTTTAAACTGTTTGTTTTTACAACTTCTTTATGCTCATAAAAATTATTGAGGACCTTAAGGTTTTCTGGGGGTGGAGGTAGGTTATATATTTATTAGCATTTTATTATACTAGATATTTATTTTATTAAGAATTTAAACAAATACATTTAAAATATAAAATTGCAAATTAAGACAACAAAATATATTTTCTTCTGCCCTGGCTGGTGCTGCTAAGTGGTTAGAGTATTGGACTGCACACCATACAGTTTTAGGTTCGGTTCCTGGTCGAGGGTACATACCTGGGTCACAGATGTACTTCCAACCCTTCTCCCCATCCCAATCCCGTCAGGATGTGTGTGGAAGGCAGACAATCAATGTGTCTCTCTCCTATGGATGTTTCTCTTTCTCCCCCTCCCTCTCCCTTCCATTCTTTCTGAAAAAAAAAATACCCTCAGGTGATGATTAACAACAACAATTTTTTTTCTTTTTAATTATATATATATTAGATGCCCCTTGCAGGAAGATTCCTGCAATAGGGCTTCCTGCTGCGGTTTCTGCTGCCCTGACTGCTTCTCTCCCTTCTCCCTGTCCCGCCTGATTCCCTGCCTTCTCAGCTGCCCTGCTTGCTTGTTTATCCACAGCTTCTCTCCCTTTTGCTGTGCTTGGCTTCTTTCTACGCTGTCTTCTCTCTGGCCTGGATATGCAAATTAACCACCATCTTGGGCGGGTTAATTTGCATATTTGCCCTGATTGGCTGATGGGCGTGGCTTGTGGGTACAGCGAAGGTACTGTCAACTTGCATATTTTTCTTTTATTTGAGAGGATAAACACAAGGCAACTTTGGAATTTCAAAATAATGATTTCTTGGACAATAATAAAATTGCCGAGATTATAGCAGATATAACAAGGTAGTTTATAAATATTTAGTAAAACCCTGAGAAAAATATCTCTGAAACATACATGTTCATGCCACAAATCTACTACTTTGGAAAATTCTGAAAAACTCAAGAATGTGTATATATATATATATATATATATATATATATATATATATATATACTATCAGAGCAATAACAACATATGTCATGTGTCCTCTGGAAAAATTTATTGTACACTCATGAGAAAATGAAGGGGAAAAAGGCAAACATTAGTTTTCTATTATTAAAAAATAGTTTTGACTTCATGGACCTCCTGAGAGAGTCTAAGGAAGCTCCAGAGGTCACTGGGCTGCCCTTTGAGAACTGCTGACTTATAAATAGGGTGAACCCATGTCCCATTGCTTAGACTAGTCCCTGTTTGGGCTTGTGGTCCCTGTTAATACAGTTATTATAAGCACCCCTTCTTGCTCTTGAAAGTCTGAATAAAAAACTATGTGGATACGATCTATGAGCAACAAGAGCATTTCTAGGCAGTTTTCCTTCATGGATCTTTTTCTTGAGAAGACCTGAGTCTAGAATGAATTCATGATGTGTTTTCTAGGTGGAAAAAGCCAATGGAATGCAAGAGGATTGGGAAACAGGCTGGTGTGGAAAGTATCAGTGGAATTTGGGGTTTAACCCTCATGAACCATATGTAATAACGGTACATTTGTATGTAATAGTACACTTCATAAGGTGCTTTTACACATTAACTTATTTAATTTTCATAATAACATCAAGATGTTTCTCTCATTGTAACCTTCATTTAACACATGAGGAAACGCTGATATTCCAAATGTCTTGTGATTAACTGACATTAGAACACCTAGTTAAAAAGCTCAGGGTTTACCTCCAAGCTTAGATCTCTTTCTATTTCACTATCATTTCTGTGTAGCCTTAGACAGGTCACTAGATTTATCTGGATCTTGGAAATTTAATGTTAAATGAAGGGTTTGGCCTCCATCAGCATTTTCCAATGTTGATTACTGACAATACTTACCAGTTGTAAGTAACAAATATGTTTAAAAAATACCAATTTAAGCAACATTTAACAACTTACTAATTAAGATTTTATTAATTAATTTATAATAATTTTATTGGTACATAAATGTATTTTGTAAATATTCTAGAGGCCCAGTGCATGAAATTTGTGCATAGGGAAGAGGGGTGCCCTCAGTCCAGCCTGCACCCTCTCCAATACAGGACCCCTTGGGGGATGTCTGACTGCTTGTGTAGGCCTGGTCCCAGGGATTGGGCTTATACTGGCAGTTGGACATACTTCTCACAATCCTGGACTGCTGGCTCCTAATTACTCACCTACCTGCCTGCCTGGTCACCCCTAACTGCTCCCCCCACCAGCCTGATTGCCCCTCACTGCCTCTGTGTGCCAGCCTGATCGCCACCAACTGTCCCACCCCTCCCCCTCCACTGGCATGGTCGCCTCCAACTTCCCCCCTCTGCCAGCCTGGTCACCCCTAGCTGCCCAACCCCACTGGCCTGGTTGCTCCATTCAGCCTACTGCTCAGTTGTTTGGTCATCCCTTAGTAACCCCCCCTGCCAGCCTGGTTGTAGGCAGTCATCTTGTGAGGGTGTGACAGTCAATTTGCATATTACCTCTTGATTATATAGGATAGGTGTGGGAAAAATAGGTTTGCAGTTGTAAGTACATAAGACAGTTTATTATTGTATTATTTATTAATGATTGCATTATTTTTATTTATTATTTCATTAATTATTACAATAGTTTTATTACAACTGGAAACCTATTTTGCCCACCTTATATACTTAATATATTATATAATATATAAGTATAATATATAAGCCCGTTGCAAATAGATTCCTGCAAGAATGGGGCTTCCTGTGGTTATTTCTGCCACCCAGCCTGCTTCCCTCCCTTTCCCCTGCCCCGGTTACTTCTCTGCAACTTCGATCCCTTCTGCAGTGCGTGGCTTTCTTCTACGCTGTCTTCAGTCTTGCTCTGCACCTGGATATGCAAATTAACTGCCATCTTGGTTGTATTAATTTGCATACTTGCTCCTAATTAGTTGGTGGGCATGGCTTGTGGGCATAGTGAAGGTATGTTCAATTTGCATGTTTCTCTTTTATTAGATAGGATAATTTATGTAATTTGTATATTTTATTATTAATTTCTTACTTATAGTAATTTTACCAAAATTTCTGAGAGTTTAGTTTGCTAATGAACATTGTGAATAGCATTGAGAACATGCATACAGAGTTTCTGACCACTCTTCCTACTCCTACCAGGTTTGTAGGAGTGGGGGTTTGAAGGATTTTAAAGGATTGGTATGTCCTCCCTTTAGAATATTCCACACTAAGTTATTTTTAGGGTCCTCAAATATCTTAAATTTTATGAGTTTGTGTTAATAAGTTTGGTGGAAGCCAAAACCGGCTTGGCTCAGTGGATAGAGTGTCAGCCTATAGACTGAAAGGTCCCAGATTCAATTCCAGTCAAGGGCATGTACCTTGGTTGAGGGCACATCCCCAATAGGGGGGTGTGTAGGAGGCAACTGATGGATGTTTCTCTCTCATTGATGTTTCTGACTCTCTATCCCTCTCCCTTCCTCTCTGTTAAAAATCAATTAAAAATATTTAAAAAAAATAAACAAGTTTGGTGGCAGAGGAAAAGTAACATCAAAGGGGGAAAGTGATAGAAAAGAGGCTTAAAAGGAGAGTAGGGTGTGGCCTGGATGGAAGGCCTAAAGAAGACATTCCAGGTGGGAGAACCAACATAAGCCATGTTGGAGATAGATGCCTGTCTATAGAAGAAGGCCCTAATTGATGAGTAGGAGACTGGACAGTTAGGTTGTAAAAAGAGCATCAAAGACTTTGAATGCCAAGAATTTTGGACATTGTGGCTAAGTCCCCAATATCCTTTCCCTAATTGGATGACAGCAAAACTTCTTGGACACTGACCTCAACTCAGGGGTGTGCCTTGGTGTAAACAAACTCACTACCCATTTGCGGATGACCTGTTTAGGCTGAAGAAGTTGTGGTAGATCTATTATTATTCACAATATTTGCTGTGCTCTTCCTCGGAAGGCAACATATACCGTATTTGCCGGCGTATAAGACGATTTTTTGGCCCTGAAAAATACGTATTTGCTGGCGTATAAGACGACTGGGCGTATAAGACGACCCCCTAACATTTCCACTAAAAATACAGTTTGTTATATACTCGCCGTATAAGACTACCCCCCACTTGGAGGCATATTTTTCAGGGCCAAAGGGACATCTTATACACCGGCAAATACGGTATTTGCCTTGGTCATGAGGCTCACAATGACCAATAAAAGTGAGGCCAGCTGTGGTTCTGGCAATGCCCCTGATAAGAGCTACTCCTTCAATCTGGATGCCAGAACAAAGATGACAAGAGGCAGAAGTGCAGCCAATCCATATTGGACGTGTACATTGAGCACGAAACAAAGCTGTATTATAAGCCACAGCAAATTTAGCTTGATAACAAGATGTAAGGAAAGGTTCAATGAAAAGTTTTTTTTGAAAAAGTTTTCCTTTGCTCTTAAAAAATATCTCCTACTGAATTTTTGAGGGAGCATGTAGTCCCTGATGTCACCACTAGGGAACTGAATTATGGAGAGAGGTGAAGCTTGGCCTGAAACCATTGCTTAACCAATGGATACAAGACGGGGGGGGGGGGGGGGGGGGGCGGGGGTAGGAAAGGCTTGGGGGAGGTCAAGGGAGGAAAAAAAGGAGACATATGCATTACTATTTGTAATCCTTCAAACAATAAAAAAAAGGGGGGGGAGAGAAAATGTAAAAAAAAAAAAAAAAGAAAGAAAGAAAGAAAAAAACAGTGCTGGAGAACTGGAAAAGAAACTAGATCCTTAAAATTCTGAGCCATTGGATTCTTCTTGTTTTTTGTTTTTAAAGTTTATTTGTTTGAAAGAGAGTGGGGGAAATGAGAGAGAGAGAGAGAGAGAGAGAGAGAGAGACATCAATTTCAATTTGTTGTTCTACTTATTTATGCATTCAGTGGTTGATTCTTGTATGTGCTCTGACCAGGGATTATACCCACAACCTATAAGGATGACACTCTAATCAACTGAGTTATCTGGCCAGGCCCTGGATTCTACTCCTGAACTCTGGATTTCCTTGTTTAGACAGGTACAAATTGGGTTTTACTTTAGTTTGAAGCATCCCAACTGACTCATACAATGAGCCACTGAAGGATTTTAAGAGAACAATAATGAGAGAAACACAATCAATGTATTAAAAATATTCATCTGGCATTTGTGAAGAAATGTTCAAAATGGATTAAAAGATAGAGGGAAGCAAGAATACCAGTTATGGGAAAATTACAATAATCCACAGATAGAGTAATGGGAGCCAAGACTATAAAAAATAGGCGAGAGTAAGAGGCATTTTTTGAGACTTGGAGAAGCAGGTGTAAGCTTGCAGCATTGTAAGGATGGTGAAGTCTTTTATGGAATAAGGAAGAGGAAAGGGAGATTTAGGTAGTGATGGAGATGACAATTTGGTTTGGGATATAAGAGTTCGAGGTGGAAGCAGGGAAATAATGCAGTTAAGCACACTTGTGGGGAGTCAACTCTGTACCAGACACTAAAGTCACAGAGAAAGATAAGATCTAGTCCATATCCTGTGGGACCCCAGCCCAGAGGGAAGTAGTGACAGACAAATGAATTGCAGGTAAGAACTACACATTCAGAGGTAGCACAGAGGCGGAAGATCCAAGGAGACTTTTACCAGTGCTCTTCCAGAGATCAGAAGGGAGCTTGTGAGATGTCAGAACTGTCAAAACACATGTAGCTATCATTTGCAGAGAGGCAACAGATACCACCATACAGAGGACACAGATTGAGTGCAGGCAGATTTGGGTTGGTGAACTGATTCTGCAATACTGCCTATATGAACTTGGGCTATTTAGTTTCCTTCCTGGTTAAAGGGCAATGATAAGGCTGGCTGCCTCATTGCCTTGTGATGCAAATTAAATGATATAACTCATCGTGAAGTACTCTGCATTAAATACAGATGTTCCCTTCTTCCTTTCCTTTCCTTTCCCTTCCCTTCCCTTCCCTTCCCTTCCCTTCCCTTTCCTTCCCTTCCCTTCCCTTCCCTTCCCTTCCCTTCCCTTCCTTTTCTCATCCAAGGGTATTTTTCCATTGATTTTTCAGAGCCAGTGGAAGAGAGAAGGAAAGACAGACAGAAATATCAATGTGAGAGAAACATATCAATTGATTGCTTCCTGCACACACCAGGGCCTGGGCTGGTGAGGAGTCTGCAACCCAGGTACGTGCCCTTGACCCAAAATGAACCTGGAACCATTTGGTCCACAGGCCATTGCTCTATCTACTGAGCCAAACCAGCTAGGGAACCTTTATTATTTTCTTTATCATTATTGATATTAGTATTTATTGCTACATGACAAACTGCCTCAGTGCAAACATTGCTTTGCTCATGAGTCTGCAGTTTGGTCAGGGTTGGTTGACTCAGCTCTGCTCCATTCGATGTCAGCTGGAATGGCTGAAATGGGGCCAGGAGGCCTCCTTCCAAGACAGTGCACTCTCATGCCAGCAATTTGGGGGTGGATTTGGATGGGTGCTCAGCTGGGGGCCTCGTTCCTCTTCATCTGGTTGCCTCCAAGAGGCTGTTTTGTCTTCCTCACAGCATGATGGCTGAGTACTTGGAAGACAGGAAGTGGAAGCTGCCATATTCTTCAGCTGCTCTCTCTCTCTTCCTCGGGACAAGACTCAGAAACCGCCCATCTGCTCTTCTGCCATTTTTTCGTTTTTCCCGGAAGCTGCCATATTCTTAAGGCCAAGACCCAGAAACCAGCCCAGCATCGCTTCTGCCATATTCTATTTGTCAAACAGTTAAAGATCAGCCAGTTCCAAGGAGAGAGGACATAGACTCCACTTCTCGTGATTAAGGAGGATTTGTGGGTGTCTTTCACCACCACATCATGGAACCAATAGGACCACTTAGGGAAGCCTCCCATCAGGAAGCAGAGTTGAAGATATATTTCTCTGAAAAAATGTTTGAAGCATTATTAAAACAAGTTTTTGTAACATACATTTAAAAGGAACGCTGCTGTGATGCTATTAATAAAGCTCAAATTTAATCAAAAGTTGAACCAGATAACGACTATCTTTTAAGTTTAACAAAAGAGCTAAGAGGCCTGGAAAACCAATAACTTCAAATTATAGAACCAGAGAACTTTAGAACTGAAAGGACCTTAGGAAGCTTCTCATCAGGCCTTTGAGTGTGTGTGTGGGGGGGTGCAGAACACACTATTGGGAGAAAGATCTGCAGCTGGAGTATGGGCAATGTTTCCAGCTGGGCGTTTGTGTAGACTCTGGCGTATGGTCACATACATTAACATAACAGTCCTTCCCGGGTCATCCTCTCATGCTTGTTTTGGAGTGAGAGGGACTAAGTGAGAAGTGTTTCCTCAAATGAAGATATCGGCTACAGTTTAATTTATCCAAACCTAGCAGCCTAAAATGTCACTCTGCCTCTGTTCTTCACCAAATCCTAGCACTCTTCTGTGGGATCACAATTATTTCACAAATGGCATTGTTCTGAGGTAGAGCTGCACTTTTTGAACTGGTTTGTGGAATTCCCAGTATTTTTCAGCCAGATGATACTAGTATATAATTCTGTCCTATTGCTCAGATCTGGCTTTCTAGCCTTGTGGGGAGGGGGGGAGGAGGAGGAAGTTGGATTTTTGATGACCCAGGACTAGGACAATGGGGGACCGAGGTTCTGATTCAAGGCTCAGCCCCTGAGAGGCTCTGTGTCTTTGGTGTGGTTGCTTCACCTCTCTGCATCACCATGCCCTCATCAGCAGGACAGCCTTCTATAAATATTCCGTAAGGTTCTTCCCAATTGTTCAGGTCTAGGATTGTGCGATGGAGGTTGGTGGGAGAAGGTGAGCAATCACAGCTGGCCACAAGGGAAGCACATTTGTTGGAACACGAGCTGCTATGGTTTCCTGAAGACAGGAGATGGGAAACAAGTTCCTTGATTTTAATGATGCCACGACCAAGTGTAATATATCATCATTCCCATAATGAAAGGCGTCTCTGCTTCTCCTCAGGCAGTCGGGGTCCTTGTTTGTTATTTCTCAAATAATGATGTGCTGCTGACTCATGTTTGCCTTGTGCCTTGCCGTGACCCCTCGATATTCAGGGCTCTAATCACACTCCTCGTTATTATTAATAATCAAGGCCTATGAAATTATACTACACTCTGGCTTGTTATCGAGTCCTGGAAGTATGCAAATGGATTCATCAGCCCGTTCCCAGGCTTGTAGGAAAGCCTTGAATGGAAGTTTCAGGATGGTGGAAGCATTTGCCCTGGTGCTCACTTGTCTCCTCCAATCAAGCCCGAGGTGTGTTTTCCTCCTAACTTTTAATTGCATGACCTCTGAGAACCTAATTTCCAGAAAACCCATTTATTATTTTAATGCTCATTTGGCATTATTATTTTCCCAAAGCAATCTTTTTGTCTTTGAATCTCTTAGGAGAGTCGAGAAGCAAGCCAAGAAAAGCGTCATTTTCTCCTCCCGGCCCTCCAAGGGAAGCAGAAATGAAACGTTGAAAATCTTGGTTTCTAGCTGATGGGAGGAGGGAGCAAAGAAGGAAGGGGAAGGAGGAGAAAGCTATTGGAAGGCATTTGCGACGGTCCCAGATGGAAAGCAATCCAGCAAATTGCCTTTAAACAGCAGTGTCCCGGCAAATAGGGCACTCTAGCTGTTTGGTGTCACTTGAAAGCATCTTGTTGATATTTTTATAGATTTTATGATACATCCTAAAGCCTGCGTCAGGAACAGCCACTTGGAGTCCTGGCAGTAATGAATGTCGCTTCACTGGCAGTCTGAGTGTCTTTGCTTCAAAGGGAGGCGTTGATCTGATCTTTCATCTTCTCAGCTGTCGCTTACCAGTTTCCTTAGATACTGTTTGAACTCAAAACCCCACATTTCCTGGTTTGAGTGAGCAATTCCCCTGACACTTCTAATCCTCTCACTTGGAAACTACTAAACTGTGATTGAATGATGCCATTAACAAGAAGGAGGTAAATACACTTAAACATACAGCCTTAAACTTTTCTCAAATGATAACTGTCTTTTTTCGTGAGTCTTGTGTTTCTCAAAAGAAGAGGCTTGGGGAGAGAGAAAGAAAACTTAAGCGATGAATGAATGAATGAATGAATGAATGCCTTAATGGATGAATATTGTAAGCAGGCTGTTGAGTTTTGTGATATTGAAAAGGCTTCTTGCACTACTCTAAGTAGAAAGACAAGAAGAAACGGTGAACAGGATTTTCCACAAGGTAAACAATGTCTTTGGTTCACTTGATTTCTGGCTACTTTCTACTAAGAGCCATTTCCTTAAGCCAGGCCAAATTGCTCACTAATTCCTGAACATTACTCATTTTCTCCCACTACTGAAAGTTGTTCCTAGCATGTAGTTATTTAAATATAAATTAATTCAAATTAATACAACTGGAAATTTGTTCCTCTAGCCACATTTTGGCTACCGGATGTAGGCTAGTGGCTATTGCATTGGAGCACAGATACTGAACATTCCCATCATCTCAGAGCTCTGTGGGCAGAGCTGCTCCAGAGACCTATAAAGTACTCTTTGTATTTTTGTAATTATAATTAAATTGACTAACCATAATTAAATTCCTCACACATTCTTATCACTGATCTATGCATGGCACAATGTTTGTTTTAATTCTGTAATAACTATCCATGAAACCACAATGCAGAATTAAAGTCAACCCCTTGAAAATAACCCACATATAACCAACTATGTGTGTCTCTCCATCTGAGATTACCATCCTTCTAGTTTCTGTGTTGATTCACGTCCTTGCTTTCTTTCTCATGTATTTTTCTTTTCATACATTCATAACAAGTGTGTATGTATATGTGTGTGTTTATATATATCGGTATAAATATACATTTTTTTATACTAGTTCTTGTTGGTTTTCAACTATATAAATTCAATTTTGGAGGAATTAAAACTTGCATAATATTGTTGCATATTGCAGTATTTTTTTTCTGACATAATATCCTAATCATTATGTGAGTATAACACAGTTTTTTTTCATTTACTCTTCTGTTAATGGGTTTTGGGTTACTGTAAGTCCCTCTAAGAATATTCATTTTTAAAAATTGATTTCAGAGAGGAAGGGAGACATATCAATGATGAGAGAGAATCATTGATTGGCTGCCTCCTGCACACTCCCTACTGGGGATCAAGCCTGAAACCCAGGCATGTGTCCTTGACTAAAATTGAACTTGAGACCCCTCAGCCCACAGACTGATGCTCTCTATTCACTGAGCCAAACCAGCTAGGGTTCCTATGAATAGTCTTATACACATTTCCTGTTGTCAATGTGTAGAAGTATCTCTTGGGTATATACCAAAGTGTAAAATTATTGCTCATCCTATATAATAAAAGTCTAATATGCTAAGTGCCCGGTTGTCTGGTTGACCATTCAACCAATCAAAGCATAATATGCTAATGATATGCTAAGGCTGCTCAACCATTCACTATGATGTGCACTGACCACCAGGGGGCAGACAGCCAACTGGTAGGTGAGCTTGCTGTTGGGGTCTGGCCAATTGGGACTGAGCAAGTTGAGCCGGACATGCCTTGGAGCCCTCCTACAGTCCCTCCCCGGCTGGCCAACCTCCTGCATACCTACATGGCCCCCATCTTGCACCTGTGGGATCCCTGGGCCTGCCCTGCACCACCTTGCAATCCGGGACCCTCAGGGGATGTTGGAGAGTTGTTTTTGGCCCAATCCTGCAGGCCAAGCCTATAGACCCCACCATACATATATGAGATAATGATAAACTGTTCTCCAAAGTAATTTTACCATTTTATTCCCAAGAGCAATGTAAAGGAGATCCTCCAAATTCACACCCTTACAGCATTTGATATTATCACTATTAGCCAATTAAATGAATGTAAAATGGTGGCTCATCATAGCCTGCATTTCCTACATTGCCTATGGTGTTGAACATATCTCCAAGCATGTATTGGTTACATAGGCTTTCTGTTGTCAAGTGCTTGTTCATGACCATTTTTAATAGTTTGTGCTTTTGAAATGATTTATAAGACTTCTGTTTTATACAGTCTTAATGCAAAATTCTTTGTCAGTTGTGTGAATTGTAAAATCTTTTCCCAGTTTTCAAGTTGTCATTTACCTCTTCTTATGACATTTTTATATAAATCAAAGTTCTTAATTTTAATAGAGTAAAATTTACTGGTCATTTTCTTCTTTGATGTCTTGTCTAAAAATATTTTTTTACCCTAAGATTTAAAAGGTATGCCTTTTTATTGTTTTGTCAAGAATTTTGAAGTTTTGTTTTTGCATTTATGTTCCAGGATTGACATTTGGCTATGAAATCAGATAGGGTTTCTTTTGTACCTTTTTTCCTATGTAGACAAGTCTTTTTTTCTAGTTTCATTTATTGAACTTTTTTAGTTTTCTTCACTAATTAGACATTCCACCTTGTTCTCTCCAAAATTCCATGTATTCTTGGGTCTATTTATGGTCTTTGTAGTCTATTCCATTAATTAATTTGCCTATATCTGCACCAACACATACTACTTTTTATCACTATTTTTCATAATATGCCCTGATGTCTAAATAGAATATGTGCCTACTCCTTATATGAGCCTATTACTTATTTGGAAATGTCCTGATTATCTGTGGCCTTCTAATTTTTATTATACATTTTATAGTATTATTAAATTATACATAACAAAATAACAACCCAGTTGGCATTTTAATTGCAATAGATATTAGTTTAATTTGGGAACAAACATCTTTATAGCTGGCCTTCTTATCTAAGAACATGCTCTATTTTTCTATTTATTTAAGTGCTTTGTAATAGCTTTCATATTGCAACTATATATTGCTAGTGTTATTCATTGATTATTGATATCCTTTGAGACTATTGGAAATACTACTTTCTCATTATTTATATTTTTAAATTGTTTACTACTATTGTCTAGACATGTAGCTAACTTTTGAAATGATAGTGCAAACATATATATATATATATATATATATAGTAACAACAACAAAGCATTATATATATATATATATATATATATATATATATATACATACTAGTATTTACAAGCCAATTTTAAGCTCTTATGTTATTTTTTAAAAATATATTTTTTTATTGATTTCAGAGAGGAAGGGAGAGGGAAAGGGAGATAGAAACATCATCAATGAGAGAGAATTGTTGATTGACTGCCTCCTGCATGCTCCCCTACTGGGGATCAAGCCCATAACCTGGGCATGTGCCTTTGACCAGAATCAAACCCTTCAGTCCAAAGTCCAGCACTCTATCCACTGAGCCAAATGGGTAGGCTCTTCTGTTACTTTAAATATTTCCTGTAAATTATTTTGAAATTTCTTTGTAAATAATCACATAATCTGTAAATACTGACAATTTACTTCCTCTCCTATTTTATTCTTATGACTAATTTATCTTTCAAATCTTAGTACATTGGCTAAGACCTATTTAACATTGAATAGAAATGAGATAAACTTGCTCCTGATTTTAAAGAAATATTTCTAATGTTTTCAAACTGAGGTTAATGTTGGCCTAAAGAAGCTCTTTTTTTTTTAACTCTAATTTACTACAATTTTTATTATGTTTCGATATTGAATTTCAAAAATACTTTTTCAGTATCTATCATTTGACATAATTTTCTTTTTTAATTTGTCAATGTGGTGAATTGCATTCAAGGATTTTCTATTGTTAAAACCATTTTTCTTTGGTGGTATAAACCTATTTGATTATGTTGTATAATCTTTTATATATACTGTTGAATTTAGTTTGAAAATATCTTGCTTAGGGTTTTTACACCTGTATTTATGAATGAAATAAGCCATTAATATTCCTTTCACAGAACATACTAATCTGATTTTGGAATAAGAGTATGTCATCATCATATAATAGTATGAGAATTGTTTTTTCTTTATTATCCTTTTACTATTACAATAAAGTTGTGTACAATTGGGAGGGTCACTTTCCTGGCAGTTTTGTAAAACTTTTCTATAAAATCAACTGGGCCTATAAATTTATTGTGGGGGATTTTTAACCATCATCTAAGTTTCTTTAATAAATATAGAATTTTCAAGCTTTTTATTTTATTTTTTCTTGAGTCAATTTTGGCAAGATAAATTTTTCTACATGTTAACTTTATTTACTTTTCAAAATGTTGGTGCATAGTTGTTTACAGTATTTGTACTATATATTAGAGGCCCAGTGCATGAATTTGTGCATGTGTGGGGTCCCTGGACTGGCTGGTGATTGGGGCCAATTGGGATGGTCTTGCCCAGTCCCTATTGGGGCAATCAAGGCTGGATGGCTGGGGGAAGGACTATGGGAGGTTGGCTGGCTGCAGGAGGTTGGCTGTGGGAGCGCACTGGTCACCAGAGGACAGTTTCAGTGTTAAGTATCTTCCCCATGGTGGTCAGTGTGCATCATAGTGACTGGTCGACCGGTCATTGTGTCATTGGGTCTTTCTATTGTCTGGTCGCTTATATATATATATATATATATATATATATATATATATATATATATGGTTATATATTCTTTTGCAATTGATGACATTATTTGTATTCTCTTGAAATGTTTTTCTAAAGATTTATCTAATTTTGTTTTGTTTCAAAGGATCATCTTTTGGCTTTGTTATTGATGTCTATTTTATTCATTTCTACTCTTACTTAATTATCACTATTTTCTTTGAGTTTACTCTGCTGTCCACTTATATTATTTCTGAAGAAAAACATGTAGGTCATTTATTTTGAAGCTTCTTTCCCTGCCATGCTAGTCCACAGTCATAGGTTTAGTTTTAAATTCTATCTTATAGTTAGGTAGAATAAACATTGGCTTTGAAGTCACATAAACTCAGGTTAAAGCCCAGCTCCTCCACTTAATAACTGTTTCACTTTAAGCATAACAACATATGTCATTTTTTCATCTTAAAAATGGAAAAGACAAAAGCTAACTCCAGGTTTTTGTGAAATTTAGATGTAAGTTAACCTATGTGAAACTATCTGGTATTAGTTCTCGGCATATAAGATATTAACACTATCTTCTTTTCTTACTTCCATTTTCCTTGCCTCACACTCTCCCCTTTCTATCTTCTTTCCTCTGCTTTCCAGAGTTAATTTTTCCTGTGATAGACATTGAAAATAATTTCTACATAAAAGCTGCAAAACATAGTGGAAGTTGGCTTGTTTAGTTTTCTTTTCTCTTGGTCTTTACTTTTCTCTTGTGGATATTCTCCACTTTGTTTTCTTCTTGATGGTGAAAATTAGAGCATAGTATCTGTTCTCCCTTCTGTGATTAGTGGTATAGATTTCTTGGTTTTGTTCATGAGAGTATTTTTCTACCAATTAACCTGCTGAACTAACTCATCAAGTTACTGGACCTGGACTCCTGCCAGGTTAGCTCATTTACTTAAGAAAACTTGCCTGTTGAAGGATCATGATCACCAATTTAGCTTCATTTTAAGCTCAAAGTTGTTGATTCCCGTTCTTAAAACAACATCTTCACACTGTCTTATCTAAGTCAATGAGGATGCGTTATCCTGGCCTTAATGCATTCATTACTTAATAGTCTCAGATCTCACCAACAAGCTGCCATTGATAGGGATAATCTCTAAGGCCCAACAGTGGTGCAATGATCATCTCATGAATTGCAGTGTGTCATCAAATATGAACTGCAGACTTCCCAGTTCCAAACAAAGAAATTTCCTCCATTCTGCATGTTACTTAACCCCTCAACGAGGTTTCAACACCTGACCCACACTCCTGGAAAAAGAAAGTATTAGGTTAGACAACTAGAATTAAATATGGATTAATTCACAGGTGAAGAGTAACAAAATTAGTAATTGAGCAAATAACGGGCAGGATCTGCCCATCAGCAGCCACAGGTTCTTCTGCATTCCATTGTTCTGCTGTGAGGAGTACGTAGCAACATGAGTTGTCAATCAAAAGTCCTTAGCACAGTGTGAATTGGAATGACACATGTTCCTCTAAAGCAGCGAGTATTTATAATGTGTCAGAAATATCTCCCATAAACACTGGTGGCATTGCCTTACACACAGCATTTGACGCAAAATACCAACACCCAGGAATTCCACTTATTTCTTAAAATCTTCACATTTTATTTCTGAAGTCTTAAAATGTGCTCATAACAAAAGCTTTTGTTCAACAGACACATCAGCAAGTAAACATGAAATTAGACGTGGGGATCTGTCGGTTCCTAGGCAAACCCAAATTTGCTCAGAGAGTTCAGCGGTGAGCTGTTGCACTCTTCCTCTCCACATATACTTCACTACAAGTCACATCGTCACTTCTGGAGGGTGATGGTGGAGTGAGGTTGATAGACCTCCATGAGTTATAGCTATAAAACTCAGAGCACAAGATCCTGCACAAATAGCAAGCCACACTACTAACTTGAATAATGAATTAATAAATGTTTCTAGTTGAGTAGGATACCTGCCCCAGCTTGTTGCAGCTTGATCATACCTACCCTTAGTTCTAGGACCTTCAGGAAACATCTTTGCCTTTCTTGCTGCTCACAACAAGAATGATGCCAGGTTGGGTCCTTGGTTTCAAGATTTCCTATGTCATACCTTATGCCAAGGATTTGCCCAGAACATTTTCCCCCCTGAATCTCATTGCTGCTGTTGCTTCTCCTTCTTCCTCTTCCTGTTCTTCCTCTTCTCCCTTTCTCATCCTTGTCATCTTCCTCCCTACTTCTCACCTCTTGTGATTTTTCTTATCTTCTCTCCCTTCTGTCACAAGTAGTTCCATTCTACATCTCTTTCTCTCTTTCCTTATAGATTTTCACACAATTTTAAAGAGAAAGAAAGGAAGGAAAGAAAAAGAGAAAAGAGAAAAAAAGGAAAGAAAGAAGGGAAGGAAAGAAAAGTTAGGGAAGGAAACCTTTTCAAGATGTGATTTCAGGTTATTCCCAGTGCCGATCTCTTCCTCATTCCAAGTTCAGAGCCCCTTCACCCCGCAGGGCCCGGAGGCGGGCCGCAGAGACAGCACGCACTCAGTATCCAGAGAGCGCTGGTTCCTGGAGCGGGTGGGTCCTCCTGGGTGCAGGTGCCTGAGAGCAGCCACACAGATGGCGCAGGCCATTACTCACTACCCTAGGGCGGCACAGCCCGCCCCATTGTTCACGGTTATAACAAAGCGCTCACATCGCCACAAAGGCATTCTCTCCCAGCACTAATTAGTCTCTGAGTAATTTCTAATCGAACTCCAATTTCAGCCATATGTATATACAGATGCAGTTGACTTTATACTTTTTGTCTTCTTTTCCTCATCATTCTCAAATCCTTTTATTCTCCCCTCTCCACCCACCCAATGCCTGCACGCTTTTCATTCTATTTATCAGTTTCCACCAAAAAAATATATTTCAGCATTTAAATGGGACTGAAAGGCTAACGGACCCTGCATTTCCCCCCACACAACTGTGTGGGGTGCTGAGCAACTGATTCCTAAAATCAGTAGAAGTTACACTGAGAATCCCTTTTATTCCAGAATGATAATAGACAGTAACTCAGACAGATGCGGCAGCCTGCTGACTCTGTCACATTGTTGTCATTTACATTTTATATTTTTCTTTAACTTTGTGGTTTAGAGCATTTTCCTCAAGTTCTCTTACAAAGAGACCATTTTTGTGATTCTGAGAGCCTTCTTAAAAACCAGTCACAGCGTGGCCTGGGTTTGCAGAAGGGCCTTTCCCTAATTTGTTTCTACTCTTTTAATATCCGAAGCCGCCTTGGGTCACGGATTTCTTTAGATGACTGCACTCATCTTCCTATCTGACATTAACTACGACTCTGTTGTCACAACTTTCCTTTGGGAAATTGTGTTTTTGCTTTTTTTCCTCTGTCCTTCGCTTGATTCTTTTTCCTCAAACCGCCCCCCCGCCCTCCCCCTCCCCCCCATTTTCAAAGATCTGTTTCTCAAATTGCATGACATGTACTCACCACGGCCTCCATTCTCTTCCAAATTGACATCAGGATTGCAAGAAGACAGTGGCTTCTCCTGCAGGATCTCTTTGCTTCCATATCCACTTTGTTGTTTTCATATCTTAGCTATTGTAAATAATGTTGCAATGAGTATTACTCAGCCATAAAAAAGAATGAAATATTACCATTTGTACAGCATGGATAGACCTAGAGGGCATTATGCTAAGTGAAAGAAGTCAGAGAAAGACAAATGTCATAGACTTCACTTATATGTGTAAGTTAAAAAGCAAAACAAATGAACAAACAAAATAGAAACTGACTCATAGATACAGAGAACAGACTGATGGTTGCTAGAGGAGAGTGGAATTAGAAGGCTCAGTGAAAACATGAGTAATGATAAAATTATCAGTAATAGGATAAAGAACTACAAATTTGTAGACACAGAATGATCCTGGGATGTAAAATATAGCATAGGTAATATAGTCAATAATATTGCAATAACTATGTGAGGTACCAAGTGGGTCCTTGAAATATCAGGGGACCACCTTATAAAGTATGTTATTATCTGGCCACTATGTTATACACCTAAAAATAATACAAAACAATATTGAATATAAATTGTAATAGTAATAATCCTATATAATAAAAGGCTAATATGCAAATGGTGGAATGACTGTTCACTATGTACACTGACCACCAGGGGGCAGACACTTAACACAGGAGCTACACCCTGGTGGTCAGTGTGCTCCCACAGGGGGTGCACCACTCAGCCAGAAGCTGGGTTCATGGCTGGCGAGTGTAGCGATGTTGGTGGCAGGAGCCTCTTCTGCCTCCGTGGCAGAGCTAAGGATGTCCAACTGCCGGCATAGGCCCTCTCCCCTAAGCCGGCAGCCGGACATCCTCTGAGGGCTTCCAGACTGCAAGAGGGTGCAGACCTGGCTGAGCCCCCCCCCCCCCAAGTACACAAATTTTATGCACCAGGCCTCTAGTAGAAATATAGGATTAAAAACAATTAACTATAAACTCTAAAGCAACCCCAAGAAGGAAAGAAAAAAAGACAGAAAGAAAGAGAAGAGAGACAAGAGTAACAACTTTTAGAAGTCACTTATTTTCAGATAGTATGTAAAATAGAAAGCTTATAAGACTATCTGATAGTAATCAGTAACATTTGTGCATTTTGATGAAATCGTTTGTCACAATCAACTGGCAGAAGAAATTCTTATCTTTATTCATTTTTTAAGGATTTGGGAAATGCTAAATCAGAAAGAACCAATAAACCGGGAGAAATATTACGGACACTGGAATACAGAGATTCTTTGTGTCTCACTAGACACCGTAGAATAAATAATGTTAAAATGCAGATCACTTCCTATCCTTTGTAATCCTGAAAAAATACTTCGATGTCTTGAACTGGAGAGTGTGGACAAGAAACATTTGCTCTCGAAAGGAGCGGAAATGATTGAATTGTTTTTATTTTAATTTTGACGAGCAAAATAAGTATTCCACCTCTGTTATGATGATTAATTTTATCATTACTGAGAAAATAAAATAAATATCATTTGTTGACTTAGTATGAACCAGGAACTTGTGCTTAAAAAAGGTAAAATACACCTTGCAGGTAAAAACACTAAGGCTCAGACTCCAGAAGAAATTTCATTAAAATTACACAACTAATGAGTAGAAGAGCCAGGATTTCAATGTGGTCCCTCCCTTTCCATGTTTTTGAACCATATGTGACAGGAAAAGACCATACTACAAACATGCCCTTTATTTGGTGCATAATGTAAATTCTTATTTTCATATATTCTCTGCAAAAGACGAACACTCTGATGGTATGATAATTTTATTTTTTTATAGTTTTCATGTGTAACTCTGTTTTATTGTGTTTATTTAGGTAACTCGAATGTTTTACAATTGGATATAAGATATCACGTTACTAGCAAATGAGAGCAGCTTATATCTGCGGTGTTAATATTGCATATTTACAGAGAGAGAGAGAGAGAGAGAGAGAGAGAGAGAGAGAGAGAGAGAGAGAGAGAGAGAGTTAGTTTTGACAACTTCCAGGGGCAAGTGAAGTAACATTCAAAATGTAGTTATAATGTGAGAGGAACTTTAGGTAGGGGCATAAAATGCATCCTCTCATTTAATATGCACAACAATGTGTGAGACAAACATCATTATCTCCATCTCAGAGTTGAGAAATGGAGGTTTTGCGAGGCAAAGTCACTTACATAAAGTAAGAAATATAGATAGGTTTTGAGCCCTGGAAAATGCACTTGTATTGAGGAGATCATTTCATGATGATGCTAGCAAATGAAGTGTTAGAATTCTTAGCCCTGATTCTGTACTTACCTTGACAAAGAAAGCATTCATCATTTTTCCCATGGTGTCTTGGCTCATCCCAGGGTCAGGCTGTCTTTCAACAAAATATTGCACAAATTGAGAAGCATGCATGACTGGAACACTTTTAGCAGAACCCTAAGTCAGCAAGCTCAAAGGGGCAGGCAATGAGGAGGAGAGAAAGTTAATGAAAATAATGGAAAATAATGCAATACTGTGGACATTTAGATTTGGAAATTATTCTTAATCCAGTTCAGCCAGGAGAGCCACTCTCCAGGTGTAATTGAGATGTACCAATAACTGACATTCTTGTCCCCATGTGATTTTATTGAACACAGGTTGAATTGACCTAAAAAATAAAAAACAAACAAAACCCTTACTTATTTGGAAAGCAGTGAACAGTGCCAGTAAAATAAATTTTTTCTCATTTCTTGCCATGTATGGGGTTTTGCTGGACTTTTGCATGGTCATTTCTTGGTAGAAAACTGTCCGGGCACCCGGCCGTAAATCCTTGGGAGACAAGAGTCTCGGAGGCTACTTTGGTAATGAAAGAAACTATAAAACGTGGTAAGAATTTCCTTTTACTGGGCTGGCTCACTCCAGAAATTGAATTGGATTGGTTACCAGGAAGGACTCCATTACAGCCATGCTCAAGGGGACAAAGAGGCAAAAGGCACCAGACTTCTGTAGAAATACTCTGCCTCCCTTGACCTTACATAATCCACCAGGACCCACCACCAGGGAGTGTACTGAACAAAATTGCTGCAGGAGAGATCCCATTTCTTTGTAGAAACAGACTCTGTACTTTGTGTCTATGTGTCTCAGTTTCCTCATCTACAAAATAAAAATACCTTCCCTTGTCAAAGTGGCACTAAGACTTCTGGACCTAAGCAACTCAAGAAAATATTGGCGGCAGGGCCCAGTCTCAGTGCTGGCAGCAGAGTGTCCCAGCTCATGTTTTTGCTTCTTGTGGTAAGGCTTTCTCTTGCCCTTGATCTTGAGCTTGTGCCAGTTGTCCCGAGAGATACCCATGGCTCGGCGCCGGCTGGAAAGAGCTAGAATATTTTCCTTTCCTTGCACAAGTATTTGTTTTCCTCTAGATTTAATAATTATTTTGTGTATCTGCTATATTTTCTATGGTCTTATCACAAATCCGTCCCCAAATTCTTCCTCAATATGCTTCAATGCAGTCAGCATTTTTACCAGTTTTATTTTCTTGAAGACATTACTGAGCGAACCTTCTGATTTTTCAAAATGGACTTGTGGCCCTGGCCGGTGTTGCTAAATGGTTAGAGCATTTGGCATGTTAAGCTAAGGGTCTTGGGTTCGATTCCCGGTCAAGGGCATGTACCTGGGTTGTAGGTTCGATCTCCAGCCCCATTTGGGGCTCATGTATGAGGCGACCAATCAATGCCCCTCTTTTACATTGGTGTTCTCTCTCTCTCTCTTTCTCTTCCTTCCTCCTTCTCTAACTCCCTTCCTTCCACTCTCTTAAAAAAAATCAATGGAAAAAGTATCCACAGTGAGGATTAATAAAAACCAAACAAAACAATACAAAACAAATGGGCGTGTGGGTTGCTAAGCCTACTGCCCAATGCCTTCCGTCCTGGGATTACTCTGTCATCATTCTGGGGATTTTTATTTATTTATTTATTTTTTACCTCTCATATTGAATTCCGTGTACTGGGGCCCTATGTCTATATCTTCACTGGCTTATTTCAGCAAATTTCAACCTATGTGCCACAAGAATTTTTAAAACATGCAATGTTTTAGTCAGGGGTACTGACCTCTTTTCCCTTACATTGTCAAATTAAAAGGTGACTACAGCCAACACGACAATAGCCATCTAGTGCGAATGAATCAAAATTATACTTTTTTTTGTCATGCTGGCAAAAAAATATACTTTGGTGTGCCACAGAATTTTAGTAATTAGCTTATATGTGCCATGAGATGAAAATCACTGGCTTATTCCTTTGTTTTTAAAATGTTACCTTCTCCGGTAACATTCCTTTGAGTGTGTATATTTTGAGAACTTACATGTCTGAAAACATATTTAGTCTACCCTGATACGAGCTTCATAGTTTGGCCAGGTGTAGAATTTAAGATGAAAGCAAATTTGCCTTATAATTTGGATGGCTTTGTTCCAGTATTGCTGTTAAAGTGTCCAGGGTTGTTCTGGTCCTTTGTATACTCCTCATTTTTCTTTCGAGAAGCTTTTTCAGATCTCTTCTCTCCCCTCGTGTTCTGAAAATTGGTGGTGATGTATCCGGGCCTATTTTCATTTATTTTGCTAGTGTGGGCTTTAGATGGCCCTTATGTTCTCCCCCAGTCTTGAGATTTAGCAAGCGAGCCTCCTCTTCCTGGCAGTTCTTAGCAGAGTACTTTAGTGATCTGCTTCCACAACACTAGAGACACATTTCCATAGCATTTCTTATCAGAGTTTTATAGTCTGTTGGATATATCTGTAATGTACAAGGAAAACATGCCCCATTATGAAAAACCAAACTGACTTTTGTTTTATAAATGAAAAAGAAAATTATTTGTGATCTTCAGATAGCATAGGCATGGAAAGTAGTATTCAGTGTGAATGAATCCAGTATGTAATATGGTTATAAAAATTAATAACAGCTAGAGTTGTATTGATTTCCTGAAAATATACTCTACTTTATAATTTAATATAAATGTTATAATATTTTTGTAATGAATGACTTACTTGTAGCCTGAACAAATTCTAGATTGCTATCTGTAACCACTTGAAACTTGAAAGGGGGAAATAAAAATAGTTTGAGGTTCTTGAGGTTTTTAAAGACCTTTAACACCGTTGTTGCTTATAATTAGCATGTTTATAATCAAGGGAAAGGAAATGTTCTGGGGACAGACCTTTCTTTCACATCTGTGGGGACTAAGACAAGAATATAATGGCAGCTCACATATGTCTAAATATTTAAAATTTGTAACTTAAGCTTTAAAAATGTTAAATAAAATGTGCCCTAGCCTTGTACATTAACAAATCGCTTTCATTAGAACCTGGATGGCCAGATTGCACTTAAATTCTAGAATCTCTTGGTAGTCCAGTCTTCAGCATGTCTCTGCATCGTCTTACCTCCCACCAGGTATGTCTGGTCTTTGAGATGCTCAACTGGTACTCATGCAGACACATGGACACTATAGGCACGTGGCGGAGCTCCATTCACATGCAGTGTGAACAGTTGCTCTTTGGTCAATGGTTGGGAAAATGGTAAGCACACTGATGGCCCCGTCGACACTTGGGGGAACAGTCTTGAAACAGAAGCCTGTGCAAGCCCTGAAAGAGGTCCAGGGGAGCCACTTTGGCAAAGAATTCCAGGGCCCCATGGAGAGATGTCTAGAGGGCAGGCCCAGGTTCCAGGCCCTTGACCCCTTGGGCTTCTCCACAGGAGGAGGGCCAGAATGAGGCACTCAAAATGCAGGGTCCAGGGCAGAGTCTCCTCCTGACTGGGGCTGAAGTTGGGAGTCCCAGAGAGTAAAAGGACCCTGGCTGTGGTCCTTTGGTCAATAGATGGTAAATCTGAGAAGGCAACACAGGTTGTTCTGGTCTATCCCTTTGACCTCTAACCATGCCTGCCAACTCCTTAATCAATTCCATTAACCAAACAGGAAGGAACTGAGCAAGTTCAGTCCTTTTACTTTACATTGAAAAAAAAAGCGATGGAACATGAGACTTCTTGATAGCTAATGCTGGTCCAGCCTAAATCATAAATCAGAATTTAAATGTCTCGTGGTTTGAGGTAAGGCCTAAGCTGACGTTATCCTCCTCTTTTATGAAGCCTTGGAGGCTCACAAAACCAGATTTAGACGTGGTGGTTTGGATATTAAAAACTGATTCCTTTATGGGTTTTATGTTACCACTTCAAATTCCACTAGACAAGAAATAAGGGATATGGTAGGAAAGCCCAGAGTCCAAGGAATGCCCACTGAAGGGTTTTGGAAAGGACCCTGAAAGAGAATTTGAAAACTCAAAGTATCTTTGCTCCCGATGGACTGACTGATGAACCTGGAAGGAGTTAAATTTTGAATTTCAGAAACTTTATAAGTAACTGATGTCTTAAACAAAATTTAAAATCCTTCTCTCCACCCCCCCTCCACTCACCAGCAGCCTTTATTGTGTTCCAATTTTTTTAAAGAACATGCAATTGGATGATAAATGGATACTACATACAACTGTATGGCAAAATTGTGATGGCTTAGATGATACTGACAAATTCCTTTGAACCAGAATTTTCCACACCAAAATAAGACAAACAGAAACACAAAATGATGCAGGGATAAATCATTTCACTGGGAAATTCTATTCATTTTTGAGAAAATTCTATTAATTTTTGAGAATATTAATCCTACCCCAAGCTCTTTTCAAAAATAAAGGAGACAATAATCCCAACTCACTTATTGATTCCAGAATTATTTTAATATCAAATTCAAACAAAATATAAGAAAATTGCAGACCAATATTTCCCATGAACATAGATGGGCAAATCCTTTAAAAAAGTTATCAAGTCAAACCATCAATATATATCAGTATGAGACAGTAGGAAATATCTCATAAATGTTACTTGGCTCAGCTTTTAAAAAAATCTGTTGGTGTACAACTTACAGCATTAGTAGAATATAGGAAAAAATTATGTAATAATCTCAATTAATGCAAAAAGGTACCCATTCATGATACTCTCAGGAAACTAGAGAGGAAAAGAATTTCCTCATCGTGATATAAGACATCTATGAAAGCTCTGAAAAGCCTATAGTTACCATTATATTTGATGTTACTTTAAAGGCTTTCCCCCTCACACTGGAAACAGAGCCAGCATATATAAACTATTATTTCTATTCAATATTGTTCTGGAGGTCCTAGCCAGTACATTAAGACATGAAATAAAAATAAACAGCATGCATATTAAAACAGGAGAAATAAAACTGTATTTATGTCAGGATACAAATGGAACATACAAAAATTGTTTTTTTCATATACTAGCAATGAACAATTGGAAGATAAACTATTTTAAAGTACCTTCCAATAATATGGAAGACAACATACTGGTAAAAACACTTAGAAATGAATTTAATGAAGAGGGTGCAAGACCTCCTTACTGAAAACTATTAAAAAATGTAGAGAAACCTAAATAAATGGAGAGATACACTGCATTCATGAACTAAAAGGTGCAATTTTAAGATCTCAAGTCTTTCCAAATTTATCTATAAACTTAAGCACAACTCAAATAAAGCCTTAACACTGTGTTGTTGTTGTTGTTAATCCTCGCCCAAGAATATTTTTCCACTGATTTTTAGAGAGAGCAGAAGCAAGAGGCAGAGAGAGAGAGAGAGAGAGAGAGAGAGAGAGAGAGAGAGAGAGACATCAATGTAAAGAATCATATTGATTGGTTGCCTCCTGTACGCGCCCTGACCAGGCCCAGGCTGGGGAGAGGAGCCTGCAACCTAGGCACGCACTCTTGACTGGAATCAAACCTGGGATTCTTTGCTCTGCAGGCCAACATTCTATCCACTGAGCCAAACCAGCTAGGGCTTAACATTATTTTTACGTAGAATTAGTTAATCTAAATCTAAAGTTTATTCTAGTAGCACATGATCTCACTCGTCTAGGGGAAATGATGAACAACATAAACTGATGAACAAGAACAGACCCAGAGACAAGTAAGCATAGATCAGACTGTCAGACCTCAGAGGGAAGGTAGGGGAGGGTGGGAATAAGGGGGAAAGATCAACCAAAGGACTTGTGTGCATGCATATGAGCCTGACCGGTGGTCACAGACAACAGGGGGTGGGGCATGCGTGGGGAGGTGTTTGGGATGGGAATAGGGGAATGAGGACAAATATGTGATACCATAATCAATAAAGAAATTAAAAAATAAAATGTGTGTCATCAACTTGGGGAAAAGCTGGCAGACGGAGGCAAGAAGGATGCAGAAAGAAGTAGGAGTGAAGACAGAAGGATCCCAGGGAAGTTCCCTGGAGGCTGGAGAAAGACCTTAATGTGATGGTAGAAAGACTGGGAAAATTGTTATCTATTTGGAAATTTAAAATATGTTTAATTAACTTGTGGGTGTGGGTAAGGAGATTTCCAGGCAGATGCTGTAAGTATCAATGTCATTTTGTACTTATACTATATGACAAGGTAGATTAAGAGCTACATTTCAAGGAGAAAGTAAGACACGTTAGGCTTAAAACTAACTTGGAAAGAAAACTAACTTGGAAAATAAAACTTTATTTCCATACTCTCTCCCAGGAAATCGCCTGAGGGTAAAAATCAAATAATAGATATAGCTATAAGAGAGTTTTTAAAGAGTTCAGAACAATTTAAAACAGTGCCTAGCGGGGGCGGGAAATACGGGATCAATGGGAGAAAAATATGTAAGACTTTCAACAATAAAGGTTAAAAGTAAATAAAAAACCTCAGAGGGAAAGTAGGGGAGGGTGGAGGTAAAGGGAAGAGATCAACCAAAGGACTTGTGTGCATGCACATGGGCCTAGCCAGTGGCCATGGACAACAGGGGGGTGGGGGCATATGTAGGGAGGGGTTTTGGATGGGAATGGGGGGATAAGGACAATTATGTGATACCGTAATCAATAAAAATTAATTTAAAAAAAGAAAATAAACAAAGCAGTGCTTAGAAAACCCTCTCATTTTGACAAAGGACTTCTAAGAATCTTAAGGGCCTTGTCCCCACACATGGCCCAAAAGGGAGAGGCCTCTTTCAGAAAGAATTACAAATGCAGCTCTGGGAACATTTAATAATCCCTAAACTCATAAGAATCCATAATTTTTAAGAGAGTTATATTAGTAAAAACACCACCAGCTTTCCAGACACGTGGTTCTTCTCCTTCCCTGCAGTCACCATTGTGTCCCTTCTAGAGTGGCTTCTGCACCTTCTAGTCTTTAGAATCTGCTTCCCTTTTCCTTGCCTCTCTCTACAGCCACAAGCATTTATTTGAAAACAAACTATAGAGTACATACCTATAGGATATACAAACAGGTAAAATACGACCTTTGGGGTGCACACGTCATTGTGGCCTGACCAATGCTGCAGACCTGGGTCTAAGCAGAGAAGAGGCTGCAGCACTTGGTGTAATTTGCATTCTGATCCACACTGACACGAGTTCTTCTGAGGTGGCAGCTTCATCACTATTCACCTGTTCCCACCAGTTAGCAAAAATTTACGCAGGTGATCAAAGCGTAGGTGGAAGCACATCACCTTTGTGAAATGTTATACAAAATTCAGAGGATCAGCCTGTGAACACAGGGGCTGCAATGACTCAGAGGAAGATTTGGTCTGACCTGTCACCCAGTGCAGGTAAAAGCCAACCAAACAAACAAAACACCTCACCGTGTTTCAGGCTGCTGTGGGAATCCTGGAGGGGGTGTCCCTGAGGGCGCGCCTTCTGCATCTGTGCGGTGTGCACTGAGCACGCATGGCAATTAAGCCCCTCATGCCAGTCTTCCAGTTTGTTGTCAGAGGGACCTAGCTCTGACACATGCACACAGAAGGCTGCAATGTCTTTTTTGTCTCCTGCATAGGTGGTCCACAGCCAGCCAGCGCTGTGTCCGTGGGAGACGGAGGCAGTCTCCACAGCAGAGCCTCGAGGCCAAGCCGGGACGTGGACTCCCATTCCAAGACCACTGCGGTAAGGGAATTTCCAGGACTATGTTTTTATGGTATTTGCATAAAGCTCCTTCAGCTAGGTTGATCCATTTGCCTTTTGTAATATTTCCCCAGCCCGGGAGGCAGGGAGCTGCTGTGCTTCTCCTGCCCCCTCCCAGCTGCTGCCCTGGCATCTTCTAGGCCTCCACCTCCCCTCGTCCCAGCTGGACAGCAGGATCCCAACGTCCTCTAGAACCTGCTCTCTTAGTGGACAGCAAGCAATGCCCTCCTACGTGCATAGCAAATGGATTTATTTTTCTTCTTATTGTCCTTGAACACTCTGGAATATTTCACCCTACTGCTTGCTTCCATTTTCTTTTGACACTTTTCCTTCTGTCTGATACCACACACACCTAGTTCTCCCACTTATTCAGTTAATTCTTTTCTGACCCCTTTATGATTCTTCTTTCTCGTGCTCACTAAATAAAGTTAGTTCTTGGCCATCTACTACTCCTTCTGTGTATTTATATCCAGAGAAATCTCGTGTTAATCCTATGACTTCGACTATCATTTCTACTTGGGAATTTAAATCTATATCTTCACACCAGGCCCTAATTTCAGAACTCTAATTCTGCCCTTTCAACTCGTGTTTTTGAAACTCACCTCTTTTAAAGCAAAGTCTGAACTTGATTTATCCTTGTATCCCCATGGCCTACTAGCACAGTGTGTAACATATAAGCAGGCATGGAATTTTAGTGATTTCCTGGATGTGTGGAGTGATTGGGTGGTAAGTACAGGATGACCCCAATTTATTATTTGGGCAACTGCAGAGATGATGGTTGTTAACTGAGATAGGGAATAGGGAAAGAAGAGAATGTGAAAGAGGAGGAGGAAAAAAAGAGAGAGGACTGCATGTAATCTCGAGCATGTTGAGTTTGAGGTCCCAACTGTATTCTGACAGCAGAGCAAACTTCCTACATCACAGCTTGATCACGAAATGACTTCCTTGTTCAAAAGCTTTCTATGGCACCTCACTGCCAACCACTTCCATATCAAACACTCTGTCCTGGAATTTAAGACCCTCCACAATCTGGCCACTACTTCGTTTTCCAAAATGATCTCAAATCTTTTCCTTGTACCAAACATCTGCTTTTTATCTCCTGGGCATGCATCAGACGTTCCACCTACGGAGCCACTCCTTCCATCTGGAATGCACTCCTTCTCCTAAATCCTACCCATGCTTTAAAACTCAACTCAAATAACATTTTATATAATTAGAATTGTTTCTCCAATTACCCCAGACAGAAAGACTTCTACCTCTAAGGACATATCAATCTTGTTATATGTACTGATCATATAACATTCCTTCATACTCATGATGTAGTTATTCACATATATGTTTTATTATACCTATGAGACTTAAAGCTTTAAGAGGGTACAGATTGTGTTTCATTTGTGTTTTCAATCTTTCCAAGCACCTAGCCCAATGTCATGCTTTAAAAATGAAATAACCAGTTGTTTACCAGCAGAATGAGTTTATTCTGGAATGGCAGAGACTTGCAATTTGGGACAAGCAATGTACGACAAAACCATAGACAAATCTGGAGAGCAGAGGAGAGAGGTTTTCTTTTATAGAGGAAATGGGGGAGTTGGGAGGGTGGCTTTAAAAGTCCATTGGAGGAGAGTGAGAGTTGGGGTTGTCCTGGCTGTCCATCTGCTGGCTGTTGGGCAAGGAGAAAAATCTCTCTCCTGCTGGGGTAGTAAAGCAGCCTGCAATGTGTTGGGGTCTTTGGAAAGGCCATCAGTGGTAGTATGTGAGAGCTCCCCCTTCAGGGCTTCCCCACTCCATTTAAAATAAGGTTTTCGCCGAAACCGGTTTGGCTCAGTGGTAGAGCATCGGTCTGTGGACTGAAAGGTCCCGGGTTCGATTCCGGTCAAGGGCATGTACATTGGTTGCGGGGACATCCCCGGTGGGGGGTGTGCAGGAGGCAGCTGGTCGATGTTTCTCTCTCATCGACGTTTCTAGCTCTCTATCTCTCTCCCTTCCTCTCTGTGAAATATCAATAAAATATATATTAAAAAAAAAAAGAACTTTATAAAAAAAAAAGATAAAATAAGGTTTTCTTTCTTTTCAGACCACCATGTGACATGATAAATGCTTAATAAATAATCTCTCTATATAAAAGGCTAATATGCATAGTGTCTCCTTGGGAGTTCTACCAGGAGAATGGGAGTTAGATCACTCGCTATGATGCATGCTGACCAACAGGGGCAGCGCGGGACATGGTGGGCAACCAGCAGTGGCAGTGGGGTGCTAAGGGAGCAAGGAAAGGAGGAGGTGGGGAAGTGGGAAGGTCAGAAACAGGGGTGGGGGGAACCTCACGGTGGTGGTGAGCATGGGTGTGGAGGGAAAGAGGAGGTGGGAGGTGGAGAGGTGGGGAAACCTGATTGGCCCTGATCACTGACCAGGCCTAGGGACCCTACCCATGCATGGATTTCATGCACTGGGCCTCTAGTAATAAAATAAAAGAATAGAATAGAGATGAATGAGTAATTAAAGGCAAGAAGGAGTGAATGGATAAAATACTTGAGAGTAACTGTTTTCCAGTTGCTTTTACATATATAACCTCCAGGAAATTCTTAAAAACAATAATGAATATGTCAACACTGAAGGAAGCTTGTATTCAAGAGAAAATGAGACCAAGAAATATTGAATACTATCAAAGCTCAAGCTAATTGATCCATGCCTTGGAATTTGTGGCTATTGGTCCCAGGTAGGACAGTAAAAATAAAAGCCAAGTAAAATGTTTATACTTCTCCAGACTCACTATATATAAATTATTAATACTTCCTGATACTACATTTTCTATGAATATATTTAGATGTAAATACATTGGTAGAAGCAGAAAATACATTTATATTTCCATTGCTCTAATGCAGCTTATAAAACTAACATTTATTATTCTTCTGATTATAAAACATATATGTATTAATTGTAGAAAATTTGTAAAGTGTAGAAAGGAACAAAGGTAAAATTAAAATTACCTCTAAGTTCCCTTTTGAACTATACATTTATAATATATTGGTATTATATTCTTTTAGGCTTTTTTTCCTGTGATTATTTTTTTTACTAAGTTTGAGACAATCCCATCTTCTAACTTGTTTTGTTTACTTTTTTAAAAATTATTATCTAAATTTTACATATGTCTCCTTTTCCCCCCAATTGACCCCTTCCCTCAGCCATTCCTACCTTGGGCAAGAACCCACCACCCCATTGTTTGTGTCCATTGGTTATGCTAATATGCATGCATACAAGTCCTTTTGCTCTCTAATGCCTTTCCTCCCACCCTCCGCCATTTGTATCTGGATCTATTTTTGTTCATCAAATTATGTTGATTATTATATCCCACATATGAGTGCGATCATGTAATATTTATCTTTCTCCGACTGGCTTATTTCTCTTAGCATAATGCTTTCCAGTCCCATCCATGCTGTTGCAAATGGTAAAAGTTCCTTCTTTTTTTATAGCCGTGTAGTATTCCATTGTGCATATGTATCACAGTTTTTTAATCTACTCATCTGTTGATGGGCACTTAGGCTGTTTCCAAATCTTAGCTAATGTAAATTGTGCTGTTATGAACATAGGGGTGCACATATCCTTTCTGATTGGTGTTTCTGGTTTCTTGGAATATATTCTTAGAAGTGGGATTAGTGGATCAAATGGGAGTTCCATTATTAACTTCTTAAGGAAACTCCATACTGTTCTCCACAGTGGCTGCACCAGTCTGCATTCTCACCAGCAGTGCATGAGGGTTTCTTTTTCTCTACATCCTCACTAGAAGTTATTGTTTGTTAATTTGTTGATGATAGCCATTCTGACAGGTGTGAGATGATACATCACTGTTTTTTCTATTTGTATCTCGTGGATGATTAGTGACTTTGAGCATGTTTTCATATGTCTCTTGGCCTTCTGTATGTCCTCTTTCTAAAAGTGTCTATTTAGGTTCTTTGCTCATTTTTTGATTGGATTGTTTATCTTTCTTTTGTTAAGTTGTATGAGTTCTCTATAAATTTTGGAGATTAAATGCTTATCTGAAATAACATTGGCAAATATGTTCTCCCATGCAGTGGGCTTTCTTGTTTTGCTGATGGTTTCTTTTGCTATGAAGAAGCTTTTTATTTTTATGTAGTCCCATTTGCTTATTTTCTCCTTAGTATTTCTCCTTAGTATTGCCCTAGGAGCTGTGTTGATAAAGATATTGCTATGACATTTTTCTAATATTTTGCTGCCTATGAAGTCTTGTAGAATTTTTATGGTTTACCATCTTACATTTAAGTCCTTTAGACATTTTGAGTTTGTTTTGGGGTATGGTGTAACTTGGTGATCTAGTTTCATTTTTTTGCACTTATCTGTCTAATTTTCCCAGCATTGTTTATTGAAGAGATTGTCTTGACTCCAATGTATGTTCTTGTCTCCCTTGTCAAATATTAATTGAGTGTAGTGGTTTGGGTCAATTTCTGAGTTCCCTTATTTTTCTTTTCTTAATATATTCAGAATATTTCCTATGTAATTTTAGGAATTCTTAATAGATTCTTAATTTTTATGGTTGATGCATATTCCATCATATCCACATATCATGTAGTCAGTCTGTTGTTGAATATTTATCTTGTTTTTAACATTTCATAATTATACATAATTCTACTCCACTGCTGCTGAAATGTCCAGGCTGACAGGGGAGGGCAGTTAGGGATGACCAGGCAGGCAGGGGAGCAGTTAGGTGTCAATCAGGCTGGCAGTGGAGTGGTTAAGGGGTGATCAGGCTAGTAGGCAGAAACGGTTAGGGGCAATCAGGCAGGCAGGGAGGCGAGCAGTTGGGAGCCAGCAGTCCTGGATTGTGAGAAGAATATCTGAGTGCTCATTTAGGCCTGATCACACTGGTGGCAGTTGGATGTTCCTTGAGGGTCCCAGATTGGAGAGGGTGCAGGCTGGGTTGAGGGACACCCCCCCTCCCCCGTTCACAAATTTTTGTGCACCAGGCCTCTAGTTATCAATAAATCAACAAAAACAAGTGTTGGTGAGGTTGTGGAGAAAAGGGAACTCTTGTGCACTGCTGGTGGGAATGCAGATTGGTGCAGTCATGGGAAATAGTATGGAGTAGAATAGAAAATGGAACTGCCTTTTGGCCCGTCGATTCCACTCCTGGGACTATTTAAAAAACAAAACAAAACTACAAACACTAATTCAAAAGAACATATGCACTCCTATGTTCACAGCAGCATTATTTACAATAGCCAGGATTTGGAAGCTGCCTAAGTGCTCATCAATATATAAATGGATAAAAAAGCTGTGGTACATTTATACAATGGAATACTACTCAGCCGTAAAAAAAAAAAAAAAGGAAATTTTACTTTTTTTTTTTTTTACCCTGTGCCACAGCATAAATAGACCTGGAAAGCATTATATTAAGTGAAATAAGCCAGTCAGAGAAAGACAAGTATCATATTTTACATAAGTGAAATGAACTAACAAGCAAAATAGAGACAGACTAATAGATGGAGAGCTGGCTGGCAGCTGTCATGGGTGTGGTTTTGAGTGGGAGGAGTTGAGGGATTGAGCAAAATGAAAACAAACTCATCACAAGTAACAACAGTGTGGTGATTTCCTGAGGGAGAGATGGGTTAGGGGAGGTGGAGGAGGTTGCCCTGTGTTAGTGTGTGTGTGTGTGTGTGTGTGTGTGTGTGTGTGTGTGTGTGTGTGTTTTGGGGGGGGGGGGCGGATTTACACTCTCATCAACACTATATGAAATTTTCTATTTTTCCAAACTCTCTTATAAGTAAAATGTTATACTTCCTTGTTGAATTTATCTGAGTTTATGTTTGTTAAATTTTCTTCTATCTTATATGAATTCTGCCTTTACTTGTATACAGATTAATAATGTACTGCTCTTATTCTTTTATTCCATTTTTAGTATTTTAAACTTTCAATCAATCCATAGTTTATATTAGTGATTTGTCAAATGGGATTATGGCTTTTATTTTCTCCTCAAATAATTAAGTAACCCTCCTAGTACAATAATTTCTTTAAACAATTTGAAGTGCTACCTACCATTATCATAAAATTTACATATATGATTATCTGTTCTAGAATTTCTATTTTGTTTATCTGTTTATCAATTGAGAGGACATTTTTTTACTATTGTAGAATTATAAATGTGTATAAATATTTACTAATGTAATTCCATCCCTATTTTTCTTTTTTTTTAAGAAGGTTTATTGCCTCTTATCATCTATTTCTTTCTTCAGATAAACTTTTTAAAAGATTTACTGATGTTCTCAAAAACATACCCCTTAGGATTTGATTAGAACACCATTAAAATTCATAGATTAAATAATAGAAAACTGACAATTTGAAAAACCCCATTTCCCCATTCAGAAACATGATTTTATTTCAACTATTTTTACTTAGTTAAGTTTTCTTATGCATTATGCAATTTTCTTAATATATTTTTATGTCTAGGAGTCTCATTTTGTTGCTGTTACTATCATGAATCAAATCAGAATTCATTGTATTTTCAAGCTATTTTCTTAGTATACTTATGTCTAGGAATCTCATTTTGTTGTTATTAACATGAATGGAATCTTAATTCATTATAGTTTCTAACAGAATATTGCTGATCTTGTATATTTATTTTGCAACTGTCCAATTTAGTGAACTCTCCTATAAGACCTAAGGAGCTTGTTTCATCTACAAACATTTGTTTATTGGTTTTGCCATCTTTTTCTTTTTCATTTGTAGTTCTATATTTTATTCCTGATCCTGAAGGGAATATAATCCTAAGATTCTCCATTGAGTTTGATGTTTGCCGTAGGGCTTGGGAATAAAATTTTTATCAAGTTGAGGAAGTAACCCTCAACTTGATAAAGATTTTATTTTATTCTCAGTTCTCTAAGTGGCATTTAAAAAATCATAACTTTTAATTTAATTTTATAAAATACTTTTTCTGCATCTGTTTTTAATGTGGAAAATTACACAGATAGTTTTTTAATGTTAAATAACTCTCACTTTTAGGATAAACTCTGTTATGGGGTGCATACTCTTGCATTTAATTAGTTAATATTTTCTCTAGATTTCTGTATTTGTGCTCATATATAGAATTATTTATATATTTTTTTCTTTCTTTCTTATACTATCTTGTGATTTTGTTGGCATTATCTAGAATTTTAATTTTGGACTGTAACAAATGTATGGTAAATCTATTTTAGTAAATCTTTATTTATATTATTTATCCTCTTGAATTTCTTTCTTTTCTTCTGGAATACGTTTTCTAAGTGTGTTTACAGAAATATATTTGTAGCAAACCTTTTTTTCGAGCATAAACATATCTTTATCAGATGCTTAAATTTAAATGATGATTTCTGTAGATATAAACTTCTAGGCTTAAAAATAATTCCTTTTATCATTTTGAAAATATTTCTCCATTACCATCTGCCTCCTGTTAAGAAGTATCACATGATCTCACTCATTTGTGGAATATAATGAACAACATAAATTGATAAACAAAAATAGAACCAGAGACATAGGAGCATCAGAAGGAAGGCAGGGGAGGTGGTGGGAGTGGAATAAAAGATCAACCAAAGAACTTGTTTGCATATAAACATAACCAATGGACACAGACAATAGAAGGGTGAAGGCCTGGAGTGGAGGACTGGGGTGGGCTAGGAGAGGTCAATGGGGGGGAAGGGAGACATTTGTAATACTTTCAATAATAAAGAATTTTTAAAAAGTGCTGTCAAACTGAGTCTTGTTCTTCTGTAGATAATCTGCTTCTTTGTTCTGGAAGCTTTTGGGAACTTCTCTATGGTTTCGATGCTTTTCAATTTTATAATTTAAGATGTGGGTCTTTAGTATGAGGTGTTTTTATATTTAGTCCATACTTCTTTCTAATGTTAAGGTTATATTATTTTGAAATATGGAACACTCACAGTCATTTATTTTCTCTTAACTTCTTTTTCTCAGGGCATTTTAAAACACATTTTATATGTTTTTGTTTTCTTAATCATTCTTAATGTTTTCTGGGAGAGTTCTTTAATATGATCATCTTATAATGAACCATGCTGTCATTCAAGCTATCAACTGAACTCTTTCCATTATATTTTTCATACCTAATATGTCCAGATAATTTTTCTTTATGACTTCTTTTTTCTTAAATTTTGAACATGTCCCTCTTTTATGTTTCTCTTTTATTTTTGAAATTTATAAAGAGGTTATTATATATAGTTATTATGTAGAAGTTATTATATATTGTTCTCTGGGACTTATTTTTCACACAATGGTTTGAAATTCATCCAGGTCATTGCATATAGTTGTAGTTATATCATATTCTCTGTTATGAAATACTTGATCATATGCATTTACACAATTTAACTTTTCCCTGTTGATGGACATCTAGAGTGTTTCCAATTTTTGATATGATGAATAGTGCTGCTGTGATATTTTTGTACATACCTTTAGAGACATGTGTGCTAAAGCTTTTCTTGGATATATATCGAGAAATGGAATTGCTGAGTTGTGATGTATAAGAATATTCAATTTTTATATAACAATGTTAAATTGAATTTTAAAATAACTATCAATTTACACACTGAATAATTACACCTGGGGACAGCATTAATATGTACTCTTCTCAAAACTCAATATAATAAAATAATTTAATCTTTGTAAAAACGGTATCTTATTTTGTTCTGATTTGAATTTCCTTTATTACTAGTGGGGCTGGGCATTTCTTCACATTTATATTGGTCATATAATTTCCTTTTCTGTGGAATTTAGAATATCCCTATTCCCCTCAATGAGTTGTTTGTTACTTATTGACTTGTAGAAAATGTAAAATATATTCTGAATTAAACTATTTTGTTAGTTATATGAGAATATTCTACCAGTTTGGAGTTCAATGTTTCACTTTTTAAAGCATTATTTTGAGCAGGAGTTTTAACATTCTTAATGTAGTTGATTCTATTAAACTTTTATTTAAAGTTGGTGCTTTTATGGTATTTTTTAAAATGAAATTCTACCTTACCACAAGGTCAGAAAGACATTTACTTATATTTTTTTCTAAGCTTTAAAGGTTCACATTTAACATATTCTTAGAATATTTTTTACTTTGGGGGACCTCCCCAGTTTCACTGATTTTATTTTCTTTATTATTGGTGCATACTTACAAATCCAGGGACTGATATCTTTCTTTATTGCTGGAACATTCTCAATAACTTAAAAAAATATTTTCTGTATCTTTAATTTTCTCTGTACAGAACTCCTATTTAATGTAATTGGAGCATTCTCAATAGTTAATCAAACTTTCAACAGCTCTTTCTTAAAATGTCTCTATTTCTCTATGTGTATTTAGAGAAAACATTTTAGTACTTCCTTCAAGTTCAAGAATTCTCTTTTTAATTATGTCCAGTCAAGAGATTATCCTGTTATTACATTTATTAGGCCAACAACTATATTTTTATTTTATTTTTATTTTAAAAAAATATATTTTATTGATATTTTACAGAGAGGAAGGGAGAGAGATAGAGAGCTATAAACATCGATGAGAGAGAAACATCAACCAGCTGTCTCTTGCACACTCCCCACCGGGGATGTGCCCGCAGCCAATGTACATGCCCTTGACCGGAATCGAACCCGGGACTTTTCACTCCACAGACCGACACTCTACCACTGAGCCAAACCGGTTTCGGCAACAACAGCTATATTTTTAACTTAATAATTTTAATTTGAAAACATCCACTTGTTCTCTTTATATTTGATAATTTTGCTCTTATTTATAGATATTATTTTTTCATTTATCTCTTTGAACACCTTCAACATACTTATTTTGGCATCTATTTCAGATTGTATTGCTATTTTATTTCTATCTGTAGTCAATTTATAGTCTAACTAGTGCCCTAGTGCATGGATTCGTGCACATTAAAAGAAAATTAATTAGAAGGTGGCTGGAGGGATAGGACTGAGTGAGACAAGCTGGACATGCCAACCTCTTGTGGTCCCTTCCCAGCTGCCACACCTGAGGCAGCATCATGACTCAAAGAGCATATTTGGAGTCATTGGGATCCCTTGGCCTAGCCAGTGGGAATTGGGCCAAAACCAGTTCTCTGACATTCCCTGAGAGTTCCTGGATTATGAGAGGGTGGTTCTTGCGTGACACCCCCCAGAATTGGGCTCCCTCCTCTTTGGTTCCAGGATGCACCACCTGAGAATCGCCACTGCCAAGTCACCACAGCTCAGAAGCTCCTGTGTTGAGCATCTTCCCCCTGGTGGTCATTGTGTGTCATAGCTACCAGTTGGATGGTTGCACACTTAGTATATTAGCCTTTTATAAATATACTAGAGACCCAGTGCATGAATTGCTGCATGGGTAGGGTATGATCCAATTGGAGGATCAGGGCCAGGCCTGTCAGGAGGAGGAGATAGTAGGAGGTTGGCCAGCCAGCCACACCCCTAAGTGGACTAGGGGGGGGGGCAATTAGGGTCCAGTAATCTTGGGGAGGAGTTATGGGTGGTTGGCCAGCTGGCTCTGGCCCTGATCAGAATGGGGGGACTAATTGGGGTGGAGCTGGCTGTGGGGAGGGGCTGCAGGAGGTAGGCTGGTTGGCTCCACCCCACAATTGAGTGGGTTTACTGGTTGCAGTGGGCGTCATAGTGACTGGTTGTTATGGTATTCTGATCGTTGGCTTTTTATATATATAGATATAGATTGTTGGCTTTTATACCTATATTTTGTTTTCTTTGGAATTTATACTTTAGGCTTATTTCAAATGAGTGGATATTTTCTCCTCTCATTCTTTTTCTTTGGGTTCACGCTCCATTAGTAATCTTGAAGTAACTATCCCTAGGACCCTGAACAATTACGCTATCTATTGGTGGCTCAGGACTCCTGCTCTCTTAAATGTAAAAACATTGCTGGCAAGAAGAGTACAGCAACCCCAAAATCTAGAAGTTCTGCATGACCATGGAATTTATGATCCAGTTAAACAAACTGAAACATCTATAGTTTCTCTCTGCAAGTTCACCTTTAAATACCTCCATTTCCTCATTAGTGGCAGTCCCCCCAAATATCTTCATCTTCGTTATGGTCACCAGTGCCCCACTTATGGAAATCGGGAAAATCATGGGTGTTCCCATTCTATTACATTGAAGCATTCCCTGTTTAAGAGGGAAGGTAGCTCTTTAAAATAATAAATTGACTTGGGGAAGGGAGAGAATTCTTCAGGAACGCAAAATTATCCTGTGTGCTACTGTAATGATGAATACATCACATTCAACATTGGTTAAAAGCCATAGAACTTTAGAGTACAAACAACGAACCTTAATATATGCAAAATTTTAAAAAATTACTTAGCAGGTCAGAGGGCTCCTGGATGGAATGCAGGCTATAAAAAAAGAGAGTCTGACTGCATTTTAGTCTAAGTAATTTTAGTCTTATAGTGTGTAGACTATAAGACTAAAGCCATAAAGAACTGCACATAAGTACTGTACTGTGTTTGGTAAAGTTATTTCCCACAGGGGTTTGAGTTAACAATTCTGAAACCACTACACATGTGTTCTGGAATTGAACACTTAAGCAAATGAACAGAAAATGACGTGAGCCAGGTTCTCACTGTTGATGTGGGAGGTTACAGATAAGCAAGGAAGGAGAAGAGACTGGAATGATCCATGTGGTACTGACTTGAAGTTGGAGAGAGGAGTACAAACTCATGTTAATGTTAATATAGACACAGATGAATACATATAGAAATATTTAAAGCTATATGTATAGACATGGGTTAGCACACACATATGTATTTATCAGCAATGAGCACATTTAGAATACAGTTCACGTTTCTCCAACAAGAAGAACAGAGATCTTTGGAGAAATAGTTAATTGTAGGGCTCGGGGAGAGAATGTATTAGATAACCACGGAGCCTGGAGTCAGAAAATATTGAAATATACATGTACACATGCACACACGCTCACACGTGGGTGGGGATATGTCAAAGGAAAACAGCAGCCAGCCTCATAGAACTCTCTTTGGCCAAAACTGGAACAATTTGAGCAAAAAAATAAATGACATGGTGTTAGATTAAAACCTAAAGTATAAGATAAGTGACTCCATACTGATATAAATCAATTAGAAGGTTGAATAAATTAATAAATGGGGAAGAAGACACAATTCTGTGCAAAAGATTCCTAAGTAATTTACATAGAGACCTGTTTCTCAAGGAGGTAAGGCATAATCCTCACTCCTGAAGTGTGGGCTGACATGGTGACTTCCTTCCAAAGAGTACAGGACAGAAAGGGGGAAATAACTTTACAATGGATAACTCTGACAAAGACTGCCGTGGCCAGCGGATCAGGGTCAATGGCATTAGTGATAAGTCATGTTGATACTATGTAGCCTTGAGAAGATGTGAGAACTCCTCCCCTAAATCTATCACCCCAATCTAGCCAGGATGAAAACATCAGGCACACCCAGAATAAAGAATGGTTTATAAAATAGCTAACTAGTATCTTCAAAACTGTCAAGGTCATGAACTGCAAGAGATATCTGAGAAACTGTCTGAGTCGAGAGGAGCCTAAGGAGACATGGCAACCAAATATAATGTGGTGTCTTGGATGGGATCTTGGGACAGAAAAAGAACATTAAGTAAAGAATTAGGAAAATCTAAATAAAGTATAAGCATCTAAAAAAGAGATAATCTGGTGGGAGGAGAAAAAGACAGTCTGGTTGGCGGGGTGCAGGGGGTGGGGGCAGGGAGAAGGCTTCTGAATGGTGAATAAAGTCAGTACAAGGGGTGGTTCTGAGTTGGGAGCAAACTAAAGAATGTTCTAGGCAAAGTAGTGCCATGCAGGATGATCCACAGGAAGAAAAATAATGAATTATATTAAAGATAAGTAAACAAGTTTCAAAATATTATGTCCATCATATACTCTTACTCCAGAACAGCTCTTGAAGGGACTATGATTAGTTCCACTTACAAATGAGGAAATGGAGACCTGTTCCTAGTGGCACACAGCTCACTCTGAAAATGAGAAAAACTGAGTCTGCCAATAGTTAACCTGCAGATCGGCAGGGATTCTTGGAATGTTCAGCTCTAACACCATTAGTTCTCACTAACTCGCTCTCACCAGAAGTATTCTCTGACTTGCCAGAAACCAGAGCCCTCTGAATCCAGAGGTCAAATTCCAACCTATGAACCCAAGAGGAATTATGTATCATGAAAATATGGCCTGGGAGCTGGAACCAAAATAAAAGAAAGCCTGTTATGGAAATGAGGATTAGAGTAGTGAAAGGAAGGATGGGATTGGAGACAAGATGGGGAAGAGATGGACAAGGTGAAAACTTTAGCCTCAACTTCAAAGGTGCCACCAGGAAGAATCAAGAGTCGGCCCAACATTGCTAATTTAAAGGGCTCTGCCTTCACTTCCACTTTCTGCTCCCTTCCTCATCCCCCTACAAAGGAAAACGCAGGAAGAACTGCTCTAACTGCATCCACTTAAAAAGTCTCATGAGTGCCCTCACCACCTGGGTCAGGAAACAGCTGTATTTACTGGGGTAGGTAGGAAAAGGGACACCTTAGGCAAAAAGTGAGCTCCAGTGCTGGACTGAGCTTTACAGGACTGGCACCAAAGGGGGTGATATAAAAGTTCTTAAAATGCCAAGAAAATGGCCCCAATTTTTTAGAACATTTATAAGAGGGGGTGAATATTAGGCAAACTAGTTATAATGATTAGATTATGAAGCTGTAAGGCTGGGGATACATTTACTAATAAAAAGAGACAGCAAATATTATGCTGTCCAATATTATTGGCCAAGAGAATGTGAGGCTGGGAAGGGGAGCAGGGAGAAGCTGGTTCTCTTTGTTGCCCCTCTGTAACAGTTCCAAGGTGCCGCCCTTAGGTTAGGGACCCCAGGTTCAGCCAGGTGGCATCTTTTGTGTGCCTTTGAGCGCCTCTAGTTAGACCCAAGACTAGGTCTGATCCATCCTGGGTCCTGCCCACCTAGAGGATGACCAACTGTGTGGTCGTTTGATAGGTGGCCAGAATTTTTTTCCCCAGTGTGCACTGTATTGTAGGGATGCAGGCTAGGGGCTAAGTATCTCCTGATGGCTTAGCTGGGGAGACTCAGTTTTACCACACAGATGGAGTCATGCATGTTGTTCTCTTTTCAAGCAAGCCTGAATCAAAGGGAGGTGTGGTACAGATTCAGAACTTTGAAGCTGGAAGCAATTGACATTTGGATCCTGGAGGAGGAAGGGGAAGTATTTGTGGTTCGGTGTTTACATTGGCTCAGATAACAGGGCTCAAACAGTTGTGCTCTTACTTTCTCATCACCGCACCCTTCTGCATAGCACCGAGCCAGCTAAGTGGGGTCCTAGGGACATTCTTTCCCAGCTGACCTTTGTCCTAACTATTTCTAACACAAGCACCATTAGCTGTCCTGTAGCTCTGTAGCTGAGTATATTAGATGTTGGGGAGTGGGGGTAGGCTGGGAGGTCACCAGGTCAGCCTGCTGCTCTGATTCAGAGTATAGCATATTGTTGATCATTTGCAAGAAGAACTGTGTGAAAAGGTGGGTGACTCTGAATTACTGACATCGAGTGGGGCTACTAATGTAGGGGACAAATATATGATGTATGTTGAGTACTATAAATTTTTTTACAAACCAACAACAATAACATACCAGCAGATAACACTTTTGGATAAATACTGCCAACTTCAATGTACTCGCTCACCGAGGCCAGCTGTGCACTGACACGTCTTGATCCTGACACTGAATACATTTACTGTTGGAACTCATCTTTAGAAATGGTCTTGGGAGACTTGTCACATTCCTTTGCATATCATCAATGGTGAGTCTTCATTCTTGGAGGATGTATTCAATTTGAGGAAAGAACCAAAAGTCATGATGACCTCAATCTAGAATGGTACATGATTTGGCAGAGAATTATTGTTTTTTAAGAAAATAATTATAAGATCATTTTCCCCCTCTCTAACATCATCTCTCTGACTGACATCATAGAGTCTAAGAATTTTAGTTTTGGAAGGATTAGGGGAAATAATCTTAGGCATTCCCAAACAACTTCATGCTGAAGGATATTTGGACCATCTAAACTCAGTTCTGAATTTGAAGTATCAATATCATATATTCAGGGACTATTAAAAAAAAGAATGGTATTTCAAGCCAATAAAATTAGTAATACTAACATTTGTGCAATGTTTTTTAACTTTTCAGAGGACCTTTGGAACTCATATTCAGTGGTTTCCAGTCCCAGAGAAGCAATATTTGATCACAGTGATTTTTAACTCCTTCAGGTATAGTTAAAGCAAAAGGCTTAAACTAATATTTGAGATGTTTTCTTGGTCTTCCAATTAGCTGAGAACTGGTAAAAAAAAACCCTCTTGATTATATATATATATATTTATATATATTTATATATATATATAAATATATATATATAAATATATATATATATATTTATATATATATAAAATCATATTTTATGATGAAGTACTAAAGAACCTGGACTTGGGAGCTAACCTGCCTGTGTTCAAATGTTGTCTCCATTGCTACTTAGCTCATTAGCCTCTTAAAACCTTAACTTTCATATTTGTAAAATGGGAATAAAAGTAGTACCTCAGAGAATTTTTTAAATATATTTTATTGATTTTTTACAGAGAGGAAGAGAGAGGGATAGAGAGTTAGAAACATCGATGAGAGAGAATCTTGGATAAGCTGCATCTAGTACACCCCCATTGGGGATGTGTCCGTAACCAAGGTACATGCCCTTGACCAGAATCAAACCTGGTACCTTTCAGTCCGCAGGCTGAAGCTCTATCCACTGAGCCAAACCGGTTTTGGCCAGAGAATTTTTGAGTATTAAATTAATTAAAACACTCAACACATAGTAAACATTCAACAACTGTTAGCTGTGACTATTATTGGCATTATTTTCCAAAACACAGTGTAAAATAGGAAAGTCAGCTATTTTGAATTTAAATTTTGCATAATTGGTACAATAATTTTCATGGGGAGATATGGAAATGCTCAAAGAATAAAGTGCAATAGTATGAAACTTTCTAAAACTCCCTGTACACAGCTAAATTATAAAATAATGTCTGTTTTTCTTTTCAGTGATCTTAGTGAATAATATACGTTCAGTTTTAGAACATCATGATTCAACTGGAATTTGTTAGCTTTGTTTTTACCTGTTGCCTTTTTCCTAGTCAGGGCATTTCGGAAAAAGTGGAATGTTTAATACATATGAAATTGAGGATTATCATAAAGTTAATGTAAAAGATTAATATTATATGTGCTTTCTCCTGCAAAAGTGAAGCAAATAGTTGTGAATGCCTTTCCCAAGAAGAGTGTAGAAAACTTTGTAGGATTTTTGGTTATGGAAATAAGTGAAAATGTCTTCCTCAACTAAAACTGTTAATTTATGGTTTGTGTGGCAAATTGTTTAAGTATTTGGATATAAATGACTTCCTCCTTTCAGCCAAAGTGCTATGATACTTACATTAATGCCTTATGATCAAGGACAAGTCATGTAATTTATCTGGATAATCTTTGGTCAATATTAAATTACTCTAAATTTAAATTTCCTCATCAATAAAGAGGGGTTAATAAAATACTTAACATTAGATTGGGGAAGAGGACATGTGAGTGTTATGTATAAATAATTAGCACTCATTTGCCTAGGTGTCTCCATTAGGGAGTTAACTATTCAGAGAAATAAGAGATGATACATTGAAAGTACTTAGCACCAAGCAGGGCACATATAAGCTCTCAATAAAGATGAGCTACTAATACTAATAGTCTTTTTATTACTACTACTATCCCTCAAGATCTCATTAAAATATGAGCTCACTCTCCCTCTCCAGTCCCAACAAGAGATTTATTCACTTATCACCTGATGCTATATTTTATTATATCTATGTGTAACACAAGAGCTTAAAAGGATGTACATACATTTTAAGAGGGCCACTCTACTGCTCCTAATGTTAGGAGCTGTGCATACTTATGAATATAACTAAAAAGGCTACCTGAGCTGAAAAAGAGGGCATGGAAGGGTTATGATGCTTGTGTGACCTTGATTTCCAGGACATGGCAGAGAACCAATAGAAAGAGTTTGAGAGAGAGGCTAATACTGCAGGCTGAGTCCTTAAGATTAAGAAGTCAATCGTGTGTAGGTGAGCAGCCTTCTCCAGGGCTAGTAAAAGCCCAGGAAGAGAGAACAAGAGGTGTAGACCTCATGTTGTAGGAACCCCAAGTGCAAGGTACTAGGTGTCAGGAAAGAAGAGGGACTTGGACTGACCAATCAGACAGCCTGAGTGTTTACTCCAAGGTCCTTAGAAAGCTGAGCATCACTTCCTCTACATGCCTCCCTATCTCCCTGAGGAACCCTCTTCTGAGTATTATAGCTCCTATGAATTGCCTTATCTCAGTCTAACTAGTCCACTAACTAAATCCTCCTCCTGAGGAGAGACAGAGAATGATTTTAATTTTTTGCCACTGCCTGCCCTCAAATATTCTGTATTGAATGTTCATGCTCCTAATCACTGGGAATGGGCCCTTTAATGGCATTTCATCTAAATATCACAATAATATTAAGACTTAATCTGGTCCATTTAGCCTCATATATGCTCCAAAGATCTTCCTGTCCCAAGCTAAGAGGGTTTGTGGCTTGGGGACTGAGGGTGGTGATGGGTTATGCCTTTTTATACTCATCAAGGTTTGTTTCTTCCAAAGTCAGGAGGAAGGGAAGAGGATGGAGGGGGCAGAATGCTCTGGAAGAGCCTGCTCTTGGCAGTGGTGGAGATGTGTCTCTTGCCTTGCTCTGCTTTGATCTTTTTCTGTCTCCTGCGATGGGTCTCTGGTAAAACTGTGGTCTTTGTGGAGATGGGAAGCAACTTTTTTTGGGGGGGTGTTCACTCCAGCCACATTCATTGCTGAGGATTTCTCCGGTGGAGCACCTGTGTTGACTCTCAGCCCTGCTAACATTGCAGGCCCACCTTTCCTTGGACTGGGCATGATTGTTTGGCCTGGTAGAACCTATGCTACCCATCCACTTCTACTTCTGTCTTTTTGCCCTAAGCTTCTTCACAGGTACCACGGGGTTCTCTTCCAAGACCCTGTGAGAACTGAGAGGAGGAAAACGTTGCTTCATGTTCTTCTTGAGCAGATGGCATCGCCTTGTCTTTAAGCCCCGACGGCTCAGATGACTAGAAGAGAACGCCTGCTTTCAAAATCTCAAAGTAAGAAGTGGGCAGCGCTCCATAGATGTCCAAATGCTCTACACCTTAGAGAGCCCTCTAATGCTCTGCTCAGGCAGCTGCAGAAGGGACCCACAGTTCCTCAGCTTAGCAAGCACCAGGCTAGCTTGCCAGAGGCAGGACTCCTTTGTTTGCACACTCCTGATGCTCTTCAGGGTCTCCAGCAGCCTGGAGGAGGACAAGCACTTCTTTCTGCCCTAAAGGGGAGGGAAGAGTTTCACTCCACTAAACCCACACTCCTCAGGAGGCTGACCACTGCTCCTTCCCTCTCCCAACAGGAAGTGGGAGGTGGTCTTAGAGGGGTTTGCTTGTTTGTTTATCTGTTTTGATATCTCTTGAGAAGATCCATGGGTGTTGTCTGGTTCCAGCCACTGACATCTCCTCATGGATATCTTTAGGGTCTAGAAGTTCTGGTGCCTTTGATATTGGCTGTGGAGCCTACCCCCAGTTACAGGACATCCCTGCTTAACAACGGTTATTCCATCATATTGGAATTTTCTGTTTATTCACCTATCTCCTCTGTCATAAGCTTCTCAAGGACATAGCTTATATCTTATTCATCATATTTTTGTACTTCTTAAAATTTTCTAATTGTGGTAAATGGCACATAACATACAATTAACCATCTTAATAATTTTTAAGTATACAGTTCAGTGGTATTAAGTATATTCACATTGTTGTGCAACCATCACCCCTTCCATCTTCGGAACACTTTGACCGTCTAAGTCATGCAATATTTGCCTTTTTGTAATTGGCTTAATTCATTTAGAATAACCTCAAGGTTCATCTATGTTGTAGCGTGTGTTAGAATTTCCTTCTTTTCAAAGGCTGAATAACATTCCACTATCTGTGTACACCACATTTTGTTTATCTGTTCATCTATTGCTGGACACTCTGATTGCTTCCATCTTTTGGCTGTTATAACTAGGGCTGCTATTAATATAGGTATACATATATTTCCTCGAGACCCTGCTTTCAATTCCTTGGGAATATTGCTGAATCACTTGGTAATTCATTGTTTAACTTTTTGAGGAATCACCATAACATTCTCCAGGCAGCTGCATCATTTTACATTCCCACCAACAGTGCACAAAAATTCAATTTCTCCACATTCTCTACTTATTATTTTCTGTTTTGTTTTATATTTTTATAGTAGCCATCCTAATGTATTTCACTGATTAGTGATGTTAAGTATCTTGTCATGTGTTTTTTGTCTAGTTGTATATCTTCTTTGAAGAAATGTCTGTTCAAGTCCTTTGTCCATTTTAAGAAATAAGATTACTTGTTTTTTTTTTTTTTTTTTTTTTTTTTTTTTTTTTTTTTTTTTTGCTGAGTTATAGGAGTTATTTATATATTCTGGATAATAACCATTTATCAGATGTATATAATTTTCAAATACTTTTTCCCATTCGGTAGGTTACCTTTACACTCTAATGATGGTGTCCTTTGATGCACAAACGCTTTTAATTTTGATGTAGTCTATTTGTCTATTTTTTATTTTGTTGCCTATGCTTTTAATGTCATATTCAATTCAAGAAATCATTGCCAATCCAGTGTTATGAATCCTTTCCCCTATGTTTTCTTTTAGGAGTTTCAGTTTTGGGTTTCACACTTAGGTCTTCAATCTGTTTTGAGTTAATTTTGCATATGATGTAAAATGAAGATACGACTTTATTCTTTTGCATGCAGATATCTTGTTTTGTCTCATAGTAGGCTCCTTCCACCAGCTTTGACCCTGATCTCACAGAATCAACTCCATAATCTGAAGGGCTGCGCTTGATCCCCCACTGTGGACAGCCAAATGGGGCAAACTATTGTTTTCAGACGCCCAGCATGATTTCAGGCTCCCATTTGCAGCCATTCCATTCCACCACTGAGAATCTCTCTTAGCTCTCTGCATTCATCAACCTTTGCACAGTCCCTACAATTAGCACAGTGCCTGGCACTGAGCAGATGTTTGATAGTTGGATTTTCTCTATTCCTGTAGCCTTTCCATTGTCCCAGTTAAGAGAAGACGGAGGAGAGATGTGTTCTCTGATGTGGTAGCAGAGACCAGAGGGAAATGTGTGCATCAATAAGTCTTTCCTTTGTTTTATTCTTCTCACTTTTATTCAACTACCCAGAGACCAGCATTCTCACGTGAGGCCCTTTGAGAAAGAAGCAAACACAGCAGATGACAGGCAATGCTAACTAGTAATTTTCCCCCCCCTTCAAACAGGTTAACACTGAAGAGGAATTACATGAAACCCAAACAGAAAATGTGAAGTGCAAGCTGATATTTTTAGAAGAGTGTATAATGACAGGTCAGATTCCTGAGGATTAGCCAAAGTGGCAAATCTAACACCACTTATTCAGAAAGGGGGTGAGAGACACAGCAGGCAGTTATAGTTTAGCAGCACTTGTGGGAAGGAACCAGCTTTTCATAAACTTGCTGAGTGGGGGGGCGGGGGGGCAGCCTAAAAAGTGTACTTTGAATATTGATAGCCAATCAGAAGGGTTTCTCAAGGAAAGAAAAAAGGAAATGGGGAGGGTTGCCAAGGGTTCATTATTTTCATATTTTAAAACCCTGAATAGCTTGAAAGGATGATTGCCAGTGGGGACCAGGAAAATTAGTGGCTGTTTGATTCAGGATCAATTTTCAAATCTGCCCGGTTTATAATTGTGCGACTCTCGCTGTCATCACTCATGTGATTCAGGCTCCAGATGTTCAGGGCTGAGTGGGCCCAGGGCTTGCCACCTCTCCGGTATGCCTTCCAGCCTTTTTTTCTGGACTTATAAATGCCTGCATAGGGGCATAAAAATAAAAGAAGTGGGGGGAAATCCGCTTAAAACCCAGGGTTCAGGTATAAAGTGCATCACCTTTGGAAGAAGTGAATTAAAGTCATACTCCGTCTGGATTAAATTCATACTCAGACATGAAGGGCCATGGCCCTGCTCTTTTCCAAGAATGAGTTTGTGTGAGGCCAGAGTTCTGAGAGTCCTGGTAATGAGGAAGATAAGGGCCTGGAGGGGAGGGAGGAGGGGAACACACAAAAAAAACAAATTTGGACAGCATATTGGTTTGGTAAGAGCTCACTCTAGTTGCCTGCATTTGGTGTTCGTCCTTCTTGATGTTTCCTGTTAGAAAAATGGGGAAACTTCAGAGTTGGAAAGGATCTTTAAGATCATCTGGTCCAGCTTTACTCAAACTGGGTTCAGCAGATTCCTGGCACCTACACACATATTCTTAGTAAGAAAACTCTTTGTGAGATTTTAAATTTTGTTTTCTCATTTTGATGATGATATAAATATACTATCAGAATATTCAGGGCATCTGAATGCAGACCTGGAGCCCTGTGGTCCTCAAATTATATTCTTTTTCTTTTTTGTAGTTGTTTTGTAGTTGTTTTGGGGGACTACCCAAAGGGAACTTGCACTTGGGCCTGTCGGGCTGGGGGTAGGTCGACAGGTCCTAATATCACGACATCTGCCCACCAGGGTTCTCAGTACTCACACTAAATTGTTTACCAGTAATAAACACAAGACTCCTTGCCCCCCCAATAATAATTAAAACTGAGAGACACTTACATAGACTATGATTTTTGTTCTTAAAGTTTTTTAAAAAAATAAATTAAGACTTTGATTTGACATCATGGAAATGACATACTATAACAGATGGCTAATGAAAAAGAACAGGTTCAGGTTTAATAGATGAATTATGCATTTCATAAAGTTAAGATGAAATACTATCATGGCACACTGTATGAGTGAAATTTTCAGTAATTTTAAAAAGAAAAATGATATGAGAATTTCATCACCATGTAACATAGTAATATAGACATATCCTACTCCAAAGTAACTGAGGTATAGCTTTCAGCACTTCAGTCATATTGGGGATAGCAATTTAGTTTCAGCCAACAATGCTATTTCTTATTTTAAATTAATAAGTTTTTATTGCTTTTTGAGTTTTATTCCCATTCATTTTGTGCATATGACTTTATTTCTATTCGTTTTGTGAATATGACTTTATAGTTAATATTTATAAGAAGCTATACCTAATTTTATATTTATATGAAATATAATAAAAATATCTTAAGTAACAGTGTAGCTCTGCAAATTTTTTCCCCATTACAAGTGGCCTGTATGTAACTTATCCTTGAGTAATGCTATTCTATTGTGATCCTTTATGGAACTGTCTCAGTGTCAGAACATCCATAGTCTTTCCAAAGAAAACTTGACTATCTTGTCTATCTAAATATGTTATTCAAAATACTGCTTAGTGTAATTACACTTTCTCTATTCTTATATTTTCTTCTTTGATCACAGCTTCCCTCAGTGTTCCTGTAACCACAGAACCAGTTCAAAATGGTCTTATACTGTTTAAGGAGATACTGGCGGGCTGTTCAGAGACCCCAATCACAAGTCATGCAGCAGAAATATGTGCAGAGGAGAGAACTTTGACCTCCATATGCACCCTGAACCAAGGGACTGGACATAATCAGAACTTGAACACCAGTATCGTTTCAGAAGCAAAGGGTTTATTGTCCCGGAAGAGCCAGTGTTGACTCCCCCTGGTCCTCCAATGAAAACTTGTCCCACCTATACTTCTGCATTCCTGCTCCCCTGCCCCCTTTAAATCTCTAATCTACCTAGTCCAGGATTTGAGGCACCATTAGGTCTCCCATCTTTTCAGTTGGCATCTCTCAGTGAATAAATATCTCTTTACTTCAAACTGATGTTTTGGGTTTTGGCCTTTCAAAGTGTGGGGCACACAAACTTGGGTTCGATAACATTCCTACATCTACCATAACAAACTTCTGCTGGTTTCAAGACCAGCTCCTATAAGGCTGTTTTGTCTGTGAAACTCTGATGTGGTTTTTCCCCAACACCACTAAGCACTTCCCCAATGCTTAGTGGACACTAACTGGGTGTCCCACAAATTTCATTCAATTTTGATGCTATCGAGTATCAGATCCCACAGGGCAAGAACTCAGTTCTACAAGACTGCCCTCACTTCCAATGCCAATCACAAGTGCTAGTTGTCACCTGTGCTTCTGAGTGATGGGCTGTAAATATGAGCTTCCCACATGCCCCTCCTTAGGTTCAATTAATTTGCTCCAGTGGCTCATAAAACGCTAGAAACCACATTACTTACCAGATTACTGGTTTGTCACAACAGATACAAAATCAACAGCCAGATTAGAAGATACGTAAGGTGAAATCTAAAGGAGTCCCCAGCACAGGAATTTCTGTCTTGTAAAGTTTGTAGTGTGCCACCCTCCTGGCACGTGAATGTCTTCTGGTTTTCCAAGCTGGAAGCTCTCTGAACCCCACTCAAGCCTCCCCTTTTGGGTTTTTATGGAGACCTCATTACATAGGCATGATTGATTGATTAGACCTTTGGCCATTGGTGATTGATTCAACCTCCAGCTCCTTTTTCCTTCCTGGAAGTCCCTGTGTGGGGCTGAAAGTTCCAACTCTTTAATTGTGGTTTCCTTGGCAACCAACCCCCATCCTTAGAGGCTTTCCAAAACTCACATCATTAACATAAACTCAAGTGTGGTTGAAAGGGGATTCTTCTGAATAGCAAGACACTCTTTTCACCTTAATGGCTCTGGAACTATTTCAAGAACCAAGAACAAAAGGCAAAATACTACAACCAAAAGGCTCCTATTGCTCTTATCACAGGAAATTCCAAGGGTTTTGGGAGGTCTGAGCCAAAAAAATAAATGAGATAAGTTTAGATATGTACTTCATATTATTAATCACAATATCACAGAGCTTCCTTCACTCCCTGGTGCCCTGATGTGGTGGGTGGCTCTCTCCTTTGTTTCCCACAAATTGAAGTTTCCACATCTGCTTCAGCTCTCTCCATGGGACACTGAGCATGTCTACTTACTACCCAAACCTTGGGTTTGAGCTTGTGGGACTTATCTTACTTATCCTTTATTCTTGTCTGTGGTTCATTGTCAATTCTTTTTTTTAAATATGTTTTTATTGATTTCAGAGAGAGGAAGGGAGAGAGATAGAAACATTAATGATGAGAGAGAATCATTGATCAGCTTCCTTTTACATGCCTGCTTCCTGGGGATTGAGCCCCAAACCGAGGCATGGCCCTGACCTGGAATCGAACTGTGACCTCTTGGTTCATAGGTTGACGCTCAACCACTAAGCCAATCTGGCCATGCTCATTGTCCATTCTTAATAAAGTTCATTAAGTAAGTTAGATCTCTCTAAATCAAAATAATACATCCTAACAGGTAAAACCAATCATCACACCATGCTCTCTCAGAGACAGCCTTTCATGTTATTCTTGCAAGAATTGTGTGACATTTATTAAGCTGCTAGAATTACTTTTACCAAGTTAGGGCATCAGAGGAATAAAACATAAACAGGGGGGAAATTTTCCAGCAAGACATTATAAACACCCTTGGAATTTATATGCAGAAGTGAGCAGGAGGCTGTCTCTACAATTGGCTTTTGACCTTCCCATTTATGTTTGATGAAAAAGGGTTGGACGTTAATTCTTGTCTGAATCTGGCCTTATGATTGGTTGCAAATGGAAAGACTTCTCCTCTCTGCAGGAAATAATGCTATTAGATTAAGAAGCTGTTTTATAGACTGGCAAATGGAAAATGTTCTTAATGAAAACACAGAATAATCAGTCTGAGTGTGGGTGAGAAACACTAGAGGAAAAAGGAGAAAGAATACATATTAAGTAGAAATGCCTACCAGCATACTGATGAGGCGAGGGATTTAGAGGTTATTGTAGGGGAAAAAAATACTCTTCAAGTTATTATCCAAATGCTTTACTGGAGCTTAAAAAGTGAATATAGGAAATGTGTCACAAGTGGAAGGAAGATGCCAATCAATAAAATAGAGGTATGGCAGTCTCTTTCTGGAGCCAGCATAGAGTTCAATATTCTGACTTGTCACCCAGCCCAACCCCTAAACTCACTTTTGCTTGTCAGACTACTTGTCCAAACTTTGTTTAGGAAATATGGCACCAAGTTATCAGGCATATGTTATGATAACCATAGTGGCTCCCATTTACTAAGCCCTGACATGTGTTCTAAGCTTTTATATATAGTAATTAATTTAACCTTCCCTATAACATGAGGTAGGGACTAATATTTCCCCAAGTTTACTCAGAAAGTGGAGCCACCAAGCAGGTAAGAAATATGGCTAAGGTCACATAGTTAGAGGGTCGCATAGCCTACCTCCAGGGCCCAGTTGCCTGGCATCATGCCCTCACAGTAGAGAAACATGGGCTTTGGAATCGGGCCAATATTCATGCAAATCATGACCACTGACCCTTAGCATACCACAAGTTATTTATTATTTGTGAGCCTCCATTTTATCATCTTCAAAATGGAAATAATAATATTTAACTTACCAGGTTTTGTACGGGTTAGGTACGCTAATTGCATAAAGTTCTTGGTACAGTACACAAAGTAGGTAAACAATTTCCCCACACTTATGTCATCTTTGCTTTGAGAATCTTTATAAGCTAGAGACTTAAGGTCTTGGGAATAAGATATGATGCATGAGGCTGGCTTTATGGGCCTGTGCTACTCAGAGTGTGGATCCCACTGGGTTGAGATCCCACTGAGGTCATGGAGGGCTCATGAGATGCTCAGAATTGGGGACTAGAGAGAATGTCTCTAGGCAGAGGGACCTTCTTAGTTCTTCCTGTATATTCTCTTTAAGGGGTATATGGCCCAGGAAAATGAGACTTTACATCAAATTGCTTTCATGAATCCTGTAGGCTTTCTGTAAACAATAGAATACCATCATTACATGCACAAATGTAGCTATCATGGTATTGGTGATTAGTCCATATCCTCAGCCCAACTCAGTGGAGCTGCAGGTTTGATATTCCTGGGGAAGAGGATAGATTTGGATGGGGATGGGAAGATGAGATAGTGCTGGAAATGGTAAGCAATCCCATGTTGAGGGTGAAAGGAGGGGGGGTCCTCAGTGTTCTCCCAGCCCAAACTACCGAGAGTGGATGATGAAATAAGATTCTAATTAACTGAAATTTTCTTGGAAACCTTTTCATTGTCCTAGAAACTCCATTCTTCAGACCCAGAATGGTCTCCATCAATATTTAAGCCAGAGTGTAGAACCTCCATCAGGCGGCTGGCCCCAAACCACAGCCTGCACATAAAGGATCTGGATTGCATAGGCAGATTCCTGGAATGCTTCCAGAATTTCAGACTGGTCACAAAGTCCATCTGGTCATTTCATGAACCTTGGACTAATGAGAGACTACCTTTTACACAATTGAATTTTTTTGGATGTCACTTACCATGTTATTGTGGTGGTGGTGGTGGTGGTGGTGGTGTGTGTGTGTGTGTGTGTGTGTGTGTTTAATCACATATGCTGAAGATCTACTATATACAGACCTATGTTGTGCTTAGGATTCAAATACAAAATATACAGCCCCCTTTTATAGGAGCTCATGGTTCAGAGAAGGCAGTGAAATTACATATGTGTCAAGTGGTGCCACAGTGGGAAGCAAGGATGCCTTGGGACTATGGGGCAACACAGGGAGCGACTTGTGAACTATTTCCTCCAGGAGGAACAGGATGGGAAGGGCATTCCAGGAAGAGGGAGCAGGGTGTACCTCAGCCTGGAGAACTCATGGATTATTCTTGCAAGTGAAGAAAGTGAAGAGGAAGAATATGAGAATTTGACACAAGATAAGACAAGGAAAAGCTGGATTATGAAGGATTCCAAATGTCTTGATAAAGAGCTTGAATGTTGTACTGTATATGGTCCCTTTATCTGGAAAAAATGTATAGTCACACACACACACACACACACACACACACACACACACACACACAAACAACACATTTACATTTTACATTCAACTTCAGGGAGAGTTGTGGGACCTCTGGAACCCATCATTTATGGACTCCCCGTTAAAACCCCCACTTAGAAGTAGTAGAGACCAGTGAAGGATTTTAAGTTGCTCAGGGATGTGTCCATAAAATGACTGAAATGGAAGCACAAATGATGAATTGGAAGAAGTACAGCCTGCAAACAAGGAAGATAGAACCACAGTTAGGAGCCTGTCATAAAGGTTTAGATAAACAACGGTTCTGTTCAGTCTCTGCCATTTCATCTTCAAAATCTTTGTTAGGTGATGGACAAGATGCAAAATCACTCGTTGGATTCAGAGCTCTCCATCCTTTCAGAGAAAGCTGTCAACGGCCTTAAATCCAGCTCTAAGAGAGGCCAGGGTGGGGTAAGCAGAGAAGCTGTCATCTACATGTGAGATCACCAGCCTCTAGGGCAATGGTTCTCAACCTTTCTAATGCCTCGACCCTTTAATACAGTTCCTCATGTTGTGGTGACCCCCAACCATAAACTTATTTTCGTTGCTACTTCATAACTGTAATTTTGCTACTGTTATGAATCATAATGTAAATATTTGTGTTTTCTGATAGTCTTAGGCTCTAGGGTCGCCATCAGAAAACATATATTTACATTATGATTCATAACAGTAGCAAAATTACAGTTATGAAGTAGCAATGAAAATAAGTTTATGGTTGGGGGTCACCACAACATGAGGAACTGTATTAAAGGGTCGCAGCATTAGAAAGGTTGAGAATCATTGCTCTAGGGTAAAGATTGCATAGGTCACACCCTGGCAGTTCATCTCTGAGAATGTGATCCCAGAGAATGCCTTTTGCTGCTAGTAACCAGAGTGGTATCTCCCTAGATCGCCCTTGGAGAAGAGGACATCTCTAGGTGGCAGGTTCTCTATACTGGGGGGAGAAGGGGGAGAAGGGGGAGAGGGGCAGGGACATGGAGAGCAAAGAAAGCATAGGCACAGGGATTTAGGGATGTGAACTTAATCCTAACTCTTCCCATAAGAGCCTGGGAAAGGGTCTCTGTACTCTGCTTCCTTCATCTATTAAGTGGGAATAAAAATGCTGCCCTAGGAGGAGATTATAAAGCATGTTGTAAGCACTGCATGAAGGTGATGAAGCAATGATGGGTGGCTGAATTCCCTGAAAGGAACAGCAGAATTAGAGCCATCCTTGATTTTCTGACAGGCTTTTTTTTAAAAATTTTTATTTCTCCCATTAGAAAAGGCCCTCCCAGAAGCTCCGAGACTCAGGGAGTTCTGCATGTCTTTTTCATTGCCTTCTGAAACCATATTGCCATGGGGCAGCAATATTGTGGAAATCAGAGGCGGGAAAGGGCCTTGAAGCCAGGGCTGGCTATGTTGTAGATTTTCTTTAAAAGTTCATATTAAGCCCGACCAGTGTGGTTCAGTGGTTGAGGGTAGACCTATGAACCAGGAGGTCATCATTAGATTACTGGTCAGGGCACATGCCCAGGTTGTGAGCTCAATCTCCAGTTGAAGGACATGCAGGAGGCAGCCAATCAATGATTCTCTCTCATCGTTGATGTTTCTGTCTCTCTCCCTTGCCTATCCTCCCTGAAATCAATAAAAAAATATTTTTAAAAGTTTGTGTTAAATTGAATTTCATCAAAGCCAAGAGGGCCTATAGCATTTGCTGTCCCCCCCTACAAAGTGGGCATGAGCTGCTGGGAATAGTTTAGATTCTCAAAGTCACATTGCTGCAGGTGAATATGCCCATCTATCCAATTCCACGCCTGCTGCTTTTCCTTAGGATCATCTTTCTACATAAAAGAATGTGAAAATGATGAGCCCTGTTGGAATCCAAAATAATACAACATCCCCCTCAGGATCCCAAATGCTTGCTCTACATACTGATCCCTCTCGAGCTTGCATTTTGTTTTTTTTCAAGAGTCGGGGTTTGGCACCATCCCTGTCAGTTGCACTGGAATAGAAGAGGAGGGTAGCTACAGGTAACAGATTATTTTCAATGCTGCCTTGTTATTTGGAACTGATTTCCCATATGTTGTTGTTGTTCAGATCCTTGCATGAATTTTCTCAAATATTTTTAACATATGTCATATCTATATGCAGATTTTAAATTATGGATGCCTTCCTCCAATCGCGTTCGAAGGGGAAAACATCCGAGCCTAATACTCTCAAGCAGGACCACAGTCTCCTGGGCATCAGATATCGCTCAGGTAGACACATCTGGTGAAATGCATCACATCAAATTAGTATCAAGGGTATTGAGACTCGGAGACTACAGGCAGACAACCCCCTTCTAATGTACTGCTTCTTAGATTGTTGGGGAAACTTGAATCCCAATTCTCTGGTGAAATGAGTGATACTAACATGCCTGTTCAAATGCTCAAAGTGAAGATCAAAGCAGCAGTGTCCAAATTGCCTTTGCAAACAAAGCAGCCCCTTGCATCCCCCTGGGGAATCCCGTGCTAATTTTATCAACTCTCCCTGGCTCTTCTGCTATTAAATAGCAATAAATAAATGTGTGTGTTTTCTGGGTTTGCCGGTGGCTTTTTTGTCTGACAAACAAGCTCATTTCCTTTTAAGTGTGAGGTTTTAGTCCAACTAATAGAATTAATCTATTTTTAATGAAAATGCGAATGGCTTTTACTTAGAAATCCACCTACCTTTCTCCCTCTCTCTGCACCTCCCTCCCCCAGCGCATTCTCTGAACACATACATCCAGCCATGAATATTTCAATACGTCTTGGGCTGTCAGATCAATATAGGCAACTCTCAAGCCCTATTGATTTTCAGAGGTTTGACTCACAAGGGTGCTAAAATATTTCTTGGCTTATGAAACCTGAGTTAAAGAGGCTTTGCTAGCCCTTCAACTTTGACCAAAGATCTTTGTCTCTTTTTCCTTCCCTCCTCCCATATTTCTTTTGCTTGTTCTCTCCCTCCTTCCCTTTGCACCCCTGCTCCCACTCCACCACACACACACACACACACACACACACACACACACACACACACACGGCCCTAAGATGGAGATTTATGACTAAGCAATAAGTCCTGGAGAAGCAGGCACTATTTCCCCGCTGGGTCCACTTCAGGTCAGAGGGAGCAGAGGCGAGGGAGGAGTGTGGCATTGAGCACGATCAGCCCCCATCCATCTCTCTGCAGAGACTCTGCCAGCTTTCCTCCTGTCTCTCTGATTCATTTATCAGCACAGCCGACTCCTCCCCCTGTACACTTCTGAAGATGTAATCCCAGAAGGCGACCCTAGCAACATACGAGGAATTCCCCACTGAGGCACAGGAGCTGAGCTGCTCCATATGGGTAGGAAAATAAGCTAATTATACAGTCAGCCATGTCCAATGCCGGGATGTAGGTTGTTATAAGTTTATCCAGCCCAGTTATGAAGCAGTGAGGCTGAGATGCTTGGAACATTTAATGGACTCGTTCGTAGTTGACCTCCTGTGATGGGCATTGGATCAGGAGCTTGGAGACCTGGGTATGAATTTCTTTGGCTAGTCTGAGATATTAGTTAAATCAAATCACTTCCCTTTTGGGGGTCTCTATTTCCTCATTTGTAAAATATGTTTATTCATTTTTAGGATATGAAGTTTCCTTTAATTCTTCTTCTTATTTATTTATTTATTTATTTATTCAATTAAGAGAAACATTTCATTAGCACCGAGTTTTTTTATTTTCCCCACTTATCACGCCATGAATCATGGGAAATGGGTCCCAGCCGCTCAGGCTCCTTTCCTTTGGTTCTCACTGTGCTTCTCTGGGTGGAGCAGGCTGGCGTTTCAGGTGAACCAGGTACCTTTCTCTTCTTTCTCTGATCATCGTTCTTCACATGTTTCAAGATGCTATCTCAGCCCTTAGAGAGGTCAATATGCTCAATACGTACATTAATTCTCTTGGCAAGAATCTCTCCAGCTGCTCTCCAGCTTTGCAAACCGGCATTTTGATGGTGGCAGAACAAGCAGTGGACAGGGCAGTGGGGATGTGGAATGGGGTGCATAACAGCGATCCTGCCTTCAGCGTGCCAGATGCTTTGCTGGTTGCTTACACCGGTCATCTCATTTCTTATCTCTCAAGATCCTTTTTTAGATTAAGCAACATAATTCTCAGTATACAGATCAAGACGTTTCTCTGAAATTGGGGGGGGGGATCTGATTTGTCAAATTAGAAGTCACAAAAGTTGATGTGTCAAATTATGGTTAGGAGATATGATAAGAACATGATAAGCAGAGCACTTAGTTGCCTTAATTGTATTAAAGTATTTTTTTGGGGGGGTATTTTCATATTTAAAAAGATTGCCCATTGTACTTAATTATGTAAAGGTTAAAACACATCTCCAAAGAAAATGTGTGCAATGGTGGGTTTTCAGAGCATACTCCTGGCTCCGCTAGTGTTGGAGTTCTTCCAGGGAAAAGCTTGAAGCATAGGGCTGCATGTTCCCCAAGGTCTCCCAGCTTGCTGTGGTGGAGCTATGGCTAGGTAAAGAGTTGTGGGTGAAGAGTATCTATTTCTGAGAAGAGTGTGAGATCCTCCCTCCCCCGAGCTGGTGGGCGTCTGCCGACAAGGCCTCCCCAAGACATTGAACCCCCAATCAGCCACCAGTCAGCATGTGCGGAGTGCCCTGGGGCTCACCCCTTCTAGTTCCACCCTGGGGCCCACCCCTTCCAGTTCTGCTCTAGGCCCAGTCCCTTCCTGTTCCCTCTTTTAACAGGACTCTCCATTCATGCAAGTGTTACTGTCTCTTCCAGTCTGCAAGAGGCAGTCTGGTTGGGTCCCTCCTTCTTCTCTTCCCGCTCCCCATTTTCCCGTTTCTCTACCTCCTCCATAATGAATCTCACTTGTTACTGCAGAATAAACCTCCCTTTTAATATGTCTTGGTGGTCTCCAACTCCCATTTCCTGCACCTCAAACCATACAAAGAGTATCTATTTCTGAAGCATTGCTTTATTAATTTGCTGACAACATTTGTTCTCCAGCTAATAGTGTCATACTTCTCCTCCAGGCACATGCCCTCCATTGCCCAGACATCCCCGCTATTGCAAACAAGGCATCTCTGGAAGTTATGGTCCCTCTGAGACAAACAAACAAAAACAAGTGGCTGTCTGTTACTGTCTAAATACGTCACTTGTAAACATTTGGATGCATTTTTTCCCCTAAATTTTGAAAGTATGTGTAAGTATGTGTGGTCTGGTTTAACATCTAGCTCATGAAAAATTTGTGGAATTTACTTTGGAGGGGCCTCAGGAAGCACCCCACATGGAGGAACTCCAGAGCATGGAAAACTGAGTTCACTTGAGAAGCCCCTGTGATTTCTGATCTACATGTTACGACATCCATGGAAAAAGAAACAAAGATTTCTAACGTGAGTCCCAAGTTAGAAGCCTCCAAGGCAGATGCTCTGAATTGACTTGCTGTGGATCTACTTCGTGCTTAGGCAGCTCCACCCTGTGAGGCTGGGGCTTCCTCTGTGTGGCAGTGAATGGCACTCTGTGACTCTCCCAGTTGATGCTGGGATGGGGTGGGAACAGCTGGTGACATCTCCATTTTCCCAGCAGAGCGGGCTCCCCTTTCCATCTGCCTCCTTTGCGTGGAGCTGTTCTCCCAAACAGTGCTAACCTGTGCTAAAAGGCAATTTACCGCAGATTAGAATTGTATAACCAAAAGGCACTTGAACCATCACCTTGCCAAAACCTCTTACTTTAAGAGCAAAGAAACTGAGGCCCAGAGTTGTGAAGTGACTTGCTTCAGGTCATGTAATTAGCTACTACTGGTAGTAAAACTGAAATAGGACAGATGTCTCCTGACTCCCAGCTGAGTGCTCAGTCTGTTGTTCCAAATATCACACCGTCTTTTCTAGCAACCATGGTAGAATTTAAAAATATATATTTAAAAAATATATTATGGCTTATTTACTCACCTTCCATGAAAACAAGGAGCTCATGACTTATTTATCATACAAACTGAGAAGTTGAAAATCATTTCTTCTTGGGGCATTACCATTGAGCAAATACTCTGCCTCCTTTTTCCTCCCCAACTAAACAAGTGGACTCCACGCACTACTGATGGGCTTACCATGTGACCTGTATGGCCAGTGAAATGTGTGCAAATATGACAACACCACATCTGAGCACAGGTGTGCTGTTGTGGAGTGGGTTCATGCTCTTTCCCTTTACTACAGGGAGAACATGCTCAGGCTCCTTTAGAATCATTTACAGTGGGAAGCAATCGCCTGCCTGCCTGCCTGCTTGATTGCCCCTAACCGCTTCCTGCTTCCCACTGCTCCTTCACCTGGGATCCTAAAATAGGCGAGACAGCCCTGAACCCAGCCTAGGGTGGTTCTACCGAAGCCCAGGGGTAAGGGTGTAGGTTTGCTGTTGGAAATCATGGAAATTTGGGAAGGGAGGTTGTTTATTATACAGCACGTCACAGCAGAAGCCAATACAGTGAAGCAGACTAAGTGCTTTTTATAAGGGCATACTGGGAAAACACAGAGGCTGAGTCTAGGTGAAAATCCATATATCTTTCCTGACCCACAGAATTCGGTTTCCTGTGGTTATTAACCATGTGACTCTTATTATCTTAAAGGCTGAACAAAAACCAAGCACTTTGGTTTTGTCTATTTATTAATCTACCTATCTTTATCTATCCATCCATCTATCCATCTACCCAGGTATTTATTTAAACTTGAAAAAGATAGTCTGAAAGTTCCATTTGGTTTGCTGTTGTGGGGTTGACATTTTAGTGACTAAAAAAAAAAAAGAGGAAAACAGCTGAGTTGATAATGTCTAGGTTGATCTGTCTGCATCTGATTATGCTTGTTTCCAGATCCAAGCAGTTGTTAATGAAACAGTTGCTGTTTTGTTGACAGAACATTAATTACTTGATCTTAGGACTCAGTAATTGCACAAACCCCCTCTGTATACATTACTAATTACATTAGCAATTATATGGCATTTTAAAGACAAAGAAATGACTGAAGCAATTGCGGTGTCACAGGTAACCTGCTGTTAGATTTCAATCACATTCCTAATGCGTCCATGATGTGCTGAAACAAGTTCTAGTGCATTTTGTGACACTGACTTGAAGAAAAGGCCCATGACTACTTTTTTATGAACCCACTGCCCAGTGGTAAGCTCATTACATAGGCAGAGATAAAGTGAGTAAAGTCACTTTACCTCTCCCAGGCTCATTTCCTTTCTCTACTAAAAATGAGAGAGAGAGAGAGAGAAAGAGAGAGAGAGAGAGAGAGAGAGAGAGAGAGAGAGAGAGAGAGAGATTGGATAAGAAAAATTAACTCACCTTTTCCACAAATATTTATTGAATATCACTATTTTATTTATTTAGTTATTTAGTTAATTATTGACTGTCACTATGTCAGGTGCTAACTCACTGACAAGGTCCATGACTGTGAAATTTATAATCTTGTGGAGGAGGCAGATGGTAAGCAATAAACACTAAAATAAATCTGTAATAGCCAGGGTAAGGCTTATTAGCTGCTGCAACAAACAACCCCAAAAAGCTCAGAGGCTTAATGCAATAAAATTATGTTTCTTTTCTCACATCCTGGTCAGCTCTTTCTGAGTGGTAACTCAAGGGTCCAGCCTCTTCCATGGTGGGGCCCCATCACTCTGGATTTCTTAGTTCTCAGCTGTGTGGGCAGAAGAGAGTCGAGGATCTTGTGGGAGATTTTCTAGAATTATGGTGGAAGGGACATACATTACTTTTCCTACATTTGACTGGCCAAAGCTGGTCACAGGGCTCCTTCCTCACTGCAAGAAAGGCTACAAAATACAAAGGGAAAGGAAGAAGCCCTCGCTGGTGTTACTCTGTGGCTAGAGCCTTTGCCCATGCACCGAAGGGTCATGCGTTGGATTCCTGGTCAAGGGCACAGACCTGGCTTGCATGTTCAAACACTGGACCTAGTAGGGGTGCATGCAGTGAGCAACCAATTAATGTGTCTCTCTCACATCGATGTTCATCACTCTCTTTCCTATCCCCCCCATCTCTTTCCTATCCCCCTCCCTTCCACTCTCTCTAAAAATCAATGGAAAAATGACTTCGGGTGAGGATTTACATTTGAATAAATAAATAAATAAATAAATAAATAAATAAATAAATGGGAGAAATGAAAGCTTACCCAGTGTCTGCTATACTATGTAATTACTAATGGTGACTAGGCTATAAAGGAAAAGTGTGCAGTGCAGTGGAACATGCAATGGGAACATTCACTGATTTTGCTCCCAGGTCCTCCTTCTGGGAAGAGTGCCCTTATTGCCTAACACGATAATTACTTTCCACTGTGTTTATTTTTTGGGTAGCTATCATTTAAGCTTCCCTTTTGTTGGACCCGCATTCCTCTCAGGCTTGTGCATATGATAGGGGATGAGCACATCAGATTTTCTCTTCTCCTCAACCAGAGCGACACTAAGACAAGGAAAGTCAGGATCCAGTTCCTTGCCCTGAAAGCAGGTAAACAGACCAATGATCACTTCTTGTCACTTGGATCTCTGCCTATCCTTCCAGAACCTATGTTTCAGCTTTCCCTTTGAATCTCTGCATGACCTTATATTGGTCTATTAAGCCCCTCTCTTCTCCAATTAACCAGTTGGTTTCTGAGCTTACACCAAAGAGCCCTAATTGATAAAAGGTCTGATTTAGGTCATGAGGTTTAGTGAAGGCCTCTGAGGAAGCAGCATTTTGCTGGTAAATGACCCATATGTTGGTGGAGAGTGGGGAAATTTGTTTTTAAGGCAGAGAAACTCATGTGTTATGAGGCCCTGAGGTAGAAAAAGCTTATAGTGCTTGAGAATCATAAAGTATGCCTGTCTAGCTGGAGGTTGTGCAGTGAAAAAGAAAAGGACATATAATGCAGCTGGAGAGGGGAAGAAGTAACAGACTCCCAAATACTTCGTAAGCAACTTTGAGGGTTTCATCCTCAGTGCAGTGGGAAGTCACTGAAGGTTTCAAGAGGAAGAAATATGATCCAATTTACCTAAAAAAGAACACCATGCAAACTCTTTGGTGGGAGATAGAAGTCAGGAGCAGGAAGATTGCTCCAGAGCTCCTGGGGTGAGAGGATGACCATGTGGTGACTGACTGGCAAAGAAAATGAAGAGACAAAGGGACTCTGGATGCATATTGGAATAAAACTGACACAGCTTGGTGATGAGTCATTTTCTGGAGGCTATTACTGAGATTTAAAAAATAACAATTAAAGGAGAAATAGGTGAGAATGGAGAAACTAAGAATTACTTTGTGACAATTTAAGTTTGAATTGCCTTGGAGACTTCAAGAGGCCATGGCACATGTCAATATGTAGGACTGGCATTCAGAAGAGAAGTCTTGATTAGAAATATATATCTAGATTGTTTAGACTTAGTCATGAGAAGCCACGGAAAGGAGACAAGATGTTGCGAAGGTCCTCCCAGCTCTGATAAGTCCTAAATCTATTCATCTGGAGAACATACACCAGAATTGCACCGTCTACCCGCACACCTCACCGTGTTTGGATGCTCTTTTAAGCATGCTAGCCCATCCCACCCTACTTAGCTAGGGCACCCTTAGAGTGGCTCCCTCAATCCCCTAAACCTGGTCAAGCTTCGCTCCCAAATCATTTCCCATCACCCTTCATCTCCCTTGCCTAGTTTCCTTGTAAAGCAGCCCTGCTTCTGCCTCCCACGCCTGGAGCCCATTGTTCCTCTGAAGCAGCCCCTGGCTCCCACCCTCACAGGCTCACGTGAGGCCTAGCCTGCGGGTTATTTCTGCATTCCTCCCTGACCTAGCCTGGCCTCTCAGAAACTCCTTGCTTCAGTTCCAACCTTTGAAAAATACCACCAGGCTCCTGTACAACTTCCTTCATGGCATCCTGGCCATTGGGGTTGAGGGAATGGCTAAAGCAAGACAGAGCCGTAGAGGAGGCTCCTGGGAACCCAGCCTGGTGACCTGAAACTGGAGAAGCTCCTGAGATGGTGAGGGGGATTGTCCTTCTGACCCCTCACCTCCCCAAAGTCCCGGGTCATCTTCCTCTGTTTACTGAGAACATGTATGTGAGAAAAGCAGGGCCTGGCTGAGCCAGCAGTTGTGTCTGAGGGAATTTGAATTTTATCGGTCCTGACATTCCTGCGTTGGTATGTGTGACTGTTCTTACACATATGGATTGGATCAACGGAGATAATTTATGCGAGAGCACTTTGAAATGTTTGGAGGACTCTCCTAGTAGAGTTTGTTGTTATTATTACCATTACACAGCACAGGCTTTCCTCTTTAATGTTACCCAAGTGTCTGAGTAATATAGGTGGCATATTGGCAAACCTATGAAGTGCTTTCTTGTGTAGCCTGTCACCTACTCCTATGGTTTTCTAGGATAGCCCAGACTCACCGTAATTTTATTCTTTACAAAAAAAAAGTGATTTGTTAAATTCTTAATTAAGTGTTCTTTAATTGTTAAGATCTTTAAGACTTTTCTCAAAAATAAATTTATGGCCAAAACCGGTTTGGCTCAGTGGATAGAGCGTCGGTTTGCGGACTGAAAGGTCCCAGGTTCGATTCCGGTCAAGGGCATGTGCATTGGTTGCGGGCACATCCCCGGCAGGGTGTGTGCAAGAGGCAACTGGTCGATGTTTCTCTCTCATTGACATTTCTATCTCTCTATCCCTCTTCCTTCCTCTCTGTGGAAAATCAATAAAATATATTAAAAAAATAAATTTATGACAGAATAAAAGCTTTAGTCAGACCACGTGTTTTAATTTCTGGAAGGTGTGTTCGTGTTAAGTGATGTTCAGTTGGCTCCAACTTTTGGGGACCCTATGACTGAGTGATGCCCACAGTGCCCTCTCCTCACCAGCTCTGCTTGTCTCCTGTAAACTCATGCCTATGGATTCTTTTATGAAATTATTCCATCCTTTGGTCTTCCTCTTTTCCTGCTGTCTTCTATTTTTCCCAGCATTACTGTCTTTTCCAAAGAACTCTGCCTTCTCATGATGTGCCTGATGTAGGATAGCTTCTGTTTTGTCATTTTGCATCCAGCAAAGAATAAAAATGGCTATAAACAAGCACTTATCAATAACCTTAAAGGTAAATGAATTAAATGGTCCAATGAAAAGACATTGAGTGGCTGAATGGATAAGAAAATATAACCCATATATATGCTGTCTAGAAGAGACCCACCTCAGATAAAGAGACTCGCACAGACTTAAAGTGAAGGGATGGAAAAATATCTTTCAGGTAAATGGAAGTGAAAAAAAAAAAAAAAGCTTGGGTAGAAATACTTACATCTGACAAAATAGACCTCAAAGTGAAGGCCATAACAAAATATAAGGAAGCCCACTTCATAATTTGAAAAGGAATAATACAACAAGAGGACATAACTCAGGTAAACATATATTCACGCAAAGCAGGAGCACCCAAATACACAAAAACTTCTAGACCATATCAAGGAAGAGATTGACAGCAATACAATCATAGTGGGGGACTTTAATACCCCAGTAACATCACTGGATACATCCACCTGACAAAAAATCAACAAAGAAACAGCAATCCACTAGCTCAATAGACTTAATTTACATCTTCAGAACATTTCACCCCAAAGCTACAGAATATATATTCTTCTCAACTGCACATGGGACATTTTCAAAGATAGATCACATATTGGGACATAGGCAGTATCTTCAAATTCAAGAATATTAAGCATATTCTTAGATCACAATGGCATAATATTAGAAATCAACTACAATAAAAACAATAAAAATTCAAACACTTAAAGGCTACATAGCATGTTATAAAATAATGATTCTGTTACTAAGAGATAAAAGAATAAATAAAAACAACCTGGAACTAAATGACAATGAAAATACAACTATCTAAAAATCTATGGGACACAGTGAAAGAAGTCCTAAGAGGGAAGTTTATAGCATTACAGTAGGCCTACCTGGAAAAAAAAAAAGAAAGAAAAAGAAAAAAGAAAAAAGAAAAAAAAGAAGAAAAACTGGGAATAAATTGTCTAACTCTTTAACTTAAAGAATTAGAAAGAGAGCAATAAGAAAAGCCCAGAGTGAGTAGAAGGAAGGAAATAATAAAGATCAAAGCAGAAATAAATGACATAGAGACCAAAAAATAATACAAAAGATTAACAAAACCAAGATCTGGTACTTTGAAAAGATAAACAAGATTGATGAACCTCCAGCCAGGCTTACCTAGAAGCAAAGAGAGAAGACTCAAATAAATAAAATCAGAAATGAAAAAAGCAAAATAGCAACAGATCCCACAGAAATACAAAGAATTATTTTAAAAATACTATAAACAACTCTATTCTAACAAACTGGTCAACCTAGAAGAAATGGATATATTCCTAGAAACTCAATGAGGAAGAATAAAAATAGGCTGAATAGGCTGATAACTATGGAGGAAATTTAAGCAGTCATCAAAAAAAAAAACTTCCAGCAAATAAAATCTCTGGGCCAGATGGCTTCACAGGGGAGTTTTACCAAACATCCAAGGAAGAACTAAAACCTATCCTCTTCAGACTATTCCAAAAATTACAAGAGAAAGAATACTTCCAAGCTTTTTCTATGAAGCCAGCATTACCCTGATCCCAAAACCAGATAAAAACACTACAAAGACAAAAAAGATTCTCGGGAGACAACAAGATGGCGGCAGAGGTAAAAGCCTGACTGCAGCCGCCCTCAACAATTTAAAAAATACAACTAAAATATAGAGTGGACACTATCCAGAACTACAGGAAAGTTGACTGACTGGGAATGCTACAACTAGAAGGAAAGAGAAAACCAGAAGGAAAACCAGAGGAGCTGTAAAAGCCTGAGGTACGGAGGCACGGTGCGCGCGGGGAGAGGACGGAGCCGGAGAGGAGGGGCGGCTGAGTGCCTGGCTGGCGTTCCCCAGCGGGAAGGAGATAAAAGCTCCGGACTGTGCTGAACCCCAACTCCGACTGCACTGAACCTCAGTTCTGGGTGAGACCCTGGGGTTCCAGCCTCATACAGAGGGAATCTGGGCTGTAAGGCGGAAGCTCAGCGGAGCGGCTAGAAAGGCAGAGCACCAGAGTCGCGCACATTGCGCGCAGAGGAGGGACTGTTCGCTGAGCTGCTGGATTGCCCCAGCGGGAAGGACTCAAAAGCTCAGGACTGTGCTGAGCCCCAGTTCTGACTGCACTGAACCCCAGTCCTGGGCAAGACCCTCGGGCCCCAGCCTCATATAGGGGGAATCTGGGCTGTAAGGCAGAAGCTCAGGGGAGCGAAAAGCAGAGCCCCTGAGTCGCGCACATTGCGCGCACAGAGGACAGACAGTTGATTGGGCCGAGAGATCGCCCTAGCGGGAAGGAGACATAAGCTCTGGACTGCTCTTAACCCCACTTCCAACTGCTCTGAACCCCAGTTGTGGGCTTGTTGGGGGAGAGACTACACTGTCTGGTAGCGGGCGAAGCTCTAGGGCGCCTTTCTCTCAGAGGTGCTTGCAGCGAGTACCAAAGGACACTGAGGTACACTGAGACTCAGGAACCTCCGAGGGCGGGGCTAGCCGGAAGCCAAGGCTGTAGGCTCCACCCTGAAACTGCCCCATCCAAGCTGAACTCAGAGAGGCTTTTGCAGGTTCCCAAGTCTAGTGGAATAAGGTTGTCTCCTGGCATAAACACAGCTGATCCTCCCAACCTGCCAACTCAGGGAAGCAGCGAAAATGTCGAAACGAGGAAACAGATCACAAACGAAAGAAATGGAGGACAAAAAGCGACTGGATATAGAGTTCAAAACCACGCTTATAAGGTTGTTCAACAATCTCCTAGAAAAGGCCGATAAAATAAATGAGACCTATGAGGATATGAAAAAGGATCAACAAGAAATAATAAAGGGTCAACAAGAAATAATAAAAGGTCAACTAGAAATAAAGAATACAATCTCTGAAATAAATAATATTATACAGAGTCCTAAAAACAGATTGGAAGATTGCAAGAATCAAGTCCAAGATTTGCAACACAAAGAGCCAGAGGACACTCCTCCACAGAAGCAAGAAGACAAGAGAATCCAGAAAGTTGAACATAATGTAAGAAACCTCTGGGACAACTTCAAGCGAACCAACATCAGAATTATGGGCATCCCAGAAGATGACAGAGAGCAAGATACCGAAAACATATTGAAAGAAATAGTGACAGAAAACTTCCCCCACCTGGGGAAAGAAACAGACTTACACGTCCAGGAAGCACACAGAACCCCAAACAAAAGGAATCCAAAGAGGACCACACCAAGACACATCATAATTAAAATTCCAAGAGCTAGAGACAAAGAGAGAATATTAAAAGCAGCAAGACAAAAGCAGGTAGTTACCTATAAAGGGGCACCCATACGACTGTCAGCTGATTTCTCAACAGAAACCATGCAGGCCAGACGGGAATGGCAAGAAATATTCAAGGTGATGAATAACAAGAACCTACAGCCAAAAATACTCTACCCAGCAAAGCTATCACTCAGAATCGAAGGCCAGATAAAGAGCTTCACAAATAAATTTAAGCTAAAGGAATTCATCACTGCCAAGCCAGAATTATATGAATTGTTAAAAGGGGTTTTTTAGGAAGAGGAAGAAAATAAAGATAAAAATTATGAACAAACACGTAACTATCAACAAGTGAGTCTAAAAACCAAGGGAAGTAAAAATCATGATGAACAATATTAACTGGTGAATATAATAGAATCAGAGGTATGGGAGGGGAGTGGACTGATGATTCTCGGGGAAATGGGGAGTGGGGCGGGGCGGGAAGAGACTGAACATAAACTGCACCTATGGATGAGGACAATGGGGGATGGGGAAAGGGCAGAGAATTGAATGGAAACTTGGTGTAGGGGAGCAATGGGGGGGGGAATGAGGAACATTTGTAATAATATGAACAATAAAGATTTATTTAAAAAAAAAACACTACAAAGAAAGAGAATTATGGGCCAGTATTTTCCTCTCTTACATCTGTGTCTTTCTCTCTCTCCCTCTCTGTCCTCTTTCTTTGAAAACAATGGGAACATGTCCTCAGATAAAGATTTAAAAAAAAGATGCCAAAATACATTTGATCACTTTTAATATCATTCTTGATTTTTAATAAAAATTTCAAAAACCAAATTTTTTAGCAACAAAGAATAGAAAAATTGCTTAACCAGACAAAGAAAACTTGAGTAAAATTGACCAGTACCATATTTAATGGGGAAACTTGAATATTAAAGTCAGACCAATATAAGTGAGCTTGCTATCATCACCATTTTTAAAATATATATATATATTTTTTTGTTGATTTTTAGAGAGAAAGGGAGAGGGAGAGAGATAGAAATATTCATGATGAGAGAGAATCATTGATGGGCTGCTTCCTGCACACTCCATACTGGGGATTAAGCCCAAAACCAGGGCATGTGCTCTGATGGGGAATTGAACTGTGACCTCCTGGTTCATAGGTTGATGTCAACCACTGAGCCACCCTGGCCAGACATCATCACCATTTTTAAACATTTTTTCTGGAAGTCTTAGTCTATAGTACATCAACAAAAAGAAATATGAAGTATAAATATTGGGAAGGAGAGAGATATTGTTATTTGACTAGAATAATATTTTTGATGGGCCTGGGCTTTGGAAAACTAAATTTTTATATTCTGCCTTTTGCTATTCCATTTCTCTCCTGAGACCAGGTGACCATGAGCACACGGCCTTCTATCTGCTTGAAGTAGGGGACAAAGGAAAAGGCAGATGTAATGGGAAGAAAGAGAATCTGGAAATAGTTCAAAAATATTACTGCATAGACACACACATACACAGAAAACAAATGGAAAGAAAATGATAATATAGCTTATTCCTCAGTGGCAAAATAACAATTTTTTTCTGTATGCTTTTCAACAATTTCCAGTTTTTCTGCAGTGCACATTTATTACTCATATAATAGACAAAAACATTATTTTCCAAAGCAACAGGTAAGTAAAGGGAGGAAAGGCTTTCAAATTGTAACAAAGATCTGACTAGTGGGGATATGGGGAGCAGAATGAATGCACGCACTGAAAGAACAATGGCTTTGAACCAGAAGACCCGGATTCATTTCTGGTCGTGTTACTTAGAAGCATGTTAACTCCAGGAAAATCATTTAACAAACTCTCTGAGCCCTGACTTCTGTTAGGGGAAACTCCCAGTCCCCACTCCTTTGATTCCCTGTACAGGGACTTCCCTAGAGAAGTAAGGCTTTTGCCTTAAATGAGACTGGAAAGTTTATGGCTCCAGCAACCATGCACCACAACTAGCCAGGCACAGTTCATGCTTTTTGTCTCGCAGTATTTATCCATCTCTTCCTTTTTAGCTGTCAAAAATGTCCTAGTTTAATTAATGTGGCTACCCCACTCCTGGTGGCTTTGTCGGTGGGAAAATGACTATTTTAATGCAGTTTTAAGTAAGTGTGGGCGTCAGCAAACTCTGGCTGCCAGACTTGAGCAAGTCGGCTGCTGGGGTCTCAGGGAAGCCCGCTTTCACGTGTGGCTGCTCCAGCTTCCACCTGAAACGGCATGGCACTCTCCCGTGCCAGGCATTGGACACAGAACTGTGCTTGCGGCTTTGACTGTGGATATTAGCCAAGTCTGTTGGCCAGGAGTTTAAATCGCTGTAGTCAGCACACGATCTACAGGGCACGACTTTGCCCTGTGTCAGGCAGAGGTGAAGCAGGTCTAGATCAGAGGTTCCCATGGCATCGTCTTTGTGTGGCTTGGATCTCATTTGGAGCTGAGGGAGAGGACCATGGAGGCCTTAAAAAGCGACTTGGATTCACATGGCTTGTTCACACATTCTAGAATTCACCCCAATTTGGCCCTGAATTTGTTAAATACTTAAGCACCGGTCAAGATTTTAGATTTTTTAAGGACCCAAATTGTGGCTTAACCCACCGATTTTCTCCTTTCTCCAAATAGTACGTGGCCTCTGGCATCACTAGATGCTGGGCTCTGAGAGCTAACTGCTCAGACAGCTTCTCTGGTGGCTGGGTATTGCTTGTAATCCTCAGTATTGTGGAATATGGGGCTGATATGGTAATACACTTTCTTGTTCTATTAACTCCTTGAACTTTTTTTTTTTTTTTAAATGGGGCTGCTGAGAGGCCGAGGAGGAGCCACACCCATTCCCATGGACCGCAGCCCAGGCTGCAGCTGCTGACGTCCGGGACCTTCTGCTGGAGACAGAGCAGGACTGGAAATTGGGAAAGGAAATTTTGGACATGAATTGCTTTGCATATCAAAGTCACAGGAAAACTAAAAATTGGAATTCGACTTTAATGTCTTTGGACTTGAACTCCACAAGTTAAGGGAATTTAACATTGGACTTCAATTCTTTTGGACTGAAATGTCTTTGGATGTTTCTTCCAAGAGGATTATTTAATGTTTGGGCTTCCATATCTCCCTTGGAATTTCCTAATGGGAGTGGGTTTATATCCAAATGAGTTTATATCCCGCTTTGTGGCTGGCCTTACATAATTATCTTTATTTTGTTATTTAATCACATTGCAGAACCCCTGAAAAGCGTTATATTAGAGGACCTGGCTGGACAGTTTTGGGGAGAGAAAAACAGAACAGGGCGTGAGTTTGCACTTAGTTAAGTTAGTGTGCCCCTTGGATCCATTCAGAGTCTTCTGGGGGCCAATTCTAAACCGCCCAGTAGAGTGGTCCCAGAAGAATTGTCTATTGGGGGGGGGCTGGTCTCATAAAGTGGGAGTAGCGGTACAAGAGAAAAAGTTCTCTTGGGAAAAATAGCTACTTCTGGGATGACCATGGTCTTGATCCAATGTGTTAGGAAAGTGAAAGAGCTGGGATGTATTAGGAGAAATCACTTCCCCTCCTCTCCTTATGTTTCCTGGAGTCACGTCGCTGGCTCACCTACCTCCTCCTGCACTCATCCTCCCAAAGAGGAGGAAGGTACCTGATCCCAATGTGGTAGTCTTGGGGAGATGCTTCCGGTGGAGTGGAGCTCATCTGTTGAAAGTCCCTAAGTGTGAGAGATGCATATTCTCTCCTCTCATCCTGGATCCTTGGTTCAGGAATCTGCAGTGAAGATTCACACTTGTCCTTGGAGGGGCTGCCCCAGGGTCTATACTGATATCTGTTGTGCGTGTGGGGAGTGGGGTGGGAATGTTAACAGGCTCATTGTATATCTCAGCTTCAATCCCCTGGAACTCTTATCAGCAATGAAACTAGTATTTTATTGTATTAAAATAAAACTAGTATTTTATTGCATTGTATTAAAAATGTAATAGGACCAATGCTCTTCATTTGTATGGCTCCTGTAGCTTCTGCACTTGGGTAACAACAGGTACTATTTGCTTATCCTATGGAGCCCTCGAGAAGCCTCATCACTAAAGGGTGAATTATAAGCATCCCTACCCTACAACGTTTAACTACATAATGGGTGTGAAAATATTTGGCAAATTCATCATCATTCGGTAGCTTGACCAATGACCATTGGTTACTTTTATTATTTCTAAGATAACCATCATCTATTATGCAAATCATCAAATTTAGCAGGGCCCTGCTTGCTTGGGTATTAGTAGAAGACTACCTCCTCTGTGCTTGGCACTCAAGACAATTTCCCCACTCTGAGCATTGCTTAATTGACATTACAACATTCCTCAGAATGTTGGGAAAAATAAGACATTCCTGGGAGAACACTGCAACATATGCCAATGGGAAGCCCTGGAGGTCATTTCTTATAAATGCAGGAAAGGAGTGACATGAGTTATTGATGCTGCCTCATGCAAGAAGCGTTGTGAAGGGGCTGCCCCACTCCGTATTCTCCTTCAAGGTTAAAGGGGGCATAGGTTACCCACTTCCTCTCTTCGAAGTTGATATCTTTGTGTGTCAACATCCCATTAGCTCTTCTATTGACATCCGTCCAGCCCCAGCTGCCCGGTGAACCCTATCCCCCAAGCAGAGATAATGAGACAGTGCTACTTATACAACCTGGTCTGATTAGAGTCGCACATCTTTGCACCTCAACAGCTGTGTGTTGTCACCAGTGGAACATTTTAAGTCATCTGCCAATTCCCCGGTCGCCCGGAGGAGTGGCTGAAAGAGTGGCTCCTGTCTCACCGTTTATTAGAACGGAATTTAGGTTCTGATGAACCCTAATGCTGAAAATTAGCTCTGAGGAAACTGCAGCTGTAGTTCTGGGTCTCTGGCTGATAGGAACAAGTAGAATTTATTCAGGTGGGTTTTTTATTCTGTAGCCAGTTCAGCTCACAAATTACTTCAGAGCTATTTTTAAAAATGTAATAGGACCAATACTTAGGAGAGCCAGGTGCAGTGTGAGAAGGATCAGAAAGCATCTATTATGGGCTCGACATTCACTCTCCCACAAAAGCCTCAAATGATATTGAAACATCTCTTCCCGTCCTTTTTTGTGGCTGAGCCACGTCGCTGGAATCCTCTGGGTGCTGGCGAGACCTCCATGAGCAGAGAAGCTGTTTTGGCCTGCAGAGCACGTTGGAATTGGCCTTTTGATATGGACAAAGTCAGGGGCATCACTGGCTTTTCAGACTCTAAGTTACATTGAGGTCACCCCCAGGACTACAGGTGTGCAATCTATTCTTTCAAAACTTTGGCCCTTAACACTCTTTTTGAGATCAGCAAAGAAATAGTCTTTGCATCCTCGGTAGTGTGTTCAAATGCCTCACGCCCATATCAGATGGAAAAAGACTGAAAAAAATTTTTCTAAAGGCATTCTAGAACTTTCCTTTGTGTTCTGACATCATGGAACGTAAACCCTCTTTTCATCACCACTCCCCTCTGACTCTGTTACACATGATTTTGGGAGGTTGTAATGAATTCCACTCCATTGGCCTTTTCCTTTTCAGACTGAAATGATCAATAGATCAACCAGAATACACTACGTTCCCAGCTGGGAGCCGGGGGTGGGGGCCCGGAGGCCACTAAGTGAAGTTATAAGATACAGTTCCTGGCCTCTTCAGAACTCATCGAGTGAACAAATTCTTTCATTTTTCCCTGTCAGGGAACATTTTCTTGTTTCCCTCCCAAGCTTTTGTTCGCTTTGGCTACGTCCTTCCCAAACCTTTCCAAGTTCTCCCAATTCTTTCTTCATTTCCAAGGCCCAGCTTGAATCTCATACAGGAAAACAATAATCTGATTTTAAAAGATTTTTCGGTTCAAAAGTATATAACATCTTGCTTATATTATTTTAAAATTCAAATGGGAAATCAGGGGAATTAGAGGCAGGGCTGGATTCTGGCTCTGCCCCTGCCTGGCTGAGGGACTGCTGGCGAGGCCCCTCACTTTTCTCAGCTTCAGTTACGGCACTTGTAACATGTGGGTAGCGAAAGTCCATTATAGGCTTGGTGCGGGTGTTAGAGATTAGGTAGAGAAAGCACCTTGCACTGATTTCTTAAAGTGAAAATTAAAAAATATCCGAATCCTGTTGCTTTTTATGAATTAAAACAGGCCCGTGGTCTCCGAACCAGCAACAGTGCTCAGAGCACCTCCTCTGTAGCACTCGTCCTCACGGAGCTGGGCTTGGCCTGCAGGGCCCGTGGTGACAACTCTCCCACCTCGTAGGTCTTCTTGGAACTGCATGTCCATAAATCTGACTCTTCCTTGAGTAGGAGGCCTGCTGGGCAACGTGGGGGCATCTCATCACCCGCACCCCCCCCCCCCAGCTTATAAAACACCACTCCATGTAGTATCATATCAGGTGATCCTTTCAACAATCCCATGAGCTAGTTTTGTGGGCCCAGTTTACAGATGATAAAATGTACTCAGAAAGACCAAGTCGTTTTTCCATGGTCAAAATGCTCATGTGCAAAGTAACTCGAACGTGAATCCCAGCCTTTGACGGTAAAATTCATGTTTCTATGGCTTCTCTGTCCCGGGGTTTTCTGTTTTCTGCTTTCAAGCGGTCCCTTTCTCTCTCTCTCTCTCTCTCTCTCTCTCTCTCTCTCTCTCTCTCTCACACACACACACACACACACATATGCACACACACATGCCCATGCACACACATGAGCATGCACAAGGGATCACACCTGCGCTGTCACCCTCCTCTGTGGCCTGGAAGTGAGACCACCCCCAGGTAGACTGAAAGCTCAAGTAGTCCCCAGGTTGTGAATTCCAGGAGTGCTGCTCAGGCAGCAGCTCTCTCAGATAGAGGAATGCGTGTCTGACCATGATCATCCCAACCAGAGCCAGGCTGTCCCTGGGAGCTTGCTCAGCCTCCCTTGTTGACTTACTCTGGGCACCAGAATCTTGCCTGAAATAGTTGTGTTATATATACAAAAACATTGGGGTTAGTTTTAAATTTCAGACACCACGTGGATAAAAAAGATGGAGCTGAAAATGGCCAAAGCCACACAACTGAGCACACTCACAGTCAGTGAATGGCGGTAAATATCTGTGGTGGCTTTTGGCATTGTCCTGCTAAGTTTTACTTCCTTGTCAACCAAAATGCTTAGCAAGTACAAATAAGAGGGATATCTATGGTGATTCTGGCCAGATTTCTTTTCTAGAATTCTGCTGTTCCCTTTTCCTCAGCCTCTGCCTATGTGCTTACTTAGGGCATGATCTGAGCAGAAGCTTGGCCCACCCAGACTTGCTGGGCAAATGCTTGTTGCTTCCTCCTCTCAGTGTGAGGAAAGCAGCTCTTTCTGATGTTTGACCCTGTGGTCTTACCACTCAGCTAATTCAGGAAGCTCTGTGTTCTCTGACCACCTGTGCTAGTGCTATAGCAAGGGGATGGGCTCTCTGGATTCCACTCGTTTTTGAGACAGCATGGGCTCTAAGATCGACTCCCTAGTGGACAGAACACGGCAGTAGGATACTTGATCAACATTCTTTCTGATTACAGCCAACTGAACTTTTACAGTTTTCTATTTTACCTCCAGGCGTGGATGGGCACACTGTGTCCGGGGCAGACCTTTGCTGGCATCTCCATTTGCATTAGAAGGTCAATGGGTGTTTCCAGAGCCCTGGAGGAGGCGGAGGGCTATTCCTTCCATCTCCTGTGTTCTCTGTGTAGCTTACAGACCCAAGGAGAGTAACACGATGAAGGGGAAACAAAATAGGCAACATAGGCCCCATCTACTCTAAGCCTTAGACATTTTTCTCTTGAATTTATCTTTCTGGCTCTCTTTTTGTCTCTCTCCTTCTCTCTGTCTCTTTTTATTTTTAGACTAGAGGAACTGGCTCTCCGACATCTCCTGAAGGGTCCCTGATTGAGAGAGGGCACAGGCCAGCCCAAGGGACCCTGCTGGTTCATCATTGGGGTTGGGGAATGACACTGGAGGTTGGCCAGCTAGGGAGGGACCTCGGGAGGGCTCCAGGGTATGTCCAGCCTGTTTCGCTCATACCTGATTGGCCTGACCCCAGCAGCAAGCTAACCTACCAGTTGGAGTGTCTGCCCCCTGGTGGTCAGTGCACGTCATGGTGAGCAGTTGAGCAGTTTTAGCATATCATTAGCATATTATGCTTTGATTGGTTGAACGGATCACAGGAGGACCAGACAAGTAGCATATTAGGCTTTTATTATATAGGATAAGCCACTTTATGAAGGTAGAACTGACATATGATAAACTGCACCCATTTACATAGTGTGCTCTTTGACAGGTTCTCATCGAGGTAAACACACACTAAGCCACAATCAGCTAGTGCACACAGCCAGTACCCCCAATAGTTTCCTCAGGCTCCTCTGTAGTCTTCCCACGACTCTGCAGCCACTGATCTGCTTTTTCTCACTAAAGGTTATTTTGTAGTTCCTAGAATTTTATAAAAATAAAATTAGATAGCATGTAATTTAAAGAAAAAACAATTTATTGACACATAATTTACTTATAATAACTTCACGTGTTTTAAGTTTAGTATTCATCAAGGTTATCCAGAGAAACAGAACAAATACACACACACCACACACACACACACACACACACACACACACACACACAGTGTGTTCAAAAAAATGTATACACACTTAACAGCTAATAGCTCAATTGGTGTTTCTTTTTTCAGATTTAACTCTTTGGAATTAATATATATATATATATATATATATATATATATATATAAATATATATATATATATATATATATATATAGTTATACTATACTAGTAGATGTTAGAGATAGAGGGAGAGAGAGAGAGAGAGAGAGAGAGAGAGAGAGAGAGGAGAGAGAGAGAGAAAGACATAGATAGATGTGCTCACGTAGTTATGGGAGCTGGCAAATTTGGAGTTTGAAGTTCGCATGGCAAGTCAGCAGGCTAGAAATTCAGGAAGAAGTTGATGCTACAGTAGTTTTGAAACAGAATTTCTTTTTCTGGAAATCTCAGCTTTTGTTTTTAAGGCCTTTCAACTGATTTCATAAAGGCCATCCAAAATATCAAGTGCAGCCGAAACCGGTTTGGCTCAGTGGTAGAGCGTCGGTCTGCGGACTGAAAGGTCCCGGGTTCGATTCCGGTCAAGGGCATGTACCTTGGTTGCGGGCACATTCCCCGATAGGGGGAGTGCAAGAGGCGGCTGGTCAATGTTTCTCTCTCATCGACGTTTCTAGCTCTCTATCTCTCTCCCTTCCTCTCTGTGATATATCAATAAAATATATTTTAAAAAAATATCAAGTGCAATCCCCTTTATTTCAGGTAAATGATTTATAGATGTTAACTACATCTGCAAAATACTTTCACAACACCTAGATTGGTGTTTTATTAAATAAATGATAACTACAGACCAGCCAAGTTGAAAGAGAAAATTGATGATCATGATGTTTAACTCAATAGTTTTAGTCTATTTGTTTATTAAAGTCCTGCCACCACCATCGCAACCAAGTTCTAGAACAGCTCCATCATCCCAAGGCCTTAAACACTTTCATTCTTGTGTTCAGCATTCTATGCTTCATTTTTGCCACCAAGGTCATCAGAGGGAAATGGACCATCACTATCTCTAGTCTAATTCTTCAGATCTAACGAAGTTTCACAAGGCTTTTTCATAATTGCCTACTGATTATCAATTATTTTTCAACATATTAAAATTGGAAACAGTCTACATCCTTGATGCATGTTCAAGAGCACTGATTTCTACTGATAAGTCCTAGTTCTGCTCTGTGCTAGGTACATTCACAGCAGTCATCCCATTTGGCTCTTTCTGCAATCCAATGAGCTAAGTAGGAATTAGCCCATTTTGCAGAACAGAGAATGGAGTCTCAGAGAGGTCAAGATTCATCAATAGACAAACTGAGATTTGAAAAGAGTGCTTCTGATCAGAAGACCTTTCATTGAAGCAGCTGCCCATGTTAGATATCACCTACCCTAGGTCCTTTAAAGATCCCAAACAGCGGAGGACTGAGAAGGTGGAGCAGTTCTGTACCGTGCTGCCTTCCACTGGTTAAGACCTCCAAGAGCAAAGGCCTACCGAGGTGAGGATGCCCCTACTGTCACCTGTAGAGGGGCAGCACTGAGCTGGCCAATATTTGTGGTGGTGCTGCTTGTCCTGGCTCAGGGGAAGCGTTCCACTAAGTCTGAAAGACTAAGACATCGCGGGGACTCTCCGCCACCGCCCGCGACCAGCTCGGCCCTGCCTTTGCGCCACACCCGCGGATCCCGTGGCCTCCACCATTGCCACCGCCCGCGGCCTGCTCTGCCAGGCCTTCGCACGCGCTGTGCTGGCGCTGCGCCTTCCATTGGCAGACCCGGAGAATCCTCTCTCCGCTGCCGCATGGCCAGGCCAAAGCATCAGACACTACCGCCATGCGGATTTTAAAACTACAGGGGAAATTGAGCCACAGGAGCTACCATCGCTGCCGCACCCGCTGCTGCCCCCAAGAATGGGAATCCACTGAAATCAGAGCTCACTACCCCCCGGGCTCACAGAGAGTGTGGCTTCAGAAATTAGCCTCTGGATCCACAGCAGCTCCACATCCGCACCAAAGAGGACACCATTGAGGGCAGACTCTCCCCATGCAGCCATCACAGCCTGCCCACAATCTTCCCAGCACACCCACCATGCTGGGAGGGAGATGGAGTGCGCTGGTGAGGAAATCGCACGGCGCCTTCCATTAGCCACCCAGGCGAGCCCTTCCTCCGATGCCGCATGGCCGAGCCGAAGCTCTCGCCACCACCGCCATGTGAACTTTAAAACTACAGTGGTAATTGAACCACAGGAGCGACCGTCACTGCTGCACCTGGCACCGCCACCCGCCACTGCCACTGTGAATAAAGGAAATCCACCGAGAACAGAGCTCACCACGCCTTGGGCTCAGGGAGTGAGCGACCTCAGAACTTAGCCTCCATGTCTGCAGCTGCTCCTCTCCCACACCGAACGAGACACCTTTGAAGGTGGTCCCCCCGCCTGCAACCATCTCAGCCCAACTGCAGCTGTCCCAGCCTGCCCGCCATACTAGCAAGGAGCTGGTGCGGCGCCTCCAATATGCAACCCCAACACCCTAGAGGGGCCGTGTGCCCCGGGTGAGCCGAGTGTCCCAGGGGGCCGAGTGCCCTGGATGAGCCGAGTGTCCCAGGGGGCCGAGTGTCCCAGGGGGCCGGGTGCCCCGGGTGAGCCGAGTGCCCCAGGGGGCCGAGTGCCCCGGGTGAGCCGAGTGTCCCAGGGGGCTGTGTGCCCCGGGTGAGCCGAGTGTCCCATGGGGCCGAGTGCCCCGGGTGAGCCGAATGTCCCAGGGGGCTGTGTGCCCCGGGTGAGCCGAGTGTCCCAGGGTGCAGTGTGCCCCGGGTGAGCCGTGTGTCCCAGGGGAAGCAGTGGGACCCAGGGGAAGGGGGGTGAAAACCAGAGGAGGAGCGGACTCTAATCATATGGTCCTGAGATAGTCACCTTAAAACAAGCAGACTGCCAAATGAGGAGCGGATTCTATTCATGGGGTCCTGAGATGGTCACCATAAAACAAGCAGATTGTCAAATGACAGCGGGGAGGGGAAGGAGACCTGGGGGGAGATAGGAGAACAACCGAGGGACTGGTATGCATGAACATAAGTACAACTAACGAACACAGAACTCTGGGGAGGGAGGGCATAAATGGGAGGGGGGAGCAATGGTAAGCTATGTACACAGATAATACCTTAATAAAATAAAAAAAAATTAAAAAAATAAAGATCCCAAACAGCATCCTGTTCACATGCCTTGTACGTTCTGAACATAGGAAGCTTGGCTGGGATGTGAGAATCAATAGGCAGCTGCACCTGGCATTTCTTGAGAAAGAGCATCACAAAGGGGCACTGGTGTGTTTATAGTTTTCTTTGTTAAAAATCATCTAAGTCCTTGGTTTTCAGAAAACTAAGTTGGAGCATCTTGCGGGGAGGGTCCTTCCCAGATGCATTCCCTCTTGGCTCTCTGCTGCCAACACAGTCCTCTGCTGGGCAGAAAGAGCCCAGTGCTGATGTGAGGAACCTGGGGCATTTGCATCTCCTTTGCTCCTTTCCCCTTCCTCCAGCTGCTGCCTCTGCCACAGGCCCCTTCTCTCTGCCACGCTGATGAATGTTAAGGCGAGGTGCCACGATCTGCTGTCATTTCTCAGGAATAGATGCCATCAATCATATCCTATGTGTTCTCACAGAGGAACAGCCCCTTTCCCCTCCCCACATCAAAGTAAGTCCTACAGGACAGAACCTTTAGGTGGCTTACTATTTATCTTTGACTTCTCCTACTTGTGCCTAAGGCCTCTGAGAATTTACTTAACTTTTCTTCAGCATGGTACTTAGTTCCTTCCATGCCAATATACACTACCATGCTAGAAAACTCTTCTTAGTTCTTTGTTTTAAGCTAAAATGCATAGTGTACATTGCCTATTCAAAAGTTGTTAAGAGGGTACATCTTAAAAGATCATCACACAAAAAATGTTTGCCCGGCAGGCATGGCTCAGTGGTTGGAGGTCACAGTTTGATTCCCAGTCAGGAAACATGCCTAGGTTATGGGCTTGATCCCCGGTGGGGGAGTGTGAGAAGCAGCCAATTGGTGATTCTCTCTCATCACTGATGTTTCTATCTCTCTCTCCCTCTCCCTTCTTCTCTGAAATCAATACAAATATATATATTTTAAAATGTTGTAACTATATATGGTGATGAATGTTACTAGCCTATTGTGATAATCATTTTTGCAACTTATACAAATATCAAATCATTAATCTGTATACCTAAAACTCGTTATAAAGGTTATCTGTCAATTATACCTCAATTAAAAAAAATCAGATATATAACTTGTTCCTTCTTCATTTTATCTCTTCCACTCTCTGACATTCTTACTTAACAACAACAAAAGCAAAAGTAAAATAACAAAAAAGACAGCCCAGCCAGTGATGCTGAATATTGAGCAACTCATGCACCAAGAGGTTTAGAGTTCGATTCCCAGTCAGGGCACATGCCCAAACTGAGGCTTGATCCCCAGTGGGGGTGTGCAAGAAGCAGCTGAGTGATGTTTCTTATTCATCAATCTTTCTATCTCCATGCACTCTCCCTTTTTCTCTTTCTAAAATATCAATAAAAACATATTTTTAAAAAGCAGTCAACTGAGAAGGAAAGAGAATAGGGATCAGAATTAGCAAAGGCTCACAGACTTGGGGCCTATGGCCAGTACAATATGATTCAACATAGAAGAAAAACCTAGCCTGACACTTGAGCATTTCCCCCAGGCTTCTGGGCACACCTCTCTTCATCATCAATATGCCAAGCCCACTACTAAACCTAAAGAAGGGCCAACTTTCAAAAGGCTTATTATACAGGAAGAGATTTCTTATTGGTTTCCCTGCAAAACCAGGGTAAGTATCCCAGAAGAGCTGGTTTGATTTCTGTTCTCACCTCTCACACACTCAGTGAACTCGGGGAAGTGATAGATTTTGGGGACTCAGCCCACACATACATAATGACTGTGAGGACAAAAGCCAGTTGCTTCTAGTTCTCTGAGTAAAGATACCAGAGCATCATTTAGCAGCTGATTTCTGTGGCTTATGCCATAGAAATTTGTATGCCCTGGATTTTCCAGGAAAATCCCAATTGTAGCTATATGTATGCCTGCCAAGCCACAGGTTGTGATTTTCGGTTTACAAAATATGACCATCCTGTTCTAGGTCAGCCTGCAAATGTGAGGTCATTTTGGTAAATTATTTTCCTTGGATGGCGTCAAAAATGACTCCAAGTTCCACCAACCTGTGTGCTAAATGAGTCATAGTATTACAATGATACAGTGCAGTTACCAGGTGGTTCTGCTAATAATTAGAAACACATTCCTATATTTCCTAGAACCTAGGAAGGGAAAACATCTCACCAGGAAAATGTTACATTTGGGGACAATTATTCAATAGGTCCTTGGCTGGGATTTGTGGATGTGAACATAATTCAGAGGCAAAAATGAAATTTTGGAATAATACATGGAGATTTCTTTTATTGATGCTGAATTACAGAGCACAGGAATTAACATCCAGCCAAGTCTTAATTATTCAAGGAATGATGACCCAATTTGTAGATTAACAGTCATTTTCCTCCCCTTTCTCATTGCCCTACTCCAGTGCTTCTCAAATTTGAGTAATGAGTTTAGGAAAAGAAAAAAAAAACACACAACATCTTAAAAGTCAACAATGTTTCTTAAATTATTTATACTATAATTGTATTAAGAGGTTGCATAGAACTAAAATATAAATTTTATACTTTTATATATGCTTGTTATAATTTTAAATCATTTTTCTGATGCATGAAGTAAAAACAATCAAAATCACAAAATAAACATATTGAATATTAACATCATTTTGCTGAGACAGGTATTATAGATTTGTTGAAACAACATGGGGCAGTGTGATCTTTTTTAAATTCTGATTGTAATGCTATAAAAACAACATGAAAAATTAATCACAATCATTGTATTTTGTTTTTTACATTACATTTATTGGGTACAATTGGTAAATCATAACAAGTTTCAGGTATTTCTTTAAAATATGATGTCTCTGTACTCTATTGGGTGCTCACTTCCTGGAATCCAGTCTCTTCCTGTGTGATCAGAAGCAGATCAGAAGCAAATGTGAGAGACCATGTGAGAGATGCACAACTCCCAACTCCCCCCACAGGCCCTCCCACTTCTCTCTGGGGTCTGGGAACCCCAGCATGCAGAATGCTGCTTTTATCCACATAGAACTGATTTTCTTTCTCCATTCCTGGATTCCAAGATCTGCAAGGGCCAGGAAACAATGTGAAAACAAATAGGTCAGGTAGCTTCTTGCTGGCTAAAGTTGTCACTAAAGGAACCATGGAGAAATTTGTAGAAAAAAAATACAAAATCTTTTGAGCTTCTTTCATTCGAGGATTAGTGATAATATGACATCTCCAGAAATGCCTGCCGGCTGCACAGCACTGACTCTGGCATGGCAGACACAGGCCTTTTCCAGGATCACACATTGATCCTTGAGTGACTGGAACACCTCTATTGAGGCTCCTTACATTGTAAGTGGATCCACTGGAAGGAGCAGCCAGCTCATATATTGTGATGTAAATGGGCTGCTCCACACCCCGCACTTTCATCCTGTAAGTGTTTCACAAACACTGACTAATTAATAATCCCCCTCTCAGTGCTCCCAGGGAGGGGTTGTAAGGGAAGAGTGATGGGTTACTTTTCAGATAAACACGTTAATTTTTCAAAGACTAAGAAGAGAGAAACAAAAATGTAGAGAGTTGAACACTTACTGGGTCTTCCACTTGCACATTTCTACAGATAATTTTCTGAGAATTATACAGGTACAGGAAAGGATGGGTAGGATTCGAATCACATCTGCTTGTTGCCAGTGTTCACACTCTTTCCACTACTTCACTAAGCTTAGAATGGAAGTTTAGCATTTTCACTCTATTAGCCATTATCATTATTGTTGATATTGTATCATTAATATTTACATTTATATAGTCACAATCTTTGAGACACGTAGACTTCCACACAACTGTTCTTTTCTTGCTCAGAAACGGTAAATATTCAGATTTAATATTAGGACTCATCCTGGTCTCATTCCTTTCTTAAAAGCCATTTTTCATGGATTTAAACTCTTGGACTTGCAAAACTCTGGAATTAAAAACAATGTTTGCTTTGTCCTCAAAACTCATAGTCATGACACACCAGATGTTCTGGTCTATGATAAAAAGTTTTTTCTTAACTCTTAAAGGAAGAAAACATAAACTGGTGATTGGGACACATCCTTTTCTCTTTTTATTGCTACCAAGAACTGGGACTGTGGCTTCTTTTGGGTGTACCACGCCCAAGTACGCAGAGTGCTAGAGAACTATTTCCGGGCACAGGGCCTATTGTTCTACCCGAATTTTTACTGTTGGTTCAAAGGGTGTCCATGGCCAGATATTGTTTCCATTGCTGTTCACTCTTTTATTCCCAACACAGACTGGAGTGAACCTCGCTCTGACCGCTTCCCTTTTTGGCACCTGTCAGAGAAGCGCAGGGCCATTTGAGAGGAAGATGTTAACTGACCACAAGGCAGGACTCAGTCCAGTGGCACTGCCTTTTCAAAGATGGCGAACCAGAGAGCTCTGAGTCTCAGTGCTCAGCTCATCTTGTCCTGGCATGTGGGAGAGCTGGGCTGCAAGCTGAGTCTGTGGGACCTGAAAGCCCAAGCTGGAGTTGTTCCTGTTGAACTTCCAGAGTCTCTACCACATGTAGGCATTTTACATGTCAATCTATTGTTGATTTTTATTGAGTGCCTGCACTGTGCTAAGTACTACTATAGGTGCTAATAAAGCAGTGAAGTAAACAGACAAAGACAAAAATTTAACACTCATCAAGTTTACATTCTTTAAGGTACATGTTTTCACTTCAGCATAATAATGATACATATATGCATAAGTGTATGCATGTGTGTTTATATTTTATTATGTACATCTCTAGTTGTGGAATCTTGGTGAATCACTGTAAAAACAAGGACAAATGAAATTGTATATACACTGAGTGACCAGATTATTATGATCTCTGAACACATAATAACCTGGCCACTCAGTGTATATGCTATATAATAAAAGGCTAATGTGCAAATTGTTTCCTGATCGAGGAGACAATTTGCATATTAGCCTTTACCAGGAGTTTGACCAGCAGGCAGTTTGGCCAACTGCTCATGCCCCCTTCTCCCCCCACTCCCCCCAGGCCTGGCTGGCTGAACCCAACCATTGCACGAATTCATGCACTGGCCCATACACACACACACACACACACACACGCACACACAGACACTGAGTGGCCAGATTATTATGTGTTCAGAGATCATAATAATCTGGCCACTCAGTATATATATATATATACTGCTATACATGTATATAAGTCTATATGCATATACCTACATATATGTATAGTTATTGTTATTTTGCATTTAAGAAGGTTAAGAGTTCATGCAGTGATTTATTTAAGATTACATAACTAAAGGTGATAGAATTTGAATTGAGTTCGGATCTCTGATTTCTAGTGATTTTCATTTTATCATACTGTCTTCTATAGATAAAATTTATGGAAAGTTGAGTTTTACCTTTCAGAGTGGGATCAGTTTTAGAAGAATAACCAAAAGCACAATTGATATGACATAGCGATATGACATATTTCAAAGAATCAGACCACGTGTTTATTTTTTTGTGTGTGTATTATTTAGTGACACAAATTCCAGTTGGACAAACACTTTTGAAAGTTTTGGAAATTACCAATATCTTATTATTTGTATTTGTCAAGAGCCAATGGAGAAAGTGAAGGAAGTAGCCACTGAGCTGGGCTGCAGGAGCTGCTTATCAAGGGCCAGCTACTAGGTCAGAGGGAGAATGGTGTGGTGGCATAGCACTGCGGCAGCCTCTCCTTGACTTGCTATGGTGCAAAGCAGAGGAAGACATCAATTAAAATGCTGCCATAAGATTTTTTTCATCACTTCTCACTCAGAATCACTCTAAGGAAAATGGGGAAATGAAAAAGAGAAGCACAAATTTCATCTTTGAGGAAAATGGGTTACCCCAAATCACAGTTTATGTGGAAAGGATTGCAAGGGCAGGGAAAGTCAAAAAGGAATGGGTGGAGACTGAGAAAGGATGTTTCAGCTGTTAATATCATACAAGGCTGGTGAGATTAAAAGGGTCAAAACCAACAGTGTTTTTTTAAACAATTGGAACAAAACATAGTCGGGTTTGGCATGGACAGTAGTCAAGACTGATGAGGGAATTACCCAAAAAAGCCATACATGTAAGAACCAGTCAGTTGGTGAGAAATAGTAGTATGCATTGGGAGCAATTGCATAAATGATAATTTAGTTTGCAGAAGAAATCAAAGATAAAAGACTACTGCCCCTCTCTCTCATGCAAACATGTGCACACATATAAATACACATGTCTGAAGTAAGAATGCCTACTAGTTTGGTACAAGGTCTTAAACTTCCCCTCTCAAACATCTAGCAAATAGATGATCCAGTAAAAATCTTACCTCAATCAAAAATGAGTATCAAAAAGTTATCAAATATAGTTTTGATATACCATATACCATGAGGGGAAAAAAAGCAAGAAAAATTATAGGTGGAGAACACACACCAGGTAAAAAAGTTTTAATGGAGCTGATGGTAATTCTGATCAAGCTCATCCTCATCATCAACATCATTAAAGTAATTTCTCTATAAAACAATAACTCATAGCAGAGATGGAATAACACAATAGAAAGCAATGGGATATAAGCTAGCACAGCTTATGAAAAGTGAAAGAAAAAAACAAAACCATCTGTGAAGTTAAGGCCCCATTAGAAGGAAGATAGAGGAAGACAAGAGTGAGAAAGCAAGCATACAAGTGCATTAAGGGTCAAGAGTGGTTAGAGAGAACATGATGACATGAATGATGGGCAGCAGAGATCCTGCATATGATTAACAGGTGCTTCTAGCAAATAGAACAAAAATGAAGAAGCAGAGAATGCGTTTTTTAAAAATATATATTTTATTGATTTTTTTACAGAGAAGAAGGGAGAGAGATAGAGAGTTAGAAACATCGATGAGAGAAGAGTCATCGACCAGCTGCCTCATGCACACCCCCTATGGGGATATGCTCGCAACCAAGGTACATGCCCTTGACCGTAATCGAACCCAGGATCTTTCAGTATGCAGGCTGACGCTCTATCCACTGAGCCAAACCAGTTTTGGCAAGAATGTATTTTAATGTTATAATTAAAGAAAGGCTTCTAGAAATAAAAGAAGGCTTAAATTTATACATTAAGAGGGAACACCACATCCCAGGGGGAAACATTACTGAAAACAATCAACACCAAGACAAGGTCCTGGTCTTTAAATACAAAGACTCTTTTAGGCAGGCAAACAAAAATATCAAGGGTGACCAACTGCCAGTTTACATGTTTTCCAGGCATAATTATTTAGTGTGCCCCTTTCAGTCTCAAAAGTGTCATGATTTAAATAGCAAATTATATGATTTCCTTGTATGCATATGGAGAATAAAAGAGGGGAATGAGAAAGCATAACTTCATCCATCACCACAGCAATATTCAACACTAGAAACTAGCTAAAAAGCAAAAACCCTAAAACCATCCTGTGAAGTCCTCAAAGAAAGAAAGTGTAATCCCAGAAATTTTATACCCAACCAAACAGCCATTCAAATAAAAATAGAGCAATCTCTTTATTTTATTTAATTTATTTTTTTGGTATTCATGAACCAAAGAGTATAATCCTCTGAGTTCTTCTTGAATAAACTGCTGGAAACAATCATCAGCTAACCTAGAAAAAAAGAAAAAAGGAAAAAAAAGAAGAAGTAGAAGAAGAACTGTAGCATTTGTGCCTCAATTTAAAAACATCATGCCCTGGCTGGTGTTGCTCATGCTTAGAGCATCGACCTGTACACTGAAGGGTTGTGGATTCAATTTCCAGTCAAGGGCATGTACCTGGGTCACAGGTTCAATCCCTGCCTTAGTCAGGGTAGGTGCAGAAAACAACTAGTCTCTCTCTCTCTCTCTCTCTCTCTCTCTCTCTCTCTCTCTCTCTCTTTCATTCCTCCTTTCCACTCTCTCTAAAAAATCAATGGAAAAATATACTTGATGAGGCTTTAAAAATAAATTTAATTTGTCATACATTTTATTTACTACAATATGGTCTGTCTTTATTCCCTACTTTAATGTTATCACAAAATCAAATAGTCTAACTTGCAAACCAGGAGTAATCTTAGTCACCCATCATCCTCATTTCCACATCTGATTAATCAATAAGTCATCAAACTGCAAAGCTTTCTCTCAAATCTTTCCTCGACTTTCCATCTCTATTGCCAACCTTTACTTCAGGTATGAGTCACTCTTGTCTGTAGTATTACAATGGTCTCCTAATTGCAAGAGTAATTTAAAAAACATTTATCAACTGACTGGCACAGGATCAGAATGGGTACCAGTCACAGACATAGAACACTGGTGCTTTTCTGCTATCTTTTATCCCTTACCTAACTGGTCTCCTTGCCTCCAATATTCACTTACTTATTTCAACCCATTTTTTACAATGTAGCTACTGTGATTTTTCTACAGCATAAAGTTGATTGTGTTACTCCTTGATTTAAATTCCTTTAACAGTTTACCATTACCTACAGCACAGTCCTACAGATGAAGTCTACTGTGGGCAAGGTCCTTGAGGACCCAGTCCCCACCTAATTTTTAAAGTTCCAAATCTCATTACTCTCTCACATTCATTGCCCTACAGTCACTCTGAGCTCCTTCCAGTTTGGTAAACATACCATAAACTCTTTGAGATTCAAGTGTGTGGTTAATAAGTGTCAGAATTGGAATAGGAGCAGAATGTGCATTCCCCTAAAAGGGCCCAATTATGATTCTGAAGCTACACCTGTGCATCATGAAAATCAACATGAGATAAATTCCAAGACCAAGAGGCAAAGCAACCTATTCTACAGGCCACCAGCCAGAGGTCTCTTCTTCCTTACTTCCCTTTCATTTTGAGGTTTTTTTTGTTTATTAAACAATCAGCCACTTTATATTACAGACACACTTCTTCATTTTTCTTTTTTGACTGGTTGACTAACAAGATAGTCATTAAGGAGTGGATTCTCAAAGTGAGGCAGTTCCTATCAATTGTGGCAGATTAGCTATCTCTTCCACGAAACAAGGCAGGCTGCCTTCAGGGATCAGAATTGGGACCTCGGGCACTGGATTCAGTAATGGTCTAAGCCAGTAATGGTCTCTGTTCTTATGCAATTTCAATCTACAGATAACAGATACATACAAATTACTACAAGATACAAAAAATATTCAGTTAAAGAGAATAAGGGGAACCCTGCTTGGCCAGAGGTCAGCCAAAGTCTCCCTGAGTAGCTGATACTTAACCTGAGGCCTGAAGGATGACAAGGTATGAGTCATTCCAAGATCCAGGGGAAGCTCAATCTAGGCAGAGAGTTAGTCTTCACAGGGAAAAACAAAACTATAGTGGTTTTCTCAGATTAATGCCCACTAATGGCATCTCACCCACTTATAGCAGGAAAACAATCTATGTGGATATGGGTATCTTTGTAGAGAGAAATGAGATAACCCAATTATGTTTGTGAATAGTCCAGTTGAAATTCATATTTACGATCACATTTTCTTAAATGTGCTTTGTGAATTTCCCTTTACATGTCTTTGTTCCTGATGACCTTCCCATCTGTACTGCTCACTGCCAACATCCAGTGCAAAATCACTGCCATTGTTTGAAAACCTGCTGCAGCCCACTCTTCCCCTTACAAACTTCTCTGAAATCATAGTCTCCTCTGAAATCATAGTCTCCTCTGAACTCCTACAGCCCTTCTACCTTTTTGTGCGAGTCCTTTTCCATGGACTATTTTCTTCCAGGAACACATGTCTTCCTCTCTTCCTAAGGTTTAAGAAGAAGCACCAAGCCTGGCCAGTGTTGCTCAGTGGTTAAGCATCAACCCATGAACTAGGAGGTCACAGTTCAATTCCCAGTTAGGGCATATGCTCAGGTTGCAGGCTTGATCCCCAGTGGGATAGGGCAGGGGGAGGGTGGTAGGAGGCAGCCAACCAATGATTCTCTAGTCATTGATGTTTCTCTTTCTCTCCATCTCCTTCCTCTCTCTGCAATCAATAAAAACTATTTTTTTTTTTAAGAATCGGCATCAAGTTTTTGTGGCCAGCTTCCAGTTTTTTCCTCAGTGTTGGATGGATCAGTTATAACATTTATTCAGCAAGCCCTTTCAAACTGAAGTAGACCACCCACCTACCTCAATAATTCCTCATAACGAAAGCCTTGCGTAGGAGTTAGGATCATTTGAGTTTTTATGAAGGAATTTGACTGATGGATATATAGATAAATACCTACAGAAAAAGATCTAAATTCAAACATATTCTCTCCTCAATGTGAGTTCCTCAGAACATTTGCCAGGTAAGCAAAAGCGATAGTAAGATTTCCTCAACCGGAGCTCAGGGACTAGCAGTTATGAGAAAATCAACCAAGTTAAGGAAAGAAACCCAAACTTAAGTTTTTCCCACTTCCAAAAACAAGGCAATGTTCCAAACATTTTTACAGTACAAAAATTTTATTTTTTGTTAGGATAATTTAAAGTTTAAAACTGAAGTAGGCATATTCATTTTACAAACAAGATATTCTTTCATAAGTAAGACCATTAAAAACAGTAAACAAAAAAGCTGTCTTTACAAAAAGCTCTGTGCATAGCAACTTTATACTGTATATAACTGACAAAGCAAAAGGAGAAAAAGGTAACTATACAGTTTGAAAATGAGACCTTACTATACAAAAGGTAGAGAAGATAATGGTTTTTAAACCATGCATATTGAAATGTGCAAAGAAAACTGGGGGGAAATACGATGTTATAACAAAAAAAAAGTGAGATAAATAATGAAGTAAATTGTCCCTTTAAATGAAAAATTCTTACACAGCTCCTCTTATAAAGATAGGATAGAACTTGTAGTTACCTATAGAAATACTTGTCTTCCAAGTGGCACAAAAATAACCTGGGACCAGAGTGATTCAACAGCAATGACTAAACAGGACAGAGTAGCTTTGTCTGAAATTTATTAGTACACTAAAAATAATCCTTACACACATTTATACAATTAAATAAATCTGTTGCTGCCAAGGTTCTAGCTGAATGGTCAAGGTGTCTGGTATTTAGTTACACACATTTTTTTTTTCTCGGTGTAAAGCTACCAACAAATTCTACAATCATTTTGAAGACAGTACTGCACTCATCTTCATGCAAGAGCAAAATTCACAGATTCTAAAAGCAATGCTACTTTAAAAAAACATTTCCTTATGTTGGATTGGCTCAAATCCAGGTCTAGACATGCTTGACTTTGTTCTGCCTTCCCTTCTGGATGGTAATATTTGTGTTCTACACACTTTCCCCCTCCCATCAGATTTTTCATTAGGGAATTTTATCTTGTGTGTTTCCCTATATGTTGGCGCTTCAGGCCCTGACTGTGAGGGACTGTCAGCAAAAGTTATGAGCATGTCAGGTCTCCAAAACCTTGGATTCTCCTGTGCATAGAAATAATATTTGGGTCATATTGGGTAATTCCAGAATAGATTACAGGCAAATAAGACTGATGGGGTTGAGTAGTTGTGGGCACGTATCATCTAAAATTGGCTCAGATGCATGAAAGGTGTTTTTCCATGAGAGCTGCATCCATTTCTAATGTTAGAAACCCAAACTGGAGTCTGTGTACAGACTTTATTGTGTGCCAATGAGTCAACAAGGAAAACCCTGACCTGGAAAATAATGAGATCCTTATTGGCAATCTAAAGAAGTCTGGATGCATCCTCGGATCATACAGGCTCCTGCAATGTTTCTCCCCCCCACTCCCACCCCCACCTCAGAGCCACTCCCAGAACTATGGAAAGCCCATTGCAGCCTGGATAACTGAGCTGCTTGGAACACAGATGTCCCCAATCTCTTACCCTGCTAAAAAATCTGTATTTCCATTTTTTTTAACACCAGGACAAGGATTTAGGGCTTTTAACATTTCTCTTCCATACTCCATTTCATTCTTGGCCTGAAAACTGTGTCAAGTTGGATACATACGTTTTTTAATAGAGTTTAATGCCATGAGAGGGGAAATCTAAAGAGAGAAGGAAGGACTTGACATTCTAAGAGTACAAGAAACAGAGTCACCTGCTTCTGAAGTTCTGTGGGGCTTCTACCTCAGTGCTGAGCCATGTAACCCAAGAGGAGGGGTGCATGGCTCTGTGAAGACCCAAGGGGTGGCTGGGTGGGCAAAGTCACATGGCTTTGGCTCTTCTTTCAGGTGAGACTTCATTCCCTGTGGTGAAAAGCTGGGGATGCCCTGAAACATGGGAATTCTCTGCACTGCTCAGGGGACAATGTTGAAAGTTAATATAAGTGTTGTTCTTTTATTAAATTTCATACCAAGTGACTACCAAAAGGGACTTGTAGACTATTTAGAAAGCAGATGTGGATGGGAATGAATTGATGGGCTTGAGCATTATGTATCTGCATGGGTTTGAATCTTTGTTTCTGTTGGGCTGTTCTGTAGGAATCTACATCAGGTACCTGTTCTTGCCCATGGGTCAATAAAATGATGGAAAAAGAGGGGGTGCAGGATGGGGGGAAAGACTAGTAAGTAACTGCAGTAATAATCACACATCTTTTAAACTTGTTACTACATGTTTGCATCAGTTTCATTTTACATCAGAAAGAGAACTTCCTCTTTCCAAAAAGGTCTTAATTCCTACCTCTACTTACAATAAGTTACACGTTTATTTATTTAAATAATTGTAAAACATTTTAAATTTTTCCCTTTTTTTAAAGAGATTAAACTATAAGCAAACACACATACAACAACATGTCATTCAATTCGGGTTTCATTTTAAGAAAGTCTTCCATGCTGGTACCCTGTTTTGTTCAGTTTTTTTTCTGCATAAACTAAATTGGTATCTGAAAGGCTTCATAGAAAATAGAAACTTTCAACTTTTTTTTTCCTACAAAGAAAAACAAATAGTATCCAAAATATTAAGCTTGAGTTGTTTGCCAATTTTTTTTTAAATATTTTACAAACATAGGAAGGTGGTTCTTATAATGTTCATAACAAAGAATTGCATTTCTGCTTTTAGCACTGACTACGTCAATGACATCTTTTGTCCTTGTCCCCAAGAGGGTCAGTTTGTATAGCCACCATCAGAGCTACACAAGGAAGGAGAGACCAGGTAACACGGGCTCCTCGTATACCCAAATCTGTCCGTCTGTTCATGTTGGGGGCACAAATCTCCCCAAAGACCGAATAGTGCTTTCTTCGTTGTTGGTCCATCAGAGTAAGTAGTTTTGTGCTATAAGAAAGCAGTTCTGCCTCTTCTTTACATGGGGGGCACCACAAGTCCGGTCATGGCTGCAAGGAAACAAGGACACAGGAATGAGTCTCTGGGGTTTTTTACATTGAAGGCTCTAACTCAGAGAGGGGGCAGGCGATGGGACTGACAGGGTCTGATGCAATCCAGAGAGATGGCACCCTCAGGCTTGGTCTAGCAGAAAGCCTACAGAGGTGCTGAAACTAAGTACACTAATCACTAAGTACAAACAAAGCTTGTTGAAGTTTTGCTTGGGAGGCCAAGAATTACATTTTGTTTTATATGAAAGGGTTGTATACTTGATGTAGTGGATATAAACATGTAAACTAAATGGTACTATATGTATAACATATTTTTCATTATTAGACAAAAATTATTTCTAGGTTATACAATTCCTTAGTTGGAATAGGAGAGAATACTCCAGGGGTTGAATCTATTGAGTTACTTATGAGACATCCTCATAATAAAAGCCTGATATGCTAAGTGTCTAGTCATCTGGTTGTCCGTTCAACCAACCAAAGTGTAATATGCTAATGATATGCTAAGACTGATTAACCACTTGCTATGATGCTCACTGACCACCAGGAGGCAGTTGACTGGTTGATCAGTTGCTATGAGGTGCACTGAGCACCAGGGGGCAGACAGTCGACTGGTTGGTTAGCTTGCTGCTGGGGTCTGGCAGATCAGGACTGAGCAAGATGGACGGGACACCCTGGAGCCCTTCTGTGGTCCTTCCCCACTAGGGGGCAGACACAGTGAGCCCTGTGGTAAAGAACAGCAAGCGGGTAGGTGTTAAGGAGAGAGGGATCCTGGACTGCAAGAGAGTGCAGGAGGGGCTGAGGGACACACACTCCCCCAGTGCACAAATTTCATGCACCAGACCTCTAGTCATTTATAACAAGTCAGACTTTCTATCCACCCTAGGTTTCTACCTATTCTAGCTGAAGTTTGATTAGCTTTTCCCCTAACTAGCTCATCTTCCTTTAGTGCTCACTGCTGCTCTGTGATGCTCAGTCATGAATAAATGCTGATCCACTGGAATAGAGGACTTAATTTAGTTCCTAATTTGGGAGTCACTCCAACCTCCACTCTTCATCCCCCACCCAAGTACAGTGTGCAGCATCTCCTCCATATAGTAAGGAGGATGTGGACAGCGTGTCTGGGTGTTTCAGGTCCAAGGCTTTCCCTTGATGTGGGAAAGAAAGCATCATCCGCACAGCGTAGAAAAGTCACACAGGAATGCACCCTCTGGCCTTGGCTTTCAGGCTATAAACCCATAGATTTTTCACATCCTTGGAAAATGGCAGTATCATATTTTTACATTAAAACTTGCAACTATATCTAGAATTTGATCCTTTAGCTATATTGTCTATATCTCTCCTAGGGCTTATCAATTAGTATAGAAGCATTTTTGCTGAGTGGAGCTTACTAAGCTTATAAGCAAATGGACAAAAGTCTCCCTGCTTTCCCCAATACACCTCTCTCCTCCATCTCCTCCTCTTCCCCTTTCTCTTCCTACTCCCACTTCTCTCCGCCTCCACTCCACCCTCTCCTCCTCCCTCTCCTTCTGCGCCTCCTCTCCCACCAGCTAGTCTTCGAGGGGAAAATTATCAGCTGTATATTTCCCTGTCCATACCGCCTTTATTGAATGCTTGTGAGATCTGGATTAAGGTCTTACACAGCTAGCAAAACCTTAATTATTTTTGCCTGTATTACTATATATCGAATCAATGTAACTTTTCAATAAAGGCAGTTCAATTCTGGACACTCCCTGATGATTTGGAGACACAAGCAACCCTGGTAATTATCCTAGAGTGTAGGAGGTTTTCTTATTTTATTTTTTTTCCTGGAGGGAGCTGGAAAATGAATCAGGTGCCTAGTGCATAATATTATCTTGACACTCTGCACTCATCAACTGTAAATGCCTGAGAGATGAGGTGGAGGGTGGGACAATGACACTACATCTATAGCTCTCTGGTAGAGGGAATCTGGCTCAAGTTTCCAACTTGCACTTGTCTATTGCACTCAAAACTCATCAGCCCCTTCCTTTTTCTAGGTCCTCAGAGAGTTACCTACAAAGCTTGTTAAAAGGGCAGAGTTGTGCAAAGAACCAACTGCACTGCATGCCAGAAGAACAGCAGACTTTACATAATTTTCCTTCCTCCTAGTCTCATGTCGGGCACCGGGTAGGCTAGATCTCTACAACATGGTGACCCTGACATTTTGCTGGTAGAAACCAGAGCACATAGACAGAAAGCAGAAGTTAACTGGAGAAAAAACTAAGCATGTTTGTGGAGGAGGAGGGAAAACAGCTTAATGGCATGTTGTCCAAATTTTTGACCTTTGACATTTCATGGGAAAGCAATAATCCCTTTGTGGTCCAGGTGAGGAGTAGGTATGGGTGAAAGGTAAGAGAGAAATTGGACTGTTTTTGTCCTCAGAGAGACAGGGGGCTGTCCAAGCACCAGTTCTGGAGTCAAAATGTCTAGGTCGAGTCATCAGTCACTTGCTATGTGGCCTTGGACAAGCTACTTAACTAAAAATGGCGCTAACAGTCTGACCTTCCTCTTTGGGTCACATGGGAGGCTTGAACAAGACAATTCATGTGAAGCGTTTGGTTCAGTGTCTTGCACGTGGTGCTCAATGAAGGTCAGCAAGTATTAGAGGGCATTAGTCGCACATGACCTCTGCACATGATTAAGACCATCTCGTCTTACAAGTTAGAGAAGAACCTTTCCATCAGCCTGTGATCACCCAAACACCTCAGACCTATTTTTACTCTTCCACCTGCCTTTGAAGAGATGTAGTGCCCTTGCAATCCCAGATTCCTTCATTCAGTGACTGTGGGTAGTACATGCAATGTCAGCTTGGTTTTAACCTTGTCATCAACGGACATTGTAATATTGAACCTCGAGCTTCTTTTCACTGGGTCCAAAATGAGAAAGAGTAGGGGTCAAGGCCTCTGAAAAGCATCCTTTGTCAATCCCAAGCTTCTCTCTGCTGGGCTGTGCGAAATAACCCTTACCATTCCTGATCTTTTTAAAAAATATATATTTTATTGATTTTTTACAGAGAGGAAGAGAAAGGGATAGAGAGTTAGAAACATCGATGAGAGAGAATCATCGATCAGCTGCCTCTTGCACACCCCCCACAGGGGATGTGCCCTTGACTGGAATCGAACCCGGGACCTTTCAGTCCGCAGGCCATCGCTCTATCCACTGAGCCAAACCGGTTTCGGCACCATTCCTGATCTTTACACAAATTACTTCACAGCAACCCTTATAGACAGCTTTGAGCTTTTCTATTTAACAGCCTAAGAACTGAGGTTCTCAGATGATGATGATTTGTACAGATTCACATAGCCTGGAAGAGAGCTGAGCTAGGACTCTGATAAAATCTAGTGTTCTTCCAATGGCTGATATCCCTTGAGGTTCACCCCAGCATTCTCTTTTATTTCTCCACACATTACTTTCTATTTTCATAATTTTTACTGATGTCTACAATCATAATTTAAGTGCTTGCCTTACCCTTATCCTTCCCTTCCTGCCCTCCTTCTTCTTCCATGATTCAAATCACCAGAAAATTTTGGATGAAATTATAGAATCCAAAAGAGGCTCAAGACCTCGTTGTAATTCTATAGAAATGAAACAAGAGCCCGAAGCCTGTGCCTAGATGTAACCAACTAAATTGTCACTCCTAAAGACATGATCAAGATTGTGCAGCTCACACAATACCAAATACAGATCATGTATTATAGAATATTACACTTGAAACCTATATAATTTTATTAACCAACGTAACCCCAAATAAGGTCAATACAAATATTTTTACAAAAAAGAATGCGCACGTCAGCCACTCTCTCAGCCTAACCTTTCCAACCTGTGGTGAGTAGCAGCTCACACAGCTGAGGACCCTAGAAAGGATCTTCGGGCTATTTTGTTGCAGTTGTCCCAATAGGAAAGCCTCCCTATGACCCACAGAAACTTTTCCAACTCTTTGAGCCAACTCAACCCTGACTGGGTAACACCACAGGGAGCCTTGGGTATACACCCATAGGCAGGGCGGGGATCCCAGGACACGAGAGCCAGTGAAAAATTCATCTTGGCTTCAAGTTAATAGTTAGATGGGCCACCAGGTGGGCCTCTCTGGACAGGACAGATCTGGAATCTCTGAGACAACCAGCTTTACTTCCCCAACTCTATGCTTTGTGAGAGAGGAGGTGGGGGCTGGGTTATACTTTCCCCCCTCAATGTGAAAATGAAAATATTTGCAAGAGTTGCCTGGAAGGAGGAGAAGACCACATCCCTACATCTTCCTCCCATACCTGCAGTCCTCCTTAGCTTTTCTTGGGCCTCTCACACTATTCTTCCCCAATGAGATCTGTGTGGCCCCCAATTGGCTTAAGGGGCATGACTGAAACCAGAGAACATGAAAAAGGGAGAGAGACATCATCACTGGAATGGTTGTGGAGAAGGGGAAGATACAGCAAATATTCAGCAATTGTTGTCATGTTCCAGTCTGGAGACAAAGCCATCATGAAAAAGGTTCAGAGCATGTCCCCTAGCAATGGGATGGAAACCACTGCTTTGATAAAAGATGGGCAGGTGGCCAGGACCGGTTTGGCTCAGTGGATAGAGCATCAGCCTGCGGACTGGAAGGTCCGGAGTTCGATTCCAGTCAAGGGCATGTACATTGGTTGCGTGCACAACCCCAGTGGGGGGTGTGCAGGAGGCAGCTGATCGATGATTCTCTCTCATCGACGTTTCTAACTCTCTATCTCTTTCTCTTCCTCTCTGTGAAAAATCATTAAAATCTATTTAAAAAAAAGATGGGCAAGTGGAGACACAGATATAAGATGAGCTAGTTTTTCCATGAATCAAACATCTGGATAAATATATTTTATATATTTCCCTCAAATATACAGATGTTTCCAACTACTCACACGTTAGGTGGCCCGCAGATGCAATGGCTTTGTCTAGAAGAAAAAGAATTTTCAGGGATTCTTCTAAGTGCTGGCATTTAGTTCTCATTTGACAGTTTCTCTGTTAAGTCACTTGACTTCGAAGAGACACCATCGCCTCTGATGGTAGGAAGGGAGAGAAATCTAACACACCTTCCAGAGTTCTGCTCAAACACAGCCCTCGATGAAACCTCGAAGGTGGCCACAAAGGCGCAGGAAGCCATTCACTATCAGAAAGCCTCTAGGCAGATGACTGCAGAGGCCTTGATCCACGAGGGGTTAACCAAACCTCTGCCTGCTTTGGTTTCATTCAACACTGCTGGTCATGAATGTTTTCATGTCAAAACATGGGGAACAGCCTAAAAATAATGCGGGTCGTCAGGATCCACAACATTCAGCAGTTTCCAATTGGATCTTTTGCCATCAGCTGCCTTCCATTCACACTGAGATGATTAGATTCTCATGTACTCATCACATTTGTGTTACGTCATGTCACATTAGATTTTAAGACATTGCTCAAAATGGGTTTGATGGGTGATCAGTTTCTGTTCTTAGACACAGTATCTTTTTTTTCTTTCTTCTCTACACCACCCCAATCAGGCACCTGCTATCAATTTGACTAGCACATAGCCAGAACGCTCGGACCTGGCTGGTCCTCCTGAGGGGCCCTGTGCATTTGTGCCAAAGGAATGTGTACGCACCGCAGATGGCTAGACGAGTAGGTAAGCGGTCATCACATCCAACCTGGTGATCAGGCCCCTTCTAGGAAACAGTGATGTGTCCTCGTGAAAAGCCAAGGTGTGGAGAGTCCAGACACCCCTGGAGGGTATGTCTGGCTCTACCAGTTAATTCTATGATCATGCAAAATTGTTCAACTTCTGTTTTCCCCCATCTTGCTCTTGAGTGGAGTACTAGCCCAGGTGTAAAGCCATTCATGTACCACCATGAAAACAGCAAATCATCTCTTTGTAAGTAAATTGGCTAGAGATAGAGCATATGGCCATGCAGTGTGCTCTTACTCTGCTGGTCTGTGGTACGTGTACCATGCTTACTCCCAGAGTTGGAAGCTTGGCTTACCTCTGAATCCATTTCCATTGCCACTGGAGCAGGCGGGCGAAGGGGAGCCTTGGGGCCTGATGACAGGGGCAAAGGCACTCTTCTGTTTGACAGCAGGAAAAACTGAAGAGGAAAATGGGAGGATGGAAGACGTGCTGGAAGATCCAACAGTGGGGCTTGATGACATGACTGGAAAGCAAATGCACAATCTTCTTTTAGAGAGATACACATGGAGAAGTTCCTTCTTCAGTGCATATAACCTTACACAGTTATTGAGAAATGACTAATTCATTCCAGCTATTGTTCCAGTTTCCAGGGATTTAAAAATGTGGAATGTGACACTGTCCCTGCCCAGAGCAATAAACAGACAAGGAGAACAACCACGAGGGTGATAATTTAATTGGAGGAACATACACAGCGAAGCAGACCTAGCGGGTAGGGTGCCCCTCTGCCTGGGGGAGTAGGAAGGCATCAGCAGTATGTGATATTATGATAGGTCTTGATTCATGAGGAGAAGCTCAACAAGAGAAGACTGAGACCGATATCTGGGAGGAAAAAAAAACCCCACCAAATCTACTCCAGAATGGAAACCTCTTTTTTTCTCCCTAAAATAAGTCCTGTCTGGGAGCTATCTATTTCCCTAGCAATTCTCAGGGCTCCCGAGTTTTGAGGAATGGGGTAACATCTTCTCAGAGAGTGACATCTCTACGGGCCACTTCCTCATTAAATGTAAAAGTTTATTAACATTTAGGAGATTACTTCCCTCTCCCTCTACTTGCAGAGCTCCTGGGAAATAAAGCTGTGAGTCAGCCTCCTCTGATGTAATGTGAAGGAAAAACACCAATATTAATGCTAAAATTACTTAAAGGAAGCCAAAAGCTAAGTGTTGTAATTTCAAAAAAAAATAAAAAAATAAAATAAAGGCAACTTACACAATGAAGTGCCCCACCTCTTAAAGTCAGATACTCCAAGTTACATCACACAAGAAGGTAATTTTTAAAAAATCTTCACCCGAGGATATCTTTTTATTGATTTTAGACAGAGAGGAAGGGAGGAAAGAGAAAAACATTGGTGTGAGAGAGGAATATCCATCCTGTACACGCCCGACCTGGGTACTTGCCCTGACCAGGAATCGAACCCATGACCTTTCAGTGGATGGGACAACGCCCCAACCAATGGAGCCACACTGGCGAGATGAGTGATTTATCTAAAATTGCTTATCCCTACGTAGTCCTAATTTTACCTTTTATCTGTAACTTGCTCAGGAAAGGGGTAAACTGAAATTCACATGGGTAACATTGTTCGACATAGCATCTTATAATAGAAGGCCAAGCTTCATGGACTCCTTTTAACGCCCTCTCCAGAATTCTGACCTGCCCAAATCACATGACTTGGTAAAAGAATTACTAGAACGCCATAGCAAAGCCCACATTAAGGCTGGCAGTGTTAACTAATTTCAGCTTCAGATCTTCAGTGGCCCAGCCTCTCCACAGTTAGATTTTGAAAGTAAGGACATGAGTGTGACATATGGTTAAAAGAACAAGTACAAGGTGAATTGAAGGTCAAATGTTCTGAGGTCCTATGTAAGACTCCATCTCACTTTCCCCTCTCTCATTACAAAGATATATTTCAGTCTACGTTCACACGATTCATGTAGTACAATGCAATCATACAGCATATCTCCAATATGTTTTTTACAGCCACACTGCATACCAAGTTTTCACTAAAAATGATTTATCTAAAAACTGCTTATCCTAATTTAAAGAGCTTTGCAGAAGGAAGCATCTGGGTATACCTCTGTCTTTCTTCAAATAATACGAATTAAAAAAAAAAAAGCTGGAAAGGAGGACAAAGTCCAGAAGAATCTCACGTAATACTTAAAGATACAAATGAAGAAGATATGGGGTTACTCTGGTTAAGCACTGGGAGTGAGTCCTAGTCATAGTTCCAAGCAACATCTCTCTGCTCACCTTGTTTTTAGCAACAATAAAATGGAGCAGGAAGAGAGGGAACCTCTCTCCTTTCTGAGAGGCACAGAATTAGAGGCTGGAGAAAAGCGGAGACTCAGGAGGGCCTGGCTCAGACCACAGTCCAATCCCTGCCACACTGTGATCCACGCAGGCTCCCAAACCGTGCCTTGATCTCTATGTCTGCAATAGAGAACCCCCTCATGTCCCACAGCAGAGGGGGCGGTTAAAATGGAAATTAGACACACACACAAACACCCCCACACACCCGAGCCTGCGTGTGCGATTGCATTTCCATTCAACATATGACTCACTTTAACAAATATTTCTTTCCTCATAACAGATCCAACTTAAAATGGGTTGATTAGATCAGATGTGGCTGCCTCTCAGTGGAAGGGGAGTCACCCCAAGTTTTACTAAATGGCATAAAAGAATTGTTGGGAGTTTGAATAAGCAGAGAACTATAACATGCCCACTCAGAATATTTTTAAACTATTTTTTTTGTCAAATGCCAAATTATATCCAAATTAGTTTTAAATTTAATGCAAACATAATAAAAATCTTAAAAAGAATTTTAGTTTATATGGGTCAACAAACATAACTATACTTATCTGTTTAAAGAAACAACACAATAGGCACCAGAAAGTTTTGTTTAAAAATTGTTTTAAGTAGGAAGGCATTTATCTTAACATATTAAGAGTTATAATAAATCTACATCAATGAAATAAGTGTTATGCTAGCATAAATATAATCAGACAACTCCTTGGAGAGTCCAGAAACAGACCTGAGTATATATATGAGAATTAAAATTTAATAAAGGTGACATTTCAAATTAGTGTGGAAATAAATGACTGGGAACTATACACTAGCCATGTGGAGACTAAATTTAGAGTGCTTCCTCATGTTAAACTCTAAAGTAAATCGTAGGGCATTAAAGACTTATTTGTAAAAACAAAATTATAAAGGTGCTAGTGGAAAATTAGGAAGGTTATATAATTTTCATAATCCTTTCAACCTCCAACAGAATGGCAGGAGACAGATTTGCTACAGGACAAAAAATTTCTGGAACACACACAGAAAAGGCAAACAACAAATTAGTGGAAATACTTGTGATAATTATCAGATGTGTCCAAATCCTCAATAGTTAATAGGCTTTTGTAAATTAATTAGAAAATGAAAAGCATCCCAAAGAAAAATGGGCAAAGGACACCAAAAGGGAAGTCACAAAGCGAAAAATGAAAATGATCACAAGGCCTTCCTAGACTTATAAATGTTCACACTGATTCATAATAAAATGCAAAGTAAAACAGCGCTGAGATGTTGTTTTCCACTTATCAAATTGATAAGGGTTAAGAAGAAATTAACAGGGCAGGGAATTAGGTCCTTTCCGAAGGGGCAGTGACCTCTCTGGAGAGACTTTGGCAATAAGTATCCAGGTGTTTTTAAATGTGCATTTCTGTTTTTAGCCGGGCAATTGAATTTCTAGAAGCTAACTGCAAGGGAATAATCATAAATGTGCAGAAATTAGATCCCAAAGCATTTTCACAATTGTGAAAAAGTGAGACATAACTGAAGTGATCATCAGTAAGTTCCCACGAAACAGGTCACTATGGAAACTAATGTTGGACAAGAATATTGAATGATATGGGAAGATATGCCTAGATGAATAAATCAAACAATAGCATATATGTCAAACCCACTAGAAGGATGTGATTTATGTCCAAATTTTTTTAACTTCATCAAAAGGTATGTTTATATTGAAAGAGAAGAGAGGGAGAGAGAGAAAGAAACATCTATACAATATAGGAACATTGATTGGTTGACTCTCATACACATCCCGACTGGGGATCAAACTGGAAACTTAGGCATGTGCCCTGACTGGGTATTGAACCCAGAACTTTTTGTTGTACAGGATGATGCCAGTGGTCGGCAAACTCATTAGTCAACAGAGCCAAATATCGACGGTACAGTGACTGAAATTTCTTTTGAGAGCCACATTTTTTAAACTTAAACTTCTTCTAATGCTACTTCTTCACAATAGACTCGCCCAGGCCATGGTATTTTGTGGAAGAGCCACACTCAAGGGGCCAAAGAGCAGCATGTGGTTCTCGAGCTGCAGTTTGCCGACCACAGCTCTAACCAATTGAGTCACCTGGCCAGGGCTACATCCAAACTTTTAATGACATACTAGTACATACTAGTATCTCTGACTGATGGGATTAAGAATACTCTTAAATTTATTCCTTTTACTTGTCCATATTTTCAAAATGTTCTACAATGAACGGGTATTACTTTTGATGTAAGAGAAACCAGTAAAGGCTATTCAAATAGACAAATGGAAAATCTCTATTTCTTTGGTAAAAAAAATAATATAATTCTTAGCAATAGGCATAATGTCTTGGATGTCAATGTTCCTCTTCGATTTAAGGCTTTCCTTCCTGTAAAATAGGTTTTCTGTTTACAGAAAAGCAGAGATTAATGAATTTTCAAATCCCTGGGGAAAGCTTGTTGATTGTAGTCACCTTTGCAAAGCAAACATCACTCCTAATGTCTAGGACACAGGCCTAGCTTCCTATTTGTAACTTGGGTAATTTTGCCATTTTTCTTCTACTCTTTCTTGGGCTTTATGGCAGAAACTCATTAGTTGTGCATCAGAACAGACACTGCAATTTTCAAAATGTGTCTATTCATGGCTGGAAGGCTATCTTTTAAAAGTTAACAGTGGTTATCTCTGCCGAGAAGTAAAGGGTGTCATTTTCCCCCCTTTTTACATATACACGCTTTTCTAATTATCTATAATGAGCATGTTACTATTGTAATTGGATAGTTTTTTCTTTCTTGGAGAAAAAGACAAAAGAAATATATCAAAATGCTAACAAGGTTTAAAAAAAATTTTAAACTTATTTTTGGAGAGAGACGAAACATCGATCAGCTGCCTCCTTATACACCCCCTCCTGGGAATCGAACCCACAATTCGGGCATGTGCCCTGGCAGGGAAATGGACATGCAACCTTTCAGTGCATGTGACAGTGCCCAACCAACTGAGCCACACTGGCGAGGGCAACAATGTGGTTATATTTATGATGAGAGTAGGTTTTCTTTTTAAAACTATTTTCATGGGCTCCAGTTTTTCTATAATAATCATTTAATAATCTACAACAGCAAATATCTTGATATTGATGTTTGAAAATATAAAAGTATTGAGGCTCAGGGCATAGTCTAAGACTATGTGAGTGAAGTAGGAGTCTCTGAGGACATGCTGGATTTTTGTCTTACGGATTTCGTTCCAAAATTTTGGATTTGCTTGGTGGCTATTCTGCTTTGGACAAAGTCGCCCCTGCGTGTTGCAGTTTGAGTGGGCCGTCTTTGGGGACACCAGAGTGCACCGATCTGGGAAGCTTGATCACACGTACCATTGAGAATTTCTCTGGACATGTCTCTCTATGGATAAAGGCCAAAGTAAAGGCCGGCACTCCTGGCCCAGGAATCTCTGTGAACATGGGGAGTTCAGGAAAAACCTCTTTTCTTCTTCTAAGGATTGATTGGCCTGCACGGTCCCAGCTGGACCTCAGCGGGCACACATCCTCCTTTGCATCGAGCCATTGCATTTGCTGGCACTCGGGGGCCTGTCAGCATTTCGTTATAACCCCCTATTGTCAGGGGCTTAGAATTCAGCCATAAAAAACTTGCACTGAGCTGGAACTTGGCACACAATGCTACCGCCAGGAAGTGAAGTTTGTATGTGAAATTGAAAAAACATCTGTTTGGCCATTTTTGAAGCAGTGTGAGAGCAAAAGCATTAAAGACGCAGGTTTCTGATACTCTGCATTGGCTGTAATGGAAGTCAACTTGACTAAAGGCTTGGCTTTATTTCTTTTTAATGTCTCTGGCAAGCGATTGTTCCATGGCCTGGCCTGGCTACATCATACTTTTTTTTTTTTTTTTTTTTTTTTTTTTAGTTTAAAAAATAAAATGAAAAATTATAAAATGCTGTTTTCAGACATATGCACCTGAAATGATAAAAATCCTTTCTTTCTTATTTTTTATTTTTATTTTCCAGAGATGTTAAGACTTAGCTGGTTAGAAATTAGAAAGACAGGTCAGATGTTATTGTAATGAACTCCGCAGGGTATTCTGTATTTTAGCAGTAGAGGATTTTATTGCAGTGTGTTAGTGAATGCACTGTTTGGTTTCCCATTCTCAGTCTGAAACTCCTTCAGACCCTCCCTCAGAAAATGAAGGCCCATGGACCACACACACCCAGTAGGCGCTAGGAGGAGGTGCTCCGCTAGGTTGCCCACTCCTGTTGGGCAGGGCATCTTCCTCTTTCTATTCTGTGCATGCTGTCTTCCTTACTTGTTGTTGTTAATCCTCACCTGAGGATATTTTCCCCATTGCTATTCAGAGAGAGTGTAAGGGATAAAGGGTGGGGGGGGGAGAGAGAGAGAGAGAGAGAGAGAGAGAGAGAGAGAGAGAGAGAGAGAGAGAAACATTGACGTGAGAGAAACACATCAACTGGTTGCCCTCCATGGGGAGTGAAATTGCAATTCAGGTATGTGCTCTCGACCAGGAATCAAACCCATAATCCTTTCATGCATGGGCTGATGCTCTAACCATTGACCCATGCCAAACAGGGCACTGTTTTGTTTACTTTAAAGACTTGGGTTTATTATTTTTCCTGTGGCTGTGGGATTGAGTGATCAAGAAAGGGTAGTGGAAGGAAGGTGTCAGTTGTTGGTGTAGGAAGGGTTCCTCCTTATCAAATGAATTATGGATAAGAACTATCAGGCAATTAACACCCAATGGGCATTTTCGTTTATCTATGTTTGTCTGTCTATCTATCTATCTATCTATCTATCTATCTATAATCTATCTATCCTCTCTCTCCAACTTTCTGCCATACTACACACTATATCATTATATTGGCCATTTTTATATGTTTTTTATTGATTTTAGAGAGGAAGAAAGAGAGAAACACTGATGTGAGAGAAAAACCCATATGCACCTAGACTGGTGATCCAACTTGTAACCTAGGCATATGCCCTGACTAAGAATTGAACCCACCACCCTTTGGTGCACAGGACAATGCTCCAACCAACTGAGCCACACAGACCAGGGCTTGACCATTTTTGATCTACAAAAATAACAATTTCATATGGTTTAACCAAATACACACTTTTTATTCATAAATGTCTGCTTAAACATGTGATATTACCATTTTGGAAATAAAAAAGAAGTTGTGCCGAAACCGTTTGGCTCAGTGGTACAGCATCGGTCTGCAGACTGAAAGGTCCCAGGTTCGATTCCGGTCAAGGGCATGTAGTTTGGTTGCGAGCACATCCCCGGTGGGGGTTGTGCAAGAGGCAGCTGGTCGATGTTTCTCTCTCATCGACGATTCTATCTCTCTCCCTTCCTCTCTGTGAAATATCAATAAAATATATATATATATTTTTAAAAAGAAGTCGTTTCATATGTTTCAGACTAATAATGTATTATAAATATGTGAAATATTTCTAACATTATTGAATAATTTAAAAACTTGGTATTCTGAATCTGATAACTTGTTCTAGTCTTGCTTTTGCTATTTATTGGCTATGAATCCTTGAGTAAGTGATTTAATAATGATTAATATCTTAGAGGAGAAATTGTGATAATTGTAATTATTACCATTATTGTATCCATATCATAAGGGTGTTGTGAGGATCTGACTGGACTGTACATGTGACATGCCTGATAGGCTGTTAACTTGGAATGCAATTATGAATTACTCTTATTGTTGTCACCACTGATAGGGGACATTATTTACACCATAGCTCTCTTGCCCTCTACCACTTGCAGGGGCTGTTGATGATGTGATCCGTTCTGCACACATGTCCCTGCTCCACAAAGATGCAGGAAGAAACCTCTCCAAGGTCTTGGCAACAGAAAAACCAAGTTTTTCTTGAGCTACTGAAAAAATACAGTGGACACTAATTCTTATAGCAAATAGCTCCTGTCTTTGTTTTATCATCTTGTTAAGTCTCTTAACCAAAATAATGGCTCCCTTGAATGAATGAATGAATGAATGGCATCCATACTTGTCCTTGGCTTCATCTAATTTTCTTATCCATAATTTTTCTTTTATCTCAGCTTCTTATATTTTCATAATACCCATTGATCACTATAATTCTTCCATTTTTGAAACAAGATAAGGTAAAAACAAGTGAAGAAATAAATAAATCAAGCAAAAGTTTTTTTTTTCTAGATCAGTCTGGTCTAATTGATCAGGATCATACAACACAGAACTCATGTCGTCAGATTTTAGTGGTACTAGAAGAACCAACCTCTACTGTCTCTGCTACCTGGTTGCTGTGTCTTGATCACATTCAGTAGGGTGCTGAGTGTGGTGAATCAAACAGATATCCCAGAAAGAATTCATGGGTGTGTATCTAACATAGACCCAAAGGCTGAGAGGCAGCTTCCATATCCTTGGCATTTCACTTCCTGAGCTGTGGTGGAAGGGGCTGTGTGCTGACCTTGACTCACCCTTGTTACTGGAGTGAGGGAGCCAGTCTGGGTGAGCAGAGGATCTGCTGCAAAGCCTGCCGCAAGATCTAACATTTCAAGAACACCCCACTCACTCACTCAGACTCTCCATGGTGGCTTCCCTCCTGGCCTGAGGTACTCCCTAAGTAGGCTTGAAAAACACGTTCTCTTAGCTCGTGTAAGTTCCAAGTTTACCCCTGAAAGCAAGCTGATTGAGTTTTCATATCCTTCTGGAACATCTAGCTTGCTGCTAGCCCAAAGATCAGGATTGGGAGGTTCTGTCTCTCCATTCATTTATTGATGGGCCCTCAGTTGCTTCCATATCTTGGTTATTGTAAATAATGCTGCAGGGAGCATAATGGTGCATATATCTTCTTAAAGTAGTGGTTTTGTTTTTCTGGCTAAATACCCAAAAGAGGAATTGCTGGGCCATGATAAGCTTGCACAGTGACAGAGGGCTAGACTTAGTGTGGTAATCACACTGTAAAGTATATAAATATTGTACACCTGAAATCAATGTAATATTGTACACCAACCATAATTAAATTTTTTAAAAAAAGGTTTTATCTCCATGTATCACTCTCACAAGTCGTCAAATCCATCTCTCTAGAACAGCAACTTTCACACAGTATGCCACAAGAATTTTATAAACATGCACTACCTGACCATTTAGTCAGGGGCACTGACCTCTTTCCCCTTAGATTGTAAAAAAAAAAAAAATGACAACAGCCAACATAACAATAGCAGTCTGATTGAATGAATCAAAATTGTACTTATTTTTGTCAGATCAGCAATATATATATATATATATATATATATATATATATATATATAGTGCTGCAGAGTTTTAGAAATTAGTTTATGTGTGCCATGAGATGAAAGGGGTTGAAAATTGCTGCTCTGGATGGAGGAGAGAACCATGTAACACTGTGGGGATGCACAGAATAACTTGAAGTCATAACTTCTATGTTGAAATGATTACCCTGCCCTATTCCAGCTGTGTGGTCTCAGGCAAGTCAGTGACTTGCTATGCACCTAAACCTCCTCACCTGTAATAATGGTATAATAACACCGACCTCAGAAAGTTCTCATGAGGATTAAATAAAACATCATATCTGAAAACCCCTGGTGAAGAGCATACATTCCTCTTCATGGAGTCATAATTCTTCTCCTCTATCTACACAAGCTACATATGCTCTTTGTCTGTTTTTTCAAAAAAGGAAGCATTTCCCCTCTTCCCTCTCCCCCCAACTGTCCCCTGCCCCCGAAGACTTGGAGTAACCAAAGGAGCCCAAGTCTAGCAAAGGGAAAAGAACAAAAGGCAGGAAGGATAGGAATTGGGCTCTTCCTTTATGAGACAGTGAGATGTAGGAGGCCAACCCTCCTTCAAAAGGCTGAACAGTAAAACGCAGGCACAGAGACAGGGAGAGGCAGAGTGGAGAGGGAACTTACTTCCATAAGGGGAGCCTGTGGGGGAGCCATTTAGAAATCCTGGTGACCCTGGGACGCCCAGGTTGGCCATGGGGACGTTGCTGTAGCCATTCATACTGTTACTGGAGGTGCTGTAATTAGACTGCTGAGGGGTAGAGCTGGAAGAGTAGCCCCGAGGAGAGATGCTGCTTGTGTTGCGGATGTAACCTGGACAACCAAGAAAAGGCCCAGTAAATGAATTAATGAGCACACATGGTACAGAGCAAATATGGCAGCACAGATCCACATCAACCCAGACTACAGAGCACCCCCAACCTGACCCTGGACAGGGGTGGAAAGTGCGCATCTTATCTTCATCCTTTAACTCCTTCCTTTCCCTTCCTCATCCTACCCAAGGCCATGCCCCTCACAGTCCCTCCTTCATCTGCTTTTACATTTGCAGTCAACCTCACCAGCTCATACCAAGGAATGAATGACTAATGGCAGTGTATACTGTCCTCTCCCAAATCATATTTCATATAACACTAGAGCCCTATGACATATTAATAAGTATCACTTAGAAAAGCATTGTCTGGTCAAACAAAGTTTGGCAGATGTTGTATACTGTAGCCATTCTTTGGAGATTGGCATATGAAGGACCCAAAGAATTCCTAAACTCATTGAACTTTGCTAACCTAGTATTTCCCAAATGAAACACACCATAGCATCTGTTCTGGGCGTGGTGGGGAAAAGGCATCCTAATAACACCTCAAGGGCCACTAGTATCCTATAGATCACAGCTTTGGGAATGTTCAAATTTGTTGCCATGCCCTGGGTGGGGGTGGGAAGCATTTTCATTCAAAAAGTGTTGATAAGTCCATTTAAATGAGCTGTTCTTTGACCAAAGACTTGGAAACATCAGCAATGGAGTTGGTAAATCCAGCCTCTAAGTGGCATAGGGGAAGGGACAATGAATCCTCCTCATACTTCTAAAACCCTGGCACAGAGACATTACCTAACCTATCCTGAAGACATCCACTTTGAGGAAACTGTCTCTAGGACTATTTAGGAAATAACCAAAATTTTAAGAAAAGAAAAAAAGAGGAAATATTACATCCCACCCACCCTTCTGCAAGAAATCACCCTGGACATAAGAATGAGGCGTTTCCATCCAATGGGTGAACAAAATTAGAAATAAAATTACCTCAAAGTTAGAGACATTATTAAGAATATTTACTTCTAAAAATGATTTATGACAAATTTAGTACCTTTCAACCTCAAGGACAAAAATATTTACATGATATACTTTACATGTAAAAGCACAGGTAACTGTATAAACTGGTTGCTATTTTTTGTATCTGAGGGAATACACAAAAAGAAGTTGCCAAATAAAACTAAGCCATTCTCCCCTTGGTTACTAGGAAGAGAGAGTTGTGTATCACAAAAAATAATGTCAATAACCCAGCTTCTTTACACTATTCAGTCTGATGATTACAATGGTAGAAGTATAAATTTTATTCAAATAATACCTGTAAATCTGATTCAGTGAGCCTGAGCTTTTCTAAAATCATAATAGTCAGTCTGGTCCTTAAGTATTTCCAAGTAAAGGCATTGTACCTATTACTTAAAAAGCTCAACATCTAATAATACACTGCTTATAATCTTGAGATAACCCAATAGTATATGAGTGGATTTCTTATTTGGGGACACACTCTTTTGATGGTGTCTAAATCAAACTTTAGCTCCCTGAACTCAAGCAGAACTAATCTTTGAAATGTATACATTGTTTGGATTTTGACTCCGAGAAAGGTAGTACCTTGATTATTTCCCTGTGTTGACTCTGAGATGCTGACCCCAAGTTGGCTGCCATAAGAATTGATGCCCATCATGCCACTGTGAGCTGGAGAGCTGGAGAGAGCGGGGATCTGGCTGGGATTCCTGGGGACACTGTAGAGGGCTTCAGCAATATCTGCGGCTCGCTTCAAAATGATGTCCTGTGGGGGAGGGGGTAACAATTATGTCCTACAAAATGGCAGGTTGGGGTGAGCATTTCATCAACAGTCAAACTTGGCCTAGAGTACAGGAGGTGAGCTCCTAACCTGGTTATTGTGTGGTGTGCCATAGAGGGCCTCCACGAGATCTGCAGCTCTTTTTAACAGCATTTCCTAGAAAAGAAAAGAAAAAGAGTGGTCTATAAGCAAAGGAAGAACCCCAAATGGCAAACAGAAAGGAAAATTGTGTATAAAACGTCCAGACATCCCCCTAAAAAAGTGGTTCTCAACCTTTTTAATGCCCCGACCCTTTAATACAGTTCCTCATGTTGTGGTGACCCCAAACATAAAATTATTTTTGTTGCTATTTCATAACTGTAATTTTGCTGCTGTTAATGACTCATAATGTAAATATCTGTTTTCTAATGGTCTCAGTGACCCTGCTAGTGGTTCTCAACCTGCAACCCACATTTGAGAACTGCTGCTTTAGAGCCTAAGACCATTGGAAAACACAGATATTTACATTACAATTCATAACAGTAGTAAAATTACAGTTATGAAGTAGCAATGAAAATAAGTTTATGGTTGAGGGATCACCACAACATGAGAAACTGTATTAAAGGGTCATGGCATTAGAATGGTTGAGAACCACTACCCTAAAATGTAAATAACTAGCCAAGAGGTCCTATATTTGGTTTGAGAGGTAGAATATCATACATGTAAATCCCTCTATAAATATGTATCTACATTCGTGCTTTCAGGGGAATCTCTCAGCCCAGCCTGTGCCCTCTCGTAGTCCAGGAGCCCTCAGGCGATGTCCAACTGACTGCGTAGGCCTTCTCCCATGGGAAGCGGGCCTAAGCCTACAGCTGGCATTCGGACATCCTTAGGGCTGCAGCAGAGGCAGGAGAGGCTCCCACCACCATCCCTGTGCTTGCCGGCCATTAGCCCAGCTCAGGGCTTCTGGCTGAGCAACACTTCCCCTGTGGGAGCACAATGACCACCAGGGGCAGCTTCTGCATTGAGTGTCTCCCCCTGGTGGTCTGTGTGTGTCATAGAGACTGGTCGTTCTGCTGTTTGGTCGATTTGCATATTAGCTTTTTCTTATATAGGGTATGGAATTCCTCTAAATAAAATGGATCCATAAAATGTGGTGCAACCAAAACAGAAAACAACCAAATTGGAGGCGGAGTTGGTTAAAATTAATAATGTAATGGAAGTTTTATTAAGAACTACTTTCCAGGCCATTTCATTAAAAAACTTGGTACTCTATCTAATTAATCAAGCATTCTTAAAATGATTGATTGACCTGTGTTTAGCTGCTTGCCAAGGAGTTGTCCATAGTACTGAAATTCTCTTGGCAATACCTTCTGCAAAATTTTATTCTAATAAAGATGAATTCTTCCAATAACATTTCCCCCTGTTCATTTTAACCAGAGAGAATTGGTATTCAGTAATCCCTTTCCTCTCATTTTGTCTTTTCCACCTCCTGTTTTTAACAGCCTTTTAAACTGCTATTAACCTACTTTCCAGATATCACCTAATTTAATAGTGGGGCTGGGGATTTTTCCAACTGGAAATAAAAGTATGATGTAGAAGCAACTGTGGTACTTAAATTTTACTCACAGTAGAGAAAACAGAGCATAGCATGTATGTGCTTAAAATGCAAACACAAATGTTAAAATGTATTAATTCCCCATTTGTTGAATACCTAATAAATTGATGTATTTTTAAAAAGGAAGCTAAAATAGTGGGATAGATTTTAATAAGAAAATTCATTTAAAACTTCATATAAATTGTAGATGGAGGTGTTTTTCACTTCATTAAATGTCTGTATACATAGTAAGTCCTCAGTGAATACTTGACTGAGGACTAATGTGTCCCTGTAATTATGTGTAAATAAAATTATATTTAAATACAAAGGAGTGAAAAATTACAGTTTTAAGCAATTATACCATTATTTATTTTCATCAAGTTGGCAGTGTTTTATAAGCTGAATACTCACAGTGTATCTGTTTTATAGGCCCAAGTTTTCAGATTTCATATTTCCTCAGAGATTAATCATATTCTATTTCACCGTTAGTAAATATTTTATGTGCATCTTGTATCTAAAGCTTAGCCAAATTTCAAGACCTAACTTAATTTTAGAGGGATTTAAGGGACTGTATTTATCTAAATTTGCTGAAATCCTACAAGACGGCTTTCACATGTTAATTTCCGAAGTGTTTTACCTTCGCTAATCTCTCAGGGTCTCCAGGATGCCTTGGGATGACTTTCTGCAGCCTCTGGAAGCCATAGTCTATGGTGGGTTCATTTAATGCTGAAAAAGAAAAGTCCTCTTTTTATTCAGTATTAATCCTCTCCACAAAACAAACTTCTCATTAAGTCTTCTGTAGGTCATAGAAAGGTTCTGATATTACCTGTCTAATAATTGATACATGATGATATAATCAGTTAAAGATTTTTTGTTATTGACATTGGTTAATTCACACATATCTTTGGAGTTAATGGTAACTTAATGCTTTATTTCCATAAGAATGAGATTGCAAAATTTCAGAATTATTAAAATTACTTTATAACTTCTGCCTTGAATGCACACACTTGTAATCTTCTGCTCAGTCTTACATAATCAAAAATATTACACAATAAACTCTTCCCCAGTTTCTGAAGACAACAAATGACCTTTGCATGCTTCTTCCTTCCACCCATCTTCTCTTTCCCAAGTATGTCTTTCTCTCCTATTTGTTCTTCTCAAAATATAATTTTTTCATATATACATTGATATATGAACTTTCCATGGGTTTATTCTCCTTAAGTCCTGTTCTTATGCATAATACACTTTCAGATCATATTTCCAATTATATTTCATCACATGAACATTTGTTTAATGTCAGCTCCACCATACACTGCAAATTCCAAACTTGTTTTGCTTTACCACTGTGTTCTCTCTGTTGAAGACAGTGCTTGGCACACAGCAGGCACTTAGTGTCAACAATACTAAAGTAAGTGAATAAATGAGTGAATGGATAACATATTTCAGCATTTCTACTATGCTACAGTTTTTTTGTTTAAAAAAATATATATATATATTTTAATTGATTTTTTTTACAGAGAGAAAGGGACAGGGATAGAGAGTTAGAAACATCGATGAGAGAAAAACAATGAGCAGCTTCCTCCTGCACACTCCCCATTGGGGATATGCCCACAACCAAGGTACATGCCCTTGACCCGAATCAAACCTGGGACCCTTCAGTCTGCAGGTTGACACTCTATCCACTGAGTCAAATCGGTTAGGGCATATGCTACAGTTTTTGAAGTAGATTCCTTTATACTTCTTCCTCTCTTTCTTTAAGTTTTAAGTTTGTGGTTTAAATTTTGTGGTTTTGAAATTAATGCATGATAAAAGTAAAGAAAAAAGATACAAAAAAAAGCATTAATCACCTGCACTCCTGTTATGCAGCAGTAAACACAGTTCCTTTTTAACTTCCCTTTCTGCATATGTTTTATGAGTATTTGTTGCTATTACTCTAACAAAACCACAGCTCTTATTTAAAAATATAAACAATTTTGAGTATCAAAGTAAAAATAAAATCACTCACAATCTCATCAGTTTAGAAATGATGTGGGTTAACATTTTTTGCTTATATCCTTCTAGATTTAACACACACATACTTAAAATTATTCAGAGACATACTATTCACACTGGTACATAACCTACTTTTATCCATTTAACAATATAGCAAACTTTTCCCCAGGTTATTAAATAATCTTTTATAACATTATTTAATATCCCTGTGTATTTTCACTATATAGTCTATAATTTATTTAAATAGTTTCCTAGTGTTTGCATTTAACCTGATCTTAATTTCTCACTATTATAAAAATCAGAGCAAAAATTATTCTTTGTGTATAGCTTTAATTATTTCAATTGGAAAATTTCAAGAATTAGAATTACTTGACCAAAATTTATCATTATATTAAGGCCTTTCACACATAATGTTAATCACTCCTAATAAGACTAAAAATTTATACTCCCTTCAGCAATGCATGCCATCATTTTAACTTACATTTGTTTATTCATCAGTGAAGTTGAATTTTTTCTGTACTTGATTTTAATTTATTCTCTTATGAACTACTTATTAATAATTTCTGCTCTCTCTTCTTTTGGGGATTAGTCTTTTTTAACTTGTAAAAACACTTTTAAATTAATATTTTTAACACTCTGACTGTCACTATGTTACAATAACATATCCCAATGTGTTCTTAGGTATTATATGTAGATCATAGACCATCCCAACTCTAAATCTGGTAAGTACACACACACACACACACACACACACACACACACACACACAATGTGTGCTTGTGTTTACATATTCATACATATAAGAGTTCTTCTTTAGGTCCAACAATACAATGTGCATTGTTTATCATATAGGTAGTAAGTTTTTTGTTGCTCACTTTTGTTTTGTTTTTGCTATGTCACTTTTTTGTTGTTTTTTTTATTATGACTATGATTACCCTCTCAACCACATTTGCTAACAGTTTTTCTAGAACCTAAAAACACTTTAGGTTTCATATGTCTGTGCAGACAGTGTCTATGAGAGTAATGTGGCAATACATGGTATAGTCATTAATGGAATCAGCTCTATGCCCAGCTGGGGTGGCTCAGTGGTTGAGCATCTACATGTAAACCAGGAGGTCACAGTTTGATTCCTGGTCAGGGCACATGCCTGGGATGCAGGCTCAATCCCCAGTGTGCAGGAGGCAGCCATCCAATGATTCTCTCCCATCTTTGATACTTCTATGTCTCTCTCCCTCTCCCTTCTTCTCTAAAATCAATAAAAAATATATTTTTTTTTCAAAAAGAGAATCAGCTTTAGATCATGACCATTATAAACAGAAGCTCACCAAAATTAATGGTCAAGATCTAAAGCTGATTCTCTTTTTGAAAAATATATATTTTTAAAAAATATATATATTTTTGAAATATATTTCAAAATTATTTTAAAATAATTTTGCCATCAAAATTAAATGAAACAATTTGTATGATGCCCTAGCACAGTTCTTGGCATGTAAAAGAACTTAACTAATTGTAGCTATTTGCTATGTTTTTTTCATTCTTAACTTGTACATTAATAGCATCTATATGTTATGACCATTTTGTCTCCTGTTGATGGACAAATTGATCCCATTTAATTATTTTAATCCCATTTTTGTGTTGTCTAAAACTCCCCAAATAGTGTCTAAAAATGAGGATAGGGTGGGTATTTTTGCTTGCTGTCTTCTAAATGACACTAATGTTTCACCACCAAATGTGGTGTTGGCTATTTGAGACAGATATTAGTTAGCATGCTTTGATAAAAGATTTTATCAGAACTTACCAGAATTTCAGAAAATTACAATCATATAATGTTCTCCTGATATTTCCACAATTAAATGTTTATTCATGAGTGTGGTATATAAGTTATTTAGTATATTTCTGGATTCAATTTGTTAATATTTTCTTAAGACAATTGGTGTGAATATCAAATCAATTAAATTACTGAGAATAGTGCCTGGCACATAGTGTCAACAAATGTCAGTTATTATTATTGTTGCTAGGAATTTGTGTCTATATCAATAACTGGGATTGTGCTCATGGTGCTCTCCAGCCTCTGATTGATTTTTATTTTATACCAGCTTTGGACAGTAAATTGAAAAGCTTTCTATATTTTATCCTATGCTCCATAAAACTTTTATAGCATGGATATTACTTCTTGACCAAAAGTTTGAAAGAACCCCAGTGAAATTGCTCTGTCAAAGTTGCCAAATAACATTTTAGCCAAACCAAGAGGCACTTTCCATTCTTATCTTAAACTCAAGCTAGCATTGGACACAGGAAATACTGCAACCCATGGGATTTCCCAGATACACACTGCCCGGTGTCACTCTACGTTTGTAGCGATGCTACCTCGGCCCGCTTACATGACTGCTCTTCCTCAGTGTCTTACGGATGGGATGCTCTTCACCACAGTTGCCAAGACAGTCTTCAGCTCAGCTACACAACTCCTGCTCAAGCCTCATCAGTGCTCCTATGCTTCCTATGTCAAGCCACATGCCGACTATCACAAATCTTTATGTCCAGTGCAGATCACTTGCCTGAGATTCAGCCTATCTATTCCAACTACGGTCTGGAAATTTCCACTTGGATGTCCCCTAGACTCCTCCCACTCAAGATCCCCAAGCCCAAGGGATTCTCAGTAAATTGTCCATCAGCTTGCCAATCGAAAACCTTGGAATCATTCTTAGTATCTCATTATCATTGTATTTTTTAGGGAAATCATGCATGTCATCAATATTTTAAATGTTCTAGCATTGATTCTACAATAGTTAGTAATTGGTGTAAAATCCAAATCCTCTATTTCTGGTTCTCCCCCACCTCTTTGTTGTAACTTTCTTAATAGCCATATTTCTAATTTTATCTTCCTTTTGTTTCTAAGAAAATACCCTAAAATTTCTAGGTGGTTAGGCATTAAATTGTTAATTATTTATTCTAGTTAATTGGATTGGGTTTTAAAAAGGTGGCTTAGAGAATATCTGTGTTTTGGAATGTATTAAGTGTTTTATGAATTAATATATATTAGTCTGTATTCTGTGGCTAATGCTTCAAATATATTATTTAATATATCTTTTGATCAGATATATAATAATTGAGGAATATGCAAATTGTCTGTTACTCCTCAACATCATGACCAATCGCAGGAGGGTGCCTGTGCATGTGTGTGTGCGTGTGTGGCGGGGTGCTGCTCCGGAGATGGGGCGGAAGTGGGGAGGCTCCCAGAGGAGGCAGGACCATCCTGTGGTGGCTGGGGTGACAGCCTATAGTGCCCCCCCCCCACCTCACCAGTCCTTCGCCACCCACTGCTCACACTCAGAGGGGTTGAGGGCTGGGCCATGCATGCTGGAGCTCTGCATGGAGAGGTTCTGGTGTCAAGACAGGGTGGGAGTATGAGATTTTGCATGCTGAGCTCCTAGTTTTATACATAAATGCTGCTATAAATTTATCCTTCCCCATATCCCTGTCTTTCTAATAGTTTTACATATATTTTTCCCCTCTAGTGATTAGGAGGATACACATCCTATTTTAATTTAATTTAAAGAAATACCTTTAGATTTCTTAAAAGATATTTTATTTTTTCTAATTACTTGAGTCTGTTGAGCCCCTTCATATGTAAAGATTTTTGCTTATCCTTAACTTCCTGACCTCATTCTCTTTATTTTTATGTCTTTATTGTTAGCTAATATTACTGTTATTAAACTTTGGATGTTCAGTATCTTTTAGACATTAATTTTCATATTTACATTAAGCTTCATAGTCATCTTAACAATAATTTAAATACTCTGTATTTCACTGCACTGTCTGCTGCCCAGTATTTTTCCCCCCAAAATATATTTTATTGATTTTCCACAAAGAGGAAGGGAGAAGGATAGAGTGCTAGAAACATTGATGGAAGAAAAACATCGATCAGCTGCCTCCTGCACCCCCCCCCACACACACACACTGAGGTTGTGCCCACAACCAAGGTGCATGCCCTTGACCAGAATCGAACCTGGAACTCTTAAGTCCCCAGGCCAATGCTCTATCCACTGAGCAAACTGGCTAGGGCATGTCCAGTACTTTTGTGATACCATAACCTTTCCACTCTTGTGTTCTTCATTGATTCAATTCTCCCGCAGTCAGGTTGTATCAGTAAAAATAAGAGTTGAAATCTGTCTGAGCCCTTGAAATAAGAGAGTTTCTTTCTGTCTTCCACACACATAAAGGCTAACTTCTCTGGGGCAGCTTGTTAAGTCTACTCTCCCGGGCTCTGCTCGCGTCCCTGGCTTGAGGTGGGGACAGCAGAGGCCCAGGAGGTTTGGTCAGGCCTTCTTACTGTCACTTCCGGCCCTGCTCTCCTTCTCCCAGAGGCGAAGGATGAGTTGGTTTTCACACGTCTGCCAACACAGCCCCATGCTTCTGGCATTCTGATCATACAACCTAGCTTCAAACCTGAATACTACTCCCCTTATGGTTATGTTTTATTGAAAATATCCTCCTCTATATTTGCGTTCACATTACCATCTTACCCAGAAACACATGTGAGAAGACCTGGGTGTGTAACTGGAATCATTCTGTAAACGTGTTTTCACCACTTAGCATTAGAAAAACAGCAATTTCTGCAGTCTTTTTCTTTAATAACAATATTTTTAGTGGCAGTAATATTCCATCGTGAAAACCGTTATTACCACGGTTAGAATTTACCGAAGGCTTACCATGGTACCCGCGCTAAACCAAGCCTTTTACACACATTAGCTCATTTACCCTCATGACAACCTCATGGCGTGGGTTCCATCTCCATTTTAAATGCGGTGCCAGGCAGTGGAGGTGGAATCTGTACCCCGGATTCTCTAGTCTAAGACCTATGCTCCTAACTTTTCCTGCTGTCAGCTGGAGGTGTTGCTCCACGCCCCAGCCAGGCGCTCCGGCAGCCCCGGGGCCAAAGGCTACCGCTCTGCACTCAGCTACTGGACCAGAGCTGGCGAAGAGCAGAGAAGGTGTTGCAAAGTGGCCGTGCCACCCTCTGTTTCCTGTCACCCATGCCTACACCCGCCATGCTTCCTCCCCAGCATCCATAAAGCCCGGCAGACCTGGAGAGGGAGCCTGGGTGCCTGACTTCCCTGCCACGGTGGGACGAGGCCCATTTGGGATCAATCAGTGAGCACAAACAGCTGCCCCGTGCTGCAGGGCGAACAAGACCTGGTGACAAAATGCTTTAAATCAATCACTGCCTGGTCTCTCGTCAAAGAGACACCATTTCGTTACCTAAGGTGATGATTTCCTATATGGAGAGAACGCAAATCATGGATATGGGTGTCCTCACCATGTGCTCACCATAAAGTAAGGGACTGGCCACACAGTTGAAAATGTAATCCCCCATCCCCCAACCCTTTCTAAGCCACCCACTCTCTCCATTACTGCCCTTGTCCCTTCCTTCCCACTTGCATGGCTGGGCCTCACCCATCTCACTAGAGCTCTAGCTGCCACCAGGGCTCCTCTGCTCTTATTCCTCAGTCCTTTCTCTGCCCGCAGAGGGTTTCTCTAAAGCTGGGTTCATCACTACGCAGAGGTGGGATGGAGAGGATGGGGTTCCTTTTCATAGAACTTACCTCACATTTGTACCCACTGCTCTCTCCTATTAGAGAGAGCATGGGATGAGGTCTGGTTTGTCTTGCCCACCCCTCCTCATTCCCCTCCTAAATCAGAAATAGAAGACTATCTTGACCACATTGGGTCAGCAGTTTGTTTTAAACCGAATGTGTAGATTAGGCATACCCATCTGTTTCCTAGGTTGAGTGTTTTGTTTTATTTTGTTTGGTTTGGCTTGGTGGGCTCTGCCTGACTTCATAGGCACCAGCTGTGGTATGGGTTATGTGTGTAGCCAAGATGAAAAACACTGCAATAAAACACACTGTCATCTTTATGGACAGAGAATAGCCACACATGTGTACACACACACACACACACACACACACACACACACACACACAGAAACACAATGCCATTTAATCAAATGCATGTTGGAAGTAAAAATCAGAAGTCAAAACTGTTTAGTTAACACAAAACCATAAGAGGAAAAGTCAGTGGATGTTTCAAGTGTTCACCTCGAGGTTGGACAGTAAGTTTTACTTAAACTGACTTCCCAACTGGCCAGTTGTTTTTGTATCCTATGGATTCAGCCTCATCTTGATTCTGCTTCCCACCCCACCCCCCCATGGTGTTCTCTCTTTCCAGACCTGATGTGAGGCAAGTAAACCTCAATCAGCTACAGAGGTGCCCACGACCAGCACCAAGAGGGTCTCTGAGGGCCAACCAGATCATTAGCCACCATCATCAGTGTGAATTTACAACCTCTCACACCACGTGGAGTGTGGGGGCTGTGAGGCCCTGCCCACCCTGGCTGACAGGGACACAGAGAAATGCTGGCAAGGCAAAAACAGAGTAAATTAAAAATACACTTCAATCTATAGGCTCTATTTATCTATGTCTTTCTTCAGTAACATAACATTAAGGTAAAAGGTCACATCCCCACTGAAATATAATTTATATTTACCTTTTATTAAATAATTATGGCATGGAATGAAGTTAAATATTACAGGAGGTAATCAAGGGGGAATTCAATAGAGAAAACTCAGACATGAGAATTTCGTCTTTGCTATACATAGAATGTCTTAATCCTCCACTGGGAGTCATTCGGGTTTGCTTAAGGAGTTTAATAATACACATTTCAACTGCCACAGAATCTAAATCCCATTTGGATCAGCCTTGGAAAAACTTTCATCAATACCTTGAGATTTCATAATATTTCTCCCGAGAGCTTGGATCTTATGTGTCATTTCTCATTTGATTGTGGGTATCAGATATAAGGTTACTTACATATTTTGGACCCAACAAATAGATGTAGACTATGAGCAATGTGTGAAGAGTTTCTTTGATAAGTAAATAGTACTTAACTAAAAATATCTACGGGAACCACTCATTTAAAAATAATCATAAAAGCTGGCTGGCACTCAATACTAATTTTCCCAAAAGGCTGGTGAGATGTATAAATCCTATATGCTATTTTTCATTTCCTTAAGAGGAGGCACAGATAACAGATAATGCTTACTCCAGCTTTTGTCTTCACTTCTGTTTCCCCAAAATATAGGGGACACTGGGAAACATGGAAAGGGGACTCATTGCTAGTCCTAGTCAACCCCGAAAAAGACAGAATTTGCACTGCAGGCAGGAGGTACTTACACCCTTGAGCAATAAAAGTACTGATCACCAAGATGGCAACATCAAGGACTGATGGAGTTCTTTTTGAGAGGAGACAACTAAGCTGATGGGATGAGGGAAGATTCGAGTGCTCACTGGGCTGCCAATCTGGGATGTGAACCTAGGATTCAGTTTTCTTAACCAGCCTCCAACTGGAGCCTAGAGTCGTCATGGAGTTTGTAGCTGGCCATCAAGACTTTTATGTAGACCCATAAAAGTCTAGAAAGTTTGAGCCCAGATGTGTGTGTGTACATATGTGCATTCATCTGCAGCAAGGGATCCTCACTCTTATCAGAAGTGCCCAGTGCCCAGTGTCTCCTGAGGACTCTAGCCCACAGAACTATGGGATCCCTCCAGTCCTACTCTAAATCACAGCCTTAAGAATTAAGAAAGCAATGGGGAGGGGGGAAGCTTGCTAAAAAAACAAAACTAAAATCTGTGACTGCCAGATAAGCACCAAATCAGAAGATGTACTTTGACATGCAAGTAGAGGAGAAAACCCACATCAGGAATACCTTTCTATGTGGTCAAAGGTGGTCACTCCATTGTCAGGACTGGGAGGCATAAAAAAACAGCCTGCCCTACTCTTCATGTGTCCAACATTCAAATGCTACATTCACCCGCCTGGCAAGTATCAGTAGTTGAGTATTTATGAACCAAGAGGTCACGGTTTGATTTCCAGTCAGGGCACATGCCCAGTAGGATATGTGTAGGAGGCAGCTGATCAATGATTCTCTCTCATCATTGGTATTTCTATCTCTCTCCCTCTCCCTTCCTCTCTGAAATCAATAAAAAAAAAAAAATTAAAGGCTACATTCAATTAACGTTTTAATTCTCCCATGTCATACTTTTTTTATATATAGCATTTGATGGTGAAATGGAGATAAAGTCAGCATGGCCTGGGCTCTGTTTTAGTTCTAGACCCTGACCTATGACCAGGCTAGGGGGACTTGGCTTCATTTCTTTGCAAAGACAAAATATTGGGTTAAATGGCCTCTAAAACCCTTGTAAGTTGTTGCATTATGTGGTTCTAAGACCATGATTTGCTTGAAGCAGTGAAATTCTTTGTGGAGTGGAGATGGGTGGGGCTGAAGTCATTAAGCTGTTGAATGAAGTTGTCTGTAACCTTTGATACATTAAAATCTCTCCCTACATCTGTTCGTTTCCAGGTAGCAACAGTTCAGTGTCACCAATTAAAGAAAGAAAAGGACAAAGATAATATAGGAACGCATGATTAAGAGGTAGGAGCCTGCTTTGTGGGTACAGGACCCAGAACACGAGGTGAGAACAGCAGTGCACAAGTGAAAGATTAGACAGAAGCTTTTGATATTTAATTTTAAATGAAATATTAATTTAATATTTAATTACGCCTCGGTTTCCAGAAAAAAAACTGCAGCAGCACGACAGGTTGTTTGAAGAAGGGAGTAATATACATGGTTAAGGAGACAACTGTAAAAATTAAAGATAAATTTCAAGGATAAATCTAAATGCCACAACGGAGCAGTTATGAATATGCTCGTGCGCTCTGTAATGTGTATTTAGAATATTATAACTGAGAACACCGGGCCATTAAGGGGCTGAGATGTCTCTAGTGAAACAGCAGCCCCTATTCTGGGGCCACCAACAGAGACATCACTCCTCAGACTCAGCTGACTGGCAGATCTGGATTTCACAAGAGCTGGGGTGGAGGCAGCTCCAGGAAAACTACAGGCTACCAGGAGGGCCATTGGCTCAACCTGTTTCCACAGTGAACAGGGAACAATTGTACTCGGGCCAGATTTTGATGTCTGAATTGGGCATTTTTAACTAAAATTCAGATTCATGTCTTAAATGGACTTTGTTCCAGGATAATGGTATAAGGAAAAGAGGTAACGTGAGGTGGATGAGCCATTAACATTTTTCATCAGCTTGCACATCTGTTTTGTGCAGCTTTATGAAAGGAGGACCCCACACCTCACACTGAGCCCTGGGGGTGAGGCTGTTCAGGAGATTTGGGAAAAATCTAGGCCTCTCATTTCTCCTCCCAACTGCTGCCAGTTCTTGGCCATTTTCTCTTTGATTAACACTTTCTTCCAATAATGAAAAGGGGGGAGGGTAATCAAATGCATTTGTTTGTGCTAAAGTGAATGATGAGAAGCGTTCTGTGGGAGGGTTATTGAATTCTTTGGTTTCTCGGCGTTTCTGGATTAGCCAGAGTATTTGCCAACTTCTAAGAATTTGCATTAGAGAATTAAGCAGGAGAACTAAGCAGGTCCTCTGTGTGCACCTGGCCAGCTGGGCTGGTGGGTCTCCTCTGCTGCTTCATCCTCCCTTGAAAACACACTTCCCCTTCACCCCCTCAGATCCGAAGTTCTCAGGCTGCACTGGCCTTTTATGTCACCTTCATAAAAGAAATCAAGAGCCCTGATTTCTAAGTACCGCATAGGAGATATAGTGGATAATAGGGTAATAATTGTCTATGTTGGCAGATGAGTACTAGACTTATTGGATGGATCACTTCAAAAGGTACAGAAACATCTAACCACTAGGTTATACACCTGAAATGAATATAATATTGTGCATCAACTGTGATTTAAAAATAAATTAAACAAACAAAAATCTGCTTTCTAACCTAGAGCCAGATATTAAGGGCACCATGTGACAGGCCTATCAAATAGAATTCAGCCCTAGTTGGTTTGGCCCAGTGAATAAAGCATCTGCTTGCAGACCAAAGAATCCCAGGCTCCATTCCGGTCAAGGGCAGGTACCTCGGTTGCAGGCTCCTCCCCAGACCAGGCTCTGGTCAGGCCACGTGCAGGAGGCAACCACTTGATATGTTTCTGTCACATCAATATTTTGCTCTGTCATTCCCTCTCTCTTCTACTCTCCCTAAAAATCAACTGGAAAATATCCTTGGGTGAGGATTAAAACAAACCAACAAAAACAAAAAAAAAAACAAAAAAGAATTCACCTTTTACAGAAAAGACATGCAAAAAGGTCCCCTCGCTGCCCCCAGCCCCCTATGATCAAACAGCAGTGAGGGAGGAAGCCACCTAGAACTTGCCTGAAACTGTGTTCCTCTGCCAACGAGTCACAGTGGTGAGTTCTGCTTATATATATATATATATATATATATATATATATATATATACACACACACACACATATGCATATGTCTATAATTTCATCTCCTCATAAAATAAACATGTTCCTGTTTTAGGTTAGAACATTTAGGCAAAGAATATTTAAGTGATTTGCCAGAAAGTTGGGATGCAAATACGGGCCTCTGAATGGTGTCATCACTGTTGTCTGCCCCAACGCTAAGTTCCCTCAAGGTTAGTAACAAAGTGAAATCTGTACTCTTTTGCCTTCTGCAGCTCCAGTTACCCACGGGAAGGGCAATCTCTAAGGAATGTGAAGCCCTCTGTAGGCTCCCACTCTGCGGTCCAAGCACGGGGGCAGCATGAAGCATCCCTTGCGCCCCTCAGCTCCCTCGTTAGGCCCGTCCCCTGTGCACTTCCGCAGAGTAGCGGCCAGGGAGCCGAGGCCATTGGCATTTGCAAGTAAAGCTACCACATGAAGCCAAACACTTGGCCTTGGCATGGTTTCTTCTACTGAATGCATAGTATTGGTAAGGAGCACAGGTTAATGGTTAAGAGCACAATTTTGGAAGAAGACAGCTAGAACTGGACCTTGGGCAGTAGGAGTAGCATCTATAAAGTTAAGATACCAATAGAACCAGCATGATGGGGGGAAGGTGGTGATTGCAGGGGCTCATAAGAGAAGGCCTGGCCCTACATGCTCAAAAGATGACAGATGTGATCACTGAGTTACTGTCACCAGTTTGGGCCTTCCTAGTTCTACCTAATGACAGGACTGGTGGGAGACTTCTTAACCAGCAGACAAATGTTTAGCCCGGATTCTGCAAAGAACCATAGGAACAATGGTGCCCATCGACACACACATCCTCAGCGACCTGCCATCCATCAGCTCAGGCAGTACGACTTGGCACAGGTCTCTGTGCAGGAAGGTGCATATCTTACAATGATAGACAAAGCAATGCCACCTCCAAAAGCCATGCTTTATAATCTCTCAAGCAGCCGAGAAGTCCCAGCCCAACCAGTAACAATGTCCCCATTAGGTGTCCCTAGCAGGACTATTTTCTGCACTGCCCATTCTCTGTGGAAAAGTCTGTGAGGGGAGGAGAGAACCTTCTGACCCTGAGCCCCACACAAAGGCAACTGGCCCTTGCCTGTTGAGCCATGTTCTCCCATGGATCTCCAATTCTGCAGCAGCAAGCTGCACTTAGCAAATCATGCTCGGAGGAAAACAGACCTGCAGTCAGGTGTCTGAAGAAAATATGTTGCTTTTCAGAGCCCTGATGTTGTTTATGCTGTTCTTGGCAGCAACAACCATGGGGAGCTGATTACTGCATTTTGGCTCATTATACCTGGAAGTTACATCTAAATAGGCTTGGGTTTATTATGGTGGTATGTCCTTGGATACAGGAACCACCAGTGTTTGGGCCTTGGACTTAGGATGTTAGCGGTAAGGTTGAGGCTGAAGAAGAGGAGGTACTCCAGAGGCTCTTTCCCCACTTCCTACTTTTTGAGTCTCCTTCTAGGAAGTTCCACCTAAGACTAAATCCTGTTGTATTCATGGTACAATGACTCAGTCTCACCAGAACTGCCCACATTGCAGAGCACTCTACATGCCAGAACACCTCTACACCAGCCTGGTGAGCGGGATTCAGGTTTCCCAAACTCATTTCTTTGTTTAAAATACAGATTCTGGAGCCTCCCAGGAGAGTATGATTCGTTATATCTGGAATAGGGCCAAGCATGATTCTCATAGGGAAACACCTCTGGGTAATAGTTTGATTAGTATCAGAGCTTCGCAGAGGAAGAAAAAGAGGCTCAGAGAGGAGAGGGGACCTGACAAAAAACAAGCCATCAATGGCCTGGCTGGCATCTAAAAGCAGGTCTCTGGCTGAGTCCAGTTTTCTCTGCTTAACTAGCCCTCCTCTAGGCCCCCCTCCCAACCCCCGCCCTCCTGCTCACTCTGTTCCCACTGCAGTGATCCAGGCTTCAAATTATTTTCCTCTGGAATCCAGATTCTATTTCCCACCTCCCCACCAGAGCTGAGAATTTGCCAGGGCCCAGGGTGGTCTCCGATGCACTATTCTGTAGCTAAGCACTGGATGTGAACCTGGGGGCATTGATCTCCTAAGAGGCTCAGAAAGGGGGGCTCAGGAGGCTAGGCTGCCTGGAGCCCCGAGAGGCCTCTGCCTGTCACCTCCCGGGGAAGAGGCCATGGTTCTCCAGGTTCGCTGAGGTAGGCCTCAGCTCTGAGTGGAGCAGCCCCATCTTCAGTCCGCTGGGAAGTCACTGCCTATCCCGCCTCGGGACTAAGGTTCACAACAGGTTGTAAATTAGCTTTCTACATCGGTGGCTGCTTGTTGGGCAGGCAAGACAAGAGGCCACCGATCCATCTCCTGTGGAGTCTGAATCCCTCGATGGACAACATCGCCACTTGTCTCCACCAACCCGCGTTGTATTTGGCCCAACCACCTCAAGGTGGGAGTTTTTAGAGACAGTGGCAGCCTCCAGAGCCATCCTGAACAGTATATTTCTGTTTTCTTCCCTGATTGTGAGAGAACAAGCTATTGTCTCCCCACGCTTCTCACCCCTAACTGCCCCCAGGTCCTTCCTTCCTGAAGCTGTCTTCTGGAAGAAGCCACACTGCTTCCCTGGCTGGAAATGTGTTCTTTTATTTAGAGAATCAACTGCTGTGTCAGTATTTAAACATGTTTGACATTAATTTTCACAACATATTTTCTTCATTTATTTTTTTACTTAATCCTCACCTGAGGATATTTGTCCATGATTTGAGAGAAAGAGGGAGAGAGAGAGAGAGAGCACCAAGAGTCAAACTTGCAAGACAGGTACATGCCCTTGACCAAGAATTGATCCCTGAGAGCTTCAGTGCACAGAACAGAACTCTTAACAACTGAGCAACACTGGCCAGGGCTCTTCTTCAATTTTTAATTTAAATTAATTTTATTAGAAAATAATAAAATTATTCAACATGGGTTTGAACTGCACAGGTCCATTTACACGCAGCTTCTTCCCCCACCCCCACTAAATATACAGTCAGCCCTCCATATCCCTGGGTTTTGCATCTGCAGATTCAAACAGCCATGGCTGGAAAACAGTATATTTTATCCATGGCTGGGAATTGGTGGGTGCAGAGAGCCAGCTGTATACATTGTTCTACATCATCTATAATATATAAAAGCCTAAGCAGTCATTATGACTGAATGACCAGAATGACCAGAACTACCGGATGACCAGCCGGAAGCTATGATGCGCACTGACAGCCCCGAATCTGGTTCACCTGCACCCCAGACCCAGACAAGAGGGAGGAGGGAGCCTGATTCCTTGTGGAATTGGCCATTGGTTAGTTTGCTGCTGAGGCCAACCTCCCACAGTCCCCCAATCGGCCCTGATTGGGGGGCGGGCAGCCAACCTACCAAGTTCTCTCCCCACTATAGACCAGCACTCCCATTGGCTCTGATTGCCAGCCAGGCCAAGAGACCCCACCCATTCATGAATTCATGCACTGGGCCTCTAGTTTTACATAAGGAGCTTGAGCATCCTGGATGTTTGGTATCCACAGTGGTCCTGGAATCACAGGTACTGAGAGGTGACTCAAGTTTTGGGGAGTCAGAAATTTTATGCAGATTTTCAACAGTGTTAGGAGTCTGTGTCCCTAACCCCCACCTTATTCAAGGCTCAACTGTATAAGTAAGCAAAATGAAAGGAAAAAAAAGTAAATAATGCTATACCCAAAGCCCATTACTGTTAACATATTGGTGTACAGGCTTTCATGCCCTTCCTGAGTTTTTACACAACTATTTCTTCCTATATATAAGAAATAGACCATACTATGTATACAGTTTTTAAGATTTTTTAAAACACACACACACACACACACACACACACACACACACACACTTATATCATAGACATCTTTCATGTAACTAAATATCTATCCACAGCTTTACTTTAATGTCCAAAAGTGTTTCAGTGAAAAGATATTCTATTATTTATTAAGTCCCCTAATGAACACTAAGGATGCTTTCAATTTTTCACTACTATAATCTGTGCTTCAATAAACAGCCTTCAGAAAGACTCGTCTGTTTCCTTAGTATTTGTTCCTGAAAGTAGAATGTGAGGTCAAAGGGCACATGCATTTTTAAGGTTCATGCCAAAAGGGTATTCTCCTGGAGTCACTACCCTATGGTAGTGTTAGAGTTTCCACTCCTAATTTTGCCAACCTGGGTACTTTTATTTGTTTAAAAAAATATTTGCCAACTTGCTAGGGGAAAACTGTTATCATGTAGTTGCTTAATTTGCATTTATTTGATTATTAATGTGGTTGGGATATTTTAAAAATATGTTGTTACTTAATTGTATTCCTTCCTGACATAACTTCTGATATTCTTTGCTAGTTTTTAATTTAAGATATTTTTCTTTTTCTCCCTAATTTGTAAGATAGCTAACATTCACCCTTTATCCACAATGCATACACAACACAGTGATTGTAAAACAGTAGGTATAAAAAACTTTCGCTGAACAAATGATTGAATCTTTTTATATGTAAGACCATATGTCATATATAACAAATAGTTTCCTAATTTGTTCCTTTTATATTTAAAGTTTTTTTTTGTAATCACATATTTATACTTTATGGTTTCTGTATAAGATTGGCAGGGCTCAAGTTTATAATAATTGTTTGAAATGTCTACATTTTTTGTTGAAATTATTTAATTCACATATGTTTCAGTTATGATATGAAATTAGGTATCTGTTTTTCAATGCTTGACCAGTTTGCCCAACACCATTTGTTGAACATTCCATCTTTTCCACGTGGACCTGAGATGACTCCTCTCCTACACAGATACTTATGTATTTACACCATCCATGTATACACAGACTATTTATTTATTTAAATCCTCACAGGAGTTTATGCTTTTATTGATTTTTAGAGAGAAAGAAAGGGAGGGAGGGAAAGAAAGAAGGATATAGAGAGAAGAAACATCAATTGGTTGCCTCCCGTACATGCCCCGAACCCAAAACCTAGGAATCTGCCATGACAGGGAATCAAACTCACCACCTTTCAGTGTACTGGACAACATTCCAATCAACTCAACCACCAGCCAGGGCGACAACCTATTTATTTCTAACTACCCTCTTCTATTGCGTGACATTTCTATATGTTCTTGCAAAGTCCCGTATTCTTTTAATTACTGAAACTTAACATCGGTTTTAATGTCTGGTAGGGCAAAGCCCTCTCATTTTTCAAAATGAGAGGTTCTATTTTAGCACCTCAGTGAACTTTTGTAAAGTTTCCCCAAACATTTTGTGGGTACTTTGATTGGCATTGTGTGAAATTTATTCACTAATTGACATCTTTATAATATTAAATCTCCCCACCTCCCCGCCAGCTGGAAGGATTTTGTCCTTCCCCTGAACTCCCTTTAGCACTTTATACCTTTTTAAAAGTCACTTTCTAAACTAAACCCACCCAATTTTTCAAACCTGAAACCTGAGAGTCTTCCCCTCCCCTCCCTTTCCCAACCTTTACCCTATCCAATCAATCATCAAGTCCCGTCAATGCTACCTCCTAAATTTCATCCACGTCAGCTTGTCCCCGCTACCAGCATGCTCGTCCAAGCTGCCATCATTTCTGGCCAGGGCCACCACACTGGCCTCCAACTGACCTCCCTGAATCCTCCCTGACTTCCACGCCATTCTCTACACTGCAGCCAGAATAATCCTTAAAAAGGCAAATCTGATCACAGATTCCCAGCTTTAAAATCCTCCAGTGTCTCCCCATGTTTTCATACGGATTGAAAACCTCCTTAGTGGGCATGAGGGGTAGGACCAAACAAGCGGCCCAAACCCTCCCTTCTAGCTTGAACCCAACTCATTCTCTCTGCCCTGTTCATAGTGGCCATCAAATATATCCCACATTCTTTTCTACCCCCAGGACCTTTGCATGTACTGTTTTCTGTGTTTGGACTGTTCTTAGCCTCCCCTATCATCTCAGTTCAAGAAGGTTCAACTTCCCTGGCATATATCCACAGCATCCTATACAACTTTTAATCCTCACAGCACCTGTAACTTCTCATTCATCAGTCTCTATGATGTTAAGACTAATAGAAATAACAAGAATAATATGAATAATAAACCCATTTTGAATAATAAGATCTAGTTGTTCTCATTCCCAAATGTCTTCCATGGAGAGGTGTTCTAGAGCTGACTTATGAGGGCAGGTTGTTAAATTTTCAGGAATTTTGTGAGCTGGCTGATATCATATTGGTAGCTTAAATGAACCATGGGGAGAGGATTTGCACCATAGAAATCAGCAAATGCTACAAACCAATGTTTCCCCCACCCTCACCTTGAACCTGGAGACCTGGTTGTTAAACTTTTACCAGTGCACAACTGTTTCTGTTAATTATCCTCACCACAGCTCTGAGAGGTAGGTAGCCCATTTGATACGTGAGAAACTAAGAGTTTATGTCACTTACCCAAGATTTGCGAACTATTTAGAGGCAAGTTAAGCTGAGCGTGCAGGCAGTGTGACTCTAGAACATGAGCAGTCCACCTTTACATCACAACATGTGACACTGAGGAAGCAAGAACCATCTGCAATATCCCCGGCACAGAGCACAGTGCTGAGCCTAGTGCGTGTGCTCAAGGGCTATTTATTTCATAAATAGTCACTAATGGCTCATTAGGAAAAGAGAGAGCTCTTTGACAACACTATATATATATATATATATATATATATATATATATAGAGAGAGAGAGAGAGAGAGAGAGAGAGAGAGAGAGAGAGAGGAGGGAGAGGGAGAGAGAGAGGGGGGGGGGAGGGAGAGGGAGAGAGAGAGAGAGGTGATATGCAAATTGTCCAGGATGCTGTAACATCAGGACTGTTCAGGATGAGGCTGCACATCCAGGTGGGTGGGAGGGGACTACGTGCACGGTGAGGCAAGCCACAGTTAGCACAGGCCCAGAGGGAAGGGGGCTGCCAGTCCTGCCTCTGACCATGAGCTGCAGAGGAAACACCTTTTCTGACCCCTCATTGGCTAAGCTCCTGGTATGCCATTCGCAGTATTCTTGGTAACTTGAATAATAATAATCCAAGAAGGTGATCTAGGGTTTTTCCACCTCACTCCTGGGAGGTAAAATCAAAGGTCCCCTGCTGGAGGGGCTATGAAATGTCATACTCTGCCCTAGCTGGTTTGGCTCAGTGGATAGAGCCTCGGCCTGCGTACTGAAGGGTCTGGGTTCGATTCTGGTTAAGGGCATGTACCTAGGTTGCAAGCTCCTCCCTGGCTGAGGCCCAGGTAAGGGCTCGTGCACGAGGCAACCAATCGAAGTGTTCCTCTCACATTGATGTTTCTCTCTGTCTTTTCAAATTCTCTAAAAATCAATGGAAAAATATCCTCAGGTGAGGAAGGAAGGAAGGAAGGAAGGAAGGAAGGAAGGAAGGAAGGAAGGAAGGAAGGAAGGAAGGTCATATCCTATGGAAGAGACATCTTGAAAATGTTTGTCATTTTTTTCATGGTGAAGGGACTTGACTTCATGTTGATGAAAACACCTTGGCAGCTGTGAAGGCCAGCAGTGGCAGCAGCAGTGGGGTGATTGAGGCAACACTTTCCCCTGATCAGCCTGGTCACCTCCCACAGAGGGAAGCTGTCAGCAGGACATCCCCTAAGGGCTTCTGGACTGTAGAGGGGCAGGCTTGGCTGAGGGACTCCCTCTCCCATTGCATGGTTTTTTGTGCACTGGGCCTCTAGTATACTAAATAAAAGACGACCACCCACCCCCCATCCCCAGGAGGGATGGGAAGACACCTGGGTCCTTGTTCTGACTCCACCTGGAATATAATGGACAATTGTGGGCAAATCATTTCTCCCTGAATCTCACTATTCTCATCTGCAAAAGAGGGAGTTTTAGCATATGATCTTCAATGTCTCATTATCTCTACGATTCTTTGAATTTACATGTAGCATAGCATTTACTATTTTCCTGGTTAAGAGGACTCCTCTTTTACCAGGCGCTCTGTTTCCACAAACTCTTCTGCCTGGTAAGTTCCTACTTTGCTTTTGAAATGTCACTCTATTGTCACCTCCTCTGAACAGCTTTCAGTGGTTCCCAAAGTCAACTACTCCCTGCTCAGTGCTCCAACAAACCATTTTGCTTTTACCTCTCTTATGGGACTCAACCCAATTATCATAATCTACAAGTACCTATCCTCCCCCTACTAGAACTGAGCTGTTAGAGGCATACTGATATGATTGATTTTGTGACTTGAACATAATTTGGAGCTGATGTTTGTTCAACAAACACTGATGGATTACACTGATACCTGGGCCCTACCTTCAGAGATTTAAATCTATTTGGTCCAGGGTCCATCCTGGGCATCAGTGATTTAAAGTGAAGGCAAGGGTGAGAACCCCTGCTTTCAGAGGAAGTTAACACATGTATATATACATACATACATACACACACACACACACACACACACACACACACATATATATATATATACGGTATATATATATATACGGTATATATATATATATATATATATATATATATATATACACACACCACTTGGCTCCAGATGTCTATAGACCCACTGAGTATGGAGATTATTTGTTACTTCAGAAGAGAGTTGAGGATTGATTGCACCATGATTGGTATTAGTCTTACTCATCTCCTCTTAGGCCTAACCTGTCATTCATGTCAGGAAAAATAGGTGCTGGAGCTCTATATGTGGAAAGCATCCTGGAGTGAGACCTATTCCTCACCAGACTCAAGGGACCACACGTGATCCTGGTATTCTCCTACCCCACTGACTACTTCTGCTTATTCTCTTTCATACACTCCTCCTTATCATCCTGAGCCCTACACATTGGTGCTCGTGAGGCCTCATCTAGACTTCTTCCATTCTGTATTTACACCCCCTTCTGTGGCCATCTCCACCAGCCCTCTTCCATCTACTCCTCATTGACATCTAAGCAGACATTGATACTCAGGCCAGAATAGAGGCTAAGTCCAAAGGAGAGAATAAACTATAAAATGATATTATTAGGAAGTCATAATATATCTGATGTATTTTCTTGGTTTATATATTTATTTCTTTATACCCCTATTTTCTCTTCCAAAGTATAACATCCTGGTTTCAGTTTCTCAACCACACTCATCTATCCTAAGATAGCACTTTTGAGTTATTTTTTCTTGCATGAGCCTAAAAGTCATTTTATATCTTGTCAAATCAAGTCTGAACTCCCAATCAAAGCTTTTTTCCAAATTATGGTAAAATTTGTTATATGGGAAAATATAACACAGTTTATTATCTTAAACCATTTCTAAGTGTATATGTTAATAGTGTTAAACACATTCACATTTTGTTGTGTAGCCCATCTTTAGAACTCTTTCACTTTGCAAAACTGAAATTCTGTACCCATTAAACAACAACTCCCATTCTCCTGACCTTCAACCTCTAAAAACCATCATTCAACTTTCCATCTCTATGAATTTGATTACTCTTGCTACCATACGGGGCTTTTAAGCTGTTTTGTGGTTTCCCTCCTTCCTGTGCCTAGATCATCTAAACTAACTTCTGGTCTTAGGTCTACCCAAATACATTGCCACCTGCTCACCTCACCCTCTGGGCCTTTGCATATGAGTTTCCCATAGCTGAAACATTCTTCCTTCTCTTTGCCTGTATAAACCCTTCCATTCTTACAAATGTTCATTTCCCCCTTAATATATCATCCCACTACTCTAGTCCATCTAAACTCTCTTTTCCTGGAACTCATATTCCATTCATTGAAAATACCACACATTTTGAATATTCTAGTTTTCTAGCTGTTCTGTGTAATATACCAATATCTCCTCTAAACTTTCTCAGTACAGTAAGGATCATGCATTCTATGTCCCTGTACCTTACACTTACAAAAGGTTGTAGGTACAAGGTAGATATTCAACAAATATTGAGATATATAATAGGTAACTTATACTTTCCTAATATTTAAAACAATTTGAATCCCTCTGCAGCATCAATGGGCAACTCTCTTGAATCCTTTCCAAGAAAATTAGTTATACCCAGCAACTTTGTCTAATTTTTTGTCTGGTTGCTTAAATAAAGGTCTATCCTAGCAAGGTTCCAGCAGAGTTAAATTTATAAGGAGGTACCCGTGATATGAGCTTCCCTGACCACCTCCCAGACTCTAAAGAAACTGCTTAAGTAGAATACAAATTTAGAATCAAGTCTACACTTCCCCATTCAATGCCTTTTACCCAGTCCAGTCTTCCCACACAAGCAGAAAGACCTAGTAAGTTTAGAATGATGAAAAAGTAGAGAGACTGGGAATTAGACCAAAGGAAAACCAGGTGCCAGTACCCTTTGGAATCATTTTCTCACTCACCTGTGTAAATGAACCTCCCTGGAGCTCCTTTGCAGAACTGCTTGGATTTATAAGATAGAGTCACTTCCACCACTCCAGGGATGTGCCGAGGAGGAGTCTGCACTCTGATGGCATGAGGAGTGATGAGCTGAGGAATGAACAGGCATGGAAATGAAACACCTATTATAGAAGTTATCACCAAGGATACTGAGAACATGAGAATCTTCCACAACTACTCCCACCAGGGCAAACTGGCATAGTCACAGCATCCCAAACACTCTGAATACCCTGTTCCTGTCTCTCACATGTTTCTCTCTCACCCTGGAATTTCCTCTCAAACTAACCTGTTTAGGTCCTTGCCTTCCTACTAGCCCAGCTTAAGTTCCTACCACCTCTTGTGCCCACCCCACCCCCAACCCTATAATTATACTCTTCTCCTAATTCCTACACTGCTATGACCTCACATATTGATTTGGCAACTTTCACATCCAACTTAACATCTGTAGTTATCTTCCTGTAACATGTCTTATTGGTTTTCTCATTATGAAAGTAGAACATATCCACTTTAGGAAATTTAGAAATTACAGGAAAATGTAAGGAAAAATATTAACATTGCATAACCTGAGACAACTGTTATTAATCTTCAGGGTGTTTCCTGCACTTTTCTACGAATGTATGTTATGTAATTAGACTTTGCATCTTCAGACCCTGTTATCCTGATTTTTATACCACTTAGCATTACAGCATAAAAATGCACCCTTCTCCTGGTCATTAGAATTTTTTCAAAGCACAACTTTTAAAAATATATATATATATTTTTTTATTTTAGAAAGGGAGGGAGAGATAGAATCATTAATGATGAGAGAGAATCACTGGTTGGCTGCCTCTTGCATGCCCCCTACAGGGGATTGAGCCTGCAACCCAGGCATGTGCCCTTAACCAGAATCAAATCCAGGACCCTTTCAGTCCATAGGCCATTTTTCTATCCACTGAGCCAAACTGGGTAGGGGGAAGAAAAAAAAAACCCCAAAACACAATTTTTAATGGTGGAATTATATTCCATCATTTATTTACCCAATATCTAGGCTATTCTTATTTTTTCATAAGTATAAATAATACTGCAATGAATGTTGGTGGTTTATATGTGGCTAATCTTTGGTACTTAATAATGTGCATTCATGCTGCTGATACTACAGTAATTACTAGTTACAAACAATCTTTCAACCAGAGCAAAACAATCTTTGGGCCAAAGAAAATCAGGAGAGTAAGTTGCCCCAGCTTACCTCGCTCCATACAAGCATGGTCCCAAACACCACTTGGAGGCCATCAAAGAAGTTGTCCCCAATGATGATGACCATGGCTCCTCCTGTGGTCCAGCCTTCACTTGGGCTGATGGCTTTGATGCAGGGGGTAGCTAAAAAGATAGAAAAGAAAAGTCAGGTCTGCCCTTTGGTGGTTGAAGTTTGGAGTTTGGGAAACTGACTGCTCTTAAAGGCTGTTGATCATTCCAAGAAGTTCCTAAGTTGAGCTTTGCTGACTTACCATCATTCCTTAATTGGTTGTTGGTTTTCACCAGGTCATTAAAGCCTAATGAGTTGACCACTATGTATGAAAACATGGAACACTTAGCTAATTGTGCAAAGGGTGTTTTGAGAACTTTTTCTTTTTCCCCATATTTTTATAAGTTGACCACACTGGAAACGTGTAAATCCCTTTTCTCTCTCCACCTCCTGTGCACTAAGATGTTAAGATTTACAAGGCCTGCTAATGTGCCAGAGAAAGAGAAAGCAAAATCTGTCAGAGGTGAAGGCTTGTTCTGCTCTATCAAGAGACAATTTCTAATCACTTTCCCAACTTCGTATGAAGGATTTCCCCCCTTCTTCCATATGTTTGAGGCCTCTGGACCTTACATCCCAACAGGAACCCAATATGGTTTTCAGGCCATAACTAAAGTCAATCCATCACTCCATTTCCAAAGCTGACAGGGTCAAAGGTGGGAGAGAACTTTGGCAGGATTCCAAAAACATGAGCCCCCTTTGAACAGCCAGTCAATCACATCCAATCAGTCAAAAGAAACTGGATGGGTTCCTAGTTCTGAACCCTGGGGTTTTCTTCTCCCCTTCAGTGCCCACTGTGGGAGAATTAACACCACTCCAAATTCTTTACTGATTCAATCATTTTCTTTCAGTTCATTAATTCCTATTTTAAATGATACAAGACACATTTTTAAAGGCCGAGTTGGGGTGGGGGCTGGTGGGCAGTATACAGCCAAGCATCACACTAAAATAGTCCCTAATTTCACTATTCATGTAGTCCATGACCTCCTACTCCAGGGAGTGGGGAGTGGGGAAGGAAAGAGAAGAACTCAGATGGCCTTTACTTAGGTTTGTCAGTTATCTTCCTCAATATGCTTTAATTTTTCAGACAAGTTGAAGTTTAACAGTTACCTGTATTTCTAATTACTTTAATGCACTTGGAAAACTACCCAGAGCAGACCATGATTTCTTCTAGTCCAAGCAAACAAAAATCAATTAGTGTCAGTTTCATTCTGCACATTGTTTTGTTTTGCCCACAATCTGTTTAAGGGCACATCTGACACTTATTCATACATGTCTGGCACTATAATGTTCCTGTTTAACTAAGATGTCATAGGCCTACATTTGCCCGAAATACCTGCCTAGCAAAAAGAAAAACACAGAACCGAATGGAACAGACTGAGCCATGGGGGCTTAAACATCACGGGGAGATGATGTGGGGCTACAACAGAGTAGGCGGGAGTCCGTGTTTACAACTTCACTTTAAAACCCACATGTTCGTGTGTACTTTCTCCACTCCTAACTCAGAAGCATACATTTCAAATTCAAACAAGGAAATAGTGGGGAACTTCATTTGTCTGCCATTCTCGCCCTGCCCGCAGACAGCCCTACCTTCCGAAGGGTCCAGTCTTCTCGCTCTCCGCCCGTGCTTAGAGTTGTTATGAACAAACATGTTGTCGGAAACAGCCAACACATGTCCATCCACATTCACTGTTGTTGATAACACAACCTACATATTTAAAGTAAAAAAAAAAAAAGGAGGGTGGACTTAGTTTCATTTAAAGTAGTAAATGTACCAGAATTCTGTTTGCCAGATTTCCATATAGCTGACAAGGAATGGGACAGAATTTGGGGACAGGGCCATGCTCTTGATATTTCACCTCCTCTTATAATTATGGGAACAGCTTCATGGAAAAAGAGACTGCCCTTTGCTTATGTGCTATCACATATTTGTGTTCAGACTATGCCCAGATGATGAAATGGGGGAAATTGGACATGTGCCTGCTGCTTCTAGAAATGTAGTTCACTATCAAAGGACCTGGACACCCATTCCCAGCTGACCATCGCAACAAGGGGCGGACTGTGTGTCATCAGGAGGCTAAGATTTGAGCACCTGCTGGGAGGTCGTTTCTCCCAGCTCAGGAGTGGGTCCTTGCACCTCTGACAGGTGCTAGCCTAAGGCTGGCATGGAGATGCTGCAGATGACTTGTTTGTGGTGTCCCCGCCCGCTAGAGAGCAGTGGCAGAGATGCTCAGGCTTTAGGCGAGAATGTCAGATGGCTGGAATTCAGTGTTGAGAATGCAGGACATGCAGTATCTAACCAGAGGAAAGGGAAAAGTTGGGTATCAAAGAATGAAAGAGCATGGATTTGCCATCTGATGAAACTGAACTCAAATCTCACGCCTGCTGCTTCCTCACTTATAACCTTGGACAAATCACCAACCTTTACGAATGTCCATTTTTCTTATCTGTAAAACATAGCCAATGCCTATCTCTCAAGGGCTGAATGAGACAAAATAAGGATAAATACATGTAAAGCTTTCAGTGCGGGGCCTCAATGAGTTCCCCTCCTAACTGCCTCACCTCTGCTTGTTTGATTAGTTAGCAGGACAGACAACATTACTCACTGAGCCTTACCCAAGGTCTAGGCTTGGAGGGAGGCTCTAGAAAGAGGAACACAGGGGCTAGAGACCAAAAGTTACCAGGCATGACTCCTGCCCTCAAAGCTGGAGATACATGGCTAACATAAAGCAAGTGGCACTAGGGATGAGATTCCATTGAATTCTATGTGTGAGCTGCAGGTCAGGAGTGTGCAAGAAGTTCAAAGAGGCAGAAATCAGCCAAAGCCAGAGTAGCAGGGAAAGTGTAGCAGAATAGAGTGGATACAGAAACCACTTGATACAGAAAAATGAACTATTCCAAATAGGAGTCTCCTTGTCAGTTATGCATGGAAATTTTTTTTAAGAAAAGAACTTGTGACATATATATTCATGCATATGTATACACTTTTTTAATCCTCATCCGAAGATACATTTTTATTGCTTTGTAGAGAGAGATAAAGAGGGAGAAAGAGAAAGATGAGAATAACATTGATTAGTTGCCTCCCATACCCACCCCAACCATGTATCAAACCCCAACCCAGGTATGTGCCCTGAGTGGGAATTGAACCTTCAACCCTTTTGCTATATAGGAAAATGCTCCCAACACGGCTAGGGCATACATGCATACGTATAGACTTTTCAAGGAAGGGCAATGAATAGGTACATAATGAGGAGCTGTACTTGAAAATGACTCTTCCTCTCTACTTCCAACTTAAATTTTTTGATATTCTTCTTTAATTTTTTCTGCCATCCCTTCCTTATTACGTGAGGGAACCTTGGCCCTGCCTTAGATACTCATATGAAATAAGATGCATTAAATGTCACTTAATATTTTTCACTATTAATAACTTCAGGTAAACAAAATAAACAGAATAATATAATGAATTTCCACTTATAGGTGAAATTTACATGCCTTGAAATGCACAAATCTTAGCTGCACAATTTTCACAAATGGATACATGCAGGTAAGCCTTACCATATCACAATTTTGAATATTTCCATTACACTAAGTTATCTTAGTCAGTCCTACTTCCTGAGGCAACACTCTTCTGCTTTTTTTTTTAACATTGCAGAGTTATAGATCTTTAAATCTTTTAATGTATACTTTAATAAAATGGAGGCTTGGGAAAACCCCTAAAACCATGAGTCCACAGAATATGTCACATAGCCTGGTGCCATAGGCATGAGTGTATCAAAAGGAAATCATATTTAGACATGAGTAAGCTTTAATCATTCAAACCAAAGGTATTCACTGAATTCCTGCTACATCTAGGGTATTGTCATGCCAGATTCTAGGATTATAACCAATGATCTGACTAGTACAAAACACAGCATAATATTTCTCCAGTTGCCATTCAGAAAATTATTATCAATGTAATTGCTCACAATTGAGGGATACAGTCTGTCTAGCTCTGGGTCTGTTTTCAATTGTGATCATGTTAACATGTTAAAAGTCTGGAGAAGGTCCTTCCAGAAAGTTCCTATCGTGTAGTGCCACCATAAGAGGGAGGCATCCATCACTCTGGGTAAGTGATTGTCAGGGCCATCTCAGAAAAGCATAGAATGGCATCATAGTCAAAGGAAGAGAGAGGCTGTCTCCTGGCCATGGGGTTAAGAGGAACATGAAGTTGAAAGCATTTACCTCTGTATATGCTTACCCCCTGAAAATAATAGGAGAAAGTGGAGAAAAAAAGAGGAATCAGACCGCTTTGATAAATTGTGTGTGTGAATGAATTTTCAATGACATAGCTGTCATCTTGAGGGGGAAAGGAGGGAGGAATGAGAGGGTGCTTCAGGCTTTAATTGCCAATGAGCTGTACTCAGCACAGTGAGGGGAACCCGCCTGCCTGGGGCCTACGTGGATGTAAAGATCATTCTCTTTGAGACCACTTTAATTCATTCCACAAGCTTCTTGTCATACTGTGCTTTAGCACACTCCTCATGCATTCCTGCCACAAAATACGGGGTTTTCTCAAGCCAGCTGATTTCATCATTGTCCATTTGGGTGGAGTGAGAGTCTGTTCCAAAGTGAACATTTCCCAAATGACATACCCTGATGGTTCAGATGCACTTCATTATTTTCTATTAACAATGGAAATAAATTTTAATCTCTTGCTGGCTAGCGCTGGCCTCTCATGACAGCAAGGGAATTAACCTGAATTATTTCAGTGTCTGCAAAATTTATTACAAGATTTTAAATTATGTCCAAATGTATGTGTGTGTGTGTGTGTGTGTGTGTGTGTGTGTATATATATATATATATATATATATATATATATATATATGACAAGTTCCCTTTTTTTAATATTCCAAATATCTTAGACTGTCAAGTCTCTAGATGAGCTTCCCAATTAAATCAAATTTGCAAAGTGAAAAGGATTTAATTCACAAAATCCACTACATGAAACCAGGCAAGTTTGGTTGTTGTTCTTGTACGTGGACCTACACACAAACATAGACTTTTACATTCTTGCACTCCACTTCTGGAAGAATGAAGGACATTATGGAGGTGAAGATACATTTGGTACATTCAAAGCTCCAAATTTAACTTCCTTCACTGTTTTCTGATGAATGATGACAACACTGATATTATTCTCTTTGGAGAAGTTAAAGTTTCTGAATGTTTGAAGACTAAAGGAAGTGGAAAGTGCATTCCAGCCTCGGCTCACTCCCAGGCCTTCCCCTTCCACAAGCCAACTTCTTTCCCTAGTGAGTATTTCCTGGGTCACGAAGGCTGACCTTTTCCATCTGGAATCAATCAGTCAACCCCTGACAACTTCCTGAAACACCTCACTCCATTTCCTGTTCTCTCCCCCTTCTCTCTTTTCCCCTGGTTTGCTTCACTCTTGAAAACTGCAGGCCACAGCAGCTTAATGTTAGAGGGTCAGACACAGTTAGACTCCAAAACACTACACAAGGACACCTTTGACCTTCAAAAATCTTTACATCTTAGCTAAACAAATCAAGGTCAACATTTCTTACCATTACCTTGTTAACTATTTGTAGGCATTTTTGCCAACGATCCCCTGATCATATAACCATCAATACCACTTGTTCTCCTAGCATCATAAGCTGATCTGTTTTAAGAAGTAGCCAGCAAATTTAGTATTGACAAGGGGTGCCATTTGGAGGTACCTGAAACTAATAATCACCAGTATTATAACAAACATATGGAGAGTATTCCAAACAAAGGAACTTCTATGCCTCATCGGTGTCTCCTATCACCTAAACCTGATACCTAGTATTTTCTAAAGCTGTCAGACTCTCTTGGCACCACCATTCTGCTGGCACAGCCCGAAATGATGCCAATTAGGAATACAGATGTCCATAATTTGTGTGGATGGACCCCCGGTTTTTGCTACTGACACTGGTGACAGCTTTCATTTGTTTCTCGTAGTTGGTGTGTCTGTATTTCAGCTCAAAGCTCCTATAGGGAGGCCTGCAGAGCTGAAAACGATGCCACTGTATTTTATAGTTCTCTTCAACTGATACGTTGCAATTCAACTCAAAAGCAACAACCAATTATATTCATGCAAATATTATTTCTGATGTGGTAACTCTAAGCCACGGCTCCAAGAAAGAGAAGTAGGGGTCAATTGCAATTGCTTGCCTTTTTTTTTTTAAGTGAAAGCAGTTTTCCACTTTTTGCAATTCCTTATTTTGCTTAATGAGTTCTCTAATTTTTGGTGAGGCCAGTGCAATACACAGACTCGCTGAGAGTGACAATGTAGGTTTTATTTGGAATCATGAAAATTAAATGGCAGTTTTAGCTGGTTATACAGAAATAGGAACATAAAAAGTTTGTATCTCCCTTTGAAAAACAGCAGGAAGTTTTAAGAACAAAATCTACTACTGATTGTGTGAGCAATTGGCTACAAAAACTCAAGACAACTGATTGGCTTTCTTAGATCAATTTTTTCTTCCCATTACCTCAAAGTTCTCCCGTATCCCTCCCTCTAATAATTTATACAAGGCGGAAGCTGAGTTGTAAGGGACTCTTTCTTGCCTGTAAAAGGCCTCAGTGGGAGTTATCCTTTAGGTGGGCACATTGGCAAATCTGCCCGTACAACTAATTTTCCAATAGAGGAACTGTTTCTTTAATATCAGCATGGGTACTTTTACCAAAATGACTTATTCTCACTTTGGGTTGATTTTTTTATATAAAATTAATCCAAAGTGTGATTTTTGGCTTTTTTAGGACATCACACTTTTGGTTTTTTAATTTCGATCTTTCTCAAAGCTCTCTAATTCAGTTAAAGGACATAAGTCAGAGGAATGACCAGCTTGGACCCTCCTCCCAGCCAGCTTTTCTCAGGTCACACCCAGTTGTTCCTGCAAAGAGCCTAAGTCTCACACAGGAGGGTAACAGAAAGAGATAAATCAAAATGAAGGTGGTGTGGGATGACTAAATTGGCTACTTTTTTTTAAAACAGATGAGAATCCCAGAGTCTTTCATAGCTGGAGAATAATTACCTTGGTTAGAAACCTCCCCGTGTGGACCAGAGTGCTTGCTTTGAAAAATCACACCAAATTCTACAATTAGACACATTTCCCCTCCATTTCAATGAGGGTCATGCACCTCCTAGCGGAATGTGGCCTTTGGTCGTTTAATCTCGGTACAATGCATAGCATTTATAACACACTCACCGTGGAGTACTGATACCTACTTACAAACACATGTTCACCGAGCTAAAGAAAATGGTCTTGGAAATTCCTGTTACTTAGCCAAGTATGGAAAAAAATTCTTTATGACATTTTACATCTGGAAATGGAATTAAATTCATGATGTGCATTTCCCTTATAACTGTTCAGTTGCCATATATGTTATTTCAGCTTTCCCAAAGCATAACTAGTATGTGGGATTTTATTTTCCACCTGTGGAAGGAGGAAAGAGACATAGAGACCATTAAAAGGACAGAGAAAATCAAGACAGACTTCTGGTTGTAGGGGGGCAACCATGTTTGGAGTCCGTATCGTGAGAAGAAATACGCCGTTGGTGTTTTTATACACTGGCTAATTCTCACATCGACATGGGGACTCTGATGAACCAATCTGCCTAAGCCTACACTAATTCAGTCCAGGCTAACAACAAACAACTTGGCTACTGCAAATTGTGTTTCTCCTTACCACCTTATTCTTGGCACACATCATAGTTTCAAACCAGATTTACAGCCCAGATTCCCCTTTGTTACTGGACGCCAGAGTCTCCAGAATTACCTCTAAACACCGACACCACAAGTGTGGATTTTGTCATCTTTTGTTACAGGAATTCCCAGAATTCTTAGCACATCACTGTTGTTTCATAACCCCTAAGGCTAAATTTTCTGCTCAGTTAAGTATCAGGTACCAAGTGAGAGAACAAGGTTGATTGCTGCGGAGACAGATGTAGGGCATTCTGGGGTTGCTCACAGCGAGGGAGGGGGACTGTGGCATGAATGACATAACTCCTGAGAAGATCCTCTCTCAAGGAGCCAGGCAGTGCTGTGTTTTAATGTCAAAGGTTTTGTTTGACACTCCCGGGCTCTGTGCTACATGCCAGGGAGGCTTCCAGAAAACACCATCATGACCTCAAGGAGCTGCCATGTAGTTGATGAAGCATAACAAACACTACACTTAATCAGAAAATATTACTCCACAGTAATACATAATTGAGGACTCAATTGTGTGGCCATTGTATGCTCTAGGAGTCCAAAGGTGAGAAAATTTAACCTGAGCTGAAGGCACTAACAAACTTTTCCAGCAAGGAAATAAGATTTGAGATAGTCCTTGAAGAGTTGAAAAACTTTTGCTATACAACTTGAGGTTACTGAAATGGTTATTTGGGAACTTAAAAATGAATTCTAATTAGCATAAATAGAGTAGTATGCCAACAGCATTTCCATTGGTATATTTTGGCAAATTTGGTTTAGGAATGGGATATCTTTTAGAACTTGTCTTTAAAAAATTAGTTGAATATGTATAGAAATCAAATGGCAATTTTTTTAAAAAAAAACAAAAACAGACTGTCCTGTCATCAGGGAGCTCAAAGATCATTAACCTGTTTACAACTAAATTTCCCGTCATCTCAAAGGTCATGGACACTTGTTACTTCCAGCTGGCCTCATACTGCTCCCTTGACCTCATTGTTTTCCCCATCTAAAATGTATGCCAAGTAGGAGAGCTATGGTCAAGGGAGTATTTCACTAGCAAACATTTTGAGAGCCCCAGGGGAGTCTTAACATACTTGATGCCATCTTGATTTGGACGGACCATTCTCTTCCACCAAACTCTGCCCCCAGGGATCCCATGAATCACCTGTCATCCATCAGAAATCAGGACCATGTACTAGTCTGCCCATAAGCTGCTTAAGAATCTATGCTTCTTGTGAAACTAAAAGAGCTTTGCTTTCCAGGAAGTTCTGCATCCTCACCCAAGGACATTCTTCCATTGTTTTTTGTTGTTGTTTGTTTGTGTTTTTTTTTGTTGTTGTTTTGTTTTGTCTTATTTTGTTTTAGAGAGAGAATGGAAGGGAGAGGGAGAGACAGAGAGAGAAACATCAGTGTGAGAGAAGCACATCAATTGGTTGCCTCCTGCACTCACTCAAACCAGGACCAGGTTCGAGCCTGCAACCAAGGTACATGCTCTTAGCTGGAATCGAACCTGAAATCCTTCTTTCTGCTGACTGATTCTCTATCCAATGAGCCAACCGGCCAGTGTTGCATCTGATTGTTCTTGGATGTGCTCAGGTTTTAGTGCCCCAACTGGAGTTTCCTAACCTCATTGAAATCTCAATATCCTCTCCCCCAAATTACATAGGCAACTAACTGCATCCACTTGTTTTCCTTTTCTCCCACAAATAACTGTAAACACATTTCCTAGGTGACTTGGTCAAAATTCTTATCACCCTGATTCTTGTCCCTATTTGGGGGACCAAAAGCCAGAGGGAGGGTGGCAGACTGTGATACCATCGGACAGAAAAGCTCGAAGCAATCTCCAGAAAGCCTTCCCCAAGCTTAAAGCCTTAGACTACATAAAACCTCTCAGACGCTCAGAGGTTTTTTTTTTCTTTTCCCTGACTCAAAATAGATAATTATGTCTTAAATGGGACTCTCTGGTTTGTTTTACCATCAGATAATGGATTCACCTGTTGATCGGCGAGGCCACGGACAAGTGCTTTTCATTATGTGCTTTGAACCGCTGCTCAGTAGCAAGCAGCCTTCAAATGGTGGATGAGATCACAGAGCAGCTGGGGTAGCTCTTGAACTGCGAGATTTGAACTGAAGAAACCTGCAGGCAGCTGGAGCTATATTAAATTTTTACCATTTGGACTTAATTTAAACTCTTGTTTCCCTCTTCAACGAGTGTGAGAGAAATATTCAACATTTTTTTATTTAAGGAAAATAGATGGTGGTGCCATTAAAAAGTTTTATATAAGAGCTGGGGGTTTAAAAAAAATCATAAGGGTTTGGTGGATGGATCTTGGCCCTATTCCAAGACATGAGTAGCCCTGCCCTTTGCTCTTGCATCGTTTAGTCAAACAGACTAATGGCCAGCGACTGGCTGTATATAGGAGGTGTCTTTGTCATCTAATTAATTTCCCCATTGTTCTGTGTAGTTGTCGCATCCAGCAGATTGCACTAACAGGCTCGAGGCCTCTCACACTATCTGATTGCCCCAAGGATGTCAGTCTCTGATGAAGGAGATCTTCGTGTCTTCCGTTCCCTTCTCCCCACCACTGTGTGTTCTTCTCCCTTCCTCAGAGTTCTGACACACTTCCTGGGTGTAACGAAGCACTGATCCTTTTCCTCATGCCTTTCTGGTGCCCCGCAAAATGCCCTTCAAGGAGGCCCATCCTGGCGTCGTGTGAAAACCCATCCAAACAAACAGGAATCCACTCAGTACCAATGGCGCTCCCGATCTGGCCCCTGAAATAACTGCTTTCGCTAGGAATGCATGTGCCCCTTCTTACCTATTGAGGCAAAGGATGCGAAGACCTGTATATTTACCTCAGTGCGTTCCCTAGTTTAACTGTATTATATGATTATTTTGGTGGGCCCAATCTAAAAAGGGGGCGATTTAGGAGAAAAACTTGAGATACCCAAGAGTCACTCAGCAAAGTTCAGCAAATGGTGGTAAGAATTCTTATCCGAATTATAAGAAAGCTGTAAGATTGAGTGAAGGAGTTCCTTTCCAATGATTCCAGGGTGTCAGGCCTGTGAGGCTCAGTTGTTAAGCACTGACTCATGAACCAAGAGGAGCCTGGTTCAATTCTTGGTCAGGGCACATGCCTGGTTGTGGGCTCGATTCCCAGTATGTGGTGTGCAGGAGGCGGCTGATCAATTATGTTTCTCTCTCATCAGTGTTTCTATCACTCTATGCCTCTCCCTTTCTCTCTCTCTAAAACTCAATAAAACATATATTTTTTAAAATGATTTCAGGGTTGGAGGTGTGTCAAGGCATCTGCTACTAACTCCAGAACAACTAATGTACAAGTTGGTGCTGCCCATATGATGGAAAACACTCCAGCCCTGGACAGTGGTCATGTCTGTTTAAAATAGAATCCTTTTTGCCCTCACCAGTTCAGCTCAGTGGATAGAGCAGTGACCTGCAGACTCAAGGGCCCCAGGTTTGATTCCGGTCAAGGGCACGTACCTTGGTTGGGGGCACATCCCCAATAGGGATTGTGCAGGAGGCAGCTGATGGATGTTTCTCTCTCATTGATGTTTCTAACTCTCTCTTCCTCTCTGTAAATAAATAAATAAATAAATAAATAAATAAATAAAATAGAATCCTTCTGAGGCAGGAGGGGAAAAATTGGCACCCTGGCCCTAAGTGTCCCAATCTCAAGGAAATGATCTGCTGACATGAGTGTCCTGTGACAGCCAGCGCTGTGGAAAACCCTCAGAAAGAACACCCATGCGGGCTGTTATAGTGGTGGCTGTTATTTAGCTCCCACATCACCCTTACATTGCCACACCACTGAGTTCCAAAAGGGAACTCAAGACACCGTGATAGGCCCCTGTGCTTCCAGAGACCCCAGAGAAGCACAGCTAAGCCATGTAAATCGCTTATCTTGTTTTCCTTATCTACCCACTAGATGTGAGTCTCTCTAGGGAGAAGAACTTTATCTGTCTTCTAGCCAGCACCTAGGATAGTGCCTGGCACACAGAATTTCCTCAGGAATAGCGGTTGGGTGAATGAACACATGAGTGAGTGCATCTATGTTTTCACTGAGACTTGGAGCCGACCCAGGCAGCCTATCTAGGAGAGTGACTTGGCAACAATAGCCCTGATTGTTGTCAACTTCTACCGTGTCTTAGAATGTGAATGTGGGAAATGACAACATGCCTGATTCCCCCTGTTCTTGGCTTGATTTTCTTCTGGATTTTCCAACTGCCTGCTCTCCACCCACGATGCAGAGAAATAAAGAATGGGGTTCATTATGTCTTAACAGGCCTGTCAGCTTAAACTAGACATACATTTCTTGTCCTTTCCTTCACTGAGCTGTTAATCTGGGCGCTTCACGGAATTGTTCCAATTCAGGGAGGGCAGAGGTGATTTTCTGCATGCGTGGCCCATGGATTAGGGTACTTTGGGGGCCTTGGAAATCTTTTATTTTTTCTCTTCCTTCCATTTTTTTAAAATTTCTCTCTTAAAAAATCATTCAATAACAATGTATTGAGTCCTCCAAAGTGGCTGGCATTGTGCTAGGCACTGGGGAGCAATACAAAAATAAATAAAACGTACCAACTGCCCTCAAACAGCACACAGTCTATTAGGCAAACAATGACTGCAAGGCAATGGGGTCAATCGTGTTGGGGTAGCTCGTGGAGGATGGTATGTTGGCCCAGCTTGCATTTCAACATCACCCGACAGGAAGAGTCAGAAAAGGCCTCACAAAGGTGGTGTAGTCTTGAGGCATGAGTAGAAATCACAAACTGAAGAGGGGTGAAGGGTTCTCAAGCAGAGGCAAGAGCATGTGGAAAGGTTCCAAGTAATATTCCATGTAGTGGAAATCAATGAGGCGTGCCTGTTGAGTAGTGGGCACATGGAAACATCAGGCAACGTGCATGCAAGGTATAAAGATGCTTATTCGCCATGCCTTTGTAAATCTAAGCTCTTGTCTTTGGACAGTAGGTATTCATACCATACAGTGAGCAGAGTGACATGTTTGAAAAGATAATGTTAGCAGTCGTGCTGAGGGTGGTTTAGACAAGGAAGGAGTAGAGAGGCCTTTTGCAGCTTTTCGGGAGAGGTGGATTTAACAGATACTTAGGAGGAGGAAGCAGCAATTTAACAAAAAAACAAGGAGGGCAAGGATCAGGGAGTAAGCTGCGAACAGGTACTCATCTGTCATCCAAGTGAAGATGCCCAGGAGGGAGGCAGAGCTGTATATCTGCAGCTCCAGAAAGGGGTGACGGCTGAGGAATGGGTCCAGGAGTCATTGGGGATCCAATGGCATTTAAAGTCAAGAGAGCGGGAAGATCATCAGGAAAAGCTCTCAGCGTCAGGCCCCATGTTAACGGTTAAATTGCATGGAGATTGACCACTGGGTGTTAGATGAGTTTCATGTCTTTAGGTCAGGGCTCTGTGGCACCCTGAGAGAAATTTCAAGAAGTCTGGGAACCCCTGGCATTTTAAGCAAAACGTTGTTAAACTGTAGCTTTTTGTGAGGATAGAAACTATAGTTTTTACCACTTTCTCATAGGGGTCTGAGTCACAAAAGGGTTAAAGTCCACTGTGCTTCAATAAATATTTTATATATGCCCATGATACTTAGGACTTGAACTGAATTAAAGAGAGGTTTGGTTCAGGCTGGAAAATAAGTTCTGTTCTGTTCAGATCAAATCTCCATAAAAGTATAGTTCACATTAAAAGTATGTTTGCTCCTATAACAAAAGTGGAGGATTGAACTAATTGTCTACATGATTTAAAATTATTACCTTTTCTTTCTGAATGAGATATCTATTCCAGGAATTCTTAAATCACCCTCTCTTCAGATCATTCTATGCACCACTATGATTATATACTACCTCTGGTTTTGTTTCATATTTTGAACTTGGTCCAAATTTCTCACTTGACCATTACAGCACATAGTCAAGCCTGTCTCCTTAATAGCCTTCTCCACGTAAAAGAGCTTTCGTTGAAGGTTATACGCTTAATAGAATCTGACTACAGCATAAAATTTGCCAATTCTTTTCTGCATGAAAGGACACTTTGCAGAAAGTGAAAAGACAATGATGGGATGAGAAAAAAAATATTTACCAATCACTCACTTATCCGAACAGGACCCAGTAACCCTAATATACAAAGAACCCTAACAACTCAACAACAAAAAGGTGAATAACCCAATTTACAAATGGGCAAAGGATTTGAATGAACATTTCTCCAAAGAAGATTCATAAATGGTCAATAAGGACGTGGGGAAAAATGGTCAAAATCATTAGTCATTAGAAAAAGAATATCAAAATTACAATGAGATACCACTTCACACTCAGAGGATGGCTAGAATTAAAAGCAAACAAACAGAAAATAACAAGTGTTGGTAAAGACATGGAGAAGGTGGGACCTTCACACATTGCTGATGGAGATGTAAAATGGCGGTGCCATGTGGACACCGGTTTGGCAGTTGTTCAGGAAGTTAAAGATGGAGTCACCATATGACCCAGAAATGTTACACGTGGATATTTACTCAAGAGAACTGAAAACTGGTTTCCAGTTTGTTCACAAAAGGAGCTTGCACACACACGTTTATAGTAGCATTCTGTATAAAAGCCAAAAAGTAGAAACAGCCCAAGGGCCCATCAACCGATGCAAAGTTAAACAAAATGTGGTTTATTCTTATAATAGAAATATTACTCCGCTATAAAAAAAAATAAAGTGCTGAACAAGGATGAACCTTGAAAGAAACCAGACATGGAAATCCACAGATTGCATGATTCCATTTATAAGAAAAGTCCACAATAGACTAACCCATAGAGACAGAAAGTAGATTTAGAGGTTGCCAGTGGGTGGGGAGAAAGGGGAATTGGGAGGTATGAGGTTTCTTTTTGGAATGGTGGGAATGGTCTCGAACAGATAGTGGTGATGGTTGCACAACATTCAGTGGGATGTACTAGAAGTCACTGAATTGCACTCTTTAAAATAGTTAAAATGGTGATTGATATGTTATGTGAATTTTATCTCAATAAAAACTACAAAAAAAAAGCCACACCAGCCAATGCCTTTAATTATACCCCAGAAATAAGGCAATCATAGAATCTACAAACTTTTTAAAAAGATCACCTCCGCTGTCTTTGCAAAAGTCAAATATATTCATACAGGATAAAAAATTTCTCATTTTGAGATTGGCAATACTTTATTGTAACCCTGTTCAAAACTCAAGCACATTGAAAATCTCAGTTAGTAAATAACTAAGGAAGTAGCAGAAGTAATTAGCATGCTTAGTGAGTACAATTCTGCAATTGGGGACAAATAAAATGACACGGCATCCTATTAAGAGCTCTTTAACTTTTTACAGGCATAAGAATCCACATTGCCAGCTACTGTCCCTGCCTCTGTTTCTTCCAGAAGTGAAAGCTGAGCTGTGGTCGTCGAGGCACTTCAGAATTCTTTTGAATTTCACTCATTATTTTGGACTGAAATGATACGTCTCCATTATATACGTTTCCATAATAGTGTGTACCACTGACTTCCCCCTGCACGATGTTCCTACCTGATCCCCCAGACAGCTCGTTGTATTTCTATTTATCTTCATAGCATACATGGAGGGGAGGGAGGGATTTATTTTTTTTTGAGAGGTTGATAATAATGTTAAATAACTAACAAAAATTGTCCAGGTCCCAGTAAGAGTGATAACCATGATGTAGTGAGGGGGGAATTTTTTTCCCCCGAAATAGTTCTCTCTGTTCTGTGTGTGTATCCCCCTCTCTTCCATTAACTCTTTCACGACTCGGCCCCTAAACCATAATTTGTGGGGTCTAGTGTGAAATAAACATGTGCAACCCCTTGTTCAGAAATCACTAAGAACTTCAGAAAAGCATCCGCAAAGCCACACACTTGGGCGCTGTACACCTCAAAAAGCCGTGGGGAGTAAGGTGGGTAGAGGGGGGGTAAAGGGTGGGACGGACTCCTGGCTCCACCACCTCCTTCCTGTGGTTGGAGGCGAGTTCCTTAAACTCCCAGAACCTCGTTTTCTTGACCTGAAACATGAGGCTTATCATCCCCATCTCTCTGGTCGTGGCCAGGATTATTTTTTAAAGTCTCAAGCTCGAACACATTTTTATCACTTAACACGTTTTTAACGTTCCTGTGGGGAAGGGAGCCCTGTGTCTTTCAGACGGGGCATGAGTGGCAGGAAAGCCATTCGGTGGATTAAATAAGGGTCCTTCAAAGATTAAGGGAGGGGAGGGGGGCAGCGAGGGGCTGCTCTCCCTCTCATCTCCGACCTGCCACACTCCGCCCGGCTCTGTGTTTTTATTAGCTTGCATCCCCGGTACATCAGTGGCAAGGGTGATGAAACCGGTGGCAGATTTAACTGCCAGGCAGCTGGGTCACTGTCCCGTGGGTCTTGTTGTCATGCTGCGATCTTAAAGTGACCACGGCTGTTCGGGCTGCCGCTCTCCAAAAGACCCGGGGAGAGACCACGGAATGGTTAACGGCGGAGAGGGGGAGAAAGAGGCTGTTGCTTTGCAGGAAGCACAGAGACGCTGCTTTGAGAAATCCCAGGGTGGCTGGATATCAAGAACATGGTTCCTGCTGTGGGCAGCTGTGTGTGCGCAGGGCAGCCCGAGGGCTTAAAATCAAATCTCCAGCACAGGTTGGTGCCCGTCCCCTGGGGCCGGGGCGCTGGAGGCAGAAGGCCTGAGCACTGGGAGAGGAAGAAACCCTCCCTGCTATCTATGGACCAGGGGTATCACTCAGTGATCTTTTTCATTGTTAGCAACCTGTGAATCACGTGTTCTAAAAAATAATCATAATGAAATAGGAAAGAAAGGAAAGGAAAAGAAGACGAAGGAGAGAGAAAGCAGGATGGCTTAGTTCACAGGAAAAATCTGCAGGCCCTTACCTGGAACCTCCTCATGTCCCGTGGGTTTCCTGCTGTTTTCAAACAATTCTGATTGCACTTGAGGAAAAATTTTAAAAAGAATCTGCGAAAAGAAAGCAATGTGTTACATTTTGTAAGTAAACACGTTTGAAGAGAGAATAGCCATGCGTTCTATTAGATTTGATTTGAGAGTGATTGCATTTCAGGCCTGGGGAATTTCAGAGGCCCTGCCTGCGAAGGAACATTGCTGACCCTCTGCAATTTGCAAGTTTGGATGTTTTCCGTGGCAAGTCAGCTCCAGCACGGTGGAGGATTGCAAAGTGGTTCCCAAGCGGGGCTCTGGCTTGCGGGCCCGCCCCAAGTTACTAGGGAGCTCTCTCAGAAAAAAAGGGGGGGGGGCGGTCCCCCAAAGGGCAGTGACTCCTGCTGAGCAGAAATGTCTCGCTCAGCTCCCAGGCTGAAAACGGCATGGCTTAGCCCAGAGTCCTAGGGTTCCTCCCGTAGGTGGCTTTCTGCTGGCCACACACACCTTCCCGCTCATCAGCCACCCCCTCCCCACACCCTCACCCACAGAGGGGGCCTGATCTTCCGGGCCACTGTGTATACACATCAGAAAATGTCATATTACCACCCAAAGACAGAGGCAGTCTGTGCAGGGTACACGCTGGGGGTTTTATGATTAATAACAAGAGTGAATGTCCTTTTACTCCTTATAGATTATCCAGAAAGCATAAAGGCACACAATAATGGTCCGAGGTCATCATTCCTCAGACGCATTTTTTTTAAGCCAATAATCTCCTAAATGAACTACGTTGTGCAATTTAAAAACGGGGCATCTTTCATCAGAGAAGCACAGCCACCAAGAAAAAAATGGCAGAAGCGGCCTCTTCGGCGATTTACGTATTTAATGTTTGGAATTTTTGTTTCAAAACGCAGTAAGTTTTTCATGTATTTTACTTGCAGAGTCTTTTTCCTTAAAAAAAAAAAAATCCAGCTTTTGCAGTGCTAAAGTCCCAGGTGAGCGAGGCCTATTTCCCTTCCTGTTACTATGACAACGAAATTTTACCGCAGTCCCAAAGTCCCTCCAGAACTCTCACATCCATGCCTTGAATTAGAACTTTAAAGGAAAAGATATACATTTCCCCCAGAATTTACCAGCACAAAAACGGAGACACCAACCATCGCTCCCCAAAATCCCATTTTTAAAGCAAAGGCTGGCGAGAGGCTCTCGCGCTGACCTCGTGTTTATGATTAATTCTTTACAAATCACACAGAAGAACTAGAGAGCGCTCCAATGGCTGGTATTCCGCACTTAAAAAAAAGAAAGAAAACCTGATGGAAAGAGACACAGGAAATGATAAAGGAGGGGAATGGCACTTTCCCGATCATTTTGGTTTTGTTTTGTTTTTTCCTGTGAATCTCCTTTTCTCTAGACTTGCTAAAAATAATTGGCTAAGTGTTGCTGACCCCTCTCGAATGAATACGGTTGGGTGCGAATGTAGAAATAACAGCTAAATAGTTTCCCGTTATTTTATAACATCTGCTTTTCACATCTCGCCTTTAATCCTCTCTGGGGCGGGAGGTGCCCACCCAGGCCCCCCACCCCATGACCAGGCAGAGGGAAGGCTCCCCAAAACGCGCAACCTGCCTGCGCTCTCTCCCTCCGGGCGCGGCCCCCGTCTGCCCGCAGCCACCGGAGCGCTTTGCAGCGGGAGCTGCTTTTATTTCAGAAAAGGTGGATTCCGAGACACACAGTCTGTGTTGGGCCGGGGAAACAGTCTTCCGTGTGCGCGGCCTCCGCAGCCCTCTGCGGGCGGGCACCGAGGCGCTGAGCCGCTCTCCGCAGACCCAGGACTTGCCTTTTCCCTGCAAAGTCTCTCCGAACAATAGTCCCCACCCCGCTCCCCATCGCCCTCCCAGGCCCCCATCTGCGCTTTACTTCTGGCCTCCTATATCGCCTCCTGTATCACCTCCACCCCACACCCCTCCCCACCCCACCCCCCACCCCCCAAAAAATCCCCACTAGAATCAAATCAAGTGCTTTCTCTCACTAACTCTTTGATTTGGGGAGTTTTCCCACAATTGGGCTCCTTTATAATGCATTCTGTGTGTGCTACACTTCCCCTTACCCACCGACCCTTCCTCCAGAACGGATCTGCTGAACGCATTAATGTTCATGAAGGCGTTATTATAGCAATGGTGTGGTGGGTGGAAAAGTGCAAAGGAGATAAATGTTTACATAAAATCAAATTGATTTAGGGAATCAAGGGGCCTGCTGAAAGGCTTTATTCATTTTTAAATGAGGACCCTTAACAGTTCTTAGCATGGAAAACACCCAGCTTGGCCTCGGGTTTTTTTCTTTTTTCTTTTTTTCCTCTGGTTTTAACCTGCACAGCCCCCTGCACAGTAAAGACACAACATTCTGTTCACAAAGGCTAAGAGAGTGGTGGAGGAGCTGGGAGCAGGGGCGGGGCAGAATTCTCTTATATTGTGTAGTACTTTGTAAAAGAGGCATAGTCATTTCTATTTCTAAGTGGCCAGCACCAGAAATCATGGCCTGGGTAGTTTACATGTGGTCCTAGAAATTAATTTAAAGGAATTCTGGTGCTTACTGACATCTCCAATTTTTTCTCTTTTCTCTCTCTCTCTCTCTCTCTCTCTCTCTCTCTCTCTCTCTCTCTCTCTTACTGATATCTTCCACCTCCCTCCTTGTACCCCTCCACCCATCATGCTCAGGGGCTTGGTACAGAACCCTTTCCTGACCAAACCAGCCGTTAACCACCGGGTAACGTTCAGGGAGCAAATCCCCTGGGTCCAGATCCCTCCGAAGGCAGAGCTGCCTGCAAAATGTCAGCTCTCGCTACTTAGAAATGGGGAACCACAATGAATTTCAAGATTCAGACCAAATGTGTGTATTCTCATCCGGCTGGGAGTCATTTTCACTTTCTCCAAACAATGTTGACTACGTAAATGTGATCACCACTTAGCGAGCATGGTACACTTCGCAGGGCCTCCAATCTGCTTCCTTAAGAGGATACATTAACAACTACTGGTTTATCCTCCTTTTATAGAACAGAGAGGTAGGGTCAGGCATGGAAGCATGCAACAGAATGATGCATCTCAGAGAGAAGGGGTGGGTGAGAAAAGATTAACCAATGTACTTATATGCATACTAGAGGCCCAGTGCACAAAATTCATGCCGTAGGGGGGTGGACGGTCACTCAGCCAGGCCTGCTTCCTCTCGAAGTCCGGGAGCCCTGGGGGATATCCGACTGATGGCTTAGGCCTGCTCCCAAGCCGGCAGTCAGACATCCTTAAGGCTGCCACAGAGCTGCTGCACTCACCAGCCACGAGCCTGGCTCTAAGCTTCTGGCTGAGCAGTGCTCCCCCTGTGGGAGCACACTGACCACCAGGGGGCAGCTCCTGTGTTGAGTGTCTGCCCCCATTGGTCAGTTTGTGTCATAGCGGTTGGTTGTTCTGCTGTTCAGTTGATTTGCATATTACCCTTTTATTATATAAGATATACATAATCCATGAACACAGACAATAGTGCAGTGAAGGCCTGGGGAGGGGGGTGGCAGCAGGGTGGAGGGGAGTCCATGGTGGGAAAAAGGAGAACATCTGTAATACTTTCAATAATAAAGATACATTTACAATTATGAACTCAAGTAAACTTTAATTGAAAAATAATTTTAAAAAAAGAATACTCCCTCCTCTCCCCGCTTCCCCCCACTCCCCCAAAAAAGTGAACTCAAACCCTCAGATTTCAATCAAGTTCCTAGGTCAACCAAGAGGCATTCCTTCACTTTACAAATATTTATTAAATGCTGACAGTGAGCTAGTCTTGATCTGCTACCAACTAACTTTGTAACCAAGTTACCTCGCTTCTCTGGGCCTTGGTTACTTCAAGTGTTAGGAGAGTTTAACCAGATCATCCCTAGGGTTCCTTCCAGTATTACCATTTTTATGCGTGGGAAGAAAAACACGGAGAGTTGAAAACCCACTAGAAATGGCTACATTGGGGGAAGAAACCACTGAAGGCAAAAAGATCATCACTTATTGAAGCCCAGCTGGAGGTGTGTACAGGGGTTTTCTGAGAGATATATCAAGCCCACTGCTCTGAGACTGAAAGAAAGGAGGCAGGGATGGCTGGTTGGTAGAAAATGGAGCATCTTGGCTGATGCCTTGGCTGGAGCTAGTGATATCATGAGGTTGATGGGCAGGTTGTTAAGCGAAATGCACCTTCCCTTGGCATCCTTTCTCTATACTTCCAAGGCAGGAGAAGGTGGCTCAGGAATATCATGAACCACAGCCATCTCTGTCCCTGCTCACCATTCTTTGTGGTCTGTCAGCTGAAGGGTACAAGGGTCACAGAGGACAGAGGAAAAAGGCTAGCCAGATGCCTATTCTGTGCCATGCTCCCAGCTATGTTCTCGATATTCATTGCCTCATTTATTTTTCACAACTTTATAAGTGGCAAATCATCTCATAGCTAGGAAAAACAAAGGCACCAAGAATTTATAAATTTGCCCAAGACCACACAGCTGGTCAGTGATGAAACAAGAATTTAAACCTTGGCCTTTCTGGCAACAAGTTCCATCTGGCGTCGCCCTATGTTTCCTGCACCAATTAGGTTGTGGTGATGGTTGCAAGGCTCTGTGAATATACTAGAAACCATTGAACTGAACACTTGGAATGGGTGAAGCTTATAGTATGTAAATAATATTTAAATATGGCTGTTTAAAAAAAAACAAACTTCAGAGCCCTGGCTGGTGTGATTCAGTTTGATGGAGTCGTCCTGTACACCTAAAGGTTTTGGGTTTGATCCCCCATAGGAGAATGTATGGGAGGCAACTGATCAATGTCTCTCTCTCTCTCTCTCTCTCTCTCTCTCTCTCTCTCTTTCTAAAATCAATGAACATATTGTTGGCTGAGAATTTAAAAGAAAAAAAGAAACCTTCAGAAAACATGGTCTAAAAACAAAAACAGCAACAATAACAACAAAACTATAAAGGATTCAGGTTTCTTGGACACTGAAGGAGGATAGCACACAAAGAAGAAAACATTAGGTCAAAGATAGTGGCGTGGAAGTAAATGTCACTAGTTGAAAACACTTAGTGTATTCATTTATTTACTGACTTGATTAGTTATTAAGTGTTGGAAGCCGCCCATTGTCTTCACTAGCAGAGAGGTGTGGACAAGGAGTCCGGAAGGCTGGTTAATCTTGAAGGCTCTGGCAAAGGTCAGAGCCAAGCACCCACTGTCTAGTTGAGACAAAGAAAGCTGAAGCAACTTCCACCTTTTAGTCTTATTTAAATCCTTGCTAATGGGCTATCTTTGGAATTGCCTGCTTAAGGGCTATGGGTATATCCCAAAACCTGAATAAAAGGGATCGCTAGGCCAGAGCAAAGCAGAGTCCTTCCTCTTGAGCTTGGCACCCACCTGGCCCCCAATATTCCAAAATTAATATTTTCTAGTCTCTTTCATTTGCGTGTGGCCTCCTCCAAAGCCCAAACCCTGAACCATGCAGGACGTGGGGGACACACTCCCAAGTAAGTATGCAATATTTGCCACCAATTTTCAGGCACAATGGCAAACAAGATGGACAAAATCCTTGCTCAGATGGAACACACAAACTATTCAAAATATGCTTCATCAGATTCTGAGATGAGTCTGGAGACCTCTAAATAAGGATCTGAATCCCAGGGGCCTACCTACTATTCAATAAATCTCTTCTCCTCCCCATTCTCTGGGATATTGGAGCACTCAGCACTGTCTAAGAATAGCATAAAAGCTTCTAGGTTGCTCTAGACAAGTGCTCAACATATCCCAGATAGAAACTGAGATGCAAACTAGATGCACAAATAGGATGTGGAGTTAAGGTCTAGTGGTAGGACAGGGAGGGATCTCTAAACCACAAGAAGGGTAACCACTTAATATTCACGCAGTATTCTAGGATTATAACCAATGATCTGAATAGTACAGAACCCAGTATATTTCTCCAGATGTGTGGAAATAGCCATTCAATTTACTTCCAATTTTAAATCCAAATGCTAATGCCTTCTAAGAAATTGTAATGCATAACATCTTTAGGAGAGCTCTATGGAAGGCATAAAAGTTTCTTTAAACAAAAAGATTAGAGGAGTTGTATATCAAAAGAATGTGAACTTGGCACTAGTAGCAGCTACCATTATGCAGAGCCTTACTCTATGAAAATTAATTTGTAAAACACCTTTTCATTTTTAAATTTATTTCCTTTAAAAAGGTCTAATTCTACCTACTCTGGAAACACCTTCTGCGATGATATGGCTACATCTATGCACCATGGAGATGAGAACACCCTTGGCTCTCCAAGGGCCAAGCACAGGTTTGTTGTAGTATCTGGTTCTCCCTCTGCCACTATGGCCACATAAGTAGGCTGGATCACTAAAGTCTGAGCCATTTCAGAATTAGCCTCAAACACTGTAGGTGCTAAGAGGTCTATGTCCATTGATTTTTGAGGAAAACACAATTTATCTGGATTAACTACTAAACCTTCTTTTCCTGAGTCCTATAAATTAAAATACAATTGGCTTCCCCTGTTTGGGAGTGTTTCTGAAAATAAGGTAACCTCTTTCCTTTAAAAATATATATATATATATATATATAATTGATTTTTTACAGAGAGGAAGGGAGATGGATAAAGAGTTAGAAAATCAATGAGAGAGAAGCATCGATCAACTGCCTCCTGCACTCTCCCTACTGGGTATGTGCCCACAACCAAAGTACATGCCCTTGAATCTGCAGGCCGATGCTCTATCCACTAAGCCAAACCAGTTAGGGCAAGGTAACCCCTTTCCTTTAAAACATTCTCATATCATTTCTGAGCACTATCAAATATAGGAATAGGCTGGACCATAAAACTGTATGTGAAAGGAATGGACAGTTGCTTCTCTTCTCCCAGGACCCTCTCAAGCTAACATCCTTTAAGAAGTCGTCAGAATGAGAGCCAGAGCTCCAGAGGGCCACTTGCTCACTCTGCCATGTGGTAGGAAGACCCCTAAGTCAGTTGTCGGCAAATTCATTAGTCAAAAGAGCCAAATATCAACAGTACAACGATTGAAATTTCTTTGGAGAGCCACCTTTTTTTAACTTAAACTTCTTCTACTGCCACTTCTTCAAAATAGACTCGCCCAGGCTGTGGTATTTTGTGGAAGAGCCACACTCAAGGGGCCAAAGAGCGGAGAGCCAGTTTGCCAACCATGGCCCTAGGTGATGGGCTTCCACTTGTCACTAGTGTAAAGCACAGTGATAATGGTCCAGCTTTAATCTAGGTCTTTGTTGTGATATCTTCTTTGAACCTTTCAGCAACAGAGAACCCAAATCACTAACAGAATCCAAACCTGGCAGTCCACATAAGGTACAGGCAGCCTTGACCTGAACACCACTTGCTTTTGAGAAATCTGTTGATGGTTTAGGTGTCAGCCCAGGTAAGAAGTTTCCATGACCTACGTAATAATTAGAGTCTCACTTAAGTCCACAAATTTAAATAGACTCTGGGATGTCAGACTCTCCATGGGTTCTCACTGTGCCCTATAGACTTGACAATAGGGCATCGGAGAATGCATGGTACTTGAGATTTGCTTGGTATGATGGTGCTGGTGCAACGGTCCAAGAAGATCCATGGAAAGGAGGAGATGACTTAAAATGTTTAAATGAGTGGCTACTTTAGGCTTAAATCAAATACTCATTTTTATAAGCTGATTTTCTATGTAATCCATTTATTATACAATCCCTTAAAAATAAATATCTATATCTATATCTACATCTACATCTACATCTACATCTACATCTATATCTATATCTATATCTATACTAGTAAAAGGCTAAGTGACTGACTGCACATCTGTCTAACTCTTTGACAGACTGGCCAGTACATATGACGTGCATTGGCGATTTAAAAATAAATGTTAATTTGCATATTCGAGATACATATAAAGCTCTTTCTGGTGCCAATCACATATGTGTTTTAATTTTATAATACTATGCTATATATACTGTTTTGATATGTAATCTTTTGCGGGAACATAGTTACCACACGAATCTTTCTTCTAATTAATTTCCCTTCGATGTGCATGAGTCTGTGCACTGGGCCACTAGTGAATACATTAACAGAGTAGGTATAGACTCTAGTCTCCATACATTCCTATGGAAGGCTCATATTACCACTAAAGCTTATTCACCTAGACTTTTTCAATAAAAGGCCATTTCAGATCCAAAAAATTTAAGTTTACAGAAATTTTTAAGCAATAAATTTTCTTCCAACTATACTCAACCTCTCTAACTGCACTTAGCTAAGGACTAGTTATAATGATTATTATAATAATAATTAGAGGCCTGGTGCACAAATTCATGCATGAATGGGGTCCTTCGGCCTGGCCAGTGATTGGGACCAATTGGGGCCTTCTCACCCAGTCCTGATTGGGGCCAATCAGGGCTGGACAGCTGGGAGGAGGGACTGTGGGAGGTGGCTGGCCACGGGAGGTTGGCTGAGGGAGTGCACTGACCACCAGGGGGCAGCTCCTGAGTTGAGAGTCTGTCCCCTGGTGGTCACTGCACATCATAGGTCACTGCACTGCACACAACAACAACTGGTCATTCAGTCAACAGGTCATTCAGTCAACCAGTTGTAACGGTCACTTAGGTATATATATATATATATATATATATATATATATATATATATATATGTTTTTATTTAGCATATATTATTTGTCATGAATGCTTTCATTTAATCCCCCCAACTCTGAGAGTAGGAGAATTAACGTCCCCATTTTACGGAGGAGATGAAAAAGGCTCAGAAAGGTCAGATTACTTTCCCAAGGTCAGATAGTAACTGGAAGAGCTAAGAATAGAACTCTGGTTTGCCTGACTCTTAGAAATATATTACTCTGACAGAAGCTTCTTTTGAAGAGAGGTGGGACACATTGCCAAGCAGCTCTTTGTTTTAAGAGACTAGTGCCTTGTCAATCTACTTGTGGGGGAAAAGGGGGGTCACAGTACATCCTTCATCTTATTTCCTGGATATGAGAGTGGAATCATTCTTTGTGTTGCAAAACAAAACAAGCAAATAAACAAACCAAAAAAAAAAAAAAAAAAAAAGCATTTCATTCTTGTCCGGGACTTCATTCTCTAGAAATTCTGTGGCTATTTTGGAATGTGCAGAGGAAGATAAGCAAGTCTATCAGATATTTGGAAAACAAGATGTCTCAAGAACCCACATGGTCCAAAGATGGCACAGATCACACAGCTGCAGCCCTCTGCAAAAAGAATGCAGAAGACTGCTTGAATGTGAGGAAGACTCAAGGCCATTTGTCCATCAAGACTATAATGAAAAAAAGCCTAAAGTCATACGTGTAGCATAAGTTGAATTAAACCTTAGAAAACATTTTTTGAGAATCACGTCAACAAAGCTAACTTTATAAAGAATTATCTGAGGGACAGAGGGAATTCTCCTACAGTGGAGATGTTTAAATAGACCATTGAGTTCATTCTTTTCATAGCAGATAATTTCAGACTTTGGGGTGTCCTTAGCAAGCCATTTTCATATGATATCGAGTCTTCTGTAATTATTACTATTGTTATTATTTGCTTAATGTTTGTTGGGGACCTTTACTTCCTTCCTTTGTAACGTGAACTCATAAACCAGTAGTGAGGAACAGTTACACACTCACAGACAGTGTTTGGGTAAATGCCTGATACCTAGTAAGTTAGCTCCTTCACCTTTCACCAGGCATGCTTGTGCTTCCTGTCTCCTGAACTGCCCCCTTTTCCCTGCCCCTCACCCCCAATTTTAAAATGGCCTGGTTTCCATACCAAGTTACCAGAGGAACTTGCCACCAATTCAAATCTTGTTCTTCCTCTACACTCCTTATTTTTTCACTATTAATATATATATATATATATATATATATATATATATATATATATATATATACACTACTTGTAGATCTTCCCTTAATTTTTAGGGAGAGATTTTTTTTTACAAAAAAAAAGAATCTGTAATTAATCTACACAACAGATTTCAGGAAGAGAACAAAAACAACCAAAGATGAAGGGGTCACTGTTTTCAGTAAACAATGGGCCGGCAAAATAGTTCAGAGCTACAGGCACTGACTCTGGTTCCTACCTGGCAACAGGCCATTTTCTGTTTGGCATTCACGCCAATTACAGGCTCCTGGAAGTGGCATTTCAGTTTGGCAATAGTGCCTTCGTTACCAAACACACAGCCTCGGGAGTGAGATCTGCTGTATTCATTTAGGCACCGGGAGGGAGCGACTCCCCCCACTGTGTAATCTGACTCCGTATCGATAGACTTCATTTCAAAGCCATTTCATGATTTCTTCTGGAGGGAATGTCTCCCCTAGCTCCAGGGGCAAGCAACTGACTGTAAACAGTGGCCGAGGTGCCAAAACCAGGAGGCCACTCTGATGCCCCACTTAGTTTTGGCCAGCAGCACACCGCGGTTTCTGAGAACCAGAGGTTATAGGTTAGACTATTTTTTTCTTGTACATCCAGACACATCTTCCCTCTCCTGAATTCCATTACTTGGCACCACGAGTCTCAACAGGGGAAAAAGCCTCTAAAGAAAAGTCCTTGTTTTTGCGCTCGAATGGAAATCTGACACCATTAATGAAAATAATAAGTGAACCCTTTGGGGCTGGCGGACGTGGAATGAAACACACTAAGAGCACGTTTGTAATTCCAATTGTCCTCACAAAATGTCTTTGGAGGGCTCATTGCAATGTGCAGGGCCACATAGTCCTCGTGTTTTGTTTTGTTTTTTTTTAAAAAAACTGTATCCTCTCTTTTTCTTTTTTTTTCTTTTTTTTCTGTATCCCTTCATCTTTCTTCTCATTAAGAAAAGGGGGAAAGACGGAGTGAAACTGAACACAGAGATTGAGCTCAGGAAGCATCTTTCAGTGAGGCTTCAGAATTAGAATACAAATCCATTTCCCTTTCTAATGCCATGACTGCTCGGGTGAAGGAGAGAAATGAAGTTATTAGCCAGCCATCAGCTTAATGGGTCCTTACCGTCCTATTTCCTCAGTGCCCCTTCTGCTGTCTTCCCTTCCCCCTTCGTCCCGGGCCCTCCCCACAAGCTCATCTATGCTAGGCTGAGCAGTGAACACCAATTACACCAAGAGCCCTTTGCTGCTGCCTGGTCCGCTGGTTTTACTGTTTTGCCAGATGGTTGAGGCCAATGTGTAAAACTCTCTACCCTACCATTAATTCATAACTTTGTAATAACTTTCCCACGGCTCCAGGAAATTGAAATGAAGTGCAAATGTGAATATTTGGAAAGGGAATCAAGGTTGGACAACTCTCTGCACCTGCAAGAATAGATACCAGTCAGACCAAAAGGTACCCGCAGCCTGAAATGCTACTTTCCCGAAGCTAAGTCTGACTGATTCAATAAGCAATATTGGATAGAGTGGCGAAAGAAGTTCATAGTTTGGGCTTCTTTTGTCATAGCGTTCTCTCTGCAGTCTTCAGCTTTCTACCTATGGCACCTATGGGTCCATTCACTAATGACCTTGAATTTGAGCATCTATGTAATATTATATTCTTATGACAGAGTCATAGATTAGCAGATATGAGTGCATTCTCTTGCTAAGACAGGACACCATCCAATGTTTGTTAGCATCATTAAACTAAAACTGACTTTTCACCTGCTCCCATACCATATGCAGCTGCAAATTTTTAAATTAAACTATGAAGCCATGCATAAATTTACATATATTACAGACTAGCCTCTCCATTTAACATGCAAATGTACTCCAATGTTTCAGAACACCTTCTGTCGCTAATTAATTTGCTGAATTATAATTAGACTAATCCTGCATAATTAATAAGCACAGATTTTTTTTTAATTTGTAAGCAGCTTGAGGAGATCATTCACTTCCTTCTATAAACTGCTAAGTAAGTGTTAAAAAAATCTGGAAAGAACATGTGTGAAAAGGTATGTTTGATGTCGCATACAAACTCAAACTAGCGTGGAAGATACAGAAGTCAGTATTGATAAAGGTACATGTTTGAAGCCAACATTCAAACAATAAAAAAAAAATGCACTGAGGATGGGGACTAATTCTCCCTTTGTCTCCTTGTATATAGTATTTTATTCTCTGCCTTCTATCCGTGGGATCTTCTAAGATCACAGAGGCGGGAGAGGATTAAAGTAACCGTATGTTGTATTAGGAGAGATAATGATATTAACACTCCACTGTATATCAAAACACTCTGTGCATGCTGGGTGCTTATAAGCCCCTTTGATGGTATTTGGAATCATTTTCATTTTGGCTGCCAAAAACACCCGAGATGCATCCAGTGGAAACAATTAAGTTCCATTAGTACTGTATCCTTTCGGTAATGATTACAATGAAGGGTCCTTCTTTAAAGCTGAAGAGCATAGTCTCAAAGAAACGTGTGCATCTGTGTGCTTGAACACGTGAAACTATATAATTTTACAGCCAAGCATGAAGCTGAGTTTTGACCCGAAAATTAAACCAGGATGAGGAGAGCTCAAGGTAGGTAGAAGACTTGCTGGAAAATCCTAAATGCGGTGGGAATCTGGAAGGCCAAGATAAGCTGAATAGATAGTCGTGCACATTGAGAATGAATCTAGAAAGTGGGAGATGTACGCGCTGGCAGGAGAAGTGCTTACGTTTCAAAGAGGAGAAATCATTTTAGAGAAAATCCTGAGCTCCTTGGTCCTTCCACTGGGCAAAACCACTAATGGTAGTGGCCCAAGGTTCTTGGGCCAAAAGAAGAGGGCCACCTGAATGCGCCTGGCTTTTTATCACTGCAATTTCGTGTTTTACAGTGACTCTATACACAACAGCCACCTCCTCTGAAGGATAGGAAATTATTTCCCCAGGTTTCTTACCATGACTCCTCACAACTGACCATAAATTTAGGACATGCACTAGCTTTGGAGTTGAGAAGAACGTTAAAAAGATCACAAGCACCTCCGAGGCCTTTGGTCGGGAGCCAGACAGAGGGGCATTTCTGGAGATTCAGCCTAGATTCCCGTTTCTTCTCCTTGTCCAGAAGGAGAACCTGAGGCAGCTCCCTCATGGGGCCACCGCGGTGACTGGCCGGGTAAGGAGCTATTTAGAAAGCACCCAGGAAAAGGTGCCACAATTTCTCTGAGCTATGGTATCACTTGGAGAGTTTTGGAAACATCAGACATTTGGGCCGTTTTTCTGAGTCAAACCATCGCCTCTGCCTTTAGTCCCCATCTCAGGAGATTAAGTGGTTCAGGAAGATGTTTTAAAGCCTGTAAGGAAGGGAGCTTTCTGTGCTATTCATTGTTGCTCAGAAGGAACATAACAGCTGGGATAATGATACCAGAAAGAGGTAAAAATTAGTTTCTTCCGAAAAACATATGATAATGTCTTCACTTTTCAAGAAAAAAATCATTCTCGTGTTCTGTGCTCATCTTTTAGACTCTCCATTTTCCATTTTGAGTAGGTTTAATAGAAAACCTTATTTCTCTCCAGCCAGGGAATGTGTGAAGGGAGGGTCTCCCCACCTCCCATAAAGCGCTGGGCCACGCCCCCACTACTGGAGCAGAGCTTTGAGATGGAAGAGCCGGACAACTCACCCAGCCAAGTCCCATGTATTAATAGGTGAGTGGTTTGGTTTAGGTTTGAGGTTATTAAAAATATTTTCTTCAGCTTTGCCCAAATTCAAAATATGTACCAGTGGGAAAGAGCAGAGAGGACACAATTGTGATCCCCGTGAAGCTGGCTTTTGAGAAATCCCTGACATGTTCTTAGGAAGAGAGAGATTTCACTCTGTGGCTAACGCATCTTCCGCTAACGCATTTCCCCTCATCTGTGCATTCCAGGAAATTTCTCTCATGTTATATTTTTGACAGGAGGATTTTCCTCCAACAAACATTCTAGTTTGTGCTTTGATTCATTCTCTCTCCTTCCCTTTCTTTCCTTTCTTCTCTCTCTCTCTCCCCAGTTCCCAAATTCAAGATGGGATGCTGTGCTTTTTAAGGGCTTCACAGATATTGATGGGGAAGATAAATTGGGAAGAAGGGGTGACAGAAGAAAATGAACAAAATGATCATTACATCAAGGCTCTATTTCATCTAGAGAAGTATCATGCCGCCTCCTCTCTAGCCACCAAGACCCATATTCACAGCTAATGTAACCTTCACGCCAACAAAGGAGAAAAGAAAGAACGTGTAACCTGACAGGTAGCAGGTGGTACATATGGAATTATCATTGGCTATTAACACCAGGTCGGGTATCATATTAGCCACTTTCAGACTGCATTTGCCAAACCCACATAAAATTTAAAACCAGGTATTTCAATAGTGTCGCTGCCTTAGCAAAACAGATTTTCTTATGGTACCCATAGTAGAGTCAGCCGCCTTTCATTAGAATTTTTTAAACTTATTTTCTTAAAGGAAGAACTAAATCTAGTTGATATAAAAAAGAAACTGGGGCAAAAATCAGGTCAAGAATTTGATACAAAAAGCATTCATATATGGCTAATGTTCCAGGGTGTTGTCTGTTGGTTTAGCGTGCCATGATTACATTAATATAATCTCAACCCAACTTCTATAATCTCCATGAGGTTTTAGGAATCAGTCATTATTTCCAATTTTTTTTAATTCAAACTTTATTGATAGTAATGTCTCTATTAACTCTATAGGAATCACTAACTTTTTGGAGATTTCCAAATCTTAGTACCAAAAATGGGACCTTTCCTTTAAAAGCCATTAAGAGATTTCCCCCTTTTTCTTCATTGTCTAATACCACTGCATTTTGGATTCACTCTGGTCATCTCACAGAGACCACTAACTAGTCAATTGTCACTTCTCCCATGAGTAGATGACAAGAATCTCTTCTTTCATTTTCTCTTTGAAAAACTGAGGCTCCAACAACAACAACAAAAACAAAAACAAAACAAACAAAAAAATGTGTAGTGATGGAACCAGGGTCCATCTAGCCTTAAGCACTCTCCACTGGGAATACACACAGTCTCTGGGCACTTCTCCTGCTGTGTCTTATATGTCTAATCTTTCTCTTCCATTCCATACCATGCTTATGCTCAGAAATATTCTGGTTTACTAAAACAAGGTGAAACCGAGCCTCTATGTTTCTTTTTAAAATATATTTTATTGATTTTTTTTAAGAGAGAGATCAGGGGGGGATGGGGGGAGAAAGAGAGAGAGAAAGAGAGAGAGAGAGAGAAAATCATAGATCTGAGAGGGAAACATTGATTGGCTGCCTCCCATGCACCCCCTACTGGCAACCTTTCAGGGCACCAAACAGCGCCCAACCAAGTGGGCCACGCCCTCCAGGGATGGCCCACTTGATTTAAAAAATGAAGGCCAGGCATAAAATGCTCCACCCCATTTGAGTTACTGGGATTTCTCACCCCGGGTTCAAAGAAAGGCTAAATGTGAACAGGGCAGATTCATGTGGCATTCGTAAGTCAGGCCTAGTTTGCTTAAAACAAAACCCTAGCTTCATTTTCAGGTTTCAGAAGTCTGACTGAGCCCAGCCCAGATCCAGCTTTCCGAACAACATCCAAACCGATGAGATTTGTTTTCTTCTTTTTCAACCTGGTTTTATTTCACACGCAGTTTTGCCAGTTCAGGCCATTTCTGCAGATGAAAGTTGATTTTAGATACTTATTCCTGCTCTTCATTAAATGAGATCTACCCTTAAAGCCTGGCACAGAATATGTGCCTACACAGCAAGTTTGCTTGAGACCATAAACTCAGAATGATTCAAAAAGAAAACCTTTCTTGAGAAAAAGATTGTGGGAATATTTGATATCTACAAGGATCCTAGACTTTAAAATAGTTCAACTACTCATTCCCTTTGCCAGAAAAGATATCATTATTGTGTCAGCTCACACACACACACACACACACACACACACACACACACACGTACACACATGCACTTATGCACGCATGTGCTCCAAAGTAACACAAAACAATATTGGTTGCCTTTAATCTCCAAAACTCAGCTGAGATCTTTAGTGACCTTGGCTGTCTCACCCTCCAAATGCCTTTAAAAGAAGTGCTGATAAGCCAAATAAACCATCAAAAGTTTTTGTTGGAATGCGGCAGAGAATTAAATAAATGACTGAAGTTTTGCCCTAGCAGTTGGCTCAGTGGATAGAGTGTCTGCCTATAGACTGAAGTGTCCCAGGTTCAATTCTGGTTAAGAGCACATACCTAGGTTTCTGGTCTCATCCCCAGAGTTGGGGCAGGGAGGCAACCAATCAATGTTTCTCTCTGTGTCTCACCCCCTGCCTTCCATCCTCTAAAAATCAATGGAAACATATCCGTGGATTAACAAAAACAAAAGACTGAAATTATAACATCATGAGGGCAAAAAAAGGCCTGGGTCATAAACCCTTTCAACATAGAACGATCTGCTTCTGCTTGGTTTTACCCAAATGAGCCTTCACTTGAACGTTGGGTGCAGGGCTCCTCCCCATGAGTGACTAATGGAACCCAGCGTAGAGAAAAGATCACTTCCCTGGGGGAGCCGGCAGCTGACCTGGAAGTACAGAACATCTCCGCCCTTTACTCGGAGGTCACAGAGCCTGTTCTGCTTTCTCAGGGAGATGCCAGGACTTAAATGAGCAGCAGGCCTGGGTCCAGGAGCCTGGGAAAGCAATGGCCACAGCTCCCTGGGGAAGACGCCCAGCAGGCCACGCAGCCACGCTGGGAGAAAGGCAGGCCGAGGCAGCCCTGGCCAGCCCCGCATTCTCTGTGGACTCAGACACCAGGGATCCGATGCCAGTCTCTCCCTGTCAAACTCCACCCCAGAAATGGCACACAAGTGCCTCTGGCCCAACACTGTCATGCAGTAGATTATGTGTCTACATGAACTGTTCACTTGAGACCATGTAATCGGATGACTCAAATAAAGAAAGCCGTTCCTGAGGAAAAAAAAGCCTGGGAATATTTGATATCTACAAAGATCCTAAGGAAGTCATCTTGTCTCGGGCATGAGTCAGAGCTTATTGGCTTCTCACTCATCTGAAATAAAGCTATAATTTAGCCATTCCTCCTGGTAGAATCGGCCTTGAAGCACAACAGACAGAACCTGAAAAGTCACCATCCCTCAGTTTACCAAAGTGATTCCAACAACACTATGTCCCACAAGCAGCCAGGCATCCATTCTATGTCTAAGTTCTTTATAAATAAATAAATAAACAAATAAATAAATCAAGGTTTCACCAATCCAAGTAACATGATTGCAAGTTTTCATTTGATAATATAGCTTCTAAGCTAATCAAAACGTGTTTCCATCTCCCTGCTGATATCCAAGGGTCTGGAGTGGGCATTAGGGGTGCATTTTTAGTTCAAGTTTCACATACGTCAACTGAAAGGCCCAGTGAACTTCTGTTCATGGTCTTGGACAGTTTGTTCTAGTCTTTATTATTTTCTTAGATATATATTCTATCTTAGATATATATTCTATCTTGAGGCTGGCCAAGATTATAATAAAACCAACTTGGTGGTGTAGTTGTTGTTAATCCTCAGCAGAGGATTTTTTTCCCATTGCTTTTCAGAGAGGAAGGGAATGAAGGAGAGGGGAGGGGCAAAACATGGATGTGAGAGAGACACATCAGTCATTTGCCTCCCACATGCACCCTGACTGGGCCAGGAAACAAACCTGCAACCTAAGTACATGCCCTTGAAAGGAATCAACCCCAACCCTTTGGCAGCTGGCTGACATTTCACCACTGAACCACACTGGCCAGGGAAACACCTCTTATTTAATTTATGAACAAAGCTAACCACATTAACTTTTATATTACAACATTTTAAAAAGCAATAAAGCGATCTGTGAACTAATTTTGTTCTGAACGATTTTAACGTGGGCTGAATGTGTACTCTTCTCCTAATGAGATGACTCAGTGAAAAGTGGAGGTAAATGTCATCTACTTTTCCTGTGATCTACCAAATTCATCTCCCACACTTATGTAAATACCTATAACGTAATGTAGGAGGCAGTGTGGCTAGAGGATATAGCCTAAGAGCAAGGCAATCCTGTTCAATCACTGCCTGCATTACTGACTATGTTTTCACCTCTCTGTGTTTCACTTGCCTACTGTCACCCTTCAGACACATTCCTCACATATCCTCCCTGTAAAATTGACTAATACCTCTGAGAGATGCTGGGAGAATTACTCAGGTGCTTTGGGAAACAACCTAAAACACCTTCTAGAACGTTCTTGTGAAATAGCAGAGATTGTTAACATCTCTACCGTCGAGCCCGCCTTCTGGTAAATAACCATGACACATTTTGCAAAATGTCTACTCCGTAGAAATGCTCTCACGCAGGTGATCCTCCACCCGTTTATTTGCAGAGAATAAATTACACAGAAGGAGGGCACGGTGGAGAGTAATTAAGTCGCCAAGTTAAGAAGGGATCAATGCGCACGCTTTAGGGGTTAAACCAAGAGCTGATTACTCTGGGAAGGAATTCACATCCCGAGTTCAGCTGTAAAATCAGCTAGGAGTTCTGTGTTTGGTGTCTGAAACCTCTTTCGAAACACTAAATCAATTTAATATCAATAATTGCCAGATATATGCTAGATTAAATGAACCAACACAGATAGCTTTGTTCCCAGAGAAAACAGGGCCAAATGGCTTTCCTGAGCATGACTAAGCCCGAAGTTTTGCGGTTCCATAATCAGATGTCTGAGCCTGGATTCTCTCTCTTTTTTATTTTTATTTCTTTATTGATTAAGGTATTACGTATGCATCTTTATACTCCTCTACACCCCCCCCCAACGCATGCCCTCACCCCCCTGTTGTCTGTGTCCATTGGTTAGGCTGATATGCATGCATGCAAGTTCTTTGGTTGATCTCTCTCCCTTGCAATATATAGTTTTGGCACAAGACATTATAGATCCAGCTATCCTGTGGCTGTAACATCCATGCTGACTGTCCAAACAGCCAGGTGACATCTAAGGTGCCCTTAGTAGCTACACTTGTGCCCACAGGTGCTCGGAAATGCACCGGACACCCAGAAAATAAGGCACTTGCTCTCCAGCTTAGGGCTGAGGCTTTCCCAGACCAGTTTCTGGGGTGCTCTGGAAACACCTGCGTCGGCTTCAAGGGTGCAGTCTTAACAGTGGTTCCAGAAACCACGTCTGTTTCCCTAGCTCTCCAGCAGCCCCCTGATGCTGGTCATTTTCCTATTGTTCTGATTACAAGACCCAGTGGGGCCCTGAACCTAGAAGCATTTTCACCTCAGTCCCTGAGAATATGTTCCTTTTTTGGAAATTTTGACATATGTTTTCTCCTTGTAATACTCCCAATTTTGAGACGTTATGAAAGATTTTATCCCTGAACAACCCTGTGAATTTCAGAATTTCTCTCAGGCTCTCTTACCTAGAAAAGAATGGGCTTTTGCCCAGCCGGTGTGGCTCAATGGTTGAGCAGCCATCCATGCACCAGGGGGTCACTGGTTCGATTCCTGGTCAGGGCATATGCCTGGGTTTGGGGATAAATTCCCAGTAGAGGGCGTACAGGAGGCAGCCTATCAATGTTTCTCTGTCATTAATGTTTCTCTCTCTCCCTTCTCCCTTTCCCTTCCTCTTTCTCTAAAAAGCAATAAAAAATGTATTTTTTTTAAAATGGGCTTTTCAGAAATGAAGTGGGCTGAGGAAGACCATCAGACTTGTGAGCGTGGAAACCGAGGGATTGTCAGGACCTGGGCTCCACCACGGGCCTCGGGCACTTTTACAGAGTATCATGCGGATGTGCAGGGAGGTGCTGAGAGAACACTGGGGCTTGCAGAAGGGGTCTGTGGATGTATCATCTATCGGTCTCCAATTTTCTTTCTCAAGTCCACTCCCTTATCCCTCCACCCACCATTATATCACTTGAGCCAATCCTTATGAATACACTTCATCAGCTGCCTTTTGAAATTTGAAGTGTGTGTGTGTGTGTGTGTGTGTGTGTGTGTGTGTGTGTGCGCGCGCTGCCAGAAACACAGAATAGCCCTTTAGGGCCTAATCACTGGGCGGCCAAGCCTCTGGACAGTCTCCTTTGGAGGTCTGTGCAAGCCTCGGGTCAGAGCAGCTGCCTCTGAGTCATGATGGGCTGTGGGGCCCCAACTCCCTTCATAGCTGATCTGGGGAAAGAGAGAACGCATGCAGGTTTTCATTTCCATAATAGAAAGAAAGCTTTTCTTCCCAAAGCCCTTATAACCCATGCAGGGAATGCATTTTAAGGTCGAGTATGATGATCCCTATACTTTGCTTTTGAAATCCACAAGGTCAGATTTAAATGTTGGTGCAGGTACCAGCCAATTCTTTGCAGGCCTTATGCTCCTTTGCTGTGTGTGTGTGTGTGTGTGTGTGTGTGTGTGTGTGTGTGTGTGTGCGCTTTGATTATAATGATAAGGGTTCCCTTAATTTCCCCATTTACATGATTGCAAACTATTCCTCAACCACCACAACCCAATAGGTGTTCTAAGAGGTCTTGACTCAAACATGCAGTCAGCTCAGAGGGGCGATGGGAGTTGTCAGTTCTTTTGCTGTGAGGCAGGACCACCAGGTGAGGGCTCCATGGCCCCAGATGCTGAGAAGCCACGATGCAATCTGTGCGGAGGACCTCTTTGTCCTCTCCATATGGTGGCCTGGTCAAGGGTTTCTGTGAATTATCTGGGACTGAATCAAAGGCAGGCTGGCTCAGCCACTGTCAATGCTAATGAAAACGAAAGGTAACTTAGGATACATCATGTCAGGCCTTTGAAGACTCTCCCCCCACTTCCACCTTTTCTGTTTTTCTAATGTTTCTTCCCAAGTCTTGCTAAGAAACAATACACTATGGCTTGCATTGGATGATGAGCAAGTGTCCCAGGAAAATAGCCCAGACAGGTGAAACATCAGTCTTTACACCTTGACTTTGACAAAGGGGATATATCTGCATCTCTAGGCATCACCTCTTCTGATTCAGAGCTTGCCATAATACAAGTTTCCCTTTGGTCAGCAAATCTGCAGGGGTCCACTCTGCAGGGCATTCACTGACCCCTCCAACATGTTCCACCTTGTGAAAGCTGAGGCATAAAGACTAATGGCCACCTCACAGAGACACGAGTCCTTCCCACATTCCCAGGCTATTTCCTAAGAGACTGGATCACAATTCAACCCAGGCAACCATTTATTACTCCGTAGCAAGACTTGGGAAGCACGCTAGAACGTTACATTCATCATCTTTGCAGCAGTCTAAGTTCACCAGGCTACACGAAAGGGATGAGAAGAACATCTCCAACAAATAAGATCATCTCTTGGGATCAAGAAGGAAGTCCAGGTGATCTATTTGGGTCCAGGATTCAGAAAACATTAAAGAACTTCAGGACTGTGATGGTTAGTTTTGAATGTCCAGTTGGCTGGGCTGTAGTACATGGTAATTCAACTAAATACTACCTAGATGTTGCTTTGAAGGTCTTTTGTAAATGTCCTTAACAGCTACAGTCAGCTGACTTTAAGGAAATTACCCTGGATAAGGTGGGCGGGGGCTCATCCAGTTAATTGAAAGCCTTTGAGAGCAACATCTTATGTTTCCCAGAGAAGAAATGCGCCTCGAGATTACAGCATCAACTCCTGCCTGAGTTTCCAGGTTGCCAGCCTGCTCTATGGGTTGTGGACTTGCCAATTCCCACCCCACAATTGCATAAGCCGATTCCTTTAGATGCCTTAAAATAAATAAATTACATATGTAATATATACATAAACATTGTTCTATATTATACATACATAATATGTATACATAAATATAAATCTCCCATTGGTTTCTCTCTAGAGAGAACTTCTGTTATGATAGAAACTTGAAGTCACAAAAGAACCTAACAGTACCAAATAGTGGGCACTTTTCTGCAAGGGTGGAGGGTCCTGGGTAGGTTGACTTGTTCTTGGTACACATTAAACTTCCTGGGGACCTTCCTTCTGAGTGTTAGAAGAGGGAGGAAGAGAGGGAGAGGAAATACCGCTGTGATTCATGTTGTTGAGGCCATACACAACACATATCAGACTGAAAAGTACTCAGTGGAAATTAACTCCTCAAGAGAGGGACTTTATGGGGTATTATTACTATTGTTATAGTTAAAGTGTGTTGAGTGCTGTGTGTGTGTGTGTGTGTGTGTGTGTGTGTGTGTGTGTGTGTTCTTTCCTGAGAAAGCCCCTATTTTTCCAAAAGGGTTATATAACTCTGATACAAAAACCTTGTCAGGAATAAAACCTGGCTTGCAATGCCCCCAGGAAAAGCCCAGAATGCTTCTATTCCATTCAATGAAAATAGAAATATAATGAATCTTGCCCAAAGGAACAAGGCTCATTCCCTGTCCTCCACGCAACTGCAGCCAAACTTTACGACTGTCAGAAACGGGATTCCCCTAATTAAAATGAATATGAAATAGGTTAGAAGCTGGTTGGGGTAAATGTTTTCCTTTAGGGTGAATTCAGTCAGGAAAGTTTTAAAAGCACAGACATCATGGATTCCTGAAACACTGACCTTGTTTTCTTGGGGCTGTTTGGCATCTCAAATGGATACACTGACTTTCCACATGCTCTAGGAAGAGACGAGCTCTTTAGGAAGCTGATCTTTATAAGCTTCAGTCTTACCTGTGAAAGAGAGTAGGAGAACCCACACAGGCCTTCCACTTGATCCTACCTAATACATTCCACCATGGAGGTGGAGGGTGGAAATTAACTAGAGGACTAGTCTGGACTCTCTTCCACCAGGAAGTGACTACTTGAAACAGGCCAGACTACAAACATACCAGAACTATCCTCTACTTTCCAAGATGACCCTGTTACGTGGAAACACGGGATGACCCCACCACACAGAGCACTTAGCAAGATGCCTCCATATCAACACTCAATACTCCAAGGCTCAATATACAACAGTTATTGACATTATTATCAATTACAAAAAAAAAAAAAACACTGCAGAGAGAATGCAATTGAAAATAATACCACTACCCAATGTTTCCTGAGTGTTGACCAGTGACTGATCTGCTTGTATTAATTCATTTGAATGCTCAAAACCATCTTGTGAGATTTGTAACATTAATAACCCCATTTTAAACAGATGGGAAACCCAGGGCATAGAGGTTAAGACACTTGCACAAGGTCGCACAGCTGTAAGGTGGTGAAGAAGGGATAAGAGCCGGGGCATTCTGGCTCAAGCTGACATATCTATAGTGCTAGTCCAACTCCCATTATGGGAGAGGTGAACACTGTGATTTCTGTTTTTCTCTGAAGCATTTTATCAGGGTTTATGGTGACCGAAAGCACTTACCACAATGCTTATTGAGAGCATACCTCAATGAAGCAATTCATTGTGTGCTTATTCTGTTTTAAAGGCAGAGAACTACTCTATTTTAATATTTATTCACGTTGTCCCTTCATTCCCTTCTATCAGGCACTTTCCCCTCGCTTTTGAAACTGTGTAAGTTCTACCCGCCTTTCAGAGGACACACGCGGCATCTCCTTTATAAATCTTGATTATTTGGTCCACAATGTTGCCCCTCCTCAGCAGATCTACACACACTTGTGAGAAAGATGACACCAGCTCTGAGGGAACCTTAACAGCTCCTTTCTCCACCCCTAAGCTCCCAGGCCTTTTCCAGGTCCTAAGAACTAGTGGGAAGAAGAGCAATAATGGTAGAATTGTGTCAAAAAGGGGCAAAGGCTTAAAAGAGAGGATGGGGCGTGTGGATGGCAGAGATGGTGAAGTGGAGAGAAAGAGAATTTAGAAGAAAGGATGAGGAGTAGGGCTGAAGACTTCATGGTAGATGAGGATGGGGGAAGAATGAACAAATAACAAGACAAATCTTATGACTTGAATTCTTTTAAATTACTTTACTGTTCTTTGAACAGTGCCTTAAAAAACTGGAACCACTTTCAATGACTTCTGGCTAATGAAATGTTTTGGTGAGACACCAAACAGGCACTCATAACCCTTTGGTTTATTCAGATCTGTCTCTAAGGCTCATTTAAGATCAAATACACTTCTTGACTGAAGTACTTATTTCGTTCCTAATCTTACATTGACTCACATTGTCTCAAGTAGTGTAGAAAAATACAGTTCTCAAATACTTGGACGAAAGCCCATTACTTCATAGCTGTGTGACTTTAGGGAAATCACTGAACTGCTCTGAGCCTCAATAATAATATCTGCCTATTGGAGGCAAGTAAGACAATACATGCGAAAGTGTACAGGAAACCATAAAGGGCTACACAAATGCTACCATCACTCAGTGCCTAGCAGGGACTCATTAAAACCTTATTGATTGATTAACTGATTAATTAACTCTGGCCAACTTCCTTAAAAGTTTCCTCATTTAGTTGAGAAGTCTGATAGCTATGTAAGTCAAGCAACATGCAGTAAAATCCAGCATCCTCGTCCAAGAAAAGTTTAGGTTTACAAATGTGCCTGCAAACAAACTTCTTTCTGTTGTTCAATGAGTTTCACTTTGGTTAGGATGATTAGATGTTTCAGAAAAAAAGGAGAATGCAATTTTGGCTACATGTGCATTTAAGGTTGGATGAATCAGGATTCCAAAAATCCAAGTTAAGAAGTTGGGGGATGTCAACCCTCTGGACCAGCTTTGGACACACAGTAGGCATTTTGAAAATCACTGGGGCTCAGACTGAGTCTTGAACCAAACCATCCCTTTCTTTCTGAGAGCACAACTTCCTGGTCATGTAAGCACTTACATGACCTCATGAAAACAAAAATGACTTGAAGTTGAATAGAGTTGGAGCGAACGAAACTTCAAACTAAATTTTTATTGAAATTTTCATTGTCAGCCGACATTTTCAATTTTCGTTTCCTTGCCTCAGCCCATTTTGCCATAGAAACTTGGATGTTTTCATTGAACAGCGGCCAGTGAACATTGGACTAAAGGGGCACGCTATAAATTTGGAAAAATAAATAAATGCTTCAGAACTTCCACTTGAAAACCACAGCTAAAAATGAAATCAAATCTGACCCACCCCTTTTCTTTTAAATTGTGGGAACAGACTCAGTCTGCCTCAATTTTTAAGCCCATATTAAATTTTATACAAGCACCTTGGAGATCAATGCATGGCCTGGTCTAAAGCAATTGTGGAACTTTTGACTCATACAGCAAGGTTTGGAAGAACTTGAACCAGAAGGTATCATCCCTCCTACACCATGTTCCTTAATAAACATGTGTGCTTAAAAAATAAAAAGGGAAGAAAAATCGGTTCATGAGCATAGGGAGAATAATTCACTCCAAATTGCTCCTTTGATGAATGTTGGACAAAAGAATAAAATTTTTCACCCAGCTAATATTACCATCAATATTTTGTCCAGCTACATTCCTTCCAATTTAAAAACAGTTCAATATCCCTTTTACCTTCAAGTAGCAGCACTTAATAAACAGTGATGGATGGTTTTTATTTTTGTTCGCATTTCAGTCTTCCCTGCTCCTGTTACAAGGGGACTATTTTGCTTGGGGGAAATGTAGATCTTCCGTCTTTCTTGCATTGACATGCATCCCTCAAGGAAAGACGGCCATATTTAATTCATAACCCCCATCGGCTACACAAACATACAACTTCCCATCAATTAGGCAACACAGAGATGTTGTTAAAAATCAATGAGCTTATTATTAAATATATTTTTTTCATGTAGCAATAATAGTTATTGCCACACTGTTGTTATGACTGCAATGTCAGCTGTTTGGGCAGCTTTCAAAGAGTGTGATTGGTTTTGATGTTGCTAGCAAGGCATTTTGTGAAACGAGGGATCGGGTGAGGCTTTCCTATTCTGTCTCCTGCCACAGTCGGAAGCCATCAAGAGAAGGGGGGAATGAATGCGGTAGTTGAAAGAACCTGGGATTGGCGACAGAAGACCTGGGTTCTAGTCCCCACTCTGCACAAAATTAGAGTGTGACCTTGGGTAAGTCCCTTCACCATTTTGGGCCTTAATTTCCTCATTTCTAAAAAGGTGAAGATTATCCTACATAATCACTGAGGTCCCTCCATTCAGGGATTTAGACTTTTTAAATGACTGTTGCTTCACTGGCAAAGAAAACAGGAAGAGATTGGTTTAATTCTACAATTCTCAATTGTTCCATTTCAAAAGACTCTTGATTTTTTTTTAAATAAAAGGGGGTGGAGGATGAGGGCAGATCAGAGGAAACACTACTAAATCTGGGACAGACGTTAAATTGATCCGAAAACCAAATATGCCCATATTTGTGTTTTCCTCCTCGTTGCATGTTTATTAAAAATAATTTTGATATTTTGACACATGCCACTACTGTGGGAGCCTCCTGCCTACAAACAGAGATGTTAAAACTGTGCCAGCACATGCAAAGGTTAAAAACAACATTGCACAGATTTTGGCAACGGCATCATATGCTGTCTGGCCGCAGCTGATCTGAACTGAGTCCCCCGTAATTACAGGAGAAGGTGGAACAGGTTTGCTGCTAATTAGAAAATTCTGCAAATGGCAGCACTGGAGTAAATTGACAGTCGTTAGAATATTAGCAAAATGAGAGTACTGATTAGTAAAAAGCTCAGATGCAGACTTTTTTTTTTTTTACTGCCGGATTCTACTGGCAAATTGATAATAAAAGCCGAACTTAATAATAACAGCTGTTATTTGACCTGGTAATATTTTTTTTAATCTGTTGCTGTTCCCAGACCAATAACACAGAGAGAAGTTCTGTAGCCACTGTTGCAAAATTATTTTGAATCCCTAAAGGTATATTCAGCCTCGGTGAAGGAAAACCGTGCTTAAAGGGGCAGACCATCAATAGTCCACTCTAATGAAAGAGCATTCACTTGCAAGCTGTGAGTCATCTCGCGTTCTCAGCCTTCCAACAGGTCTCGGTAGACATGCTGGAGTGTTCGTGTGTCCTTTTCAGAACGGGCCTGAGTCCTGTTTCCAGTTCACTTGTAAATCTGTGGCTGGTTAAAATGTCAAAGTTAACTTATTTTTCACTTTCAAGTGGACAGGAAGGGAAGCTGGCTGTTGGCGGACTCGGAGGCTTCCATCACCACTTAGCTGTTTGTACTCATTAGTTTTCACCCATTGCAGGCAGAGAAGGACAGACGAGAAGGGATTGGGGAACGGTCATGTGAAGCAAAAATGCTGCCGTGAATCTATGGCAAAGAGGCGGTGGCCCCACCACACACAGTTCTGTATTATGTGGACTTCTATTTGGGGTGCTCTGATCCACTATTTGGGGAGTATAATTGGTATAATCTTCCAGGTTGTATACCAATAAAGATAAAAATGTGGCTCAGGGGTTGAATGTTGACCCATGAATCAAGGGGTCACCAGTTCGATTCTTGGTCAGGGCACCTGCCCATGTTGCAGGCTTGATCCCCAGTGTGGGATGTGCAGAAGGCAGCTGATCCATGATTCTCTCTCATCATTGATGTTTCTATCTCTCTCCCTCTCCTATCCTTTCTCTCTAAAAATCAATAAAAATATATTTTTTAAAAACAATAAAGGAAAAAATGTGTATTAAAAATGCACATGGCTTTTGATCAAGCAATTCTATTTTAAGTATTTGTCCAAAACAGAGTCGTGCACCTAAACCTTTACCTAAAAAAGATGTCCTTTGTGTCTTTATTTATAATAAATATAATTATAGAACTGTCTCTGTCCTGAAATAATTAACTATGATATACAAAGGGATAGTGTACACCTATTTAAAATATGCTGAAGAATATTTAATGATTCTGAAAGATCATCTTGTAAGTTTAAAAAACAACAACAGACCACAAAAGACTAAACATAGGATAATCACTTTTTAACTGGAGAGAGAGAGAGAGAGAGACATGACTAGAAGAGGGCTCACCAAAGGGATTAATGGTTCTTTCTGACAGGGAGGTTAGTGGGTATCTATTATTTTATTCTCTTTTGCTTGTCTACATTTCCTAAACTTCAATCAGAAGAAAAAATACATTTTATTTTTAGAAATAAAACAATCTCTAAAGGAACAACAGCATGCCAGAAGGGCAAGTCAGGCCCTTTGACTGAAAACTCTGCGGCAGGAAGACACCTCATCAGCGGAAGGAAAAGGGTCAGCTGGAAGCAGATCTTAAAATCCAGGTGAAGAGCCGGGCTGTTCTTTATGGTTAATTTACACACACACACACACACACACACACACACACACACACACACACACACCGCAACTTTCTTATGTCTATTCTCTGAAGATACAGGTCAGCGGCACTTGAGGCCCTTATAGAGACGCATTTCCTTTTATGACTTGGCACTTCAGAGGTTGGTGATTTTGCCATTTCCTTTTGCCCTTATTATGACAACACGGGACCTCCTTTATTCTGACCCAGGACAGAGCCCTTGCAATTTCCAAATTGCATCTTCTCGCTAGTGGGTTGGAAAGGGAGGGAGGGTTTAGATCCACCCAAATCCACCCCCAGCCCACAGCTTCACAAAACATACTCCACGTATCATCACAAGCAAAGTTCACTGCTAACTAGATGCAGTCACGCTGCACAGGGCCCTGCGGCCGGATCCCTATCGTTCACCTCGGCAGCAAAATGTGAGTGCCTGGCGCTCACGACACTCCGTGTACTTGAACATCCGCCAAGAAGCTGAGTGAGGCTGCAGCATTGCAGAGCTGGCCTCAGAGCACGTGTACATTTGCTGGGGCAAAGATGAATGTGTTGCATTTCTGAACAGGTCTGCTTTTTAAAAAAATCCGTATTAACATCCTACCGCTCAACTGCCAAAAACGTGGAAATTCCAAAGGCAAATCCCCCAAGTTCAAGCTCTGCCAGAACTGGTCCGGCTCGGCTCTGCCCAGGGACTGTAAATTGCCACAGTTGCTCCTAGCAAGGAGCACAAAGCCCACCCCATTGGTTCCAGCCACAGGACCAAGCGACTTTCAAGCTGCTTCTCGCCAGGAGCGTGGGTGGGCAGCGGGCAGGATCCCAAGGCGACAAGTAGACTCAATGGACTGAAACCCAGAATTTTTTTTCAAGTGGCTTTTTTGGACGGCGGGACCCAGGCCCCGCATCCCTCATCCTTTCTAACAGTTATGCCTCAGGAAAACAAAAGCGATGGGGGGGCGGGGGCGGTGGGGTGTTGCCGCAGCCCCGTGCGTGCCAAATACAGTTAAGGGTGGAGAGGGAGGTAGGGTTGGAAAGGGGGGTAAACATCAAGTCACTTTCAATCAAGTGTCACACCTTTAAATAGTGGTTAAATCTTTGCATTATGCAGCTCATCCCTTTACAACGTGGGGTTTCCTTAGAGAATTCCCTGTTTACACTGGGAATTCCTCCAGGGCCGCATCAATAAAGCTGAACAGATGTCAGGGTGGAATGCCAGCGGCAGTGGCTGTTGTCAGGGGTACTGGGGAGGGAGGCACAGAACAATGAGAGAGGCATCTGCTACACAAAGCCCTCGCGCGTGGGTCAGGTTCTGCCAGTGTGTCGAGATTCCACCCTACCCTTTGTCTGGGCACATTGCCTTTCTTGTTTCTCGATGACAAGGGCTGACACATGTCACCCGGCCCTATCAGGAGTGTTATTTGTTTGCCTCTTGCACGGGCCCCCGTGTTGCCGGCCTCCCCCGCATCCCCGCGGAACCCAACGCAGGGAGCAACGCTCCAACTCTCCGGCGCTGCCCCAATCTACAATTTCATTATGCACTTTGAGTCGAAAGTGGGATGTAGATGTCCTTCTTTTTAATTAAAAACATGATTGATGAGACTTAACTGACAGTAGGAAATGCAATTTAAATATTCCTTAAAGAGGCACTAACCCTGTTTGTGTGGCCAGGCTTGTGTTCAGCTCCAAAGTTGCGAGCAGCGGGAGAAAGGAAATTAAAATAAAAGCCCGTTCAAGTGCGCTGGGCGGTGGGAGGGCAGGAACATTAGACAGCGTCTGCCGCCCTGTAACCAGAAACTTGTGCGCCTCAGGAGCTCATGGGACGTGTTCCCTGGATGGTAATGTTCATTGTGACCAAAGGCGGGCGGATGCGCGGGGAAGACCGTGATAAGAAATCGTGTCCAAACAGAAAACTGCTTTTACCGTATTTTTAAGGGACGATCGGCTTCTAGGAAAACACATCCTGAAACCTCCTATGTCCCTGCTCTATAAAAGTAGTTTCACCCCTCGCTGCTGGTTGTTGGATTTCTCCATCCTCGGCTCCTCTCTCAGCGGCTCACCCTATAGCATCCTTTTAAAATTCTCATTGTCAGAAAAGTCCTCAGTGCCTGGGACAGCGCATCGGCCTCCCGGACTTAGGCTGCGGTTCAAAGGCAAACAGGAAAGCGCTCACATTTTGTTTTAAAGGCCTTCTCAGATTTATTCCCTCGCTGATTGCTAAATTGTCCGGGAAAATTATGCGAACCGCAGGATCTAGTAATAGACAAATCATGGGAACTCCGAAGCATAATAGTCAGAGGCAAGAGTTAGTTTTCCCAATTCCAGGACCTTCGCCTTGGTGTTTTCAAATACTGGATGAAGTTGAGTCTTGGTCTTCCCCCAAAACAGCCTAATTTAAATACCAGCAACAAGAACGGTTTAAAATTTATTTTCAAAATAAATCTCCCTTCTCTTTCTTGGTATCATTTATAAAGGGATTTTTGTTGTTGATGTTTTGTTTTGCTTTCCATGGAAATAGTTATTTTCTGATAAACAGCAACTTTGAATTAAAAAAAAAAAAGAATAATACTTTCCTAAATGTACATGCAAAACTAGCGGGGTCTATACTCTGGAGACATGAAGAGTGTAATCTCCGTATGTTTTCTATGCCTCAACATTTTATTCTAGGTTTTCAAAATCCCCTAAAGAGCAGCCGATACCACACAGAATAGCTCTTTTCCACTTAATTCCAATTAAAGGCTGATAAAAAAGAAAAGCTTTTATTGAAATGCTTGGATTAAGGGAAAGGAGCTACAATTGGAGTTGATTTTGGGTGACTATTTAACCAGCAAAGGTTAATTAGGATTGTAGCGATGAGATGTAAAATAACAGATTCTGATCAATTGATTAATGACATGTCAGAAGGCACAACAATTCACCTTTGGGAGAAACATATTAAAAATGAAATATACTTGCTAAGCCATAATGTCTTCCCTCTTATTTTGTTTATTAACACTAGCAGCAGCTGTAGATTTTTTTTAATAATCTATGACAATATACCGAAAATTACAGCCCCCAAATCTACCAAAAGCAGCACCAAAATGTTACCCGTTTCCCTTAACACTCAAAAAAATGAAAGTCTCTAGGAAGAGGTCAGAATCTTCCGCAATCCCAACTTCCGTTCCTCTCTGTCCTCTCCCCCTCCTTCTCTCCCCTCGGCATTATATATTCAGATTAATTTAAAAGGTAAGTGGCTTTGAAATTATTAAAATAGAGCATGTTATGCCCATTCTGGGTCTATGGATTCATTAGCCCATGTCAGTCTCACCGCTGACCTGGGCGATGAGGTGGGGAAAGGACCTCACAAACATTTTCCCTTTCTCACGTGATGACACCGGCAAACAAACAGATCTTCCTGTTTGTGGCATAGGCGCTCTTTGTCACAATAAACCACAGTATATTGTGTTTATATATGTCCTTCAGGCATGTCACAACAGTTTGGCATTCTGAGCGGCTCTACCACTGTGTACATTAAATAGTCATGTAGTTACATTAAACAGTGGGGAGTTCACACTTCACAACCACTCCGTGTTTTAAAACAGATGTGGGCTGTCTGTTGTCAGACTCGAGTGCAGAAGCTCAGAAAGATCTTGGTGGGAAGACAATCTCCAAATGATTGAGGGCTCCCCAAATTTTCCACCCCACTTTCCTCAGCCCCTCATACTAGAGAGTGTGGGTGACAGAAATTGGGGGGAAAGAAAGAGGAGAAAAAAAAAGAAGGGGAGCAACAACTTTTATGTCTCATGGTAAAGAGATCTGAAAAAAAGAATTAAGAATTCGGAATAGTTTGTGGCATGGAATATTCTGAGCGGGGTGGGCTTGCTGGGGTATCATGGGACTTACTGACAGGAGAATTTTTGACAGTTGATGGACAGATGAATTCCGTCATGGAAGCGTTAGTCGAAAGCGGCAAGGCCAGATGGAAACTCACAGCTTGTCTTTAATATTAATTTTCTTTTTTTTCCAGGAGATCAGAATTCCCTAATTCCCTAAAATGTTTCAATGCATCTTGAGGTATTATTTTTCAGATGCCTTTCTCCACCTACTCTTAGTAAGAGTGTTCCTTTGTGTTAATGTTATTTTTCCTCCCTTACTTTGAAAAAAAAAAGAAAGAAAGAAAAGAGCCTAGTTCTTGCTTGCTCGCGCTAGCTGTACAGCTGTTAAAATCCTTCCTGTTTCCAGCAAATACAGCAGACAATTACCTTACCCTTTAAGATACTAAATCCAAATATGAGGAGTGCATCCAAAGCCACTGTGACACTGAGCTATGCTGAAGGAGTTGACACAATTTTCTTTGGGCTGAATGAAAAGCATACCCTTCATGCTTCAGAAGGAAGGAGGGGGCACTTAAAAACAAATGTCCGTCTCCAGAAGTCATCTGCTCTGTTCAGTGGGCAGCGGGGAGAGCGCTGGGCTAAGACGCAGAGGCCAGAGCGCCAGCGTGGGCCCTGCCTCGTGTGCTCAGTGGTGTTATAAGAGCTACTGCAATGGCCTGAGCTTTGTTTTCCTTATGGCTGGTCTTGTGAGGAGGCCACCAGCCCTATGAGCTCCAGGTCTCCCTTTGGGCTGCATGAAACTTCGAAGGGAAAAGCTGACCATCCATCTCAAGAGGTCACAGATTAGTGCTTGCCTCCCCCACCACGGATTTCTAGAGACCTAGCCACCCTTCTGTGGGAGCTCAGGGATGGGCCAGTGCCCCAGCCTTTATGCTCACCTTTTCCTGCAGCCACACTCAAAACATGACTACTGCGCATTTTTCTGTCGTGGTGACCTTACTCTTAAGGCAAATATTTAAAAATGAAAATAAAAGATGAGTAGCTGAGGATGATAGTCCATATGCCAACAAAACGAAGTTCAAATGCTCTTAACTTTTCTGTCCTGTGATTCCCTCCACACACACACCATTGTTTTTGGTTGTTTGTTTGCTTATTGCACCACTGGATTCATTCAGATTGAAAGAATTACTTTAAAACTCAGAGATATTTCTTCTATGTCTGTGTTGTCTATTTTCCCAATTCTTTTTCAATTTTAATGTAAACACATTAACATAGGACAGCTTTTCCCAATAGTTTCCAGACCCATCACTTTGGCTGTATGTTGGTCCCAGTGTGTGTGTGTGTGTGTGTGTGTGTGTGTGTGTGAATGAGTTAGTCTTGGTCAGCCAGAAAAACCGTTCACAATTAACGTAATGAAAATATTTAGCTAAACAAAGGAATCCTAAACAAAGCAGTGGGTTGTGGTTTGTTGGTAAACGGAATCAGGGGCTTCCCTGTGTAAGCTGAAAGACCATTTCTGTGTGGCTCCGAAGGCGTAAGCAGCCGTCAGGAGACCCTCACACAGCAAGTTCTCAACAAACTCTGAAGATCCCACTATGTAACCAGGAACAAGTCACTTAAGTTTGTTCATTTTTATCTATGAAGCAGAGAGAAGATTGTTAACCTAGACAAGAAAGGATTTTAAGGTAGAACTAATACAAAACCTGAAATTGTTTAAGGTTTCAAAAGATGGAAAATAGGACCAGTGGGTAGCATTTACCAAGAAGCAGATCTAGCTCAACATGAGAAAACTTTGCTAAAATGTAACACTGCTCAAAATCAAAATTGGCTCCCTTGTTTGGCATGATTTTCCCATCATAATTAACCCATTATTTAGGATGCCACAAAGAGAATAACTGTGTCACTTAGCAGGTTGGGCTAGATGATATCTAAACCCCTTCCCACTAAAAGTCCTGTATAATAAAAGCCTAATATGCTAAGTATCTGATTGTTTGTTCAACCATTTGACCAGTTGCTATGGCATGTATTGACCACCAGGCAGGTAGATGCTCCAACCAGTAGGCTAGCTTGCTGCTGGGGTCAGCTGATCGGGACTGGGTGAGAGGGCAGGACACACTCTGGAACCCTCCAGGAATCCCTCTCAGGCTCTGATTGTGTACCAGTGGGGTCCCTTGGCCTGGCCTGCACCCTCTCGAAATCTGGGACCCCTCGGGGAATGTCAGAGAGCCAGTTTTGGCTTGATATCCGCAGACCAGGCGGAGAGACCCCACCAGTGCATGAATCTGTGCACAGGGCCTCTAGCACATGTATATTTAATAATTCTAAGACACATAGGTAGCCAATAGGGAAATTCACAAAAATATTCTTTCATTGGAAATATGATCATGAAACAGTAGAGGCTGAAACAGAAGGAGACACTGGGAAAACCTAGGGGCAGCGCCTATATGCCACTGAAGCAGGGCAGACCCAGGGTAAGCAATGACTTATGTCTAAAGACCGTTTTACAAAATAGTTTTTCATGTTTCTCTTTTGAGCCTCACAGCAATCTTCTGAGTTGGGACTTAGTAACCACACATTTTACTGACATAGAAACCAAGGACTGGAAGGCTACATGACCTGCCCAAGTCCAGGCCGTTCGCAAGTGGTAGAGTCATGGCTGAGACTCAGCAGATTTCATCCCCACGCTGAGCTCTTGTTTCCCTGGCACTTTCTTTCAAGGGTCTCTGAACATTTCTCTCTTAGTCTCATGATTACCTACAGTGTCCTAGAGAGAGTTGTTAAGTATTATTAGCCACAGAGACTCATTAATTAACAGAGATGGAAAGCAACCCCTGTGGTCATTTCTCTCCATTCTTTCATTTAAAAAAAAAAAAAAGGAAACCAAGACGTGGAGAAGTCATCATTTAGTGAGTCATCGGAAATGAAAACCTTCATTTCTACTTGGTTCCTCAAAGACCTTAAAATAGGTGTCCGCCCCCTTGCTCAGGCAAGTAATGATTTAAACCAGGTGAGTGTAAGAATGATTTCATTCATTGTATTTTCCATGTGCCTCTTGAGGGAAGGTATGTGGAATGAAAAATATATATATTTTCTCTCTCTCTCTCTCTCTCTCTCTCTCTCTCTCTATATATATATATATATATATATATATATATATATGAATTATTTTCCCCATGTGCCAAACAACTTCAGCAGGAAAATGAACCATTTCTAGTCCTAAGATGGCTGAAGTTTTAGTCCTTTTCATTCCACGTTGTTGCCAAATTATGGACCAATAATATATATATATATATATATATATATATATATATAGAGAGAGAGAGAGAGAGAGAGAGAGAGAGAGAGGAACCCAGCCACTATTGGCCTCCCCTTCTCCCACAGATGGTAGACTAGTAAATGTTTGCCAGCTATTTGTAAGGCTAACAGCAGGAATTATTTTTCCCATGTGCCAAACAACTTCATTCTAAAGGAAATATTTTACTCTGGCAATATTTAATAACAATTATAATGATACTTTATATTTATAGGGCACCCTATCTCCAAAATATTCTTAAGCATTAATTCATTAGTTAGTCGATAGGGTGTGATACCAAATGCCGTGGGTGCGAAGAGTGGAGTGGCGACAATGGTATGGTGAGGCCACTCCTCTCCTGTCCTGAGCCACCCACCCCCATGCTTCCACTGCTACCAAGCTGTGTGACAACTGGCATCCCCGAAATCAGTGCTGTTCCTTCTCCTTTCTGCTCACATTTCTCATCTGATATCTTTTGAGGGAACAGGACAACAATACTACAAAAAAAGCAAAGGAGTCTCAGAAAGGAAACTATGTCTCCTCCATCATCTGACCCCCCAGCCTGTGCCTTGTGCCATGGAGAAGCATTAAAGATAGCCAGATCAGATAGAACTTCAGTCTTAGACCACTGGCTGCTGTCAGGGGGGCCAAAGCCACATCCACATTGCCCACTTGTCCTATTCTCTTCCTCCCCTTTTTTTCAAAAGTCCCACTGTCACCAAACCATTATGTATAACACTCCAATAACTTTGTTAAGATGTAGGAGGGTTGTCCAAAATGAACCATTTCTAGTCCTAAGATGGCTGAAGTTTTAGTCCTTTTCAGTCCACGCTGTTGCCAAATTATGGACCATTTGTTTGTTCAAAAAAATGTTTATTGAATATCTATTATTTGCTAAGCACTGAGCTGGCAGATGGGAATAGAAAGGCATGTTGCTGCCTTCAAGGAACTTGTGGTCTGGTGGAGGAGATGAACATTGTAAGATAATGTGTTGCGTCCCAAGGCAGAAGTGAGCCCAAGATGCATTGAAAACTCATCGGAAGAACAGGAATCTTATCAGGGACTACAGAATGGTTCTCAAGTATACTGCCCATTTGAAAACTAGACATTTAAAAGCCACCTCTAGCAACCTGTATCCCAATATAATATTTCCCCCAATTGAATTTCGTCTGTGTCTTAGAGGAAGGGGGCTAGGTAGATGATAAGCTAAATCAGAAACCTTTTATTTTTTATAAGTATGTGCAATTGGGTAACGTGTGGCATAATGTTGGACCGTTTTCTGTCCTCAATCTGTGAAGTAAATGAAGCCCACAGCAAAAGCTATTTCCGGGAAGCTGGAAACACAAGAACTGGGCATAAACCCTACTATGTTGTTAAGTGTTGGATTGCTTTTACCTTCTTTAGTTGTGGTGTAGTTATGTTTGTTTCATTTGTAGAATTTTGGGGGAGACGTTAACAGTTTGAAAACTGGTAATAAAAAACATTTTCATTTTGAAAAACAGATACTAAAATGTCTTATGCATGGGTCCCTGGGGTGACCACCGGGTATGGGAACAGTTTAGGTCCATGGCTTCACTACTTTGCAGTCATTCTGAGCACTCACTTGAGTGTATATACACCATGCAAGTGACTCTATGAATGGCTTGCATTTAATGTTGCTTAATGTGCATATGCTTCAGTCTTGGGAAATGCTGAAGGATTCTTCTGAGGGGTTTATTGTGTCCTAGTACTTGACCTAAGAAAAAATTTTTTTCTGTATAACATATGTATCATATACTAGAGGCCCAATGCACAAAATTCATGCAAGAGTAGGCCTTCCTTCCCCCAACTGCCGGCACTGGCTTCCCTCTGCACCCAGGACCCGGGCTTCCCTTGCAGCCCTGACTTTGTCCAGAATGTCGTCCGGAAGGATGTTGGAAGGACATCCGGTCTAATTAGCATATTACACTTTTGTTATTATAGATAATAAATAATATATATATGATGTATGATATATTAGACTTCCTGAATGTCTGTTGGATTAAAAATATACTAATATATTAACTAATTGCAACAGCTCCCTTTCCAACACCCTTGGATCTGGGCAGCAGATCTGACATAAGAAAGGATCTGAAAACTATCTCCTCCCATAGCTATCTTTGGATCCTCAACCCCCCCCTTTCCCTCCCAGCCCTCTTCTGAATTCGTCTCCCCCTTCCAGGACTAGCCCTTTGTTACTTGGAAGTTCTGGGATCCTGAAATAGTCTAAAAAGTGGTCCACGTTACTTGGTTCAGGATCAAGAGAAGCTTCAAATTCCTCCCCTGAGTGAAGAGAAAATTTTTAGAAGGCAGGGTCCTGGAAGTATACTGTTTTCCTTTTCCTGTTGCTGGAAGCAGCATTCCTCCAGTACTTGGGGTTTTCAAAGCCTTTTACAGTCATTAGTAAAGTGACACAACATCCCTATGGGGCTTTGTCCCCCTTTTAGAGAGGCTCCGTGGAGATTAACTGCTGTCTGAGGTCACCAGGGCAGAGGCTAACCCCTAGCCCCCTCCTCAGGCGGCTTTGGAGATACTTATATGGCAAAATCACTCTTGAAATGGAAACCGAAAGCCTTTTCTGACTTGACCTAAGCCCAAATTGAAGATTCTACACATATCCCATTTCCTTGATAATTAAGTGAAGAGGTTGGGACTACAAGGCCAGAGCGACTGAGAAAACTGGAACACCCCCTAGGTCCCTGCCTACCTTGCCATTTCCCAGCCCAGGGTGCCTCCGCCTGGGTGCCACAGAACTTAATGACTGCGGTGTACGCTCCTCTATTTCTCACAGGTTGCTTTGCAGACTTTTGCATGGAATGGGCTGGACGTTTTGTAGATGTGTATGTGGTGCGTTGTACACATTCTACCTCAGGAAGGGGTAATTTCCTTGCGTATAGGATTCTTCTCCATGAAACTAGTTTGAAAACTAGAGTTCATCTCCTAGAGCAGTGTTTCCCAAACTTTTAACATATGTGTACTCCTTCTATAATTTTCGTAACGCTGAGTACCTCTCATTAAAAAAAAGGATGTATTTTAATAACAATCAAAATATATTTATTTTTTGGTACATACACAAAATAATAAACGAAAAATAAAATTATTCATAATTAAATATAAATAAAAGTTATATTATAAATAATATTTATTTGCACACCAGACCATCTCATGCCTCACAAGACTGTCTTGACTTGACTCATGAGAACGTAGAATTAGGTGCAGCTAAGCACAGTGCGGTGCATATCCCCACCAAACTCTGGTGTAATGCGTACCCCCACCAAACTCTTCCTGTACCCCTGGGGGTATGCGTACCACACTTTGGGAAACACTGTTCTAGAGGAACTGCTCAGCATTCTTTTCTGCTCAAGTCTGAGTGCACTGCCTGGAAGATGCAGGGACTGAATTGGACTAATAGCCAAATGTTTGTTTTTTCTATGGAACAGATTGTTAAATTAGAATAGACATCAGAGGCCATCTGGTGGAAACAACTCATTTAAAACTGAGGTTTCCTGGCTCCTAGTCTCTGTTCTTCCTCACTATCATCTCACTAGTACCAACTTTTTCTTGAACATGGTTGGCCTTCAACAAAGTAGATGGTGGCTGTCTAGTTCCAATTCCTAGCTCAGGGGTTAGGTGACAACTCTCAACCTTGTAAAACATGAGTCATTGGGTTTAGGTGGGAAACTGGGCAACTGCAGAAAAATCCCTTTATTCCCTGTATAATTCCAACTGAAACACTATGAAAGAGGATATAGGATCTGGAACATTCTTTTCCTCCCTCCCATTCTTTTTTGGAAATAGAGCATAATAAGATCCCAGAGAAATCCCATGACCGTCCAGATATCTCAAGGAGTCACAAATGTATTTACCACCTCTAAAGGAGAAGAGGACCCCACACTCATGGCCCCAGCCACACCCCAACAGGCTCTCATTCCTTTTTTGGAAAATGTCTATCTGAACAGATGAGTTTAAAAAATTCATCTCCTTAACATTTTAGATTTAAATTATGCTAGGCACTTGCTATTTTCTTGGCTCATATTGGGCACTCTGTGGGGATAAGAGAAAAGCATAAGGCAGGGTTCCAGCTCCTCCAAGGAGCCACAAGCTAATGTGAAGAAAGACATGGATGACAGAGAGCTAGAAAGAAACTTGTAACCTAAAGTTTATGAACAAATTTGCAACCCAGCATTCATCTGAAGTAATCTTTCTTATCTCTACGTTCATAAGAATATCTACCACCCCATTTCTCTTTAGCCCTCTGGTATATTGCCTGCTGTAGCTAGTTCATTTCTCACGGGTGTCCATTTTCTCCCCTGATAAGGCTAGAAGTTTTTGTTTGCAGTTTAAATCCCCCTTATCATCTAGTACAGAACTTTGTACATGGTTGGCCTTCAAAAAAATAAATGGTGGTTCAATTATTAATTCAATGGCACATCCAGCCAAGAGGTCAGAGCCTTAGTGGTATTCTGACACAGGCCACTGTTTGACAGGACTGGGTGCAGGTATTCAGACCACTCTTTACATTGTGTGTGTGTGTGTGTGTGTGTGTGTGTGTGTGTGTGTGTGTTATTTATTTTTTACAGAGAGGAAGGGAAAGGGATAGAGAGCTAGAAACATCGATGAGAGAGAAACATCGATCAGCTGCCTCCCGCACACCTCCTACTGGGGATGTGCCCGCAACCAAGGTACATGCCCTTGACCGGAATCGAACCTGGGACCCTTGAGTTTGCAGGCTGTCACTCTATCCACTGAGCCAAATGGGTCAGGGCCAGACTATTCTTGAGGCACTTGTTTAACTCTTTCAGCTTCATGTGTATCAAATGCAAAATAAAACAATGGACCAGATTTTAAGGTCAAAGTCTTTGCTGCTTGTCTGACTCTGTGATAATCCTTCAAGTGTGTGAAGATCGCTTTTGTGGCCCTTACCTTCCACCCCAGACTCCTCTGTCCCAAGTTTCTCCAGGTGCTAAGACCTCAACTATGGGTCCTATCCCTTGGTTTCATGGCCTGTATGACTTTATTTTTTTATTTTTTAAGTAAATCTTTATTGTTCATATTATTACAAATGTTGCTCATTTTTTCTCCCCTCCATTGCTCCTCTCAACCAAGTTTCCATCCCACTCTCTGCCCTTTCCCCATCCCCCATTGTCCTCATCCATAGGTACAGTTTATGTTCAGTCTCTTCCCATCCCCCACCCCCATTTCCCCGAGAATCATCAGTCCCCTCCCCTTCCATTCCTCTGATTCTATTATATTCACCAGTTAATATTGTTCATCATGATTTTTACTTCCCTTGGTTTTTAGATTCACTTGTTGATAGTTACATATTTGTTGTTCATAATTTTTATCTTTATATTCTTCCTCTTCCTAAAGAACCCCCTTCAGCAGTTCATATAATTCTGGTTTGGCAGTGATGAACTCTTTTAGCTTCTTTTTATTTGTGAAGCTCTTTATCTGGCCTTCAATTCTGAGTGATGGTTTTGCTGGGTAGAGTATTTTTGGTTGTAGATTCTTGCTATTCATCACCTTGAATATTTCTTGCCATTCCTGTCTGGCCTGCATGGTTTCTGTTGAGAAATCAACTGACATTCGTATGGGTGCTTCTTTATAGGTAACTACCTGCTTTTGTCTTGCTGCTTTTAATATTCTCTCTTTGTCTTTTGCTCTTGGAATTTTAATTATGATGTGTCTTGGTGTAGTCCTCTTTGGATTCCTTTTGTTTGGGGTTCTGTGTGCTTCCTGGACTTGTAAGTCTATTTCTTTCACCAGGTGGGGGAAATTTTCTGTCACTATTTCTTTCAATATGTTTTCTGTATCTTGCTCTCTGTCATCTTCTGGGATTCCCATAATTCTGATGTTGGTTTGCTTGAAGTTGTCCCAGAGGTTTCTTACACTATCTTCAACTTTCTGGATTCTCTTGTCTTCTTGCTTCTGTGGAGGAGTGTCCTCTGGCTCTTTGTGTTCCAAATCTTGGACTTGATTCTTGCAATCTTCCATTCTGTTTTTAGGACTCTGTATAATATTTTTTTTTATTTCAGAGAATGTATTCTTTATTTCTTGTTGATCCCTTTTCATATCTCATAGGTCTCATTTATTTTATTGGCCTTTTCTAGGAGATTCTTGAACAACCTTATAAGCGTGGTTTTGAACTCTATATCCAGTCGCTTTTTGTCCTCCATTTCTTTCGTTTGTGATCTGTTTCCTTGGTTCGACATTTTTGCTGCTTCCCTGAGTTGTTAGGTTGGGAGGATCAGCTGTGTCTATGCCAGGAGACAGCGTTATTCCACTAGACTTGGAAACCTGCAAAAGCCTCTGTTTTCAGTTTGGATGGGGCGGAGTTTCAGGGTGGAGCCTACAGCCTTGGTTTCCTGTTAGCCCCGCCCTATCAGGTTCCTGAGTCTCAGTGTCCTTTGGTACTCGCTGCAAGCACCTCTGAGAGAAAGGTGCCTAGAGTTTCGCCTGCTACCAGACAGTCTAGTCTCTCCCCCCAATGAGGTCAGAACTGGGGTTCAGTGCAATTGGAAGTGGGGTTAAGAGCAATATGGAGCTTATGTCTCCTTCCCGCTAGGGCAATCCAGCGGCCCAATCAACCATCTGTCCTCTGCGCAAAATGTGCGTGACTCAGGGGCTCTGCCTTACCCAGTTCCCCTGTATCTTCACCTTACAGCCCAGATTCCTTCTGTATGAGGCTGGGGTCCGAGGGTATCGCCCAGAACTGGGGTTCAGTGCAGTCAGAAATGGGGCTTAGCACAGTCCTGAGCTTTTGTCTCCTTCCTGCTAGGGCAATACAGCAGCTCAGTGAACAGATAGTCCTCTGCACGCAATGTGCATGACTCCAGGGCTCTGCCTTTCGCTTCCCCCCTTAGCTTCCACCTTACAGCCCAGATTCCCTCTGTATGAGCCTGGGACCCCAGAGTCTCACCCAGAACTGGGGTTCAGTGCAGTCGGAGTTGGGGTTCAGCACAATCCGGAGCTTTTATCTCCTTCCCACTAGGGAACGCCAGCCAGACACTCAGCTGCCCCCTCCTCTCCAGCTCAGTCCTCTCCCCACGTGCACACCGTGTCTTTGTACCTTAGGCTTTTACAGCTCCTCTGATTTTCCTTCTGGTTTTCTCTTTCCTTCTAGTTATAGAATTTCCAGTCAGTCAACTTTCCTGTAGTTCTGGATAATGTCCACTTTATATTTTAGTTGTATTTTTTGAAATTGGTGAAAGAGGCTGCAGTTAAGCATTTACCTATGCCGCCATCTTGTTGCAATCTCCTGTATGACTTTAATTGCTCTGTTTGTCATCAGCCAATTTATCAATATTCTTTTGCTATGACCCCAAAGCCCAACCCAATACTTATATCTTATTTCACGACTTTCTTTTAGGCTGTATCTCCCTTATGTAATATTCATGTTGTGGTTCTGACCAGGGAATTTCTAATATATCTTCCCCTGTTTAATTTTGTGAGTTGCTGACGTCCAGGGCAACTGGGCCAAAGAAGCACAGGCAAAGATGTCACTCTTATGTTTACTTTATTCAAGCTTCTGGCCCAAATGAAGCTTTCTGTGTCACTTTTGGTGAGAGAAGCAAAAAGAGTCTGCCTAGGTTCACCCAACACTGAATGTCTCTTATTGCAAAATCAAGATTGGGAGGAGTGGCATCATTTATATAGAATCAACCATTTCTTTCCCTATTTCATATATCTTTAAGTTTAAGCTGTTTTTGGCTTCAGGGCTATAGTGAAAGTCTGTGGAGTTTATTTCTGATAAGGCTGTCCTTGGAGGGCTCCTGAATAATGGGTCTATAACTGGGATTATGGGGGGGAAATAGAGAGAGTTAGAGGAAAGGTGGTTCAAAGTCCAACTGAGTTAAATTTTTAATGCTGCTGGAGGGTAACTAGATTGATCGTGGGGGAGGGGGGATTTATATTCCTGGGGTTGTACACGGATTCAGGACTCCTAAACCTCCTAAAATGGTCTTTCTTTTACTCCAGAGATGGGTGAGTCTTTCACTGTTAATAAAAAAGTGTGGCCACAGAATGAGCAAGGGGTTGGAACCGGAAAGATGGTCCCCAATGAAGGCAGCGCAGCCTGCCCTCTTAGTTTTTTGCCTGCCAGAGGAGCAGGAAGTCCTCACAGACTGACAGCATCTCGTTCGTTGTCTGGCATGGTAGGGAAATGCCACTATTCAAATGACTCGTTTCTAATAAGGAGTGTTTCAACTTGCAGATTCTCCCATTACAGTGTACCCATGTAGAACAACCAAATCTTGTAAACTTTTGTCAGCAAACGCTAACTAAGAACAAATTCCCCTGAAAGTATGACACAAGGAATATGAGCACAGGGCAGGGCAGGCTAAGGAGAGTGTATATGAAAGAGGCCTGGACCTTATTCACGACTGTATCTCCGAGGCATGACATCTATAAGATGGAGTGGCGTCTTATATCATATGTAAACATGCCTACTGAGAGAGAAGTAACTGAAAAGAAAATGGAAAAGTACCAAAGGCTTCCCAACTTTCTCAAAAGTCATTTGGTGGTGAAGTGCCACTAATGGGAAAGATTTATTCTTCTGGATTTTACAGAGAGGGCACCATTTTCACTCCCCCCACCTCCATTACCTAAACCAGCAAGTGTGAACATTACCATCCTCCACATCCAATCTGCCAACCATGGGAGAAACCTAGAAGGCAGCCCATACTTCTACCCCTGCCTCAATTTTACCCGCCATCAAATTCTGCTGAGTCTGCCTCCAAATAGCTTTTGAGCTAGTCCCCTACTCTCTACACCCACAGCTATGCCTCCATCATTTCTTGCCTGAATTTCCTAGTGGTCCCTTAATTGATTGTCCTGCCTCCAGGCTCTCTCCCCATCCTCATTCCACACTCTAGCTCTAGTTAAAGGCAAATTCAGTCAGGCCACACCCATCTTTAAAAACTTGTAATTTTTTTCCAACCACTCCAAACATCACCACTGAATTCAGACCATACTCCAGTTCATGGTCTAAGAGTCTCTTGATAGTTGGCACCCAGTGGGAGCTTTGTAATGCAGCACCCTCCTTCTCTTTGGCACATGCTGTTGTTCCTTCTATCTGGAAGCTCTTCCCTCCTTCCCTGCCTTGGTAACCCCTCTTAATTCTTCACCCAGTCTGGGCATTGCCCATTCTGGGAAATAATCTACAATTCTATTTCTGACTTAGGCAAAAGGAGGGAGGTGTCCTTCCTGTAAATTTGGTACAGACCTCTGAGAAACACTTCTGTGCTCATCTGTCATTTTTTATTTCCTCATCTGTTTCTCTAGCTGAACTGGGACCCTCTGCAGTGCAGGGACTCAATTCTACCCATAGAGCAGAGATAAATGTGTAATGAATGTTTCTTAAGAGCATGAATAATACAAGAAAGTTCTTCCAAAGAGCTTACTTGGCCAAGCATGCATGCATTCATTCATTCATAGAGTCATTCTATGGTTCCCTCTACTTTGGTAGGAGAATCTGATTGGAAGTTAATCCTAAGGGAACTTGTTTTCTGAATGATTTGATTTCTCCTTGGACTGGCTTGAAGAAACCGAAATTGACAACAAGTCGTGTATCTCCTGCCACATACACTCACTCCAACTAGGGGGTTCTGTGGATGAATGAAAACTCTAACCTGTTATTTCTCTGGAGAGCAGGTGCTCTCTGGGGAAACAAACCAATTCTATGACTTTGAGCAAGCAACCGCGTGGAGTAGCTTAGAAGGTGATTGGTGAGAAGGCACTCCTTTTCCCGATGCCCCTCTGATCCAGAGGAAGCTAACCAGCTCGTTGCTTCACTTTCCCCAGTTACACTGTCTTGTGAGGAATGGGCCCAGAGTCCCACTCTAATTATACCCTGTTTGACTAGGAAACAGAGCTCCCGATCACATTCCTAAATCTCAGACTGACACGACATTTATAACTACATTAAAAAGGAAATGCTCTTTGCTGTGTGCCTTTACTCGAGATAATTGTAGAGTGATAACACTGTTGAGGGGCCTGAGGCCCTTCCCAAAATCACAGAACAGAACTATGGCTCATAAAGTAAAGGAAATAGTAGTTCCCTCCTTGAGCCCTGAACACAAGGGAAATAAATGGAACCTTAACTGAAAGATGAACATATCTCACAGAACTCCCGGGACTTGGAACTCTGGGAGCTCCAAGTCTAATCCTGCATTGGCGCTGACTGCCTATGCCTTTCCTTACCTTTGCACAGGGAGGCCAGCCACGGTGTGCCCTTAATCCAAATGCTAGCTATGGCTACAGAGCCCTGGACAGCCGGGTTTGTGCTAGTGATCTAAACACACACCGGAAATCGTGGGTAAATAAATAATAGGTCTTGCACAAATATACCCTCGTACTTTTCAAAGGTTTTTAGTCATCATCTCCATCATCATCTCATCATCATCATCATCATTACCATCATCATCATCACTACCATTTATTGAGTGCTTACCACATGCCAAGCACTTTCAAAACACTATTGACACATTAATGGATTTAATTCTCACAACCACCTTGTGAGGTACATTCCTATTCCTGTTCCTATTTCATAGATGAGAAAGCTGAGGTACAGAGAAATCCCCAGGTAACTTGCCCATGGTCACCCAGCCAGAAAGAAGTGGAGCTGTGATTCAAGGTAGGCCATCTGGCTCCAGCATGTCTTAAAACTACTAGATCATCCTGCCTCCTGCATTCTTAAAGTTACCCCCCATAATCGTGGTGGGAGTCTGATGATTTCTTATTCTTTATTATGTTTAACAGTGGTTTTCATGCAGTTTGGAACCACTAGGTGGGATACATAAAAATAAAAAGCTCATAAGAGCTACTCCCTGATCCATCTGAGACATAGAACCACAGTGTCTATAACTAGGCCATTGGAGATCCCTTCCATGGGTTTAAAGGTGGCCCTCTTCATGTTCTCTTCAAATGCAAGTGCCTTAAGAAGGGTTACATAAGAAGTCTCTAATATCTTGGCAAGAGTGAGGTTTCTGGATCATTACTAGTAGGAAAGAAAAAGAAGTCAATGGCATAAGAAGTGGGGGTGGAGAGAGGGCTTGGGAATGGGGGAAAAGAGAAAAACAAACTGATCCTAAAAGGGATGAAAGGGACCAATCACATTTGGAGGCAGCTGGGGAAGTTGAAAATAAAGTTGGACTACTTCACAGTTTTGCCCACAGCTTGCCTAAGGACCATTTATCAGTAACACATAGAAGGGCATCTTTGGTGAGATGTTTTAAACAAGGGTTAAATAATTATTTGTAGAAATATTAACCTCATCATCCTTTGAAATAAAAACTGTACTAATAAGCAAGAGGCCAACCAGATCTGGGATCTTATTTGAGCAAAACAATGGCACAGTGTGTCAGTGTAGAAATGTATTAATGAATAATGTCTGAGGACCATATTTCAGATGATGTGATTAAGGGCAGCATCCTTAATCAGAGCATCTGAAATGAACCACCTCACTGGGCTGGCTATTTTTCCTTTTTCTCATTGCCTGATAAATAATGGAATGCTAGCTTCCATTATTTTTGCAAATATCCCTCTTCCTTTAAGCTTATACAATGGCCTCTCAAATTCTATAGTTTGCTAAGACAAGATGGCTGCCCACCCCATATCAGACTGGCACAAATAACAGAAATGTACAACAAAATTGGCCTCATTTTAAAATTATAATAGCAAGTCAGAGAGCACACGAAGAGTCTTTGCATAAAGGATGCATCTGCAACACACTGGTCCTCAGTATATAAATGCTCCCATTTTCCAGAAGGTTCTTGCTGCTGATGCAGATAGCCAAGCCACCTTTGGCCACTGCACTGAACTTGTCATCTAGTTTGGTCAAAGAGGGACAGAAGTACTGTCAGTAACACTTTATCCATTGCTGCATCTGATCGTTTACGTGCAGGAGTAAGATTTACCAATAAATAATGAAAGGATCTGGTCTCCTTCAGGGAGGAATGGGTTAAGGTCTGTTACATCATTGACCTACGGTCAAAGATGTCACCATAATTGTTCAGCACTCCCCTTCGGCACAGAACCACAATCTTAAAGTTTGAGCCACCTTCAGGCAATCTTTTAATGCTTTGGTGCTCCAAATTGTACCAGAAATGCATAATTCCCAGGTCAGTTAACAAATAACCTCTACAATTTTAACACAAATTAATAAGAAGAAACCAGAATTAAAAATAAGTGCAATTCAGATATGAAATGAAAGTAAAAGGGTTTTATTCTCCCTAACCCTCAACCCCACTCTGAGCTGATACCCAGCTCAAGACAAAGTAGTTTTTCTACTTTGCTGCATGTCTTCCTCTCCAAATGAAACCCAAAAATAGATGCTGTTCCTCTAATCTATCTGATTTGGAAATTATTTGGCATTTTTAGAAATTAATTTTTCCAGGCAATTAAATTAGCCAGTAATTTGATATCACCATCTTATTTCATTATATAGAACACAGGCTGAAATGACACACAACCTCATTTTCATTTATTATTTTTGCAAATTTAGTACTCATAAAAAGGTGTTGGATCCACAGTGCCAGTAACTAGAATCTTCCCTAATGGCTGGGAGAGAGCCTGAGCCGTGGTGACGGGGGCTGGAACCCAGGCCAATCCAGGCTAGGATTACCAGCTGTGCGATCGAGATCAAGCCCCACATCACACAGTCCTTTATTCTCTGCTCCAGAATCCTAGTTGGCCCATCAACTGGACATGATAAATGGCGCCACCACTGGATGAAGTCCACCCCCTCACTTCCCAATGGCCACCTGGTATTTCTGTGATGCCTCTGTCCAAAGAATTTTTAAACACTTTCCAAGTCATCCAATTCTGTTCCCCGGCCCTTTTAGACAAAGACAGATTTCTGAAAACCTGGAAATTCACTTGGGAGGAGAGAGGACACACACACATTTTGTAGAGCAGAGATGAGTGAGTTTTTACTTCTCTGCAGCTTCTATGTGAATTGCTATGCTCTGCCAAGGGCGCGGGGCGGGGGGAGAGGGAGGGATGAGGTAGAAGAGTTCTGTTGGCTCCATACGTTCCTAGGGAAAAATGAAAGCACCAAGTGTGTCATGGCTAACCGAAGGCACAAAAAGGAGAAGCAATGGCAGCCAGCATCCAACTTACGCCAAAAAGGTCAGGTCAAAATGAACAGGCATGGTTTATCAGAAGTGGTACGTTCGTTCAATCATTAATATGAACACTTTAGAGAGTGTTCAAGTCCTGGCCGGGTGGCTCAGTTGGTCAGAGTGTGGTCCCGTGCACCAAAAAGTTGAGGGTTTGATCCTGGGTCTGGGCATGTACGGGAGGCAACCAATTGATGTTTCTCTCTCACATCAATGTCTCACTCTGTCTTCCATTCTCTCTCTAAAAGTCATTAAAAAACATATCCTTGGATGAGGATTAAAAAAAAAAATAAGAGTGTTCAAAGGGAGCTCTGTTAATAATTCCACCAGAAAATTGTTATGTAAACCAGGACTGTCCAGGGCTACTTGGGACATGTGCTCGCCCTGTGTATGTGAGAATTTACAAACCAGCAGGGCGATTGTAACACTGAGAACTATTGCAAATCATTTCCGCCTTTTGGCTCTTCCCCAATCTGCCATGTTCACTTCTTACTGCAGGTTTTGATAATCTCTTCCCAGCTCCCATGCCTCGGGCATCCTCCCCAACTGCCCTTTATCCATGCAGATACTACATTTTATTTAAAACCCAAATAAATGTCCAGCTCTGTCCTACAGCTCCTTCTCCTTACTCATTTTGCTCCTTTCTGAGTTTTTCATAAGTTTACATCATGTAACACAGCTCTGACTTACAGGACACTTTGGATTTTTCCTTACTTGCCCTAAAGACGTGGTCGGCAAACTGCAGCTCAAAAGCCACATGCGGCTCTTTGGCCCCTTGAGTGTGGCTCTTCCACAAAATACCACGGCCTGGGCGAGTCTATTTTGAAGAAGTGGTGTTAGAAGAAGTTTAAGTTTTAAAAAATATTGGCTCCCAAAAGAAATTTCAATCGTTGTACTGTTGATATTTGGTTTTGTTGACTAATGAGTTTGCTGACCACTGCCCTAATGTATGACGTTCTTTTCCCAGTTAGGCTTTCAGCCCCTGGAAGTCTGGAATCTGTCTTGTGCTTCCCTTGCATTTTATAGGACAGCCTCACCCCTTATTCAGGTTTAGGACAGGGAAGCAAACAATTTCACAGGGACCACCTGGTCAAGTTGCAGATCAGGAACCTGAGGCCCAGAGAAAAGCAGCCCTTCCTGAGACACCCGCCCCTAACACAGCTTGGGGTAGGGTTCCCTGCCCTGTGCTTTCATGGGTCCTGTGCACGTCACTGCAGGGCACACACCTCTGTGGTTTTTCTTCACTGTCATAACTGAACCATAATAACTTGTTTACTTAGCTGTCCATCCACCTCATTGGAAAGCTCTGGAGGGCAGGAATTCTGTTGGGCTGTTATATCCTCAGTACATATACATAATAGACATACACTAAATGTTAGTGGAATGAATGAACACGTGGTTTTCCTGAAGGTAATATACAGGCACTTACTGGAATTACTCAGAAAACTAAAATTTAGTCAGGAGAGAAGAGATGAAATCTTCTCTTTCCTAAACATGCCATAAGATGCTACTTCTATTTGCCTTCCCTATTGGCTGGCAGGACCCAGTTCCAGCCCCTCACCATGCAGGGAGTCAGGCACTGAATTCAAAGTCACAGCAAGTGGTCAGGAGTTGTCCTTGACTGAGTCGCTACACCACCACCAAGCAGGTGTATGCTCTGGCCTTCAGCCTCTTTATCCGGAATAGGGGGAGGCTGGCCCCCAGGACTGTGGAGGCTGCTTCCTGCCCCAGCACTCATTGGGCCCAAGCTCACTGACTGAACACCCCTTTAGGGGATCTGATCCCGGGCAGGTGAAGGCACCCGGGGCTGGAGGCACACGGCTCCTTCTCCCCACAGCCAGGGGTGGGCAGCCTAGCGCACAGAGCTCTGAGCCTCCCAGGGGGAGAGTGAGCCTCCCGGTAGCACAGGAGGCTGCACAGCCAACAGCTGGGCTGCAGACTGGAGCCCTCTTAAAGGTTGGGCATTTCCTTTTTCAAAAAATACATGTAAGCTGCTGTCAAGGTGTGTTAGTATCTCTTTATTTAAACAGCCTCCTTAGTCTTGGTACCCAGAACTGGAACAAAAAAAAATAAAAAAAGGAGAATAAATAATCTATCATGCTAGCAGCATAATTATAAGAACATATGTCAGCTTGAACTAGCTATATTCTCGTCATAATAAGGGTATGTGTGGGAGAGAGAAAGATGGCAGGAGTCTCTCAAAATAGATCAGGCGGAGGAAGAGTGATAGGGGCTATGCGGGAACCCACACTGCTTTCCTGGAGCCTCCGTTTTGGCATCCAGGGGTGAGGAGGCCTGTCCCTGGAGGTGGCCTGCGGATGGAGGTGGCCTGTCACGGGGCTGGGGCTGCGGCCCCACCAGCGATCCTGAGCAGTGACCCTGCGCGGCCTCCGCCAGCTGAGGGGATAGCGCAGGCGCAGGGAGGCAGATCCCCAAGAGGCCAGGGCCACCAACCTGTCTTGGTTCTCACGGATCCTCATGAGGCACTAACGAAAAGAAAAATGGGCCGTCTTCGCCAACGGGGTCAATGCGGGGAAAGGCCTATCGTATTGTTTCCACTGCCCTGTCTTCTCTGCCCATCTAGGTTTTACCCACATTTTCAAGGCCCCACTCAAACGCACCCTCTCACCCACCCACCTCCAGCCCCGCACGGGGCCTCCTCCTCCTCGCACCTGCTGGTCCCTCGGGTCCCCTGTCTAATCCCTCCCCCAGGAAGCCTTTCCTGCTCCCTGGGCCGGCGGGGCCCCTTGACTATTTGCTGCCATAGCACCCTGCAGTTCTGGATGATCCTCTTACTCATTGCACTTTTAATTATACCACGTCTGTCTCCCCCGAATGGATTGCTGCCTCCGCGAGGGTAGGAGCTGTGCCTAATTTGTTCACCATGGTGACAGCTGCTGGCTCTGGGACCTGGGGTCTCTGCTCTGAGGATGCAGGCACAGTGTGCCAGCCTGGGAGACAGCTGTAAGCGAGGTGCCCGGCGCTGGGAGGCCCCGAGGAGGCTTGCAGAAGGGAGCCCAATGCACGTCCCCGAGAAAAGCCGGGCTGCAGCAGGGGGGAGAGACTGGGCCTTCACTGCCCCCTGGAGAGCCAGGCCTGTCGGCCTCTCAGCCTGGCGGAGCCGAGGCCAGGAACCCCGGTGGGCCTCCCCTCGCAGGCACTGGGAGCTGCTGCCAGGTCCCTAGCAGAGGGCAAACGCCTCAAATTAATTCTAGGGCAGAGGAAGGGCCTGGAGACCGGAAACTGGCTGTGAGGCCATTCTATTTGCCATGCTGAGAGATAAGGGCCTAAATTAGGGTGGAGGCCATGGGAATAGGGAGGAAGGAGAAGACCCAGAGACCTTGTGTGGGCAGGGTTAATATGTGCTTGAGACTGTAAGCATCCTAGAGATGTAATAAATATTTTGCCAACATGTAAAATATATACATTCAAGTACCAGGAACACAAAACACATTTTTATAACTGTATTTTTAGATATTATTATTTTAACACATTGTCTATATGTTTACATGGTCTTCTGGTGTTTTCTAAAGTAGCAGCAATAAAGGAAGGAAAAAGGAGAGTGCTTGGGAGAGTCAACTGCTTATTCTCTCAGAACTTTCATCCACAACCCAGGGTCAAGGGCACCTTCACCCAACTGTCCCTACTGAGGTTGGAGCCCTTGAAAAGTTCTCATTTTGGCCCATCCAGTGTGGCTCAGGGGCTGAGCATCCATCTCTGAACCAGAAGGTCACTGTTCTATTCCCATTTCCGGTCAGGGCACAAGCCTGGGTTGCAGACTTGATCCCCAGTAGGAGGCATGCAGGAGACAGCCGATCAATGAGTCTCTCTCATCATTGATGTTTCTCTCTCTCTCTCTCTCTCTCTCTCTCTCTCTCTCTCTCTCTTCCTCTCTAAAATCAATAGGAATACATTTATATAAATAAATATTCTCATTTTGGCTACAGTTAAGTGCTACCGTCTGTGTTTGGTGAGTATAGGTAAGAAATCGAGGTACTAATGTACCTTTTCCCCCTCCAAAAAGCATGGTATCCGACGGATGTGCAGGTAGGCCTGCAGATGGATGGGGAAGGGAGGGCCGTTATTTCTGACCTAGGAACATCAGAGAAAACAGAAAGGTCGGGGAAGGCAGGAGATGGCACTGCTGAGACAGGGAAGTCACCCTCCCTCCAACTCTCACCCAATTTTCATTTTCAAATGCCAACATGTGAACAGTATTCTTTCCCAAGATGACACACAAGCAGAAGTAAATGTAACCCAGACTATTATGCTAACAGCATTGAAATGGAACACATGACATTTGTGTTTATCCCCAAGGAAACGCTGCTCATCAAGGAGAGGGAAGCAGGAAGTCCAGATGGACGCATTGCCCACTGCTGTGCCTCTGCCGATATCCACACTGATAGATCGGAAATCTGTGTCAAGCACCACGTTTCTCCCAACGTCTTCTCTTCAGCCCAGGACAGAGAGCACATCGAGAAGCACTCGCATCTTTGAAAGAAAGGTGGCGGTGGGATTTTGTGATTTTCCTGCCTCGTGATGCCTCACCTCTTTATTAAAACTGCCATTTCACCTCCAAGAGCACACCTTCTTGCCCACAGATGATGAAGATGATGGCACTTTGCAAAACATCGTACAGGACGTGCTGCAAAAACGCTCTGTATGAGTTTCCCCACAAGCATCTCACCAATAAAGCCTCTGAAGCACATGGGAAGATATCGCTAGTCCTGCTGGGGCAATGAGAAACTGACATCTAAGGACGGCAGAGTGACTTTGTCCTGTGCCCCCTTCCAGGTCAGAGTTAGAGACCTTTCCCCTCCCCACAGGCTGCCCTGCCCCGGGCCTCCCACCCACACAGCTTCCGGAACACCAGCGTGTGGCTGGGTCTCCTGCATTCTTTCACTGCACCTAAGGCTGGACAAGAACGAGGGAGGACCGGGCTACAACCACAGCGACCAGCTTCGGGCTTCCTGCCAGTTAAGCCAAATGAGCCAGTGCTTCAACTCCAGGACTGCCCTGTGACTCATGGACGGCCTTTAGCCAAAGAGTTCAACCCAGGTCTGGCAGACGGGCATGGGGAGAGGGGTAGACCAGAGGGGACAGTCAGGCTTCCCTCCTCACCCACAGAGAGAGTGACCGGCACAGCGGGTCAGACCACCTGGCTGCGTGTCTCCCAGGAGCTCCCCAGACAGACAACTAACCTGCACACTGACTCGAGCTCTCCAGAGACGGTCCAGTCATCTCGAACTAAAGAAGGATTGATGGATGCCATTCCTAAGTGGACCCCAAAAAGAGACTCCCACCTGGGTGCAGCCTGCTCAGCACCATGAGCGCCTCCCGACAGAAACAGCCCTGTCGGCCCAGAACAGGAAAAGGTAAAAGTAAATAAACGCTGCCATAATCTCTCCCGTCGATTGGAACAATCTGAACCAACCTGTAATTCCATCCAGACATGCCGGGAGAATAATTTTTAAAGCTTTGCTCCACATAAATGCCCCTCCACTCATTACGATTTCCCCAGCGTTTTTTTCTTCGTCCTGCCCCCTTCTCCATCTGCACTTTATTCAATGAACACATCTGCATTCCTTCTCTCTCTTTTTTTTGGCCAGAAACTCTATACAACCTTATCACTGACACCTCTCTGCAGTTTCAAATTCCAACTTTGTGCCAAATCCCCATTTCCTGCTGCTTAATTTCCATTCATTTACTCTTGTTTTTGCTTCTTCTGCCATTCCCAGCATGGACCAGCTCCAGCCCAGCTTCTTCTAATTTTTTAAGGAAGGCTCCCCATCGAGTGCTATTGGAATCTGAGCCCCTGCTCCATGCCAGTGACTGGCCATTGTTTATACTACCTAACAACAGTTGCCAATAGGCCTGCCTCTTTCCCTTTCTTTGTTTCACTCTCGAAGTGTGTACACTAAGACCCAAGAGGACTTTCCACCACATATGGTGACCCAGTAGGTCTAGTTTTATTATGACTTCAGTAGAATCTGAAGTAGCCTCTTTCCATCTCTTTCTCGAGAGGGAAAATAAAATAAAATTGAGTCTGGAAGCTTTGTTTATCCTGTTCTTAGTGGCACAATCAGGCCTAGCCCACGCTAAACTGCTGTGTGGACTGGGTCCTTGGGGGCCTCATCTACTTAGGCTCACAGGAGAAGGGGGGGAACGCTAGCTGCGGCACAGCTTTATGGAGCCATGCAGGAATGACCGCTCGGTATTTCTTGAGCTCAGAGATGTCTTAAATTTGCGAAGATTGTTCTGCAAAGGCAGGAGCGACCCAGCGCTGATTTGCTGGCTTCCAGAGGGAACAACTCATGTTTAAAATATGCTCTCCTAATAAGCAAATAAATTGTAATATGAAAAGGTAACCAACATTTTTCTGCCCACAGTGGGAATGATTCTACTTTGTTGTGCAGGGAGGTTTTGTTTTTCATTTGTTCTTCCTAGACCCATAGCTCAGCTGCCAGCTCGGTCCTTTCCTCTAGAGCAAGAGTGGGCAAACTTTTTGACTCGAGGGCCACAATGGGTTCTTAAACTGGACCGGAGGGCCGGAACAAAAGCAACCTGACCATGCTGGCACTCTCATCTTGGGCTGCTGGTGAAGGAGCGGAGGGGAGAGCAAGAGAACCCTCCGCTCTTTCAGCTCCGCGGGCCGGATAGAACAGCCGAACAGGCTGGATCCGGCCCTCGGGCCGTAGCTTGCCCACCGCTGCCCTAGAGCCATTTCGCCGTCATGGCAAATATCTCTGCCCCAGGCCCCCACAGCTCTGCCCTCAAGTTCTCTCCCCTTTCCTTTCCTTCTGGGTTTCATTACCTACAATTGCATCTCTGTAGCCCCACTGAAAACATGGCATCCAAAATGGGAGGGTTAAAGGTCAGGAATGGGGTGCCTCAGAAGCAAACATCATCAAGGCAAGAGAAAAGAAAATCGCCAGTTGTCACAAATGCTTACTGGACTCCTGCACTCCCTACCGTCTCTCCTCCCAACTGTCTCTGCTGTAGACGCTGAACTGTAGAGCAGCCTCCCTGACATCCTGCCACACCAAGGTTTCTTTATCCATCCGGCTTTTGGCCTCCTGATACCAAGGTTCCCCTATGCTGCTTCCTCCCCAGAAGCTGCAGTGAGAGCATTTTGTACTCAAGAGGAAGCTTCCATCCCACAAAAAGAAACATTCTCATCCCCCAGCTTGCATAGCAACAAGACTACTTCTCAGGAGAACAGAGGGAAGGCCCCTTCTTATGAGGTTTTACTGCACAGGTGTGCCTCAAAATCATTTCTTTTTGTTGATCTACTGTATTTACCTTTTAAGAGTAAAGTCATTTTTTCCAGCAGAGTGGAATTGGGTTATCATTTTGACCGGATTCCAGCCCAAGAGTGTCTGAAGTAGGACAATTCACACCTGTATAATGCCGAAGACCAGAAAGTAATTCTCAGAGTTTTAAAAATTGTGTGTGGGGTGTGTGTGTGTGTGTGTGTGTGTGTGTGTGGTCATTCCACTTCAAGAACAGTAATTGGTAAGAATGCCCCATTATGCAGACAAGAAATCAATTGTTCAGGGCTGCATCCAAGGGCAAGTCCAAGGCAGAGTAAACACAATGATCTAAATCCCAGCACATTTGTCTTTCCCAGTTTCTGGTAGGGGTACCCTTGAACCCATCTATTACCCTGAAGCAATGATCCTCGAGCATGCAAGGTGGGAGGAGTGGGGAGAACTTCACTGGTGACTCAGGGCCTATGACCACCCCCCTCACTTAGTTCCTCCAGCCTAGGGTCTCCACACCATGACAGCCAGATTCAGCCCTGGCTCAGCGAGGTAGGAGCTCTCAATGTCATGGCCTCATTTGATGTCCTGAGTGAAGGAAAGTCTGTCATCCAATGAACAGTGCTTTAAAGGAAGTGCATTCCAACTGGAAGAACTAATTCCACACCTCAGGGCCAGCTGTTGCTCTCATCACACGGCTCGGCAAAGAGTCCCAAAACTGGCTTGCGAAATGGGCAGTACTGCCTGTTGTTCTAACAATACAAGGCAAAGCACACCACCACCTCTGAAAACAAAATTCATGTACAAATAAACAAACAAGTGGCCAGAATGATTATTCATAAACTCACCAGTGTAATAAATGAATGAGGGGTTAATATTGTGGGGGTATTATTTGTCATATCAGCAGTCAAGAGGAACCCCACTGGAATGATTCAATTTATTCTAAACTTTTGGGGATACCTATGGGTGGTTCTCACATGAGATAAGTCAATAAAAAACAAATTAGTCCCCTGAAAATATTTTCCATAGTCAAGAGCCTTGACTGACATTGTTATTTTTTAAACCATCAATCAAAAGGTCTCCCAAGAGCAGAAGATGTTGGGTTGGTCAAAATTCTTTCTATCTGTTAAAAATCGCTGGTAGATTCTTCAGAAAGCCAGAATGTAATATGTAATTATTTAAAAGTATCTTCCCCACCTTATTCAATTCCTCAGTTTTAGATTCTTAAAACTATGGGTGAGGATAATGTTACTGGTAAACACACTTTTATGTAAGTATAAATATCTATGTATATATCTACATATGTTTCTAAACATATGTGCATAGTCAAAAATACCTATGTCAATCAACATAAAAACACAACCTAGAGACTCCTTTCGTCCTATGCATGGCTCATGCTAAGAAAGAAGTGTCTATCAATCTAGTAGATTGTGTTGTGCATATGAAAAAGAAAAATAGCAAGAGTTACGATTAATATTCAAAAAGAAAGAGTATGCGTGAAATAATCTTAGGTGATATGGTACATGAAGATTCACGATATTATTCTCTCTACTTCTGTGTGTGTTTGACATTTTCCATAAGAGAACGTTGAAAATCTAACCTTAAAAGACAGGAATGCAATTTCCCTGGAGTGATTTAAATACATTTTACCATTTGCTATTTATCGGACATTTTGAGAAATCAACAACATGGGAACTCTTCCTCATTATGCTGGCTTTCCTCAACCGCTCTGACTCAAACAGTAAAGAGTGATGAGTCATCTGGTAGGGTCCATATGCCAGGGGAGCACACAGTTGAAAGGGGAGAGGTAAACTAAACAGTGGTATACGTTCTCTCTCAGATGGAAAATGCATTCACCATTATCCTTATCAAGTTAAAAGTTTATTTTTATTACCTTTCTGTAGATTACAGCCCCTCCAAACTGTCCTTCCAAAACTTACACGCCAAACCATACTTCCCACAATGCTAAAATGTCCCTCCATCTGATGCCCCGCTGACCTCGGCATAAGGGATACAAATTTATCGGAGCAGCCAAATTTAAACACAAATAACGAAGGGGGCAGGATGCACGATCTGAACATAAATCCAGATGCCAAATATAAATCCTACTTGTTTCCTTCTCCATTCAAGCACCCACTGTGATTTAATGTATTCCGAAGCATAAAGGGTAAAACAAAGAAATGACAGGGTGGTCCAAACTTTTATCCCAAGACCCAGTTTCTTGAGGATTACAAGCAATATGAGCACAGGGTGTTGGTGGTGGCTACTCTCGGATGCACCTGGTTTCCCCTGGGTCCCAGTTGTGAGGGGACTGTCTCAGATAACAAGTTAGTCCCAGGATAGCAGGCCCCTCCAGAAGCAAGAAGTATTGGCCCCGATGTAAATATGCTGGGTCCCGAGAGACGGCAACCCCTTCGGATCAGCTCCTGTTATCCAGACATTTCTGAATGTAGCCTCTGAACCCAAAGCCATCCATCTATCACCGTAACACCACACACTTTCTTGGATCCACAGAGCCTGACCCTCCCTGCCCCCCGCCTACCCCCCCCCCCAAAAAAAAAATCCTGTGAGTGTGTGACATCAACATGTTTTCCTCGGCTAACAAGCTTCTCTATTCACCAGCAGCCAAAAATTTTAAGTGGCTCTTAAACAAAGACAGCCCAACGAAGAAAAATGATGTCAAACCCAAGCCATAGTTCCATGGTGTGAACACAAAATCTACAGGACCCAAGTTCAAAATGATTTACAGACAGTTTGATCAGAGTCAGATGTAAAATGGTGTCTTACTGGAGACAAGCCAGTGGCTGGCTATCAATCCGAATCTCCTGCAACAAGTGATGTCATTAGTCAGAATCAATACATTATGGAGACAATTTTCTCCTTTGTCTCTTGGCTCGGGGAATTTTCTGAGTTGACTTTCATCACTCGATTGCAAGCACTTGTATTACAAAGTGGCTGACAGAAATCGCAACCAGGACTCCCTCACGTGGCTCTTCAGGAGAAGCGGGGGGTGGGAGGGAGTTTAAGGGATAAATCGAGTTAGACATGGGAGATTCACAATAACAAGTCTGAGGTCTTTGTTGGCAGGTTGATTTTGAACTTTTCTAGCCCGTTCCTGTTGTTTCTATCCCTTTGGAGGCCGTGCCTTTGGACTCTCGGGCATAAGAGCAATACTGGGGAGGGTCTGAGCTGCAGGGCTCCCCTGGAAGGAATCACCTAATGGCCTTGGTTTCGCCAAGTCTTAGAGAAAAGGACTCACTGGGAAGGTCAAGCCTTCTAGCCGCTGGCCTCCCTGCCTTCGTTTTTCTCCTCCTTAACAAGCTACCCCCACTTATGCATAAGATATTCATGTTCCTGCTCTCTAAACCCCAAGAAGTTGCCAGGGTGTGGTTATTTAATATGAGCATAGTTCTCTAACATCCTTCACAAGGGCCAAGACATGAACAGTGCTTTTTCCATCATTAATACTCCCAGGGATATTTTGCAGCAAGGTCTCGGTGCTGTCTTTTAGGATCTTCCGAAGCTCTCTTAAGGAATATGATAGAGAATGGGAATGCAAACAAAGGAACATTTTTAAAATGGAACTTGTTTTCTTATTGCCTTCAAGCTCCTCGTAAAGAAAAAATTCTCTATTCAGTCCCATGTGTGACTCCAACACAGGGTATTTTTCCAGCTCACTGGTATTTCATAAACACCATTTGTTGTCATGTGGTTAAATTAAAACTGAGGATATCAAACATCAAACAGTATGTTAATGTCAAGTATGCTTGAATAAATAGTAAGAGTTCAACTGAATGGAATATGTGGATTGCTAGCTAATTAAGCAAGAAGCAGGTGTGAAAAAAAATCTAATTTAGGCAATTTTTTATAATTAATAATGTTTACTTGTAGTACCCTTCTAATGGGGCTCTAGTTTAGCCTCTTGTGAATTGCTAGGAGTTTACTCCAGTATTTTAAAATTATAATTGAATGGAGATTTTATGAGATATCAGGTTTCCTTGCTGATGATGAAGCATTATGTTCTCTATTGAAGGTTTCTGACAGTACTCTGTATCAGTAAGATCAATTAGCAAATGACCCCTAGCAATTAAAACACACAGAAGCATATACCCACACCTAAAATTTCTTTTGTAAATCCTAGCACCAGAAGATGTAGATATGAGCTTGGGTGAACCAACTTGAATGAGAAAGGAGTATTTAAACCCATCATTGACACAGATGATGAGGGCTTTGGTGGGTTGTCTGCAAAGAGCGGTGACAGAGAACATTTTGTTACAATTAGGAGCAAAAAAAAAAAAAAAAAAAAAGATCATATCTAAACTGTCCTGGCAAAGTGCACACCACCAATCAATTAATCCAAGTATACATTTAAAGCTGGTTTTCTGTCCAAGAAGCCAAATGGAAGTAGAGGAGGAGAAAATATCCACAGATGTGAAAACAGACCTGGAATATTTCATGGACGTGACATATCTCCTGCATTTAATTAAAAAAAGAATGTATGAGAACAATGTATCCTTCTCAATCCGGGTCGAGGGAACAAAACAGGACTGGATTAGATAGGACAACTGCAATCTCTAGAGACAGTCCCGTGTTTAATGGGAGCGCCACATGTTTGATATGTAGGGAAGTAAGTGGGTGTCCTGGACGCAATCCACTATTCATCATAATACCACAGCCCTGTTCATTCCCAGAGAAGAGACTTAAAACCATGAAACCATATGTAGAATATTAAAAATCATTTAACATTAAAATGCACATCATGAAAGCATGCACTTTGGGCAGGCCTCTCTTTTCCAAGAGAGCTCTGAGAAATGTCCAGTTCAGTAGATAACGATTGTGAAGGTAAACCGAGTCTCTCTCTCTCTCTCTCTCTCTCTCTCTCTCTCTCTCATAGAATCTTGGTCCTCCTCTCTGCCATGCTACATTTTTATCCCTCTATTTTCTTACTGATTTCTGTAGTGAGGTCAGTATCAATAATTGATGGGGTGGTGATACCTACATTAATTTATAATTAAAGATGAGAAACACCAGTTCCTCTCCCACCACCCATCATTTGGTATTAAATCACAAATATATACGTATGGCAGCTATTAAATTGTTTCTCAGACAGAGTCAATAACTTTACTATATTTTCATGGTCTTTTCATTGCCACTGAATTAATCACAGCCCTGCCCCTAAACCACATGGAATCTTATTTCCCATAAGAGCAATGTTGACTTTAGTTTACTTTGTTGGAACTCGGAGTACTAATTCAGTCTATAAAGATTTAGTGTAACGTAGTTTGTTAAGCAACATTTAAAATGTTCACTGACAGATCTTGTCTTCTATTGCTTTGCTTAGCTGCAGATCCTGTGTGCTTTTGGTCTCATCTTGTTCACCAGCGAGGGCAAGGCTGGGACTAGCTCCAGTGAGCCTGAAAAGGCTAACGCCTTTGGAGATGGAGAGTTCTATTTATTTCCCTCAGTTGCCAGAAATAATATATGAAGTGAAAAGTGGATGCCATGAACCTGAGCGTGCACGTAGGGAGAAATCCTATTTGTCAACTGCTAGCAGGAGTTGACAGACACCAGCGATGGTACCAAGTCCAACTGACTTGCTAGTGTGATTCTGACCATTCCAGCTGAAAACCACAAGGACTGACAGTCGCCATCCCTGCTGAAGGGGACCCACCTCTTTCTCCATCCCGCCCCCAAATTCATGGTGAGACCCTAAAGTTGCCTCTTCTGTCAGTTGTCTCAGTCCCCCCAGGGTGGAGGATGGGAGGATGTGTGCTAGAATTAGATCAAATGAAGCAGAAAGAAACCCACAGGTGTGTACCTGACCGAGGGCAGCATGGCCGTGATTTCTTCTGACAGCACATTGGTCAGTGTTTCCAGCACTCCGTTTTAGGGGCTGTAGTTGGCCGGTGCACTCTATGGACATGGTATAACTCATTCAAGAATGACCAAATGTGGACTGGGCGTGTCACCTCCCTAACTGTTCATTTAGGGGAGAAGGTCAAAACAGTGCGAGATGGGAGAAGTCAAAGGAAAAATAAGGATGGGGACCTAGCAACGCAGATGTGGGTAGCCATTCCACCTTGGTCCAGGTCAGGCTGGCTCCTTTTCAAAAGGAAAAGGCTTTTGCTCAAAGCCTCAGGCCTTAGAGATAGCAACATCTTTCCAATGCAGGGGGGATGGTAGCTGCATCATTTCTAGGGATTTTGATTGGTAGAAAAGGTGTATTTGATGGCAGTCACTCAAAACTCCCTTGGCCCCAAGCAGATGGCAAAAGGAAGGTGCGGCCATGTGGTGTAGGGCACTGCTGTCCCTCCACACGCGTCCCACTCCAGCCTGAGCCTATCCCTGGGAGCCTCTGGGACCCTGGATGCTGCCTTCACCAGCATGTTTACCCACAACAAAACATTAATCCAGGCAGAAAGAAAGGGAACAGGAGTTTCCAGACGGTAACTGCCTTCTGAGAGGAAAATACAGGGGGCTGTGGATTCCATAATAGAAAGTATGAGGTTGAGATTTCTCAACCATCTTTATGAACAAATATGAGTTCTTACTCAACACCATGATGAGAAGTTGTCCTGGCCCATCTCCTCTCTGCATTCCTGAGAGAAAACTGAGCTGATTGCGCTCCTTCCTGATGTTGCAACCTTCTTATCATTTGGGTGATGAGAAACTAAATAAACCAAAGGAAATCCAGATAGTCCACATGCCAGAGGGTACAAGACAAGGAGAAGTTCTCCAGGACAAGACAGCAAAGCTTCAATGAGCCTTCGCACCCTTTCTGGCACAGGGTTGGCTAGAGATCTTTTTCTATGGTCTGTCAGTAGATAGCCTGCTCAGACACTATCCCTATCCTATATAATAAAAGAGTAATATGCAATTTGACCATCACTACAACACAATATGGCCGCCCCATGTGGTCAAAGATGGCTTCCTACATGTGGACACAAGATGGCCACCACAAGATAGCCAGCCGGGAGGGCAATTTGGAGAGACCAGGCCTACAGGGGAGGGCAGTTAGGAGGGACCAGGCCTGCAGGTGAGGGCAGTTAGGGGTGAACAGGCCAGCAGAGGAGGGCAGTTGGGGGCAATCAGGCTGGCAGGGGAGCAGTTAGGTCTCAATCAGGTTGTCAAGGGAGTGGTTAGGGGATAGTCAGGCTGGCAGACAGGGGAGCAGTTGGGAGTCAGCAGTCTTGGATTGTGATTCCAGTGGTATCAGGCCCAAACAGGCAGCCAGACATCTCCCGAGGGGTCCCAGATTGGAGAGGATGCAGTCTGGGCTAAGGGACACATACCCCTGTGCATGAATTTTGTGCACCAGGCCTCTAGTATGTATATAATTTCTTAAGTCAAGATCAACCATGGAGGGGAGAGTACTAACTGATAAGCTGCAGTGGATATAACTATAATAGGTGAGGAAGAAGCTAACCAATAAATTCATCTTCAGTGATGATGCAAGAAAATGCAGATGAGTCTATATATTTGGAAGTCAAACCTCCAATTAATTGTGCATATTTCTGTGTGGGAGCTGACACTGGGTGGAAGCTAGAAAGAAAAACATAATAGATGTTTATTAAATTATTACTAAGGACAGAATCTAGAGGCCAGAGCTTGAGAATCTGTTGCTGCATCTTGAAAGTAAAAACAAAAATAGAACTTTTTCTCGAGTAGAGATTTGTGGTATACATGTATGGGTCTTGGGGTGTGTAGGTACATTTAATTGCTAGGATCCTTTTCTATTTTCTATGAGAGACAGCAAAGAGATCATACTGCAGTGCTATAGTCAGACTGCATAGGTTCAAGTCCTGCTTCTTTATTACTTTAATAAAAGAGTAATATGCAAATTGACCATCACTCCAACACACAAGATGGCTGTCCCATGTGGTCAAAGATGGCTTCCCCCATGTGGACACAAGATGGCCTGCAGGGGAGGGCAGTTAGGGGCAATCAGGCTGGCAGGGGAACAGTTAGGTCTTGAGCAGGCTGTCAGGGGAGTGGCCAAATGCCTTAATCTCTCTTAAGTAGTTATCAGTATACACTCTTATGTAGAATATCAGGGGCCCAGTGCATGAATTTGTGTACCTTGAAAGAAGTTATGGGCCAAGGGGCTGAGGTGGGCACAGGGGTGGGTCTCGGCTTATCCTTCACACTCCTGCCTGGCACCTTCTGCCGCAGCCTCCAGCCCTCGTCTGCCAGTAGCCCCATTCCTTCCACCACCATTTCCACCCACTGACGGCACAGAACTATTGGGGCTGGTGCCAGCAGTAGGTGCAAGTGGTAGCTCTGGCGCCAGCAGTGGGTACAAGCAGGGCCATCACTGGCAGCAGGTGCAAGCAGTGGCTGCTGCCCCGATCACCCCTCAAGAGCATGGGGAGATGGAGAAGCCCTGAGTGGCGACTGGGGCTGGCAATTGCCACTCGCACCCACTGATGATGCCAAGTGATTGGGACTGGCACTGGGCATCGGCAGCGAGTGCAAGCGGGATCGGTGTGGGCAGCATGTGAGAGCACCAAGCAGGACTGTGGCACGTGGGAGCAAAGAATTTTCAGTAACCACCAGAGGCTTGCCCCAATGATAGCAACCAGTGCCCCACCTTGGTCTGGCACCCCCACTTGCCTGCTCCTCCACCATCCCAGCGCCCACCATGTTCCATGGGTGCCCCCTGGTGGTCAGCACATGTCAAAGCGAATAGTTGTTTGGTTGTTCCACTGTTCAGATTATTTACATATTAGGGTGCCACAGAGAACTATTAGGGTGATGAGATGTATATGTATATGTATATGTATATGTATATGTATATGTATATGTATATGTATATGTATATATTATTAGAACCTGCCACAGAGAACTGTTGTTGTGAAGATTAAATGAGGCAGCAAATTAAAATACTGATCACAGTTCCTGGCACGCACAATATGTACTCACAGTATGCATGTGCATATAGTATGCACTTATAGTATGCAACTTAAAGAAAAAGGATAATATATCATCTATATCTATATCTATATCTATAGAATTCAGGTGGTACTTTTCTATTCATTGATAGACTTTTTAGTGAAAAATGGGATACTTGAGAGTGACTTAAGAATCTCAGTGAATCTCATGATCAAAAACCCTTCTTTCAGTGGAGACAATGGTCATTGGTCTCTGAATTCCCCCTGGATCAGACACTCCTTCTCTAAAGACATTCCAAAGTCAGACCTTGAAGAATAAGGAATTGCATAAGAGGATTCAGGTTCGAGTCTAATTAACAACAAAATTCATCCCTGAAAGCTCACAGACGCCCCTCCATCCCGTATGTGAATTGCTTGCCTAGTGTCCAGAACTGGCTGTTTCTGGTGGGCAGCCTAGCAACCAGGGGCAAAAGAGTGAACTAATCGAGGGATGTAAGACGGAAAGCAGGACCTGTTTCAGAAAATGGAGGACAATCAAGACTTGTCTCTGGCAGTCACCCCATGCTTCTAAAGGCAGGAAATACAGCATCCCCGTGTTTGGGGCACCTCTCCGGGGAAGACACTTTCTAAACTGAGACTAAAAAACACAAAGGAAATTTTAAAGGAGAACATGTTTGCTTAACCAGAACACATCCCAGGACGTAGTAAATTTATGTTACTGCCATACTGTTTGGAAGCTCTTTCTCACCCAAGAGTCTCATTTGAGCCAGAGCAGTGGAGAGCTCGGGTTTGGGAGTCAGATGGATCTAGGTTGCTGAGTAACCATGGGCAAGGAATGCGATCGCTCCTGGAACCAGTTTCCCTACCTATAAAACGTGGATGACAGCATGCCCTATTTCTTAGAGCTGCAGCGAAAACGCAACGGGGTGATGTGTAAAGCAGGCTTAGAAGGGTGCCTAATACATAGCAACTGCTCAACGAACGTAAGTCATCATTATTTATTACCCGCACAGCGGACCTCTGGAGCAGGTTTTATTATCTTCCCGCCATCCAGAAGGAAGTGGCCACACAGAGGTGAGCGCCTCGGTGAAGATGCCGTCCCAGCTGCATCCCTCCATCTTCTAGGCCCATTAATTTGGGTCTGCTTTCAAAAAGGGAGAGCCCTTTGGACCCATGGACAGACCAGGCCACAGGCTCTGATTTCCAGGTAAACCCAGAAGCTCACTTTCCCATCCTGAGGTGGTACCAGAGCGTAAGTGAGACCCGTCGTACCCTGCTCTCGCGTTCGCCTTCGTCTGCTCTGCCTTCTGGGACTGTGCTGGTCTCAGAGCCTGGCGCTGAAGCAGGTGCAGGCATATTTTAAGCTCCAGCAAATAACTTTAATTGAGCTCTCTTTAGACATATGAACCCACAGAGTGATTTTTTTTCCTCTCTTCTAATAAAAAAAAAAAGGACCCACAACAAACCAGATGGGTCTCGATCCCTCCCCGACACCCTCTCCCCACTCTTCAGGCTCCCTAATAAATCTTTTAACTATAAAGAAATTACCTTTCTTGAAATGGGTATTTTATGGGGTTACATACGTAGACCCAAAAGCTGCCTCTGTGGGCGGGAATGAGGGTCAGAAGCTGCAGAAAGAAGGCCTGCTGGTGCAGGCGGGGCTGGTCCTTGTGTTATTGTCCGTCCAGAACTTTCCATCGCTAATTGCTCCCCTCGGGCCAGGCTTGCTGACCACCACTGCCGCTCCCCAATCTCTCCTCGGACTCGAAAACTTCACCTTTCCTGGCGCTCCCCTGAAGTGCCATCTCCACTTGGGTGCGGACCTTCCACTGCCGCTAGCTAATGCGGACGGGTCCAGACCCAGGTAATTTCCTCCACCAGAAGCCAGACCCACTCCCTGGCAGTGTGTCCAGAGGGATGGGAAAGGAAGCCCCATCCAGCTGTCACCAGAACAAGCCAGTGGGGGGTGGAGTTCTGTCTCATTTTGCAGACCAAGGTCCCCCCCCCTTTTATGTCCCCTACAAAGATGGCAGCAGGAGAAAGAGGAAATACGACGTGAATGGATTCCAGACCCCCTAGAAAAGACCAAGAATGGCCCCGGGGCAAGAGAGAAGCAACACGCTCTGGGTTCTGATTTATGAGCACTGAATTATTGGTAGGAGGGCCCAGAAGGAGTCGTTTACAACAGAAATTATTGCAGGCAAATGTTGGTTGGTATTTTAAATCACTCACTAATATTGATAGGTTAATGCCTGTCACACTTGCTTAAGGGTCATGGGGAGAGAGAGAGAAAAAAAAAACAATAAAAAAAACCTAAAACTTTGTCTCCAACTAGTTATGGGCTAAATATAATGAGAGCTACATCTTTTGGGCTTTTTTTGTTTGTTTGTTTCTTTCCTCGAGCAAAATCTGCTGTATTATTTATGTTTTTCCTGAGTCACTGGCTGTAGCCTATACCTGGATTTTAAAAGGCTGGTTTGCAAACACACACACACACACACACACACACACACACACACACACACAAACAACAACAGCAGCAGCCTCGGAAAACAACAGGGCACCCACGGAGCGGAGCGAGGCTGGTAGGAATGCAATCCCCGCTTCCAGCAGCCCCTCCGAGGCCCTGAGCTGAGCAGCAGCCCGGCGCCTGGGGCGTCGGGGGCCAGATGGCGAGGGTGTATTGTTCCCTTTTTGGTGATAGTCCTGCTGTGGCAAATAATGTTAAATCAAAAGGTTAGTGCTCTGCAAGAGGGTGGCAGAGCCGGCTGCAGCTGACAGGGGCAGGGACGCTGATCATGAGGCTGTTCCCTCCCAGCGTGATGTTAAGGCCTTGGCTGCACAGACAGACGGACAGAGTCACAGACAGGCCTGAGGAGGAACTGAAAAATACAAGCTTGGTCCACCCAAGACCAGGAGTTGAAGGAGGTACAGTCCCTTCGGTCTAAGGTCAGAAGAGTTACCCCTGACCTCCCCCCAAAAGCAGTGCATTCCTTTGGGGATGGTTTGTGGTATTGGGGAGCGGGGGGGGGGCAGCTTGGGAGAGTCCAGTGGCCACCCCTGTCCTGAGTGGAACAAAGCAGCACAGGATTATTTCTAATGGGCATTTTAACCCTGACTCAGAATTCACGGACTATTTCATAGAAGGACAGAGTCGCAAAGGATTTACGTAACTGTGGAAACCACCCCAACCTCCCACCCCAGACCCCCTCTCGGCCCTCCACATTTGAGGGACCAAAAGGAGGCCAGGGAGGAAAAGTGATTTGCTCAAGGTCATGCCCGGAGGAGGTGGAGCGGGGACCGCCGCGTACCACCTGGGCAGCCACCGAAAGCACGCCTGGCCGGAGAGGGAGGCAGGGGCGTGCAACATCACGGACCCCCAAGGGGGTGCGGGCTTTAAACAATGGCTGGGAGGTGACACTTGTCATCGAAATAAACAGATATAATCTGCAAAACGATGCAATGTCGGTGGTGTTCGTTAGGTCACCTTTTGCACCACGGCATGCTTGGGCTCGCCTCACATTTCTAACTGCTCCCAGCTCCCCCCAGCGCCAAGGGTGGGAGCTTCTGCTTTCCTCTCCTGCACTGGGCTCCACCTCAAGGCCCGTCTCGATGCTCCCTTTTTGGTAGTGTTTCCAAAGCACGCCATTTACCCACGGGGCTGTTTCCAGGGAGGGAACACAATGAGGTGTCGGCAAGGCACTTGTTATTTACCTGAGAGACCCAGGCTTCCTTTGCTGCCAACTGGTCTCCCAGGTAAATATGGATCTGAACAGACTCAAAAAAAAAAAAAAAGGAAACGTTAAAATATATATATTTGGGGGGATTTTTAAATTCGGGTTCCAACCTTTTTCATTAACTACCTTTCTTCCCCCTGCCCCCTTTCATCCCCCAAACGGAATATTATCCAGAAGATTTGAGTGCTTCGATGCCGTTCTAATCCGGACCGTGTTTACGGCGGAACGCTGTTCCTACCACATCCGACGCCTGACAGCGCTGCAGCCACTGTTTCTGTTAAGCAATATCGTGACTCCCCTTGGAAATTTACTTAGGAGGAGGCGGCATTGCCAAAGGTGTGTAAAATCATTAATGAAATCAGTTTAGCTTTTTAAAAAAATGAGCTATATTTCCATTCAAGCAGATTAAAAAAAAAAACACACACACAAAAAAAAACTGTCAAATCACTACATTTCCATCCTCCGACCTGGTTGGTGAGACTGTTGCAGCCTCTTGGAGCTGGTTGGAGATCCACATACAGGGCTCCTGGCCAAAGAACATGGTCTGAGTGCCACAACCTGCCTATTAGAGTTCCGAATGGGAACTATTTGAGATTTTAAATTCTTTTTAAAGATAAGGACTTCAGTAAGGGGGAGAGATCAACCGAAGGACTTGCATGCATGCATATAAGCCTAACCAAGGACACAGACAACAGGGGGGTGAGGGCATGAGTGGGAGGGATGGGAGGGGGGCTAATGGGGGGATAAGGACACATATGTAACACCTTAATCAATAAAGAATTTTTTTAAAAAGATAAGAACTTCAGAGATGAAAGAGGCAGGTGAGATCACAGTGTCCAACTCCCATGTTACAGATGAGCCCTCAGATACCCTGGGAGCAGCAGCACAGGTCCCCGCTGGAGTGGGCAGGACCCAGTTTCCCCCGCTTCTCACCCAGTGCTCCTGCCAGCACCTCCCACTGACTACCTCTCACCCCCCTCATGATCCCAGCAACCAGTGACTTCCTGCTGCAGGCCTGACTGTCCCGGTAAACAAGAGTAAATAAGAGACCTGATCAGAGTCCCGGTCATCCTCTCCCTTTACTGCAAGCAGCGAGCAGGGCTGGAGAAACAGCCTCATTTACCAAAGCAAACACCTCCTCCCTCTTAGCTGTTTGGGAAAATCTCTGGCTTGCATATTAGCTAGTGGCCAGAGCAAGAAGCTGAGTCCAGTCTTAGTTTGAACTATTAATGTTGTGTGGACTCTTCAAACAACTGCATTAGAATGTTGTTGCCCAACTATTTTTCAATACCTATTTTAATTACTATTTTAAAAATATTCTCCTATCAGCCGAAACCGGTTTGGCTAGGTGGATAGAGCGTCGGCCTGCGGACTGAGGGGTTCCAGGTTCGGTTCCGGTCAAGGGCATGTGCCTTGGTTGGGGGCACATCCCCGGGGGGGGGGTGTATAGGAGGCAGCTGGTCGATGTTTCTCTCTCATTGATGTTTCTAGCTTTCTATCCCTTTCCCTACTTCTCTGTAGAAAATCAATAAAATATATATTTTTTAAATAATTTAAAAAATAATTTAAAAAATATTCTCTGGCCAACACACAAACATAGGAACAATAACTGGGACTGAACTGCAAGGTATTATGAGCCCCTGCTCTCTTCACCGCCCCATCTCTCCCACCCCAGCCAAAGCACACAGTTTTCCAAGAACTGCATTTTTCTGACATCTTGTGCATTTTGAGGTCCACGGAGACTTCCCATTTTCCAACACTCAGCACTTGGAGGGCCATCGGGGTCAAGCCACCAGTATTCCCACAAGATCCCTGACAGCTCATCCAGAACGATCGGACCCCCAGCTGCCCCGCCCCTCTTGTTACTCACTGACCTCAGTTTCCCCAGTCAGGGCCACCTTTTTGTTTCTGTGGCTTTCCACCAGAAAGACAAAGAGCGAAAAGACGAATACAAAAAAGAGAATACAAAAGTTATAGCGGTTCCAGGCTCGACTCTAAATATTATTCCTTAAAACCAGGTGCCCACGTTAGAGGAAAAAAAAAAATGCAATGAAACTTTACATCCTGGTCTCAGAGGCTTCCGTTAGCGCAAGAAGTACCGCGCGGAGCCGAGAATCACGTCTCCGCTCAGCTCCGTGAGCAGGGACTACGGGGGGAAATGAAAGGAACAATACATGTTTCAAATTTTACAGCCGTTTACATCATGCAAAACTGAAAGGGCCTTGGAGAGTTCCTTCTCGATGAAGTGTCGGTGCCACAGAGCCGGCAGGGTCCCGGGGAACATGCTCACACCACACAATGTGAGGCAGGCGGAACCCCGAGAGCCGTACCAGACTCCTCTCCTGCCTCTTCTTATGGCGAATCCGAACGCAAATTTTTACTGGTTTAATAGCGAGGCAAGGTTAAAGAGACCTCCAAGCGTTCACAAGTTAAGGAATATGCTTTGCAGTTTATTAATATGTTGGTCATATACACCGGCTTCATTAAATAACATATTTGAAATACACGGCCTGCTTTTAATTTAATTTTTTAAATCGCGCTATATAATCTTACATAAACAACGCACTCACCTTTGTTTGTTATATATTTTTGTACAAACAGGATTCTAAGGTGCTTTCATCTTTTTCTTGCCTAACCCCAGACTGCAGGATTATGTTAAATGAATAGTGGTTTGTTTGTTTGTTTGTTTTCTATTTTCAAGCAACGCTGTAGTTTTTTAAAGAAGAGTTTTCACGTCTACAGTAGCTCACAGGTATTCTGAGCTGTGAAAACTGGCCTTGTGCACACAATTCCTGAGGAGGCCTAATAGGCTGAAAATCATCACGGAACCCGAGGCTCTGCCTCAGCAGCGCCGGTGACGCTGATTTCAGGCCGGCACTTGCACAGTTGCCAGAGGAAAGTTAAAAATTACATCTAAAGGGTGAACATCTGTGGTCGAAATCACGCTGCAATGCTCGGATTCAGACCCCGTGCCAGAAATTTCCAGAGAGATTCCTTCCACAGAATGAGTCAGAGTTCCCATGTTCTGAGCTTTTGGGTCTTCTCTAAAATAAAATAAAAGTTCAAGCACAGGAAAACGCTAGCTCAGATGAAAATTCAAAATTCACCTCTGTTGCCTCATGCTTTTATTAGAGACGAATTAAAATGTCTTCGCTGCTGTTAAAGGAAGTGGCTTAAAAGATTAAATGGTGATGGAATCTAGCTCTCAGAAACCGCGGGCAGCTCTCTTTCCATGTTCTTCCACGTGTTAGGACGGAGATTCCCTAAAATTTTGCCAATTTGGCAACGGCTCCGGTAGGTGGTGATTATGCAGCGCTTGTCGGCTGCTAAGCGTTCTGACTTCCATACTGTTTTGTAGTCCCCTACAGAACGTAAACGACCATTCGCCATCTTTCACATCACTCATAATGTTCTGGGCAAAACCTTAGGAAAATGACACAGTTCGAGTTCGCTGCCAAAAAACACTGTATTTCAACCGAAGGCTAATAATATTTAGAAATGATTTCCTGTATTTCTTCTCTACTTATTTGTTAACCTGATATGGTTTCCAGGGGTTGGAATCCCCATGCCTTTTGTGTTCTAGAAAGAGATTAGGGGTTTCCTGACGCCCCCAACATGGACTGACTTTCTCTCGCCTGGGTCCTGTTTAATGCTGAAGGTCTTTTAAGCCTCCTAAGCAAACATAAATGTGCATACATTAGTGGCACTTGCCTTGAAGAGGAAAAAAAAAAGAAGAAGAAGAAAGAAAAGATTGGCCTTTTCCCTGTAAATATGGACTCTTAAGCCTCTAACTGATTTGCCAAACTGAATCGGATAATAAAGGGTTTAAACTTTGCCACTTCGGGGTTAATGTGAAAGGCTTGTCAACATCAGATTGTTTAGGCATTAAGAGGAACGCACTGCGCGCCTCCTTTTAAAGCCCGTGTTCGCCTGAGCGCGGCTCCCCGCGAATTTACCCAGCGGTAAGTGATTCCAGATGCGCGGCCCTGACAAGCTTCAGTCTCAGGGCACTTATTCATTTCACATTAAAATCTCATGTTCCCAGGTCTGAGCTGTTATCTGACTGAGATCTGCTTGGGGAATAGAGCGAAGAGGCATTCCCAAACCCAGAGCCTGCCCCTTGCTCCCTGGCACGGATCTCTGACCCTCGGGTACCTCCCTGAGCGGGAGAGGGACTCCGAGGTGTGCGATGGAGGGACGGCCCGGGTCCTTGGTTTCCATACCCATCGCGTGGCCCCGCACTCCACCGGGCACCTCGGTCAGTGCTGGACGGGGCAGCCGACAGCTCAGCCTGGCTAAGGCCTCCGTCAGAGGAGAGCTCTCTCCCCCGAGTGCCAGGGGCAGGGCCTGGAGTGTGCGTGGCCGAGCGCCGCGCTGCTTGCAGAGGGCGGCTGGCTCAGAGCGTTAGGAGTGATGATTGATTTGCCAGCTCCACTAGCCTGCCGTCCCGCTCTTGCCCCCAGCCACGTTCAGACTGGGACACAAGAGGGATGGGGAGGGCAAGGGGAGGAGGGAGAAACAGAGAGGAGTTCAGGGCACGGGGACAGCAGCTCCTTCAACCACGCAACACGTGCCTCTGTCCCGGCCGGGCAGTGCCTGTGGTCCCTCCCCTCTGGCAGGAACAGGGTGCCTCCTTCTGCGACAGTTTTTCCTCCCGTGCCCCAAGTGCAGAGGTGCAAATGCTATTGGCTGGCAGTTTCCCCCACGACACGGGCCAACGGCACCTTTCTGGGCCGCAGAAATATACGGTGGGTGGAGGCCTGTGGACCAAGACGAAGGGTAATGGAGTAGCCGTGCGGAGAAGGCCACCAGAAGGGTGAGGCCCACAGAAGGGACGGAATTAAAAACCGTTACCAGTGTGTTATTTCCTCTCCTCGTCAGGGCTTTGGGTTGGGTGGGGGCTTTGCTGTGTTGTTTTGTTCCGTTTTGCCCTGCCCTGTTGTCACTTTGAAGAGGTAGGAAGAGAGCACCACGAACCCCAGCGGCCCGCCGGTGGTCACAGGCTGCTGGGCAGCACGGAGTCCATCAGGAGCTCCTGTCATGGGCTCCGATCGGCCTGGAAGCCCCAGAAAACACGCACTGAATACTGCAGCCTCCTCCCCCGCGCTCAGCCTCCCCCAGCAGGAGGAAAACAGGATCACTCCAACTGCAGATTCAGAACGAGAGGATTGGAAAGTAAGGAAGCCCCAATCCTGCCTTGGGGGGGATGGGGGAGCGGTGACTTGGGGGGCAGGCCAGTGGCCACATGAAGGAGAGCAGCGGCATTTGGTGCGGTGGTGGGCAGGTTTCCTTTTATGACTGCTAAATGCCTGCCCTTCTCCCCAGGCAATTACAGCGCTGTTTCCCATCAAGATGGCTGTTAGCGGCCGGTCTCCAAGTTGCTGCAAATAAATCAAGAACGCTCTTGGCAGCTGCCCTGCCGCGGAGAGCGGCCTGGACGGGCATCCTGGGCATCCCCGGCAGTGGGGAGGGCATCGCCGCCGTGGTTCCAGCTCCGCTGGATCGGGAGCTAAAGAAATGAGGGCGCCGCCCTCCCGGGGCGAGGCGAGGCGAGGGGCCCAGGGAAAGGTGCCCTGCAAGGTCAGCACCAGAGACACCTGTGAACTTGAACTCGCCCTCCTCCACGTGCTTCTCCCAGGGGAACACCACCCAGGCCCCTTCCGCCGGCATCAAATGCTGTCATCACAGTTCATTAGGAGCAACACGAAGGGGCGGCTCGGTGCACAGTGGACACCATTAAGTAGAAAGAAAAGCTTTTAAAACGTGAAGCCAGAGATGCATATGCTGGACACGGAGGGTGAGAAATGGCTCCGATGTCAGGGGAAGTTCACGCTACAGTGGCTCCCGACTGGCAAACCGAATGCCCCCACTTGCAGTGGCACCTTTGGCCTTCCTGTGCCGTGGAGGGTCCTCAGGAGACCAGTGCCTGCCTGTATGTGGGAGCACGCATCCCCGCACAGAAAGATCCGCGTGCAACTCGACGGGGAGTTTCCCGTGTTCGTGCACAGGTCTCTCTGCTCGCTCCCACTCCCACAGCCCCCAGACCATGCCCGGCAGCTTGCTGTGTGTCCCGCAGACGCAAAAGGCATTCCCTCCGTGACAGCGTTTGGGGGAAACAAGAGCAAATGGTTTGGGAACGCTGCCAGGGGCATGGGGAGGCCAGGTGGGCCGCCTCCTCGGAGGGGAGAGCGCGCTGGGCTAAGCAGCAGGCCCCGCGCCGACCGCTCCGCGTGCCAGCTGCGGGCCCGCGGCCGCCCCTGGCCCCGGAGTCACATTGTGTCATGCCACACGGCATTTGGATCAGGCGACGGCCGTGGCGTGCCGCATAATATTCTTTAAAAGCCCATTTCCCTGTTCAAGGGGGGAAGCAGGTGGAAGGCAGAACCCCTGAAGGGCAGATACTTTGAAAGGCCCCACAGGCAATTCTCCAATAAAAGAGCGAGCGGAGCTGGCATGTATCCCAAACTTTCACATTGACCTTCTCTCTTGATCTGGGACTTAATGCCTCCGAACCAAACTAATTCCAAAAGTCACCTTCTCAACTTCTCCACGCGGTTTTTTTTCCCCTCAAACAAATGAAAGCCCAGGTTCGGGCCTCCCCCCCAGCCCTCCTGACGTCCTTAGCTGCTCAAATTAAACCTGAATGGTTCGTCTCTTTTTATGATACGACGGGCCATATGTCACCCAAATAAAAACCCAGCTGAAGTCCCAGTACAGATAAAGGGCATGGGAGGCTGTTGCAGCCACGAAATAGAGACCCTGTTTAAATCTTATTAAACAATAACACCCACCCAAACCATCCCCTCCCCCTGCTCTGGGGAGAAAAAAATAAATTCAGGAAGGAAACTGTGGTTAAATCATCTCATCGTTTGGCAAAAACTTCTACCTCTGAAAAATGAAAAGGGGGGGAAGAAACACTTTGTTATGTGCTGGACTCGCCCCGGCTAATAAAAAGCAGGGCTGTACTGCTTTGCACTGTAGCTGTCAAATTCTCAGCAATGAAATACAGAGCCTGACTCTGCGGGTCCCTGGAGTCCTACCCCCTCAGACCACCAGAAAGGAGCAGCGGGGGCGGGGCACCGCGTCTCTCACACTCCAGAGCGAGCCCCCCCCCCCCCACACACACACACACACACCCGTGTGGTGCTTTGTTTTACTTTTCATTTTCAGCTTGGAGCCTGCACATCGCTTTTCCCCAATCAAGTTTGCAACTGCTCTGACATGCGCAGGGCGGTAGACGGGGAAGGAAGGGACTGTTTGGGGCCCGCTGCTTTCAAGAGCTGTGACTCTGCTTCCTTGCAAAGATACTTCACGCTCACACGTTCAGAGGTGCCGGGGCATCGCGCGGGGATGGTATGTGTGTCTTTAAATTAAGAGAGAGAGAGAGAGAGAGATCAAAAAGAAAAAGCATTTCCATTTCACAAGGTCCCGCAGTGGCCTCAAACGCTCCTCCTCCGCCATCAAAAATTCATAAAGGGGATCAGCATTCTTTACCAAATGGATCCCAGTGGCACCATAGACCCTGGTGGGGAGAGGGGCAATAAATATCAAATTATACACCTCATGGGAAGAAAGGGCTGAAGCCTCGGCTTCAAGCCCTCCACATGGTCCCTGGGGGAGCTGGGTCCAGACTCAAGGTCCAGCACAGAGAGGAAATGGGTCAAGTGTGTCAATTTCTAGACTGATGACCTTTGACTTGCTTAATGACACTGGGAGGCCACCACACATACAAAAAAAAAAGATGCCAAATGCCTTGGAGGAACGATGTGGGGGGAGGGGTGCATTTGGGGGCCACAAGAAAACTCCAACTGTTGAGGGGTGGTCCCAGGACGCCCTGCGATTCATCCGTGGGAAGATCTGACCAGCTGCGAGGTTGAAAAGTCCACGCGGGGAGAACTTCCATTTCCCGGCCGCAGGAATGACTCTGCTTCCGCCTGAAAGTTTCTAGCTAGCTCCACCTCCAGGCTCTGCCCACATGGAGCCCTGCCCTCTCCCTACTTTGCCCCAAAGCCACCTTCTTCACCCCTCGCTTCCGCACCGCTGGCTGGTGGTCAGCTGCCCGAGGCCTCCTTTTGTGGCTGTCCTTACATCGGTCCCTCTGCATGGGCCTTTGTGTCCCCTACTTCTACCTCCTAGCCAACGGGAGCTCACCCCCCCAACACACACACACACGCACACGCACACACACCAGTGTCACGGATGCTGAGGTGACACTGTCATCCATGTCCATCACCGCGTAGCAAAAGGACCAGTCTGGGTTCCAGAATAAAATTTATGGGGCAACCAAAGTGGGGAAAAGCACACACAGATGTGCTCAGCTCTGCCTTTTCCGAGTTTAGAAACCTGGGCAGTTATTCATTCCATAAACGGGATATGAAATACGCATTTACTCCTTTCCTTATGTGACAGGATCTAGATTTAATTTTTCAAGATAACCTCACAGCGGAATGCAGTGCAGGAATATCACAACCGGTTACTAAGAAGAACAACATTTCCGAGGGGCCAGGACACTGTCAGGTAGCCTAATAGGGCTCCTGAACTAAGATTAAAATAAAATAAAATAAAATAAAAGAGTACTTGGCTGCACTTGTCCCAGAGGGAGGTCTCAGTAGCTCTAGCTCCTCATATTATATATGAAGCTGACCCAATTAGAGTTGGACGTGGCCGGGCATTTTTAGCTCCCACTTGCAGACACTCGGGTCGAAGTTCTCTCTCCTTTATGCTTCAAAAACAGCTGAAGTTCTTCATGCTCTAGCTTTCTGACCTCTCCTACCTGTTCCGTGGGTGAATCCTTCAGGTATCTGCTCTGAGTGGTCAGAGGTGAGAAAACTGCCCAGAACCAGCACACTGAGCTGTCCTTTCTCCCCGGTCCACAGCGCAGGCTGGGACCCGCCTAAGCCCTCAGCTGGACTCCCCAGCGGGGAGCTTCCACCCCAGCTGGGAGGTGCTTCGCCCCCTCCTTGCCCCTGTCTCGGTGCATCCGACCCTCCAACAAAAAGTGGGAATGGAAGTGCAAGGTGACAACCAGAGAGCGCCCAGGGGAGGAGCCTAACACACCATTGGAAGGAGGCTGGGGGATCGCCTGGGGACTTCACTGACCTGTGTTTACCCCGCCTGTAAGAGCACTGAGAGGCTGTGCAGTGGCCCCTAACCTTTGGGAGGGGTAACACACTCACTGTCAGGTTTCCCCAGCCCCTTTCCTCTCCTCCCCTCCACTGACATAGGGGGGAAGACGTGTGCTATATTCTTTTTTATTAAGCTAAGGCTGGTTTAAATTATTAAGGTTTTCAGAACATGGAATCAGTCATGAAATTAAACAGAAACAGGAGAGGGTGGCCCATGCACCACACTCTTTGTGTTTATGCCATGTTATTATCCTATATAATAAAAGCCTAATATGCTAAGTATCAGGTAGTCTGTAATATGCTAATATGATATGCTAATGATATGTTAATGATATGCTAAGGCCACTCAACTGCTTGCTATGAGGTGCACTGACCACCAGGGGGCAGATGCTCCAACTGGTAGGTTAGCTTGCTGCTGGGGTCCGGCTGATCAGGACTGAGTGAAACAAGCTGGACATGCCCTGGAGCCCTCTTGTGGTCCTTCCCCAGCCGGCCAACCTCCTGCACCCCTCCCCAGCCCTGATCATGCACCTGTGGGGTTCCTCAGCCTGGCTTGTGCCCTCTTGCAAAACAGGACCCTTTGGGGGATGCCAGAGAACTGTTTTTGGCCTGATCCAGGCTGAGGGACCCCCAATGATGCATGAATTCATGCACCGGGCCTCTCGTAACATATATAAAGTGGTATGCAAATGTCTAATGATATCTTTATATATTATTAATGTGTTACATTTATATATGTCTATTTATAAGGTTTCTATTTGCATAACCTTGATTTCTGGGGGAAAAAATGGGTGAAAACATGAAAGTCAAAGCAATTCAACAGCTCTCTGCAATCACCTAGCTAACACGTGGCAGGACAAGAATGGGATGTACACCTTCATCTTCTTCCTATGCAGGAATAAGTACATGACACTTGTTGGAAGTAAAAAAGAGAGAGAGAGAGAGAAAGAGAGAGAGAGAGAGAACTTTTATGTAGCAGAAACAACATTGAAAGGGTTATGCCCCATGCAGTCACTCAAAGCAATCGTATTTACCCCGTAATAAAAAGATGAAGCACATGTAAGAGTGTAGGAATGCTTATCACTCAGTGTGGAAATTAAAACAACAGGATGCAAAACTGTGCATGCCCAAACTGCATAAAAACACGCTTAGAAGCAAAAGACGGAAGGGAAGGCACAAAATTGAAAAATACTCAGGTTAAATGCTAAGAGTGGCAGGGATTTTTTCCCCCCCTTCTGTTTTCCAGGCTTCTGTTTGGTTGTGGTATTTCATTTTATAATTGGAAAAAAAAAACTTGAACGCAAGTGCCCTGATGCAAGCCCAGTGCTGCCTCCAATGGGAGGATGTCTTGCACGCTCCCACTGCTCCCTGGCCACCCCCCGCAGCCGGTGTGGGACTGGAGTTGAGTTCACACAGGGCTCAGGATGCAGGAAACTCGGGCCTCCGGAGCTGCAGTCCCAGCGCTCACCCCCAGCCCCACCTTCCTGGGCCCCACGCTCGCCTCTAGCACCGACGCATCCGGGGCCTCTCAGCTTATGAATTATGGAAGCTCGCGGGGTGTGCCCACGGGCGCATATGGATCAGCTGAGACCCGAGCGCTGGCGACGTAACAAAGGGCCCCCTGCCCCCGGTATCAATGTCAATTTCAAAATATAAGAAACTTTGCTTTGGGAACTTTATCCTTCCGCGTCGGTGGGGTGCTGTTTAAAAGAGAACCCCAAGGAAACTGATCAATGATCGCTTAAAAGGAACAACCTAAGCGTTTCTTTATGGCGGTGCGCTCCCCCAACATCTGCCGCGCGGCCATCTGCCGGGCTCCGGGCTCCGCAGCGCGTGGGGGAGGGGTGCCGGGGTCAAGGAGAGGGAAGAGGACACCCAAGGTGTGTGTACCTTTGGGGGTTCGGGTATGCGCTTGGATGCAAACTGGATTCTAAAAAAATAAATTCTGGAATGTAACCTCGAGGAGGAGCGGGGCCTCACACGTATGAAAACTATAAGAACTGGAGCGTTTCACAGAGCAGTGAGCAACGGCTGTTTGGAACAGTCTTGGCTGACTTTATGTGAGTGTCGGATTCACACACAGTCGCATTGACCATAAAATTAAAAGCGTATGTAAATAGGCCCCCGCATCCAGGTTTGCTGACATTTACAAGCAGACAAGGTGCGAAACCTGGGAAGACTCTATGATCTCCATCAGGCCTGCTCACACCTCAGAAAACCCCCTTTTCCAGGTGATGAAACCTGCCAGGATTTTTTTTAATATATATATATTTTTTAATTGATTTTTTTTTTTTTACAGAGAGGAAGGGAGAGAGATAGAGAGTTAGAAACATCGATGAGAGAGAAACATCGACCAGCTGCCTCCTGCACACCTCCTTCTGGGGATGTGTCTGCAACCCAGGAACATGCCCTTGACCGGAATCGAACCTGGGACCTTTCAGTCCGCAGGCCGATGCTCTATCCACTGAGCCAAACCGGTTAGGGCTGCCCAGCATTTCTTAATGTCTACATATCCGGAATAGCCCAGGGCTCTCTCTTCAGGTAGAAGCCATTAGATTTCTACAGAAAAAGATCTGCAAAGTCCGGACCTTCAGATTCCCGTCCTGGGTGTTCTCGACGATTTTTATCCACCCACTCCCTGAAACTGAGAAACTTCTCAAAATAAAAAACAAAGCTTCTGCCAGAAACACACACACAGTAATCGAAGGAAGTAGAAGGGACCTCTCTTTTGCTTCCAGGTCTCAGGGACAGGATGCTGTACTCTTTTTTTTTTTTCTCCCCCCATCAGTATATTGTACTTTTAGGAGGGAAAAGGGTGTTGTATTTGAAAAGTGATAAAGCAGAGCTGAGCAGAACATCAATCAGGAGGAAAGTTACCTGGGTGGGAATTAACCAATACAGTCCAAGCCTCCAGCGAGTTCTCCTGGGCTCACGTGGCCAGTCCGCACCTTCTCTGCCAACACCGCCTAAGACGTACCCTTTAAATTGGCTGGGAATTCAGCTGCCGTCTTCTCTGAAATACCCGGGGCTACATATAAAATATACGGTGCCACAGCAGATTTCTTCACACATGATCTGCACATAAAATGTCAGCCTACTCCATCAGCAAACCCAGCTGGTAGGTCTCCAGAGAGCAAGGCGGGATAAATGGTCGAGGAGACTGGGGAAGTTTCCTGAGTCCCCTCGGCCCTGATGAGAAAGCCAGGCACTCGCTTGGGAAGCCAGACTTCTGAACAGAAGAAAATGCTGTGGTGCTGCCACTCACCAGCTGTGTGACCCTGGGTAAGTCACTTCACCTCTCTGGGTCTCAGTTCCCTCCTCTGGAAAGGGACACACTATTGTCCTGGTCGAGTCCCTGACGTTCACTGGAGGGCCATTCTTGGTCCAGCCAGGAGAGGGGAAGTTAAGGAAGACAGGGCGTAAGGGGGATCTTGCTATTTAAAAAATGAGGTGAGGTGTTGGAAAAGTTTCTGAGCTTAATGGCGACATTATGCGTACCTAAGATCCCCATTCATTTATGCAACACGTATTTGTTGAGGAACGTAAGCAGGAGCGCCGAAAACCATGCATTTTGCCCTCATGAAGCTTATGATTCAGTGTGCCCGTTGTCTCTGAATCTAGCAAGCACCCTCTCGGATGCTTCATATATGCCAGGCTGGGTCTCCCTCCGTAGCCTCGGTTTGTGCTGCAGCCTCCACCTGCGATGCCCTCCACCTATTTGCATTCTGCCTGTATTTCAACGCCCAGCTCCTTCGTGACGCCTTCTACTACTGTGCAGGCCCATGGCTCTGACTGCTCCGGTCTCTGAGCTGCAAGACTTATAGCAGCACTGTTCAAAATGAAATCCTATCACTTGTGAATTGCTGTCAAGTAACCCCATGTCATCACCCTAACTAGATTATAAATTTCCCAAAGATATGGACAGTGCCTCCACTTCTGTCAGGTCCCCCACGGAACCAAACTTAGCAGTTTCTCATTGCATACACCTTGACTGATGCCCAATTGGGTAGCAATCTCAATTAAGAGGGTTGTTTTCTGGTTAAGTGAGAGTTGGTTTTTTAAATTAATTTTCATGTATTAGTAAGAATACATTTATTTGTTTGTTTGTTTGTTTGTTTATCTCCATCTCCCAACACTCCTTTCCCTTTGCCAGCCATCAGCTTGTTTTCTACACTTACGGGTCTGTTTCTGTTTTGTTTTGTTTATTAATTTGTTTGGGTTTTTTATTTTTAGCTTCTACTTATAAGTGAAATCACACAATATTTGTCTTTCCCTGAGTGGTGTATTTCACTGAACATAATACCCCCGAGGTCCATCTACACTGTCACTATTGGTAAGATTTCATTCTTTTTCGTGACTGAGTAATATTCCATTATGTATATCTTTAACCATTCATCCATTGATAGGCACCTAGGTTGCTTCCAGATCTTGGCTTTTACAAATAAGGCTGCAATAAACATAGGGTGCATTTATCTTTTTTAATTACTGTTCTTGTTTTCCTCTGATAAATGCCCAAACATGGAATTGCTGGGTTATCAGGCAGCTCTATTGTTAACTTCCTGAGGAAACTCTATTCTGTCCAATCCCACCAACAGGGCACTAGAGTTCCCTTTTCAGAATTTCATTTGCATTTCAACTTTTAATTTTTAATCCTTTTAAATTGGGTTAATAGTCCACTTCCTTAATGTAACACATTAATGGAAAACAATTTTTTCAAATCAGTATTTTGGGGCTTTGGAAAGTGCATTACTTTGTGATTCATCACCTCTATGTGGATGGAGACTATTCCTGAGATGGAAGGTGAATCTGTGTTGACTATAAGCCAGTGGGTTTCCAACTTTTTAAAGCAGATGAGCTCTTCAGTTCAATAAAATGATACAGAGAAGCCCAATGTGGATAAAGGCTCTGCCAAAGCCAAAATGGGCAGGCCAACCTGCCCTCACCCCCAGCAGCTCTGTACCACAGCTTTTGGACCCTTGAGATTCTTTAAGCATGACTCAAAACCATGGCGATAGAGCAGGAGTCGGCAAACTTTTTGACTCGAGGGCCACAACAGGTTCTTAAACTGGACCGGAGGGCTGGAACAAAAGCAACCTGACCATGCTGGCACTCTCATCTTGGGCTGCTGGTGAAGGAGCGGAGGGGAGAGCAAGAGAACCCTCTGCTCTTTTGGCTCCACGGGCCAGATAGAACAGCCGAACGGGCTGGATCCGGCCTGCGGGCTGTAGTTTGCCCATGGCTGCTATAGATTTTGCTCTGGAATTGTTTTAAACCCATTATAATTTTCAGCTTTCTCATTAAAGCAGAAGAGGAGAATAAAACTCAAGAGGTGGGGCGGGAGGGGCAAGGACAGACAGAACAGTGATGTAGGAATCTGATTTACTAAAGGTTCATATTCATTAAATAACCATCTAAATTATATATGATACAAATAATGTGATATGTGTATGTACATGATATATACAGGCATACCTTGTTTTATTGCACTTCACTTTATTGAGCTTCACAGATGTTGTGTTTGCTACAAATTGAAGGCAAGACCCTCCACCGGCAAAAAAATTACAACTCAGTTTATAGTGATATTTTATTGCAGTGGTCTGAAACCAAACCCGCAATATCCCTGAGGTATACCTGTATGTATATGTGTTTTTATATTAAAACATTGATTGCAACCTTAACTGCACATTCAAACACTATTATTTTCCTCTTTTTATAGATGAAGAAACAGAGGGACAGAGAGGTTCAGCAGCTGGACTAAGGGCACACAGTTGGCAAGGAGTAGAGCTGAGAATTAATCCCAAGTGGTCTCAAGAGTCCTTCTCTCTCTCTCTCTCTCAATCCTCACCGGTGGATATTTTTCCATTGACTTTTAGGGAGAGTGGGAGAGAGAGGGAAAGACAGAGAGAAACATCCATATGAGATAAACACATCGATTGGTTACCTTCTGCACAAGCCCGGGCCAGGAAGGAACCGGCAACCAAGGTACGTGCCCTTGACCGGAACAGAACCCAGCACCATTCATCCATTGATAGGCACTTAGGTTGCTTCCACAGGCCAAAGCTCTATCCACTGAGCCAAACCAGCTAGGACAAGAGTGCTTCTCTTCATCATTCTACCGCAGCTGGTTCTCTAGGTCATTCAAGATTACAATCATGCCACCTTTTATTTGCTCTGTACTGGAGAGTGTTCTAAGAATTTTTATGCATCGTATGCTGCCTACACCATTTAACCATCCTGTATTAGGAGGACTGCCTCGGTTCTTGAGCTGAGCAAACTGAGGCACACAAAGGTTAAATTCTGTCCAGAGTAATACAGACAAACCAAAACCCAGGTCTTCTAAACTCTAAGTTCAGTGCTTTTATATCATACTATGCTTCGCTAAGCCCAACTTCACAAGAATCTACACCCATTGAATGACCCTCCAGAAAGCTTCTACTCAGTTCCCTAGAAGGCCCTCCTCCCAGGCGTTCCAAACATTAATTTGGGTAGTAACTGCTAATCTACAGACACATCATCAAGTGTCTATAGACACCCAAGCATAAGTTACAGTAATACACAAATCACTTTTAAAAATCTCTTGAGGACATTTGCCAATTTGCTAGGCTTTTCTTTTCATTTTATAGGAAATCTTATAATTCATTGAATTCTTTCAAAACATAGGTACATTCCCAGGACAGCTTTGTGGTGTCCAAGGATTTTGTAGGAAATCTACCACCAGCTCAGGATTGCCTGGCACTTGACTGTAGATTCATTTGGCCTGCCCCTGAATAAAAGGCTGGGGAGTGCGTATAGGTGGGAAAATAGGGAGTTGAGGCACACGCTCCCACTGTGAGGCCCTGACCACAGCCAGCTCTGAGGGTCCTGGACATCAAACCGGAGACAAGCAGACAAGCTTTGATCTTGCAAAGGCTCTATTATTCCCTAGGCATCAGCCATTAATGACCCATCACTAATGGTGAGCCCACCACATACGTGCAGAAACAGTCTACATCAGTGTTTCCCAAAGTGTGGTACGCGTACCCCCAGGGGTACGGGAAGAGTTTGGTGGGGGTAGGCGTTGCACCGGAGTTTGGTGGGGATATGCACTGCACCGTGCTTAGCTGCGCCTAATTCTACGTTCTTATGAGTCAAGACAGTCTTGTGAGGCGTGAGATGGTCCGGTGTGCAAATAAATGTTATTTATAATATAACTTTTATTTATATTTTATTATGAATAATTTTATTTTTTGCTTATTATTATTTTGTGTATGTACCAAAAAAGAAAAAATAAATATATTTTTATTGTTATTAAAATACATCCTTTTTTTGATGAGGGGTAATCAGTGTTATGAAAATTATAGAAGGGGTACACATGTCAAAAGTTTGAGAAACACTGGTCTACATGATCACACATGCACATATTTTAATAAATTTTACGAGTCCATGTACAAACATTTGAATGTTGACATGTATTAAGGAACATTTTTCAATGTCCCCAAAATTATCTCTTGGGAGTCACCATTGGAATAGAGACATACTATGCTCTGGGAAAAAGAAACAAAGGAATGGGAAGGCAAGATCTCAGCTTTCAAACAATCAATCAATCAATCAACTTAGTTTTAATGAATAACTTCTATGCACCTGGCACTAAACTAAGTTATAGAAATAGAAAAGTAATGTAATATCCTGGAAAGGAATATACAATCGAGTTGGAGAGAGAATTATAATTTTTTTTTTACATTTTGCATAATAGTTTATGTTTTGCAAAATGCTTTCTTAAATACCATCCCCCATACTTTACAAGATACCTGCTACTATCCTCATGTCGTACATGAGGAAACTGAGGCTCAAAACTGATTTTCCCCAAATTATATAACTAAAGAGTGAAAGAGCAAAAATATCAACTCACCAAATCCATAGCACTTTCCAAGAAACCAGGTTGGTTCCGCAAAGCAAGACTAATGCATTGAAAACTAAACTAGCATCTTCAAATGACCCAATTACATCAATTTAATTGTGAGACCCAACTATGAGGGATGGTTGCGATACAGAGGCACCAACACCGAATTTAGAGGCAGACAGCCCAGGCTCTGTCACCTGCTGGCAAAACATATGACCTCCCACAACTCCCTTGGCCTCTCTGAGCTTCGCTTTTCTATAAAATGGAGACCATGGCAGTGACCCAGAGGGCTGTGATCAGGCATAAAGCAAATACTGTATGTGAAGAGGCTCTAAAGACAGAAATGGAACAACTGGGTGGGACTCTTGGTAGAGGGGCAGCACGGTAGGGAGGGCTCCCCTGTGCTGGAGAGGTTGACACCCCCCACATGGGGCCAATGCCACAGTAGAGCAGGTTTCACTGTCTCTCATGTGACACCCAGTGCAAAGGGAAGCACACTGAAACCTGGGTTTCAAAGGCCTGAGCTATAGCACATTGTAAAAGAGCAAGACCTCACCTGACCCACTCTAGAAGATGAGAAAATACACGATTTACAAAGCACATTATTTGGCATGCGAAACTCTGATTCTTAAGCTAATATCCACCTAACCAGGAGGTTTCAAAAACACTGACATTGTACTGTTCAGCCTCCTATACCTGAAGCATTCGGGGATACAAATGATCTGGGTATATGACAATCCAGAGGTTTGCAAAGATGGCAGAGAACTCTCCCTACATTTACCAGTAGTCTCTCACCAGCATTCCTGTGTACAGTGTTTCCCAAACTTTTGACATATGAGTACCCCTTCTATAATTTTCGTAACACTGAGTACGCCTCATCAAAAAAATAATGGATGTATTTTAATAACAATCAAAATATATTTATTTTTAAGGTACATACACAAAATAATAATTAACAAAAAATAAAATTATTCATAATAAAATATAAATAAAAGTTATATTACAAATAACATTTATTCGCACACCGGACCATCTCACGCCTCACAACACTGTCTTGACTTGATTCATGAGAATGTAGAATTAGGCACAGCTAAGCACGGTGCAGTGCATATCCCCATCAAACTCCAGTGCAACTCGTACCCCCACAAACTCTTCCCGTACCCCTGGGGGTACACGTACCACACTTTGGGAAACACTGCATAGAAAGACACTGTATTCCATGTAAATAAAGGGAAGCAGGGTGCGAGAGGCCCCTTCCACAAGTTCAGTTGACTTGGCTTTCTGGATAACAGGGTGGGTGAGCCGCCCTGGGCCTGTGCTTACCAGTAAGTCAATGACAGAGCAGCAACACCAGCAGCAGACACACCGGGAAGCCTGCCACTGAGGGTTAATGGTTTTCCTCTCCGCCAGTTCACTTGGCCTAGGGGTCAACTTCTAGAGCCTAAGCTGCTTTAGGATTAGCATGGGAATTTAGTCCCTGATGGCTCCCTTCTGTCATCTGCTCTTCCCAGCCCCGGAGGGTGCAGATACAAAAGGAAGGCCGAGGTCAGGAAGCAAGAGCTACTTGCATTTGCATGGAATAGGTGTACGATAACATCTTACTGAAACCACGGGTATCCACAGCCAATCATGTGGATGCCTGTGGCCTATGTACGTGCATGCATATGTCATGGTGCTCTGGGTACACACACACACACACACACACACACACACACACATCCACATAGTCAATAGACCCATTTCTACAGCAACATATCTTTCCTCTGAGTTTAAAATACACTGCTTACACATGCATTGTAATATTGTATAATAATATAAAGGTTTACAAGTAGAAACTTCACAAGATCACATATGATATTTTTAAATATATGTTTTATTGATTTTTTTATTGAGAGAAAGGGTGAGGGATAGAGACTTAGAAACACTGATGAGAGAGAAACATCGACCAGCTGCCTCCTGCACACTCTCCACTGGGGATGTGGCCACAACCAAGGTACATTCCCTTGACCAGAATCGAACCTGGAACCCCTGAGTCCACAGGCTGACGCTCTGTCCACTAAGCCAAACCAGTCAGGACCATATATGATATTTTTAACAGAAAGCTTAAAAGGCACAATGTAGAGAATAATCCAAGAACCCTCCACAACGCCAGTCTGAAATGAAAATATAATCAGATTTGGTTCATTTGGGGCCAAGGCCTCCTGTCCAGGGTCTTGAAGACAGGGCTCTATAAAAAAAAAAATGCCTGCCCTTCTTATTCCCACAAAATCTGCCATCTCCATAATTGAATTCAAATCCTCTGCATTTTTAGGCCAAGAAAAGAGAAAGGACCTGTCCCTTCCACCACAAGCAGACTAGCCTGGAAATATTAAATTGACTCAGCCCATGTTTTATTAGACACAGCTTAACAACTCTGAGTTTACAAAACTCAGCCAAACAGCATCAGGCTTCAGCATAAACTTTTGCTAACTAGCCCACATAGTTCCCATATGCTCGGAGATGTTGTTTGAGCCAACTCAGTACCTCATAATTATAAACACACGTCTTTCAGCTCTTCTGTGTATTCTTCCCAGGCAGAACGGAAATATGTCACTTAAATTAGCACTTGGAGTACAGAGTGGGTGCCAAATTTGGGTTAGCACAAACAGGGTAAATAAAGCAGCACCAAATTAAAATGGTAAAATAAACTTCTCTATGCTCCAGTGGAAACTGCTAAGTCCTAGCTGAATGGCAGCTAATGGGTCTGGGAAAAGGACACCCCTCAAACTGTAGCTCTTGGCTTTTGAATTAGGTTTTCTCATCCAAGGATCTCAAAGCAATTTCTTGCAAAACTCTAATAGTGTGAAAAAAAAAAAAAAAGAGTAAATGTGATTTCTTTTGCGAACTCTTTTGCCATAATTTTTCTTCATTATTCCCTTTCTGTAATACCGGAATGGTTGATATTTTTATCCTTATGATATTTTTATCCTTATAACTCATGAGGGAAGGAAAAGATCGCAGAGGAATAAATGAAGGCAGATAAATGTGACATAACTTGGCAAAAGCCACACAGTTAGAAAATGGTGTGGAAATCCAGTCACAAAAGATCCCCGAAGGAGAAGGCTTTGCACCTCCTCTGTGTAATCATAACTCCCACTCACTGAGTGCCTACTGTGTGCCAGGGGCTGACCTGGGAGACTTTTATACTTTACCTCACTACCTTCCCACCACACTCCTGTGAAATAAGAAGCATTCTTTCCTTGTTGCTCAGGCATCTTGAGCATACTCTGGGACCAAACAAAGGCGGGGAGGGGGTAATGGGGAAGGAACTGGAGGACAGCACAAACAAAAGGACAGACTCAGAGTGGCATCACGTATGTGGCCAACACTGACTATGAGTAGGGGAATAACTAAACAAATGTGAGACAGGCATACCTCATTGTATTGTGCTTTGCTTTGTTGCAATTTGTAAATATTGCATTTTTTATAAGCTGAAGGTAAGACCCTCCATCAGGAAAAAGATTGACTTGCTGAAGACTCAGATGATGATTAGCATTTTTTAGTGGCAAAGTACTCTTAATAAACTCTATACACATTGTTTTTTTAGACATAATACTGTGGCACATTTAGTAGACTACAGTATAGTATAAATAGCCTGCATCCTGCCCCACCCCCAGCCACTCAGGGCCTGTGTATACAAATTAACCCACCATCTTTGTTGGGTTGATTTGCATATCACTCCTGCTTGGCTGATAGGCACTGTGAAGGTATGGCCAATTTGCATCTTACTATTTTATTAATGTAGATTTGCTTTAATGGCCTTGTCTAAAACCAAACCTGCAATATTTTTTAGGTATGCCTGTATGTTCATCCAATGGAATACTACTTGACAATAAAAAAGGAACAACTTCTGATAGTTTGGACAAATCTCAAAAACTATCCATGAAAGAAGCCTTCCAGAAAGTAGTACACTTTATTTGGCTCCGTTTATGAAGTTCTAGAACAGGCAAAACAAATGATGAGTGGTAAATTATCAGAACAGTGACTGGGACCATAAAAAAATACAGATTCCTGGTTAAATGGAGAGATAAATAGATGTGCAATAAAGCAAGTTTTGTAAAATGTTAATGATGGAACTGCCCCTCTCTTTCAACATTGTATGTATTGACATTTCCCTATAAAATATTGGAAAATAGCAAGAGGACAAGGAGAAGAAACAGAATGTGAAAGAAAATGATGGGAAAATGGGAAAAGAGAAGGACAGGGAAAGAATATTATGTGAAGAAGTCAGGAAAGGAAATGTGTGCAGAGTCAGGGGGAGGATGCCAGAAAATATGAACTGAAATCATGGGAGGGAAATATAAAGAAAGGACAGAGTAAATAAATAGAAAAGAGAGCGATATATGTAATAAAAAAGGAGAAAAACATAGGCAGGTGAGGAGAAGCAATAGGAAAGAAAGGCAATACGTGGTACACTTGGTCAGAATCTAGATGAAGAGGTGAAGAGGATTTGAGCATCTTTTGTGTTATAGTCACAGGCCCATCAAGCCCCCAAACTAGAGGCAACATGTGCTGAAATGGTTCTTAAACTTTATTGTTTAGCAATAGAATGTCTCTAATTAAAAATTTCATATTTATAAATTACAGGGATTAATAGGTCAAGGAAATGATGCTCTGCCCAACATGTAGGGCATGGAGCCAGGCCCTATGTGAAAAGTTGATCGGCCACCTCTCACCCAACTCCAGTGATAATTCCAGAATCTGCAGATCACCAAGGCTTTAAACACACTAAGTAGACAGTCTACTGCACTGAAGAGCAAAAGGTGAGGTCATGATTCTGTCATTAACTAATGAGTGACTTCAAGCAAGTTATTGAACCACCCAGCACCTTAGTTTTACTATCTCCATCTGCACTGTCAACTACTCTGGTTTAACTATTAATTTTTTTAGAAAGGAGAGAAACATCACATCAATCAGCTGCCTCCTTCAGGCTTGCTACTGGGGATCGAGCCCACAACCCGAGCATGTGCCCTGACTGGGAATCAAACCGGTGACCTCTTAATGCATGGGTCAACACTCAACCACTGAACAACACCAGCCAGACAATTGTATAAATTTTAAAGCACTTTGCAAATGTGCAACTACCAGGGCTGCTCTTTCTTATAAATTTGCCACATATACCCATTGACAATATGTGAACACACTTCTGCTTTAAAATGGCCTCCAGTGAAGAGCTCCCTTTGCTGTCTCTGCTACCTTTTCTACTACAAGCTCCAGAGAAACAAGAGAAGGAGGAAGAGGAAGAGGAGGAAGACAAGAGAGTTCACAGCAGCATGGAAAATTACTTCTAAAATGTATCTCTGCCACCACGCATGTCTGGGTCTGTGAAAGCTACCAGCTGCCTTAGTCTCAAAACCAACTTTCAGTCCATTCTCTACACAGGATCCACGGAGAAAATTGAAACCCTGCATGGACCACAAGCTTGAGATATTATCCTTGGAAATAGAGACAAAGGACAAAGAACTGCAATGCGGGGGGGGGGGGGGAAGAGACATAAAAAATGCAATAGAGAAATATTTTTCTGAGGTGACGAAATATATGCAGATTTTAAAAGCATATTATGTTCCACAAATAATCAATGAAAATCAAGGTATTATCAGACTTTTCCATTTCAACATTAAATGCTAGAATACACAAGGCAATATCTAAGTAGTTCTAAGTGGAAAAGGGTATGACCCAAGAGTTTTTAACAAATATTTTATAAGTGAAGAAAAGACTCTGAGATATGCAAAGTGTCAGAAAATATAGCATCCTTTCTGACGAGATTATTGAAATGTAATCCAACTCCGGAAGAACAAAGCAAAATTAAAAGTTCAAAAGTACAGCCCTAGCCAGTTTGTCTCAGTGGATAGAGCATCAGCCTGTGGACTGAAGGGTCCCACGTTTGATTCTGGTCAGGTCAAAGGCTCATACCCAAGTTGTGGGCTTGAATCCCACTATGGGGAGTGAGGAGAAAGCCAATCAATTATTCTCATCATTGATGTTTCTGTCTCTCCTTTTCCCTTCCTCTCTGAAATCAATAAAAATATATTGAAAAGTACAGATGTTATGACATGAAGAAGCTAGTAGGGACACTAGATCTAATTAAAATAGAGGCAAGCCGCCGAAACAGGTTTGGCTCAGTGGTAGAGCATCGGTCTGCGGACTGAAAGGTCCCGGGTTCGATTCCGGTCAAGGGCATGTACATTGGTTGCGGGCACATCCCCGGCAGGGGGTGTGCAAGAGGCAGCTGGTCGATGTTTCTCTCTCATCGACGTTTCTAGCTCTCTATCTCTCTCCCTTCCTCTCTGTAAAATATCAATAAAATATATTTTTTTTAAAAATAAATAAATAAATAAAATAAAATAGAGGCAAGCCAAATATGGCTACAAAACTTAAATATGCATGCTAAAAGTAGTTATTCAAAGAAAAAATATATTCTTAAAATGTTATGCAATTGCATTAATTCCATTATAAAAGCCAAATTTACATTTAAATATGTTTAAGAAATGGCATAAGGAGAAAAGTGATGAGGTCAAGGCAAATTTGTGCTAAATTATTTGTATCAAATAGAAAGATGCATTTCTCTCATGGCTGTCAATCATAAGAGTATAGGCTGAGAAATATTTTTTAACTCAACAAATATTTTTAAACTCAACAAATAATAAAAAATAGATACATTAAAAATATTTGAGATTAAAAAACAAAGAAAACAAGGTTAGTATACAAAAAGAGAAGATAAAGGGAACAGCAACAAAATAAAAATGGAACAATATGACAGTTGTATAAGCAGAAGTACCAGCTATAACAATAAGTTTTAATAAATTAAACTTTCTATTTAAAGGGGAGGTTGAATGATATATTCATAGTGAATTAAAAATATATTCAATTCTATGCTGTTTAAAGGAACACTCATATGTTTGATAATGCCATTAATTTATTAAAAATCATAACTCATACACTGAAAATGGAAGAATTTTATGGTATGTCAACTCTACCTCAATAAATTGTTTTAAATAAAAAAGAACACTCAAATCAAAGATTAGAAATAAAAGGATGTTCAAATAATTTTAAGGCAAAGGTATTAAAAAAAAAAGTGAGCAGAATCACAAAACTAATAGTAGGCAAAGTAAAGTTAAAGGTAAAAAGCACTAAACTGAAAAAAAGATGAGTTTATAATAATAAAAAGAACTAACATTTATATTGTTAATAATGCATATTAATCATGAATGTAAACACTATATTAGAATGTATAAATTTTAAGTGTTCGGGTTCCAAGGGTAAATTCACAGAAAGGTAATTATAGACAGAGAGTTAACATAACCCACTTGTTCTTTGGCAGATAAAATAAACTAAAAAATAAGCAAGGTTGGAGAAGATGTGAATAACATTAATAAAACTGTTTTTCTAAGGGTCCCAAAAAGTAGAAATGGTCCAAACCATATTTTCTAACCAAAATAAAATAATTCCAGGTAATCTTTTAACTTGAACAAAAATACTTTAATCATTTGAAATCAAAACTGCAATTTGAGTAACTTGCAAATAAATGACAATTAGAAAGAAAAAAAAAAAACATTTTAAAACTCGGGGCCAAAACTGTACACAGAGGAAAATGCATGGCCTCAAATGCTTTCTTTGAAAAAAAAAATAGACAGAAAAACTAAAAAATAAATAAACTAAAAATGCAATCAAGGAAACTTGAAAGTAAAATAATAAACCCACACAAAGGAGGAAGATGAAATTAGCAGAGATGAAAGCAGGCCATAATTAAGTAGAATTGACCAATTTAAATAAATAATTTAAGTGTAAATTAGGGGGAAAATCCTGCCAAGGATAATAAGAGGACAAGGAGGGAAGAAAAGACATGAGTGTGCCCAACTCGCTAGGAATGAGAAATATTAGGAATGTAACCACAGCTAAAGCGGGGATTTTAAACATTGTAGAGCACTCTGATACCTATGTGCCTGTAACTATGAAAATGTTGACTAAACCCACTGCTCTTGGGAAAATACTGAATTTCAGGATAAAACTTCTTTGAGAAGTGGAAGGTGTACACTGATTAATCATTGTTGTAAAATTTAAAATGTTTTCCAAAACTCATCCTTTAAGCAAAGATTTTGTGTTTCCGGGGTCAGGAGCCCACTGCAGACAGCTGAGAGGGTCGCCGTGCAATCCCGGAGGCAGCACAGCTGCAGTGGACTTCAGGTGGCGATGTACCACCCACTCCATCCTGCCGGTCCTCTGTAAAACGCAGTCTATGTATTATTCTTTGCATCCATCTGTGTAAACTTGCTATGGCTGGTAGGTCCCAGAGCTAATTCTCGGATTATCACCATTGTTGATGCAATTAAAAACAATTATTTTTTTAATCTAACAGACCATTTCTCACCATGTCCATGTGACATGGAGTAGAGTAAAAGGAACATTCAAAAAAGATGCCTGAGTTCTAGTCCTGTTCTAACGCTATGGTTTTTACACCATCTGGGACAGCCGTGGGCAAACTACGGCCCAGAGGCCGGATCCGGCCCGTTCGGCTGTTCTATCTGGCCCGCGGAGCCAAAAGAGCGGAGGGTTCTTTTGCTCTCCCCTCCGCTCCTTCACCAGCAGCCCAAGATGAGAGCGCCAGCATGGTCAGGTTGCTTTTGTTCCGGCCCTCCAGTCCAGTTTAAGAACCCATTGTGGCCCTCGAGTCAAAAAGTTTGCCCACCCCTGGTCTAGGAGAAGGCAGTTTCTTTCTCTTGCCCTCCGCTGATAACATAAGATTCAATTTGAATATGCTGTGATTTCATAGCGCTAGTTTTCAAACAAACCAGAGAGAAAGAGCAGTAATGTTGGTTCCAAAAGCAGTTCCCTCCGCATATATGTGTACTATATCTTCCCGCCCCACCCATTACCCATCATCCTCTATCACCATCACTGGAAAGAGTGAAGAGAACCTAGAAACTTCCATTTGGTTCTCTACTCTGCAAAATAGGGCAAGACATAATCCTACTTGCAAGAGGAAAGAAAGAGAATTAAATGTGGGCGGGGGAAGAGAATTAATGAAATTCAAATAGGAAATTCGGGCAGTAAGTGTGAAAGCAGATAGACAGGATGTCAGCACAAAAGGAAGTAAGTAAGGCCGGCAAAACTTGAACTTCTTCTCAATATTTCAAGCAATACACAAAGAAGGAATGCCCAGTCTCAAAGGAGTCAGGGGCAACATGAGGAAAGGTTTAAACAGTGCACTTTAGGTGGTTATGTTAGAACAAAATTGCCATGCCTTGAATACTCTCAGCACGATGATTCTGAAAGACCCCCACATAAACTCCTCTTAGCAACGTTCTGCTTTCTTCCCATTTATTTGTAGTACTTTCTGGGTTGTGTTTCAGAGTATCATTTAATGTCATTTTATGACTCCCCGGTTGTAAGTGTCTGAGTATTATCAGGGTTTAGAGATTTACAGCCTATTTTAAACTCAGATAATGATGTTTAATTTGTTATTGGCTGTGTAAAGGTTAACAAAGAAATAACTCAAATTATCATCTCAGGGATAACACATTACAAGAGGGCAATTAAGCGCAGTACCTGGCATTACACAAAAGATTGATATCTCATTACAAGAGTGCAGATGAGTTCGGATTTCACCATACAGGAAATACACTCGTCAGCTCCATCTCTTTGAATAACACAGAGCGGGCCCACTTATCAGCGCCACTGAGTAACCAGTATGGGAAGAAACACTTTTCAAGAAAACGAAAGATTGACACGCGGCCAATTTCTTGTAGAGGAGCTGGAGAAGGAAGAAAAGCGACTCGGTCTCCTAAAGAAAATGAGGTTGATGTGACTCAAGTAAAAGATTAGGTTCCCTCAGACTCCTAAACAACTGATACCAACGGCAAACAAAAACAGACACGGGTCTGATAGGCCCTTGAGAAGAGGAAGCAAAACAAATAAAAGCATCAAAGCCAAATTGTTATTAAATTGACTCTGAAATGGAAAATGAAAAACAATCTACTGCAACAATCATTTTTTGTTTCTTTTTCTTCTCCCCCAAAACGTCTTCCCAATAGTTTGGTCTGCAGTCTGTGGGTTTGGGTGCCAATAAAAATTTAAATAGATAATACTTTTAAAACATCAGATAAAGTCCTGGCCGGTGGCTCAGTTGGCTCATCCCGTACATCAGTGTTTCCCAAAGTGTGGTACGCATACCCCCAGGGGTACGGGAAGAGTTTGGTGGGGGTATGCGTTGCACCAGAGTTTGCTGAGGATATGTACTGCACCATGCTTAGCTGCACCTAATTCTACATTCTCATGAGTCAAGTCAAGACAGTCTTGTGAGGCGTGAGATGGTCTGGTGTGCAAATAAATGTTATTTATAATACAACTTTTATTTATATTTTATTTTGAATAATTTTATTTTTTGTTTATTATTATTTTGTGTATGTACCAAAAAAAGAAAAAAATATATTTTGATTGTTATTAAAATACATCCTTTTTTTTTTTGATGAGGATTACTCAGCATTACGAAAATTATAGAAGAGGTACACATATGTCAAAAGTTGGGGAATCACTGCTGTACAGCAAAAAGTTTGACCCCCAGTCAAGTAATATATAGGAAGCAACCCATTGATGTTTCTCTCTCACACTGATCTCTCTCTCTCTCTCTCTCTCTCTCTTCCTCTCTCTAATTTTCCATATCCTAATGTGAAGATTAAAAGCATAAAATACATAAAGAAATAAATAATTTTTAAAACATCAGACAAATATATATATATATATAGGGTGGGGGAAAGTAGGCTTACTGTTGTCTGTATAGAAAAATAATACATTAATAACAATATAGATTAAACTCAGTTTCGCATACTCACAACTGTAAGCCTACTTTTGCCCCGCCCTGTATTTGTACTTCTCAGCCCTCTCTTTCCCGAGTCAGCTAGTAAATGTAGCACACCTCAGCGGAAGTCTCACCTGATTATCGCCCTACTTATGTTCCTCAAAGAGGACTTTCAATTTTTTTTTCTATATTCATTTTCCATCCATTTCCAACCCTTCCCCGATGTGCTCACATTTTCTCTCCCACCAGCTCCTCCTCTCTATTCTCTTTATTGGAAATTTTCAGTCTTCCCTTCCAGTTCATCTTTGTCTACTTTTTCTACATCCCGTTCTTCAGCAATTCTCAGTTTCCTCACCTTTTTCTTCACTTCCCACCTCCACCAAATTCCCCCAGTCCCAGCTCTGTGGCTCAAACCCTTCTCCATTTGGACCAACACATCGAAGCAGAGTCCACGAAAACAGACCCTGCCCCCCCAGTTCACTTCACCCCAGAACTGACAGCACCAGCAATTCTGTGCACTATGGACAAAAACTCCCGAGCAGCCAGAAATTCATACACAGACCAGGAAAACTGCAGAAATCAACATACTGTCCTCCTGGAAAAATAATACATTAATAAATAATTATTATACAAGAGTAAACTCCTGTTCCGGTTTGGGAGTCCCGGATCCTCCTGAGTTACAGTCAAGTGCAAGCCTGGCATTTGGAGTCCTTACTCCCAGATTGTGCTGCCACCGGCGTCTGAGGCAGGCCCAGCCTTCGGCCGGCATGGCGTTGTCCGGAGAAAGGGACAAGGAGGGCCTTGTGTGGTTTGCCACCGGGAGTCACACTTTCGGCTTGCCCCATTGACGATGCCATGCAAATGCTAGCTACGCCGCGATTGCCGACATCACCAAGCAGCATTTAAGAAGCACAGACACGTTTTGCATCTGGTGCCAAGCCTTGAGGAAGGTGGATAGACCTGGCCCTGTGGCCTCGGAGCTCTCTGCCGGGTGACGGGCAGCGATGCTCACCGGTGCAGAGGCCGTATCGCATGAGAAAAATCAGACAGTCACATCCCGTAAGTAGCCTCTGCTGACACATAAATAAATGCACTATTCATTTGTTCCTTTAATCAACTGGCTGTACGTTGGTTCCGTAACCCCTGATAAATGGCGTTGCGAGCATTTCATAAGGATGTGTACATTCTAGCAGTCTTGAATGTCACACCAGGGAGTCGAGCCCAGACAACACTGTCATATGGAAACACCTGGGATCAAGGGAGAACGCATTAGTTAAGCAAACTAACCTTGAGCCTTTGGAACCGAAATATCAACAAAAGGATAAAATAAATGTGCAAATTGTTCTTCCCTGTGGACATTAGCCAGGCGTTTGTTCTTTAGCCAACAACAATCAACAGGTGCAACACCACCGTAAAAGTGCCAGTGGAGGAGCTAATCCAATAAATAAAGGCAAATCCTTGTTATTACGGAGAGGCCGCCGTGGTCACGCTGTGGAAAGCGAGCAGCGAATTTGAACAAGAGCAGGGAGGTTGGCGTAAAAGTCAGACCTACCTCAGGCAGAGGGCCCTGTCTGCTCACATAAATTTCAGATTTAACGCTTTCTTTAGCATATGAGTTCCAGCAGGCAAAACAACCATCCGGCGTTGGGGGCACCAAAAATGTTGCGATGAAAATAACTCGGTGAGCACGAAGGGCATACGAAGTGCTGGGAACTGTGCCTGGCGGTGGCTGGTTGGGGCCTCATAGAGCCGAACCCCGCCAAGCCATTCATCCAAGACTGGAAGGAAGATGGGGGTCAGCATCTTCTGAAATTGGCTCCCACTTTTTCAAAAAACTTGCATATAGTGACAGAAAAAGAAGGAGGAAGGAAGAGAGGGAAGAAGCAGAAGAGGTTGGTGGAAAGAGGTTTAACCAGATAGCTTGAAGGCTATTTACCTAATGTTAGCAGTGGCTCGTCCAGAGCGTGGGCTTTTTTATCTGACAGCATCTGTCACTTCCAATCTTCCTCCAAACAGCCTGCACATCCCGAGGATGCTGTTCGCAGGGCGGGAGGTGGGGGGGAAAGGGGGGACCTTCCATGGGAAAGTGGACAGAGTGACCTGAAAGCAACTGGCCTGCCTAAGACGACTATGAAAACATCAGAGGGCATCCCTTTCTGAAGCCTCCCGCCGTTAGCACCTCGGCGCCCCTGTTTAGCATGGATGTGGCAAGTGAAGGGCTCAGAACATGGAAAACAGGAATTTGGGGCCCTCGGCCTTAAGCTGCATTCAGGATCCTAGCCAGCGCCTTGGACCCGCTCCTGAGCCCGTGGCCTCCTTGCCTGGGGTCCCACAAAGACTTCTGCCGGGACTGGGGGCTGTGCCACAGGTTTGATGGGAGATGGATATTATTTTGTTGTTTGGTTCTCAGATAAGGGTGGCAGGGAAAAAAATTATTGATGAACTACTTTGTCATCGTTAAGAGTATTGCTGACACGCGCTCAGCAGGCCCACTGCGAGGCAGGCAGCCCCCGTCCACCCAACGCCTTTTGTAGCTGAGACATGTGCTGCGCATTAGGCAAGGTGTGTAAATTATGACAGCCGAGTCCTCCGGCGAAGGCCAGGTCTGAGCACTGCTCCTCCGCCTCCGTCTCCCTCGGCGTTCTGTTTCCCCACGGCCCCGGCCTCAAAGCAAGCGGCGCTCCTCAGAGAGAGCACTAACAGGCAGAGGCTCCGGCTTGGAGTAAATATTGCAGCACGGAGATGCAAAGGGAATTAGACTTCTTCCCTTGCAGACTTCGGAGTGCTGGGTGAGAAATAAATAATGAGGGTAATAATGGGCCCGATTCTTCCCGGCGGCGCCTCTCCCCCTCGGCGTGGCGTGTCTTCTAAAGTCGGAGTGTGGCTGCTTGTGGGGACAGGTTCGATCTGGAAGCCGAGGGGACGGCCAGCCTCGGCCAGGAGCGCAGGTGGCTGGGCGAAGCCATGTCCAGGGACAGCTCTCATCGGGGGAGGGTGGCCTCCCTGTTCCCAGCCTCACTTTGCAGACCAGGAGCCCGGAGAACAAAGGAAATCCCTAATTGTTCGGAGAGGGGTGGGATTATGGCTGTGGCCCATACTCCGAGACCATCCTGAGTTGGCCCCTCCTCCTGGAATCGCTCAAAACTTTAAATAAAAGTGGAGCTGGGAGAGTTTGAGTGTCGAGTGTGATGGACACGTAAGTGGTATTGCTTCTCCACAGGCACTGAGCCTGTGGGCTGACCTGCTGAAAGTGGCCAGAAACTTCCAGGCCTTTCAGAAAGACGCTGAATGGCCCGCTGCCTTTCCCACCCCCATTCAATCACTGCTGTTTCATTGTTCTCTGTGAGTGAGAATTTTTAGAATTTCTCTAATAGCTCTCTTTTTCCCCTTCTCCCAGTCCTTTCCCCAAAAGAGGTTAGGTGAGTGTCATTTGCAATTACTTGTATGCGGTTAAAGCCGCAGGTAGATCAATCTCCTGCACTTGAACTTCTGGAATCAGATCCAGCCTCAGGAGGATGGAGCCTGCAGCGGCTGTTTCCATGGTGAGCACGAGGGGTGCAGGGGACCTCACCCTGGTCACAGCAGGCCCCGGTTGGCCCTAAAGCACTCTAAGAAGCAACTCCGGGAGGTGTTCGGGGAGGTGTTCAGGGCAACTCTCGCTGTCAGGAGCCTGCAGGCCTTAGAGCTCTCAGCCATCAGTACAGGTGGCTGAGCAACTCCCATCCTCTCTCCCACACAGGACCAGAGGAGCAGGTAAATGTCAGATTTGCTTCCAGCCACAGGCAAAGAGAACCAACATTATTAACCCTTCCACCACCGAATTCTCAAACCCTCTGATCTGAACCCTTCCATCTTCTGAAAAATCTCCTCCCTGGCGAAGCACCAAGAGAACAATTAGGGATTAACCCAAGTGCTGTCTCTTGCCAGAAAGAGCCTGGGCTCTCAGGAGACCTGGGGGCAGTTTGTACCAAAGCTCTTTGTGTCTGGAACTCCCTGGTCTTTGTTTTCCATCTTGTTAGGAGAGGCGTTTTCCTTCCACCATGCAGAAGACTTTAGATTCTAGCTATTATCTCATTGTTGTATTAGACTTCCCCCATGTCCAAAAAGGCCTTAGGACAAAGTGACAATGTTGGGGGGGAAGGGGTTAAAACTAATCAAACCCAAGATAGAGTTTGTGTTTTTTCTATTGATTTTGATTTTTATAAACCCTTAACCTACACATTTGCTTTTCCTGGAATACTGTTTTAACCTCAGAGCCTCCAAACCAGCATACATTTGGTAAAATTATTGCAAGGAAAATTGGTAAATTAGAATTTTTCATGATTTTAATTGCTACTCAACTTCCAAATTGTAACCCAAGTGCAAATTAATTCAGTAATTTAAATGGGACTAACATTGAAGTGGTCCCTTATGTAATGCTGCCTATAAAAACTATTCCACGGAAAGTAAACACCTAATATTTTGAAGCAGGATAGCCCCCTAAAAGGCTCATAAACCTTTCAACATCCCAAATGGTCACTTCATAACCAGGGCTGAGAGATGGGTATCACAGTTCATCCTGAGCCCATGTCACCCCATAACACAGAGCCTATTCATAAAAAATACCACAGATTTATCTTTAATTTCTTCATTTATCTAGAATGATGGGATCTTGCAAAAACAGTCCCATTAGATTGTCAGTATGTCCTCCTGAGGTAAACAAGAGACATGAAGAAGATAACTGAGGCACAGAGAGGAAGAACTACCTACCGAGAAACACAAGTTTAATGGCAAAAATCAAGTTCAGGTACAAGATTTTTTTTTTCTTTATCCATCGTGTTTTCTATCAGGTCATGAAAAATGCTGTTTTCTTCTAAGAGGTGTTTTCTATATTAATGTCCACAGACACAAACTCTACTATGAGATAGGGTGTCGTGTGTGCGTGTGTGTGTGTGTGTGTGTGTGTGTGTGTGTGTGTGTGTTTTAATGGAAAGAGTGTAAAATAACACTAAGAACAGGACCACTGGATGAACAGTGATGTCAAAACCTGAGTCTTTCCCAAAGTAGCCACCATTTAATTTGCCTTTTAAGATGGCCAGGTCCTCCATGTAACATGTCTCCATTGACATCTGGTTCCTCCTCAGCACAAGAAAAAAATTCCCTTCCTGCAGGATAGAGATACATTTTTACAAATGGCTAAATAAGCATTCGTAAACATACAAGAATCTAGAGTGAGAATAAAAACTTAGGTCACCAAAAAGCCGTGACCGGTTTGGCTTAGTGGATAGAGTGTTGACCTTGGGACTAAAAAATCCCAGGTTAGCTTCCAGTCAAGGGCACATGCCTGGGTTGCGGGTTTGATCCCCAGTGGGTGGCATGCAGGAGGCAGCTTATCAATGATTCTCTCATCATTGATGTTTCTAGCTCTCCCTCTCCCTTCCTCTCTGAAATCAATAAAAAAAAATCTTTTTTTTAAATGCCAGGTGATCCTTCCTAGAAGTGTCGGTTGTAGTTACATTAGGAAAGAGAAGCAGAGCAGAAAATAAAGGACAGCTCCAGAGCCATAGTTAGGTCCCTGGACTACTGACCTTGCTATTTCTTCACTTCCTCCATGCACGTGTGCTGGCACAGTTAACAGGGCAGCAATCAGTGTATACACAGCACACATTATATTTCTTTATTATTATTATTATTATTATTGATATTTTTTACAGAGAGGAAGGGAGGGGAATAGAGAGTCAGAAACATCAATGAGAGAGAAACATCGATCAGCCACCTCCGACACACCCTCTACTGGGGATGTGTCTGCAACCAAGGTACATACCCTCAACTGGAATCGAACCTGGGACCCTTCAGTTCACAGGCCAATGCTCTATCCACTGAGCCAAACCAGTTAGGGCGTATCCTATTTCTTCTCTAAACGTTTTCCTCTATTGCTAGACAGCCTCCATGGCTTTGTGCTAGAGCATCAAATCTCTGTGCCATCATTGTCGTAAGGATGCCCCTCGACAAGCAATAGTTTGGGCTGCTCAGATCTCTGCTACTCTCGCTAATAAACAATGTCAGGAACATCATTATGGATGGAGGTTGCTTTCCGTTACATTTTCTCCTGTGAGACTGTTTTTACATAAACAACCTCCCTTACACTTCCTGGTGGGAAAAGCATGTTGTCCAGTTAGTTACCTTTTCGTGACACCCTCTCATTGCCAGTGCCCAGCAGGGGTTCTTTCGAAGCAAAAATCAGAAACCCATTAGTAAGGCTGATGTTGGCTTTAGTGGGACATGGCATCCTGCCCAGGCCTCGTCCCTCTTATTTTAACCTCTGAGTTCTGTCTCTTAAGAATCAGAGTAATTACTTTTTCCCTTGCGGGGTCGTGGGACTGGGCTATACGGACATAGCAGTAGCGCTCAGCACATACTTTCCAGTCCACACTCGGACGTGACCACGGCCACCAGAAAGCCCGCCTCCGGCCACTGTAATGTTGACACCTTTATGTGGCCCCAGACGAAGGCCTAGTCCTCCTCGCCAGAAGGGACAAAGCCATTTCTCAGTTATGGAGGGAGCGGCCTTTTCAGGAAGCCCGAGCAGCAGAGAACTTGACTGAGTTAATAAAAGAGAAGCTTTAAGAAACATTCTCATGAGAAATGAAGTATAATTTAAGTAGTTTATCCTTGCTCTTCGGTCAGCCCGGCTTCTACGAAGGTTGCTTTTGTGGTCTGGTCATTTCACGTCACCATGTTTTAAAAGACTGGGTCGGCAGAGAGAGAGAGCTTGGCCTTGGGGTGAGCTGTCGGGACGCCAGGCTTTGTGTGCTGCCTTCCACACTGTCTCACTCCACGACCTTGACCGAGTCCTGAGCACTCCCTGTGGCCTCTGACATTCTCCATTCACAAAATGTGAACCACTTTGGCGTCAATTCCCTTTGGCCTGTTTTCCTACGAATATTGTCATTTATTGTTTGTTCTCCTTAAATTGTGTTTTGAAAAATCCTCTAATCCGGGGGATATTTGTGAAAGCAAACAAACAAAAATAAAGAAACAATAAAAAATGGGCTGTAAGCAGCCGCCTACGGAGGAGTGTAAAGGACACTAAGGCTCCCACTCATCCCCTCGCGGCGGTCTCAGGCTCACATCCGCCTCCAGCCCCAGGAGCAGAGGTCGGGCTGCAAGAGTGATCCTGGACCGGGTCCCTGGATCAGACTCAGATGTCAACTCTCTAGAAGATCATCACTTTTGCATACACTTGCAACTTTCCTAACATCACACACACACACACACACACACACACACACACACACCACAGAGACACACACAACTCCACACCTAAGCCTAACCCGGTATAACTTGTATAGCATGACGCATAGGGTTTCCCTAAAAACAAAAAAACAAAAAAATTCACTAGCTATCTCAGCGTTTTTCCCTGAAAGAAAGAAAAAAAAAGAAGAAGATATAACTGCATAGTTTCCAAGTGAAATAGTTTTAAATGTCCTACATTTGGGCTGTTCACAGAGGCTAATATTTGAATCCACTTGGGAGAATGTGTCCCCAATTTCGATGCAATCATCATGACCAGCAGGGCCTGGGAGATCTCCGAGGTCAATAGTAAGTTTTCACCAATTGCGTACAAGACGGACTTCAGTGACCCACGGCGGGGGTCTATGTACATGAAGCAGCATTTTCCGTCCAGGACAAGGGGCAGGAGAGGGGGCCTTTCCAGTGCCCGGTCCTCAGGAAGTTCATGGAAAAATAACAACGTGCCTAATGTCTACATTCACACACGTTCTCCCTCTGTCACCTCAGTTCTCTTCGCACCCTTCCTGGTTAGCTTTTGCCCAATAAAACTGCAAAACACGTTCTGCCTTTATCACCCGGAGAAGCCTCGGTTGAGAGGGACCTGCCGAGGTCATGGTCCATGCCCATTAAGCTGATGTGTCAGCTACTGTTCAAGAGCCAAAGTCAGCCTGCCGGTCCCACATGGAGGCAGACTGGAGTGGGCCAGAGATATGCAGCCAATCAACCTACTCAGTTAAGCACCAAAACACTCCCTGAGATGACTGTAATTAATAGGGGAAACCTTCTGTTGAAAAGGGCAATAAGAACAGTTAGGATAAGAATTATGGCTTCGCATTTTTTCCCCTTTGCCTGAAATTCTAATGCCAATGTTAAATGAGCAGCATTTTATCATCTTTGCTTTTCCTATTCCAGGCATTTGTCCCCTTAGTAACCAAACAGAAAAGGAGGGGGAAAGTCACTCTATATAGAAATACTTCGTAGTTAACTGTCCATCCCAGAATAAACAAACTACTTTTTGTCCCTGCTTATCCACCAATTTAAAAAACACACACCTAAAACTGAAATAAAAACAGCACACTACGCGTGTATAAAATTGTGGGCAAGGTTGTAAAGCCAAAGCATTTGTGATATTTTATCCAGCTAGCTCACAAACTGAAAACAAATTTTTGATTGCTTATATATTCTGAAGTGTTTCCTGCCTACATATCCTCAGAAGTCCCAGGAGCTTTTCTGGACACATGGAAAATTTCAAGTGGAGCCATTTTTAAGTTATTCGTGAGTAAAAGGGGTTGGGGGAGCAACAACAAAAAAAAAACCAGCACATGGAGTAGGAGTTTGAATTTTGTCATAAAAGAAGAAAAAAGGTTTGTTCTTTCTTTGAGTCGCTTAACAATGGCTGGACATACTTTGCTCAATTTAAAAAACTTTTTTTTTTTTCAGAAAGGAGAGACGCACCTTTGTGCTACAGCCAAGCATGAACACAGTCAGCGTGCTCCATACAAGTGTGCACCAGGGAATTCTAAGGCACATCAACATGTAACCGTAAAACTAGCATCACCAGACTCGGATCAGGGCGAGAATCATAATGATAAATAACTGCCAAGAACCGTAAGCCAGCATGATCCTGATATCCATCATCCTAAAAAGAATTCCATTTTTAAGGTTATGTTAAGGCATCGAACAAGAGAAATATCCATCCACAAGGTAGCGAGGGCTTCCTGAAATCAAACACGGCACAAAACCCTGGCAACTGGGTGTCGCCTCGGTTTCCTGTCCACCCGCTGTGGCTCTCTAAGAAGCACTGCCCCCAAATGAAAGGTTTCCGAGATCCCTTGCAAACGGCATCCATGTGGTCTCTAGCAGAGCCCAGCGACTGTGTGCCAACAACATGGGGGTGGGGGGGAGCAGAGAGAGGTATAGAAATTCTGGAAGGCTTAAAGGACAAGAGTTGAACAAGTTCAGTCGAGGGTAGGGGCCAAAACTGTTTTTGCAGGGAAACACCCGACTCAGAAATTTGGTTGCTGGCTTCGTTTCATGGGTCTCACATAAACTTCTGAGGAGAAGGCCGGCGTCCCAGCGCCAAGAGGAAAAGCATGCAATGCAAGAAGGAGCAAGAGCAGCCAGAACCTGGAGCAAGCAATCGCTTCACTGGCCGCCTGGGCTGCAGACACTGCTGGCGGGGACCCTGCTAAGAAGGATGGGGGAAGGCAGGGAGCAATGGGGGGATAAGGACACATATGTAATACCTTCATCAAGAAATAAATTTAGCCCTAGCCGGTTTGGCTCAGTGGATAGAGCATCCGTTTGCAGATTCAATGGCCCCAGGTTCGATTCCAGCCAAGGGCATGTACCTTGGTTGCGGGCACATTCCCAGAAGGGAGTGTGCAGGAGGCAGCTGATCGATGTCTCTCTCTCATCGATATTTCTAACTCTCTATCCCTCTCCCTTCCTCTCTGTAAAAAAAAAAAAAAATCAATAAAATACATTTTTTTTAAAAAGAAATAAGTTTAAAAATAAATAAATTATAAAAAGACATCATCCTACAGTGTGTAGAGGGGGAAGGAGAGAGAAGAGAAGGAACATAGAGAATGGAGGGAGAGAAACCGCCTCGCCAGGAAGGGAAGAAACGGCTTTTATAAATAAACTCGCCACCACTGAGATGGGCCACACATCAGAAAGGAAAGTCGGGGTGGGGGGGGCTGGGAGGGGACCTGGAAAGACAGGGGGGCCCCAGAGGTCAGGGATCCCTCCCTCCCTCCCCCCCAGACACGACCAGGACAAGGAGAAGCAGGGAAACCCAATCTGAGCATTATCGGGCGGCAGGGTGGGTGTTTTCCTTCTCATAATATAACTTTGTGCGTGCGTTGGGGCGGGTGTGTGCTGCGATTGGCCTAATGAGCGCACGCTGAAATCTGAGCTAAAGACAGCTCCCTAGCGGCTGCTCGCCGCTGCACAGACGAAAGGAAACTCCTTTCAGGGCCCATCAGGGCGAACCGCCGCTGACAGCTTGGAACGGCCCCGCGCAGATTTCTTTCGCAGACAGCCACAGACAGGAATTTAGCACCCTGCGCCGGCCTCCTGCTTAGCGGGGAAGGTGTTAAAATGCAGCCATGCAGAGCTCTCCCTTGAACAAAACCCAGTAGCGACTAATCAAGCGGTCACCCGTCCCCGCGCCGGCAGCTGAGCTGAGCGCGGGCACCATCCTGACAGCTGCTGCTCCCGCCGCCGCCCGGCGCTTCGGGCTGCCTCCGAACACGCTAAATATTGTGCCTGACCTTGCAACTCCCCAATTAGCTGATTTACAAACAGCGGCGAGTGTTCTTTATTTATTGGTGACATCTTGGAGAGCCTTCCCCGGGCGTTCCCCAGGCGCCTTGGCGAGGGGACCCGGGCGGGGAAGGTGCAGACACGGGAGTCTCTCTCTCTGGCAGGCAGACTGGTACCTGCCCACAGTCAGCAGGTCCGCAGCACAGGATTACCCACATGGCATAGGCACGGTCACTGTATTTTATGTGTGTACGCATGTGTGCATATATGTGCATGTTCATATAAAATATATGTGTGTGTGTACCTGTGTGTCTCTAAGGTAGCCTTCACCTTCCGGTTGGAGCTAAAGCGCCTGCGCCTCTCCCCACTCACTGCCGCAGGCTGCGGGCTGCGGGCTGCGAGCAAGTCCTCGGCAGCGGATCCAGGGGGAAAGGCAAAGTGCATTGACCAAAGCAATTGAAATTGCACCCTGGTACCTGGGGGCGGTTCCCAAGGAAATTGCATGGAGTCAGTAATATTGTTTATATTGATTATTTTGCTAATCTGGCTCTCACTGGCCCAAAGCTCTGGTTTCTGATTTTTAGGTTGTGTTTATGAAACAACCAACTTGTTCTGGCAAAAGGAGAAGAAGAAAAAAAGAAAGAAAGAAAACAGGGAAGGAAGAAAAGCCTTTTCCTTTACGGTTTCTGTGTGGGGAAAAGGCCCTGGTTTTTTTCATTTGAAATTCTGTTTTGAATGGCTCTAAATGCTATCGCCATAAAGACATGCCTTCAGGTCACTTTTCTTGCTCTTCTCTTCCCTCCCACATCCCCCAAAACACACACACACACACACACACACACACACACACACACACACTCTTACAGTTTGCCAGTCAATCAACAAGAATGCCCAGGCCTTCCCTGAGCTCAATGCTGCAACACCCTCCGTGCCAAAGGCAAAGCCCCATCAATACATACAGCAATCCGCTTCCAAAAGGTCTCCCATCACCCAACACCCTCCGATGGAAAGGACGCTGCTGGGGAACCCAGAATGCACTTGGATACAATAGAGTCCGCATGTTCCCTCCTGCTCTGTGGCATCCCCCTGGGTGTGACTCACCATCCCATCAGCTTCCTTGGGTGAGAATAACATTTACTTGGACGTTTTTTGTTTTTTAATCAACCTGTTACCAAATGTCTGGGGCACTTTGCACAGCCCCAAAGGGCATGATATCGATTAAAAAACAAACAAAACTGATGCCTGGGCCAGCGCTCCCTCTCAGGGCTTCTCCTCCAGAGCCACGGGCCTTCCTCCACCCAACGGGAGCCTTGAAAGAACCAAAGCTCGGAAAACTGAAGCTGGGAAAGCAACCTCAGCACCCCAAGGAAGGCCAACCCGTCCACTCCTCTCCCAACGCAGAGAAGAAAAAAATTATGCCCTGTTTATTTTTCTCCTTCTCCCACGTCTTTGCAAGCACACCATTTTCCTAGAGTTCTGGTGTCATAGATCTTGGTTAAAGAACAAGATTTTATTTTTGTCACTGAACTCAAAAGGTATGTGTGCGGGGGGGGGGGGGGGAGCAAAGGGAACCACAGGTCAGCTGTGTTGGAAGGACTTTCTATGGATGGCTGCCTCTGTTTGTATAGATAAGTGCGCGTGTGTAAAGTTCATCTCATACTATTATAGGGAACATTAGGATAAGTGTATTTTCATTTATATAAAAATAGTGGTTCAGAGGAATGCAATAAAAAATAACTAACTTCCAACAGAGAAATTTTCCTTGACCTCAAACTGAAAATCATGTGACTCCTGACGCATACTAAGCCTGTCCCTCTCTCTCACATCCCCCCCTTGCTTGCTTCCTAGAGCGGGGATCTCCTGTTTTAAGCAGGCCCTCTCATTTCTATGTATGTGTGCTCTCCAAGGTGACATCTATTAAGACAAAGATGAAGTGTGAGTGGAGATGGGCAGATAGAGTTCTTAACTCTTCTACTAAGGGACACAGTGTCTGTTTTTTGTTGTTGTTGTTGTTGTTTGGGTTTTTTTTAATATATATTTTATTGATTTTTTACAGAGAGGAAGGGAGAGAGATAGAGAGCTAGAAACGTCGATGAGAGAGAAACATCGACCAGCTGCCTCTTGCACACCCCCTACCGGGGATGTGCCTGCAACCAAGGTACATGCCCTTGACCAGAATCAAACCTGGGACCTTTCAGTCCGCAGACCGACGCTCTACCACTGAGCCAAACCGGTTTCAGCACGGTGTCTGGTTTTTATTCTGAACTTACATATATGTATTCTGACTCTGAGACATTTCGCTAGTTGTGGTGTTTGCCGGGTTTTGATTAGCTGCGATTAGTGGGAATGTCCCTCAGTGACAAAGGCAAAGCCCCATCAATACACACCTCCTTGCTCAGTGTGCAGAGGACACACTCTGAGTGTCCCCAACACTCCTGGCCTTCTTGAGAAACATTGAACAGCCTTCCGTGAGGCAGGTATGCTGGTAGCCATTCACCAAACACAATGCATTGATACCGACAATGTTCTAGGCATGTTTCTAGATGTTGGGGATAAACCACTACGCAGAAAGACAAAAATATCCGTCAGGAAGAGCAATGGGGACAATCAACAAATAAATGAGTAAAATATGCAGCACATTAATGGTGAAAAGTGTGAGGAGAAAAATCAAGTAGAGAAGGGGCTTAGGAACTTTGGGATTGGGCAAGAGGTACTCCACGGAGGTGACATTTAAAGCAAAGGCCATCTGAGCAGACACTTTGCCCTGAAACATACAGTCCCGGTTAGAAAGGAGATGTGAATTAACTGATGACAGTGATTTCCCCATTAGTTTTTATCATTCTAATTACAGCTAATGGTAAAACAGCTGTATTTCTCCTCATTTTTCTTCCAGAGACCAGGCTGTACGTTCCCATACTTGTGTCTTCTTTTCCTGCCCAACTTGCACCATTTGGTTCCTGCTGATTTAGCAGGAGGTTCTGTCCTTCCTTTAAGTAATATTAGCTGAGCATCTACTACATGTCAATGTCGTGAGGGGAGAATATCAAGGTGATGTAGAAGCAGCATCTGTGACGTCAGAGAACTCTGTCCCCAACTCTAAATCTATCTTCCCACCGTCCCCATGCTACGTGCTCTCCTTTTCTTCTTAAGGCAAAAACATTCAGAAATCCCAATTCAGTACTTGGGATTTTTAATTCCAAACATCCCCAAATTGTAAACAGACATGCTCTGATTATAACTATTCCAATTCCCTGGGTGTGTTTTTTTAATATATATACACGCTACCTAAAATCACATTTCTCCTCAATATTAAAAAATTAAGGTAAGCCACAACAAGATGTCTCCGCGCAATTTTGTATCACAGGTAAAAGAAAACCTTGTCGGTATGAAATCAGACAGTGTAAAATTCTCTCCCAGAGGAATCTGGCATTATTACATCCCCCATCAATCATGGTATTGTTTCTCCAACAACTGTATCAGATGCACCGTCCGGATATTGCTCTGTCATCCCACCAATTCAGCAGGGAAGTCAGATACCATTACAAACAATCTGAGCCCACAAGAATCTAAACTCTTCCAGGAGATTTCAAAGTCCTCATTCGTTTCCAACTAGTATCAACTCTATATTCCAGGACTATAGCACTGGGCATAACGGAATTTGACCTAAAAACTTAATGTATGACCTATACGTGTAAATTTATGAAAATACTCTATGAATTTGAACTAGACAATATAAAGAAAAGCTATGTACACATTATAATATAATAAAATTTATACTAAGAGCAATATGCTAATTAGACGGGGTGACCAGACATCTTCTGGACATCCGACTTCCTTCTGGACAGTTAGGGGGTGACAAGGTTGCCACGGAGGTTGTTGGAGGGGGGCAACCAGGCTGGCAGGGGGGGGCAGTTAAAAGGCGATCAGGCAGGCAGACAGGCAGGTGAGTGGTTAGGAGCCAGCATTCCCAGATTGCAAGAGGGATGTCCGAGGGGTCCCTGATTGGAGAGGGTGCAGGCCGAGCTGAGGGACCCTACTCATGCATGAATTTTATGCACTGGGCCTCTAGTATAGTATAATAATGAAATATATTATTAAGTGGCATATACTTTTAATCTTAACTTATCAAAAATTTATTCCTATTCTGGACCTTCCATTTAATGACAGGCAGTAATCCCACCCCTCACCCATATTCTGGCACATCTATCTAGGCACTGTTCTAACTACCCAGGATATAAGAAATAGATGATATACTCATGGATCCAGCAATGCCTCCACTTTCTGAATTTACCTCTCTCTTATTTTTATTTTATTATTATTATTGCTGTTGTCGTTGTTGTTGTTAGAGATTTTTTTGTTTTTCTTCCATCAAATCCTCCCAATGTGGGGGGATAAATTACAAAACCAAGCTTATGCTTAAAGATAACTGGCTGAATTTTCAAATTGCCTTTTCTTAATCCCTTGTCCATTAAAAAACACTTCGCCTTCCCCTCTCTCCCCCACATATACACATGCTGAAAAGTTGACTCGGAAGATTTCAGTTTCTCTTAACGTTTTCCCTTTGTCCCTGCCCCTGCGAACCCACAGCAAGTGACTGAAGATCCTGCCTCAGCCCCGAGCAAAAAACGCCTGCAGTGCACCCACCTTATGAACCTTATTTATAATCCTCTGTAAATTTGCCCAAAAGTCATGAACTACATAATACTAATTCTTAGAGGCTGACATATTTCCCTGATCTTTCATGGGCCACATGGGGAAACAGTTTTCTCCTGATCTGAATGAAGAAGAAAAACAGTGATCCTAATCAACCATTTGCCCTTAGTGGCTTCCCCAAACAAATCTGGGAAAGCGCTTAAAGGCTTGGGAATAACCATGACCCTGCTTGATGCACTGTAATAACCCTACCTAATTATACTGATATAAAAACTAATTGGAAAGATAGCAAATGTCAGGGTAAGATGCAAATCGTAGGGTGTTAATTGCTGAACAGGTGCTGGAATAGAATTAAATGAGCATTCTGATTAAAATAGTGGAGGAAACAAATGTGGACCCCCAGTACAAACTTGGCCATGTGACTTCTTTCCATCCCACTAGGAAAAGGTCATAGTGCTACGACCTCTGTTTTGGGATGGGTGGACCAAAAAGAGAATAGTGACCGAAGAAGAAAAAAACAATCTAGCACCAATATCAACAGGACTTCTAGAATGGATGGCTTAGTTTGAGCCCCAGAGACAGGCAGTGGGTTTCAAGAGTTCTTAGATACAGAGATAAGCTTGAATAGAATCAATGCTCACTCCCCCCTCCCCAGCCACAAGTGCCCTTCCACCTTGAACCCAAAATACCCCTCGTCCCCCTAACAGTGCCCCAGTGCCAAATGCTCTAGCTGTTCATTGCACATTTGTGAGTTGACCAAGTGCTTGATTGATTAAGTGACTCAATAAGCTGAGGCCGTGTGAGAGGTGTGGCATTGGAGTGGGCCGCCATGAACACAGAATTCAGCAGAAGCTCCCATTGCTATAAGGTGGTCATTCTTATTGCAAATGGTATTTATTGATCCTCTAGCTATCCAAACTTTAAATGGCATCTATAAGGGCGATCTTCTCCTTAGCCCCTGATATCAGTGAAATACTTCAGAAACCCCTGGTGCCTTGCTCAAGCTCTTGGCCAATCATCATTAGATTTCCTGACACGTGGCAAGCCTGGACCAACAGCCCCTTCATGCAGAGTCTTTCAAGAGAGAAGAGACCCCGGGAACAGCAGCTGCAGGTGATGCCAGGTGACACTAGGAAGCAGTTTCTAAGTTCCGACCTGATATAGTCCCTTCCCAGAGCCACAACACCCTCTGCCGAGGAAAGCCCTACTAGGCCCCCCACCAGAAGAAATGCTCTGTGTGAAGGCATTTATTAACCTTCTCCCCAACATACTACCGCAAGTAGCCAGAAGGGGGCTATTCCATTTCCAGGTAGGACGCTACAGCTGAAATGTTCTTTTCTCCCGGTAGTTTGCAGCTCTTTGAGATTTATGATGCCAGAAACCTAAATGTGCAGGGAGGGTGAGGCGGCACAGTCCGGCCCTGTTTCTCTGGTATCTCTCACTCCTCCCTGGCCCTGGGTAGAAGACCAATACACTTACTGTGCCCTTTCCCCAGTGTCTGCAAACTGCACACCATTCTGCCTACTTACATTTGGTTTTGGTGATTTAGACTAGCAGCAGGAGGAGAGACAGCAGCAACGTTAAGTCTTCTAACTCAGACCTATGTTTACTAAAGTTAGAGGGGGGGTGGCTGATCAACTCAGTCTGATTCCTTTTATTTTTTTTTCTTTGCATTTAATCAATTTTGCTTCTATTTATACTGGGCAAAAAAAATAATAATAATAACAATATGATGGTTCCATTAGATAATGCTTTCAACTCAGCAACCCAATTTCCAAGTGCAGCGGAGCGCCCGGACGCTGTCCGGGGGAACTGTGGCTACAGGAGGCACGGATGAGATTTCACCTTGTTTGTTTATGCTTTTATAAGGACACTGAGAATAATAATAAAACAGGATGGGAAAGAGAAAAATTCTGCTCCGGCCTAGAGATCGGTGGGTATAACCTCCCAGTTCCTTCCTCGGCTTTGATCTTCAGAAACGCTCACCCTCTCTTGTTCGCTCTCTCTTTAAGGAACAAAAATAAACTGTCTCCTGAGTAATAAAGTCAAGACACTTGCCAGTAAAAATTGGTTAAGGCCATCACTTCTGAAGGTCAAATGAGTTTGAGACAAGCTGTCACGGGGGATCGGCCGTTCAGCACATTTCGTTAAATGGTTAAAAATAATAAAAAATAATGACAGCCGTTGAGTTATTTTTTTTAAAAAAAAAAAGGGGGGGGGGAAGAAAAGAAAAGAAAGCAAAGAAGTCGGAGAGAAAATGAGAGAACCAGATGTCCTCGCAGGAATGCTGGGAAACCATAAGAGGAAGATTTCTCCCACCCCAAACAAAAGCTTCCCCAAGGATCCTTTTGAGACTCTGTCAGTATCCGATGACGATGCGGCATCGTATATCTTTTTTGTGTGTGTGTTTCGACGGGAGTTTCTCTTATTATTTATTTCATTTTAACAAAGAAGACACGATGGGGGAGATGTGTGTGAAAGGATGGCAACCCACATTGACCCCAGGGCAAGCCTTTCCCCAGCTCCCCCGTGCAGCCGCCCTGTGAAAAGATGCCAAAGCCACCAGCAGCGGCGTTGCTCCAACCCTAGGCTGGACTAGACAGAAGCCGGCCTCGCACTCATGACACCACCGATGGAAGAGAGGAGAAGAAGATACCGCAATCTATCCGGGTTCCAAAGGAAGACCCTGCTTCTCATAACATACAGCCTGAGCAGGCCGGAGCTAAAAGACTCCCGAGATGCAAATGTGCTCGCTCTCGGGGGAGCCTCCGTGGCTCCAAAAACAAACTTGGAATCCACGCTGACAGCGCACCCGGTTCCGGTTTTGTCACCGCCTCGCACAGAGCGAGCGGGCAGCCAGGCCTGCGGCCTCCTGCGGCCGGCTTGCCTGCACCGGGCTCCGCTCACCCACGGAACCAAAGGAGCCTCTGTGCCAAGGGATGCTTTAAAACTCCAGTGCGGCCACGGCGGGACTCGAGTTCCAAGTCTCGCTCGTTGCCAGTGACAATTAGAACAATCTGAAAATGTTTCTCCCGGAAAAAATACCCCTTTTTTTGTTGTAACAGGGGTACAAACGCCAGCCAATCTCTCTTGGCACCCGGAGCTGTAAGAAGTGCTTTCACCGTGCCACCTCTCCACAAAAACGCCCTCAATGAGCGTCCTCCAAGGACCAGCTCTGAAAAGGGGTTTCGCGTATCAGGTTAATGCATGCTCTTGGCACGGCCCAACTTTTGCACCAAGGCTCTGGGGTATGGGGTGATAAGAGCCAGGTTCTGTTTGTTAACGATAAGGCAATTATTTCTTTGGTACTTCATAGGGAGGGGAGAAAATCTTACAGCAAAGATTCAAACAAGGGTCCCCAGGGAGACAACGGGACTCGTAGGTTGGAAAAGTTTTTTTTTTTTTTCCTTCACAGGAGCAAACAAATGAGCCTTGGAGAGCAACAGAACGGCTAAGACAAAGTTACCGGCAAACACGCTGGCAGGCGGCTCCCGCACAAGTCCTCGTAAGGCAGGGAGGGGAGGACAGGCATCCAGGGGAAGGAGAGACACACAAAAAAGGACGCACCTCAAATGAGAGAAAAGAAGACAGAGAAAAGGAGGAAAGAACCAGAGAACCAGAGTGGGGGTGAAAGTAGAGAGGCAGAACGAGAACAAAGGGGTGGTGACAGGATGAGGGAGAAGAAAGGGCCCACGGTGTCACCGGTGTCACTTCCAGTGTGTTTGGAGAGTGAAGGGGATCGAGAACGTGGATGAGTGAACATTCCGTCTTTATTTCGCTTACCGCGAACAGAGACTTAGCATTTCCTTTCGTTTTAAATATAGGCAAGCCCCAAGGATGTGATTGACCCATAGGTTTCCCTGGACTGCCAAGAGATTCACGGTAAAAAAAATAAAAATCAAAGGGGCCCTAACCGGTTTGGCTCAGTGGATAGAGCATCGGCCTGTGGACTACAGGGTCCCAGGTTCGATTCCGGTCAAGGGCATGTGCCTTGGTTGTGGGCACATCCCCCGTGGGGAGTGTGCAGGAGGCAGCTGATTGATGTTTCTCTCTCATCGATGTTTCTAACTCTCTGTCCCTCTCCCTTCCTCTCAGTAAAAATAAATCAATAAAATATATATTTTTTAAAATAATAATAATAAAAATAAAAGGAGGGTAAGAACTCCAAAACCCTGGCAATGTGTTAGGCATCCCTTCCCTTTGCAGGTGTAACATGTCAGAGGATAGGGGTACATGTTTTACAGTTTGAGAAGGAGACCCTTCCATTCACTCCCTCGGTTGGGCTCTCCGTAGGCCAAGGGCTCCTGGCCTTCCCGGAACTCTCTAACGTGCAACAAGCCTGGGCTTCAGACGCCAGGGAGCTTCAAGGAGACTTTCTCAAGGTCATCCCATCTGACTAGCAGCTGAGGTCAGTTCCACAGCGCCGCAGGGCAGGCACGCAGGTTTTTCTGACACCACTCTGCCCCGCTGGTTCCCACTAAGCTCTGCAAAACTCAGAAAAGGGTCGGCTGTGCCTCCCGAAGAAGCCTGTCACTGAACCCTCGTGTTAAGTTCCCTGCGAGGGGAACACAAACAGGAGAGACCAAGATGTCCTACAGACGAAATAGATCTCAAAACAACCGCTCATTCCTCCTTGTCCCGGCCTTCCTGTCCCAGGGCCACACACATTCTGTTGGAGGGCAGGCTAGTATCCAGAAGCCACCGGACCGTTGGCCTCAGAACCTATCAGGAAACCTGCTAGCGACGGCCCTTCACAGATAGGGCTGGGCGCGGCTGAGCCGTGCCCGGGGAAATTCCCACCTGCATCACAGGTCGGCCCAGATGGTAGAAACCATATAAGCTCACCCAACTGCTCTTTCTGCTCTGGCTCCAGATACTTAGGTTTCGTGCGGAACCTGGGCCTGTTGCAGGAGTTTCTAAGCCAGAGCCTCCCTCTCCCCCATGCAGCAAGGAGACCTTAGACCTTGACTTGAGGCTCGCAATGTGCCGGATTGGATTGGAAATATTCAGAATATCATACTCATAGCCTCCTGTCTGACCCGGCGCTAAGGGAGGGGAAGCATGCGTTTTTAGGGTGGTGCCAATTTTGAAAACTTCTCTCATCTAAAGATGGGAATGTTTTAAAAGACAGGCGAGGGCTTCTCAAAGAGAATCCCACAGCTTCACTTGCTCCTGAGAGAAGGAACGTGTCTACCTAACAGGAGCCGGCCATCGTGTGGCAAAGCTCAGGCACAGGATAGGTTAAGCCCCAACCAAAACCACACATGGCTTCCCTCACTGTCTGGTTAGTTTGCTTCCGGTCTCCGTGATGGGAATTAGACCATTGCTTTAAAAAGTCAGAAGCTCTGTAAAAATAGAGGATTCTTGCTTCCTGTCGTGACCAAGTATTAAACACAGTGCACACCTAATGGCTCCACCCCTTCCCAGGGAAGAAGCTTTAGGAACAATAAAATCCCAGCCAACTTGCCGTGTTTGGGTTTGGAGGTCTCATTATGGGCTTGCTGATCCAACACAATTTACAAGCTCAATGGACTCCACTCGAAGTGGCAACCGCCAGCCCGGGGTTGTAAACAGAACACCTACAGTGAAGCCAGAATTTCATCCTTCATCAGGGAAGGAGAAGAAGAAGAAGAAGAAAGGGAGGACTGAGGAGAAAGGCACAGGGTCCAAACTGCTCAGGGAAAAGCTTCTGACTGCCTGTGTGAGAATCAAAGGTAGACGCCCCACTAGACATGCGAGGCGAGGGAGCCTAAAACCAATGGCAGGAAGTAAAAAGAAAGGTGAACAAAAGAAGAAGAGGCAGATGGGGACAAGGGGACAGGGTAGGATGGCAGGTATCTGCCACCTCTTTTTTTTTTTTTTTTTCTTTTTTCTTTTTTTCTTAATAGGTTGACTGGACATGAAACCAAACTTTCAAAGTTAAGTTTCTTTTTTTGGGGTTCACTAAATTACCTGGATAGATGCCTCAGCGTGGTTATCCTTCACCTTGTGACTCAACATCTGGATGATAAAATGCATTAGCCACTCCACATTTACTTGGGCAAGCATCAAGTGGACGGTTAGCGTTAAATCGAAGCCAAGTCTGGCTCTTGTTCAAACGTCAGCCAAGACCAGGCCGGGAGAGGGGAGCTTCCCCTTTACCTCTAACTTCGCGCAATTTATCACTTGGGCCTAAACAATCCCACATGTTGGAGGCGCTGAGGAGGGCGGCTTCGGGAACGCTGAACAAAGGCTCGCAGGGAAGTCAGAATGAAAGTGAGCAGGAGACAGACAGCAGACACTAAGCACAAGCAAGAGGGGAGGCGACAAGTCCATAAAACAGGGTCTAGACAGAGCATGAGACCAAGGCACTGAGAGGTGAGAGAGAGAGAAAGAGAGAGAGAGAAGCCTGAGGAGGGGGTTCTGGGCAGAAAAACTGGCAAAGATGAGGGGACAAAAACAATGCCGGGATTTCTGCTCACCTAACCATGGTCCAATGGATCTCCTAAGTGTGAATGCACTTCCATACAGACCAGAAAAGGATTTCTACCGCGTGAAGTAGGAGAGGAAAGACAACAACACTAAAAGGGAAGAAAGGAGGGCTTGCTAATTGGCTCGGGGGCCAGTGGCTTGGGGCCTTTCACACATCATCTCTCTCCACCCGGCTGAGGCAGCCCGGCTTCCCTATTCTTCAGATAAGAAACCAGGATTCAGAGAGGGTTTTCAGATAAAATGCAGGATGGCCCCGTCAAACTGACAACAAATCATTTTTTCAGTGTAAGTATATCCCAAATATTGTATGGGAAAGACTTCTCCTGAAAAATGTATTGTGTGTTTTTTATAAGGAATTCATATTTACCTGGAACACACTTATTCGTGTTTATGTGATATTTAAGTTTAACTGGGCATCCTATAATTTTATTTGCTAAATTGGCAACTCCAGATCCATGAGAATGAATGAATGGGTGAAACGTGCATGGGCCAGAAATAGTCAAACCCAGATCTGAAGCCAGATTTTACTACAGTCATTATCACACTACAGGAAGAACAGCCACTTCAAGGACTCAACCCACATGTCATAAATCTGTGTTCAATGTACAACCTTACTTCTAAAGAAAGACAAAGCCTTTCCACAGGAGAAACTGGCTGTGTGCAAAATTGCAGCTTAATGTGAAATAAAAGCCTATCAGCGTGACCCGTGGCATAGGCAGCAATCCTGTCAGAAGCTTTGCAGTTCAACCCAGGCCAGGTAGCTCAGTTGGTTTGAGCTTTGTCCCCATTGAACCCGAGATTATGGGTTCAATCTTCAGTCAAGACACATGCAAGAATCAACCAATGGCTCTAGCCGTTTTGGTTCAGTGGATAGGGTGTAGCCCACAGAGTGAAGGGTTCTGGGTTCAATCCTGGTCCTGATTGGGACTCATGTGGGAGGCAAACAATTGATGTATCTCACATCCATGTTTCTCTTGCTGTCTCTGCCCCTCTCTTCCACTCTGTCTAAAAATCAATTGAAAACTATCCTCAGGTAAGGATTAAACACACACATACACATACACACACACACACACACACACACACACACACACACACACAAAGATTAATCAATGAATGCATAAATTCATTTGGAAAAACAAATCTATGTTTCTCTCTCTCCTTTCTCTCTCTCTCTCTCTCTCTCTCTCTCTCTCTCTCTCAAAATCGATTAAAAAAAAGAGGAGGGGGAGCTTTGCAGTTCAGCAACAACATATTCAATATGACTGCTACCTTTTTTAATAAAAATATATTTTATTGATTTTTTACAGAGAAGAAGAGAGAGGGATAGAGAGTTAGAAACATCGATGAGAGAGAATCATCAATCAGCTGCCTCTTGCACACCCCCTACCGGGGATGTGCCCGCAACCAAGGTACATGCCCTTGACCGGAATCGAACCCGGGACCTTTCAGTCCACAGGCTGATGTTCTATCAACTGAGCCAAACCAGTTTTGGCATGACTACTACCTTTTATCCTGCCCTTACCTGCATAGACCATGTTAGTTTTGTCCTGGGAACTAAAGATCTTGTTTCTAATCCCATTTGGGTCTTTGACATGACCCCTCTTCAATTGTGTGTTCTCACCTGAAATGTGGGGTGACAGCCCCACTGGATAACTAAAATGGGTCCTTTGCATAGGTTTAAATTAATCAGGAAAATGTCCCATGCAATTGTGCAGAGCTGGACCCCAAACAAACAAAAAAGATATCCCTTTGTCTCCATAGTGACCCACCTCAAAGCTTCACTGGAGGGATTAGGTGTGGATAACAGCATTCAGAGGTATAGTGGCCCTGAACATACCGCCCTTTAGTGAGTTCTCTTTTTTAAAAGTCTTGGCATCCTATAGGCCATAAAATACGGAGGTGTTAACCTCAAAGAGCTGGCCTGAACCCAGTGGTTCCATCTCTGCAAATTCTTCTATTCCTGCCGTCATATCAGTGGGATTAGGAATTTCTCCCTTATTTCCTTCCCAAAAGCTCCTGTTATGTGGGAGCATTTGCACCCTTTCTCCCCATGTCTGGCTTCCTGGTGGTCTTGAGGGATCTGAGAAAGTTTGCCTTCAGTGGAGACTGAGTTTAGAACCAAACTTCGTGGAGGACATTCATTTAATAGATTACCTGGTCCAGACTGATGAAATGCTGACTCCTTGTAGTTTTGGGTCTGGTCTGCCTGACTTGCTTTGAACCTCTTTGTCACCCAACCACTTTCCTCTCTAATCAGTGCTCCTTCAGAATGCAATTTTAGATAAAGCAACAAAGAACTATTCTTGCAATCAAGACATAATCTAGTCAAGTTTTAGTGGGTAGAACCCTAAATCTATATAAGTCATCTCTGGGTAACTTGGAATATGTGTCCTATTTCCCAACCACTTGTCTTTTAGCCTTTTGGCCAAGTCAAAAATAATCCTAGAAGAACTTATCCATCCCTGTTTGCTCAAATAGAAATAGAAAGAAAATAACTGTTCTAGAAGGTTCTCTCTGATGAACACATAGTCTTATCAATTTTTCCCAAGCTCTGTGTCTTCTGTTTCCCAGAAAGCCAGCCACATAATTTTGCAAAGAGTTACCTTTCCCAGAAACAAATATCTACTTCTTATTTCCAGCATAGCACAATTTCAGAGCACTGTTCTTACTTTCCTCTTAACTCATCCACTTCCTGGCAAATTGCTATTTAATCACATCACAAATTTTATTAGGAAGAAGCTGGAAGTTGAAGCATACCATCATCTGCTCTGGGTAATCCCATACATCCAGTTAGCCCTCTGATTTTCACTGGGAATTAATCCAGAGGAATCTACACAAGCATTCTGAATGAGAGAATGCTAGAAAAAGTGAACCCGTTTTTGTCTTTTCTCTCTCTCTTTTTTTAAGAACTACTTCTAAATCCAAGAACTACTTGGATTCTGCCCTCTGAGTTTCTCCTTTCTAACAAACATCCAGGCTACTAAAAAATTCACAGATTGCCAGATGGTACAACAGCAGTTCTTTGCAAAGGATCTGAGCTTTCCAGTGAACAAAGGACGCGTACTCATGGGGACAAGTGGCAACATAAGCAAAAGATTTAGAGTGGTGAGTGTATTAGAGGAAGGAAGTGGGCTATGGAGAAGTGAGAAAATGGGCCTTTCACCTCCAGCAACTGGTATTTGGCCGGAAGAACATCCCAACCACTGGTGGTGGTAGGAAAAGATATATTCAAAAGAAGTTAAAAGAAACTAGTTCAGAAACTGGGATATTTTTATAGGAAGTCACAAAATGTGAAGTCTGTGCCCATATTCCCAGTTCCTGATAGTATAGGGTGATGGAAATAATATCCAAATTTTGGCAGATAAACTGATAAATTCCCAAAAGTGCCACAAGTAGAAGAGGAAGAGGAAGAGGAAGAGGAAGAGGAAGAGGAAGAGGAAGAAGAAGAAGAAGAAGAAGAAGAAGAAGAAGAAGAGGAGGAGGAGGAGGAGGAGGAGGAGGAGGAGGAGGAGGAGGAGGAGGAGGAGGAAGAGGAAGGGAAAAAGAAAAGCATTCGTGAACTATTGTGACATCTTCCTAATAGTTTTCTCTACTTCTGTTCTCCATTTTCCAAATCATCCTCAAAGTTCTCTCTTCAAAATATTGACTTGACCATCTCACTACTCAAAACTCCTTGATGTCTCCCCATCACAAACAAAACAAAGTCAAAATGCTTTTGTATGGGCATGTAAAATCTTCCAAAATCAGAATCCAGATAATCTTTCCAACTTCTATTCCTCCTTCACACATATCCATGCACTTCTATAACTGAAAGCAGATTTAGAAAATCCTTTTCTTTCTACATGCATTTTTCTACACACCTTCATGCTCTTAGAATGCCCTTTGACCTCAACTGTGTATGTCCAAGTTACAGCCATCACCCTATACACCTCTTCTTAGATTAAAAGCATCTGCCCACTTCAGATCTTCCAGAATTTTTTTCTTCACCTCTTTTATGACACTTTTTATAGTGCATTGCACTTATTTTAGCAACCCCCCTGGTTTTCCAACTGAACTATATGCTCTTGATGAGAAAGCTTTGTGCTTCGTCAATCTTATTATCTCTAAGAGCACCTTGCAAAGTCCATGACATAATAAGTCCTCAGTAAATACTGAGTGCCGCCTGCCTAGTGTTGCTTAGTATTTGAGCATCAACCCAGGAACCAAGAGGTCATGGTTTGATTCCCCATCAGGGCACATGCCCAGGTTTCGAGCTCCATCCCCAGTAGGGGGTGTGTAGGAGGCAGCCGATCGATGATTCTTTCTAATCATTGATGTTTCTTTCTCTCTTTTCTCCTTCCTCTTTCTGAAATCAGTTTTAAAAAGAAAACATATAAAAAATTAATATTGAGTGACTAAATAGATTCATTCTGCCTTCCAACTCTAAATATCTGTTTTTGGCATTACTTTATACCTACCTGCTACTGGGGAGTATGATGCCAAGCAGTTGTCAAAAACAAGTAGTTATAGCCCTACCCAGTTTTCTCAGTGGTTAGAGCATCAGACCTTGGACTGAAGGTTAGCAAGTTCTATTCCAGTCAAGGGCATATCTTGGTTTCAGGCTCGATCCCTGGTCAGGACTTATGCATGAAACAACCAACCTATGTGTCTCCCTACATCAATGTTTCTCTCTGTGTGTCTCTCCCCCTCCATTCTACTCTCTCTAAAAGTCATCTAAAAATCATTGGGAGAAAAATATCCTCAGGTAAGGATTAACAACATTGACAACAAAAAACAAAACAAGTAGTTACAGAAAAGGCCCTATATGAATTGACAAAGGACTCAATTATCCAAACTCTTTGATACTTAGCAGTCAAGATTAATCTGCCAACTTATTTTCTGAGTGCCTGTAATTACCCAAGCCACTGGGCAGACACTGGGGGAGATACAGAATAATAATTGCTATGATTTTTTGAAAGCATCTATTCCATCATGCACTATGTGGGCACCTTACATACATTAAAGTATTGCTATAACAACTCAACATTATCATATAGCTAATAAATATTAGAGTCCACTTAAATGACCTGTGATATCAAACATTCAAGAATCACAATATAGCCCTAACCGGTGTGGCTCAGTGGATAGAGTGTCGGCCTTCGGACTCAAGGGTCCCAGGTTCAATTCTGGTCAAGGGCATGTACCTTGGTTGCAGGCACAGACTCAGTAGGGAGTGTGCAGGAAGCAGCTGGTCGATGTTTCTCTCTCATCAATGTTTCTAACTCTCGCTATCCCTCTTCCTTCCTCCCTAAAAAACCAATAATATAAATATTTTTTAAAAGAATTATAATATAGTTGGGAATGTAAGGACAGTCTAAATAGGTAAAAACAAACAAAACTAAGACTCATACATCCTAATCAGAGCAAGCACATGTGACAAGCATCAAGTGAAAAGACTTTGGCTACAAAAATAGATATCTTGCCCTGGCCAGATGACTCAGTTGGTTGGAGCATCATTTCATTCACCAAAAGGTTGTGGGTTTGATTCCTGGTCAGGGCACATACCTAGTTTGTGAGTTTGATCCCTGGTCAGGATGTGTATGAGAGCTAACCGATCACTGTCTCTCTCTCACATTGATGTTTCTCTCTCTTGCTCCCTTCCTCTCTGTCTAAAAATCAATTTAAAAAAACAACAACATATTCTGAGGTTAAGATTTAAAAAAAACAAAACTAATGTTTTGTTTTGTTTTAAATGAATATCTTTGAGAAGATAAAATTAGAATGAGGTCTTTAAAAAGGGATATGAGATATACTGGCAGAGAGTTTGGGTTGGATATTCCAAATAGAAATAATGGTGTTACAAAGAGAGAGAAGTTGAAATATTTAAGGTCTGTTTGATGGAACAAACATTTTTATTCTATTTGGATTCGCAGAGAAGAGCTAGAAAGCTGGAACCTGTCTATGGTCCACTTACCTAGTCTTCAGAACACTTCTCACAGTTTGTAAAATCATATTTCTTTGTATGATTTGTTAAGTTGTCAACTCCATAGGAATAGGAATCATACCTGTTCTGTTCCCTGGCTGTGCCTGTCAGTAGCAGGAGTTCAGAAATATTTGCTTAATTACTGAACACAGAAAAAAATTACTAAATCAGTGAATGATGGTGTGAACCAATGTATAGATGACTAAGTTAGTTTGTTTCAAATCCTAAAGCTCTGTGAGTTTAGGAAGACTGTTCATTCAAGTAGGGGAACTGTAATTCTTCAAGACTAACCCAACCACAGAAGTGAACATCATAACTTCTCGGCACCACCTCTTTAACCAGAAAGCAGAGAGTCCTTTTTTCAAAGGAGTTCCATCTTGTTTTGACCACTAGGCTCAGGCTGTCACCAAGTGAAGTACTTCAACCCAAAAGGACATTTTTTTTCTTCACTAGCAAGCAGAAGAGTCCTTCCTCTTATACCTATGTCTCCTTGAAATGACTGAGAAACTAGCAAAGGTTTTACCAGAAAACAAAGGAAGGAGAATATGAAAGAATCATTCACTTCGGATAGATAATTTGTGTTTTCAGTGAGAAAATCTAAACCTTCCCTATGGGAATGGAATTTTCACTAAAAAAAAAAAAAAAAAATTGCCTGGGGCCAGGCTTTTGTAGACTCTTCACAGCACTGGGCTCCCCCTCTGCTGAAGATGGGGAGTCTGGGCAGAGGAGGCACATATTAATAGGTTCCGTAAATTATTGATGAGCAAAGATGATGAATTAGCATGCCTGACACCCAAACCTGGGCCCTCAGCTAGAATTGGAGAATTTAGAGCTGGAAAGTAATGTTAAGATCACCCATTAATCCAAAGCACTTCATTTGTAGCCAGGGAATCGGAGGGCCCAGGAGGCAGCTCCGACCTGTGCAGCATGAGGAGCTAGTTAGTGAATGATCTGGGGCCAGGGCAGGTGTCTTGAACCTAGTCCAAAGCCATTTCTACTTCACCGTGATGCCTCTCTGACTCACTGGGAACTGATATTTCAACTGTCACCCAGTTGAATGTGGCTTGTACAGTCTCAGAGTAAATGACACTCTGGGGACAAATGGTACCCACCACTTCCCAAAGAGCAGACCCCTCTCTCACGTCCCTATCGGGAGTTCTTCTAGGCCAGTGGTCTGCAAACTCATTAGTCAACAGACCCAAATATCAACAGTACAACAATTGAAATTTCTTTGGAGAGCCAAATTTTTTAAACTTAAACTTCTTCTAACGCCACTTCTTCAAAATAGACTCGGCCAAGCAGGTATTTTGTGGAAGAGCCACGCTCAGGGATCAAAGAGCCGCATGTGGCTCGCGAGCCTCAGTTCGCCGACCACAGTTCTAGACCATGCTCACCAGGTCTTTCCCTTCTTCAACAACTCTACATTCTGGAAAACTTTTTCTTCTCAACTTCCACCCATTGTCTAAACTCCAACTTCACCACTGAAACTAGCCATGTGACTTTGGCCAAACTACCTAACTCCTTGAGACTTACTCTTTCCTCTGTAAAATTGAGAATTTTCTCAACCATTGAAGATTAATTAAGATTATCTCATATAAATTTCTTATTACAATGCCCAGCATACAATAAATACCAATTAAAATGTTAGGCAAATGTTGAGTACTGGTCTTATCCAATCTCCTCAGAGACAGAATTCTTCGTTCAGGAGATGTCATTACTAGTGTATCTGACTTGTCCATTTCTGGGGAAAGGGAATAAATAGGAATGAAAACCAGCCTGTTCGGCCTGCAATGGCAGGAGTCTGCTGGGCTTTGTGGACATAAACCTCACCAAGACCTCGGTACTCTCCAAATAGTTTCAATGCTGAAAGAGACGGTGGGGTTACAAGCAGAATTTATGCCACAAATCTAGAACAGATTAATGTAGATTTCATTTTATAAAGTAACAAAAGGAAAAATGCCAGGGTTCAGGATTAACACATGCAAAGTCAATCAGGGCTTTACTCTGCACAGTTATCTTCCGGGATTTCCCGCCCCACAAATAACTCTTCCTGGGGTTAAGTGGAGTTAACTGGAGAGAGGAATAACCCAGAGGGAAGAGGATTTAAGCGTGTAGGACAAGGTAGTTGGTGAGGCAGAGAAAGGCAGGAAGGGGATAAGGTAGAAAACAGGGGAACTTAAACAAGAAGCCTGGACCAGAGGGGAAAGCATCAGGTGAAGATGCCTACCAACATGACGGCAGGAGAGAATGTCATCTAAAAAAATGAGTCATAGCCCTACCTAACCTGTTTGGCTCAGTGGATAGAGGGTAGGCCTGCGGACTCAGGGGTCCCAGGTTCCATTCTGGTCAAGGGCATGTACCTTGGTTGTGGGCATATCCCCAATAAGGAGTGTGCAAGAGGTAGCTAAATCAATGTTTCTCTCTCATTGATGTTTCTAACTCTCTATCCCTTTCCTTTCCTCTTTGTAAAAAAAATCAATAAATATATATTTTTTAAAAGTCATACTCATTAGGACGGCAACTATAAAAATAAACAACACCTAAAAACAAGAAAATACCAAGTAATGTGGATCTGTAGGGGAATTAGAACCTGCACTGTTGGTGAAAATAAGAAATAGTGTAGCCACAATGGAAACAGTATGGCAGTGGCAGTTCCTGGGACCACCATATGATCCAACAATTCTACTTCTCGGCATATACCAAAAAAAAAAAAAATTGGAAACAGAGAGACATTTGTCTACCCATGCTCATAGCAACATTTTTCACAGTGGCCAAATTCTGACCCATGCTACAACATGTAGGAACCTTGAAGGATATGATGCTAAGTGAAATAAGCCTGTCATAAGAGGACAAATACTACATGGCTCCATTTATAGGAGATATTTATAGGAGTCCAATTCACAAAGGCTGGAAGTAGAATGGTGGTTGCCAAAGGCTGGGAAAAAAGGGGAATGAGGAGTTGTGCTTTAATGGTGGCAGAGTTTCAGTTTTGCAAGATGAATAGAACAGAGATGGATGGATGGTTGTGGTTGCACCACAATGTGCATACATTTAATAGCTCTGAACTGAACAGTTGGTGAAGATGGACAGTTTTATGTTGTGTGTATTTTACCACAACTAATTTTTTAAAAAGAGGAAGATAATATCAGGGAAAACCCCTTATGGGCAACCAAACACTGAACATTTCTGAGTAAACCTTTTGAATGAGAGTTATTCTGTTGTTTATTTGGCTTCTTGAAAAAGAAAATGAACAAAAACACATCAGTACTTAAAATGGCCCCCATGGGAACAGAGCTTAGAAATATAGGAGACCCATGTCTCGAGGCAAAAGACTGGGATATGTAGCATGTGAAAAATAGGTTGGAACTACTCTTTTAATAGGAAATATACTACCACTGTGCACATGGGCAGGGGTAGCCTCCAAAGATTCAAAAAGAAACACTGCCCTGCCTGCTCACCTGACTTGTAATGGGGCTGCAAGTACAGAAACCATAAGGACATTTTCCTGCCTCACATCAATGAGACTGTCCCTACAGTCCTCTTCTCGGGGGCCACCATGTTTTCCTGAGCCCCAGAGAGTCTGTAGAGGTGCAGAAGCTCTCAGAGAGAGAAGAGGGTTTGAGCTAGTACAAACCATGAGCTAATACAACCCGTGAAAACCAAGGTTGAATTAGAGCTTCCCTCTGAAACCACAAAATGTAAATCAGTATGAGCCTTTTGTGAAATTTACCACACATAGGACTTTATGGGTAAGATTTAGGTGGATGACCACAGTAAGAATTCTGTTTTCACTGTTGCTTTTGTTTTGGTTTGGTATGTTTTGTTGAGTTTTCTCCAGATAGGGACTTTGGAATTTGGAATTTTACATTAAAAGTTAATAAGTCCCCCCCCCCACACACACACACACTTTATGCACACACACATCCTATATAATAAAAAGGTGATATGCAAATTGACCGTAATAGCAGAACCACCAGAACAACCACTGGACCAGTCACTATGAGGTGTACTGACCACCTCTTGATCCCTTTCCCTGGCCCTGATGGCCACCCGCTGCAGGGGTGGGGCCCGAAAGCTGGTGGGGGTAGGGGGGTGGGGGAGGAGTGGAGACAGCCAACCTCTTGGTCCCTTCCCCCATCCATCAGGCACCAAAGACCCGATGGGAAAAGGGAAACCAAGGGTGGGTGGCAGCGGAGGGGCGGGGAAGATGGCCCTGATCATAGGCCGGGCCTAGGAACCATACCTATGCACAAATTTTGTGCACCAGGCCTCCAGTTTATTATGCTCAAGGCTATGATTCACAGCAAGTGCTGCTGGCCTGGCTTTGGGAGAGGGGTGTGGCTACCCAAGAGTTTACAAAAGCATGCTGAAAAGACAACTGAAAGTAAAAATTAAATGTATATTTCTAGAGAGATCAGTCAGGGAGTAATTTAGTGGGGAAAAAGAATTCCCAGTCTGGGGCTAAGTCTTAGGAAAGGGAGAACTAAGTCTCTATGGGGGCATCCTATTGAAAAATCCAGTAATATTCAATTAAGGGGTCACAAGGTAGCAAAAGCTTTTTTTTTTCTTTTTTTTTTCTTTTTTTTTCTTTTTTTAGTATTTTAAGCAGCCTGTTAGAAACTGACTATCTACTCAGGGTGCAGTCACGTGGGCTAAGTGAAAGGTCAAGTTGTTTTCTGGCTGAGCTGGAAGTCTATCATGTCAGTGGGTAACATGACATAGCATGTCTCACCAGGACCAAAACATCTGATCGGTCATCAAGGGCATTTCTGGGATGAGATTCTTCCTTCCCATTCCAGTACAGGTCTTTGATTATTGAAAATGGATTTACAGCTAAATTACCACTTGCTAAAAGGTTTGGCAGGCAAACTTTTGCACAACCCTGGACTCACCAAGGGAAAAAAATAAAGAAGTCTTGGGTGATGAAAAGTTGGGGAGCCACTCTTGAGCCTCCTCGTCCCCTCCCCCAAACAGGCACAATTCTGGGGAGTAAAGTTCCCTGGGGCCAGAGTGGAGCGTGCCTGTTGTGTGAGAAAACTCAGGGAGAGACAGTGTAAATTAACTGCATCTGGCCAGGCTGTGAAAGGAGGGGGAGGATATAATTAGTTGGCATTGTCGGAACAAGGGCAAAGAAGAGAGTCCTATGTTTACTCAGAGAAAATCCAAAATAGACTACCCTGCTCTCATTTGGAGTGCATGGCTGATGTCAACATCTCCAAGTCAGTAGGTATTGAACCCAGGGACCAGCTGCACAGCTCAACCAAACCTCCGAGGACACCCATCCCTCCTTCAACAAATGGAAACCTGGCTGCATTCACTTTTGCTTCCACAAATGAAGGGAAGAAGGCTAAGGCACACCGAAAAGACAGTCAACAGCAAATAAAACAAGATTCTGGTGAAGGGAGAACCTCTTCCAACAAAAGACCTACAATGAGCAAAACAAATAAATGCATCTGTTTATGATAAAATGCTTTCTCTGAAAACCTGGTACTGATCAATTTACAGTACCCTTTCGTATGTTATGTGTGGACACGAAACATTTCGGAAGTGACACATATTTCAAGTGATGCAGAGACGTCACTGGGTTGTTTTCTTGGCAGTAAAAGTAAGTACCATAGTCATATAAAGCTCCATAATACAACAGCCAAAATGCAGTTTCCACCTCCTCAGAAGAATTTAAGGCATTCTAGCATCAACAACAAAGGCACCAAATATGAAAATATTTTCTCCCATAGATGCAAAAAGACTACTTTTTTGTATCTGTAGCATGTGTATTGCATTACAAGAAAACACAGCATATTCATCTCTATCTATGAGTACAGCTCTATGTAGTTACTTGCAGGAAGAGCTGCTGCTAAGCTCGGAGTCATTAGGATGTGTGCTTATGAGATGCAAGATGCAGGTGAGCATTTACAGGTTCGCCAATATTGCTAAAGCTGATCTAAGGGGTGTTTATTGCAAGAAAGGATGTAACAATGAGGGGGAGGTTAGAGAACCTTCCTAAAAGGATAGCAAAAGTCTGTGAAAAAGACTACCTAATGATTAGAAAGCTCGGGGTACACGCTGGAAGGACTGAACCTGTGTCTAGACTGCGCTTGTAGCCTTCAAACTCTCCCAGAGGATCCCAAAGCCATCCTGGGAAGCTGCGAATAGACGTCCCATGCAATCAGCACACCAACTCACATACATTAGGACAGAGAGGGCTGGGAGAAGGTGCTTGTGGCGGTGAGAGGAGGTAAGGACAACTGTTTCTCTAGTGCCAGCTCTGCTCCAACCAGCTGTGCGAACATGGGCGAGTCATGTCACCATTCCGGGGTTCAGTCTCTTCCTCTAGCAAATGGGAAAGATGGCTGACTCCAAAGAGCTCTGACAGCTCTTTCAATGTCAGCTGCTATGCACTTTCAGAAAAAAATAAAAATCTATACAGCTCCTTAATATTGGTCTCACCTGAACCTCCTAAGATGGCAGTGACCATACACATCTGGCAAACGTTGTAAGCCTGCCTGGCATCCTCTCCCAAGCAGCTCAGAGGAGACTGCAGCACGCTCGTGGCTCTTTCTGTGGCTTCCCTGAGCCTACAGAAGCAGGCAGTACCCTCCAACTCTTCTCCCACTGTGCCACTAAAGAACAGAAGTGCCAAGTGCTTTGTCCAAGGTCAGAAGCTAGGACGGAATCCGAATTCCAGCCCCCTCGTTCCTAGGACTATGCTATACTTTCCACGAAGAAACCAAGCTGGGTTTCTGGGAAGAATGCCAGAGGTTCCATTCTCCCAACTGAGGATTCACTGGAATATTGGAATAACAACTTTGGAGACTGTGGTCTCTCCAATCCATTTCAGGACCTGGCTAGAAACACGAAAACCCAAAGAAAGAAGCAATAGGGAATTCTTCCGTTTTTTAATGAAAGAGAAAAAATTAGGGGTGGGAATATGGGATTTCTTAAAAATTACATGATTGCTGGAAGTTAATTTGGTATTTCTTCATTGGTTTATAAGTTCTGTTTCCAATCACAAAAACAGACAGCTGAGGATGCCTAACTCACATTTCAATGAATTAGCATCTTGTCCCAGAGAATCTTATCCACTCCGAATATAACACGGGACCCAGAATGCAATCCCCTGCGGTAGAAAGGAATCTCCCTCAACGCAATAGAGAGCTTGTCATAATCCCCTAAACCGTAATCTAAACTGGAACTCGTCAAGCCCGACAGCAATCACTGAGCACCATACAGGGCTTGCCACTTAACTTGGGATGCATTGCCTCTTTCAGCATCTCCTACCATCCATGCCCTCCCTAGTAGGCTGAAGCAAATGCACCTGGGAAAGAATCCAGGTAGATTTAGAGACATAAGTTCAAAAGAGAAGGTTCTGACTTCTTCCAAGAAAGGCCAACCAGAACAAGAAAATGCATGTTGAACTAGCGTCATGCCTTGAAGGTAACATGAAACCAACCTTATGGCAAAGCTCAAGTGATCAGTACTCATAGAGTTGAGATTCATAAAGGAAATGATTTTTTTAAATCACTTTTCCCCCTACCTGTCGATGATGACAGGGTCCGAAGGAGTCTCATTTCGGTTTCCACAGCTTTTCTTTTCACAGCATCGACTGTAGATGGGGAAGGAGTCAGAAAAGTAAAAGAAATTTGTTAAAATCGAGAAAAAACAATAAACACACAATGTAGAAACATTCACAAAAATTAGTATGTCCTGGGCTAGTAACCTCTTCACGATCAGCTGCTTGAGAGCAGGATTTATGGCTATGTTTAGAAACAATGGTGAACTTGAAGCCCAGAGATACTCACTTAAATTTTCACTCTGTGACTTATAAGCTGGGTAATTCTTAGCAAATCACAATTTTCCCAAGAATCGTAATTGTAATCTGAACCATGGACAGCTGGATTTAAAAGTCTATAAGGTTATTTCCAGCTCAGTGTTGAATGATTTGAATGACTATATATTTTAGATTATTGTGTCTTAACAAATGTTTAGAGAAAGAAGGGGAAGGAGAATGTATAAAATAGCTGCCTGGATTTTTATCAGCCTTATTTACATAACATCTTTCTCCAGAAAACTCAGTGTACTTTATAAATGTTTATGCCTTCATCCATTTCCATCCTTTCCTAGATATGAAGGAGGAAGAGAAGAACTACGGCATGTGTTTTAAAATAAGAAGAAAATGAGGGAGGGAGCTGTAAACTTATAGCTCCAATTCTTTTCACCAAGTCATGGAACAGAAATGGGACTGGGTGTACAGTTCCCATCTTGAAAACACTCCCTCCCAAAACTTGCTCCTGCTGGATGATGCTGGAGAATGCTCCGGAGAAAGAAGAGGTCCTAGAATAATCATAATAGGTAGGAAGTACTCAGAAGATCCTTTGACGGTGCAGAAGTAAAGCACTCCAATCAAAGGGCCCTGCATGGGAGAGCTAGACAAAAGTAAAGCATGCGAAGGCGGTTTGGTGGTGGTGAAGCAATGGAACACCACCTCCTTGAGTTGCCCTAGTGTGCTTGTCAGGACCACAGACTTCTGAATACCTCTCAGCTCACTCAAGCACATGGCCCAGCACTGACTATCATTCTGACGGGGCTTATATGAAAAGCATAATCACCCTGACCAGTTTGGCTCAGTGGATGGAGCGTCGGCCTGTGGACTCAAGGGTCCCAGGTTCGATTACAGTTAAGGGCATGGACCTTGGTTATGGACACAACCCCTATAGGGGGTGTGCAGGAGGCAGCTGATCAATGTTTCTCTCTCATCCATGTTCCTAACTCTCTTTCCCTCTCTGTAAAAAAAAAAATCAATAAAATATTTTTTTAAAAAAAAGAAAAGCATTATTGTCCCCACTGGTTGGAGACTATATCTAATAAGCCTTAGCAATAATAAAATTACAAGTAAGCACGGTCCTTCCCCTGATAGTTCCTCTGTAGCTTAAGGTTGGGATGGCCCAATAGGAAAAATGGTAACGTGGGAATCAGGGCTCTGGCGCCTAACCCAACTCTGTCCCAAACCAGCTGCCTGAATTTAGTCTAATCTCTTTAACCCCTCTGGGGTTTGCCTCCCTATATATAAAATTACAATGTTGGGCTAGATTATCTCCAGGGTTCCTTCTAGTATAAGAAATCCAGGAGGCTATGGGATTCCCTGAGCAGCCTCCGAAAGCGATGACAGGGTAAGGAAAAGAGGGAAGCCATGTGGCAGCAGGAGCTCAAAGGCCTAGCAGAGCCCGGGATAAATTTAGTTTCTGGTTCTCGGCAGTGCTTTCACCATCTCGGATCCTCCACAGAATTACAAACAAACAAACAAAGAACTACTTTACAACTTTTTCAAATCCATCTCTCTTGGGCAGGGGCTTGTGGATTATGTAGTGACTAATTTTACCATTCTCAAAAAAGTAGACTATACTTGGAAGATGCCAAAAAAATAACTTTCACTCAATGGGCACAATGAGGTTTTTTAAGAAATGTGATCGAATTAGTCCGAAGTAAAAGAAAAAAGTGTCTCAACTTTCTTAAATACCAGAGCTTGCCCCTGGGAATTTTGGAAACCATATTTTGCCTTTGATATTACGTTAGGTCTCGACTTTTAAAATTTCAGTCCGTCCCACGATTAACACCAAATAAAAAATGCTGACCAGCTGCTCTCCCCACTCCCAGGGCTTGTGTCTTTCTTCCCAACTCCTGCGCCCACCCATTTCTGTCTCCCACCTCTCCTTTTTCAACGTGGCTTCCATCAGTGGAATACCTTGCAGTTCAGGCAAACCTTTTCCCTTAGCAACGCAATTTCAAAAGCCCCATCCATGCCAGTTACCAAAAGCCTTCTAGCTCGACCCCACTTTGACATCACCAGCATGTCAACCTAACCCAAATGTGTGTCCGATGCCCTGTACAATTTAATTCCAAGAGCGCACGCTGTTAGAACGTGCCAATCTGTTTAGTTTGAGAAGGAATGATTTCGAGGAGGCTGAGGAAGTTTGCAAAATTGCTCAGCTGAATTCAGCTGCTTTCCATGGGGAGTTTCTCTGGAGGAAAAGAAAACAGATAAAAATGTAAGCCTGGTGCCAGTGTAATACAACGTGGGGATTCGGCTTCGGGGAAGGAAATGATATTTAAAGAAAATGCAGAGAGATTTCAGGACCCAATCTTCTCTTTTCCGACAGTCACATATTTAAGTATAATCTCTAATGTTAATAGCACAGGAAAGATGTAGAAGGCAGTTACTTGGCTGTTGCACTATAAAAACAAAGGTATAAAAATAATAGGAGTGGACTGTACTTGCCCCGTTAGAGCCCTTCTTAGAATTTCTCCAAAGCTAATTTTCTTTTTCTTTCCTTTTTTAAAGAAAAATTCTCATCAAGACGTCCTAGTTATTCTTCATTTGGCTGCTTAGATGGCATTCGGTCGTTGTCGTGCCAGAGTATTAAGATAAGCAAAGGGGGGCGGAGAGTGGAGAGCGGCGGCCATTCAGGCATCCCCACACGATCACTGTGGGCCCAGGTGCGGGGATAGTTGGGAGAAGGAGCTGGGTGCCTGACTTGCACAGATACCAAACTTCAAGTTCAGTTTCTTTAGCTAAAGAGGCTGTTCAGGTTATTTCCCAGCAAGCAAGTCTGTGAGTCTGAAGTTCTTGTTCAGAGAAACTGAACAAAGAGAAGAGGAAACTGAACTTGGCCCTAGGTTAAGAATGTGGTCCTAACTACCAGCACGGAGAGGCTCAGAAGTGCCCCTTTTCTCTAATGAGTAAAAATGAAAGCTCTTCCTCTCTTCCTCTGTTTGGCTTGGCTTGGTTTATTTTATTCTAGCACTTCTTTTGAGAACCTTTTACCTGAAATACTCTCAGTTCCTTAACAGGCCTCTTTCATCCTCCCTATCTTTTCATGGAATCTTAAGAGGGCAAGAGAGAAAAAGAAAAAAACAACAACAACAACAACAATAACAAAAACAAGTTGGAGATAGGGGTTGGGGGAAATGAGAAATGTTATCCCAATCCTGAATCTTCCCTGAATTTTTCAGGAAAGGGGAAAGAAATGAGGGAGAGGGGCCGCTGGAGGAGAAAAGGCCCAGCCCTGGACACACGGTGTCCAGTCAGCCAAACTCCTGCTCAAGACAAGTGGATGTGCCCTTTCCCCTCCAAAATCGTTTTTAAAATTCAACCCTCAACTTTCAAAAATCTGTCTCTAATTTCAAACTCAAATAAGCGCACAGCATGGTGGCTTTTGTTTTGTTTTCTTCTCCCCAACTCCTCCCTGCGATTGCATAACAAAAGTGTCTAAATTCACACCATCTGGCCGATAAAGACACTGGCCCCACTGCCCGGCTGGCCCATCTGATTAGGGCCCTGTCTCGCCTGCGCCTTGTGGCGAAAAGTCACAGCTGTGGGGTTTGCTCGCACTCAATACAACTCTGTTATTAGCCAGCTGTAGGCCTTGAGACCACTTCTGTTCAAATTATAATATCTTTTAACCCTCTGAGCATTTGAGGGCAGGGGTGGCTGGCAGCGACATAACAACTAGATTTCTCTTCGCTAATAATTGTCAAAATGGACTAAAGCAGGGAAGAAGGGAGCAGATACAGTTGGAGAAGCGAGAAAAAAAGTTATTCTTAACGATATCGATATTGTTTCCTGCCTCAAAGCTAAACGCTCACATAAGAGCTTTTTTGACTAAAGATTACAGAATATAAAACCATGCAGGGACATTCTCAGGTAAACCCAAAACACTCACCCCCACAGAAACCGGGTGCCCTAACCATTGTGAACAGGGCATCTGATTCATAGCCTCAGTCGCTGACGGCTATAACTGGCTCTTAAAATGTGGGAGCAGGAACTTTTTTTTCCTCCCTAACTGCAGAATCAGTCAGCTCAATTTGCATCCAACATTTGTTACTAGTTCATCTCCAAACACACACACACACACACACACACACACACACACACACACACACACCAGAAACAGTACCCATCCAATGGATCATTTATTTGCCCATTAATTAATATTTGTTTTCAATTCTAGTTAGGAAAGAAAGTAGCAGAGCATCTCACTTCCCAGGTCTCAAATACAGAGAAGTTACAGTACATTAAATTTTTATATTGTGTTACTAATGCAGACTAAACTAGAGGCTTTAAAAATTGATGCTGCTACTTAAACAGCATAAAACGAGGAGGATTTGATTGGGCTTAAAAATAAAAATGTCAGCGTTAAATACCACGGGATGGGGCGTGCAAGTATTCTTTTAAAATGAGAGGTATAATGCGTCAGACAATGGGCCAATTTGGGGCTTCCTTTTCTTTTAAGAAGATAATCTCTCCAAACAAAGACATTTAAAGGTATAGAGAGAAATTAAAAGGTACCCATCAATTAGCCACCTGAATCAGTGTTCTGACTATTTAGTCTAGTTATTACATGCAAGTTCATCTTGCAATTGTATTTTCTTTCTAAATGGATCTCGGAAGGGGCCCCGGGGTGACAAAGTGGGTGTCTGCTCCCTCCAGCGCCCTGAGCCTCCCCCGGCTACTCAGGCAAGGACCCCTCCGCTCTGGCAGAGCTCAGCCTTGCGTTTGGCAAAGTTTGTTTTTCTAATACTTGGTCAAAACCAAAACAAACATGTCAAATTGTTATGTTTCTTCCTTGCTGGGGTGTGAGGGAGACAGCACTGCCAGAAGCTGACCATAAAACAGCCCGGGCTACCTCAGCCACGGCCTCTAATTACCCCAAACTGGCAAGTCTGGAAGTTGGGAGACATTTACAGAAGCAATCGCGCAGCGAGGAGGAACTGAGGCTTTCTCTCCGATCAGAAATTTTGGAGGAAGAAAAACACGTGTGTGTAACAAACATGTACATTTTTATGGTAAAATTACCACCTCTTCCCAGAGTTTCCTTTTGGTAGAAAACTCTCCTTTGCTAAGGGATCCCCAACATCTAAAAACAAAACAAAACAAAACAAAACTAGGAACCTAATAAACATTTGTTAAGAGGAAAAAGTGAGTGGATGAATTTCTTCTAATTGTTTTATTTTCTTCTAGCCAAGCAGAAGAAAGACTCAGATGGAATGGATCTGTCTCTGCAAGAAGATGGGGAAAGGTGCAGAATTGCCAGCACACACCTTAGCCCTGAGAAATTCCTCTCACAGAGTCGCAGCGAGAACCCAGCTGTGACTCCAAACCCAGCTCTCCCGGGTGGGGTCCTTGGTGAACCCCTCTGATCATTCTCCCCACCTAAGAAATCCTCCTCACCTAAGAAACTCCTCTGACATGAGAAATCGCTGGAGAAGCAACATTCCTGGAGGAAGGAGCTGCTTTGGCATCCTATACACGTGCCTCAGGTGGGGTGCCCCAGAAATGGGCTCTCAGTGCTTTGATCTTGAACATGTGACCCCTACTTGGAAATCTACCCCGAGTTTGCCAGACCAGTGGGAGTGAGCCTGGTCCGAGGAAGTCCCCATTCCAAACTTGGCTGGGGGCTCATGCCTCCCTGAGCTGCCTGCCACCCACTGCTAGACAACAGAACGGTCCAGGGCAGAGAAAGCTCCCAGACGCCTGGGGATGGAGTCCTGCATGGTTCTGGGGTCCTTTCTGAGATGCTCTGAGAATCTGGCGTTTAGTAAAGAGAAGTTCTAGCCACTCAGCCCCCCCCCCCTTTCCCACCATCACAAATCCCTGATCGCAGAGGCCAGCACCCCTGGCAAAGTTTGCCCTCGGGACAAAGCAGCTCTTACCTGCACATGACTTCGTGTGTCAGAAGAACTCGGCACATTTCCGGATTCTTGTTTTGTCCCTCGTAAGCTATGGGCTGCGAAGGAGGCAAGGGCAAGAAGGGAAGGTGTGAGGGGAGTGAGGAAAACAAGGAACAAGGGACTTGAGAGCAGCACGCACAGAATCCGTCTTCCTCTCTCTCTCTGCCCACTACTACATTAGGTGTGCCCACCGGACGCACAGACCCCAAGCTGTGGCCTGGCTAATTCCAGCGAAATAATCCTAGACAAGTTTACCCCACGAGAAAGTATTTCTTGCAAAAAAAGTATTTCTTGTTTGGGGAACCGAATCTCCCAATAATTGCTTTCTCCCTTCACCACTCTGCTCACTTCCCCACCCTGAAAGAAACAGAACCATTGAGGAGAGGGGGAATTTTTTGTTCCTAGGGAACAAGGTGCGAGTTGATGTTCAAGAGCATGTGAAGTCTGCCCCAGAAGCTCGTGGAGGGCAGGGGCAGGTCGGGGAAAGGTGGAGGTGGGTCCGAGGGGGCCGCAGAGGAGAGCCCCCTGGACCACGGGGCTCACCTGCTTAGTGACCGAGTCAATGAGCCTGACGTACAGGTCCTGCTCCGTGCGGACACCTGTGGGGAGGCGATGGGCACAAGGTAAGGGCCCCAGAGCTTCTCCTGGGGAACCCCCAAAGGTCCCTGCGGTAGGGCCAGGCCCAGGAAGCTGCCGGGGGCTGCCCGCAGGCTGAAAGATCCTGGAGGCAAAGACCACCCCCACCCCCACCCATCCTGCCCCCCAGGGTCCTGACTGAGCCTCCCCAAACCCTGCTCTCCCAAACTGCCTGCAAGCTACCTGGACAAAGGTCGGCTGCTTTCCTTAAAAGGGGCCTGGGTGGCACCTGGACACAGGGGAGGGGGCTCTCACCGTTGCTGTAGAGGAGCTGTAACTTGTAGTGGGTGCCGTTGTTGGTCTTCTCGTTGGCTTGTTCCTACAAAGACAGGTGGTGCTGGAATCCCTTGCGTTGGAGCCCCCAGGTGAGGGAAAGGGGAGAGAGCACATCCCCACACCGCCTCCCGCAGCCTTTCACCCCTCCACCAGGCGGCTTTGAAGGGCTCCGGCCCAGCCCCGGGTCAAAGGGCAGGAGCTTCTGCTGAAGGACCACCGCCAAACCTCGCCAAGGCTCCGCCACTTGGCCACTTGACCCTCTCCAAGCCTCTGTCTCTCCCTTAAAAATACCCTCAGGAGTGCGACTCCGGGGAGCCCAACAGGTCCCCACCCAACCCACCCAGCTGCCCCAGGAAGCTGCAAGTTCTCAACAGAAAGGTGAAGGGCCTGTCCTAAGCAACAGCTACCTGGTCCCAACCCCACAGGACCGGCGCCTCCGGCCACGAGCCGCAAGGTTGGGCCAGGAGCTAGCGGGACTTCAGGGGCGCCTGCTGAACCTCCCATCGTGCAGCTGAGGAGACTGCGGCTCAGAGGGCAAGAGACGTTCCCTGCGTCTCACCTCGGCTTCCTCTGAGGTCAAAGGCAGTCCCCAGCCCGGCTGGGCGGGGAGCGGGGCGCGGGGAGCAAGCGTGGGAGCGCAGTGCCCGCTCTGGTCTCCACCTCGTACCCACCCGCTCGGCGGGCGCCAGCAGGTGTAGCCCAACTCACACACCCCGGAGCAGGCAGAGGGCCCGGGAGCCTTTAAACTGCCCTCTCGTGGGAGGGCGCTGGCCGCGGGCTGCGCGGCACCAGGTTCTGCTCGGACCCGGAGCCTCCAGCCCCGCAGCAGGCAGCGCACTGGCGGCCGGCGGCGGGGCGCGGGGTGCGGGGAAACCCAGGGATGGAGGAGCCGCGGGTGAGAAGCCCCGCTTTGCGGTCCCCGATGCTGCGACAGACGGCATCCTAGCGCCCGGCCAGGAGGCGGTTCCGGGCCGGAGGGGAAGGGGCCGCCGCTTACTTTGTCGTTCTCCACGAAGTCCACGAAGGCCGTGCGCTCGATCTCCACGGGCTGGCCCTGCCGGTCGTAGAGCGCCAGCACGAAGTGGAAGAAGTTGGACTTGCGCAGGTTGGAGGGCGGCTGCTTCTCGAAGTGCGCGCGGGACAGGGCGACTCCGCTGCGGGGGACACGCGGGGCGGCGGGCACGGGGGGGGGGGGAGAAGGACACCAGGTTACCCACGCGATCTCGAGGCACGGCCGCGGCTCAGGGGCAGGTCCCCGGTCAAGAGCTCTGGGCCCTCGGCCCTCTTTTCAAATCGGCTTAAGAGGAGGAAGGAGACCCTTGAGAGGACTCGCAGGGACCGAGCCCGGGAGCCCGGGCCGGGGCGCACCGTCCGGCCTCTGGTGGAGCCCCGCGGAGCCCAGCGGCAGGCCGAGGCCGGGCGGGCCCCCGGGCGGGCCCCACTCCGGTCCTGAGGGGCCGCCCTCATCTATCTTATCCGGTGGCGGCGGCCGCCGAAGGGGTCAAACGTCCGAGCTGGGCCCCGGGTTTGGGGAATAAGCGCCTCCTGACTTTCGAAGACGTGACCCTTTTCCGTTATCTTTTCTAGAGCTACCTGTGCGAGTGCTACTGCCCATGACCCTACACACACACACACACACACACACACACACACACACACGGCCCGCAGGTAGTCCAGAGCCCACGCCTGGGTCCGACAGGGAGAGGCCTCGCCTCCTGTTTCCCTCGCTCATCCGAAAAGCTGCCCAGCACCAGGGCAGGGAGGGATCCCCGAAGCCAGCCCTAAGGAGCGCGGCCACCGGAACGACCTGATCCCGGGTACCCGCCCCCCCAAACTGCTAAGCTTGGAGGAGCCAAAATGTTAGGACGGAGGCAGGCAAAGTCCTCGCCCGGGGCCCAGGGAAGCCTCGTTCCGGCCGGGCCTCGTGTGCGTGCGGGCGGCGAAACCCTTTTTGGAGGACCCGCGAGGCTCCCTGGAAGGCACCGAGTGCGTGCACACACCTCCCCGCCGACCCGTGCGGGCCGAGAGCCTTCACCGGAGCGGGAGCCGGGCCGCGGGCAGAGGCTGCACCCGCCCCGCGGCGCCGGGCTCCTGCCCCGGGGCGCGAGCACGTCTCCCTCTCTTGAACATTCCCCCGGAACACCCGGCTCCAGCTGCCTGCTCCGATTCCAGTAGGAGTTCGATCCGCGGAGAGGAGGAAGGCGGGGCGGGGTCCTGAAGGAGCCGGGCGCTCGCCGCGGACCGGCCGGCGGAGCTGCCTGCTTGCCCGCGGCCCCGCGGCCCCGCGAGCCCAGACGGCGGCGCGGAGCGCGGCTGCCGCGCGGGGAGGGAGCCGCCTGCGCCCGGCCCCGGAGCAGAGCGGTGCGAGCGGGGCTCCCTCTCCTCCAAAGGGCGGCCGCCGGTTCGCTCCACCCGGGACACGTGGAGACGTGGCCTGCTGAGAAAGGAGGAATTTCTGGGCGGCACGTCGGGGCTAAGACGGGGTGACCAGGAGAGTGGATGGGGAGGCTGGCGTCGTGGGAAGAAGTTCGCGGGCTCCTTGGGGTCAAGTGTCTTTCTCTTGCAGACAGGGACGTGGGGACCACACATTCCAGCGCCGCAGTGATGGGTGGTGAGGGAGGGGAACCAGAATGTCTTCTCCGGGTGGCCCTGGGGCCCAGGCGCTCACCATCTCAGCACGCGGACGCCTGGAAACTCTCAGCTCCGGGGACCAGCAGCACCAGAGGCTGGCGGCGCCCGGCGTGTGCGGCCGGCTCCTCTCCTCGCCGCCTTTCTTCTCCAGCGGTTCCTTCTGCGCTTACTCCTTCGCCTTTTCCTCTCGGATTCCTTCTTTCCCCCTCACGCCGCCTCGAGACGCCTGGCACCCCGTCCTATCTCTGCGCCCGGGACCCTCCGGCCAGCCCCCCATCCCAGAGCTGCGAGCCGCCGCGCCTGCCCGGGAAGCCGATCCGCTCCGTCCGGCTCCTCTCGCCGCCGCCGCCGCCATCTGCCCGCTAGGCTCCCGGCCTCCGGGAATCCCCGGGCTGGAGGCGGCGGGAGAGGCGCTCGCAGGCGGCTTTGCGGGACCGGCATCCGCGGGGAAGCCGGCTCTCCCGCGGCCGTCCCCGCCAGCCCGGCTCCCGGAGCTCCCCTCCAGACCGGCCCCTCCTCGCGGGGCCAGGGAGCGAGCCGCGAGGCGTAGGATGCTACTTTGTTATTTTTCCTCCCAAAGAGTGGGGGAAGGAGTCGGGGGAGAAACACAACGACCCAGGCAGTTCGGGAACTCCAGCGTTAGCTGCGGGGTAAGTGCTCCCCTGACTGCAGCGACCTGCATGCCCCAGGGCGAGCCCCGGCGCGCGCGCGGGGCCAGGGCGACAGATGCCGGGGAGAGAGAAAGAGACCGAGCGAGCGAGGGAGCGAGCGGGAGGAGGGGGGACGGAGAGACACAGAGACGGTGGGGGAGCAAAGGAGCCAGAGAGACTTTGAGAGCAAGATAACGGGGCGACCGTCCGGTTACCTCTGCGCCGCGACATTGGCGTCCACCACGCCGACATTCCGGACCCAGGATCTGACCGAATCCATCTCGGCGCTCAGTGACTTCTCTTTCAGAACTGGCCCTCTTCCTAAAGTATCTTGAATCCCAAACATTTAAAAAAGTGTGAGCTGTCTCTTTAAAAATAAGAGTTACCACACTGTCCTTACTGTTCCCAACGTTGCCACTAAACCGTTTCCTCCAAATCAATCCAAAAAAAAAAAAAAAAGAACCAAGTACTGAAGTTTCAGTCTCTCTTGGAAAAAAAAAAAAGAAGAAGAAGAAAAAAAAAGATAACCCGTCCTTTGCTTCACGCTTGAGGTGCGGATTGGTGCGGTCAGAGTTTGGGATTTATCCTCCAGGAGTTCAGATCTGCCACCTCGGGTCCTCTGTCCTAGGTCGCTCGCATCCTTCCAGCGGCAGCGCTGCCTCCAGAAAGTGATCACAATTTAGAAGCATCACCTGTTCTGGGAGAAACGGGAGGAGATTGATGACTGCTTAATCTCTCCCTTTCCTCCTGGTACCCCACCCTCCCGGCTCTCCCCCTCCCCACCCCACCCCCACCGCTGCAATTTATAGAAAGAGAAAAAAAAATTCCCAACAGGATCAGTTGTAAAAAGAAGGGGGAGACCCGGAGCGGAGAGGAGGCGGTGGCTGCGAGCACCTCGGAGCCGGGCTGCCGCCGCGCAAGGGCCCCATGAATGGGTTACTACGGCCCCGGCCGCGGGAGGCGGAGCCGCGGCCCGATAAGGAGCCTCATTTGCATGGACGCTCGGGATTGGCCAGCGCTGGGCCGGCCAGGCGACGTCCTCCGGCGGCGCGCGCCACGCTCGGAGGTGAAAGGGGACGAGAGAGCCGCGGACCCTGCGTCCTTGGTGTGCGTGCGCTGCAGCGCGGTGGCCTGCGACGCCCCACCAGTCCCGGTGCGGGAGCGGGGAGCCTCCGGGGTGCCGCCTCTAGGTGCAGATTTTTGTATCCCGCTGGAAGGCACTTTCATTCCTGGAGCTAGGATCTGTGGGCGTGTTTGCGGGGAAGCGGCGAGTGTGACCACATGCACTTAGGGTTTGCGCACACGTTCCCCAGATGCAGCCCAGTTCCCCGAACGGCTCTCCCCAGTCTCCTGGAGTTACAGGGTGACGCTCAGATTCCGTGTGCGGTTTACAAGTTGAGAGAGAAGGGTGGATGAATGAAAGCGGGGAGGGGGGCGGGGTGGAGTGGAGGGGTACGAACAAGGCTCAAGTGCTATTCAAATAAATAAGTGTCGGGGAAAACGGTCAAGGAGCTCAGAAACACACCCCCGGGCGGAAGCGAGCTGGAGTCGCACCCGCGCGTGCGGGAGAGGCTGACGACAGATCGTGGCAGGCTTCGTGCAAGAGCTGCCTGGCGTCCTCCCGATGCCCCCTTCCGCCTCCCCACCTCGTGCCCTCCCCGAAGCCCAGGGAGGCGGCAGAGGAGCTGCCAGGAGGCGGCAGAGGAGTCGCGGAAACTTTGCCCGCGGCGCGCGCGCGGTCGCCGAGGTGCTGGCGGTGAGCTGGCGGCCGGGAGGCGGCGGCGGCGGCGGCGGCGGCTCCGCCAACAGCTGAAACCTTAGACGGCTTTTTAACGGCACCGGGCAGCTCGCGGTGCCTATTAAAAAAATCCTCCTGGCTGGGTGTTATTTTCTTGCTTCCGCTTTTGTATTCTGATCTGTGCAGAGATCTGCCGCTGAAATCTAGAACGCTAGCGCGAAAACAGATTTGAAGACAATGAATGCAAATCTGTGCTCAAAGACCATCTGCCGTGGCGGAGGCAAATCAGCTGCTCCTCGGATGGAGCGACTGCGCCCGGCCTCCCGGCCTCGCTGCGGAGAGGGCTCCGCGAAACCCGGGCTGCATGCATGCGGGGCACTTCCCCCACCCGGGACTGCAGCTGGAGCGTGAATTGACTTCGGACCAGACCCCTTAGGTGTAGGTGAGCGCTCACACGTGAACTGCGAGAGTTTGCCGCTAGAGGACACAACTCGTTTTGCAACTCGTTTGCCTGGGCGGACGGGAAGCTCGCACTTTTGGAGAAAGGGACCGGTCCGCCACTGCACTCTGCCCCAGGGCACACGGTGACCCCCGGCTTCGCCCGCCCGGGATTGCGCTCCGGAAGCGCAAGTCTCTCCTGCGGAGATTTACTGGAAAACTGAAGGGGTTGGAAGGGGTGCGCCCACCCCATCAGTACAAACTCTGGGACGAGCGGTTAGGGTGATTTTATTTAAGGGGGGGGGGGGGGAAGAACGTGAAACCCCCGCCTTTAGATGGCGCTGACTGTGACACCCCCACCATAGGGCCCTGGCTTGGTCCCCCTGGTTAGGGAACAAGGCCAGGGGAGCAATGAAGGGCGATTGGGCACCAGGATATTGTGTGTATCACAACTGGTGTGCAAGCCGAGTGAGGTGGGAGTTGAGCAAAGACAGGAGGAGGACGGGAGTGAAATTTGTTGGGATGAAACTACCATTTTTCAATTCGGCAATTCTCTGTTACATGCAGGTTTTATGGATATTGCCGGTCCCTAGAAAAAACTCTGCAGCGAGTCTTTTACCCTGAATCGCTCTCTTTATAAATCTCGGTGAAGCTCAAGGACCCACCCACCCCGTCCTCGCCCGTGGACTGCGCCCAGTAGAGGTAATGCCTCGGACTCCTCGGCGGAAAGTGTGGAACAGCCCGTGGGCCCCTCCAAATGTGTTGATGAACCCCCGATATATTTTTTTCCCTCTCTCGGCCAAGACAGGAACCGAGCGCAACCCGCGGGGCCGCGGGGCAGCAGCGCGTCCTGGCCTGGTCCGAACCGCCTGCCCCTCAGGCCCGGGTTGGCTGGGGTTAAAGGGCACCGCCGGGGCCCAGCACGCTGGCTCTTCTCGCCCACAACAGCTGCCACCCGAACCGTGCCCCCGGGGAGCGAATGAATGGGTCCTTCCTCAGGCTCCCCGCGGCCCTCCCCAAACCAGACGGCCGCGCTCGGAGGACGCCCCCGCCCGCACGCCCCAAAGACAAGTTCAGGGGCCAAATGGCCGTGCCGGGAGGTCGGTTTGGGAGACCGTGGCCCCGGCACATTGACCCGGGTTGCGGGGAGCCGCACCGCTCCTCGCCCGCCGGGCTAGAGGCAGCCGCCCCCGGCCGCGCAGGGCGCACGGAGCCTCTGCCCGGAGCCCCGTGGGCTTCGAGCCGCGGCGCCCACGTTGGCTCCGGGCTGAGGCGACGCTGCCGGCTAGCGATCGGGGGGAGGACGGAGGGGACCGGGAGGCCCGGAGGCAGCCCTGGGCCCGGCTCGGCGGCGGCGCTTCGGCCTTCTGGGAGCCGGGAGCATTTCTGCCAACCCGGTTGGGTTTAATTAGGTTTGGGGAGGGGAGGGCAGGGAGCCGGCCACCCGTGAGGAAGGAAGAAGCGTAGGTTGGAGACGGAGGGAGCGGCGGCCCGCCCGGAGGGCCGCTCCCATCCCGATCGCCTCCGGCTACCCCTGAACGAACCTCTCCGAGCGCCGCGCGGAGCCGTCCGGAGCCCGCGGGAGGCCGGGCGGGAGGCCGGGGGGGCGGGGGGGCGCGGGCGGGCGCAGCTGCGCCCCGGGAAGCCCGGCCGCCCGCCCGGGGTGTCGAGCCGCGCGCCTCCCCCGCCCCGGCCCTCGCTCGCCTCGCTCCTTCGCTCTCTGGGGTCGAGAAAAATCCAAGATGAACATGATTAACATTCTTCACGCCACGCGATTTGCACAAAACCGGGGCGGATCGGCGGCTCTCGCCTTTTACCCCGACCCCTCCTTTGTTCACTCTTCGCGGTGAACCCGGGTTCTCCCCCGCTTGTGTTTCACAGCTGCACCTCCGCGCCACCCCCACCCCCTCCCCAGACTGGTTTTAGGGCCCCCTTCCCCATCTCGTTAGGTCTAGTCTCCTGGGCGCCTCCGTCTCTCCTCTAGGTCAGAGGTTCCGAAATTTTTCTTAGAAAATTGCTCTCGGGGCCTCTTTCTGGTCCAGCTGGGCCCTGGGGTGAAATCAGGTGTGAGAACGCCCCCCGCCCCGCCCCTGGCAGTCTGACCTTCACCCCCACCACCAGACACACACACCGCGGCGCCAGGGTCTCGGAGCCTGGCTCGTGCCCAGGGAATTGGACCCTCGGGGACCGCAGTCTGGGTTTTGTAAATTCAGTAAGTGGCAGGTCTCCGCGAGTCCCTCTTCAGACGTGAATTTTCCAATTTGTTTGTTTTAGTTGGAACCTTTGCGTTTGATCCCTCTGAAGAGAAATGCGTGCATTTGTTGGCCATCCCAGAATCCTGCCGGATATTTTAGTTCACAATTTCTCGTGAACTAATTTCTAACACCCACTCCCAATTTCACTTCTCTTACGAAACTGGCCTTGTGCATTCCGCCACCCGGAGTTCAGGAGAGGAGGAGGGAAGCGCTACACGACCCCCAAGCGCTGGGCAAACACGTAGGGAAAACTCCCCTCCCACACTGGAGAGTTTGTCTCCTTTTAGGACAACTCAGTAAGGAGTTAGATTCTCTGTTGTGCTTTTTTTCTTTTTTGTTTGTTTGCTTGATTTCTGTTTTCATCTAGTGAATGGGTTCCAGCGGGAGCAGCTGTAGAAAACGGGGGTGAGGAAGGACATTACATAGAAACAGGGGGTTGCACACAGGCCCGGTGGTCGCTGCACCGCGTTCAGCCGAATGGACTGAAGAAGACCGAGTTGCAACCACCCTGACCCTCCAGAAAGTCTCTTGTTTCTCTCTCTCCTTTTTATTCTCCTGCCTCGGTATCCCTCCTGAAACATACCCTCCCTCCTCATCCCCTTGTTCTGGGTGCGGAGCCCTGGCTGAGGCATTGAAGGGAAAGGCCAAGATTCATTTTGGAAGGAACAACGGCATCTGGGCGTTTGGAGCCCGGATGGTTGTGGGAGCCGGGCCCCTGGGAAGGCATGTGTCTTAGGGGGCAGGTGACCCGTAGAGAGAAAAGAGCCCGACGTGGCCTCCACTAAACCTGGGGGCCTGATTTCCTGGGTGTCAGGGTGGGGTGCGGCCGAGCCCCGGTTGGGGCCGCGTTGGTGTAAACGGCCGGTTCTGGCCGCCCCCAGGTACCTGAGCACCAAGCGGGCGGCGGCTGTCACCGCACCGCGCAGGGCTGGCTCCAGCGGCGGACTGGCCGCGTAAGAGACCCCATCGAGCAGGTCTCAACGCAAGAAAAAAGGCAAAGGAACAGGAGGGTCACCCCCGCCCTTGCACACATTTTCTCACCCTTCAACTTGACAGCAACACTTTAGGGGGGATTTCTTTGCCCCCGTTTCACAGCTGTATCCGCTGGCAAATAAGGATACAAAGACTCGCCCCGGTGCGATAGAAGACCGTTAGCCAGAAAAAGTTCACGGTGCCTTCCCCCCACCCCGCGCCGTCTTCTCGGAGAGTTTCTCAGCTCAGCTGAGGGGAGAGCGGGCTGCAGAGCGATCTGAAATGCCCCCTCTTTTCCTGCTGGCGCCCGCCTCCGCCAGCCGGCAGGGGAAAGCCCTCGGGACCCCCCAGCTCCCTCCCGGCTCTCGGCGGAGGTGTGAGCGATGTGTTGATTATTCATATTTTTGCAGAGCGTACACTCGCCGCCACATTTCACACGTACACTCACGTACACACACATGCACACGCGCTCACGTGGGCCCGTGCTCGCACGGGGCTCGGTGCGCAGAATGGGGGTGCGGGTGGGAGAGGGAATTGCCCTCCTCCCCTAAGAGGCCATCCATCTCTTTTAGGGGGTGGGGGAGGGGTGACAAACTCACCCTCCACAGGTCGCTCTTCCTCAGAAATATCCCTGTGGCTTCTAGATCCAACTTCCTTCACTGCAATATACTTGTCTTCCCAACTCCCCGCTCCCAGGGTGTGTGTGTGTGTGTGTGTGTGTGTGTGTGAGAGAGAGAGAGAGAGAGAGAGAGAGAGAGAGAGAGAGAGAGAGTTGGGGATGAAGCTCTAAGTATGGCACCAGCTAGAATTTCATTGCATTGGGCACTAGGCAATCTCCTCCTCCAACGTAACACACAGGACTGTCACCTCCACCCACACCACACACCTCAGATGGCAAGAGAGAACATCAGGAAAAGCCACATAAGTAAAATGCATCCTTTCCAGTGTCATAAACAGTGTAGACTGGACTCCTCACCGTGTGCTCTCCTCAAACACGGCCTGAGGACGCATTGGAGGCGGCTGGGTTCCTGTCGCACAGGGCGTAGCGCCTAGGGGACCTCAGAACCAGCTGGGGAAACAGAACCAGCTCCCGGCCTGGGCAGCTTTGCCCCACTCACTTTGGTTCCCGGAAGGAGAGCAGAAATGGAACTTTCAGGTCACTGGCACAGGTTACCATCCCAGGGACCCTTAGCTCTTGGAACAATGTTTTGAGCAATGCTGGCCACGTCCCATAGGGGGCGCTGGACCAGGGGCTGAACCGACTCCCGCACTTCCCACAGCTCCAACCCAGGGCAAGTTCCCGCGTTCCGATTTCTTCCACTCCGAGGGGAGGGGCAGTGTGACCCAGGAGAAACTCTTCCAGCTTTGGGGTCCTCGGACCCAGGCTAGAGCCTCGCCTTTACTCGGAACTCCTCTGAGCTTCCGTTTGCTAACGGGTAAAATGGGGGTGTTATTCCTCTGAACCTCAGTTTCCTTATTGGTAACATGGGGGTGGGGTGTAGTCCCCCAGAGCTGCACTTGCCTCCCGGATAAGAAAACAGCATAAGGGAAAGCATTTGACACGTAGTAGGTGTTCAATAAATCACCATTCCCATCTGTAAAATGAGCATGATATGGGCTTACTGGGTCTCACTGGGTGGGTCCTGTGAGTCTCCCACCCAATGGTTTTCTCCCCCCACCCCCACCCCTACCCCTTCTGTGAGCTCCTGGAGGCAGGGGTTCCGACTTTCTTGTCTTTACATCTCCAGGCCTGGCGCGGGGCTGGTGCCTGCAGTGGGTGCTCAGTCTTTTATTATTATGATTATGATTATGATTTTATTTTCGCCCCTCCAAATATGGAATTAGGTCCAGGGAAGTGCTTTGAACTTGTTTGGTGACCGCAGTTGTCAGAGGCAGAGGGCACGGAAAGCAGCAGAGTGCGGCTTTACCCGGGAGTGCATACGACTTTTAGCCTAAGAGTCAGAGCTCCGGCTCAGCGAGGCCTCTTCCCGCCGCCGCAGCGGGCAGGTCGCACCCGCACGCCGGTGCAGGTCCTGCGGGGCAGCTGCAGGCAAGCACTGGGGAGAGGGCGTCGGGGAATCTCCAGAGAATTGAAGGAGCCCCCAGGAGTTCAGGGGGGTGGGCGGCAAACACCAGTTGCTCGGTGGTTCGCTGAGAGCGTGGAGCCCCCCCCCCCCCCACCTCCCTCTGCCCTGCGGCCTCCGCCAGAGGTGCGGGACTCCTCCCGCTGCAGGTCCGGGTCTCCGCAGAGCTGAGGGGCGGAGCTGCGCTTTCCAGAGTCCCGTTTCTCCAAGCTGGGGACAGGGGGTGGCGAACAGGCGAAGGATCAGATGCAGAGGGGGCAGAAAAGGGGCTGGGGAACCAGGAACAGAGAGAGATTTCAAAATTAGGTATTCCATAGGACTAAAGCCTCTTTGAAGCCCCCTTTTAAACGGAAACTTTTATGCAAAGGTAATGCATAGTTATTGCAAAAATATATAAAAACAAACAAAATGAACAACAGAAGAGATTCATATACAGCTCTAACCTCACTAGCATTAAAAAAAACATTAATATTTCGGTGTGTTTTCTTCAACCTTTCTTTTGTGTGCATATGTCCATATGTTGATTTTGACTCACTTAATATAACATTTTCCTCACGCCATTGGGTATTTTCCTCCAGTAACATTTAATATTGGCATAGTATTTCATTATCCAGAAAAGATGTACTATAACTTGTCTAACCACTCTGCTATTGTTGACCATTTGTGTTGTTTCTAATTCTCCACCATTATAAACAATACTGTGATGAACATCTTTGTAGCTTGTAGCTTTCCAAGTATTATGATACTTTCCTTGAGATAAAGTCCCAGAAATAAAATTGCAAAATCTAAGCTATGCATGTTTTTTAATTTTGATATAAATTGGCAAATTGTCTTCTTAGAAGACTAAATTTACAGTTTCTTCTCCCCCACCTCAACCTTTCTTAACTTTTGAATTATTTTCTTATTTTAAAAACTAGAGGCCCTGTGCACGAAATTTAGGCCTGGGTAGGATCAGGCCTAAACGGGCAGTCAGAAATCCCTCTCACAGTCCAGGACTGCTAACTCCCAACTGCTCATCTGCCTGCCTACCTGCCTGATTTCCCCTAACCTCTTCTGACTTCCAGCCTGATCACCCCCTAACCACTCCCCTGCCAGCCTGATTGATGCCTAACTGCTCCCCTGCTAGCCTGGTCACCCTTAACTGCCCTACCCTGCCAGCCTCATCACCCCTAACTGCTCTCCCCTGTTGGTCCCCCCCCCCCCGCAACTGCCCTCCCCTGCAGGCCTGGGCCCTCCCAAACTGCCCACCTCTGCAGACCTTGTCTCCCCCGCCCCCAAACTGCCTTCTCCTGAAGGCCTGGTTCCCCTCAACTGCTCTCCCCTGCAGGCCTGCCCCCCCAACTGCCCTTCCCTGCAGGCCCAGTTGCCCCCAACTTCCCTCCTCTGCCATCCTGGTTACCCAGAACTGCCCTCTTCAGCAGGCTTGATTGCCCCCCAACTGCTCTCTCCTGAAGGCCTGTGTCCACCCCACTGCCCTTCCCTGCAGGCCTTGTCACCCCAAAATTCTCTCCCCTGCAGGCCTGCCCCCCCCCCAACTGCCTTCCCCTGCAGTCCTGGTCCCCCCCCAACTGCTTTCCCCTGCAGGCCTGGGTCTCCCCCCCCCACTGCCCTTTCCTGCAGTCTTGATAGCCCCCCTCCTGCCCTCCCCTCTGGCCATCTTGTGGCAGCCATCTTGTGTCCACATGGGGGCAGCCATCTTTGACCACATGAGGGCAGTCATCTTGTGTGTGAGAGTGACAGTCAATTTGCATATTGCTCTTTTATATGATAGGATTTGCCAATTTGACATATTGGGAATGTCTTTTGTGTTTTTATTTGTATTTCTATTAAGGGGAATTTATTTATTTATTTATTTATTTATTTAATTTTTGGCTACTGCATATCTTTGGGGGCAGTGCAAGTTCTTATTGTATTGAAGATGTTGTGTGTGTGTATATATATATATATATATATATATATATATATATATATATAATATTTCCCCAATCTTTGCCTTTAATTTTATTTGTGGTAATTTTTTGGTAGCAGATATAGATGTATTTCATTTAGAATGGTGTCATATACAAGTAACAAAATAAGTGAGTATCAGTGACTGGCTTAGTGATAAAGATATTTTATTTCTTGCTTGACATAACAAGAAGTCTGGGTTAGATGGCCCCAGGTTAGGTGTAGGCCTCACTAATGCCATAACTACCATGGTTCTTTTGCTTTTCACCCCACCTAATCTTTTGCATGTTGAGTTTTCAGTCCCATGTTTAATGTCTTCTGGTGGTAAGATGATTGATAAAGTAGCAGACATCAGCTACACATTCAAACATGAAACAAGAAGTACTAGAAGATTCTATCCCTTTGTAGACCAAGGTAAAAGCTTTTTCAGAAATAATCCTTAGGTCTCCTTTGTTGTAATGAAGTCATATAGGCTATGTATAGTCAAATGGGTAACTGAGAAAGTGAGTACCTACTCATCCATAGGCCTCAGAAATGGGGTCAGAGAATAGCAGTTGGATTAGGCAATCAATCAAACCCACCCCCCCAAATAGTATTTAATTGTGTGCTGTTAAAACCACCTATATTTTTCTTTATAATATTCTCTTTTTATGTCATTCTTAGGTGGTCCTTCCACTTTCCAAAATAATTCAAATATTGACCTATATTTTCATATGATTTTTTTCTATTAAAATTTTTTCCATCAGTAAATTTGGATGGAAATTTTTTCCATCAGTAAATTTGGATGGAAATTTCTAAAAAAAAGATTTGTTTCTTGCGGTCTTGGTTTAACTTTCAACAGAAAATATCAACATTTTAGAAGACTAACAAATCTAAGGTGGGTTACAAATACATTTACATATTTAATTAATGCATTCTTTTATTCAAAACATATCTGCTGTTTATATACCAACAGTATGCCATCTGGAATTTATTTTAGTTTATGTTATGAGTTGGAAATCAAACTTCTGTCACCAAATTGTTAGTTGTACCAATAACGTTTATTAAAATATCTAAAATTTCCCCAAAATGTGAAATATACACATATGTATATCTTAAATAAAAATTGATATTTAAAAATAGTAATTGGAGGGAGAAACCAAGATGGGGACCTAGGTAAGCACCTAAGCTGCCGCCTCGCAGAACAATTTCAAAACAACAACTAAAAGACAGAATGAATATCATCCAAAACCACAGGAAAGCTGGTGGAGTTGGAAATCTAAAAAGAAGAGAGGCTCACGGATCAGATTGGGAGCCACAAAGCACTGAGGTAGGGAGACGCTCGTGTGCAGAGAGGAAGGGCTGCTGAATGACTGCCTGGCAGGCGGGGAAAGAAAGTCCCCAATTGCACTGCACCCTTTCCGACTGTACTGAACACCAACCCGAGTTGAAACCCTGTGGACCCAGGCTCATACAGGTGGAGTTGGACTGTAGAGAAAGGCACCTGGAGACTCAGAGACTGGGAGATTAGAGGAGCCAGGAGCCACAGCAGGCAGGGTCTACAGTCTCGTGACAGAGAAGTCTGACCTCGGAGATTGCTCGGCCTCTCCATAGCAGAAGGAGTCAGAAGCTCCAGACTACAGAGACCCAACCCAATTCCAGGTGAGCCCCTGGGGCACCCATGTTCTTGCACAGGGAATCTAAACGGTCAGGCAGAAACTCAGGGGAGCTGCGGAAAGCAGAGGTCAGGTGGAAACTCAGGAGAGTGCACAAGGGCAGGGATGACAGGAAGCCAAGAGTGTCAGCTAAACGCTGAGACTCCACCCCATCCAAGCTGAGCACAGAGGCTTTTGCAATTTTGCAAGTCTGATCCTATAAGACTGTCTCCAATACAGAAGGTATCCCAGAGTAAACACAGCTGATACTCACATCCAATGGGCCTGGAGGTCAATTCCTCTCAGTGATACCAACAACAATCAAGTCTTAATTACAACAAGGCTGTTCACACAGTCCACAAAGGGGAGCACCAAGAGTATCTACCACAGGTAACTGGGGAGGCTGGCCCACCGAGCCATATAGAACACCAAACACACAAAGAGATCCTACCAACTCTGGGAAGCAGCAAAAATGCCAAGACAAGAAAATAGATCTCAAATGAAAGAGATGGATGAGAACAAAAGACTGGATATAGAGTTCAAAACCACGGTTATAAGGTTTTTTAAGAATTTTCTAGAAAAGGCTGATAAATTTAATGAGACCCAACTAGAAACTAAACATAAACTGACTGAAATAAAAAATTATTATACAGAGATCCAACAACAGATTGGAGGAACACAAGAATCAAGTCAAATATTTAGAATACAAAGAGCTAAAGGACACTCCTCTGGAGAAGCAAGAAGAAAACAGAATCCAGAAAGTTGAAGACAGTGTAAGGAGTCTCTGGGACAACTTCAAGTGTAACAACATCAGAATTATGGGGGTGCCAGAAAAGAGAGAGTGCAAGATACTGAAAACCTATTTGAAGAAATAATGTCAGAAAACTTCCCCCACCTGATGAAAGAAATAGACTTACAAGTACAGGAAGCGCACAAAACCCCAAACAAGAGGAATCCAAAGAGGACCACACCAAGACACATCATAATTAAAATGTTAAGGGCAAAAGACAAAGAGAGAATCTTACAAGCAGCAAGAGAAAAGCAGTTGGTTACCTATAAGGGAGCACCCATACAACTATCAGCTGATTTCTCAACAGAAACTATGCAAGCCAGAAGGGAGTGGCAAGAAATATTCAAAGTGATGAATAGTGAGAACCTACAACCAAGATTACTATATCCAGCAAAGTTATCATTCAGAATTGAAGGGCAGATAAAGAGCTTCACAAATAAGAAAAATCTAAAAAAGTTCATCACCACCAAACCAGTATTAGATGAAATGCTGAAAGGTATTCTTTAAAAAGAGGAAGAAGAAGAAAAAAGATAAAAATTATGATCAACCAATACATATATATCAACAAGTGAATCTAAAAATCAAATGAATCAGAAATCTGAGGGATAGAATAAACTGGTGAATATAATAGAATCAGGAGCAAAGAAAGGAAGTGGATTGATAATTATCAGGGGGAAAGGAGTGTGGGGGTGCAGGAAGAGACTAGATTAAATTCATACACCTATGGATGAGGACAATGGCGGGGTGGGTGGGGGAGGTAAGGGCAGAGTGTGGGACAGGAACCAGGTGGAAGGGAGCTATGGGGGGGAACAATTGTAATAGAGCAATAAAGATTTATTTAAAAATAAATAAATAAATAAATATAGACCTTTAAAAAATAAATAAAAATAGTAATTGGAAATTTATAATACATTCACAAACTAGAAAACCATTTGTTCCTCAATTTATTCATTCTTTTATGTTCTAAAACTTTACAGTAGTCTTCATAAAGGTAAAAATATATTCATAAACTACACAGAAATAATTTAAACAAAATTTTATAGCAAAAATTTTGTTTAAATTATTTCTGTGTAGTTTATGAATATATTTTTCTATTATACTTCCTGGCTAATTATTATTGACATGTAGGGAAGTTGTTTATTATGCAGTCAACTCACCCTTCATTAGTTATTGTTGTTTTTTAAAAATGTATTTATTGTTGATTGCATTACATGTCTCCCATTTCCTCTCTTTTAACGATTCAGTTAGACTTTCTAAATAGACCTATAATATTGGTCTTTCTAATAGACCATTATATTGCCTAATTAATTGTAGTTTTTCTTTCTTTCCAATAAATATACCTGATTTATTTTACTTGTCTTATGGCATTGGCAAGGACCTCTAACACAATGGCAAATAGAAGTATTAGAGATAAACCTTGTCTTATATCTGAATATTATGGATATTTTTGTAATATGACATTAGTAAATTAACTGTTGTGTAAGATATTATTAAATACATGATTCCCTTAAGACAGTGTTTCTCAAAACGTGGTACGTATGCCCCCAGGGGTACAGGAAGAGTTTGAAGGGGGTACGAGTTGCACCGGAGTTTGGTGGGAAAATGCACTGCACTGTGCTTAGTGCGCCTTATTCTACATTCTCATGAGTCAAGTCAAGACAGTCTTGTGAGGCGTGAGATGGTCCGGTGTGCAAATAAATGTTATTTATAATATAACTTTTATTTATATTTTATTATGAATAATTTTATTTTTTGTTTGTTATTATTTTGTGTATGTACCAAAAAATTTTTTTAAATACATATATTTTGATTGTTATTAAAATATATCCTTTTTTTTGATGAGGGGTACTCAGCGTTATGAAAATTATATAAGGGGTACACATATGTCAAAAGTTTGGGAAACAGCCAAAACCGGTTTGGCTCAGTGGTAGAGTGTCGGCCTGCGGACTGAAGGGTCCCAGGTTCGATTCTGGTCAAGGGCATGTACATTGGTTGCAGGCACATCCCTGGTAAGGGACTGTGCAAGAGGCAGCTGGTCAATGTTTCTCTCTCATCGATGTTTCTGGCTCTCTATCTCTCTCCCTTCCTCTCTGTAAAATATCAATAAAATATTTTTTTAAAAAAGTTTGGGAAACACTGCCTTAGGATATTAAGAATTTTTATCACAAATAAATGTTGAATTATATTAAATACACTTTTAGTAATTCTTTTGATAAGTATAGAACTTTTTCCTCTTTCTTTCATTGTGATCAACTGTGTTAATACATTTACTAATGTTGGCCCATCCTTGCATTTCTATAATAAACCAACTGGTCAATCATTTATCCATTTATTACAAATTTATTGAACAATAACTTTGCTGGTGATACCAGAGCAAACAATGCCAAGTCCATGCCTTTGTGAAATTTATATTCAAGTGGGAAAAATAGAAATTGAACTACAGTTTTCTCTTGATAATTCTGTCTTTCTCTTAAAAAAAAATGTATTTTCTTTGTTTTTAAATTTAAAATTTTTTTTATTGATTTCAGAGATAGGGAGAGTGAGAAACATCAGTGATGAGAGAGAATCATTGATTTGCTGCCTCCTGCATGCCCCCTACTAGGAATCAAGCCCACAACCCAGGCATGTGCCCTGACTGGGAATAAAAACCTGACCTCCTGGTTTATGAGTCAATGCTCAACCACCGAGTGACACCAGCTGGGCCCAAGAGAAAGATTTTTAAAATGATTAGCTCAAGACATTCTTCCCTTATGAAAAGTTTGATATAAAACTTTGACAGGGACTTGAAATTATTTTTCTCAGAAAATGTGCTTTAACAACATTCGATATAGTCTCCAACTCTTCATTTAGATACCGTTGTCAGTTGGGGAAATGATATGTGGATAGTGTTATTTTTGCAACAATATCACAGTTCTTTTTTTGTAATAATCCCCAAGAATTGTTAGAATCCTTTCACAGAATATTAATGTTAAGGGTTAGTTCCCAGTAAATTCTCTACTCTCATTGTGATGACAGTTGTTTTAAGGGTTTATTTTTCCATATCTTAGACAAGCTACTTAACATTTTTGTGTTTCAGTTTCTTCATCTACAAGATGTGACAGGGATACGGGTAATGGAAGTTGAGATCGAGTCTTGTATGGAGTTCATTCAACTCCTCCAGGACTCAGTAAAGAAAGGAGAAACACAGAATTATTGTACATTTGACTCTTCTAGATTCTGCAGTGGTCTACAGAGAATAGGAAGGTGGCTGTACTAATGAGCTTCACCCTCCTTTGGGAGTCCTATTTTCATGTTTATTATGACAACCCAGTGTTAACTGAAGCAGTGACCTTTCATTGAGGAGCTCCTCTTCCCTCATTAGGGCCAACCACTGCTGTGCCCATCCCATGTTTGGGAGACTTCCTCAAACAGATGACTAATATGAGTGTGGGAGCAGTCCCCTCACCCTGAGACTCCCATGTGCCCAGTGCATGGCTCTGGGACACAGGTAGAACTGAGAGCTCCCTTACATTATCTTCAGTCCTGGCTATGCTGAATTAGGGCTGGTGGGGTGACTGCCATTGGTCCCTAAGTAGTTTTTCTTTTTCTTTTTTTAAAAAAAATACATTTTATTGATTTTTTACAGAGAGGAAGGGAGAGAGACAGAGAGCTAGAAACATCAATGAGAGAGAAACATCGACCAGCTGCCTCTTACACACCGCCCACCGGGGATGTGCCCGCAACCAAGGTACATGCCCTTGATCGGAATCGAACCCGAGACCTTCCAGTCCGCAGGCCGACGCTCTACCACTGAGCCAAACCGGTTTCGGCCCTAAGTAGTTTTTCAACTGAAAAAAAAAATGCATGAAACGAATGCAAAGGAAACACCTGTCTGGGCAGGTCCTCTCCTCAATTCAGTCTCGGAAGAATTCCTGAAGTTTCTTGTCTGAGAATGGCACCTTTCTCTAGTTCCCAGCAATAATATGTCTTTTTATTATAATATTATTTTGGCAATTTCAATAGGAACTTGGAACATGGGCTCAGAGGACTGGAATCTTTTACTCTGTTCTGTATTCCCAGCACCTAGTAAAATATAATGTGTAAAGAATGTGCGTGTGATGAAGACGAGATGAGCTTGATGAATTATGGTCACATTACAAATAGTCTAAATCAGGATCCTTTTGAGAATTAAAGAGGATACTGATGCAATGAGCCACCACATTAACAGGAGTAAAATAGGACTATCCCCAGAAAACTGGGATATATGATCACCCTATGCATAAGGAAAATGGGAAAGAAAGAGGGAAAATAGTAGGGTAAAAGAAAAAGAGAAAAAATAGCATGCTTACCTTCCCTGGGAAACCAACTTTGAGATGGAGGTTGGGATGCAGGAAGTTTATTGAGGAATGCTCTTGTCAATAGTAAATGGGGGAGCATGAGAGAAATAGGATTGGGCTAAGGCAGTGGTTGGCAAACTCATTAGTCAACAGAGCCAAATATCAACAGTACAACGATTGACATTTCTTTTGAGAGCCAAATTTTTAAACTTAAACTTCTTCTAATGCCACTTCTTCAAAATAGACTCGCCCAAGCCATGGTATTTTGTGGAAGAGCCACACTCAAGGGGCCAAAGCGCCACATGTGGCTTGTGAGTCGCAGTTTGACAACCACTGGGCAAAGGGAAATGTTAATTTTGATGGCCACAGGGAGCTCTGAAACTGGGATGGCCCTTCAGAGATAGCCCAAGTCAAGACAAGAACCTGTGTCTTTGTACTCCAGTACCAACCAGTCATGGGATCTGTGCTGACATTAACCTTGCGTGAGGAGGCTTCCTTCTATGGAGGTCAGCTCCCTCGGAAGGATGAGGCTGTGCCCTGCACTAGCCAGCATGCCCAGTAGCGAGGGTGTACCAGGGCCTGAAGGAAGACAGAGCAGCACACCAAAGCCACTCCCATGTACCCTTTGTGCTGTTCCATCACCTCCTTCAGAGAGTAAGTTTACCCCCATCTGGGAGTGCTCTTGGAGGATCCAATGTGACAAACTATAGCCCCTGCTGCTGCAGCTGGACTCCAGGTCACAACTGACACTCAACTTCTTCCTCTACAACCCACTCCAGATTTACCTCACCCTCAAATAGCACGTCTTCTGGTCATAGTGGCTTAGAACATCATCCATGTCATCCATGAGAAGTGTGAGTCCCTACCATACTCTGCTCAGGCGATGGTGGCTGGATTTTTCCATTTGCCATCAGAATTGGGTAGGAGAGTACCAAGAGATTCCCTGATGGATTACATGGGAGCCAAAAGTATTTCTTCTTATTCCCTTTTCCCGATGTAATAGCAGTATATTGTGAGATGGAAGTGGGTACTGGGGTTGGGCATAAGCAAGCCCAGAGGGCATCAGAAAGCTGCAGGTGTCAATGGTCCAAACCTCCACTGAACCCACCACTGTTTCTGTACCAGGCTTCTCCCTCTGCTTCTACCTCTGGCTGCATGTGGTTGGTTGCTTCCTTATGACCAGATGATGGAAGAAGTGTTTATCTGTCTTGTCCCTCCAAATGCCTGTAGTGAGCTCTGATGAGCCAGGACAAAGATATGACCAGGAGGGGGCAGTAGTACACAATGAGCTTGCCTTGGGCAGCGCTTTGACAAATTGTAGAAAGTCCCTCACATCAGGAGACCTTTCAGAAACAAGAGGTAACCACCAGAGGGGAGGCTTGGCATATTTTATAACCCCAAGGGTTATCTTGTGTATGGCTAGCTGAGGTCAGGCAAAGGTATGCCAAGTAAGGAGGATCTAAGTGGTAAAAAATCTACTTTGAATTATATTTAAAGCAATTGGATTCATTAAATGTAAACTTTTGAATTTTACTCTGGCATATTTTTGAGCTAATGGTCTCAGCTTGCTCTGAGAAAGTAAACAGCTTAGTGTCAATATGCAAGGACCACCTTTGGCACATTTATGTAACAATGCCACTCTCTCTTCACTGTCACTCTCCCTGGGTTAGGTCCCCAGGCTGCTAGTCTGATATCACCGCCTTTATCTTATTTCTGATGATGAAGTATCTCTACTTGGCTCTATCATTTAGCCATCCTACCATCTCCATTGCTATGAAAACCAGTCACCTAACAGCATCTATCCTGATGGACAGAGGACGGTGTCCCTCAATTTCTCAATGAAGCTAGTGCCCATCTCTCTGGTTCATTTCTTATTACTTCTGTAAACCAAATGCCCTCTAGCTTCTCCCAGGAAACATGGTTGGCTGGTGAGTTTTCTAGCCTTACATGGCATGCTCTTTTCACTGAAGCTCTTTATCCCTTCTTCCACTATCCTATATAATAAAGAGGATTAGTGTTCTACATTCTATTTTTATTTTATTTTTTTGAGGATTTTATTTTATTTTAATAAATCTTTATTGTTCATATTATTACAAATTTCCTCATTTTTTCCCTCTATTGCTCCCCTCCACTGGGTTCCCACCCCACCCTCTGCCCTTTCCCCACCCCTATTGTCCTCATCCATAGTGCACAGTTTATTTTCAGTCTCTTCCTGCACCCCCTACTCCCCTTTTCCCCAAGATTCATCAGTCCACTCCCCTTCCATACCTCTGATTCTTTTATATCCACCAGTTAATATTGTTCATCAGATTTTTTTAACTCCCTTGGATTTTTAGATTCACTTATTGATAGTTATGTATTTGTTGCTCATAATTTTTATCTTTATCTTCTTCCTCTTCCTAAAGAACTCCCTTCAGCAATTCATATAATTCTGGTTTGGCGGTGATGAACTCCTTTAGCTTTTTTTTTATTTGTGAAGCTCTTTATCTGGCCTTCAATTCTGAGTGATAGTTTTGCTGGGTAGAGTATTTTTGGCTGTAGGTTCTTGCTATTCATCACCTTGAATATTTCTTGCCATTCCCATCTGGCCTGCATGGTTTCTGTTGAGAAATCAGCTGACAATCGTATGGGTGCTCCTTTATAGGTAACTACCTGCTTTTGTCTTGCTGCTTTTAATATTCTCTCTTTGTCTTTTGCTCTTGGAATTTTAATTATGATGTATCTTGGTATGGTCCTCTTTGGATTCCTTTTGTTTGGTGTTCTCTGCACTTCCTTTACTTGTAAGTCTAATTCTTTCACCAGGTGGGGAAAGTTTTCTGTCACTATGTCTTCTGGTATGTTTTCAGTATCTTGCTCTCTCTCTTCTTCTGGGGCCCCCATAATTCTGATGTTGGTTCGCTTGAAGTTGTCCCAGAGGTTTCTTACATTATCTTCAACTTTCTGGATTCTCTTGTCTTCTTGCTTCTGCGGAGGAGTGTCCTCTGGGTCTTTATGTTCCAAATCTTTGACTTTATTCTTGCAATCTTCCATTCTGTTTTTACGACTCTGTATAACATTTTTTATTTTGGACAATGTATTCTTATTTCTAGTTGATCCCTTTTCATATCCTCATATGTCTCATTTATTTTATTGGCCTTGTCTAGGAAATTCTTGAAAAACCTTATAACCGTGGTTTTGAACTCTTTATCCAATTGTTTGTTGTCCCCCATTCTTTCGATTGTGATCTGTTTCCTTGTCTCGGCATTTTCACAGCTTCCCTAAGTTGGTAGGGTGGCTTTGTTTGCTAAGGTGTCCTATATGATTCAGTGGGTCAGCCTCCCAGTTACCTGAGGTGGACACTCTTGGTGCACCCTTTTGTGGACTGTGTGTACAGCCTTATTGTAGTTAAGCATTGATTGTTCTTGGTATCACTGGGAGGAACTGACTTCCAGGCCAATTGGCTATGAGGATCAGTTGTGTCTATGCCGGGAGACAGCCTTATTCAAATAGACTTGGAGAATTACAAAAGCCTCTGTGCTCAGCTGGAATGGGGTGGTGTTTCAGGGTGGAGCCTACAGCCTTGGCTTCCCTGTCAGCCCTGCCCTATGAGGTTCCTGAGTCTCAGTGTTCCTCAGTGCCCCTCAGTACTCGCTGCTTTGGTACTTGCTGCAAGCACCTCTGAGAGAAAGGTGCCCTCAAGTTTCGCCCACTACCAGACAGTCTAGTTCAGGGGTGGATAAACTTTTTGACTCAAGGGCCACAATGGGTTCTTAAACTGGACCGGAGGGCCAGAACAAAAGCAACCTGACCATGCTGGCACTCTCATCTTGGGCTTCTGGTGAAGGAGCAGAGGGGAGAGCAAGAGAACCCTCCACTCTTTCAGCTCTACGGGCCGGATAGAACAGCCGAACAGGCCAGATCCAGCCCGCAGGCCATAGTTTGTGCACAGCTGGTCTAGTCTCTCCCCCAATGAGCCTGGAACTGGGGTTCAGTGCATTTGGAAGTGGGGTTCAGTGCAGTCTGGAGCTTTTGTCTCCTTCCCGCTAGGGCAATCCAACGGCACAGTGAACAGTCCATCCTCTGCGTGCAATATGCTTGCCTCCAGAGCTCTGCCTTTTATCACTCCCCTGAGTTTCCACCTTACAGCCCAGGTTCCCTCCATATGAGCCTGGGTCCCCAGGGTCTGACCTGGAACTGGGGTTCAGTGCAGTTGGAACTAGGGTTCAGCACAATCCGGAGCTTTTATCTCCAGCCAGGCACTTAGCCACCCCCTCCTCTCTAGCTCTGTCCTCTCCCCACATGCATACTGTGTCTCCATACCTTAGGCTTTTACAGCTCCTCTGATTTTCCTTCTGGTTTTCTCTTTCCTTTTCTAGTTGTAGAATTTCCAGTCAGTCAACTTTCCTGTAGATCTGGATAATGTCCATTTTGTATTTTAGTTGTATTTTTTTGAAATTGTTGAGCGAGGCTGCAGTTAGGCGTTTACCTATGCTGCCGTCTTGCCCCCCCCCCCCATTTTTATTTTTTTAAATAAATCTTTATTGTTCATATTATTACAGATGTACCTTCCCCCCCATAGTTCCCCTCCACACAATTCCCCCCCACACACACCATGCCCCTACCTCTGCCACTGTCCTCATTCATAGCTATAAGATTTTTGTCCAATCTTTTCCCTCATCCCTCACACCCTCTTCCCCCTAAGAATTGTCAGTTCACTCTCTTTGTTTTTCTTTTTTAAAAATATATTTTATTGATATTTTACAGAGAGGAAGGGAGAGAGATAGAGAGCTAGAAATGTCGATGAGAGAAACATCAACCAGCTGCCTCTTGCACACCCCCTACCGGGGATGTGCCCGCAACCAATGTACATGCCCTAGACTGGAATCGAACCCGGGACCCTTCAGTCTGCAGACCGAAGCTCCACCACTGAGCCAAAACGGTTTCGGCTCCACTCTCTTTCTATGCCCCTGATTCTATTATATTCACCAGTTTATTCTGTTCATCAGATTTTCTATTCACTTAATTTTTAGATTCACTTGTTGATAGATATGTATTTGTTGTCACTTTGTTGTTCATGATATTTTTATTTTTATAATTATTTGACTTTATCTCATTTTTTTCTTTTTGCCATCCTATTTTTTCCTCACTGATTCCTTGTTCATAGTGTTTTTCTTCTCCTGTTTCTGCTTTAGCTTTTCTCTCTTCTTCCTTTTTACTCCATGTTAAAAATTGACCTTCTTTATCTGATTTATTGACACATTGCTATTATAGAAGTCTCTGTTGGCTTAATCATATATCTAATTTCATCTCCCCTGCACCAAGTCCATGCAACCTTCTCTTTTATCTTTCTTCATTAGCCATTTTCCTTTTCTTTCTTTCCTTCTTTCTTTCTTTCTTTCTTTCTTTCTTTCTTTCTTTCTTTTCTTTTTCTCTCCTTGCTTGCTCTCTTCTTCTCCTAATTGCTTAATTAGTTTCACCCCACAATTTCAAGCCTAGTTTCTCTCTATTCTATTCCCCTTTTCCAAAAATAGATGAATAGATAGATAGATTAAAGAAGGGATTTTTTTCTTGACTACTTTGTTTTTTTACTTTTCTTCTTATCCACTCATTCTCTTTTTACCTCCTCTATACTGAACCATGGCCATTCCCCCATTCATTCAATTCCTTTACCTTACTTTCTGGAAATAAACTCTGTCTCTTCAGATTCAATTCATTCCTTTCTTTGGTGGTGGTGGGGTGGGGGTGTTTGTTGTTTGCATTGTTTGGGTTATTTGTTTATTTTGTGCAATTTTCTCGCCACATACGTATATTCCCCCCCCTTTTTCATATTTTCCTTTTCTCTCTTGCCTTTTCTCCTTTTCTCAATATTATTTTTGTGCTTTTATCTCCCCTAATTCTCTTTTCTCTGGTGGTTACCTTTATTGGTGTTATTGGTGTAATGAATACATTTGTTTTGTTCCTTCTGTGTCATTTCTTGTCAAGTTGTATTTTGTGCCTTTTGATCAACATGGTAGAGCATGAACCATATAACCAGACACCTTGAGAAGAGCAAAAATGAGAAGACAAAAAAAAAAAAAACAAAAAAAAAAACCCAACAGCCCCCATATGAAAGAAAAGGAGGAATCACCAGAAAGGAAGTAAACAAAATGAAGACAAGCAATTTGTCAGAGAAAGAATCCATTGAAATGGTCATAAGGATGCTGATAAGGATGGAAGACAAATTCAAAAATGTGAGTAAGAATCAAGAAGAAATGAAGAAGAACCAGGAGGAAATGAAGAAAGACATAGCTGCAATAAAGAACACAATAGAAAGCATCAGCAGTAGATTAGAAGAAGCCGAGGACTACATCAGTGAGCTAGAAATCAAGGTTGGAAAAAACACCCAAGCAGAGCAGCAACTGGGGAAAAAAAAAACTTAAAAAGCAGGAGGAGAGCTTTGGGACAACATGAAATGAAACAACATCCACATATTAGGGATTCCAGAAGAAGAGGAAATTGAGCAAGAAATAAAAAAACCTATTTGAGGAAATAATGACAGAAAACTTCCTTGATGTTGGGAAGAAAAAACTCACACAAGTTCAAGAAGCACACAGAGTCTCAAACAAAATGAATCCAAAAAGACTGATACCAAGACACATCATAATTAAATTGGCAAACACCAATGACAAAGTAAGAATCTTAAAGGCTGCCAGAGAGAGACAGAAAGTTACCTACAAAGGATCTCCCATTAGACCCACAGGTTGAGAACCACTGCTGTAGAGCCTAAGACCATGGGAAAACACAGATATTTACATTATGATTCATAACAGTAGCAAAATTATAGTTATGAAGTAGCAACGAAAATAACTTTATGGTTGGGGGCCACCACAACATAAAGAACTGTACTAAAGGGTCGCAGCATTAGAAATGTTGAGAACCACTGAATTAGACTATCAACTGATTTCTCAACAGAAACACATCAGGCCAGAAGGGAATGGAATGAAATATACAAAGTGATGGAAAGCAATGGGCTGAATCCACAAATACTATACCCAGTAAGGCTATCATTCAAAATTGAAGGTGAAATAAGGAGCTTCATAGACAAAAAAAAAGGGCTAAGGGAGTTTATTACCACCAAGTAACCAATGCAAGAAATGCTTAAGGGACTGCTGTGAAAAGAAGAAATAGGAAGGGAAGGAGGAACACAGGTATAAAGAATAAAAATGATGGCAAATAAATACCTATCAATAATAACCTTAAATGTAAATGGATTAAATACTCCAATCAGAAGACTAGGATAAGAAACATAAACCATACATCTGCTGTCTACATGAGATCAGCTCAGAACAAAGGACTTACACAGACTGATAATGGAGGGATGGGAAAAAATTTTCAGGTGAATGGAAATGAAAAAGAAAAGTTTGGTAGCAATACTTATATCTGACAACATAGACCTCAAAGTGAAGGCTATAACAAGAGATAAGGAAGGCCACTTCATAATACTAAAGGGAGAAATTCAACAAGAGGATATAACTCTGGTAAACATATATGCACCCAATACAAGAGCACCCAAATACATTTTTAAAAAAAACTTCTGGAAGATATCAAGTGAGAGATCAACATCAATACAGTCATAGTGAGACCGAAGCAAGATGGCGGCCTAGGAAGTCTCCTGGGCCGCCATCTCCTCAACAATTTGGAAAAAAACAACAGATAAAACCAAAAGGGATCGTACCAGACCCACAGGAAAGCTGGCAAAATGGGAAGGCTACAACTAGACACAAAGCAGGACACTGCTGCTGCCTTGTGGAGTTTAAAACTACAGCGAAACTACAGTGAAACTGAACCTGCCAGAGACGCTGCCCTGGGAATGAGGGAAGCCAGACCTCGCTCCGCCCCAGGGCCCAGGGAGTGGGCCAGCCCTTCCGGCTGCCACGGGACCTGATGGGGGCCTACGCCACTGCCGCCGCCGCCAACGCCGCGCCTTCAGCTCCTGCCTGGACAAGAAGCCCATGAGCACGACCTCCCAGCCCACCCGCCCACAGTGCTGGAGAGGAGCAGGCACCTCAGCTCGGCCCCCCGCACTCGCCGCCGCCGGGCAGGCGAAGAGATGGTGTAGTATCTCCCCGCCAGCAGCCAGCAGCCAGCTCGGCCCAGCCCCCGCGCTTACTGTGCTGGCGAAGAAATCGCGCAGCATCTCCCCACCCGCAACCAGCCCAGAAATGGGAAGGCTACAACTAGACACCAAGCAGGGCGCTGCGGCTGCCATGTGGAGTTTAAAACTACAGCGAAACAGGACCTACCGGAGCCGCTGCCGCCGTGAATGAGGGAAGCCAGACCTCACTCCGCCCCAGGACCCAGGAGTGGGCCAGCCCTGCCGGCCGCCACCGCCTACGCCGCAAGAGCCGCCGCGCCTTCGGCTCCTGCCTGGATGAGAAGCCCGTGAGCACGACCTCCCAGCCCGCCCACAGTGCTAGAGAGGAGCGGGCGCAGCGTCTCCCCTCCCGCACAACCACCTCAGCCCAGAAATGGGAAGGCTACAACTAAACACCAAGCAGGGCGCCGCAGCTGCCATGTGGAGTTTAAAACTACAGCGAAACAGGACCTACTGGAGACGCTGCCACCGGGAATGAGGGAAGCCAGACCTCATTCTGCCCTGGGGCCCAAGGACTGGGCCAGCCCACCGGCCATGGGAACCAGGGAGCTGTTATGGATCCTTCGGCACCTGCACACAACCATTCCGAGGAGCTGTCGCGGCATCTCCCGGCCTGCGGCCAGCTGGGCCCAGTCTCCGCACACACCTTATTGGTGGGGAGCTGGCATGGCGCATTCCCTTTGCGCCCCGGCGAGTCTTTCCGCTGCCACCGCCAGCAGCCGGCTCCAAAGCTCACGCCACTACCGCCATGTGGATTTTAATACTACAGGGGAAATTGAGACACAGGAGCTACCTTCGCTGCTGCACCCACTGCCGCCCCCGCAAATGGGAATCCACCAAAATCAGAGCTCACTACGCCCCTGGCTCAGAAAGAGTGTGGCTTCAGAATTTAGCCTCTGCGTCCACAGCAGCTCCGCTTCCACAACAAAGGAGACACCATTGAGGGGGAATTCTCTGCCCGCAGCCACCTCAGCCCGCCCACAACCTTCCCACCACACCCGCTGTGCGGGTGGGGAGCATGCACAGCACCTTCCGTTAGCGGCCCTGGTGAGTCCTCCCTCAGCCGCCGCATGGCCGAGCCGAAGCTCCCGCCACTGCCACCATGTGAACTTTAAAACTACAGTGGAAATTGAACCACAGGAGCGACCGTCGCTGCCGCACCAGCCACCGCCACCCCCCACCACCACTGCAAATAAAGGAAATCCACCAAGAACAGAGCTCACCACGCCCTGGGCTCAGAGAGTGGGCGACCTCAGAACTTAGCCTCCGCGTCCGCAGCTGCTCCGCTTCCGCAACAAACAAAACACCTTTGAGGGCAGTCTACCAGCCTGCAGCCATCTCAGCCCGCCTGCAACTGTCCCAGCCTGCCTGCCGTGCTAGCAAGGAGCTGGCACGGCACCCCCAGTGCGAGACCCCAGCACCCGAGAGGGGTCGTGTGCCCTGGGTGAGCCATATGTCCAGGGGGCCGTGTGCCCCGGGTGAGCCGTGTGTCCCAGGGGGCCGTGTGCCCTGGGCGAGCCGTGTGTCCCAGGGGGCCCTGTGCCCCGGGTCAGCCGTGTGTCCCTAGGGAAGCAGTGGGACCCAGGGGGAGGGGCGGTGAGAACTAGAGGAGGAGCGGACTCTATTCGGGTGGTCCTGAGATAGCCACCATAAAACAAGCAGACTGCCAAACGAGGAGCGGATTCTATTCATGAGATCCTGAGATAGTCACCATAAAACAAGAAAATTGTCAAATGACAGCAGGGAAGGGAAGGAGACCTGGGGGGAGATAAGAGAACAACCTAAGGACTGGTATGTATGAATACAACCAACGAACACAGAACTCTGGGGAGGGAGGGCATGAATGGGAGTGGGGGGGGGCAATGGTAAGATATGTACACATATAATACCTTAATAAAATTCATGTGAGGGAAAAAAATTGGCTCTCAAAAAAAAAATACAGTCATAGTAGGGGACTTCAGTACACCATTGACCCACTGAATAAATACTTTAAACAAATAATCAGCAAAGAAACATCAATCCTCAGATGGAATTATTTGACATCTTCACAACATTTCACCCCAAAGGTATAGAATATACATTCTTCTCAAAAGCATATAGGACATTAAAAAAAAAAAATAGACCAACCACATATTGGGACAAAGGTAAAGCCTCTTCAAATTCAAGAAAATAGAAATCATATCATGCATCTTCTCAGATCACAATGGTGTAAAATTAAAAATCAACTACAATAAAAACAATGAAAAAAATCAAACACTTGGAGGCTAAATAGCATGCTATTAAATACTGATTGGATTACCAAAGAGATAAAGAAGAAATAAAAAGCACCATGGCAACAAAGGACAATGAAAACAAATAATCCAAAATCTATGGGACACAGTGAAAGCAGTTCTGAGAGGGAAGTTCATAGCTCTATGGGCCTACCTCAAAAAACAAGAAAAAAATGGTACTAAATTATCTAACCTAATTACCTACATCTTAGAGAATTAGAAAAAGAGCAAAAAGAAAAGCCCAAAGTAAGCAGAAGGAGGGAAATAATAAAGATCAGAGCAGAAATAAATGGACATAGAGACAGACAGACAACAACAATAAAAAAACCAAAGATCAATAAAATCAAAGGCTGGTTCTTTGAAAAGATAAACAAGATTGATAAACCTCTAGCCAGGCCTACCAAGAAACAAAGAGAGAGGACTCAAATAAAATCAGAAATGAAAGAGATGAAGTAACAACAGACCCCACAGAAATACAAAGTATTGTAAAAAAAAATTACTATGAACAATTCTACACCAATAAACTGGGCATCCTAGACAAATGCGTATATTCTAAGAAAAATACAAGCTTCCAAAACTCAATCAATGAGAACAACAACAACAACAACAAAAAACCTGAATAGGCTGATAACTATCAATGAATTTGAAGCAGTAATCAAAAATCTTCCATCTAACAAAAGCCCTGGTCTGAACAGCTTTACAGGGGAGTTCTACCAAACTTTCAAAGAAAAACTAAAACTTACCCTCCTCAGACTATTCCAAAAAATTCCAGAGAAAGGCACACTTCCAAGCTCTTTCTATGAAGCTAGCATTACTCTAATACCAAAACTTGATAAAGATACCATAAAGAAAGAGAACTACAATATTGCAGATGAACATTGATGCTAAAATCCTCAACAAAATTCTAGCAAATTGGATCCAGCATTACATTAGAAAGATCATACACTATGACCAAGTGGGATTTATTCCAGGTATGGAAGGATGGTACAATATCCACACATCAATAAATGTGATAAATCACATAAATAAATTGAGAGACAAAAATCACATAATCATATCAATTGATGCAGAAAAAGCATTGGTCAAAATCCAACTTCCTTTCTGATAAAAACTCTCAGAAAGTGGAAATGAGAGATCATACCTCAACATAATAAAGCCTTATATGACAAACCTATAGCCAACATCATACTCAATGGAAAAAAACTAAAACCATTTGCCCTAAGAACAGGAATAAGATAAAGATGCCCACTTTCACCACTCTTGTTAGACATAGTACTGGAAGTGCTAGCTATAGCAATAAGAAGAAATAAAAGGCACTAAATTGGAAGAGAAGTAAAGCTGTCATTTGAAGATGACATGATATTGTACATATAAAAGCCCAAACACTCCATAAAAAAACCCTCTACTAGACTTAATAAATGAATTGTGCAATGTAGCAGGATACAAATTTAACACACCAAAATTTATGGGTTTTTTTATACATCAATAATGATCTCACAGAAAGAGAAACTAACTAACTAACTAAATAAATAAATAAATCCCATTTACCATTGCACCAAAAAAACTAAAATACCTATGAATAAACTTAACTAGAGGGGTAAAAGACCTGTACTCATAAAACTACAGAACATTGGAAAAAGATAGAGAAAGACATAAGCAAATGAAAGACTATATCATGTTCATGGATTGGTAGAATCAACATCATTAAAATGTCCATACTACCCAAAGCAATTTATAGATTCAATGCAATTTTCATTAAAATATCAACAGCATATTTCACAGACCTAGAACAAACTCTCCAAAAATTCACCTGAAAAAAAAAAAAAAAACCACAAAAACAGATCCCAAATAGCCACAGCAATCCTGAGAAATAATAACAAAGTTGGGGGAATCACAATACCAGATATCAAGCTATATTACAAAGCCATGGTTCTCAAAACTGCCTGGTACTGGCACAAAAACAGACATACAGACCAATGGAATACAACAGAGAACCCAGAAATCAACATAAGCCATTATGCTCAATTAATATTTGACAAATGAGTCAAGAGCATACAATGGTGTCAACAGAGTCTCTTCAATAAATGATGCTGGGAAAATTGGTCAGATACATACAAAAAAAGAAAAAGAAAAAAAAAACTAGGCCACCAACTTACACCATGCACAAAAATAAACTCAAAATGAATGAAGGACTTAAATGTAAGACCATAAAAAATTTATAAGATTCCAAAGGCAGCAAAATAGCAAACATATGTCATAGCAATATCTTTACTGGTACAGCTCCTAGGGCAATGGAGACTAAGAAGAAAATAAACAAATGGGACCACATCAAAATAAAAAGCTTCTTTGTGGCATAAGAAACCATCAACAAAACAACAAGAAAGCCCACTGCATGGGAGAACATATTTGCTAATGCTATCTCAGATAAAGTTTTGATCTCCAAAATTTACAGGAAACTCATACAACTTAACAAAAGGAAGATAAACAATTCCATCAAAAAAAAGGGCAAAGTAAGTTACATTAGTTGCAAAGTTTACTTAAGAAGATATTTTTTTTCATCTTTCCTCACTTGATTTTACCTTTTAAATTAACTCGCTTTTATATGTAATCAATATTATTACTACTACTAGTTTGCCCGTTTTATCTTTTTTATCTTATTTTCTTTTGTTTATTTTTATCATTATCTTTTAAGTGCCATATTATATACTTTTTTAAAAAAAATTTTTCTTTTCTCTTTTTTTCCCCTTTGGGATTACTATTCAACAGACTATTTATACCTTTCCTTCTCCAACGCTCTATTCTAACTCATCCCTATCTTTAGGCCATCACTCTCTTCCTAACCCTTTCCCTTTGGTGTGCTGCTTATCTTAACTCTTTATTGCTCTAGATTTTCCCTATCTTTTTTTTTTCATTTTCTATTTACCCTCTCCTAAAATTTCACCCTCCCTGTGTATATCTAACTCCCAACCCCCTACTCCAAGCCCACTCACACCCACCTTGTCACTGTCCTAAAAAAAAAAAAAAAAAAAAAACACACACAACAAAAAATCCTTCTCTCCACCCCTTTGTAGTTGTATGTTAAATGCTAACTATATCAAAGTTGTATGGTTTTTTGTAAGATTGGTTCGCTTATTCTTTTTATTTGATTGTATGATTTTGATAGCTGGGTTCTAGTCACCTTTATTAGAGGATATTAATATTGCAAACGCTTTTCTGTTCAGTGCCTTGTGTGTTGTACATGGGAGTGTTGTATTTTGTACCTTTAAATCTAAGCAGGAGAGAGAGAACTACATATACAGGTATCTTAAAATAGAAAGATCATGGGGAGGCTAAAAAACACCCCACCTATGAAAGAAAATCAGCCATCACCAGAAAAGGAAGTAAACGATTTAGAGGCAAGCAACCTACCAGAGCAAGAATTCAGAGTAATGATCATGGGATGGCTAAAAAGAATGGAAGACAAATTTGACAATATGAGTAAGACCCAAGAGGAAATGAAGAAAAACCAAGAGGATCTGAAGAAGAACCAAGAGGATCTGAAGAAGAACCAAGAGGAAATGAAGGCGACCCAAGAAGAAATGAAAAATGACATCACTTCTATGAAGAACTCAATAGAAAGCATCAAGAGTAGACTAGAAGAAGCAGAGGACCGCATCAGTGAGCTAGAAGACAAGATGGAAAAAAATACCCAATTAGAGAAGCTGCTAGAAAAAAAATCAAAAAACAGGAGGAGAGCCTACGGGAACTTTGGGACAATGCAAAACAAAACAATATTAGAATAATATGGGTCCCAGAAGGAAAGGAAACTGAGCAAGATATGGAAAAAGTATTTCAAGAAATAATGACTGAAAACTTTCCTGAGATAGAGAAGAAAAAACCGACACAAATCCAAGATGCTTGAAGAGTCCCTAACAAAATGAACCCCCAAAGATCAACACCCAGACACATTATAATTAAGCTGGCAAAAAACACTGACAAAACCAGAATATTAAAAGCAGCCAGAGAGAGACAAAAAGTTACATATAAAGGAACCCCCATCAGACTAGCAACTGATTTCTCAACAGAAACTCATCAGGCCAGAAGGGAATGGGATGACATATACAAAGTCATGCAAAGGAAGGGTCTGAACCCAAGAATACTGTACCCTGCAGGGCTGTCAATCAAAATTGAAGGTGTAATCAGGAGCTTCACTGACAAAAACAGACTAAAGGAATTTATCTCCAACAAACCAGCAATGCAAGATATGCTAAAGGGTCTACTGTAAAAATAAAGAAATAGGAAGCGAAGAAGGAACACAGGGGGATAGAATAAAAATGGCATCAAATACCTACCTATCAATAATTACCTTAAATGTAAATGGTTTAAATGCTCCAATCAAAAGACATAGGGTAACAGATTAGATAAGAAAGCAAAACCCATACATCTGCTGTCTATAAGAAACACACTTCAGAAAAAAAGATGCACACAGGCTGAGGGTGAAGGGATGGAAAAAGATTTTCCAGGCGAACGGAAATGAAAAAAAGGCTGGGGTAGCAATTCTTATATCAGACAAATTAGATTTCAAAGTGAAGGACATAAAAAGAGATAATGAAGGCCACTTCATTATACTAAAGGGAGCAATCCAACAAGAAGAAATAACCCTGGTAAACATATATGCACCCAATGTGGGAGCACCCAAATACATAAAAAAAATTGCTGGAGGACATGAAGGGAGAGATTGATTGTAATACAATCATAGTAGGAGATTTTAATACCCCACTGTCACATTTGGCCAAATCACCCAAACAAAAAATCAGCAAAGAAATATCAATCCTAAATGATTCACTAGACCAGATGGAATTAATCGACATCTTCAGAACATTCCACCCCAAAGCCACAGAATACACATTCTTCTCAAGTGCACATGGGTCATTCTCAAAGATAGACCACATGTTGGGACATAGGCAAAGTCTCTTCAAATTCAAGAAGATAGAAATCATATCAAGCATCTTTTCAGATCATAGTGGCATAAAACTGGAAATTAACTACAATAAAAATAATCCAAAAAAATCAAACACATGGAGACTAAACAGCATGCTATTAAACGAGGACTGGATTACCAGAGAAATCAAGGAAGAAATTAAAAACATCCTGGCAACAAATGACAATGAAAACACAACAATCCAAAATCTATGGGACACAGCAAAAGCAGTCTTGAGAGGGAAGTTCATATCTCTACAAGCCTATTGCAAAAAACTAGAAAAAAAGGTAACAAATTATCTAACTCTAAAACTCAAAGAGTTAGAAAAAGAGCAACAAGAAAAGCCCACTGTAAGCAGAAGGAAAGAAATAATAAAAATTAGAGCAGAGATAAACGACATAGAGACCAAAGAAACAATACACAAGATCAACAAAACCAAGAGCTGGTTCTTTGAAAGGATTAACAAGATTGATGAACCTCTAGCCAGGCTAACCAAGAAACAAAGAGAGAGGACCCAAATAAACAAAATCAGAAACGAAAGAGGTGAAATAACAACAGACCCCACCGAAATACAAAGGATTGTTACAAAATACTATGAGCAACTCTATTCCAACAAATTGCACAACCTGGAAGAAATGGACATATTCCTAGAAAAATACAACCTTCCAAAACTCAATCAGGAAGAATCTAAAAATCTCAACAGTCCAGTTACTTGGGAAGAAATTGAAACAGTCATCAAAAAGCTGCCAGCAAACAAAAGCCCAGGGCCAGACGGCTTCACAGGAGAGTTTTACCAAACATTCAAGGAAGAACTAAAACCTATCCTCCTCAGACTATTCCAAAAAATTCAAGAGGAAGGGACTGGGTAAACTACACCCCTCCAGCGTGCCATCTGAAGCAATCCATCACACTCCATGTACATTTTGTCATTAAGATAAAAATAGAAGGAAAAGGGTAGTTATTCAATGTTGATTCATATAGAACTTCCAAATGTTTCATGAAAAACTCAAGTTTGCTTTCTTAATGATATTGTTTTATGTTTGAAATAGCTATGCAGAATTTCACCCTTTTACAGGTGGTCCCTAGAACCATGAGAGATGCTCACCATTATGTTGTCAGTTCCCCGGTACTGCTCGTGACCTAAGGCTGGTGGCTGATACCTCCCAGCAAACTGTACATTTGGCACACAGAATGGGAAGCTGGGCAATAACTCATTTAATCCTCACAGCAATCTTTTGAGGCTGTTATTATTAGCATGCCCATTTCAGAGGTGAGAACATTGAGACTTAGAATGGCCCAGTAACTTCCCAGTGGCCAAATAGCTCCAGGGAGCTGCTTTGTTCCCATACAACTATCTGGCTCAGAGACTGATTCCCTGAGGCTGCCAGCTCTCAGTCCTGGGCTTTTCCCACTGCATCATTATCTACACTAATAAAAGAGCAAGATGCAAATTGACCGTACCTTTGCAACACCCACCTGCCAATCAGGAATGAGTATGCAAATTACACCAACAAATATGGCAGGTTAATTTGCATGTGCAGGCGCTGAGTGCTCCTGGCCTCTGGGCAGTGTGGGAAGGTGGAAAGGCAGCTCTGGGTTGGAGTAAAGGTGATGTCTGCAGCCAGGGGAAGGCCCATTCTTGCACAGATTTTCATGCATCAGGCCTCTAGTTATTAATATGAGAAAATATCCCAGAGAAGAAAACATAAGAGGAGATTCAGAGATCTGCTCTGAAACATGTATTTTTAAAACAACATTTTGATAAGATGAAACTCAAAAAACTTTTCTAATTGTCAAAAACACAAGATACTAGTACAAACTAAATGGTTCTGGCACCTTCACAGTATTTCTCAGGTTTTAAACATAAAACACTGACTGGCATGTACAACTTTTGGCTTATGAAAATGGAAAGGCTGGCCAGGAACTTTCCAGTAACCACAGCGCTCTGACCCGCTGTGGCAGCCCCTGTGCACATCCAAGCCTTACCACCACGACCCCTCAGTGTCGGGGGTGCTTGCTGAGCCTGGGTGTGGCTGCTTCTTTGACTCCAACACAACGCTGGGAAGGCCTGAGGTAAGGTGTGTGGACATGCACATGCCCTCCAGCCAGCCCCTTATACCAGCGATTGTCAGCCTTTTCGTCTCATGGCACACATCAACTAATTTATAAAATCCTGCTGCTCGCCAAAACATATATTATGGTTTTTGCTGATCTGACAAAAAATAGGTAAAATTTTGGTTGTGTTGGCTGCTGTCTTTTTGTTTTTGTTGTTAATCCTCATCCAAGGATATTTTTCCCATTGATTTTTCTAGAGGAAGTAGAAGAAAAGGAGAAAGAAGGGAAGGAGAGAGAGAGAAAAAAACATTGATGTGAGAGAGACACTTCAATTGGTTGCCTCCTATAGCATCCAGATTCAGGCCCAGGGATGGAGCCTGCAACTCAGATACATGCCCTTGACCCAGAATATAACCCATGACCCTTTAGTGCACAGGCCAACCCTCTAATCACTGAGCACATGGGCCAGGGCAGGTATTGCATGTTTTAAAATTTATTTGTAGCATCCCAGCTGAAAATTACTGCCATGTACATGTCACAAATACATATTAATACTAGTATACATATGCACATGCATGCACACTAACCTACATGCACACATGTGTATGCACGCATTTGCACACACGTGCACTTGCATGCACACGTGTACATAACAGACAAACACACAATGCACATACATGCACCATATGTACCTCTATATATGTATATATATACATATGCATAACACATGCATGCTCACAACCATGCATGTACACACACTGTACAGATGCGTGTGTATATGCATATATACATGCACAGATCCATGTACACACACAAAGATACACACTTCTGCACATATATGTATACACAGACACACATATCCAATCCATACGAATGTACACAGACATGTGCATGGTACACATATACACAATACATTCACACATGTATACACACACACACACACACACACACACACACACACACACACACGCAGCCTGGGCAGGCTGACCCTCCACGGGGATCCGTGTCCACTCAATCTGAATACCGCAGAACACGGCACTCTTTCTCTGGCCATTGTTCTCTGCATAAAGACAAACTCCTAGCCAAGTTCAGGCTTCCTTTCGTGATTTGCATGCAACTTCCATCTGAGGGCTGCTGGAAAGGCTCTTGGACTTGACAGGCAGAAACTGTAAGAAGCTGCTGTCACTTCTGTGAGTTGTTGCAGATACTCTGAGTGGGTCGATGGCAAGGCCCGGACATCAGAGGCCAAGCTGCCTCGCCCTCCCGCTGGTCCTCGGTGAGCCTTGTGCAGCCCGCTGCTGCTCTCAGACCCCGTGCTCTGTGTGCTGCTCAGAGAGCCGGCCCCGAGCTCGGAGCAGCCCCTCCCTCCTCAGACTGCAGTCGCAGCCTCCGGGTCCTCTCTTTTCTAGACCCAGGAGCCTTGGGAGAACAAAGACTTTTATGACAAGTTTTATTAGCGATGCCTCCTGTGCTCACTCTCTGGGACAGGTCAATGCCGTGAACCCCATTTCACAGAGAGGGAAACAGACCCAGAGAGGTCAGATGCTTCACTCAAGGTCACACAGCATGCGCGAGGCAGAGGTAGGACAATTGGCCCCAGCCTGTCTGTTGGGACAAAGCACAAAGATTTGTGATGCAGGACTCCAGGGCGGTCGCTCTGAAGGTCCTGGAACTCAGACTTTAGGAGGCCAGATAGATAGAATCATGGAGCAGCAGCCGAATTTTTACTGCTCGGTGACACCCCCCAGCTCGCTCTGACCCCCTACTCCCGCCACCATTTCTCTTCTCCCCTTTGTCCCACTAGCTGTTGAAATAATCCCAGTTGCCTCCATGTACCTAGTTTGCAACTTAGAAAGGACTTCAGCAGCTACCGGCCCTTTTGGGTCAACAGGTAGAGTCCAAAGGCTGAGCAGAGGAAACTAGATTCTATTCTGTCGACTTCCCCGCTCACTGATGCTGGACCAGACGCAGCTCCCATTGACTCTCTGGCCCCTCCCAGGGAGGGCAGGGGGTGGCATTGCCACTCTGCGCTTCTTTCCTTAGTCCCCCAGCTCTTCCTTTGTGGCTGCATATAAACAAGAGGTGGCACCCACTTGTAAAAAGGAAAGACAAGAAGAAGGCGAGGTGAGGATGATAGCCGGACAAATGAGGGAAACCCAAAAGCCAACGGCCACAAACCTCAGCTCAGAAAGCAGGTCCCCTGAGCCAAAGCTCAGGCTCGCACGGCACTCCAGGGAAGCTGTGCCGCTGGCAGGGCAGCCCAGGCGCCGTGGCCTCGTGGCCTGGGAAGGAGCCCAGGCCCGCGGGCGTGCACCGGGGAGCTTGTCAGTTTTGGTTGCCAGGGGCACGCGCGCTTGCCAAATCCGATCGGGTCCTTCCAGATTTGGAGGTTCCAGAGACTATACAGGCGCAGGACTCCGGGCTTCTCCGTGCGGATTAAAGGTGCAGAGGGGGATCGTCTGCAGGGGCCCTCAAACGTCCTCCTGTTTAAAACAATGTCCTTCCTCATCCTCCCAGTCTGTCTTCCTGAAGATCCTCCTTCAGCAAACCTTTACCAACGACCTCAGACGAGTTGGGGTGTGAGAGCATGGTATGCATGTGCGACCCATTTCAGCTCTCCAATATCCCAACCCTTTCGGGCACTTCCCCTCTGAATGAGTCAGCTTGACTGCTATAAACGACAGCACAGACTGGGCCTAAATCAACAGATACTCATTGCCTCACAATTCTGAAGGCTGGAAGTCCAAGATCAAGGTGTCGGTGGGTTTGGTGTCTCACATACACACACACACACACACACACACACACACACACACACACACACCATAGTGGTGATGCTCACTGTGCCCTCACATGGTCTTGCCTCTGTGCGTGCATGCCTTGTGTCTCTCTTTGTGTCCAACTCTCCTCTTCCTTATAAGAACATCCATCAGATTGCATCAGGGTCCCCTAATGGCCTCATTTTAACTGAATCACCTCAATAAAGACCCCATCTCCAAATGTAGACACATTCTAAAGCTCCGGGGTTAGGGCTTCAACACAGGGATTTGGGAGAGAGGGGGTTGCAATTCAGCCCATAACACCATCTTATTAGTCTGAATAGGAGGCAGAGTCGGAGTTCCACAGCGGAAGCGGACGATGCCCTGCTCTCTGCTTTCCCGCCTCCTTTGCAGCCGGGCTGAGCAGGGACTCACTCCGCTATTGGAAGCTCACACTGGACGTGGGTCTGGAGGAAGTGAGGTGGGCACCAGAGCAGAGGGGGCCCTCACTCCCGTTGGTGCCATGGGCAGCAGGTCAGGACAACCAGATCGTGTCCCTGGCACAGAAGAGGGGAGGCCATCTCAGTAAGTCTGTTCCTGCCCTAGCACTGAGCACAGTGGTGTCTGGTGCTTAGCTCAACTCCAGAGGATTCCAGTTTTCCACAGCATGGTTTTGGGCACGGTTCCTGGCTGCTCCCCCTCAAACTCTGGTTCTCTAGCCCTCCTTGCAATTCCGAGCATTGCCTGAATGCTGTCTAGTAAGTTCCCTTTCTGCTTCAAGCAGCTAGAGCCAGATTCTGTTGCTTACAGCTGTGAATCTTAACTCATGCAGAGGGGAGACTTTTTCCTTTATAGAAAGATCTCCACCTGACGTTAAAGAAAATAAAAAGGAGAATAAAGTCAACTTTCACTGTAATCCAGGGACAAAAAAGACTTTTGGCATAACTATTACTTGCATTGCATATCAAAAATAAATAGAAGTTTTACCTCTGGACCAATCTTTATAAAACACTCCCCCCAGGAACCTGTGATGGCTCCCTCCTGCCCATGGTTGCAGGTTTAAGCTCCTTTGTCTCGCTTTGAAAACCCTCTGGAGTATAATTGCAGCCTGTCTAGCCCCTCTCACACCCACTGCTGAGGCCGGCTGCAGTTAAAGGGCCTCGGCTTAGCGGTGAAATGCACAGGCTTTCCCATCAGGCTGCTGGGGTTGGAACACAGGCAATATGACCTTTGATGCTTGCACCCTCTCAGCCCCAGTCTCCTCGTGTGCACAGCAGAGGTGACGATGGCCATGGAAGGCATTTAGCTTGACCTCTGTGCCATCCCAGCAGATGAGTGTGACCAGTATAAATATTTCTCTCTTTTCCGCATCCAGTGGGGCTAGAGAGCGGGTCCAGTTCCTGGGTAGGGTTGGCTGGGGACTGAGAAAAATGAAAGAAAGAGACAGACACAGAGATAGAAGGAAAAGGCTGGGACCGGGTGGGACCACTGCCCTCTTCTGATAGAGAGACAGTGACCCAGAGCTGAGGCAGAGTGTTTGTTTTATACCCCCAGTTACCAGGAAGTTTTCCTACTCGTTCCGGGTGCTTGGCTGGATTTACATAATAAACCCACCCCTTGGCACCTGGGCTGAAATGAAGGTCAAGCTCATAACACGTCTGCCTTTTGGCAGAATGTGTTCCCAAGGCGTGGCTTTGCTGACCGCCCTGGATTCAGCTGACAGTTTAAAGGAATGCCCATGTGCCTTCCAAGGCCTTCTCTACAGACCAGCATGCATCAACAGTAGTTGTAGGATCAGCAGCAGCATCGCCTGGGAACTTGCTAGAAAAGCCAGTCTTGGGCCCCTCCCAGACCGGCAGTGTTGGGCAGGCTCTGGGCTAATACTAGTTCCATCATCACTGCTGACAGCTGGTGTAGGAATGAATAGTCATGACTAATGCCAGCAAGACTCAAGGAAAAAGTTGCTCTGGCTTCTAGAAAAGAAGCTCCTTGCCTCTTAGTAGGAAGCCATGGGATGCGGCCTCCCTCTCCCCAGGAGGGTAGAGGGTGCGCTGCCCTGCCCTCTGAGGGGAAATGAAGCTGATGCGTGGGGAGAGCGGTACCAGGAAGTACACTGAGAAACGGGAGAGGGAGCCAGACGATGACAAAACGCCGCCCGTGAGCCAAGAGAATCCTTATCTCTGAGCTGAGCTGAGGTTTCTGTGACTTGCAGCCAAAAGGACTCAAATGATTTATCTCCTAGGATTGCTGGGAGGTGAGCTGATTCACGCGGAGTGCTTAGCACATTCTCTGACACCTTGGAAACTCTCCGTTATGTGTCTATCATCGTCATTATCGCATTATTTTCACTATTAGTATTACGTACATTCCAGATGCATTAAAACAAAGCGTGTCTTGGCCTATCCTAATTCTCCAGCTGTGAGCCTTCGAAGTCCCACCTCCCCATTTCAAGACCCGCCTCAAATGGGACCTTCCTGAAGCCGTTGGAATTACCGAAGCCGATCCAACTCCCTCTGTGGATACTGAATTCTTGTATCCACAACTAGTGCCTAAGTTTTACCAGGGTTGGCATGTGTCAATCAGAGAGGGTAGAGGGTGTATACAGGCAGGCAGGTGGGCACCACTGCCATGTGGGGTAGACATGGGTGGCACATCTTTGTTCTCTCTCCCAACTAGAACTCGAGCTCCTTGTAAACAGCACCCATGAGTCATTTCTTTTGTTTCTTCTACAAAACCTAGCGAGATGCTGAGTGCCTGTGTGAAGGAACCGAGTGCCCAGCAGGCACCATGTGAATGGCTGGCCTGTATTTTCAAATCTGACTCTTACTCGGTTCTATGAGGCATTTCCTGTTTTCTGTGCTCCTCCAACTGCACCAGCATGGCAGTAAAATAGTCACAGTAGGATTTTTTTTTAAAAGAAAATCCCTTTATTCTAAGTGATTCATAGAAAGTAACATCACAAAAGCTGATTTAAGGAGGCCACATAAACATTTGTCTAGCCCCAAACTCAATACCATCTCAGTAAACTTCCATGCAGTAAAAACTCTCTCTTCCATTGCTCTTCTTCTTCTTCTTCTTCTTCTTCTTCTTCTTCTTTTTCTTCTTCTTCTTCTTCTTCTTCTTCTTCTTCTTCTTCTTCTTCTTCTTCTTCTTCTTCTTCTTCTTCTTCAGTGTTGCCCAGCTAGCATGGCTCAGTGGTTGAGTGTCAACCTATGAATCAGGAGGTCACGGTTCGATTCCTGATCAGGGCACATGTCCCTGTTGCAGGATCAATTCCCAGTGTGGGGTGAGCAGGAAGCAGCCGATCAATGATTCTCTCTCATCATTGATGTTTCTTTCTCTACCGCCCTCTCCCTTCCCTCTCTGAAATCAATTTTAAAAATGTTTGATTGGTTTTTAGAGAGAGAGAAAAGAAGAGAAAGATTAAAAAAACATCGATGAGAGAAACATGTACAGCTGCTTCCCGCACGGAATCGAGCCCACAACTTGGGCATGTACATCAGCCAGGAATCAAGACAGTGACCTCTTGGTTCATGGGTCGATGCTCAATCACTGAGCAGACTGGTTGAGTCCATTGCAATTCCAAGGCAAGGAAACTAATGATAAAGAAGAGGTTTAACTGGTAGTTTTTTTCTTTCACTATGAATATTTTTATACTAAATGAACTTGATCTTGAGAGATGATTTCCCATGTCTTCAATTTGAACTTCTTGATTAGGCTAATCCATTTGCAGAATGGCACTGTTTCAGCACTTCCCTGAGGTCTCCCTGGTTCTGGGCACACCCCAAACACTGTTTCATCTCGCAGTGACCAGGCTAGCCTGTTGGTGTTGCTATTGCTGCTGGTGGTTAGCTGGCTGAGTTCCCCGAGGCTCCTGGGTGAGGTCAAGCCTGGAGGACTCAGCATTACTTCCTCACTGAAGCCACAGAAATGGCATGAACTAGTGTGGGGCCAACAGCGGAGCCCACAGCCACACCAGCTGCAGTGGTTGCCATCTGGGCCATCAGATCTGGCTGCGAGGATGTAGCAGCAGGTGAGCCAACAGCAGATGGTGCGGCCCTGGGTGCAGCTCTCATCTGAGGTGCCCAGCTGGCCAGAGGGACCCAGGGGGAGGTATGGCTTCAGCTTTCATGTGGCATCACAACTGCCAGGTGGTTCTGAGTTTGCATGTTCGAAACTCGGAGAAGACCCCCCCCACACAATAATTCCAGACCACCTTTGATTCCTCCAAGTCTTTCTGAGATCCCCAAAGTGTGGGCCATCCTCTTGGTTCACCCAGGCACCCTCCATCTTACTTCTCATTTTCCCTAAACCTCACCTCCATGACCAGGATGTTCCCACCACTGACAGAGGCTGAGTGTCCGACCCCTGTGCTTGGAATCGAGCTTGGGATCGAGAACAGAGGCCCAAGTCACTACGGAAGCCTTGGATCTACCTGCTACAGGTGGTTCATCACAAACACATTGCTTCCTGCTTCCTCACCTAGAATGTGCTGTCTTCCTCCTCCTAGCTTCTCATCCCATCGCTCACCATGTGAGGTCACTCACCTCTCCCTTTTTGATGACTCCTACCCAGGAAACCAGCGCGGCTTGACTTTACCTCCTCCTTTCCTGCCGTGGAGCACAGTGAAGAAAAGCCACAAACCCACTGTCTGCATATGTCCCCGCAGACACTTGGTAATTCTTCAGTTCAGTGTCTGTTCTCAAATGCCTCCAGATCTCTCCCATTGTCTGAAGACTCCTGGCCATTCTCTGTTTTCCACTCTTAGGAATAACTTCATCTCCAATTTCACTGAGCTCGCTGGATCTTGTTATCTTGCCTTGGCTGGCCCATCTCTCTGAATCCTCACCTTCCTCTTCTCTAATGTTGCAGACTCTGCGAAAGATGGCACTGTCCTCTTTGTCAAAGCCAACCTCTCACCCAGAGCTCCTCACCAACCACAGTCTATCACCTCTCTGCCCATCCTCGTTGGCTTCTTCTCCCCTGATTGTACCTCCTTCCTCGTGTTTAAAAGGGATCATGTTTACTCTCTACTACAGTGGTTCCCAAACTTTTGACAAATGTGTACCCCTTCTATAATTTTCATAACTCTGAGTACCCCCTTGCCGGGGCCTGATGTGGCAGGATCTCCCTTTTCCGCATCCCGCACGGAAAGAGAGATGAACGAACCGGTTCTAAGGGGAGGTGGCCAGGGATTGAGAAATATTAGAAATAAAGAGAGAAGACATAGAGATAGGTTTTAAGCTGGGAGTCGGGAGGGCCGCTGACCTCTCCTGCTGGAGAGGCATACTGACAACCCCTGAGCCACACAGCACCTCTATTTATTCTCAAATACACAAAAGGTGGTGTTTTCACAGGAAAAAACAAGAAGCCTAGGAGGGGCCAGATCCCACCCACTCCTTCCTGCCTAACAAACACAAGCAGGAACTAAGAACATCTCGGCACTTCCAGGGCAGGAGTGTAACTGACATGATTCTGTCAATATCCCAGCTCAGTCAGTAAACATGTCCAGGTCTCTTCCAGGGGGCTCCCTACACCCCCTAGTAAAAAAAAATGGATGTATTTTAATAACAATCAAAATATATTTATTTTTTATTTTTTGGTACATACACAAAATAATAATAAATGAAAAATAAAATTATTCATAATAAAATGTAAATAAAAGTTATATTATAAATAACATTTATTTGCACACCAGATCATCTCACGCCTCACAAGATTGTCTTGACTTGACTCATGAGAATGTAGAATTAGGCGCAGCTAAGCATGGTGCAGTGCATATCCCCACCAAACTCCGCTGCAATGCGTACCCCCACCAAACTCTTCCCGTACCCCTGGGGGTACGCGTACCACACTTTGGGAAACACTGCTCTACTAAAATGAAACCAAAGCCCTTTCCCTTCACCCACTTCTCCCACAGGCTTCTGTTCTCAGCTCCTAACCACCCAACTTCTGAAAACTACAGTCACCTTCGCATCCCCCCAGCCTTACTCTCCCTCACTTCTCCATTGGTCTCTCCGGAGGCTCTCTTGAAACTCCTTTCTCAAAGGTGAGGTAATGAGCCTCTGAGCACAACCCTCCCCCCTGTCCTTGGTGGGCCTGAGCGCACAGAATAGCATCTCCTTCTGTACATCCCCAACCTGCTGCTGTCCCAGGAGCACCTCCTGTTTCTGCCTTCAGACTGTTCACACTCCTTCCCTCGGTGATCTCACTCACACCACAGTTCCAGCCCTCACTTCTCCCAACAAGGCGAAGCCCCCTCCTCTCTTGGCTGACATCCTCCCAGGCCCCAAACCTGCAGACAAGCTCCTTCAGAAGCGATCTCACTAGTTTTCTTTTTCTGGTCTTACATGAGAAGGAGACTTTAATCAAATTAAATCCTTGTCTAGTCTCGCGAGCCACATGGGGCTCTTTGGCCCTTGGAGTGTGGCTCTTCCACAAAATACCACGGCCTGGGTGAGTCTATTTTGAAGAAGTGGCATTAGAAGAAGTTTAAGTTTAAAAAATTTGGCTCTCAAAAGAAACTTCAACTGTTGTACTGTTAATATTTGGCTCTGTTGACTAATGAGTTTGCCGACCAATGGTCTAGTCTGATCACTGTACTTGGGGGCAGATGGTCATCAGGTCTTGGCTTAAATGTTTGCAGTGGTTGGAGGCTCAGTATTTCATGAAGTGCCTTGTTTCATTTAAAAATAGTTTTTAACCCAACATGGGTACCCCCGGGGGTCACTTTCTGAGGCTCCATCCAGGCAACTAGGGGAGCACAGGGCTCGGCCCCAAGACATACCCGCTTCTTTCCACACCCTTGGAGAGAGAGCTGGGCCTTGAGCCTGAACCACATATTCCTACTGCTTCTCCGAGTCCTGCGGACAATGACTGGGGAGACAAACCATGAGGGACACATCTAGAGAGAAAAAAATAAAGAAAAAGAAAAATATTTATTAAATGGCAATTGAGTTCACCTACTTACAAAATAGTCTCTCTGCTATAATATGCTCTTTTCCGTTTCTGCCCCGCATTCTTTCCAGACTTTTGCCAAATTGGATGACTCTCCATTGCTCTAACTTGCCCTCTCTCCTGCTTCCACATTCTCCTTTATGCTGATGGTTATCCGAAATGTCTTGGCCCCTCCCCTTTCCATGCAGCTAGGTGGCTCGGACAGCAGCTCCCACAGGAAAGTGTCCTGATCTCATAAACTAAATCCCCATTCTCCCCTCTAAAACCCTAAAAACACATTGTCTATACTTCTTATCCACTTATCTCTCATTCTATTCATTCATTTATTCATTCCACATTTCTTGAATGCAAGGTGATCCAGGCTCTGTCCTGGGCAAGGGAGACCTGGCAGGAAACACAGCATGGAGTTCTTGCCGGGGAGCATGTGGGCACCAAGGGCAGGAAGGCAGTATCACCATGAGATGTAATGGCTGTTAGAAAAGGAGCCCTTGGGATGCTTTGGGAGGCGTGACAAGAGGGTCTAACCTGGCCTATGTCTGAACACATTGCTGAACATACACGGCAGTTGTCAGGAAAGGAGTGACAGTGTCCAGGCATCGTAACTGCAGGGGCAAGTGTCCAGAGAAAAGCAGCGTCACCTTCCAGAATCTGAATGAGTTCTCCATGGCTGGCATTCAGAAGATAAGAGGGAACATAGTAACAAATCTTGGAGGACTTGCATGCCAAGAGCACTGTTAATCTTGAAGATATTTGGAAGCCCCTGCAGGACTTTACAAAACAGTGACACAGCCTGTTTATATGCCTTGGAACTTCCCTCTTGTGTTCTGCCTTCATCATAGGTATGATTATGGGCCTTCCCTCACCCTCATTCTGTTTCAACTTCCCAGCATGCCTGCCTAGGCCTTTTTAATCCCCCCAAATGCCTGACTGGATGGCAGAGCAGCTGTGGTAATTAATAAATGTTTATAGAAGTGAATATGGGAAAGAAAATATCTTTAGTGACTATATTTGAGAGATGAAAGCTAATAACTGCATGATTATAGGCTATGAAACCAAAAAAAGGGCAACAGTAAGTTACATGAATGTATTTGTCCATTGAAATAGTAACGATGAGCCCTGGCTGGTGTGTCTTGGTTGTAGCATCATCCTGTACATAACAAAAAAGTGGGGCCCAGCCAGTGTTGCTCAGTGGTTGAGCATCGACCTATGAACCAAGAGGTCACGATTTGATTCCCAGTCAGAGTACATGCCCAGGTTGCAGGCTAGATCCCCTGCCACCTGGGAGGGAGCCAATTAATGATTCTCTCTTATCATTGATGTTTCTATCTCTCCCTCTCCCTTTCTTTCTGAAATCAATCAAAATATATTTTAAAAAATAAAAATTAAGAGAGAAATATTGGAGAACCAAGATGGCAGCATAGCCTGGACTCACTGCCTTCCAAAACCACATCAAAATTACAACTAAAATACAGAACAATCATCATCCAGACCCACCTGAAAGCTGGCTGAATGGAAGCCCTACAACTAGAGAAGTAAAGAATAAAGCACACTGAGACTGGTGGTGGGTGTAGAGGTGCTGAATGGGCTGGTCCAGCATCTACCTATGCTGCTTTTTTAATCAGGTGGGACATTGTCTCTGTGGAGGCCCTCCTGAGGAGCAAGGGTCCCAGCCCCACACCAGACCTCCAGCCCAGGTTACCAATCCTGGGAAAAGAAGTCCCCATAACCACAGGCAGTAAAAACCAGTACAGATTGGGTCTCAGTGACTTGGAAGCTGCTGGAGACCCAGCTGTTCTTCTTAAAGGGCCAGCACATGGACTGAATTTACAAAGTTCCACTTCCTCTGAGTTCCAGCATCAGGGCAAGGCTCTGGGGAACCCAGCTCTACCCAATACATACAAGGAGGACCTGGATTGTCTGGCATCGAGCAGGAACTCAGGGGCAGCTTTTTCCCAGATGGAGGTGCTCACAGGCATCATTGTTCCTATGCTGGGACCTCTCCAGTCACAGGGCCGACTAGCAGCCACTTCTTTTTGCTCCAGCCTGGTGATTCCTTGAGACCCTGCTCCACCCAATATGCAGACTCACCCAACCTGTGTGCATCTGCTTTTGCATATGAATAGCCTGTCTTTGCTCAGGCTTCAGACTTTGCTAAAATCTTTCAAACAAGCTGCAGTTGGGTCAGGGAGCCCCAACCCTATCAATAAAAGGCCCAAGACCTGATACCAGCACCAGCCCACCTTGCTTCACAGTTGGGCCTCATCTGTACACTTCCAAATCAATATAAATAGGAGGAACCTGCAGATCTCATTGTAGCTCCTGCCAGGTGCCCCAGGCAGTGGCTGACTTTGCACCTCCCTAGAAACCCAAGAACTAGTGCACCCAGTGGTCAGCTTCAGACCATATCAGATTACAACTCTACACATCCATAAGCAGCACACTCAAGGGGCAAACTCAGTGAGCACCAAAGCCCCACTGAAGCAAGTCCTGCTCCATAGGGGTGTCTCCTGCACAGCAGCTCTCCCACTGTAATCACAACTAATCCTCACAGTCAATTGGCATGGAGGTCAATTCCTCCTAATGACATCAACAGCAATCAAGTCTCAACTACAATAAGATTATGCACATAGACCACAAAGGGATGCACCTATAATGCCCAGATCAGGGGACTGGAGAGGCTCAGCCACTGGGCCCTACAAGACACCTACTACACAAGGCCACTCTACCAATTCAAGGAGACATAGCAGCTCTACCCAATACATAATCACAAACCCAGGGAAGCAGCGAAAATGCAGAGACAAAGAAACATGTCAAAAATGAAAGAAATGGAAGAAAGCAAACTGATGGATATAGAGTTCAAAACAATGGTTATATTGTTACTCAAGAATTTTCATGAGACCTTCAAGGAACTTAGTGATACTTTCACAGATCTAAGTGAGAAAGCAAAAGAAAAAAAGGAAAAGGACCAGTCAGAAATTAATTATACATTTACTAAAATAAACAATAATATACAAAGCTTCAGCAGTAGAGGATTCCAAGAATCAAATCAATGATTTGAAATATTAGGAAACAAAAAACACCCAATCAAAAGAGCAAAAAGAAAAAAGAATTCAAAAATATGAAGATAGTGTAAAGAGCCTCTGGGACAACTCAAGTGTACCAACACCTGAATTACCAGAAGAGAGAGAGAGCAAGATATTGAAAATCTATTTGAAGAAATGATGATAGGAAGCTCCCCCTACCTAGTGAAAGAAATAGAATTACAAGTACAGGTAGCACAGAAAGTCCCAACAAGAAGAACCCAAAGAGTACCAGACCAAGACACATCATAATTAAAATGCCAAGGGCTAATGACAAAGAGAGAATCTTACAAGCAGCAAGAGAAAAGCAGTTAATTACATACAAGGGAGTGCCCAGATGACTGTCAGCTGATTTCTCAACAGAAATTATGTAGGGCAGAAGGGAGTGGCAAGAAATAGTCAAAGTGACAAATAGGAAGGACCTACAACCAAGATTACTCTACCCAGCAAAGATATCATTTAGAATTGAAGGTCAGATAAGGAGTTTCAAAGACAAGAAAAAGCTAAAGAATTCATTACCACCAAACCAGCATTACATGAAATGTTGAAAGGTATTCTTTAAGAAGAGAAAGAACAAGAAAAAAGATAAAGATTAAACAATATAAATAATAACAATATAAATATAAACAATAAAAAATTCAAGAGCATTTTCAAGGTCTTTCTATGAATTCAGCATTACCCTAATCTCAAAACCAAATAAAGACACCACAAAGAAAGAGAATTACAGGCCAATATCCCTGATGAACATATGTGCTAGAATCCTCAACAAAATTCTAGCAAATTGGATCCAGCATTACATTAGAAAGCATTACATTGTGACCAAGTGGGATTTATTCTGGGGATGCAAGGATGGTATAATATCCATAAATCAATAAATGTTACACATCACATAAACAAATTGAGAGACAAAAGTCACAGAATCAAATCACTTGATGCAGAAAAAACATTTGACAAAATCCAGCAACCATTTCTGATTTAAAAAAAAAAAAACTCTCAGAAAGTACAAATGGAGGGATCATACCTCAACATAATAAAAGCCTTATATGGCAAACCTAGAGTCAACATCATACTCAATGGGCAAAAACTAAAACCATTTACCCTAAGAACAGGAACAAGACACGGATGCCCACTTTCACCACTCCTGTTTGACATAGTACCAGAAGTGCTAGCCATAGAGATCAGACAAGAAGAAATAAAAGGTATCTAAATTGGAAAAGAAAAAGTAAAACTGTTATTTGCAGATGACATGATATTGTACATAGAAAACCCCCAAAGACTCCATAAAAAAACTACTAGACTTAATAAATGAATTGTGCAATGTAGCAGGATACAAAATTAAACCCAAAAATTTATGGCTTTTTTATACACCAATGATGAACTTACAGAAAGAGAAACAAACAAACAAAAAATCCCATTTACCATTGCACCACAAAAATTAAGATACCTAGGAATAAACTTAACTCAGGAGGTAAAAGACCTGTACTCAGAAAACTACAGGATATTGGAAAAAGAGATAGAGAAAGACATAAACAAATGGAAGAACATACCGTGTTCATGAATTGGTAGAATCGACATCATTAAAATGTCCACACTACCCAAAGCAATCTATATATTCAATGCATTCCCCATAAAATAACAACAGCATATTTCACAGACCTAGAACAAACTCTCCAAAAATTCATCTGGAATGAAAAAAGACCTCAAATAGTCACAGCAATCCTGAGAAAGAAGAACAAAGTTGGAGGGATCACAGTACCAGATATCAAGCTATATTACCAAGCCACGGTTCTCAAAACTGCCTGGTACTGGCACAAGAACAGATACACAGACCAATGGAACAGAATAGAGAACCCAGCTATTGACCCAAGCCATTATGCTCAATTAATATTTGACAAAGGAGGCAAGAGCATACAATGGAGTCAACATAGTCTCTTCAATACATGTTGTTGGGAAAATTGGACAGATATGCGCAAAACAAAAATGAAACTAGATCACCAACTTACACCATCCACAAAAATAAACTCAAAATGGATAAAGGACTTAAATGTAAGACCATAAAAAACTTATAAGATTCCATAGGCAGCAAAATAGCAAACTTATGTCATAGCAATATCTTTACAGACACAGCTCCTAGGGCAATGGAGACTAAGGACAAAATAAACAAATGGAACTACAGCAAAATAAAGTTTCTTCACAACAAAAGAAACCATACACAAAACAATAAGAAAGCCTACTGCATGGGAGAACATATTTTCCAAAGCTGTCTCAGATAAGGTTCTAATCTCCAAAATTTATAGGGAACTCATACAACTTAACAAAAGGAAGATAAACAATCCCATCAAAAATTGGACAAAGAACCTAAATAGACACTTTTTGAAAGAGGACCTACAGAAGGCCGAGAAACTTATGAAAACATGCTCAAAGTCACTAATCATCAGAGAGATGCAAATCAAAATGACAATGAGGTACCATCTTATAGAACATCAGAATGGCTACCATCAACAAATGAACAAATGACAAGTACTGGAGAGGATGTGGAGTAAAAGGAACCCTCGTGCACTGCTGGTAGGAATGCAGACTGGTGTGAAAAAATTAAAAATGGAACTCCCATTTGACCCAGTAATCCCACTTCTGGTAATATATCCCAAGGAATCAGAAACACCAATCAGAAAGGATATATGTACCCCTATGTTCATAGCAGCACAGTTTACAATAGCTAAAATTTGGAGACAGCCTAAGTGCCCATCAGCAGATGAGTGGATTAAAAAACTGTGGTACATCTACACAATGGATACTATGCTGCTATAAAAAAAAAAGAAGGAGAAGTAACTCTTACCATTTGCAACAGCTTTGATGGACCTGGAGAGCATTATGCTAAGCGAAATAAGCCAATCAGAGAAAGATAAATATCACACGATCTCACTCATTTGTGGAATATAATGAACAACATGAACTGATGATCAAAACTAGATCCAGAGACACAGAAGTATTGAACAGACCACCCAACATTAGAGAGAGGGTGGGTGATGTAGTTAAGAGAGCAACCAAAGGATATAATATGCATGCATATAAGCATAACCAGTGAACAGAGACAGCAGGGGTAAGGGCATGTGCTGGGGGTGGGAATGGCCAGGGAGAGGTTATGGGGGGAAAGGGAGACATATGTAATACTTTAAACAATAAAGAATTTTTTTAAAATCTGAAAAACAAAACAAAAATATATAAACAATAAATAGGCAATAAATACACATCTATCAACAATTGAATCTAAAAATCAAAATAAACAAAAAAGAAATCTAATAAACAAAAAGAGTACAGACTGACAATTCTCAGTGGGAAGGGGTCGGGGGTGGGAAAAGATTACACAAAGATCTTATATGCATATATGCATTACCTATGGACACAGACAATAGGGTGGCAAAGCCTGGGGCAGGGATGGAACCTGGTGGAGGAAACCAATGTGGGGACAAAAGAGGGACATCTATAATACTCTCAATAATAAAGATTAATTTTTAAAATTATAATAAACAAATAAAAAGAAATAAATAGCAAAGACCAGAAAGTACTCCCCAAAACCTAAAGGGTATTTGGTGTATGTTGGTTAACACTTTGAGGTAGATGTGTTGGGGACAACTTCTGTCTGGACATGGGGTTTGATGGGGTATCCATGTCTGGCTCCCGCGTTGGGCAAATAGAACTGGGCTTTAGACTGGACTGGGATGCCTGAGGGGAGGGTCAGGAAGTAGGCAGGCCCAGCCTCTGGGTCTCAGGTCAGTGGGGAAGTACTGTCATGTCGCTTGTCATAGTTTTGATGAATGTGCCATGACAAGGTAAAATGTCAGTAATGGGGGAACCTGGAAGTGGCCCAGGAGCACATGAGAACTGTCCAATATGTTTGCAACTGTTTTGTTAATATAAAATTATTTTTTTAAAAGTTGGTTTAGGTGGCTCTCTCTCTGAAGCACACCTATGCCTTTCCCCACCTTCTCTTTCCCCCAGCAGGGGTTCTCTGTCTAGAGCAGGTGTGGGCAAACTACGGCCCATTCGGCTGTTCTATCCGGCCCACGCGGAGCTGAAACAGCAGGCTATACCCTTTTATGTAATGATGTTTACTTTGAATTTATATTAGTTCACACAAACAGTCCATCCATGCTTTTGCTCTGGCCCTCCGGTCCAGTTTAAGAACCCATTGTGGCCCTCGAGTCAAAAAGTTTGCCAACCCCTGGTCTAGAGCATACCCAAAACTTTTCTACCTCCTGTCCCTCTTTCATCGCTCAAGATTCATCTCTCTCTCTCTCCCTGTTTCTCCTAAGTGCCAAGGGCCCTCCTACTACCTCCACAACTTTTTAAATAAACTTTCCTTTAGAATTTGAAAAAACAACAACAATTTATTAAAAGGAGTTGGAGTGGGAGATTAAAAATAACAATAATAATAAATAATACTCTCAGCAATAAGGATAAATTTTAAATAAATAAATGAATAAAGTGGAAGGGAGTGAAAATTGGGGACCCAAATGAGTAGGGCAGGCAATGCTGCAGTCACCAGGTGCCAGACCTGCTGGGGCAGGAAAGGCAGCACAAGGAGCTAAGCCCCCCAGAGGCTCTGAGCAGAGCGTGGAGCTGGTGCCTCCTGGGAGAAGCTGCATAGGTCTTGCTCTCACATTAAGAAGCATCTCAATTAATGTTTAGTTCTTAACAACTTAGCATTCAGCATCTGTCTACATGTAGACCGAATTGTACCAATGGCATAAAATCATTATATTTTTACACATGTCTATCCTGATGGAAATAAATAATTGAATAAATAAATAAATGGGGAGAAGGAATATATCTTTTTTTACTGTTCTTTTTAAAAATTTCTTTATTGATTAAGGTATCACATATTTGTCCTCAACCCCACATTCCAATCCCCCACCCCCAGGAATATATCTTACTTACAGAAGAATTCCAATTATCATATACTAGAGGCCTGGTGAATGAATTCGTGCACTGGTGGAGTCCAACCGGCCTGCCCCAATGGGGGCCATCAGGGGTGGGATCTGCTGGGGTGAGGGGCCCTGGGTGGTTTTCCAGCTGGCCCTGCCCCCAAGTGGGGTAGGGAGCTACTGGGGAAGTAGGGCAAGGGGCCACAGGTATTCTGGTCATTCTGCCTTCAGTCAAATTTGCATATTACCCTTTTATTACATAGGATAGACACCAACCCCCTCCAGGAGGTTAGGGTGGGATTAGTGAGTTGCTTCCACAGAATAGACAAAAAATGGGGAAACGGTAACTTTAGAATGGGGAGACCCAGCAAACATGACCTTAACTACACGGTCAGGTTAGCATCATCCAAGATGCCCTGAGGCCATCCTGTGATGAGACCAGCGCTCTGTACCAATAAGCGCCTTTCTAAATCCCCAGTTCCCCACTCTAATCATGAGGAAAGTGTCAGGCAAAGCCAGATTGGGGGGCATTCTAAGAAATACCTGACCAGTTCCTGTCAAGAATGTCCAGATAAACAACAAAGAGGAAATGAGACACTCTCACAGCCTGGAAGAGGCTAACATGTGACAACTCAGTGCAATGTGTGACTTGGACTGGATCCTGGAGCAGAGGGGACAGAAATGGAAAAACTGCTGAAATCCAAAGTCTGGGGTTTGGGTCACCAATAACACACCAATGCCAGCTTCTCCGTTTTGACAAATGTAAGATGGTCACATTAGGGAAAGCTGGGTGAAGGGTGTATAGGAACTCTCTACTATCTGTGCAAGTTTTCTATAAGTCAAAAATGAATCCCAAATAAAGTTTATTTAACAATAAAATGTGGAAGATTTAAATAAAACATGACACTAAGTACTACTTTAAATTGTGACAGTGGCACAGAGAAGATCCTTCAGCCGTGCAGGGGAAGTCTGTCCTGGCAGTAGAGTGTGAACGGGATTGTCCTGGTTTTAAGTCTGATTTTTTATTCTTCGGATGATATAAATTCAAGTGAAATTATATAGTAGGTTCAAACAATCAGGACAAGGGGTTTGATCATGGCTAGGGTGTGTTTCCATAAACTGGCATCATGTTAAGATGCAGAACATTCTGTTTCCTAAACCCCAGCTGAATTTTAAGGGGCCTGAGGTGCTCATGGTGAAGGGTGGCTGGCAGGGAAGGACCGCGACGGTTTTAGTGACACCCCCTCACCATCTCATGTGCCTTTATAAAATTCACAATTCAAGGGGGCAGGATGTCTTATTGACACAGGACCTTCCCCTGCAAAATAAATAAGTGTAGAATGCGTGCCTCAAATCATTGAAGTTCATCCAGATGCATTCTGCTTGCCCGTTGGTGCTCTGCCTTGTGCCAGGCACAGTCCCGCAATGTTTGCATTCTGGCTGGGAAGTCAGATTAGAAACACAGAAATAAACAAGAAAGATGACTCTGGCTATATTAGTCTTCTCGAGATGTCATGACAAAACACCACAGATTACGTGGGTTAAACAGCAGAAACTCATTTCTCACAGCACTGGAGGCTGGGAGTCCAAGAACGAGGTGGTGGCAGGGTTGGTTTCTGCTGAGGCCTCTCTCTTGGGCTTGCAGATGGCCACCTCTTGCTGAGTTCTCTCATGGCTTTTGCTCTGTGCCTATGCACTCCTGGTGTCTCTTCCCCTTCCTATAAGGACACCAGACCTACTGGATTAGAGCCCCACTCTTTTATTATTATTTTTTATTTTATGAGAGAGAATAAGGGAGAGAGAGAGAAAGAAACATCAATGTAAGACAAAACATTGATTGGCTGCCTCTTGCACACCCCCTACTGGAGATGGAGCATGAAACCAGGCTATGTGCCCTGATTAGAAATCAAACTTCAACCTTTCCATGCTGGTGCACAGGAAGATGCCCAACTGAGTCACACCAGCCAAGACAGAGCCCCAATCTTATCATCTCACTAGAGGCCCGGTGCACGAAATTTGTGCAATGGGGGGCAGGGAGCGTCTCCCTCAGCCTAGCCTGCACCCTCGCCAATCTGGAACATCCCTCTCACAATCCAGGACTGATGGCTCCCAACCGCTTCTCTGCCTGCCTGCCTGCCTGCCTGCCTGCCTGCCTGCCTGCCTGATCACCCCCTAAATATTCCCCTGACAGCCTGATCAACACCTAACTGCTCCCTTGCTTACTCAATCGCCCCTAACTGCTGTCCCTTGCCGACTTGGTCACCCCTAACTGTCCTCCCCAGCAGACCTGGTCACCCCTAACTATCCTCCCCTTCAGGACTGGTAGCCCCTACCTGCCCTCCCCTGCTGGCTCGATCACCCCTAATTTCCCTCCCCTACAAGCCTGGTCCCCCCAAACTGCCCTCCCCTGTGGGCCTGGTAGCCCCCAACTGCCCTCCCCTGTAGGCCTGGGTCCCCCTCAACTGCCCTCCCCTTCAGCCCTAGGTCTCCCCCAACTGTCCTCTGTTAGCCTGATCACCTCCAACTGCCCTCCCTTGCAGGCTTGGTACCTCCTACCTGCCCTCCCCTGCTGGTCTGATCACCCTCAACTGTCCTCCCCTGTCAGCCATTTTGTGGTGACCATCTTTTGTCCTCATAGCGGCAGCCATCTTTGATGACATGGGGGTGGCCATCTTGTATGTTGGAGTGATGGTCAATTTGCATATTACCTATTTTTTTTCTATAGGATTTAACCTCCTGAAAAGCCCTATCTCCAAATATAGTCAGATTGAGGGTTAGGGCTTCAACATATGAATTCAGGGAGGGTGAGACATAGTCCATAACACTGGGAGTGACAAATAACATGAAGAAAATAAATAAATCTAAGACTGAGGGTGAGATTTCAGGGTGAGGGTTTAGATAGGATGGCCAAGGAAGGCCTCCCCAGGAGAGCAGACCTGACTGAGGAGATCCTGTTCCCAAGTTTATGCCACTTACAAGATAAGCTGGCATTAGATCATCATAAAAATTAGATGGTAGAAGGATCTTACAGCTCTGCTAGTCCAAATCCCTCACTTTACAGACAATTGAAGTCCAGAAGAGATAAACAATACCTTATAATTGTTTAGTTTTTTACAACACCTCCCTCCATCCTTACACTAACCTTGTACTGGAAGAATTGGTTCTAGTCATTTATTATGGAACTAGAGGCCCAGTGCACAAAATTTGTGCACTGGAGGGGGAGTCCCCTCAGCCTGGTCTGTGCCTTCTCACAGTCCAGGACCCCTCAGGGGACGTAAGCCATCAGTCAGACATCCCTCTCACAGTCCAGGGCTCTTGCAGTTTGGGCCCCCTCACTCCTTACTGCCCACCTGCAGCAGTGGTGGGAGAGGTTCCCACCACCACTGCTGCGCTTGCCAGCTGTGAGCCCAGCTTCTGGCTTAGTGGTGCTCCCCCTGTGGTAGTGCACTGACCACTAGGGGGAAGCTCCTGAATTTAGTGTCTGCCCCTTAGTGGTCAGTGCATGTCATAGCGACTGGTCATTCCACTGTTCAGTCAATTTGCATATTAGGTTTTTATTATATAGGATATTTTAAACATACAAAAGAGTAGGCACACTAACATGAATGCTCACTCATATTCAAACTTTTGCTATTCTTTCTTCCACTCCCCTTCTTTTTCTCTATTCTAACTAATAAAATAGTAATATGCAAGTTGACCATACCTCTGCTAAATCCACAAGCCACCAACCAATTAGGAGCAAGTATGTGAATTAACCCAACCAAGATGGCTGCAGCCACAGAGCAAGCAGGAGGTTTGGGTTTTCCTGACAATGGAGGAAGCCAAGCTTTCTGCCAACCCTGACCTGCCTTGGTCTCCACTCAAGGCTACAAAGTTTCAATTATAGAAGATAAATAAATCCCAGATACCAGGGCCTCCGCTTAGGTCATCATGGGGTGTAGTCAACCTGCAAACTACCACAGGCCCCTCACCCAGGCCATACCATGCCCCAAGAGAACCCCCACCCTGATCCAGGACACCTGTGAGGGCAAACCAGCTGGCCCCTACCTGTGCACCAGGCCTCTATCATATCTAATAAAAGAGTAATATGCAAATTGACCATCACTTCAACACACAAGGTGGCTGCCCCATGTGGTCAAAGATGGCTGCCCCCATGTGGACACAAGATGGCCAGCAGGAGAGGGCAGTTGGGGGGGGACCAGGCCTGCAAGGGAGGGAAGTTGGGGATGATCAAGCCTGCAGGGAGGGCAGTTAGGGGTGACCAGGCCTGCAATTAGAGGCAATAAGGCTGGCAGGGGAGTGGTTAGGGAGTCATCAGGCAGACAGGCAGAAGCAGTTAAGGGCAATAAGGAAGGCAGGCAGGCGAGCAGTTGGGAGCCAGCCATTCTAGATTGTGAGAGTGATGTCCGACTGCCCATAGTAGAATCGGGCCTAAAAGGGCAGTCTGACATCCCTCTAGGGGCCCCAGATTAGAGAAGGTGCAAGCTGGGCTGAGGGACACCCTCCACCACCCCTGTGCACAAATTTTGTGCACTGGGCTTTTAGTAAATAAATTCTACATCAGGTTTCAGAGGAAAATGTTTTAGCCTGCATCACCAGCAAATAAAGAAGAGTACTTTCTTGTCACTATTGTTCTATAACTAGTCAGGTAAGTATACTGTGACCATTAGTGAGGAAACTGAGGCCCAGGCCCACACCCTGGCGGATGTCACACCACAGGAAGAGCCAGGTCTCCAAAATGCCTTTTTCAGCTCCACGCTCATGGCTCTTCCTACTACACAGATAAATGGTAGGAATCACTGCTAATAATTTGAGAATCATTTCCCTAAGTGTGTAGGATGAGTTTACACATATCTTTTCAGAAACAGTCAAATAAATGAGGAAACATCAGTGGTTGGCTTTTTTTTCTGCTTTTTTTTTAAAGCTGAATATAAAGTGGTAGAGAAAAGGGAATTCTTGTAGTAGAAACTGAAATATCTAGGTGAGGAATCAATAGGCCTTGTGTTAATTTGCCTGCAGGATATTGGCATTAATGCCAAAATCTGTCTCCTTGCCAACATTGGGAACTATTTGCCTGGACTGGGGCGCCATCTAGTGGACATTTCCAAATCCTCTTTGGTACCAGCCTGCAGAGCTTAGCAGCAGACTGAACGCAAGATGGCCTGCTGGCTCTCTCAAGGTTTCTCGGCAATTGCTTTTGGGGTAAAAACTGATTTTAAATATTTTTTTAAAGCCTATGTCGGTATTTCTTTTTTTTTATTTGTAAGATGCATTTGCATATAGCTTTCCTCAAAACTTAAGTTATGAGTTTTAATTTCTGGGTTTGGGGGGATTTTATTTTATTTATTTATTTATTTACTTACTTACTTACTTACTTATTATAAGAAGGCCCATTGATTATGGACGTGTGTGTGTGTGTGTGTGTGTGTGTGTGTGTGCATATTAATGGCCTGCAGCAGCATGACCAGTAGGGCACGACCCCCATAGCAGCTAGTGCAAATGGAACCAGCCTGAGTCAGCCCACCCAGGAGCCCGGAGCCCGTGGGCAACAATGCTGTGATATGCGCCGTTTCCTCAATCCAGGCCTGGCAGGTACCCAGCCTGCTCTTTCCCGCAGGCTCATGCATCCCCTGCAGTGGCTGAGTCACTGCATGGATGGCTCCCACAGAGCGTGTGACCTCAGAGAGAACCTTCTGGAGCTGTCTAGCCCACGATGACAGTTCTCGCACACTGCTAAGTCACTCAGAACACGCTAGAGCAGGTGATGCTTCCAGCTGGTGAATGTTACTAGCACCTAACCCCACCTGCGGTTCTTTCTTTACCAATAGCCTCTGCAGCACTTGGGAAGGGAAAAAGCTTTCCTTCCTAAAATATGGGTCTTAGGGAGTGGTTGAGTGAATAAAATAGTTTCTTTTTCTTGGTAAAAACCTATTTACAGGAGTATATTTTAGTAAAGACCATGTTCCTTAATTGGGGAGGAGGGTAGCTATAGAATCATCTCAGCGTTTGATTAAAATGATGGATCTCTCTCTAAAAAACAGGCTCAAATATACAACATTTTGACTCACTGTCTCCCAAAGGAGCTAAAAACTCTCTCACCAGAGACAGAGAGTCTGTGGTGCTGTGGTTCAAAGCCTCGTCAGCATCCAGCATTTCCTGTCAATTCCGTTTTAGTCAATCAACCACGGGAGTGCCTGCCAGGCACCAGGCACTGAGCTGGGTGCTGAGCCCACAGGAATAAATAGACCCGGTCGTGCCAGCAAGAAATGCCCTAACATTTTCTCCTCTTCTTGCCTTTCTTCCATAGCCCTCACGTTTTGAAAGAATTTGTTAATTAAACTTCAATTATTGGTTATTTCCTATTTGTATTTTCCTAGGATAACCAATGTCCCTGCCATGAAGAACCTAGTACATAGCAGGTGCCTAATCAATGCTCAATTCTATTGAATGAAAAAAATTCTAATCAGGAGTAAAATAAAAAATAGTTAACATGTTGAATTTTATACTGAATAAACCCTTTTTTTCTAAAAGATAAACTAATGTCTGAGAAACCTCTTAAAATATTGCAACTAGTCTCTGAATATTGTTTAACCTGAGGATGCCAGTTGGCAAGGGCCATGGACTGGACACTCAGAAGCTGCTTCTTTGAAAAGGCTCTTCACCTTTCAAGAATTTCAGTTATTCAGTAAAAGTCACGGAGAAAGAAAAAGCTCAGGTAAGTTCTTCTCTCATATCAATAACCAAAATCAAGTCTAGGGTTAAAATGTTTCAAAATGAAAGAGAGAGCCAAGAAAAAAAGGGAAAGAATTAAGGAAAAAAGGAGGGAAGGAGGGAAAGAAGGGTATACATAAATGAATATCTGATTTCTGAGTGGGGACAAATTTTCTAAGCATGTAAACAAGTTTTTAAAATTCCAATGAAAATATTTAACATTTGACTTTTCAAAAACCCTAAAAGGCAAGAAGCAAACTGGGAAATAAATGTACAACAAATATGTCAAAGGTTGGACAAAGTTCATTAAGGATCAAAGCATATGAGAACGGAGCAGACAGCAGGCAAAGGGGCTGTGGTTGTGGTGGATACAGAACTGCTCTTGCCTGGCATGGACCCCATGCCCAGGCCTCCTGCACCAGCGGCTGGATGCTGAGAACTGCATCCCTGGCTCCCCAGCTGGGAGATGCTCATCTCAGCTGAAATATGAGCAGCCTAAACACTCACCACTGATGGGAGAGTTCCTTAAACTTCGATGAATCTAAAGAGATTACTATACAGTTATTTCTAGTGACATTTAAGAAAGGTTTTTACAACTCTGAGACCATGTGGATTCCTGCAAAAGAGAGGAATTGACATGACTACTCCATCCATGAAGACAGAAGAGAAACAGTCCAGAGATGGAAGACGCTGACGACGCCTTGCCATAATAGCAGTCAGAAGCTGTGCGTCACTGCAGGTTGCCCAGGACCAAACCAGAGAGGGTTGGACCTGCATTACCACCATTTGTCTGCCATCCAGAACTGAAATATCATTGCTGACATGTACACATAAGGAACTGTTTGACATTGAAATTGGGACTCAAGGGGACTGTGGCCCAGAAAGAAACTCACTACAGACTGATTCATTTGCTTCTCAAAATAAACATTATTGCTTGTCTCATTTTTGGTTCTTATAAGTGTATTTCTAGTATCACATGATCTCACTCATCTAGGGGAAATGATGAACAACATAGATTTGATGAACAAGAACAGACCCCAGAGAGAAGGTAGGGAAGGGTGGGGATAAGGAGGAGAGATCAACCAAGGACTTGTATGCATGCATATGAGCCTAACCAGTGGTCAAGGACAACAGGGGGTTGGGGGCATGTGTGGGGAGGGGTGTGGGGTGGGAATGGGGGGATGAGGACAAATATGTGATACCTTAATCAATAAAGAAAAAAAAATTTTAAATCATAAAAAGAAAGGTTTTTAGTAACCTGAAATTAGGGGATTCCTAGAAAAAGGATCTCTGTGAAGACTATGATCTTCTCTCAGCCCGATATCAAAACAAGCACATTTCCTTCTCTTGAGAATCGAACAAAATGACATGAATAAGACTGTGAATATTGTCCTTTGTCCTCCATATTTCTATTTGTTGCTTCTCTTTCTTTACTTAAAGGAGAAGTATTCATTTTCAAGAAACCAACTTACCTTGTTAGCAGTGGTAAGGAAATATATTTATTGTCATTGATGTGAAGTGGGGAGAAATGGGAAAGACAGATAGTTGGTAGATAGGTAGCTAAATAGACAGACAGACATGCAGACCGATTTACAATAAAGTATTATAGAATACATACATATAATTATATGTATAGTAAAGAGATCAGAGAAAAAAGTTTTCTGTTAGCATCTCAATTATGATGAAAGAAAGTCATAATTAGGTTAATGAATAAACCCATAATCTTTATTATAAGAGAAATAATAAAATATTTCCAGTCATTTCCTTATCTCAGAACAGTCACCCTGCAAAGGTTGAGCTGAGGGTGTGGGTACAACCCTTCCCTCTGCCCCAATCACAAAATGAATGTTTTGCTCAGTTCTGGGGCTCACAGACTACTTAAATGAGGGTAGACTACCACTCATAGACAAAGGGCCAGAAGAAGTGTAGGTCATATCTGGCATGGAAAATGATAGAAATAAAGGGGAAGTCTCCTGGTGCCTAGTAACTTCCACTTTATTTAAATCAAAATAAAATTTTAATAGTCTTGTCCAGGGAAAAACAGCCTCTAATTTATACACCAAAACACGTAGTAAAAGTCTTAGTCTAAACCCAAGCCATGAAAAAAATCAGACAAATAATATAGTAGTTAAGTATAAAAATCAGGATATCAAATTTGTATACATATTGTATCAACTCTCTAAAAAAGGTAAGGATGCAACACTAATGAGCCAATGAATGCAGCTATTAAACACAACAGTTAATCTACCCTGTTTCCCCGAAAATAAGACAGTGTCTTATATTAATTTTTGCTCCCAAAGATGCACTAGGTCTTATTTTCAGGGGATATACCATTATGTTTCCATTAAGTAGGTCTTATTTTCAGAGGATGTCTTATTTTCAGGAAACACGGGTATACACATAAAATGCTAAGCAACTGTCCTGCCAGTAGCTATGACCCACACTGACCATCAGAGGGCAGACTCTCATCAAAAGAGCTGCAGTGGCTTGGCAGTGGTAGTTCTCGGGTGATGCATCCCGGAACCAGAGAGGAGAGAGCCTGATTCCAGGGTGCATTGCCCGAGAACTGCCCTCTCACTATCTGGGACCCCTCAAGAGATGTCGGAGAGCAGGTTTCAGCCCCATCCCCATAGGGCAGGCTGAGGGACCCCATCTGCCAATGGGACCCCTGCTCACTCCACAGACACCTTTCACTTTGTGGCACTGCCCCAGGTGTGGCAGACCTGGGAGGGACCACAGGAGCTTGGTTCCAGGGCGTGTCTGGCCATCTTGCCCAGTTCCACCCTGCCAGCCACCTTCTAATTAATTTCCTTTCAATGTGCACGAATCTGTGTACCAGGGCACTAGTAATATATAAAAAAGAGAGATCACCGGATCTTGTGTGCCTCCTGATAGCGTAACACACCGCTACTGTGAAGGAGTCTTGCCAAAAGTATCAAAACCAAATCTCATCAAGCCTCTAAACTCCACTACCAATTTACAAGAAATCAGAAACCAAATCAAATGACACAATAGAAAAGAAAACAGCAAATCCAAGCCATGAAAGAAAGAAAAAAAGCAAGTAATCTCAAGAGGGCAAGGATGGGATAAAAAAATGAAAGGGGCCCTGGCCAGTTTGCCACAGAGGCCTATGGACTGAAGGGTCCCAGGTTCGATTCAGGTCAAGAGAACACCCCTGGGTTGTGGGCTCACTTCCCAATAGGGGGCATGCAGGAGGCAGCCGATCAATGATTCTCTGTCATCGTTGATGTTTCTATCTCTTTCTCTCTGAAATCAATAAAAAAAAATATTTTTTAAAGATATCAGAGGAGTCTTTCAATTACGATAGACTTAAAGGACATGTCAACCAAAGACTTCCACACTAGACAAAAGGATAGTAACCGGAATTGCCTTCCTAAAGCACACAACTATAAAATAAAACTAGACAAAATGTACGAAACAACTGTTCTTAAATATTGTGCAGTAGACAGAGAAGGACTGTGATTCCTGAGAAAGGAAGCACATCAGGTGAACCCCTCAGTTGCCCTGGTCTTCAGTTGAGGGGAACATTCCTGACCAGGGTGCAGGGATGGAGTTTGAGCAGAACATAGCAATCTCGCTGAGCTGGGGAGACAGAGATTTGAGTTTAGGGCTGTGAGCGTGGCTAGATTTTTCAGGACAGAGTCCACTGGGGTGGGGTGGGAAGCACAGAAGTTTGCAGGAGGCTCCCCTGTGAGCAGCTGGCTATACTGTGCTCATACCAAGTGAGATTCCATTAGGCTTAGCAAAGAGCGATTGCTGTGGGGTGGAGAGCTGTATGGGGAGCAGAGTTTGTGCCTCTGAAAGAAGCTGGCGTTTCAGCCTGTTACATAATAGAGAGGCCTCATTGAGGATCTCCGGCATTTGTTTAGCTGAGACCCTGAAGGCCAAACCTTTAAAAATGCCCCACACCCTAGAGGTGTGGTTGACAAGTATTTTCTTTAGAAAGCCAAATAGCAAATATCTTAGACTTGTGAGCTACATGCAATCTTGGTCTATTCTTTTGGCTCTCCTATTGCTTTTCTTTTGATAATTCTTTTAAAATGTAAAAAACTACTCTTGGTTTGCAGGCACCACAAAAATAGGCCATAGGTTGGATTTAGTGCACAAGCCAAAGTTTGCTGGCTCCTGTTGAGCTTGAAAGCTAAAGTTAGAGTCAAAATAATATCAACAAAGAATGAAAACAACCTGACAAGATTGAAAACAAAACTCATCAATTTTAGTGGTGGATAACATAATTTAGGATCTATGTCATATCATTCACACTGTCCAGCATATAATTTTTAAAAAATTACTGGGTATACAAAGAAATGAGAAAGTGTGCCTTATGATAATAATTTTTAAAAAACAGAAAGGCTCCAAGATGACCCAGATGTTGGAATAAAGAACTTTAAATTACTATACTCCCATTATAAAGATGTTCAAGGATCTAAAAGAAAAGACAGACATAACGAGGAAACAAATGCGGAATCTAAGCTGAGAAGTGAATATTATAAATGGGAATAGAATAAAAACTCTAGAATTATTATAAATTCTTATGTTCCATGATACCTGAGATGAAAAGTTTACTGGATGTGCACAATGACAAAGGAATGACCAGTGGGCTTGAATACAGAAAAAAAGAAATTGTCCAGACCAAAAAAACAGAAGACATTGGGGGGTAGGGGGTATAAATAGAGCCTTAATGATCTTTGGGGAAATATAAAATCATCTAAGATATTAGTGATTAGAGGTACAGAACAAAAGGGGAAAAAATAATAAAATAATTGAAGAAATAATTATCAAAATTTGTTCAAAATAATGAAAAGCATCAACTTATAGATCAAAGAAGCTCAGTAAACCCCAAAAAGAAGAAATACAAAAAAAAATCACCTTAGAACATCATAGCCAAACTCTTGAAAATGCCAAAGAGAAAAACCTGAGAGAGAGAGAGAGAGAGAGAAGACATTACATCCAAAGAAACAATGATCCAAAATATGGTGACTTTTATGAAAAATGATGGAGGCCATAAGCTAATAGTATAACATCTTTAAAGTGGTAAAAAGGAAATAATCTCTTCATCCAGAATTCTACATCCAATGAGAATATTCTATAATAAATTATTAGATAAACAAAAGCTAAGATAACTTTTTAAAGTAAACACTCTCTGCCATAAATGTCATATAAAGCTCTTCAGGTTGCAGGGAAGTGATTCCAGGTCTGCAGATTATGGATTTATAGGAAGAGATGAAAAATATTGAAAATGGTAAATAAAAGAATAAATATAAAGTGTTACCATCTTTTTCTTCTCTCGGTTTGTTGAAAAGGCAACCGACTGTGTAAAGCAAATAGAATGGCACAGTATTGTTGGTTTCATAACCTATCCAGAAATAAAATACTTGGCAACAATAATAAAAAGGACAGTTGTGGTAATTATATATATATATATATATATATATATATATATATATATATATATATATATATTAATGTCCACAAAAATATTAGTTCCACATGCCCTTCCAAACTCTAGATAATTTATTTTAAAACTTGGTGTCTAACTACCGTCTCCTTGAATATGAGCTGGATTTTATGACTTCCTTAATAACTAGAATGTGGTTAAAATATTATATTAGTTATGTTTTTATTTTATGTTTTGACATCTTAGGGTCAAAGAAGACAGACTGCTCTTCCTACCCTGTTTCCCCGAAAATAAGACAGTGCCTTATATTAATTTTTGCTCCCAAAGATGCGCTAGGTCTTATTTTCAGGGGATGTCTTATTTTTCCATGAAGAAGAATACGGTACACATTTATTGTTAAATGAAAATAAAGGAAATTTATTACCTGTATATGGTACGATAGTACGGTAGTTGTCAACACAAACCAGACAAACTGTGAATCCTACAGTATCATGAATTTACTCATTTATTCAATGACAATCATGACATCATCTTCTGGAACATCATCATAACAATCCAATTCCTGAATTTCCTGGTGAATTTCTTGTGACTCCATTTCTTTCAGAATCAGTGGACTAAATCTCTCATGTTTAGCAATAGCACTGTCTTTAAATGAGTACTTCTTGTCAAGGTAGCCTGCTCGCAGTGCATTGGCAATGCAACTGTCAGTGATTTTCTCCCATGAATTCTTCACCCAAGCCACAACTTGTTGCAGTTAGGTTTCACAAAGTTTCCACGCTGATTTCTCTCCATTCACACAGCAGTGACGTCAGGACTCCGCGTAATGTCACTGGTTGCTAGACGCCAGTTGGGGCAGCCCTAGCAACCAGTTTACAGTAAATTAATTTTCATTCTGAGACAGAGCCTGGGGGCCTTATTTTTGAGGGATGCCTTATATTTCACTCAGAAGGAAACCTGTAAGTAGGTCTTATTTTCGGAGGATGTCTTATTTTTGGGAAAACATGGTAGGTCTAGCCAATTCACAAGAAAATAAAAATAAAAAATCTATTGGGAATGTGCCCTTATAAGCAAACCAGCCATGCTTGAGTCCACGTTCTCAAACACCTCCTTTATCTAATTCTTACACACACAGCCAAATTTTTCCCTGCTCTGAATCACCTAGAGTCTGAAACTAGACAACTAAAAACCATGCCTACAGTCCAAAGCCCACTGGTATTCAAACTCTTCAATCCTTAACTGATTTTCCTGGACCTTCCTGGCCTTTTCTACAGAAAACACAGTAAGAACTCTCAGCCATGCTTTCCCCTTGCCCCGCTTCTGCCTCCTGACCCAACCTGGTGTTTCCCTACCTGGTCTTGAATAGCATGGCATGCTCCCTCTCTCTTAAAAATGGTAAGGAATAAGTTCTTCTTTCAGTGACATTGACCTCTCAATGTCATCCCTCAGTCACTTCTCTAAATTAAAACCCTGGGAGTGTATCACTGACACAGATGTACTGCAAGACTTCCAGCGCTAAGGCATAAAGGGCAATGTGCTCTCACCTGGTTCTCTGTCTCTAGGGATGCTTCCTCTTGAAACCCTTGAAAGCGTGTTGCAAAGAAGCCTGGACCACTTGGAAAGTCCAGGTGCAAGTGGTCCAGCGGACTAGCACCAGCTAATGCCCCAGGCGAGAGCCAGCATCAGCGGCCAGGCATAAGAATGAAAGATCTGCCAGATGTTTCCAGGTCCCACCTTCGAAGTCCTCTGGCTGAGTTCCCAACATTAAGTAGCAAAAACAAGCTCTCCCCACTGTGTCCTGTCCAAGTTCTGGATCCACAAAATGCATGAGCATAATTAATGTTTACGTGTGTTGCTACATTTTTGGTTAATCTGTTATGCAACCAAATTTATTGAAACAGAGAATGGGGTGCTTTGTAATAACAAAACCAACTCATTAAACAAAGGTATACGGGGATGGCTTTGGGACCACGCAGTGGGTAGAGGCTTGAGAAGAGTCTTAATGAAAGTGTAAAGAGTCTCAGAAACTTTTTTTTCTTTTCTTTTTAATTTATTAAGGTATTATATGTGTACATAGCCTACCATTGCCCTCCCTCCCAACCTCCCATACATGCTCTCCCTCCCCAGAGTTTTGTGTCCATTGGTTGTACTTATATGCATGCATAACAGCCCTTCGGTTGATCTCTTATCTCCCCCAGATCTCCCTACCCTCCCCGCTGTCATTTGATAGTCTGCTTGTTGTTTTACTGTCACTATATCTATCTTTCTGTTCATTAGTTTATAATGTTCTTTATTATCCATAAATGAGTGAGGACATGTAGTGTTTCTCTTTCATTGACTGGCTTATTTCACTCAGCATGATGTTCTCCAATTCCATCCAGGTTGCTGCTAATGATGAGAATTCCTTCTTTTTATGACAACATAGTATTCCATTGTGTCGATGTACCATGGGCCTCAGAAACTATTAACAGAAGTCTGATGACTCTTCAGGAATTTGTCTTAAGGGCTTAAAGTCACATGGTGGAAACATTGGAAATTGAAGAAAATAACTCTGTTATATATTAGTAGAAAAACCTGCAAATACGTTGCCTGTGACCATGTGTGAAATGTAAAGCATATGTAATAATCTCTGATTCATCTAAGCATTCCAAGTTGGGTGTTGCAAGTGCTGCCTAGACTCTTCTAGCTCCCTATAGTAAAATGAGAGAGAACAGAGATGAGCTAAAAAAAAATGAATTATTCCATTTTCAAGTGAAATATATAGAAAACATAAAGGATCCAGAACTTACTGGGGTTTTTTAAAAAAAAAAAAATCTGGTTTTTATTCCCAATCTGTTAAGACCTCAGAAAGATCTAAGTGGGTACCTCCAAGAATTCGTTAGACCAAAGGCTCTCTTAAGCACGTGCTACAAATATTTTCCTGTTACAATAATGTTTCTAAGAATTTTAAGGGTTTTGGCCTTTTGCAGTCTTACTGAAATCTACAAAAAGAGAATAATTTATTTCGATGAAATTTCAGTGTATGACTTTTGTATAATAATTCTATATATATAAAGCCCTAATATGCAAATAGATTGAATGGTCCAGCAACTAAACAACTGAACAATGGTTGATATGATGTGTGCTGACCACCAGGGGGCATGCATGGAACATGGCAGGCATCAGCTGCAGTGGGATGGTGGATCAGATGAGCAGGGGCTCCAGACCCAGGCAGGGTACTGGTTGCTGTCATTGGACGAGCCTCTGGTGATTGCTATAAATTCTTTGCTCCCAAGCACTGTGGTCCTGCCTGGTGCTGGCCCTGCTGGCTCCTGCTGCTGGCACCAGAGCCACTGCTCACACCCGCTGCTGGCAGCACCCCCACTTCTACCCACTACCAACACCCAGCGCTGGTCCCATTCGCTCCACACCGTCAGTGGGTGCAAGTGGGGCCAGTGCCATCAGTATGTGGAGAGAACTGCCAGCAGAGAGGGGGCCAGGGGCAGCAGGAGGGGCCAGGCAAGGTTTCAGAGGATAGGCCAAGACCTGCCCCTGTGCTCACGGCCCATAGTTCCTTTCAAGGTGCATGAATTCATGCACTGGGCCCCTAGTCTATATATATATTACCCTAATATGCAAATAGACTGAACAGTGGAACAACTGAACAGCCAGTTGCTATGACGTGAGTTGACGACCAAGGGATGCACATGAAATATGGCAGGCATCAGCTGCAGTGAAATGGTGGAGCAGTTGAGTAGGATGTCAGGCCAAGGCAGGGCACTGGTCGCTGTCATCAGGGTGAGCCTCTGGTGGTTACTGAAAATTCTTTGCTCCCATGCACCGTAGTCCTGCCCAGCACTTGCACCTGCTGCCTGCACACACCCATTGCTGGCACCAGATGCCAGGCCCCCGATCACTCAGCGCTGTCAGCAGGTGTGAGTGGCAGCTGCCAGCCCAAATAGCCCCTGAGGGCTTTTCCACCTCCCCCTGCTCCTGAGAGGCAATCAGGACAGCAACTGCCCCTCACACCCACTGAGGGCGCTGGCCCTGCAAGCACCCACTCTGGCGCCAGCTCCAATTTCTCTGCGCCATCAGTGGGTGCTAGCAGGGTTGGTACCATCAGCACATGGGAGTGGCAGCAGTGGGAGCAGGGCTGCTGGCAAATGGCAGATCAGGGGAAAGGGCAGGAGGAGCCAGGCAGGGGTGCGGAGGGTGGGCCGAGATCCGACCCTGTGCCCACCATAGCCTTGTGCCCCATAGTTGCTTTCAATGTGCATGAATTCGTGTGCACTAGACCTCTAGTGTGATCTATAATAAATTCATAGAAAGATTGCAAAGTTGTAAAGAGAATTGTAGTGAAAACACTACTGGCTTGAATTAAAAGAGACATAAAAATGAAAACAAGCCCATAGATCTCAAACCAGGACCACAAGAAACAGCTGAAAAACTACAGCTGCAAGCAGAAGGTATTTCTTATGAAATAGAAAGGAAGATTTAAAGGGTAGAACAGTGGAAATTCATTCTCAGAGAAGGGCAGAGATCTGATTGAGGAAATGGAAATGTGTCTGGTTGGATTTCAGTGTGTTCTCTCCCTTTTGAATGACAATGTCTGTACTACTTAGCATGTGTCTGTCCCACCACCATTTGTTTGGTGTGGGGGAGCAGATAACCGTGCCTTAAACTTATGGGGCTTCAGCCCAAGATATGATAGGTGCACACCCAAGGCGCCTCATCCACAGCTGGACCTGATTCAAGTGATGAGATCCTAGACACCGAGTCTGCTCCTGATGCCATAAAAGGATGACTTTAGGAACTCATGGGGAGAACTTAGTATATATGGCGTGCAAAAAAAGATGTATTGTTGTAGCTAGAGGACAGACTGTGGTAGATTATATTTTTCAAAAAAGGCCATAACAATACTTATGGTCCTAGAGCTGTTCCTTAACACTCCTTCCATAAGAGAGTGGAGTCTAAGTCTCTCCCCTTGAATATGGTCTGGTCTATGCAGCAGTTGCCTTGACAGATAGAATGAGGCAAAATATACCCTGTGTGACTTCCAAAGTGAGCTCTTAGAGGGTAGTTTAGTTTTCACCTGATTCTATGTTTCTCTCAAAATAATTATCCTTCTGATGCAGCCCTTATGTTGCTGCTCAAGCCACATGGAGAGGCCATGTGTCGTGTTCCACCTGACAGATCCCTCTAGGGTACCAACCAACAGCCAGAGTCAACTGCCATATATAAAAATTAATGAGCCCTTGGATAATTCCAGCCACAGCATCCAAGTCTTCTGGCTGAGTTCCTGGGCATTAAAAAACAGAGACAATTGATCCTCCCTCTTCCTTCTCCAAATTCCTGACTGGAATATTGTGATTTATAAGAGATATAAGTCACATGACCAAAATATTTTTTTTCCCTGCATATTTTGTTTTTATTCACAATTCCTGACTCACAGCTTCCCCAACTCTTGGAAAGTCTTAAGTCTTGAGAGTGGAAAGGGGTGTCTTTTGTTTTTTTTAAATTAGGTAAACTTTTAAAAAACATCTAAGAATGGGGGTGCTGGTTGCCAGGAGAACCAACCACGTAATTAGAGGGAAGAGGGGCTGGAGGTTGAAGCAATTGCCCAATGACCAATGATTTAATCATTCATGAATCTATAATAAAGCCCCCATAAGAATCCAAAAGGGCAGGATTTGGAGAGCTTACTGGAAGGTTGGTGAAGGTCCTAAGAGAGAGCATTCCCAGAGAGGGCATGCAAGCCTTGTGCCCCTTCCACATACCTTGCTCGACTATTTCTTCCATCCAGCTATTTTTGAGTCATATCCTTTTACAATAAACTGGTGATCTAGTAAGTAATTTTCCTCTGAGTTTTGTGAGCTGTTTTAACAAATTAATAAAATCCAAGGAAAGGGTTGAGAGGACCTCTGATTTATAGCCAGATGGTCAGAAGTACAGGTAACAACCTGGACTTGTGATTGGCATTCTGAGTAGGGAGGAGTTTTTGGAACCTCCGATCTAGAACTTGTTGGTCAGAAGCACAGGTAAGAGCCAAGGTTTGTGGCTAACATCTGAAATATGGTGGTAGTGGTGGTGGTGGTGGTGGTGGTGGTGGTGAAAGGGGGGAGTGTGTAGTCTTATAGAACTGAATCCTTAACCTGTGGAATCTGATGCAGTCTCAGGGTATATAGTATCAGAATTGAGTTCAATTCTGAGACACCCTGCTGATGTCCAAAATTGTGTGTTGACCCCATGTTGGAATTGGGTCCAGAAACCCTATTTACTGAACCAAAGAATCCACAAGCATAATAAATTTCTGTTTATGTTACTAAATTTTGGGGCCACTTATTAAGTAGACATAATAACTAGAACAACTGCAGCAAATGAAACTAATTTTTTGTAAGGTATTTATATTTTGTGTGAAATGGTACAATATTAACTCTAAGTAAACTTTTAGAGTGACTACAAAAAAATAAAAAATAAAAAAGTGTAGGTTAAAAGCCTAATAGATGAATTAAAATTGAATACTAAATAAAATTTTATTTACTCAAAAGCAGACAGGAAAGGAGAAACAGAGGAATCAAAAATAGGTTAAACAAATAATAACAATTTGGTAGACTTCAACCCATACCATATCAAATGGATTAAACATAACCCTCAGCCATACTTTACACCATACACACAAAGCCTGAGCTGGAACATGGATCTAAATATACAAGCTAAAATTACAAATCTTCTAGGAAAAAAAAAGAATGACTCTATGATTGGCAAAGGTTTCTTAGATAGAGCACAAGTAATACATATTACAAGAAAAAAAGATTAAATTATATTTTATAAAATTAAAAATGGCTGTTCTTTGATGGAAACCATTAAGAAATGGAAAAGACAAGCCACAGACTGGAAGAAAATATTCATAAATTTTAAAAATTAGGTGTCCAGATTATTAAAAGAATTCTTACTGCTCAATAATAAAACAACTTACTTTTAATGGGCAAAGGGTTTTAGCAGACACTTAATAAAAGATGTATAAGCACATGAAAAATTGTCCAAAGTCATTAAACCACAATGAGCTACTATTACATACCAATTAGTATGGCTAAAATCGTAAAGACTGACAATACAACTGGGATTATTACATATCACTAATGGAAATCAGGTGACTCAACTACTTTGGGAAAAGTTTGGCAGTTTCTTTTAAAGGTAAGCACACACTTTTCAGACAACTCAATCGTACTCTTAGGCGTTTAACCAAGAGAAATGAAAACATATAGGTGCCCCCTCCCAAAACGCATACACACTTTAACAGCTGAAGGCTCAATTTTGAAAATGAAATGTATTTTAATAAACGCTGCCTTTAAAGTGTGTGTATCCACTTTTTTGTAACACACTATGTATCTACATCTAGACTTGTAGACAAATATTTATAGTAGCTTTGTTTGCAATAACCAAAAAACTGGAAACCATCCAAGTTTGCATCAACTGATGAATGACTGAACAACATGCTATATATTCCTATGATGAAATACTATTTGGCAATAAAAAGGAATGAACTGTCGATACGCAAAACAACATGGATTAATCGCAATAGACAGCCATGCACTGCATAACGTGTGTCAGTCAGCCACGGACCACCCATGACAGTGATGGTCCCATCAGATTAAAATGGAGCCAAAAAGTTCCTATCGCCTACTGACATCACAGCCATTCTAAGGTTGTAGTGCAAAGGTTGCAGAAATCAACAAGGCTGTGGTTGAGACACAAACAACCATAAACTGGGTGTGGATAAGAATGACATTGAGAAGCTCCTCGAGGTGTTCCTAAGGAACTGGCTAACGAGGAGTTGTTGGAGCTGGAACAGGAATGTGTAGCTGAAGAAGAGGCAAGAGAAAAGGAAACTGCAGGAGGACAAGAAGAACCCTCAAGAAAGTTCATAGTAAAGTGGTTAGCAAAGCCCGGTTGGCATGGCTCAGTGACTGAGCACTGACCTATGAACCAGGAGGTCACAGTTCAATTCCTGGTCAGGGTGCATACTTGGATTGTGGACTCGATTCCTAGTAGGGGGTGTGCAAGAGGTAGCCAATCACTGATTCTCTCTCATCATTGATGTTTCTATCTCCTGAGAGGTAGATTTCCCTCCTCTCTAAAATCAATAATATGTATATATATAAAAGTGTTTAGCAGAATCTTGGGCAGAACTCAACAAGCTCCTTTAAATGTTTGAAAACAAGAATCCCAACACTGAAAAGTTGAGGACTTAAATGGTGCATTATCTACATACAAGCAAATCTATGGTTTAGAAAAAGAGAAAGGAACCAAGCAAACCACCGCGGACCTATTTCTGAAAAGAGAGACACCCCTCAGGCTGAGCCTCAGGCAGGGCCTCCAGGAGGAGCTCCAGGAGAAGGCACTGCCATCGCAGGGCGGGCAGCTCCAGGAGTTACTGCCCCATCACCCTCCAGCGGGGCAAGGTGTGCAGGTGGAAGACAGTGATGGCGATGATCCTGACGCTGGCTAGGCCTAGGCTAATGACTGTGCTTGTATCTTAGATTTTAACAAAAAATTTAAAAGCTAAAAAAAAAAAAATTTATTAGAAAATGACCATAGAATGACATAAAGAAAGAAAATATTTTTGTACATCTTACCGTGTGTTTGTGTATTAAGCTAGTGTCAAAAAATTTTTAATTAAAAGGGTTATGAAATTAAAACGTTGGTCAAAGTTAATTTATTACTCAAGAAAGAAAAAATTTAGCCCTAGTCAGTTTGGCTCAGTGGATAGAGCATTGGCCTGCAGACTATAGGGTCCCGGGTTCGATTCTGGTCAAGGACATGGACATTGGTTGCAGGCTCCCCTGCCTTGGTCAGGATGCATGCAGGAGGCCACCAATTGATGTGTCTCTTTCACATCAATGTTTCTGTTTCTCTCTGTCTCTCCCTCTCCTTTCCACTCTCTCTTTAAAAAAAAAATAATGGAAAAATATCCTCAGGTGAGAATTAACCAAAAATAAATAAATAAATTTAGTGCAGCCCAGGTGTACAGTGTTATGATGTCTACAGCAGTGCATATAGTGCCCGGGGCCTTCACACTCGCCACCCACGCACTGCCAGCCAGAGCCACTGCCAGCCCTGTAAGCTCCATTCATGGTAAGTGCCCTACATAGGTGTTCCATCTTTTATTTTTATACCATATTTTATTGTATCTTTTCTATGTTTAGATATGTTTATATACATGAATACTTACCATTGTATGCCTGCAGTGTTCAGTACAGTAACATGATGTTACTGGGAGCAGGGGAGCAATAGGCTATACCCGTGGTTGGCAAACTGCAGCTCACAAGCCACATGCGGCTCTTTGGCCCCTGGAGTGTGGCTCTTCCACAAAATACCACGGCCTGGGCGAGTCTATTTTGAAGAAGTTGGCTTTAGAAGAAGTTTAAGTTTACAAAATTTGGCTCTCAAAAGAAATTTCAATCGTTGTACTGCTGATATTTGGCTCTGTTGACTAATGAGTTTGCCAACCACTGAGCTATACCATCTAGCTCAGGTGTGCAGTAGACTATAGTATAGGCTAAAGCCACTATACCATCTTGGTGTGTGTAAGTAAACGTCATATGCCCACAACAACAAAATTGCTTAACAGCCCATTTCTTCGAACATACCTGTCTTTAAGCAACACGTGACTATAATTATGTTGAGTTATAAAATTATGCTCTTTAGAAGCCAGACCCTTAAAAAGTACATATTGTATGACTCACTTAATGTGAAACTCTGAAAGAGGCAATTCTGATATATAGTAAAAGAGATGAACCTTTTCTTGGAACGAGGGTTGGGAGATTGGAGGGGGAAAAATGTGTCTTTACAATCGATTGTGTGTGGTATTTTCTGTTCAGATTCTGCCAAGTCTGCACTTCAGCAAGTTTCCCTGATAGAAACTGATTCCTATCGGGCACCAGATAGCCCCTGTTTCTCACTGCTCCTTCTCATTCCTTACTTCCTCTCTTTAGGAAAACTTCATCACCAACAATTTATGGTTTTCAATAAATGTCAGCAAGAAGAGTTCGCCGACCACCGGCCTTGCTGCAGGGGGATGGAGGGGCAGGAGGTTTACGAATGGGGTGCATGACGGAGCGCTGAGCAAGCTGGCCAGGCTCTGCCTCCATTCACTCCCGAGAGAGGATGCTCTTCCCAGAACAGCTCTGAAAACGCTGCCACTGCCATCCTCGCTTCCCGCTCCAGTTCCCGGAGTCATCGTGTCAAGCTACAAGCCTGGTTTGTGTGTCTTTCTTCTTAATCACAATCATTATGGTGAGACTTGGAATTCACCAGTCTTTCATAGGAGCAGACAGAGCAGCCTGTGGAGGATTCACTTTTTGTTCGGTTCCGAATCTAGAAATGAAAGGGACGATAGTGCCTGTGTTGGCATGGGGTGCGTGCTGGCCTTTGGTGATGAGGGGTCCAAAAGGAGAAGCACGCAGATGGGCCGGGCGGGCCTTCGGTGTCTTATTTATTTATTTATTTTTGTGTTTATTTATTTATTTTCATCTTTATTGAGTGTTTTTTCTGTTTTTCAATAATTCTTTATTGTTGAAAGTATTACATATGTCCCCTTTTTCCAGGCCATCCCCAGACCTTCACCACACTATTGTCTGAGTCCATGTGCTATGCACACATGCATACAAGTTCTGTGGTTGATCTCTTCCCACCCACCCATCCTCCCCCGCCTTCCCTCTGAGATTCCACAGTCTGTTCCATGCTTCTATGTCTCTGGATCTATTTTGTTCATTGGTTTATTTGCTTCATTAGATTCCACATATAAATGAGATCGTGTGATATTTGTCTTTCTCTCACTGGCTTATTTCACTTAGCATAATACTCTCCAGGTCCTTCCATGCAATCTCAAAGGGTAAGAGATCCTTATTTTATTTTTTTACTGCTGCTTAGTATTCCATGGTATAATTGTACCACAGCTTTATTATCCACTCATCTATCTACTGATGGGCACATAGGCTGTTTCCTGAATTTAGCTATTGTAAATTGCATTGCTATGAACATAGAGGTGCATACATTCTTTCTGATTGGTGTTCCGGGTTTCTTAGGATACATTCCTAGAAGCAGGATCACTGGGTCAAATGGCAGATCCATATTTAATTTTTTGAGGAAACTCCATACTGTTCTCCACAGTGACTGCACCAATCTGCATTCCCACCAGCAGTGCACGAGGGTTCCCTTTTCTCCACATCCTCACCAGCACTTGTCATTTGTTGATTTGTTGATGGTAGCCATTCTGACAGGTGTGATGTGATTCCTCATCATCTCTCTGATAATCAGTGACTGAGCCTTTTTTCATGTCTCTTGGCCTTCTGTATGTCTCCTTTGGAAAAGTGTCTATTTAAGTTCTTTGCCCATTTAAAAAAAATTTATTGATTTCGGTGAGGAAGGGAGAGGGAGAAAGAGATTTTAAAAAAAGAAGAAGAAGAAAGAAAACATCAATGATGAGAGAGAATCATTGATTGGCTGTCTCCTGCACATCCGCTGCTGGGGATCAAGCTCACAATCTGAGCATGTGCCCTTGATGAGAATCAAACCCAGGACCCTTCAGTCCTCAGGCTGATGCTCTACCCAGATAGAGTTGCCCATTTTTTAATTGAACTGTTTGTCTTCCTTTTGTTAAGTTGTATGAGTTCCTTATATATTTTAGAGATTAACCGTTTATCAGATGTATCATTCGCAAACATGATCTCCCATACAGTGTGTTCCCTTTTCATTTTGTTGCTGGTTTCTTTCTCTGTGCAGAAGCTTTTTATTTTGATGAAGTCCTACTTGTTTCTTTTCTCCTTATTTTTCTTGGCCTTTGGTGTTTTAAAATGCCAATTGCACTCTATCTCCTGATACAGAGTAAGATCTTCAGTAGAGGAGGGGGTAGTATCCTGGGGGAAACCAGTGCAAAAAGGTGGGGGAGGAGGGAAGAAAGGGAAGTCTGAGTCCCTGAGCTCCCTCCTGAAACAGCAATTTCAGTATTATTCTGCTACCCGGGAGGTGTCAGTACTTCTGAGCAAAGTAAGGACAGTTGGGAATAGGCATCACCTGGTGAGTGAGGCTCAGAATCTCCACGTGCATTTGCAAGGCATATGCTCCACAACCGTAGGAGAGACATTGCTGTTAAGTCTATAGGAATGCTACTCCATGGAGCTGTGCGGTGCATAAACTTCACAGTCATTCACAGCTATTCTGCCAAGGCAGCAGTCAGGACGAACACCAGGCCAGAGGCTCGCCTTCTAGGAGATGACTTGCCCGAGCAGGTGGCCATTCTGCAGTTGGATGCCGGCCTCTTTCCGAGCTAGACATCCTACTTGCCAACAGATTACTCATCACAATGTGATGCACCCCAAAATGGATTGCTTTTACTTCTAAGCTATGGAGACCACTATGAGCATACGCAACACAGCAGAAATACTGGACAGCTGGGGCCTTTTACACAGACCAAGCTATAAAATAATTAAGTATTAAAAAATTAATTTTTTATTTTTTATTTTTTTAGCAGCAGGGAAAAAAAAAACACACGTCTGAATGGAGGTAGGAAGGACTAAGCTCATGGCAAGCTCAGGTGTAGGTAAGCAAAGCAGTAATATCAGGAGGGTGGGAGCAGCAAGAAGAGTTTCGGTCAGTAATGGAGACACAGGCAGAGCTGAGTGTCATTCTGGAAGGTTAGCCAAGAAGCACTAGATGGCCAGCTGGTAACTAGGGTGCTTCTTAGTTCTCCTACCTCTGAGGATATAACCAGCAAGAACTAGACAGGCAATCAGGACTGTTGCCGAGTTCCTTTGCTTCATAGCAAAACCCAGCTTCTCCGGGGAGCTTCATGCAGTAGGTAGAGAAATTGGGAAAACTATAGAAAATGAAACAAGACAGAAACCCAACAGTGTAAGCTAGGTCAGCACTAGGAGGAAGGAGCCCTGTGCACGGAGCTTGGGATAGCACCTTGGGCTTGCTCCTCAGAGTGGGTTAGGTGCAGGGGATAAAGTTATGGATGTGATTCCTAAGTTAGGTTCAGACCTAGGAGTGGAAACCATCAGGAGATCCAGGAGCAGGAGCTAGGGTAGGTAGTCCTGGGAAATGAGGAAGAGAATGACATTACTCATCGTTTGGATAAATCTGCAAGTGATGGGCTCAAGAATAGGCCTGAGGAGGAAGGAAACATAATTCTGGAAGAAGACGCACTATACTGGTAAACAGGAACTAAACATGTCCACGAGAAGAGAACTTTCCCTGTGAGTATTCAGTGTCTGAAGTGGGTGGAGGTGGGGGTAGGGAGGAGTGAGAGAGATAGAGAAACAGTATAAGCATCAAATGAGACTAAGATGCTCTCTTAGACTCTAAAAAGCTCCCTCTCCTGAAACCATGATTAATTCAGGTACAATTCAATATGGCATTGTGAAATACTGTGAAACCTTGATGTATTGATGTTACTTTCTTTTCCAAGTAAGGATGGATTGCCACTTGTAAGGGGTATATCCGGCCGTTAGTGTTATGCATTGCCAGGTTTCTGATCAGGAGTTCCAGGCAGACAAGTATGACAGTAGATGCTGGGGCCCACTCGGTTTCTGAAACATGGCATCTGCTTGGCTCATTTGCCTGGGCTTCGGCCTTGATTCCCAGTTCCCATGCTTTTCACCCACTTGCCCCCAAGGCCCATGTCCTGCGCTGAACCTGGCCTGCTTGGCTATGGTCCTAATGCCTCTGTCAACTCCCATCATTCCCCTGAGTGTCAAAGCTCATTGCCTATTTCCTGCTTTCTCCGCCCTTGAGGGGTTAATGTCAGGATTATAATGTATGTATAATCCTCTAGCTCAGCAATTTTCAAACTTTTTTTTGTCTCATGGCACAGATAAGCAGATTATTGAAATTGCATGGCACACCAAAAAATATATCTTTTGCCAATCTGATAAAAAAAAAAGTATAATTTTGATTCATTCATACCTGACAGCTATTATTGTGTTGGCTGTTGTCATTTTTCATTTGACAGTCTAAGGCAGTGGTCAGCAAACTGCAGCTCGTGAGCCACATGTAGGTCTTAGGCCCCTTGAGTTTTTACCAAAGGTCAGCTTAGGAGTACCCTAATTAAGTTAATAACAATGTACCTACCTATATAGTTTAAGTTTTAAAAATTTGGCTCTCAAAAGAAATTTCAATCATTGTACTATTTTTTGTTTGTTTGTTGGTTGGTTTTTTTAATAAATATATTTTATTGATTTTTTACAGAGAGGAAGAGAGAGGGATAAAGAGCTAGAAACATCAATGAGAGAGAATCATTGATCAGCTGCCTCCTGCACACTCCCTACTGGGGATGTGCCCGCAACCAAGGTACATGCCCTTGACCGGAATGGAACCTGGGACCTTTCAGTCCGCAGGCCGTCGCTCTATCCACTGAGCCAAACCGGTTTTGGCCATTGTACTGTTGATATTTGTCTCTGTTGACTAATGAGTTTGACAACCACTGGTCTAAGGGAAAAGAGATCAGTGACCCTGACTTAATAGCCAGGTATTGTATGATTTAAAAATTCTTGCTGCAAACCAGTTGAAAATCGCCGCTCTAGCTGAAGGCACATGTCTGAAATCTCTAGCTGTCACACACCACTCCCTGGTCTGGACATACAAGTTTTCATTTTCAGTAAAATATAGGTAAGCTTGCCATGCATCTGTGACCTTGTGCCTTATACTGAGTGTCTACCTTTGGTGGACAATTGAGCCAGTGTTCCTACCAAGACATGCCCTGTCCCTGAGTCAATACCAGTTCACCCTCCCTCTGCTTTCTTGCCTCTCTGTCACAGCATGCTTTGTTCCAGATTTCACACAAGGGTTACAACTTAAATAAGTGTTTTTCTCTAAAACTATCAAAAAGTCTAGATGGTTTCCAATTGTAATCACTCCCAAGTAGAAAAATATCTTCAGAATAATAAGCAATGGAAAAGCTATGAGTATTTTTTTCTGATGGGTGGTACCCTTTTCTTCTTCTTCTGATCTTTAATTGTATCAAAGCAAAACTTGGTTAACTTTTTTTACTTTTGGATCCAGAAAGCAAGGTGAATCATGATCTAATCTCCTTTGAAATCTTACCCAGAAGTTCTGCTTATGTGTTGGATATTACAAAATGCCACTGGTTGTGGTCATGCCAGTACATTAGAGAATTTTGATACTTATCTGAAAATTGCATGTACTTATTATTATAAAAATAATGAATTTTGTTAATGGATTCTGGAAAATACATAATAAACTAAGCAAATGAATTCAGCCATGGCTTAACCATAAAGATATGAATTAATCTTTGATGTAGTCCTTTTAAACATTTATGAATTTTTTACATACAGCTATATTCACTTTTTTTTTAATACAACCCAATTTTACCACACACATGTATTCTTGTAACCACCATGCTAGACAGGATACAGAACCATTCTAAAACCTTAAATAACTCCTTTGTGTTGCCCCTTTTGTATTGTGTTTGTTTGTTTGTTTTTGCATCTTTTAAATAAATGTTTATTAATTTGTTGAGTTACATGGGTCAATAACATTATAGGTTTTAGGTGCATAATTCTATAACTTACCATCTACATATTGTATTGAGTGTTCATAATGGGTGGTACTCCTAATGTCACTTCAGCCCAGTGCACTGCCTAAGAGTGCCAACTGGTGGGGAGTAAGCTGCCTAACAAGGAAATGCCAAAAAATAAAATGGAGAGAGGATAAGATGTTTTTTATTGACATTAGAGAGGTTTGGAATCCTATAAGAAAAACTTACTCTGCTAAAAACAGGAAATAAGTTTAATTTCTTAAAGATATAAAATCATTTGGATAAAACTATTTTGGTACCTTTATGGAATGAGTATATGAATGCTTTAGGTAGAAAATCTATACATTGTTAAAATATTACATAAATGAACTCTATACTCCCTATTTTTAGGCAAATGTGCAAATTACAAAGTAAAAATTTATAATAGTTCTTTTCTCAAGGAAATTATGTCCAGCATATGTTAGAGAATGAAAACATTTTAGGTTCAACCTCCTACTTTCTATAACTTCCATACAAAGATTATTGAGGTTCATAGTGGTGAACTTAGTAGTGCATGTAAGAGCCACATTTTAAAACATGGACATGTGTTCTCAAATCCAAGTTCCTGGTCTCGAATCCCAGTGACTCAGTTTCACTGGTCTGGACTGGGGCCCAGAAAACTTTTTTTTTTTTTTAACAAGCACACTAAGTGATTCTACCACACGTGGCCTCATAACATGCTTGCAGAGATGATTTAAGGCAGTGTAAAAGGCCACAGCTCCTATGCCCTTCTTCCTCAGTTACTCAGAGCACTGATTCACATACTTGACTGTCATTCAAATCATTACAAAAGCTTTACAAGATTCCAATGCCTACCCACCTGCATGTACAAAAACTAAATCCAAATGGATCAAAGACCCAAGTTTAAGAACAAAAACAATAAAATTCCAAGAAGAAAACATATGGGCAAATCATCATGACCTTGGATTTGGCAGTAGATTCATAAACATGACAATAAAAGCAATGGGGTTGGGAGGAATAGATAAATAAGATTTCAAAAAAATGTAAAACTTTAGTACATCAAAGAACACTATCAAGAAAGTGCAAACACCACCTACAAAATGGAAGAAGTATTGTAAGTCATGTATTTTTAACCAAGCCTGCACAGTGAAGTCACCTGGACAGCTTCACAATATATTGTTGCCTAGATCTCACCCAGAAATCCAGAGTTAATAGGTCTGACTCCTGACTCTAAGTGGAGAGATCCTAAGAGTGCTGAGAGGAAGAGAGGGGCCCAGTCCTCCGAAACCCTCTAGAACTTTCTAGAGCCTTCCAGATCCCTACCCAGGGTCTGACATGTGGGTGAACTCATCCTAGATCCTCCAGCTGAATACCAGCATGTGACTGACATTGGCACCACCTGGAGTAGAAGAACTGCTCATTTGAGCCTTGCCCAAATTCCTAACCCACAAAATTGTGGTAAATAATGAAATGGTTGTTGTTTTAAACTGCTAAACTGTGAGGTAATCTGTTATGCAGCAGCAGAGAACTGGAATGCAGTCCAAGGGAATGACTGATGAGAGAGCACTAAGGCAGGAACAATTTCGGAGTGTCCCAGGCACCAAAATAAGACCAGAGTGGCTGAAGCCAGTGAAAGGATAGAGAAGGGTAGGGGATGAGCTGGGAGAGTTGAGCAGGGACAGATGGTGTGATATCTCGTGGGCCATGCAGTGGATGGCCATTGAAGGGATTTTAGTGGGTGAGGTCTGAATTAAGAAAGTTCTTTCTGGCAAATGGACTATAGTGGGGCAAGAGTGGACAGAGAGCAACTCATTAGGAGACTGTTGCAACTGGTGATTTTTCTGGGCTGAGAATTTGGCCTAATGTGTAGAAATTAACCTTGCAACACTGTCATTGACTTCCTGACCTTTGCTTGAGTTCAAGCAAGTGAACCTCTGCCTTAGTTCCGTAACTTGTCCTTCACTTTGCATCAGTTCTACCGGTGGTATCTCTGTCTTGCTCCCCAGTGTCCCATGTTAATGAAGGCAACAAGGAGGGGAATTTTTCCTCCTTCTGCTGGTTCCTTGTATGTGGTGAAGTCCCACTGGTATATCCTTATGGAGGAGGGTAACTTATTTGGGAGCCAAAAAAAGCATGTTGAGCATAATCAGCTCAGCTTCCAGCTGCCCATAGATAGCACAAGTCCCGCTCTACTGTCTTCTGTGTGATGAAATAGTCCTGTCCCCCGTAGGCTAGGACCAGGTTGGCCCCATGCTGCTGTGACTGGGGGAAAGTCCACCTTATTCTGGGATTCAGTATTAGGAAGCACCCTCACCTACTAATATACGCCACATTCCTCAAAGCTTCGTCAGTAAGAAAGATGATACTTTGGCCCCCATTGCCTGATTCTTGTCTCTCAAATAGACCCAAACTCAGGTAGAGAAAAGGGTCTATTTATCAGCACCCTAAGTCCCTAACATTTGAGATCCTGCATCAATAATATGCCTGGTAGTCAGAACCCTCGCTTTGCTCAGTAGTGCTCTGAGGAATGACCTGCCCCAGACCTCTCTACTGGTGAACGCCTGGTTGCTCCATTAGATTTTCAGATATTTTTTGTTTCCAGGTTTTTCCTTTGTCATATAACTTCCAACTGTCCCAAAGGCTGCCCTTCACCTCTGGTTGGAATTCCCAGAATGGCCTGCTTCCCAGCCCATCACCTAACTCTAGAGCTGGGCACGGACTTCCTGGTACTAACATCAGCTGGGCCTATCCTTTAAATCTGTTCCGAGGTGGACTGCAGTATGTGTGTCATTCACATATCTTAGTCCCTCCTCCTGGCCAACACACAGCCTATGATCTATGAGCTCCCATCCTGAAAACACAAATAAGAGAGGACAATGCTGAGGGATCTAGAGTTCTACCAGATCTTAACTTTAGGTCCTTCATCTAGTTTCTTAATCTCTCCATGCCTGTTTCTTCTATGAAATGGGGGTAGTGATGATAGCATCTGCAGTCAAACTTTGGTTCTCAGACATCACTCATTTCGAACAATTCAGTTCTCAACCAAGTTGTTTATGGAAAAAATGTCTTGGTTATTAAACAAAACTCTGGTTCTCGATCTGAGAACCTCTTCATGTTGATATATCAGCATGATCAACAGCATATCTTTTGGTCAAACAAAGGAGTGAGTGTAAGTCAGTTTACCACCAAACCTCATGTTGTTAGCATCTCAGGAAATTGTGCTGTGAATCTTTTTGTAGATTTTTTGTTGTTTTGTGTTTTTGTTTGTTTTTGTTTTTGTTTTTGTTTTGGGGTGGAGTTCTTTTGTAGTTGACAAAATGAATGATTAGCACAATTTTCAAACATAAAGAGTTCCAGAGGGCTAATGTTGTTAAGGGTGTGAAAGAAGTAATGATGACAGGCAATTGAAGAGGTAGAAAAACTGTTGTTGATTTGGATAAACGAACAGCAACCCATGACAGTATTTCAGAGACAGTGATGTATGAAAAAGTGAAGGTGCTTCATACTGACCTCCTGAAAGACACCTCTGGAACGGAAGCTGAAAGTGATTCTTTTAAGGCTAGTAGCGAGTGGTTCAATAAATTTAAGAAAAGAAGTATTTGTTTACAGATTAAGCAGTACATTAGACATGTACTATAAATAAGGAAGGTTAAAACAGAAACTCACTTGAGGGTCTGGAATGAATTAATTCAATTTACATGATTTCTAATGGGAAAAAATTATTCAAATTTTGATCAACTCACTTCTCAAACAGCCTTCTGGAATGAATTAAGCTCGGAGATCCAGGTTACACTGCACTTATTTTTGTGAGAATTGATGACCTTTAAGTGACACAAAGATTTGAGGGTCTCATGCTGCCTCCACACTCACTGCCAGAAGGAAGCTAGGATGCTGGCAGGATGGTAGAGGGGTCAATAAGGCCAGCGCATTTAGATGCCTGGGAGGAAGGGACTTCGCAGGGGCTTATGGGTGACTAAATGAACATTTTATACCTCTAGACTTCAGAATTCTGTGTGATACAACAGTAATATGGTCACTAACTATGTTAACAATATTAAGCAAAAGAGAAACATGATTACCACAAGGTGGCATATTAGTTTGTCAAAAGTAAAACAAGTAAAAAGAAATTATACTGGCAAAGGAATAAACAACTAGATCCATGGAACAGAACAGAGAGCCCAGAAATAGACCCACATAAATATAGCCAACTGATCTTTGACAGAGCAAAGGCAATGCAATGGAGCAAAGGTGGTCTGTTCAACAAATTATGCTGGAACAACTGCATATCCACATGCAAAAAATTAAATCTAGACACAAACCCTATACCCTTCACAAAAGTTAACTCAAAATAGATTGCAGATGTAAATGTAGAATGCAAAACTATGAAACTCCTAGAAGATAACATAAGAGAAAATCTCAATGACTGTGCATTTGGCAATGACTTCATAGATAAGACAACAAAGGCATGATCCATGAAGGAAAACATTGGTAAGCTGAACTTTATTAAAATTGAATTTTTCTGCTTTGTGAAAGACAATGTCAAGAGAATGAAAAGCAAGCCACAAACTGGGAGAAAATATTTGCAAAATACATATTTGATACATGACTGTTAACCAAAATATACAAAGAACTCTTAAAACTTAGTAAGAAAACAACCAACCCAATTTAAATAAATTTATAATAGATACTTCACCATAGAAGAGAATAAGGATGACAAAGAAACACAAGAAAAGATGCTCTACATCATATGCCATCAGAGAAATGCAAATTAAAACAACAATGAGATACCACTACATACAGTCCTCGGGTTAGGTCGGACTCACCATATGTCATTTCATGGTTATGTCGCCACCTCCCATTTATTAATTTTAAAAAATAGTTCCGTCATTTCGACATACGTGCATACGTATGTACTTTATGTTTTTTATTTAGTACAAGTAAAGGTCAGGAATTGTTGTCTTTCTTTTAAATGTCTTTCACTGTTTCACTTCATTACTGCTGTGTATGTGTTCTATGTGAGAGACCTAGGTGCTTATGTAGGTGGGTTACGACTTACAGTGAAAATCGCGTTACGTTGAGCCGTAGGAATGGATCTCCGAGGTAACCCAAGTACCTGCTGTTAGATTAGCCAAAATCCAGAACACGACAGCACCAGATGGTGGAGAGGATGTGGAGCAACAAGAACACTCATTCATTACTGATGGGAATGCAAAATGATACAGCCACTTTTAAAACAGTATGACAGTTTCTTCTAAAACTAAACATACCCTTACCATGGGATCCAGCAATCACACTCCTTGGTATTCACCCAAAGAAGATGAAACTTATATTCACACAAAAACCTGCACAGTTGTTTATATTAGTTCTATACATAATTGTCAAGACTTGGAAGCAACTAAGATCCTTTTCAGTAGGTGAATGGATAAATACAGTGTGGTTCATCCAGACAGAGGAATATTACTCAGAGCTAGGAAGAAATGACATATCAAGCCATGATAATATGTGGAAGAACCTTCAATGCATGTCACTAAGTGAAAAAAGCCAACACACTACACCATGGAATACTATGCTGCCATAAAAAAAAAAGGAATTCTTACCATTTGCAGCAACCTGGATGGAACTGGAGAACATTATGCTGAGTGAAATAAACCAGTCAATCAAAGAAAAATACCACATGATCTCACTCATTTGTGGATAATAAAAAACATTATAAACTGATGAACAGAAAGATAGATACAGAGGCAGTAAAACATCAAACAGACTGTCAAATTACAGCGGGAAGGTTAGAGAGAGGTGGAGGAGAGAAGAGATCAACCGAAGGACTTGTATGCATGCATATAAGCATAACCAATGGACGCAAAACACTGGGGGGTGAGGGCATGTATGGGAGGGGGGGGGGGCAATGGTAAGATATGTACACATATAATACCTTAATTTAAAAATGGGGGGGGGGGAGCTGAAACCAGTCTGGCTCAGTGAATAGAGCGTCGCCTGCAGACTGAAAGGTCCCGTGTTCGATTCCAGTCAAGGACATATACCTTGGTTGCGGGCACATCCCCAGTAGGGGGTGTGCAAGAGGCAGTTGATCGATGATTCTCTCTCATCGATGTTTCTGACTCTCTATCCCTCTCTCTTCCTCTCTGTAAAAAAATCAATAAAATATTAAAAATAAATAAATAAATAAAATAAAAATTGGGCGGGGGGAGGGGAGCCAATATGAAAAGGCTACATACTGTATGATTCTGACTATATGGCATTCTGGATGTTGGGGGATGCTGGTAACCGGAGAGGCTATAACTGTGTGGGGATCTATGGGAAATCTTTAAAATATATATATTTTATTGATTTTTTACAGAGAGGAAGGGAGAGGGATATAGAGCTAGAAACATCAATGAGAGAGAATCATCGATCAGCTGCCTCTTGCACACCCCCTACTGGGGATGTGCCCGCAACCAAGGTACATGCCCTTGACCGTAATCGAACCTGGGACCTTTCAGTCCGCAGGCCGTCGCTCTATCCACTGAGCCAAACCGGTTTCAGCTGGGAAATCTTTATATCCTCCTCTCAATTTTAGTGTGAACCTTAAATCTGCTCTAAAAATACTATTTTAAAAAATAATTAATTAAAATAAAAATTAATAACTCCTGTAACAGAAGTTTTTAGATTCAGTAAATCACTACCTGAGTTCTAAAACTATGAAAATATATATTACCTTGGTCTACGCAGCTTTGCCTAAAAGGTAGAAAAAAATGTGTGTGTGTGTTTGTTTTTTATTATTATTATCTTAGCCAAGAGTTCCAAACATATAAAATAAAGCCATTTTTTAGCTAGACTATATCAACATCAATTCTTTTTTTAGGTAGTCATAAGACTAACAATAAAACAAAATGAAACATGCTAATCATGGGAGGAGGATAGAAACAAGAAAGGTCTTTTCTGCCTTAGCCAGTTTGGCTCAGTGGATAGGGCATCGATCAGGTTCAATTCTGGTCAAGGGCACAGCCTGGATTGTGGGCTCAATCCCTAGTAAGGGGTGTGCAGGAAGCAGCCAATCAATGATTCTCTCTCATCATTGATGTTTCTATCTCTCTCTCCCTCTCCTTTCCTCTTTGAAATTGATAAAGATATACTATAGTAAAAAAAAAAAAAAAAAAGTGCCACATGTTTAAAAAGAGAGAGAGAATGGAAGGAAGAAATTTGCTTTCTGGCCTGAGGAAGGAGTTGAAGCAAAAGAATAGCTGAGAAAAGACCCCATGTGTTGAGTTTTATCCAAGGCTATAGAATTATCCAGAAAGCACACAGCCGGGTGAATTCCTGAGTTTGAGCCCAAAACAAGAAAGATTTTTTACTTGGAGAACTTTTTAGAGGATGATTTACTCAAGCGTATGTTCTTAATTTGGATTTATCTTTGAGTTGGCAATATTAAGCCTTTTTTTTTCCAAAAAGAATGCATTGGTGATATGTTATAAGATAATATTCTTTATCTTTCTCATTCAAAACTTCTTCCAGGAAGTGAGATGCTGCTTGCAGAGACTTATTTTGAATCATGATGATTCTTTTCTATTACATCCTCAATACTTTTTTCAAAAAGCTGTCTTCAATTTCATCCTTTTCTTTATTGAATTTATTGGGGTGACATTGGCTCAATTTCATCTTTGGTTATTGCTTCTGTTTCCACTGTTCTATTTTTTAAGGAGCCCCCAAAACCTGAGGTTGAATTTCCAAACTCCATCATCTATTTTTGTTTCCTTAAGCATCCCTCACAGTTATCTTCTGTATTCTTTTCAAGAGCTTTTCAGATTGGTTTCTCACATCATTAATGAAGCGTCTTCACTGTATCAACGCTAGGGCATTGTAGCTTCAAGTGAAGGCTTTCATTTTGCAGTTGCTCTGATTACATTCCCAAACTTAAGCTGTCACTGATAACAATTAACCAAAAATCCTGACTTGATTCATTTACATGGTACAGAAATCTATTATTTTACATAACTAGGACTTCTCAAACCCTCCATTGGCTATTGGGATGATGTAGATAACTACTAACCCAATTTCCATTACCTAGGAAGGCATCATCTACTTGGTCTTTACTGGACTTAAATGGAATCCTATTCCAACTCCTTCCTCTGCCTGTTTCTTTTTAATTATTAATTGAAATACATAAGGGGACTGACCTGCTGCCAGTACTCCTCCTGTCTCTGACTTTACCTACGGTATTTCCTTGAGGGACTCATTTTTCTTTGTAGGATATTTCTGTTCCTTCTTCTTTCTCTCTCTCTCTCTCTCTCTCTCTCTCTCTCTCTCTCTCTCACACACACACACACACACACACACACACACACACACACACACTGGCACATGCACCCTTCCTGTCCATCTCTGGAGTTGCAGCATTGTATGGATATGTTACAAACTGTACCCATAGAAGGTGAGGATTGAGAGGGTGGAATGCTGATCACGCTGTAGCTGCCTCAGAAAGCAGCCTAAGAGAGATGACATTACCATTGCTTGGTTGGTTCAAGTCTTAAATTTTTAATCCAGGGTGAGGACTAAGAGGGGTTGCCGTTATTGCAAGCTGGCAGCAGGCTGAGCATGAGTGGTTCATTCATTTACTTTCTGTGTGATTCCCTTGACCTTATTCTTAGTAGAACTCCTTTAAAGGCCTGGCATTAGGTTGACACCAGGACTAGTTTATCATGATTGACAAGTTTAAACACAAAAGTTTGCATAAACAGATATCTTTATCTGAATTTTCACTGTTCAGAAAATATGCTACTTGGCAATATATGTATATCAACCAAAATCCATTATCTGAATCTGAAATTTACTTGTAAGAAATTGGCCCTGCAGTGGAAGCCTCGAGTGGGTGGTGGGGGTGGACTATAGGGGGTCAATGGGAAGAAAAAGAGGACATATGTAAGACTTTCAACAATAAAGATTTTTAAAATGAAAATAAATAAAAATATATTTAATTTTTTAAAATAATTATCTCTAATAAAAAAGAAATATGCAAATTGACCCTACCTTGACTACACCCACAAGTCATGCCCCCAGCCAATCACAGCAAGTATGCAAATTAGACCCAACCAAGATGTTGGTTAATTTGCATATCCAGGCCAGAGCGAAGACTGAAGACAGTGTAGAAAGAAGCCAAGTGCTGCAGAAGGGAGAGAAGCTTCGGAGAAGCAAGCAAGCGGGGCAGGGGACAAGGAAGGGAAGCAGGTGGGTCAGGGGAGAAGGGAGGAAAGCAGGCGGGGCAGGGGAGAATGGAGAGAAGCCAGTGGGGCAGCGGAGACTGCAGCAAGAAGCCCTATTGCAGGAATCTTCCTGCAAGGGGCATCTAGTTAAATTATAAGAATTTTTTTTTCCTCCACCCCCCACCCCTATAAGAATTTTTTTTAAAAAAAAGAAAGAAAATTTGCCCTGAGCCCAGCAGCAGGTGCAAAGTGCTGTCACCCTCCTGCCCTCTCCTAGGGAGGAAACCTTCCTGGTTCCATGTTAGATCCCCAGGGCACCCGAGAGCACTGACAGCCTGGGTCCAATGTAGATAGAAACTTGAATGCTTTGGGCGTGCTGTTTCATTATTGACTTACATTGTAGTGCATGGCATGGACACTATGCCATAGAGGGAAAGCGTAATTGTAACTTATGTGGCTCCATAATGCTGTATATATCCCACAAACAGACCAGCTAAAGAGTTGGTTAACTGGTATGCAATTGAGGCTTCAAAATGCGTCTTTTATTCAGAAATATTTAGTGGGTTTTATATAGATGTCTAAGAGTATCTTGGAGGGTTTTTTATTTTTAATTTTCAGGGGGGAAAAAAGATAGTTGAGGTTTTAGGTGACCAGAGAAGCACTATTATTTTTCCCACTTAAAAATATAAGGCGCTCACTGTCTAAAAAGTTATTCAGCACACATTAAGGAAAGAGTAAGACTTAGCTATCAAGAGGTGACTGTATTTCAGTGAGACGTTGGGGTCTGTGTCAGCACTCCTGGCCAATGGCATGTTCCCATCCCTTCTGGAGCTGCTCTTCTCCCTCTCCCTTCCAGGCCACTGCCGGTAGATGCTCCCCAGTTTTTCTCTCTGTAATATCCTGAAGCTTGGGCTATAGTGCTGCCCACCTTGGCCTCCACTGACTGACCGTAGCAGCCAGTTTTACTTCTGATGGAGGAGTCCACAGGCCACGCTTGAATAATAAGTAATGGTGGTCTGCAGACTACACAGCTAGGAACTGAATGTAAGCATTGGATTAGTGCAAAGGAGAGACATCCCTTACATCGCCTTCTCGTCTCCCTCTCCCCACCACACACACACACACACACACACACACACACACACACACACACTTGTGTGTCTGTGCCTTTCTTGCTGTAAGCAGCAGCGTAAGGAGTTAAATGACATTAAAGAAACTGACCTTCTCTCTTTTCAGATCCTCCGAAACCTGGCAGCTGGTGAAGGCTGCTCTCGCAGCATCATGTGTCAATGCTCACGGCAGTGATCTCATCATGTCCTCATCAAAGGAGCATGTGCTAACATCACCATTGGCAGAAACAGACTTTAAAAAGGAGGGAATCGCACGATACCAACAACATCTGATTTATTTTTCTAATTAAATATCTAGGCCTGGACCCAAACTGACAACTGATCTTTGCATCCCTTTTCCTCACCTCACCCTCAAAAAATCCTATCTGCCAACTTATTTTTGAAATATTAGGGATGGAGAAAAGTGCATTAGTTTATGTATAAAATACTTACAGTTCTTTGTAAACCCAGGGATTGGCAAACTACAGACGAAGGGCCGGATCCCACCCATGAACTGTTTTTGTAAGCTAAATATAGTCTACATTTTTCAATGGTTGAGGGTGGGGGAGGAATTAAAGAAAATATTTTGTGATATGTGCAAATCATATAAAATTCAACTTTTGGTACCCATAAAGAACGTTTTGTTGGACCTCAGCCATGCCCGTGCGTTTGCATATGATTTATGGCAGCTTTTGCACTCCAGTGACAAAACCGAATTGTTGCAACCAATCAAGTGGCCCGCAAAGCCTAGACTACTTACCATCTGATCCTCAGAAAAAGTTTACCACTTTCTATTTTGGCCCATTAAGATAAACCAACAAAAAATTCAAAATGTTTGCATATTATTAGGACACACTACATTATCAGGGAGCGAAGTAACTGCATACCACAAAGAATAAACAATCTTAAGTCTAGAATCTAAGGCGGAATCATCTTCTTTCTTGATTTTATTTACCTACAAAGAGGCTAAAGCTAGTGAGTCAAATCCTTGGAAAAGTCAGAAGAAATCACACACGAGGTGCATTGGAAACCCTGTCTACTGCATTCAGAAGTCCCAGAAAAGGTTACTTCTTTGTTCTCTGTAAGTTACTCCACTTTTCCGGGAAGCAGAAAAGGGTGGAGCTTGGGGAAAGGGTATACAACTGTGCCAGCTAAATACGTCTCTTTTCCAGTTTAACACCATCTTATATGGGTTACTTTGGTCTCTTTCAGGTAAATCATCTTTCAATATTCCTGTCACAGCCCTAACCCTTTTGGCTCAGTGGATGGAGCGTCAGCCTTTGGACTCAAGGGTCCCAGGTTCGATTCCGGTCAAGGGCATGTACCTTGGTTGCGGGCACATCCCCAGTGTGGGGTGTGCAGGAGACAGCTGGTAGATGTTTCTCTCCCATCGATGTTTCTAACTCTCTATCCCTCTCCCTTTTATTCTCACTTCAATAAAATGTGTGTGTGTGTGTGTGTGTGTGTGTGTGTGTGTGTGTGTGTTTAAAGATTCCTGTCACCTCCCACTCCCACCTGCCCTTCAGGCATTGTAGGGAAAAGCTTATGGGAGCTTAGCTCCAGGAGAGAAATCTCAGATCCTTGTGCAGAGTCAGTTTCTCCTCCCACCTGGTCATGCGTCTCCTCTGCCAGTTTGGCTCATCTGGTTCTCGCTGGCATTGCAAATGCTCTGAATCTTAACAATATCCTCCTTCATCCCCTGCTCTGGCTGCCCACCGCAGCCTCTGCTGCAGGCCTCCAGTGCCCTGCGTGGCCCGGGAGTAGGTCTGCTGGCTCTCAGCTCAGCAACCTTCCTTATCCTCTTCTGGAAACACACAGCCTGGGCTTGTTCCATGCCACACGGGCGCCTGGGAAGGCTGGCAGGGCATGCCTGTCTCTTTCCTCTGCCAAGACCCTTTACGAAGCCCTTTCTACCTCACCACCTGGGTGCCACCATGTTGGATGCAGCAATTCTCTGGGGCTTGACCTCTCCCCAGTCTGTACCTGGAGCAGAGCCCTTCTGGGGGGGGGGGGGGGGGTCCCTCAAACTACCTAGAACGTGGCCTTCTTTGGGGGGAAGAAGCCTAGACACAGATGGCTGGTTATTTTGCCTTTATCTTTCCTGTGTGGCCAGTACTTCCCTTATGAAATAATCCAAGTTCTCACAGCCTATGGCTTATATGTCTAAATGCCAGACCACATAACTGCCTGTATATAAAGGCAGCTTTTAAAATTCAGAAAATAAACATTTCGCTCTGTGTAAAGCCTTGGCTTTCGAAACTATCACTTCCATATAGAATCAACAACATCAGCGTTTGGAAATCAAAGCCTGTCAATGGCCCCCTTATTCCAGGCACTGCCCACCTCCCCTCCCCTGCAGCTCCTGGGCGAGCATTCCCGGTGGGAGGCTGTGGGGTACTGGGATTTACTGGGGTATGAAAAACATGTCAGTTTAATATTTCAAAATGGCATTCCTGATACCCTTCCTAAGTAAAAGTCTTTTATAATCATTTTCATTCCTTAATTTATTTTACTTTATTGTGGACAGTATTACAGATGTCTCCCATTTTTCTCCCTTTTTGCCCCCCTCCAACCCACCTTAACCCACCCCAGGCCTTACCCAGGCTATTATCTGAACCCATGGATTATGCATATATGCATGTATGTTCTTTGGCTAATCTCTTCCTGTCCTCTTCCACCCCTCCTCCCCACTGAGATCTATTATTCTGTTCCATGCTTCCATACCTCTGGACCTAGTTTGTTCATCAGTTTATTTTGTTCATTAGATTCTACATATACTAGTAAATGAAGTCATCTGGTATTTGTATTTCTCTAAGTGGCTTATTTTACTTAGCTTGATACTCTCCAGGTCCCTCCAGGCTATCTCAAAGAGTAAGAAAGCCTCCCTTTTGTTACAGCTGCATTTTTTGTTGTGTGTTTATGTTTTATTTTTTATCCACTCACCTGCTGATGGGGATTTGGGTTGTTTCCAGATCTTAGCTGTTGTAAATAATGCTGCTATGAGCACAGGGGTGCACATATTCTCTGATTGGTGTTTCAGGCTTCTTAGGATGTATTCTCAGGAGTGGGATCCCTGTGCCAAACAGCAGATCCACTTTTTATTTTTGAGGAAACTCCATACCATTTTCCACAGTGTCTGCACCAGCCTGCATTCCCACCAGCAGTGCACGAGGGTTCTCTTCTCTCCACATCCTCGCCAGCACTTGTTTGTTGATTTATTGACGACAGCCTTATGATGCAGACATTGTTATGTTTCATGTTGTCCCAAAGTTCTCTTAAACTATCCTCCTGCTTTTTCATTCTCTTTTCTTTTTGCTGCTCTAATTGGATGGGTTTGTTTTTCGTTTTTGTTTTGTTTTGTTTTGTTTTTCTTCCAAATCACTGATTCAGTATTCTGCCTCATTTGATCTATTTTTTACTCTTTCTAATATATTCTTGATGCCAGATAAGTTGTTTTTCTTTTCTAACTGATTCTTATTTATGGTTTCTATTTCTTATTTCATGATGTTGTAGTTCCCACTGAGTTCCTTATAATTGTCTCTAATTTATTTGAGCATTCTTATAACCATTACTCTGAACTCTGTATCTGATAAATTGCTTGTCTGCATTTCATTCCTTTTTTATATTTTTATTGATTTAGAAAGAGAGGGAGGCAGCACCAATATGAGAGAAACATCAATCAGGTACCTCCTGCATGCCCCCTACAGGGGATCGAGCATGCGCCCTGACCAGGAATTGAATCAACAACCTTTTCGGTGCACAGGCCAATGCCCACCAAACTGAGCCACACTGGCCAGGGCACAGATTCATTCTCTTTAAAAAAAAAAATCATATTATGCTTCAGCAGAGTGCTTTGGACTTGGCTATTGTATTAATTTTCTCAGTCTGATATGACAAAATACCACATACTGGGTGGCTTAAGCAACAGATATTTTATTTGGAGACTGAAAGTCTAAGGCATCAGTAGGGTTGATTTCTCCTGAGACCTCTCTTCTTGTCTTGCAGGTGGCCACTTTTTCTCTAGGTCCCTGTATGGTCTTCTTTGTATATGTCTCTTCTTATAAGGACACCAGTCATACTGGTTTAGAGCCCACTCATATAGATTCATTCTAACGTAATCATCTCTTTAAGGCCCCATCCCTGAAGCCCCTCACACTGGGGGTCCAGAGCTTCAACACACAGATTTAGAAGAAATACAGTTCTGTCCATAACCGTTGTCAATGCCACCAGCAAATGAAGACTTTTGTTGTTGTTGTTGCTGCTGCTGCTGCTGCTGCTGCAGGAGGTACATTTTCTATGAAAGGATTACAGAACACAAACATCGTTACAAATGTAGGTTGGTCACATGAATTTTGGTTTGAATGACCAGTTCTTGATATTGTGTAGGCACCGGGTTCTTCCATGTGAGCATCAGTGACACAAATCGTTTTAGAGCAGTGGTTCTCAAGCCTGTATGCACATCAGAACAATCTCAAGAGCTTTAAAAACAATTATCTGTAGCAGATTTTTTTTTAAAGTCATTATCCTGACAACTGCCACTGGAGTTCCTCTTAGGGAGGATCTCCTGTTTAGAAAAACATCTTGAGGTATACAGTGAGAGGGGACAGCATCTGAGAGATGAGGTTAGAAGACCAGGAGCAAAGAAATAGCTAACTGCTGTGCATCAGAAATAAGCTGAAATAGGAGTGGGGCCAGGGAGGGAACAAAAGAGATGGCAGGGGAATGGGAGGAAAAGAGAAAAGCCAGAAGACAGGAGAGGAGGGTAGGGCCTAAGGGAAAATCCCAGACGTAAGTGGATGAACAGTTAACCCTTGAACAACACTGGTTTGAACTGCATGGCTCCACTATATGTGCATGTGGTTTTTCAATTAATACTGCAGATGTATTTTCTCTTCCTTATGATTTTCTTAATATTTTTTCTCTAGCTTACTTTATTGTAGGAATATAGTAATATAATACATATAACATACGAAAATAAGAGTTAATGAACTATTTATGTTATCAGTAAGGTTTCTGTGGTCAACAGTAGGCTATTAGTGTTAAGTTTGGGGGGAGTCATAAGTTCTATGTAGATTTTTTATTATGTGGAGTATTGGTGCCCCTAACCCCCATGTTGTTCAAAGGTCCACTGTACTGATTTGCTGGACCTGCCACCACAAAGTGGCACTGACTGGGCAGCTTAAACAAAAGAAATGTACTGTCTCCCAGCTCTGGAGGCTAGAAGTCCAATATCCATGTGTCCGCAGGGTTGGCTTCTGAGGAGAATCTGTTCCAGGCCTTTCTCCTGGTTTTACAGATGGCCATCATGTTCACATGGCATTCTGCCCTGTATGTGTACCTGTGCCCAAGCTTCCTTACAAGGACACTAGTTGTATTAGATTAGGGCTCACACCAATGAACTTTTTAAGACTGATTACCCGTATTTGCCGGCATATAAGACGACCCTTTGGCCCTGAAAAATATGCCTCCAAGTGGGGGGTAGTCTTATACGGCGAGTATATAACAAACTCTGTATTTTTAGTGGAAATGTTAGGGGGTCGTCTTATACACCCAGTTTTCTTATACGCCGGCAAATACGGTACCTCTATAAAGACCCTATCAGGTCATATGGGGATGGGGGCACAATTCAACCTATAACAACGGACCAAAGAGTTTATCCTATTCAAGGCTGAGTTGTTTGTGTTCTGGGAGTGAGCCTCTTACTTTCTCAGAGGGAAAACGCTGGGGAATGAGAGCCTGGGAGCCAAGGGCCCACGTCCTGCCCACGTCCACCTTCGCTACCAGCCAGAAGGAGCAGGTTTGTGATCAGAAACAAAGTGGGGCTTCCCACAGTTTAGCTGCGAGCTGCCGAGGAAGCAGCCCAAAGCGTTTCTCCCCAGCAGATAATCACAGAACGAAGGGGGTTGCTTGCAAACCCCACCAAAGATGCAGAATCAGAAACTGAGGAATCCAAGAGTCTCCAGACTCCTGACGCCACGTTTTAGAACCACTGCAGTCACGCAGAGCAGAGAAGGGCCGAGGTGACGTCTGCTCCCCCGGGAGTTGCTTAGCTCTAATCTTAGTTAAATTCTTTGCCCTTGTTACCTCCCAAGAGAGCGACTAATAATAGAGTTTATCCCATTTTCAAAATGGCAGCTCTCTGTCTCTCCAAAATTATGGCTGAATTATTTTGAAATCTGTATCAGCTTTTCCCCTCTCCACCCCCCTCTGTTTGAATAGTTTCTCATAAAGTCTCGACAGAGGATTTAAATAGGTTTTGATACAACTCTCCCACTGCCGGTCATTTTTGCAGTGCTTCATATGACTGAGATGAGCAATACCCGCCTGACACTTCGTGCTGCATCCACTGATTTTTTTTTTTTTAAACAAGATGATGCTTTAAAAAAAAAAATGGGCCAGCCAATAATCTTTCCACAGTGTCAAGATAAACAAAGCCAGACTAAAGTGGTAAGAACAGATTTGGATCGGGAATATACCATTGCAGGAGGGAAAAGTACAATGTGAACTGAACTGAAGTGAGCTCGGTTCGGATGCCTAAGTCCATCATTAAAGTTACAAATAATAGTAATTGCGATGGTCAACATTGAGGACAGGGGCAAAAGTACCCCCCTCACCACATTGGCCAGACCACAATAGTCAGAGAGGTGACCAAAGAGATAATCAGTCCAAAGGTTTGAGGATTTCCTGCTTGGAGGAGGAGCTGGCTATGTAAGGTTGTAAGCACAGACAGTATTCAAAGTTGGTCAACCTCACTCCTGCAGAATTGTTCCCTCGTGCTGGTCATTTGTCAGTGACAGCAGGAGATAAATTATTGATTTTCAGCCCCACCAGGCCCAATGTCACTTTTTATAATAAACACCAGAGGTCTGGTGCATGAAAATTCATTCACTGGAGGGGGGTCCCTCAGCCCAGCCTGCCCCCCTCACAGTCCAAGAGCCCTCAGGGGCAGGAGGTGACCCACAGATCAGGGAAGGCAACGCCCCATCACACCTCTGCTGCGGCCACTGCCAGCAGCATAAGCCTCAGCCAGCCTTGGTTACCTGCACCTCGGGCTGGCCCTGGGTGGCTGGGAGCTGAAGGACTGGGGGACTCCAGAGGCAGGTGCATGGAGTGCACCTGCTGCCCCACTGGGGTTGAGGGGACTGGTCACCTCCATCTTGTGGCTGTAGGCACTGCCATCTTTTGAGGGTATGACAGTCAATTAGCATATTCCCTCCTTATTGGCTATGGGAACCACCATCTTTGCGATAGTGTGAGGGTCAATTAGCATATTCCCTCTTTATTAGATAGGATTTTATAATGCCCCTTTCCTGACCTAAAATGAAATTGATAGCTTATTTAAGCTAACTATACATAATTTTTTAAAAAGATAACACCTTAACTTGGGAGTAAAATAAATCATATCTAATAAAAGAATAATATGCACATTGACCATACTTCCGCTGCACCCACAAGCCACACCCACCAGCCAATCAGGGGCAAGTATGCAAATTAACCCAACAAAAAGGCAGTGGCCACAGAGCAAGCAGGAGGGTTGGATTTCCCCAGTGACGAAGGAAGCCAAGCTTCCTGCACACCCTGACCAGCCCAGGCCTCTACTGAAGGCTACAAAGTTTCAATTATAGAAGATAAATAAATCCCAGATACTAGGGCCTACACTTGAGGCCTGGGGTCTCAATATTTAAATAATTTGCTACATTAGACTTGCTACATTTAGACTTGAGGTCACTGGGGGGTGTGGCTAGCCTGCAAACCACCGCAGGCACCTTGCCCAGGCCACCCCACGCCCCAAGGGAACCCCCACCCTGATCCAGAACACCCTTTAGGGCAAACCAGCTGGCCTCCACCAGTGTACCAGGCCTCTCTATCTTATCTAATAAAAGAGTAATATGCAAATTGACCATCACTCCAACACACAAGATGGCCATCAGGGGAGGGCAGTTGGGAGGGATCAGGCCAGCAGGGAAGGGCAGTTGGGGGGAACCCAGGCCTGCAAGGGAGAGCAGTTGTGTGGGGGAACAAGACCTGCACGGGAGGGCAGTTAGGGGTGACCAGGCCTGCAGGTGAGGTCAGTTAGGCATCAATCAGGCTGGCAGGGCAGTGATTAGGGGGTGATCAGGCTGGCAGGCAGAAGCAGTTAGGGGTAATCAGGAAGTTAGGCAGGTGAGTGTGGGATCCCTTAACATGACCTGTGTGGTTCAGGGCCCACTCAGGGTTTGGTTTCTGGAGAAGGCCACACACTAAAATGAAGGGACTGGAAAAGAGTTAATTTGGGAAAATGGGGGAAAAGTCCACCTCTAGTGGGAAGACTAACACCTGCTCTGGCCTTTTACCATTCCTTTTATTGAGATTCTGAGACAAAGACATCTCTTAGGCGGGAAGTTCCAACAACAGAAAATCAACAAGAATTTACATATGATTAACAAATTAAAGTTGCCTCAACCACCACTATATCAACTAGAAAATGAGTTAATAGCTCCGACCATTCAGAGCCATCGAGGTTGGCCAGTTCTTTTTACATTTTACTACCAGTGACAATATTTGGTTTGGTTAGCCAGCTCTTTTTACATTTTACCACTAGTGACTCAATCTAGAGTCAATGAGTTAATAGCTCCGACAATGCAGAGCCATCAAGGTTGGCCAGCTTCCTTTACATATTATTACCAGTGACAATGTTAGGTTTCGGTTCCTGGTTCCCGGCAGGTGAGCAATTGGGAGCCAGCCGTCCTGGATTGTGAGAGGGATATCCAACTGCCTGATTGGAGAGGGTGCAGGCTGGGCTGAGGGACAACTCCCTCCTCCCACCCACTCCTGGCCGCATGAATTTCGTGCACCAGGCCTCTAGAATCAAATATGATAAAATATTATGTATTTCACAATGCCAATGTTAAGAACGATTGCATTAGAACATGTATTGAAGTCTCAAATGCTTGCAGCCATGTTGAATATAGCAGTGACAGAAAGATGCACCTAACTTTTCTGATGATTGAAATACCACATGCGATCTTGTCACTGGTGATGGTGATTTTCCAATATGATGAAAAACTCTTAGTAAAGTTTTTAATAAAACAAAAGACAGAGACCATATGGTGCCACTTCTATGAGGTACAGGCAAAGTCACAGAAACAGAAAGCAGATTCAAGGTCTCAAAGGGCTGGGGAACAGGGGGAATGCAGAGCTATACTTAATGGGCACAGAGTTTCTGTTTGGGGGTCATGAAAAAGCTTTGGAAAGAGGTAACAGAGATGATTGCACAACATTGTGGATGTATTTATATGCCACTGAATTATGCCCTTAAAAATGGTTAAAATGGTAAATTTTATGTCATTGATATTTTTACCACAAGAATAAAATACCAAGGAAAAAAAGTATGGGGGGGGGGGGGAGCGAGTTGTGTTTATACATAAAATGGAGTCAGATCTTGGCTGATAACTAATAATAATTGGGCTTTCATTTATATGAATGCCCCACAGAACATTGGAAAGGTGAGTGAGGAAATTGTGTTGTGCAGGACTACCCCACACCCTGCAGGGCGTCTAAAACTGCTGGCCAACGCCAGGAGGGCTCCCCTTTGTTGTGATAAAAAATGCCCCTACCAAGTCCCAGTTGCCCCCAGGAGGGTAGTGTGTGCCTCTTGAGAGCCATTGAGATGCAGGAAGGGAGAGCCGGGTAGGAGGCCCGGCGTGGGGCCCAGCCAGTGCCTGCAGCAGAGCAGCAGCAGGAATGCAGTTCTTCCGTGGCTCAGCGTGGAGCCTGGGTGCGCGGGGAAGGAGGAGGCGGGAGCGGAGACCTGACAGCTGCCTCGGGTTCTGATCCCCAGCACCCAGGCTCCTGTTTCTCAGGCCGCCACTTACTGCCGTCCCCGCCCAGGCGGTGGAGCTAACGAGCCTCGGACGGGACGCGGCCGGGTCCTGCCGCCGGTGCGGATTAGGCAGCGCTGACAGCCTGTGCAGACACAGCCGGGCTGCAGACTGGCGGTGGCGGCAACAGCTACTCTTTATTGAATAATTAGCAAGTTCTTTACTATGCTTTTCATGTCATCTTAACAAGCTATTTATCACAGGTGAGAAAACAAGTTCAGGCAGTTGCAAGGAGCTTGGGAAAGAAAAAGTCACCGAAGCCAGGCAGAAGCACTGCCAGAGATTCCTCCCCGCAGACTCTCGTCCTGAGTCTGCGCATCCTGGAGGCCCCCACCCCCACCCCACTCCCTCCCTTTCCCCCTTATCCCCCCTCCCCCGCGCGCAGACCTGTGGCCGCGCTCCTCGCCCTCCCCTCCCTGCGGTTTGCTGAGAGCTCAGGCCTCCCCTCCCCCTCGCCGCCCCCCACCCCACCCCATCCCGCGCCGGGGGCTGGGCCAGCACTCTTCCCCCGCTTTCTCCCACCACAAGGGTCTGGCTGATGGAGGGCCTTTAGCCCACCGCTGTGATGAGGTCTCCAGGGTGAAAGACTTTGGGAAGCGAGACTTCTCCCAGGGGGCTGGTGACAGCTGCTGCCTGAGCCGGCTTCTCTCTGATCCAGCTGGGCTCGCAGGCACAGAAGCAGGACTGGAGGTCCCTATTGTTCCTCCTTCCACCCTCTGCAGGTGCTGGGAAAGCCCCCTGATGTCAGTTCCTCCCCAGAGGGGACCTAGTTTGACCCTTTCCCCGCCGCCTCCCCACTCCCAGCAGCTCCGGGACTTGCTGCCCTGAGCACTGACTCTGCCACAGTCATTACCTTTCTGGGCATAGGATCTTGGTGTCCTTTTAACCCTAGCCCATGTTCCACTGCACCTCCTACAATAATTACACGGCAACCGCATGTGTTTTTTTTTACATTCTCACGGGCCCGTCATGTGATCCTCACAGCACCCGTGGGTGGCAGGTGTTGTTGTTGTCGTCCCCATTCTAGAGATGAGGACGTGTGAGGCCCAGTCACATGCCTGGAATGTGGCAGACCCGGTCCTCTCACCCCATAACCCCGGTGTCAGCGAGGGCTTCACGGCTGCTGGTGAGTCCTCGGACTGAGCCTCCGGGAAAAATCACAGTACGGGAGAGCATGTGTCCAAGGTGTTGAGCAGCTCCTTTAAAAAGCGGTAAGATTTTGTACTTTCTCCCAAAGTGTTTAAATAACTTCACACCCATGAACAGTTTAGACCACGGAACTTCAGTGAGCCTCAGAGAGCAGGCGTTGGGTTCCCTGTCTCGCCAACGGAGCACAGAGAGAATCATTTCGTATGGGTCCATCTGGGTTCCTGAACCAGGAGAGATGGAGAGGCCAGCCCGAGCGGCCAGACCCTGTCTGCCCCTCATGTAGTATGTGGAGCCAAGAGTTGCAGAGGTCAGAGACAGGCTTATAGATCCAAAGGCAGGGCAAAATGGGTAAGCCAAAGTGCCAAGTTAAGCATATTGGAAATCATGGGCCTAAACTGGCAGTCGGACATCCCCGAAAGGTACCAAATTGTGAGAGGGTGCAGGCTAGGCTGGGGGAAGGTCAATGGGGACCCCCACATCCTCATGCAGGAATTTCATATGCTGGGCCTCTAGTCTATGTATATAAAAGCCTAAGCAACCATTAGACCCTTTGACCATTCGACTGTTAGACTGTTCACTTGGTAGCTATGACACACTCTGACCAACCAGGGGGGTAGGGGAGGCAGATGCTCTGACTGGTAGGTTAGCTTGCTGCTGGGGTCTGGCCCATCAGGACTAGGTGAGACATATCAGACATGCCCTGGAGCCCTCCTGTGGTCCCTCCCCGGCCCCAACCGTGCACCAGTGAGAACCTTCAGCCTGGCCTGCACCCTCTCACAATACAGGACCCCACAGGGGATGTCGGAAAGCCACAGGCCAGACCTAGGGATCCCACCAGTGCACAAATTCATGCACTGGGCCTCTAGTTAAGACATCAGAACCTGCTGAAACCGGTTTGGCTCAGTGGTAGAGCATCGGTCTGCGGACTGAAAGGTCCCGGGTTTGATTCCGGTCAAGGGCATGTACACTGGTTGCAGGCACATCCCCGGTAGGGGGGTGTGCAGGAGGTGGCTGGTCGATGTTTCTCTCTCATCGACGTTTCTAGCTCTTTCTCTCTCCTTTCCTCTCTGTAAAATATCAATAAAATATATTTATATTAAAAAAAAAAGACATCAGAACCTCTTAACCTGGGGTCTGTATTGATGATTCAGGAGTCCAAGTCAGATGTGACCTGGTTAGAAAAATGAAACTACAGTAGTTATTTCTTTTTTCTACCTTTATTTTATTTCATTTTATTTTATTTATTGTGTAATTACAAATAGTAGTACACATGTCTCCTTTTTCCCCCCATTGACTTTCCCCCAGCCTCCCCAACCCCTGGCACATGACCTCATCCCCCCACCGCCACTCTCACCCCCAGTGTCTTGTGTCCATTGGTTGTACTTATATGCATGCATACAGGTCTTCTGGTTGATCTCTTTCCCCTCTCCCCAACACTCCCCAGCCTTCCCACTGTAATTTGACAGCCTGTTCAATGTTTAGCAGTTATTTCGACACAGAGAAAAATACATACAGAATTGAATAATCAGGTATGAGAGGGCTGAAAGACAAAAGAAAGACACCAGGTAGCACAGAAACAATAATTTCAGGCAATAGCCCCCAACCTAGGGCTGGGGAAACAACAAAATTTAAACTGAGGGAAGCAGAAATATGGAGGTTTCCACAGAGGTAAGACCCTGAGGAAATGTATTATAGATTCAGTTGTGTCCCCCCCAAAGAGTGCTGAAGCTCTAACCCCCAGGACCTCTGAATGTGACCTTATTTGGAGGGTAATCAAGCTAAAATGAGGTCATTCTGATGGGCCCTCATAAATCTGACGTTGTCCTTACAGAAAGGGGAGATGAGGTACAGAAGGAAGACAGTGTGAAGACTCAGGGAGAGGGCAACCACGTGCCTGGACTGCCAGCAGCATAGAACTGAAGAGGCAAGGCGAGAGGCTCCCCCGCAGCTCTCAGAGGAAGCACTCCCTGCCAGCACCACCCTCTCAGGCATCTAGCTCCCAGAACTGCGAGACAATAAACTTCTGTTATTTTAAGCCATCCAGCTTTTGGTTCTTTGTTTGGGTAGCTGAGAGGAGAGCACCCACTTGTGGTGTCTCTGAAGGGGACACCGTGAGGCTGGTTCTGAGGGTGTGGAAACACCTGGAAGCTGGGACCAACCAACTACAAGAATCGCCTGCCACTACGAGGATGAAAACTATTGTTGGCATGACGCTGACAGAGAGTGGGCAAAATAAAACATGCTTCTCACCCAGCCAGCGTGGCTCAGTGGTTTATTATCAACCTATGTATGAACCAGGAGGTTACAGTTTGATCCCCAGTCAGGGCACATACCGAGGTCGCAACTAGATCCCCAGATGGGGGTGTGCAGGAGGCAATCAATGATTCTTTCTCTTCATTGATGTTTTTCTCTCTCTCTCTCCCTCTCTCTTCCTGTCTGAAATCAATTAATATATATAAAACCACAGTATAATTAGAAGTACCTACAACTCTAATGTTTTCATTGCATATTAGAGTTTCTGTAGATATTTCAAATTATCATTAATGCACTACCTTTAAATTATACTATGTGTTAAACTTGCTGCTAGATCTAGTAACAAGTGCTAATAAAGAAGCAAAAATATGACTAACATTACTTTGTTTTTAAATGTTTTCATAATTTTAGTTTATGAATTTCAATTATTTTATATTTCAATTATTATTGTGTTTTATGCATTAAAAATGTTATCTGGGAGAAGATGTTTGAAGACTTCAGCGGACTGACAAAGGGGTCCATGACACACACAAAAAAAGTGGAGAACCATTAGGGAGGGAGGATGGAGGAAGAGGCAGAGCACAGAAAATTTCTAAGGCAGTGACACTACTCTGCATGAGCCTGTCATGGTGGATACATGTCATTACACCTTTGTCCAAACCCATAGAATGCACACCACCGGGAATGACCCTGATGGTATTTGGATGATATGTTCCATCAATTGTAGCAAATGTTCCACTCTGGTGGGATATGCTGACAGTGGGGAAAGCTTTGCCTGTGTTGGGATAGGGGAGGGTTAATGGGACTCTTTGTATCTTCCCTCTCAATTTTGCTGTGAACCTAAAACTGCCCTAAAAAATAAAGTCTATTTTCTTAAGGTGACATACCTCTGTATAGACTGATTTTTCCTCTTCATTCCAGAAAGTGAATCTCATCCAATAGTGACACAAACATCGGTTTAATGGGCAGAGGGTCAGATTCTTATTCCAACATGAGCATATAGGAAGGGAGGTTGGGAGTAGAGGTCTGAGCCCACTCCCCTCGTGGGCCTTGGCACATGTGATTGCCTCTTCCTTGGGCATCCATTGGTAAGTTGGAGGCTTAGTTTATTATTATTATTGTCATTATTTATTTCAGAGAGGAAGGAATCAAGAGAGAGAGAGAGAGAGAGAGAGAGAGAGAGAGAGAGAGAGAGAAGCATCAATGATGAGAAAGAGTCATTAATTGGCTGCCTCCTGCATGCCCCTATTGGGGATCGAGCCCACAACCTGGGCATGTGCCCTTGGCCGGAATCAAACCTGGGACCCTTCAGTCCACAGGCCAGCGCTCTATCCGCTGAGCCAAACCAGCTAGGGCAAAGTACTGTATGTGTGTGTATGTGTGTTTTTAAATGATATTTGACCTTACTGCCAGACATAGGGCAGATCAGAACTTGGAGACTTCTATACAACCCCCAAGTTGCTTGGGGTTTGATTGGCTTTTATTCTTTTGCTTTTTAACATTTCTGACTGGAAGTGATATCGAAATCCGAGAAACAAAATGTTCCAGGTATTAGTGGGTCAGCCCAAGAGTGTGTAGCAGTTCAAAGGCCTCCAAGCCTGCCCCCAAGCCTGGGGGAGCCTGGGAAGTGTGGTCTTTTCTTCCGGCTTCTGGAGGGGCCAAAGAACAGCTGTGAGATTCCCAGAGACCAGATTATAGCAATTAACCTCTCTAATTAGGTTTTGTTATTGTTGTTGCTAATCCTCACCTGGGGATATTTTCCTAGTGATTGTTAGTGAGATTGGAAGGGAGGAAGGGAGGGAAAGAGAGATAAACATCTACGTGAAAGATGTACGTGAAAGATGGGTTGCCTCCTGCATGCACCCTGGAGCCCTGACTGGAGCCAGGAATCAAACCTGCAACCCAGGTACAAGCCCTTGGTCAGGAATTGAACTCTCCACCCTTCTGTGTACTGGGCAACTTTCTAACCATTGAACATGCCAGCCAGGGCTCTAATTAGATTTTTTTTTAACTTTAAAAACAAATAGCCATTGTGCTGTTTCCTTGGTTATTTCAACATGTAAATGTGTTGCCAGTTGAGGAATAAACTATCTCATCAGCCAATTTTCAGAGCAGCAGCCCTTACCTTCTTGGGATCCATCAAGGAGATCTACAGGGCTCCTCGGCCGGATTCTGATGCTGTGAGAGTTTCCTAACTCCTGAGTTTCGCATGCTCTTCATTTAATCACCCAAAAGCATATTTCGAGGAACGCAGAGAGTGTAAGAAGCAAACTCTGCAGTTAAGCTCTCTAGCTTCTCTAACCCAGTGATCCCGGCGAGTTATTCAACCACACTGAGCTTTAGTTCTCTCCTTCCCAGGATGTGGGTAATGTAGGCACCTACCTCACCAGGATTAAGTGAACTAACCAATGTAAAGTACAGAGAACAGAGTGTTGGCAGACAGCAAGTACTCAACATTTGCCTGTCATGTACCCACTTCTCTCTAAGTGCCCTGTGAAATCCAAGCCACGGTCTCTATTTTCTAGAAACATGGTATTTAAATTGTGCCAACGAAGTGTATTATAATGGCCCTGGGACCTGGGGATTGAGGACAGTGAACAGAATGCACTTGATCTCCTATTACACTAAGGCAGGAATCTTTAATGTGTACATGAAATTTTCAAGTAAGGTTTCACTTGAAGAAAAGAGGGGTTTGAGAACCACTGCTCTTGGAACCCAGTGTGTAAATGGAGACCCAGTGAAGACATCCAGGAAACAATAGTCTACATGACTGAACACCATCAGGTTTCGTAGTAGGTCATGGAGGGAAACAAGTGGCACAGGGTCAAAAGTGGCATGAAGAAACTATTGGTGTAGGTAGAGTTCAGGGAAGCCAGAGAGAGATGATACGCACCTGGAGCCATGACCACTCATAGACCCAAAGAGGAAAGAAGCTTCTGGATTCTAGAGAGGATGGCTACACGGAGAGGCTGTTTGACAGATGCTGAAGGCTTTGTAAAGCCAACCTGTGGGGACTTGTTAGGGATAGGGCCAGGAGAATGGATTTTTCTGATCACACTCTCTTCTCACCTTCGGTCCTCTTCAGGGGCCTCCTATCTGCTAAACCCAACCAGAAGCCAGAGGGCTAGTAATTGCACCAGGTGTGCACTGAAAAATAATTATTTAACAACTTTGAGTGTGCGTGTGTGCTCGTGCATGCTTACTTGTAATGTTTTTCAATTTCCACAGCATAAATATTCCTACTATGCTCCCCAAACATAGAAGTTGGGAAGAGGTGCGCATCATCAATTCTGTGAGGTCCAGCACACCAATGTAGGAGACCAGACCTTATGGGCCAGCCTCCAGGCCACGGAGCAGGGTGGGGAAAGACAGAGAGAGGATCTGGAAGAGCAAACAAAAGATGTCCAATACTGCTGTTGCTGCCTAAGCTGCTGATGTTGCTGCCTACGCTGCAGCAGCTGACATTAGGTAAAGGGTTCTGACATCTGGAACAATGATATTAGTGCCTCGATTTTCACCATCATTGTAACTGCCATTTGCAAAGTTAATAAAGGATGGTTAGGTCTGGTGGGCATAGCTCAATGGTTCAGCTTACTGAAGTTCTATGGCCTAAACTGTTCATGGGTGTGAAGTTATTTAAATACTTTGGAAGAAAGTACAAAATCTTACCACTTTTTAAAGGAGCTGCTCAACACCTTGGACCTATGAACCAGGAAGTCACGGTTGGATTCCTGGTCAGGACACATGCCCAGGTTGCTGGTTCAATCCCCAGTAGAGGGTGTGCAGAGGAAGAGGGAAAGAGATAGAAACATCAATGATGAGAGAGAATCATTGAGCATGCCCCCTAATGGGGATCAGCTCACAACCCAGGCATGTAGCCTTGACCAGAAATGGAACCATGACCTCCTGGTTCACAGTTGTGTCAACCACTGAGTCACATCAGCTGGGCAGAAGAGAGGACTCTTGAGCACTATTTTATACATGAGACAGAAGAAAATACTAGAAAACAGACTGAAAAACAAGATTTTAACAAAAATAAGGAAGGATTGAGCTGTCAGTGGATCTGGCTAAAAGGCAGAGGAATAGAAAAGGAAATTGATGAGATGAAGAAAATAAGTTAAAATTTAATTTTAAAAATTTGAATCTGCTTTACAGTCAGAAAAGAACAGGTACAAAACTGCAGAAAATATAAACTAAATATAAAGAGTAAGTTTACCAAGCTCTATCAATAGATATAAAAGCCTAAGCTACAAAATGACCGGTCAACCAGTCACTATGATGTGCACTGAACACCAGGGGACAGACGCTCAATGCAGAAGCTGTCCCCTGGTCTCACAGTGGGAGCACAGTTCAGCTGACTGATGGGCACCAGAGGCAAGTCTCATGGCTGGCAAACACTGCTGTGGCAGCATGATCCTCTCCCGATCAGGACGTGACAGGCGCAGTGGGGCTGGGATGAGTGGCAGCAGCAGGCAGGAGCAGCAGGTGGCGTTGGACTGCTGGTTTCAACCCCATCCCCACAGCCATGCTGAGTGATCCCACTGGTGCACGAATCCATGCACCAGGTCTCTAGTGGTAATATAAAAGGAAAAGATGACAAAATAAAAAACAAGAGCTATAAAACCTGGAAAAGCAAGACCTACTTTATACGCAATTGCTTTGTCTCTGAAGGAGAAGCAGTAACAGAGGAACCAAAAGCAGAACTGTAGATATTATAAAATAAAAGAGTACTTTTCTTCCCTTTGAAAAGAATTGCATGGTACGGTGATGAAAAGCTCAGACTCCAGTGTAAAGTAGACCTAAGTTCCAATCTCAGCTCTGTTGTTGACCTTCTATGAGTCCTTGAACCTCAATTCCATCATCTGCAAATTGAGAGGGATGATAGCTATCACCTCATAGTGTTGTCACAAGGTAATACATATAAAGCACTCTGTGCTCTATCTGCCAAAAATATCAACATTTCACTGAGTACCAAGCAAAGTTAATGACAAGAAGCCAACCTATACATATACATGATAGAATTGATAAATCTCAAGATTACAAAATGCACACAAAAACTTAGGGGCATTTAAGGAAGAATAAAAGTTAACTTAAAAAGAAAGAAAACTCATCTAACTTTTAAGTTCATCGATAAAATCATATTAAATGCTAAATGAATGTGTCAACTGTTAAGAGTTTTGAGGGAATAAGGTAGTCAGTCAAACCCTGTATGAAAAAAAAAAAACACACACACAGCAAAGAAACAGTCTTGGCTATTGAAAGACTCAGAAACATGTTTTCTATATATATCTTTCTTAAGACAAGTACTGAAAGGCTTTTTACAGAAATTGAGACACATAACAAAGAACTCATTAAAGGCTAATTTGTGCTCTACAAGGGTGGCAGTGAGCATTAAAATCTTGTGTATGTCAAATGGAGCCTAAACAATTGTTGCAGATATTATTACAAAATAGAATGCAAATATCCAAAAAAAAACCAATTAATTATAAAAACTGATAAAATTTCAGCTTATACTAACAGAGATAGATAAGAATGAAAGTGAATGGAAATAAAATATGCTCCGTTTTTCATCTTACTTAGGAGGGAATTGGTAAATACGGTTTCGTTCTTGTCACTGGGGAGAACAGAAGTATGACTCAAGTATATTTTTAGAAATATAAAAAGTATTTGTATTCATGCAGGCTAAGACAAAAGTCCCACAATCTCAGCGATGTATTGCAGTACAATTCATTTCTTGCTCATGGCGTAATCCAGTACAGGCAATGGGGAGGGAGTGGAGAAGGATTCTAACCACAAGGTCCAAGCTGAGGAGGAGAATGTGCCAGCAGTCAGGTTACCAAATATTTGTGCTTCCCTCTTCCATCACGGGAAAGGCATACCTCCATACTGTATCAATCAGGCTTAAGTCAAGAAAACAGAAACTAGTCTAGTATTTCAAATGTGGAATCTAATCAGGGAACTAGGTGCTTATGGCTTCGTTGAAAGGTCTAAGAAATCAGAGGTCGGGAGAACTGAGGCTGCTGTGGGAGATGATGATACCCAGGAATTGCAGGAGCTACCACTGACGATCGCAGCTCTCTGAAGCAAGCCCCATGCAGGTCTCCCGGTGAAACTGCTGGCAGCCTATGCAGCACAGAAACCAGCAACACCACCATCTAGTTGGCACTGCTGGAGGAGAAACATGGCCTCCTTTCTCCCTCCCCCTCTTCCTAATCACATACCACAGCTTCTCACTGGCAGAACCTAAGCTGGAACCCAGCTGGCAAGGCATTCTGGGGGGGAAAGTGCTCAGCAGGGGCAAAGATGATGTCCAGTTGACAGCAGACCTAAATCTCTGGGTCCGAGGAACCACAGAAAACAGTCCAGTGGATTCTCACTTACAGTACATAGTTATGTTCTATAAAGTTGTGAACACTGAATTAGCAAATAGTTGTCAGGGCTGACAAGCAGATCCTGAGCGATGGATGAATGGATTACTCTGACACAAGGTTTGCTATGAAAGAGAGTGCTAAGGGACTGCCTGGCTGAAGGAACTAGACAACCTCAATCACCTACCTCGTTAGACTTTTGTTGTAACAGTAGTCTGAGATAAATTTTATCTTTCAGATACAATCAGTAGGGTAAGTAATTTTGGGAGGACACATGTGTTTGCAGTGTCCTTTAAGCAAGGACATCCAAATATTAAGCATAAGGATTCCAGTAAACACCCAGGGGTCTGCATGTGCAGACTTGATTGGAAAGGTCAAGGAATAATTAGGGGCACCACTTTCAGCACTCCCCTGAGTCTCCCCTAAGTCAGAATTCTGATAAACAGGGAGGTGGCTTTCCGCACACTTCCCTTTTCTCGGAATGTCCTCCTTACAACTTTCCAATCAAGTCTCATGTGCTCCCCAACAAATACCGAACCACTGCTCCTAGGGAATATATAGGATTAGGATCTTTTGAGCTTCTGGACACATTTTCATCAACTGATTAGTACATAACCTTAGATAATATGTGTCTCAGGCCCTGTACAGTGTTTCTCAGTGGTTCAGGCATCTGCCTTCTCAAATCCTGGTCAAGGGCACAAACCTGGGTTGCAGGTTATATCCCCCACCCCGGTGAGGTCATGTGCAGGAGACAACTAATTAATGTCTCTCTCTCTCTCTCTCTCTCTCTCTCTCTCTCTCTCTCTCTCTCTCTCTTTCTCTTTCTCCTTCTCCCCCCCCCCCCTCCACTTCTCTTCCACTCTTTCTAAAGGTCTCTAAAAGTCAATGGAAAAAATATCCTCAGGTGAGGATTAACAATAACAACAATAGTGTTTATGTTTAAAGACTTTATTTAATACATATATTGATTCATTAGCATTGAACTCATGGCCAACAGCACTATAATTCATGCCTAAACAAAGTATATCTAACACATATGTTCTCCATAAGACACATCAATTTTTTTTTCTTGTGTTTAGGAACACTGAACAGCACTTCAGCACTATGCTTGGGGGTTGTTTTAAACATGAAATCACTAATAAAAGGTACACAATGCAAAAGACATGGCACTAAATAAACCACACAAAGGAGCCTTGTTTATATGATGAGAGCTGAAACAAGAAGGCAGAGTATCCCTCAGTTTGACCTCAGCTGGGAATATGTGTGTCAGAAGACTCAAATTTTTTACTGCTTTGTGCATGTCTGGGTATGACTGCAAAAATGCTATGCACAATTGATAGTGAAGTTACAAATCCATTTTATTTAGTTGGTAAATTTTCAAGTACAGAATCCACAAATAATGTACATCTAACAAAAAACAAAAAGTAAAGGAAATAAAGCACTAAAATAGAAAACAAAAATATGCACATTTAAAGTGCTCAGTGTAATCAGAGGTAAATGAATAGCACTGCAGCAGCATTGGCTATCGAAGAAATTGTCAAAACAGGCTAGAATATTGATGTGCATGTTAATGACTACTAATTTTTCTGACAATAATTTATAGTAAAAGTAATTCCTTCCAATTATTCAGACTTTGGCCCTGGCCAGTGTGGCTCAGCTGGTTGGGTGTTGTCCCATACCATGAAAAGTTGTTAGTTGGGTTCCAGATCCCCAGGTGAGGGCACATGCCCAGGTTTCAGGCTCTATTCCCCTCTGGTAGAGATAAGCAGGAAAGAGCTAATCGATGTTGTGTTCACACATAGATGTTTCTCTCTCTTTCCCTCTCTTTTCCTCTCTCTCTAAAAGTCAATCAATATAAAAATATATTAAAAAATATAGCATTGCAAATCTAGGAATTTTAGCTTACTGTAATAGACCTAGATGTACACCGATTTAATTACAGAATATTTATCTCAACAACATTTGTAGTGGCAAACTAAATGTCATTTAATAGAAGACTGGCTAAATTATGATACCTCTATAAAATAAAGGCTACTAGGCAGCCTTCAGTCATGCTATATAATAAAAGGCTAATATGCAAATTGACCAAACAGTGGAACCATGTGCATCACTAAGATGCACACTGACCACCAGGGGGCAGATGCTCAATGTAGGAACTGCTTCCTAGTGGTCAGTGCACTCTCACACGGAAAGCACTGCTCAGCCAGAAGCCAGGCTCATGGCTGGCAAGTGCAGCGGCAGTGGCAGGAGCCTCTCCTGCCTCCTCAGCAGCACTAAGGATGTCCGACTGCTAGCTTAGGCCTGCAGACATCCTCCGAAGGCTTCAAGACTGCAAGAGGGCACAGCCCGGTTGAGGGGAACCTCCCCAAGTGCATGAATTTCATGCACCAGGCCTCTAGTAATGTTATACAATGTTATTACATGCATGGGAAGATGCTCATCATAAAAGGTTAAAGATCACAAAAAATTTAGAAATAATATATAGAGTTTGATTCCATTTTTATGTCTAAAATGGAAAAGGGAAAAACATAATTATTTAAATAATTGTGACAAATATGTAATATACTTACAGGTCAATTTCTTAACAAAATCTTAGCAAATTAGGATAGAATACAATTATACTTAAAGAATTAAATATTCTAATGCCAATATATTTTTATGTGAAACTGATCATGTCAATCAGGGAAAAGATAAAGATACCATTATTATTTAAGTTCTCACAAAATAAATTAGATAAAGTAAAAAAGGAACTGAAACGTCATCATTGGAAGGAGATAAATATCATTACTGAATCGTGATTAATATATCTTTTAGAAATAACCAGAAAGTTAAATTAGATTTCTGATAAAAATAAATACAATGAGCATGAAAAGATATTCAATGCTACTGCTCATTAAAAAGTCTGACCCCACTGCCCTAACCAGTTTGGTTCAATGGACAGAACGTCAGTCTGCGGACTGAAGGTTTCAAATTCAATTCCAGTCAAGGTCACGTATCTTGGTTGTGAGCACATCCCCAGTAGGAGATGTGTAGGAAGCAGCTGATCAATGTTTCTCTCTCATTGATGTTTCTAACTCTCTATCCCTCTCTGTAAAAATCAATAAAATACATTTTTAAAAAGGAAGAGAAAATTCTGACCACATTGAGTATTGGCAAAGGACATGGAAGAACTGGAACTCTCACTGCTATTGGGAACATAAAATGGACTGAAGGGTCCCAGGTTTGATTCCAGTCAAGGGCACATACCTCAGTTGCAGATCCCAGGCTCTGTGCAAGAGGCAAGCAATTGATGTTTTTCTCTCACATCAATGTTACTCTCTCTCTGTCTCTGCACCTCCCTTCCACTCTCTAAAAAGCAATGGAAAAATATCCTTGGGTGAGAATTAACAAAAAAAAGAACAAATGATTGGACAACAGTTGGGCAGTTTGCTAAAAAAGGTAAACACATACTCCCATGTGACCCAGCCATCCCACTTGTTAGATATTTACCCAGAGAAGAAAAATCCTATGTCCACTCAAAGACTTATACACAAAAATTCATAGCTGCCCAAAGCGACAAGCACAGGTCCATCAGCAAGGAAATGATCTGTCCCCATGGTAGGATACTTAACAGCAGTAAGGGAAAATGAGCTATCGATACACAAAATGTGGATGAAATTCCAAATAATTATGCGGAGAAAACAAGCAAAAAGGTTATATACTGTATGATTCTATTAATAAAACTTCTAGAAAATGCAAACTGATCCCTAGTATCAGGAGGCAAATAGGTGTTTTCTCTAGGCCGTGGAATGGCACCAAAGAGCCCAGGTCCTGGGTGCCTGTGACCAGCCAGAGGAGAGGATCCTGGGTCCTAGGTGCAGGGCGAGGCAGAGGTGGTTAGGGGCAATCAGGCCAGTATGGCAGCAGTTAGGGGTGATCAGGCAGGCAGGCAGAGGTGGTTAGGGGTGATCAGGCAGGCAGGCAGGTGAGTGGTTAGGAGTCAGTAGTTCCAGATTGCAAGAGATAGTCAGACATCCCCCGAGGAGTCCCAGATTGAAGAGGGTACAAGCTGGGCTGAGGGACTCCCTCTCCTCCCCCCCATGCATGAATTTCATGCACTGGGCCTCTAGTATATAAGAAGATACAATACATCCTTATTTTGTTGTAGTGGATGCTGTGAAGTGTCAACCAGATTTTCTTCCTCAGAACCAAGGCCCTCATTCCCTCAGCTGCAGAGTGTTGGTTCCCATGGCTCTTCACTGCGATGTTTTCCAGGAATCTCCCTCAATTGAAAAAAGCCACATCCTCTCCCAAGGGGTTCTCATCTAATGACAGTAGAGGAGGAAGCTTTACTGGTCCTATTGCCTCAATTTGGGACAACTATGAAGTTCTATTCTATCCCAAGAGGCCTTTGTTGTGTCTTTTTATTGTTGTTGCTAATCCTCACCCGACGCTCTAACCACTGAACAAAACTGGCTAGGGAGGTTGTGAATTCATTACAGTGCAACCACTTCCTCTGCTCAGTCCCACTTCCTTCTTGCCTACACAAGGATTGATCCCGTGGATACTCCCAAATACACACAAATCTCAAATACACCTACTGCACACAAATCTCCCGCCCAGAGTCTGCTTCCCAGAGAACTTGAGCTACACAAAGGATGAGGGTACCAATTATACTCAAATTAAAATATACATTTAATATAATTTTTCTCATCAGAATAACAGTGGAATAATTTCATTAAATGAAAATAAGGCATTTTGAAGGGAAAAGGGAACAAACAAGTTAAACTGGAAATACCAGCTATTAAATTTTATTATGAAACTCTAATAATTTAAATAATATATTAATAATAAGTATTAGGAAAAAGTCGGTGAGACAGAAGAGAAAACACCACATGCAATACAAACAACTTCCAGGATGGCATTATCCTCCTATGACCTTTTTACTCCTATTCATCCCTGAAGATAGCAATGCCTTTAACTTCTTTTTAAAAATATATTTTATTGATGTTTTACAGAGAGGAAGGGAGAGGGATAGAGAGCTAGAAATATCAATGAGAGAGAAACATCGACCAGCTGCCTCTTGCACACCTCCTTTTGGGGATGTACTCACAACCAAGGTGCATGCCCTTGACCAAAATTGAACCTGGGACCTTTCAGTCCACAGGTCAACATCTATCCACTGAGCCAAACCAGTTAGGGCTCCTTTAACCTTTTTAATGGAGGCTGCTCATTCTCTCCTATGGTAGTATTAGCATTCAGAGGTAGTATTAGCATATCAGAGGCAGTATTAGCATTCTCTTAATTCTCTAATAACACAACCAGGACATTGTTTTTTACCTTTCTCAGTAATCTACCAAAGTGAGCATCATGCTTCTGCATTCATTAAGGGTGTCTTCCTCTCTGCTTCAGAATCTACAATCATCTTAAATGAATTTGATATTCACATGGGCAGCACATGTAACATCCTAGCTTCTTGATCCTCGACGGCAATGAACTCTGATTTCCCCCACCTCTTTACAATCTACTCACTCAGCCACAGTGGCCCTTCTCATCATGAGGAAGGATTCCGCCTCTACAACCTTGAACGCCAACATTTCCATCAATAACCACAATTCCCGCGCCTTCCTGCTTCTTCACCATGTCTCGTCTTCTAAGTTTACTCTTATTTCACAGAGATCCCAAGAGAGTGAGTCACTTGTGTGTGTTTTTCTTTGTTCTGTTTTGTTTTTCTTAGAAAAGCAGAAAAAAGTTGGAAGAGTCACACTTTCTGACTTCAAAACTTACTACAAAGCTAGAGTAATCAAAGCAGGGGGACAATGGCCTAACAATAGACATATAGATTAAAAGAATAAAATGAAGAGCCCAGGAATAAACCCACTCTTTTTTCTTTTTGGTTACTCCTCACCTAAGGATATTTTTAAGCCTTTTATTCTTTTTTATAAATTTCATTTTTATTGATTTCAGAGAGAGAGAGGAAGGGAGAGGGAGGGAGAAATAGAAGCACCAATGAGAGAGAATCATCATCATCAATCTGCATGCCCTCCACTGGGGATGGATCCCACAACCTGGACACATCGACCAGCTGCCCTGACCAGGAATCAAACGAGTGACCTCTAGGTGTGTGTGTCAATGCTCAACCACTGAGCCACCTCAGCTGGGTTGAGGATATTTTTCACTGAGTTTTAGAGAGAGTGGAAGGGAGGGGAGGGAGAGTAAAACATTGATGTGAGAGAGACACACTGACTGTGTCCCACACTCACCCCTCTGGATTGGGGATGGAACCTGCAACCCATGTATGTGCCCTTGATTGAAATCGAACCCAAGGCCCTCTGGTGCATGGGCCAATGCCCTAACCACTGATCCAAACCGGTGAGGGCTGCCCACTTGTGATGACTATGCAAGGCCATCCAATGGGAAAGGACAGGCTCTTAAACGGTGCTGGGCATCTGGCGATAAAACAGCAACAAAGAGCGTGGATGCTTATCCCATAATTCACTGGTGTGCTTTCCCTCCCAGAGCACACCTGTGCCTTCCCTTCCCCCGATGCCCCATAGGCATGCATCCCCTAAACTCTAAAGTCCCCATGAGACTCAAAACCAGGGGAGCAATGGGCAGTGGCACCATCTCCATGGTCCCCTTTCCTCTGGCTTCTCAGAGCCGCCTGCCCAGCTCTTCTGCTGCTTCTGTAATGCTAGGCCCGTCCTTCTGTCACTGTCCAGCTTTAATAAACATCTCGGTCACCAAAAAACCCCAAAGCAAACAAACAATTAACTCAAAGTGGACCAAGGGTCTAAATGTATGACCTCATACACTAAACAAGGAATCGCAGAAGCCTTGTGATTCTCAACACTGGACTTGGCTGTGGTTCTAGGCTATGACAACAAAGGCACAGACACCAAGAGGAGAAGTACACAAACTGGACTTCATGAAAATTAAATTTTTTTTACATCAAGTGACACTACCAACAGTAAAAAGCCAACCCACAGAAGGGGAGAAAATACGTTTAAATCATATATATGATGAGGGGTCCATAGCCAGACAATAGGTACACAACTCCTAAAACTCAACAACCAACCAGCCCGATTCAACAAGGGGCAAAGGGCTGAGTGACATTTCCCCAAAGAAGACACCCACATGCAAACAGATGATGCTCAACATCACTGAGCAACAGGGAAAGGCAAACCCAAACTGTGAGACACCACCCCCCACCATGAGGATGCCCATTATAGCAAACAAACAAACAAACAAAATACCCAGGGAATAAATGCTGATGAGATATAGGAAAATTTGAACCCATGTGCACTGTTGGTGGGAATGTAAAATGGTACAGCCACCATGTAAAATAGAATCTAGGCTTCTCAAATAATTAAAAATGAAATTACCAGCCTGGCTGGCATGGCTCAGGGGTTGAGTTTTCAACCCATGAACCAGCCAAGGGAGTCCCTTGAATGTTGCAGTTAATTAGAGGCTCTCAACCCCACCTGAAATTTCTCCCTTTCTTTGTGCACCTGAACCCATCATTTTCAGCTTCCAGTCCTTTGTCCTTCCACTACCCAACAAATTCCCAGTCCTGGGCCATTGTAATCTGAGTGTACTTTGAGTGGCATTTTCATCTAGGCTCCATGATTGATGGGTTTCCATTCTCAGGTGTGCTCTCATGGAAGCTTGAAAATGCTTTACTTTTACTTCTCCTGTTTCTGCTTTCTCTCCAGTTTCTCTGAATAGCTGCTCCAAATCATTCTCCTCATGCTCCTCTGACATCCTTACACCCTTTTGACAACTTCCTTTAGCTTCCCAGACCTCAAATTCTCTAGGTTTTGCTCCTACCTAGTAATTTCTCATCGCTCACCTTCACAAGCTATCTTCCTCACCTGTCCTGAAACTGTAGTGCTGCTACTGTTCGCGCTACATCCCCTGTTAGTGACTCACAGACAAGACTTCTACTATCGCCTGCTTCCTAATCATGCCACAACCCACCTTTCTAGCCCAGACCCCCCTCCTGAGCTCCAGAATCCTATATTCAGCTTTGTAAGGGACATTATTACCCTGCTGCTCTACAGTTATCTCAGACTCAGTGTGTCAAAATTGAAATGATTATCATCTCCCCATCCCCAAACCTATGTCTCCTTCTATGTTTCTTCTCCAGGGTATAGAGGAGAAAATTCTTGCTCCTTTTTTCATTTACCTCCTACATTTCTATCGACCCAACTAAAAGTGGAAAAGTTACAAAATATATAGGTCTCTATCCAAGACATAGACTGAGCCACACTTATGGATAGCATGAAATTACTGTAAATTCAAAATTCTGTGTTCTCTTCCACTCTCTTGCCTTTCCACCTCATTTGTGCATGTGGCTGGATAGGTTGGACTTGGCCAGCTTTCTCCTTTGTCCCATTACGTATGGGATGGGTCCAATAGTTGGATTCAAAGAAGAGGAGGAAGGTCCTCATCATCTACATGTTCCACCCCCAACACTGGTTCCAATAGGAAAAACTTTGCTGCTTCGAGGACTGATTTCTAGCACTAACTTTTAACAACAGGTAGTGAATTGCTACAATCCTGATGACCAGCAGCTTGAATCTTATCTTATCCTAGATTACCCTCATCCTCCCCTATATCATCAAATCAGTCATTAAGTTCTACTATTTTATAATAAAACAGTCATTGCCTTTTTGCCCCCCCCCCCTTAATGTCCTATTCAGGCACTTATCACTCTGTATCTAAACTATTTTAATAAAGCCCAACTGGTGTGGCTCAGTGGTTGAGCGTCCACCTATGAACCAGGAGGTCATGGTTTAATTCACAGTCAATGCACATGCCCCGGTTGTGGACTCAATCCCCTGTGTAGGGCATTGCAGGAGGCAGCCAATCAATGATTCCATTTTATCATTGATGTTTCTATATCACTCTTCCTCTTCTTTCCTCTTTAATATATATTCTCTCTCTTATTGGGTTCCTTGACTATTAAACATTTCCACTGTTTCATTAAATAAACAAGCAAACTGTTTTAATAGAATTCTCCTTGGCTACTCCTAGGCTTCACTCTCAACTCCTTCTAACTCATCCTCTGCAACACTGCCAGAGGAACTTGTCTAGAGGACAGATTTCACCAAGTTGTTTCTCTGCTAAGGCCTTTCTCCCCTCATCATGAAGCTCAAACTCATTGGGCTGGCCCCAAAAGCCCACTATGATCAGGCCACTCCCCTTCTCATTCCCTCGGTTCCAGTCACGCTTGCATAATGATATTCTATGCCCTCATGAATTTTCATATACTGCTGCCTTCACCTAGAAAGCTCCTCACATTCACCTCATTCTTCTCAGTCCTACTTCCCCAGTACTGGTTATTCCTGCCCCAAAAATGTTCATTGTTCTTTATACATATCCAAGACACACAGCACTCTATATGGAAACTAAATCAATGCAGAGTCACCTTCTAGACCAAGCATGTCAAACTCATAGCCCATGGGCTGCATATGGCCCTCAACAAATATTTTTGTAGCCCAACCAATACACCACTGTGTAATAAATGTTTTAATAAAAATTTCATAGCTTAATTTTTACAATATCCTGTTGTACATAATTATTAATAACAAACTACAACATTTGCTAATAACTGATTACTATAATTGTGTTGCATTCATTTCCCTTATAAACCTTATGTGTAGGTTCACCATTTCTCTCCACTAATCCTGGCAGCAAATATTTTAGCCATGTCATTAGTCTTGGACTGTCGTGTTTGGTTGGTGCAACAAGAAATATTTCACTTTCGAAGAACAAGAAAAATAGATTTATTTGCATTATGCTTATTAATTTGCACAGTTATTCAGTGTCTGATAAGTTGATGTTCAAGAAAAAAATATTAATTTGTATTAAAATTTTCTATTATTTTATGTTAACAATTACTCATTTATTTCAGCCCTTTGTATTCAGCATGTTTCTATTAAAATAAACCTATGTTTCTATGAAAATTGAACCTTTTGTTTTTTTTGCAGCCCACATAAACTTAAACCTTGTTTATTTGGCCCATGTTAGCCTTTGAGTTTGACATGCTTCTTCTAGACTGTCAACACCTCAAGTTCAGGAAGATGTGAATGACATATTAATTATTATATCACCACATCTGTCATACAGTACATGGCACAAAGTAGATATTGGACAAACATGTGTGATTACTACTCTCCAGGATCTCTAAGAAGAAAATGTGATAACAGTGTGAAATGTATAACATACAAAGAGTACCCAAAGTTTAGTTTCCTTCTTGGCACTTTTTCCTCCTTATTTCTTGCCATCTCTCTTCCCTATCACTTGCTTTTTCTCCTCTTGGTTCTCATTTCCTCCCTCTCCTAAGGCCTTTGGGAAATGACCACAGGAGGAAATAAATCCAACTTCCTTGTGCTCAACATCACCAGTTTTTAATTGCTCCAATTCCCAACCTATGACTCAGCTAATGCTCACTTGATTCTTGCTCCACCTTAATAAATAGTTGCCCTGATTATCCTGCTGGAAAGCTATAAGGATCAGAGGTATGAACTTGCTGAAATTTCTATCGCATCTCTAAATAATAAAAACTTGGGGGATTTGGAAGATGATGGCAGAGTAAGTGGATCTTTCTCCAACTCCTGCCAGAAGCTGAATGAAACTAAACTACATTAGGGGATATTCACCCTGAAATACTAACTGAAGACTGGCTAAAGAGACTTTTAAATGAGGAAGGACAGAAACCACCTCAAGACTGCACCTGTACATTAGCTCGCATGATATGGTCACGGTTGAGCTTCACAGTTAGCCAGCCTGAGAGGAAATCCCATCCATGAGCAGGACAACAACAATCAAAACTCAATTACAAGGAGAGCCCAAATAACTCACAAAAGGGTCACTCCTAGAGCATCCAGCTCAGGAGTTTAAGAAGACTGCACCACAGGATCTTATAGGACAATTAATATGAGAGGCTGGCAGTCACAGCAAGTATATCTAATACATAGAAACAAATACAAGGAGATAACTAAAATGGGGAGACATAGAAATAACCTCCAAATGAGAGAAAAATTAGGAATGTCCAGAAAAAGACTGAGATGGTGGTAAGCAATTTATGAGACATCAGAAATGAAGATTACCATATCTGATATGAAGAATACACTGTAAGAAATTAAAAGTAGACTTGATGAAGCAGAGAATTGAGTCAGCAACTTGGAAGACAAGGAAGGAAAAAAGCACTCAATTAAAGCAGCCAAAAGAAGAAAAAAAAACAACACTTAAAAATATTAGGAAAGTTTAAGAACTTATGAGAGATCATGAAACAAAACAACATCCACATCATACGAGTAGAGTACAGAGGAAGAAGAAAGTAAGGTACAGAGAACCTGTTTGAAGAACTAATGACAGAAAATGTTCTAACCTGGTGAAAGAAAAAGTCATGCAAGTTCAAGAAACACTTAGAGGCCCAATCAAAAGGAACCCAAAGAGACCCACATCAAGACACAACATCATTAAAATGACAAAAGTTAAAGACTAAGAGAGAATCTTAAAGGCAGCAAAAAACAGTTATCTACAAGGGAGCTCCCCTAAGGCTATCAGCTGATTTCTGAACAGAAACAATAAAGACCAGAAGGGAGTGGCATGAATTATTCAAATTAATGAAAAGCAAGGATCTGAAAACAAGACTACTCTAAACAACAAGGCTATCATTCAAAATTGAAGGTGAAATAAAGAGCATTCCAGACAAAAAAAAAAAAGTCTTAAGGAGTTTATTGCCACCATATCAGCATTACAAGAAATGTTAAAGGAAGTGCTTAAAGAAGAAGAAGAAATTGAGAGAGAGGGGAACATAATTATAAAGAATAAAAATGGCCAAAACCGGTTTGGCTCAGTGGATAGAGTGTCAGCCTGTGGACTGAAAGGTCCCAGGTTCAATTCCAGTCAAGGGTATGTACATTGGTTGCGGGCACATCCCCGGTGGGGGTTGTGCAGGAGGCAGCTGGTCGATGTTTCTCTCTCATCAATGTTTCCAGCTCTCTGTCTCTCTCCCTTCCTCTCTGTAAAAAAATCAATAAAATATATATTTTTAAAAAGAATAAAAATGGCCATAAGGCCCAGCTGATGTGGCTCAGTGGTGGAGCATACACCTATAAAACAGGTCATGGTTCAATTCCCAATCAGGGCACATGCACCAGTTGCAGGTTCAACTCCCAGTAAGGGGCAAGCAGGAGGCAGCTGATCAGTGATTCTCTCTTATCATTGATATTTCTATCTCTCTCTTCCTTCCTCTCTGAAATCAATAAAAATATTTTTAATTGCAATAAGTACCTGTCAGCAACAACCCTAAATATAAATGTATTAAATGCTCCAAACAAAAGACATAGGTAGTTTAATGGATAAGAAAACATGACCTATATATATGCTGTGTACAAGAGACTCACCTGAGAACAAAAGACTCACTTAGACTGAAAGTGAAGGGATGGAAACAAACAAACAAACAAACAAAAAAGCAGGACTGGAAATATTTATATCTGATAAAATAAACTTTAAAATAAAGAAGGTCACTACATACCAAATGGTTCCTTCCATCAAGAGAATTTGACCCTGGTAAGCATATATACACCCAATATAGGAACACCTAAATATATTTAAAACTCCTGGAGGACTTTAAGGGAGATATTGACAGCAATACAGTCAGAGTAGGGGACTTTAACACCTCATAGACATCACTGGATAGATCTTCCAGACAAAAAATCAACAAGAGCCAAAACCGGTTTGGCTCAGTGGTAGAGCATCGGTCTTCGGACTGAAAGGTCCCGGGTTCGATTCCGGTCAAGGGCATGTACCTTGGTTGCGGGCACATCCCCAGTAGGGGGTGTGCAAGAAGCAGCTGGTTGATGTTTCCCTCTCATCAACGTTTCTAGCTCTCTATCTCTCTCCCTTCCTCTCTGTAAAAATATCAATAAAGAATATTTTTTAAAAAAATCAACAAGAAAACAGTTAAGTAACACACTAGATCAGATAGATTTCATTGATATTTTCAGAACATTCCAATGCAAAGCTGTTGGTCAGCCGGCACCACCCCCTGGTCAAACTCCTGGTTGAGGGGACAATTTGCATATTAGTCTTTTATTATATAGAATAGGTAAGGTCTAGAAACAGTCCAAGTGCCCATCAGTAGATGAGTGGATAAAAAAGCTGTGGTATATTTATACCATGGAATACTATGCAGCTGTAAAACAAAAAGAACTCTTATCATTTGCAACAGCATGGATGGGTCTGGAGAGTATTATGCAAAGTGAAATAAGCCAGTCATACAAAGACAAGTATCACATGATCTCAGTTATATGTGGAATATAATGATTCCAATAAACTGATGAATAAAATAGAACCAGATGCATGAAAACATGGAACAAACTAAGGAATCTCAGAGGGAAGGGGGAGGGGAAGAGATTAACCAAAGAACTTACATGCATGCTGAAACTGGTTTGGATCAGTGGATAGAGCATCAGCCTGCGGACTGAAAGGTCCCTGGTTCGATTCCGGTCAAGGGCATGTACGTTGGTTGCAGGCACATCCCCATCAGGGGTGTGCAAGAGGCAGCTGATTGATGATTCTCTCTCATCAATGTTTCTAACTCTCTCTCCCTCTCTTCCTCTCTGTAAAAAATTAATTATATATATATATATTTTTTAAAGAACTTACATGCATATATGCATAGCTCATGGACACAGACAATAATGTGGTGAAGGCCTGGGGTGGGGCAGGAGACAGGTGGAAGTGGACAAAAAGAGGGGAAAAGAGGGCATCTGTAATACTTTCAACAATAAAAATAAATTTAAAAAGTAAATAGTTGCCCTTTTAGCTCTTCTCATAAGTAAAGGTTGCTAGAAACAAATTGAATGTACTCATCAGGCTGTCCCCAGAATGTTTTTAATGAGAATCTCTGAGATCTAAGCATTTTACTTAACAGCCTTAGGGGGAAAACATGTGTAGAATTCCTACAGCCAAACCCAATTCCATCCTCAATAAGGTTCTGCTATCTGACTAACAAGGTCATTAAAATCCAGATGCTACTTAATATTGTACAAATGGAATATATAGGGAGTTTCAAATTATTCTAGTGACTCAGAAAACAAAGTGGGCTGGAAACAGAGACATCAACAATGTACAGAATGGCTACAACTAGAGGGAAGGAAAAGCACTGCTGCTGCCATGTGGAGTTTAAAACCGCAATAGAACCAGAGCCGCAGCTGCCCCCGCCGCAGCCGCCGCCAGTGAGGGAGACCCACCGGGAGCAGAGCTCGCCCCGCCCCGGGACCAGGGAGTGGGCTGCCTTGGAGCCTGGCCCCCGCGCACACAGCTTTTCCAGCCTGCTCACCATGGGAGCTACGCCAAGCCGCAGCCACACCTTCCACGCCTGCCTGGAGCGAGCCGCCTTGGAGCTCGGCCTCCACACTCGCAGCCTCCTCAGCCCGCCCTCCGTGCTAGCAAGGGAGCCCAGCACAGGGCCACAGCCGCACCTTCCGCTCTCGGCCCCAGCAAACACTCCGCCAGGCCGGCCCACTTGCTTGTGGAGCGTAACGGAGGACCGAGAGGTTGTGCCCAGAGCCCTCTTTGTGGCCTGAGACTCTAAACACCTAAACCTGGGGGACTCTGAAAGCCAGAAAGTGTGAAGTGTGGGCGGTGGAGGATACTGTGGCAGAGGCGGCCGGAGCCTCCCCATTCTTCCCCCTCATTGTCCTCCTGCTCGCCTGCAGCTCGGGCGCCGGGGGATCCAGGATAGGAGAGCATCAATCGACGATCCCAGAGGGGCCATGTGGCCCGGAAGAGCCTTGTTCCCCGGGGGAATGGTGGGACCAGGGGGAGCCATGAGACCTGGGGGGGCGGTGGGATCCGGGGGAGCTGTGTGCCCTGGGGGAGCAGTGGGACCCGGGAGAGCCGTGTGCCCCGGGAGAGCTGTGTGCCCCTTGGGAGCAGTGGGACCCGGGGGAGCCATGTGACATGGAGGGGGGGGCTGTGGAACCTAGGGGAACCCCTATGTTCATAAAGCACAATTTACAATAGCTAGGATTTGGAAACAGGCTAGGTGCCCGTCAGCAGATGATTGGAGCAGAAAACTATGGTACATCGACACAATGGAATACTATACTGCCATTAAAAAGAAGGAATTCTCATCATTAGAAGCAACCTGGATGGAATTGGAGAACATTATGCTGAATGAAATAAGCCAGTCAATGAAAGAGAAACACCACATGTCCTCACTCATTTATGGATAATAAAGAATATTATAAACTAATGAACAGAAAGATAGATATAGTGACAGTAAAGCATCAAGCAGACTGTCAAATTACAGCGGGGAGGGTAGGGAGATCTGGGGGAGATAAGAGATCAACCAAAGGACTGGTATGCATGCATATAAGTACAACCAATGGACACAAAACTCTGGGGAGGGAGGGCATGTATGGGAGGTGGGGGGGGGGCAATGGTAAGCAATGTACACATATAATACCTTAATTAAAAAAAATGGTGGAGGGGGGGAGGAGAAAAAAAGTGTACAAATTTCAGCCAGATCTAGTAAACCTATGCCAGGTGTCCTTGATACTCACAAAGGAACATAATTTCACAGCATAGCCCCATAGATTCTATCCTTGTACAGAGACAAGGATAACACTGAAGGCTTCACATAAAGATCAATGAGGTAGTAAAGGTGGCTACTAGGATAGCAGTGAACTAGAATAGCAGGGCACAGAGGAAATTAAGGAAACAGGAGGGGAAGGAAGAAACCTCATCACTATCCTACCTGCTATTTTCTAAATTAGGAATAAAAATAATGAGAGTTAAGCAATTCTCTAAGGAGAAAACTCCAATTCCCACTTTACATGTTAGAAAACGGAGGGTCAAAGAGATGTCAACTCTGACTGGCATTGAAACCAACCAATCAGAACCAAATATGGGTGAGCCAATGGCTGCCTAGGGCAGGCTGGCCGGACTCTCCCTCTCCCTTCCTCTCTCTAAAAATCATTAAATATATATATTTTAAAAAAACATGTCCTCAGGTGAGGATTAAAAGTAAATAAATAAATAAATAAATATCCAAAATCACACATCGGTCACAGTCAAGTTTAATGTCAAAGGCAGACATCAGTCGCATCAAATTTCCAAACAGGTCTGTCCAACTCCAAAGCCCAGGTCATGCCTCGTTTTCTAGGGTGTCTCATATAAGTCATACTAAGCATACATGACACTAATCCACCCGGTTGAATGGGGTTTTCCTTAACTTATCGGTCATCATCTGGCAGAGACATATTTTAGAACATCCAAAACCATTAGGCAGAGACTTCCAATTTCTGGTCCAGATGTAAGTTGTTTGAGCCATCATTCTGTCTAACAACAAGTGAGAAGCTGAACAAACAAGCTGAAAATCAGCAAGTCTCCTTAGATCCATCAGAGAACTGAGGTCCCAGGGCAAATCTCTTTTCCTCAGATTGGAGAGTCTGACAGATGGATCCAGCAAATCACAACTTTTCAGGGCAGAAACCTCTGCAGGCACCAGTCAGTGTGGGTGGAAGGAAACGGAACTGTAATTGACAAATTTCTAGGAGCTCAGAGTGGACAAGTCTGAGAGTTAAAAACTCAAGGGGGGGGGGGGGGGCTGAGTCATGAGGGCCAGGGGGCACCCATGTTGGTGAGTTTTACCTCCTGGAGCTCTAGCAGGTTCTCACAGTGAAGATCAGAGGAAAATCCGCTCATGCTTTAGCAGGAAAAAGAGAAAAGGAGTGTTCTGTTGTGCTTAACAAGGTCTGCATTCAGAAGAAACTATTTCATCAGACCCTAACCTGCTGGGGTTTTATCAGAGCCTAACAGACCTGGGAACAGGGAAATACCCAACTGCAGCCTCCTCTAGCCATCCTGCCCCACCTGCGGGGAGAGGCCCACTGAAGACTGAGACCTAACCCTAGGACAGTGAAACACGGCCCGTGCACACCCACCACCACACTGCTAACGCCTACTTCCTGCAGTACATCATGTCCAGCTCTCAACCCAAATCACAAACGTGCTAAAGGCAAAACAACACTATTCTTAGAGGCAGAGCAAGCATCGGAACCAGACCTAGATGTGGCAGGGATGCTGGAAGGATGTTCCAGGCCTCTCCTGGCTAACACGTGGCCATCTTCTCCATGTGTCTTCACAGGTTCCTCTGAGGACACCAGACATGTGGAATTAGGATGCATCCTTTTGGCATAATTTTAACGTAATTGCCTCCTTGAAGACCCTATCTTCAAATTCAGTCACACTCTCAATTCCCAGGAGTGAGGATTTCAACATACGAATTTCAGGGGAACACAATTCACCACGTAGCAAGTGTCAAGAGGAATAAGGGGCCATTACATCAGCAATTAACTCTCAAATGGTTTAGGAAAAACAAGTTCTTTGTACAATGTCTTCAACTTTTCTATAAACTTGCTTTTGTTTAAAACAAAGAAAAAAATGTACTTGAAGGTTGATTTTATATTCTTTCCATACCACTCTAAAAACAAGTAAAGGCAAGAGAGTGTTGGTGTTTTATAAAGATTCAAATAGAAAAGTGATCATTTTATCCCTGACAGGATACACTGCCAATGTTTTGAAAAAGCATTCAGTGGGATACTTCATGCCTCACAGATAGACACTGGACACGTGATACATGGAATAACAGATATGCTTTGATGCTTAATGACATGATCACATGGAGTCCTCTGTTTCAGGCCTCTGCTGGATTTCCTCACACAGTCAAGCTCAGGCATCTTGCAGGATCAATGTGTTTGTTTCTGAAGTTAGCATCTTATATTATCACATCATGGCTCCTTCGACAGGCTACCAGCTGTGTGAGCCTCCCCCAGAACCACAATGTGTATTAACTAGCAAGAGAAGGAAAGGGAAGAGAAAGGAAAATTTAAAGAAGAGTTTAATTTCATTTTACTGATTTTGGCCAGATTGTAACATCATGCCATATGGTGTATATGTGATAGTGCTGGATCTGGGAAAAGCAAGTGGAGCTAAAGGAAAACAGATGGGAGAGGATAAAAATGGGAGATTGGCACCTAAATAAAGGAATCAGGGAGAAATGAATGCTCATTGGGGGATAACACCAAGATAAGATGTAGAACCACCAATCAGGTCTTTGTCCACAACCTCCTGTCCCTGCTCCCCTGCATGTCACAGCCCTAGACAGAAGCCCTCTCCAGTGCTCATCTACCCACTGTGATTATGTGTTACTAGAGGCCCAGTGCACGAAATTTGTGCCTGCAGGGGGGTGGTCCCTCAGCCCACCTGTGCCCTCTTGCAGTCCTGGAGCCCGCAGTTGGACATCCTTAATGCTGCCGTGGAGGCAGGAGAAGCTCCTGCCACAGCTGCTGTGCTCACAGCCATGAGCCTGGCTCAGGGCTTCTGGCTGAGCGGTGCCCCCACTATGAGAGTGCACTGACCACCAAGGGGTAGCTCCTGCGTTGAGTGTCTGCCCCCTGGTGGTCAGTGCTCATCATAGCAATTGGCCATTCCATATTCGGTCTATTTGCATATTAGCCTTTTATTGTATAGGATATCCAACAATGTTCCTTGGTCCAAAATATATTCCTTATAGACGCCTTGCTCAAGGTATAACAGTCCACTCTAAAAGAGTAATTCCATCCACTAGATCACTGTGTTTCTAAACGTGTTTTTCCCCCCTTTTAAGATATAGATATACACATATAGGAAGAATACTAAGTTAAGACTGTATTTGTCAAGTCACCTTACTATGAATCAGTTTATGAAGTAACTTCTGCAGGACAGCTGCCTGCAATCAATCAGGTCTGAGAGAAAAAGGAAGGGGGAATCCCATCTCCTGAGAGAGAAGACTAGTTCAGGCATCCATTATTTCCCATTCTCTCTTTTTCAGTGAATACACTCTGCTCCACCTCCTCCATACACCAAGAGTCAGGGAAAAGCACCATTTCACCAGGATTCTCTATGTTTCCCAAGTCCTAACTTATTTTCTTTCTTCCATCTGGATTTCCCATCCTGCCTGCAATCCTCAATTCAGCCAAGATTTTATTTGTCCTTTAAGATTCTACTAAAATGGCCCTGGCAGGGTGGCTCAATTGGTTGGAGTGTGATCCCTTACTCCAAAAGGTTGCAGGTTCCATACCTGGTCAGGTACCTAGGTTGCAAGTTCAATGCCCAGAATGGGAAGTAGTCGGTCCATGTTTCTCTCTCTCTCTTTCCCTTACCCTCTCTCTAAAAATCAATAAAAAACATGTCCTCAGGCCCAGCCAAAGTGGCTCAGTGGTTGAGTGTCTACCCATGCACCAAGAAGTCACTGGTGTGATTCCCAGTCAGGACACATGCCTGGGTTTCAGTCTCAGTTCCCAGTAAGGGGATGTGAGAGAGGCAGCCAATCGATGTTTCTCTCTCATTGATATTTCTATTTCTCTCTCTCTTTCCCTTCCTCTCTCTAAAGATATATATATATATATATATATATATATATATATATATATATATATATATATATATATATTTTAAGAAAAAGCACATGTCCTCAAGTGAGGATTTAAAAATAAATAAATAAAACAAAGAAGAAAGATTCAACTAAAATGTCACTTATGCAATGAAGTCTTCTGTCATCCTCCCACGTACTTTCCTATCTCTTTTTTGCACCTGTCTTTTAACACTTTGTTCTGGCATTGATTGGAGTACTTGCCGATGCTATTTCTATCTCATAAACGACTTTCGTGTGCGCCCCATGTCTTGCTCCTGAGCCAGTCCACCTCCTGCTACACTACCTGTAATATATAGTGTTTCATAAATGTTTGCTGAATTAAATAGACTCAGTTAATGAGACTTTTGCTTTCCCAGGATCTTTATTTACATATTCTTTGTACACCACCATGTAGGAAGGCATTAAATAAAAAATGCATGGGAACAAGTCCCTTAGTGCAGTGAAATACGTCCCAAAAACACTCATTAAAAGGCATTTCCCACTAAAAGGAAAGAAGAGATCCCGGGGCAGTAACTCCATCCTCACGTACCCGTTAGTTAGAATCCATACACTTTTGTGCCATGGATTTGAGAGTCATGAACTTGAAAACCAGTTCCCCTTAGCTTTGTGAGCTGTGAATTGTGTTTCCTTCCCCATTTGCTTAACATCAATGACACCCAGAACAAAGCCAGGAAAGGCTCTGGGGGGGTCCCATGATGTTATCAGTGGCTGCCAGGGAGCCCACGTGGGAGCCTGAACTGGGGCCCAGCCAGAGAAGAAAGTACATTTTAAGTTAAGGACTGAATTCATCACTCTTTTTTGTTATTTGAACCTGCCTCTAAGAGGTTTGATTCCATATTGAAGAGATTTTTAAATAAGTACATTAGAATTTACAAATCTCAACAAATCCTCTCCTCTGAAGTCCTTATGCCCAGTCCATGGCCATTGCCATTTCTCACCCTGGATTTGGAATTTCTCCTTGGGCTCACCTCTGATTTGAGTCATCCAAGACTTCCTTTTGAACCTGAAATGGCATCTTCAAGTTGAGTCACTCCCCTCCTCTTACCAAACTTTTCTTCTAATGACTTGGAGCTGATTTTAGAAATGAAATCGGTTCTAAAGAGACACCGGGTTGGGATCTCGGAGGTTATGTAAGAGAATGTGCCTCTGAGGCTGACGTGTGCAGAAACAGTCACCTCTGGAACGAGCATCACCGGCGCCAGGCTGATGCAGTAAGAGAGGACAGTCGTTCTGATCTGCCAGGTTCTGGCTCCTGCCCTTCATCGGTGGGATGGAAATGAGAGTCCATCTGTAAAACAACAATCGTCTGTGTGTTAATTGTCGTATGTGGTAATCATTTTGCAATATATACATGTATCAAACCATCACATCGTACACCTTAAAGGTGTACTCTGTTAAGTGTTAAGTATATCTTCACGAAGCTGGAAAAAAACTGAAGTGGAGATGACGGGGGGAAAGTGATGTGCGGGATTAAATAAGGAGAGTGTGGAAAAGAGCAGAGCATCCAGTTCATTCACTTACCCGCTCAACGTGCTTTTATGAAGCACTGGCCCTAAGGAGTGGCAGGGGGTGGAGGGTACAGATGTGTGGATTCAGTTCTTGTCTCTCAGCGAATGCATTCTGGTTGGGGTGAGAGGCACAGATCATTCCCATATTTTTTAGTGCCTTCAAGGAAACATGCACCGAGGAGCTGGGGGAGCAAATGGGAGGGGAACTGGCCCTGGATGTAGCTGCTATGTGTGTGTGGACAAGCACGGGATAAGCAGGTGGACTTTTGGAATAGGAAAAACCCACTATGTAACTATGCACACTGGTTTGCGGTTTGCTTTAAGGCAAATCATTCTGCAACATCCTCATCCCAGGTTAAAATATCCCAGCACCCAGAAAGACTATATATACTTTATTAGAGTGTAGCAGAGGACAGTGTGAGAGTCCATTCAAAGCGTGATGGAATGCCCTGGTCATTTTGGCTCAGTGGACAGTGTTGGCCTGCAGTCTGAAAGGTCCCAGGTTCGATTCCAGTCAAGGGCACATGCCCGGGTTGTGGAATGGATCCCCAGTAGGGAACTTGCAGAAGGCAGCCGATCCACGATTCTCTCTCATCATGGATGTTTCCATCTCCCTCTTCCTGCCTCTCTGAAATCAATAAAAAATATATTTTAAAAAATAAAAGTGTTACATAACTAATAAAATGTGAGTCACCATCCTATTTAATCTGGGATGCTGTAAAACATCTCAAGTTTTCACCATCATAGACACAAAGAGGAAAGGTAAAGCATGACTGCCTCCCCCTTCTCCTCCCAGGGCCTGTCACTGCTGGGTTAGACTCCTTCTCCCTCCACCGACCAGCTGTTTTGACTTGTAACCTGGGGCAGAAGGAGGCGGAGGTATTGTGATGTCTGCACGTGAGGCCTGTCTCCATCCTCTAGCTGTGCTTCCTAACAGGAAACTGCCAGCAGCCCACCCTGCCCTGCCCTGCTGTGGTGCCTCCTCCTCCTCCAGTAGTGCTCCCTGTCCCGGACTCCGGTCCAGAACCAACCCCTCAGCCAAAACTACCATGTTTCCCCGAAAATAAGACCTACTTACAGGTTTCCTTCTGAGTGAAATATAAGACATCCCCCCGAAAATAAGGCCCCCAGGCTCTGTCTCAGAATGAAAATTAATTTACCGGAAACTGGTCGCTAGGGCCGCCCCGTCTGGCGTCTAGCAACCAGTGACGTTACACGGAGTCCTGACGTCACTGCTGTGTGAATGCAGAGAAATCAGCGTGGAAACTTTGTGAAACCTAAACTGCAACAAGTGGACTTGGGTGAAGAATTCATGGGAGAAAATCACTGATAGTTGCATTGCAAATGCACTGCGAGCAGGCCACCTTGACAAGAAGTACTCATTTAAAGACAGTGCTATTGCTAAACATGAGAGATTTGGTCCACTGATTCTAAAAGAAATGGAGTCACCAGAAATTCACCAGGAAATTCAGGAACTGGATTGTTATGATGATGTTCCAGAAGATGATGACATGATTGTCACTGAATAAATGAGTAAATTCTTGATACTGTAGGATTCACAGTTTGTCTGGTTTGTGTTGACAACTACCGTACTACCATACCGTAGACAGGTAATAAATTTCCTTTATTTTTATTTAACAATAAATGTGTACCGTATTCTTCTTCATGGAAAAATAAGACATCCCCTGAAAATAAGACCTAGCGCATCAAAGCAAATATAAGACACTGTCTTATTTTCGGGGGAACAGGGTAGGAGCCTTTAATCATTCACCGTTAGTCTGGGACCCATTAGGGTCCTTGTTCTCATACCTGGACTCCAGACTTTCTCTCTCTCTCTAATCTAACCACCAACTCATAACACATTTAGCAGATCACAGTTCCATGAGACCAGTATTGTATTGCCTTACAGTCTTATAGATAAAAGATTCCAGGTTCATAAGAAATAAAAATATCATACAAGATGCCAGTTAGAAAGCTATGAAGCAGGGGTTGGAACACAGACTTACGTCATTCCAAATGCCCTGATTTCTCCTCTCTTCCACCCGGCCAGTAACTCAACCTGACTGCATTGTCTCACCTGCCCAGCCCCTCTGTGCCTCCTCTGTAACAGGAAGAGATCCTGTCAACATTTCCAGAGTGATTGTTCCGTGGTATGCTCATGTTCACAGTAAATACTGTGGGCAAGGTGGGGGGAGTCCACAGCCAAGGACATTTTGAGACAATGGATTTAAACAAAGACCAGCTTATTTATCTCTTTCAGGACTTTTCAGAGCCTTTATCATATTTCCCTTTCTTGATGAGGGACCACTGCTTTCCTCGGAACACCAGGTTGGGAAACACTGTCCTGGATGACACAAGAGGCGCCCGGTTCCTACGTCCAGCGCCTGGACCCCAGAGCCTCTGATTCTCGCTCCAGTACTGCACGGCTGTAAAGAACACTCAGGAAGATGGCTCCTTAATGCTTCTTCGTGGCCTGCATTGAAGTGTGAGAGGATCTATTAAGCTAATTAATGGACTCATCAATTCTTTAGTTAGTACAAATGTCCTGAGTGAGGGCCAGAGCGAAAGGGGAGCCACAGCTGCAGAGCTCTGTCTGCAGGGCCCTTTCCCTTCCCACAGGCCCCAGGGGCTCCGGCTCTGTTTATTCTGCCCAGTGATTTCTCCCCGAGCACTTCGACTTGGATTCATTTCCATCAACTTGCAGCTGCTATTTTGGGATTTGCTTTTGTTACTCTAAATTGATTTAGCTCACAGTGGACTACACTCCACTGCATCTTTCTAAAAGGAGAGCTGCCCGTTTATCTGGATTTGGCCCAAGGGCAGTGCTTTCTGGCTGGTGGGAGCTGGACTGGGAGGTTTATGCAGATTCTTCAAAGCTTGGAGTCCATGATTCGCTGATGAAAAATTAGGGAACTACAGAATCTAATGAGAAAATTAGATTCCAAGTCCAGGAATCCTAGACTTGGAAAGGAAGGGATGTAAGAGGGGGAAGGAAAGGGAAGGGAAGGAAAGGGAGTGGAGGAGAGAAGAGGGGAGAAAGAAAACAACTCCACTTCTCTTCCTTCCCATTGCTTAATGCTTCCTATCCCCTCTGCATTTTTAAATATATATACATTTTATTGATTTTTTTACAGAGAGGAAGGGAGAGGGACAGCCAGAAACATCAATAAGAGAAAAACATAGATAAGCTGCCTCCTGCACACTCCCCACTGGGGATGTGCCTGCAACCAAGGTACATGCCCTTGACTGGAATCAAACCTGAGACCCCTCAGTCTGCAGGAGACCCCTCTATCCACTGAGCCAAACCGGTTTCGATCCCACTGCATTTTTAAAAGGTAAAGTTTCTGACGTTGTTAAAATCAGGGTGGCTGAGCAACAAGATGAGCATCTCTATTTCCATGGTTAAGAAGCTAAGTCCTGCTGAAACCGGTTTGGCTCAGTGGATAGAGTTTAGGCCTCTGAACTGAAAGGTCCCAGGTTTGATTCCAATCAAGGGATGTACCTTGGTTGCGGGCACATCCCCAGTAGGGGGTGTGCAGGACGCAGCTGATGGATATTTCTCTCTCACCGATGTTTCTGACTCTCTCTATCCCTCTCTCTTCCTCTCTGTTAGAAAATCAATGAAATATATTTTAAAAAGAAAGAAAGAAAAGGAAGCTAAGTTCTACTCAAACTTGCCCCTGGTTTTCTACAAATGAATGGACAAGTCCCAACAATTTTGACTGTTTCCTCAACTATAAACTGGGATAGTCTCTCTAGCACTTTCTTCCATCCTAAATTGCCCCAGGGATTAATTTAATCCTATAAAATCACTTTGAGCACTTCAGTGAAAGGAACTACGCAAACAAAAGGCATAATGCTGGTAAAACAGTTACCTCATTCTGACTATACTGAACCCAGATGAGATATTTTATTAGATTTAGCTGCTCTGTTTAACCACCATATAATATATGACACTTCCTGTTTCCCACTGAAAGGGTCTGGGCTCCTTGGAGAAGGGGCTGATGGCAGATCTGTAGCATCCTGTCACAAGGTGGCAGGAAAATTAACAAAGACTGTGAGAGTCATTTCAAAAGGACCACAGGATAACCCAAAATGGGACCATTGAAGATAAAAAGAATAAGGATTGAAAATATCAACATCCTTAAATTTATCAGCTTATAAAATATTTGTAACATCTAATTCATGAACAAAAAAATTATTTTTATAACTATCATGAGGTTTCACACATGTATACATTTGTCAAAACTCATTAAATTGCAGTTTATGTCACTTATACCTCAATAAAGCTATATATTAATCTAATTGGTTACTATTGAATGATGCTAAAAACCAACTCATTTCTTTAAAATCTAGCAAATAAAATAAGAGAATCAAATATATAGCTTTCCAACACAAACTATACTTATCATTTCAAGCAATTGAAATATTTATGAATGAAAACATATGATACTTGAGATTTGCATCAAAATAATATGGGAGGGTAAAGAAGGTAAAGCAAGATTGGCCATGAGTTCATAGTTGGATAGCAGCCACATTGATGTTCATTATACTGTTCTCCCCACTTTTGTACATGTTTAATATATTCCATAATGAAAAGTGGTTTTAAAAGCTAATAGTCTATATATCCTCTTGGCAAGTTAGCTAACTCTTCATCACACCCTTACTCAGCGAAGAAATGCATCCAATAACATCAAATCCCTGGGGCTGTTCATGTCTATTAATATTTAGAAAATAATTTAAGGGCCTGGCCGGTGGCTGAGCATCAACCTATGAACCAGGAGGTCACAGTTCAATTCTGGGTCTGGGCACATGCCCAGGTTTCAGGCTCAATCCCCAGGTGGGTTGGGGGGAGAGATGCAGGAGGCAGCCAATCAATGATTTTCTCTCATCATTGATGTTTCCATCTTTCTCTCCCTCTCGCTTCCTCTCTGAAATAAATAAATAAATAAATAAACAAACAAACAAACAAACAGAGAGCAAGAGATCATTTAAAAAAATACTTTGAGGCTTCAAGATGAGAAATTCACATGGTTGTAAGGTATTGTTACCATATCGAAATTAAATAAATTACACAGTAAATTTGGAAATCCCAATCTGATCATCACCTAACTCAAGATTTAGGTTACATGAAGAATGAGCTTCCTGAGAAATACCCATAAAGGACCAATGATCAAAGATTGATTCAAAAATCAGTCATTCCCATATAAGACACCGTTTCAGACAGAACAAATCTGAGGCAAAATTACTAAGAAAATTAAGTTTACCTTGGTGTCTCCCATCTTCCTATTCAGCATACATCTTCTGCCTCTCCTATTCCCTCTTCTATGCTTCTAATTAGCCCATGCTAGGCCTGAACACCCAAAATTACCTTGTCAATTGAGACTTCATTTATTCATTCAGTTATTCTATAACATGTATTGAGTGTCTAGTCTGCGCTGAGAATACAAATATGAATGAAGCTCAGCCTGGAGGAGCTCAGGGCAGGAAAACATCCAAATAAATCATTTCAATGCAACCACATAAGGTGTGGACAAAGGGGAAGCAAAACAGAGGGAGGTGCTGACACTCTGTGGGAGAATCTGGGAACGTGTTACCAGAACAATGGCACTTAATCTGCCAGTGAAGGACAACCTGGAGCTCACAAGGAGTCAAAGGAAACAGGCATTCAAGATGTGTTAGACAGGGTTCTCCAGAGAAATAGAACCAGTAGTCCTCTATAATCTGGAGAACCAGAAAAGCCAGTGGAGTAGTTCAATCTTGAGTCCAAAAGCTCAAGAACCAGGACAGGAGAAGTTGGAGGCCCCAGCTCAAGAGAGCAAATTCACTCTTTCTTATGATTTTGTTCTATTCAGACCCTCAAAGAATTGGCTGATGCCTACCCACATTAGGAAGGGCGGTCAACTTCACTCAGTTCACCAATTCAAATACTAATCTCTCTGGAAACACCCTCGCATCTTCACAGTCTAGGCCAGAAATAATGTGTTACCAGCTATCTGGACATCCCTCAGTCCAGTTATGTAGACACAAAGTTAGCCACAACATAAGACTAAGGGAGTGACACAATCAGAGTCATTAGAGACCAGGTGACAACTTACTTGTGGGTAAAAAAGATAGTTTGAGCCTGGCTGGTGTGGCTCAGTGGATTGAATGACATCCCATGGATCAAGAGGTCCCAGGTTTGATTCCCGGTCAGGGCACATGCCCAGTTGCAGGATCGATCCCAGTAGGGGGTATGCAGGAGGCAACAATAGATGAGTCTCTCTCATCAGTATTTCTATCTCTCACCTTCCCCTCCTCTCTATCTAAAAAATCAATTTAAAAAAAAAACGTATTTAAAGAAGATAGTTTGAAAAGCTGGGTAGAGTCAGGTCTTGAAGAGCCCTGTACACTGTGATGAGACCTTGAACTGCATTCTTAGGAAAGAAATGCCTTGTTCAGGTCTGTGTTAGGACTGAATGCTTACTTGTCTTTTGACCACATGGGACCACTAATGGGCTTGTTCTACCTTAGTTCCCAGGACAGATTTAGACCTTTGCAAGAGTCAGACTTAAAATTAGTATTTTCTTTTTTTATTTTCAGACATAAGCTACAAACAATGCTTTGGAAATGAGCCTGAGAAAGAAAAAAATAAAAGACTCTTTTGCCTAAAATAGGTTCAGGCTGGCAACATGAGTTAATGTTAACCTTCATCCCCACTTCAGAACTCTGGCTGTGCCTCCTCACAACTGTCCCTGGACAGAAACCTAGAGGTCAGAGTCATGTCCAGGCATAGTATTAAGATTCCTGCACAAAGGAGAGGAGAAAAATGTAGGCCCCAAGTCTCTTGACAGGAAGGTAAAGGGGAGCTTGCTTTAAAAGAGGAGGGACCTGCATCCTCATTGTGGGAGGTGAGTCAGGGAAGGAAGATCATTGGTGCTGCACGGAGAGAATTTCCCCTAGCAGCTTCCTTCCTTCCTCGTGGGAACTTGGTCTAAGTCAGTGACAAAGGGGGCTGGACACCAGAAAGATCAGGACTACACTGGGAGTCTGAAGAGTCATCAACTCTGAGAAAGCTCAGAGGCCGCACTGCTCACTGCCAGCAGGGAGGAAGTCCCAGCTGGAAAGGCCTCCTTTGCTTGGAGGGAGAAAACTCCAACGCTCAGTGAGTAGGTTTTCAGGGGCCAGAGACTAGCGGTGACTTGGAGCAAGGCAAGGACTTGTGAAGGGCCTAGGGACCCCAGCCTTCTAGCTGGACCTTTGAGAGTCACCGTGGACTTGGATGCCAGTGGATGAGAAGCAGCGTCTAGGGGCCAGGTTGTGAGTCTATGGGGAGCTGATAAAGTCCCAGCAAAAAGAGTGGGGAGTTCCTGTGGATAGGATTTCCTGCCTCTGCATCACAGCTTCATGATGGAAGTCCTTTTGGATGCTCCCAATGCTGGGCCCCGGCTGGAGCGTGGATCACATGCATGCCAGCTCAGAGCTTGTTGGATTGCTGACATTTTTCAGTCCTCTAGTAATGCCACATTGTGAAATTCACTCTTTCTCCACCTGATCCTTCTGCCTTCGGTTTCACCTCACTGCCCCACCTTAGCATTTGAAATAGCTTTAGAGAGAGATGATATGATCCCGGCTATATCATACAAGTGGCAAGTTTTGTTTATCTAAAATAATCTATGTAGGCCCTTTGACATAACTTGATTCTTATTTTCTTTCTTTTTCATCCTCCTTATCATAGATATTTTGAGAATGTGACTTATTAACGCATTAGCAATTACTAGCCATGGATAATTCCTTTTTTTTTTTCCTGTTGTTCCATCATCGACAGCCTGTCACCTACTATAGCTTAGTGATTGTTGATGAAAACAACATTGTACATGTGACTGGCTTGGGCATTTTCATTGGTTGAATCTATTTTTGGTCCACTTGTCTTAAACATCAATCAGTGATACACAGCGGGCATGATAATCATTCATAAATTAGTCATGATGCACAAGGCTTACATCTTACATCTCACAGTACCTTTAAAAATTCTGTAGTAAATATACTGGCATGTTATATCTATCTATGTTTTCTATTTTTAATAAAACAAAGTCAAAAAGTTGGTGGTTGTTTGTTTGTTTTTTTAAGTTATATGGGAATTGAACAAGTACCTTATGCCTACAAGCAACTGGGTTTTTTGGTTGTTTTCTTTTTCCCTGTATTGGTCTATGTTAGAAATACATATGGCTCCAGGATTTGGAATTCCATTTTGAATTTGCTTTAGTACACAACAACCTTGGACAAATGTTTTTTGTTTTGTTTTGTTTTAATATATTTTATTGATTTTTTATAGAGAGGAAGAGAGAAGGATAGAGAGTTAGAAACATCGATGATAGAGAATCATCAATCAGCTGCCTCTTGCACACCAGTGGCGGGTGCCTGCAACCAAGGTACATACCCTTGACTGGAATCCAACTTGAGACCCTTCAATCCGCAGGCCAACACTCTATCCACTGAGCCAAACCGGTTTTGGCTGGACAAGTGTTATTGAAGTAGTGCTTTAAAGTGTCTGAGGGAAAAGGGACACACTTCTCTCTGAGTACTGCACACAGTGTGTATGTAAGAGTGGGACATGGAGTTGAGATAATTATCCAAAATATAAGTTTTAAATAAGAGCACAAGGCATTTGTTATCTCTTGATCAATGACAAGTTGCCCCAAAATTAATTATGTAAATCAACAGGTTGTACTGTGTATCACCTCTCATTTTCTGTGAGTCAAAACTCAGGACACCTTAGGTGGGTTTCTGGCTCCAGGCTTATTGTTCTCTCATGAGGTTACAGTCAAGATGGCAGCTATGGCTGCAATCACTGGAGGCTTGACTGGGACTGAAGGATCTGATATCATGGTTGGCAAGTTGGTGCTGGTTGTTGGCAGATGTAGTTCATTGCCACATGGACTTCCCCAGAGGACTGCCTGTGTCCTGACAGGATGGTGGCAGGTTTCCCCAGAGGGCATGATTCAAGAAAGAACCAGATGGAAGTCACAATGTCTTAGTCCCACCTAGCCTCAGAAGTCAACACCATCAGTTCCGTACTATCCTCTTGATTGCACAGGCCAACTCTATTCAGTGTGGGAGGGGACCGCAGGGAACTTTGACTGTCAGGTGACAAGAGTGATTGGGAACTTTCTTAAAGTCTTGATACCCTAATATCCCAGATAAATATCAACCCCTCAATATTTCCAAGTCTACCTTTGCTAGAGTTTCCTTGTCCTTCATAATATAATTGAAAATCAGCTCAAAACCCATCCCATATACGGTGCAAAACCTAATATCTTCCCAAAGCCCCAGAGCCTGTGTTGGACAGCCAGGTGCTCAGCCCCAATGTCATTCAAAGAAGGATCTATTGTCCCAACTTCTGCCAATGCTTGAGTGGACAACCTCCAGCAGTCTTCTCCTCCAGGGTGCACTCAAGGCCACACCTTCTGAGGTGGCCCATGTCCAGTGACTGATGGAGGAGAGTGCATGAGGACCCAGTCATTTCAGCCCAACAAAGGACAACTCTAACAGGCCATTTCAGCTCCAGACTTCCCCTCGGGGCCCCCTAAAGTTGAGGGGCACAGTTAAGCCTCCCCCTGGGTTAATTTTGCTTCTTCCCATAGTTTTGACCCGGTGAGCCCTGCTTAACAGACATCCTGAACACTAACCTCTTTCTCAGTACTTACTTCCTAGAAAACCCAAGCTACACCTCCCTTATTCACCTCTCTTTTCTACAGTTCTTTCGGAACTTTCTCACTCCTCATAACAAAATTTTCTGTTCATTTCTTTGGCATAGCTAATTAGCTGACTTTGACTCACACCTGGCCCTGAGTTCTATTTTTTTCACAAACAAGTTGCCCCATCAAGGTCTCTGTTAAATAGACTGCTGTCTCCCATAGGAATTCTAAGCTCAAATATTAAGCAATGATTTATTTTCCTCCTCACTCAAGGAGGAGGTGTGTGAAATAGGAGGATGCTTCCACCTGGCGTCCCAGCCCCACCCTGCCTCCACATCAGCCTGTGTCCAACCTTATCCTCCTGGCAGCTGGTCTCTGCCCCCTCATCCAGTCGGGTCACTTCCATTTCATTTCCCACTCGCCTGTTCACCTGTTCTTATGCTGCTCCTGTCCCCAGATCCTCTTCCTCTGCTTTCTTCTCCTACCTCCACACAGTTAGCTGCTGCACTCCCTCCTTGCAGTTGCAGCCCTGCCCCCACTCTGGAACTCACCTATACGGGCTAAAAAGGACAAAAAAAAAGACTGCAGCCTCTTAGCATGAAGTGCCCTTACTATTCCATGGGCTGGGGATGTTCAGGACTGAAAAGACCACACCTTCCTGCTGGTTTTCACCTTGTGCCTGAGTTCTTAGAATGAAGCTATGCTTCCCACCCCTCATCCCAGTTGCTGTCTAAGGTTCAAAGAATTGAAAGTGGAGTCTCAAAAAGGTATTTGTACACCCAGGTTCACAGCAGCATTGTCCACAATAGTCAAACGTGGAAGCAACCCAGGTGTCCACCAACAGAGGAATGGATAAACAAAACATGGCATGCAGTATGCACACAATGACATATTAGTCAGCCTTACAAAGGAAGGAAATTCTGATGCCTGCCACACATGGATGAATGTTGAGGACATGATGCTAAGTGACATAAGCCAGTCATAAAAGGACAAATACTGAGCCCGTATCCCTGATATACCCATTGCCAAGACCTGGGCCCCGGTGTGGACTCTGGCAGTACCTCTCGGAGCAAGACTTACCAGATCCCCTTTCTTGTCAAGCAGGATTGCTTCCCGCATCCTCCATTGCATGCTGTGTCCCTAAGCTGCTTTCTTCAGACTCCCTCGTTAAGCCTACAACCAGGCTTCCAACGTGGACCCCCGGAAAAAAATCACAAGTGAAGACTGTTTCCTCCCCTTGAGCATTGTTGGTGGGAATGTAAACTGATATAATCATTATGGAAAACAGTATGGCGGTTCCTCAAAAAATTAAAAATAGAACTACCATATGACCCAGCAATTCCAATTCTGTGTATCTATCCAAAAGAAATGAAATCAGTATCTCAAAGAGATATCTGCATTCCCATGTTCATTGCAGCATTATTCACAGTCGCCAACACAGAAAAACAACCTAAGTGTTTATCCATAGATAAATACTTAAAGAAATTGTGGTGTGTGTATGTATGTGTGTGTGTGTGTGTATATATATATATATATATATATATATATATATATATATCGATAGATAGATAGATATATGTAGATATGTGTATGTATGTGTATGTATATGTTTCTTTTGTGTGTGTGTGTGTGTGTTATTTTAATTTTTATTGATTTCACAGAAGAAGGGATAAGGAGAGAGAGATAGAAACATCAATGATGAAAATCATTGATCAGCTGCCCCCTGCACGCTCTCCATTAGGGATAGAGCCTAAAACCCAGGACTGTGCCTTTGACTGGAATCGAACCTTGGACCTTCAGTCCACAGGCTGACACTCTATCCACTGAGCCAAACTGGCGAGGTCTATTGATGTTTCTCTCTCTCTCTCCCTCCTGCTCTGAAATAAATAAAAATATTTTTTAAAATAAACTAGTCGCATTCATAGAGGCAGAAATAGAATGGTGGTTGCCGAGGGCTAGAGGGAGGGAGAACTGAAAAGATGCTGGTCAAGGGTAGCAAAGTTTCAGATGAGTAAGTGCTATACATCTGATGTACAGCATGGTGGCTATACTTAACAACACTGTTTTGAGTGCTTAAAAATTGCTAAGCAGGTAGATATGAAGTGTTTTCACCACTTTTGTGTAAAAAGCAACTATGCCAAGTGATGGATATGTTGATTAGAGTGGTTGTGTTGATCATTTCATAATGTATATGGACATCAAAACATCAAGTTATATACCTTAAACACATACAATTTTTATTTCTCAACTGTACTTCAATAAAACTAAGAGATATGGGAGGAGATAGGTGGTTTCCTCTCCCTAAATTGACTTTCTTCCTTCTGTTCCAAGCTTACCCATCTTTCCTTGACTACCCACAAAAATATCTCCTTCTCTCAACTCCTCCTCTGCTTAAAAGCAGAACCACAATTTAGTACATAATTATATCCTTCCTTTATTTGCTCCCTGCCTTGTATGCATCAGGTCCCACCAACCAATTTGTCAACCCATTAAGGGTGGAGGCTGAGTCTTTCTACAATCCTGTGTTCATATTAGGCTGACTCGTCCATTAAATCATCAGATATTTCAGTGACTACCATGTCCCCAGCATTGTTGTTCTAGATACTAAGATACGAAAGGTGACTTGGCAATAAAATAAAATAAAATAACACTATCTCTGCTCTGGGGAAGACATTCAAATCATCACACAAATCAATGTAAAATTATACCAGAGAGCCACTCTGGGAAACAAGATGGTGGTTTCTCAAAAAAAAATTTTTTTTTTTAATCTAGTAATAGGATGACCATATGATCCAGCAATTGCACCTCTAAATTCAAACACTTGAAAGTGGAGTCTCAAAAAGGTATTTGTACACCCAGGCTCACAACAGCATTGTTCACAATAGCCAAACGAGGAAACAACCCAGGTGTCCACCAACAGAGGAATGGGTAAACAAAACATGGCATGCAGTATGCACACAATGACATATTAGTCAGCCTTACAAAGGAAGGAAGTTCTGACACATGCCACAACATGGATGAATGTTGGGGACATGATGCTAAGTGCAGTAAGCCAACACAAAAAGACAAAATCTGTGTGATCCTACTTATATGACTAGAGTAAGTCAAATTCGTAGAGACAGAAAATAGAACGAGGGTTGTCAGGAGCTGGGAAGAGGGGCAAATGGGGTGTTAGTGTGTGTTTTTTTTTTTTGTTTTGTTTTGTTCTTTTAATTTATTTTATTAAGGTATTATCTGTGTACATAGCTTACCATTGCCCCCCCCTCCCACCTCCCCTTTATGCCCTCCCTCCCCAGAGTTCTGTGTTCGTTGGTTGTACTTATGTTCATGCATACCAGTCCCTCGGTTGTTCTCCTATCTCCCCCCCAGGTCTCCTTCCCCTCCCCACTGTCATTTGACAATCTGCTTGTTTTATGGTGACCGTCTCAGGACCCCATGAATAGAATCCACTCCTCATTTGGCAGTCTGCTTGTTTTATGGTGACTATCTCAGGACCATATGAATAGAGTCCGCTCCTCCTCTGGTTTTCACCGCCCCTTCCCCTGGGTCCCACTGCTTCCCCTGGGACACACGGCTCGCCCGGGGCACACTGCACCCTGGGACACACAGCTCACCTGGGACACCCATCCCCTTTGGGGGATACGGCTCACCCGGGGCACTCAGCCCCCTGGGACACACGGCTCACCCGGGATACCCTTCCCCTTTGGGGGGGTACGGCTCACCCGGGACACACGGCCCCTCTAGGGTGTTGGGGTCGCATATTGGAGGCGCCTTGCTAGCTCCTTGCTAGCATGGCGGGCAGGCTGGGACAGCTGCGGTTGGGCTGAGATGGTTGCAGGCGGGGGGACCACCTTCAAAGGTGTCTCGTTCGGTGTGGGAGCAGAGCAGCTGCAGACATGGAGGCTAAGTTCTGAGGTCACCCACTCCCTGAGCCCAAGGCGTGGTGAGCTCTGTTCTCGGTGGATTTCCTTTATTTGCGGCGGCAGTGGTGGGTGGCGGTGCCAGGTGCAGCAGTGACGGTCGCTCCTGTGGTTCAATTACCACTGTAGTTTTATTTTTTTTTAATAAATCTTTATTGCTCAGATTATTACAATTGTTTCTCCTTTTTCTCCCCCATAGCTCCCTTCCACCTGATTCCCACCCCACTCTCTGCCCTTACCCCCTCCCCCCACTATTGTCCTCATCCATAGGTTATACAATTTTAATCCAGTCTCTTTCTTTTTTTTTTTTTTTTTTTTTTTTTTTTTTTTTTTTTTTTTTTTTTTTTTTTTTTTTTTTTTAATAAATCTTTATTGCTCAGATTATTACAATTGTTTCTCCTTTTTCTCCCCCATAGCTCCCTTCCACCTGATTCCCACCCCACCCTCTGCCCTTACCCCCTCCCCCCACTATTGTCCTCATCCATAGGTTATACAATTTTAATCCAGTCTCTTTCTGCACCCCACACCCTTTCACCCTGATAATTATCTATCCACTCCCTTTCTTTGCCCCTAATTCTATTATATTCACCAGTTTATTCTATTCCTGAGATTTTTAATTCACTTGACCTTCTTCCTCTTCTTAAGTAATACCTTTCAGCATTTCATATAATACTGGTTTGGTGGTGATGAACTCCTTTAGCTTTTTCTTATCTGTGAAGCTCTTTACCTGCCCTTCAATTCTGAATGATAACTTTGCTGGATACAGTAATCTTGGTTGTAGGTTCTTGGTATTCATCACTTTGAATATTTCTTGCCCCTCCCTTCTGGCCTGCATGGTTTCTGTTGAGAAATCAGCTGATAGTCGTATGGGTGCTCCCTTATAGGTAACCAATTGCTTTTCTCTTGCTGCTTGTAAGATCTTCTTTTTGTCTTTTACCCTTGGCATATTGATGATGATGTGTCGAGAAGAATTTTTCTTTGGATTCCTCTTGTTTGGGGTTCTGTAGGCTTCCTGTACTTGTAAGTCTATTTCTTTCACCAGGTGAGGGAAGTTTTCTGATATTATTTCTTCAAATATGTTTTCAGTATTTTGCACTCCCTCTTCTTCTGGCACCCCCATAATTCTGATGTTGGTGCGCTTGCAGTTGTCCCAGAGGCTCCTTACACTATCTTCAACTTTCTGGATCCTCTTTTCTTCTTCCTTCTCCAGCGGAGTGTCTTTTGGCTCTTTGACCTGATTCTTGTGTTCTTCCATTCTGCTGTTGGATCTCTGCATAATATTTTCCAATTTAGTCAGTTTATCTATACTTTTTAGTTGGGTCTCATGAAGTTTATCGAGCTTTTCTAGGATATTGTTGCATAACCTTAGAACCGTAGTTCTGAACTCTATATCCTCCATCTCTTTTGTTTGAGATCTATTTCCTTGTCTTGGCATTATCACTATTTTTCAGAGTTGGTAGGATGGCTTTGTGTGTTTGGTGTCCTATATGCCCCAGTGGGTCAGCCTCCTCAGTTACCTGAGGTAGACACTCTTGGTGATCCCCTTTGTGGACTGCGTGCACAGCTTTGTTGTAGCTAAGTCTCTATTGTTGTGAATTGACCTTCAGGCCAATTGGATGTGGGTATCAGCTGTGTCTACTCTGGGATAACTTCTGTATTGGAGACAGTCTTATAGGATCAGACTTGAAAAACTGCAGAAGCCTCTGCTCAGTTGGATGGGGCGGAGTCTCGGGGCTGAACTGACAGTCTTGGCTTCTGCCCTGCCCTTATGCACTCGCCTGAGTTTCCGCCTGACCGGCCCAGTTTCCCCAAGCAAGAGCGTGGGTGCCCCAGGGGCTCACCCGGACTTGGGCTGGTCTCTGTAGTCTGGAGCTTCTGACTCCTTCCGCTACGGAGAGGCCGCCACCTTGTACAGAGAGGCAGCGGCAGCCTCCGCGGTCAGACCTGGAGCTTCTGACTCCTTCCGCTACAGAGAGGCCGCCATCTTGTACATAGAGGCAGCGGCAGCCTCCGTGGTCAGACTGGAGCTTCTGACTCCTTCCGCTACGGAGAGGCTGCCACCTTGTACAGAGAGGCAGCGGTAGCCTCCGCGGTCAGACCTGGAGCTTCTGACTCCTTCCGCTCCGGAGAGGCGGAGAGGCGGTGGTCAGACCTCAGCGCGTACTTGCTCACGCGCGCGAGTCTGTAGACCCTGCCGGCTGCGACTGCGGCTCCCGGTCCCCGGTCTCTGGGTCTCTGAGTCTCTGAGTCTCTGAGTCTCTGGGTGCCTTTATCTACAGTCCATACGCCACCCGTATGAGCCTGGGACCACGGAATTTCAGCCGGGGCTGGGGTTCAGTACAGTCCGAAAGGGTTCGGTGCAATCGGGGATTCCTCCCCTCCCACCGCCAGGCAGGTATTCGGCGGCCGCGTGCGCGAGCGTCTCCCTACCTCAGTCCTTTTGGGCTCCCAGTCCGATCCGTGAGCCTCTCTCTTTCTTTCTAGTTGTAGCTATTCCACTCCGCCAGCTTTCCTGACGTTTTGGTGAAGTCCTTTTTGATTTTAGTTGTTTTTTTAATTAAATTGTTGATGAGGCGGCAGCTTAGGAGACTGCCTAGGCCGCCATCTTGGATGTTCTAACCAATCCAGTCTCTTTCTGCACCCCACACCCCTTTCACCCTGATAATTATCTATCCACTCCCTTTCTTTGCCCCTAATTCTATTATATTCACCAGTTTATTCTATTCCTGAGATTTTTAATTCACTTGACCTTCTTCCTCTTCTTAAGTAATACCTTTCAGCATTTCATATAATACTAGTTTGGTGGTGATGAACTCCTTTAGCTTTTTCTTATCTGTGAAGCTCTTTATCTGCCCTTCAATTCTGAATGATAACTTTGCTGGATACAGTAATCTTGGTTGTAGGTTCTCGCTATTCATCACTTTGAATATTTCTTGCTACTCCCTTCTGGCCTGCATGGTTTCTGTTGAGAAATCAGCTGATAGTCGTATGGGTGCTCCCTTATAGGTAACCAACTGCTTTTCTCTTGCTGCTTGTAAGATCCTCTTTTTGTCTTTTACCCTTGGCATATTGATGATGATGTGTCTCCAAGAATTTTTCTTTGGATTCCTCTTGTTTGGGGTTCTGTAGGCTTCCTGTACTTGTAAGTCTATTTCTTTCACCAGGTGAAGGAAGTTTTCTGATATTATTTCTTCAAATATGTTTTCAGTATTTTGCACTCCCTCTTCTTCTGGCACCCCCATAATTCTGATGTTGGTGCGCTTGCAGTTGTCCCAGAGGCTCCTTACACTATCTTCAACTTTCTGGATCCTCTTTTCTTCTTCCTTCTCCAGCAGAGTGTCTTTTGGCTCTTTGACCTGATTCTTGTGTTCTTCCATTCTGCTGTTGGATCTCTGCATAATATTTTCCAATTTAGTCAGTTTATGTATACTTTTTAGTTGGGTCTCATGAAATTTATCGAGCTTTTCTAGGATATTGTTGCATAACCTTAGAACCGTAGTTCTGAACTCTATATCCTCCATCTCTTTTGTTTGAGATCTATTTCCTTGTCTCGGCATTATCACTATTTTTCAGAGTTGGTAGGATGGCTTTGTGTGTTTGGTGTCCTATATAGCACAATGGGTCAGCCTCCTCAGTTACCTGAGGTAGACACTCTTGGTGATCCCCTTTGTGGACTGCGTGCACAGCCTTGTTGTAGCTAAGTCTCTATTGTTGTGAATTGACCTTCAGGCCAACTGGATGTGGGTATCAGCTGTGTCTACTCTGGGATAAATTCTGTATTGGAGACAGTCTTATAGGATCAGACTTGAAAAACTGCAGAAGCCTCTGCTCAGCTTGGATGGGTCGGAGTCTCAGGGCTGAACTGACAGCCTTGGCTTCTGCCCTGTCCTTGTGCACTCGCCTGAGTTTCCGCCTGACCGGCCCAGTTTCCCCAAGCAAGAGCGTGGGTGCCCCAGGGGCTCACCCGAACTTGGGCTGGTCTCTGTAGTCTGGAGCTTCTGACTCCTTCCGCTACAGAGAGGCTGCCACCTTGTACAGAGAGGTGGCAGCAGCCTCCGCAGTCAGACCTGGAGCTTCTGACTCCTTCCGCTATGGAGGGGCGGCGGTCAGACCTCAGCGCGTACTTGCTCGTGCGCGCGAGTCTGTAGACCCTGCAGACTGCGACTGCGGCTCCCGGTCCCCGGTCTCCCAGTCTCTGAGTCTCTGAGTCTCTGGGTGCCTTTCTCTACAGTCCAGACTCCACCCGTATGAGCCTGGGACCACGGAATTTCAGCCGGGGTTGGGTTCAGTACAGTCCGAAAGGGTTCCGTGCAATCGGGGATTCCTCCCCTCCCACCGCCAGGCAGGTATTTGGCAGCCGCGTGCACGAGCGTCTCCCTACCTCAGTGCTTTTCGGCTCCCAGTCCGATCCGTGAGCCTCTCTCTTTCTTTGTAGTTGTAGCTATTCCACTCCGCCAGCTTTCCTGACATTTTGGTGAAGTCCTTTTTGATTTTAGTTGTTTTTTTAATTAAATTGTTGATGAGGCGGCAGCTTAGAAGACTGCCTAGGCCGCCATCTTGGATGTTCTCCACCACTGTAGTTTTAAAGTTCACATGGCGGTGGTGGCGAGAGCTTCGGCTCGGCCATGCGGCATCGGAGGAAGGGCTCGCCTGGGTGGCTAATGGAAGGCGCCGTGCCATTTCCTCACCAGCACGCTCCATCTCCCTCCCAGCATGGTGGGTGTGCTGGAAAGATTGTGGGCGGGCTGTGATGGCTGCATGGGAAGAGTCCGCCCTCAATGGTGTCCTCTTTGGTGCGGATATGGAGCTGCTGTGGATGCAGAGGCTAATTTCTGAAGCCACACTCTCTATGAGCCCGGGGTGTAGTGAGCTCTGATTTCGGTGGATTCCCATTCTTGGGGGCGGCGGCGGGGGTGGCAGCGATGGTAGTTCCTGTGGCTCAATTTCCCCTGTAGTTTTAAAATCCGCATGGCGGTAGTGTCTGATGCTTTGGCCTGGCCATGCGGCAGCGGAGAGAGGATTCTCCGGGTCTGCCAATGGAAGGTGCAGCGCCAGCACAGCGCGCGCGAAGGCCTGGCAGAGCAGGCCGCGGGCGGTGGCAGCGGTGGAGGCCGCGGGATCCGCGGGTGTGGCGCAAAGGCAGGGCCGAGCTGGTCGTGGGCGGTGGCGGAGAGTCCCTGTGATGTCTTAGTCTTTCAGACTTAGTGAAACACTTACCCTGAGCCAGGACAAGCAGCACCACAAATATTGGCCAGCTCAGTGCTGCCCCTCTACAGGTGACAGTAGGGGCATCCTTCCCTCGGTAGGCCTTTGCTCTTGGAGGTCTTAACCAGTGGAAGGCAGCACGGTACAGAACTGCCCCACCTTCTCAGACCTCCGCGGGTGTTAGTGTTTTATGAGGACAGAGTTTCTATTTTATAAGATGAAAAGAATTCTGCAGACAGATGGTGGGGGTGGTTGACAGCAATATGAATACACATCCCGCCGCTGACCTGAACTGGCTAAGATGATCTACTGTATGTTATGTGTACTTTAGCACAGTTAAAAGTAATTTTTAAAATAACAAACAAAATTACACCAGAGATAAGAGCAACAAAGGCAAGTCAAGGCTGCCTGGAGTAGGCTGAGTGTTGAAGGTTAAGCAAGTAAGCGAAGGCCGTCGGGGTCAATGGGTGCCTCTGTCGCTCCCCACCGCGAAGGTCATCAGCTTGCCCAGAGCTCTGGGCTCACTCAGGAGCCTGCTTCGCTCAGGTATAGGAACCACGTACAGAAGGAGGCAAAGGAGACTTCCACACAACATCCTGTAAGGATACCCCTGATACATGGCTTGCCCTTCAGGTTTTATTCTATTTCAAGGACTAAACCAGTGGCTGTTGAATGTTACTATACACAAGATGCATCAGAGGAGCTGTTTAAATTCCGATTCCTAGACCTTAATTTCCTACCATTCTGAATCAGTAGGTTTGGGTTCCACCCAATATGTATGTTAAATAATTTGCCCCTCCAAGTGCCTCTAAAGAAAACCACCTGGAGACCACACTTTTGTGAGATACTGGCCTGTATCCCTATGGATTTTATAAGCCTACAATTCCTTTATTATACATTTGCCATTCAATTTTAAGGTTAGGAACTGCAGCCATTTATTTTAGAATGGCCTCACCATCCATATATAATAAATAGCACAGATAATTTTATATATTCACACAATGCTTATATTTCAAGCTACTCTGCAGGCAAAGTTGCCCTCTACAACTTTCTGGGAAGCAAGAAAACATTAGAATGCCCACTCTATAAATGGTTAGATGAAGGCAGACACAAGGCAGCAATAAAACTCATCCAAAAGACAGGGGCTTGTCATGAACTGTGGCTCGGGACCACCCTGCTGTGCTCCAGACCACCAGTTCTTTCCACTCTAATTCCCTAGAACAGTGATCGGCAAACTCATTAGTCAACAGAGCCAAATATCAACAGTACAAAGATTGAAATTTCTTTTGAGAGCCGAAAACCAACTTCTGCGCGTGGGCCACGAAGTTTCAATCACACTGTATGTGAGCGCCCGCACGCCCGCATGTGGTATTTTGTGGAAGAGCCACACTCAAGTGACCAAAGAGCCGCAGGTGGCTCGTGAGCCGCAGTTTGCCAACCACTGCCCTAGAGGAAAGGCTGTCAAAGCCACTTACTTAGAGGCGTGCACAGGTACCGTTTACAGGTTTATTAGCCCAAGCTACTAAAATGTGTTCCCAGCAACTATGATTAGGGCAAAGCTGGCTTGTTCAGCACTCCTTCAACCTGAAGCCATTATTTTCCAATTCCCCTGCAAAGATGATCATCGTTGCCTGTGACTCCAAGGATGACTAAGGGAGAAATACTGCTCAGTCATAAAAGGAAGATTATGCTGTTCTTTGTGGTGTTACCACGAAGTACACTTAACTGAACCTTATTTATTTGACAATGTTAATGGGGTATTATTAAATAGCATGCTTGTTATTAACCCAAGTATGCCCCTTCCCTGTCAGGGCAGACAGCCCTCTGTGCTACTGAGTGGCATTGTCTCACTGAGCTGCAGATGGAGCTGATCATAAGGTGGAATGAAAACTCAGAGCTTGGAACCAAGAAGGCTCACTTAATAAGAATGGGCCCTTTTTGTGTGTTTGTTTTATCTGTATCTTTTACTTTTGCAGAATACCCATTAAACCAGATGTATTTACCTTCTTCTCTTTCTCAGACATCCAAAGACATTCATTGGCTTGACCTCCATTTTAGCCCTCAACATTTCTTACTCTTTTATTTGTGTCTTATTTCTTTGGTGAGTCAGAAAGCAACCTGTGAACCAAAAACTTTAACTTCCTCAGCTGAAAAATCTTTTTAAAAGAAAAGGTAGCCGAAACCGGTTTGGCTCAGTGGATAGAGCGTCGGTCTGCGGACTGAAAGGTCCCGGGTTCGATTCCGGCCAAGGGCATGTACATTGGTTGCAGGCACATCCCCAGTAGGGGGTGTGCAAGAGGCAGCTGGTCGATGTTTCTCTCTCATCGATGTTTCTAGCTCTCTATTCTCTCCCTTCCTCTCTGTAAAATATCAATAAAATATTTTAAAAAAAGAAAAGGTATATTAGGATATTGCTAGCCAAAGAAGAAGAAGAAGAACAACAACAACAACAGGATTTGGCATAGACTCTAACACAGGAGCAGCATGGCCAGTAGGAAAGAGAACACGTCCATTAGGAGCTTTGCAAGTGTTTTTATATGTCAAGTTGGGGGAGAAAGATGTAAGCCATTTGAAAGGATCCACATTCACGAATAGACAGGGAGGATGGGAGAAGATGAAAGGGGCTGGGGCTGGGATCTGCCCAGGGGAGTAGGAAAGCTCGAGTATTAACAAAACACAGAGGCTCCTGGGATCCCACAATGCCTGGCTATTGGTAATTCTAGGGAGTTACCAATAAATATGAACATTTTTTTATTTTGATGATCAGTGGGAGAGCAAGCAGGTCCATCGATTGATAAAGAAAGTTGACCTCTGTGGTTGCGGGCCTCTAAGTAGACATAGGAGCGGGTGCTGACCAGTGTCCTGCCCTCAGCAGCCTGGCCCGCCCCATGCCTGCAGAATCACGCCTGTGGCTTCTGTTGTGAAGCCACCCCATCTCAGATTTGGTCTTCCTCTTTCCCTGCAGCCTTCCATTCCCTGGCATTCGTGTCTTTTCCGGAGAGCCCTGCCTTCTCAGGATGTATCGAAGTAGGACAGTTCTGTCATTCTTGCCTCCAGCAACGGTTCATGCTTAATTTGCCCTAAGACCTACTACTGGTTGATCTTTCTGGCGGTGCAGGGCATCCACGGGGCTCTCCTGCAACCCCATATTTCAAATGAGTCCATGATTTTCCTGTCAGCTCCTTTCACTGTCCAGCCTTCCCCCCACCCAGGTGCGGTACTTGCAGGTGTAGTGCGTGGGAATATGAATTAAACTGACAGGGCCCCAAAGAGGCATTTAGGAGCGAGTCTTACCACATTGCCAGGAGATAAGGTTAGCGAGATGAAGTTGGTTCCCTGAGACCTGGTTTGCAGTCTATTCTGTTGCCCGAAGCTCATGTTTTGTGATGGTAATGAATCGGGAGTGCTGTGCAGGAATCTTGTCCAAGAGCTGGAGCTGGATTTGCTCCATTGCCAAGGCCAAAGCCCGGACAGGCCGGCGGGGCCGGGCCGCGGGTGCTAGCCTGCTGAGTCCGTAGGTGGCAGTGTGCTCGCGGCGGCGGCGGCGGGCGTGGCCATCCCGGCGCCGGGGCCCAGCCAGACCTGCAGACCCGCGGTCTCCGCCCGATCCAGGCGGCATTCAGCCCGCCGTGCCCGGGCCCCCTACGCCTTCGGCCTGCGGTGCTGGAACCCGGATTTGCACAGGCTCGTTTGCAGTGAAAGTGCGGCGTGGAGAAGCCTCGGCCGAGTTTGTCAACACCGTCGCTTACCCCTCGCTCTCAGAACCGATTTTTTTCGTTTGTTTTTACGTTAAAAGTAACTGATCCTGTGGTCAGCCAACCCTTTCTAGCTCCTGAGAAAAGCATTCTGCGGGGGATCTGCTTAGAGGAAGGGTGGTGTGGCTTTAAGGCCCGAATCAGGCTGATTCTTCCTCGGCGTGTTTGTCACGCTGCATTAAGGTTTTGCTCACCCCACCCCACCCCCACCTCCACCCCAACAAGTTGAAGCTAACGGTGATTTACACCCCCGGGCACTCCGCAAATTCTCTCCTGGCACCTCTGAAAAGAAGCTGCTTCAGAGGCCAGGCGTACCATTGTCCGACACATATTAGCGCATCCTTTGAAGACGGCAGAGGGTTGAGGTCCGAGGACTGTCAGCCAGTCTTAGGAGAAGAGCACGGACAATGGGGTCCTGGGCTCCAGTTCCCTCACTAGCATTTACGAGTATGAATGGCCCTACCTCCAGGGTGTAAGAGGGTTAGCAGTGCCATGCCCAGCCCGTTAGGAGCTGTTGCCAAAGAAAATAAAATTTAAAAACCAGTAGCACAGATAGTCTATCTTTATTTAAACTCTTTATCTTTTCCTCATTATTGATTTTTTGCATTAATTTTTATTTCGCTGCATTGAAATATTACGAATCTTGATTACTAAGTTGGGGTGGGTGTTTCAGGGGCAAAAGTGAGTTCCTCACTGACCTCATCCTAGTCAACGATGCTGAGGGTTAGGTAAAGTAACGCACAGGGTGGGGCAAAAGTAGGTTTACAGTGGTCGGTATGGAAAATGATATAATAATTACTAAATAATAAGAATAAACTCTGTGTCCCCCATGCTCACTACTGTAAACCTACTTTTACCCCACGCTGTGTGTAAACATACTGAGAACCCTATAGGCTTGCAACAGTTCTTGCCAAAGGGATGTGTGGAGAATCTGGGCCTGGGTTTGGGGGCTGGGGACCACGTGGACACACTGCAGGGGGCGGAACACTGCACTGGACCCTTTTGCACAATCTCCTGTTTAACACCTGCAACAACTCTGAGCTCGGCGCTAATTTCCCATCATCATCGCTGTACTCAAAAGTGCACAACTGAGTGTTTGTAGGAAAATGACGCTCCTGGTCCTCGGAGGGCATGGTTTTGCAGGCCCCATATCTATAATGCGTCTGCTCTGAGCCATTTGATATCTTCCCTGGCTGCTTCTCCCCCCTTCCCGCCCCCCCCCCCGCCGCCCCCCCCCCCCCCACCACACACTGTGGCGCAGCCACTGTGGTGAGGCAGCACGCAGCTTGGCGTGCAGGAAGTAGGGGCAGGTAGCACAGGGTGTTCCTCAGGGGCAGCCAGAGGACCCCTGTGTTGGGGTGGGAAGAGGAGCCCATTTCAGGTGCTGTGTTAGCACATTTGTGAGCCATATGCTTTCAAAAATTGGTCACCCGCTGTCTTAGGGGTAAGAAGAGAGGGTGAGATGGGGGGGGGGGAGATTCATCATCGGTGATATAGACTCACTGAAGTTCTTTACAATTGTTTTCTTTTGGGAAAATAAAATACTACTATTAAGGTTCAACTCCTAAAAAGAATAACGCCAGCATTATTTCTAATCTTGAAAAAATTTGGAGTACAATAGTTAAAAATATAACTCCTCTATATGTCTTAGACATAAGCTATGTCTGCTGCACAGAACTGGTCTTAAAGTGGAATGAAATCGAGTGGAGTGCATGGTGTGCTTGCTTTGCTTCCAACCGTTTTAATTGAATTCGACTAGTGGGTTGGTAAGGACCTATTTAAAACAACTTCCACTTCAACTGTTCATACCATCTTCTCCTCCCATTCTTGTTTCTTTATTCTCTACTAGAGGCCTGGTGCACAAAATTCATGCATGGGGGGGGGTCCCCCCTCAGCCCATCCTGCCCCCTCTCCAATCCAGGACCCCCTGGGGAATGTCTGACTGACGGTTTAGGCCCGATCCCAGGGAGTCGGACATCCCTCTCACAATCCGGGACGGCTGGCTCCTAGCTGCCCCACCTGTTGGTCTGGTCACCCCCAACTACCCCCACCCCTTGCCAGCCTGGTCACCCCTCACTGCCCTCCTCTGCTGGCCTGGTCGCCTCTCACTGCCCCCTCGCAGGCCTGGTCGCCCCATGCAGTCTGCTGTTCAGTCGTTTGGTCGTCCCTCACTAACCCCCCTGCCGGCCTTGTCGCCCCACAAAGTTTGCTGTTCGGGTCGTTACTGTGAGGGCACCCTGACCAATCTGCATATTACCCTTTTATTAGTATAGATGACTCTCCTCTGGGAAAAGGGAATCACTGAGTTCTCCTGTGCCAGGGCCCGTGTTAGGGACTTCCCATGTTGTATCTAATTTAATGCTAAAATGGTGCATTAGCATTAAATTAGGTCTAGGTTCACACTAGACCTTCAAATCATCATTTTAAGGGTGAAGACAACAAACAGCTCAAGTTCACCCAGAATCTAATGGTTACACCAGGGCTTACCCAGCCTTCTGGTGCTAACTCTTCTTCCTAGCCTCTCACACAATCACCATCTTAAATTCTGACTTCAATTCTGCCACGGCCCCATAACTGGATTCGTAGATAATGGGTGTTCTGCAAAATGTGGTGACCTTGAATTTGCCACTCCCCGCTGCTTATTATTTTACTAGTCCTCATTTTATTGAATGACGGGTAAGAGGAGAACATTCATTCTTGAGGTAAGTGCCCTCTCTGTAATTATTAAATGAGAATGAATAGAGGTCCGGGTCCCTCAGAGCCCTGGTGTGCGATGTGGTCACCCCCTCCTCAGAGCTGCTCCCGAGCCAGAGGAAATGTTCTGGTCCTGCTGATGGCAAGTGATTATCCAGGGACTGAGCACACAACGCCCAGGGCAAAACTTCACAGTTCACAGGGCGGTTTTCACAAGAGCTCTGTGCACCTTGGTGAAGAAAAAGACCATGAGTGTGTAGGAGGGAGAATGATATAATTTATTCTCTCGTTTTAGCCTGGAATGAACAACCTTAGCGACATCACTTCTCTTTCCCTCAGTTAAAGTGTCAAGATATTAATGACAGTTTTTCTGTGTAGGGTGGGAGAGACACAAAAGGGAAAAACAGTGTGTGACTTCCCCAGAGCAGAAGAGGTGAGAGAGATTGCAAAATTCCAGCCTCCCTTTCCTCCGTTGTGACAGAGCCACAGATTTCACTTCCCAGCCTTTCTTGCAGGGCCCATGTGCCTAAGAAGTACTGTGTGGGACTTGGGAAAGTCTTTTTATTTGTACTTATTCATTTTAGAAAAGTCCTTTTATTTTTTAAGAAAAAAAAATAGATGCTCTTTCCTTCTCCCCACTCCTCCATCTCGCTGCCGGAAAGGGATGTGGTGACCGGGGCACTAGGAACCAGCATGGACACGAGGCCACCCAGGGGAGGACCTGGAAGTTGGCACGGGTCTTGGATGGCTCTGTGGAGCTAATCACATGAGTCCTGGAATGCCTCACTCTAACCTTTCACACGAGTAAGAAATGGAATTTTAGCCGAAACCGGTTTGGCTCAGTGGATAGAGCATCAGCCTGCGGACTGAAGGGTCCCAGGTTCGATTCTGGTCAAGGGCATGTACCTTGGCTGCGGGCACATCCCCAGTGGGGGGTGTGCAAGAGGCAGCTGGTCGATGTTTCTCTCTCATCGACGTTTCTAGCTCTCTATCTCTCTTCCTTCCTCTCTGTAAAAATCAATAAAATATTTTTTAAAAAAGAAATGGAATTTTATTTTATCCAAGTCTACATTGAGGGAGGGGGGGTGTGTGGGGAAGTGGGTTTCTGCTTTATGCAGATAAACCTAGTCCTGACTGATAGAGAATTTATGTTGAAACAACATAATCCTATTTTACTGGGAGCTTGTTTTGCTCAATGCATAGGAAGAGATCGTGGCCAGAGGAGAAGAGTTGTGTCATGAGTCACATCTCTCCTGCATTATTAAAATGCCACGTTCATTCCAGAGGCCGGAGCAATTGACTGCTAAATGCATACCAATTGTGCATTATTAATGGGCCACGCCCAGGAGAAACTCTGTCCTGGGAAATCCCGCCCTTCTTGTTTCCTGGTAACTTAGTGAACCAAGTGAGGGTGTCAGCAACGTTTCAGAAGCCCCGCCCCCACGGCCTCCCCTGCACTGCAGGAGAGAAGTGTGATAATCAGCTGTCACCAGCCCTGGTGAGAGGATTGAGTGACATTAACACATGTCAAGCTTTCATGTCCTCACTCTCTCTTAAACTTTAAACCAGCCTGGCAGTAGGTCCAGTTGTCCTCAGTTTATGTGTGTGTGACCTGAAATGCACGGAGATGAATCATCTGACCCTTAGATGCACAATCAGTAAACACTTGGAATACTGCTCAGTAAATGTATGTTGACTGAGTAGATAAAAGCCCATGCTCTGTTCACTACCATGCAGAGAGTAAATGTAAATGATAGATGTCCAGGCAAAAAGCTGCCATATAACATCCTCCTTTCTAAACATCTTTGGAATGAATTAATGAGAATGAATGTGGGTATTTCTCCGGAGCCAAAATTGGATGAGAAGATTTATCTGCTCTGGACTTCACACATGTATCAACCACTCCACTGACCAACCTTCTAGATTCCACTACTGCTTCCCACGCTCTTCCTGTGCTTGACCGTGGGCTCACCATGGTGCCAGGCCCCCGGGGAAAGCAAAAGCATGAGACACACCCTTTTGCCCTCATGGGTTTGCTGGCAAGAACAAAGTCTCAACCAGTGAACACTGGCTTTTAGACACAATTTCACTGTGAGATGTGTGTCCTTAAGCAAATCACACAATCACTGGGCCTCGAGTGACTAATCCATAAATAAGGCTTTTATGCAACAAACACAGGGGCTTGGCACTGTGTATGGAGGATGCAGAGAGAAAAGATGCAGTACCTATCTTTAAGGATCTGAGCCCTATAAATGAATTCATAGGTAAACATAATATAACCGGAGGCCCTTTGCACGAAGATTAGTGCAAGAATAGGCCTTCCTTCCCCTGGTTTCACTCCCGGCTGCCTGGGAGCCTGCAAGTCCTCACTCCTAGCGGAGCACCACTCCTATAGCTCCCTCCGTGCCCTGCCCTCCCCCTCATAGCAGGCGTCCTGCTCTGCCGGGCTGATCCATGTCCATGTATGCAAATTAATCTGGCATCTTTGCTGGGTTAATTTGCATACTAATTCCTTATTGGCTTGTGGGCATCGTGGGGGTACAGTCAATTTGCATATTTCTCTTTTATTAGTGTAGATGGTGTGATTAATGAATGACATGTTGTCCTTTTCCTGAAGTCCCTAATTTGGGGTACATGGAAGTCCTGCAGCCCGACTCAGAGGTATGAGTGCAAGTGCTTTTCTCCATTTCCCCCCCCCCCCCCCCCAGGCAGCACCATCCTACTGGACTGCCAGTCATCCTGGGATTTATGAATCTTCTGGTGTTGCAGGTAGTGTCCTTGCAAGCACCCTAATGCTCGTGGCACTTGATGGTGCTCTCAGAGTGGCTCTTCCCCTGCTCTGGCATTCCTGCCAGTACTTGAGTTCCTCTCCTGGTATCGTTTCCCAAAACCACCAGGGTTTCTACCCATGGCCCAGTCAGTCCTCACTCCCCAAAGGCCCAAATTGACTTCTGTTTTGAAAATGATAGGTTTCCCTATCCTTGGGACAAAATCCAAACCCTCAGTAACACAAAATGGAGAATCCAGATTTTAGAAACAGATGGTCTTCTTTCCCGATGAGGGAGAGAAAACTATTTTACTCAGGTTAGAATGGTGCCAATAAAGCATTGCCACTCGGGAGAGCATTCCAACTAAGTGTTCAGGACTGTGAGTTATCCCAGACAATCAGCACCCTCTAACCACTTTTTAACATTTCTAGCACTGTGTGCCATGTACTGCGCTAAATACTTTACAGCTAAACACTGTAATCCTCCCTCTAGCAAGCCTACAATAGAATCTACTATCAGCTGCATTTTACAAATGAGAAAACAGAGGCACCGAGAGTCATGTAACTTTCCCGAGGTTAAATTGAGTTGAGTCCAGCTCTTCTCACTCCAGGGCCCACACCTCTAACCAAGGTTTCAGGTTTAGACTATGACCCTTCTAGCTATGGCTTTGAGGATCCCACCAGATATCTCCCTTTGTTTACAATATCCTCCTGTCACCTCTTAGTCTAATCAGGTCCTGCTTACCCCTGGGCCTCAGGTTGCATTAGTCAGCTACTGCTGCTGTAACAGAATACCTCAGACTGGGGTGGGTTAAACAAAGAAATTTATGTTCTCACAGTGCTGGAGGCTTGAAGTCCAAGATCAAAGTGTGGGCAGGTTTGCTTTCTCCTGAGGTCTCCCTCCTTGTCTCCCAGAGAGCCACCTCCTCTGTGTCTTCACATGGCCTTTCTTCTGTTGCACATCCCTGATGTCTCCTCTGTGTGGTCAAAGTCCCTCTTGTTGTAAGGACACAAGTTGGATTGAATTAGGGTCCACCCTAATGCCTCTTTAAAGGCCTTATCTCCAAATACAGTCACATCTTGAGGTTCAGGGGGTTAGGGCTTTGACACATGAATTTGGGGTGGAGGGAACACAATCTATCCCATACAGAGATTAAATGTCATTTCCCAAGATAGGTCTTCTGTGAGCTCCTGGGTAAGTTAGTTCCTCCTATTAAACGCTCCCACAGTGCCCTCTACATATTCCTGCTAGCAGTCGAACTACTATAATAAATTTCTTAAATGATTATTTGTTCGGTATCTATTTTCCCCAAGAGATGTAAGTTCCAGCAGAGAAGGGACCATGTCTGTCTTGTCCTCTCTGTGTCCCCAGTACCTGGCCCCTGGTGGGTAAGTCTTAGTCTGTCCAGGCTGCTATAACAGAAAAACCACAGACTAAGTTTCATGAACAATAGACATTTCTCACCATGCTAGAGGCCCAAAGCCCAAGATTGTGGTTCTTGTTAAGGGCTATCTTTCTGATTTTCAGTGACAGCCTTCCTACTGTATCCTCCCACGGTAAAGGCTCTCTCCCATGTCACTTCTTATAAGGACACTAATTCTATTCATGGAGGCTCCACCTTAATCATTCCATCTAAATGTCATTACCACCAAATATCATCATATTGGGGATTAGGGATTCAACTTGTGGGGCAGGAGACAAAACGTTTCATCCATCGCATGCGCTCAATAAAGACGTTTTAAATACAGTGTGATGCTGGCCAGTGTGGCTCAGTGGTTCTGTGTTGACCTATGAACCAGGAGGTCATAGTTGATTCCTGGTCAGGGCACATACCCAGGTTGTGGGCTCACTCCCCAGTGGGGGATATGCAGAAGGGGTCAAGCAGTAATTCTCTTTCATCGTTGATGTTTCTATCTCTCTCTTCCTCTCCCTTTCTCTCTGAAATCAATTTAAAAAAAATTTAAATCAAGTACAGTGTGGAATAAGATGAATCCTTTTTTCATTGTAAACCATCATAAAACTTCTAGCTTTTATTTGGATCTTTTGAAAAATAAAAGAATATTAGAGCTAGATGATCCTGGGAATTATTTCATTTCTTACAATAATGAACCATTGCCAGCAAAAAAATCCTTAGGAAAACTGACACCCTTGTGGGCAGAGACTTTGCTTAGCTTTCCTTTTCTTCTAAAGCAGTGCTGGAATCAGCTCACACTGGCTCCTGGGAGCTGATTTTTATATCTTCAGGAATTTTTCAGGTCAACTGTCAAACATAGCCATTATTAAAACTTAAATTTTATAAACTTGTAGTTCAATAACTGGAATTAAAAGCAAGGGAAATACTAAAAATTCACCACTTCCTAGTTATTTTACTGTATTTGTTAAGGGCTGAATTGTGTCCACTCCCACGCTCATGTGTTCAGTCCTACCACCTCAGAATGTGTCTGTATTTGGAGATGGAATCTTTAAAGAGGTGAGTTAAAAATTGGTATTTCCGCAGAAACCGGTTATCTGCAGACTGAAAGGTCCCGGGTTCGATTCCAGTCAAGGGCATGTACATTGGTTGCGGGCACATCTCCGGTAGGGGGTGTGCAAGAGATGGCTGGTTGATGTTTCTCTCTCATTGATGTTTCTAGCTCTCTATCTCTCTCCCTTCCTCTCTGTGAAATATCAATAAAATATATATTTTTAAAAACTGGCCCTTATCCAATCTGACAGCTGTCCTTGAGGAAACCTGGACACACAGAGACACCAGGGATGCATAGCTGCACCGAAAAACAGGACAACCATGTGAAGAGGCAGCAAGAGGGTGGCCACCTGAAGGCCCAGGAGAGAGACCCCGGAGGAGACCACCCTGTGACACCTTCACCTTGGGCTCCTCACTTCCAAAACTGCAAGAAAATAAATGATTGTTTTGTAAGCCTCACAGTCTATGGTATTTTATTATGGCAGCCCAAGCAAACTAACACATTATATTATTTCTATAATCTTCCCCCACCCCCACCCTCTCCACTTAAAGGTACATTGTTGAACAGTTCAAGTGTAAAATCCATTACCTGCCGTTATTACATCAATATTAAAAAATACACATTGTTGCCAAAACCGGTTTAGCTCAGTGGATAGAGCATCAGCCTGGGGAGTGAAAGGTCCCAGGTTCGATTCCAGTCAAGGACATGCACCTTGGTTGGGGGCACATCCCCAGTAGGGGGTGTGCAGGAGGCAGCTGATGGATGTTTCTCTCTCATTGATGTTCCTAACTTTCTATCCTTCTCCCTTCCTCTCTGTAAAAAATCAATAATATATATATATATATATATATATATATATATATATATATATATATATATATTTTAAATACACATTGTTAACAAAAAGTTTAATATTCAGCCCTAGCTGTTTTTGCTCAGTGGATAGAGTGTTGGCCTGTGTACTGAAAGGTCTCAGGTTTGATTCCGGTCAAGGGCACATGCCTGGGTCGTGGGCTCAATCGCCAGTGGGGGACTTTGCAGGAGGCAGCTGATCCATGACTCTCTCATCATGGATGTTTCTATCTCTCTCTCCCTCTTCCTTCCTCTCTGAAATCAATAAAAATATATTAAAACAAAAAGTTTAATATTCAAAAAATAAAAATGAAAAAGGGCATGATTTACAAATGCATAAAATGCATGCCCACTTTTACAATGATAGCTACCGGAAGAATGAGACCTCTTAAAATGCCACTTCCATTTCCACTGCCTCTTTCCTGGTTGTTGGTAATAGCAGGAGTCTAATGAGAGCTTCTGAGGTCAAAGTCGCATTCCTCTCAGCCTCCCTGCTGGCCTGTAGCTGATAACGCAAATGTGACGAATCTTCAGCGGTAGCTTTGATGCTTTTTCCTTCTTTCACTTCTGGGTAGTAAACTGTGGCAGGCCACCCACTTCCACCCCACCAACCATTGCCATCACCTTTTCTAGAAGGTCTTTGTTGTCACTGCAACCCAGGAAGAGGCGGGTGGCCCAGGCCATGGAGAGGGACAGCCACTAGTCCAGGCGGCCCCCACTGTCAGGCGGGTGGGGGCAGGGGCAGGTAGTGTAGGGTGACTTCCACTCGGCCTTCCTTGCTTCTCGCTAGCCAAGTAGGAGTAGAATTGTTCCACAAAGACGGTCACCTGTACCCTGCCCCCCTAAACCAGCTCCAGACCCACCCGCCGTCTTCCCCAGTTTCTATAATTTTAAGATTATTGACTCCTACTGTACTGTCTGGTGGAAATACTCTGGGCTGGGTGCTGTGCTATTGCTTGTGGCATCACATTGGTAGCTTGAAACCCACCATTGTGGGAAAGTTTACACCACAGACATTGGCAAACATTATAAACCAGAGCTCCTGACCCTCTGAGAGCCCGTGTGACATGCGTAGCAGCACACCACAATTTTTTAAATATATTTTATTGATATTTTACAGAGAAGAAAGGAGAGAGATAGAGAGCTAGAAACGTCGATGAGAGAGAAACATCAACCAGCTGCCTCCTGCACACCACTTACCGGGGATGTGCCCGCAACCAAGGTACATGCCCTTGACTGGAATCGAACCCGGGACCTTTCAGTCTGCAGACTGATGCTCTACCACTGAGCCAAACCAGTTTCGGCAGCACACCACTACTTTTATGGCCCAAGAAAAAGATGGTGGGAAGGAGGGCTGAATAGAGAAATGTAAGAATGGTTTTGACTTTTTATTTTCATTTACTCATTCCCTTCAACAGTCTCTGCTAGTATCCTTCCCAATATCCATCTCTACGTCTTCCTTACCAGTATTACCTTGACTTCATTAAAGAAAATATCACCCTCAACTAAAAGCATTTGCCTTCCCAAATGCTCCAGCAGCTGAGAGGGTTCTCCTCTCTAAGTGCTTTATCTGCACACTCGCAGCATGAACCTGAAAACCACTGACTCTAGGTGTAGCATACAAGCCCCCGGGGTGGAGAAGGCATTCCAAAACTCCACACGTGAACCATGCTCTGAATATTCACAGGTCATCTTAGCCAAGTGTCCAATCTCAGTTTTCAAGAACTGGAAAAACTATAAAAGCCAAAAACTTTTAAATGAAAGATGAGATAGAAGTTGGAATTTGTATTTACTTAAAGGAGATAAGTTTCTCATGCCTCCTATGCAACTATAAAGCCAAGACAAACATACACATTAAGTCCAAACCAGATACAAAACCAATAATATTTAAATTAACATTACCTATAAATAATAAAAGGGCAATATGCTAATTAGACCGAACATCCTTCTGGATGACCTTCTGAATGAAGCCACAGCAGCGGGGAGCAAGCTCCTTGCACAAATTTTGTGCATCGGGCCTCTAGTTAATGTAATATGCTACACCATGTTTTGCTAAATTTACTCAGCTGTTGCTAAATAAGTTAACACTCTTATTTAAAAACAAGACCCTGTAGGCTGAGGTCCAGCTCTTTAGCTCGTTGAGATTTTCGTAATAGTAAGGCACAGCACCCCCATTTGCATAGGATGTTGTACAAAATGGCACTCCAAATTGCAAAGCTTTGTTTGCTAGCTCAGATAATCCAACCCCATGCTAAACCAAAACTCTGCCAGCGGGCAATCTTCAATGCCAATTCCGTGCGGTGTCATTTGATGTCTGCAAAGCTGTTTTGTTCACTTGAACATGAAGTGAACACTGCAGCTTTATTGAAATCTCTGCTTCATAAGTCTCTAATCCAATTATTATTGGAATTGGTTACAGAAAATTCCTTCATGGCACATGCAGCCCTGCACTTAGAGCTAATGAACTGTTGCCAGGCGAGTATGTCCAACAGCGGGCTCCACACAGAACATCTAATCGCTCTGCCAGGACAAGACTGATGTCCTGGCCCACAGCTTCTGGAGGACACAGTGGTGGTTTGAGTCACTCCCTACTTTCTCTTTTTGAACTCCTGAAGACCCTGTAATTTATATGGACAGTATTTGAGGCAGTATATTGTAAATGGTTGGGATTGTACTTTACAGTTAGAGTGCCTGAATTCCAATCTTAGCTTCACATGGTACTCACTGTGTGCTCTTTAGCAAGTTACTTAACCTCCCTTTGCCTCAACCTTCTCATCTAAAATACTAAGAGCAGTGCCAAAACGGGTTTGGCTCAGTGGATAGAGCGTTGGCTTACAGACTGAAAGGTCCCAGGTTCAATTCCGGTCAAGGGCATGTACCTTGGTTGCGGGCACATCCCCAGTAGGGGGTGTGCAAGAGGCAGCTGTTGGATGATTCTCATCGATCTTTCTAACTCTATCCCTTTCTCTTCCTCTCTGTGAAAAATCGATAATATATATATTTTTTAAAAGTAAAATACTAAGAGCGTAATTTTCATAAAGTTGCTGCAAGGATTACATGAGAGGATATAACTAGGATGTGCTCAGTAACGCTGCTGTTGTTTTTGTTGTGAGTGTTCAGTTTCACTTGATATGAATTCAGTCTTAAACACAAATCCAAATGTGGACATTTCTGATGATGGAAATTGAGCCACCGGCACCTTCTTGAAGCCTTCCCTTAAATACTCACTTCCGTGTTGCAGACAGTTAACCACTGTCCTCTGAGCCCAACTGCGTTCTGTGCAGCCTCCCGTCATTGAATACGTAAATGTCATTTTACCTTCCTAAGTTGGTCTCCATCACCATAGGTTCCCACGGTCAGAGATGAATCCTGACCAGTGCTTGTATTCCAGTGTCTGACACATTGCCTAGGATAGAGTTGCCCTGGGAAAATTCTGAAAGAGAGCAGAGGGAGGAGGAGGATGAAAGGGGAAGAGGAAAGAGGAAGAGAAAAGAGGTGGGGATGGGAAGAGGAGGAAAAGGAGGAGGAAGAAAAAGGAGGAGGAAGGAGGAAGAAGAGCAGCAGAAGAAGGAGGAGGAGGAACTCCTACACCTCCAGCCTTTCCAGGGAGATTTATATTTTGAAGGGAATTCAAACCTTGTAAATAAGTCACTGATTGTGGCCTAGTTAGTAGCTGTACCTGCAGGGTGGAGTGGGCACAGCACAGGAGGTATGCTGATGCCCCTGGCCTTGTCTCCCAAGAGCTAATGACTCTCTACTCTTCCAAACTCATTCTCAGGTGGGGAACTTGCACCAAGTAACAGGAGACTGTGTGGGGCACAGAGGGACTTTGAAAGCAGAGTCACCACCTGCCCAGCCTGAGGCTGGTCCTGGGTGAGTGCCAGCCCTCCGCTACTAAGACCTCACAGCCACATCTGGGGCCACACCTTACCATCCTCATCCAAGGCACCCTGGAAGCATCCATGGAGATTTTTGTCTTGTTACTTCTGATTGCTCCTAATCTGTTTAAAGTTAGCTAATAATAATCATGTTAATGGTTTTCCAGTCATAAAGCCAAACAATCGAATGAACTATTTGCCCAATGTTTTAATGAGAGAATGTGCACGTGACCATGCAGCTTGGTGCCAGTTACATTCCTATTTATATGGAGACCGGGGACAATTAGAACATTTATCTCACTTAGTCACTAGTCACCCTTTCCCCCAACTTTGCCCTCCCTCTTCCCAAAAGAAATGAAAAAACGTTTTCATTATGAACTGCTATCTGTTGGTGAAAGCAGCTATTTTTAAAAAATGATGTCATAGCGTCTAGAATGCTACATTGTTCTGCTTTCAGAAAACACTCAATGGATCTTTAGTTCTAGCTGTTTCCACATGTTAAGTGAACACTAAGTAGCCTCCCCTTCTCATCTCATATCTTCTTTTAATTATTTTCAGAAGTCATTTGATGCCTAGGTTACTACTATAAAATATAAGTTAGTATTTTTCCCTATCCTTCCAATAATATATGTTTTCATATATTATATATGCATATACCCATCTCACTTCTTTATATACTTCGAATTACCATCTTTATAACTCCAACTCAGAAGAATATTCCTGTTATGTAAGCATATACATGTATATTTAAGAAATATTTGCTTGTTCTGCAAAACCTCTATTCTATAAGTCTCAAACACTGAATTGTTTTCTACAAGATCTTTCAAGAAATTTGTAAAAGTTCTTATTTACAAAAAAAATAAAAAATAACCTCTTCAATGAAGAAGAAGGAGGAGGAGGAAGATGAGGAGGAGGAAGATGAGGAGAAGGAGGAGAAAGAAGAGGAAGTGAAGGAAGGGGATGTGAAGGAGGGGGAGGAGGAGGATACAGCACTAATGTTTATTATTTCCCTGTATAAAATTGGAAAACTGCTTTTAAACATCTGTTTTTTTGCTATATTCTTTCAAACAACAAGAAAATAAATAGCTTTTGCAAGAATAATGTTTTGCATGAGAAAAATAAACTTCAAGCTTAATCTTAGCTGAGAAAATAATCTTAGTGTGTTGAACGAGTGTGACCCACATGGCATGTTTAACATGCAGAAACTCTGTGTTAGTGAGACTCCAGTAATGCGCCTATTATAGGCATGAAGTACTGGTAAATTGAATTAGTGCTGGGACAGGGATGCAGGGATATCCTAGGAAACTCACAAGCCAGACCATTAGCCTGACCTGTATCCTCTCCAGTGAACTTCAGTGTTGATTTACCACCACACTTCTTACCCCAAGCCCACCATCCTTCCAACTACACACATACCTACATTCCCGTTCTTCCAAAACCATTTACTGTACCTTGTGCATTATACCCTGCCATTAACATAATTTCCTATATGTATACTCTTATCCTCTTACTTGAGTGGATTCCCAGCTCTTGGCTTTAAGGAAAACTTAGCTGCTTCCAAATCTCTCCTAAGTGCTGTGCTCATCCTGCCACACCCCAAGGACCCAGAATCCAGAGAGAATGGGGTCCTCCTCACTAGCTTCTGTAGCTCTCAAATCATTATTCCCTCACTTTGGCCTAAAAATTCCTGCCCGTGCCACCAACCCCCACTCACTGACATCATCTACCCACATCGCAGTTATTCCTGTTCATTCAAGACCTGGCCTGTGACTCACAGTCTCTCTGTAAGCTGAGTTCTGCCTTTATTTGGATAACTTCATTACATATTCAGATAACTTGGCCGACATCTGTTTCTTGGGCTCCTCAGCTTCAGTGTGCATCACTTCTAGTCCACTTCAGACATCCATTTGCCAGGAACCCACAACTGTTCAAGCTCTGAAATCTGGAATTCAAACATTCTACTCTCCTTTCTCATTCTCCCATTTTCAGTCCCTGTGCTATTATCTATTGTCACAAAACCAATTACCCCAAAACTTGGCTGCTTAAGACAATCTATAATAATAAAAACATAATATGTTAATTAGACTGGATGTCCTTCTGGGCGTCCTTCCAGATGACCTTCTGGATGAAGCCGGGGCTGTGAGGAAAGCCCAGGTCCCGGGTGCCAGAGGGAAGCTGGAGCCAGCAGCCAGGAGAAGGAAGGCCTACTCTTGCACAAATTTCATGCATCAGGCCTCTATCAAAAATGTATTAATTTACACAGTTTCTTATGTCAGAAATCCAAGAGCAGTTTAGCTGGGTGGTTTTGGCTCAAAGTCTCTCAGCAGGTTGCAGCCAAGATGTCCCCACAAAGCTAAAGGATCTTCTTCCTTCCTAGATAGCTCATTTATACCCTGGGCAAGTTCATGAGGGTTGTTGCAGGAGCCGGAGATCCTTACCAAGTGGCCCTCTCCATTTGGACTCTCCAACATCCTCAAAACATGGCAACTAAGCTGAAACCGGTTTGGCTCAGTGGATAGAGCGTTGGTCTGCAGACTGAAAGGTCCCAGGTTCGATTCCGGTCAAGGGCATGTACATTGGTTGCGGGCACATCCTCGGTAGGGGGTGTGCAAGAGGCAGCTGGTCGATGTTTCTCTCTCATTGACATTTCTAGCTCTCTATCTCTCTCCCTTCCTCTCTGTAAAATATCAATAAAATACATTTTAAAAAAACAAAACAAAAAAACAAAAAAACATGGCAACTAAGTTCCCCCAAGCAAGCCATCCAAGAGAGAGGTGCCTTTTATAATGTGACTAGAAGTCTGATGCACGAAGATTCATACAAGAATGGGCCTTCTTTTACCTAGCTGCTGGCACTGCCTTTCTACTCCAGCCCTGGAGCCTCCTCTTTCCGCTCCGGCCCCACTTCCCACACTGTCCAGAGGCCCTGAGCAGCTGGGGTGGTGCAGAACACCTGCATCATCATCATGGAGACAATGGAAGCATCCCACCCCACCCCTGGCTGCTCAGCACCTGTGTATGCAAATTAACCCACCGTCTTTGTTGGGTTAATTTGCATACTCACTCCTGATAGGCTGGTGGCATCACGAAGATGGGGTCAATTTGCATATTTCTCTTTTATTAGTGTAGACTAGGGGTCTAGTGCATGAATTCATGCACCTTAAAAGGAACTGTGGGGCCTTAACCGGTTTGGCTCAGTGGATAGAGCATCAGCCTGTGGACTCAAGGGTTCCAGGTTCGATTCCAATCAAGGGCATGTACCTTGGTTGCGGGCACAACCCCAGTAGAGGGTGTGCAGAAGGCAGCTGATAGATGTTTCTCTCTCATCGATGTTTCTAACTATCTCTCCCTCTTTCTTCCTTTTTTTATATATATAAAAAAATATTTTTTTTAAAGAAAGGAACTGTGGGCCACGCCCCCCCACCCCTCCCACCACAGCCCCAGTCCCCTGTCTGCCCGCAGATCTGCTCCTGCTGCTGCCGCTTCCATGTGCTAACTGCGTAGAGCAATTAGGACTGGCTCCAGCAGTGGATGTGAGCGGGGCCAGCACCATCAGCAGGTGTGAGCAGTGGCTGCTGCCCCAATCGCCGCTCAGGAGCAAGGGAAGGTGGAGAAGCTGATGGCTCTGAGGAATCAGGACTGGCGCCAGGTGCCAGCAGCAGGTATGAGCAGGGCTGGCGCCAGCAGCAGGTGCAAAATCCCAGCAGGGACCTAGAAAGAACTCTCCAAAAATTCATCTGGGCCAAAGCCAGTTTGGCTCAGTGGTAGAGCGTCAGTCTGCGGACTGAAAGGTCCCGGGTTCGATTCCGGTCAAGGGCATGTACATTGGTTTTGGGCACATCCCCGGTGGGGGATGTGCAGGAGGCAGCTGGTCAATGTTTCTCTCTCATTGACGTTTCTAGCTCTCTATCCCTCTATCTTCCTCTCTGTAAAAAATCAATAAAATATATATTTTTTTAAAAAATTCATCTGGAACAAAAAAAAAAAAAAGACCCCAAATAGCCACAGAAATCCTGAGAAAGAAGAGTAAAGTAGGAGGGATCTCAATACCAGGTTTCAAGCTATGTTACAAAGCCACCATTCTCAAAACAGCCTGGTATTGGCACAAGAACAGACATATAGATCAATGAAATAGAATAAAAAATCCAGATATCAACCCAAATCACTATGCTCAATTAATATTTGACAAAGGAGGCATGAACATACAATGGAGTCAAGACAGTCTCTTTAATAAATGATGTTGGGAAAATTGGACAAATACATGCAAAAGAATGAAACTAGATCACCAACTTACATCATACACAGAAATAAACTCAAAATGGATCCAGGACTTAAACATAAGACGAGAAACCATAAAAATACTAGAGGCATCCACAGGCAGCAAAATCTCAGATATATGCCAAAAGAACTTCTTCATTGATACTGCCCCTAGGGCAGGGGTGGGTAAACTTTTTGACTTGAGGGCCACAATGGGCCCTTAAACTGGACCGGAGGGCCGGAACAAAAGCAACTTGACCATTCTGGCATTCTCATCTTGGGCTGCTGGTGAAGGAGCAGAGGGGAGAGCAAGAGAACCCTCTGCTCTTTCGGCTCCGTGGGCCAGATAGAACAGCCGAACGGGCCAGATCCAGCCCTCGGGCCATAGTTTGCCTAAACAAATGGGACTACATCAAAATAAAAAGCTTTTTTACAGCAAAAGAAACCATCAACAAAACAAGAAAGCCCACTGTATGGGAGAACATATTTGCAAATGTTATCACTGATAAAGGTTTAATCTCCAACATCTACAGACAGCTTATACAACTTAATAAAAGGAAGATAAATGATCCAATTAAAAAATGGTCAATGGACCTAAATAGAATGTTTTCAAAAGAAGACAGAAGGAAGGCCAAGAGGCACATGAAAACATGCTCAAAGTGACTAATTATCCGAGAGATGCAAATCAAAACAACAATGTGGTACCATCTCACACCTGTCAGAATGGCCAGCATCAACAAAACAACAAACGACAAATGTTGGCGAGGTTGCGGAGAAAAAGGAACCCTTGTGCACTGCTGGTAGGAATGCAGACTGGTACAACCACTGTGGAAAACAGTATGGAGTTTCCTCAAAAAACTGAAAATGGAACTCCCATTTGACCTAGTAATCCCACTTCTAAGAATATATCCCAAGAAACTAGAAACACCAATTATAAAGGATATATGCACCCCAATGTTCATAGCAGCAGAATTTACAATAGTTAGGATTTGGAAACAGCCCAGGTGCCCATCAGCAGATGATTGGATCAAAAAACCTTGGTACATCTACACAATGGAATACTATGCTGCCATAAAAAAGAAGGAATTCTTATCATTTGCAGCAACCTGGATGGAATTGGAGAACATCATGCTGAGTGAAATAAGCCAGTCAATGAACGAGAAACACCACATGACCTCACTAATTTATGGATAATAAAAAACATTATAAACTGATGAACCAAAAGATAGATATAGAGACATAAAGCAACAATTAGACTGTCAAATTACAGCGGGGAGGGTAGGGAGATCTTGGAGAAATAAGAGATCAACCGAAGGACTTGTATGCATGCATATAAGTGTAACCAATGGACACAAAAGTCTGGGGAGGGAGGGTATGTATGGGAGGTGGGGAGGGCGCAATGGTAAGAAATGTATATATATATATAATAATTTAATTTAAAAATATGCATTAAAAATAATTAATTAAAAATTTAAAAAGCCCGGCAAGACCATGGTGTACAGGAGCAAAGAATTTTTAGTAACTACCAGAGGCTCTCCCTGATGACAGCAACTGGCGCCCCACCTTGGTCTGGCACCCCACTCACTTGCTCCACCATCTCACTGCAGCCTATGCCCACCGTGTACTGCACTTTGCCGCCTGCTGCCAATACCCATCATGTTCTGTGCGGGCCCCCTGGTGGTCTGCACATGTCATAGAGACTGGTTATTCAGTTGTTTGGTTGTACTGCTGTTCTGTCTATTTGCACATTAGGCTTTTATATAGATAGATAATTTCTGCTTTTTTCCTATATTTTGATCCTTACCCATTGTCTTCAAACCTCCTTCAACATCATGAATCAGGTTCATTCCTGAAGATTTTGAATGGGGCCTCTCCTCCTCCTCCCCCTTCATCTAAATAACGCATAGCCCCTGTTCTTGCCCTTTCTCTCCAGATACAGTGGAAGACGTGAAGAAGTGTCTTATATAAGACCCAACCCTCCAAGTAATAGACACTCAAGCAATATGCCTTAAATAAATGACAAAAGGGACCTGAACTCTGAATCAGAACTCTCCCACATCTCAGAAACATTACTGCATTCCCACTCTCCTCTCTTTCCTGTATCTTCACCTTCCCCCCACTGGCTCATTCCCACCAGCATTCATACCTGCACAAATCCTCTCTGTTTTACAGGAATAGCCTCCCCTTATAGCCCCCATCCTCTTCAGGTGAACACTCTGTTAATCATCATGCTTATAATTTTTGAAAGAGTGACAGAGTGATCTACACTCACCCTTGTTCCTTGCTTTCTTTCATTTCTGGAACCCACTCAACATACTACTAAGATGGCTCTTGCCAAGGTCACTTCAGTAGTGTTGACACCATCTGCTCACCTCTTCATCTTCCTCAAGGTCCTCCCAGCATTGACACATATGGCCATACACCCCTAAAAAGGCTCCCTTCCCAATGTCTTCACATTTCCAACCACTGCTGTATTCAGGATCCTCTTCCACAAGCTTGTAAAAGTTGGAATTCCTCAGAGATTTTCCTATAGCCATCTTTTCTTCTTAACCTGCATAGCTTATCCACTTCCTTGACTCTAATCACCATATATAAACTGGTAAATTATAGGTCTATATTCCTAGCTTATATTTCTTTCCTGAGCTTCTGTCTTAGAACTTCAACTGCTGCTGGAGCAGCTCATGATGCCCATCAGACACATTGTCTTGGGTATCCCATTGCAACATGGAAGCAATATGCTAAGTGATTAAAGTGATTGAAGCAAGGGCTAGAAGGTTAGCTGGTAGGCAGAGAAAGGACAATGGGCCAACTAAAATACAGAAGATCACCAGGGTAGAAAGCCCCAGATACTTAGCAAAGGACTAAACGTAGAGTGGGACCTTGCCCCCAGGTTGACTTTTCCTCCCCCAAAATATAGCTGGTCATGTGGTTTGAATCCCCTGACCTTTCCTCCCTAGAGATAACATCTAGGTCTCATTGTATTTCAGCTCTAGGCCCAGAAGAGTGATAAAACCAGCCACAGCTGACCTCAGGACCAGCTGCACTGAATAATGACCTCCTGCCCTGGGCAACACTCCTGGAAAACTGATAAATATTCTATTGAGATATTCCCCCTGAGGCTTCCCTTAAAAACTCCACCCTTATAATCCTTATGACAGGTTGGGAAGAACCAAGATGGCAGTGTAGGTAAACACCAGTACTCACTGCCTCCCACAACCATACAAAATGACAACTAAAATACAGAACAACCATCACTGAGAACCACCTATAATCTTGTTGAATGGAAGTCCTACAACCACAACAGTAAAGAAGAAAGTACACTGAAACTATTAGAAGGGAAGTAGGGGCAAAACTGGCTGATCTGACGCCCACATGAGGTGCTTTTTTATTTTGTTTACTTTGTTTTTTGGTGTGCGTTTTTAATTGGGAGAGATATTGCCACTGTAGAGGCCACTCATGAGGAACTAGGGGTCCAAGACCCACAGCAGACCCTCATCTCAGGGTACCAGAACTAGGAAGAGAAGTCCCCATTACTTCAGGCTGTAAAAAGCAGTGGGGATTGTGGCTGAGTGGCATGAAGGCTGCTGGAGACCCAGGCAGTTCCTCTTAAAGGCCTGGTGCATGAACTTACTCAGACTCTGAGCTCCAGTGCTGGGCAGCAGCTTTGCGGGATCTATGGGAAGAAACCAGATTGTCTGGCATCAGGGCAAGAACTTGAGGGTAGCTTTTTCCCAAAGATGAGTGCTCACTGGGGTCAGTGGTCCTCTCCCATGACAGAACTGACTAGCAGCCATACCTGAGTTTCCATCAGCCTGGCTCACACTGTTCAATCCACCCTGGTGATTTCCTCAGATCCCACCCTATCCAATTTTCAGATTCACCCAAGTTATTTGCAGCAGCTTGTCCATATGAATGGCCTGTCCTGGTTCATTCTACATATTTTTCTAAAATCTCTCAAACAAGCAACAGTTGGCCTCCACATGCCACTTTCCTATTAACAAAAGACCCAAAACCTGGCAATAACACCACTGGCTTTGCTTCACAGTTTGGCCTCACCTAGGCACTTCCAAGCCCATTATAAGTAGCAGCCTGCTATATAAGGGTATATCCTGCACAGCAGTTCTTCCAATATAGTTGAAGTTGGTCCTCACAGCCAATTGGCCTGGAGGTCAATTCCTCCCAGTGACACCAACAGCAATCAAGGCTCAAATACAACATGACTGCACACACATCCCACAAAAGGACACACCTGGAATGCCCAGCTCAAGTGGGGAGGCTGAGTCACTGTGCCCTACAGGACACCTACTCCTACTACCCAAGGCCACTCTACCAATTCCAGGAGACATAGCAGCTCTACCTAATACATAGAAACAAATACAGGGAAGCAGCCAAAATGTGGAGACAAAGAAACATGTCACAAATGAAAGAACAAAAAAAAATCTCCAGAAAATAATTAAATTAAATTAAAGCAACAAACTATTGGATACAGAGTTCAAAACAATGGTTAGATGTTACTCAAGAATCTTAATGAAATCAAGGGACTTAATGAGATTTTCAATGATCTCAGTGAGAATGTCCAAGACATAAAAAAAGATCAGTCAGAAATTAAGCATACACTACCTGAAATAAAAAAATAATTTATAGGGATTCAACAATAGAGTAGAGGATCCCTCAAGTCAAATCAATGATTTGGAATATGAGGAAGCAAAAATAACCCAATCAAAAAAGAAAAAAAAAATAACCCAAAAATAATGAAGGTAGTGTAAGGCAAGCATGTCAAACTCAAAGGCTAACATGGGCCAAATAAACAAGGTTTAAGTTCATATGGATCGCAAAAAAACAAACACTTCAATTTTCATAGAAATTTAGGTTTATTTTGATAGACAAATGCTGAATACAAAAGGCTGAAATAAATGAGTAATCATTAAAATAATAAAAATTTTAATAAAAATTAACATTTTTTTCTTGAACATTAACTTACCAGACACTGAATAACTGCACAAATTAATAAGCATAACACAAATAAACCAATTTTTCTTGTTTTCTGGAAATGAAATATTTCCTGTTGTGCACACTAAACAAGTCAGTCCAAGACTAATGACATAGCAATTGGCTGCTAAAATATTTATTGCTAGGATTTGTAGAGAGAAATGGTGCACCTGCACATAAGGCACATAAGGGAAATGAATGCAACATGATTATAGTAATCAGTCATTAGTGAATGTTGTAGTTCATTATTAACAATTATGTATAATAGGATATTGTAAAAATTAAGCTATGAAATTTTTATTTAAATGTTTCTTACATGCCGTTATATTGGCTGGGCTGCAAAAATATTTGTTATGGTCCGCATGCAGCCTTCGACCTGTGAATTTGACATGGTTGGTGTAAGGAGCCTCTAGGATGTCTTTAAGCATACTAAAATTCACATTATGGGGGTACCAGAAAGAGAAGAGAGAGATCAAGATATTGAAAACCTATTTAAGGAGATAATGACAGAAAACTTCCCCTATCTGGTGAAAGAAAAAGATTTGCAAGCCCAGGGGGCATAGAGGGTCCCAAACAAGAGGAACCCAAAGAATGCCACACCAAGACACATTATAATTAAAATCCTAAAGATTAAAGACAAAGAGAATCTTTTTTTATATATAAATATATTTTATTGATTTTTTACAGAGAGGAAGGGAGAGGGATAGAGAGCTAGAAACATCGATGAGAGAAACATTGATCAGCTGTCTCCTGCACACCTCCTACTGGGGATGTGTCCACAACCAAGGTACATGCCCTTGACCAGAATCAAACCTGGAAACTTTCAGTCTGCAGGCCAACGCTCTATCCACTGAGCCAAACCGGTTTCGGCCAAAGAGAATCTTAAAAGCAGTGAGAGAACAGCTGTTAGTTACCTATAAGGGAATGCCTATATGACTGTCAGATGATTTTCCAACAGAAACTTTGCAGGCCACAGGGAAGTGGCAAGAAATATTCAAAGTGATGAATAGCAAGGACCTACAACCAAGATTACTCTACCCAGCAAAGCTATCATTTAGAATTGAAGGTTAGATAAAGAGTTTCACAGACAAGAAAAAGCTAAAGGAATTCATTACCACCAAACCGGTATTACATGAAATGTTAAGGACAGGAAAAAGGAGAAAAAGGAGAGAAGGAGAAGAAGGAAGAGAGAAGAAGGAGGAGGAGGAGGAGGAGGAGGAGGAGGAGGAGGAGGGGGAGAAGAAGAAGAAGAAGAAGAAGAAGAAGAAGAAGAAGAAGAAGAAGAAGAAGAAGAAGGAGGAGGAGAAATATATGAACAATAAAATGGCAATAAATACATATCTATCAACAATTGAATCTAAAAATCAAAATAAACATATAAGGAATTTGCCCTGACTGGTTTGTCTCAGTGGGTGGAGCATCAGCCTGTGGACTGAGGGGTCCCAGGTTCAATTCCAGTCAAGGGCATGTACCTTGGTTGCAGGCACATCCCCAGTGGGAGGTGTGCAGGAGGCAGCTTATCTATGTTTTTCTCTCATTGATGTTTCTGGCTCTCTGTCCCTCTCCCTTCCTCTCTGTCAAAAATCAATAAAATATATATTTTTAAAAAACATATAAAGAATATAATGAACAAAATAAACTGATGAATAAAATAGAAACTAATGAATCCCAGAAATTAATCAAAGATCCTATATGCATACCAGAGACCTGGTGTATGAAAAATTCATGCACTGAAGGGGGGAGGGGTCCCTCAGCCCAGCCTGCCCCCTCTCACAGCCCAGGAGCCCTCAAGGGTGGGAGGCAACTGGGTGATCAGGGGAAGGCAACACCCTATCACACCTCTGCTGCTGCCACTGCCAGCAGCACAAGCCTCAGCTGGCCCTGGTTACCTGTGCCTTGGGCCAACCCTGGAAAACTGGGGGGATGAGGGTACTGGGGGACACTGGAGGCATGCGAATGTAGCATCCATGCACCTGACACCCCAGTGGGGCTGAGGGGACTGGGCACTGCCATCTTTGAGAATGGGACAGTCAATTAGCATATTCCCTCCTTATTGGCTATGAGCCCTGCCATTTTTGTGACAGTAAGAGGGTCAATTAACATATTCCCTCTTTATTAGATAGGATATGCATTACCTTTGCATGAGGTGGGGCAGGAACCAAGTGGAGAGGGGCAATGGTCGGGAGGAGAAATCTGTAATACTCTCAAGAAAAAAGACTTTAAAACACCAACCAAAACCCTGAGTACAGGGGACCCAGCACACTCTCCCTCCTGGGAGCACACCTGTGCCTTTCCCCTTTCTGTTCTCCCACTTCCACCCCTCACTCCCAAGTTCCAAGAGCCCTTCTTTTACCTCTATAACTTGTTTCCTAAGCCCGTTTTTTCTAGAAATTACTTCTTCTGCCTCTGTGGTTTACCAAATAAATGTTGTCTTCCAGTTTGGGTCTTGGCTCTGAATTCTTTGCAAGTACTAAGGTTGCTGAACCCAGGTCTGGTCTGAACCAACCGTTGATACACCTGATGCTGTTTCCACGGCTTACTACAGCTGCTCTGGGTCTTTTGTGATTCCATGGTGAATTTAGGGATATTTTTTATATTGCTATGGAAAATGCCACTGGATTTTTATAGGGATTGCATTGAATCTGTGGATTATTTTGGGTATTATGGATATTTTAACAACATAAATTCTTTTTAAAAATATATTTTTATTGATTTCAGAGAGGAAAGGAGAGAAACATTAATAATGAGAAAAAATTATTGATCAGCTGCCTCCTGCATGCTCCTCACTGGGGATGGAGCTGCAACCCAGCATGTGCCTTGGACTGGAATTGAACCGGAGACCTTTCAGTCCACAGGCTAGTGTTCTAGCCTCTGAGCCAAACCAGCTAGGGCAGTGGTCAGCAAACTCACTAGTCAACAGAGCCAAATATCAATAATACAACGATTGAAATTTCTTTTGAGAACCAAATTTTTTTAAACTTAAACTTCTTCTAATGCCACTTCTTCAAAATGGACTCACCCAGGCCATAGCATTTTGTGGAAGAGCCACACTCAAGAGCCAAAAAACCGCATGTGGCTCGAGAGCCACAGTTTGCCAACCACTGAGCAACAACATTAATTCTTTAAATCCATGAACACAGGATGTCTTCCCATATGTCTTTTTTAATTGCTTTCATCCATGTTTTATAGTTTTCAATGTACAAATCTTTTTAACCACCTTGGTTAATTTTATTCCTGAATATTTTCTTTTTTTATGGTTTTGGAAATGGGATTTTTAAAATTTCTTTTTCACGTTGCTTTTTGTATTATGCAACTTTACTAAATTCAGTGGTTCTGTGGTAGGCAGTTAGACGTGAGCAGGTCAAGGATGATGGGTCAAGTTCAAAAGGTCACCAGGCTGGAAGTAGCCAAAAGGTCTATATTTACAAAATAAAAAAGAAGGAAGAAAGCCCAGAAGGAAGAGGGGAACAATATGGAAGGAGGGAGGGTCTCACACGTCTCAAGTGGTGTTTGACCTTTGAGCTCAGAAGTCACTATAGTAACCAAATCAAAGGGAATATATTGACTAATCAGAGGGGATATCAGGGCACAGGAACTACAGCCTTTATGAAAGTGGAAACAGGAAGTCAGTGGGACTCTTTTCCCCTCCCCTCGAGGGAGTCTGTGCTGTGAGGTTTTTTCCCCTTCCCCACATGGGAGTCTGTACTTGTTTTTCAATAAATCTCCACCTTTGCTATACCATCTTCAGTCCGTGGATTTATTCTTTGACTCCGACAGACAAGAATCCAAGGAACACCCTGTGTTCCAGTCCAAAACTCAGGTATCATAGTGTTAACTGTGCCACTTAGTATCTGTGTAGTTTGGATAAAACACTTAATCTCTCTGAACCTCAGTCTTTTTTATTCTAAAATGGGGAGGGGGTGTAATAATAGCCTAATTAGGTTTCTGAATAAGCCAATTCATGTAAAGTTCTTGGCATGTTCCTGGCATATGGTACTAGAGATAAAAATGTGAGTTATTGTGAGGATTAAATGGCACAATACATCTATAACACAAGGCTCACAGTGTTGACTAAATATTATCAGGTATCAGATTCCAACCTGAATTTATCTCCCCAGCCCTCTCTATCTCTAACAAGCCGGCTCCTCCTCCAGCATTTCTGCTCTCAGCAAATAGGGCCTTTCTCTCCCATTTCTCTGCTTCACAGGTAATCACCAAGTTCTAGCTGTGACAATGTATTACTCTCTTTCTAGTCAGTCCACTTCTTCCGTCCATCCCAGTTTCCATGCCTTCATTGTCTCTTCCCTGGATTACCGTAAAACCTCCCACCTGGTCCCTCTGCCGCTGGTCCTGCCCCTGGCCAATCAATTCTTCACACCGCAGCCAGCCTGATCAGTCCAAGAAGCACAACGAATGCTGTAATTTCCCTGAGGACTTTGCATCACCCTCAGGCCGAAGTCCAGTGCTCTTAATTGGATTACAAAGTGTAAACTTTGCTTTCCTCTTCAGAGTCAACTCCCAAGCTCACATTCCTTTCAGTTTCTCTGCTTTCTCTGGCCTCCACATCCTGCACGTTCTCCTAAAACCTCCCACCTGGCCCACCATCTCCTCTTCTCTAGCTCTTAACGTGGATGACATTGAAACTGGAAAACCAATGGGTTCGGGCTGCCTGTCACTACTTGAGCCAATTAAACAGAAATAGGGTTGAATCAGTAAGAATTTATTATAATACTGCCGGCAGGATGGGAGAGCAGCAGGTCATCCACAAAAATCCACTCTGAAACCTCCCATAAGGCATTTGCTTACATTGGGTAGAAGGACAAAGATTACATGGGGAAGTGGGCCTTGCAGCTCGGGGCTGGACTCCATAGTTTGGGCAATCAGGTTGTTAATCTTTCCATGTTCTGTTATGCCCAGACTTCGTGATCCCCAAGGACCACCAGGGAGCTGAGTCGGATGCAATAAACAAAAGAGCCTCTTCCATGCTAGCGTGGGCTCATTCCCACTCACGCGCCGACAGCATGGTGGAAGAGAGGCCGAACTTCGGCAAGTCAAGGGGTTTTATAAGGGTGGTGATGTCACTGCTTTGGCTGACCTTGATTGGTTGGGTGAGGGCTAGGGTCATTATACAAAATGGAGGATAGCAGCTCTTGAATAAGAGTGGACTGAATTCCAAGGGTGACTCCCAGGTCCAAGTTTGACTCTCAGGTTCCAGGGGTGTACAACTCCCAGCCAGGTTGGGATGTCATTTCTTTAATCAGAACAAGGCAATCACAGTTAACAGAGCCCGATTAATATTTCTTATAACTATAGCTAGTCCCCAATATTGTATTTTTTCCCCTAACTACATCTCCTCCAGGAAGTTTATCTGACTGTCCCCAAACTAGGCCTGTCTCCTAGAACCATGCAAACTCTCTAAAGTTACAATTATTATCCTGTTATAATTGACTGTTTATCCCCACCACCACCACCACCCCATTACCACCCTTTAACCATAATCGTCACCAAATGATTGAAGACATATATGGGCAACAAATGAGCAGCTCTCCTTTATCCTGAGTGGCCAGTGACTCTGCTGATGACTCTCACCACAGTGGGTGGCCCTTTCCCAATCTCTCCCTAACAACATGTGTGCAATGCAAGGGAGGGTACAGGTAGGAAACTGGGAGGGCTGAGTATGTCCTAGCTGCCTGTCGGGTCACAGCCCCTCTGCTAGGGGCTGGACCTCTGTGGACACCGGGAATTGGAAAAAGACATGAGCAGCCGCAGGCATATAGGAGAGTCGTTACTGCAGACCAAGCAGCAGCCGTTGTTCACACAGGAGCCATCAGACAAAGCAGTTCTTCAAAGTAGCCCCACAAAGCAGCCACGCACCAGCTGGTGAGCAACACATTTTTATCCCAACTCAGACAAAAGAGGCTTCTTGCCAAATAGGGACGTCACATAAAATCTAGGTGCACCTGCACATTGCATACAGTAAACCTGCTGTGTCATTGCCTTTGCACATGGGTATGGCAAGCTGGCCTTGAACATCAGGCATTGGTCGGTCAGGGTCCCCACACTGCCATTTACTAGTTCTATGATCTTGGTAAAGCCACTTCAACATCTTGAGTATCAGTTTCCTTATCTAAAAAATGGATAATAAAATATTTAGCCCAAATTGCTGGAAAGCTCATATAATGTACTCAGAGCCCAGAATGAGATTCGAAATCGCTAGTATGGCCCTGCCTCCCTCTCCGGCCCTTGAAGCAGCCATGGCTACTGTTGATCAGGCCCTGCCCTGCCCCAGCACAGGTGCATGGAAGCCCCTGCCACCCTGCTCGCTCTCTCTCTCTCTCTGTGTGTGTGTCTTTTCCCTCCTTTCTTCTCATTCCTGCTAGAGCTATGGTCGGCACATTGCAGCTCTCGAGCCACATGCAGCTCTTGGGCCCCTTGCGTGTGACTCGTCCACAAAATACCATAGCCTGGTGAGTCTATTTTGAAGTGGCATTAGAAGAAGTTTAAGTTTAAAAAAATTAGCTCTCAAAAGAAATTTCAATCGTTGTGCAGTTGATATTTGGCTCTGTTGACTAATGAGCTAGGGGAACCCAAGACTTGGCTGACAGTGGTTCTCAGAACGCCCATAGTCAGGTAGTTACCAAACAGTAACATGGAACTGGACAAACAGGTGCCCCCATGAACCCAGCCAGTGGCCAGAATGCTGTGCAGCTGACCAAAGATGCAGAAGGGAGTCCAGGTGAGACTCCACGAGCCAATTGTCTGGGCCCCGCATAAACTGCTAATACAGTAAGCAAATTGGAAAGTAAATAAGTGGCTATTATCTTAAGCCTCTAGTTTTCAATGTAGTTATGTAGCTAAAAGCATTTTAGAACTTCTGTTTGAGTCTTGGTTTCCTCATCTATAAAATTGAGGTCATAATTTCTCCTCACAAGTATGTTGAGCCACTAAACAAATAAAAGCTCTTCAATAATGTTGCATCCGAATAAACATAGAAACCTCAAAGCAAAAACCATCTGTTGGTTCCGACAGCTTCTCTCCTCTTCTAGCCTCTCATCTAAAGGAAGCACAGCCCTCCTGCTTTCAAGCCATGCGCAGGTGTTCTGCCGGGGCTGAGGAACCCAATTCAGCATTCCCATTACTAGGCCCAGTCAGTCCAGCAGTAGGCGGATTCTGTAGGATTGAACTGATCAGTGGGCAAGCCCATGTGAGTTTTAAGCATGACAGATTGGTTTTTGCTTCCTGAAAACAAATTTAAATTGATGAGACCTTAATGAATTCCTTCTCCCGATGCTAGGGAGGGGGTCAAATAATGCTTTAATCACAGCGTAAATAAGAATTGTTTGCCAAGCCCTAACTGGTTTGGCTCAGTGGATAGAGTGTCGGCCTGCGGACTGAAAGGTCCCAGGTTTAATTCCGGTCAAAGGCATGTACCTTGGTTGTGGGCACAGCCCCAGTAGAAGGTGTGCAGGATTTTTTTCCTTTCTGTAGAAAAATCAATTATATATATATATATATATATATATATATATATATATATTCTTTTTTTAAAGAACTGTTTGCCAAGCTCTCTCACCCTGAGAAGGCACTGGATTTCCTCTGCTGAAAAACTGTGTGCTCACTCACTGAGAGCAATTTCAGGGTCTAATGGAAACTGTTTCCACTTTGGTTGTCCAGGACTCAATCTTCAACTTCTCAGAAGTAATCAGCCAACAGAGTTTTTTTAACCCACATTATCTGCATCATCCTAGATGGTTGGTGGGAAGTGAGAGAGTAGAATCCACACTCTTTCATTCATCCATTCACTCAACAAATGCTTATTGAATACCACCTCTGTTCAAAGCGCTATTCAAAGAATTTGTAGTACATCATTAAAACAGAAAAAACAAAAACAGAAAAACTGCCCTCTGAGGGGCAGCATTCTATTTGGGACAGACAGATAAAAAACAATTAAACTAATGAAAGAGTAAATTATCTATATATATAAAAGACCAGCAACTGAACAGCAGAATGACCAGAATGGCCCGTAGACCAGTCGCTATGATGTGCACTAACCACCTGGGGGCAGATGCTCAATGAAGGAGCTGCCCTCTGGTGGTCAGTGTGCTCCCACAGTGGGAGTTGGGTCCACAGCCACTTGGCTGACCTGGATGAGCAGTGCTCCCAAGGCGGCCTCATCCCCACATGCCTCACCCCCCACCAATGCATGAATACATGCACTGGGCCTCTAGTATAATATAAGTTTTCAGGGCTCTAGTGTGGGGACTTAGGAATGGATATTAATTTTAAATAGGGTACTCAGCATAAACATCTTGTCAACCTCAGTGTTCAAAGCCAGGCAGCCCACGTTAGTCAGTTGAGTTGGAAAGAGCAATTGTAGGTAGGTCCAAGAGATGAGGGAGGCCCAGAAATTTTGAAGAGGCACAGTGTCTTTAATACACCATTGACATGCGGAGCTACCTTGTACCTGCTTGCTAAAGCCTAGTATGCACATTCCTCCCGAAATTGGTGTGCAGTGTTGTTGTGTAGGTAACTGGCAATCAGTCATAGTGAGTATTTACACCATGAAAAATTGGCAAACCTTTCAAATCTGGGCTATGTTTTTTAAATAAGAGACGGTTGTTAAGCATTTCTTAGCATGCCATTCCGTGTACCCCACCTCCAACCGCACTGTAGGAGAAATGCAAATACCAGGATAAGCATAAGCATAGAGGGCAATTAAGTGTAACACAGGGAGAGAGCAGCACGGCTATGTTTCAGGGAAAATCTATTTGGAAGAGGGCCTCTTGAGGGAGGAACTGAATCAAACTTGTATAACAGAGAAAAAAAGAGAGGACAAAGTGAGTAAAAGGAATGATTGATGGGCAAGATTGACTTGTGTTATAGAAAACCTCCAAACTGACACTGAATTCAGTGTCTCACAAGGTGGGGTGGGATGCTTTTCAAAATAAAACTAAAATTATCTTGTCTTTCACACCCCCGCCAAAATCATGCCTAGCTTTCTGAAAGCTTTGCAAACCTTGTTGAACATGGTCCTCGTGTATCTTTAGGAAGAGAATGCTCAGCATCTGTTTGTTTGGAGTTCTCTGAATTTTTCTCCAGGGAAACAAAAGCTGGCATTTCTAGTTATTTAACTAGAAATCTGAATGTCCAGTTTCTTTTTCCACCTCTGTAGCTTCTCTGCTTGGTACCATCAAGCAAGTTATATCAATGCTCAATTTCCCCACTTTAACTTATCAGTTCACATTCTTCACCCATTGGTAGATAAAGATAAACAATATCATCTTTGGGAAATATTCCCAGCTCTTTTAAGACAGATATAAACAATTATTTGCTTATGAGAAATGAAATAATGGTATTTTTATTCCAAATATGAATATCCACATCCTTGAAAAGTTCAAAAGGGAGAGAAACCCCTATGAAATGTTTCTGTTGTCAGGGGTAGTAAAAGGTTAAAGGGAGTCAAATTCTCTCCAAGCCTCCTCCTCCAGGTCATACATTTACAAAAGGAGTTCACACATTAGGCTGTGGTTAATCTGGCCTCCGATCACTAGTTCAGTGCATTAGGCTCCTCAGTAGTAGAAATTTAGGGAGAGCAGAAACCGGTTTGGCTCAGTGGATAGAACGTCAGCCTGCGGACTCAAGGGTCCCAGGTTCGATTCCGGTCCAGGGCATGTACATTGGTTGAGAGCACACCCCCAGTAGGGAGTGTGCAGAAGGCAGCTGGTCGATGTTTCTCTCTCATCGATGTTTCTAGCTCTCTACCTCTCTCCCTTCCTCTCTGTAAAAAATCAATAAAATATATATTTTTTTAAAGAAAGAAAGAAAGAAATTTAGGAAGAGAAGGGGACGTCCAGGTCAGATGCCATTGACAGCATCCCGTTGAAGCTCTCTCGAATCCTCTCACTCCCCCAGCATCGTTCTTCTTCGGTGACACTCCAGCCCAGGATGAGCCCAGCAATGCGTTCTGTTTTGACTTAAACTGATGCCTCGGACACTGTGGTAGGAAAAGCACTCGAGTTGGCACTATTTGAGAAAGACAGATAAAAATACTCTGTGGCCCTTTAAACTCCTGATTGCCAACATCAAACGGGCATTCGGGACCTATTCAACAGGGTTACTATGCTTTTCGGGCCTCCTCAGCACAAAACCTATTTCATATCTTTCTGTAACTCTCTCTACCCGCAGTTAATGATCATCTTAGTCAGTTTGAGCTGCTTTAGCAAAAATACCATAAATGTGGCTTAAACAGCAAACATTTTGTTGTTGTTGTTATTTGACTATGGGTTTATTTCTGTTTTAAAATTCAATTTATTGAGGTGATACTGGTTAATATGATTATATAGGTTTAAAGTGTGCAATTCTGTGATACATGGTCTGTATATTGTATCGTGTACCCATTACCCAAAGTCGGATCTTCTTCTGTCACCATATATCTGACTCCTTTTACCCTTTACTACCCCTCAGCAAGCATATTTTTCTCACAGTTTTGGAGGCTAAGAAGTTCAAAGGTTAAGGTATTGGCAGATTCTGTGTTTTGTTGTTTTACATAAGAAGTCAACCTCCCTCAATAAGTCTAGTACCCACCTGACACCACACATAGTTGTTACAATATTATTCACTATATCTCCTTTGCTGTACTTTATATATCATAACTGTGAAGGAAAAGAGCCACATGCTAACCTGACAAGCTCAGGGGAGGCTTGCGTGGCAGTCTTGCAAACTCAGAGACCTAAAATAACCACAAAAAGATGGTTTGAAAATTAAATATCTAACTACAAACAGGTTATAGTGGGTAGTCATTTCCTAGACTGATATTTCACCTGACAAAGATCAACTTAGATCTTCTTTACTGAGCCCATTTGCCTTCTGGCCTCTAAGATAACATATCTGTGAGATATCTGGGTAACTTGTAACTTCACTTTTTTCTGGAGCCCCGGGGCACAACCAGATGTGGTGGGCGCCAGGACAGAAGCCTCAAATTCCTTCGTTATCATGTTAATTATTCCTGCACTCACCTAAATTCACGTCCATCATTTTACTTTTTATCCAATCCCAGGGGTTTCCCCCTCTTTACTTTCTCCCGCCTCCTTACTCCATCAGTAATGAATTTCATGTAACCCACCTATGTCCCTCCTTTGATTGCAATGTATAAATAGAAATGTAACCCACCATTCTTCGGAGCATTATCTCAATCCATTGAGGTTCTACTTCCCGGCATATGTCGACAGTTTGGCTCAAATAAACTCACAAAAATTCTTTACAGGTTTCAAATTTTTTTTTTTTCGATAACATAACTATTCTGTAACTGCCAATCTGTACTTCTTAATCCCTTCCAATTCTGAGTTTGGTGAGAGACTTCCTGGTTGGTAGATGGCTGCCTTCTGGCTGTGTCCTCGCACAGTGGGGAGAGAGAAAGGAAGCAGGTTCTCTCTCTTTTTTTCTTTAAAGGCACTGATCCCTGCATGAGGGCTCCACCCTCAGGACCTCCCATCTCCCAAAGGCCTAACATCAGCACAGAGGGGTTAAGCTTCCATGTATGGCTTCCCAGGAGATACACCCAGTCCCTAGCAGTAGCCTTGCCTTTAATTCCTAATTCATAACATAGGAGTCACCAGACAAAACTTTCCCACCACTAAATTCACATATCTACCCGCCACTACATCCACTTATTTTCACTCTTCCCTTCTTCTCTCAGAACCTAGTTCCTTCAGGTAAATATCCTCTCATTTTTTAAGGACCCCAGAACATTGTTCATCACCTCTCTTCCCTTCCCTAATCCCTTCTTCAGATTTGATTATTCCTATAAGATCCTAACATGTGCTAGTAACGGCTGTCTTTCATTTTTAATTTTTTGTTTTGAAAACTAGTGTACGTGTGGAAATGTGTGTGTGCACACAGTATGTGTACTAAAGGAGGGAGTGTTACCAGAAAGGAGACCTGGCCCTGAGCAGGTCTGCCTAGGGCTGGCTGGTAGCAAGTGGGTTCTTGACTTCGTGCAGGAAAGACTTCACAACATGAGTCCAGGTGAGTTTTAGAGGACGTTCATTAAAGCTGGGGACAGTGAGATAAGAAAGGGCTAGGGAAATGAGCCTAGGCTAGTCTGCCTGGCTCACTAAGAAGTCAGAGAAAAGGGGGCATTGGAGACAGATTCAGGGGTTTGCTGGGACAAACTGCTGCTGCTCATTGCTCCCCTGGTTGCAAGCCTTATGGGGTCCCTTAGAGTTTAGGCCAGTGGTCAGCAAACTCATTAGTCAACAGAGCCAAATATCAATAGTACAAAGATTGAAATTTCATTTGAGAGCCAAAAACCGACTTCTGCTCATGGTCCACGAAGTTTCAATCGCACTGTACGTTCGCACCCACACGTGACATTTTGTGGAAGAACCACACTCAAAGGGCCAAAGAGCCGCATGTGGTTCATGGGCCATATTTTGTGGACCACTGGTTTAGGAGATGCACACCTGTGTGGAAAGAAGTCAGGGGAAGCATGGGAGTGCTCCCGGGAAGCTAGACCTGTGTTTTGAGGAGTTTTAAAGACTGAGTGTTGCCCCCTGGGAAGGCACCTGAGTATTCTATATTGGCCCCTCTTGCCCTTTTGGCCAAAAATGACCCTCTTCTCGTGGTCCAGTTGCCCACAGCTGTTGCCTGACCTTTCAGTTCATGCCTCGGCTGAAACACCACAGTGGCTGGTACCATGGGTCTGTCTCTTACCCAGTGGGGTGAGCTGGGCCCTCTCTGGAGAAGAAACATGAGTTCCCCAAAATATGAGATCAGAGTGCCCGGGACTCGCCAGCAGGTGAGGGGTTCCTGAGGCAGGTTTTGGGCGTGGAGCCCTTGGGGGCATAGGCTACCAAGGAGACAGAACTAAACCTCACATCACCTTGGTTGGCCCCGGAGATGGGTAAGATTCCTCAGGGAAGGAACAGCCTAAGACGGGCACAGTCACAGAGGGGCCATCAGGAGAGAACTTGGGGGTCAACAGAGGTGGGGCACAGACCCTTACCACCACCACCCCTCCACAACTTGTCAGGAGCCTAAACCTTCTCCCCTTCTGAGGGAGATCTCCTGCCCCCATGGCTGCTTCGCTTCCCATGCACAACTCAAATTGGGACCCACATAACAGACAGAGACTTGGCTAACGGCAGCTGCCCTCTCATTGCAGCAACACTTGTTTGAGAGGTATTGTACCCATGGTGTGGGCAAGTGGGTTTTTAATATCCAAGTCCAGCCTAGTAGCAGGAATGCTCAGGCCCTTCTCAAAAAGGCAAATAATCATTTCCACTAATACACACACGGTAAATGAATACACGGCTAATGGAAATAAATGAATATTCTAGAAAAACTGATTATACTATACAAAAAGCTGTTCCTAAAGTGTTAACAAAAATTCTTATTGGCAGAGCGTCTCATGGTAAAATTGCATAACATGTAATGAACCTAAAGCAGTCATAGTTTAGCACAAATAATTAAAATGTAAAAGCTATCAAGACTACATTATAAAATTTCCAAAAGCCTCCTATTATTTTAATTAAAAAGGGGATGACAGTGGAAGAATATCATGTAAGAAAAAATGTCCTGTGAGTAAATTACATTTAAAAAATTTGTACTTTAGGAAATTAACCTTCATTCAAAACGTTAACAGCAAGATGCCCATGAAAATACACACATGGTGTCAAAACAAGCCAGAGAAAAATCATTTGGTGGGGTGGGGGGTGGGGAGGGATGAAAAAGGATCCCAAGTCAAATTTATAGAAAATATTCCTTTATTAACTTTGGGTCAAGAATATGTTTGTATATTTTCAGAGACCATCTGGATTCTTGTAACAGAGAGGAACAGACAGAAGTGCTCCAGCCATGAAGACAGAAGAGAAACAGTTCAGAGACAGAAGACGCTGATGACACCTCACCATACCAGCAGACAGCAGCTATGTGTTGCTGAAGGATTTTCAGGACCAAACCAGAGACGGTTAGACCTGCATCACCACCATTTGTCCACCAACCAGATCTGAAATATCATGGCTGACATGTACACATAAGGAACTGTTTGACATTGAAATTGGGACTCAGAAGAACTTGTTGGCCCAGAAAGGAACTCACTACAGACTGATTCATTTGCCTCTCAGCATAACCATTATGGCTTGTCGCAATTTTGGTTCTTACAAGGGTATATCTTGGATCACATGACCTCACACATCTAGAGGTAATAATGAACAACATAAACTGATGAACAAAAACAGACCCAGAGAAAGAGAAGCAGCGATCAGACTCTCAAACCTCAGAGGGAAAGTAGGGGAGGGTGGGGGTAAGTGGAAGAGATCAGCCAAAGGACTTGTGTGCATGCATATGGGCCTAGCCAGTGGCCATGGACAACAGGGGGGTGGGGGCATATGTAGGAAGGGGTTTGGGATGGGAATGGGGGTTGAGTACAATTATGTGATACCATAATCAATAAAATAAAATAAAAAATAAAGACTGAGTGTTTAGGGGAGGTTCTCAATAGGATATTCATCAGCTTTATGCTGATGTACCAAAATGAGGTTTAGTCTCTTAACTTCATCTGTCCTTGAGTGTGGTTGGCATATGGCACTAATTGGAAAGGAGAAATGCAAACCATTTATTCTTGTGTCCCTGGTTTAAAGAAAACAGGGTTTACTAGATGACTGCAAACTGGTTGGCATGGAGGCATTCTAAATGGCTGTAAGCTGCCAATTAACTGTCTCAGTTTTCCTATTTCACTTGTCCTGGATTACTGGCCTGTCTCAGAAGGGAAAAACAGGGAGAGAGAGAGAGAGAGAGAGAGAGAGAGAGAGAGAGAGAGAGAGAGAGCTCATGTGACAAAATATTAAAAGTTGTTGGCTCTGTCAAACAAAATGATCAAGTTGCAGGGAAGGGAAGTCAGGCTGACCTCAGAGTTCTCCACAGCAACAGTCAATGCCAGAAGGTTGTGGCGAAATACTTAAAAGATCTTTCCCTAACCTGTTTGGCTCAGTGGATAGAGCATCGGCCTGCAGACTGAAAGGTCCCAGGTTCGATTCTGGTCAAGGGTATGTACCTTGGTTGCTTGCACATCCCCAGTAGGAGGTATGCAGGAGGCAGTAGATTCATGTTTCTCTCTCATCGTTTCTGACTCTCTATCCTTCTCCCTTCCTCTCTGCAAAAAAATAAAAATTTAAAAAATCAATAAAATATATATTTTTTAAAAAGATCTTCAAGGGGAAAAAGTCTTACCCAAGGATTTTATATCCAGCCAAATTATCTTTCAACTGCAAACATTACAAATAGTCTTGAACATGACAGAATTCAGTGAATATCAATTTTATAAACCTTTCCTTGAAGACATTACCAGAGGTTGAGTATCAGCCAACTAAGAGATAATTGGGAAATTGTGGGGAAAAGATTGGCAGCAAGCTTTGGATACATTTACTGTAGATTAAAACTAAAATAATTCTACACAGTAGAGTAATTGAAAGGGATGTAAAAATTATGTGTCCCAACAATACATAAAAAGGCCAAAACCTGTCCTTTTTTATTTATAAAATTAGAGACCCAAATGCATGAAATTTGTGCAAGGGGCTCAGCCCTCATAGCAGCCCCACCCCCACCCACTGGTCCTTCCAGAAGGTCATTCCTCCATCAGGTCTAATTAGCATATCAGCTCTTTATTACATAGGATTTACCATATCTTATAAATCAGTACCTGCAGCAGTTGTGTTTGTTTGTTTGTATGTTTGTTTTGTAGGGAGGAAGGGAGAGGAAGAGACAGAAACCTCAATGATGATAGAGAATTGTTGATTGATTGCCTCCTGGATTCCCCCTACAGGGAACCAAGCCCACAACTTGGGCATGTGCCCTGACCCGGAATCAAACTGTGACCTCCTGGTTCAGAGGTCAATGCTCAGCCAATGAGCTACATTGGCTGAGTATCAACTGTGTTTAATTAATGATGCAGATATGATTAAATGTATCTGAAAGCTGCTGGGAGTGGACCCAGGACCAGGACTAGGGTGAGGCAAGTGAAGCACTTGCCTTGGGCACAGAATTTACAGGGGCCCCAAAAACTCAGAAATCAAAGTAAATCCCATTTTAACATAATATTTTTAAAAGTAAAAATTAATTTTAAAACCCCATGATGAACAACATATCACAGCTTTAAATAAAGACAAGATCCAAACCAGTATTTTCATGCCCCTGCCTTACTCACCGTACCCCAATTCCAATGTTAGTTCCAATAAAATTTGATTTATAAAGCCAGGCAGCTAACCTATGGGCCATAATTTTCTGTTACTTTTAAAAATGATAAGCTCAATTACTAAAGCTTTTGGTGCCTCCTTTATCTTCACCCTAGTACCAACCCTGGGGGAACCCTTTTACCATTATCAAGAGGGCCTGGTAAGGAGCCTCCAGGAAGTGAGTAGAGGTGTGTGTGTTTGTTTGAAGATAATGGCTGGCCTTGGAGAGGAAGGGCACTGCTGAGCTCAGCACAGTCTGTCACTTGGATTGCTGCTTTGCCTGCTCGATTTAAGCACCCCTCCTTTTTGGTTCCCTGGCATCCTACATACACTTTGCAAGCTGCATATTCATGCATCACACTTCATTGAAACCGCTATTTATAAGCTGTGTGTTCTTGGAAGGCCAGATTGCACTTTTTCTCCTCAGTTCTAGAGCCTGAACTATGGTAGATGTAATGGGGTGCCTGGGGATTCCGAACATTTAATATATGTAATAATAGCTGCCAAATAGTGGCTGAATGAACTCAACTCCACCTAAAAGCCCTCATTTGCAGAGCTGTGGTTGTTCTTGCTTGGAGGGGATAAGAGGAGATGGCATGAATAAATATGCAAAGCATTCAAAGGGCTTTTTGGTGGTTAAAAAATAGATTGGGATCTCAATTCTTTTCTTTTAGAAGTTCAACATGGTTAGAAACTCTATGATAAAGGTAATGCTGGCCGGAAAATCCATAGAGGTGCACAGCCACAGGGCAAAAAACTGATCTGGTGGTCTGGATCCATGTTCCCAGGGGAGGACGGGTGCCTAGAAGGGTGGCTAATGCTGTGAGACACCTCCAGATCCAACCTCCTTGGCAACAGGGTCAAGCCTTGGAAGAATGCCAAAGTGTACAAGCGTGGATTAAAAGAGCTCTAAACTTAGAGTCCAAAGTTGAGGCACAACTACCGCCAATAGAAGTGTCTACACAAACAAAATGATAAAGTCACTTAGAGGTGAGAGAAGCTTGCCTTTTTTCATCAACATAAAAGATGAGCATCCATAGGTATGAGTGAGACCAGTTTAACAGCAACAGCAAGACTGTGAAAGAAACAACACCAGCGGTACACTGATTCAATTACTGTTCTCTCTGCCTGGCAGAACTAGGACTAGCAAGCATTTTGGACTGAGCAGGGGTAGCTGATGCTTTTAGATAAATCAGAGATGCCTCAAGAGGGAGGAGATGTATTTCCTGCTAAGTTGAACATATGGGATAGTGAATGATTGATTGAAAAAAGAGCAGAGATATGATCACATTTGCACACCCAAACTGCTGACCCAGGTTGTACTAGATTCAGTAGCTATTCGATAAAAACTTGATGAATGAATGCATGTTGTAATCTCTGCTGCCCCATTGCCTGTATCCATCCTTTGTCCTAGGATACCAGGTAATTAAGAGAGAAGTGACTAGATGATGAGAAGGAAGGAGAAGGTCACTTGGAACTATGTTGATAATATCGACCAGCTGCTGGCTTCCCTTAGATGAAAAGTTGTTATCTTTTTTTCAATAGAGACTATGTACTTACATACCATATTTCCTCAAATCAGCAGATATTTATTGTGCAAAGTACACCATTGTTCTAAAATTTTTGCCTATTGAAGTGTTTTAAAATTGTTTCTTAGCCATGCTTCATTACTATGCAGGATAAATCATAGATCTGTATCTCTCTGTGGTATCAAGTAAAGAGGTCCCAGTAGACTAGAGCCCATGTCTTTAAATATCTAGATTCTCTTCCTTGTTTAGACACATAAGGTCCCTTTCACAACCACTAATATTTGTGGTACTATAAACATATAAGGATCATAGAGGCATAGATACAGGTTTTATGGAGTTTCAAGCTTACACAATGTAGGGGATCTTCTTTCAGAGAAAAAGTATAGAACTAAAATTAGATGTGAAAAATGAATATTTAATCAAAATGAGAAATAAAGCACAACAAATAGCCATTTTTAAAAGCTGACCCTAAAATCCAAAAAGGGCAAAACAATATTTTTATCTGTTTACTGCCTAATAGCCTTCTATAACATTTTTCCTACACTTTTTACTATGTTTTCTTTGATCATTTCTTTATCTGGCAATGATTTGATAATATAATGTATAGATAGATTAGAAATTTAAGTCCTTCTTTTATTCTAACACTAGAGGCCTGGTGCACAAAATTCATGCACTGGAGGGGTGTCCCTCAGCCCAGCCTGTGCCATCTCCAATCTGGGATCCCTGCAGGATTGGGCCTAAACCAGCAGTCAGACAATCCAGGACTGCTGGTTCCTAACAACTCACCTGCCTGCCAGCCTGATTGCCCCTTAACCACTCCCCTGTTGGCCTCATTGATGCCTAACTTTTCCCCCTGTTGGCATGATTGATACCTAACTGCCCTCCTCTGCAGGCCTGATCGCCCCCAACTGCCCTCTCCTGCATGCCTGGTTCCCCCTAACTACTCTATCCTGCCAGCCATCTTGTGATAATGTGGGGGCAGCCATCTTGTGATGATGTGGGGGTGGCCATCTTGTAGTGGCCAGCTTGTGATGATGTGGGGGTGGCCATCTTGTAGTGGCCAGCTTGTGATGATGTGAGGGCAGCCATCTTGTGATGACATGGGGGTGGCCATCTTGTGACAACATGGGGCGGCCATCTTGTGATGCAAGGGCATGAGGACCAATTTGCATATTACCTCTTTATTATATAGGATGGTTTTTAAAATTTGTGTGTGTATTTTTAAATATATATATGTTTTTAAAATATATTTTATTGATTTTTTTACAGAGAGGAATGGAAAGGGATAGAGAGTTAGAAACATTCATGAGAGAGAAACATCAACCAGCGGCCTCCTACACGCCTCCTACTGGGGATGTGCCCACAACCAAGTTACATACCTTGACCAGAATCAAACTTTGAACCTTTCAGTCCTCAGGCCAACACTCTATCCACTGAGCCAAACCGATTAAGGCTAAATATATTTTTTAATTAATTTTAGAGAGGAATGGAGAAGGAGAGATAGAAATATCAATGATGAGAGAGAATCATTGATGTGCAACCTCTTGCAAGCCCCCTACTGAGGATGAGTCCACAACCCAGGCATGTGCCCTGACTGGGAATCCAAACGTGACCTCCTGGTTCAGAACTCAATGCTCAACTACTGAGCCACATCAACTGGCCAAAATTTGTGGGTTTTTTAAAAATCATTGCTAATACTTACTGATTGCCCCTAACTGCTTCTCTTTCCTTTAAGTGAACATCTGGATGTTCAACAATAACTTAAGTACACATGGAAGTAACTGTGAACCACATAAATATATCCCATTAAACTCAGATGAAATGTATCCACAAATCAAATTCCCTTTCACTGGACCCCCCCCCCCCCAAGTTCCCATGGCCATTCCAACACCACCAACGTAGAGGGAAACGTGACAGAGAGCAAAACCAATGGAATGGACAGCAGTCCCATTCAACTATGGCTGAAATATCTTGCTTTTGAAAATTTTACTGAAGTGTCTAGCCATGTGAACACCTTGTTTCCACAAAGTCTTAGAGGAGGACAGAGCAAGTGAGAGTCCCTGAGACTTCAGCTTCATTACCTGACTATAAATCTTCCTCTGTGGTTACGGTATGTTAAGCCCTTTCTCCAGGTCTAGATGCTGTTCTCTAAGAGTGCTCTTAGAGACTTTTTTGCTGCCAATTGGACCTACAGAAGATTTATTCACTGACCTCATTTTCCCTACATCCTTGGCCCAGGTTCTGCAAAGGGGGCCCTTTCTTTGTATCTCACTCTTCCCTCCCCCTCCCCCCCAAAAAAATGGTTTTTAGAGACAATAAGAAAGAGAGAAGGAGAGGGAGGGAAGAAGGGAGGGAGGAAAGGAGGGAAACATTGATGTGAGAGAGACACATTGATTGGCCTCCCATATGCACCCCAACCAGGGCCTGGGGACAACCCTGAAACCCAGGTACATGCTCTTGACTGGGAATCGACCCCAATACCCTTTGGTGCATGGGCCGATGTTCAAACCACTGAGAACATTGGCCAGAACTGTATCTCACTCTTAAGAGTTCTTTTTTCCAGAGCCTGGAGTTCTCACCTTTAACCTGAGCATGATAGTGGGTCCACTTTCCTTCAAAAAGGCCTGTGGGTCCAGGATGATTGCAGATCACCTGGGGGACTCATGGCCAGCTGCCACAGACTCTCCCATCAGTTGTATTTGGGTTTCTACATTAGGACCCACTTGCTTCTTCTTAGAAATCCTTTGAACTATTGTTCAAATCTAATTGGAGCATGCCCATATTCTTTGGACTTTGTACCTTGGACTCAGGTCCTCATAGCTGAGTCCTCAGATGTCCCCAACCATCAATCTTGTGCTGGCCCAGTTTCTGAGCCAGTCATAACTGATGAGACAAATGGTTTATGTAACCTCAGCTCTACTCCACTTCCCACCCTCCCTTAGGAAAGAGGATATTAAGACACCTTTCCCACCCTCTTCAGCCCATTTGCAACTTTGCTTCCAACATACTTCATTGTTTCAGTCCAATAGACCTATTATCTCAAAGATTTCCTAATTGTGACACTCAATGTATCTTCTCAAATTTTCTGCAATATATAAATTATTGATCACTCTTTCTTCTGAAATTTTCCCTTGGTTTCCATACTACCTGCATCCTCACCTACCTCTCTATTTCTCAGTTTTCTTCCCTAGTGTGCTTAAATTAGACTTCTTCTTGATCTGCTTTTTGGTTCTTTTATTCTTCCAAACAATCTCCCTTAGTTTCAACTAAGAGATGAGTCTTAAATTTACATCTGTGGCTCTGATGTTTCTCCCCATCTCCAGTCTACTTTTTCCTAGTGTTTTTTAGACACCCAACATGCACGTCCTGCATAATTTTAAATTCCACACACAAAAACTGAACTCTGCAAGTAACAACAGACCCCACAGAAATACAAAGGATTATTTTAAAAAATACTATGAACAACTCTATTCCAACAAACTAGACAACCTAGAGGAAATAGACATATTCCTAGAAAAATACAACCTTCCAAAAGTTAATCAGGAAGGACCTAAAAATCTCAATAGGCCAATAACTATGGAGGAAAAGATACATGCAAAAAAATTAAACTAGACCACCAACTTATACCATACACAAAAATAAACTCAAAATGGATAAAGGACTTAAACATAAGATGGAAAACCATAAAAATATTAAAGGAATCCACAGGCAGCAAAATCTCAGACATATGCCGAAGCAATTTCTTCATTGATACAACTCCCAAGGCAATGGAAACTAAAGAGAAAATAAATGGGACTACATTGAAATAAAAAGCTTCTGTACAGCAAAAGAAACCATCAACAAAACAACAAGAAAGCCCACTGTATGGGAGAACATATTTGCCAATGTTATCACCAATAAGGGTTTAATCTCCAACATCTACAGGGAACTCATACAACTTAACAAAATTAAGATAAACAACCCAATTTTAAAAATGGGCAATGGATCTAAATAGATACTTTTCAAAAGAGAACATAGGAAGGCCAAGAGACATATGAAAACATGCTCAAAGTCACTAATCATCTGAGAGATGCAAATCAAAATGACAATGTGGTGTCATCTCACACCTGTCAGAATGGCTATCATCAACAAATCAACAAACTACAAGTGTTGGTGAGGATTCGGAGAAAAAGGAACAACCCTTAGGCACTGCTGGTGGGAATGCAGACTGGTGCAGCCACTCTGGAGAACGGTATGGTGTTTCCTCAAAAAACTAAAAATGGAACTCCCATTTGACCCAGTGATCCCACTACTGGGAATATATCCCAAGAAACCAGAAACACCAATCAGAAAGTATATATGCACCCCAATGTTCATAGCAACACAATTTACCATAGCTAAGATTTGGAAACAGCTTAAGTGCCCATCAGCAGATGAGTGGATTAAAAAACTGTGGTACATCTATACAATGGAATACTACACTGCTATACAAAAAAGAAGGAATTTTTACCATTTGCAACGCATGGAGGGACCTGGAGAGCATTATGCTAAGCGAAATAAGCCAGTCAGAGAAAGATAAATATCACATGATCTCACTCATGTGAAATATAATGAACAACATAAACTGATGAACAGAAACAGATCCAGAGTCAGAGAAGCATCAACAAGACTGTCAAACCTCAGAAGGAAGGCAGGGGAAGGTGGGGGTGAGGGAAAGAGATCAACCAAAGGACTTGTATGCATGCATATAAGCCTAACCAATGGACACAGACACCAAGGGGGTGAGGGCATGAGTGGGGAGGTGGGAGGGCAAGGGGAGGATAAGGACACATATGTAATACCTTAATCAATACAGAATTAATAAATAAGCTGAACTCTTCATTTTCCCCCAGCCTAACACTCACCCTGGGCTAAAGTCTCTCATTTCCTCTCTCCTTCTTTAACAGCTCCTCTGTCTCTTAAACCCCTGCCTGCCCATTCAGTTTCCTCCAGGCCATTAGTCCCTTTCATGCAGACTTTCACAGTGGTCCCTTAATTGATTTCCCTGTCTCCAAGTGTTCCTCAGTTTAATTTTTCCTTTATACTGTTGACTTTCATTTTTCTCTCTTTTTTTCCTTTTTAAATATAATTTTATTCATTTCCAAAAGGAAGGGAAAGGGAGAGGGAGAGAGAGATGAGAGATTTCAGTGACGAGAGAGAATCATTGATCTGATGCCTCTTGCATGCCCCACATTGGGGATCGAGCCTAAAACCTGGGCATGTGCCCTGACCAGCAATCAAACCATGACATCCTGGTGCATAGGTCCATGCTCAACCACTAACCCACACTAGCCATGTGACTTCTATTTTCCTGAAACACAAAAATCTGTGTTGCAGAAAAATGCACATGACTTTCTCTTTCAAAAAACTTTCATTCTCAACAAAAAAAGTTCAGACTTCGGGATGTGGCCTGAACATCTTAATAATATGCCCAACTTAACTTGTCTGACTTACCTCCCACATAAGCCCCATGCAAGTCAAGATCCAGCCACTTAACTACACTGACCCCCCCATGTCTTGTCCTTGCTATTCCATCAGCTCCATGCTCCCTCTTTTCCTCCCAAACCATCCTCGCATCCTTCAGACCAACCAATCTTCTTAATTTGAGAGAATCACCCTCTCCTTAGGGCCACTGCATTGGTCCAGAATGATGTCAATTTGAATAATTGTCGTATGGTTCATACGTATTTAGATGGAGACCACTCTTCCCCACGAGACAGAGAGATGTCCAATTCATGTTTCTCCATTCTTGACACTAGGCCTCTGCTCAGTAAACCCGTGGTTACTGTGGAGGCTGCGGTTTAGAGTCCTCTGGGACAGTGTGACTCTCTGAGGCGTGGGCAAACTGCTCCATCGGTAGATAGGGCCTTGGGTTTGCCATCAAAGAGACTCAGGTTCCAAACCTAATTAAATCATTCATTTATGTTAAGACTTTGGAAAAATTCCTTACCTACTTCTGATCTGAGATTCCTCATCAGTAAAACTGGAATAATTGTAATTTTTAAAAGATTCCGTGACCTAATTGACTTTCACATACTGATTGGGCCATCTCCTGCTGCCTCTGCCAAGTCCACCTTGATTTTTCATTTTCGGTTTTTTTTTATTTGTTTGTTTATTTGTTTAATATATTTTATTGAGTTTTACAGAGAAGAAGAGAGAGGGATAGAAAGCTAGGAACATCGATGAGAGAGAAACATCGATCAGCTGCCTCCTGCACACCCCTTACTGGGGATATGCCCCCAACCAAGGTACATGCCCTTGACCGGAATCAAACCGGGGACCTTTCAGTCCACAGGCCAACACTCTATCCACTGAGCCAAACCGGCTTTGGCTGTTTGTTTGTTTTTTAACCTGGAAAGATATCACAGTTCAAACAATTACTTTGGAATGAAAATTTTCAACAATCTTTAAATGTTTGCAGTAAGGAATAAAACTAGTAGCTAACACAGGAAGGTGATAAGTGCTATAAAACCCTTATTATAGTGCTCACCACATTGTATTATAAAAACTTTTTAGCTGTGTCTCTCCCATGAATTTCTCAAAGGACAGGGCTGTGACCTTTCATCCCTAGCACCCAGCACAATGTTTGGCATGAAGAGAGCATTTAGTATGAGTTTATCAGCAATTTAGAGAGCAATTTCACAATCTTTTACAAATTAAATTGCACATACCCTTTGAACTAAGTATTCTATTTCTATAAATATATTTTACAGATATGATAGCAAAAGTGTGCAAACAGATAAGTCCAAAAAATGCAATTTGAAGTATTGCTCATAGTAGCAAACCAAGGAAACACACAAATAAAAAACTCCTCAAATGTCCAGAATAAACAAATAAATACATGCTCACCAAGGAACATTACAAACTATGAAGTAGATTTCCAGGTACTGGTATGGAAAGGTGTTCCATATATATATATATAGCTAATATGCAAAGTGTCCCCTCAGGAGTTCAAACGGTAGACCAGGAGTTTGATCACTCGCTATGACTTGTGCTAACTACCAGGGAGGTGGCACGGAATGAAGGAAGGCCCCAGCCAGCAGTTGGAAAGCCCTGATTAGCCCTGATCACCAGCCAGGCTTAGGGACCCTACCAGTGCACAAATATCGTGCACCGGACCTCTAGTCATTAAATAAAAAAGCCATTTCCAGGCTGAGAGTGGCTCAGTTGGTTGTGTCATCCTGTATACCAAAGGGTGCTGATTCAAGCCCCAGTCAGGCACATACCTGGGTTAGAGTTCAATCCCTGGTTGGGGCACCATATAAAAGGCAACTGATATATGCTTTTCTCTCTCTTTCTCTCTCTCAAACTTGTCCTCAGGTGAAGATTAAAAATAAGTTAATTGCCGAAACCGGTTTGGCTCAGTGGATAGAGCGTCGGTCTGCGGACTGAAAGGTCCCGGGTTCGATTCCGGTCAAGGGCATGTACATTGGTTGCGGGCACATCCCCGGTGGGGGTGTGTGCAGGAGGCAGCTGGTCGATGTTTCTCTCTCATCGACATTTCTAGCTCTCTATCTCTCTCCCTTCCTCTCTGTAAAATATCAATAAAATATTTAAAAAAAAAATAAGTTAATTAATTAATTAATTAATTGAAAAGCTAGCTCAGGAGGGGGTTGTGCGCACAGATGGGTGGGAGGAGACTGCTTGAGTTGTGAGACGGCCATGGGTGGTGCAGCCCCAGAGCAGAGAGGCAAGGGGGCAAGGCCAAGCCACTGCCACTACCCAGCCCCAACATGCCACCTCTGCGTGTGAGCTGCAGAGGAAACGCCTTTTATGACTGCTCATTGGCTAAGCTCCCAGCATTCCACTTGCAGTGTTCTTGATAACTTGGGAAATAAGAATCCAAGAAGGTGATCTAGGGTTTTTCCACATCGCTCCTGGAGGAAAAAACTAATGTCTGCTGCTGGAGGGGCTAAGAAATGTCATATCCTGCCCTAGCTTGTTTGGCTCAGTGGATAGAGCCTTGGCCTACAAACCACAGGGTCTGGGTTTGATTCTGATCAAGGGCATGTACCTAGGTTACAGGCTCTACCCTGGCTGGGGCCCAGGTCAGGGCTCATGCAGGAGACAACCAATCGAAGTGTCTCTCTCACATTGATGTTTCTTTCTGTCTTTCCCTCTCTATTCCATGCTCTCTAAAATTCAATGAAAAATATCTTCAGGTGAAGGAAATGCATATCCTATGAAAGAGACATCTTGAAAATGCCTAAAGAAAATTGTCATCTTTTCGTGGTGAAGAGACTGAACTCCGTGTTGATGAAAACACCTTGGTGGCTGGCAGTGGCAGCAGCAGCAGAGTGATGGGGGTGTGCCTTCCCCTGACCAGCCCTCAGAGGGAGACCAGCCATCAGTAGGACATCCCCTGAGGACCCATGAACTATGAGAGGGGGGAGGCTAGGCTGAGAACCACCACCAAGTGCATGAATTTTGTGCACTGTGCCTCTAGTATATACATAAACACACACAGATACAACACACACACACACAAAGGTTTGTGTGTGCAGGAACAATTTCTTTTCTTTTTTTAAAAAAATATTTTTATTGAGGTCAGCCAGCATGGCTCAGTGGTTTAAATCAATAAAAATATATAATATATATATATTTTTTGTTGATTTTGGAGAGAGAGGAAGGGAGAGAGGGAGAGAGAAAAAAAACAAACAAACACCAATGTGAGAGAGAAACACTAATCAATTGCCTCCCATACACATCCCAACCTAGATTGGAAACCACAACTTGAATTTGTACCCTGACCATCAACCCAACTGGTGACTTCTTGGTATACAGGAGAATGCTCAACCAATGGAACCACACCAACTATGGTGCAAAAACAATTTTTTGAATGGTATACAGGAAATTGTTTATAGTGGTAACCTCTACAGATTGGGACTAAGGGAAAAAGGAAGAATTTTCATGCTCATTTACCCTCCAATACAATTTGAACTGTTTCAATGCATAGGAACTAATTTTAAAATGTTAATGATAAAACAAGTAGGTATCTATTGAATAGTTTTACTTTGAGCTTGTCTTCGTTGAATTTGATTATTATTTTCCATCAGCAGGATAAAGACATTGATGGGGAGGCTCTTCTCTTTGCCCTTGCTGTGAGTTCAAAGACCGTAAGAGCAATTTCCGGGACATTTGGTTGCACAGCAGGCCTCTCTGGTGGTTTAGCAATGTCACTAAGAGCTGCAGATGCATTTATAATCCCATCCTAAAGAGTGGACTGTGGCATGTCCTCCATGATCTATTACCAGCCCCGCCTTGCATTTGGTTTTCGGAAAGCACGTCCTCCCCAGGAGGAAAGAGAGAATGGAGAAAATCAGCTTTGCAGACCGTCTCTGCAGACTTTACACTCTTTCCCTGGAAGTCATGTGGCTGCCGTACAGTTGTCCCAAAGCTGGCACTACATGCAGGAGAGGGATCTATAGCAACAAATGGTGGTGATTAATTTTAAGCTGTCATGAAAAATGCTTTTGCACTTTAATGTCAGAGAACTGTATTATCATTATAGGTCTGATCGTCCCTCGCCAAAGCTGTGTTTGCTCCCAGGATACGAAATGAACACAGAGAGCTTTCTGGTTGGCTCCCAGGAGCCTCTTTTGGTGCAAAGGCAAAAGGAAGGCTGCCAAGCCCGCCAGGACCTCCTGGGGCCCTCAGGGGAAGTGTAACGCTCTCACCCATCAGCCTACCTCCCTGTTCCAGGCTGGAAGCAGCCCTAATTATGCCCCTCTGACCTTATGGTTGTCCAGATGGATCCCAATTTGCCCTCTTGGGCCATTTGAAAATTGCAGATAGTAGTGGACACCCCAGAGAAAATAAGTCATGGGCAGTGCAGAAACAGGTGCAGAAGAACAGGAGGCCAAGTTCACCAGCACACAGAGGTCTTTAGGGTCTGTGCCATCTGAGTCTGAATCAGAAACAAAAGCTATTCCTCTACTCTACTTACTTTTTATGCCTAATCACTCCTCACTTCCCACTTAACACAGGCGGGGCGGGGGGTGGGGGGAGGGAAGAAAGGGGGGTAAGGAAAGAGAGAGAGTAGAGAGAGAGAAAGGAGGGGTGATAAAAATTGGCTAGCTTTTGCATTTCAGTAAAATGTCTGCCAACATATTGGATCAAAGAGCTGTCAGTTTTTAAAATCATGCAATTCATTAGGAGAACAAATTTAAAATATACTTAGCCTAAATAACATTTATGATGAAGCAGGGTTTATTTGTGTAGCTACAAAAGATCCAGGAACTAGAAGAGGGTAAAAGGACAGAGAATCAGAGCATTTGCTATATTATGGCAATATAGCAAACCTATTTAAAAGCTTACTAAGATCATCGTATTAATAAGAATCAACTGGTATTTATTGAGATTTTGGCCTGTACCAGGCCAGGCACTTTATAAAGTTGTTATCTGTAATCCTACAACATGGTAAATACATTCTCATTTTTCTGATCAGAAATCTAAGAATCAGAGAGCTCGCTAAGAGCACACAAGTGCTTGATGAGTACTGCTCTGTCTGTCTGTCTGTCTGCCTGTCTGTCCACCAGACCAGGCTGCTTCCCAGTATGCACTGTCAAGAGCAATACAGGTGGTGGCTAACCAGTCTACATTTTAAGCTAGTCTTGGATTCAGATCTTTCTTTTTATTACATCTTTATTCAAGCCTTGATACAACAGAGGTCTTAATTAAAGTGTTTTTAAAAAGTGTTCCTTGAAGCTATTCAAATCCTGGCTACAATAAGCCAATTGGAGACACTGATTTGAGCCCCTCAATCAAGAAATATTTTATATTTCATGTTAGAGTTTGATGGCAGGGGCCTAAGAGCCAATCTTGCTTAGATTACATGCTACAGTGTCTACAGCTGATTCCTGTCCAGTGGATGAATGGCATTTTACGTACCATGTCTGGATTAGCTCTCTCCCCTGGGTTCCAGAATCATATAGCCAATGCCATTTAGGTGCCCCACAGGTACATCCGGTTTATTGTGTCCAGAACTAAACCCAGCATTTTCACCAGATACTCCTCCTTGTTTTCCGAGTGAATAGCCCCTCCAAACTTCCAAGAGCCACAGGCAGTAACTGGGGTGAGATTCCTAACCTCCCATGCCTATATCTGACACTCACCGAGTCATGTTCATTTTGTCCCTTCGTGTCTCAGCTGTGCCCACTCCTCTCTATCCACATGACGACAGCCTGAGTTCAGGGTACCATGTGTCCCTCCCACCAATTCAACCTCACTCTTTTCAGCCTTGCCCCATCCCAACCAACCTCCATATTGAGTCCAGAGAAAACGTTGCAAAGAACAAATCCAATGATGGCACTTTCCTGCTTAAAAATGAATGACCTCCTCATTGCCCCAAGATTTTTTAAAAGCTTCATCAGATATAATTTACATATCATACAATTTACTCATTTAAAGTGTACAGTTCCATGGGTTTTAATCTATTAACAGAGATGTACAATTGTCACCACAATGAGTTGTAGAACATCTTCATATACCCAATGCCATTTAGCCAATGCCATTTAGAATGAAATCTATATCCATTAGAAGTTGCTTCCCATTTCTCACTAACCCCCTTTAGCAACTGGCCATCAATAATTTACTTTCTTCCGAAACCGGTTCGGCTCAGTGGTAGAGCGTCGGTGGACTGAGGGGTCCCGGGTTCGATTCCGGTCAAGGGCATGTACATTGGTTGCGGGCACATCCCTGGTGGGGGGTGTGTAAGAGGCAGCTGGTCGATGTTTCTCTCTCATCGACGTTTCTGGCTCTCTATCTCTCTCCCTTCCTTTCTGTAAGATATCAATAAAAATATTTTTTTAAAATAATTTACTTTCTGTCTTTATGAATTTTCCTATTCTTCCCTTTTATATAAGTGGAATCATACAATATGTAGTCTTCTTTCATTTAGCTTAATGTTTTCAAGGTTCATCTATATTGTACATGTACCAGTACTTCCTTTCTTTTTATGGCTGAGTAGTATTCTATTGTATGCACATACCACATTTAGTTTATCTACTCATCAGCTGATGAGCATTTGGGTTGTTTCCACTTTTTGGCTATTATAAATAATTCTGCTATGAACATTCACATCCAGTCTTTGTATGAATATACTCTTTTGTTTCTCTTGGCTGGACTTGAGTGGATTTGCTGGATTTAACTTTTTTAAAACTTTAACCTTTTTTTTTAATCATTCACTTGAGGATATGTTTTGTTATTGATTTTAGAGAAAGGAAGAGAGAGAGAGAGAGAGAGAGAGAGAGAGAGAGAGAGAGAGAGATCCATGTGAGACAGAAACATTGATCGGTTGCCTCTGGTACACATCCTGACTGGGGATCAAACCTGCAACTTGGATATGTGCCCTGAGCAGAAATCAAGCCCACAAACATGTAGATTTAAATACATATATATTTAAATTAGAGATTACAGTGCATCATATATACCCAACACATTATAAGGTTCCTTACAAAAAGTTCAGTAGGTTCCATTACACAAAATTCAAAGTTTGCAAATAATAAGTACATGGCAATTCTCTGTTAAGGATTTTTACAACAAAGGCTAGAAAATATTGAAAAAACAAAATTATAAATTTCACTGTAAAGCGCCCACTGTTAATAGGGTTCTACGGCCTTTGATATATGGGATGACCCTCCCACATACTGAGCCACCCGGGCCAGGGGTTAACTTTAACTTTTAAGAAACTGCCAGACTGGTTTCTAAAGTCACTGCCTCACCCCCAGATACTTTAGATCCACGTTGTTCCACATGGTTTTCAAAGTCCGTCCGATCTGGTTGCAGCCTACCTTTCCACCTTTATCTCCAACTATTGAGGTGGTGTTGTTTCTTTAAACTCAGTCTGTGTACTTTAATTTTGCCCAATTTAGCAGTCCCCTCCCCCTCCGGTTCTCTGTCTCATTTGGGCTTTAGTAAACACTGTTGCCCACGCGTGGACTCCTCCTCTCCAGGCTTGTACCCACTGGTCCGCAGGCCTCTATTTCCATGACACTCCTCCCGACCCTCCAACGAGACATGCTGCTCCTTCGAGCGTGTCCGGAATTGCTCCTCTAACAACTCTTGTCGCACTACATTGTCATTGCCTGTTTGCTGGTTTTGATGCTTTACTAAACTACAAGTTCCCTGAGGGTAAGGATTATATATTTTTCCCCAACCTAGAACAGTTCCTGGTATCTTGGCGGTTTCCAGTAAATGTTTGCTAAATGTATAAGCTCCTGGCATATCGTGGGTGGTCACTCTCCCCCGATAGAGTAAAGCTGTGATGCAGTGGTCCCAGGCCTCTTTCCCAAAGGAAAACATTCACAGACCCTCTTGGAAATGCACAACCTGATTTTAAAAATAAAACATTTGTAGTTCCTTCCTAATTCTGTTTTGCTCAGGCTAATAATAAAATGAGCTGGCATTTCTTGGGTATATATCAACTGACAGTAGAGGGAGCCAAGCCAAGAATGTGTTAGGTGGTGGAGGGTAGGAATCTGTGCGCGATTAAAAATAGGCTGTGTGTAATAATGAAGAATTGAAAATTACTCCAGTGATCAACAATTGGGAAATCATTAAGTACATTTCTTGTATTAGATAGATAGACAGAAAGATAGAGGGATAATACTGCTGTAAAAATTATAAAATATGGAAAGGTCTGTTCAAAATAACCCTAAACATACAATTAGAACACCAACCAAAATATACACATTGAATACAAGCATGTGAATCTTTGTATGGACAATGCCAATGACCAGAAAAAGTCATAGAACAATATTAATCGTGGGCGCTTTACAGTGAAATTTATAATTTTGTTTTTTCAATATTGTCTAGCCTTTGTTGTAAAAATCCATAACAAATAACTGCCGTGTACTATTTTGCAAACTTTGTATTTTGTGTAATGGAAGCTACTGAGCTTTTTGTAAGGTACCTAAAGACACCGTTTATAATGTGTTGGGTATATATGATGCCCTGTAATCTCTAATTTAAATATCTATGTATGTAAACATATACATGTTCATACCTGGATGTATAGATGTCTTTTATAGTGCTCTTAGTGAAGGTAAAATATTTCACTTGGTTATTGAACCTTCCCTATAGTACTTGACATGCAGGCACTAAGGTATTGTCCCCTCTTATTGTCCCTAATTAACTGAAACCAAAACTTACAAGGTGACTTGCTTGAGGTTATATAGCTAGCAAGGACCAGAACCATGATTCAAACCCAGGTGAACCTTAATTCTCCCCAGAAACCCACGCCAGCACAGGTGCAAGGGCTCACTTCAAGCACTCAGAATCTGCCAAGTCCTCTGCTAAGGCCACTTATGCAGCATCCCAGAAGATGACCAGGTAGTAGTTGTTCAAAGAATCGATGGATGGGTGAGAATTTAACAGATCAACACTGATCAGCAAAAAATTCTTTGGTACACTCTGTAGTGTCAGTATTCATCAGAACTTCACTACTACTTTAAATTTTCCTTTATAAGAATTTCATGCATTGGTTTATTCATTCAGCAATTAATTATTTGGCAACTACTATGTGTACTATCCTATGTTAGTAGTTTAAGGAGTTATAGAAATACTAGAGGCCCAGTGCACAAAATCCATGCACTCGAGTAGGAGGGGAGGGTTATGCCCCCTCCCAGTTTGGCAGCCCTTGGGGGATGTCCGACTGATGGCTTAGGCCCACTCCCTTGCATTAGCGGGTCTAAGCCAGGATCAGCCCTAAGCCATCAGTCGGACATCTTTATCACTGCTATGGAGGCGGGAGAGGCTCCCGCTACCTCCGCTGCACTTGCCAGCTGTGAACTCAGCCTCTGGCTGAGTGGCACTCCCCCTATGGAAGTGCACTGACCACCAGGGGACAGCTCATGTGTTGAGCATCTGCCCCCTGGTGGTCAGTACATGTCATAGCAACTTGTTGTTCCACTGTTTGGTTGATTTACATATTAGCCTTTTATTATATTGGATGATATTCTTGTCTTTAGTAAACTTATATCTATTATGAGAATGATGTTTATATAAAAATTACTCTAGTTCCTGGCAGAATATGAAATTAAGAGAAGATAAACAATGTTCAGAGAGACCGAAGGAGAAAGAAATAATGCTTAGTTGAAAGAGTAGAGGCAAACTGTATGGAAATGTGGTATTTCAGCAGGGCCTTGAATGACAGGTATAATTTCACAAGAAGAGATGGGGGAGGACATTTCAGGAGGAGCGAGACATTTTAACAAAGGCACGAGGTACAAACTTTCACAAAAGCGAGGATCTAAAAAATACTCAGCTTCCTTAGAGAAATACATCTCTGCTAAAAGGTGTTCTCTTTCTCCACAGTCACTTTTTCCAATCTCTCTAAAGTGAAATAGATGGTGCTTCAGTCATCTCATCTCTGTAGCCCTAGCTATGTACTAATATCCTATAAGGACTGATCTGTTTGTTCATTTCCTCCTTTATGAACGAGGGAGAAAGTAACATTAGCCCAGCCTTACAGCCGAGCGTAATACAAAGGTGCAGAGAGACTGGAACTTTCTCAAGGTCACAGGATGAGTCAGCTGGAAAGAAACCCTAGAGCAACGCCGCACACGGCTCCAAAGGAGGCTGCACGGGCCTGTCTGCGTGAAGGGACAGTGTGTTCCCACCAGTATCCTCTGTGTTCACACAGTGTCTTCTTCCTGGGAGCTCAGCATGCCCTCACACATTATTTAATTAGTTCTCTCAGCACCACTGTGGCCAAAGCAAGATAAAATGTTTACATTTTTTCCCCCTTAAATAGACAAACTAAAGTCCACAGGCTATCCTAAACAGTTCATCGAATACCAAGTATATGTGTTAGGGTCAAGCCAACAATTGACCCAAGATTTCTCTGGCTCTTGTGTTGAGACTGAAGGCTCCTGAGAGAGGTGGTGAGTTGAAACCGGGCCAGCATGCTGAGACTCGAATTCCGCTTTCAGCTCTGTTACTCGCCTACAGTGTAATCTTGGGCAATAGTTCAACCTCTTTAAACCTCAGTTTCCTCATACACAAAATGGAAAGAACATGATATATTTGTATCTGTCTTCAACACAAATTTTTAATGCAAAGAAAAATATCTAGAGAACACCCACAAATCCATTAAAAGCGGTTACTTTTCAGGCGGGTAAGTGGAACTGGACAGTTTCTATCTACTCAATGTACTTCTGTTTCATTTGGAGCCTGTTACAATAAACAAACAAAGAAAAGATAAAGATGATAGCAAACTTATAAATCACTATGGAAAAAGTGCCTAGCCAGTGATTGACAAATCCCACCTTTTCAATAAAAGTTAGTTTCAGTCAAAACCGGTTTGGCTCAGTGGATAGAGCTTCGGCCTGCAGACTGAAAGGTCCCAGGTTCCATTCCTGTCAAGGGCATGTACCTTGGTTGCAGGCACATCCCCAGTAGGGCGGGGCGGGAGGGAGGGAGGGGGAATGCAAGAGGCAGCTGATCTGTGATTCTCTCTCATCGATGTTTCTGACTCTCTATTCCTCTCTCTTCCTCTCTGTAAAAAGTCAATAAAATATATATTTTTTAAAAAGTTAGTTTCATATTAAAAATTAATCATTATGCCCTGGGGTGAAAAAGAGGTGAACTGTAAGGCAGAAAAGCAAACAACAATAAGAGACTAAAACAAAGTTTCTAATCAGAAGTTGCATTCCTTGGGAGATAATGAATGGAGAAAAAAAGAGCATTGGCCCTGGCTTTGAAAAACAGATCTTGTTTTGGAGATAGTGAGCAGAAGGTCAGCGAGGTAGGTTGGCCCAGATCCTGCAAAGCCTTTTGAGCCTTCTATTCCTTTCTTTTTTTTTTTCCTTATTCTTTTTGTTGTTGGTGTTGTTGTTGGTGGTGGTTTGGTATTTTGGTGTGTTTTTTTTTTCATGTTGTTTTCAGTTTGGTCTTATTTTGACTTGTTTGGTTCTGTTAGCAAGGTGTAGTTGGGGTTCAGCCTCACCATTAGCCAGCCTGAAGGCTGAGCCCACCCACAAAGGGGACAACAGCAATCAAGACTCAATTACAGTAGGAGGGCCCACATAAGCCACACAAAGGACATTAATAGGGCACGCAGCTCAGAAGATCAAGGAGACTACCCCACTGGGTCCCACAAGACACCCACTACAAAAGGCCACCCTACCAAGGCTGGGAGATATCGCAGTCCTGTACAATATATAGAAACAAACAAAGAAACAGCAAATATGGGAAAACAAATAAGTAGGCTCCAAATGAAAGAGCAGGAGGCATCTCCAGAAAAAGAGCTAAGTAAAATGGAAGCAAGCAAGTTATCAGAGTATAAAATAATGGTTTTAAGAACGCTCAACATCATGAAAAGGGACATAGAAACCATGAAAAACAGTCAGAAATGAAGAATGATATAGCTGAAATAAAGAATGTACTCAAAGAAATACACAGTAGGTTAGTGGAGGCAGAGATGTAAATCATCAAATTGAAACTAGAAATTGACTACAATAAAAAAAAAAAACCTGCAAAACATTAAAACTCATGAAGACTAAATAGCATGTTATTAAGCAATGAATGGGTTACAAATGAGATCAAGGAACAAATAAAAAATAACCTGGAAAAAATTAAAATAAAGACACAATCACCCAAATCTATGGGACATAGTAAAAGTAGTCCTGAGAGGGACTACAGCATTACATAGCATTACAGGCCTACTTCCAGGAAAACGAGAAAGTTCAAATAAAAAATATAACCCTACAACTAAAAGAATTAGAAAGAGAACAACAAGGAAAGCCCAGCATAATAAAAGGAAGGAAATAATAAAGATCTGAATGGAAATAAATGACATAGAGACTAAAAAAGACCAATGAAATCAAGAGCTGATTCTTTGAAAAGATAAGATTGATGAACCTTTATCCAGACTCATCAAGAAACAAAGAGAGAGGACCCAATAAATAAGCCATAAATAAGAGAATAGAAGGAACAATTGACACCACAGAAATGCAAAGGATTGTAAGAAAATACTATGAACAACTATATGCTAATAAGCTGGATAACTTGGATGAAAGGGACAAATTCCTAGAAAAATACAATCTTCCAAAACTGAATCAGGAAGAACCAGAAAGCCTGATTAAGGCAATAACAACTGATGAAATTGAAGCAGTAATATAAAAAAAACTCCCAGAAAACAGAAGTCCTGGACCAGATGAATTTAAGGAAAACTGTACCAAACATTCAAAGAATTAACACCTATCCTCCTCAAACTATTCTAGAAAATTCAAGAGGAGAGAAGACTTCCAAGGTCTTTTTATGAAGCCAGAATTATCCTAACTCCAAAGCAAGAGAAAGGCACTTCAAAGGAAGAGAATTATAGGCCAATATCCCTGATGAACACAGATGCTAAAATCCTCAAAAAAATATCAGCAAATCAGATCCAGCAATACATTAAAAAAATCACACATCACCCTAACTGGATAGAGCATCGGCCTGTGGACTCAAGGGTCCCAGGTTTGATTCCAGTCAAGGGCATGTACCTCGGTTGCGGGCACATCCCTAGGAAGGGTGTGCAGTAGGCAGCTGATCAATGTTTCTCTCTCATCGATGTTTCAAACTCTCTATCCCTCTCTCTTCCTCGCTGTAAAAAAAACAACAATAAAATATATATTTTTAAAAATAAAAAGATCACACATCAAGACCAAGTGGGTTTTATTCTGGGGATGCAGGGCTGGTACAATATTCACAAATCAATAAATGTGATACATCACATAAACAAAATGAAGGATAAAAATAACATGATCATATCAATAGAAGCAGTAAAGGCATTTGACAAAATCCAGCACACATTTCTTATAAAAATTCTCAGCAAAGTGAAAATAGAGGAATAAAGGCCATTTATGACAAAACCATAGCCAATATCATACTCAATGGGCAAAACTGAAAGTGTTTCCCTTAATTTTAGAAACAAGACAGATGTCCACTTTCACCATGCTTATTCAATGTAATATTGAAAGTCCTAGCCACAGCAGTCAGACAAGAAGAAGAAGTAAAATGCATCCAAATTGGAAAGGAGAAAGTAAACCTGTCATTATTCACATAAGACATTATATTTTACACAGAAAATACTAAAGACTCCACCAAAAAGACTGCTGGATTTAATAAATGAATTTGTCAAAGTAGCAGGATACAAAATTAGCATCCAGAAATTGGTGGGATTTTTTATACACCAATAATGAACTCTCAGAAAGAAAGTTTACTATTTTACTATTTACTATTTACCATTTACTATTTTACTATTACAACAACAAAAAAGATATCTAAATACAAACAAGTGGAAGCATATACTGTGTTGAAGGAATGGAAGAATTAACATCATTAAAATGTCCATAATACCCAAAGCAATCTACAGATTTAACACAATCCTCATTAAAATACCAATAGCATATTTCACAGATCTAGAACAAATATTCCAAAATACTTATATGGAATAAAAAAAAGACCCCAAATAGCCTCCATGGGCCTCAGTTTCCTTACCTGTAAACAGTGATAATAATTCTCACCTCCTAGATTTACCACGAGGAACATGTAAAGCGCTTTAGAAGGCACAATGTGAGCCACAGAAATAAAGCACACTGCATGCCTTAAAAGCTCCTAGTTTGCCTGCTTCTGACAGATTGTTCCATAGGGCATCAATAGGCCCACATCAGGGGGACCTCCTAAACTGTTTGGCCATAAATTGTTCTTTTAAGAATATTTTTATTGGTCCTAGCTTGTTTGGCACAGTGGACTGTGTACTGAAAGTTCCCTGGTTCGATTCCTGATCAGAGCACATGCCTGGATTGCAGGCTCCATGCCCAGTGGGGGCCGTGTAGGAGGCAGCTGATCAATGATTCTTTCTCATCATTGATGTTTCTATCTCTCTCTCCCTTTTGCTTCCTCTCTGAAATCAATGACATATATATCTATGTATGTATATATAATATTTGTATTATACACTTGAAAATTGCTATAAATATGGAGCTTTAATGGTCTTACCATAACAAAATGGTAATTGTGTGAGGTAAAGGACGTGTTAACTCACCTTATTGTGGCAAACATTTTGCAATATATATGTACACCGTGCTGTCACGTGGTACACTTGAATCTTACACAATGATATATGAACATTAGCTTTCATAAAGCTGGGGGGGAAATATTTTAACAGAAAAAAAAGCCATGAAGCACGTTGAAAATCAGCCAAAGTGGGTAGACCTGTTGTTAATGATTTTTTTCTTAATATATTTTATTGATTTTTTTGCAAAGAGGAAGCAAGAGGGATAGAGAGCTGGAAACATCAATGAGAGAGAAACATCAACCAGGTGCCTCCTGCACACCCTCCACTGGGGATGTGCCCGCAACCAAATGTACATGCCCTTGACCGAAATTGAATCTGGGACCTTTCAGTCCTCAGACTGACCCTCTATCCACCGAGCCAAACCGGTTTCGGCTGTTTTTAATCTTTCTGATCAAGACAGTCTTTTCAAACCCACAGGTCACGTGCTGGCCTCGGTGAGCTGGTGCTGCCTGGACGACTGGGCTTACTCCACTGAAGCCTTGGGTAGCAGATGTGTTTAAAGAGCCATGAACCCAGCCGCGGTGGAGGGAAACTGCCTACTCTCTTCTGGCCTTCATTGTTCTGATTCAAAGAATTTTCCCTGTATGGGCATCGGGCCTGCGTGCCCTGTATGGTATCTGTGGGTATTACTATAGGAAGCTCCTAAACGAGACAATGTTTGTCCACTTTAAATCAGAGACTTGGCTTCCTAAGTCCGTTCCTTCCCCTGAAATGAAGCAGCCTACTGACTTAAGTGAGACTCTGTACGGCAGAGTGCTTTGCAAACTGGGAGTAGAAGCCATCGGAAGAAAACACACAAGAGGAGACCTGTGATCCCAAACACTAGGACTGCGGGGTCAATTTTCTTGTCTTAAATAAAGACTTGATGAAAACTTTCCCAAAACTCAGAGGAAAAGGAATATTTTGGTTTTGAACTTCACAGATTCTTCTCCCCAATACCTCTCACTCTTTTTGTCCTTAAACTCAATGTTTGCTCCTTCTGTGTTGATTCAGCATTTCAGCCTGAGCTTCTGTGTTTTAATCATTTCCCCCCCACCCTTCCTCCTCTCCTCTTTGGCACTCTGGGCTTCTCCAAGCCCCAGTGGGCATTTTTCTCCTGCCCTGTGAGTGGGGGAGCGTCTTTCTCAGAGGGAGCAGGAGGGGAAGGCAGTGGCGGGTCCATCAGCCTCTCTTGCTAATTCCATCTCTTAATGAAACCAGAGAGGACACTGACATTTTCTAGGAAATCTTGTCTCCTCTCATTTATTGAGCAACCCAGTAGGTGAGACACTATGCTAAGTTCTTTGCCTTAAGTCTTTTTTAAAAATATATTTTATTGATTTTTTACAGAGTAGAAGGGAGAGGGACAGAGTCAGAAACATCAATGACAGAGAAACATCAATCAGCTGCCTCCTGCACACCCCCTACTGGGGATGTGCCTGCAACCAAGGTACATGCCCTTGATCGGAATCGAACCTGGGACCTTTCAAGTCTGCAGACCGACACTCTATCCACTGAGCCAAATCGGTTTCGGCTGCCTTCAGTCTTGCTTAAATCCTTACAACAGTCTTGGAGAGAAGACTTTTTCATACATTTCACAGATCAGAAAGCTAAAAGTCTAAGTAAGAACTTATGGGAGTTGTTCAAAGTCACAGGCGAATTAATGACAGAGGTGGGATTCAAACAGGTGCATGCGACATGGAAGCCTGGACTGCTCTGCCTCCTGTCCTGCTAAAACATTCACATGTCCCAGAGCAAATGAGACCCCAGTACACAGGCTGTCGTCCACCACCTGAAACACCTTTTTCTATCTCAAGAAAACCCTGGCGAACGCCTACCTGACCTTCAAGACTCAGTTCAGAGGGTGTCTTTGCTGAGAAAACCTCGTTGACATCCCCAGGCTGACTTCAAGGCCCTCCAGGTTCCCCCAGCCCTAACACATTTTTATATTTCAATTGTTGCCTTACTTCTGGGTCACCCCGCACCCCAATGTGAGCAGCATGCACTCCCAGTGCCTACCTGGTGCCTTGCACTAGAACATAGTTGACCCTCCATATTTGTCTGTTGAATGAATACATGGATTAGTATATAATCTTAAATAACAAAACTCTAATATGTAAATTGACCAAACAGTAAAACAACTGTCGCTATGATATGCACTGACCACTAGGGGGCAGACAGTCAAAACAGGAGCTTCCCCCTGGTGGTCAGTGTGCTCCCACAGGGGACCACTGCTCAGCCAGAAGCTGGGCTCACAGCTGGCGAGTGCAGTGGTGATGGTGGTGGTGGGAGCCTCTTCCACGTCTGCTGCAGGCTGGCAGTAAGGATCAAAGGGTCCCAGACTTGGAGAGCCTGGGACTGCGAGAGGGATGTCTGCCTGCCTGCTTAGGCCCTATCCCCCAGGGCAGGGGATCCCCTAAGCAGGCAGGCAGACATCCTCCGAAGGGTTCCAGACTGTGAGAGGGCACAGGCTGGGCTGAGCGACATCCCCCACCCAGTGCATAATTTTTGTGCACCAGGCTTCTAGTGAATACATAAACAGCAACAAATGCTACAACCAAAACAACCCAACCCCACTTCTTCCAGTAAACCTCACCACAGAACAGACCCTGATTTAAGAAACTTCAGATCTAATGAGAAAAATTTCCAGTCCATATGTCACGTGAAAATTAACCCCTGTTCATTTTAAGATGCTTTTAACCAAGATTCGCTTAGAATTAAATTAACAGGTTTCTTTTGTTATTAATTCACTGTTATTTTTAACAAATTTTAGCAAATAGGCTATATATTGGGGAAAATTGTACTAATTTTGCTAACATAAGTAAATATTACATATCTGCAGCTATCTACATATTTAAATCCAGGAGTTGCCTAAACCGGTTTAGCTCAGTGGATAGAGCACGGATCTGTGGACTGAAGGGTCCCAGGTTCGATTCCAGTCAGGGGCATGTACATTGATTGCGGGCACATCCCTGGTAGGAGGTGTGCAGGAGGCAGCTGCTCAATGTTGCTCTCTCATCAATGTTTCTAGCTCTCTATCCCTCTTTCTTTCTCTCTGTAAAAAATCAATAAAATATATATATTTTAAAATAATAAATAAATAAATCCAGGAGTCACCACTACAACAGAGAACTATTAGCACGTGATCACACCACATCTCGTGGTAATTGGTTCTGTTGTCGCATGGCCTGACTTTCTGCAGCAGTTTCGACACCTGCTGGCTGGTGTTCCCACCTGCGCTAAGCCCGGCCCCAGGCATGGGCATTTGTTTCCTCTCAGTAACTGGTGAATGTACACATTTACTACACTAATTCAGTATAAATTTCAAATTACTGTAATACATATAGAAAACTTCTGTGAAATTACACTCTTCATACATACTTAGTTTTAATCGCACAAAGGTGTCTACACAAGCAAAAACAGGTAAACTAACTAGTTTGTCCATGTTTTAACCCACCTTATTATATAACGGACTTTCAGCTTTAAAGGACACCTCCTTGCCAGAATTAGTCCTTTATATTGAAACTTGTCCTCTTATCCAAATCAATGCTACCAACCAACTAGCATTACATCAATTCAACAAAGTTTTCTTGAGCTGTGAGATGGTGGAGCAGAATGCTGGCACTTTGCATCGGAATATCCAAGAAGCGAGGACCCAGGGCAGTGATTTTTGTCTGTAAAGGGGTATCATAATCATACCTTTATCACAGGACTGCCATGGGGTCAATAGCAGAATGGGTATGAAAAGACTTCGGAAACTGCAAAGTGATATGAAAATAATGGTGGTCATTATTTTATTGTTGTTATGATGTACAAGTCACTATGCCAGGCCCCAAAGGAAGACTTAACAGCAAGTAATCTGCTGCCCACAGGACACCCACAACATAACAGGCACTCAAAGGACGAGGGAAGGCAGAAAATGATAAAAGTTCAAAGACCTAGAGGGGCTCAAAGGAGGGAGAGATCTGGGGCCAAGGGTCAAGACAGCCCATTCGTCTAAAACTGTAGGAGCTCAGAAGAACATTTAACGACAAGGTCCCTACTCTCAAGCCATGTATACAGTGTCATAAAACGTGTGGCTTTTGAACCTAGTATTGTGGAATACATGGTGTTTGAACCTAGAAAGTGTTTCCAGTGTGTGGTCAATGAAGGCATCAGAGACGAGGGCTGGAGCTTAAAGGGTGGGTTGGATTCAAGGGAGGGGAGAGGAGGAAAGGCCTTCCTTACAGGGAAGGGATGTAGACAAAGGAGGATTTGAGCTTGGAGGTTCTGGGGGAGGATGGAGGAGAGCAGAGAGGCCCTGTGCAATCTCTTGTCCTTATTCCATGACCCCAGGCAGGGCATCAGAATCGTCTTCTGTAACCCATCCAGCTCTATATGGGGACAGCAGCTCCAGGGGATATTTTGGGAAAGCCTTTGGTGATAGTATTTGGATTATTCTCTAGCAATTAGAAAAAGAAAGCATACAATAGCCCACTATGGAACAATCATTCATGAATTTTTAACCCTGTCTGCATCTATAGGCAAAAATCCTAAGAACAGACCATCTTACAGAAATGTTCTATAATACAAAACTGTTCCCATAGGCTCTTAGATGGTTTTTTTTTTTTTTGGGGGGGGGGAGAAACTACACTAATAAAAAAGAAACATGCAAATTACCACCACTCTGCTACACTACCAGCCAATCAGAGTGAGTATGCAAATTAACCTGAAACCATTGCAGCAGCCCCATCCCCCGCCACTTCAGGCCTGGGAGGGTCGAAGTGTCTGCCCCCTAGTGTTCAGTGCGCATCATAGAGACCAGTCAGATGATTGGACACTTAGCATATTAGCCTTTTATATATATAGATAAATTTAGTAAAAATGTGGCTTGCCCCATACATTGTAAGAACTGAGTTAACACACCAGACTTTTGCCTCTTTTCTTCCCAAAGAGCCTGACTACAAAATTTAGCAACCAGAAGGAGGAACTGGATGACAGCAGTTAATGCTACCTTCCTTTCCCCAGTGTTTTATTTATTTACAGAACCGAGAGGTTGAGGCTCATCTCTGTTCTATCTTTGAGCCTTAAAGGACTTAAGTTCTATCCTTGGCTGGGCAAACAGAAGCTTCATCAATAGAACTCTGAGCTCCTCTTCAAGTTTTATTTCAATGTTCCTCCTTGCAAACCATCCGTTCCAGAAAAACTGGCCAACTTATAGCCCTCAAACCCTTTCACATTTTCCATTCTGCATCTTTTTTTAAAATATATTTTTATTGATTTCAGAGAGGAAGGAGAAAGGAGAGAATCATGAATGAGAGAGAATCATTGATTGGCTGCCTCCTGCATGCCCCACACTGGAGATAGAGCCTGGAACCCAGGCATGTGCCCTGACTGGGGATCAAACCATGACCTCCTGGTTCATAGGTCGATGCTCAACCACTGAACCATGTCAGTCGTGCTACTTGTCATCTTTAAAAGGGAAAAAATCTCTCCTGGATCCAATTATATAAATGGCTTGATAAGAAGCTTCCACCAGAGGAACCCATCTTTAAAGAAAAAGATTTCACCTCCAATTTATATACAGAGACATTGGATGTCACATGTCATGAGTAGGGAGTGAAATCTGTTGGGCTCATCAGTATGGTAGAGGGGAACATAATAAATAGCCTTTGTATGTTTGGAATGAATAGGAACAAGAACATGCTTTTGACATGTTTAATCCATATTTCAGCCTCATCAAAATGCAAGTCTCCTCCAATGCCAGCTACAGGTCCATGAGCAATGGTTCCACTCTGCTACCAAAGGGCTGTAGTCCCTGTGAGCAACTTGTGGGAACCATATCCTCCTGTCAGCCTCCCTGGGGTTAATGTGTCTGAGTTCTAGGAGGTCACATCACTCCATACACACCATGTCAGGAGTGTAATTCTGGGTTCTGTAAGTGACATGATGTTTCGTCCAGTCTGGCTTCCCCAACATTGTGCTGAATGGTGAACATCAGGCACTCCTCATCCAGGCGCCATTGTCAGAGGAGATGCATCCAATTGTCTCCTCACATTTGGCCCCAAGAACTGCTGCATTTCCTGGGTTTTCCCACCACAAAGTCACTGATGAGTCTCATTTTCAGCACTAGTGTTCTTTCTATCTGTAGGCCACAATACCTTCTTGGAACACCACATCCATTTCTTCTGGACTCGCACTGTCGGGCATAGGAACAGCTCCAAAGCAGCAGCCTGAAGGACCAAAATGAGGAAAAGAAACTTCATTCCCAACTTCTCTTGAATCGTTTAACCCAATTTACTTTGTACCTATTCAGTTTCCAGCTGACTTTTATTCCTGCCTTATGTAAATGCAGGTATTTCCACCCCTGTATTTCTGCATGTCTTTCACACCAGCTCTCACGGAGTACTCACACCTCTAAATTTCTTATTAACTGTACTTCCTATTTAATGATACCTTCTATCATTATCATTACTTAACTTTTCATAAAAATTAACTGACTTACCAACTGTATTGTAAGATCTTGGAGGGCATACAGGCCAACTTGAGTTTCCAGATTTATTATCATTATTGTTGTTTATTTGCTCTTTTATTTATTTTACTAGAGGCCTGATCCACAAAGATTCGTGCAAGAATGGGCCTTCCTTTCCCTGGCTGTGGGCATCACCTTAGCTCTGGCAGGAACCACCTTTCCGCCTTACCACGCTGCCCAGAGGCCTAGAGCCCCTAGGGCGGTGTGAAACGCTTGTGATGTCACCATGGCAACAAAGCAAGCATACTGCCCTACTCCGGATGCTCAGTACCTGTGTATGCAAATTAACTGGCCATCTTTGTGGGGTTAATTTGAATACTAACTCCTGACTGGCTATTGGGAATTTGCATCTTTCTCTTTTATTAATGTAGATAGGCTGGCATCTCCATTTGACCACCCACTCTCTCCTTTGATTATGAATCTTCAACTTTAGAGCAAAAAGTTTTCAGGGGTATATTCATATGAAAATGAAGAGAAGAGCATAGAATTACTGTTCAGCCAGAAAGAAAAGAACCCTCAGTATTTAGGATCAAGGTGCACAAATGATGGAATCTCAGATAAGTATCTCAGATCAAACCTGACTTTTAAAATTTGGACTCTGTATATATATCTAGCCCAGCCAGTATGGCTCAGTGGTTGAGTGTCGACCTATGAACCAGGAGATCATGGTTTGATTCTCAGTCCAGGCACATGCCCAGGTTGTGGGCTCAGTCCCCATTGGGGGCATGCAGGAGGCAGCTGATTGATATTTATCTCTCATCATTGATGTTTCTATCCCTCTCTCCCTCTCCCTTCCTCTCTTGAAATCAATAAGAACATATTCAAATGCATGTATAGAACTTGTAGGCTTTTCCAAGGTTTCTGTTTTTATTCTTAAAGCAAATAAACGTTATTGGAAGGAGTCCAGCCTATGTATAAAAGGTTCCTTCATAATGAAAGGACTTAATTAAAAACATTTTCCTGGAAGTCATTCCATACTCTGTGAGTGCTGTAACTGTTACTTGTCGTGCCCACTGAATGGGCAGCAGCTGAACTTTTCTTACACCCCTTTTATTAGTAGGAGGGCCACAGGCATGTTCACAAATAACCCAGCACAACTGGAAGTTGTTAATACCACCTAGTACATAGACATCTGCCATAGAAGTCCAAGAGAGGGAAGATTGTTCTATCTGGTATTCTTGCTTTGGGCATAGAACTGTGTTTAAAGGGGCATTAGAAGTTATTGAGCCCAAACTCCCAACAAATTATGGGATTCTCTTACGTTTGGCCCCTGCTTGGCCACTCCCAGTGTTGTTAGATCAGTGCTGGAGGCCATCCCATCCACTGCTACAAGCTCTGGGGCAAGGACACTCCCCATGGGGGGTGTGGATCTTCTCCCCCTTCCATCTGCTCCCTTCATTGAGGGTAGCATCTTGAACAGCCAAGGCAGGTCCCACCCAACAAGGCGCAAAACACACATGTGGGGTTATATCACTATCAAAACCCAGTGGAAAGTATGTTGGAATTTGCACTGTTGGGTATCCTCTTTTTCATTTCTTTCTCATGTTATTTCAGAAAAGTCAATTTTAGAGAGTTGTATAGTTGTTAAATTTATGGGGACTTAACAATTAATCTAGGCCATGAATTCTCAACATAGATAAAAATAAACTTACTCTTTTTATGTAAAAAGCACAGATGTACATACAATACATAAACAGATACACAGTTTGTCTGGTTATATTAAAATGCTACGGGAGAAAGCAATTAAGAGAAAATATTCTTTAAAATGGTTCATTGGGAGAGATATAATAAAAAAGAAGTTGAGAAATTGATAAACCAGTATCTTCAGATCAATTAAATCAGAATCTATGAGGAGTGGAATCTAAGAAACACTGTTTTTAAAAACTATCTACCATACATTCAATACTGAGAACCACTGACCTACACCAACCAGTTATTTATTGGGGCAATTGGTACCGAAAAAGAGTAATTGTCCAAGATGACTGCTATTCCAACGTGTTTTCACTATACATGATGTCTTTTTCAACTTTTGTTCTACAATTTTATTATGCTTTATTATGCAATTCAGTGCATGTTTTAAAACCAATCTCTATCCTGATGGCTTGAGTAAAAGTTGAAAATGTACTATATGCACATGGCTTTGCAAAATCCAAATATAAGAAGTGTATTATGAAAACTAAGTTTCTATTTCTCAACCCTGACTCCAGTCTCCCAGCCACCAATCTCCCTTCCCCAAACACAGGCTCTGTGCCAAGTGCCTGAATACCCACCCAGCAAAATTCTGTGCCTCCTTCTATGGCTTTTAAATAATGAAGGTGTTTGAAAATTAAGCAAGAAAGGATAGTGCTCGAATTAGGGCTCCTAAGTGTTGTTACTTCTAGCTCCCTTGTCTCTTTCTTAAGGTTTGGTAACAAGTACACCCCACCCTTCTTCAGGAGTGAAAATAACGTCATTCTGAACAACACTGCGATTATACTTTCATTTTATTCCCAACCTGCCAATACCGGAAATGTCCCAACTATAAAATAGGACCACAACAGGCTGTCTCATTGTTCTGCTATAAGGCAGCTGTATGGTTTAAGTTACCTAGCACTTCACAGAACAATCAGCTTATCAGAGAAGGAAAACGGCTTATCACAGATTTCCTTTAAAAAAAAAAAACTTTTTGCTTTAAAAGCAGATTGTTTTAAGCAAAAATTGATCAAAATTCTGTAAAACTGATATATTTGGTGAACTGTTAAAGGCATGATGGCCTTTTAAATGCACATATTATTAGGATCTTTGTTGGATGATTTGCATAGCTTGATTATTGATTCCTCTCCTTTGTAATAAAATGTTTTAGTAGAGCATCTTTCTGTCTCCTTACCGAGATATTTCCGATGTCCCAAAGCGGCCTGAAACAGTGGCAGGCAATCATCTATGGACTCTTATTCTAGGCCGATGACTAATCTCCAAAATTCTGCTCCTCTCCTCCGCCCAACCCCCATTCCAGTGCTGCCCCAAGGGGGGGGGGGGAAACATTTTTATTTCTTTGGGAAGATAAAGTTTTAAAACTGTTCTCTTGGTATTTATTCTTACCCAGAACATGCTGACATAGAAGTGATAACAGTTAAATTTAGAAAGTTCTTTCTCAAATCAAGGAATACTCCATCCAGCTGAGGGGGAAAGCAGAGCTGTAGCTCGTTATTTCATTTTTACAGGAGACTTGAAGTTAACGGGCTTGTCCAACGTCACGTGGGGAAATGCACTCATTTTTCTCAATCAATAGGTATTGGGTATCCACCATGCGTGCTGCGTGTCACGAGCACTGGGGTCTAGCAGCATGTGGGTTCTCATTGGGGACATGAGTGACTGTGTCAGGGCAAGTTCTGCCCTCTCCCACAGCCCTCTGTCCCAGTCCCCTTGAGGGGACTTCTGGCCTTGCCTCAGAGGATCAGCATTCAGAGAGATAAAAATAAGACAATTTCCAGGAAGATAGAGCTTCATTTTTTTCAGTTCCTTCTGGCAAGAATCGAAGAACATTTGGGAGAAAGCCAGGAACATGAATATGTTCTTATTCATAGCAATGATGCACTGTCCCGGAGCCATCATGGCCTCTCGTGATTTTATAGAGAGCCCTCCTGCAGGCGTGCTCCCCCTTCTGAATGGAGGGAGGGGGCGAGACATGAACATGGTACCCACAGGGCATGCATGAGAAAGCCGACCCACTCAGGACTGCAACCAAGACTTTACCTTCCCTACAGCAGTGCTGGCGCCAGTTCAGCTACAAACAGAACAGCCCGGCAATCTGACTTTCAACCAACCACTTACTTGCTTCTGAAATGTCTATTTATTTTAGCTTCATGACTTAACAGGAATAGTGTGAGGTAAGATGACATGAATCACTAAAAGCTTTTCAGATGGTGAAGTGCCAGCCTTGACAAGATAAATAAAAAACAAAGCATACAGACAGGCCCAAGGCATGAACATGCACACATGCACATCCACACAGATACACACACACACACACACACACACACACACACAAACACACACTGAAGCCAAAACTTCTTACAGAAATAAAATATGACAATAGGAAACTTCATGAAACACTGATTCTGGAACATCTTTATGAATGAGAATTTATTTTGTTCCAAAAATTCAAATAGCCTGGCTGGTGTGGCTCAGTGGTGGTATGGCCCATGAACCAGGGGTCATGATGTGGGCTTGATCCCCAGTAGTGGGTGTGCAGGAGGCAGCTGGTCCATTATTCTCTGTCATCACTGATGTTTACTATATATCTCTCTTCCTCTCCCTTCCTCTCTCTAAAATCAATAAGAAACATTTTTTTTTTAAATTTCAAATAGATGTGTTACAGAATGGGAGAGGAGCTTGTCTCCCCCAGATGCTTCTGGGGGTGGAGTTCTTGCAATACCCCAAGAAAATAAATTTTCTGAGACGATGCAATATGGTCAAAAACTTTATTTCCATGGAACTACACCCCTAGGTTTCCAAAGTCCCATTTTCCTCAGCCCAGTCATAAAGGAAGGGTAGCTGGGGTTTCAGTAGAGCTAAAATCAGTCAGTGTCCAGTGGGAGCCATGTCCAGTCCTGCATCAGTCCATAGCATGTGGGATCTGCAGGGTCACGTGGCTATGAAGGAAACTCGGTCAGGAGCAGAACAAGAGAGCCCACAAGCCAAGTGGAACCTACCGTGGGGATCAACAACAAGAACCAAGAGAGTGAACCTCAAGAAATTGGTCAGGCCACGAACTTATTTGTTTAGAGGATTATGTATTCCCAAATGTCTGAGTGCTTTTAGTGGCCTCGTCCATTCTAGCCAACCATCTCTATCCCCAGGTGTGATTGACAAACAAGTATCTTTTCTATGTCGCCCCAACTTTACTGGGCTTGCATCTATCTTCCATGTGTCGGACCCCTTAGAAGGGCAAAATTGCAGTTTCCTGGTGAAGCTGCCCAAATGACATGCCTATAATGTCTGGCCTTCCTCCTTTGCTTCTTTTCTACTAATAACTAGATGATTACGATGAAATAAGATGGGTGGATCTCAAAGACATTATGATAAGACATAAGCCAGACATGAACAGACAAATACTGTAAGGTTCCACTGACATGAGGTACCTAGAGCGATCAGATTCATAGAGACAGGAAGTAGAATGACGGTGGCCAGGGGCTGGTGGAGAGTCAAATGAACTTTTCTTTAATGGGTATTAAAGAAATCTCGTGCACTGGGCCTCTAGTACTTAATACAGAACTGTGCTCTTAAAAATGGTTACAATTGCCGAAACCAGTTTGGCTCAGTGGTTAGAGCGTCAGCCTGTGGACTGGAGGTTGCTGGCATATCCCCAGTGGGGTGTGCAGGAAGCAGCTAATTGATGTTTCTCTCTCATTGACGTTTCTAACTCTCTATCCCTCTCCCTTCCTCTATGTTAAGAAAAGAAAAAGAAAAATATCCTCGGATGAGAATTAAAAAAGAAAAAAGGTTACAATGGTAAATTTTGTTATGGGTAGTTTATCACAATTTAAAATTTTTTTGAAATATACAAGTAGTACATGCTCTTTCTTTTTGAAAAAAATCTTTATTGTTGGAAGTATTACATATGTCCCTCCCCCCCCCATTAACCTCTCCCAGCCCACACCCAACCCCCACCCCAGGCCTTCACCACCCTATTGTCTGTGTTCTACATGCTTTCCATCAGGACTTTTCTGTCATATATGAGGTATTACAAAGAAGTGTGAGGGAGGAAACACCTTTCCTTTTATGTCCAGTTCTTGGGGGCCTGTGAACTAAATTGACAAAAGCCAAATTAACAAGAGATAAGCCAGTGTTTATTCACATCCTGGAAAGATCACAAAGAAAGGGGCTCTGTTTAATAACAAAAATTAGGGGCTTATACACCTAACTCAATAGGGAAGAGAGAGGGGATGGAAAAAGGCTCCCGTGGGAGGAACAAATGCGTTTCTTTAGGAAAAAACAAATGGGTTTTAGGAGAACAAAATGGAAGATATGATAGTTTGTGATAATGTTTGATTATGCTGGTGTGAGTGTTCTTCCTCTTCTTTGGGGCATGAAACTCCCCTGAAGAGGCGATTTTTGGTAGTTTCTTTCTAGGTCTTCTTCTTGGGAGTGAAACTGCCCAGAAGAGAGGCGATTCTGATAGCCTTACTCCCAGCAGTCTCTGCTTTTCTTCAGCGAAGGTGTGTGTAGGAGGTGAGGGTGGGGGAGGGGGGTCAGACAAAGCCGCTTCCTGCATCTATTCACTATCGAATGTTTTTAGCTTAAAGTAATTTTATGCCACTATGATATAATTTGTGTTTCTTAGTAGGTGTTCTTCCAACTATTAAAGGAGATGCTGTTAATGTTTCCCAAAACTTTAATCAGTAATGCCAAACGAATCTCTTCCCTCCTGCAAGGGGCCCAGAATTTCTTATGTACTTAGTATATTACTATATGAAATATATATAATTTGTGCGACACTTACCTGTTGGTTCAATTTTAGACCACAAAAAGCTGAGGCTAAAAGCTCAAAAGACCTTTTGAGATCAGTTGTCACTGGTGAGTGGCAGTGAAGTGAAAAACTGGGGGCTGTATGTTGGTACAAAAATGGGATTTTATGCCTGGGAGGCACCAGCTGGGTGGCACTGAGGTTTTTATTTTATTCTATATTTTAAAGCCCAGAAGAAATGAAATTGATCCTTAGAACTCCGTGTGCTTTACAGACTCAATGCAAGTATTTGGAATAAGCTGAAGAAGTTCTCCAGGCAGAGTTAGAGATCCTCAAAGCCTTGCTACTCAGTGTGGCCCTGGACCAGTTGCTTAAAAATACAGAATCCGAGCCCCAACCCTGCATTTCAACAAAATCCCCAGGGAATTTCTGAAAGGCTAGTTAGAAATGTGGAGTGTTCTGTGAATGTTTTCTAAAGTCTGAGACCCCTCAGGCCTAGAAGTTTCAAGAGAGAAGTGGTAGAAAGCTTCATGTGAAAGTTGTAAAACTTCATATGAAAATATGAAATATCAACTCCATAGACTTCCTATGGTAACAGGGATTGCCTCTGGAGGAGATTCTGGGAGAGAGAAACTGTCATGTTATACCCCCTGAATGGCTTGAATTCTTTCTGCTAATGTGCCCAGATCTTTACCATGGTATATTGTAATCATGAGCCTTTTCTAAATACCACATTTCAAAGTACTTTCATATACATACATGACTTTACAAATACTCTGACCATCCTTACCAAGAAGTGGTACATTCAGATAGTCAATGCTGAAGTACAGAAATAAAGATTATAAGCAAACATTGAAAATTAGAACCAGCCCTAGACGGTTTGGCTCAGTGGATAGAGCCCAGGGACTGAAGGGTTTCGGGTTCAATTCCAGTCAAGGGCACATATCTTGGTTGCAGACTCAATCCCAGACCCTGGCCAGGGCGCATTCAGGAGGCAAACAATCGATGTGTATCTCTCACATCAATGTTTCTCTCTATCTCTCCCCTTTTTTCCACTCTCTCTAAAAATCAATGGAGCTCAACTAGCATGGCTCAGTGACTGACTGTCAACCTATAAGCCAGAAGGTCACATACAGTTCGATTCTGGGTCAGGGCACATTCCCAGGTTGTGGGCTCCATCCCCAATGTGGGACTTGAAGGAGGCAGCCAATCAATGATTCCCTCTCATCACTGATGTTTCTATCTCTCTCTCTTTCTCCCTTCCTCTCTCTGAAATAAATAAAAATATATTTTTTTAAAAAGAAATAAATTAGTTAAATTTTTAAAAATCAATGGAGAAATATTCTCAGATGAGGACTAACAAAATAAATAAATAAATAAAATAGAAAAAATTAAAACCAAAAATGGGATCCAAGTGTTTAAAATATTTAATATGAAAAAATTCAAACATTTACAAAGTAAACATAATATTATAATAGACCCTCATACACTGAGTGGCCAGATTATTAAAATCTCTGAACACATAACAATCTGACCACTCAGTGTATATCCTATATAATAAAAAGCTAATATGCAAATTGTCCCCTCAACCAGGAATTAGACCAGCAGGCAGGCCAGCCAACTGCCCATGTCCCCTCCCCCTGGCCAGGCTGGCTGGACCCCACCCATGCACAAATTCATGCACTGAGCCTCATACACACACACACACACACACACACACACACACACGCATATACACACACAGACACACTGAGTGGCCAGGTTATTATGTGTTCAGAGATCATAATAATCTGGCCACTCAGTGTATACCCATCACTCCCCACCCCCTGCTCCATTATTTTATAATATGTATAACATTTACATATAATGAAATGCACAAATTTATCAGGATCCTTTCCCCCCTCAATGCCTATCTTGTTTGGCAAAAGACTGGCTCTATTGCCTCCCAAATGTAAATGCTATTGACGGATTTCCTTTTGTTTCCTACACTGAGTTGAATCATCCTTCCCTTGATTTAGGTTCAGATATAAGAAGAGAAATGCCTTTTGTTCTCAGTCAGAAAGCATCGGGGACATCAAGTCTGCTTGCTGCACTGTGACCTACTACTCACAAGGGAAATCCACGCAGCTCCCCTTCAAGCTCTCCTGGCCAACAGTCAAAAGTCTCCTTCCAAAATGAAAACGCAGAGCCCGTAGGTGCTCCATCCCCAGCCGGCCTTGCAGCCCATCTGAATGCTCCCCACCCTGAATCAGCTCTCTGGGCCATCATAAACACAGTCGATGTTCACTGATCCAGCCCTGCGACGTGCCAGGCATTGGCTGTACTTGATTTCATCTCAAAGAGATCCAAACTCGTCAGACTCCCGTTTCCCTTTAAAAGCTGGAAAAGAAAATATAAATGTGTCTTCCATCTCATTGCAGATGAGTCAGCAGAACAGGAAATTCTCCTTGCACAAGCCCTTCTGACCGCGTGGGTTGGGTGTGTGTGGTATCGAGCAAGGCCTGGGAAGGGAACCGGCTTCTCCCCTGGAACCACTTTGAAAGGTGAACAATGCAAGCTGGCCGGTGAGTTGAGCAGTGTTGACACGCACCTTGCCAATTAGAATTGTCCTGGCATGTTTTGGGGAAAGCTCAGCTGCTTCCAAATAAAGAACAGGGCAAATAAAGAAGCTCATTGTTGCCAAAATCTAGGTGGCTTTAGATGCCAGAGGTTAGAGGAGAGACTGCCTGCGAAAGGGGCACCTGAGTGGCAAGCCCCTCTCAGGGATGTTTGGGGAAAGCAGTGATTTAAGGTGGGGTTCGTGGAGCACCCTTAAATGCCACCAAAGCCCTGGTGGCGCAATAACGCACAGGTAGTGAATTTCAGAATGAAGAGCTGTGGGCTTTGGACTGGTCGGCCTGAGGAAGCCACCTCTGGCCCAATCTCTGACGACACTGCAAAGCCCCCTGAGGGGACTCGAGCTCTCATCTGGGTTCTGCCCCTAACCAGCAGGGGGATTTGTAACAAGGCTCCGTGGGTCCTAGTTTTCCCATCTGCAGAAAGACAGCCCTTCCAGTCCCACGTACTGAGGCACCATTACAAACTCAGATGGGTTTAGCATGCATCCCATTTTTTTTCTTTTCCTTCCATTACTTTCTCAAGGAGACAATGAGGGGGAAATAGCTGAGCATGGCTGGGAGGGAAACCAGGACACTTTGAAAAATAACTATTCTGTGGGAATCAGGCAGTGTGTGTGTGTGTGTGTGTGTGTGTGTGTGTGTCCGCACACATACATTTCTGTTGGGTGGGGCCACGCAGAGGTTGGAAAGCACTGGGCCCGCTCTTAATGTTCCAGCTTCGTAGAAAAACAGATGCAGCGAAGATTGAGGAGTGAAATTTTGCATACGAGAAGGAGCGGGGGAAGGGATAAAAGTGCTGAGATGCCAGCACTGAATTGAAATAAGGATGAGGAAGCAGTTAGAAGGGTAGGCTGAGAATGAGCCAAGAAATAAAAATATGCCGGGCTTTTAAATAGGGTGTAGCCAGAGCCGGTTAAATCCTACTCTTCCACTCTGACTAGCCTCCTCCCTCACCCCACCCAGACCCATTCTAAATTCTTTCAAGGCTCGGATCCCTTCCCCTCCTCCCACGCAGAGAAACGATATAGGAGCCGGGAGGAAGTGACACATTTTCCTTCCCAAATGGAGCGGCCCCTGCAGCAGCCTCTTGGCGTTCGTCAGCAGTCTTATCTCAGGCTGGCCATCGCAAGGGGCCTGTTCCTCAAACAATGCTTTCCTCTGGCTGAACCCTGGGCAACGGCTTGAATGCCTAGGAAAGCTCCGGGCTCAGAGGGTCAGGGCACCGTGCATTGTTCAAGGTCCTTACGAATGCAACTTCCAGTCAATAGAAAAATGCAGAGGGTAGTGCGTGGAGCTCTGTTAGACCAGCGCAGGGGCTGAGTCCAGCCTCTGCACCTTGTGAAGTGCAGGACCCCTGGGAGGGGAAGTAGGAGAATCTCAAGGTTAGCAGGCCTTGAGACCTCAGTTAGCATGCCAGCTCTCTTCCTTTCTAGCTGTGTGATCTTTGCAAGTTACCCAGTCTCTCTGAACCTCTGTATCTGCCTCTATAAAAGGAGGGGGTAGCCCTGACCCGTTTGGCTCAGTGGATAGAGCATCACTCTGCAGACTGAAGGGTCCCGGGTTTGATTCCAGTCAAGGGTTGGGCACATCCCCAGTCGTGGGTGTGCAGACAGCTGACTGATGTTTCTCTCTATCCCTCTCCCTTCCTCTCTGTAAAAAAAAAAAAAAAAAAAAAAAATCAATAAATTTTTTTAAAGGAGAGGGTGGATGGGATTTTTGGGTTGTTTTTTGAAATATTTTTGAAATTGTTTTTTAGACAGAGAGGAAGGGAGAAGGAGAGAGAGAGAGCGACATCAATGTGGGGATTAAGCCCACAACTTCAACCAACAACCTTCGGTACACAGGATGATGCCCAACCAACTGAGCCACACCAGCCAAGGTGGGGAGATTGTTATTAAAAAATAAAAATGCTTTGAAGGCTCCAATGTGAATTTAATAAGGTGGCAGATGTGAAGTGCCTAGAATATTGCAGATAAGAAGTCCTTTCCATCTCAGACCATCCCATCCCCACCACAGTGTCCAACCTACACTATTGCTTGCCTATCCCTAAATTGGCAGCTTATATCAGTACCTCACCAGTGTAACTTAATTTTATTCGATTGTATTGTAGTTTAGTCCTACAGACTTCATTCCCTTAGTGACACCGAAAATGAAAAAGAGCATTCCAGTCTAGCATCTCATTAGTAGCTCTCAAGTAAATGCTGTACTAGCAGAATAATAAAATTACCTAAAAATGGACAGTGAAGCTAAAAACATCATGGGTCAAAATAGCCTCTAGACCTTTCTGTTCCCACTGCTGATTTTGTCCTACCTTGTGTATATTTCTACTCTATAGGATTTGTCTTACAGTGTGGTTTCAATACTGTCTCTCACTAGGCTATAAGCTCCTGGAAGGCAGGAACAATGCCTTTTGTGTCTTTGTATTTCTAGAATTGAGCTTAACAAAACACATTGTAAGTACATAACAATTGTTTAATGGATTATTTTGAGCAAGCCATTGAACTATTAGATTTTGGCCCATTCTGTTTACTGAGGTAGCCCCTGCACATGGAGTCGTGCCTAGCACATAGCAGCCCTCAGTAGGAGTGAATACCTTGGGACCTTCCTGGGTGGCACATCCCTCCTCATCTGTTTGAGAGTGGTTCATTGGGGTCAGTAGACTGAATTAGTGGTTCTCAAATCCTGGTTCTCCAGTGGACCGCAGAAGGATTGTGCCAGGATTTTTAAAAATGCAGATTCCCAGATTCCATTCATGACTGATTCGTAGTTCTGAGTGAGGACCTGTAAAAAGAGAGAAAAACTTTCTAGATGATTCTGGTACATGACACAATGTAGACCTCACTATACTAGATTTTTCTAAAAGTTCTCAAATAATACAATTTGATACATCTTTTTATTGCTATTGTTAAGCCTCACTTGAGGATATTTTCTCCATTGATTTTCAGAGAGAGTGAAAGGGAGAGGGACAGACGGAGAGAGAAGCATTGATGGGAGAGGGACACATCAATTAGTTGCTTCCTGCATGCACCTGGACCAGGGGCAGGATTCAGCCTGCAACCAAGGTACATGCCCTTGACTGGAATCAAACCTGAGACCATTCAGTCAACGGGCCAACAATCTATCCATTGAGCCAAACCAGCTAGGACTGATATCATTTTGATTGTTTTCAAAAAATGACAGGTCATTAGAGTGGTTTACTAGGCTGATATAATGTGAATATATAGAACTTGATTTAAACAAATAGTGCCTCAAGTAGTCATGCACCATGCACCTTTTAAACCAACGTATTTTTTTAAATTTTATTGATTTTTTTTTTTTTTTTTTTACAGAGAGGAAGGGAGAGAGATAGAGAGTTAGAAACATCGATGAGAGAAACATCGATCAGCTGCCTCCTGCACACGCCCCCATTGGGGATGTGCTTGCAACCAAAGTATATGCCCTTGACCGGAATCGAACCTGGGACCTTTCAGTCTGCAGGCCAACCCTCTATCCACTGAGCCAAACCGGTTTCAGCTAAACCAACCTATTTTCTTACATCATGTATTTAGTGTGCTTGGAGAGGTACACAATTTTTAAAGACATACGTACATATTGCAAAGTACAACACCTTTAATCTACTTTTTAAATTGATTTCATAGGTGAAGGGAGAGGAAGAGAGAGAGAGAAACATCAATGATGAGAGAATCATTGATCAGCTGCCACCTGCACGCCCCACCTGGGGACCAAGCCTACAACCCTGGGTGTGCGCCCTCACTAAGAATCAAACAATTTACATTGTTACTAAAGAACAACAGCAACAAAACACACTCTTGGCTCACAGGTCAACTCTCAACCACTGAGCCACGCAGACTGGGCTGAATACAGCACCTTTTAGATTGATATCGTAGGTAGCCCACTGGCTAACTGGCCCATTAGTCCTCTTTGCATTTGATACACGCTATTCAGTTAACAAAAGATCACTTGTATGCCCCACAAGTTTTTTCCTCTCTCTCCCAGATGATTCTGGGAGGGGACAGACGCCAGGACTCACTAAGATCAATGTTTTGGATTTCATCTGTTATATAACTGGATGCGGTTGGGAAGTAGAGGAAGGGAGTAGGTCTCTTGAACTAGACCAATTCCCTCCCACTCAGTAGGCAGGGCATCTGCTAAGAAGTCAAATAATTGAGGGAAGAGTCTAAGAAAGACCTTCTAGAAATTCAGCTTCTCTTAGGAGGGAGGTCACGAGGGAGAGTCAGAAAGGTGTGCATAAAGAGATGCCAACCTGTGAGCAGGTACATAAACAAACACAGAAGTGGCAGTCAAGTGGAGATGGGACAATTAAGGTGCTGTGATAACAGTGTATTTATAGTTATTCTTTGTTTTTCTTTTCTATTTTGGTGAAAAAATGTTGCTGTTTTTATATTATTACTGAACAACAACAAAACACACTCCATTGCACAGCATAAAGGCCATTCAAATAAACTTTTTTAAAAATATCACTCCAGGAAATGTTTATTGATTTTTGAGAGAGAGAGAGAGAGAGAGAGAGAGAGATCAATTGGTTGCCTCCCACACCCACTCTGACCAGGTATTAAACACTCAACCTTTTCGAGTTAAAACAACAAACTGAGCCACTAGACCAGGGCTCAAGTTAACTTTTACTTTTGACAATTCTGTCACGTCTCTGACACAGAAACATTCAACTCCTCTGGGATGATGGTGTCACATGTGAGGGCGTCACATGTCTGCCTTCCCATTCCCCTAGGCTCTGTTTATGTCCCTACGTAACTTCTAGCGCCAACACTGCAGACAAGATCAGCAACCCGGTTGCAGGGTTCCCTAAGATGCTTTGTTTTGTGACAGAGGAGAGCATAACCTTCAATGCTGCTACCTATAGAGGTTCTGGATAAAGGTCTCTTGGTGAGTCGCTGGCAAAGCAAGTGCATGCCTATGAGGAGACAGTTCAGAAATTATCAGTGATATTCCAAACTGCAAAGCTTTCCTGACCAAGGAAAATGAAAGAGACATGCACAAATACCACAGCATTTTCAATCCATTTTTACGATGGAGGCCAGAGACATTTTAGATTTGACCATAGAGAATTCTTTGGAAGGGCCAGAAGGTCATCTTGAAGGACATCCAATTCCTCCCTCCTTTGAGATCCAAAGATACAAACCACCTCTCTAAGCATAACCAGGGGGAAGTGGCTCCTATGGTAACCAGTAGGACTTGGGTTTAGCATGGAGTCACTCGAACGTCAGCTGATGGGGGTGGTAAAAAATGGCATTGATTTCATGACTGCACATGTAGACTTTCTGCAGAGGGGTTCAATCCAATGACAAAGAAGACTGGGAATGACTCTTCATGTAAAACCAAGGCAGCCTGCTTGCCATCTTCAAGGTTTGTAGTAACCATTGGTCTTTCTTCAAACTCTTGTCTCCCAGGAGCACTTAGGAAAGAGGTCAAACATTTTCAGTGGCATCTTTTAAGTGAATAGAAACTCCTGGTAAATAACCAGAAATGGAACACATTCCATTGTATCATACTCCAGTTCTCACAACTGTAGTATTGTCACCAGAATACATCTAATTTTATTATAGTCGCCCTAAATTTCTAGCCCACTAGAACAATAAGGAGAATAAAAAGGAGCACTTACTTTGCAGTAAAAAGGTTTTCCAAACATTTATGACTAGACTAGGGGCCAGGTACACAAAATTTGTGCATTGAGGGAGGGGGAGAAGTTCCCTCAGCCCAGCCTGCACCTCTCCAATCAGGGCACCCTTGGAGGATGTCCAACCAGTGATAGGACATCCCTCTTTCAATCTGGGACTGCTGGCTCCTAACTGCTTACCTGCCTGCCTGCCTGATCACCCCCAATTGCCTCTGCCTGCCTGATAGCCCTACCTGCCCTCCTCTGCCATCCTGATTTCACCCCCAACTGCCTCTGCCTGCCTGATCACCCCTAACTGCCTCTGCCTCAGTCCATGGCTTTGTCTAAAAGGAAGACAGACATCCAGAAGATGGCTGGTCAACCCAATCTAATTAGCATACTACCCTTTTAGTAGTATATATATATATATATATATATATATATATATATATATATATATATTATAGGGTTATATGATAGGATTGCTTAAATGGAGGTGGGGAGAGCCTTTTTCAGCAGGAGGAGATGCTCTTGGCAGACAAAAATATAATCCCTATATCTGTACTGATAGCCAACCATACGCACTATACTGCCAAACCAATCATGAAAAAATTGAACTGCTTTCTTACACCTTACACCAAACAGATGTTACCCTTAAAACCCATCCTCAGCCCCCTCTTTAGGTTCTGCCTTCACAGTTCACCCAGATTAGATTCTGATTGGTCAATTTCCATGCCAGTTAGCATCAAAAGCTCCACCTTCTAAGTAGCCATTGGCTCTTTGCTCTTCACTCAGATTTGGTTCTGATTGGTTGGTTTCTATGCCAGTCAGTGTCAAAAACTCCACCTTCTAGGCAGCCATTGGCTCCTGGTACTTCACCCAGATTTGGTTCTGATTGGTCAGTTTCTATGCCAGTCAGCATCTCCGAGCCTACCTCTGGGCCTGATCAAAGAGGCAGAGCTGATCAGCAGCCCCAGAGAAACAGAGGCTGGCTGCTGGCAAAGCCAGGAGAGAAAAAGAGAGGCAATAGCTGATCAACAGCTGCCATGGAGGCTGGGGATCAGACTCTGTCTCTCTCTCTCTGCAGGCCTCTCTCTGGATCTGATCCTCAGTCCCCTTGGGTTGTCACAGCAACCCAGCACTAACTTCTGATGTTCAGTGGAGTCTTGGTTGTTACAGACCCTGGCTCTTTATATATATAGATGTCCAGTTAGTCCTTTCATTTCTTTGACTCAGTGACTGGACCCTGGACTCAGATTGCCTGAGTTTAAATCTCAGTTCTGCCACTTACTAGCTGTAAGACCTTGTTGAGTTACTCAACATTCTCTGTGCTCCCATTTTTTTGCATGTAAAATGAAGATGATAGTACCTACCGTGTTTCCCCGAAAATAAGACATCCTCCGAAAATAAGACCTACTTACAGGTTTCCTTCTGAGTGAAATATAAGGTATCCCCCTGAAAATAAGGCCCCCAGGCTCTGTCTCAGAATGAAAATTAATTTACCATAAACTGGTCGCTAGGGCCACCCCGACTGGCGTCTAGCAACCAGTGACGTTACTCGGAGTCCTGACGTCACTGCTGTGTGAATGCAGAGAAATCAGCGTGGAAACTTTGTGAAACCTGAACTGCAACAAGTTGTGACTTGGGTGAAGAATTCATGGGAGAAAATCACTGACAGTTGCATTGCAAATGCACTGCGAGCAGGCCACCTTGACAAGAAGTACTCATTTAAAGATAGTGCTATTGCTAAACATGAGAGATTTGGTCCACTGATTCTGAAAGAAATGGAGTCACAAGAAATTCACCAGGAAATTCAGGAATTGGATTGTTATGATGATGTTCCAGAAGATGATGATCTGATTGTCATTGAATAAATGAGTAAATTCTTGATACTGTAGGATTCACAGTTTGTCTGGTTTGTGTTGACAACTACCGTACTACCGTACCGTATACAGGTAATAAATTTCCTTTATTTTCATTTAACAATAAATGTGTACCTTATTCATGGAAAAATAAGACATCCCCTGAAAATAGGACCTAGCGCATCTTTGGGAGCAAAAATTAATATAAGACACTGTCATATTTTCGGGGAAACAGGGTACCTCCTTGGTTGTTGTGAGTTAATATATGTAACAAAAGAGTTAATGTATGTTCAGGTCTGACTTAGATCAGTGTCTGGAGCTGCTAATAAGTTCAAGGTAAATATTTGCTGCTTCTGATACTATTGTCATTCCCTTCTGAAAGTTCACTTAGTACCAAGAGCAAAAACTGGCCATGCAGATGCTTCACATGACACATTTCTTGGACAGAACAGATAGCATTAATCCCATTTCATCAGGGCTGGGACCTAATAAAAATACAATACTCTTTCTGAGTGATACTCTCTTTAAGCAAGGGCACTGTTTCCCAGGGGCTGACTTAAAGGGCCAGTATTCTACCAACATAAGAATATTAACCATCTCAAATAAATAATCTCATATGATCTTTTTCTTTCCAATAAATTAGTGGTTCTTAATATTTTTGGTCATGGACTCCTTCAAAAATCTCATGAAAACTGTGGACTCTCTGCTTGGAACAGTCACATGTAGGTAGAATAGTTTGCAAGCATTGACATGGGGTTGATTGATCTCCACTGTTATAGACATGGGAGGATTAGAAAAAGAAAATTATGGACTGAATCTTCTTTCCAAAATTATTTGAGGCTCATCTCCATGGTGATTGTTTCAAATGCCAAGTTCCAGGGCCACACCTTCATAAGGCAAACTTTGGAATCTAATTCTTTTTGCCATTATGCTTTTAATTCCTCCTCTTTCAATGGTTCTCAGCTTTGGCCATATGTTAGAATCATATGTGAAGCTTTTAAAAATTCCAATGTGTGCCCAAGCCATACCCCAGATCAATTAAATCAGGATCTCTGGAGGGTGAGAGCAAGGCATTAGTGGCCTTTGAAGCTTGCAGATGACGTGGGTGCTCGACTGGCTCTGCATAATGGAGAGAATGAATAATCCAGATAATCTCAAGCCCCTAGCAGCCCTACATTTTCTGTGTCTTTTTTATGTGGGGTATAACATTTTCCTCTTTAAGTTACTAATTGGCTTGCGCCTCATGTCATTTAGTATGTCACTAAGAAATGTGTTGTTCAACTGTCACATAAGAAAGGCTTCGTTTTAACCAGAGGCTCTGGTCGGGGGAGAAAAAGAAGCAGAAGTAAAAACAAAAGCGGCTCTGGATTATTAAACTCCATCCAATCGCCCGAGTGTGCTTTGTAAGAGCTGAAAACAAAGAGGAGGTGGCGGCCAGAATTTATTTTTAAGCTGGTTTTAAAGAAGTAGATGACTCCATTAAATCTGGGCGCGTGAAGAAGTCCGGGGACGAGGCAGAGACATCTGAGGAGTGATGTTCCTTTCATTGTAGGAAATGAAGGGTGAGGTGAAGGCTGAGTAGGTGGGATTAAGTAGGCAAAAAAAGAGTTTTCTATAGAGTCATAATTTTAGAACTACAAGGGAACACTGAGATACTCAAGCAGCATTTAGCTGCAGTTTTTGCCCTTTAGCAAAGGTATTTCTTTCATTTTATAGATGAGAAAGCAGCCCAGGTCCGTGATGTCCCAGCCTGAGGTTTCAGCTGGTAGTGGCAAGGTCAGGTGTGGGCCCAGGTCCCCTGAACTCAGAGTGCCCTCTCACCCTCCACTATGCCAGGCTGATGGGGGCTCCCACCGCCGAGAGACCAGGTGAGCAGAGGAAGCTAATGTCACTAGTTATTAAGGTGACCGTCCACTTGCTTCCTCATCTAACCTTAGACACCCCTGAGAGTAAAAGGGGGACATTAGGCAAACGTGAACTTATTTCTCTTTAAATCCCATTTGCCATCTTTCTTGGGTCACCTTATTGATAGTTCTACCATCAGTAATACTTCCGTGTGGACAGAGGCTTTTATAAGCTTTTCAATGGCCTTCAGCTCATCTGTCTGCCCTTCCAGGTGAGGATGCCAACTTGTCAATCAAAAGAAAAGTTGCCTCGTTCTAACTCCCCTTAATTTTCTTTTCCTGTCTGTTATCTGGATCCTAGCATTCCCGTAGGGCAACTCAGGACTCCTGGGAGAACAGTTTCACAAACACACCTGTGGTGGGAGTGAGGTCTCCCATGTGCATCCTGCACCTTGCTACCCACTTGCTTTGTGTGGAGTTTCTTTAGGACGCTCCCTGAGATAACTTCTGTTTCCCAGAGACAAAGTGGTGCTTCCCTGGTGAACACACTATTTCTCTTCCTTCATTAGGTTTCCTTTCTGAGAAGGCAGCGCTTTGATTTCTGCAACTGTTTTGCTTGTTCAAAGACAGATCCCTGTTTGGTTAGGGCTGGATTTTTAAAAATGCACCAAATATTGGTCAGCAACAATGACGGCTAATAGTCAGTCAGTTTTCTGTAGGTGGTGCTTTTACCTTTCTGTGTTAAAATTTTATTTTGGGGGGGACCCACCAAGAACACAGTGCCATTTCCTTACAGAAAAGGAATGCTGTCTCCAATTGGGCTAATCATATCTCTCTCCTGCACCATGCAGGTTACAGACTCAAAAATACTCCGTAAGCCCCTTTAGTATCTCTCTGTACTGATAGTCAATGAATTCCTATTAAAAACTCTTGAGATTGACTTTTGGGACTCATTTCTAATCAATATTGGAACCAATTAGGAGCAAGACTCAGTCAAGGCTACACAATCTGTATAAAATATATAGATACCAGTTATCAATACTTCAATGTTCACTCAACTGTTGCTGCTTCATCTTGAGATTTCCTAACACAGCAGCTGGTTAATTCATTCATCTTAATGTAATAGCCTGCCAGCAATTGCTATTCTTCAGTTTGCTGTTACTGTAGACTTCTGCTAGATGGAAGAAACTTAAGCCTATTTATTCTCGGATGTGTCAGGACTTTTGCTGTAGCACTGTCTCCCATCTTTGTTGGAGCTTTTACTGCCTTATCGTGTTGTCTTGATTTTCGTTCGCTTCCCTACCCAAAGCAGTGTTTTCTCCTGGATGAGTTGCTTGGGGCCACGAAGCTCATTGGTGACTAAAGAGGGTAACTTGTGAAGGTGGGTCCCTGTGCTGGATGGGAATCCTTAGGTTGGAAAGGTTCTGGCAGAGAACGTAGTGGGACACTCAATAGCAGCATTTTGGTGGGAATTGTGAACATTGCTGGGGTGGATAAGGTTAGGTTGTGGAGGTGGGTACTTCAAATACCATTCGCAGAGTGATGTCTCATCTAATTCCCCGTGCTGGAAGCAATTTTGAAGTTCAACTTTTGTTGTAGCTTTATGACCTCCAAAATTAAGAAATTATTAAATTTCAATGTTTATTGCAAAACTACTAACATACCATATCAGAGAGGTTTTTTTGTGTGTGTTTTTTGTTTTGTTTTGTGTGTTTTTTTGTGTGTGTGTGTTTTCCCCAGATCTATTAAGCATAAGCCTGGTTTGATTCCCTGAGCTTTCAATTTTCTCTAAAGCCATCTTCAAGTGTTTGTGGAAGCATTCGTAACCTTATTGGGGGGTGGGGGTAGTGTGTTCTAAAGATGGGGGTACACTCATACCAAGCCATATTTTAAGGCCTCAAGGAGAGTTTACATGTTTTACCCGCAAGGAAATTTTCCTTGGCCATTTACAGTTTGATTGGTTTTAAAATGTATGTGTTGAAGGACATATCCTCTGTAAGTGCTCTGGATCACAGTACAGTGCCCAGATAAACAGTAGGGAAATAATCAGCTTGGTGAGACAATGAAAAGAGCATTATCTAACTAGCTGGGTGACCTCAAAAAATCAACCAGTGTTTAATAACAAATGCCTTAACCTCTTAGAACTCTGGTGTTTTCATTTGTCTTATGAACATCTTTGAGACAATATACATGACAAACAAGGCTACTGTATTGACCCAATGTAAAATATTATTGTTGATTCTGTTGTCCTAATAATATTTTGCAATTTAAGATTTGAAACCTTAATTGTGGTAAAAACTGAAGTGGATAGGGCTTTGGCTCACTCAAAAATTTGGAGAGTGAGAACAGGAAGACCTGCGTTGGCACCCCATCTCTCTCCTTCCCCCCCCCCCCATACACTTCAGGGGTTCTCAGTGTTTAAGGCAGACTGAATACCAAACCATGATTCGAATTTACAAGTGCTGTTGTGGAGATAGGGCATTGTGAAGGGTGTGTCAATATCAAAGGCCATTTTATATATGGTAAAGTGGCAAACTGTTGCATTGGAGGCTTAGAAGCAACATGGATTGGACTTGGATATAATAGAATAGGATTCAGTAATTAATATGAATAGACCCCTTGATTCTTTAATGCATCCGAACCAAAAGTTTATCCAAATAATTAGTGTGAAGCAGATGAATACAAAGACTGGTGGAGGCACATCAAAAGATCTAATATTCAGGGTTGAGGGTTCCCTGACTAAAAATGTGTGTAAGGAAGGAAATTTGTGTAAGTAAGGGCTCATGGAAACACTGTGTTATCAGTACTGTCAATTAGTCCAGTGGAATAATCACGGACAGGGTAGAATCTCAAGCGGAGAGGCTTGGAAGAACCATTAGCACAAAGGAGTTTCTCATGACTTGCTACAGAATGCCCTGAGCTAGAGGGGGGAGTGGATAATGGCAAGATACAATGAACCTAATGTAATGGATGTCCACAGGAAGCACAGGGACAAATGCTTATGTAAGTCCCAAAATGCATTATCAAACATTGGAGCAGAGTTGTGGACTGACTTTTGGTGGGGGAACTATGGGAGCTATACAACTGGCTTTGGGGTTAGAAATGAGTAAGTAACAGCACTGAGCAGGTCCAGCCAATCCTTACTCAACAGCAACCTTGATTTGTAAGCATAGATTTCCTTTGATAGTGGTTGGTCAGGCTTCATTCATTCTAACATGACCATTTTGCCATCTCAATAGAAAAGAAGGTTCACATCCAAGGTACAGGCATATTTTAGTAAACATCCTAAAACTGAAAATTAAAATAAAAAGTTCAGACTCATCATGGAGATGAGGGTCATCATAACTGGACCATGTCAATGGGAAGACAAGTTTCAGGATTAAAAATAAGCTGATTAGGAAGGGAAACAGAGCATAACGGTAGGGCAGAGATTTGCTTACGTGGAAGGCCATAAATTCATGGGCAGTGACGTGCTGGCAAATGTTTAACAACCAGTTGTTTTGCGGGGGGGGGGGGGGGGGGGGAGATTCAGACTTTTGGGAGGGAGCACTGACTGCTAGTATTTGCTGATTTCTGAGGTATAAATACTCCCATCGTGGCCAATTTTGACCGCACAGATATAATACATGTAAAGAACCTCAAGAGCATAGAAAATAGTAAAATGTACCAAAAGTAGCCCTAACCAGTTTGGCTCAGTGGATAGAGCGTCAGCCTGCGGACTGAAGGGTCCCAGGTTTGATTCCGGTCAAGGGCATGTACCTTGGTTGTAGGCACATCCCCAGTGGAGGGGGGGGGGTTGCAGGAGGCAGCTGATTGATGTTTCTCTCTCATCGATATTTCTGACTCTCTATCCTCTCTGTAAAAAAAATCAATAAAATATATTAAAATAAAATGTAGTGAAAATAATTAGGAAGTGATGAGATTTCAGTACTTATTACCTTTGCTTATAATAGAAGCAATTTAATTATAGGTTTTTAAATTTTAATTTTTAAAAATGGCTGTTTTTCAACAAATAGCTTGCAAAATTCCTAAAAATTTAACAGCCAGCTCTGAGAGCAAATACGAGCTAGCTCCATCACACCACTGCCTGTGAGTGAAAGCAGAGCACCGTGAGGGAAAGGTAAGAGGAGAAAGGCTCTGCTGGCTTGTCTCAATGGTGATGGTTGACCTATGAACCCGGTTTGATTCCCCAATGCGGGATATGCAGGAGGCAACCAATCAATGATTCTCTCTCATCATTGATATTTTGGTCTCTCTCCCTCTTCCTTCCTCTCTGAAATCAATAAAAAAAAAATTTTTTTTTTAAAGAGAAAGCAATAGCAAAGAAAAAATGTTTTAATTTGTGAAGAAAATATGGATAAATGTGGGTTTAGACTTTTTCATTTAATGCTTCAATATAGAATGGAAGTTGCTTTTTAAATATGTTTTTATTGATTTCAGAGAAAGAGAGAGAGATAGAAACATCAATGAGAGAGAATCATCAATTGGCTGCCTCCTGCACACCCCCTACTGGGGATGGAGCCCAGGAGCCCCATGGGAATCTAACCGTGACCTCCCAGTTCAAAGGTCTATGCTTAACCAGTGAGCAATACTGACCAGGCTAGAATGGAAGTTTTGAAGCTACGGCTGTATGAATACCAAAAGGCATGTTGAATAGGAAATTTAAGTATCTATTTGTGAGAACTGGGCTAGTTAGTACCTAAAGTTCCTTCCAACATTGAGCCTATACATTTCTGTGTTTAGACATAAGACACATACCAGTATCATAGCTAAACTCAAATACCAGCTAAAAAAACTACAGTGTGGAAGGAGACTTATACTTCAAAAAATTGTCTATTTGGATAACAGTTTGTCTACACTACAGGTAATTTATGATCAAGTAATAAGAACACTGAAGATAGATTTCAGAGATAATGTTTCATTTCACAAAGTTTGCAATTTATACCAAAGAGATATTCAGCTTATATATTCATAGGCTTTACCTCCCATAAAAGCATCAAACAAGATTTTGGTTGCAATTTACAAACAGAAGGTATTGGTATGAATTTACCAGTCTCTCCTCCATCTTTACATATGCACACTGTTAAATGACCAAAACAAAATGTTCCTGTTTTATGGTCAAACCAGGGATTAAATCACAGTTATAATGGACTACAAACTTTTACTTTAATGTGGGATATCGATAACGTATATATTTTTTATCATCGTGTTCTAATACCAGCATTAGAATTAACTTTATAAAATAAGTTTATTCTTTCCCCGAATGTATGTCAATTATACAATATTTGGAGAAACACCAATGTCAAAAGGAGAAAAAAATTGTCTATGGTGTCACTGCCAGGAACATTTCTGGGAACACCTTGGTACATTTCCTTCCTGTCTTTTTCTGGCTCCATACCTTTTGTTTACTTGTTGTACATGCTGTGATCATATTGTATATTCATTTTTCATATCCTGCTCCTAACGCACAAGCAGTTTCTTCTATCTTTACAGTCATCTGACTACATAATAGTCCACCTGGTGGATTCACTGTACTTTTTCTTAAACACCTGCTGGTGTAGGATTTTTGGCGATTTGATAGGATTTAGGGTGATTTGAGTTCTATGCTTTGAACACTGTGGTGTGAATTGTCATTGTAATTTAGATTTTGCAGAGTTTTGGGAAACTGCCTTCCAGGCCAAGTTCTGTAGATATGAAGAAAGTACATAAAAATATTCTTATAATTTCCCCCTGTAAAGCTCTTGAACCTGCTCCATGTCAGAAAGCATGGGTATGGTTTGCCAATATTTTAAACTGTGTCGTTTTCTAATCAGGGACTCCTTTTACCCTTGAGTTCATGATCTTTTCTAGACAAATCACTCCCCCACCCTGACCCCCCCTCCTCCCACTCCCCAGTTCTATCTGCCTAGAGAGAAAAGAAGCTTCTAAACAGTGTCACTTCTTATTCAGTGTATAGAAAGATTGTGTTTATCTAACTTCAAGGAAAAAGAACAACTTCCAAGTAATTCTTCTCTCATCACCGTCTATAATAAAACCATAATATGCAAATCAATTGAACAGCAGAATGACCAGTCGCTATGACATGCATGGCCACCAGGGGGCAGACGCTCAACACAGGAGCTGCCCCCTGGTGGTGAGTGCAGCCAGAAGACAGGCTCATGGCTGGTGAGCCCAGTGGCAGTGGTGGGAGGAGCCTCTCCCACCCCTGCTGCAGGTGGGCGGTAAGGAGCTGGGGGTCCTAGACTGCAAGAGCCCCAGACTGCAGGAGGAATGTCTTACTACTGGCTTAGGCTTGATCCCCCCCAGACATCCCCCAAGGAGTCCAGGACTGTGAGACGGCACAGGCCAGGCTGAGGGACACCCCCCACCCCAGTGCACAAAATTTGTGCACCAGGCATCTAGTATAATATACTTTTAAAAGCTGTCTTACAAAAACCCACAGGTGAGTCCCATTAGCTTCCATTCTGCTGGCAAGATTGTAGGTGTCATTGGTGTCTCTCAGCTCAGACTGGAAGTAGAACATCTCCAGGACTTATAGATTCTCAAGGACTTCACCAGGAAAACTCACAGCCAGTTTTCCTCCTGTGTGCCTAAGTGGAACTCAGTTCTGCAGGGAGCATCTTACATGTGGCCAAGTATTGAAGTTCTAGCTAGCAGCTCACCTGAAAAAATGCTTTCATGATAACAGGTGGATCATGGGGATGAGCCAACGGTGCCCTATAGAATTCTCTTGCATAATATGTATTCAGGGACAAAGGACCAGTTAGAAATAGTTGAGATGAATCTGTCTCTAAGCAACTTACATATTTTAACCAACTATAGCCTAACAAAAATGTAGATCAGAATGACCAAAATAATTTGTAAAATGCCTCTTTCTTCCAGAGATAAGAAGGGTGAGTAAAAACATGTATGATATGGCAAGCTTTAAGGAGCCAACATTCCACTGGCTTTCTTCCCAAGCCAGAGAGATTTTATTCATTCATCCATTAATTTAACAAAGTATGTGACTGAATATATGGGCACATATTTCCTACCCTCAAAGAACTCAGTCTAATAACAGGCACATATTTAGATAATTGAAACGTAATCTGGGAACAGAGAAGCACACTAAATTTATTGAGACTATACGGAAAGGCACCCAACTCAGGGTAAGATGGGTAGAGAATGGGAAAAAATACCAGTGGCCCAGCTGGTATAGCTCGGGGGTTGACACTGACCTATGAACCAGGACGCCCCAGTTCAATTCTGTCAGTTCACATGCCTGGGTTTTGGGCTTGATTGCCAGTAGGAGGCATTCAGGAGGCAGCCGGTCAATGATTTTCCTCTCATCATTTATATTTCTCTCTCCTCCTCTTTCTCCCTTTCTCTCTGAAATCAATAAAAATATATTTTAAAATAAATAAAGAACAATTTTTTGTTGTTGTTAATCCTCCCCTGAGGATATTTTTTTCCCCTTTGATTTTTAGAGAGAGCGGAAAGTGGGGGCGGGGGGAGAGTCAGAGAGAAACATCAATGTGTAAGAGACACATCCATTGGTTGCCTTGGGCACATGCCCTGACCAGGGTTGGGGATCGAGCCCAGGTATGTGCCCATGATCTGAATTGAACCCGGGACTCTTCAGTCCACGGGCTGGTGCTCTATCCACTGAACCAAACCAACTAGGGCAGAGCAAAATATTTAAAAAAAAAAAAAATCAGGGAAGACTTCCTGGAGGCAGTTACATCTAAATTGGTTTTGAAAGAACTATTTATTGGCTGAGGAAAAAGAATGGGTTTGGGGGAATGTTGAGGCAGGATGAGTGGATGGTGATGTTCCTGGCAGAGAAACAGCATCAGCCAAGGTGGAAAGGATGTGGTATCAAGACCTGTATTCTGGCAGTGCTTGTTGAAATGCTTATTGTACACTGTAAAAATGTCAAGTAGGCAGGTAGAGGTGTGTGTGTCTGCAGTTCTGGGGGGAGGACAGAGCTGGAGATCTAGATTTGGCAGCCACTGGTAAATCCATGGCATTTGCATCTGTAAATATCTGGAAATGGTATATTGAGATTGTCTGGAAGAGTGAGAAGGGGACTCAGCACAGAGGCCAAGAATACAGATCATACTAATATTTAGAGGGTGTTCGGGGAGGAGAAGCCAACAAAGGAAGCTGAGAGGAATGGATAAAAAAGGTTGGAAGGAAACCAATCATGGGTCAAGGGAAAAAAGGGGTCTCCATGGGGATGTGGTGATCAGCCATTTCAAATGCCTTTGGGAAGTAGAGAAAGATAAAAACCAAAAAAGTACCTGTAACCATTAGATTTGGTAACATGGAGATTGTTAATGACCTTGACAGAAACCCTTTCAGTCAAGTGGTAGGGACAGAAGCCTTAGTGCAGAGGATAGGAGACAGAATGCAAGATAAGGAAGAGGAGATAAACAAGAGCAACCCTTGCCTCTGGGCTAGTGGGTGTGCTGACCTCTCTTCCTCAGGGCCATCCAGAAGAAAGGGAGGCAGTTTATGGCCCGCTGAAATGACCACTCAGGGCCAAAGGTGCCGGGTCACTTGTAGCTGGGTCCCAGACCTTTGATAATTAGACCCATCTCAGCTCAGCTCAGCTCATGACTCTATACGATGTTCTTAGAAAAGTTCAGCACATTGTCCGTGCTATAGGAACTCTGTTATAATTATCACAGTTTTAAACAAGCTTTAATGGCTTCTAAGAACAAATAATTTATGTAGACCAAATCGTTTTTCAGTGTGAAGATTCAAATCTTACATATGGCAAAAAACGAAGCCTAAGAAAAATAATTTGCATATTGGGGTGCCAGTCCCCAGTTTAATGGTCTGCTCTCTCTCACTTCTCTCATACTTTTCTGAGTTCTGGTTAAGGTGGAGAGCCCTCACTAGTGAAAAGGAAAAGAAATAGTAAAGATATATGCAGAGAAGCACATTTATGGAAGCAACCAAAACAGAAATACAGCAGTGTGCATTTAAGGTTTATACCTGTTTGTACACGTAGCTGAAAGATGAGATGCAGGGTGGATTTTTAATTTTGGTTTGTCCATTGGTAAAGTGAACATTTTTAATGTAGAAATGGAGGCATAGTAAACACAACGGTGCAGTTGTTCCATCGCGAAGGAATTCTGAAACTTGTACAATTCAACTTTCTGGAGATGAAGATTAAGATAGGAAGTGGAAATGATGGACAGGGGGTTAAGGTCAAAGTCTGGTATTTTTTTGCAGGTGTTTTTCATCGGAAACATATGGAACCCCATTTCATAGGAATATTGTGGAGACTGACATGTACAGTATTGTGACTGCACCACGAATACATCTTTCAATGAAGTGCACATCCCTTCTTGGCTGGTGACTCGTTTCCTGTTTATTTTTTCCTTGCACCTCATCACTCCATAGAAGATGCTTTTCAGTACACATCTACTCATAACTTAGCAGTTAGCATTTACCATGCATTCCAATTAGGTCATTTAATCTTTGAAACGGTCCTTTAAGGTAGAAAGAATGGTCATCATCTCCTCATGTGTGGAGTCCGTGTTCGGCAGCCTGGCTCTCAACCACTGTCTCCACGCTTTTAGTTAGAAACTGGGCCACTTTTCCGGCCATCTTCGGCGACCAGCAAACTCAGTTGGCCGTTCGGAAACCACACTGAACGGCGTCCAGTCGCCAAGGGCTGTCGCCGCAGTTTCCGGGTCAACCACATGGAACCAGCTCAGCGACGCCCTCCTCCGCTCCGCGAACTTTCGCCTCGGCCGAGCAGGGTTTGCACCCCGATCTCTTTCCCCTCCACTGGCCTCAGGAACAACCCTCAGGGGCCCTATTTTAAGGAGCAAAACGGGTATTCGCTAAAAAGACACAGGCCCGCACGAACCCCTGCGAGCGGGGACTTTTGCGGGAGAGCTGCGCCTCCCCGGGCTCCGGCACCGGCGCGAGTGCTGGGAGCCGGGGGAGCTGGGCCGAGAGGAGCGCGCACCGGGCGCCGAGAGAGGCCAGACCCCCGATTCCCCGATCCCCGGTCCCCAACGCGCGGGCCCGGGCGCGGCTCTGGACGGTGGGACCGGGCGGCCCCGCGGAGAGGAAGGGGCGGGGCCAGCAGGGCGCCCGGCCGCTCCCCGCCTCGCCCCGCCCCCGGCCCCGCCCGGAGGGCACGCCCCCGATGACGTCACCGCCCCGGCCGGCCGGCGCCATTTTGAAAGTGGAGTCGCCTGCTCCTGCCGCCGCCGCCGCCGTCGCTTGTCGTAGCTGCCGCCGCCGCCGCTGCAGGAGGAAGAGCGAGGACGGGGAAGCCCCTGAGTGAAACCCACCATCCTGCCGGCTCGTCGGCCCGCCCCTCCTTCCTTCCCCCCGGACCCCCGCCCCCGGCCCCCACAGGTGCCATCCGCCGCCATCCGCCCTCTCTACCCCCCCATCCCCAGGTGAGGGGGGTGAGTTCAGGAAGCGGAGACCCCGAGGCACCCAGCAGGGTCACCATTTGCAGCGCAACATGGCAGGTAAAGGAGAAATCACCCTCGGCCACTGACAAGGCTCCGCTTCCTTTCTCCTCCCGCCGTCACCCCCTAGCGACCGCCGAGCCTCTCGGCGAGCTGCGGGCGCCTCGGGTTTCGGGGAACCGGCCGGGTGGGGTGCGGCGGGGTGGGGAGGGCTCCGCGCGGCCGCTGCGAGGTCGACCTGGCTTTTAAAAAACGAGGGCTGAGCCGCGGCGTGGATGGGGGTGGGGTGTGCGCCGGCGAGCGGCGGGGAGAGGCGTGGGTGGGGCGCGGTGGGGGCGCGGGCCGGTTCGTCCCTCCTGCTCCGGAGCCGGGTGGAACCTCCGCGCCACCCTCTCCCCGCACTTTTTGGCGGATCTTTCTTCATGTAATGACCGTGCTGCCCCTGGATGCAAGCCTTCTTGGGTGTTTGCACAAATACATTTTGCACTGGGAAGGAAAAGTGCTTTTACAAGTTACAATGCAATGTGGCCCTCCCCCGCCCCCGGTAGGCACGCATATTTTTGAGACCATTAACCTGAGTTTGTTTTTTTTTGTGTGTTTTTTTTTTGGTGTGTGTGTCTCCAACCATCTCCTTTTCGTTTCTTACCCTTGACGTCCAAAGAGTGCAAGGCCTTAAATATAGCAAGTTGCATGAAAAATGTGATTTCAACTTTCCGTTTTGCATGTTAGCTTTTGTGCAGATGTCCTTTTCCCAAAAGGGTTTCAATTGAGTTAAAATAGTTGTGGAGTTCAGTGATATAAATAGCCAAGAGGGAAGAGATTTTTAGGTAAAAAGCTTGGGAAGGGGGAGGGGGAGATGATGCATAGGGAAAAACAAGTTTGAATATTTAGCAAAGAAGAGAAGTGAAGGAAGAGAAAGATAATTTTGCTTCGAGGATTCCTTTTGTACATTTTGGTGTGGCTTACTATCTTCATCCAGTAGACTTAATTCTAGATCTAGGTTCAGTTTCTCCATAGACTCGGGGCATTTCCTCTTCGAGTATTTATTTAGACCTGAAATAGAAACATTCAGGGACCAAACCAGTTTTCTTGGATTATTTTAATAGATAGATAATTAAACCCTTGGAAGAGTTAACAGGTTGGATTGACTTATGGTTTGGTATAAACAAGTTGCTCTTTGGATAATTAAGTAAAATTAGAGTTATTTTGCTCAAGATGATGACAAATGAGCAAAATTAATTCTTTGCAAGGTCCTCTGGATTCTGAGGGGTAAGGTGAAGAGAGGCCAAACAGGCTTCCTTTGAGAATCTTTTCTCCGGCCTTTTCCCTCTGGAGCCAGTGATTTGCTGGCAATCCAGTGCAAGGAGTGGGTGGCGAGTGTGGTGTTTGCTCTGTACGCGCTTTGGTGATACCGTCCATCACTCCTCACCCAGGCAGCGATGCTCCTTGAAGTTTTCTACTCGTTCCATGTTTTATGGTAGTTTTAACCGTACTCATTCTGCAGACTTTTTGTACACTTAAAGAAAAACTAACTTTGGCTATTTGCTTTTTTTCCTTACACTTAAGCAAGACCTACCAGTCAATATTGGAAGGGAAGGGAACTTTTGAACACATGTACAATGTTAAATGACCGTAACATGGCCTTTTAATTTTTCATACCCAAATCTCTCTCTTTTTTTCTTTTTTTTCTTTTTTTTCCGTAAAGCAGTACCAACTACTTGGGACTAACCTTTTCCCAATTAGTGCTCTGGGGTGGTGGTTATGTATGTGGGCAGTACTGGGCTATTAGTATCATGCCAACCATGGATACCATCTCAATGTTTAGTAGAGTAAACTCGAACGGAACTCAGTTTTAATCGGTATGTGTTCTTTTTTCCAGGAGCTGGAGGAGGGAATGATATTCAGTGGTGTTTTTCTCAGGTGAAAGGAGCAGTAGATGATGATGTAGCAGAAGGTAAGAAAGCATTTACGAATGCAAATTTTGAATACAGAATCTTCAAAATCTTGATTACTAAAGAATTTCTTTGTGGATGAGTCTGTTATATAGGAACATCTTGTGTTGTCAAAGCAACAGAAGAACAGTTTCAGGAAAATAGTCTCAAATCTTTCATTCTTTAGGCCTGCTTATTAATTTTCCATGAATTAAACGAAAGGAGCAGTAGATGATATATGTAAAACCATCAAAAGAAAAATCCAAGGTCTATATGATAAAGGCTTCCTTGCTGTGTAAATTCCACATACAAGTGAAGTGATGCCTTTTCATGTTGTACATCATTTTTAGGTAATTAAGTTGAAATAGGTGCCATCAACATTCAGCTCAGAAAGCATCTTGACAGAATCTTGTATTTTAGAGGGAAGCTTTATAGTTTTATTTTTTTAACTTGCCTACTTTGAAGGTGTGGTGTTGATTAGCGTATTCAGTGATGAAATGTTGGCTCAAATGATTCATTTTATTGTCTTACAAGGATTAATTTAGGTGGATAAAAATAACTGCTATGGATATATCACATGTCTTTTAGGGAGCTTATTGTGCAGTTAAAAGCTGGATTTGATCAGTTGATGCAATAGAATAGTATTAGTTTTTCCTCCAAATTTGTTTTTTAGTGTATTTCAAAAGTTTAAAGTTCTGAAACTTTAGGATTCTGTTCTCTTTTGAGATGTGGAGGAGACATTATTTCCCAAAAGTAGTTGCATTGTTTATTCAGCAATAAAAATTTTAAAGTTCAAATTTTAATAGTATTCTGTCTTGAATGACGGTAGGAATTTTCCAACAAAAGTCAGATAAATTAAAACATGGACTTTTAAGCCCTGGCTGGGGAGCTCACTTGGTTAGAGCATTGTTCCGATACGCCGAAGATGCAGGCTTTATCCCTGGTCAGGGCACATACAAGAAGCAACCATTGAGGCAACAAGTTGATGTTTCCTTTCTCTCTCTCCCACTCTTTTTCCCTCCCTTCCTTTTTTCTTTCTCTAGTAATAAATTTTGAAATGTATTTTAATTTTAAAAATGTCTAGTGAAAGTTTATAAATCAACTTTCTCAAAATTATGTTGTCCTCATATTAAGATACTGTTTTGAGGATTTTTTCATGTTATGGTAGGATAATGGCTTTGTGTTAAGCCAGTAGAATACTTGGATATATCAGTGTCTTATTTTTTTTAATTGGCTACTTGCTATTTTTTAAAAAACATACTGTCTTTTCTTTTTAAATATATTTTATTGATATTTTACAGAGAAGAAGGGAGAGAGATGGAGAGCTAGAAACGTCGATGAGAGAGAAACATCGACCAACTGCCTCTTGCACACCCCCTACCAGGGATGTGCCCACAACCAATATACATGCCCTTGACCGGAATCGAACCCGGGACCTTTCAGTCCTCAGACCGACGCTCTACCACTGAGCCAAACCGGTTTCGGCTCAGTGTCATTTTTAATGCAGTGTCTGATCAGAGTTTGGCGAGGAGTGTGGGGAGCCAACTGGCATACATTATACTTGTGATACTTTACAGGGCACTCTCACATTTCTTCTTTTGAATCCTCATCTGTTTTTCACATGAGAAACCAGAACTGGAAAGAAGTTAAGAGACTCATATGTGGTCACACAAATAATGCAAATCAAGGTTTTCTGGTGAAACCTTTCGGTGTTAGACTTGTTTAGAGAAATAAATTCTAAGTTCCAGGGAGGAGTCATGTGTTACTCATTTTGTAACTTCATTACCTGTTGAATAGTAGGCACTCAAATACTGGATCATAGCTCTGTGCTGTTGTGTAATACTCACCAAGTTATGAAAGTGCTGTATACTTGAAAAACATTCCTTGGTTGATTTATTTCCATTTATTCCTTTTATCAGAGATCTGTTGGGGGCCTCCTGAAATCTGAGCACTGGGGCCACGAGGTGTCTAGAACATAAACCCTGCCCTGAAGGAGCTCATACTTTTTACTTGTTAAATGGTAGGCAGAAAGACTACATGGTTGTCTTTTGTTTACTCGTTTGTTTTTAAAATAGAAAATGTCCAAAGTTCCAGGACTACATGAGGGGGGTGCCATAAGAAGATGCAGTTGAGGTGTATATGCTATTTGGGACAAAGGAGAATGGAGTAGTGGGGTGGGAAGAGGGAGGGGAAATAGGTATTTTACAGGTAGATGGGAGAGTGAACATGTAAAATTTTTTCTGAGCCACTCAAAAACAGCGTTACCCAGAGGGAAGTGCAATAAACAGGCTTTAGTAGATATCTCTCCGTATGCCAGATTTACTTTATAGTATGATGCTAAGGTGATCCTTCCTTTAAGCAGGGTTTTCTATCTGAATTCCTTTAGGCAGGTAGAGGGAAGGTCAAAAGTTCTTTCTGAATCTTTTGTTTCCTAACAACCAATCCCAAATCAATACCCTAAAAGGCATGTTTTGGGGTGGCAAAACTTTGGTCCCCTTCAGCCCTGCCTTTGAAACTTTGAATAAAAAGTTTCACATTCCAGAAGCTAAGTTGGTAGCTTGCTCCTTTTTAATTTAACCAACCAGTTCAGTTAAACTTTTGTGTCTCTTTTGATGAGGCATTGGTGCAGATGAGCTCCCAAATTAGGCACATGGGTTTTATTTAATCAGGAGAAATTGATCATTGCAGACTTACCTAACTGAACTAAATGATTGTGATATGTATGATAGATCAGTTGTTCTCTTCTGCTGATACTTAGCTTCATTTTGCTACTGATTTATTACATATTTTCTGAGATTATTAAACATTACTTTAGCATATAGTATATTCCTAGTATTAACATGCTGAGGCTTAATATGTATATTTAACAAAAATATGATTTGTTCTAGTACCTATGTCTATACAAATGTACTAATTTTCAACTTACACTCTTAATTTTGGGTATTTTTGCGCACTATACTTTGCATATCATAGTCTATTGTGTTTACTAAGAGAAGATTTGCTTTACTGAAATAAAATAAGATTAATACGTTGTCCCCCTTGGTTTGTACTAATCTCTAAATAGGTTATATCTAGCTCAGTCTTTAGCTTTGTTTGCCTATTTTCTGTTAATGATATAGCCCAAGTTCTTTCCCATCAAAGACTCCAAATTGTCTCTTTCCCCTCCTACTTGTAGTTGGCTACCATGGCACACCATTTTTACTTCTGTAATGTTATAATCTTCCCGTATACACTTTCACCTTAGTAAAGGTTCTCAATATCTCTAATCAGGATTGGATTGATTTCCCATATGATTCCCTGCTTCTAGTGCTGTTTTCTTCTAAGTTAACAGTAAATGCAGTCCCAGTGTTATTTTCTTTAGAGATCTTCAGTAGTCACTGTATCCACAGGATTATAAATTACTTTCAGATACTTCAGTCTAGAATATGAGACCCTTCAGCACCATGCCTCTACTTCTCTAAGTTGATTAGCTAATATGGTTTACAGTACAGCTAAATGGATACTGTTCTTCAAACTTACTCTTATACCCTTTTGGGTCTCTGTGTTTTGCTGTTCCCTCCCTTGGAATGCCTGTCACTCCCATAAATTTCCTTCATAACATTTTGTATATACAGCATATTTAGTACCTCAAACCTACTGTGATACTTACTGAAAGCTTAGTGTAGAACTAATGTATCTTTGTACTCTACACTGGTCTGTATAAAAACTTCTGTGCTTAGAAGAATGCCTGGCACACAGTAGTTGTTCAGTATTTGTTGAATGAAGAGGAATAAATGTTACTATTATGATGTTTGAAGGGGGAAGACAGGTGAAATGTAGGCTGATGAGATTTTTCTGGCCATTATGGATTTATTTATATTTGGTAGGCTTTATAACTGGATTGATGACATACCAGTATCATAGTATATCACTTTAGATAAGCTCTCCTTTGGGTTCCAGTTTATTTAATTTTAAGATTACTAGACTGGACTGGGTGATTTCTATTGTTCCTTCTAATCTTGTTAATTCTCAAAGGTGTCCTAGAAAGAAACAGTTAAATTGATTGAGATGCTGGACTCTCTGGGAGCCTTAATTTAAAAATAAGTCTACTGGACTTAGTTATTCAAGGCTTAGAATTTTCATTAATTTAATATTAATATTGTTAAATATTAAGTACTTTTTATGGTTTTCATTTTAATATAAGTATAATTTTCCTTAGCTTCATATTTGATATTCTTAGATTTTCTTTCATAGAAAATTATTTTAGAATGTAATTTTATTATATGAATCCTGTTTTTATGAGCCTTTGATCCAAATGCAGTGCATCTTTTCAGCACTTGGCTTCCTGTTTATTTTTGGTAGGATTTAGACATTTATGGATGATTCTCCGGAAAATAATTTTCTTTTTTTTTTTAAATATATTTTATTGATTTTACACAGAAGAATTGAGAGGGATAGCTAGTTAGAAACGTCAATGAGAGAGAAACATCGACCAGCTGCCTCCTGCACACTCTCCACCGGGGATATGCCCGCAACCAAGGCACATGCCCTTGACCGGAATCGAACCCGGGACTTTTCAGTCCGCAGACCGACGCTCTACTACTGAGCCAAACTGGTTTCGGCAATAATTTTCAATCGTAGAGTGGAAATACTCCCCAAATAAGGACATAAATAAAATTATGAGAAACAACTAATTTTTGAGGTTTCACATAATATTTAATAGTTTTAAATCCATTCTATATATAATGCTATATATATTTTAATAGATTGCATCTTAGATTTAGGCATTAGTGTCAATTAGGAAAAAAAGTGGTAGAACCTTGTTTGCAGATTTCAAATACTGGCACACAAGAGGCCTGGTGCACGGATTCGACCAGGGCCTATCCAGTCTTCTCACCCAGTCCCTACCGGTTGGAGCATCTGCCCCCTGGTGGTTAGTTTGCATCATAGCGACTGGTTGGACAGTCCGACACTTAGCATATTAGGCTTTTATTCATAGGATTAGCTATATTCTAAAACCTAATGACCCATAGCAATGGTCATATTTAACATTTTTACCTTATATCCCGTGAGGTATTCCTCGGCTCTTTTAACTACCATTACTGATAGAAATCTAGTACTTAATGCAGTACAATCACTTAGAGCAGTGTTTCCCAAACTTTTGGCATATGTGTACCCCTTATATAATTTTCATAATGCTTAGTACCCCTCGTCAAAAAAAATAAATGTATTTTAATAACAAAATATATATATATATTTTTGGTACATACACAAAAGAATAATAAACAAAAAATAAAATTATTCATAATAAAATATAAATAAAAGTTATTATAAATAACATTTATTTGGGTCAGTGAGAAGGATGAAATTGACTTGACTCATGAGAACGTAGAATTAGGCACAGCTAAGCACGGTGCAGTGCATATCCCCACCAAACTCCGGTGCAACGCGTACCCCCACCAAACTCTTCCTGTACCCCTGGGGATATGAGTACCACACTTTGGGAAACACTGACTTAGAGTAATGTAAAATTGCCCATAAATAACACGAATGACCATATTTATCTGGTATTAGGCAGTATCTGTGTCTTCTTTTTAAGGTATTAATTTTCTTATTCCTTCATTGATAAAAATACTTATATACAGGGTGCACAAAATTTGTGCACAAGGGCGGGGTATGTCCCTCCGCCTATCCTGTACCCTCTCCAACCTGGGACCCCTCTCACAATCCAGGACTGCTGGCTCCCAACAGCTCACCTGCCTGATTGCTTCTAACTGCTTCTTTCTGCCTGCCAGACTGATCACCCTCTAACCACTCCCCTGCCACCTAACTGCCCCCTGGCAGCCCAATTGCCCCCAACTGCCCTCCCCTGCTGGCCTGATCACCCCTAACTGCCCTCTCCTGCTGTCCTGGTCGCCCTTAACTGTCCTCTCTGCAAGCCTAGTTGCCCCAACTGCCATTCCCTGCTGGCCCAGTGAGCCCTAACTGCCCTCCGTTGCCAGACTGGTCACCCCTAACTGCCCTCCAATGATGGACTGGGGATGTGTCCGAAACTAAGGTACATGCCCTTGACTGAAATCGAATCCAGGACCTTTCAGCCTGCCGCCGACACTATCCACTGAGCCAAACCAGTTAGGGCTTAGCTGACATTATGTCTCGGGTTATTAAAATAAACAAAACAAAAAAATTAAACTTAGTTATTTCTTTCTTTTTTTTTTTTTTTTTTTAGTAATTTTATTTTTAAAACTTAGTTATTTCTTAATACTCACTTCTAGAGAACTAAAATTTAAGCTTAAAACTTATGGAGTACGCAGAATGATGAAAAGTTGTTTGAAGCAAAGAATTAATTTTATTAGTAAAAAGATTCTCATTATGTTTTTGCACACATATATTGCCTAGTTTAGTTGAGTTGCAGGAAGAAAGGTAAACTATATTTTAGGTTTCTTATACTAATAAGTTGTAAAATTGAAGGGCTGGAGTTAGATGTTTTAGATAATATCCTCAATAATTTATCTTAGGTGGTAATGGAAATTATAATTGAGTAATCAAGGGTCAGCAAGTTTCTTTCTTAGGAGAAGGAAAGGCCTGGTAATATTTCTTATAGATAACTAAATTTAATATCACTATATAATATAGTCCGTATCAGGAAGAAATGGCATGGCCATCTTAATTACAGCAGCCAGCAATTTAGTCAGTGCTTAATTAGGTATTGTTTCAGGTGTCTTATATACAGTCTACCCTCTTCCCTCCTCCCCTCCTCCCCCCAATGTACTAAGAGTTGGTAGACCAATTGATGTTTCTTTTTTCTTTTAATTGTATTTATTTCAGAGAGGAGGGGAGAAGGGAGAGAGTTAGGAACTTCAGTAATTAGAGAGAATCATTGATTGGCTGCTTCCTGTACACCCCAGACTCGGGGATCAAGCCTGCAACCCAGGCATGTGTCCTGACCAGAAATTGACCCATGACCTCCAGATTCATAGGTCATGCTCAACCACTGAGTTACAGTGACTGGGCTGATGTTTTTGGGGGGGATTTAACCCATTGGAATTAGTAAGATTTAAAGTATGTTTAGTTTTTTTTGGAAGACACTCTATATGTTCATTAATCTTCACAAAAACTCCATGAAATAAGTAGATACCGTATTTGCCGGCGTATAAGACGATTTTTTTGCCCTGAAAAATATGCCTCCAAGTGGGGGGTAGTCTTATACGGCGAGTATATAACGAACTCTGTATTTTGAGTGGAAATGTTAGGGGGTCGTCTTACACGCCCAGTCTCTTATACGCCGGCAAATACGGTATTTTTCAGGGCCAAAAAATCGTCTTATACACCGGCAAATACAGTATTTGTTTTTCTTTTTTCTTTTCCTTTTCCTCTTTTTTTAAATGCTCACCCGAGGATATGTTTAGAAAGAGGAAGGGAGAGAGAAGCATTGCTATGAGAGAGAAACTTCCATCAGTTGCCTCCTGTATGAGCCCTGACTGGGGAATCAAACCTGTAACCTTTGGTTTACTAGGACAACATCCAATCAACTAAGCCACCCGATCAGGGCAACACTGTTGTGTTTCCATATTACCGATGAGAAACTGGTCTAGGAAGGTTAATTTAGTAACTGTGTGTTCTTGAGCAGGTGGCGGACCTGGGATTCTTAACCTGAAACTTTTTACTTTCCCTAATGTAATTCTATTTTTTCAAAACTTGAGCTACTTCTTTTAGTTTAGGAAGTTGTTTCAGGTTGTTAGAATGTGACTTGCTTATAATCAAATTTGTTTATAGTGCCTAGTAGATTGTTATTGTTTTGAAGTAAATTTGCAGGCCTGAGTTTTCTGCTGATGGAATTCTTTAACTAGAACGTGCTATAAATGGGCAGTAATGGCTTTGTGAACCTTGTGAAGTTGTATGTAAAATTGTATTGTGTGTGCTTGTTCGTTAGGTGCACTTTTCTGGTCAAAGAGGGTCCATAACCATTGTTAAAACAGCTATCATTTATTGCATTTCAAAGTGTGGTCTGAGCAACCCTTTAATTCTTTCAAAAGCTTATCAAGTCGAAAGTATTTTTATAATAACAAAAATGAATCAAGGTTTTGGCACCAAACAATACCAGTAAGTATGCATGGTCATCTTCCTTCACCATGTACCAGCAGTTTAAAAATGCCAATTTTACTTAAGAATGTTCTTGATGGCTGAAACCGGTTTGGCTCAGTGGTAGAGCGTCGGTCTGCGGAATGAAAGGTCCCAGGTTCGATTCCGGTCAAGGGCATGTACCTTGGCTGTGGGCGCATCCCCTGTAGGGGGTGTGCAAGAGGCAGCTGGTCGATGTTTCTCTCTCATTGATGTTTCCAGCTCTCTATCTCTCTCCCTTCCTCTCTGTAAAATACCAATAAAATATATTTTAAAATAAATAAAATAATGTTCTCGATGAAACAGTAAAAATTATTAATTTTATTAAATCTTGACTCTCGAACATATGTCTGTTTTTGTGTGACAAAATGAGAAGTATACCTAAAACACTTCTTCCACCTGCCAGAGTACAGTGGTTTCTCTGGAGGAAAAGCATTGGTGTAAGTAATTACTATTTGAGTTTCAAGCTGAATTATCTGCTCTTTTCATTGAGCATCATTTTTACTACTGATAAATTGTGGTTATTGGGACTTGGATGGTTTGGCAGATGTTTTTCTCAAATGAACAATGAATCTTTTACCTCAATGGGCAGTATTTGTTGCCCTTGATAAATTTTGAGTTTTCAGGCAAAAATTAGAATTTTAGAAATTGGTATCTGCCATCCTGAGCTTGATAACTTCCCAGTATCTAAAGATTTTCCAGATGAGATCAGAAATGATGTTAATGACTGTGATTTTTGATATTGTGTAATAAAATGTGCCAGCCTTTGGGAGAACTATGTAACTGAATCATTATTTTACCTGTGATGTTTAAACATCATGCCTAAGCCGGACCGGTGTGGCTCAGTGGTTGAGCGTCGACCTATTAACCAGGAGGTCATGGTTCTGTTTCCAGTCAGGGCACATGTGGGTTCCATCTCTAGTGTGGGGTGTGCAGGAGGCAACTGATCAACAGTTGTCATCATTGGTGTTTCTATCTCTCCTCTCTGGAATCAATAAAAAAAAATATACATTTAAAAATATCTTGCATAAGTAAATGCATTTTGGAACATTGGATTTTAATGTAATGAACAGCTAATAGGGTTTCAGATACCACAAACCTTTAAGAAACTATCACATGTTGAGTTTTGGTGTAGTATCAAAGAGAAATATTCATAACTGCCTGCAAAGCGTATTAAAATACTGCTCCCTTTCCAACTATATACCTACTTGAGGCTGGACTTTCTTCATATATTTAACCAACACAACAAGAGTAGTATGTTGAATGCAGAAGCAATTAAGATAATCTGGGGATCTTCTGTTAAATGAGGCATTAGAGAGACTTGCAGCAATGTGTAAAATGCCATTTTTCTTATTTATTTTGGGTGAAAATAGATATTTTTCATAGATTTGTTACTGTTTATAGCATTACTATTTTTTAGATGAATAAATATTTTAAATTTTAAAAAACTCATGAGCCTCAAGATAAGTGATCAGAATAGTGTGCTACTTTTGTACATGAAAGCTTTCCTCTGACTTGAGATTGTTTCAGCTTGCCATTCTTTAGATACCAAATCAGATCAGATCAGCCTTAAACTCTTTCATCTGGTGATCTTGGTGAAGAAAGGATACTTTCAGGACTTTAAAATGTGTCTTTTCAAATGTAACTGTCCCTTAGATTAAATACCAGTACATATTTGCCAAAATTCTTTAGCTCTAAAAGTTTTCCAGGGCATTTTCCACTCTGCTCAGGTCCAGCTATCATTAGTAGTTAATGTAGGATTGCTGAACTTCTCAGTCAAGTGCAGTTTTGGATTGGCTGCCTGGTCATTAGAAAATAATTGGTACCCTTGACATTGTGTTTTGAGCCCAACATATTGAAGTTTGATATGTTGTTTTATTCCTGAAAGAAAGGCATAAAATATGCATATTAACTTTCTATTTCCCAACTATTTTAACTGCTAAAAAGAGAAAAGGAGAAGAAACAGTATTTTTCTTTAAATTCTACTTTAAAGTACAACATAATTCTATTTTAAAATAGTTGCTAAATTTCCCATTCTTAGAATGCAGTATCAACTATTTGTTGCTTGGTATTTTCAGTATTTTTTGTGGCTATTTCTGTCCTTAAAAAATTTGTCAAAGTATTTAGGACTTTTAAAACTTAATATACCAATTTTCTTTCCATGTTCAAACATTAAGTTTGTTTGTTTGTTTGTTTATTTATTTATGGTATTATATGTGTACATATCTTACCATTGCCCTCACCCCCCAGAATTTTGCATCCATTGGTTATGCTTATATGCATGCATTCAAGTCCTTTGGTTGATCTTTTATCTCCCCCACATCTCCCTAACTTTACCATTGTAATTTGTCAGTTTGTTTGTTGCTTTACTGTCTCTATATCTGTCTTTTTTAAAATATATTTTATTGATTTTTTACAGAGAGGAAGAGAGAGGGATAGTTAGAAACATTGATGAGAGAGAATCTTGATCAGCTGCCTCTTGCACACCTCCTACTGGGAATGTGCCCTCAACCAAGGTACATGCCCTTGACCAGAATCAAACCTGGGACCTTTCAGTCTGCAGGCCAATGTTCTGTCCACTGAGCCAAACCGGTTTCGGCATCTGTATCTATCTTTTTGTTCATCAGTTTATAATGTTCTTTATTATTCATAAATGAGTGAGGGCATGTGGTGTTTTTCTTTCACTGACTGGCTTATTTCACTCAGCATAATGTTCTCTGATTCCTTCCAGGTTGCTACAAATGGTAAGAATTTCTTCTTTTTTATGGCAGCATAGTATTCTATTGCGTAGATGTACCATAATTTTCTGATTAAATCATCTGCTGACGGGCACCTAGGCTGTTTCCAAATCTTAGCTATTGTAAATTGTGCTGCTATGAACATAAGGGTGTATATATCCTTTCTGACTGGTGTTTCTAGTTTCTTAGGATATATTCCTAGGAGTGGGATTACTGGGTCAAATGGGAGTTCCATTTTCAGTTTTTTGAGGAAACTCCATACTGTCATTGGGTTTATTTTAAAAGAAAGCTAATCTTGCCCTACCTGGTTTGGCTCAGTGGATAGAGCATAGGCCTGCAGACTCAAAGGTCCCAGGTTCATTTCCGGTCAAGGGTATGCACCTTGGTTGCGGACACATCCCTAGTGGGAGTGTGCAGGAGGTAGTTGATCGATGTTTCTCTCTCATTGATGTTTCTAACTCTCTTCTCCCTCTCTGTAAAAAATCAATAATACATATATTTTTTTTTAAAAAAGAAAGCAAGATAATCTTTTATTAATATGAACTACTCTTAATTATTAATATTAGCAGTAGTTGATGAAAGTGCTATCTAGATCCTTGCCAGTGGCATCTGTGGAGTCCTTAGCGGAATGATTACTGAATCCTTCTGTATATCATGATATACTAGTACTCCCTTAATTATAGTTTCTACTGGTTGGCTTCCTTGAATGTTCAGATGTCAACAGAAGTCTCTGTGTGATCTTTGTCCAGTTCAAGGGGAATTGTGGACCAAACAATGACCCTGTTTAAGAATCTCAGCTTTAATGTAATATTTTGCCTATGGTTTTATGCCTACTGAAAATTGGAGGCGTCAAGGGAGCCCTGTCATATGCTATAGCATGGATAAATCTTGAGGACATGAAATTGAATCACAAACAAAACAAATGCTGTAAGATTCCACTTGCATGAGGTATCTAAATCAGTCAAATTCATAGAAACAAAGAGCAGAGTGGTGGAAACCAAGGACTCTGGGAGGACAGAAAGAGGCTTTTAAGGGGTCCAGTTCCAGTTTTACAAGATGAGAAAGTTCTACAGATCTGTTTTAAAACAGTATGAATATAGCTAACACACTACTGAACTATAACTTAAAATGGCTAAAATGGTAAACTTTATGTCAAGTGTGTTTTACAATAAAAATGCATTAAAATATTAGGGAACAAAAAGTATTTCCCTGGAAGAAGTAGTTCTGCTGCTAAGACCGGATTTTGGCTCCATCCCTGCTGGGCTGCAGGAGGCAGCCTATTGATTTTTCCACTCTTGCATCATTGTTTCTCTCTCTCTCCGACTCCCTATAAAAAGTTAATAAGAAATAATTTTTAGTCCATTAAGAATGTATTGTTTCTTAGGAATCCTCTTAGGTTTTCTTTTTTTTTATTTTTATTTAATGTCAAAGGAAAATAAAACCTAGGGGCAATCCCAACTCTACTACCAGTTCCTATAATAACCATTTTGCATGTTGCATCCCATCCCTAAATAATTTGACAATAACTATTTATTGCCTACAACAGCCTGTGTGTGTTGCAATAGAGCCTTCCCTGTCTATCAGCCAATAGAAAATATTAAAAATTCCTCTTATGCAATCTTAGAAACATATCTACTCCAGGCTCATAAAACTATTACCTACGGGAAGCTGGGGGAAAAGGTAACACTAAAAAGGTTCTATTTCTCCTTTCAGATGAAGCAGACCTGAACCTCTACAATGGCAAATTCCAGATCTTTAGAAAATGTTTAAAAATTGCCTACCAATCCCTATTACCTACTTTGGTTTCTCTTAATACAGACTACTGAAGAAGAATTTAGATCCCTTCTAAATGAAATTTAAAAGGGGCAATTGGTTCAAAATCTAATATATTCCTCTAATATTTTTGCCTATAGTTAAAGTGACAGTAGTTTGTAATTAAAAAAAAAAATTACCAAGGGAATACACTAAAGCCATTAAGTCCAATATCTTAGAGAAGATTCATTTCTCTAATATTACATCACAATAAAGAATTATTAAGAAGCCCTGCTGGTGTGGCTCAGGGCATACTCCTGGGTTGCAGGTTCAATCCCTGGCCCTGGTTGGGATTCATGTGGGAGGCGACTAGTCTATGTCTCTTTCACATTGATGTTTCTCTTTCTCTACTTACTCCTTCCACTCCAAAAATCAATGGGAAAAATATCCTGGAGTGAGCATTAACAAGAACCACCACAACAAAAAGATTGTATATGCAGTCATAGAAAGGAATGAAGCACTGACTGATACACACTGCAACATGAATGAACTTTGAAACATGCGAAGTAGGGAAGGCAGTCACAAAAGACTACATTTATATGATTCCATTAACTTACCAGACACTGACTAACTGCACCAATAAGCGTAATGCAAAACCATTTTTCTTGTTCTCTGAAAGCAAAATACTTCCTGTTGTGTGCAGTAAATAGGTCCGTCCAAAACTGGTGATGTGGTAATAGGCTGCTAAAATATTTGCTGTTAGTATTAGTGGAGAGAAATGGTACACCCGTGCGTAAGTCACATAAAGTCACATAACGGAAAGGAATGCAACGCGATTATCAGTCATCAAACATTGTATTTCATTATATGTATAACAGGATATTGTAAAAATTAAGTTACAAAATTTTTATTAAAATCTTTCTTACATATTGTTATATAGGCTGGACTGCAAAAATATTCATTGTGGATCACAAGTTTGACATGCTTGCTCTATATCTACCATCTACACCAATAAAAGTAACATGCTAATTGACTGTACTTTCGTGACACCAGCCCATCAGGAGTGAGTATGCAAATTAACCCAACAAAGATGGGGTAATTTGCATATGCAGGTGCCAAGTGGCCAGGGGTGGGGCATTCCGCACCACCCCGGCTTCTCCGGCCAGAGCAAAGACAGGGCTGGCAGCCAGGGGAAGGAAGGCCCATTCTTGCACGAATCTTCGTGCAGCAGGCCTCTACTCCAGAATAATATAATTGGGAAAAGAAAGGGGACTTTGAACATGCATTAGTGCTCAAAGCATCATTTGCTGTTAGTTTCATTTTCCCTTAGAAGGTAGGAGTGGAGTTTGGGAGCATTTGAAGGTCTGATCTCAGGAAAATCCCATAAAGATAGTGACCCATAATTGCTAAGGCTCTAAAGAACCCTGCCTTCCCTCCCCTTTGCTGCCTAAGGCAACATTGTAAATACAGTATTCTTTTACATTATAAGTATTTTCTTATTTCACTTTTCTCCACAGCTTAGCTGGTTATCTGAATTCTTTACCAGATCTTGAGTAGGATGAAGAATATATCTAGAGCCCATAAAAAATTTTATAAGATTCTGAAAAGAAAGCAAATTTTACTGTAGTGATGAGGATCCTTTTTTCTCTTGATTCCTTATTCAGAAGTGTGCAATGTTGTTGTTAATACTAGAGGCCCAGTGCATGAATTCATGCACTGAGAGGGGTCTCCTCAGTCTAGCCTGCCCCCTCTCCAATTTGGGACCCCTTGGCCGATATCTGACTGCCAGTTTAGGCCCAATCTCAGCAGTTGGACATCCCTCTCACAATCCTGGACTGCTGGCTCCTAATCGCTCACCTGCCTGCCTGCCTGATCACCCCCCTGCCGGCCGTACTGGTCACTCCTAACTGTCCCCGCTAGCCTGGCACTCCTTACTGTCTCCCCTACCTGCCTGGTAGCCCCTAATTGCCCCTTTCCTAATGGCCAGGTTGCCCCCAACTGACCCCTTCCTGCCAGCCTGGTCACTCCTAACTGCCTCCACTGCCTTGGTCACCCCTTACTGGTCACCCCCAATTACCCCACTCTGCTGGTCTGGTCACCCCCAATTGCCCTTCCCGCCAGCCTAGTGGCCCCTCACTGCTACACCCTGCCAGCCTAATCACCCCCCCCCCCTTGCTGGCCTGGTCACCCCCAACTGCACTCCTCCCACCCCCTGCCAGCCTGGTTGTCCCTAACTGCCCCCCTTGCCAGCCTGGTTGCCCCAACTGCCCCCCTGACAGGCTTGTTGCCCCTCACAGCCCTCCCCCCACCTGGCCGCCACATGCAGCCTGCTTATTCAGTCATTTGGTCATCCCTCACTAACCTCCCTGCTGGCCTGGTAGTATGCAGCCATCTTTTGTGATGGCATAGTGGTCAATTTGCATATTACCTCTATTATATAGGATGTTTTTATTGAGACAATGAAACATCAGTGATGAAAGAGAATCATTGATTAGCTGCCTCCTGCATATGAAGCCCACAACCAGAGAATGTGCCTTGATTGGGAATTGAATTGTGACCTCCTAGGTCATGGTATATGCCAGCCGTGGGCAAACTACGGCCTGTGGGCCGGATCCTGCCCGTTCGGCTGTTCTATCCAGCCTGCGGAACCGAAAGAGCCGAGGGTTCTCTTGCTCTCTCCTCTGCTCCTTCACCAGCAGCCCAAGATGAGAGTGCCAGCATGGTCAGGTTGCTTTTGTTCTGGCCCTCCGGTCCAGTTTAAAAACCCATTGTGGCCCTCAAGTCAAAAAGTTTGCCCACCCCTGGTCTATGCTCAGCTACTGAACCATATTGGCCAGACTGCAGTTTTATTTTGTCAAAAGAATTGTATTAGGCCAATAGCAGTACTTCTGGAGCTTTGGAATTTCCTAGGAATCTAGTTAAAATGCAGATTATTCTTCTTGCAGGCATGTAGGTCTGGGGTAGATAGAGCCTGTGACTTTTGCATTTTTAACCATTTGCATGATGTCCATGTTGTTGCTGTTGCTTTGGTGGTCTGCAATCTGCACTTGGAAGGACAGACAAGGTAGCTTTTAGTCTTTTTTTTTTTTTTTTTTTTTTTTTAGAGAAAGGGGCAACGGGTAGGGTAGTGTCTTTCTTTACTTAGTATCCATTGTGCTATTCTCACATCAGTTAGCATTTCAATAAATGAATAAACACCAACTAGGGAGCTTTGTCTTAGCTGTTAAAGGGGAGTAGCTTCCATCATAGCATTATATGTTAACTATCTCTAATTGTTAGATTAAATTTGTGTTTGCATTTCAAGTGTAGCTCAGATCTTACTAAAGGCTTTTTTTTTTTGCTAGTAATTTGCGTTTTTAAAAAATATATATTTTATTGATATATATATTTTTATTTTATTTTTTTATTTTTTTACAGAGAGGAAGGGAGAGGGAGAGTTAGAAATATCAGTGAGAGAGAAACATCGATCAGCTGCCTCCTGCACACCTACTGGGAATGTGCCCACAACCAAGGTGCATGGCCTTGACCGGAATCAAACCTGGGACCTTTCAGTCTAAAAGCCGATGCTGTGTCCACTGAGCCAAACCTGATAGGGCAGTAATTTGCCTTTTTAATGCAGATTCAGTGCTGTAAAAAGGATGAATTTGGGGAATGAAATCTTAACTTCATAATTGGTTGTTTCATAACATCTAACACAGGTTTTTAATAAGTATAAATGAGTAACCTTTTAATTTTTATGTTTGTGATTTTGTTTGCTTCATTAGCCTTGAAGTACCTTTTCATTCTCCAATCAAAATTTCACTCCCTCCCCAGCTACCTAATTTTAGTTTTGTTTTAGGTTGACTTTGATTTTATCTGCATAGCTTATGCACAAGTTAATCGTTTCAGAATACTTATGAGAAAAATTTAAGTTTTATGTCCTCTTACATATCCTCAACTTGTGTCTTTTTTGCTCTTCTGGCATTTATTTTCTACTTCCAAACATTATTCTCATATAGCTATTTCTTTATCAGTTTACATCCTCAAATAAGCTCTGGCCTGCCCCTTCTATAGCTCCTCCCGTTTTCTCAATCTTTTTCTGCCATTAATATTATTTGAACTAATGTTCAGATTTGTAGCAGTCTGAATAATGCTTCCTATCTCAAAAAATAACCACATCCAATCCTGAGAATTAGTGAATATTACCTACTGTGGCAAAGGAACTGGAGGTATAATTAAAGGCTTTAGAGATGGATTTATTTAGGATTATCTTCTTAGGCCTAAATGTAATCACAAGGGTCCTTATAAAGAAGAAATGGGAGATATAAAAATCTAAATGGGAAATAGTAGATGTGACACCAGAATCAAGAGGCTGGAATGATGAAAGGACAGGGTTGCACAAGCCAAGGAATGCAGGAGTCCAGAAGCGGAAAAAAGGAAAAGGAACAATCAAGGGAGGAGATTTTCCCCTAGAGTTTCTAGAAGTAGCTTGCTTAGCTGACACCTTTAATCCTGTAAACCTGACTTTGGACTTCTGGCTTCCAGAACTGGAAGAGATTTTTATATATATATTTATTGATTTGTTTTATAGAGAGGAAGAGAGAGGGATAGAGAGTTAGAAACATCAACAAGAGAGAAACATCGACCAGCTGCTTCCTGCACACCCCCTACTGGGGATGTGCCCCCAACCAAGGTACATGCCCTCGACCGGAATCGAACCTGAGATCTTTCAGTCTGCAGGCCAACGTTCTATTCGGCTGGAAGAGATTTTGTGTTGTGTTAAACACCAAACTTGTGGTAATTTGTTACAGTAGCCATATGAAACTAATGCAGTGGAACCTTGGTTCTCCGACTGAATTTGTTCTGGAAGGCTGTTTGAGAAACAATTTGTTTGAAAACTGAATCAGTTTTTCCCATTAGAAATAATGTAAATTGAGCCAAAACCGGTTTGGCTCAGTGGTAGAGCGTCGGTCTGTGGATTGAAGGGTCCCCGGTTCAATTCCGGTCAAGGGCATGTACATTGATTGTGGGCACATCCCCGGAAGGGGGTGTGCAAGAGGCAGCTGGTCAATGTTTCTCATCGACGTTTCTAGCTCTCTATCTCTCTCCCTTCCTCTCTGTAAAATATCAATAAAATATATTTTTTAAAAGAAATAATGTAAATTAAATTAATTCGTTCCAGACTCCCCGCTGCCCCGCAATGATTCCTTGTTTTTATACAGTACTTGTCGAATGCACTGTTTAGTCTATAAACAAACACTTCTTTTCTTAAATTTATTGAAACACCTCCTACTAGCCTTAATTTAGCTTCAGGTCCAGGGGTGTCTTTTAGGAAGTCGGCATGCTTTTTCACTTATGGTGGCCTCCGAAATGCTGTCACCAGCTAACTGCTTTTCATTTGTCCAATTCAGCAGTTTTTCTACCTCTTCAATTGCCTGTGATCATTGTTTCTTTCACACTCTTAGCAACATTAGCACTCTTGATGGTCTCTTTATGTTTTAAAATTGTCCTAATTATCCATTTCTTTAGCAACAAAAGCAGAACACACACACACACACACACACACACACACACACAAATATTCACAGCTCAATTTCCTGAGATGATAGCAAGGCAGGGTTTAGCTGTAAACTGACTTTACTGGTCCACTCTACGTGTGTGTGTGTGTGTGTGTGTGTGTGTGTGTGTGTGTGTGTGATGTATCAGCATGAAAGGGTTGTCAGTTGGAGAACCAACATTAATTAAAACAGACTTTTTGTGTATAACTTGGTCGAGAACCCGATTCAAGTTGAAATGTTCGAGAACTGAGATTTGATTGTATAAAAGTAGGCATTTATTATGTTCATATATATCATGTTCACTGCTATAAATTGTTTCCTCTAGCGCTAATAATTTTACCTTGTTTTTTCACTTTTTTTTGTTCACTCTACTATACATTTCTGCACTTTTCAATGTAATTTTCTTCATGATCAAAAGAATCAGATAATCTATTAGTTCCTCGTCTCCCTTCACTCATACCCAAGTTCTCCATCGTGGTATTTCAGTCTGGAGTGATTTCCTTCATTTTCTGTGAATGTATCACTAAATCATCCTCAAATCTGTTATATTGAAGCACATTAGATATTCTATTAGTTTTACTTTCCCTTGAGTTCTATCCCTTCCATATTCCTTCAGCCTGGCCTGTATGTTTTCTAATTTTGTTGTGTAGCTGTCCTCCTTGGATTTTCCTTTGTTATTAGCATTTTCTCATCACCACCATGGGAATTCTTTTTGCCTCTGCTTTGCTGGATCTCCTTGTCTGGGATCTTGTTCCCAGAAGGGGGACCTGGCCCTGAGCAGGTCTGCCTACGGCCGACCAGTAGTGGGTGGGTTCCTGGCTTCATGAAGGAAAAATTTCACAACGTGAATCCAGATGAATTTTAGAGGGTGGTAGTTAAAGTTGGGGATAGTGAAACAAGAAAGGCTGGGGAAATGAGCCTAAGCTGGTCTGCTTTTGCTCACTTAGAAATAAAAAATAAAGGGGCCATGAGGACAGGTTCAGGGGAGTTGCCTAGGGTGAACTACCATTGCCCATTGCTGTCCTGGTTGCATGTGCTGGACCTTCATTTAAAGGGGTTTTAAAGTGGAGCTTTTGATGCTGACTGGCATAGAAACTGACCAATCAGAATCAAATCTGGGTGAAGTGCAAGGACCTAATGGCTACCTAGGAGGCAGAGCTTTTGACATGACTGGCATAGAACCTGACCAATCAGAACCAAATTGGTTGGCAGAGAAGGATAGTTGGGGGGTCGAGATCAGACCAGCAGGGGAGGGCACTTGGGAGCAACCAGGCTGGCAAGGGGAGGACAGTTGGGGGCAACCAGATCGGCAGGGGTGGGCAGTTGGGGGCAAGATCAGGCAGGTAGGGGAGGGCAGTTAGGGGTGATCAGGCAGGCAGGCAGAGGCAGGCAGGTAGAGAGGTGAGTAGTCCCAGTGGTTCCAGATTGTGAGAGGGATGTCCCATTGGATTGGTCTAGTACCGTGGTCTGCAAACTGCAGCTCGTGGTTCTTTGGCCTCTTGAGTGTGGATCTTCCACAAAATATCATGGTCTGGGTGTGTCTATTTTGAAGAAGTGGCGTTAGAAAAGGTTTAAGTTTTAAAAATTTGGCTCTCAAAAGAAATTTCAATCGTCGTACTGTTGATATTTGGCTCTGTTGATTAATGTTTTTGCCAACCACTGGTCTAGTACATACTTGAATTCACCAGTCACCTCCAGTAAACTAATGTACACAGCAGGGGCCTAGCTTAGTGCATTAGAAATGCTACAGAAAGTCACAGAACCTCTAAAAATCAAGTGAATTAAAAATCTGAGAAACAGAATAAACTGGTGAATATAATAGAATCAGGGGCAAAGAAAGGGAAGTGGATTGATAATTATCAGAGAGAAAGGAGTGTGGGGGGTGCAGGAAGAGACTGGATTAAAATTGTACACCTATGGATGAGGATAATGGTGGGGGGAGGTAAGGGCAGAGGGTAGGGCGGAACTGGTTGGAAGGGAGCTATGGGGGGTGGGGAGAAACAATTGTAATAATCTAAGCAATAAAGATTTATTTAAAAAAGAGAAAGCCACAGAACCAATTACTGCCAGAGGTGTGATCACTCGTATCGTTAACCTTTCCGTAGAATATTGCTGTTGTCTGCATGGTCAGATGTGGCTCATCTGTGTCCAGCCTATGGGAGAGAGACACAGGAGGGCAAGTAGGTTCTTTTTAAGAGAGTGACATGGAAATTTCAGATCCCATTGTTCAAAACTTGTCACAGAATAGTAACAATTAAAAATCTTCAACTTGGGTGTAATTTTGTCTTGTTTGGGAATGGAAAAGGCTTCCATCTCCCTTTTAAGAGGCATGAATGCTCCTCCCCCAATTAAGAATGCTCTACACTGAGTGGCCAGATTATTATGACCATCCCATCAGTACTTCGCTGGGCCACCTTTTGCCTTCTATACTGCAGCGATTCTTCTTGGCATTGACTCCATGAGATGTTGAAAGGTGATGCGAGGAATCTGACACCATGCCTGATGAATAGTATTGCCCAGTTCTGTGAGATTTGATGGTTGTGGAACCAGCTGCCTGATGGCTCTTCTAACTTTGTCCCACAAATTCTCAATTGGATTGAGATCTGGTACTTGGAGGGGCCACCTAAGCAAGGTAAAGTTTCCTTCTTGTTCTTGAAACCACTCCTGCACAATACAAGTACCATGGCATGGCGTGTTGTCTTGTTGGAAGAAGCCATCTCCATTGGGATATGCCATCAATATGATAGGATGAACTTGATCAGCAACGATACTTAGGTATGTTGTATTATTCAGACGTTGTTCCACACGAATTAAAGGTCCCAAATCATGCCAGGAAAACATGTCCCAAATCATAACACTACCCCCACCAGCTTGAAGGGTTATACTCATGCATGTGAGGCACACGCTTTCATGCTGTTTCCACGAATTTCTCACTCTGCCATGTGCATGATGCAACTGAAAATGTGATTCATTAGACCACATGACTTTTTTCCAATGCTCGACTGTCCAATCTGTGCAAATTGGAGACGTTTTATCTTGGTAACTGCAGACAGCAAAGGTGTTTGAACAGGCCTTTGGCTTCCACATCCCATACAATGCAGTGTATGGCTAATTTGCCTATAAATGTCAGGTGATCATAATAATCTGGCCACTAAGTAAGTGTTTATGTCCTGGTTAGAATAGGGGATATTATTAAGCTGAGTGATAGTTGGGAAAAACATGTCACCTTAGATCTTTTTTTTGTGCTGGCTAAGTGAGAAAAGGCAAGTCTGGCATTTTTTCATTATAGGTGGATTTGTGGTTTTAGGACTAAGCTAAATATGAAATGAGGTCAGGCAGATAATATTAGATCTATACAATGAAATATGAAGGGCTGTGTCTGCTGGAGGTAGGATCCAAGGGGCTTCTGTGAAAGGCATTGCAGCCCTTTAAAAAGAAACCAAAAGAAGAGGGTCTCCTTTTTTGCTGTAGTATATGAGAATATATGGAGCTGCTGTATTCCCTTCTGTTCCTCTATTTTCTAACTTACTTTGAAAATTTTTAAGTCCATAAAGAAGTTGAAAAATAAATAGGACTATTTTTTATTCACCAATTATAAACATTTGCCACATTTTCCTTATCTCTTCTCTTATATATACATCTGCACTCATGCCCCCAGATTTTTTGGAAAGTAAGATGGAAACAGCAGATGATTCTTTACCCCTAAATAATCTACTCAGCCTTTAACTCTTTGAACAAGAATATTCTCTTGTACAACCACAATCTTATATAATAAAAGAGTAATATGCAAATTGACTGTCACTTCAACACAAAAGATGGCCGCTCCCATGTGGACATAAGATGGCCTCCACAATATGGCCAGCAGAGGAGGGCAGTTAGGGGCAATTAGACCAGCAGGGGAGGGCAGTTGGGGGCAAGCAGGCCTGCAGGGAAGAGCAGTTAGGGGTGACTGGGCTGGCAGAGAAGGGAAGTTGAGAGCAACCAGGCCAGCAGGGGAGGGCAGTTGTGGGGAATCCAGGCCTGCAAGGGAAGGCAGTTAGGGGCGATCAGACCTGCAATGGTGGGAAGTTAAGTGTGACCAGGCTGGTAAAGGACGACAGTTGGAGGAAACCAGGCCTGTAGGGTAGGGCAGTTGGGAGTGACCAGGCTGGCAGGGGATGGCAGTTAGGGGCAAACGGGAGAAGTTAGGTGTTGATCAGGCTTGCAGATGAGTGGTTAGGGGGTGATCATGCTGGCAGGCAGAAGCTGTTAGGGGCAATCAGCCAGGCCAGTGGTTGGGAGCCAGCAGTCGTGGATTGTGAGAGGGATGTCTGACTGCCTGTTGAGCCTCAATACCAAATGGGCTGTTGGACATTCCTTAAGGGGTTCCAGATTGGAAAGAGTGTAGGCTGGGCTGAGGGACACCCTCCTACACCCGTGCATGGATTTTGTGCACCGAGCCTCTAGTATCGTTATAATACCCAAGAAACTTAGCATTAATTCAGAAATGTTCTTTATTATTTTAATATTTTTATTGATTTTGGAGAAGGGAAAGGGAGAGATAGAAACACCAATAATGAGATAATGATTGATTGGCTGCCTCTTGCACATCCCTACTGGAGACCCAGCCCGCAACCTGGGCTTGTGCCCTTGACCGAAATCGAATTTGGGACCCTTAAGTCTGCAGGCTAATACTCTATCCACTGAGCCAAACTGGCTGGGGTCAGAAATGTTCTTTTTAAAACAGTTTATATTTAAATAGAATTATGTCTAGGTCCTGTCATTTTCTTTTTCTAGACAGAACTAGTAAATTAAAAAGGGTTTAGGGGTTTTCTTTTTAAATTATGAGTTCATATAGGATGAACTACATACAGTACCTGATTTCTTCAAAAGATATAAATTGCAAGAAAAAAAATAAGCATATATAGATTTTAAAAGACTGAAAAGATATGCCAATCAATTATAGTTTGAAAACCTTACTGGATTGTTAAACAGTTAAAAAATATTTTTGAAAAAGAAAAAAATATATTTTTGGACATAAATCGGAAATTTTAAATATACACTATATATTTGATATTAAGAAAATACAATTAGATTTTTTCAAATATGATAATATTTGGTTATATTAAAACTGGTGGGCCGAAACCGGTTTGGCTCAGTGGTAGAGTGTCGGTCTGCAGACTGAAAGGTCCCGGGTTCGATTCTGGTCAAGGGCATGTACATTGGTTGTGGTCACATCCCCGGTAGGGGTTGTGCAGGAGGCGGCTGGTTGATGTTTCTCTCTCATCGACGTTTCTAGCTCTCTATCTCTCTCCCTTCCTCTCTGTAAAAATATCAAAATATATTTTTTTAAAAAAAACTGGTGGCCTTTTCAAGATATCTTTTGAACTATTTATGGGTGATGTAATTTGTTATCTGTGGTTTTCATAAAATAATATGGCATGGCTTTGTAGATTAAATGAAATTGTCCATGAGTTTGTTGTAGCTGCTGAAACAGTGTCCTAGAAACATAGGAATTCATTATACTTTGCTCTTCTACATATTTTTTGTATCACTGAAATACTCTGGGATAAAAAATTTTAATTATCAATTTATATTGATCTGCCTATTTAGATTAAATACCACAGAGTTCTTCCTTACCTCTCCAATTATGTATTTGTGGGTTGTGTTTTTTTACTCTCACAGTGAGAACCCTAATTCCCAATCCTATAACTATATTTTGTCAGATAAAGATGAAAAGAACCTGAATTTTTTTTTAATGAAATAAACCAGTGAATTAATTAACCTTGAATTTAATTGCCCTAACTTGGGACTGTTAGGGGTTAACAATTTATTATGGGAGAGAACAGGCAATTTTATTATGATAAAATATGGAAATGGGCAAAAGTAAGTTTACAGTTGTTTGTATTATAAATGATGCAATAATTAATAAGTAGTAATCCTATCTAATAAAAGGGTAATATGCAAATTGACTGTACCTCCACCAAGCCCACAAGTCAAGATGGCTGCGGCCACAGAAAGCAGGAGGGAGACTTGGGTTTCCCCAGCAATGGAGGAAGCCAAGTTTTCTGCCTGCCCTTGCTGGCGTAGGTCTCCACTCAAGGCTACAAAGTTTCAATGATAGAAGATAAATAAATCCAAACAGAAATGGCTGCAGCCACGGAGTTGGAAAGAGCAGGAGGCTAGGGTTGCCCCCGGCAATGGAGGAAGCCAAGCTTCTGAAGACCTGGCCTGCCTTGGCCTCTGCTTAAGGCTACAAAGTTTCAACTACAGAAGATACATAAATCACAACAAAAATGGCTGCCACCATGAAGCAAGAAAGAGGCTTAGCTCCACTCCAGGCTATAAAATTTCATTTGTAGAAGATAAATAAATCACAGATACCAGGGCCTCCATTTGGGTCGCTGGGGGGTATTGCCGGCCTGTAAACCACCACAGGACCCTCGCCCAGGCAGCCTCACACCCCAAGGAAACCCCCACCCTGATCCAGGACACCCTTCAGGGCAAACCAGGTGGGCCCCACCCATGCACCAGGCCTCTATCCTATCTAATAAAAGAGTAATATGCAGATTGACCTTCACTCCAACACACAAGATGGCTGCTTCCATGTGGTCAAAGATCCTGCCCTCATGTGGACACAAGATGGCCAGCAGGGGGGCACTTGGGAGGGACCAGGCCTGCAAGGGAGGGCAGTTAGGGATGATCAGGCCTTCAGGGATGGGCAGTTAGGAGTGACCAGGCCTGCAGGGGGGAGCAGTTAAGCATCAATCAGGCTGGCAGGCAGAAGCAATTAGGGGCAATCAGGAAGGCAGGCAGGTGAGAAGTTGGGAGCCAGCAGTCCTGGATTGTGAAAGGGATGTCCGAGATTGTAGAGGGTGCAGGCTGGGCTGAGGGACACCCCACCACCACCACCATTCTGTGCACACATTTTGTGCACTGGGCCTCTAGTACATTAATAAACTGTGTTTTACATACTTGTAACTGTGAACCTATTTTTGCTCACCTCTGTATACATAACGTAAGACTTATTGTTTTAAGTATTTTTCAGTAGCTTTAAGTACACACGCCATCATCCATCTCTGGAACTTTTTTTTTAATCTTCCCAAACTAAAACAACCTTGCCATTAAATGGTAATTTCCCATTCTCTCCTTTCTTATCCACTGACAACTCCGTAGTCTTTCTGTCTGTGAATCTGACTACTCTAGGTATTCCATAAAAGTGGAATTATACAGTATTGGACCTTTTGTGACTTAGCTTATTTCACTTGGCATAATGTCTTTAACAGGGATCGGCAAACTGCGGCTCTTGAGCCGTGGTTTGCTGTTCTGTTGACTAATGAGTTTGCCGACCACTAGACTAAATTTTACCGTGTAGTTGGAAGCCGTGATTTTTAGGCAATTGTGACATATTGTGTGGGAACAGGTAAAGGGTAGTATATGACAGGGGTCAGCAAACTTGCGAACTGCAATTTGCCAACCACTGTTTAGTCCATTTAAGCTTCATAAACTACCGTAGACTGGGTGGCTTAAACAATTTATTTCTCACATATGTGGAAAATCAAAAATCAAGGCACTGGCAGATTCTGTGTCTGGTGAAGGCCCTGCTGCTTTATTCACAGAGGACTGTTCTCACTGTTTCCTTACCTGGAAGAAGGGACAGAGAGCTCTTTGGGGTCTCTTTTAGGGTCTGTTCTTTAAGGGCACCCACTTCCTAATAGCACACTGAAGGTTAAGATTTCAAAATATGAATTAGGGGTTAGGGAAGAATACAAGCTCAGTTTTTAACAGTCCTTAAAGCTCACCTATGTTGTAGTATGTGTTGTAATTTTTTTTTCTAAAGCTGAATAATCCATTGTATGTGTTTCCATTTTACATATCCATTCATCTGAGTTGCTTCCAACTTTTAGCTATTGTGAATAATATTGCTATGAACATTAGTGTTTCAATATCTGTTTGAGTCCCTATTTTGAACTCATTTGGGTATATACTGAGAAGTAACAATTTTGGATCATAAAATTGTATGTTTAACTTTTTGAGGAACTTTTCCACAGTGGCTGCACCATTACCTTTCCCACCAGCAATGCACTAAGGTTCCAATTTCTCCACATTCTTACCAACATTAGTGCTTTTGTTTTTGTGTTTGGCACTAGAAAGCCCAATAGATGTAAAATGGTTTCTCATTGTGGTTTTGATTTACATTTCCCAGATGATTAGTTATGTTGTGCTTCTTTTCATGTGTGGGGTGGGTTTTTATTTTTTGTCTTTTTAAGTTCTTGCCTATTTTTAAATTGTTGTTTAGTTGTAGGAATTTTTTATATATTCTGTATATTAACCCAGTATCAGATACATGATTTGCACATATTTTGTCTCATTTCATGGGTTACCTTTTCACTCTGTTGTGTTCTTTGATGCACAAAAGTTTTTAATTTTTTCCAATTTCAATTTATCTATTTTTTCGTTGTTGCTGCTGTTTTTTTCAGTATTCAAGAAGTCGTTGCCAAATCCAACTTCATTGTCACAAAGCTTTTTCCTTGTGTTTTCTTCTAAAACTTTTCTAGTTTTAGATCTTTAATCCATTTAGAGTTAATGCTTATAGATGGTATAAGGTGAGGCTCCAACTTTATTCTTTAGCATGTGGACATCCGTTTTGATCCTTTGAGATTCCATATGAATTTTAGAATGGGTTTTGTATTTTCAATTTCTTTTAGCAGTGTTTGGTAGTTTTCAGTGTATAAGACTTTCACCTCATTAAGTTTATTCCTAAATATTTTATTCTTTTTGATGCTACTGTAAAAGAAATTGTTTACTAATTTAGTTTTTGGATTGTTCATTGCTAATGTGTAGACATGCAACTGAAGTTTGTATTCTTCCCTAACCCCTAATTCATATGTTGAAATCCTAACCTTCAGTGTTAGGATGGGGTAGAGAGTAATATAGTATAGGAACATTTTTTTCATTATTAAATAAAAAGTGTACACTTTGGTTTGTGAGTTAGAATACTGTTGGTATTGTGACTAAAGGTTTTAGTTATGTCCATTTTGCAGTGCTAGGTGCCCACTGTTGTGCTGGGCACATAGTTGTGGGGCATCTTTACAACCATGTATTATAAAGATTAGTTCATCCTTCTAAGCAGCTGTGTGTCATGTCTGATTCTTTTTAAGATTGTATGCACATTGTTAAGTGTTTCTATGCTTACTAAGTTTTGTAATTAGTCACATTTCAAACTGATGTAAGTTTGAAGATATTGCATTTTTCTTAAAAATGTATAAAATTTAGTTAAATTATTCTGGGAATGGATGATGTATATTAAAACACCTTTGTTTTATCTAACAATAAAATTGAATTATATGGCTAGGAAAACCAACAAGGATTTTCTGTCATATTTATTAAAATAGAGGCTTTTTAAAAATGTATAAAGTGCTTTCCTTAAAAAAAAAAAAAGCTATGTTGACTTTTGGTGGAGGGTGATGATCTAAGCCCATGTGTTAAAACAAATAGACACACTGAAATAACCAACAAGCATAATGGAGAGAGTTCAGTCTCCTTGGAAACCTGGAAGGGTGCCATAACTAAACTAAAAAGAATTTGCAGGAAACAGTATAAGTGAGAAACATAGTGAGGTAAGTCCTTACTGGCCGACTTGGTGTTCATTTATGCGATTGAAAAGCCGTCCTGGGATGTGAAGTAAAGGGACCTACCTTGAGCAACTAGAGCTAGAATTGAAGGGTGGTCCATATTTTGTACTTTGAAGCAGAGATTAAAAATGGAATGATTTTTAAAACTAAATGATTCAGAATGGTCTTGCCAAGGGAAATATGACCAGTGAAGAGAGGCTGGCTGCTCATGGTTGCAGGAGAGAGACTAATGAAGCACAAAGTTGAAACTCCCTTTTCCAAAGCTGCCTTCTTTGGCCTGCAATTCTGATGCCTGATTCCGTATTGCTGAATCTGTAAGCTGACCGAGGAAGTGTGCAGATATCCTCTAGGTGTTCCCCAGTACTTTGCCTCTTAATACTCATGTTTTTTAGTGTAATTCCCTCCCCTTTGAGTGTAGCTGGATCTAGTGACTTGCTTCTGCAAGTATGGTAAAGTGATGAGATGTCACTTTTGAGGTTAGGTTACAAAAAATGCTTTTGGCTTCTGTGTTGGGCTGCCCACTCATTTGCTCTGAGGGAAACCATCTTCCATTTTATGAGCTTGCCTGAGGCTCTCATGTGGCAAGGAGCTAGTGTTTTTGGCCAACAGCCAATGGAGACTTGGTGCCTGCCAACAGCTGTGTGCGTGAGCTTGAATTGCAACCAGATTCTTTCATCATCAAGTTTTAAGATGACAGAGACCTTGGCTGATACATTGACACAACCTTGTGAGAGTCCCTGAGCTAAATGCACCCAGCTAAGCCATACTCACAGAAACTGAGATAATGCATGTTTGTTGTTTCAACTGCTAAATTTGGGGTTATTTGTTAGGCAGCAATTGAGAACTAATACAGGAAGTAAAAAATGTAACCATCTCCCCTTCTGAAAAAAGATTTGAATTTGGTTCTTAATTTTTTTTTTCCTAATTGAACCCAATACAATTCAATCTATAATAATAAAAGGGTAATATGCAAATTAGACTGGATGTATTCCTGATGAAGCCAAACCCGAGGGAAGCCAGCCCCGGTCTGGGTGCCTGCTGGCAGCCAGAGGAGGGAGGAGGGAAGCCAGTGCTGGCAGTCTGGGGAAGGAAGGCCTACTCTTGCACGAATTTTCATGCATCAAGCCTCTAGTATTTCATAAACATAGACTTCTTTAAACATAGCCTTCTTAAAAGATAAGCACATATAGGCTTAGTAATCTTAAAGATGATCAGTGTGAGCAAGTGATTTCGTATACAACACTTATTGCAACAAACTAATTAGTATTCTCAACGAGACTCATGAGTATTTGAAGAAAAAGTCAGAGGGCAGGAAGGCGTTCTTAAGTGTAATTTGTAATTCTTAACTACTGACTCTTTGGGAGCTCTAGAAATATTCCCACAATTCAGAGGAAATAGATGAAAATTAAAGAGAAAATACAAGAAACACAGAGAGTAGATCCAGTATGTAATAAAAGTTTAGAGTAAGGTCAGATGAAACAGATAAAAGATAAAGTCAGAGAAACAGTAAAAAATTTCTAGAGCTAGAGAACAGATCAGAAGGGCTAATGGATTATAGTTAACATATCAAACACTTATCATGTGCCAATTATTTAGCAAATTGAAGCTGATTTAACTCCCATGTGGTAGGACCTATTAATATTCTCTTGCAGGTAACTAATATGCATACGGAGCAAAATAAATGAGATAAATATCAGATGGCTTAGTGGAATTTTAAATTTTAGGATATAGTAATAAATAGTGTAAATATCCAGACAAGAAACAGATAGGAAGGTATATCAGGTAGGCAATGATTCTTTACTGTCCAGCTAATGGTAGCCACTGGTCATGTGTAGTTATTAAATTCATTCATTCATTTTCTCAGTTTCACTGTGCAAAGTTTAAGTACTCAGTAAAAAGCTACATGTGGCAAGAGGCTGTTATGTTTTGGCAATGCAGAATAAAACGTTAGTTATCACAATGTTTTGTTGGATGGTGCTGTGATAAAAGGACAGTAGAGTAGCACCTAGAAAGTTGAGAGGAAAACGGTTATAGCCTCATGATTGAAGACTCTTAAATTGATTGAAATTATCCTTCAATAATGTAGGCAGGGCAATGAAATGGGCATTTTTTGGACTTGTAATGACTCAAAGTACTCATCACTCAAAGTACTCATCACTCAAGTACTTCTCTCTAAACTGCTATGGAATCTATCTTGCTGCCTATATGACCTTTGTACTTGTATGTCTGCTTGAAATCAACACCAAAGATGTGGAAATGGAACTTTTGTCTCCTTTCTTATCCCAACCCTCCTCTTTGCTGGTGTATCTCTCCCCAGTAAATGGCACCACCTTTCCTCCATAGATAGGGCTCGGTTCTAAAAACATTAGAACCATCTTATGATGATCAGCAAGTTCTAGCAGTGCTATCTTCAGAATGTATTTTGTATTCACCCATTCCTCTATGGCTGCCTCCTGAATTCAGACCATCATTATCTTTTGCTTAGGCTACTGCAATTAGAAACAATTCTCCCATTTTTGCACTGTATTCATATGATAATCACTTTAACACATAAATTAGAAACTCTCCTGTGACTCCTTACATTCATATAACAAATCCACAGTTCTATGATGGCCTACAAGGCTGTATATGGTCTGGCCTCTGCTGAAAGTTCTATCTCCTCTACCACCTTGTTCTGCATTAGTCTTACCAAGTTTAGCAGAAACATTCAACTTAGGTCTTCTCCTAGGAATATTTTCCTTTATGTGTTTGGATGACTTTTTCCTTGCTCATTTTGGTTCTTGCCCAAGTCACTTAAGAGAAGCAGTCTCTGACCACCATACCTGAAGTACCAACCCCCATCACCAACATTATTTCCTATTTTCTTACTGCTCTTTATATTTTTACTGGAGGTCAGGTGCGTGAAAATCGTGCATTCCGGTGTGTGTGGGGTGATCCCTCAGCCCAGCCTGCACCCTCTAGCAGTCCGGGATCCCTTAGGGGATAATGTCCAACTGACTGCTTAAGCCTCAATCTGGCCTCCCTCTGCAGGAGGCAACCAGGCCAGCCCATCAAGGGATGGTAGCTGGCGATCAGGGGACAGTGGTTGGTGAGCTGCTGGCCCCAACACACACACACACACCCCAATCGCCAGCTCCTCCCTCTGTCTGCTGTCATACCCCTAACGCTGCCTGCTAACGACTCCACCCCCTGCTTCCTCCCCCTTTCCACCATTTGGTCAATTTGCATACGAGTATTATACTTTTATTATATAGGATAGTGCTTAGTACTACCTAATACATTTTATATTTATGATTCATTGTTGTAATATGCCCCATCACTAGAATATAAGATCCATGAGGGCAGGGGCTTTTTTTTTTTTTTTTTTTTTCCTATCTTATTTCATCTTGTATCCCTAAAACTCAGAAATACTAGCATGAGCTAGAGTGTCAGGGATGTAGTAAATGGATTTGTTGAAGGAATGACTCAACAAAAATGTACAAGTTTACAAAAAATTAGACCAGTTTTTAGAATTAGAGAAATAAACTGTTCAAGTAAGTGGAGAAAACAAACCTTAAATGGTGTAATTCTCTTTTTCAGTGAGATTCATTAAAGAAATTGCATCTTTGAAAAGGGGATCATGAAAATAATTTCAAATCATTTGAAAAAAACATGACTACAATAATTTAAAATAAAAACATGAATTGCAGTGTAAATACAATTGAACACAAGATAAGGAAATTATCATCTTGAGCAAACTAGGCTATAAAAACCAAGAGAAAAATGATAAAAATTTGAAAAGATGAACAAAAGGAATTTTTTTTAAATTTCTTTTTTTATAATAACTATATCATATATTTATATGGTTAAGAGTTTTGGTGAAAGCAGTCATGATATAATCTTTTGTATTTAGCCAATGGATTTTTTTAAAAAAACAATGATGAGAGAGAATCATTGATTGGCTTCTTCTGCACACCCCCTACGGGGGATCCAGTCCATAATCCAGGCATGTGCCCTTGACTAGAATCGAACCTGGGATCCTTGAGTCTACAGGCCAACTAAGACATATCTCTAGTCACTGAGCCAAACCAGCTAGGTCTGGATATTGGTTTTTTTGCAACCTGAAATTATACCTGCCATTTAGATGATGCTAAATATTTAATATAGGGTAAATATTTATTTATTAATGGTATTAAGTACCCGCATGAAGACCTGGATGTTATTACTTTCCTCTTTAGAGCTCCACACCATATCAGTTATCATCTTTATATACTTTATAAATGTATTTTCAAATCTGTACACTTTGTTCCCTTTTGCCTTTATGCTTTAGTTTCTTCCTCTGTTAAATGGATATATTAATACAACCAACTTTATAGGTTTCTTGTGAAGATTGCATACCTGCCATACTGTAAATACATTTTAAATGTTGGCTAATTATGATAATATTGTTACTGTACTATATTGGATTAGATCACTACCATTGTGTACCAGGATTTCCAGAGTACTCATATTGGTGTCCATACTTCCTTCTACTTACCCAGCGTCTAGTTCCCAGTCCTCTTCACTTGACACTGAGTAATCTAAGAGCATATTTAATTGGATTGCTCATATTTAAAACTCCCTAATGGTCTCCATTTTGCTATTGGGATCAAGTTGATGAAATTTAGAGATCTCTAGCCTCTTTCTCTTAATATTCAGCCCCTTTTTACACAGTTAATAGGTGAGCTGAAGGAATCCTTTCAGAAAACAAACTTAAATTGGGTGTGAATCTATCAAGACAAACAGACAGTGAAGTGCTTTCTGGTTCTTGAGCATGGCCCAAACAATCCTAGTTTATAATGATTTTAGGTAGATATTGTTAATAACCAGGTAGTCATTCATGGTATAAAAATTGCTTAATAATGCATGCATAGATGTGCAGGAGCTTATGCAATACTATTTCTTCGTATAATTTCCACGAGAAATTGCAATATAAGGCAACCTAATGAAGTGATTTGCTTTGTGAAATTAATTATGAGCCAATTAAAAATTGGTAAACATCTAACAAAGATGGTAACTTTAGTTTTAGAATGATTCACTTAAAGCTCCACTTTTTAGCATTATATATAACATTAATACACCAAGGGTTGTTTGTTAAGATCACAACCTTTAGACTAAATGTATTAGCAACTATTTATCTTTCTGTTCTTTGTTGCAGGAGGGTATGGTTCCATTCCATTTTATCCATACATGATATCAGATTATCCAGGAACAAGTTAAAAAGAAGGGAGACTGGTTCCAGAACACATCTCTGGAAATTACCCTATGGACCCTGACTCTCATGGCAACATTACAATGTAGGTTCTATATGACCATCCATAGCCAGTGAGTGGTCTTTGTTGAGCTTATCACATAGCATGTTCCCATTCTGAGTCAGAGGTTTAGAAAAGGTTAAAAGGGCCATCAGCACTTACTTCATTGTGGGAAATAATGGTATAATCAAGGTGATATTTTACTAATAGACATAGGGGTACAGAATTCTATCCTGACCAATCTGACTTCAACGTGAGGCCTTTTTGTTGTCTATGCAAGGGGGGGGGGGGGGGAGTAATCTGTAACACTCTGTTACTAGTTGGGTTTTTAGCCTTAGATTGCAGTGATCTAAGCTGGAGCACATAGAGAACTTGTTATCTAGCCTAGATTGACTTGAATAGCCTAGAAACGAGTGAGGTTAAATGCTTGTTTTTACTTTGCAACAAGTCGCAAACCTCTGCCAGTGTCTTCTGCTTATCAGTGCATCTACCGTGTGCTTCATATAAGGCTCATATCTTTGTATTTATTCGCTAGAGGCCCGGTGCACGAAATTTGTGCATGGGGGAGGGGGCAATGGTGTCCCTCAGCCCAGCTTGCACTTTCTCCAATCAGGGACCCCTCGATAGATGTCCCACTGCCTGTTTAGGGAAGTTGGACATCCCTCTCACAATGCAGGGCTGCTGGCTTCCAACTGTTTGCCTGCCTGCCTTCCTGATTGCCCCTAACCACTTCTGCCTGCCAGCCTGATCACCCCCTAACCACTCCCATGCCAGCCTGATTGATGTCTAACTGCTCCCCTGCCAACCTGATTGCCCCCAACCTCCCTCCTCTGTAAGCCTGGTCACCCCTAACTGCCCTCCCTTGTAGGCCTTGTTCCTCCCAACTGCCCTCCCCTGCTGGTCCTCTTGTGGTGGCCATCTTGTGTCTGCATGGGGACAGGATCTTTGACCACATGGGGGCAGCCATCTTGTGTGTTGGAGTAATGGTCAATTTGCATATTACTCTTTTATTAGATTGGACAGAGGTCTGGTACATGGGTGCGGGCCAGCTGGTTTGCCCTGAAGGGTGTCCTGGGATCAGGGTGGGGGTTCCCTTGGGGTGTGGGGCAGCCTGTGCAAGGAGCCTGTGTTGGTTTGCAGGTCGCGCCCCCCCCCCCTCACACACACACACACCACACACCTGAGACCCAAGAAGAGGCCCTGGTATCTGGAATTTAAAATATATATATACTTATTGATATTTTACAGAGAGGGAGAGAGATAGAGAGCTAGAAACATCGATGAGAGAGAAACACTGACCAGCTGCCTCTTGCACACTCCCCACTGGGGATGTGCCTGCAACCAAGGTACATGCCCTTGACCAGAATCGAACCTGGGACCTTTCAGTCCGCAGACCAACGCTCTACCACTGAGCCAAACCGGTTTTGGCTGGAATTTATTTACCTTCTGCAATTGAAACTTTGTAGCTTGGAGTGGAGCCAAGCCTTCTGCTTGCTCTGTGGCTGCTGCCATTTCTGTTTGGATTTGTTTACCTTCTATAGTTGAAACTTTGTAGCCTTGAGTGGAGGCTTAGGCTGGCTAGGGCAGGCGGGAAGTTTGGTTTCTTCTATTGCCAGAGAAACCCAAGCCTGCCTCCTGCTCTCTGTGGCTGCAGCCATCTTGGTTGAGGTTAATTTGCATACTTGCTCTGATTACTTGGTGGGTGTGGTAGAGGTATGGTCAATTTGCATATTATTCTTTTATTATGTAAGATTTTTAGCAACTCCATGAGGTATTTAAAGTTGAAAGTCTGCCAAAACCGGTTTGGCTCAGTGGATAGAGCATTGGCCTGCAGACTGAAAGGTCCCGGGTTTGGTTCCGGTTAAGGGCATGTACCTTGGGTGCGGGCACATCCCGGGTAGGGGGTGTGCAAGAGGCAGCTGATTAATGTCTCTCTCTCATCAATGTTTCTAACTCTCTATCCCTCTCTCCTTCCTCTCTGTAAAAAATCAATAAAATGTGTTTTAAAAAATAAAAATAAAAAAAATAAAGATGAGGAAAGTCATCTTTAAGGGACTAAGTTATTTCCTTAGAGACATATACAGATAGGTGAAGTAGAGATTTGGCAGTCTGAATTAGCATCATTTCCTGTACAACTTCCCTACAAATGTGGCCCCAAGAATGTGCTTACAGGTGTGTTACAGTAATGAACCCTCTGTCCTTGGGGTGGGTTCCTGAGTGGGACTTTAACTGACTAGAGTTCCAAGCCAGTCTCATCTTAGCATTATACTAGTGAGCCATACAAACCTCTACCTTCCCCATGTGCGCCCTGATATGGGGAAGGTAGAGATTCATTGGCCTGCTACCCTGAAAGTACCAAGAGTCAGCAAGAGGGAGCATTTGCCTCCAGTGCCTACAGATATCCTTTTTTCAGGCTACAGTAATATGCCTAATCAATGCCAAGTGGGTAAGAGAAGGAATGTTTGAAGAGTCACAGGAGTCTGAAAGGGAGAGAAGAAATGGTTGTGGCCTTCTTCACTGCTGGGGAGCAATAGATTCCTAAAGGGATGGCACACATTTAACTTATTCTTCAGAGTACGATAATAAAATATTCTTATATTTTAAATATATCACCTTTATAGGAGGAGTCCTGATAGTTGGGAAAATTAACAAGAACTTTGAGCTCCCTCTAGAGGTCAACAATGATAAAAGAACATTATAGTTGATCTATAGGGAAATAACTATACTTAAAGCTACCCTACCCCTTTCACAAGAAACTAACATTTTATAGATGCTTTTTTCAGTAAAGTATTTTCTTATATTGGGGAGTACATAGTTAGCTTGGAGAAGAAATTGGGCTTGATCATATTCTAATTAGCTATGTTGAGCCAATCTTGAAGTTTGCCAGATAGGATATGTATTGAACTAATAAAGGAGAAAAGATCATGAAAATTGATCATGTCCAAACAAAACTAGCATGCTTCTTAATGGGAGCACTGAATCTGAAACAAACAAGATTAAAATGAGAATTTCTGTGCTCTGGTGTGCCAGAACGTTTTGGTAGCGGTCCTTGCCTTTAACAGAGATAAAGGTGATCAGTATACCTGCAGTGTTCTCACCCTCACTTCCCCAACATCTGAAGAAAAGCACAGTGAGTACCAGAAGATTCTTATGAAATCAACTTGCAGGGATATGGCAAAACTTCTAAGAAAGCTAACACATGAAGTTTCTTAACTTTTAAGTACCCTAGTTTACAAATTGAGGAATTATTTCAGGACAGAAATCTTAGTCACAGTCAGATGCTTCTCTTCAGAACTCACTAAGAGAATTCAATTCTTAAAAACTTAGTATATAGCCGAGACCGGTTTGGCTCAGTGGATAGAGCGTCGGCCTGCGGACTGAAAGGTCCCGGGTTCGATTCTGGTCAAGGGCATGTACCTTGGTTGCAGGCACATCCCCAGTGGGTATGCAAGAGGTTGATGTTTCTCTCTCATCGACGTTTCTATCTATCCCTCTCAATTCCTCTCTGTGTAAAATCAATAAAATATATATTTTTTAAAAACTTAGTATATAACTATAAAATGAAAGGAATCATTTAATATGTGGTAATACTGAGAATATATGAAAGTTACACATGTTTTTTAAAAGTTCCAGAAGTCTCAAGAAACAGAAAGATAGGACCAATCAAAGAAATCCAAGAATCAACCTGAAAGTGCTCTAAATGGCCAAATCTGGAACAATTTGAGCAACACATTCAGTTGCATTGTGTTTGAAATAAATATCTATACGTTTATACTGATAAATGATTGGACAAATAAATGGGGAGAAAGAGGATAAATTTCCCACACACAAGAATCCAAATTTATGTAGATACTCAGGGGGGGCTTATTATTCTCCCTACCCCCATCCCTTGAATGTGGGCTGTACTTAGTGCTTCCTTCCAGGATACCTTCTGTGGGAGCAAGTAAAGTTATAGTTTTTTTACATTCTGACAAAATGTACCTTGGCCAGATGATCTAGACTATCGTCAGTAAGTCATATTGATAGATTGTAGCCTTGATATGATGTGATAAGAATGACATTTCAGCCGAGGCTGGTTTAGCTCAGTGTTAGAGCGTCGGTCTGCGGACCGCAAGGTCCCGGGTTCGATTCCAGTCAAGGGCATGTACATTGGTTGCGGGCACATCCCCAGTAGGGGGTGTGCAAGAGGCGGCTGATCGATGTTTCACTCTCATCGACGTTTCTAGCTCTCTATCTCTCTCCCTTCCTCTCTGTGAAATATCAATAAAATATATTTATAAAATAAAAGATCATATAGCTTAAAAGCCTAGGATAATTATTTAAAAAAAAAAAAAAAAGAATGACATTTCACCTTGATCTTCCTGCTTTTAAGCCATAATTATAGTGTGGTCATGAGAAAAACACCAGACTATTCCAAATTAAGAGAGATATCACAAAGTACCTGACCAAGTACTCTTCAAAACTGTTAAGGTCATCAAAAACAAGAAAAGTCTGAGAAACTCACAGACTAGAGGAAGCTAAAGAGACTTGATGACTACATGTATTGTGGTATCCTGGGTGGATCCTGAAACTGAAAACGGACATGGGGGAAACTAGTGGAATTTGAATACAGTGTGGAGTTTAGTTAGTAATACTATTCTATTGTTTGTTCCTTGATCATGATAAATGTACCATAGTAATGTAAGATGTAAACAGTAGAAGAAATTAGAGAAGTATACGGCACTCTCCGTAATATCTTTGGGAGTCTTCTGTAAGTCTAACATGCTAAAATAAATTTACAGAAAACAGAGATTCTTCCCAGCTCTTTTATATGTTTTGTTCTGTGATGTTTCATTAATAGCAGTCAGCAAGAGGGAGCATTTGATTCTGGTTAGCCTTAGATTACCTTGCAAGTTTACTTACAAGGTGGGCTCCCGATTTCCTTTCAGTATGCATGAATCCGTGCACCAGGCCACTAGGACTAAATAACCATAGTGGTTCTCTCAGACGTGGGGCTCACTTGCAAGGTAACCTGGGGAGTTTTTCTTAGATGTATATACATATCATTTGCAATTAAGTAGTTTCTGACTTTTATATATAAAGGATGGGCAAGATACCATCTCATAAACTCATAGTGAATAATGATAGAGGACATGAAAATCTCCCGTACCATGGTTTAGTGCTGCAACAGTGGTGTGACAAGCCAAGCAGAAAGTATGATGCTTCATTGTCTCCGTTCTATTCTGATCTCATAATTGATTAGCTTGTAACTTACTGAAAGAACCTTGCATTAAATCAATATTGTTATGAATTCCAGGTTTAAAAGAAGTAAATCTGAGACTCATTTTTGTCAGGGTGTGATTTCTAGCGGAGATTCATGGTCAGGGGTAGAGTTACACAACATTTTCAATCCATTGTCATTTTAGGTCCTCTGTTTTCCATGTTTGAAGTTTCCTAATAAAAGCATGTTGTTTTCCCTCAGTTGTTACTGTTTTTTTTTTCTCCCCCAGAAGTTTGGAGTGTATTTAAATACCAGAATATATGTTGGATATGCTCTATGAAAGAGAAATTCTCTGAAGAGAGAGGTTGCCTTAATTTATGAGAAATTTGAAATTCATAAAAATTAATTGACTTATTAGTACTCTTGGTTAAATTATTACTTAGAGTTGAGACTACATCTCCAGTTATCTTGCTGCACTTGATAGTTAATAAAGAGCCAAGGCTTAGAAAAAGAGGTAAAAAGGGAGAAGGATTTTAGGGAAAATTAGAGCAAAGTGTGAAAATGGCAGAATTAGAACATTTGATGTTTCTCTTATATTCTCTTAACACTTCAGACAATTTAAAGACATTAGTGAACATCTTTATATCTTAATTATTTTTATTTTTGGGGGGTTATTTCAGCAGGATGACTTCTGGAACTGACAGAGTTCCAAGGGAATGAATATTTTGTGACTTTTGATATAAATTATGAAATTCTTTTCCAAAGTAGTGTGTATATCTACAATGTAGTCAAATATCAATCTTTTGAGCAATATGTATTTTTCCTGTAGCTTATGGGATAGAAAATAGTGTTATATTAAATTTGATTTGACTGGCTATTTCCTTACATTTTACCAGTATTCTTTTGTGAATTATCTTCCTGTGTTGTATGAACCGTATTTAGAAATACAAGTATTTTTCCTACTTTATTTATTGTGTAAAAATTGCTTTTTAAAAAATTACATCTATAGACATTATCCTTCTGGTGTATTACTGTTACAGAAATACATGAATTTAACCCCCCCTCCCCTTTTCTTTCCCCTTTAATGGCCAACATATAGAAGGGCTGAAAGAATCGGGAGAAGAGGAAAGGAGATATTATAGGCAAGGTAGACAGTGCACCTAACTAAACAAGGCATGAGGGTGAGCGTAAGTATTTATATGGTAGGTGCAAACATTTAACCTTCCTAGAGAATTTGGTGAATGGTATAGTACTAGAAAGTAATACTGGAGGAGATTCAATGCCAGTGTTGCCCAAAATCTTATGGTACTTTTTAGCGGATGGCATTGTATAACTAGTAAGTAAAATATCAAATTAGGGTTTGAAATGTCTGTGATGAGATTCCATTTGGATTTTGTTATTTTCTTGTAGTATAAATGACATACATTGAAATTTGTCCTTTTTAGCATAATTCTTCAAGTTTTGATTTAAAAAACACACAAAACAGTCATACATATAGTGATTACCACATTCAAGGTAGAAAGTTCCATCACTCTAAAAAGTTCCCTGTTCTTTCTTTGAAGTCCACCTCTGTCCCACCCATAGCCCCTAGCATCCACTGATCTGTCCCTCTAGTTGTATCTTTTCCAGAATATCAGATAAATGGGATCATATACTATGTAGCCTTTTGAATTTAGCTTCATTTACTTAGCATAATGCATTTTGAGTTTTATCCATGTTATTGCTTGTATCAATAGTTCTTTTTATTGTTGAGTGATGTTTCATTATATGGATATAACACTTTTTATTCATTATCCCGTTGAGGATTGCTTGTGTTGTGTCTAGTTTTTGGCAGTTATAAATAAAGCTGCTATTAAACATTTGCTTTCAGATTTTTGTGTGAACATAAGTTTTCATTTGATTTAGGTAAATATCTAATAATGAGATTTTGGGATCACATGGTGTTTCTTTTAACTATATAAGAAACTGCCAAACTTTGTTTTTCCTCTAAAGTGGGTGTGCCTTGTTACAGTCATATCAGCTTATGTGAGGAGTTCCCATTGCTCAGTATCATCAGTAGTAGGGACTATCATTTTTTTAAAAATTTTTTTAGTCATTTGAATGGTGTGTCATTTGAATGGTGTGTGATGGTATCTTGCTACATTCTTTACTTTGTGGAAATTCATTTTTTGCCAGTTTTCATGTTATTATCATGCTAATGATATCAAGCTTACGTTACTTTGTCTCCCTGTCTAAATTCTAATTTCATGTTGCTTCAGTGGTTTTATTAATGTTATACAAATAGAATCAAACACACTTTGTAACTTTTGTTTTAAACTCAGTGATATAAGGTAGACAGCATTCTTTCTCAATGCAAATGTGTTATTTTTATACTGAGCATGTGAAATACACATGGAAAAGGTTTGGAAGGATATGTCTTCTATCCTATATAATAAAATGCAAATTGACCGAGCAGCAGAATGACCAGTCGCTATGATGTGCACTGACCACCAGGGGGCAGATGCTCAATGCAGGCAGCAGGAACCTCTCCTGCCTCCATGGCAGCACTAAAGATGTCTGACTGATACCTTAGGCCCGCTCCCCTGAAACATCCCCCAAGGGCTCCCAGATTGTGAGTGGGCGCAGGCCAGACTGAGGGGACCCCCCCCCCAAGTGCATGAATTTTATGCACCAGACCTCTAGAGTGTGTGTGTGTGTGTGTGTGCGCCCGTGTGTGCGCGCGCACGCGCACCTAAGCGACTGTTACAACAGAATGATTGGTCAACCAGTCCCTATGACACATGCTGACTACCAGAAGGCAGACACTAACACAGGAGCTGCCCCCTGGTGGTCAGTGAGTTCCCATAGCAGAGGAGTGCTATTAAGCTAGAAGCCAGGCTCATGGCTGGTGAGTGCTGTGGCAGTGGCAGCAGGCACAGCAGAGCTGGGATGAATGGGAGCAGTGCCTAGCCCTGGCTCGGGCTCCTCTTCGGCCACCTGCTGCTTATTGCACTGTTACATCCCTTGTACCCCATAAGCCTGAAGTTACAATATCCGGAGAACAGTCAAAGCACAGATCCTTAGAGTAACCATGACAAGCGAGCCTGATATCACCGCCAGACTCCTGGAACTCAGCCTTGGGCATTAGAATCAAATCTCATCCCTTACCAATTGCCCCAGAGTTTCAGAGGAAAGCACCAATATAACAGTGGCCACAAGGTGGTGACTGACAATCGGGGTTAGAGTCAAGAGAGATGGATCTGAAGGGTGGGGGCGTGGGCAACAGAGCACCCTCGCCCCCAAGATCCCCAACTTTGTATTGTTCACCTTGGAGCATCTCTTATCCGGCTCATCTAGCACTGCCCAAGGCATCCCCTGGGGACCTCCCAGCCAGCAAGGTGTGACCCTGGTTGCAGAAGGGACATTTGGAAATATTTTTTTCAGGAAGCTGTGGGAAGAAGGACAGACTCCCCACACAACTTCCTGGCAATTCACAGGGACCTGGAAACTTCCAAGGCATATGGGTGTGGGCTCCCGATTTCCTTTCAGTGTGCATGAATCCGTGCACCAGGCCACTAGTACTAAAATAACCATAGTGGTTCTCTCAGATGTGGGGCTCACTTGCAAGGCAATCTTTTTTTTTACAAAGTAGTTTACTTACAGAATTATAAAAAGTAAATTAATCTTAACCCTTTAATCTGGGATTGATTTTATAGAAATCATATATATAAATACATCTGATGTATATTTTGCTAAAATTCTTCGTTTTTATCTATGGTTATCTTATCTCTTGGTGGAATTTCAAGTTTTTTATTTCAATTTTTATAAGTTGGTTAGCATATAGTAATCATTGTATTAAAAAACAATGCTATTTTAAATATTTACATACATAATTTCCTATAAATCTCTTTAAGGTATTTTTACTGCAATACTGATTTTTTTTTCTTTGCCCTTAAGATTACCAAGTGGTTGACTAGAACCAATAGTTATTATTCTTAAGCTAATTTTATTGTTGATAGAGAATGTGATCTTTAAATTATCCAGCATATATTTTTCCAATATCCCATCTCCATCCCAAAGACCTCTTTCCCTAACTTTTTATTTATTTTTTGTCAGGAATGGAGAAGGCTATATCAGTATTCTATTATGATTATGACTAGAGACCCGATGCATGAAATTTGTGCAAGGAGCTTGGCCCTGGCAGCCCCAGCTTCATCCAGATGGATGCCCGGTCTAGTTAGCATATTATGTTTTTATTATAGATTTTTGTAAACTCCCTCTATTCCTAGTAATCTTTGAGCATACTTACGAATATTACATCTTTACCTTACTTTTTATTATTATATGTAAAATAAGCTCTTGTTCTATTAAGTTCAGTTTTACTTAATTTCGCCAATGATTTGCCATTTATTAGTAATGGGCCAGGTATGCTAGTTATTTGGCAGTTTTCAGGACAATCTTGAACAAAAGGAAAAAAAATTGTCCCTTGATCTGCATGACTCAGAATATTCTCCCAAATGTTCACAGTACTGGAAAAAAAACTTTTGTCTTCTAAGCCTAAAACTCAACTTTTTAAAATCAGGTTTTGTTTTGCATGGGTTTAATGTGCAAAATTACGTTTACTGTGTGTAAATCAAGGGAAGATTGTGCTGTGAAATACTGAAATTTCACAAAGAATTTTTCATTATTTTGCAGTCACATCACCAGTGCAAGGCTTATGTATGTTTTTGAGTTGCCACTTTGTTTGATTATTCTACTTAACAGTGTCATCATGCTTGAGTACTTACATACTGGTTATTTTTTAAACTATTCCCTGCTTTTTTTTTTTTCATGGTGCTGCAGTGATACATATGTTAGAACAGTTAATACTATCCTGCAAGTCAAGTTTTCTTTTTTCTTTTTACACTCCTTTGCTTCTTTTAAAAAAAAGTATTCCTTTACTAGGCCTTCACAGTTATTGATCTTATCTACTTACTGCACTGCCTAGTTTGGTAATCCCATTTATTGTACCTTTATTTTTTTCATCTTATTTTTCAATTATAGTTGACATACATTATAATATAGTTTCAGGTGGACAGCCCAGTAATTAGACATTATATAACTTACTAAGTGATCATCCCAATTAATCTCATAACCATCTAACAACATACACAATTATTAGCATACTAGAGACTTGGTACACAAAAATTTGTGCACTTGGGGGTCCCTCAGCTCGGCCTGCTCCCTCTCATAGTCCAGGACCCCTTAGGGGATGTCCACCTGCTGGCTTAGGCCAGCTTCCTGGGAGTTCTCCGGGGTTGTCTCGTTAATGGCTTAGGGCTGCTCCTGTGTCCTAAGCTCTCAGTCGGACATCCTTAGTGCTGCCACCACTGCTGAGTTCACAGCCGTCAGCCCAGCTTGTGGCTGAGCAGAGCTCCTCCTGTGAGAGTGCACTGATCACCAGAGGGTAGCTCCTGGGTTGAGCATCTGCACTGGTGGTCAATGCATGTCATAGCAACTGGTGGTTCTGCTTTTATTGTGCTGAGATTTCGTGATCCCCAATGGCCACCAGGGAGCCAAATCCGATGCAATTAACAAAAGAGCTTCTCCAATGCTAGCATAGGCTCTGTCCCACTCACACTGACAGCATGGGGGACTAGAGACCGAACTTTGACAAGTCCAGGGGTTTTATACGGGTGGTGATGTCACTGCTTTGGCTGACCCTGATTGGTTGGGTGAGGGCTAGGGTCCAGTTACACAAAATGGAGGATAGCTCTGCCCTCCCCCACAGTGGAGTCAGGAGTTAGCCTTGCCCTGCCCTGCCCTCTCACCTTTAGGGTCAATTTGCATATTGATCCTTTTATTATATAGGATTATTGACTATATTCCCTATGCTGTACTTTACATACCTATGACTATTCTGTAACAACCAATTTGTACTTAATCCTTTTACCTTTTATTCCCATTCCTTCAACCCCCTCTCCCCTCTGATAACCATCAAAATGTTCTCTATATCTGTGAGTCTCTATATGTTCTGCTTATTCCTTTGTTTGTTTTTACATTTTGTTGTTAATAGATATATAATTGCCATTTTCCTGTTCATATTTTTTCCTTTTCATAAAGAAGACGCTAACATTTCATGTACTGATTTGGTGGTAATGAACTCCTTTAACTTTTTTCTTCTCTGGGAAGCTCTTTATCTGTCCTTAGATACTAAATAATAGCTTTGCTGGGTAGAATACTATCTTGGTTGTAGGTCCTTGCTTTTCATCACTTCGAATATTTCTTGCCAATCCCCTGGCCTGCAAAGCTTCTGTTGAGAAATAAGTTGACAGTCTAATGGTAGCTCTCTTGTATGTAACTGCTTTTCTCTTGCTACTTTAAGATTCTCTCTGTCTTTAACCTTTGACATTTTAATTATGATGTGTCTTTGGGGTGTACCCCCGACGTCCTGCATGGGATTCAGGGTTCAGGTTCAGGGTTCGGGCTCTGGAGGAGGACTAAACAAGAAAATATTAATTTGGGAATTGGGGGCCTGGTGGAAGCCCAAGAGGACTAAGCTTTGCTCTGGCCTTGCCATCCTTTTTATTCAGGTCTGGGATCCACCCATAGCCCTAAGGCAGGCAATTTCCAGTAACAGCTCCATGATAGCCCATCTGCAAGGATTTACATGAGACTAAAAGGTAGAAGTTGCTTCAGCTCCCTATGTCTCAACTAGACTGTACATGCATAGCTCTGACCCTTGCCAAAGCCTCAAGGTTGACCATCCTTCCAGGTTCCTTGTCCACACCTCTGCTAGTGAAGGCAATGGGCAGCTTCCAACAGGTCTTGGTGTGGGCCTCTGTTTTTATCTTTGGATTTATTTGTTTATTTATTTTTGCTGTTGTGATTGGATGAGTTTTACTTCTTTATATATTACAAATTGCTGATTTGATTCTTAGCTTCATCTACTGTTGATTCCCTGTAAATTATTCTTTATTTTAGGTAGTGTATCCTTCATCTCTGACTGGTCCTTTTTAAAAATATATATATTTTATTGATATTTTACAGAGAGGAAGGGAGAGAGATAGAGAGCTAGAAACGTCGATGAGAGAGAAACATCGACCAGCTGCCTCCTGAACACCCCCTACCGGGGATGTGCCAGCAACCAAGGTACATGCCCTTGACCGGAATCGAACCTGGAACCTTTCAGTCTGCAGACCGACGCTCTACCACTGAGCTAAACCGGTTTCAGCCCAACACTTCTTTTGAGTCCCAATTTCAATGTCAAACAGTTCCTTATGTGTACATGTCAGCCATGCTATTTCTGATCTGGTTGGTGGACAAATGGTGGTGATGCAGGTCCCACCGTCTCTGGTTTAGTCCTGGGCATCCTTCAGCAACACGCAGCTGCTGTCTGCTGGTATGGTGAGGCGTCGTCAGCATCTTCCATCTCTGAATTGTGTCTTCTGTCTTCATGGCTGGAGCACTTCTATCTATTCCTCTCTGTTACAGGATTCCAGATGGTCACGGAGTAGTTTTCTGAAAATACGTAAACATATTCTCCACCAAAAGTTAATAAAGGGATATTTTCTTTAAATTTGACTTAGTATTCTTTTTCGTTAAATATATTTTATTATTGCCGAAACCGGTTTGGCTCAGTGGTAGAGCGTCGGTCTGTGGACTAAAAGGTTCCAGGTTCGATTCCGGTCAAGGGCATGTACCTTGGTTGCGGGCACATCCCCAGTGGGGGGTGTGCAAGAGGCAGCTGGTCGATGTTTCTCTCTCATCGACGTTTCTGGCTCTCTCCCTTTCTCTCTGTAAAATATCAATAAAATATATTTAAATATATATATTTTTTTTTATTGCTATTTTAAAATATATTTTATTGATTTTTTTTTTTTTTTACAGACAGGAAGAGAGAGGGACAGATAGTTAGAAACATCTATGAGAGAGAATTATCCATCAGCTGCCTCTTGCACGCCCCCTACTGGTGTGTAAGGTACATGCCCTTGGAACCTGGGACCTTTCAGTCCACAGGCCAACCAACGCTCTATCCACCGAGCCAAACCGGTTTCGGCTATTTTCTTGATTTTTTTACAGAAAGGAAGGAAGAGAGATAGAGAGTTAGAAACATCGATCCGCTGCCTCCTGCACACCCCTTACTGGAGATGTGCCCCCGTCCAAGGTACATGCCCTTGACGGAATCGAACCTGGGACCCTTTAGTCTGCAGGCCAACACTCTAATCCACTGAGCCAAACCAGTTTCAGCTAATTGAGCATCCTTAAAACCAGTGTTTTGAACTCTGCATCTAGTAGATTGTTTGTCTCATTTTGGTTTAGTTCTTTTTCTGGAGTTTTGTTTTGTTCTTTCATTTGGGACATGTTTCTTTGTCTCCTCATTTTGGCAACCTCCCTGTGTTAGTTTCTATGTATTAGGTAGAGCTGCTATGTCTCCTAAGCTTGGTAGAGTGTCCTAATGTAGTAGGTGTTATATAGGGTCCAGCAGCCCAACCTCTCTGATCACCGAAGCTGGGCACTTGAAATGTGGGATGAGCACAACTTCCTCCTCTTGTAGTTGAGCCTTGGTTGAAATCGGCACATGGGGGGTGGGATTTACCCCCAGTTTGATCAGCTAGCTGCAAGGATTGGCTGTGACCACCTACCACCAATCACTGATCACTGCAGAGGACCGTCTGTGCGGGGGCTAACTCTCAGAGCAAGACTTACTTCAATGGGGCTCAGGTGCCTGCCGAGTCCACTGCTTAAGTGTGTCACTTGTAGAGATGATTGGGTGGTGGTGCTTCAAAGTGGTGTGAAGCTGTCCACTGGGTGCACTGGCTGGGTCCTATATTTTTAGATGTTTCTTCTTTATCTTTTATCTTCCATTTCTCATCATGTTCATGATTTATTCTATGTTCTTGAGCATATGGAACATATTTACAACAGTTATTGGCCCTTGTCTGCTCAGACCTTAATTCTATCATTTTTGTTTTCTGGCTCTGTTTCTATTGATTTAGTTTTCTTATGGTTATAGGTCATATTTTTCTGCTTCTTTACACTCCTGGTGATTTTAGATTGCATTCAGACATTGTGAATTTACATTGTTGAGTTTTGGATTTTGTTCTAGCACATAGGTAGTTAAGTTACTTGAGATTATTTTGATCCTTTTAAAGTTTGCTTTTAAGTGTTGTTACCTAGTTCAGATTGAGTCTTGAGTGTTAAATAGCCCTACTACTAAGAACTCTTGGGAGGACTGTACCTGATGCCTCATTAAAAGAGGTTTCTCGATTCCGGCTGGCTTTCTGGTGGTTCTTTTCTAGGCTTGGTGAAGTGTCAACCATATATCCTCAGATTTCTACCAAAGATACTTAAGTGGACTCTATTTAAATCTCTTGAGCTTTCTCTCTATACTCCTACACATTCTAGCCCAGGGGTGAGTAAACTTTTTGACTTGAGGGCCACAATGGGTTCTTAAACTGGACCGGAGGGCCGGAACAAAAGCAACCTGACCATGCTGGCACTGTCATCTTGGGCTGCTGGTGAAGGAGCGGAGGGGAGAGCTAGAGAACCCTCAGCTCTTTTGGCTCCGCAGGCCGTAGTTTGCCCACGGCTGTTCTAGCCGTTTTGGCTTTTCCTAACCCCTTGCTTCTATCTCCACAAGTTATTGAGATTGCTACTTGATGCTTGGATTCTTCCCGACTCATACACTGTCCAGGCAGTAGCTGGGGCAAACACAGTGCTCACTTTCTTTCTCTTCTCCAAGGGTTCATAGCCCTTACACTCCACATTGCCATTGTTTAAGACGGTTTGTTCATATAGTATTTTGTTTTCTAGTTGTTCACAGTAAGAGGATGAATCCAGATTGTCTTATTCCCTAATGGCAGGAAGCAGGACAATTAGAGATTTTTTTTAATTTATTAAGGTATTATATGTGTCAATTATAGATTTTCAATTTTTACTTTTTTCTTTCACTTCAGTCTTTTAAAAGAGGAAGTGCTAAGTTACTGCACATTTTTACCGGGTTCTTTCATGTATACCTTTGTTTGTACGGTTAGTTTTGGTGTTCTTTGTTTTTACTGAAATGGAGCTAAAAGGAGAGGAAACTAATTACCTGGTAGAGTTTTGTGGAAATCAAATATTAATTATAAAAATATAATATTCAGTATACCACACTGGTAATTGCTCTTGTAGCAGGTGTTAGTAGACACTTGCTCTTTTATCACCAGAGCAAGCTTTTTGTTGTTAATCCTTACCTGAGGATGTTTTTCTGTTGATTTTTTTTTTTTTTTTTTTTTTTTTTTTTGAGACAGATTGATTGGTTGCTTCCTGCATGCACCCTGCCTGGGGCCAGGAGTTGAGCCTTCTGTGAGTGGGCCTGTGCTTTAACTACTCAAGAACACAGGACAGGGCCAGAGCAGTCCCTTTTATGAGTTTCAACCTTTAAATTTTTCTTCTATGTTATTTAAAGCCTAGTTATATTGAGACAAAGAAAAGAATCAGGTTTGTTAGCATCCAGTGGATGCTTATTAAATTTTAAGTGGAATTTTCAAGTATCTATAATTCAGATGGTTAAAAATGCGTAAGGAATTCCTCCCAGTTGATTTCTCCCTCTCTTATTTAAAAAAGGAGTGAGCATCTTTATGTATTTACTCAGTCTGTATTATAATTCATTTTGTAGTTGTTTAGTTTGCTTTAATAATATTCCTTTGGTTTTCTTAAACATTTACCAAATCCTTTCTTGGTTAACTATCCATCTTGTTGTGATTGTATTCCATTTATAAGCCTCTTTTAGGAATAGACTTCAGAATGTGGATCACCAAGTTATTTGAATGTAGTGCTCGCTGAAAGAATGTAGGGACAGGCAGTACTCATTAGTGGTCATTAGTAAATGTGTGAAATCATTGTAGTTTGACCCTTCTATTGAACACAGGCATTTTGGCAACGAAAAAGAGGCAGTAATTTGAGCATTAAACATTATTGCTCTGTTCATTATTCAGTGACTTAGAGAATTCTGTGCTGCCACCTTATTCGTATGATTGTTCATACCAGCTAAATTTGAATCCTGTCTCTGACACTTGATAGAGGTGTGATAGCCAACTTAACTTAAACTCTCAGTGCTACACTATATTCTTGTGTAAATTTAAAATATCTGTATTATTGTAAGGATTAGTAGATGATAATATATGTAAATGCTCACTTAGCACAGTGCTTGACACATTATATTTGTACATATCTGTGTGTACAGTGTGTGTTTTGACATTAGTTGGTTATGTCTTTGTAGCCACAAATCCGTATTTGTTATTTTAATGTTAATATACAATTAATATATAAGAGCAGGGGTTGATAAGCATTTTCTTAAAGGGCCAGATAGTAAAAATTTTCAATCTGCCCCAGCTATTCAACAGTGTAAACGGGCATAGTTGGGTCCCAATAAAACATTATTTATAAAAACAATTGGTGGTCCATAGTTTTTCCATCTTTGTACTAGAAGTTACTTTTTAATTTATTTAATCATTTTTATTTTCAGTTACAGTTGACACATTGTTATATAATGATCATCCTGATAAATCTCACATCCATCTTAGAGGTTACATTTACATTTCCTAATTATTGAATGTTTGAAATGTGTTCAGCTTTCTTTTATTATAGGGATAATACAGCCAAAAACATTTCTGTTCAGATTTTAGTTGGCTTCATTCTAATGATTTATTTGGGCCGGAGTCCCAAAATGGAATTATAAAGTCATCCAATAGCCCTATAAAGTTCCTCACAATGCAAGCATTGACGTATTTGGAGAATATCATAGCTAATATTAATTTGGTGACTTCTTTATTACTACCATTTATATACTATTTAATTTTCTCATCTGATTTTTATGCTGAGTGTGTTATATTTTTGAATCTTTAGCTATCTAATTATGTCCTATTCTTTTTATAATGTTATAGCACATAAGAAATAGAGAAAGTAACCAGAAGGGAATGGTATGATGTGCCCTATGAAGTGGAAACAGACCAGCAACCTGTAGTGCTGTCATCATTCCTACCACCAACTACCATTTCACCTCCAAAGCAAGCAATTATTTAACCGTAGGATGAAAATCAGGTGCTGACAGTTTAGAAAGAAGGGGTAGGAAAAAATAAGAATTCCATTTTATATAACACACTAGAGGCCCCATGCACGAAATTCGAGAACAGGTTAGGGGTCGTCTCAGTCCAGCCTGCATCCTCTCCAATCCGGGACCCCTTAGGGGATGTGCTACTGCTGGTTTAAACACAATCCTGGACTGCTGGCTCCTAATCGCTCACCTGCCTGCCTGCCTGGTTGCTCTTAATGCCTCTGCTGGGCCTGGTCATCCCCAACTGTGCATGCAAACGCGCGCGCGCGCGCACACACACACACACACACACACATCAGCTGGCCTGGTCACCCCTCATGACCCCCCTGACCAGCCTAGTTGCCCCATTGTGTTCAGGGTGTTTTTTTTTTTAATATGTTTTTTATTGGTTTGAGAGAGGGAAACATCAATGATGAGAGAATCATTGATTGGCTGCCTCTTGCATGCCCCCTACTGTGAACTGAGCCTACAACCTGGGCAGGTGCCCTTGACTGGAATCAAACCTGGGACCCTTCAGTCCACAAGCTGATGCTCTATCCACAGAGCCAAACCAGCTAGGGCTGTATTCAGTTTTCTTACCAATATTTGAGCATTCCTTTTAAATGTTGCCTTTATGTTACACACTTTGGAAGTTATTGCATATCAAACATTGCTATGGTGATTTAATGAACAGTAGCGCAGTTGACTACTGTTCCAAAAGGGAGCCCTTTCCTTTAATTATATTAAAATGTTCTTTTCTAAGATTAACACAGGCATTTTTTTCATTGTAAAATAACATTTTTGTTAGTCATAAGGAAGATTCTTTATTTTTGTTTTGTTTAAAAGAAGTGTCTTGTTCTTTGTGTTTTTGTTGTTGTTGTTGTTGCTATTTGTTGTTGAACACATTTTAAACATTGAATATTTGGAAATATAAAAGTAACCTCTAAGCCCTAGTTGGTTTGGCTCAGTGGATAGAGTGTTGGCCTGCAGACTAAAGGGTCCTGGGTTCGATTTCGGTCAAGAGCACATGCTTGGGTTGCAGGCTCAATCCCCAGTGTTGAGGGGTGCAGGAGGTAGCCAATCAATGATTCTCTCTTATCATTGTTGTTTCTGTCTCCCCCTCTCTCCCTTCCTCTCTGAAAATATTTATTTTTTTTTTTTTAAGTAATCTCTAAGATGTGTGTGAGAACATGACCCAGTCATTACGTTATACTGGACCATGCCTCAAGTTTGATATTAAGGCTTTAACAGAAAGGTTGATGTCTTTGCCTTTTAAAAGTATATTATAGTTACTTTAATCTCAAGAGTAAAATGTTTTTCAGTACTTGTAATTTTCATTAGTAGTTTGTTGTAAAACTCTAGTATACAGGATTCTAAATTTTCATGAAATACATTTACATTTCGTCCTGCTTCTCCTCCTCAGGTGGGGGGAGGAGGGTATTTTACCCAGAGTGCGTTGCTGAAAGGTACAAAATTCTCCTAGTTTTAGCATTCTGGGCTTTTCAGTAAAAGTAATTGTTCAGCCCTGACCAGTTTGGCTCAGTGGATAGAGCGTCAGCCTGCAGATTTAAGGGTCCCAGGTTCAATTCCAGTCAAGGGCATGTACCTTGGTTTCAGGCACATACCCAGTGGGGAGTGTGCAGGAGGCAGTTGATCAGTGTTTCTCTCTCATCAATGTTTCTAACTCTCTATCCCTTTCCCTTCCTCTCTGAAAAAAAAAAAAAATCAATAAAAATATATTTTTTAAAGTAATTGTTCACCTGAAATGTTTCAGACCTAGGCTTTTCAGTGTGGGTAGCCTAGATACAATTTGACTAAAACATTCAGGAGCCACATGTGGCTAGTAATTACAGTGCAGATTCAGGATTCTTCTATTATAACAGAAAGTTCTGTTGAACAGCACTGTTGCAGACTTTATGCAATCATTATTTGAATGTTTTTAATGATATAGGAATCAGAGCACTAGAAGAATATTTTCTAAAAATAGGTTTATTGCTGTTTTCAACACCTTAACCTTGTCTGGGTGTGCCATAATGTGGGAGCACAAATCTTAGACTCATGCTTCCTCACGTTTTGCTTATCATGGCACACCTTGAAAACAGTAATGTTTGTATGGCACACTGAGATAAGCAGGTAGCTCATAGCTGGAGATCATAGGTTTCGGTGCCCTGCAGAATCCAGGCAAATTTATTTAGCACACCAGTTTGCAGTAGCACATACAGTTCAAAGCTCAGTTTCATAGTGGTCTCTGTAATTCATTCCTGGATTTTTTTATGAACTACTCGAGGCCCATGCATGAAACTCATGCACTTGGGGGTATCCCTCAGCCTGGCCTGCACCCTCTCGCAGTCCGGGAACCTCAGGGGGCTGTCCGACTGATGGCTTAGTGGGCCTAAGCCATCAGTTGGACATTCTTAGCATTGCCACAGAGGCGGGAGAGGCTCCCACCACTGCCACTTGATTGCCAGCCATGAGCCCAGCTTCTGGCTGAGCGGTGCTCCCTCTGTGGGAACACACTGACCACCAGGGTGTAGCTCCTGTGTTGAGTGTCTGCCCCTGGTGGTCAGCGCACATCATAGTGAGCAGTCATTCCACCATTTGGTCATTTTGCATATTAGCCTTTTACTATGTAGAATAAGTACTATTGTTCTCCCTTTTATTCATCCTTTTTATATGTCTTACTAGAGTCTCAGTGCATGAAAATACATGCACTTGGGGGGGGGGGTGTCCCTCAGCCCAGCCTGCCACCTTCACAGTCCAAGAGCCCTCAGTGGGGGGAGGTGACCTGGCAATCAGGAAGGTGATGCCTCATCACACCTCTGCAGCTGCCATCTGAGGCTTGCCTGTGCCTTGGGCCGGCAGTGGGTACCTGGGGGGCTGAGAATAGGGAGGCGCTGGAGGTTAGGCACATGGATTGGCCTGGCCTGCCTTGCCGCACGCCTGCCACCCCGTTGGGGCTGAGGGGACTAGGCGCCACCATCTTTGAGGGCATAGCAGTCAATTAGCATATTCCCTCCTTATTGGCTGTGGGCACCACCATCTTTACAACTACATGAGCATCAATTAGCATATTCCTTCTTTATTAGATAGGATTCCAAGTGAGGCCTTCTCAGATCTTGATATTTCACAACTCAGAAAAACTTTCAAAGTATAGTTTTGTGTTCAAATTAGCTCCTTTATCTGATGAGTTAGCCAAAGAAACACCAATGTTGTAAAGAAATTAGCCTACTTGGACTTCGAAGGGAAAGAATTCTCCTAAATGCTGGTGTCTGAGGAATTTGAATTTAAAGATATTTTTACCATGTGGGATATTTACCTCATTCCCTGATTTTAGAATCTAGCCTCCTAATATTGTTAATTCCTACTTATTTCCTCTCTCCAGCTGTGTACTCTATTGTGCTTTAACTAGGTGTGCTTGTAATGCTTTGTTATATTCACTATATAAGTCAGTACAGTACAGAGCACCTACTAGATTGACTGTTAAGTACTAATTGATATTTGGTTTTACAGAGTAGTCCAGTACATTGTTTTGTACCTTTATGTTACATATGTATGCAGTGTAAACAGTAAACATTCTTTACTCCTAATACCACTGACTCTGGTGGGCTGTCTAGGCTAACATTTTAACCTGAAAGTGAGATGCTTTCCAGATCCTATGAAATTTTATGCATATTTTTTTGTGCATTTAAATTTGTACAATCTCTTGAGAGAGCACGTGTAACTTTCATTAGGTTCTCAAGAGTTTCAGAAAGGTAAAATTCCTTGGACCTAGGCAGTGGAAAAAGCACCAAAAAAAAAAAAAAAAGAAAGAAAGAAAAAGAAAATTGTAAAATGCAATGCTGGACAGATTATTGATAAGATATGTTGATCAGTACATTTTTAGGGACATAGTGTTCTTTATAAAGTTACATTGTTAAATTCTTTTTTTGTTAATCCTCACCTGAGTTTATTTTCCCCTTGATTTTTAGAGAGTGAAAGGTGGGAGGAGAGAAACACACATAGATTGGTTGCTTCCCGCATGAACATCGACCCAGGGCCAGGATCCAGCATGCCTTTAACTGTAATGGAACCTGAGATTCTTCGGTTCTCAGGCTCGTGCTCTGTTCACTGCACCAAACAGGCTAGGGCTGTTAAATTCTTAGAGTGAGCTAATGTAGACCAGAAAATAACCCCTTTTTTGTAGAAAAAGTTGGCTTACTTGTTTAAAATGCATATGATGGAGTCTTTCCTAATGAGGCAAAATGCTTTATAGAAGAACTTGTTAGTAACGGGTGAATGGTACAGTGCATTGCTTTATCTTAGCGCCCAATTCTGTAACTTGGATTTTTTTTCCTTAGGAAAATGACTGGTGTCAAAAAGCAAGGATAAAACCCTGATAATTTTATTTGCACTTGACTGTGAAGTTAGCACCAACTTTGGGTTCAATGGGACTGATTCTAGTGCCCCTGCAGTGTTTGGGAGCCACAGGAAGAGCTGTGCATGCTGAAGGTGCATAGCACAAAGCATATCTGATATATGATATAAGTGTGTTGTTTGCAGATTTTTGTTTGAGAGGCCATAATTTGAGTTTATGAATTTGTGACTTAAAATTTCATCTGAAATTGTTTTTACATTTAAACATGTTCCCCATTTTAATGATATCTGTCTTAATTTAAAGTCCATCTTAGGGTTTGCATAAAAGAGCTTATCAAAAATATATAAGAAAGAAAATTAGCAAGATAATTATTAACGTTTAATGGTGCTATCATAGAATGCCTTACAAGTTGTTTATTTCATTACACATAAATTTAATGAAATATTAATAAACCACTAATATTTATTACTTGTTGTGTTCCTGTTTGTTAAAATAGTGTGTCATATTGGTTTATTCTGGCGAGAATATTTTTTGATGAACCAAAATATTTATGGAAGAACTTTAGATTTATTTTATTTCTGATGGCAGGTTGTATGTATAGACTTGGAATATGTTAGGGAAAGCATGCAAAGTTCTAAAACTGTAGGGAGTTGGGAGAGAAAAACTAATGCCTATTTTTGTTTGTTTCAATTATACAGCAGATATAATTTCTACAGTAGAATTTAATCATTCTGGAGAATTACTAGCAACAGGAGATAAAGGTGGTAGAGTTGTCATCTTTCAACAGGAGCAGGAGGTAAGTGTTTCAAAGTTATAACATATAAATTTCAGTTTGCTCCTGTGACTGGAGCTTCATTTATATTGGAGAATTTCATCAGAGGATATTGGCAGTTTTTAAAAGAAATGTCTGCTTATTGAGAAGATTATCCAATGTATACTGTTTCTCTTTGTGTGTGTACATGTGTGTGTTGTTGCTTTAATTTTTAAACAATGCTTTAATTGTAAAATGATTTGTTGAGAGAAAGGGGTGGGGAGTGGTGGAATGATCCAAGATGTTAACTGGTTTTGAAGTTTTGGCCCTCTTTATTTTTCTCCTAAAACTCCATAAAGTAAAATTGCTTTGACCTCCTCTTATTGCTTAGTTTGCTTTGTGTAGCTGGGGGTGGGAGGCCAGCTTAAAGAAAAGGTCGCTCAGTTATTTTTATGTCAGTCCATATCGATACTGTTATTCTGATTTAAATATAAAGGTTTACATGACAGTTGCATGTATATAAGCTTATACCCCCTTTAAAATGGAATTGATTTGAAATTGTTTTCCTTTTTTCTTTGAAGAAAGGAATTTCTCATTGTAGAATCCACAGTTAAAGTGGAGTTTTTGTTTCTGTTGTGGATACAAAAGTTAGGCACATTTCTAAATCTGATTGACAAGATTTCTCACTAAAATTTTACCTAAACAAAATTTGTCACACTAGATTTTTCTTATTCTCCCTCCATTTGTAGATCAAAAGTTAAACCTTTAAAATTATTACTTATACATCCTGACCTTCTCTACCTATACTATATTTAAAAATAGTTAAGAATAATGTGGATTATGTACAAGGTTTTACAAGTAGATGTCTAAATTATAACACAGAGTTAGGTTTTAAAGGATTGTGAAATTCCTTAAATAAGCAAAGAATCTAGTAATAATACTACTACTTTGCACTTCTATAGCGCCTTTGACCTGAGGATCTCAAAGTGCTTTACAAATACTAATGAATTAATCCTCACAACACCCCAGTGAGGTAGGTAATTTAATTTTAAAAGAAATGATTAATAGTGTCTGACTAGAAGGTGCACATACACTAAATATGTCTCCTTTTATCATTATTTTTTGTTGGAAGAAAATAAGACTCAAGGTTTTCTTGACAAAGAATATTCTTGTGAGAATGGGGATGCAAAATCAGTTTTCTGTTCCTATTTTCAAGCAGCTAAAAATTAGACCATAAGAATCTTGGAAATACTTGGTTGAAATGCAACCTTACAGATTATTACAATTTCAGTGTGTTTACAAATGAGAGTCAAAATATTAAGAGATCACTTGATTACTTAGTGGCAGAACTAACAAATAGAACCCAGAATTTCTAATGTGTCATCTTTTCAATGCTCTTTGAGAATTGAATGTTAATTTTGCTGTACAGAATTTACAGCTGCCTTTCCCATAGGCATTCTCCGCCTTTTAATTTAATTCAGTTTTTTACTGAAATTCAGTGGCTTTTCTTTGTTTTAAAGAAAGGTGTTTTGAGAAAAACATTTTAATTTAATTTTGCTTCTTAAACAGTTCCATCTTGCTTACATTGAGGGTTTCTGAGTCTACATTTTTAATGAGGGCTTTATGTTACTTTAAAATCTAAGTTGTTAATTAAAAACTAATTTAGAAATATTTTGCTTGAAAAAGAGGTCATTTTCACCAATAGAGGGTGGTTTGCTATTAAAGTAAAATTAAAATGTGAAAAAAATGACTCATTTAATGGAGGAGGTTTACTTTAATAGGGATTCAGTAAATGTAGTCAAAGCAATGCTCAGTATTTTCCTAAAGGCTGTCAGTGATATATTGAATTGGATTTAAAGATCTAACATGGAGTTACTGAAACTGCTACACATTATACTTGTATTGGATAGTAAGGCCACACTTCCTGTGATTCTTTCCTATAGTTTCATCGAAGATTCTAAAGAACCCATATTTATATTTAAAATATATAAGAAGGCATTAGCAAAGTGACTGACATTTTTAAAGGGACACTGGTAGGAAAAAGGGACTTCCTTTTTCATGTATCTAACATCCTTAACTGCATTTAAGAATTCAAGATAAGATTCATTATCTAGAATCTTGAATTAGTAGTGTGTCTTTTGAGAATTACTTAGCGTAAATATCATTGTGCTTTTTTAAGTGATAGATTAAATAATGATGATGATAATAATTGAATTTCCCACCCCTGGAACTTGATCTTATTAGTGTTAATTTGGTGCATTTTACCTAATTTATTTTCTACATTTTTAAGGCCTCTCGTATACTGACGTTTCTAATCATATATTGTCTTCAGCAAAATCAACACCACATCATTGAGTATAAATATGGATGGAAGCATCTTTATTTCAGTACCTAACATATTTATATTACCGTATTTGCTGGCGTATAAGACGACCCTTTGGCCCTGAAAAATATGCCTCCAAGTGGGGGGTAGTCTTATACAGCGAGTATATAACAAACTCTGTATTTTTAGTGGAAATGTTAGGGGGTCGTCTTATACGCCGGCAAATACGTATTTTTCAGGGCCAAAAAATCGTCTTATACGCCGGCAAATACGGTACACTAAGGACCCGATGCACGAAATTAATGCACTGGAGAGGGGTCCCTCAGCCCAACCTGCCCCCTCTCACATACTGGGAGCCCTCAGGGGATGGCCTACTGATGGCTTGGGCTTGCTCCACGTTGGGAGTGGACCCAAGCCGCAGTCTGGACTCACTTTGGGTGAGGTGACTGGGGTGGTCAGGGGAAAGTGCCGGCCCCATCACCCTGCTGCTGTAGCCTCCAAGATATTTTCATCAATACGGACTCCAGTCCCTTCACCATGAAAAAATGACAACTTTCTTTAGGCATTTTCAAGATGTGTCTGTCTTTCATAGGATATGACATTTCTTTTTCCTTTTTTTTTCTTTTTATTTAGTAAGTTTTACTTTATTAATTGTGCAAACAATATAAATATTTAAGTGTTGGTTAATGGGAAAAGAATGTCAATTGCCCAATAAATGTGAAAGATGAAGGAACAGAAACTTAGAGTATAATTATGAATATGCTCACTGTGCTTAGTTCATACTGAGAACAGCAATGTCATGGTCATTATAATGTGAATACCCTCCCCAAGTTTTAGGAGAGATCCTACTGCTGGATATAGGTCCCACTTTCTGTAGTTCACTAAGTCAGTTACCATTCGTGCATCCGTTTTATGGCCTCTTCCATTTATGGCTGCTGCTGTCATCTCTGCTGTTAAGTCTTTTTCTCTTGTCAATTTGTCTTTAAAAATCCTTTTTACATGAGGATTAATACATGAGCCCACCGTAGAAGTTTTAACCTTTAGACATAATTTTTTCCTTGTGTGATAGTTTTTTCCCCCCTGTTACAAAGAAGCTGCTTCTTGCACCCCATTGTGAAATTCACAAACACCTCCATGATTTTGTTTAGATCCAAGTAGTTATTCCTGATTCTTTAGGATTCTTTTTCTGTTTTAGGAAATATTTTCATAAGTTTGTGCTTTTCTTCACTTGTCATCAAATAAAGTTTGACCTGTGTAGATCCAGTTTTTAAATATAGAATGGTATGTGCTTGCCCTTGGCTCTTTCTTTATATTGCCTACCATTTTTATATAGACCTTAATTTCTGCTTTGGGCTAAAGTTTCACTTAAAGTGATATTACTGTATGAATATACAATGAATTTGGGTTATCTAATTTGGTATGAGATTAAGGTTCTTTTTAAAATTTTTACACCTTTCATACACACTGCATTCTTTTACAGAAATTTTTGTTTAATTGATTGATTTTAGAGGGAGAGAGAGGCATCAATTTACTGTTCCACTCATGTCTGCATGTATTGGTTGCTTCTTGGATGTGCCCTGACTGGGGATCAAACCTACAACTTTGGGACATAATAACAACACTCTGACCAACTGAGCTTATCTGGCCAGGGCTGCTCTGCATTCCTAATATTGGCAAATCCACTCTATAACATTCAGTACTGCTATCAGAGGGTCCAGAGAGAATTGTAACCATGAATGATAAATCCAGATAATCAAGCTGCTGGAAAAAATCAACCCAAAACATTATGTTTTCAAGGTTTGATGATAAATCAGGTTTTCTTTTTGTATGGAGACTAATAACTAATGGGTTATTCTTATTAGCAAGTAGTGTTAAACATTTTATCTGATAATTCACTTTTATTTAAAATCGCTAACAATATATTTTCAATGATTTTTCCATAGGTTCTTTTTTGAACTAGACTTTGAATGTAGTGTTTGTTTGTTTTTTATGGAAAGATTTTGAATCATGTGATGATAGGTTAAAAGATAAAATTCTGAGTAGTTAAAATTCTCACTTTTGCTAAGGTATTAGTGTTAACTAAAGAAGTTCACAAGTAGCCGAAACTGGTTTGGCTCAGTGGTAGAGCATCGGTCTGCGGACTGAAAGGTCCCGGGTTCGATTCTGGTCAAGGGCATGTACCTTGGTTGCAGGCACATCCCCGGTAGGGGGTGTGCAGGAGGCAGCTGGTTGATGTTACTCTCATCGACGTTTCTAGCTCTCTATCTCTCTCCCTTCCTCTCTGTAAAATATCAATAAAATATATTTTTTTAAAAAAAGTTCACAAGTAGTATAAGAAGGCTCATTTCAGGAAGGTAAGCAGTTATTGATGGGGCTGTTGGGTGAGGTTTGCCGATAACTCTGTGGACTTAATGCGTATCAGACCTCTATTACTGTAGTCTTGGATGGTAGGTGGGGTCAAATGGTGCGATGAAACTACCTAAAGACAGCCAGGAGAAAGAGAAAAGAAGAGCCAAAACTGGTTTGGCTCAGTAAATAGAGCGTTGTCCTGCGGACTCGAGTCCCGGGTTCGATTCTGGTCAAGGGCATGTACCTTGATCCGGCATATCCCCAGTGGGGGATGTGCAGGAGACAGCTGATTGATGTTTTTCATCAATATTTCTAACACTCTGTCCCTCTACCTTCTTCTCTGTGAAAAATCAATAAAATGTATTAAGGCGGTGGGGGGGAAGGAAGGTAGAGGGCAATATATCATTTATACTAATAAAGGGATAATATGCTAATTAGACCGGGTAGATTGGGCATCATTCTGGACATTCTTCTTTTTCTTTCCTTTTTTTAAAAATAAATCTTTATTGCTCAGATTATTACAATTGTTTCTCCTTTTTCCCCATCATAGCTCCCTTCCACCCAGTTCCCGACCCACCCTCTGTCCTTACCTCCCCACCCCACCCCCTGCCATTGTCCTCATCCATAGATGTACGATTTTAATCCAGTCTCTTTCTGCACCCCAACACCCTTTTCCCCCTGATAATTATCAATCCACTCCCTTTCTTTGCACCTGATTCTATTATATTCACCAGTTTATTCTGTTCCTCAGATTTTTAATTCGCTTGATCTTCTTCCTTTTCTTATATAATACCTTTCAGCATTTCATATAATACTGGTTTGGTGGTGATGAACTCCTTTAACCTTTTCTTATCTGTGAAGCTCTTTATCTGCCCTTCAATTCTGAATGATATCTTTGCTGGATACAGTAATCTTGGTTGTAGGTTCTCCCTATTCATCACTTTGAATATTTCTTGCCACTCCCTTCTGGCTTGCATAGTTTCTGTTGAGAAACTATGGATAATTGTATGGATGCTCCCTTTTAGGTTTTCTCTTGCTGCTTGTAAGATCTTTTTGTCTTTTGCCCTTGGCATTTTAATTATGATGTGTCTTGGTGTGTTCCTCTTTGGATTCCTCTTGTTTGGGTTTCTATACACTTCTTGAACTTGTAAGTCTATTTCTTTCACCAGGTAGGGGAAGTTTTCTGACATTTCTTTAAATATGTTTTCAGTATCCTGCACTCTCTCTTCTTCTGGCACCCCCATAATTCTGATGTTGATACGCTTGAAGTCCCAGAGGCTCCTTACACTATCTTCAACTTTCTGGATTCTCTTTTCTTCTTGCTTCTGCGGAGGAGTGTCCTTTGGCTCTTTGTATTCCAGATTTTTGTCTTGATTCATGTAATCCTCCAGTCTGTTGTTGGATCTCTGTATAATATTTTTTATTTCAGTCAGTTTATGTTTAATTTCTAGTTGGGTCTTAATAAATGTATCGGCCTTTTCTAGGAAATTCTTGAAAAACTTTATAACCGTGGTTTTAAACTCTATATCCAGTCTTTTGTTCTCCTCCATCTCTTTCGTTTGAGATCTATTTCCTTGTCCCGGCATTTTCGCTGCTTCCCAGAGTTGGTTGGGTGGCTTTGTGTGTTTGGTATCCTATCCCGGTGGGTCAGCCTCCTCAGTTACCTGAGGTAAACACTCTTGGTGCTCCCCTTTGTGGACTGCGTGTACAGCCTTGTTGTAGCTAAGTCTTTATTGTAGTTGGTATCCCTGGGAGGAATTGGATGTGGGTATCAGCTGTGTCTACTCTGGGATAATTTCTGTATTGGAGACAGTCTTATAGGATCAGACTTGAAAAACTGCAGAAGCCTCTGTGCTTAGTTTGGATGGGGCGGAGTCTCAGGGCTGAGCTGATAGTCTTGGCTTCCCGTCAGCCCTACCCTTGTGCACTCCCCTGAGTTTTCACCTGACCATCCCAGATTCTCCATGCAGGAGCGTGGGTGTCCAGGGGCTTGCCCACAATTGGTTTGGGTCGCTGTAGTCTGGAGCTTCTGATTTTTTCCGCTATTGAGAGGCAGCGGCAACCTCCTTGGTCAGACCTCTCTGTGTGCACTCACTCTCGGGCGACTGTAGACCCTGCCTGCTGCGGCTCCCAGCTCCCCCAGTCTCTGAGTCTCTGGGTGCCTTTCTCTACAGTCCAGACTCCACCCTATGAGCCTGGGTCCCCGGGGTTTGGCCAGGATTGGGGTTCAGTACAGTCGGAAAGGGTTCAGTGCAATCAGGAATTCCTTTCCCCTTCCCCAGCCGGGCATTCAGTCGCACTTTCTCTCTGCGAGCCTCTCCCTACCTCAGCGCTTTACAGCTACCAGTCTGATCCGTGAGCCTCTCTCCTTCTTCCTAGTTGTAGATTTCCCACTCCGCCAGCTTTCCTGTGTTTTTGGATGAAGTCTGTTCTGATTTTAGTTGTTGTTTTTGAAATTGTTGTGTGAGGCGGCAGCTTAGGTGCTCACCTAGGCTGCCATCTTGGTTCTCTCTCCATTCCGGTCGTTATTCTTGACAAAGCCATGTCCCATGTGATCCTGACCTGGGTTCTAGGTGCCTGTGGCTGGCCAGAGGGAGGGAAGCCTGGGTCTCGGGTACAGGGGCCAAGGCAGAGACTGATAGGGACAATCAGGCAGGCTGGCGAGTGGTTGAGGATGATGAGGCAGGCAGGCAAGCAGTTAGGAGCCAGTGGTCTCAGATTGCAAGAGGGATGTCACAGGATTGGGCCTAAACTGGCAGTCAGATATCCCCTGAGGGGTCCCAGATTGCAAGAGGGTGCAAGCCGGGCTGAGTGGACTCCCCTCCCTGCCCCCCTGCACAAATTTTGTGCACCTGGCCTCTAGTCTACATATATAAAAGACTAAGTGACTGAATGATCAAATGACCAGGGGACAGATGTTCAACACACAGGATCAGGCTCCCTCCTGTGTAGATCGGGCCTGTGGGGATCAGGCTGAAACCTGCCATCCGAGGAACCCCATTCGTGCACCGAGCCTCTAGTATTAAATAACTGATTGACACTTAACTCTAAAGTGGACAGAGAAAGGAAGTGTGTCTCAGGCAACCTTTTCTTTCTTTCTTCCCTCCTCCCTCCCTCCCTTCCTTCCACTGAGCCAAAACGACCATGGTATCATCATTGATGTTTCTTTCTCCCTTCCTCTCTTTGAAATCAATTTTTTTAATATATTTTATTGATTTTTTTTTTTTTTTTTTTTTTTTTTTTTTTTTTTTTTTACAGAGAGGAAGGGAGAAGGATAAAGAGCTAGAAACATTGATGAGAGAGAGAAACATCGACCAGCTGCCTCCTGCACACCCTCCACCAGGGATGTGCCTGCAACCAATGTACATGCCCTTGACCGGAATTGAACCGGGGACCTTTCAGCCCGCAGACCGACGCTCTATCCACTGAGCCAAACAGGTTTCGGCTGAAATCAATTTTATAAAAGTTATACTGTAGGTTAGTCAGGCTGTGATAAAGATGTATGTTGTAAAACTTATAAGCCAATAAACACAACAAAATAATAAAAAATACCAAATAAGAAGATAAAATAGAAAGAAGAGGTATGAGATCACAATAAAATTAAAAACTGAATAGGAAAGAAAGGAGTTCTTCCTTAATATAAAAAGCCAGCTAATTGTAGAAACAAGAAGAAACATTTTCTTAAATTACTTTTTACAATTACTCTAGTAATAATTGTTTTAGTACAGTAAGAATTATGGATGAATGATAGAACTAGTCAGTGAAAGTTTAAAATAGTCTGTAGTGTCAAAATATCTCCCTAAAGATAATTATTCATTACAAAGAGAAAAAATTCTGACTTTCCAGTAGATACACCTCATAGACACTACCTGAAACAAGAAAAGTTAACATCACCCGTGCTAGATAACATCAACATCATCACCTGCCTCCTGATATGCACTGGGATAAATACAACATCCCTTTTGTGATATTCCTCCCTAAAGTGCCTAACTTGTATTTAATAATGGGAACATCGGACAAACCCAAATAAAGGGACAATGCAAAATATACTGTTCAGTGCTTCTGAAAAAATGTCAGCGTCATAAAATACTAAGACAGACCCAGAAACTATTACCAACTAAAGAGATTTGGCAACTGAATGTAAGGTATGATGCTGGCTTTTCTGTTGTAAAAAGACATGTGGACCATTGGGAAAACCTGAGTATTTGATAACTGGATTGTACTACAAGAGAATAAAGAATGATTTTGTTTTTAGAGAATATAAAGGGCAGTTGGGAGAGAAGGAAACAAGAAAAAGCAAATGGGAAGAGAGAAGGGTGAGAACACGAAAGCAGGTGTGAGGGAGAAAGAGAAGGCAAAAAGAGAGAGAAGATAATTAGGGAGAGAAATGGGAAAAGGAGTAAGGGAGGATAAAGGTAAAAGCCATATATAAACAAAGTGCAGCAAATGTTAATGCAGTAAATGTTTACAGAATGTGGGTGCAGGATATGGTGCGGTAAAGAACTCGGCCTTGCCCAAAGACAGTAATTGTCTTTGCCTTCACCTTCTTGAAGGCAATCTGTACCTGATTGGACTGTCTTCATTTAGGATAGGAGCCAGCTGTTTCTGGCAAACTTCTCATTTAATCTTTACTTTTTAGTATTAAGGATGCTCGGGTGTTTATCAGTTTGAGTCAGTACTATCCTACCTAATAAAGGCGTAATATGTAAATTAACCATCACTCTGCTCAAGCCATGCCCACCAGCCAATCAGAGTGGATATGCAAATTAACCCCAATCAAGATGGCTGCAGCCACAAAGAGCAGTTGAGAGGTTTGGGTTTCCCGGACAATAGAGAAGGCTAAGCTTTCCACACACCCTGGCTGGCCTACACCTCCACTCAAGGATACAAAGTTTCAATGATAGAAGATACATGATCCCCGGCAGAAATGGCTACTCACCACCAAGCGAGCTGGAGGCTTGGCTTCACTCCAGGCTACAAAGTTTTAATTGTTGATGGTAAATAAATTCCAGATACCAGGGCCTCTGTTTGAGTCGCCAGGGGGCATGGCCGGCCTGCAAACTACCACAGGCCCCTCACCCAGGCCACCCCACACCCCAAGGGAACCCCCACCCTGATCCAGGACACCTTTCAGGGCAAACCAGCTGGCACCCACCCATGCACCAGGCCTCTGTCCAATCTAATAAAAGAGTAATATGCAGATTGACCATCACTCCAACACACAATATGGCTGCCCCAATGTGGTCAAAGATCCTGCCCCCATGCGGACACAAAATGGCCACCAAAAGATGGCCAGTAGGGGAGGGCAGTTGGGAGGCAGCAGGCCTGTAAAAGGGAGTGCAGTTAGGGGTGACCAGGCCGACAGAGGAGGGAAATTGGGGGCAAACAGGCTGGCATGGGTGTAGTTAGGGGGTGATCAGGCTGGCAGGCAGAGAGGTTAGGGCAATCAGGAAGGCAGGCAGGCGAGCAGTTGGGAGCCAGCAGTCCTGGATTGTGAAAGGGATGTCAGACTGCCCATTTAGATCAGGTCTAAAAGGGTATTTGAACATCCCTCAAGAGGGCCCAGATTGGAGAGGGTACAGGCTGGGCTGAGGGACACCGGGCCTCTAGTTTAAAATATTAATCAAATTGATCCATAATTCAGAGTCACTTTTCCTAGTAAATTTGTCTTAATCGTTATACTTTGTTTAGCTTTTCCTTTCTTTTTTTTCTTTTCTTTCTTTCTTTTTTTTTTTTTTTTTTTTTTTTTTTTTTTTTTTTTTTTTTTTTGCTTTTCCTTGAAAGCCTTTAAATATTTTTTTTTAAAACAACATAATTGTATATGAGATACAGGTAATGAATTAACCAGAACCTGCAAGATCTGTTGGAACTGATAACATTTTACTGTTTTGAAATCTTTCTCAACAGTGGTCCGAATATTTTTGTTTCCGTTTTAGAACAAAATCCAGTCTCATAGCAGAGGAGAATATAATGTTTACAGCACCTTTCAGAGCCATGAACCAGAGTTTGACTACTTGAAAAGTTTAGAAATAGAAGAAAAGATCAACAAAATTAGGTGGTTACCCCAGAAAAATGCTGCTCAGTTTTTGTTGTCTACCAATGGTAAGTGTAACTTTTATTTCATGTGCTTTGTATGTACACATACTCTGTAGAACATGTTTCCCTTTTCAAGAGGAGTAGGTGTTGAGTTACTTACAAATAGACATTTGGAAATATATCTTTCCCACTTAGAATATAAACTCTTCTTTTATGTCTTTCCTTTTTTATTGACATTTAGTTTTTTAATTCTATGAAAGAAATGTTTAGGTGTCAAGTTTCTTTTTGCGCGTGCACATTTTGTAGCTAAAAGAATGGACTGATTTTCTTTATGCCAGGTTACTAATTTTTCTCACCTGCAAAGTGGAGATAGTAATATTATTGTATTGTTATGAATAGTAAATGTGATAAGTCCTAATGTACATAATACAAGCTCAGTAAGTGTTAATTTCCTTTCTTCCCTTCCTCCTTTTTAAGTGTGCTCAAACTCTCCAAAGAGTATTTCAAACAGTAAATTCAAAATGCTCTATCAAAGGATGGTCTCCATTCAAGGATACCCTCTAGGAGGGCATTCTTCGTACTCTATCTAGTCCGGGAAGGACACAAACTGGGATTGACACACTGCCTTCTTCCGCACAATCCTGATGGCTAGAAGTTGTTTTCTTACTCTCAGGAGAACTTTTTTAGAATTGTGTGGTGACTCTACCAGAATTTAAACTTCTCTATGACAAGTTAAGAATTGGGTCTTTTTGTTGATGTTGTTCTAAATTTTTTTTTTCATATACATTGTTGTGACTTTGTTTAGCTTTTGGGATCAGGGGTCTGAAGAGATATTAAAGTGACTGAGAGATAATTCCAGATTCTGGGTAGCCATAGTTGGAAAAATTTAGATTACAACTTACTTGAGGCTGGCACAAGGGTTGGGGAAAACCTCATATTTTCTCATATCTTCACTATTGAATAAAAGCAGATTTTTAGCACCTAGACCTTATCATTCTGTGCATTCACAGAATGTATACTCAGGTGGCTTCTGGGGTGACACAGTGGGAAATACTGAGTTCCTCCTCCATCTAGTTTGGTGTCATCACCCTCTGTATCTAGTTCTTTGAAATGTATTTGCCACTCTCTGACACTATAGATGTGTGCTTCCTATAGCCCCCCCCCCTTTTTTTAATCATCAAGCTGTTCCCTAAACGGCCTTTAACATTTGTACCCTCTGCCCCTCTCTTTTTTTACATAAACTGCATTCCTCTCTCTGATTATTAAAAGAAAAATAAATAGAAATAATGATCTAAAGCTTATAACTTACAGCATCATAGATTGAGGTGCTTTGTATATTCGTGTCATATATTGGTTTCTAATTTGGTTCAGTTTTAATTGTGTGGTAAACTAAGTTATTTCAAATAGCATTTCAGATACTGCTTTTTTCTTTGACATCAAATAATGCATAATTTTACCATTATATAGTTTCTACTTTTGGAAGTAAATGTTCCAGGGAAGTGTATTGTTAAACATTTCGTGGGGGGGGGGGGGGGGGGCAGTAAATATATTTTTATTGATTTCAGAGAAGGAGAGAGAAAGAAATCCTGGTTCATAGGTAAATAGTCAGCACTGAGCAACACTGACAGGCTAGAATATTTATTCTTAATAATTTACCAATTCACTTCTTAGTGCTATATAATTTGTTTTTATTTTTAAAGGGGAATTTTTAATATGTAGGCTGAGATAGAATAGTGTAATGAAGACCTACATACCCCCCACCCAGTTTCAATAATTCTTAGTTCATAGCTAATTCTGTTTTTCAGATTTCGTCCCCTTTCAGTATTATTTGAAAGCAGATTCCATTTTGATTTATTTATTTATGGATTAAATTTTATAGCTTTCAATTCCCAGCTTATGCTCATGTGTCTTCCATACAGGCTTTTTTGTACTCCTGTGGCTGAAATATCAAGGCAGGGTAAAACCAGATGAACCTTTCTAGACACTAAGCTCTACAAAGGCTCAATACAAGGAGAGACACTGGGAATTGCAATGGTTAGGTCAGGGTATGTGAATCTGTGTAGTACTTTTCTGTAGACAAAGTGTCTCCCGCATAGGTTTACTTATGTAAATTTGAAAAATTATTGATTGATACTAGGTGTACTGGTTAATAATGCAGATTTTTTTCAATAGATGAGTTACACATATGTTGATATATATGCGATTTGATATGTATGCTCTTTTGTATTGACAACAAGCTTCAAAACATCGTGTGTCAAATTTGCTGAAGGTATTAACATCATAGATATTTTTACACTAAAAAATGTTGAATTTTGTGCCCAAAAAAACACATTTGCGGGAAGTTATAATTCATTATTTTGAAGAAAAGTGCTGCTGAGTACTTCGGGAAGCTAATGGTGAACATGCTCCATCTCAAGATACTTGTGAAAGCTGTTTAAACACTTTAAAAGTGGTGATTTCAATGTGAAAGACAACATCCAGGTCAACTGAAAAAATTTGAAGACCAACAATTACAAGCATTATTGGATGAAGATGTATGTCAAACTCAAAAACAACTTGCAGAAAGATTAAACGTTGCTAAGCAAACAATTTCTGATAGTTTACAAGCAATGGGAAAGATTTTAAAGGAAGGAAAATGGGTGCCATATCAACTAAACAAAAGTTAAATGAAAAACTAAAAAGTAATCAGTAAAATGTTGCTTCAGTGGCACAAAAGAATTTTTTGCATCCAATTGTGACTGGCAATGAAAAGTGGATTTATTTTGAGAATCCCAAATGCAGAAATCATGGGTTGATCCCAAGTCAACCATCAATATGACTGCAAGGCCAAATTACTACAGGAAGAAGACAATGTTTGGTGGGATCAGGAAGGTGTGGTGTATTATAAGCTTCTAAAACAAGGTGAAAAAAACCATTAATACTGATCGCTACCAAGAACAAATTATCAATTTGAACCATGCTTTGATCGTGAAATAACCAGAATGTTTCAGAAGACACGGCAAAGTAATTTTGCTTCATGATGATGCACCATCACACACTTCAAAACCAGTTAAAGACATGTTAAAAGATCTTGCCTGGAAAGTATTAACCCACCAGACCTTGCTCCTTCAGATTACCACTTGTTCTGATGGATGGCACATGCACTTTCTGAGTAGCACTTCAAAATATACAAAGGAGTGGAAAATTGGGTCTCTAAATGGTTTGCCTCAAAACAAGAAAAGTTCTGTAGGGATGGTATCCACAAATTATCTGAAAGATGAGGGAAATGTGTAGCTAGCGATGGACATTACTTTGAATAAAGCACTTTTGATGTTTCTCCTGGAATTACCATGTTTTATTACAAAATCCGTTATTATTAACCAGTATACCTAGTGAGTTATTTTAAAGGGCACTACACAATGAATCATAGGTTTTTATCTATATGTTGTAAGTGGTGGTGTTAATGAATATTAAATAAGATATAGGTATTTTAGAGCTGCCTTTATTTTTTATTTTTGTATGCTCTAAAAGTAGAGTCCCAAGTGGAAGGATTGGACAGGAATGGGAATTTTACAAATTGCTCTATCTGGGAATGGTGGGATAAAAAGAAGGATGGGAGGAGTAGGACTTGAGCTATATCGGAAGTGTTATTCTTTAAAAAGAAAGCAATCAAAGGTAAATGTCAATATCTATTAAATCTTTACAATGTTTTGTTTAGTTTTCTCTGTGAAATATAGAATAATAATACCCCCTTCCACCAAATGTGCAATAAAAGGGTCTTGATACTCAAAAAAACTAGAGGCTCAATGCATACAAGTTGTACAAGAGTGGCCTTCCTTCCCCTGGTGCCAGCACCGGCTTCCCTCTGGCACCCAGGACCTGGGTTCCCTCACAGTCCCAGCTTCGTCTGGAAAGAAGTATATTATGCTTTTATTTAGCATATTATGCATATATATTTTTTTTATATATTATTTATATATTATTTAGCATATATATATTATTTAGCATATATATTATTTAGCATATATATTTTTATTTAGCATATTATGCTTTTATTATTATAGACTAGGGGCCCAATGCACAAAATTCGTGCAAGAAGAAGCCTTCCTTTTCCCAGCTGCCGGGACCCGGGCTTCCCGTGAAGCCCTGGCTTTATCTGGAAGGTTGTCCAGAAGGGCATCTGGTCTAATTAGCATATTATGCTTTATTATTATAGATTAGTAATTCCTGTGGGAGAATGATAGGAAATATGACCTAACATTTCCGTTTTGTCTTTTACCTTCTTTCCCCTTTCTTGGAATTTTCCTCGATTCCTCCACATTCCAAAAAGGTCCTGTTGTAATCTGTTGACCATGGATGGATGGGTCTTGAATATAAGAGTGATAGTTCACTCATAAATAAGTTGCCTCTTACCAAGTTGTTAATAAGATTTTGTATCTTGTTTAAAGCTGCATTCCCACAAGAGAAAGCTTAGTAGCCTGGTTTTACCTGTCCCAACCCTCTGTTTATGGCCAGAGATACACATGGACCTTTGGACTTCTTGAATACTTCTTTAGTTCTTAAGGTTGACAATTTAGGGAATCACCATAGAGCAGTAGCTCTTAAATTTTTGGAAGTAGCAGATACCTTTAAGAATCTTCCAATCCCTTCACAGAAAAGTTGTGTGTAAAAGAACATAATCTTGCATGCACTTTTATGGAGTTGATCAGTATCTCCATCTATAGGCCAAGGACTCCAGAGTAAGTCACTTCCAAAGAACATATAAATGAAAAAAATACTTTTAATTTTAAATCATAATTGTTAAAATATTATTTTGTCCATGCTGCCATATCCCTAAGCACTGCACTGAAATTGTATAGTACTTCTGTATCCTGTCCGTGTTTATGCTATTTTAAAAAAATGTTTTACCCTCTTATGTCACAAATGTTATCACTTCAAAATTTTTGAAGTTTAATTTGTTTTTCAAAAGATATTTACCTGATTTTTCATAATTTTTAGTATTTTCTTCTGATAGCATATTGATAACCACAAATGAATTTCATCTCATTTGAAAGTTTGATAAGTATATTGTAATTTCTTATCTGGACTTCTAAGGTAGATGAATTTGAACAGGCTATAAAAGTCGTGGCAGGCATCCTCATCATTTTTAAAAAAATATATTTTTTATTGATTTTTTACATAGAGGAAGGGAGAGGGATAGAGAGCTAGAAACATCGATGAGAGAGAAACATCGGTCGGCTGCCTCCTGCACACCTCCCACTGAGGATGTGCCTGCAACCAAAGTACGTGCCCTTGACCAGAATCGAACCCGGGACCCTTCAGTCCACAGGCTAACGCTCTATCCACTGAGCCAAACCAGTTTCGGCCTCCTCATTTAAAAAAAAAAAAAATTTTTTTTTTTTAATTGATTTCAGAGGTGAAGAAGAGGGGTAGAGATAGACACATTAATGATGAGAGAGAATCATTGGTCGGCTGCCCCCTGCATGCCTCACACTGGGGATTGAGCCTACAACCCAGGCATGTGTCTTGACCAGAAATTGAATCATGACCTCCTGGTTCAGAGTTCGATGCTCAACCCCTGAGCCATGCCAGTTGAGCCCTCCTCATCATCTTTAGATGGCAGTTGGACATTCCTCTCACAATCCGGGACCTCTGGCTTCAAATCGCTTGCCTGCCTGCTCTAAGCACTCTGCCTGTTGGCCTGCTTAATTTTTCCCAAAATAAAGAATTTAGGCTTGATTCATTTATATTACATATTTGGAAATGAAGTATTCTAAAGAATATAATGATGTATCTAAATTATATAAATTAAGTAGTACATAGAAAACACACATAACTGAATTGCAAATAATTAGAAACATGATTACATAGGGTTTAGATGAAACTTTAGATTACAAATTAGTAGAGTTAGCTGGGTGGGGCTTTTTGTTTGGTTTTGTTGGGTGTTTTTTTTCCTGTTTAGACTTCATCTTTGCAGTGGGCATTCACAGGAGCAGCTGGCATGCTTTTCTCCAGCAGGCTTAGAGAGGTGGCCAGGCCAGAGGAGTCCCTGCTACCTCTCTGTATGACAGAATCTTATAAAGTGTCTTTATACACTATTTTTAAAAATTATATTATACTCATTTGCTATGAAAGACCATTAAGAATGTGATAGTGTTATATGAATGCAATTTTAGATTAACAAAGTATTGAATAAATATGCATGCATCCATAGTGATAGAAAGAAATGATTATTTGAACAAATAAGTGGGAGAGGAGGGATGCTTCGTATAGGAGGCCTAGAGGCCTGGCACATGAAATTCATTCATGGTTATGGTCCCTAGGCCTGGCCTGGGGTCAGGGCCAGCTTCCCTGGCTGCCCAAGCCAGCCCCACCCCCGGCTGCCACCCACCTCCAGCTCCCCATTCGCCATCAGGTGATTGGAGCCTGCCAGCCAGGGGGAGGAACTGAGAGGTTGGCCATTCCCGCCCCCTGCCATGGGTTGCCTTCTCTGTGTGTGGCAACTGGTGGGGCGAGGGCCTTGACCTGGCGCCACCCATATCCCCCGCCACCCATCCCTGGTTCTCCATTCTCCCATCAGGCGATCAGAGCCTTCCAGCCGGAGAAAAAAACCAAGAGGTGGTCAGTGTGCCTCATAGTGACTGTGGTTGAGTGGTCGTTCCAGGTTCTGGTCATTCTGCATTGGGGTCAATTTGCATATTACCCTTTTATTATATAGGACTAGAGGCCTGTTGCACAAAATTTGTGCATGGGGGCAGGTCCCTCAGCCTGACCTGCACCCTCTCCAATCTGGGAGCCCTTGGGGGATGTCCAGGCAGGATGGGCCTAAACTGGCAGTTGGACATTCCTCTCACAATCCGGGACCTCTGGCTTCCAATCGTTTGCCTGCCTGCTCTAAGCACTCTGCCTGTTGGCCTGCTCCCCTTAATTGTCCTCCCCTGCTGATCTGATTCCCCTGACTTCCCTCCCCTGCCAACCTGGTCACCCCTATGTTTTTTAAAAAGCTTATCCCCTTCACACACAATTGTATTTGACTTCCTTGTTGGTTTCTCCCTGTCACATACATTTTCTCTCTCCATTATGTAACACTTTTTCCTACTGACTCATCATTTATAAACTTCTCTTTCCTCCTTATTTCCTACATCTGTTCCATCATCCTTCTTCCCATCTTAATTCTACCCTCCCTCCCTCTCCACATTCCTTCTTTCTTCTGTTTTTACTCCTATTCTCCCTCCCCTTTTCCTTCCCACCTTGATTTTTTTCTTCACTTCCTTCCTCGGACCTGCTTTGCTCCCTCCCCCATTTCTTCCTTCTTCATATTCTTCTTTTAGCTCTACCTTTAAAACTTTTCTTCCCTACTTACTTCCACTGTTTTAATATCTATTTACTTGCCTAATTATTCACTATCATTTTTCTTTTCTGACTCCTTTTAAAATCTGTCCCCAGTACACAACTATACTTGATTTTCATTATAGCGCCTACAGTTCACTCACACATCCTCTTCTTTAACTTTGCTCTCTAAAGTTCTTCCCTCCCTCCTTCCCTTCTTAAAGCTTCCATTGGGGAGGGGGGCATTATTCTTGGGATATTTTCTTTCCTTTTTTTAAAAAAATTCTTACCTGAAGTTATGCTTTTATTGATTTTAGAGAGAAAGAAAGGAAGAGACACACAGACAGCGATCTTGATTGGTTGCCTCCTGTATATGCCAACTTGAGATTGAATCCACAGCCCTTTGGTATACAGGGTGACACTCCAACCCAGGGAATTCTTGGGATATTTTAGATGAAATATGAAATGACATGTTTAAATATACCTTAAAAGTGTTTTTTTTTCCCCCCCCCTATAAGTATTACTCCTTTTTTGAGGACTTTATCCATTGTCTCCCCAGATAAAACTATAAAACTATGGAAAATCAGTGAAAGGGACAAAAGACCAGAAGGGTATAACTTGAAAGAGGAAGATGGAAGGTATAGAGATCCTACTACAGTCACTACACTACGAGTAAGTACATAAAAAAATTATTCTAATTCTGACAAATAGTGCTTTTGTATGTATGTGGGTGAGTTTTAAATATTTTTATTGATTTTTAAAGAGTGGGGTAGACTGCCGAAACGGGTTTGGCTCTGGATGGAGCTTTGGCCTGTGGTCTGAAAGGTCCCGGGTTCGATTCCGGTCAGGGGCATGTACCTTGGTTGCGGATGTGCAAGAGGCAGCTGATCAATGATTCTCTCTCATCGATGTTTCTAATTCTCTATCCCTCTCTCTTCCTCTCTGTAAAAACTCAATAAATTTTTTTAAAAAGGAGGGGGGGGGGTAGAGAAAAAGAGAAACATCAAAGTGAGAGGGGACCATTGATCGAGGGGATCGAGCCTGCAACCCAGGCATGTGCCCTTTTGGTGCACAGGATAACACCCAACCAACTGAGCCAAACCGGCATTTTGTATTCATATTATACATTCTAGATCCTGAGCAGAACTTAAATAGGAATAATTACAATTTGCCCCGTCCCAGCAATTCCGTAACTAGATAAGACACTAAAAACTCTCATTCCAAATATAAAGGTTGCACTGTGGCCAAGGGCAGAACCAGAATTCTAGACAAGACTATTATGTTCTGTGCCACATTCTCCATCACTCTTGTGGTTTGAATATCAACTATTACAACCTTAAGTTTCAAGATTACACTTTTCTTTGGAGATGAAAAATGTAGAAATGGGCCAAATCTTGTTGCAGCTAAAAACAAAACAAAACAAAAAACAACAAGAATTAGGCTACTGGGCTACTTTCTTTTTTAACCACTTTAATTTAAACCATAAACATTTTTTTTTAAAACCATAAACATTTTATTAGCTTTGCAAGTCATTTTTCTTAATCTTCACCCGAGGATATTTTCCCATTGTTTTTTTTTTTTTTTTTTTTTTAAAGGAGAATAGAAAAGAGAGGGAAAGATAGAGAGAAATATTGATGTGAGAGGAAACACACATTGATTGGTTGCCTCCTGCACGAGCCCCTGGGCCGGGGAGCCTGCAACCAAGGTATGTGCCCTTGACTGGAATGGAACCCTTGGTCTGCAGGCTGATGCTCTCTCCACTGAGACAAACCAGTTGGGCTGCAAGTCTTTTTTTTCTTCTTCTTCCTTTTTAAAAAATATATTTTATTGATTTTTTACAGAGAGAAAGAGAGAGGGATAGAGAGCTAGAAACATCGATGAGAGAGAATCATCGATCAGCTGCCTCTTGCACACCCTACACTAGGGATGTGCCCGCAACCAAGGCACATGCCCTTGACCGGAATCAAACCTGGATCCCTTGAGTCCGCAGGCTGACGCTCTATCCACTGAGCCAAACCGGTTTTAGCTGGGCTGCAAGTCTTTTAAGCAAAGACTGGAACTAGGAAGAATGGCAAATCCTAGTAGTATTGCTACCTGTAAAAGAAGATAAATTATTCCAATTATTCATTTTTCTTCCCATTTCAATACTTTATAAGATCAATATCAATTACTTTTTAAAACTAAATTTGTGTAATGTACTGTTTTATAGTTCCTCAGAAACTGTACAAATTAAGTGCTCTGAATCTTAGGAGCTATTGTAAACGATGAACATTTGTAATGACTTTTTCATGTGTCTTATTAACAGGTGCCAGTCTTTAGGCCCATGGATCTAATGGTTGAGGCCAGTCCACGAAGAATATTTGCCAATGCCCATACATATCACATCAACTCAATTTCCATTAATAGTGATTATGAAACATATTTATCTGCAGATGATTTGAGGATTAATCTTTGGCATCTGGAAATTACAGATAGGAGTTTTAGTATCCGTTTGGTTTCTTTTGTTTTTTGGGGGGTGGTATAAAATCAATATAAATGTTTCTTCAAATCCCACTTTCATGGTTTATATTATCCTGAAAATTTTCTGTGCATTAACAAGTATGTGATATATAAACATAAATAACTGGCATAGTCATATACTATACGTATATATAGAGAAAGTGAGAGAGAGAGATGTATACAGATATACTCATTTTTAAGTATGTTTTAAAAAATAAAATGTTGGCTATATGGAATTACACATTTGAAATGGGTGAATTAGATTTCCATAAAACTGATTTTTTGTTTTTGTTTTTTTAAGGTAAAATGTTAGCAACTTTTACTACTACTTATATATTTCCAAATATATATCATTTGAAAAAATTAACACTTTAATTAGAATTCATAATCTGTTAATAATGTATAAAACAGCCAGTGTTTCTATACCTTTACCAGTCTAGCTAGTAAAAGTCTTCTTTTGTTGTTTTGATTAGCATTTCTTTCATCATGAGTAAATGAACATTTTTTTTATATTTGTGGGGTTTTTTTCTAATTTTTTTTTCATTAGATTTGTATGCTTTGTTGTTTTTCTTTGTTTTGTTTTTAATATTTTTTCTATTTCAGAGAGGAAGGGAGAGGGAGAGAGAGATGGAAATATCAGTGATGAGAGAGGATCATTGCTCAGTTGCCTCCTGCACACCCCACACTGAGATCGAGCCCAAAACCCAGGCATGTACCCTGACCAGAAATTGAACCTTGACCTCCTGGTTCATAGGTCATTGAACCATCTGCGGGCTGTTTTTAAAGCACTTTTATGTTAAGTAAATCAGCTCTATTCTTTGTGGTGCAAATAGTTTTCCCTCTTTTGCTCCCCTTGAAGAGTTTTGTTATGTTGTGTTTGGAATGTACACTAAATTTCTTAATATTTAGGAAGATAAACTTATATCAGTCTATTCTTTATGGCTTCTGGGATTTGTATCACACTCAGAAAAACAGACCTCTGCATTCCAAAATGATTAACATTTGCCCATGTTTTTTTTCTAGGAATTTTTTTGTGGGCATTAAATGGATCAGATAAGGTCTGGGGTGCAATTCAGAATATTTGTGCTTTGAAAATGTAAAGTTATATTTGCCCTTTTTTCTAAGTGGAAATTCCTTAATAAAATGCTATCCAGATATTGTGGATATCAAGCCTGCCAACATGGAAGAGCTAACAGAGGTGATTACAGCAGCAGAGTTCCATCCAAATAGCTGTAACACATTTGTATACAGCAGCAGTAAAGGCACTATTCGGTTATGTGACATGAGGGCATCTGCCCTCTGTGATAGGCATTCTAAACGTAAGTTATTTGCATTTTTTATTTAAAAAAATGATAACATTTTCTGTTTATCTAAAATCTTTAGCCTCAGACATGGTAATCACATGTATATACGTTTACAAGTTGTAGTTAAACCTGTATGCCCAGAGCTGCCTGTACCCTTTGGGAAACTGCTGATTCTATATGAGGCATCATAAGTTATTCTACTAGAAAAACATAGAGGCTTTATCAGGGCATGTCTGTTGATACTTCAGTGGAGATAGATGCCTAAATGACCGAATGACCAGTGGACCAGTTGCTATGACGCACACTGATCAACAGGGGGCAGACACTCAAAGCAGGAGCTGCCCCCTGGTGGTCAGTGTGACCCCACAGCTGATATCCCACTGGCCAGCCAGGCCAAGGGACCCCACTTTGTGCACAAATTCATGCATTGGGGGGGGGAGGGAGAGTATGTGTGCTAAATTGATTTCAGAGAGGGAGAGAGATAGAAACATCAATGGTGAGAGAGAATCATTCATCAGCCGCCTCCTGCATGCCCCTCCCCACTGGGGGATTGAACCTGGGACCCTTCAGTCCACCAGCTGAACCTCTTTCACTGAGCCAAACCAGCCAGGGCCCAGTGAGAGCAATTCCTTTTCTTTCTTCCACACACCCCTCTTTTCTTCCCATTTTGAGCTTTCTATTTCTTCTAAAAAGAGGTTTCCTCTGCTTTTAAAACAAACCAAAAAAAAAGTTTAAAAAGCACTCGGTTTTAAATAATGTGTTGCAGTAATTTTACCTGGCCAGTAAAAAATAAAAGGCTGGTATGAATTTGAATGGTGAGGGTGTGTTTTTTGTGCTGATGGCACAGGCAGTCAGTGAGGTATGTGCAGAGCCTACAAACCTGGGGCACTGAAGTCAGAAGTCCTGGGTACGTCTGATTCTGCTAAATTAGCTGTGGGCCCTCGAAGTATAAATCTCTCACACCTTTAGTTGTAGTGTTTATCTCCTAAGGAGATAAACTTTCAGGGAGATTATCCTATAGCCAGAGAGTTGTGAGTTTTTTATTAGGCTGCCATTTTTAGCTGCCTCTTAGGAAATCTGTAAATTGTTTCAACAAATGCTTTGTGTAAGCCAGAAGATTATACAAATTGCCCCTTTTTTGTGTGCTTGTTTTTAGTGTTTGAAGAACCTGAAGATCCCAGTAATAGGTCTTTCTTTTCTGAAATCATCTCCTCTATTTCTGATGTAAAATTCAGCCATAGTGGTCGATATATGATGACTAGAGACTACTTGTCAGTCAAAATTTGGGACTTAAATATGGAAAACAGGCCTGTGGAAACATATCAGGTATTTGCAGTTTTTCTTTCAATGATCATATACCCTATTTACTTTGAAGTTTTTATAGAGAAGGATTTTTTATTTTGTGTTAAGCCTAACACAGTGCTTATGTTAAATTTATATATGCTTTTATAGGCATTATAGTAGTGTCGCAGTTAAAGTGTGACTATGTTATTGTTTGGGTTCAATATTGATAATAGTTTTCCCTGCTTTTGTCTATTTAAAGTGAGGAGGGAAGCGCACTCTGTTAAGGTGTGGGTGTGGGAGGAGGGAGGATTGGGAAGAGTGGTCAGTCTTAGTAGAGTTTTCCCGGTTGAAGTATGTGCAGGAGTAGCTGAACTAGAGCTTAGCTTTGGCATGCCAGGTAAAAGGGACTGACATTCTACCTTTGGGCTCATAACTATTTTCTTTAGACTAAAGGAAAAGGCCGTGAAAGCCCAGCAGACAGCTTTACGAGTTGTCTGTCTCTTGAGGGGTGTTAGTTCTGGATTCACTTCTTGTCAGCCAGCCACTAGCATTGATCCCTGGCCTGCTGCTCTTCCGGAAGAGAGAATGAAGAGGTGTAGAGCCGGGAACAGGGCCGGCATCAGATGCCTATGTTAGGTCCTAGCTCGTTAGAGTGTAGAAAACACTTAACGCCGCTTTAGGAATGCAGACTTGACAAGTTTGCCTTACGTTGTATATGACCAGTAAAATGGGATGGTATTTCTCAAACTTTTTAAGCCTGTTTGACAAACCTAAACCACTTAGATCTCCTTCATTGTATTTGAAATTTCCAAATACAAGTTACCTTTTAAGCAAAAGCAAGGGGATACAATTTTGCCAGTTTCAAATTGCCAAGATTCTGATTTGTCTCCTAGTGATCCTCACTATTACTACCCCAATCCCTTTGAGAATAATTGATTTGAACCTTAACTTCATACTCATAAATTGTTTTTGAGAAACTCTGTGTGTGCATTCTAAAACTTTGCTGAATTGTTACAATTTACCTAATTTTACCTGAATGTCAGTTTTCCTGCCTATACTGAGTTAGATTAGTGATTGAGAACAGTGTCACATCATATTCAAATATAGCATATGCAGATCGAGCTGTTGGTGAGTGGTAAATTTGGCATCTTGCTGAGCTGTGTGTTATTGAAGGGCAATTGTGATTTTGTTCATTTTTCACTTTTAATCCTACCCTACTTGAATTGCAGTTCTTCCAGGTTAACAAATTTTACTTAATGATGTGGCCTCAATCATTTCACTGTACTTAAAGTTAAGATTTCTTTATATTATTTCATAGATAATTTTAATATTTAGAAGGTACCTACTCCTTTCTGTCATCACTAGTGTTTAAGGTTCTTTTTTTCCTTCTGACCCAAAATTATTTGAAATTTTCCTTTGTAATTTAACAATGTTAATTAACTGTATAATTTATCAGGATACGTTTTAAATACTAGATCCATTTATTTAGAATTATATATTATTTTTAAAAGTATATTTTCATTAGCTCTTAATATCATATAAGTAATGTCAAGAAGAATCAAATTTTTTAATAATGCATACGTACAACAGCCATAAAATTTATCACCAAACTGACGATGATCATGCTGTGCATGGCATACATACTTAATTATAATGTAAGCTTTAGTTATTTATGCCCAGAAAATTGTATTTAAAAAGGAAATAAAGCACAGCATTGAGTGTTGTTAAATCATCAATTAATAGACTGAAAGACAAGTGTTAGCATACTCAAATATTGCTGTAATATGCTTTAATCTCTTATCTGTGCCATTTTTAAATGTTTTCTGGTCTAAATATTTTAGTTCAGCTTATTGAGTGCATGTGCCATGCCCAGAGGGTAGTTTCTCTGTTGTTCAAAAGAAAATGTGTGTTCATTGAAGGGGATTGATATGTTTGTAAATGTATTAAACAAATGCCTTATTGTTACTAAGGGGATCAGATTTTAATAAGATTGACAGGTATGTGCATGTGTCTACATATGCCTTTTTTTAAAAAAAATACTGGTTTATTAAATCAGTTTTCTAAATTTAATCAGTAAATCTTGAGGTGTAAACTAAGAATAAATATATTTATGTTTTTTCCCAGGTGCATGAATACCTCAGAAGTAAACTTTGTTCTCTGTATGAAAATGACTGCATATTTGACAAATTTGAATGTTGTTGGAATGGTTCTGATAGGTAATTGATTTTGATTTGAATTTATTGAAATGTGATTTTATTTATTTTTTAAAATAATCCACTGTATGAATATAGTTTGTTCATTCATCAGTTGAAGGACATTGGGTCATTTTCAACTTTTGGCTATTTGCCTGAAAGTTTTATTTAATTATTTTTTAATACTTTGGGAAATGTTCCAAATGCCTTTTAAAAAAATATATATATATATATATATATATATATATATATATATATATATATATATATATGTATTTGTTATTGATTTCAGAGAGGAAGAGAGAGAACCATCAATGATGAGAATTATTAATCGGCTGCCTCTTCCACGACCCCTCCCCCCCTCCCCCCCACTGGGGATTGAGCCAGCAACCCTGGCATGTGCCCTGACCACACGGGGCACCATGACCTTCTGATTCATGTGTCAGCACTCAACCACTGAGCCGTGTCTGCTGGACCAAGTGTAATTTGATAAGAGCTGCAATTTTCAGCTTTTTTTCATCTCCTGGCACACATAAACTAATTACCAAAATTCTGTAGCATACCAAAATATATATTGCCAATCTGGTTTTTAAAAAAATACTTATTCACACCGCTGTCTGCTGTCATTTTTTTTATTCTATAGTCTAAGGGAAAAGAGGGCAGTCACCCTGACTATTTAGTCAGGTATTGTACATTTTAAAACCTCTTGTGGCACATAGGTTGAAAATTGCTATATTAAAGAAAAGAAATGTGCTATTTCATCACTCCTCCTAGTATGGTTGCCATGTTTACTAAAAATATGGCAAACTTTTTTTTTAATTTCTTTATTGATTTAGGTATTACATACGTGTCCTCATTCTTCCGTTAACACACACACACACACACACACACACACACCGAAAACCAGCTCTTATGCACTTATTTGACTGAATGTTCCGTTTACTTTTACAGTGTTGTCATGACTGGATCTTACAATAATTTCTTCAGAATGTTTGACAGGAACACAAAGCGAGACATAACCCTCGAAGCATCACGAGAAAACAACAAACCTCGCACGGTTCTGAAGCCACGCAAGGTCTGTGCAAGTGGCAAGAGAAAGAAGGATGAAATAAGTGTTGACAGTCTAGACTTCAACAAGAAAATACTTCACACAGCCTGGCACCCCAAGGAAAATATCATTGCTGTAGCGACTACAAACAATCTGTATATATTTCAAGACAAAGTGAATTAGGGTTGGCATTCCTAGCAGAAGAGCCCACTTCCTGCTTAGTTGAGATAGTTGAATCTAGCATTTGTACCTAAAAAAGAGAGGTCCATTGTGGCGCCCCCTTCCAGTGTTTGACAATGTGCCATTCGACAACACTTTTTTATAGCTACATGGAGAGAGCTCTGTGGGTTCGTCACTGTGGTGTTCTCCATGTCTGCTAGCCATTTAGGTAAGGATAGGGCACTTTTAATTTAAATGACTTCTTGCACCATCTTGCCTAATGGACTAGATTGGACTGTGTCAACATTGATTTACTCCACTTTTTATGCCTTCCATTGTGATGACGTCAAACACAGTGAAAGCCTCAGTCATGCTTATGGGATTTAATTGTGTATCCTCATTACTGTATCATTTGTGGGGTACACCCCGCCACCCTTTTTTAAATTAAATACAGCTCATTCTTACTGTGGCTTGTAGCATTCCTCCTCTTCTGGCCTCCTGGACTCTTCCCTTCATGTCTCTTACCTTGCCCTCCACCCAGTCTTGGTGGTGGTATATTAAAAAAAGAAAGAACGAAAGCACACAAAATGAGTCAGTTTGGGGTCAGTGGTAAAGGGGGGGTATATATTGCGAACAAATGTTTTAATAACAGTTGGCTGTAATCACTCCTTGCCGTGTCTGGCACTGAAAATAAGGGAAAAAAAACTACTACTGAATAAAAGTGACAAAGAATGGTGAATCTGGTTTTCTTTTTCTTTTTAATCTACCTCTTTAAGCCAGTATTTTGTGTCATAACTTTTGGGCAAAATGAAATGAGTTTTCATTGTTTTGGTATTTTTGTTAATTATTTTTTTAACAAGTGTTCTTTTACAAGGAGTCAGCAAGATATTCGTTCTGTATGAACATGTTTTGGATATATATTGGTATTACTAAGGATTTCACAGCCTATAAATGCTATTAGAGATTTTTTTTTAACTGTATTGGATCTGTTGTATCTACACTTAATCTGTTAATTAAATTGTAAATAGGAACCAAATTTGTAGTTTCATTTTAAAAGACTTTTTACAGTACTTAATTTCATTTTTGCCTTACTAAATATAAATACTAAGACAAAGACTTAACAAGTAAAAACCTTTTTTGACATTCAATCATAAAACAACACAAAACTATCCTCAAGTGATTATCGTAGATAAAATTGACATTGCACTGAACATTTTTTTTGTATCTTACTGATATCAAATCTGAATGAAATGTACTTTGTCACAGATGTTTTTTTCTCTATTTTTGGTTTTCCAAAGCTATTAATATTAAAGACAAACTTTAAAGTTACAGTGTTCGAAAAGTGCTTAATGGACTCCAACAGCTGCCTCAAAAGTTTAGTGATCTGTATATGACTACATTTCCCTAAGTGGTGATACCTTATCCAAAGATGAAGAGTACCCCTATTTTATGTAGGTAGAAAGTACCTTTGTCAATCTTGCAGAAGCTTTAATGGAGAACAAATGGACTTTATTTTTTAAAGATAAACTGAGTAGGCATTTATATTATTAAAGAAGAGTAGATGCTTTGCTTAAGCAGTAATATAACCTTGAATTTTGGAGGACTCAGTGCTTCTATATATGTCCACTACCTGTTGTTCTATTCTCATCAATGAAAAATGACTAAGCAGTTTGACCATAACTCCCTCTACACTTACTTAAATATTATGTCATATAAGTTAGCATTTTTAGCGCACAGGAGGAATTTTATGTAATGAAATTACTGTATCTTTTGGACTTAACAAATTTGAATTTGTATTTAAATACATTGATTATATGTCTGATCATTCTTAAAGTAATGGCACTTTTACTAATTTATTTGGGGATCTTGGGTGCATTCGTAATTTGTGTTGCTTGTTTTTCACACTTGGAAGTGGGCTATTCTCCTGCCACCAGTATCAAACACTGATACTCTGTCTCTGAGCATGCAATTTTCCAGATCTTTTTGGAAGATTGTTTCCCTAAAGTTTGGGTGTAGATCTTGAGAGAAAACGTCAAACAGCTCTTGGAATTTTTTAAATTTAGCAGTAGTTATGATCCTCATTCATGACACTAAAGGTTAGTTTTTTTTTTATATTTAAGGGAAACATTGCTAAAATTAAAATGCCTCTATAAAGGAATGCTATATTATAAATTATTGTAACAATATTCTTAACTATCAATTTTTAATTTCTTTGGTGTAGCAAACTATAAGCCCAGCCACTCATGGTCATGGTTAATCTTTTTTATTAATAAAATTATATACTTAGAATAAACTTAGTCTTGTCAACTTGCTTGTATTCTATTCTATTCTCTTGATACCTACAAACATATATTCTACTTTTGTCGTAACCTTTTTTTTAAATTATAATATGAAAAAGAACTCATTCTGTTAATCTCCTTTGATCTTTTATTTAGTGGCTGGGCATTAGTTACTTTGTAAGTCTGTATATCAATACATTTTTATATAACTACTGGATATTAATCTTTTTGTGAAGCTATTAGTCTTGGAATAAAAGAAATACACTTTTCCTTTCAAATTAAGTGAGGATTTTTCTGTTTACAGTTATTTCTAAAAAAAAACTAGAAATAAGTAATGTTTTCCATAGGAAATTATATGTGAAAGATAAAATTACTGATAAAGGTATTTTTAGTGAAATGTTTTTAGGAAACTGCTTCAGTGTGCTTTATTCTACCATATATATTCAAGTGGAGATAGTAATGTGCACTTAAGAACAAAATCAAGTTTTCCCTCTTCCCCCCAAATAAAGATGCATGTTAGGTGATCCAGATTCAAGTCCTTTTTAGTATTTGGGAGCATGCTATTTTAGGTATCTGCTCAGAAGGTTGATAATTTAGTTGTGTACGTGTTACCATGGTTAAAAATGTTTTTTACACACCCACCCCCCAAAGCTTTGAAACTAACCCTGCTTCATTCTGTAATTATGCATATGAAGTCAAGACATTGTAACTCAGTTTAGTATAACTCAAATGTTTGATGCATTTACAAAGTTGTGGGGTGTTCTCAATTGCTGGATATAATTTACCTGTAGTGACCAATTGAATTTTCTCTTGACATTTCATTGCATAGTGGTATTAGACTTTGTGACCTATGAAAATTAAGATACACCCTCTTTATTGGCTTAAATGAATAAGCCTATCTAATAAAAGGGTGATATGCAGATTAGCTATCACTCCATCACAAAGACGGCTGCACCCAGTCCTCTCAGCCCAGAGTCCCCCAGTTGGGGGGAGGGAGGGCGCTGAGAGCCGGCAGCATGAGCAGCCTGGCGGAATGCTTGCTTCACCGCAGCAGCAAGGCAAGCCTTCCTCCCCCAGCCTTGGATGGGCCGTTGGGCCGCGGAGAGCCTCTGGGAAGCCGCCAGACCCTGCAAAGAGCTACTGGCGCCTGGATTCGTACACAGAGCTACTAGTAACAAAAGGCCCTCCCAACACAGTCCCTAATAAACAGAATGCACTACAAAGATTAGTTTCCTCCAAAAGGAATTTGGTGGCCTAAACTGACAAGGCTTGGAAAAGCTAATATTTGTAGTTTTTATGTTTTATACCTGTTAATTACCATTATGTGAACAGCAACAAGTTATTTGAGGACTTGCCCACCAGGGGGCAACAGTGAAGTTTTCAACAGCTTTTACCAGATATTGAGAACAAACAGGTTGGTGGTTTCCTGGACTGGAAACTGAAGGGAAAATACAAAACATTTATGCCCAAATAACACGACCCTGGAAAGAGAACCCAAATGTCAATATGATGTATTTTAATGCAGAAGCAGCAAAAATGAAGGAGTTTTGGGCTGCCTTTTCTTTGAATCAGAGGTTACTCTGTCTACCCCTTTGCAAAATCAGATCCTTATTAGCTTTTTCCTTATAAGAACAAGGATTTCATATTCCACGTTTATAATATAACTTAGGATTGTCGATTCCTTTTAAAACAATGTGGTCTGAATATATGTTCATAAAGTACAAGAACAAAAAACAAAAAAGTAATTGCCAAAACCAGTTTGGCTCAGTGGATAGAGCGTCGGCCTGCGGACTGAAAGGTCCCAGGTTCAATTCCGGTCAAGGGCATGTACCTTGGTTGCGGTCACACCCTTGGTGGGGGTTGTGCAGGAGGCAGCTGGTTGATGTTTCTCATCAATGTTTCTAGCTATCCCTCTCCCTCTCTGTAAAAAAAATATATAATTTTAAAAACCTATCAGTAATTTAATTCAGAAACCCCATTCATGATTGCATACTTTTTTATTCTCTTGTGAGTATACATTTTTTGTGAGTATACATTTTTAATGGAAAATGGAATTGTGCATAGTTTAATGCCCTGTTTCTACACTATATTTTAAGCAGTTTCCTATATCAAATATTTTCTTTAAACAAGATTTTCTTCTAGCCTCACATTTATGGATTATTGTTATTTAACCAGTCCCTGTTGTCAAGAATGATTTTTCTTTTCATTTTTGCAAGTTTTAAGTATTGGAGTAGTAAATATATATGCCAGTTTTGATGTGTTAGATTTTTAAGTGACATTCCTAGAAATAAATCAGGTTTCCTTTCCAAATATGGAAGTTCCATCACAAGTGCAATGGGGTTTTGAATAATGTCTTTTCATTGTAAGATGGATGAGATGCCATGGGAAATTAGCCTATTGTAAAATTGGTTTTGTTATATGTCGTTTCACTGTGAGTCCAAGAACCTACCAACACTTATATATGGTGTTGCCCATATATTCACACTCACTTAATGGACAAAATCCCATGTTTTATCTTTGTGAATATGAAAATAACCCAGTTTCTTTTTTCCTATTTCTAACCAGAAATTAATATGTATGATCTGGATACAGACCTTTACCAGACATGTGTTTATAAGTATCTCCTCCCACTCTGTTTGTCCTTCATTCTCTTAACAGCTTTTAGAAAAGCGGAAATTCTAAATTCATAAAGTCCACTTTACCAACTTTTTCTTTAATGCATTATGCTTATCTAAGAAATCTGCCTAGCTTAAACTGATAATAAAAGTTTAATAGTATTCAGTTGTTACATTTAGGTCTGGGATCCACTTGAATATATCATATAAAAATTATGCATCATTTTCCTATGCACCTTTGTCAAAAAAATCAGTTGGCACTTAAGTCTCTGAACTATTCCACAAGTTTGTGCTTTCACCATCCTGCATTGCCTCGATTACTTTAGCTTTACATAAGTAATCCAACCTTTTTTTATTCAAAATTGTCTTGCTATTTCAGTTCCTTGGCCTTTTCATCAACGTTTTAGGATCAGCCTGTTAACAAGAAAACGAATACCCACCTCATTTTTAAAAATATATATTTTATTGATTTTTTTACAGATAGGAAGGGAGAGAAATAGTTAGAAACATCAATGAGAGAGAAACATCAATCAGTTGCCTCCAGTACACTCCCCAATGGGGATGTGCCCGCAACCAAGGTACATGTCCTTGACCGGGATCAAACCTGGGACCCTTCAATCCGAAGGCTGACCCTCTTATCCACTGAGCCAAACCAGTCTTGCTTGGCACCCACCTCATTTTTTATGATGATTGTGTTGAATCCATAAACCAGTTCAGGGAGAGTAGACATCTTAATATTTGTCCTGCAATCCACAAGTATACCATATTGCTCCACTGATGCAGGTCTTGATTTCTTTTATCAGTGTTTTTTTAGCATTCTGATCTTGCACAAAAATTATTAGTTTATGCGTTGCTATTACTGTGTTATTTTAAAATTTCAATGTCTAGTTCATGCATAATAACTAGAAATACAATTGATTTTTAAAAATATATTTTTATTGATTTCAGAGAGAAAGGGAGAGATAGAAACATCAATGATGAGAATCATCTATCAGCTGCCTCCTGCATGCCCTCCATAGGGATTGAGCCCACAACCTAGGCATGTGCCCTGACCAGGAATTGATCCATGACCTCCTGGTTCATATGTTGATGCTCAGCAGCTGAGCCACACCGGCCAGACGATTTTTATTTTTTGACCTTGTATTGACTCCTTGCAAAATTAAAAAGGTTTTTGCTTAGTCGTGTTATCAGATTATTATCCTATATAATAAAAGGCTAATATGCAAATTGATTGAACAGCCAAATGATTGGTCCCTATGATGCACGCTGCGGCAGCCTACCAGCTCGATCTTCCCTGATGCCCCCCCACCTCCAACCAGTGGCCTCTCCCTACAGCTAGCCATGCCCCCTATTGCCCTCCCACCCCCATCCCGGGCTCAGGCATTGAGCATCTGCCTACACCGGGACCACTTGGTCTCCACAGGGTGAGGCCGTTCCAGTGGGTGAGCTGCACCCATATCCGCAGCACCCTGGACCAGAAGGCTTGCATGATCAACTTGGCCAAGTTCACCCACGGCAAGTGCTCCACCCTCGTGACTGACCTGGCAGCCGGGCCTGAACATCCCGCTGCTGGACAATGTGGTCAGCTTCAGCTTCCCGGCCAAGGGCAAGCTCTTCCTGCACCGCGTGGGTCGTGTGGCCAGGCTGGCGGAAGTGGCACAGCCTACTCCTTGGTGGCTGCATATGAGGTCCCTAACCTGCTGGACCTGCACCTGTTTCAGGGCCGTGCCTTCCCCTTCCCCTAACCCGAGGAGCCTTCAGGTGCTGTTGGCATGGACCAGCCGTAGGCAAACTATTGCCCGCAGGCCGGATCTGGCCCGTTCAGTTGTTCTATCCGGCCCGCGGAGCCAAAACAGCGGAGGGTTCTCTTGCTCTCCCCTCCGCTCCTTCACCAGCAGCCCAAGATGAGAGTGCCAGCATGGTCAGATTGCTTTTGTTCTGGCCCTCTGGTCCAGTTAAAGAACCCATTGTTGCCCTCGAGTCCACAAGTTTGCCCACCCCTGGCATGGACGGTGTGCTGGGCCAGATGCCACAGAGCATCGTGGACAATGAGGACTGCGGCCTGCAGAGCACCCTGGAGATGTTGCTGGACCTCCCGGGGCTGGGCCTGCACCCCCTCTTCAGCTCGAGCTTCGAGTAGGAGCTGGTGGACAGCATCAAGCTGTACTGCTCGTGGGCAACCTTCTTTGAGATCAACGCCTCCAGCCGGGACCTGAGCAGCCAGGTGGTGCAGGCCATGCGGCAGAAGGCCTGCAAAGCCATCACCAGCTTTCAGCAGGGCTAGCAGGAGGGCCTGGATCAGGCCCAGCCCCGAGCTGCCCAGTGTGACAGGTGGAGCAGCCTGAGAAAGAGTAGGAGGAAGAAGAGGAGGAGGAGAGAGAAAAGGAGAAGGGAGAAATTGGGAGGACATCTTCACAGAGGTCATGGGCTGGAAATGGCAGCAACCAGGACCTGAGCGAGGAGCCAAGAGGTGGAAGGAGGAGGCCCAGCCGCTGGACCAGGATTTCCATGTCCCCTATTGGCCCAAGGACTTCGACAGTGAATGGGGCCTGAGTGTTGGTGGGGACAGGGGTGCCTTTGAGCAGTGGGTGGCTGGTGCTGTCCTGGACCTGATGAGGGATGAGGTCCAGGTCCTGACGAGGAACCAGCAGCAGCTTGTGTGATCAGAAGAAGTGATTTGTGGGATAGTCAGGACAGGAGGACAAGAAGATCAAGACAGAAAGTGGTCGCTACATGAGCAGCTCCTACAGGGGGACCTCTACCAGAAGTGGAAGCAGAAACAGAAAATCACCATATGCTCAACGCCTCAGCCTCAACGGGCCACCAGCAATCAGCCCTGTTGGCGGTGCTGTTCCAGCCCAATCTGGTCAGGGTATGTGCAGGAAGCAACCCATTGATATGTCTTTCTCACATCCATGTTTCTCTCTCTGTCTCTCACCTTCCCTTCTACTCTGAAAATCAACGGAAAATGTCCTCAGGTGAGGATTAACAACAACAAAAAGCATAAGTACACACATATACATAAATACCGTATTTGCCGGCATATAAGACGATTTTTTGGCCCTGAAAAATATGCCTCCAAGTGGGAGGTAGTCTTATATGGCGAGTATATAACAAACTCTGTATTTTGAGTGGAAATGTTAGGGGGTCGTCTTATACCCAGTCGTCTTATACGCCGGCAAATATGGTATTTTTTAGGGCCAAAAAATCGTCTTATACGCCGGCAAATACGGTACATGAATACTGGAGGGGGTTGGGTCCCCCCACCACAGGTGCACAAATTTCATGCACCGGGACTCTAGTTAAAATAATGTTTTATTTCTTTCTAGTCTTTCCAATTTCCTTTTTGAGTGCCTTTTATATATTCCTTTTTTTCTTGTCCTACTGCACTGGTTAGATTCCCAATGATGGTGTAAGGAGCTATGAGATGAGACATAGCCTTCATTCGTCACCCACATTATGAGACAACAGTCAGCATTTTACCATTAAGTGTGTTTGTTGCAGGATTTTTGTAGATGGCCTTTGACAGGCTGAGTAAATTATTTTAATCCTATCTTTTTAAGAGTTAATAATCATGAACAGATGTTAGATTTTGTCAGCTTTTTTCTGTATCTGTTGAAATGAACATGTAGCTTTTCTTTATGTCAATATGGCCAATTACATTAAATTTCGATTGTGGGATTAGGCTTGTATTCCCAGAATACACTGGATTCTTTCACTAGTATTTTATTATTTTGCATCAGTGTTCATGAATGGTACTGATCTCCAGTTTATCTTTTTTTAAAAATGTGGAATGTTATATTTTCCATATTTTTATTTTATTATTTTATTGTTAATCCTCACCTGATATTTTCCATTGATTTTTTAAGGGAGAGTTGAAGAGAGAGGGAAAGACAGAGAGAAACATCTATGTGAGAGAAACACATCAATTGTTTGCTTCCTGCATGAGCCCTGGCCAAGACCTGGCCAGGAGGAGCCTGCAACCAAGGTACATGCCCTTGATTGTAATCAAACTCAGACTCTTTGGTGCATAGGCTGGCGTTCTAGCCACTGAGTCAAACTGGACATGGCTATATTTTTGATTTCAGAGGGGAAAGGAAAGAGGGAGAGGAACATCAGTGATAAGAGAGAATAATTGATAAATTGCCTCTTGTTCGCCCCAAACTGGGGATCTGGCCCACAACTCCGGCATGTGTCCTTGTCTGGAATGGAACACAGGACCCTTCAGCCTGCAGGCTGATGCTCTACCCACTGAGCCAAACAAGATATGGCTCTATTTTATCTCTCTCTCTTTTAAAAAAAATATATTTTATTGATATTTTACAGAGAGGAAGGGAGAGAGATAGAGAGCTAAAAACATCAATGAGAGAGAAACATTGACCAGCTGCCTCTTGCACACCCCCTACCAGGGATGTGCCCGCAACCGATGTACATGCCCTTGACCGGAATCGAACCTGGGACCTTTCAGTCCGCAGACTGACGCTCTACCACTGAGCCAAACTGGTTTCGGCTCTATTTTATCTCTTAAAGTCATTGCCTGGTCATTGTAATATTGACTTTATACAATGAGTTTCCCTTCTCTATTTTGGAAGAATGGGTGTAGAATTTATATCATTTCCTCCTTAAATAGTGCACAGAATTCGCCAGTGGTGCCATTTGGCCTTTATTGGAAAATTTTTATCTTAATTCAAATTTTTTTTGGTGTCTTCCCCCCCCCCCCCAATGTATTTTATTTTTTAAAAAATAAATCTTTATTGCTCAGATTATTACAATTGTTTCTCCTTTTTCTCCCCCAAAGCTCCCTACCACCCAGTTCCATTCCCACCCTCTGCCCTTACCCCCTCTCCCCCCAATTGTCTTCATCCATTGGTTATACGATTTCAATCCAGTCTCTCACTGCTTCCCCACCCCTTATCCTCCTGATAATTATCAGTCCACTCCCCTTCTTTGCCCCTGATTCTACTATATTCACCACTTTATTCTGTTCCTCAGATTTTTTTTCCTTCTCTTTTCCTTTTTTCCATATATGAATTTCAAGTGGGACACTCTCTCTCATTTGTTTTTGTAGGGAAATACAACAAAGTGTTCTGTAGCTAATGGCTGCAAACTGTCCAAATGTCTCAGGACCACACGAATAGAATCCGCTCCTCCTCCGGTTCACACCGCCCCCTCCCCCTGGGTCCCACCGCTTCCCCAGGGCACACGGCTCACCCGGGGCACATGGCTCACCTGGGGCACACGGCTCACCCGGGGCAAACGGCCCCCTGGGACACATGGCTCACCCGGGGCACACGGCTCTTCCGGGACACCCAGCCCCCCTGGGGCACACAGCTCACCCGGGGCACACGGCCCCCTGGGACCCACAGTTCACGGCAGGCAGGCTGGGATGGTTGCAGGCGTGGAGGCTGTGCTGAGATGGCTGTGGACATGGAGACTGTGCTCCAAGGTGTCTGGGCAGTAGCGGAAGGTGCGGCTGAGGCCCGTCATCGGTTCCCTCGCTCCCACGGCGGGCAGGCTGGGACGGCTGCGGACACGGAGGCCAGACTCTGAAGCAGCCCACTCCCTAGGTCCAGTGCGGAGCAGGCTCTGCTCTCAGTGGGCTTCCCTCACTCGTGGTGATGGCAGCGGATGCGGCGACAGCGGTGGTTCCATTTCCACTGTAGTTTTTAAATCCACATGGTGGCAGCGGCCCCCCTCCTCAGGGGCTCCGGCCCAGCGAGGCGGCAGCGGGACTGATGGGCGAAGGCCGCACCAGCTCCTTGCTAGCATGGCGGGCGGGCTGAGACCGCTGCGGGCACAGAGGCCGGGCTGAGATGGCTGCGGGCAGGGAGACTGCACTCCAAGGTGTCTTGTTCTGGGTGGGAGCGGAAGGTGCGGCCGAGGTCCAGCATCGGTTCCCTCGCTCCCATGGTGGGCAGGCCTGGAAGGTTGTGGACTCGGAAGCCAGGCTCTGACGCAGCCCACTCCCTGGGCCCGGTGTGGAGTGAGCTCTGCTCTCGGTGGGCTTCCCTCACTCGCGGCGGCAGCAGCAGTGGCGGCGGCAGCGGTTGCGGTGGCTCCCGTTGCACTGTAGTTTTAAACTCCACATGGCAGCAGCAGTGCTTTTCCTTGGGGGCTTGGCAGAGGCTCCAGCCCAGCCAGGCGGCGGTGGGACTGATGGGCAAAGGGCTCGCCAGAGCCACGAACGGAAGGCGCTGCGCCAGCTCCTCACCAGCACGGCAGGAGGGCTGGGTCGACTGCGGGCACGGAGGCCGGGCTGAGATGGCTGAAGGTGGGGAGACCACACTCCAAGGTGTCTCGTTCCTGGCGGAGGCGGAAGGTGCAGCTGAGGTCCGGCATCGGTTCCCTCACTCCCACGGCGGGCAGGCCAGGACGGCTGCGGACGCGGAGGCCATGCTCCGAAGCAGCCCACTCCCTGGGCCTGGGGCAGAGCGAGCTCTGCTCTTGGTGGGCTTCCCTCACTCGTGGTGGCAGCGGTGGGTCCGGTTCCACCGTAGTTTTAAACTCCACATGGCAGCAGTGGCAGTTTTCTTTGTATCTAGTTGTAGCCATCCCATTCTGCCAGCTTTCCTGTGGGTCTGATGTGATCCCTTTCGATTTTAGCTGTTGTTTTTTTTCCATATTGTTGATGAGGCAGCAGCTTAAGAGACTACCTAGGCTGCCATCTTGTTTCGGTTCCCTCTTAATTCAATTTTTAAATAGACATAGAATATGCAGATTATCTATTTCTTCCTAAATGAGGTTTGCCAGTTTGTCTTTCAAGTAAATTATCCATTTCATCTAATCTGTCAGATTTAGGAACATTCTTTTATAAACTTTTGTCTTAGTCTGGTCAGGCTCCTATAACAAAATACCATAGACTTTTTGTTTGTTGTTTGTTTTGTGGTCAAGCCAAAGAGTTAATTTCACTTATGGTTAGGAAATACTCCAACCTAAAATGAGAAAAGGGGAATTTATGTTCACTTTTTACATATAATGCTTTTATTATGAACTAGAGGCTCAATGCACGAAATTCGTGCAAGGGGCTCGGCCCTCGCAGTCCTGGTTGCCTTGGTCCTTGCAGCCCCAGCTTCATCTGGGAAGTCATCCAGAAGGACGTCCAAAAGGTCGTTTGGCTGTCCGGTCTAATTAGCATATTATGCTTTTATTATTATAGACAATGAAATTGGATTTCCCATAAGAAGTGCACGAATATGTAGTTGGGGAGAATTTCTTTTCTTTAATGGAAGCAGTATCTGTGGGGCATGGCAGTAGAGTTCCCCTCACAACAGGTCAATTTTTTGAGTGCAGACTGCATCCCAGCAGTCACCACTGCCCTGGGTCAGCCCAGAGAAGCCTGTCCCCCAGCGCCACACGTTCAGAGGGCACCATAGCCCTTTCATTCCAGCCTGAGGTCTCCAGAGCACACGGCTGTCAATTCCCTGGACAGCCTCCGATCCTGTGCAAGAACACAGGTCCACAGGAGCGACCTGAAGTATGAGGTGCCACTGCCGCTTCACCAAAAGCTTCCTGTGGTAGTGTGGAGCCAGCCTGGCCCTGTAGTTTGGTATATTTACAGGTTGTAATCATGTAAAAACAGCTGAGGTCGGTTTGGCTCAGTGGTAGAGTGCCAGTCTGCGGACTGAAAGGTCCCGGGTTCGATTCCGGCCAAGGGCATGTACATTGGTTGCGGGCACATCCCTGGTAGAGAGATGTTTCTCTCTCATCGACGTTTCTGGCTCTCTCTCTCCCTTCCTCTCTGTAAAATATGAATAAAAATATTTTTTTAAAATGATGTAAAAACATAGATAAGTTTTATTTCTATCAATTCAATGCCAGAGAGAGCACTTTATGCCAGACAGTGTCATTGGACCCAAAAATAAACTCCCAAAGTTACAATTTTGAAGCCTCAGTTCTCCACCCTCCCCATGTTTTGGGGTGAATACCACAAAGTTTCTTAATCTGATCACTAATCCAATAACCAGTATCTCAAGTCACATTGCCATGACTATTGCCTATGTTCCTTTTTCTCTCCACCTTGATTTCTATTCCTACTTATCCTCTGGCCACCTTTCACTCCTTCCTGATAGTCACTTATTATGGTGATCTACACCTTACCTCCCCCCCTCATTTCTCAATATTTCCAAACCTGCTAGAGCTAGGTTGACTTTTGTACTTTTAGCAACTGAAAGAGATACCAGTATTTTCTGCCTTACATTGTTTCCAATAAGAAATCTGCTATATTCTTATCTTTGTCTATAAATTACATCATTTTTTGTAGTAGCTTTTAAGTTTTTCTCTTTATCATTGTTTCCTCCCCCACTCCTCACCCCTCTAAATTTGAGTACAATGTGCTTAGTATGGTTTTCTTAATGTTTTTCCTGTTTGGAGTTTTCTGCATATTTGGTAAGTATGGGATCATAAATTTCATCAATTTGAGAAATTTTTCTTCAAAGGAATTATTTCTTTAATGGTTTTCTCTGTAGTTTCCTCTGCTCTCCTTCTAGGACTTCCAATTATATGTATGTTTTACTTTTTTTTATAACATCCTATAGGTTACTGAGGGTTTGTTGATTTTCTCCCCATCATTTTTCTGTGTTCTTCTTTTTATTTTTATTTTTTTAAAGCTTTTTATTTTTATTTTTTAAAAATATATATTTTATTGATATTTTACAGAGAGGAAGGGAGAGAGATAGAGAGCTAGAAACGTCGATGAGAGAGAAACACCGACCAGCTGCCTCTTGCACACCCCCTGCCAGGGATGTGCCCGCAAGCAAGGTACATGCCCTTGACTGGAATCGAACCAGGGACCTTTCAGTCCGCAGGCCGACGCTCTATCCACTGAGCCAAACCGGTTTCGGCTGTGTTCTTTTTAAATTGACTCTATCGCTTTGTCTTCAAGTGCACAAGTCTTTTCTTCTGCTATACCCACCCAGTTCCTAAACCACACTAGACATCTATCAAGTGCTCAACAGCTACAGGTGGCTGGTAGCAACTCTGTTGGAAATCACTATTTTCAAATATCTTTTACTCTAGAGATAGGTTAGACCCACACGAAGCCATGACTTTTCTGGAGTCTCTACTGGGGTTTTCATCGACACTCCAATTTGTCTTAACATAATATATTCCATTTCAGAGTAATTTCCATCCCTGAAAATTGTTCATTTTGCAGTTCCCATGTATTATTTGCTTATGTAGTTTCATTCTATGCTTGCATGGCTTAGTATTAAGCAAAGAATAAAATGGATCAATATACAGATTTATTTTTCATTCATTGATTGCTTCTCTGTTCAACAGCTTCTGGTCTTCTTACCTCCCTGGACTCAGACCTCTGTCTCTCCATCTCATCAAGTCTGCCAAACTCTGCTTTTGTTTCTCTTTTTTATTTTTAAATATATTTTTTATTGATTTCAGAGGGAGAGGGAGGGAGAGATAGAAACATCAATGATGAGAGAGAATCACTGATCGGCTGCCTCCTGCATGCCCCCTACTGTGGATCAAGCCTGCAACCTGGGCATGTGCCATTGATCAGAACTGAACCCAGGACCTTTCAGTCCACAGGCTGACACTCTACCCATTGAGCCAAACTGCTAGGACTGTTTCTCTTTTTACATTTTATTTCCTGTTCTAGTGACTTATCCAAAATATCATAGGTTTAATGAATTAATATTTCTACCACTATTATAGATAATGATGAAATTATACCCTTTAGAGTAATTTTTGCAACGTATTTTACTTAAATAGTTATATCCATGTTCTGACTAATTTTGTTTAGGAAATTAATATACCTTTTCAATCAGTAATACAGTCTTCATTTCTTCCATATTTACACAATTTTACTGTATATTTCTTTCATATTTAGACACCTAAATATAAGACCTTATTCATAAAGAAAATCAAAACTCCCCAGACAAGAGCCCACTGTATGGGAGAACATTTTTGGCAATGAATGATACATCTGATAAAAGGTTAATATCCAAACTATATAAGGAACTCATAGGACTTAACAAAAGGAACACAATCCAATAAAAAAAATGAGCAAAGAACCTAAATAGACACTTCTTCAAAGTGGATATAGAGGCATATGAAAAAATGCTCAAAGTCACTGATCATCAGAGAGATGCAAATTAAAATGACAATGAGGTATCACCTCACACCTGTCAGAATGGCTACCATCAACCAATCAACAAATGACAAGTGCTGGTGAGGATGTGGAGAAAAGGGAACCCTAGTGCACTGCTGATGAGAATGCAGACTGGTGCAGCCACTTGGAAAACAGTATGGAGTTTCCTCAAAAAATTAAATATGAAACTGCTATTTGATCCAGTGATCATACTTCTGGGAATATATCCTAAGAAACCCTAAACACCTATCAGAAAGAATATATGCAACCCTATGTTCATAACAGCATTATTTACAACTAGTGACCCAGTGCACAAAATTCATGCACATTAAAAGGGAATTAATTAGATGAAATATTTTAATATTGCTATTTGCCCTTTCTCTATAAGAGAAGTGTTAGAGATGAATGAAAATTAGTAAAATGTATATGAAAATCCCCCTCCTATCAGAATCTGGGGTGGGCTGCAGGACCCAGAGTTAAGTCCCCGCCCACCTACGCCTTGAAGTCATGTGAGACCCAGAACCAGCCGGTCCCATCACGGTCAAGCCCCGCAGGGCAGGGGCGCAGCCTCAAGTCCTCCAGCCCAGTGCTGGGGTGGGGAGGCACAGCCTCTGGTTCCCTGTCAAGCCCCACTGGATGGTGGGTGCAGCTTTAGGTCCCCTGGCCCCTGGGCGAGGGCAGAAGGGCATGATGACCATTTGCATATTAGCCTTTTATTATATAAGATAGCTAAGATCTGGAAACAGCCCAAGTGCCCATTAGTACATCAGTGAATAAAAAAGTGGTGGTACACTTACACCATGGAACACTATGCAGCAGTAGAAAAGAAGAATCTCTTACCCTTTGAGCCAGCATGGAGGGACCTGGAGAGTATTATGATGAACAAAATAAGCCAGTCAGAGAAAGACAAGTATCACATGATCTCACTCATATATGGAATCTAAGTAACAAAATAAACTGATGAACAGAGTGGATCCAAAGTCATGGAAGCATGGAACACAGTGTGGAATCTCAGAGAAAAGACGGGGGAAATTAGGTGGGTGGGAGGTGATCAACCAAAGAACTCGTGTGTGTGTGTGTGTGTGTGTGTGTGTGTGTGTGTGTGTGTACATATATGCACAACCCATGGACACAGACAATAGGGTGGTGAAGACCTGGGGCGGGGGGCAGGCAGACCTAGGGGAGAGGGCAGGGGCCGGCTTGAGGAGGTTGATGGGGAGAAAAGTGTATGTAATACTTTCAACAATATAAATATACTTTTTTAAATTCCCAAACAAGAAATGACTACATATTTTGGTGGAAATTCTGGGCAATGACAATAAAATCTGTAGTATGTTAACAACAGAATGTAAAGGAAGAAATATCTAGTAAAAGGCATTAGTTCAAAAGTTGTAAACTCATTCATTTCTTATATTTAATCAATGTATTGTTTTGACCTCTTCGTTTAAAAATAAATTATACTAAAGCAGGATATATAATAAATTCATCTACTGCTTCCAAGCAAATCACCACAAACGTATAGAGGGTTAAAACAACACAAACTTATTATTTCACAGTTTTTTAGGTCAGAAGTCCAGTGGTCTTAGCTGGTTTCTCTCCTCCAAATTTCACAACGATGAAATTAAAATGTTCTATTATTTGCCAAAACCGGTTTGGCTCAGTGGATAGAGCATCGGCCTGTGGACTGAAAGGTCCCGGGTTCGATTCCAGTCAAGGGCATGTACCTTGGTTGCAGGCACATCCCCCAGTGGGGGGCATGCAAGAGGCAGCTGATAGATGTTTCTCTCTCATCGATGTTTCTTGTGGGATCCCTTAACACGACCTGCGTGGTTCAGGGCCCACACTCAGGGTCCGGTTTCTGGAGAAGGCCGCACATTAAAATGAAGAGACTGGAAAAGAGTTAATTTGGGAAAATGGGGGCCAGGCGGGGAGTCCACCTCTAGTGGGAAGATTCACCACTGATCTGGCCTTTTACCATTCCTTTTATTGAGATTCTGAGACAAAAGACATCTCTTAGGCGGAAAAGTTCCAGCAACAGAAAATTAACAAGAATTTATATATGATTAACAAATTAAAGTTGCCTCAAGCTCTACTATCTCAACTAGACAATGAGTTAATTGCTCCTACCTTTCAGAGCCATTGAAGTTTGCCATCTCTTTTTGCATTTTATCAATAGTGACAATGTTTGGTTTTGGTTAGCCAGTTCTTTTTACATTTTATCACTAGTGACTCAACCTAGAGTCAATGAGTTAATAGCTCTAACCATTCAGAGCCATCAAGGTTGGCCAGCTCCCTTTACATTTTATTACCAGTGATAATGTTTCTAGCTTTCTATCCCTCTCTCTTCCTCTCTGTAAAAACTCAATAAAATATATATATTTTATTTATTTTATTTTATTTTTTAACAGTGCTATTTTTATTTTTTTTAATAAATCTTTATTGCTCAGATTATTACAATTGTTTCTCCTTTTTCTCCCCCATAACACCCTTCCACCCGATTCCCACCCCACCTTCTGCCCTTACCCCCTCCCCCCACTATTGTCCTCATCCATAAATTATACAATTTTAATCCAGTCTCTTTCTGCACCCCACACCCCTTTCACCCTGATAATTATCTATCCACTCCCTTTCTTTGCCCTTGCTTCTATTATATTCACCAGTTTATTCTATTCCTCAGCTTTTTAATTCACTTGATCTTCTTAAGTAATACCTTTCAGCATTTCATATAATACTGGTTTGGTGGTGATGAACTCCTTTAACTTTTTCTTATCTGTGAAGCTCTTTATCTGCCCTTCAATTCTGAATGATAACTTTGCTGGATACAGTAATCTTGGTTGTAGGTTCTCGCTATTCATCACTTTGAATATTTCTTGCCACTCCCTTCTGGCTTGCATAGTTTCTGTTGAGAAATCAGCTGATAGTCTTATGGGTGCTCCCTTATAGGTAACCAACTGCTTTTCTCTTGCTGCTTGCAAGATCTTCTTTTTGTCTTTTCCGTTGGCATATTGATGATGATGTGTCTTGAACTATTCTTCTTTGGATTCCTCTTGATTGGGGTTCTGTAGGCTTCCTGTACTTGTAAGTCTATTTCTTTCACCAGGTGAGGGAAGTTTTCTGATATAATTTCTTCAAATATGTTTTCAGTATTTTGCACTCCCGCTTCTTCTGGCACCCCCATAATTCTGATGTTGGTGCACTTGCAGTTGTCCCAGAGGCTCCTTACACTATCTTCAACTTTCTGGATTCTCTTTTCTGCTTCCTTCTCCAGAGGAGTGTCTTTTGACTCTGTGACCTGATTCTTGTGTTCTTCCATTTTGCTGTTGGATCTCTGCATAATATTTTCCAATTTAGTCAGTTTATGTATACTATTTAGTTGGGTCTCATGAAGTTTATTGAGCTTTTCTAGGATATTCTTGCATAACCTTAGAACCGTAGTTCTGAACTCTATATCCTCCATCTCTTTTGTTTGAGATCTATTTCCTTGTCTCGGCATTATCACTATTTTTCAGAGTTGGTAGGATGGCTTTGTGTGTTTGGTGTTCTATATGGCCCAGTGGGTCAGCCTCCTCAGTTACCTTAGGTAGACACTCTGGTGCTCCCCTTTGTGGACTGTGTATACAGCCTTGTTGTAGCTAAGTCTTTATTGTTGTGAATTGACCTTCAGGCCAATTGGATGTGGGTATCAGCTGTGTCTACTCTGGGATAATTTCTGTATTGGAGACAGTCTTATAGGATCAGACTTGAAAAACTGCAGAAGCCTCTGCTCAGCTTGGATGGGGCGGAGTCTCAGGGCTGAACTGACAGTCTTGGCTTCCGCCCTGCCCTTGTGCACTTTCCTGAGTTTCTGCCTGACCTCTGCCTTCCGAGGCTTTCCTGAGTTTCCACCTGACCATTCCAGGTTCCCCAAGCAAGAGCGTGGGTGCCTCAGGGGCTCGCCCGGACTTGGGCTGGTCTCTGTAGTCTGGAGCTTCTGACTCCTTCCGCTACAGAGAAGCCACCACCTTGTACCGAGAGGCCGCAGCCTCCGTGGTCAGACCTGGAGCTTCTGACTCCTTCCACTACGCTACGGAGGGGGAGAGGTGTCGGGTTAGACCTCAGTGCGTTCTCACTCGCCGGCTGCGGCTCCCGGTTCCCAGTCTCCCAGTCTCTGAGTCTCTGGGTGCCTTTATCTACAGTCCAGACTCCACCCGTATGAGCCTGGGACCATGGAATTTCAGCTGGGGTTGGGGTTCAGTACAGTCGGAAAGGGTTCTGTGCAATCGGGAATTCCTCCCTTCCTGCCAGGCAGGCATTCAGCGGCCGCACTTCCTCTTCGCACACAAGCATCTCCCTACCTGAGCGCTTTCTGGCTCCCAGTCCGATCCATGAGCCTCTCTCTTTCTTTCTAGTTGTAGCTATTCCACTCCGCCAGCTTTCCTGAGGTTTTGGTGAAGTCCTTTTTGATTTTAGTTGTTTTCTAAATTAAATTGTTGATGAGGCGGCAGCTTAAGAGACTACCTAGGCCGCCATCTTGGTCGAGATATCTAAAATATATATATTTTAAAAATCATTGATCATCTGGGAAAGACAGGGTAGGGGAAGGAGGGAGAAACTAAAAAGGGCACTAGGGGAATGTCGGTGATGATAGATATGTTCACTATCTTGATTGTGGTGGTGGTTTTACAATGTACACACACAGACCAGAGTTGTCAAATTGTGTATTTAGAAATATATGGTTTGTTGGATGTCAATTATTGGGGGGGGGGGGGGGGAAGGGGGAAGATGTCTCAAATAAAAATTCCACAGCCAACAGGCCAATCTCCCAATAGGCCAATCTTTTAGAAATGCATTATCTTAGGAATGCTATCCTCAGAAAAGTTCAGCTAGCCAGAAGTAACTGCATACATTGTGGCAATGGGACCCATGAAGAGCAGTGAGTATATAACTACAGAATTAAAACTAAAACAAATATGAGGACTCCTGTAGATGACATTATTGTTCCCAATTCTTCATCCTCCCGGAATCTATTCCTTTTGCAAATTCAGTTTGCAGGTGGCTATCTGACTTGCTTTGACCAATAGAATGTGCATGAAATGGTAGTTCAGAACTGCATTTACTCATCCTTTTTGAGCTTCTTTCATCATAGTGAGAGGAACATGCCTTGACCAACCCATGGTCCAAAGAGGATGGCCGACTGGGAGCAGAACTGTGGACCACCTTTCACTTTGAAACTAAACACATTTGAGCAAAGTCTATACTTTTCCTTCAGATGCATGAGAGAGAATTAACGTTTCTTGTTTAAGGCAATGAGTTGGGGTGGTTTGCTATGTGGCATGATTGTAGCAATTGTTATAGGATACACACATGATGATATATAAACTCTAATAATGTTGAAATTAATAATTAACAAAAGTTGGTTGTGGTGGGGAAAAGGGAGAAAAGAAAGAGACTGGGGAAGATATGCTATCAATCAAAACAAAACAAAAACAAAAAACCAACAAGATATGCTATCTTATGTAAAGTCATCAAATTTATCATATTAAGTTGATGAATCAAGTGACAGATATACAACTCTATCTAAAACTACAAAAGTAAATATTAAGAGAGTATAATCAACTAAAAAAAGGTAGGTAGCTGAGGGAAAGGTAGAAGAAGGGGACTTATACTAATTTCATTATTGCTCCTTTCTGGGCATTAAAAGAAACTGTCTAAAGAAATAGAGGTTAGCCCTAGCCAGTTTGGCTCAGTGGATAGAGCTTCGGCCTGTGGACTAAAGGGTCCCAGGTTCGATTCCAGTCAAGGGCATGTACCTGGGTTGCAGCTCCATCCCTGGCTGTGGTTGGGGCTCTTGCAGGAGGCAACCAGTCAATGGGTCTCTCACACAGTGATGTTTCTCTCTGTCTTTTCCACTCTCTCTAAAACTTAATGGAAAAATATACTCAAGTGAGGATTAATAAAAAACGAAACAAAGAAATAAAAATTAGCCCTAACCAGTTTCTCAGTGGTTAGAACATAGTCCTGTGGACTGAAAGGTCCCGAGTTCGATTCTGGTCAAGAGCATGTACCTGGGGCCCTACCTGGTTTGGCTCATTGGACAGAGTGTCAGCCTCCAGACTGAAGGGTCCCAGGTTCGGTCAAGGGCACATGCCCAGGTTGTGGGCACGATCCCTAGTAGTGGGTGTGCAAGAGGCAGCTAGCCCATCCATGTTTCTCTCTCATCATTGATGCTTTTCTCTCTCTCTCTCTTTCTCTCTCTCTCTCTCTCTCTCTCTTTCTCCCTTTCTCTCTGAAATAAATAAAAAACATATTAAGAGCATGTACCTGAGTTGCAAGCTCAATCCCCAGCACATGTGGGAGACAGTCAATATGTCTCTCTCACATTGATGTTTCTCTCTCTCTGTGTCTCCCTTCCATTCTCTAAAAAATAAAAAAATCAATGGAAAAAACTGTCCTCAGGTGAGGATTAACAAAAAACAAAAAAGGAAAGAAAGAGAAATGAAAAGAATTATGTAAATATATAGTGATGAAGGTAAATCGCTAAACAAATAAAAACTTTTCAAGTTTTAGGTTGAAATACGTTGTAAAACAATGATCGCGTGTAACGTTGGTAATTCTTTAACAACTAGAAGTCTAGTCTGCCTGATACTGTCCATATCAGCTTTATTTCAGGTGCACGGCGGGAGGCGCCGGGCCTTTTCCTCCTCTGTGTCAGCAGCATCACCCAGGACAGAAGCGACACCAGAAAGGAAATAAAAGCCCACGGGTGGCTACAACAATGTGGGTCCCGTGGGCGTGGGAGACGTGGGTGCCAGCACGGGAGCACCTCACACTTCCTCATTGCACTCTGCTACCCCAGCCGGGCTCCAGCCGCATACCTCGCCGGTCCGGCCGCCCGGCCCGAGCAAATGACGAGCAGGGACGCATTCCCGGCGCGCGCGTCAGCGTGCCTCCCGCGTCTCCACGTCGGGAGTCCGCAGGGCACGCCCCGCCCCGCCCCGCCCCGCCCCTCCTTGTGGTGTTGTCGTCACGTGGCCGGGGCGGGCTCTGACGTCAAGGGCGGGGCGGGACTGCGCAGGAGCAGAAAAGGGGGCGGGGGACTCGGCTTGTTGTGTTGCTGTCCGAGAGCGCCGGAGGCAGTCCCGCTGCGGCCGCCGCTCCTCCAGCCGCCCGACCATGTCGTCTCACTTAGTAGAGCAGCCACCGCCCCTGCACAACAACAACAACAACTGCGAGGAAGGGGAGTCGCCTGTGCCCCCGCCAGCCGGCCTTAACAGTAAGCGCCGGGCGGGCGGGCGGGCGGGCGGGCTGCCTGAGGAGATGGGGGAGGAGGAGCCCCGCGGCCGGCTCCGCGCGGGGGGCGGGAGGAGAAGGCAGCCCATTGGTCCAGGCCGAGTCTGTGCGGGTGACTGACAGCTCCCGTCACCTGTCAGGATGAGATGCTTCTGCCGGCCTCAGGCCCGGTCTCCCCTCTCTTCCTGGGGTCTCGGGGTCGGGGCTGCTGGGGTTCGCCGTTGGGGAGGGCCAGGGGATGGGAAGGGTGGGGGTACGAGCCGGTCCCACCTGTGGCGGCCCCTGAGCGGAACCTCTGGGGTGGGGGCGCGGAGGGGCGGGCCTTGGGCGGCGGGCGGGGGGCGGAGCGGGCGGCGAGGGGACGTGGGCCGCGATGGGGACGTGCGGCGGGGCCGCCGGGGGATGGACGCGGCCGCGGGCGAGGGGAGGGGAGGGGAGGGGGCGGCCGCGGGCCGCGGGCGGCGGGCGGCGGGCGGCGGGGTGGGCCGCGGGCCTCGGCCCGGGACCCGCCTCGCCGGGTCGCCCGCGTCTGGGCTGGGGAACGTGAGCCCTCTGGTTGCGTTCCTTTGTTACCACAGGCTGGTTAGGAAAACCATTTAGTAATTCAGTGGTTACTTGTATCACGTTGCGGGGGGAGGAAGCGATGCTACTTTTTTTTCTTTTTTTTTTGAGATGTTTCAGAGTTGCTCAAGGGATTTTTTTTTTTTTTAACGCTAGGGTTGTGTGCCCTATAAACCTGTTTATGAACAAACACCCTCTTGAACCATACAAGATTGCACAAATCACGGAGTCTGGGGCAATGAATTCGTAGAAACGGTTAAAAACAGATGCAGACACAAGGGCGGCTGGAAGTTAATGGCAGTCTTGAATTACGACCAACTACAGTTGCTTCTCATGCCATTCTGGGGCTTAGACATCGTGTCCTAAGGGTATTATTTCCAGGTGTCTTTAAAGCTTCAGGGTCTTGGGAGGCTTTTGCCTGATCTTTCTGTGATTCCTTTCATAAAAAGGGGTGGCTGGGACAGTTAGCATATGCCAGATGAAATTGTTTAAAAGTCACTCGGATGCTTCACTGACATTTAAAAGCATTGCAGTATCTTTCATAAGAGGGCGGAGTACCAGTATGGCCTAAAAATTATTTTAGGGAAGAGAGTTCCTGTCCTCCCAAGATGGGGATAGAATTTGAGTATTTTAAGATGTTTTCATCGCTTATTGCTGCTGCTTCATCCTTTTGTGGATTCATGCCTTTAATGTTGACTTTTAAAAACGCCTGTCTTATGGTCTGGAATATACGACATATATAATTTCCTACAGTAAGTTAGTGTTAAGAGTCCATAAATGTTATTTGCTTTACATATTAATATGCGTTTTAAAATTATTTACCTGGTGTTTAGCTTACTCTTAGAAGCATGGAATTTTAGAACGGGAAGAGGTTTTATTTTTATTTTTAAATCTGTCTTTTTTTATTTATTTTTTAATCTTTATTGTTGAAAGTATTACAGATAATTACAGATGCCCCCCTTTTCCCCTTCCTAACCCCCTTCCCCAAACCCCTTCATCACACTATTGTCTGTGCCCATGAGTGCATATAAATTCTTTGGTTAATCTCTCCCCACCCACCTCCTAAAGTTTTGTTTTTCAATTACAATTTACATTTCATATTATTTTGTATTAGTGTCAGGATTGTTAACCGTATAGGAGTTAACAATCAAATACTTTGCTAAGTGTGGGGAGGAAACTTGAGAGATAACTGTCATTTGTTACTTCCTAGGAGAGAAATCTATCTAGACTCTAGAGTAAAGTGTGTTGTCCCAGTTCACACCGGCTTGGGCCTAGAGCTGAAGTTTTTACTTTCATCCCATCTAGTGCTCTTTTCAGGACTCTTCTTTTCTTTGGCCAGAGGGTGTGCTTCCTATTCTTTCAGTATGTTATTCCATCTAACATAATGTATAGAGGTGACCTGTCCATTTTACCTCTTTTTAGTATCCGTTTTTTAGTTGGTCTCTGTTTTCCTATAATGCCTTTAAGTTAGCTATTTGGCAAATCTGTGTACTTGATTTCACAAAAGCAAAGGAATTATAATTTTCCTGTGACCACTTAACGAAAATAAAAAAATAAAAACAGAGTTGAGCTATAGGTGATTGTTTATCTCTGTCTCTGACAGACCTATGAGATAGATATTTGATGATGTTGGCCAAGCAGTTGCTGCTACGTGTATGTTAGCTGTTAGGAAATGGAAGAACACTCAGCCTGTGTATGACGTCAGAATGTTGCAGTGGAAAAGCTGCTAGGTAGAAAGCATTTTGTTTGGGGTAGGGTGAGCTTTTAAATTACTGAAAAGCTTTTCAGCAGTGCCATATTTCATTACTCCCCTCTTGCCTTTTATTCTGTTTTTTAGCTCATTATACAGAACTGGACGGAGGAAAACAAGAAGCCTTATTGAGTCCTTCAAATGATTTTTAAGCACTGGGCAAAACAACTTATCCAGGCATCTAATATGCACTATTCAAATCGCTGATAAGTTGAAGTTCTTTGTTGGGTAAAATTGCACAACTATGAAAAACAGGACATGAACTCATGGTACAGATTATCTCTGGCTTGGGATTTTATCTTTAGTTCAGGGGATCAAAGCAGAGTTTTAAGAGCAAATTATTGAAATACCAGAGGCCCAGTGCACTGGTAGGGTCCCTACTGGCTGCGGCCCAGAGCCTGCCTCCCTCCCCCTGGCTGGCCCTGCCCTCCGGTCACACTCCCTGACAACTCCAGGTGGAGGGGATAATTTGCATACTCTGCTTTTATTATATAGGATTTGAAATAATGAAACATTTCTCTGATATATATTTTTTAATTTACCACTATAGGAAGACTGTTCACTTTCATTACATATTAGTGGACAAATATCTGAACAGCTTTCAAAGTTAAAAGATTCTTTTCCAATTTCTAGTTGTTAGTTTTATTCTTAAGAAAACTACTAAATTACTTAATATTTGTATAGGGCATGTATCTCATAAAAACTAGGAAGTAATAAAAGAAAAATCGAGCCCTGGCCGGTTTGGCTCAGTGGATTGAGCATCGTCCTGTGGACCGAAGGGTCCCAGGTTTGATTCTGGTCATGAAGCTTGTGCCTGGGTTTTAGGCTCAATTCCCAGTAGGGGGTGTGCAGGAGGCAGCCAATCTTTGGTTCTCACTCATCATTGATGTTTCTATTGCTCTTTTCCTCTCCCTTCCTCTCTGAAATTAATAAAGTTGTTTTCTTTTCTTTTTTTAAATTTTATTTTATTAAGGTATTATCAAGTTGTTTTCTTTTTAAAAAGAAAAATCAAGATAGCAGTATAATTCTTATTGTTTAATGTAGGAAGTGCAGCCCTTTTTTTTCTTTTTAAACATGTTTAGCCATGCGATATTGCAAGAAAGCTTTGTGAAACTTCACTGCCTCATAATACCGTTTTTGAACACATAAGTAACTAGTATGTAAGCACCTTCTTACATACTAGTTACTGATTTTCTGTTTCATAAGAAAGTCAGTGACTATTCATGGTCTGAATTCTAGCATCAGAATAATACTTGAAATAAAAGGCTTTAAGGAAAGAGAATAAGACATAATGAAATGGATCACCCCTGTTTAGGATCAGAGTGACATGTGGAGTTTTGAAAACTTGACGGAAAATTTAGAAATAGTACTCTTCTTCCTTCTCTCTCCTCTTCTTCACTCCTAACTCTTCCACTTCTCCGTTGTGTGAGGATTAAACTGGTGATTTTAAATATATATATATATATATATATATATATATATATATATATATATATATATATCTGTATGGCTAGTATGCTAAGTGTTCGTCCGACTGGTAGCTATGACCACTGGGGGCAGACGCTAAACGCAGGAGCTGCCATGACGCTCACTGGCCATTTACAGAGAAATGGCACTGTGGACCTATCACCCACAGCAACATTCAGCTTCCCCCAAGTGGGTCACAGGCCCTGCCACCACCCTAGAGCGACACCCCACCAAATCGCAGTCGATGCTGCTGAGATCCCCAAATATCTGTGAAGCGTTTTCCCGTGCCTCACCTCATTTGATCCTCACAGAAGTCCTGGAGTAGGTAGATAGGAGACTCGGTAGAATCCCATTTTCTTTTCATTAGCTGGAAAATGGAGATTTAGAAACTTGACCCAACTGGAAAGAAGTTAGAAATGGTGGACCTTGAAAATGACCTCAGGATTTCTCACTGCGCAGAATATAGTTAAACACTGCAGTTAAATATTTTACCCTTTGTTCTACCTGCGTGATCTATAATAATAACCAGCTTCATGTTGATATTTACTGCCGTGCTGCCCACAATTACCTGAAAGAGAACTGGGGGTGCTTCACTGACTGAAAAAAGGTTAGCTAAATCAGAAATCAGGTCTAATTATGCAAGTTTATTCTATATTTATAAAAGGTTAAGTTGACTCGCACATGCATATAATATAAAGCTCTCACTGGCACCTATCACACGTATGTGTTTTGATCTGTCATTGATTGTGAATTTGGTTGACATTTCTATTATAGAGAAAGGGCCAACAGCAATCTGCTAGTGTGTGTGTGTGTGTGTGTGTGTGTGTGTGTGGCTAATATTCAAAGTATCCCCTTGGGAGTTTGATTGCTCACTATGACATGCGCTGACCATCAGGTGGTGGCGTGGAATGAAGGAAGGCCCCTGCCAACAGCCAAAAGGCTCTAATAGCCCCTGATCACCTGCCAGGCCTAGGGACCCTATCCATGCACAGATTTCATGTACCGGGCTTCTAGTATTAAAATATTTCTTCTAATTAATTTCCTTTTGGTGTTCATGGATTTGTGCACTGGGCCACTAGTAAAACTATAAAGCGTATATACAGCATACAGTTGTGAATGTTATCACAATAACTGGACCGGTCTTCACAATGTACTGTATTAGAGTATGTAGAAGCATGCTTCTCTGAATCTCTTAGCCATTCTCAAGAACTTAAAATAGAAAAAATCCAATATATTGTGTATATACACAATCTGGCATAACAGAACAGTTTTCAATTTGTAAGCAGGCTTTTAATGTAACAGAGACTGCAGTTTTTTTTGTGTGTTTTTTTCCCCCACCATTTTTTTTATTAAGGTATTATATGTGTGCATTGCTTACCATTGCCTCCCCCACCTCCCATCCATGCCCTCCCTCCCCAGAGTTTTGTGTCCATTGATTGTACTTATATGCATGCATACCAGTCCTTCGGTTGATCTCTTATCTCCCCTAGATCACCCTACCCTCCCAGCTGTCATTTGACACTGCTTGTTGCTTTACTGTCACTATATCTTTCTGTTCATTAGTTTATAATATTCTTTATTATCCATAAATGAGTGAGGACATGTGGTGTTTCTCTTTCATTGACTGGCTTATTTCACTCAGCACGATGTTCTCCAATTCCATCCAGGTTGCTGCTAATGATGAGAATTCCTTCTTTTTTATGGCAGCATAGTATTCCATTGTGTAGATGTACCATAGTTTTCTGCTCCAATCATCTGCTGATGGGCACCTAGCCTGTTTCCTAATCCTAGCTGTTGTAAATTGTGCTGCTAATGAACATAGGGGCTCCCCTGGGTTCCACTGCCCCCCCCCGCCCCCCAGGTCACACGGCTCCCCCTGGTCCCACTGCTCCCCCGGGCGCACGGCTTCCCCGGGTCACACGGGTCCCTCGGGTCCCACCACTCCCCCGGGGTACAAGGCTCTCCCAGGGCACACGAGAGAGCCTGCAGATTTTATTTTTTAAAAAATATGTTTTATTGAATTTTTACAGAGAGAAAGGGAGAAAGAGAGCTAGAAATGTCGATGAGAAAGAAACATCAACCAGCTGCCTCCTGCACACTCTCCACCGGGGATGTGCCCGAAACCAATGTACATGCCCTTGACCGGAATCAAACCCAGGACCTTCCAGTCCGCAGATCGACACTCTACCACTGAGCCAAACCGGTTTTGGCAAGCCTGCAGTTTTTAATTTTAAAAATTATTAGGAAGATAATTCACTTAGATTTTTTTCTGCTTTCTATTGCTTGGACAGCACAGTCCTCAATCTTGCCTTGTTTCCTTTCTAAGTAAAAAAGGATTTAGGATTGGTAGAGTTAGAACATGAAGAAATTTTGAACTGTAAATCAGGAATGAACCAGATGAAGAGAAAAAGACGCATAGTTCATCTATTGAGAAAGATAAATTTGCTTTCCCCCCATTTTTCTCAAATGATGAAGCTGATATGTAGCCTCTTAATATCTGTGTGAATAACTTTCTCTGCAGTACCAGTTTTTTCCCCCCATAGGTGATATTTCTGGAAGAGAATTATTGAGTGAAAGGAAATCTACCATTTTAAGGCCCTTAATATATGTTGCCATATTACCCTCCAAGAAGCCTTAGTTTTAATAATGATATTGGAAACAGTACTTTGGGTAATGGTTGTCCATTGCCATTTAGAGAAGTATGATATATCTTTATGATGGGATGCAAAGCAGTTGTTTAAAAGAGTGAAGTAAAGCCCTAACCAGTTTGGCTCAGTGGATAGAGCATCGGTCTGTGGACTGAAAGGTCCCAAGTTCGATTCCTGTTAAGGGCATGTACCTTGATTGCAGGCACATCCCCAGTAAGACGTGTGAAGGAGGCAGCTGGTCGATGTTTCTCTCTCATTGATGTTTCTAACTCTCTATCCCTCTTTCCTCTCTGTAATAAAATCAATAAAATAGATATATTTCTTAAAAAGATTGAAGTAAGGCAATATACATTGACATTGAAAGACATCTGCAAGTTATTAGGTAACAAATGCTACTTACAGAAAAATGAATGTATGATTCCATATTTAAAATTCTGGAAGTTTACATAGGAAAGTTTTAAAACTGGTTTCCTTTGTGATAGGACTATGAGATTGGGATGAGAGGTATTAATTTTTTATGTACTGATGTTTTGCATTTTCAAAAAACATTTTTGTAATATTTTTTAAAAGATAAAGTATAGCCGAAACCATTTTTGGCTCAGTGGATAGAGCCTGCAGACTGAAAGGTCCCAGGTTAGATTCTGGTCAAGGGCATGTACCTTGGTTGTGGGCACATCCCCAGTAGCGGGTATGCAGGAGGCAGCTGACCGATGTTTCTCTCTCAGAGATGTTTCTAGCTCTCTATCCCTCTCCCTTCCTCTCTATAAAAAAAAAAAAAAATCAATAAAATATATTTTTAAAAAAAGATAAAGTATAATTGTAATATTACCTAACACTTACTATGTACTAGTAACCTTTCCTACTTTTAATGTCTTTTATTCATTTCATCCTAACGATATTATGAGGTAGATACAATTATTATCCCTGTTTTACAGATGAGAAAACTGGCAAGTGTAGAATATAATAGTTATACTAGTAAGTGATCAGTTGGAGTCTGGCTTCAGTCTGTGCTCTTGACTGCTGTACTAATAATATATGTCAAGGAAACACTGTCTTAAGTAGAAATGCTTTCAGTTTTGCTGAGTGTTAAGGCAGAGATTACTAAGTTTTTCTAGGTATTTCTCCCCAAGTTCCTAAATTATGATTGCTTATATATTTTTAATATAGGAAGAGAATTTAGATACTGGTGTGGAAATCCTTCAAAAAAGTAAGGATCAGGAAACCTGATATTGTTACACCCTTTTTTTTCTTTTTAATTAGTTACTTCCAGTGAACATTAATTATATTTTAGGGAACACTGGCTTCCACAGAGGCCCATCTGGAGCTCCTGGTTATTTAGTTCTGCTTCTGCCAGAGTAGCTCCGGCCTTTTATTTGTTTTTGTTAATTGTACACATTGGGCTTCTGTACAAGAACTGGTTCTAAAATAAGTTTGAAAATCTCAGAAACAGTGAAAGCAGAAAAAACACACGAAAAGCAACCAACAGTTGATACCATATACCCCTCTCTTTCTCTGCCTATTTCCAGTTAAAATATGTTGCCCAGCTCTAAATTTAGGGATGCATTTGACATATTTCTTAACTCCGGAGGTACTCCAATTATTTAGTTAAATATTCAGTGTTAAATTTGCCTTAGCTTTGCTAGTTGAATTTGTTAACCCATGTTGAGTTCTATCTAGTCTGTGTATATTTTTGTGCACACATAGAATAAGGCCATGGAGACGTCATGTAACTATTGTTTGGCAATACAGTACCAAAGAATTAGTAATAATTATGGAACTGTGACACCCCTAGGACTGCCTCAGAGGGAAAGGAAGGAAAAGATCCCTTCTTTTTTTATTTATCAAACACTGTTACAAATATAAACTCTTCTTTATTGATATGAGATAGAAACATTGATATGTTGTTCCACTTATTTATGCATTCGCTGGTTGATTCTTGTCTGTGCCCTGACCAGGATCGAACCCATAATTTTGGTGTATAGGGATGGCTGAGCTACCAGGCTAGGGACAAATATAAACTCTTTTAACTAGTGTGTAACTGAACAGCTACTGTTAAGTTACACACTAGTAGACACTTTACCTGTCTATAATAATAAAAGTGCAATATGCTAATTAGACCGGCTGACCTTCTGGATGAAGCCGGGGCAGGCCTGCTTTTGCACAAATCTCGTGCATCGGGCCTCTAAGTGTTCCTATATTTAATCATCACAGTAGCCCTGGGAGGTAGGTACTGTGTTATTATCACCTGTTTTACAAATGAGCAAATTCAAAGCCAGAAAGTCAGATGCTAGTAGATAGTAAGGGGTGGAGTCATATTTCCAATCAAGTATGCTTTCCCTTCACATCAGGATGGTGCTGAGCTCACTTCTAGATCTGGAATAGTCCTCACCTCATTTAGAGTGCCTTTAGGGTTTGAACCTTATTGGAGTGATTATTCTGATTTGCTGATGGAATTCTGTTCAGCCACAGAACTCTCTCTAATGCTTTTGCTGAGAGTTTAGAGCAATGGCCCATCAACCTGCATGGTGAAGATTTCCAAAACAAAATTCATTGTAAGGAATGGGAATTACGGGGGAAAAAATACATTTTTATCTCTCTTTTTGTGAAGCTGGCTTATTGGCTACTATTGTCAATTCTTGTTAAAATAAAAACACCTTCATGTGTTCAGCAAACCGATTAAGCAATAAATATTTTTTAGACCTATCTACATTACCAGGCCACATCCCCTTTTCTGTGACTCCGCCCCCTTCGCCAGTCCCCGAGAAAACTCAGTGTTGCCTGTAGCAGATGAACAGCTATTTCTCCCCCAACCAGTGAGGCTTAATGAAAAACCTAGGAGGTAGTAACTCGCGTGAGGAAAGAGAGAAGAGACAAGTTCTTACAAGGTATGTTTAGCACATAAAGGAGAAAGAATAGAAGGTATGAGATATAAAGGAAAAAAGAAACTAATTTGTGGAATAGAGGTGCAGCCTTTTTTTCTCAGATTTTGTTAGCACTGTCACCTGATTTAGTTGAGAGCCTGCTGCATTAATTTGTGCTCCAGATCTGTACACAAGTTGAGATTTTTATGATTGCATTTAAGTTGCTTCTCTAGGAGCTTCTCACTTGTTTGTGCTAATTAGGATACAGTTGTTAACTTACTAGATGATCTTTATGAAACTGTCATGTATTGATGTTATTTGTGGAGAGGAAACAACTAAATGGATGAGGTAGACTATGGAAAAGATGTAAACTAAAATTTTAAAAGTAAATAACCTGTCTAGATATAAAGTAGCTATTTTTTGAAAAGCAACCTAAAAATTTCCAATAGTGTTTATTGTGTATAAATTATGCTTTAACCAGAAAGAAAATCGGCTGAAGGACACATTTACTAGTTTTAGAGTTCAACTTTTTCTCATTTGGTTGATTGCGTGAGCTGCTTCAGGAACAGAACTATATAGATTTGTAAACTTTTATTACTTCTTGTTTAGCTGACTCAGAATACGTTTTGAGTTTGGTTTGAGGCGAATAAGACTTCTTATCTGAGTTCACCATGTTCACATCTGTGTGCACATGACGGATTTCAGTTCTGCTGTGCTTAACAAGTTATCTGACTTGTCCAACAGGTTCCTGGGTGGAGTTACCCATGAACAGCAGCAATGGTAATGATAATGGCAATGGGAAAAATGGGGGACTGGAGCACGTCCCTTCCTCATCCTCCATCCACAATGGAGACATGGAGAAGATTCTTTTGGATGCACAACATGAATCAGGACAGAGTAGTTCAAGAGGCAGTTCTCACTGTGACAGGTAAGTGAGATCCATGTTTTGGTAGAATTCAGAAAACAGATGGGTTACAAGGTTATTTCCATTAGGAAAAATAAATGGGAAAATATGACAGCATGTGTATTTAAAACCAGACAGCTAATTGACAAGTACTTGAGTACCCATTGTTTTCCCCCATATTAAGTTTCCTTATCAGACTGTATCATATTTAGATGATTATCATTTTAAAAGTCAGTGGCATACCCCTGGCCAATGTGGCTCAGTTGGTTGGGCATCGTCCCATGTACTGAGGGGTTGCCGGTTCGATTCCCGGTCAGGACACTTGATCCTTGGGATTCAGGGGATAGGGAGGGATGCAGGAGGTGGCCGATTGATGTTTCTCTCTCTCTCTCTCTCTCCTCCCCTCCCTTCCCCCCCCCCCCCTTTCTTCTTCTCTCTCTGGAAATCAATAATTTTAAAAAAATATTTTTAAAAAGTCAGTGGCATAAATGTTTACTTATAAAATTAATCTTTCTCCCATTTTCTTTTATCTTTCATGTCCCTGTTTCACAGATCACATTCTGCCTTGAATATAGTTATCTCTGTGTATATCTGTCCTCCCTTCTAGATTGTGAGGCTCCAAAAGGCTAGGGTCGTGTTTCATCTCCTTTGTACTCTCACAGTGATGGTGCTGGCATGTAGTAGACACTCAGTAAATGTTTGCGTCACAGGAACTGCAAGTTGGTTCAAGTTAGAACAGTATTTGTATGGTGGAAGCACCGACCAAGTCTGTAAAAACAGTTCATTTTGAAGGCTGTTCTGTTTTATCTGAGGAAGTTTTTTTTTAGACCCCTTTTTTCTCTAAGTTAGAGAAACTAATTCTACTGATTAAGGACTTTTTATGGTGAAACAGTAAGAATATAGAAGAAAGTATATGTAGAATGAAGCTGAGCTGTTAGTTTATTTTCAGTATAAGCATCTCTGTTTTTCAGAGGAACTAGATATTCAATAATACACTGGTATCATTTAGCAATTCTTAGACCAGTGACAGCCATACTTATAGTACTGTGGGCTACTGGATGATTTTCTGATTAATTCACTGGTATCAGCCATGTAGAAAATGCAAATGCCCAGAAAAAGATTAAAGAGACATTTAAAGTTGTAAACAGTGGTCCCTAACTGGGTTATTCAGTTGGTTAGAGTGTTGTCTTGTACGCTGAGTTTGCGGGTTCAATCCCTAGTCAGGGCACATACAGGAATCACCATTGGCCGGAACCGGTTTGGCTCAGTGGATAGGGTGTCAGCCTGCGGACTGAAAGGTCCCGGGTTCGATTCTGGTCAAGGGCATGTACCTTGGTTGTGAGCACATCCCTAGTAGGGAGTGTGCAGGAGGCAGCTGATAGATGATTCTCTCTCATCAATGTTTCCAACTCTATTCCTCTCACTTCCTCTCTAAAAAATCAATAAAACATATTTTAAAAAAAAGAATCACCAATGAATGCATAAATAGAACAAGTGCAACAACAAATCAATGTTTCTCTCTCTCTCTCTTTTTCCTGGTCTCTCTTCCTCTCTCTCCAAAAAGAAAAATTAAAAAGTATATAAACAGTGATTATTTTTAAGAGATGGAATTACAGATTTTTCTTCTTTTGATTATATTTGTACTTTGTTAAAATTGTGTGTATAGTACATAGTATTATTTTTTTAAAACGCATAAGAGGATTAACTGAGATAAGTCATGTTTTGAAGTTCCTGGGTGTCTTATGATCCACTGATGTTATCAAGGCAGCAGAGGATTGGTTTGCTGTCTCTGTGGCACAGTGTGCACCTCCGCCACCCCATCTCTTCTCTGACTTACTCCTGTGCTTTTAAAGAGCCTGGGATGGCTCTGGTCAAGAAGCAGGAAGAGAGCAGATAGCTCTTTTCTGAGCAGCTTGCCTTTGATTCCAATCATGACAGTATTAGTGTGTCTTTCAGAATGAAGTTTATATTGTACAGGCATACCTCAGAGATATTGCAGATTTTGTTCCAGATCATTGCAATAAAGCTAGTATCTCAATAAAGCCAGTCGTACTAGTAATCCTTGTGCTGGTGGAGGGTCTAGTCTTCAATTTGTAAAATACACAACATTGTAAAATGCAGTAAAGCAAAGTACAATAAAACATAGCACAAAAAAGAAAATAAAGGTATTACATGCATATCATGGCACTCCCTGATGGTTTCTGTAGTTTCCTGTTCATAGGCTTTCAGTATCCATTCAAGTAGGTGACCCTGATCATTGGCACCAGTGTGTTCCTTCATCTGTTGTTCACTGTGCTGTCATTGAACAGAAAGCAAGTCATCTGCTTGCCTCTCTGGTCATGTGCACCGGGCCTCTAATAAATGAAATAACATGACCAGAGAGGCAAGGCCTGGCCGGTGACCAGGACCGATCTGCTGGGTGACTGGTGGGGCGATTAGGAGGCTTACATCAGCGCCTACCTTGGCTGGCCTGGTACTGCCTGCTCACTGGCCCAGCCCCCCACTGCCACTGCCAGTCACCTCCCTCTGTGGGATGACTGGCGGGGCTATCAGGGGGACCCCCACTGGCACTCACCTTGGCTGGCCTGGCGCTGCTCACTTGCCGACCCTGCCCCCTGCCACCACAGCTGGGGGCAGCTCCTGCGTTGAGTGTCTGCCCCCTAGTGGTCAGTATGCATCATAGCAACCAGTCATTTTCCCCATCATTCTGCTGGTCAGTCGATTTGCATATTAGGCTTTTATTATATAGGATGGTTGCAGTTATGCTTGTGATTGAATATGAAGTCGCCTTTGCATGATTGTGTTTAAGTTGGGTTTCTAAACATCTGAAGTGAAGGGTGGCAAATGTTTTTTAACACTTTCCTGTCCCTCAGCTATGTATCTACAGGCTCTGGGTTACTGGCCATCTTTCAGAGGAGGCCTGGAACTCTAGCTCAGTAATACTTTTGGGATATCTGACTAACACCCTTTAACATTTAAAAGAGTCTTCATAATTCATTTCATTTGAATTGTTATGCATCTCTCTATTTGAAGTTAAGTATTTCTTGTAGGTGAAAAAGTTTTAGGATCAATTCTGATCAGGGTCACTTACTTGAATGGATACTGAAAGCCTATGAACAGGGCCATAATAAGCAGGAAACTACAGAAACCATCAGGGAGTGCCATGATATGCATGTAATACCTATATTTTCTTTTTTGTGCTATGTTTTATTGTGCTTTGCTTTACTGCATTTTACAATGTTGTGTATTTTACAAATTGAAGACTAGACCCTCCACCAGCACAAAGATTACTAGAACAAGTGGCTTTAGGATTTAGCATTTCTGGGTATTGGTACCAAAGCTAATTTATATATACTTTCAGTTTAAAAATGATTCCACATAGATATATTTTTGTCACTGTGGTGGCTGTTAGAAGATAACCATTATGTGTTTTGCTTTGTGTTCCACCCTGTTGTAGAAGTTTTCAACCTACATGCTAGATTCACCCAGGGAACTTTTATTTTTTTTTAATTTTAAAAAAAATATTTTTATTGATTTTTACAGAGAGGAAGGGGGAGGGATAGAGAGTTAGAAACATTGATGAGAGAGAAACATCGATCAGCTGCCTCCTGCACACTCCTTCTGTGGATGTGAATCCAGGGAGCTTTTAAAAATACCAGTGCATAGCCCTGGAGGTTCTCATCTTGTTGTCAGGGGTGGGTAGAAACATGAGAATATATTAAAATCTCTCCAGCTAATCTTAACAGGAGCCAGGATTGAAGCTCTAATGCATTCCAAATTGTTAGGAGTAGTAAGCAGTTCGCCAGTGAAATGTTTAGTATTTTTTGATTGAGATGGGTGCCAACGGTAAAGAAGAGCGTGGAAGTAGAGCAGGACTTCTGTCGGACTTGGTCATGCACCTGCCTTCACCTGGTCTTGGCTGTGTAAAGCTGGCCCTTTACTTTAGGGTTTTTGGCTGTGAACCCTCCAGTTACGAGCATAATAACAATAACTGAGAACCACAAGAGCACCTTGCTCTACTCAGTTTCTGTGCCATAGTATGAGGTTTCTAGTTCAAGGCAAACATTTCTAAATACATTAATATGTTTGCTTGATACAGAAGCAGCTTTTTTCTTATCTTCATTTAAGAATCTCCTTTAGGCTGAAATCGGTTTGGCCTGCGGATTGGAGGGTCCTGTGTTCAATTCCGGTCAAGGGCATGTACCTTGGTTGCAGGCACATCACCAGTGGGGGGTGTGCAGGAGGCAGCTGATCGATGATTCTCTCTCATCGATGTTTCTAACTCTCTATCCTTCTCTCTTCCTCTCTGTAAGAAAATCAATTAAAAAAAAAAAGAATCCCCTTTAGGCTTAATCAGCCTAGTATATTTCCGGTGATCTTACTTATTTTTGAGTCAGTCTAACCAGCAACTCTATATATTAACATTGTATACAAGCTCATGACAACTTTAATAGTTAATTTTTATTCATTTGAGCAAGTTAAGCCCAGAGCATTTTAAAAATAAATCTCTATTCAGATTATTACAGTTGTTCCTCTTTTTCCCCCCATAGCTCCCCTCCACCTGGTTCCCATCCCATCCCCTGCTCTTATCCCTCCCTCCCCCCCCCCCCGTCCCCCACTGTCCTCATCCATAGGTGTAAGATTTTTGTCCAGTCTCTTCCCACACCCCCATACCCCTTTCCCCCTGAGAATTGTCAGTCCACTCCCTTTCTGTGCCCCTGATTCTATTATATTCACCAGTATATTCTGTTTGTCAGATTTTTTGTTCATTTGATTTTTAGATTCACTTGTTTATAGAAATATATTTGTTTTCACTTTGTTGTTCATAATTTTTATTTTTACCTTTTTCTTTTTCCTCTTAAAGAATACCCTTCAGCATTTCATGTAATACTGGTTTGTTGATGATGAATTCCTTTAGCTTTTTCTTTATCTGTGGAGCTCTTTATCTGACCTTCAATTCTAAATGATAGCTTTGCTGGGTAGAGTAATCTTGATTGTAGGTTTTTGCTATTCATCACTTTGAATATTTCCTGCCACTCCCTTCTGGCCTGCATAGTTTCTTTTGAGAAATCACCTGACAGTCCTATGGGTATTCCTTTGTAGGTAACTTTTTTTCTCTTGCTGCTTTTAAGATTCTCTCCTTGCCTTTTGCCCTTGCCCTTTTAATTATGATGTGTCTTGGTATGGTCCTCTTTGGATTCCTTTTGTTTGGGGTTCTGTGCGCTTCCTGGACTTGTAAGTCTATTTCTTTCACCAGGTGGGGGAAGTTTTCTGTCATTATTTCTTCAACTAGGTTTTCAATCTCTCTCTTCTGGCACCCCCATAATTTGGAATTTGGTACGCTTGAAGTTATCCCAGAAGCTCCTTACACTACTTCATATTATTGGATTCTTTTTTCTTTTCTGGTTGGGTGTTTCTTGCTTCTTTATATTTCAAATCTTTGTCTTGATGCTTGAGATCCTCTATTCTGCTGTTGGATCTCTGTATATTATTCTTTTATTAAAATAATGTATTTTATTGATTTTTTACAGAGAGGAAAGGAGAGGGATAGAGAGCTAGAAACATCAATGAGAGAGAAACATCGACCAGCTGCCTCCTGCATACCCCCAACCAGGGATGTGCCTGCAACCAATGTACATGCCCTTGACTGGAATCAAACCTGGGACCTTTCAGTCCGCAGACCGAAGCTCTATCCATTGAGCCAAACTGGTTTCAGCTGTATATTATTCTTTATTTCAGTCAGTATATGGTTAATTTCTCCTTGGTCCTTTTTCATATCCTGTAGGTCTCACTTAATTTCTCAGATGTTTCTAGAAGATTCTAGAGTAACCTTATAACTGTAGTTTTCAACTCTATATCAAGTAGTTTGCTTTCCTCCATTTCTTTAATTTGTGACCTGTTTCTTTGTCTCCACATTTTGGCTGCTTCCCTGTGTTGAAAGAATGGCTTTGTGTGCTAGGTGTCCTATACGGCCCAATGGCTCAGCCTCACTAATTACCTGAAGTGGACACTTTTGGTGCATCCCTTTATGGGCTGTGTGCACAGTCTTGTAGTTAAGCCTTGATTACTATTGGTATCACTGGGAGAAATTGACCTCCAGGCCATTTGGCTGTGAGGACCAGTTGTGTCTATAATGGGAAAACTTCTGTGCTGGAGACACCCTTATGGGGCAGGACTTGCTTCAGTGGGCCTTTGGCACTCAGTCTGCCCCCTGAGTGTGTCTCTTATGAATGTGAAGAATTGTAATGTAGATGGTCTCACTCTGACCTCTGGGTACACTGGCTCTTGGATCTCCAAGGAGGTGCAAAGTCAACACTGCTTGAGGCCACCCAACAGAAGCTGCAGAGAGCTCTGCAGATTCCTCTGCTTTGTTTGGGGTTTGGAGGTGCCCAGATGAGGCCCTGCTGTGAAATGATGCAAGCTGCTGTGGAGCCTTGGGCTGCCTTTTGGGAGCTCTGGGGCTCTCTGACCCAGCTGCAGTTTGTTAGGTTTTAGATTACAAAAGGCCAGGCCATTCATAAGCAAAAGCCTCTGCACACAGCTTGGGTGGGCTTGTAAATTGGGTGGGGTGGAGTCTCAGGGAATCACCAGGGTGGAGCAAATAGGAATGGCTGCCCATCAATCAGCCCTGCCATGAAGAGATCCTGGGATATCTGTGTCCCATGGCACTGTGCAGGAACAATGATCACTGCAAGCACCTCTGAGACAAAGCTGCCCTCGTGTACTGACCGGGTGCCAGACAGTCCAGTTTCTCCCCATATGAGTCTGGGTCCCCAGAGTCTCGCCCAGAACTGGAGTTCAGAGCAGCCGGGAGCTCATATCTCCCTCCCAATTGAAAAAGACAGCAGTGTACCCAATTGCCAGCCTGGTTCCACACGCGCCTCCTTACCTCCGCGCCTCCTCTCAGTCTCATTGTGCTTTTCTCTTTCCTTTTAGTTGTATAACATCCACTCAGCCAGCCTTCCTGTGTTTCTGGATGGCATCCGTTATGTCTTTTAGTTGTAGTTTTGATGTGGTTGTATGAGGCAGCAAGTTCAGGTGTTTACCTATGCCACCACCTTGGTTCCCCTAGCTGAGGCTCTCTCAGCTCAGAGCATTTTTCATCCCTATTTGAATTTAGATTTAGGGGCGAGGTATTGTAGTGAAAGACCTGGAGACTTGCTGTGGAATGCACAAGGGATCATGGATAAAGCTAAGAATAGAACTTAATACTTTATATTAATCCATTATATAAGGTATAGTTCATGATCACAAAAAAAAATTTTTTTTTGTCTAAAAATTCATCTGTAAATTTTTGTAGTTCTGAGACTATATTTTGTATTTTTCATTAAAAGGTTATATATTCATATATATATATATATATATATATATATATATACACACATATATATGAACATACATGCTTATCTAATGAATATGCTTACCTAATTCACTGAAATATCTCTAAGCATATATTTCTGAAATAAGTAGAATAGTAGTTTTCTTTTTAAAAATATATATTTTTATTGATTTCAGAGAGGAAGGGAGATGAGGAGAGGGAGAGAGAAACGATGAGAGGGAATTGTTCATCAGCTGCCACTTGCATGAACCCTCCTAAGGATCAAGCCAGCAGCCTGGACATGCGCCCTGACTGAAAATTGAACCATGACCTCCTGGTTCATAGGTCAACACTCAACCACTGAGTCACATCATTGGTTTCTGTGCTTCTTTACATTCCTAAATATTATTAGGGACCCCAAAGCTTTTGTATGTGGGCAATATACTTTGGTATTTACTCTATTAGAAATTAAAACTGAAAAAATAAAAAAAATATGTATTCATTATATTTGAACATAATTAACTTTTTAAATGGAAAATAACTATTTTTCAAAAGCAAAAAAATTAGGACCAGTGGCACTGTTTTACATTTTTGCAAATCTCTTTAATACATGGCTTAATAAAAAACAATTGGATTCTCATCTGCTTTTGCATTCTATCTGTTAGAATATCACACATGAGGCCTTTGGAAAATTTCACTGTACATTCATGAGAGAATGAGAATGAAAATGGCAAATTAATTTAATAGTATTATGAAAGCAGTTTTCACACTTTAAGAACTGCTGCAGCTGAATTATTTAATGATGAACGTTGAGACAAAGAATTCAAATGAGGACTCTGAATTTAAAGATCATTTTGACCTTTATTGGGGAAAAAGTAAAAATAAAATGTGACAGTCTTGGTCTGTACATAATTTCCTTTGCAAAGTTATCATTGCAAAGAAATGTATCACCACTGAAAAATTCCAGAGCATTTGGAAGTAAAAGTGCTCAATTTCATTTTTTCTTTTATGGGGTTATTGTATACTTCTGATTTGCCACTTTTCAAAGCCATACTACTGTAATTTTCAATTTTCTAATTTCCAGTAAAGGCTAATTATTTGACGAAATGGAATGAAAACTTAATGGCTCAATTCTTTTTCTTCTAGTCCTTCCCCACAAGAAGATGGGCAAATTATGTTTGATGTGGAAATGCACACCAGCAGGGACCATAGCTCTCAGGTGCGTATGTATGTGTGTGTGTGTGTGTGTGTGTGTGTGTGATAATTTATTTTTATGATTCACAATAAATAATTAGGGAAAATACAAGCCTCTTCTAAGTATATTGAGCTAAAATACATTAAAGAATAAGAAGACTTGCCCTAGCTGGATTGGTGCAGTGGATAGAGCATTGGCCTCCAGACTGAAGGGTTCTGGATTTGATTCCTATCCAGGACACATGCCCGAGTTGTGGGCTCGATCCCCAGTAGGCAAGAGGCAGCCAATCAGTGATTCTTTCTCATCATTGATGTTTCTATCTTTCCCCTCTCTTCTTCTCTGAAATCTATATATATGTATATATATTAAGAAGACTTTTAAAAAAATAGTTTGGAGCTGTTTTAAGTTACTCAGTTTCTGATTTTAGAATTCACTGAGGATGATAAAGTCCTTTTTGTACTCCTGTACAACTGAAAATTTGGGGACATCACATTAAAAGAATTGGAAAATTCTTGTCTATGATGTATTATTTCAGTATTCCAGGCTAGAATCCTATATAATAAAGATGTAATATGCAAATTGACCATCACTCCAACACACAAGATGGCTACCCCTGTGTGGTCAAAGATGGTTGGCCCCTGTAGAAACAAGATGGCCAGCAGGGGAGGGCAGTTGGGGGCGACCAGGCTGGCAAGGGAGGGCAGTTAGGGGTGACCAGGTCAGCAGGGGAGGGTAGTTGGGGGCAACCAGGCCTGCAGGCAAGGACAGTTAGGGGCTACCAGGCTGGCAGGAGAGGGCAGTTATTTAGGGGCAATCGGGCCAGCATGGGAGCAGTTAGGCATCAATCAGGCTGGCAGGGGAGTGGTTAGGGGTGATCAGGCTGGCAGGCAGAAGCAGTTAGGGGTAATCAGGCAGGCAAGTGGTTGGAAGCCAGCAGTCCTGGATTGTGAGAGGGATTCCAGATTTGAGAGGAAGCAGGCTGGGCTGAGGGACACACCCCTCACCTCCGTGCATGAATTTCATGCATTGGGCCTCTAGTTTGTAAATAGAAAACCAAGACATATCTTATTTAAGGTCACAAAATACTGTGTCTGAAATTAAAGCAATGACTTTTGAGGTGAATTTCAACAGCTAGGAAAATATTGATCTAAATTACATTGGTTTCCTTAAGTTAAAGAAGATAAATGCAGTTCAGTAGGAGCTGACATTGTTGGAAATATAAATAGATATAGTATTGGAAGCTTATAAAGGTTTATATTATAAAATTTATTATCTAATAAAAGGGTGATATGCAAATTAACCATCACTCCATCACAAAGATGGTGGTGTCCATAGCCACAAGATGGCAGCGCCCAGTCCTCCCAGCCCTGCCGGAGTCCCCCAGTCCCAGGGGGTCAGCCTCTGAGAGCAGGCAGTGTGAGCAGCATGGCGGAATGCTTGCTTCGTTGCTGTGGTGATGAGGCAAGTGTTCCGTGCCCAGCTACAGAGAGCCTTTGGGCAGTAGGCGCAGGTGGCCAGGCCCCGCAGAGAGCTACTGGCACACAGATTCATGCGCAGGCTACTAGTCTATAATAATAAAAGTGTAATATGCTAATTAGACCAGACGTCCTTCCAGATGAACTTCTGGACAAAGCTGGAGTATGAGGGAAGCTCAGGTCCTGGTGCCTGCCGGAGGCCAGAAGGAAGCCCAGGTCCTGGGTGCCAGAGGGAAGCCAGCGCTGGCAGCTGGGGGAAGGAAGGCCTGTTCTTGCACGAATTTCGTGCATCGGGCCTCTAGTAAGTAAATAATTGTTAGTGATTTAGAATGTTCATAGCCAACCCTTAACTTTATTGATATGTCAGGTCACCTAAAAGTGTCAGAGTGTAAATTTTTGAGGACAGGAATCATTGTCCTTTTCTCTTGTGATAAGGTGTCTGAAGAATATATGTTAAATGAATGTTTAAATAAATTCTAATGAAAACTTTGCTTTGTGAGGTTCTCCCTGTAGTGTCTTAAGCCTTTGCACTAGAAATATTTGCATGTTGTCTGGGATCCACTTAGCATTCTTTGTTAAAGAAGGCTGCACAATTTCTTCCTTGACTATGCTCTTTGTGCTGTTCTCTGAAACCTAGGAAACCTCTGGAATTGGATACAAATTTCTTTTATGATGAACTCTATTCTGCAAAGAAGCTTATGTAGAAGCAAGGCTCTCACATAGGAAGATGTCTGATTGGACTTGTTGAATTGCTGGCTTTTTTATGTCCTTTGGCCATAGGCAGTAAACTATAACAAAGAAGAGGAAAGTCTGTGAAGTTTTCATGCAGACATGTGCTAAGAAATCCCAAGATAGAGAAATGAAGTTGATTCTTTGCTATAGTCTGTCTTGAGAAAAATGTCCTCAATTCATGATGTCTTTTGTATAGATATGTTGAAAACTAGCCTTTTCCAAATGTGTTTTGAGGAACATTTGCTCAAGGTAGTTCTGAAGTCAAATAAGGGGAAAATAATGCGGAACTGGGCTTTCTCACCCTCCCACACCATTGGTCACAGCAGATGGTAATATATCAAAGGTTCTGACAGTTCCTGCAATAAAGAAATCTGTATTTCCCAATTATTTATTTGACCTTAGATCTCCCTCACCTTCCACACTCTTTCCTTTAATAATCCACCTAATAATCTAATGGAACACTGATAAGTGCTCTCTTTCCTGGTTCATGGAGTAGCTGGTGTACAATTAGGCTTAACTAACAATTGAATTTAAGTGGACGTCTAGAGTTGAAAAAGAAAGACTTTTGGCCTCTGTGTCAGGTTATCATAGCATTGCTAGTGTGATCCCTATTCAGAAACAAGTACCTAAAAGAACTTTGGTTCTCATCAAGAACTTTGGTAAGAGATATTACTAATCAGATCAATCCGTTTAAACAGGGTTCCATGCTTGGAAAAACAGTCTGACTTCTATATTATATCTTGTAGAGGGAGACTTTTAGTGAGGGAAATATCAGTGGCACCATTTATTTTAACTTTCAAAAGGCTATTTAAACTGTTTCTTTTAAATTTTATTAATTTCAGAGAAGAAGGGAGAGGGAGGGAGAGAGAAACATCAATGATGAGAGAGAATCATTGTCTCTTGCATGGCCCCCCTGGGGATCAACAGGCGCATGTGCCCTGACCAGGATTTGAACTGTGACCTCCTGGTTCATAGGTTGATGCTCAACCACTGAGCCATGCCAGCTGGCTAATTTTTTTTTTTTAATTACAGAAATGATCATTTAAAATTAATCACTTTAGGGCTTGTGAGGGTGGATTTTTTTTCATGAATGAGAAGCAAGTTTAGGGTTTAGAAACAGTTAACAAAAGTCTACTATGGTACTTGCTCTTAGTAAAAATGTTTATGTGTCTATATGAGGAATATGACATGTTTAGCCTTTTCTAGAGGAGGAAGGAAAGGTATATTAGGTATATTATTGGTGCTAAAAATTTAAAAATTTTCCCCACATTTGATGTTCTCAGTTCAGTGAAAGAGGTGCTATTATATCCATGAATGAATAGGAAAGGTGAGGCTTTGTCTTAATTAAGCTCCTTATCTAAGATTACAAAGCAAGTAGGTGAGAGAGCCAGATTGAAACCAGGGCTGTCTGAGCCTGTGACCCCTGTTCCTTCTTCTACAATAAGTCAGTGAATGGGATTGATTTCAGAAGAGCGAACAAGGTCTTGAGAATGAACTAAAACATGTCTGGTGACCTACAGTATGAGGAAGCCCAAGGTGTAATGCATTTAGGCAAAAGGTCATTCAAACTATATTTTTAGGATGATAGTCCTTAAGAGTCTCAATTTTGTAGCAGAAAAGGGACAATAGATTGTCTCTTGAAGGCATTTTTGCAGTGTGTTTCTGGAACCAAAGAGGCCTACCTAGTGTTGGGTATCTTTGGGATATGATAGAAACTGAAATTGTCCTCCCTTTCCCCTTTTGTAAACTGGTTTACTTGAACATGGACCCCACCGTATGCAGTTTACTCTCCATGCTTAGAGACCTAAAAACATGAGGTGAGCCAGAGAAGGACAGTGTAAGTGAATAAAAGGGAAGGGCCTTCCACCTGAGGACACAGGCCAAACTGATCATAATCTGCTACCTGAGTAGGTATAGAGAGAGCGTTATTGATTTGGTCGAAAGCATGACTTTTATTTAATTAGAATAAGTGCATTTTTATCATATTCTGGAATTCTCAGAGTTGGAAGACAACTTAAAACCTAAAACTGGAAAATTTAAGATGAATAGAAGGAAGCACAGGACTGGTTCTGAGGAGAGCTAGAGAGCTTATTTATGATCCTGATTTTAATCTCACCTGAGAGAAAAGTATACCTTCTTTTTAAAAAATAGAACAAGCCAAAACCGGTTTGGCTCAGTGGATAGAGTGTCGGTCTGCGGACTGGAAGGATCCAGGTTCAATTCCAGTCAAGGGCATGTACCTTGGTTGCACGCACATCCCGGGTAGGAGGTGTGCAGGAGGCAGCTGATTGATGTTTCTCCCTCATTGATGTTTCTAGCTTTCTATCTCTCTCCCTTTCTCTCTGTAAAAAATCAATAAAATATATATATATTTTAAAAGGAGAACAAAACACTTTATTACGTTTTTATTTTCCTGGAAAGGATGAAATACTACCTCATTCACAAATTTAAGCCTAAAACCTTTGAGCAGTTTTAGAGGCGAGACATGTGAGGTGAAAGTTGGAAAGGTAACAGGAAAGGCATGCAGTGTGTTGAATATAGTCAGACATTGTGTACATGACCTGATCTATAAATAAATTAACAATTTATGGTTTTTTATTTGGGATTTTTTAGATTTACTCTTACAAGCCAACTCATGATTCTGAGTAATCTCAATACCCAGTGGAAAAGCTTAGCCCTACAGGCTACATTGTGTCATCCCGTGGAGTTTGCCAAGTCTAGCGAAACAAAATAAGAATGATACTACAGAGGAGCAAAGCTCCACAGGGGTTTCTGGTTTGATAACGAAAGGGACTATCAGTATCTAGAGAGTATCTGAAGCTACCTTCCCCAGGCAGCTATTCCACAGAGAACCTGTCAAAAAGAATCTCAGAGATATGTCAAGTTTTGCATTGCATAACTGCTGATGGATAAGAATGAAAGCTTTAGTCAAAGGCGACCCCGTTTAAACAAAATAGCAAATCAAAAACAATTCTTAGCTTTGAGATCCTTTGGTTTGAGGTTATAGCATTACATTCCCTAAAAGTGAACAAATAATGCTGTGTCATTTTTAGGAATGTGTCATTCCTGTGGGTTCTGTTGAAAGAAGCTTTTAGAAAATTAATTGCTCTTGGCCAGAAAAATTTAGATTATTATTAAAGAGAAAATAGTTTCCTTTTTCATTTTTTATATGAAAGATGGCAAATTCTGACTCAATATAAAATAATGTATTCTAGAAAACTTTCAGCTTAAGTAGTATTGAATAAACCTGGGGAAATGTTTGGATAGTGATTTGTCTAGAAAAATAAAATCTTCCAGGGAGTGAAACCTAATGCTGAGGAGTGGAGGCTCTAGAAACATTTGCCTGGGTCTGGATTCTGGCCCTGCTGCTGACTGCTTAGGAACCTTAGGCAGTTACTGAATTTATATCTGTTTCCTCACCTATAAAAATGGAATATTAATAGTTTCTATTTTTATAGGTTGTTGCAAGGTAAAAGTTAATGCATGGAAAGTGCTTAGAATCACATCTCTCTCTATATGCTTAATATATACTACTATTTGTTTCTTCATCAAGTCTCAAAGTTACTTATTTTCTTATCACTTAATATTTGTTAACATGTACTTTCTTTATAAAGTAACATGTACTTTTTTATAATTCATGTCCCCTTTTATTTTTAATTATGAAAAGTTTTAAACACATAAAAAAGTAAAGTGGATATTACATTGCACCTTCATATAAGCATCATCCAGATTCAATAATTATTAACATTTTCCACACTTTAGAATGCATATCCTCAAATATGCTTTCTTCAGTTTCACTTTATTTTATTTTATTGAGGCTTGATTGATGTTCCAGGTTCATGTTTTATGCTTAGATATAAAAACAGTGAAATACTCAAATTTTTAAAAAGACATTAAATACTATGGTCTTCTATTATTTTGTCAGCCTTTTTAGAAAAATGGCATGTTTCTGACAAAATGACTGATGTACAGTCTTTTGATTTTCTGACTAGATTTGTATTTTGTTGTTGGAAGAACAGGTCTCTCTTTTTTGTCTTTTTTAAAGTTTGAATTCTTCTTTACAGTCAGAAGAAGAAGTTGTGGAAGGAGAGAGAGAAGTTGATGCTTTGAAGAAAAGTGTAGACTGGGTGTCCGACTGGTCCAGTAGGCCTGAAAACATCCCCCCGAAGTAAGTTCTCACATGTTTTCTCAGTGGACACAATGCTGTAAATGCAGTGGACCTGCTAGTCCCCAAGGTACTTTTAGCAAATGCACTTCTGATCCCTACTTCTGCATTTCTTCCCCCAGGGAGTTCCACTTCAGGCACCCTAAACGTTCTGTTTCTTTAAGCATGAGGAAAAGTGGAGCCATGAAGAAGGGGGGCGTTTTCTCTGCGGAATTTCTTAAGGTGTTCATTCCATCTCTCTTCCTTTCTCATGTTTTGGCTTTGGGGCTAGGGTAAGTACTGGTCAATTCATACAGTTTGGGGTTTTGTTTTTTTTCCCCTGCTCATTTTATCTCATATTTTGTTTCCAGATGAAAGAAATACATGTGAAAGTGGTTTGTATTGTTTTGCTTTTAAAGTTTTAGTGCAAATAGGGTATGAGTTTAGAAGAATTAGTAAGGTTGGTATACTTAGAGGCATTTTTAATAGTAGAGTTTTTTTCTTATTTGAAAAATAGGTGTTCATATTAATTTCCAAAGTGATCATTTAAAAAAATATATTTGTATTGCCGAAACCAGTTTGGCTCAGTGGATAGAGCGTCAGCCTGTGGACTGAAAGGTCCTGGGTTCGATTCCGGTCAAGGGCATGTACCTTGGTTGCGGGCACATCCCTAGTAGGGAATGTGCAAGAGGCAGCTGATTGATGATTCTCTCTCATCGATGTTTCTAACTCTCTATCCCTCTCTCTTCCTCTCTGTAAAAAAATCAATTAGAACATATATATATATATATATATATATATATATATATATATATATACACACACACACACACACACCGTATTTGCCGGCGTATCAGACGACTTTTTGGCCCTGAAAAATATGCCTCCAAGTGGGGGGTAGTCTTATACGGCGAGTATATAACAAACTGTATTTTTTAGTGGAAATGTTAGGGGGTCGTCTTATACGCCCAGTCTCTTATACGTCGGCAAATACGTATTTTTCAGGGCCAAAAAATCGTCTTATACGCCGGCAAATACGGTATATATACACACACACACACACACACACACACACACACACACACACATATATATATATGTGTGTGTGTGTGTGTATATATATATATATATATATATATATATATATATATAGTATTGATTTTAGGGAGGAAGAGAGAAGGAGAAAGATAGAAACATCAATTATAAGAGTGAATCATTGATCAGCTGCCTCCTGCACGCCCCACACTGGGATCGAGCCCACAAACCCGGCATATGCTTTAGACTGGAATTGAACCCGGGGCTTTTCAGTCTGTGGTCTGACGCTCTATCCACTGAGCCAAACTGGCTAGAGCCAAAGTGATCATTTTAAGCGGTCTCATCTATGACTGACTTTTTCTTTTTTGGGTTTTGTTGTTGTTGCTTATAAATTACTCAAGATGATTTAAATCTTCAGTGTGTAAATTTGGGGGCTGATGGGAACTTTTCTCATCTCAGCTGGGACGCTACACCATTTTATTGCATAGTCCTTAAGTGAAACTAGTAAGTTGTTTGGGGATACTGTTGTTGTTTTTTCTCTTTGTAGCATTTTTATTTATTCTTCTAAAATTAATCCTACATTTACCTATAATTCATTAATTTTCCAGGCATGTCTTTTAAATTCTTTTTTTCCCCTTGATTTGAATAATTGAAGAAATAGATTTTTGAAAGATTTTAAGAGTTAAACACTCGCTGTTAATTATTTTCCAAGACATACCTGTTATTCTCTGGAAGCATGTCCTGTGGGTCACTTTCTCTTTATAATAATCAAAAGGCACATCATCCCTGAGCTCCCCTTTAAGGAGCTCAGCATACCAGAGAGATGTCTGTGGTTATGACCATGGAAACGTGCATGGCTTTTCCACACACCCTTTTGTCTTTCTGCATGCATGGTCTGCTTTGGAGGACAATGCTCACATCGGAACAGGAAGGGAGTGTGTGACTCTTGTATGGGATTGGTGTTGGGCAGGGGTTGAGTTGAAATTCCCCACAGTATTGACTGCACAGTAGTTCATTTGCCTTTAAGAGGCTGGTTTTTGTACCTTGTAGTTTCTCTTCCTTTCATGAACCCAGACTCTTTCTCCTGCTGGCCTAGGTGTAACTATTGTCATAGGTGGATGTAGAAAAAAGGATTTTAAGTAGTTGCCTGGTTTTATTAACACTGTGCCGGGGGGAGGGAGGGATTATCCCATATTTCCTTTAACTTCCCTTTTGCTTATGTTATTTAATGGTAAAATACTTGCTCTGCATAGAAAAATAATATTAGGCTCTTAATCCTTAAGAGTTAAGCTGTTAGTAAAAACCCTCTTAAAGCACTGGCAGCTTTATAATTAATATATTACTACCGTATTTGCCAGCGTATAAGACGATTTTTTGGCCCTGAAAAATACGTATTTGCCGGCGTATAAGACGACTGGGCGTATAAGACGACCCCCTAACATTTCCACTAAAAATACAGAGTTTGTTATATACTCGCCGTATAAGACTACCCCCCACTTGGAGGCATATTTTTCAGGGCCAAAAAATCGTCTTATACGCCGGCAAATACGGTATATTGTGTATCTGAAATGTCAATCTACAAAAAAAGTGGGATTTTTGTCTCCACAAAGGAGTAATCGAAAGGGGCTTGGCTCTGCTTTGCTCTGTGATGGGCCTACTCCCTGCAGCTCTCCCTTGTCTGGTCACTGCCCCTGTGCTGGCCAGGCCTGCCTAATGAGTTAAAATGTAATCACACTAAACCAGTTTGGCTGGCTGGTGACTAGTTTTAGTAAGTCAGTGAGCATTTCAGGGAGGGTGCTAGGAAACTGGGCACTTAGACTTTTTGGGCCTTTTGTAAGGACTGAAAGGTTGGTGGTTACCTGAGCTGAGCCGTGGAGGCGCGGGTGCAGAGCTGCTCAGCCGTGAACATGTGCGCTTGTTTCCTTTCAGCATCTACATTGGAAAGCGACTGAGCACATCTTCTGCCAGCACCTACTGAAGGCCAGAGCCCCGGAACACGTGCGCCCTGTGAAGTGGAGTATTGTCACAGTAGTTTATTTGAACTTGAGACCATTGTAAGCATGACCCAACCTACAGTCCTATTTTTACATATCCAAGCTCCAGTAACTCTCAAATCCAGTATTTTATTCAAACTCTGTTGAGGCATTTTACTAACCTCATTCTCTTTGGGCCTGTAAGACTTAGAATTTCCTAACAGAGTTTACTGTTGTTTAGAAATTTGCAAGGGCTTCTTTTCCGCAAATGCCACCAGCAGATAATAATTTTGTCAATAATGCTATTGTCTCCTTTTAGTGCCACCAGGCTTAGACCAGAATCACTCATGGTATAAATTTTACTCTCTCGAGATGACTACCATCTCGCTCATAAAACAAGATAAGATTAGTAAATGACATAAAAGCTTTGTTGTTTTGTTTTTCAAGACAAAGGCAAGCTTCCCTAAGCTTGTGTTTATAGTTATTTAAAAAGAAAACAAGAAAAAAAATAGAAGACACAAGGAAAAAAATCCTGGGCAATAAAAATTTATTTTAAACCAGCTTTGTCTAAGCCTCCTGATGGCACCTTTTAATTTGTAGGAGGCGGTCTATATAAATGATGGGTGTGAAATAGAATAAGAACTAAAATACATCAGCAGATTTTAATACTAGTAGGTTGTAATGCTGTCTTTTCTATGGTGTAGAATCTTTATTTCTGATAAGGAATGTCTCAGGCCTAGAAATATGAAATTGCTTTTGGGATTTGTGTGTTTATTTTGGGTATTTTTGTGTTTATTAGCTGCATGTGAATTTTTCGTGACTTTCTTTAAATTTAAAAAAGGGTTTTGTTTTTTCTAAGAAGAGGCTTTGGAATGAGGTCCAGTTTTCGGTATATTGTTTCAGGAAGCATCACGAACACTCGGAAGCCTTTAAACTCCACAGGTAATTGTTTCCGAGTTATTCCAAGCACTTATGCAGCTTTGAAAACAGACGGGGTTTGTGGGAACATTTGACACATTTCTGAAAAGATGCCATTTGTTTTTTCTGACCTCTCCTTTAATGTTTACTGTATAATCTTCCCACGGTGATTCCTGCGATCCTGCAGGCACTGGTCATTCTCTCTTGTAGCCATCTTTTCAGTTCCATTAAAAACTTCTCACGTTCCAGAACTCTCAACAACTTCCTTCAATGACATACTTTTTGTGTGTGTTTGTTTCTAAAATGTGAAGCTTTAGGACCAAATTGTTAGAAAGTATCAGGATTACCAATTATTTCAAGTAGATTTATTGGGTTTCAAAACACAGCATGACTCTGAAGGATACTATTATATGTTTTATATATAAATAATTACTGTTTATGATACAGACATTACTATTGAATATTTAGAGACCATTGTTAATTTTAAAACTAGCAATTTACTCATTAATAAAGTACATCAGGTTGACTTGAATAAAAACACTTTGACAACCAGGTTTGCCAGTTTGCAGAAACTATCTAACTCTGTCATAGCAAGTTTTTAAAAGTTATGTGTTATAGTGGAAAATAGCATACTGCGTAAGAAAAAATAATTTCTGACTATCTTTTTTTTGAGGAATATAGCTAGCTATCTTTAAGAAAAAGATGATATATACAAAATAGTTTTCTGAATTATTTTTACTTTATGTTTCTTTCTAGCAACGGATGCCAAATAATTTTGGGCATCTTTTTATTATACCTTGTTTCTACTTATTCTTAAACCTGGTAACACTTGATTTGTTTTCTGTAACCTATTTATTTCAAGTGTTCATATTTAAATTTCTTTTGGGAAGAACAAAAATCTGATGATCCACTGATTTTGAAAAGCCTGAATAAAATTGGAAAAGCTGGTAAAGCTAAGAGAACTAAATAATTAAACTGCTATAATATGCAATTTGGTATTATGGGAAGTAAAAGTAAAATTCTTCTTAAAATAAGACCAACTTTTTACAGGCACTGCATTGCTCTCTTTTGAAATTCAGTAACAATTCTACCAGTAGTACGATTGAACTTGGGTATATTAAAAATATTTTTTTCAACATTGAAAATAAATTTAGTTTTGCCCTTTTTCTTAAAAATACCAGTGAAGTTTTGTCCTGTTTATTACATGGTCACAGTAGAACTTCTGTAAGATGGAATCATGCAGTGTTTATTGATAGTACTAGCTTATGGGACAGATATGTATATTCCTCCCCAGATTTGTGTTAAATAGAAACAGATTATGTGATTGGAAAGGAGAATCCAATAATTAACAGTTGACATTTTAAGAGTAATGTTTAAAAAGCTTTATACCTGTTTACAATTTGGAGACAAAAAGGCAGGCCTGGTTTTTCTACTGTGTGATGAAAACTGGCTTAAAATATTTGCAAATATTTTAAGAGTCAAGAGTAAAACTGTACAAACTTGCACATTGAAAAGTGCAACAAGTTACTTTGATTGCAGTACAAATATTTACTGTTCTAAAAATTGAAGACTTAGGCAGATGAATTTTTAAGTGAACCAGTTGTTGAAATTATTGGAATTAACTGAGCCAAAGTGATTCTGCATTCTTCATCTATTTAGTTAGCACTTTGTATCATTATATACAGTTTACAATACATGTATAACTTGTAGCTATAATCCTTTGTGCCATTAAAGCTCTCACAAAACTCTTTGTATATCATTTTCTGTCATGTGTGCTGCCTGGGAGTTTAGAGGGGATGAGAACATTTATACCATTGAGTTCCTCAAGTCTTAGAGTGCCTGACAGTGTCCAAGCAAGCACTGTGGGCGGGAATGGCACTCCTGCCCTTCGAGTGGAGGGGGCACCACACAGTGTCACTGGTTGCAAAAGGGGCATGGAGTGCGATGTGACGGTGGCATTCAGAGCTCTTATTCTGCCAGGGGCATCAGGACCTTATTCATACAGGAGGTGACATATTGGAAGACAAGTAAGTGCCCAGCAGGTGCAGAAGGGAATTAAGAGCGTAGCGTCCCTGTGAAGGGAATTGCAGGAACTGGCATGTGAAAATACATTCCAGAAATAGCATGAAGTTCAGTGTGGCTGGAAAACACTGTGGAGAGGAAACAGTGTAATTTAGTGTTGAAGCAAATTGAAATGTACATGGCCTCTGGGGTTGAACTTAATTGTGTGTAGTCAATGAAATGCCTCCAAGGGCTTTTTTTTTTTGGTGTGTATATATTTTATTAAATTTTTTACAGAGAAGAAGGGACAGGGAGTTAGAAACATCGATGAGACAGCCGCCTCCTATCCCCCTCCTCCCTTTACTGGGGATGTGCCCGAAACCAAGGTACATGGCCCTTGACCAGAATTGAACCTGGGACCCCCCCCTAGTCGGCAGGCTGACTATCCACTGAGCCAAACCAGTTAGGGCCTGAGGGGCTTTCTTAAAGCAGAGAAATGGTTGAAGACTTAAGTTTTAAAAGTTATTCTGTGTAAGAATAAGGGATCTTCATCCCTCAAAAGCACATATGACCCTTTTGCATGCCAGGGACTCGTCTGGCACCCGCCATTGTGGCTCGTGTAGGCTGACCCTGATGCACGTGGGGTCTGTTAGAAAGCTGGCTACAAGTGACAGTCATTAAGAGGGCTGAGAGCCACTGCAGAACTGATGGAAACTGCCGAACAGCAGATACTACATTTTTCAACTCTCCAAGGACCTCACTTGGCAGCCAGCACCAAAGCTGCCTGTCCCAGGAGCTCACCCACCCTGCAGCCGCCGCCGCCACTTCTGCCCGTGCGTCCCAACCTTTTCCTTCTGTGTTGCCAGTTCTTGCATCAGAATCTTCCCACAGTGTGCCGATTGGGGGATCGCTCAAGTCCTCCCTACAAGAGAGGCTGGAAGTGTGTGTGTGTGGGGGGTCTGCCGCCTTCCTGCCCCTTCCACCAGGACTCAAAGTGGTTGATTCTGCCAGCATAGAAAGTTCAAGTGCTGTGTCGCCGGAAGGAAAGACAAATATCTGCGACTGAACAAACATACGAACTTTCCGCCTAGCAGGAAAAAGTAAACAGAGAATTGCACAAATGATTACAATATGTGTTAAGAGTGAAGGAAATTTGGATAGCCTGTCACGTGGGGGTTTAAATTGAGGCAGCACAGGAAGTGGCCTTAGACCCAGCCCTTGAGAGCTCAGAGGCAGGAAGCTGCAAGGGGAAAGGGTGGAGAACATTCTAGGCACAGGGAGCAGCAACTGCTCGGAAAGTGAAAAAGAAAAGCGTGCCAGGAGCTGAAAGTAGATCAGAGTGACGAGACGGACACACATGGGGAGAAACTGGACAGGCAGGCAGCAAACACTGGGCTGGCCTGGGAGGCCAAGCTTACGATTATGGGCTTCATTCCAAGAGTTGGGAAAAGTAACAAGAATTTGAAACAGAGGGCCAATGGGTATAGTTTTGTTTTTTTAATTTATTCATTTCAGAGAGGCAGGGAGAGGAAGCAAGAGATAGAAACATCCATGATAGAGAATCATTGATCAGTTGCCTCTTGTAGGCCCCACACTGGGGATCGAACCTGCAACACGAGCAGGATTCTGACTGTGACCTCCTGGTTCCTAGGTCTATGCTCCACCGCTGAGCCGTGCCAATGGGGCAGGCATCTCCCTTTTAAACTCAGAAAAATACACCTGAGAAGGACAAGAATGAAAGAGGAATGACCTATTAAGTTTATAGTTGTGGAGATGGGGGGAAATGGGGATTTGAGAAATATCCAGGCAGTAAAATCAATAGGGCTAAATAAGTGATGGGGCATGTCACCCAAATGTGAAAAGGGTTACCCCTCAGTGGTTACCGGGTGATGGTTCCATTTCCTGATGGTGGCCTGTCTAGTGGTGCAGAATGAGATTACCAGGTAGAAGTCAGTCAAGGCCACTGGTTAGGTGAGTCTGGAACTCGGAGGAAAGTGCTGGGCTACAGATAACAGATTTTGGTCATAATCAGCAAAACTATGGTGGGTGGAGGAGATGGTGTAGAGGGAGAGAGTGGAGGAGAAGGAAGTAGTCTAGGGAGAACCCTAGAGAAGCACACTGAAAGATGGGACAGAGGAGACGCCGAAAGGGAAGGACAGGAAGAGCCAGAGGGGAGGAGAGCCTCCATGGGGACTCTGCAGCCTCACGGCCAGGTGGTGTTTTAAGGTCCATTTAAATGAGCATTACAGAGCCTTGGCTGCTTTCATCAACAGAAATTATTGATCAGAACCGAGGCCCATTTCGAAGATTGTGGGACAGGGGCCGGAAGGTGCTTTTGGAGTGAGAAGAGGAAAATGGCAGTTCTTATTAGATAATGTGTTCATGAAGGACAAGGGGAGGGGTGGATTTTTTCTTGGAGGTGGAACAGAGTTTGAGCATATTTAAAAACTTAAGGATCTGGTAGAGAAATTGAAGATAAGGAGGGCTTCGAGGTTGCAGTCGTGTTCCGTCCTTGTTTTGACATGCTAATTCTGTCACTTTTCAAGAGGTTTCTGCCGAAACCGGTTTGGCTCAGTGGTAGAGCGTCGGTCTGTGGACTGAAAGGTCCCGGGTTCGATTCCGGTCAAGGGCATGTACATTGGTTGCGGGCACATCCCCAGTAGGGGGTGTGCAAGAGGCAGCTGGTCGATGTTTCTCTCTCATCGACATTTCTAGCTCTCTATCTCTCTCCCTTCCTCTCTGTAAAATATCAATAAAATATATTAAAAAAAAAAAAAGAGGTTTCACCTGTATCCTTGGCCTCCACGCCCCTGATGCTCTGTGAGGCCGATGGATACTGCCCGCCAGGGACAGTTGTTCTGCACACTGATGTGTTAACTTTCAGCACATTTCAATATTTATTTAAACCAATGAATATTACTTGCAGAGTGACTTTTAAAGGCATGTTTGCAACTACATCTAGTAGGTAAACCGATCCTCATAATCCAGGGAGAAGCACTTGGGGTCCATGTAGGTTCTGAAGGGACGGAGGGGTGGAGAAGTGAACAGAGACCACAGAAACTCTCCAGTTGAGAAGGATTTGTAATGTAAGTCTCTTCTTCCCAAACCAGATCTCCAGTGAAATCTGCCTTGTTTGTCTCAAAGACTAAGTGGGTTATTTTGGGGGCACCTAAAGAGATGAATTTTACAACTGGGTCAAAACTGCAATTCACCACCTTTCGGTGTATGAGGTGACGTTCCAGCCAACTGAGCCACACCATCCAGGGCCTGCTGATCTTACTGCCTTTTTCAGAATGTCATATACTGGAGTCATACTGTATATAGCCTTTTTCAAATGAGCTTCTTTCACTTAGTAATATGCATTTAAGTTTCCTCCATGTCCTTTCATGGCTTCATAGCTCTTTTAAATTGCTGAATTATGTTTCATTTTCTAGATGTACCAGTTTATTTTACCTACTGAAAGAATTTGCCAGGTTGTGACAATGAAGAAGAAAGCTGCTATAAAAAAATAATAAAGTTGCTATAAATATCTGTGTGCAAGTTTTTGTGTGGAACTAAGTTTTTTAACTCATTTGGGTAAATACCACGGAGTGAAATTGCTGGATCACATGATAGTGTGTTTAGTTGTAAGAAACTGTCAAACTGCCTTCCAAAGTGGCTGTGCTGTTCTGCATTCCCACCAGCACTGAAGGACAGTTCCTGTTGTTCCACATTCTTGTCAGCATTTGCTGTTGTCAGTGTTAACTGAAATCCAGTACAACTCAGAATTATTGCCCCAGGTCTTTCACGTGCTGTGGTGGGCAGAAGAATAGCCCTTCAAAGATGTCCATGTCCTAATTAGTGGAACCTGTGAATATGTTTGTTACCTGACCTGGCAAAAGAGACTTTGCAGAAGTGATTAAGATAAGGATCTTGAGAAGGAAAGACTGCCTGTATTAGCCAGGTAGACACAATGTAACCACAGGGCCCTTATAAGGAAAAGAGGGCACATTGGAGTCGAAGGGGTTGCAATGATGGAAGCAGAATTCTGAGTGATGTGGGACCATGAGCCTACCAAGACGTGCAGAATGGAGAAGCTGGGAAAAACAAAGATATGGATTCTCCTGTAGAGCCTGCAGAGGAACATGGCCTGCTGACCCATTCTAGACTTTACCCTCCAGAATTGTTAGATAATACATTTCTGTTGTTTTAATCCACTAAGTTTGTGGCAATTTGTTACAACAGCAAGGGAGACTAATACACATGCATTCTCTCATGTACACCTCATGACATTTTTGAAAGGGAACTGTTATGCCGTGGCTGGTTTGGCTCAGTGGATAGAGCGTTGGCCTGTGGACTGAAGGATCCCGGGTTTGATTCAGGCCAAGGGCACATGCTGGGTTGTAGGCTCCATCCCCAGTAGGGGGAGCGCAGGAGGCAGCTAATCAATGATTCTCTCTCATCATTGATGTTGCTATCTCTCCCTCTCTAAAATCAATAAAACCTATATTTTTTTAAAAAATTAAAAAAGAGAGGCATTAATATATTACAGAGGAGAATAATTCATTTAGGTAAGGATTCAGTTGTGTAACAGCAAGTAATGGAGCCTGGATTTGAAATTAAGAGCTGGCTACTCGAAGCCATGGGCATTGGGTCCCTCCTGCACTCAATATTCTGCCTTTAAAGTGAAAGTTAAGTTCAGCTGTGAATGCTTGGCTGCCATGGTAGCAGGCAGGTGACAAGAATTCATCTCTGGTAAGGACATAGTTTTTGGAAGGAAAGAGAGTCCATAAAACAGTGAAACATTCTGCCTTGGGATGTCCAGAGTTTTACCCTTACTACCTTTCTTCAAAAATAAATGAATCATACTCCTGAATGTTAATTTGTTTAACAAATCCCTGTTTCAGTGTCTGGTTGATGGACATTCAGAAGTAGTTGTTTATTACCAAGGGTTCTCCAGAGAAACAGAACCAGTAGTAGATCTATCTATCTATCTATCTATCTATCTATCTATCTATCTATCTAACCTTCCTTGCTACAAGGAATTGACTCATGTGATTCCGGAATGTCCCATGATCCGTCATCTGCAGGCTGGAGACCCAGGAGCGTGGGTGGTGAATGTTCAGTCTGAGGGGAGAAGACCGACGTCCCAGCTTGAATACAGTCCAGCAGAGGGAGTAAATTCTCCCTTTTCCACCTTTTTGTTCTCTCCAGGCCCTGATGGATTGGAAGAGGACCACCCACATGGGGGAGGGCAACCTGCTTTCCTCAGTCTACTCATGTTAATCTCATCCACAGATGCCCTCACAGACACACACCAGAATAGTTTAATCAAATATCCGGGCACCCAATGGCCTGGTCCAGATGACACAGAATTATCCATCTCAAGTCTTGTATGGCTAAGTGAAGAAAGTGTCCAGGTTACAATTACAGTTCAGGGCCTGGACCTGGAAACAGACTGAGCCCAAAGTTGACATGAGCAGGTATTGACTCACTCAGTTTTAGGCCCGGAAATGGCTTTAAAGGCAGGGCGTCCTACTGAGCCTTGAGTTGAAGCTTAAGTGTTTTGCTCAGATATATACAGTGCTTCATGGCGGTGGCCCAAGTGCCCTCAAGTGAATGAGCAGTTATGCATTATGCCAACAGTAAGTTAACCTGTGTTGATCCTCTCCATGTGCCGAACACCTTCTCAGCTCATTCCCTGAATCAATGCCTTTAATAACATGTGAGCCCCTAATTTGATCGATGAGGACAACACTAAGGCAGGTCCACGCAGACATCAAGAGGCAGAGCCAGGAATAAAACATGTGCGTGTTGGCCCAGGGTGTATGCTGTTAACCACATGCTCCGGCCTCTGATTGACGTGCCTGAGAGCAGTGCACGGCCCGAGAGGGCTTGGTGTCAGGCAGGACTTCCACACGTCACCTCAGTGGGGACTCGAGAGACCACTGTGGGCTGGGCGGCTTTGGCTAGAGCTGGCCTCTGTAGCCTTTTCAAATTGGACTCCTAACGGACCAGCCTGATCTCTCAAAGGAAAAGGATCACATTCACTCTTGGAGTTGCATTCAAGGAGCTCCCGTGTGAGACAGGTTAGCCTCCGGCTGGTGCTGTTCAAGAAAATGCTTCCTGCCGAAACCGGTTTGGCTCAGTGGTAGAGCGTCGGTCCGCGGACTGAAAGGTCCCGGGTTCGATTCCGGTCAAGGGCATGTACCTTGGCTGCGGGCACATTCCCAGTGGGGGGTGTGCAGGAGGCAGCTGGTCGATGTTTCTCTCTCGTCAGCGTTTCTAGCTCTCTATCTCTCTCCCTTCCTCTCTGTAAAATATCAATAAAAATATTTAAAAAAAAGAAAAAAAGAAAATGCTTCCTTACCTTGGAAACGCTCACCCCCGATGCTTGGGAAATGAGTCAGGAGAACGGGGGATTAAAACCAGCGAAAGACAGGTTACTCCCCTCCAGGGACAAGCAGGAAGCTGACCTTTCTCTGCTTCCTTCCCCCTCAGACTGACTGTGGAAGCCTTTCTATTTTTGTTTTTCAGAATGAATCTGGGCATCTACTTCCTGTACTCCCATATATGTTTGGCCCCATCCATGGTTCATCAATGGCATTTTCCTTTCACTTGTTAAAGGCACACTGGGATTTTTGTTTGTTTCTCTTTTTTTTGTTTGTTTGTTTCTGGCCAAGGGACTAACTTTAGTGAAAGAAGAAACTGGCTGTCAGATTCGCTAGCTCTGTTGTGGACCCCAGTAGCCAGAGTGGCTGGCTTTATGAAATAGCAGGATGGCCACAGCTCCTGGGCCAGCTGGAAGACAGCTGCTTGAGAGCTTGGATTCCATTTATATTTGCAATCAGCGATTCTGTCAATGTCCTTCTCGTGATGTTCTTTTCTGTTTAAATGAGCCAGTCAGTTTCTGTTTGCAATTAAAAACACAAAGAATACAAAAATACCTCATGTCTTCGATAATATATAATTTTTTTTCTTTTTGTAAATCAGCCTCCTACACAAATAAATTTATGAACTCTGAAGGCTGTCACCTTTTCTAACATTTTCCTATAGTACATGGGACTGTACTTTACACGGTGCAGGATACAGGTTGCAAACTTACAGATTCTGGATTATATCTGAGCTGCATTTATTTTGAGCAATCTGAAGTGTTTTTTAAAAAATTGGCTTAGTTGCCAACGTTTAAAAATCATAAGATTTCATATGCAAATGCCCATTGGCACCGTCTCTTGAAAAACTTGAAGACTTACTTAGCCATTTTAAACCCACGTTCTTACAGCTTCCCTCTTTTTTTAAAAAAAAATCCTCACCTGAGGACATTTTTATTGATTTTTAGAGAAAGAGAAACTTCGATGGGACTGGGAATTGAACCTGCAGCCCTTTGGGATGTGGATATGCTCCTACCAACTAAGCCACACGTCCCAGGGCCCACAGCTTCCTTCTCTAAACGACACAGGCACTCCATTTGACAAAGGCCTCACCCTGCCCACTTACTTCCATTACTTAGCTGCACCCTGAAGGCATGTTTGTCTCCCTTGGTGCTTACCTGAATGATTCTGAATGAATTAATTTGGCAATTAATGCTTGTGTTTTACATTTTCTTTCTTTCAAAAATACATTTTTATTGATTTCAGAGAAGAAGGGAGATGGAAAGACGAAAACATCCATGATGAGAGAGAACCATTGATTGGTTGCCTCTTGTACTCTCTTGTACTACTAGGAATTGAGTCTAATCCGGGCATGTGCCCTGACCTGGAATCAAATTGGGACCTTCTGGTTCATAGGTCGGTGCTCAACCACTGAGCCAAGCTGGCCGGGCATTTTCTTTCTTTTTATTATTTTTAAAAATCTTTATTGTTGGAAGTATTACAAATGTCACACACACACACACACACACACACACACACACACACACACACCTGCCTCCCCTCCCTCTGCCTCCCCCCTCCCAGCCCCACTGACCCCTTCTAGCCCACGCCCACACCCTGCTCCGGGCCTCACTAAGGCTCACTGTTTTATTTTTTAAAATACATTTTTATTGATTTTTCACAGAGAGGAAGGGAGAGAAACAGAGAGCCAGAAACATCGATGAGAGAGACACATCGGATCCACCAGCCGCCTCCTGCACTCCCCCCACTGGGGATGTGCCCGCAAACAATGTACATGCCCTTGACCGGAATCGAACCCGGGACCCCTCGGTCCACAGACAATGCTCTATCCACTGGGCCAAACTGGTTTCGGCAAGGCTCGCTGTTTTAGATCAACTCCCTGGAAGCAGGACCAGAGGCAGATGCTCTTGTGAAAGTGACTTAAGATTGTTCTTCAGGAAGAAGCTGGAAGGGAGAGAGGGGCACAGGACAGAGAGGAGGAAGGGCGGGGGCTGAGCAAGGACGTAGTCTCAAAGTTTCGGAGGTGGTTTTGGAACATAAACCACACAGCAGAGCTGACCCACCCCCAGGCAGGGGTCAGCTTTGTACACCATACCAATCAGTTCATGACTGGGGGCTCCATCAAGAGGCTCCTTCTCCAGAATGAGGGGCCGTGGGCAGCCTCCCACATGTGGCCTGGCAGTGGTTCTGGAGAGAGCGCCTCAGCTGCCACTTCACATGGCTGCAGGTGACATCAGAGTCTGGCATCTCCATTCCTCCCGTGCAACCCTGCGCCGAGCTCGAGGGCCGTTCCCCCTGGCAGGACTCCTCCACCCAACTAAGCAGTGTGGGTAGATGCAGCATCATGAGGGGCTTGGTGAGATGGGAGGTGGAGGCCGTCTTGCTTTTGTCCTGGCCTGTATTCAGCACACTGGTGTGAGAGACCAGAGGAGAGCGGGAGGAGAGCCTGGAGAGCAGCTTGTGTGCAGGTGGGCAGAGTGACAGACCCGGGGCACCATGCCCAAAGAGGGCAGTGAATTAGTGATGAAACCAGGTCTTGTGACTCCAGGCCAGGCTCCTCAGGTGTTTTTTGTTTGTTTGTTTGTTGTTTTTAAAAAATATATTTTACTGATTTCTTTTCAGAGAGGAAGGGAGAGGGATAGAAAGTGAGAAACATCCATGAGAGAGAATCATTGATCAGCTGCCACCTGCACACCCACTACTGGGGATGTGCCCACAACCAAGGTACATGCTCCTGACCGGAGTTGAACCTGGGGCCCTTCCGTCTGCGGCCGACGCTCTACCCACTGAGCCACACCGGTGAGGCCGCCGGTGTTCTTGGTGTTTGCCCCTGGAGCTTATCAGTGCCGGATGGCGGCCATGGAGGAGCCCGTTGGTGAGGCACTGGAGGTTGGAATGAGCCAGGGAGGTGGGGCCTTTGCTGGTCTTGTGCCAGGACTAGCCAGCAGACCCTGAATGATGGGTGAATGGATCCCTCTGACACACGTTTCTGTGAAAGAGAAGGCTAAGGGACTGCCTGGCTAAAGGAATCGGACAGCCCGTTCACCTGCCTCCTTAGCCTTTTATTGTAGCAACAGCTTGAACTAAAATTAACCTCTAGATAAAATCAGCAGGGTATCGTTAAGAAAGCACATGCTGCCCTAACCGGTTTGGTTCAGTGGGTAGAGCGTTAGCCTGCAGACTGAAGAGTCCCAGGTTCGATTCCAGTCAAAGACATGTTCCTTGGTTGCAGGCATATCCCCAGTGGGGGGTGTGCAGGAGGCAGCTGATCGATGTTTCTCTCTTATCCATGTTTCTAACTCTTTTAAAAAATATATATTTTATTGATATTTTACAGAGAGGAAGGGAGAGAGATAGAGAACTAGAAACATCGATGAGAGAGAAACACTGATCTACCGGGGATGTGCCCGCAACCAATGTACATGCCCCTGACCGAATCGGACCCTTTCAGTCCGCAGACCGTCACTCTACCACTGAGCCAAACCGGTTTTGGCTGTTTCTAACTCTTTTTTTTTCTTTTTTCTTTTCTTCTTCTTCTTCTTCTTCTTCTTCTTCTTCTTCTTCTTCTTCTTCTTCTTCTTCTTCTTCTTCTTTCTTCTTCTCCTCCTCCTCCTCCTCACGTCAGACAGGTCATGTGCCAAAGGCGTAACAAGGTTCGTGGGCGGCACATCTCACACAGCCAAGTGAACACCCAATCATCACACTTATGAACTACAAAAGGATCCTGTTTCTAACTCTTAATTCTTCTCTCTTTCTCTCTGTAAACAATCAATAAAATATATATTTTAAAAAACAACACCCAAGGAGCTGAAGTCATCTTGAGGTCCATACCTGGGTCACGACTCCATAAACCCCCCACTGCCGCCACTTTCAGCATTTGACTTGGGAAACTGCCCCACTTCCCTCCGCTTGGCCTCCCTTCCGTGTTGCTTACCCTCGGCAAAGGACTTGAATAAATATTTCTCCAAAGAAGGTATACAAATGGCCAATAAGCACATGGAAAACATGCTCAATAGCACTAATTATTAGGGAATTTCACATCGAAACTACAATGCGATCCCACTTTACACCCAGTACATGGCTGTTATAAAAACAATAGAGAGAAGATAACAGGGGCAGACGAGGATGCAGATAAATTGGAATCCCTGTCCATTGCTGGCAGGAATATAAAATGGTACAGCTGCTGTAGAAAACAGTATGCTGGTTCCTCAAAAACTCATAGCAATATTATTTTAAATAGCCATACAGGCCAGCAGAGTGAGCAAAAACCTCAGGACAGTGAGTCCAGGCCTGGCCCGTGTAGAAGGAGAGACCTTCACGTTTACCCTCGTTCACCTGCGGAGCAAGCTGGGCGGGGGTGGGCCCCCCGCTGTGTGACTGGGCTGCCCTGCGGGGCGCCTCTCTTCCCTGGGTCACCGGTGAACATGGCCCCGGGCCTGGTACTGGGCTCTCCACCCACGATTCCCTCTGCAGGACCGCCCATTGGGTGAGACAAAACATTAACATTCTCACCAACAGGATCATCGACGACAAAATAGTAATAACAACCCTCCCTATGGGCCAGGCTCTGTATTTAGTTCTTTCTGACCGGTGGCTCGGTTACTCCTTCTCTCTGAGGAGGAGCTGTCCTCCCTCCCTCCTGTTCAGCTGAGCACACTGAGGTTCAGAGAGGGGACGAGTAACGGGCCCAGGTTCACACACCTGGTGTGTGCCAGGACTATCAAAGCTGAGCTCCGGGCAGCCTCAGGCTGTGGGGGGCAGCAGGAAAGACAAATATTCCTTTTCTTCCTTCACGCACTCCTCAAACTTAGCTGTTTCATTTGTTCACTTCTCTTTTTATTTCCTAGCAAATTAATCTCCCCCCTCCCTTATCCTCATTAATTTCTCCCTTTGGCTTTTCTCCAGCTTCTTTTCCATAGGTAACTGTTCTCAGTGTTGCTTTCTAACCGATCTATCATGTCAGCCTGGAGTTTCTCTTTGGCCCAAGAGTTAAAGAGAGGGTTCTAAGATTTCCAAGTGGTTAACCTTTTGTTGTGAATTACTGGTTGGTTTGTTTTGATGGTGGGGTAGAAGGTGGGTTGGAAGATGTGTGTGTGTGTGTGTGTGTGTGTATGTGTGTGTGTGTGTGTGTGTGTGTGTGTGTGTGTGTTTAGGAGAAACTTATTTGACTCATGCTGATTGACACCAGCTGTGCAAGGACATTATGTTGAATTCCACAAGAAACACAGAGAGGAGGAAGGCAACCCTTGTAGAGAATCAAGCCTCAATTACTTGTTTCACCTTCTGGTGCTTTTTGTTTTTTATTCGCTTGAGTGTCTCCCCCTGTGCCAGATAATGTACCGAGAGGAACTGAAAGCAGGGATGAGAAGAGGTATTTGCACACCCATGTTCATAGCAACATTATTTAAAACAAGTGGCCTGGTGCACAAAACTCGTGCACGGAGGGGGCGTGCCCCTCAGCCTGGCCTGAGCCCTCTCCACTCTGGGACCCCTCGGGGGATGTCTGATTCCTGCAGTCAGACAGCCTTCTCGCAATCCAGGACCACTGGCTCCTATAACCACTCTGCCTGCCGGCCTGCTCATCTCCAGCTGCCCTCCCCTCCTGGCCTGATCGCCCCTAACCGCCTCTGCCTCGGCCCCGCCACCATGGCTTTGTCCAGAAGGATGTCCAGAAGGTCTCCCGGTCTAATTAGCATGTTACCTTATTATTAGTATAGATAGCCAAAGGGACCCTAACTGGTTTGTCTCAGTGGTTGGAGTGTCAGTCTTCAGGCTGTTGTGGCAAGGGCACATTACTTGGTTGCAGGCTTGTTCCTGTCCCCAGTCGGCACGTGAGAGAGACATCCAATTAATGTGTCTCTCTATCTGTCTCCCCCCCTCAGTGGACCCACTCTGTGGGGTCCAAACCTGTCCCTGCTGCCATGATCCCCAGGCTCAGGTGAAGGAAATTCTAACACATGCCTCAACATGTATACAAGCCTCGAGACCTTTATGCTATATGAAATAAACCAGCTACAAAAAGACAAATACTGTATGACTCCATTTACATGGGGTGCCCAGAATAGTGAAATTCAGAGTCAAAAATTAGGATGGTTGTAGAGGGCCGCCTGAGAAGGCACATGGACATTCTTTAAATTGTCAGCTGAGCCCGGGGCACTGGCAGAGTGCCTTTGTCCAGGTGTCAGCAGGGGCGGGTCTAGATATGTAAATCCAGTAGTGCTAGGGCCTAGTTAAGAATGCAGATAAGCTCCTTTGACCCTAAAAATAAACCTGCTGTGTGGCTTGGGGGGGTCGCTTGCTGCCTCTCCATCAAAGAGGATGGTGCCCACCTAGCGCCCAGTGCCCAGCTTGATGAAGTGCCCACCTTGTCTCTTTCTTTCTCTAATTTCTTAATCCCCAGCTCCTCCACTCAGGAACCTGTTGTTTCTGTGGAGGACATGGAAAACAGAGAAATAGCCCCCGCAGATGGTGGTTGCTAGGGGCCAGTGGTTTGGAGAAATGGGGAATTGCTGTTTAATGGGCATGGCATTTCGGTGTGGGCAGACAAAATGTTCCAGAGATGGATGGTGGTGATGGTTACACAACAATGTGAACACACTCTCTCTCTCTCTCTCTCTCTCTCTCTCTCTCTCTTAATATTTTTATTGATTTCAGAGAGGGAGGGAGAGGGAGAGAGAAACATCAATGGTGAGAGAGAATCATTGATTGGCTGCCTCCTGAAAGCCCCCCCATTGGGGATGGAGCCTGCGACCCAGGCATGTGCCCTTGACCAGAATTGAACCTGGGACCTTTTGTTCGCAGGCCAACGCTCTATCCACTGAACCAAACCGGCTACGGCTGTGAACATGCTTAATGTCACTGAACCATACATTTAAAAATGGTTAAAATGCTAAATTTTATGCTTATGTGTATTTTACTTTAAACCAAGAGGTAAATACAGAGCTCTTAACCCAAGTTACTGGTTTCTTTATACAAGTCTTCTAGGTCATCTTTTGCCTAACTAGTGTGACTGAGAGGGAGTTTAACTTTCCAACATCAACATGAGCCCTGGCACATGCCCGGGTTGCGGGCTCCATCTGGTAGGGGGTGTGCCGATCGATGTTACGCTCTCACACCAATGTTTCTCTCCTCTCTTCCCCTCTTTCCAAAAATCAATAAACTGTTATTAAAAAATAAATAAAATAAATGTGATATTGGCTGTTTTCTGTGTTGTTTTGACAATTCTTACTTTAAATAGGTTGATATCAGACTATTCCAGACTCAACATTTTGTGACTGCTGCACACCCCCCACTTTTAAATAAATACAAAATAAACCTTTGTTCCATTTGGTTTTCACCTGGAGTGTTACTTTGTATGCCATTAGAATTAGATTGATCACTTCTGCTTTACTTTTGGCTTGCATTTCATTTATTTCTTCCTTCAGCAAATAACCGTGTGCTTCTATTGTGTGCCAGGTACCGTTCTAGGTGCTGAGGACGCAGTGGGGAACAAAATAAACCAGCTCTTTACCCGCCTGGGACTTACAGTCTAGTGTGGGAGGGTAAAAGTAAAACAAGATAAAGGTGGAACACACAGCGCCGTGTTTTAGATGCTCCTATTGGAATGGGCCCAGCTAGGAACTCGGGGGCCACCTGGGCCACCTGAATGTGCATCTGTGTTTCGACCTAAGGGGGCAGTCAGGTTGGGAAGCACTTCTTAGACTCCGATGAGAGTGAGGGAGGAAAGCAGGCCGTGAGAGAGTGTGGGGGCCTCACCAGGAAGTGTAACGGGACAACCAAGGGGCCCGGCTGCCTGTCAGCTGCCTGAGCCAATTAAGCAGAGCCAGGCGTGCACCCCACGTGAGCCTTTGCTCCAGTGACGCCGGCGGTCTGGGCGAGCAGCGGGCCATCACCACAAGCTGCTCTGCCTCTCCCCACACGCCTGCTGCTTATATTGATTGGGTAGAAGGACAACGACGAGTGGGAACGCAGGCATTACAGGCATGGGAAAGCAGGCGAGGTGCAATCATTGCAGGTTACGAGCCATCGGTGCCAGGGAGTGTGGTGTGGCAGAGGGCGGGTGCCCCGGGCGGGGGCTGGGACCAGATTACAGGCTACAGGGGCTGGGGTTGTAAAGGATGGGTGCCCCGGGGAACTGGTTCGATAAATCCTTCCATAATGATAGGCAGTTCTTGGGACAGGAGGATGGATTCATCCCCACATTTGCTCCCACGGCCCAGGGATCGACAGCTCGCAGCCAGGTGAGAATGTGCTTTCTCTAACCAGAGCAGAACCGGCACCGTTAACAGAGCATGATTAACATTTCTTATCCTTGTAGCTGGTCCCCATATTCTATTTCTGCCCCTCACAGGAGGAGGCCTTTGAGTGGAGGAGGAGAGCGCTGCCGATTCCTGGAGGAACGAGCTGCAGGCCCCGGCAGGTCCGGGCACTGGGCGAGGGGCCGGAGCCAGCGAGCCTCTCACCCCGCGAAGGAAGGAAGGTGGGGAGGAAGGACCCATCCTCACCAGGGGTTTACTTCAGGCCTCCTTTTGGGGGGGTGCCCTGGCTGCAGGACAGTGAGGCAGCGGGGAGGCACCCAGCCCGTTTTGTGGCGGGTTCTGTGAGGACACGCACATATAAGGCGGTGGCCGGCAAACTGCGGCTCTCGAGCCACATGCGGCTCTCGAGCCACATGCGGCTCTTTGGCCCCTTGAGTGTGGCTCTTCCACAAAATACCACGGCCTGGGTGAGTCTATTTTGAAGAAGAGGCATTAAAAGAATTTTAAGTTTAAAAAATGTGGCTTTCAAAAGAAATTTCAATCGTCGTACTATTGCTATTTGGCTCCGTTGACTAATGAGTTTGCCGACCACTGCTCTAGGGTTTATGCAGCTCCCAAGGCTTCTCTCTCTTTGGCTTTCTTTTCAAAATGCGGATTCCTCCCTCGGAGCAGCCAGACTGCGGCAGAACTTTTGGACTTTGCCCCTCTCGAGGCTCCTTCAACCTCAACACCCCCCCACCCCCAACCGCTGCGGCCAGTCAGCCACCGGAGCTCCTGGGAGCCAGGGCGACCAGCTAGCCCTCGGGTGCTGAGCGGAGGGCCCGGCGCACCCCGCCTGGGCCCGGCCGCCTGCTTCCCCTGCCCACCGCCGTCCTCCGGGGAGCGGGCAGCCGCGGTCCGGGGTCGCTCTCAGGCGGTGAGGGCCTTTGTGGGGCGCCTCGCGTAAGCCCCAACGTGCTGAGCGCACGTGACCTAAGCCAGCGCCCCGTCTGCCGGCTGGACCCGCCCGGCTCGGCCCCTCCCGCCCGGGGCGCCTCTCCGCGCCGCGAGGGCCCGGACGCCCGCGATTCCCGCCGGGGCCGCGGTCCCCCGAGGAGCGGCCGGGGGGACGCCGGGGTGAAGCCGGCACCCCGGGCCGGGAAGGAGGTGGGGCGTGCAGGGAGGGGGCGCGGAAAGGTGGGGGGGAGGGGGAGAGGGGGCTGAGGCTCCGGGAGGAGGGGAGGGGAAGGGTCGGAGAAGAGGAGGGGATTAGGGCGGGGCGGGGCGGAGGAGAGCGGGTGGGCCCGAGGGTGACGGGGTGGGAGGGGAGGAGGAGGGTGGGGGGGTGAAAAGAGAGGAGGGGGGGTGGGGAGTGGGAGTGTGGCAGGGGAGGAGGGCGGAGTCGGGAGGCGATGGGCGGCGGGGCGGGCGCCCTCCTGCCCGGGGGCAGAGGCCGGGCCTGGTGGACCGCGCTGGGTCTTCCCGGGAGCGGACGGGGTGCCCGCGCTGGCAGGAGGTTTCTGGGCGCTCCGGTCCGGTTCGGGGTTCGGTCCCTCCCGGCCGCTCTCCCAGCCCCCGCCCTCCGGCCCGGGGCTGCGGGCCCCGAGGGTCCTGTGGTATTTGGGGCGGAGGGCGCCTCGGCGACCCCAGTGGCCCTCTGTGCTCTGTGCTCTGTGCTCTGCGGGGCGCAGGGCGGGGCGCGGCACCGGGTCCCAGGCCCCCCGGCGGCCGGGAGGGAGGCCGCTGTCGGGGGCGCTATGGGTCGGTCCGCGGGGTGTGCCAGCTTCCGGACGGAGGAGGCGTGGCCTGGACCGATGGGAGCCATCTGCCCGGTGGAGGCGTGGGTTCTCTGGGCGGAGGGAATGGCGTGACTGAGGCCGGAGGTGGGGGTTTGCTGGGGTCCGGGCCCGGAGGAGGGGAGGGGCGCTGGGAAGGTCCTGGGCCGGCTGGAGCCCTGCGTGGGCCCTGTGCGAGGGATGCTGCGGCTCTGGCCAAAGCGTGTAGCCTCCGTGTCCCCACCTGCAGGCGGGACAGTGCCTCGCTGTGGTGACATTTATACTACTACTACTAGAGGCCCAGGGGCTGGGTTCCCCTCAGGCCAGCCTGCACCCTGTCCAATCTGGGACCCCTTGGGGGATGTCTGATTGCCTGTGTAAACTGGTAGTCGGACATCCCTCTCCCAATCTGGGACCGCTGGCCCCTAACCACTCACCTGCCTGCTGGCCTGATCGCCCTAACCCCTCTGCCTGCCTGCCTGATGCCCCTAGCTGCCTCTGCCTCAGCCCCCGCCACCGTGGCTTTGTCTGGAAGGAGGACCGGACCACCAGAGGATGTCCGGTCTACCAGGTCTAATTGGCACATTACCCTTTTATTAGTGTAGATATGAAACCTGTCGTGCCCCTCCCAGCACAAGTGCCTCACTCCTTTGCCCTCCGGGAAGGAGGAAATGTAGCTGTGAGGCTCCCCTGGACACTGTACAAACACCGCTGAGAGCCAATTAGAGTCCAACCGAATATGTATCCAAGGGTCACACTGAACAGGCGCCTGGCCTCGCTGGCCATCTGTGTCAGGCATGCACACCCATGAGAGATTGGGTCTGCGTTAGATTTATGGCCTTACATGTTTGTTCTTGGTTGGGGATTTTTACCTATCAGCAGAGGGAATGCGCTGACATTGATGGATGGACCTGCACAGATTCACACATTTGGCGGTGTCTCATCTCGTCATCCTATAGAATAAAGAGCTAACATGCTAATTAGGCTGAACAGAACGACTGTCCAGAGGACCTTCTGAACGAAGTGGGCTGCGAGGGCCGAGCCCCTCGCACAAATTTCACGCACCAGGCCTCTAGTAGGTATAGAACCATCCGTGTGATGTTGGGATATGAACTTACTAATGGTGGCAACATTAACAGGACCTGAGAGGCAGAACCTCAGCAGAGCCTTAGGCAAAGGTTCAGGCACCAGCTAGATCTCATGTCAATGAGACAGCGAGAGCAGAGCCGGGTGCCTGAGGTCACAGCTGTGGGCTGGACCTGTGGGATTTGGATTTCCCTGAGTCACTGGAGTGTTTTGAATGCCCTGGTAGGTCAGGCCCATGACTCAGTTTCTACACCTGGAAGTGGGAAGTAAGGATACTGACTGTTTAGCTTCCCTCAGGGCAGGCGCAGTCCTAAATGGTTCCTCCCACCTTAAGGCGGTTGGTGGGCGGAACCATCCTGTTTGTGGGGTGGAATGGAGCAACCTCCTGATGAGGTCAGCGCCCTGGCATGGCTGACGCCACACCGAGGTGCCTGGCAGGGAGGAGGCACCCCCCCCAAAGGGCGGGAGGAGGAAACCTGGAAGGTGTGGATGGGCAGAGACCTCATGACAGGTTCCCCAGGGCGGAGCCCGGCTCTGGGAATGCCCGGGATGCTTCCAGGGCGGGTGACGCTTCTCTTTGTGCCAAGTGTGGGCGGTGGTATAGGAAGCAGCTTGATGGATGGACCAGTCAGGGCTGAGCCACAGCATGGGGCCATAAATGCACACAGTGCCACAGTCAGCCACGTCCCGGAACCCGGCCCAGCTCTGCTTCCTCCTCCTTGTAGGTCTGCTTTGACGTCAGGCTCCTTCTTGGACTTACCGTCTTTCCTCAGAGCTTCCATCTGGGGATGCCCCGCGGGCTTTGCTAGTGTCCACTCATCCTGAATGTCACTCAAACGTTCCACTGCACCTCGGAGTGAGTAAGAAGGCCGAGACCTCTTGCCCTCTGGCCAGGCGGTGTCTTCCTTCTCTCAGCATCACCACTGCCCCTCTCCTCAGCAAGTTTATTTAAACCTTCATGCCCACTCACAGGGTATCCCCATTCACACACCTAAATGTCCTCTTCCCAGTCTGTCCTTCCCGCCCTCCAGGTCTTGTTCAGGCCCCGTGTCCATCTGCAGTCCTTCCCTGACAGCGGCAGCCTCGTTCTGTGACTCACGTCGGTCCCTTTCAGGCTCATGTGATTGAGTTGCCTGCCATTGTTTTATGTTTGTGAGTTTGGCTCAGGGGATAGAGCATAGGCCTGCAGGCTGAAGAATCCAGGGTTCGATTCAGGTGAAGAGCACATGCCCAGGTTGCAGCCTCAATCCCCCATGAGGGGCATGCAAGAGGCAGCCGATCAATGATTCTCATCATTGATGTTTCTCTCTCTCTCTCTTCCTTCCTCTCTGAAATTAATAAAAATATATGAAGAAAAAGAAAGAAAGAAAGGAAGGAAGAAAGAAAGGAAGGAAATCATCCACGCCCGACGCAGAGACCACAGGGTGGCACCCAATAGTTGCTAATTTTTCCTCTGCAGTCACCTCAGTCCACACCACCCTGGGTGGGCAGCCTCCCTCTCATTTCATCCTTTTTCCTCTTGTCCCCAGGGACCCTCCATCTCTTCACTGGTTCCAGCCAGAACCTTGATCCTCTGGCTCAGCCTGTCCATCAGTTCCATCTGGTGTTATGGCCATGGCGGTGATCTGATGAGCTGGGGTACATGCGGGATGGAGACAGTGTCACATAAAGGAAAATGGGCCCGCTAGGGCTCTTTCACAGCGACATTTCTAAAAGACATGAGGTAGTTTGCTCCAACATTCATGGCTTTCTGCAGTGTGACTTTTTTTTTTTGTTTTTGTTTTTGTTTTGTTACAGAGAGGAAGGAAGAAGGAGAGTTAGAAACATCCATGAGAGAGAAACATCAATCAGCTGCTTCCTGCACACCCCCTCCTGGGGATGTACCTGCAACCAAGAAAGTGCACATAGCCAACATGGGGGACACACTTGGAGCATCCAGTTCGATGACTGGTGAGGCTGCACCATTGAACCCTAAATAATACCTAAGGCGACTCTACCGAGACCTGGAGACCTAGCAGCGCTACCTTCTATATAGAAACAAACACAGAAAGGCAGCCAAATGGGTAGACAAAAAAACATGTCCAAAATGAAAGAACAAAATATAACTCCAAAAAAAAAAAAACTAAACAAAATGGAGACCAGCAATGTACCAGATGCAGAGTTCAAAACATTGGTTATAGGGATGTTCAGTGAACTTAAGGGAAAAGTAGAGAAACTTAATGAGAACCTTAGCAAAGGGAAAGGAAACATAAAAATGGAGATAGGAAATTTTTAAAAAATAGTCAGAAATGAACAATACACTAACTGAAATGAACACATTATAGGGAATCAACAGTAGAGTAGATGAAGCAGGAATCGAGTCAACAATTATGAAGATAAGGAAGTAAAACACACCCAATGACAACAGCAAAAAGAATCCAAAAATATGAGGATAGTGTAAGGAGCCTCTGGAACAACTTCCAGTGTACCAGGCAGAGAAAAGAGAGAGCAGGAAATTGAAAACCTATCTGAAAAAATAATGATGAAAAACTTCCCTAACGTGGTGAAGGAAATAGAGATAAAAATTAAGGAAGTATAGAGAATCCCAAACAAGATGAACCTACAGAAGCCATGCCAAGACACATAACTAAAATTCCATGTGTTAAAGACAACGAGAGTCTTAAAACCAGAGCTCCCATCAGACTGTCAGCTGATTTCTCCACAGAAACTTTGCAGGCCAGAAGGGATTAGTATGAAATATTCAGAGTAATGAAAAGCAAGGACCTATAATTGAGATTATCCAGCAAAGCTATTATTTAGAATCAAAGGACAGATAAAGAGCTTTTCAGATAAGAAAAAGCTAAAGGAATTCATCACCCCCAAATCAGTATTGCAAGAAATGTTAAAGGGTCTTCTTAAAGATCAAGGAGAGAAAAATATGAATAATAAAATGATAATAAATACATATCAACAATTACTTTATTTTGTTATTTTTTACTGAATTTATAGGTGCAACATTGGTTAATAAAATTATAGAGGTCTCGGGTGCAATTCTATAATACAGCATCTGTATATTGTGTATTCACATCCCAAGTAAAGTCTTCCATCACCATATATCCCTCCTCTGCTCTCTGCTACCTCTCTCCACCCCCTTTTCCTTTGGTAATCACTGTTGTCTGTGTCTGTGAGGTTTTATTTTTTGGGTGTGCTTTTTTTCTTTCTTAATCCCTTCACCTTTATTATCCAGCCCTGCAACCTCCCTCCCATGACAGCTGTCAGTCTGTTCTCTATCGATGAGACTGTTTCTATTTTATTTATTATTTTATTTTGTTCATTACATTCTGCAGATGGGGGAAGTCATATGGTACTTGTCTTTCTCTGACTGGCTTATTTTGCTCAGAATAATAACCTCCAGGAATATTCACGCTATCACAAAGGGTAAGAAATCTTTCTTTTTAAAGAGCTGCATAGTATTCCATTGTGTAAAATGTACTACAGCATTTTTTATCCACTCACCCATTGATGGAAACTTGGGTCAGCAATTACTTAAATTTTTTAAAGCCCTGGCTGGTTTGGCTCAGTGGATAGAGGGTTGGCCTATAGGCTGAAGAGTCCCAGGTTCGATTCCAGTCAGGGGCATGTACCTTGGCTGTGGGCACATCCCCAGTGGGGGGTGTGCAAGAGGCAGCTGATCGATGTTTCTCTCTCATCAATGTTTCTAACTCTATCCCTCTCCCTCTCTGTAAAAAATCAATAGGATATATTTTAAAAAATTTAAATATATTTTTATTGGTTTCAGAGTGGAAGGGAGAGAGAGATAGAAACATCAATGATAAGAGAGAATCATTGATTGGGCCGCTTCCTGTATGCCTTTTATTGGGGTTCAAGCCCGCAACCCACGCATGTGCCCTTGACTGGAATTGAACCCAGGACCCTTCAATTCGCAGGCCAATGCTCTATCCACTGAGCCAAACCAGCCAGGGCTGCAATTACTTTAAATGCAAGTGAGTTACATGCTCCAATCAAAAGCAGATGATGGCTAAATGGATAATTAAATAAGACCATTACCTATGATATCTACAAGGGACTCAGACTGAGAGACACACACAAACCCGAAATATATTTCATTTGAAACTGGGGTGACAATACTTATATCAGACAAAATAGACTTTAAGGCAAAAGTGATACAAAGAGACAAAAAAAAAAAAAACCCCAACCAATTTCACTTATAGGTATCCATTCAAAGAAACTCAAAACACTAAATTGAAAAGATATATATATATCATATGTTCATTGAAGCAGCTATATTAATAAAAGGACAATATGCTGATTAGACTGGGTGACCAGGCATTTGACTTCCTCTGGACAGTTAGGGGGAGACCGGCCAGCAGCAGGGGTGGGAGGGAGTCAGGAGGCAACCAGGTTAGCAGGGGAGCAGTTGGGGGGGGGGGTGACCAGACAGGCCAGCAGGGGGGCACTTGTGGGAGGCTAGGCCGGCCTGCGGGGGTGGGGGGGTAGTCAGGTCGGCTGGCAGGGGGCCAGTTAGGGGGTGACCAGGTAGGCAGGCAGGTGAGCAGTTAGGAGCCAGCAGTCCCAAATTGCAAGAGGGATGTCCCTGATTGGAGAGGGTGCAGGCTTGGCTGAGGGGACCGCCCCCATGAACAAAATTTTGTGCACTGGGCCTCTAGTTATTTATAATAGCCAAGATATGGAAGTAACATAAGTGTCCATCAATAGATGCGTGAGTAAATAAGAAGTGGTGCATATATACAACAGAATGTGATTCAGCCATAAAATCTTGCCCTCTGCAACAACTTGGATGGACCTAGAGAGTGTTGTGCTGAGTGAAATAAGTCAGACAGAGAAAGACAAATGCCAGATGACTTCACTTTCATGTGGAATCTAAAAAAAAAAGTAAACAACTAAGAAGAACAGGAGCAGGTTCATAGATACAGAGAACATTTTGATGGTTGCCAGGAGAGGGAAAGGGGATATCATGGAAAAAGTGAAGGGATTTAGAAGTACAAATGGGCAGTTATAGACTAGTCACGGGGATGTAAAATACAATAGGGACTATAGTCAATCACACTGTAGTACCTATATATGGTATCAGATGGTTACCAGATTTATCAGGCTGATCAGTTCGTAAGTTATATAAATGTCTAACCACAGGATTGAATACCCGAAACTAATATAATATTGTACATCAACTGTAATTTAAGAATATAAATATTAAACAATCAAACAAACAAAAACAAACCTCATCATCTCCCATCCTAATACCTGAGAATGAGAAAGTTAAACTGTTAGGAGCAGCTGTGTGATTCCTTCTGAGTGCAGGCAGCCCCTCAGCATCTGTGCTTGCCGGGACCCTCGGGACCCTTGGCCCCCTCGGCCCTTCTCCGCCCCTGCAGCCACTAAGCCCTGGCCCGCTGGCCCTCTCCCTCATGTGGGAAGAGGCCAAATCTCTCCAGCAGACATTACAGACTCAGCTCAGCTATGTCTGGAGTCAGGGAAGTCCAGGAAGCTGTAACACTGCACGCGCAGTGCCAGGAACTTTGCTCAGGAACAAAGGACACAATCCCCAGTTTCAGGGACTGAGGTGGAGGCGAACTTCAGGGGGTTCACAGGTGAATATGTTTATTTGTATGGCGACCTGTACTATTGGAAACAATGAGCTCATACCAAGACCTCAGGCTAACCTAGCACCTGAGGACTCAGCCTGGTTTCCCCCCTTACTTATAGCTCTTTTCTCCAACAGGGAGAGAAGGGAGTGGCTCACATCATCTGTAATGTGACTGACTGCTCACCGACAACCCTCTCTCTATGTAACCCATCTCCACTGCCACCGGTACCCTCCCTCAGACAGAGGCTGTCCCACCAGGCTGGGCCCTAGCACCCCACTCACGCACACACTGCCTCCCTCACCTTTCTTGGGCTCTGATGCCCCACGCTGGTTTTTATCGCCCCACACCAGAGCCCCTCCAAAGCACTGTGGGTGCGTCTCACCGTGCCCAGTGTCTGGACACCTCACACGGAGTCACCCCTGAACCAAGGGCCTTCCCCCTTCACGAAAACATCCTCTTCACCTGTTTGGGGTGAAGTGGGGGCTCAGCACTTGGTCTAGACCCCTCCTCACAGCCCCCCTCATCTGGATACCGAGCCTTCACCCCATGGCTTTAGGACCCAGTTATTCAGTAAGGGAAGGGGGAGAGGAAGAGCCACATGTGAGTCTTAAGTCTCAGGCTCCTCAGCGGTAAAACGTGCGCTAGTACAGTGGCCGGGAGCTACACGAGATAACGCGTGCCGGGTGCTTCCAGCACAGGGGTGCCCCGGCGAACACTCCGGGCCAGCTGCCATCATTATTCTACATTAACACCCCATTTTATCGCATCACTTGGCAGGAAGGCAGGAAGACGGATGAGAGGACAGGTTATCCGGATGGGAAGGACTGATGCCTCTTTCCTAAGAGAATAAAGACACTAGCACAGTCATTCCCTGGTATCCGAGGGAGATTGGTTCTAGGAACAATCAAATCCCTTATATGAAACTGGGTGGTATTTGTGTGTACCCTCCACACATCCTCCCGCATACTTTAAATCATCCCTACATGACTTATCATGGGTAACACAAAGTCCGAGCTATGTAAATTGCTGTTCTACTGTACTGTTTAGGGAACAGGCAAGAAAGAGAAGTCAGTACAGACATAACTATCATAGGCCCATCAGCAACCATGTGACATTTTGGGGGATAGTTTCCAACCGGGGTTGGTTGAATCCTCAGATGTGGACCCTGTGGCTAGGGAGGGCCGAGTGGATATCTGTAAGTAAGACGAAACCACTGTGGGGAAACATTCTAATATGTTAAAAGTGGCCATGGTTTTTGGTGGTACTAAATCACTTAAATGTTTGTGTATGTTTTCCAAAGTGTATTCAATCAATATTACTCAGACTCAGGAAACACTTATTTTAAAAGGATGCTGGTTAACCTCAACATCGCTGACGACTGCTCGCAGCCTGAGCAGCTGCTGGTGCCTTCCTTCTGGCCCTGGAGTCAAGTGCCTGGGCTCCACCCCGGCTTCCCCTCTTCCAGCTGGGCCACCACGGGCAAGTTCATTCATTTCTCCGTGCCTTTGGGTTTTGTTTGATAAAGTGAGGGGGTTTACGGGGCCTAAGTCAGGCTTACTCAACAGTTAAATGAGACGTTGTGTATCAGCACCTGCCCGGAGTAAGCACAGGGAAATGTTGGCCATGAGTGGTATTTTTGTCTCCCGGGAAGGAATGTGCTTAGTGGTTCCCCAGCAAAGAATTCCTTCTTCCCTGTCTGGCCTCGGCTCTGCCTCCCTCACGTTGGTCTCCCGTGACTCACCCCGAGACGTCAGGCAGCTGGGCCTCCTGTGGGGCAACCATCGGAGGCAAAGGGGACAAGCCAAGGCCGGGGAAGTGTTTTCCTCCCTACTTGGATGGGCTCCAAAGAGGTTAGTTTCCTAACTGACTCAGCTGCCTGGTGTTGAGACACCACGACTGGCACCCACGGGACAAACAGCACAGCTCTGTCTGAGCTGGTGTCCAATTTGGGGTTCACTCTTTCATTTATTCACTCATCCATTCATTTGGCTGGGAATGTCACATATATTTATTAAACCCTTGCTATGTGCCAGCCACTGACGTAGGCAATGGGATTCAGCCATTAAATGGAATTAATGGAAGGTATATTAGGAATTAAAATTTTTAATTAATAAAGGGCTCAAACAAGATATTTGTACACACATATTTGTAGCAAGCATTATTTATAGCAGCCAAAAGGTGGAATCAACAGAAGTGTCCGTTGATGAGTGAATGGATAAACACAATGTGTACAGACACACAGTGGATATTACTCAGCCTTTAAAAGGCAGGAGAGCCCTAACTGGTTTGGCTCAGTGGATAGAGCATCCGACTTCGGACTGAAGGGTCCCAGGTTCAATTCCAGTCAAGGGCATGTACCTTGGTTGCAGGCAGCTGATTGAAGTTTTTCTCTCATTGATGTTTCTAACTCTCAATCTTTCTCCCTTCCTCTCTGTAAAAAAATCAATAAAATATCTAATAAAAGAGTAATATGCAAATTGACTATACCTCTGCTATACTCACCAGCCACGCCTACCAGCCACACCCACCAGCCAATCAGAGCGAGTTTGCAAATTAACCCCAACCAAGATGGCTGCTGCCACAGAGACCAGGAGGGAGGCTTGAGTTTCCCAGGCAATGGAAGAAGCCAAACTTTCCACCTGCCTTAGCTGGCCTAGGCCTCCACTCAAGGCTACAAAGTTTTAATTATAGAAGGTAAACAAATCCAAATAGAAATGGCGGCAGCAAGCAGAAGGCTTGGCTCTGCTCCAGGCTACAAAGTTTCAATTGTAGAAGGTAAATAAATTTCAGATACCAGGGCCTCCACTTGGGTCACCAAGGGGTAAGGCTGGCCTGCAAACCACCACAGGCCCCTCACCCAGGCCACCCTATGCCCCAAGGGAACCCCCACCCTGATCCGGGACATCCTTCAGGGCAAACCAGCTGGCCCCCACCCAAGCACCAGGCCTCTATCCTATCTAATCAAAGAGTAATATGCAGATTGACCATCACTCCAACACACAAGATGGCTGCCCCCATGTGGTCAAAGATCCTGCCCCCATGTGGACACAAGATGGCCACCATCAGATAGCCAGCAGGGGAGGGCAGTTGGGAGGGACCAGGCCTGCAAGGGAGAGCAGTTGGGGGTGATCAACACTGCAGGGGAGGGTGACCAGGCTGGCAGAGGAAGAAAGTTGGGGACAAAGAGGCTGACAGGGGGCAGTTAGACATCAATCAGGCTGGCATGGGAGTGGTTAGGGGGTGATCAGGCTGGCAGGCAGAAGCGGTTAGGGGCAATCAGGAAGGCAGGCAGGCAAGCAGTTGGGGGCCAGCAGTCTTAGATTGTGAGAGGGATGTCAGACATCCCTTGAGGGGTCCCAGATTGGAGAGGGTGCAGGCTGGGCCGAGGGACACAAATTTTGAGCACCGGGCCTCTAATATATATACTATATATATATATATATATATATATATATATATATATATATAATGTATGTATATATCTACACACACTTAGAAAGAGCAGGAGATTCTGAAACATATTACAACATGGAAGAACCCTGAGGACATTGTGCTAAGTGACAAAAAGATGGACAGTATATGATTTTATATATATGAGGCACCTAGACAGACAGGAAGTGGAATATGGATTGCCAGGGGCTGAGGGAAGAGTTGTTGGAAGTGATAATAATGGGTACAGAGTTTCAGTTTGGTATGATCAAAAATTCTGGAAATGAAAGTGGGGATGGATGCACAAAATTATGAATGTACTTCATGCCACTGTACTACACCCTTAAAATGGTGGCTAAAATGTTAAATTTTATTAAGTATATTTTACCACTACATATGTTATAAAAATTGTGGAGGGAGTGAATTTCCACACTGCCAGTAGGAAAGCCAGTAAATCTCTTTTCCAGCCTTGTTCTTAGTGTCATGATCCTACCTAATAAAAACCTAATATGCTAAGTGTCCAGTCATCCAGTGACCCGTTGACTGTTCAAACAATCAAAGCATAATATGCTAATGACATGCTAAGACCACTCAACTGCTTGCTATGATGTGTATTGACCACCAGGGGGCAGACAGTTGACAGGTCAACCAGTCGCTATGATGTGCACTGAACACCAGGGGCAGATGCTTCAACCCGTAGTTTAGCTTGCTGCTGGGGCGTGACCCATTAGGACTGAGTGAGATTGGCCAGACACACCCTGGAGCCCTCCCTCAGTCCCTCCTCAGCTGGCCCCAATCAGGACTGGGTGAGTCAGGACCAGACAAGCCGTGGAGCCCTCCTGTGGTCCCTTCCAGAGTCCCATCATGCACACATGCACAAGTAGGGCCCTTCGGACTGGCCTGCACTCTCACAATCTGGGACCCCTCTGGGGTTGTCAGAGAGCTGGTTTTGGCCGGATCCTGCAGGCCACTCCCCTCAGGAGGGTGCCAGACACGGCTCACAGCAAGCACTGCTATAGCAGCAGGAGCCTTTCCCGATAGATCGGGACTGATTGGGCATGAGCCCGCAGCAGGTGCAGTGGGGCCAGGATGAGCAAGAGCAGCAGGTAGGAGCTACAGCTGGCGTTGGACTGTGGGTTTTGGCCTGATCCCTGCAGGCCGCCCTGAGGGACCTCACCTGTGCATGAATTTATGCACTGGGCCTCTAGTATCTAATAAGAGAGGTTGACTAGATGCTTCTGGGTCTGTAGTCTAATGTTGCCATGGTAACCACAATTAGCAAATGCCTGGTAGGCAGGATTTCACAATCAGATCGACAGGGTTCACCCTCCTGGTCTCCTTTCCCTTTGCTCCATTCTCTAAGCTGCCACACGGAGGGCTAAAAATCAGTCTCAAATCTTGTGCCTCCCTCTGCATCTCACACTGTCACCCGGCCAGCCGGAAGCTCAGCTTTCCCAACGTGCCATGCTCCAGTTTGCTTCCCGCCAGGCTCACGCGCTCTTCTCGCCAGTCCAGAACACCTTCTCTCTCTCCTCATTTCCTCTCTTCCTCTTACCTGCTCTTTCTCCTCCTTCAAATCCTTTAGGGTTCTGCTGGAATGTCCCTTCCTCCAGGAAGCCTTCCTTTCTTGACTGCATGCGTGTCAATTCGAGTTAGCATGGGTGCTCACCTAAATCAGCATGACAGACAGCAGAGAGGTCTCTCCCTGCTTCTCAAGCACCTACATAGAGTAAGCACATGGAAATGTTGGCTGTGAGGCCCAGATTTGCCTTGGGACATTCTCCTGGGGAATTCTCCAAGCTTCTAAATGGCCAGTGGGTCTGTCCTATCATCTATAAGAATATAGGTTTCATGTTTGCAGGATCTTGTCCATTTTGTCTATTTTATTGACTGGCATATCCCCAGCCCTGGAGCACTGCCTGGCATTTACGGAAACATTTTTCAAATGAATGAATGAGACTTCCATCGGCCGGGCCCTCTGTGTGCTCCTGGACAAGGAGCAGAAGAGGCCTCTGGACCCGAACCCAATTCAGGAGCTGACTCAGGCTCTGACTCTGACAGGCCAGGCGGCCCTGGCCTGTTTTTGTGCTTCCTGCTTTCTCACTGCTCAGCTGGTGGCGATGAAACCTGCGTGGGCTGGCCTCAAAGGTGCGTTGAGCTTGGAGGAGGATCATGTGAATAAAATGCTGTAAGAATAAATGCCATGATTGTCCCTGCACTCTTTTCGAGGCACCAGCCCTACATCAACAACTAACCTTCCAGCTTCCGGCACCTGTCAGGTCTCAGTACCTCCCCACAAAGAGCTGACCCTCACGCCTTCCTATTTTTTTCATTCTACCGCTATTTTCTCAGTCTTCTATACTTTGAACTTAAGTCACCTCTCCCTCCCGCCTCTCCCTGGCTTCCCCTTTCCTGCCATAACCCCGGCTGCTTCTGTCCTTCTGTGGCCCCTGCTTCATCTGCCACCAGCCTGGTCACGAGTCCTTCCCTTCCGTCTGACTATTACCCTTCTGTCAGCTGGGCGGGCTGCACGGATATTTGATGGTTAGGGACACGAATGAGAAGCCGGTAGCCACTGGCTTTGCTGCATCTCCCCCTGGTGGGGAGCGGAGAGGAGCAGACAGAGCTGTCTTCCGCCTGCTCTCCACGAATTACAAACTGCAGGCCACAGCTCTCTGCTGCCTCCGCGTTCCTTTGTGGTGGAGCAGGTACAGCTGCCAAGACAGCAGAGGAAGGGGGTGAAGGAGTCACCTCAGCATCTCAGAGGACTGTACTTGTCACCTCTAGTGCCAGGGCCTTTGCATTCGGTCAGACAAGCTGGCTCCCGGCTGGCCGGCGTCCGGTCCCTGGTGGACTCTGTCTCACGTCTCAGCTGGACTGGGCTGAGTTGGGAGTCGGCTGGCCCACCGTGTGGACCTGCACGTCGGCATCCTGTTGCGGGCAGCAGCTCCCCTCCCACCTGCCTGCTCCTCAGGGCTCGCTCGGCAGGGGGAGCTGGAGCCACGGATGCCTGATGGGAAGCAGACGGCGCTCAGGGGAACTGGCTGTTAGGTCTGCGTTTTTCTGCGAGGGTTCAGATTATTACTATTTGCTTCATCAGACTGGAGATGAAGTGCTAAAGTGAAACATGGTATAAGTTTTATATTTCTGTGAAGTCTTTCCTGTAAGTTCAGAAATGTAAAAAGCCCTTTGGACAGCTGCTTGCCCTTATTGCAGGAGCTGTAAGGAAAACAGAGAGGCTGGTGACACAATTCACAGTTTCCTGAGCAACATTAGCATCGTCTTCAAGACAATAGACATGATTCCCTCCCAGGTTTTGGCACCACAAAAAAGACAAAGAAGAAGAAGAAGAAGAAGAAGAAGAAGAAAAAAAAAAAGACATGAGACAGAAGGCTGGACTTAGCCCAGTGGTGGTCAGCCTTCTAAAAGCCCTCCGAGGTCATCTTTGGAGAGTAGCAGGTCCCCACATAGCCATTTTCATCTTCCAATGAAAATGGCTAAGTCCCCACTTTGAGCTAAGACCTTAGTATTAATTGTGCCTTTTTACTTTCCGGTGCTTCGACATCTGGGGCCTTGCCGGTCCTGGAGAGATGGCTTCTCCCAGAGGCAGCCAATTCCCAGAGTGAGGACTGGCCTGCAAGTGTGCCTTCATGCTCAGCCCAACACAGCCAGAGCCCACACCCCGCCGCCTCCTTTACCAGTCAGCTCTTACACGCCCACCACTGTCCACCTGCCCTCGCCACTCCAGGACCGGACACGTAGGGACCGTCGCTGTGCCCTTGAACCCACTGAAATGACTGAAACCAGCTGATCCGGGGCCTGCGCCCCTGCCTTGCCTTTCCCACAGACCACAATAAGAGCTCCCACTCCCGCTGCTTCCTGACTGCCCCCGGTGCTTCTCCGTGTGGCCCTGCATGGCGTGCCCCGCCCCCTGATTTTAGGGACGTGAGAGCATAAAAAATTCCTTCAGGACAGTCATTTTCATGTCTGCATGACTTGCCATATTTGATTAAAGCAATGCAGGCTACAATGTACAACAATGTGTAGCTTCTCTTTGACTCAAAACTTGGTAATTCCTGGTGACACTCCGGATGGGACCTGGCTCCTTGCTCCTGGCCTTGATTCTTTAGACAAAGATTAAGTCTGACATCTGACCCTTCAGGTTATCGGCTTTAATTTCTCTTTGGCCAGTGTCAAACCAGATACAGCCAGTAGAGCTGAGCTTGCTCTTGGAAGAGAAGTCTACCTTCACAGGGCCATTTGGGGTTGCCTAGAAAGGCCCCAATTCCCCAAATACACTGCGCTCCAAAGCCTACAATGTTCCCATTACCAAATCACCCCCCCCCCTTTTAAAAGCATCATCCTTTGCTTTCTTCTCATACTTTTGTCTTAAAATGACCTTTCTCAATTGCTCTTTCCCTTGCAATAAAAGAATAGAGATTGGATCAAAATAGTATACCAAAATGGTATTCCCAATCCCATGAAATGACAGAAAATGTATATATATATATATATATATATATATATATATATATATATGACACGTTTTATTGATTTCAGAGAGAGGAAGGGAAAAGGATAGAAAGAAATATCAATGATGAGAAAGAATTATTGATTGGCTACCTCTTGCATGCCCCCATTGGGGATCAAGCCTATAACCCAGGCATGTGCCCTGACCGGGACTCAAACTGTGACCTCCAGGTTCATGGGTCATTATTTACCCAGTGAGCCACACTGGCCAGGCAGAAAATGTTTTTGTTGTTGTTGTTGTTGATTGTTTTGTTTTGTTTGTTAATATTCACCCAAGGATATTTTTCATTGATTTTTAGAGATAGTAGAAGGGAGAGGAAAAGAAGAGAGAAACATCGATGTGAGAGAAACACACCAATTGGTTGCCTCCTGCATGAGCTCCAACCAGGGCCTGGGCCGGGGAGGAGCCTGTGAGCTAAGTACATGCCCTTGACCGGAATCGAACCTGGGACCACTCAGGCCAACGCTCTATCCACTGAGCCAAACTGACAAGGGCCAGAAAATGTATTTTAATATGGAGGGCTTCCAAGCTCAAAGCCATTAGCTCCCTTCCGTTCATACTGAGAGTGTTCAGGGCAATGATGTACATTCTGATTAGCTCTGGGGCTGGGCTGAGTGAGCTTCTGACAGATCTGTCAGCGATATCTATATTGTTCAACCCGACACCTACTTCGGTCCTCTTCAGACTTGACTTTTTGGCAGAACCAAACACTATTGATCACTCTTCCTGCTTCCTGGTGTTTTCTTTCCCTTGGCCTCAGTGACCAGCATCGCTCTGGACCGCGCAGCCTTGGAGACGGCCCTTCTGCGCCTCCCTGGCAGGCTCCACGTCCTTGGCCTGGAGGTCATGGCCGCTTTTTCTGTGGAGGGGCCAGGCACTCCTCCGACTCCATGGTCTCCCCTAAGCCCCTCACCAGCCGCATCTACAATTTGCACATAATTACAGAAAACCCTGACCTGCTCTCCGGCCCAAACGGGTCCTTTGAGCTCCAGGCTGGTATCATCTTTTGGACAGCTCGGTGTTTTCCTCAGTGTTAACTGTCCCCAATCTGGTCCTCTTCCAGCGCTCCTTGTCTCTGTGCATGTCACCATCCCCTTGGGCGCACCAGAGCCCTCAGTGCCACCCCCGCCTCTCCCTGCCCATCCTCTTATTTATCCAAGTCCTGGCAGTGTGGATCCAAATACTTCTCAAATTCATTCACTTCTCTCCACCACCACCACCACCCAAAACAGGAGTCCTTACCTGAACTACTGAAAATGGGACAATAGCCAGAGTGACCTCTTCAACATGCAAATCTCTTTATTTTACCTTCCTGCTTCCAGGACAGGTGACACCCCTAATGTGGTCCCCACCCCACAGCCCCGACTTCCTGCTCCACTCACACTGGCCTGATTCTCCATGCCCCCCCCCCCCCCCAGGCCTTCTGCATGTTCAGCGTCCTCCAGCTCACATCCTTTTTCCCGCCTTGACTCCTAGTAACACTGTGGACTCAGCTCAAGCATCACTTAGCAAGGGAGCTCCCGCCGGTGGACAAACCTGCCTACAGCACAGGCTCCGGCCCGGGCACACCCGGCACAGCTGCCACTATCCAGCTCGTGTGGTGTGCGTAGTGCCTATTTTGCAGTGAGGTTGGGGATTTTGTCTGCTTTTGCTCACCATTTTTATCCGCAGTACTCACATACTTGTCAAATGAATGAGTGACTTTTCTATAGGATTCTCCATACAGAGTGAGGCTCCTGGCTGGCACAATCATGAAGATAAAAAATTGCCCTAAAACGTGAGTGACTCTAAAACAGATGAATCCTATTAAACTCAGCTACGGAGAATGGCTTTTGACTTTCTGGGAAAGGATCCAGTAATGCATGCTTCTTTCTCCCAGCACACAGCTCTGCCTGAGATCTAGCTCATATTTCACATCCTCACATTTCCTTAGCGCTCAAGGGAAGCTCTTACAAACCAGATGCCACAATCTGGACATGGCTGTGGGAGCTGGCTTTCTGCAGCCTACCGGAGCCGGAAGGTGGGTGGGGCCACGTACGTCTCAGTGGGGCCACGTACGTCTCCTTCTGCATATGGATGATGCGGCCATATAGTAGGTACTGATGGAGACCTGCATGTCTCCCAGGAACTAGCAGCCTGTCTGATCCATGACAGGATGTGTGCAGGGATCAAACCTCCTGCTGAGTCGTCTGCCTGATGACTTGGCACAAACACACTCAGGAGGGCTTTGGGGAATCAAAGAACGCTTTTGTTGCCTGCTAATCCCACACTCCCTCCTGGAGAACTGCCCCTGCAGGAGGGGAGGGTCTGACTCTAGGCACCGCCTCTGGTCACAGTTCCATGGGCCGTGGAGGGTCACCCCACTGAATGTGGATAAATGGATGATCTTCCCGGAAGTGGGGGCTGGCACGGAGACGCTGCTAATGCGTATTGAAATACAAGTCAGCAGCCGTGTGGAACATTTCTTCCGCATGCAGAGAGGTGGGGCAAGCTGACAAGCAGAGAGAGAAAGCTAGGCTAAAATGCAAGAAGACGAGAGGCCATTTGGTCCCAGTTCCTGGGTTCAGGCTCACCTGAGGCCTAGATGTGTGTCCTTTCCTGATTTTTAGGAGACACCCTTGTGTATCCTCCCAATAGATTCCAATTTTCTCTTGAGCATAGTCCATATAAACATACAGAGATAGGATGGGGAGGAGAGGTGTGTCGAGAGACATTTCAAAGGAAGAAAGGTCAGTTCTCTTGACAGAGTGGCATTGGGGTGCGAATGGAAAGGGATCAGAACATTGGTTGAATGCCTAGTCACGCCCACCTCTGTGCTAGGAACCTCCCATATATGCCCTCCTTTTTTTAAAAAAATATATATTTAAAAAATATATATTTTATTGATATTTTACAGAGAGGAAGGGAGAAAGATAGAGAACTAGAAATGTCGATGAGAGGAAAACATCGACTAGCTGCCTCTTGCACACCCCCTACCGGGGATGTGCCCACAACCAAGGTACATGCCCTTGGCCGGAATCAAACCTGGGACCTTTCAGTCCGCAGGCTGACGCTCTACCACTGAGCCAAACCGGTTTCAGCTGCCCTCCTTTTTGAATTGCAAGCAACTTACTCAACAGATCTCATTAGCCTCATTTGACAGAAAAGGAAACAGGCTCAGAGAGTCAAGACATGTCTCAAGGTCACACGACTAGTCAGTGCCATGGAAGCACAGATGGCAACTCCAGTGGCTTCTGCCTGAAAGGCTGACCAGCTAACCAGGAGTCAGGGGGGTGTGGAGTGGCCAACATTTCCCTGTCCAGCAGCCCTTTCTCTCTTGTCCTGGTTGTTTCTGGTCATCATCTGTCCTCACGGCAGAAGGCATCAAAGACATCGCCGAAGCCAAATTCCTTCTCTGTCCCTCATTCCTGCGCTTTGCCTCCTTTGGCAGACAGGGTGCAATGAACTCTCTCGCCTTCCTAAACAGATGCCTGCTTGGCTGTCCCTCAGGCCAGGGGAGGTCTGCGCTCCACGTTTGGAGGGCCGGCACATTTCCCATCAGGATGCCTGGGAAAGTGGAGCCAGGGGGAGGAGGAAGAAGGTGTATGTCCTGATTGTAGAGCAGAAATCATTTTGCGATTCCCTCCTGATGACTTGTCTGTAGGGTCCTACCTCAGGCGGGGAGGGGCTGACCCTAGGTCTGACTACACTCTCTCAGGAGCAGGGCTAATCCCACTAGAAGTTGCCTTTTTGTATGCATAGTACAAGCCTGGTTTCCATGGGAACGCTTCAGAAGAAGGATCCTAGGATTCTGGCTCTTTGTGGCCTTGGATAAACAATGGATCTCGGATGCTTCTGAGAAGCCTGGAACCTTCTCTCTACCTTTTCCAATGCTGTTTACAGCCCCTCCCACCACACATACAAATAGCAGGTGAAATGAGAAATTAAATTAATTCAGCTTCAATATGTACTTGTGTCTATTTCATAAACCAAGTACGTGTGGGTTATATATATATATATATGTATATATATATATACATATATATATATATATATATATATATATATACATATATATATATATATATATATATATATATATATATATATATAATTGATTTTCCACAGAGAGGAAGGGAGAGGGATAGAGAGCTAGAAACATCAACCAGATGTCTCCTGCACACCCCTATTAGGGATGTGCCAGCAACCAAGGTACATGCCCTTGACCAGAATCGAACCTGGGACCTTTCAGTCCGCAGGCCGAAGCTCTATCCACTGAGCCAAACCGGTTTTAGTACATGTGGGTTTTAAAAACACATCTGTCAAGTTCCTTAGAAGTACAAAGAATATAGGAGTCAATTCCAACAAGGGACCACCAAGCTTCCTCAGGGGCCTGTGGCTTCTCTCTGATACCTCAGCTGCTCAGCCACTGCCTGATCTGGCAGCCTCGGAGTGCTGCTCCTCCCAGGACTCAGTCACGTACAGAGCACCTACCCAGCACACCGCCAGCAGGACATAAAAATCTCACAGCTTAGCAAGGAAGACAAAGAGTGGGAAAACTAGAAATTATACCTGTGTGGGACCTGAGGCAGGAGGAATTCAAGCAAGTCCATACTCACCACATGCTATATATCAACCATCAACACATATTTGTTTTGAAGAAAATAAATTAAAATGAAGAAAAAAATTAAAGTTTAAAAAAAGACAGCTTTGTTCATAGTCAGCCCTTTGCCTCCTGCTGTGGTGGGTGGCTCTTGGGTGCTTTGGTCCTATAGTTAGAGGAGAATGGCCTGTCTCTTTCTAGGTCTCCTCCTGAGCATTGGAACCTGCCCGTGACTTTTTATTGGCTGCGCTGTGGCAGTCACCCATTGGCTGAGCTGTTACTAGGCAAGAAGGACTCTCCTCCTGAGGAGGTGGAGTAGTGTCACTTCCTGTCAGCAATGCAGGCGCACTTCCTGTTGGGGTCAGCAGTGCATCTGAGTGACACATCCAGGAGAATTCTCGCTGCTAGTCTTCCGACTCTATTTTAACGAAGTTTCTGTTTATTAATTTCCACACCAGTGTCTACATAAGAAACATCCAAACCTGTGGAGAATTTTGATGAGTTTATTTGAGCCAAACTGATGACAATTGTTGGGAAGCAAAGTTGCAGCCGATTGCTCTGGGGAAGGGCAGGTTTTAAGCGTATTATATACATTAGAATCAAAGGAGAAGACGTAGGGGGTTATATGAAATCCACTGATGGTAGATTAAGGGCGTGGGAGAAAGCAAATCGGGGAAGTCTCTGGGATTGGATAAAAAGTAAAACGGAGCTCTAACCGGCGTGGCTAGTGGATTGGCCTTCCAACTGAAGAGAAGGGTCCTAGGTTCGATTCCGGTCAAGGGCATGGACCTTGGTTTCAGGCACATCCCCAGTAGGAAGCAGCTGATTGATGTTTCTCTCTCATTGATATTTCTAACTCTCTATCCCTCTCACTTCCTCTCTGTAAAAAAAAACCTTTATATATGTAAAACGGAGAGACACATACTTCTTTTACATTGGTGCGTACTGGATACTTAACAGTCAACATTTTCAGCACATAGAGATGGTGTTCAGGGGGCAAGACATAAGGAGGGGCTCTGTCCCTCTGATGTGAGGGTGTGCCCGCAGGGGTCTGGAAAAGGAGATTATGCAGACATTTCAAGGTCATGTCATCTTAGATATAGAAGGCAATAGACAGCCATGCTTAGGTAAAAGTTGACCTTTGCCAAGGTAGCTACTGGTCTAGGGCGTGATTACATGCCTTTAGTTAGGAATTTTATGTTCTGACCATCCCATGGTCAAACCCATCCCTGCCTCTGGGTTTGTAAGGCTGCCACACAGGCCTCCCTGGAGCTTGTCAGGTTTAGTGTGTCCACATCAGCATAGAAAAATAGCTATTTTTCCCCTCCGGATTCCAAGGAGTCCCTGTGTCCACAGGATGATACATCTACATTAAGCTTTCTAAGGCCCTTGCCGGAGGGGCCATGGGTGGGGATGGCCTGGCATTCCTGCGACATCACACTCAGTCACTGTCTTGGCCGTCCCAAGCTGAAGTGGACCCAAAGGAGTCAATGACTGGAGTCTGTCAGTTAGCCTCATGCCTAGCGGCTCGGCCAGGGCTTCCATGATGGCCCATCTGAGCTATGCATCTCCACTCCTGCCACGCTGACCGTGGTCCCAAGCAAACTGAAGCAGGATATTGTCATGTCATTCTCAGAGTCTGCATCCATGTTGGGCACTGTTGCCCATAGAGATAGGGCATCTTTAGAGTAGCAACATGTGTCAATATCACACAGTGATTTGTGATATTTCACTCATTCTGTGTGTCCTGGTTCCCTTCCCAACAAGGTGTGAGCTCTCCAAAGCTACAGACTGTGTCTGACTTCTCAGCATCCCTGCAGAGCCCAGCCCATGGCTGAGCAGAGAGAAAGCCCTGGGGACACTCTGATCCACCTGCTTCTCACTGCTTCCTCATCCTATCTCCAGCGTGTCCCCCTCCACCCCTAAGCACTGCAATGTGAAGGCACCTTTAGAACAGGCCATGCTTCAGCCCTTGGCTCACAGGGTGAATTTCTGACAGAGGAGCACGTTTCTCCCCACTCCCCCACCTCCAATCACTCATTGTTCTTGTCGCAAATTGAAGAGAAAATCAGGCAGTGCTTAGGAAAAGCACACCTCCCCGCGCGGAAAAGCGTTTGACAACCAGTTCCCATGGCAACAGGCTGCTTTGGGAAGAATTACTTGTTCAGTGTGTCAGACCCCCGCATGTCTCTTCTTGGGAGTAATGGGCAGCATTGAAAATGTGATTAGGCAAGGCAAGGAGAGAACATCCAGACAGGCCGGCAGGCGGCTTGCAAGCCCAGGAGGGCAGGTCTCACTGCTCTCTGCAGGGCCATCCGGTGCTCACCAAGGGGTTAAAAGATGCCAATGATGAGGACTGGGAAAAGCTGACAGCAGCGCTCACTGTCACTATTTAGAGCAACATGGTAGCTGCAGAGTTCTCTAATTTTGGAAAAGGGCCATGTTTGCACATTCTGAGCAAGTGGCTTCCTTCTCCTTCTCCTCCCCCTCCTCCTCCTCCTCCTCCTCCTTCTCCTCCTCTTCCTCTTTCTCCTCCTCCTCCTCCTTCCTTTTTCTTGTCAGCCTTGACACATGGACAGTGCTTTCTTCTCATTGGAGAGCTGACCGTGTCCCCCCACCCCCCCATCCTCATGACCAGTGAAAATTTATCTTTGCTAGGGTCCTCAGGAAGAAGTGTGTTTAATTGAACAACTGGAATAAGGTGTGTGCTGCTTCTTTCCTTCTATCCTGCAATTCTCATGAGATAATATTCCTTGTATTCTATCCTAACTGGAAACATATGAGAAAGGGAATTCTGGGGACTGTAAATCAACTGGCCTAGGTTGACATATTGCAAAACCATCACAATTAATTTTTATTCTATTTTAAAAGTATCTTTATTGTTGAGAGTATTATAGATGCCCCACTTTTTCCTCCCATTGCCACCCTCTACCTGATTCCTGTCCCTTCCCAGGCCTTCACCACCCTACTGTCTGTGTCCATAGGTAAGATCTTGGTTAATCTCTTCCCTCTGAGATTCGTCAGTCTGTTCCATGCATCTAATTCTGCTTTATTCACCAGTTTATTTTATTCATTAGATTTCTTGTTCATTTAATTTTGATTTTTAAATTCAATTGTTAATAGCTATGTATTTGTTGCCATTTTATTATTCATATTTTCTCCTCCTCCTCCTCCTTCTCCTCCTCCTCTTCCTCTTCCTTCTTCAAAAAGAATGCCCTTCAACATTTCATGTAATACTGGCTTGGTGGTGATGAACTCCTTTAGATTTTTCTTGTTTGTGAAGTTCTTTATCTGACCCTCAGTTTTAAATGAGAGTTTTTCTGGGTAAAATAATCTTGGTTGTAAGTTCTTTCTATTCATCACTTTGAATATTTCTGATCACTACCTTCTGGCCTGCATAGTTTCTGTTGATAAATCAGCTGATAGTCATATGGGCACTCCCTTGTGGGTAACTAACTGCTTTTCTCTTGCTGTTTTTCAGATGCTTTCTTTGTCTTTAACCTTTGGCATTTTAATTATAAGCCTCTTTGGGTTCCCCTTGTTTTGGACTCTTTCACAGCTTCCTGGACTTGTAAGTCTATTTCTTTCACCAGGGAGGGGAAATTTTCTTTCTTTATTTCTTCAAATAGATTTTCAATATCTTGGTCTCTCTTTTCTTCTTCTGACACCCTCATAATGTGAATGTTGGTATGCTTGAAGTTTTCCCAGAGGCTCCTTACACTTTCTCAATATTTCTGGATTTTTTCTTTTTAATACATTTTATTGATTTTTTTTACAGAGAGCAAGAGAGAGGGATAGAGAGTCAGAAACATTGATGAGAGAGAAACATCGACCAGTTGCCTCCTGCACACCCCCCATTGGAGATGTGCCCGAAACCAAGGTACATGCCCTTGACCAGAATCGAATCTGGAATCTTTCAGTCTGCAGACCGACGCTCTATCCACTGAGCCAAACCTGTTTTGGCGTGTTTTTTTTTCTCCCTCTTTTGCTCTTCTGATTGGGTGTGTTTTACTTCCTCATATTCCAAATCTTTGGTTTGATTTTCAGTATACTCTACTCTACTATTGAATCCCTGTAAGTTGTTCTTTATTTTAGTTAGTGTATGCTGACTAGTCCTTTTTCATGTCTTTGACATTCTCACTAGGATCCTTGAAAGTCTTGTGAAGATTTTTGATAACCTTATAACCATGGTTTTGAACTCTGTATCTAGTAGTTTGCTTGCTTCAATTTCTTTCATTTGTGACATGTTTCTTTGTCTCTGCATTTTGGCTGCTTACCTGTGTTTGTTTCTAAGTATAGTTAGAGCAGCTATATCTCCTGGAATTGGTAGAGTGGCCTTGTATAGTAGGTGTCCTGTAAGGCCCAGCTGTGAAGCCAGGCAGGCTTGTACTAGTGTCAGGTCTTGGGTCTTTTATTGATAGGGTTGGGGCATGCTGTCACCAGCTGCAGCTTGTTTGAGAGATTTTAGCAATGTCTGAAGCTTGAGCCAGGACAGACCATTCATATGGAGAAGCTGCTGCAAACAGTTTGGGGATGGGGAGGGGCTGCAAATTGAATGAGGTGGGGATCTCAAAGAATCCTCACAGTGGAGCAAATAGTGTGCTCCAGGCTGATGGAGACTCAGATATGGCTGCCAGTCAGTCCTGCAACAAGGAAGGTCTAAGCACAGGAACAATGACCATAGTGAGCATCCCCTTTGGGGAGAAAGCTGTCCCGAGTTACTGCCCCAATGCTAAATAATCCAGTTCCTCCCATGTGTGTCTGGGTCCCCTGGTGCTGGAGCTTCAAAGAAGTGGGGCATGTAAGTTTGTGCATAGGGTCTCCAGTAGCCTCCGTGTCTCTCAGCCATAATCCCCACTGTTTTTTATAGCTTGAAGTAACAGGAACTTCTCTCCCCAGCTATGGATTCTTGTGCTGGGGGTCTGATGTGGGGCTGGGACCCCTTGCTTCTCATGGGCTGTCTCTGCAGAGACAATCTCCCTCCTGATTAAAAAAAATAGCACCCATGTATGTCTGACCAACCCATTCTATACCTCTATCCCTCCTACTGGTCTCAACTTGCTTTCTTCTTACTTCTCCAGTTGTGGGACTTCCATTCATCCAGCTTTCAGGTGGTTCTGACTGATGGTTGTTCTGTATTTTAGTTGTAATTTTGATGTGGCTATGGGAGGTGGTGGGTTCAAGTGTTTACCTATGCTGCCTTCTTGGTTCTCTCCACCAAGTAATCACATTTGGCATTAAATTAAAAAAAAATTGTTAGACATGCAATAATGCAGGAAAATGGAACCCATAAATAGAATAAAAATGTAAACCAACTCAGACATGATCAAGATGATGGAATGAATAGGGAATAAACTTAACCAAGGAGGGAAAAGACCTATACTCAGGAAACTATAGGACATAGAATAAGGAAATAGAGGGAGACTCACACAAAAAAAGTGAAAGCATATACCATGCTCATGGGTTGGAAGAATTCACATAATTAAAATGTCCACACTGACCTGAACCGTTTGGCTCAGTGGATAGAGAGTTGGCCTGCAGACTCAAGGGTCCCAGGTTCAATACCCGTCAAGGGTATGTACCTTGATTTCAGGCACATCTCTGGTGGGGGTGTGTGTAGGAGGCAGCTGATTGATGTTTCTCATCAATGTTTCTAACTCTCCCTCTCCCTTCCTCTCTGTAAAAAAATCAATAAAATATATAAAAAATAAAAAAATAATAAAATGTCTATACTACCCAGGCTGATTCACCACAATCTCTATTAAAATACCAATGGCATATTTCACAGATCTAGAATACATATTCCAAAAGTGTATATGGAACCAACAAAAAGACCTTGCATAGCCACAGAAATCTTGAGAAATAAAAACAAAGTTGGAGGGATCAAAATATCAGATATCAAATTATACTGTGTGAAAGCCATTCTTTTAAAAACAGCCTGGTTCTGGCATAAGAATGGGCACATAGACCAATGGAACATAATAGATACCCCAAAAATTGACCCATGCCAATATGGCCAATTAATATTTGACAAAGGAGGTAAGAGCATACAATGGAATAAAGATAGTCTTTTCAATAAATGGTGTTGGGAAAATTGGACAGGTACATGAAAAAAAAAGGAAAGCAATTAGACCACCAACTTACACCAAACACAAGCATATACTCAAAATGGATAAAAGACTTAAATTTAAATGTAAATCAGGAAACTATAACAATCCTCAAAGAAACCATAGGCAGCAAAATCTCAGACATCTCTCAGACATCTCGTGTAGCACTATTTTCATTGATACATCACAGGAATTCAGGGGAAACAAAGGAACAAATTAGCAAATGGGACTACATTAAGCTAAAAAGCTTCAGCACAGGAAAGGAATCCATCAACAAAATGAAAAGGGAGCCCACTGTATGGAAAAACATTTTTGTCAATGATACACATAATAAGGATTTAATTTCCAAAATATACAAGAAAGTCACACACCTCAACACTAGGAAGACCAACAATCCAATTTTAAAAATGGGCAAAGGACCTGAATAGATATTTCTCTAATGAGCTCATACAGATGGTCAATAGACACATGAAAAAATGCTCTAAGTCACTAATCATCAGAGAAATGCAAATTAAAACTACAATGAGGTATCACCTCATACCCGCCAGAATGGGTATCATCAATAAATCAACAAGCAAGTGCTGGTGAGGATGTGAGGAAAGTACACTGCTAGTGGGAATGCAGACTGGTGCAGCAACTATGGAAAACAGTGTGGAAATTCCTCAAAAAATTAAAAATGGAACTGCCTTTTGATCCAGCGACTCCACTTCTGGGAATATATCCTAAGAAACCAGAAAGGATATATGCTCCCTTATGTTCATAGCAGTATTATTTACAATAGCTAAAATCTGGGAACAGCCCAAGTGCCTATCAGTAGAGGAGTGGGTAAGAAAGCTGTGGTACATTTACACAATGGAATACCATGCAGATGTGCAAAAAGAATAATCTTTCACCCTTTGAGACAGCATGGATAGATCTGGAGACTATTATGCTAAGTGAAATAAGCCAGATAAAGAAAGACAAATATCACATGATCTCACATGTAAGTGGCATTTAAAGAACAAAATAAACTGATGAACAAAAGAGAGCCAGAGGTATGGATTCATGAAATAGTAACAGATCTCAGTGGGAGGAGGGGACAGGGAGAGATTAACCAAAGAACATTTATGCATATATGCATATATGCATAACCCATGGACACAGACAATGGCATGGGGAAGGTCTGGGATGGGCGGGAGGAGGGTGAAGGGTGGGGAAAAGGGAGAAGATGGGAGACATCTGTAATACTTGAACAATAAAATAAAATAAAAAAGAAATAGTAAAAAACAAAAAGCCACTATAAACATGCTCAAGAATTTTTTTAAAAAAAATCTGAAGATAATGTGATAATTGATATAAAAAAGGATCACATGGAACATAGAGCTAAAAAATAAAATATCAAAAGTGAAAAATTCACCAAATGGGCTTAAATGTAGATTAGAACCACATAATTAAAAAAATCTATGAAAGTAAAAACTAATAAAGAAACTCTCTATAGATGCACAGAAAGAAAAAAAGTTTGGGGGCAGGGGATGAGAGGGAAGGAGGATCAGAGTCATAAGTAGTCTAACTTATTTGTGATTGAGTTAAAAAAAATGGGAAAAGAAAATAATTTGGAAAAATAGTCAAAAATTTTTTCAAATTTGTTGAAAAATTTAAACTTCAATATTCAAAAAATTCAATGAACATCAAGCAAAATAAATACCCCAGCAAAGTACATCATAATATAATTGATAAAAATAGTAAGAAAGACAAAATATTTTTTAATATATATTTTTATTGATTTTAAAGAGGGAGAGAGAGATAGAAATATCAATGATGAGAGAGAATCATTGATTGGCTGCCTCCTGCATGCCCCACACTGGGATCAAGCCTACAACCCTGGCATGTCTCCTGACTGGGATCAAACTATGACCTCCTGGTTCATAGGTCATCGTTCAACCACTGAGCCACGCTGGTCGATAAAAAAAGACAAAATCTTAAAGAAAACAAAACAAAAAAGCCACTATTATATACAAGAGAATACAAGTGAAATCTACTACAGAATTTTTGTCAGGAATAGTGCAAGCCAGAAAATAAAAAATGACATGTAATATGCTGAAATAAAAATTGCCAAACTAGAATTATAGAATGTAGTGAAACTATTCTTGAAAAGTGGAGATAGCCCTAGCTGATTTGGCTCAGTGGATAGAATGTCAGCCCACAGAATGAAGGGTCCCAGGTTCAATTCCAGTCAAGGGCGTGTACCTCGGTTAGAGGTTTGATCCCTTGCCTGGGTCGGGAATGGATGTGTCTCTCTCACATCGCTGTTTCTCTTTCTCTCTGTGTCCCTCTTTCTCTTACACTTTCTCTAAAAATCTATGGAAAAATATCCTCAGGTGAGGATTAACAACAACAAACAAAACAAATAAACAAAAAAAGAAGTAGAGATAAAATAAAGACATTTTCCATACAAACAAGTTGAGATAACTCATTGTCAATAAACTAGCCCCACAAGAAATAGCTAAGGAAGATTCCTTAGGCTGAAGGAAAATAATATTAGATAAAAATTCAAATGTACCTAAAAAATGAAGAGCACTAGAAACATTAAATGGGTGAATAAATACAAAAGGTATTTCTCCTAATTTTAAGTATCTTTATAAGAAAATTGAACACAAAAAATTTTCATTTTCAGCCAAGATGAAATAATAGGGATTAGATTTACACTTTTTTTTTGTTGGTCTGAAAGAACAAGAAAAATACATGAAATAACAGTTCATAGGTATTGATGATCAGGAATCAAAGGCCAGTGATCTCTGAGAATCAGGAATACATGAACTGACCCCCCCCCCCCCCCCAGCTCCAATAATTGCTCCAGCTTACTGCCTGAAGAAAAATTTGACAGCACTTCAGGGAAAGAAACCCAAGTAGAGAATGGTGGCTTTCCAGAGTTACAGAGAAGGCTAGGAGCATAAGGAGGCCAAGGCAGCTAGAGTTCATAGAGTGCTAGAGATGAGAGAGAATGCTGGAGATCTGCAGAAGGTCCCCATTAGGTAACCTCTTACGTACTGATTAGCTCATGTGTGTCAAGAAACAACCCAATGCTGGGAAAAGAACCACTTAAAATAACTGGAGGAAACAGTCATTGGTTCTCATACCAGGTTTAGGAATAGTGCCTCTTCTCTCCAACCAAAGGAAAGCCTCATAATTTATGGAAAGCCATTGGGTAGAGCACTCATAAAGAGTTTGTCACCATATTGGGGCCAAGTAAACCTAGATTAAATTATATGTTGGTGCTGCCTAACAATGCTTAACAGTAAGAATCAAAAAGATAAAGTTGTTAGCAAGTAACTTATCCACATCCCAGAACAAAGTTCAAAAATATTTATAAGATTAAAATATATACATATACCAGCAGGCAAAATTCACAATGTCTGGCAAAAATCACCAGGACTGCACAAAAACAGAAAAATATGACCCTAGGAAAATTAACCAAGTTTATGGAAAGATTAACCATAGTAGAAATATTAAAGGTATATATAAAAAAATCAAATTTCTAGAGATGGAAAACCACGATGTTTAAAATAAAAAATAGGTTCTTACTCTGCAGCAACCATGTGGTCCTAACAGCTGCCTAGAGCCAAGCAGCAAGTATGGGCCTGGGCACAGTGCCACCAGGAGTACAACAGGGAACTGACTACCTAGCCACTAGCTGAACAGTGACTGGGCACAGACATGGACTGAACTAATGGCACTAAATCTCTGAACATCGGCTCTTTTCCTGGGTTGAACTTTTTCCACAGCAGGAGGAGCTGAACCCAGAACAGCCCTTTGTGTTTATTTCCACAATCTCCCATGCGTGAGTCCCTGGAATGCTTTCCTGCGACTCTGGGAGAGAACATTATGTCCATCAGCAACACGGGGACTGGAAGTACCGCCTCCTCCCACAGCAGCATCAAAATTACAACTAAACTACAGAAAATCATCATTAAGAACCACCTGAAATTTGGCTGAATGGAAGTCCTACAACAGGGGAATTAAAGAAGCCATGTTGAGACTAGTAGGAAGGATGGAGACTTGGAATGGGATGGTCCCACAGCCATGTGTGGCGAATAAAAATTGGGAGACATCTTAGCTGTAGAGGTCCCCCTGAGGAGTGAGGGGTCCCAGCCCCATACCAGCACCTTCCCTGTCCCCTTGCTCCTCCCTCTCCCCACCCCCCGGGTCCCTTCCCCTCCACACCCACCCCTCCACCCCCTGCCTAAGGTTCCAGTGCCAGGAAGAGAAGTCCCCATAACTTCTGGCTATAAAAATCAGCAGGAATTGAGGTTGAGGGAGACTGAGGGTGCTGGAGGCCCAGGAAGTTCCTCTTAAAGGGCTGGCACATATACTTACTCAGACTCACTCCCTTTGAGCTCCAGGGTGGGGACAGCAGCTTAAAAGGCACCAGAGGCATATGGGGAGGAACTAAATTACCCTGCATCAGCACAAGTGCTGGAGATGGGGGGTGGTGGTAGCAGCATTCATTCAGACAGAAGTCCTGACAGTAGCTATTCTTTCTTTTCTGAGATCTGTCCCCCTCCACAGAGCCAGCAGGTGGGAGCCATATCTAAGACTCCATCATCCTAACTCACACTGTTTGTCCTTCCCTGGTGATTGCCTGAAGCCCTGCCCAAACCATCTTTTGAGCCTACCTAAGCTATTTCCAGTGGCGTTTCCATATAAATGGCCTATTTTAGTTCATGCTTCATATTTTCCTAAAATTTTTCAAATGCAGCATTTGGCCCCAGAGAGCCCCCCTATGTACCTCTCACTAATTGGCCCCAAGCCCAGCTCTAGCAGTAGCCAGCCTTGGTTCGCAACTTGGCCTCACATGGGCACCTTCAAGCCCAACATAAGTAGCAGCCATCTGCAGATCACTTTGTATCTCATGCTGAGTGGGCCCAGGCAGAACATAGGCAGTAGATGTTCTTGGCCTGCACCTTCTGGGAGGCCCTTGTATGAGTGCACCCAATGGAAAACTTCAGAGCACATTGAGGCACCACCACTCAACCACCTCCACAAGCAACACACTCAAGGGGAAGACTCAGCAGGCACCCGAAGTCCTGCTCTGTGGGGCGGGCTCCTGCACAGCTGATCCTCCATTGTCGTCAGAGGTCAGTGGATGATGGTTACAGCCAGTTCTTGCAGTTGATTGGCCTGAGGGGTAAATCCCTCCCACTGATGTTTCAATGGCAAGTAAGGCTCAACTATAAGAAGATGTAAACACCCATAAGCACCTTGAGTGATCAATTTGGTTGATCTGGGAGGCTGTGCCACTGGATCCTACAGGACACCTACTACATTAGGACACTCTACCAAGCCTGGGAGATATAGCAGCTCAACTTAATACATAGAAGCACATACAGGGAGGCTGCCAAAACAAGGGGACAAGGAAACATGTCCCAAATGAAAGAAAAGAACTCCAGAAAAAGAACTAAACAAAATGGAGGCAAAAACAGTCTTACCAGATTCAGAGTTCAAAACACTGGTTATAAGGATGCTCCAGGATCGTAGGGGAAGATTAGATGAACTTAGTGAGGACTTCAAAGAGATAGGAAACATATTTTCTTATGCTAAATCAGCAGATGCCCAGTTTAAGTTAACCTGCCCCTTCCTGGCAAACACCACAGGCCATCTGCTAGCAGAGAGAAGATGCACCCAGTACTTATCCCTTGCATTCTAACATGAATGGTTCCTAAGCTGAGGTAAAGATATTCTAGTTACCGGTGGAATACATTTCAGATCCATGCCTTTACATGTTCTGAAGCAGCAAAGAACTTTCGTATTGGCTCTGCTTGCCCCGGCCTGCGGGGCAACAACGAGGGCACGCAGAAACCACCTAAGAGAATGAATCAAACAAGGGGCGCGGAAGAATGGAGGCAAGACGGGGTTCCGATCAAGCCTCGTTTCTCTATTGAAGCGTTGCGGTTTTTAAAGGCTCGGAAGGGGAGGAACAGGATAAGGAGTTGCCATGGGGTGATTGGTTGGGGACTGGGTATCGGTCCTTAGCTGATTGGTTATTCTGATGTGGGATTGTCCTGGGGTGATTGGTTGCTGATTGGTCTGGCCTTTGGCGCGCACAGGCTTTCTTGGCGGGCTCAATCAGGAAGTAGGGCTGACCAGGAAGTGAGACCGAACTCTTGTTTTTATGGCTCCCGGCATCTGCTCAAAGAAGGACAGCTCCCAAGTAGTTTGGCTGCTGACAAACACAATGGTCCTGGCGTGGAAACACGACCTAGAGATCCCACAGTTCTGCCAAGCTGCCCCTTTAGTCACCTACTAAAAGCCCTGACTATGGCCTATGGAACCTCTACAGCCAGCTTGTCAAACTCGCAGCCCGCGGGCCTCATGTGGCCCAAACAAATATTTTTGCAGCCCAGGGGATAAAACGGTGTGCAAGAAACATTTTAATAAAAATGTTGTAATTTTTATAATATCCCGTTATACATAATTATTAATAACAAACTACAATGTTCGCTAATGACTGATTACTATAATCGTGTTGCATTCATTTCCCTTACGCACCTATGCACAGGTGCACCATTTCTCTCCACTAATACCAGCAGCCAATATTTTCGCAGCCGACTGCCACGTCAATAGTCTTGGACTAACTTGTTTGGTGGGTGCACCAGGAAATATTTCGCTTTTGGAGAACAAGAAAAATAGACTTATTTGCATTATGCTTATCAATTTGTGCAGTTATTCAGTGTCTGGTAAGTTAATGTTCAAGAAAAAATATTAATTTTTATTAAAATGCTCTATTATTTTATGTTAATGATGACTCATTTATTTCAGCCCCTTGTATTCAGCATGATTCTATCTAAATAAACCTACGTTTCTATGAAAACTGAAGCTTTTGTTGTTTTGTGGCCCACATAAACTTAAACCTTGTTTATTTGGCCCATGTGAGTCTTTGAGATTGACATGCTTGCTTTATACCCTGAGTCCTCATCCCACATTGCCATATGTTGCCCATAAACCAGGCCAGTGACAGGGTTTGGGACTCCAGGTAATTACTATCTTAGTTTTAGACCCATAAACCATGCCAAAATTTCTCATTCTGGGTTGATAGATAGAAGTTTCTCACAAGATGGCAGCACATTTTGCTCTGCATATTCATAATTGCCTTAGGCTCATATAAAACCTTCCTGTTTAGAACCTTTAGAGTGTCCACTAGTAAGGTCAGTCTAGTTGGAATAGTAGGGTCCCCAAGCTCAACAATGTCATCAGAGGCTGACACCCTTGTATGGGATGTTGCCAGGGCGTGCAATATGATGGCTAGTCAGCAGAACTCAGTGAAACTTACTCACCAACCTGGTTTCCACCGTCTGACTTATTTTCACTTATAGTATAAAGTTTACTTTAAAAATATATATTTTATTGATTTTTCACAGAGAGGAAGGTAGAGGGACAGAGAGTTAGAAACATTGATGAGAGAGAAACATCAACCAGCTGCCTCTTGCACACCCCCTACTGGGGATGTGCCCACAACCAATGTACATACCCTTGACAGGAATCGAACCTGGGACCTTTCAGTCTGAAGACTGATGCTCTATCCACTGAGCCAAACCAGTTTTGGCTAAAGTTTACTTTTATAGGAGGAAATCCTGCCACTGTGACAACATGGATAAGCCTAAAGGCATTATATTAAGTGGAATGAGCCAGACACAGAAAAACAAACACCATATGATTTCAACTTTAGACACCAACTTATATGAGGAATCTAAAAAAGTTGAATTCTTAAAAGCAGAGGGTAGAATGGTGACCGCTAGAGGCAGGGAGGTGGAGGGAGAAGTGGGGGGATGTTGGTCAAGGGTAACAATCTTTCAGGAGGAATAAGTTCTGGAGATCCAATGTACAGCATGATAACTATAGTTAACACAATTGGGTTGTGGACTTGAGATTTGCTAAGAGAATATCTTTTAAAAAATATTTTTATTGATTTCAGAGAGGAATGGGGAGGGTGAGAAAGAGATAGAAACATCAATGATGAGAGAGAATCATTAATCAGCTGCTTCCTGCACACCCTCTTCTGCGGATTGAACCCACAAGCTGCCATGTGTCCTGATTGGAAACCGAACTGTGACCTCCTGGTTCATAGGTCAACACTCAACCACTGAGCCATACCAGTCAGGCAAGAGAATAGATCTTAAATGTTCTCACCACACACAGAGGTAACTATGTGAGGTGATGGATATGTTATTAGCTTGATTGTGGAAATCATTTCACAGCATATACACCAAAACATCATGTTGTACTTTTAAATATGAATACAATTTTTATTTGATGATTATCCTATACTAAAGGCCCAGTGCATGAAAATTCATGCAAGAGTAAGCCTTTCTTCCCCCTGCTGCTGGCACCAGCTTCCCTCTGGCACCTGGCACCTGGGTTGCTTCCCTCCTCCAGACACCAGCAGGGACCTGGGACCTGGACTGGCTTCCCTCGGGCTGTCCTCAGGCACCTGGAACCCAGGTTGGCTACCCTCCAGCCGCCTGCAAGTACCTGGGACCCCGGATGGCTTCCCTCTGGCCCCAGCTTCATCAGGAAGGATGTCTGGAATACATTCAGTCTAATTAGCATATTCCCCTTTTTTTATTATCCTATCTAATAAAGAGGGAATATGCAAGTTGATCATCATGCCATCACAAAGATGGCAGTGCCCATACCCACAAGAATGTGGGCGCCCAGTCCACTCAGCCTCACTAGAATTCCACAGTCCTTTCATCCCAGCCGGGGAGGGGGAGAGGAGGTGGGGGCTGCAGCAGGGGCACAGTATGGCCAGACCTGCCCGCAGCCCCCAGCCACCTAGGGTCGGCCTGAGGTGCAGGCAAGCCTTGGATGGCAACTGCCCAAGGCTCAGGTAACCAGGGCCAGCTGAGGCTTGCACTGCCAGCAGTGGCAGCAGCAGAGGTATAATGGGGGCATCACCTTCCCCTGATTGCTCAGTCGCCTCCCACCCCTGAAGGCTCCTGAACTGTGAGAGGGGGCAGGCCAGGCTGAGAGATGCCTGCTCCAGTGCACGAATTTTCATGCACCAGGCCTCTAACAGATAATAAAAGGCTAATATGCAAAATGACCAAAAGGCGGAACCACTGATTGCTATGACATGCACTGACCACCAGGGGGCAGACACTCAATGCAGGTGCTGCTCCCTGCTGGTCACTGCACTCCCACAAGGGAAAGCACCGCTCAGCCAGAAGACAGATCACTGCTGGCAAGCACAGGGGAAGTGGCAGGAGCCTCTCTCGCCTCTGTGGCAGCACTAAGGACCCCTTGGGGGATATCTGCCTGCCAGCCTAGGCCTGTGCGAACCTAAGCCAGCAGGCAGACATCCCCCAAGGGGTCCCGAACTGTGAGAGGGCGCAGGCCAGGTTGAGGAATGCCTCCATTCCCCAGTACATGAATGTTGTGCACCAGGCTTCTAGTCCTATCTAATAATCCTATCTAATAAAAGGATAACATGCAAAATTGACAGTCACTCCAACACACAAGATGGCCGCCCCATGTGGTCATAGATGGCAGCCCCCATGTGGACACAAGATGGTCGCCAAAAGATGGTTGACAGGGGAAGCCAGTTGTGGGGGATCAGCCCAGCATGGGAGGGCTGTAGGGAGGGACCAGGCCTGCAAGGAAGGGCAGTTGGGGGGACCCAGGCCTGCAGGGGAGAGCAGCTGGGGCGACTAGGCCAGTAGGGGAGGGCAGTTAGGGGTGACCAGGATGGCAGGGGAGTGGTTAAGGGGCAATCAAGCTGGCAGGCAGAAGCTGTTAGGGGCAACCAGCTAGGCAGGCTGGTGAGCAGTTGGGAGCCAGCTATCCTGGATTGTGAGAGGGATGTCCCACTTCCCATCAGACAGTCGGACAAACGGGCAGTTGGACATTCCTCGAGGGGTCTCAGATTGGAGAGGGTGCAGGCTGGGCTGAGGGACACATTCCATCCCCCCACCCCCTTGTGTGCATGAATTTCATGCACCAGGACTCTAGTGTCTTAAAAAGCTGGAAAAGATGAAGATTACTTTTGTGACAATGATGAGAGAGAATCTCATTCTTTCAAGGAAGCCTTATTATTTCAGTGATTGGGTTTGCTGGCCTAGCTGTTGTGCCAAGGAGCAGGAAAGGCCTTTAGTGGGCCTGCCTTTATTTACACGGTGCAGAGCAGGGCAGATCTGGGACAGGGCCGGATGGAAGCAGGCTTCCCCTGACTTCCCTGGGGACCTCCTGCAGTGGCTCTCAGCATCAGCACCACCACCCAGTGTGGGTAACTCCTCCCTTAGGTGACTTTTCCCTTAAAGGTGAGTGGGAGGAGCAGACTGGGAAAGTCTCAGCTGCTGCTTAAAACAGTGCGACGATTAGATGGGCAGCTCCAGCTGGCGTCCTGAGAGACTGAAATGCTACCTACACCTTTTTCCTTCTTCTGAGGAGGAGTTGATTTTGACATACACTTCTGGAGTTACCCTAGTTTTTAAGAAAGTGTCCATTTGGGATGCCAAGAACCACTTGGGTACATCTGAGAGTTGTGTAATGCAGCTCCAGACCACTCCAGGGCCGGCTACCGCGGAAGGCCAGCTTCTGAGAAGCCCATCTACAGGCACCATCTTCTGCTTCTCACCCAGCCTCTCCCTGGGCAAGCTCAAGGAGTTCCTGGCCACCTGGACAAGAAGGGGCGGGGAGATTCTCCAAATATCATGCTGCTGGTCAACAAAAACAAACCTTTAGTGCACATGACAGTTGTCTCAGAGCCTCTTACTCCACTTCTGTGCTTCACTGCAGGTTCTACCCCTTCAAAACAGAACTCTCTTGAACATTGTTCACCCGAGTTATCTTTTCCTTCCTACTTTTTGTTGCTTTAGATGACCCCAGCCAGATTCAGTCCTAAGTGGGCCCCTCTTTTAAGGCTTGTCAGGACTGGTCCACAGTGGGTGGTGGGGCAGAGTGGGTGAGCATGAGCCAGGAGGGAGCGAATGTGTTTGCAAATGGGGAGGTGATGATGGTGAGCTAAAAGAAATGCTACCATCACTACCCATCTCTCCTGAGGTGGGGAGGCTGGGCAGCTTCCATTCAAGGGACTTGAGGGCAACAGACTACAAGGACCAGTGATCAATTAAGGAATACGAGCACAGGATATTCTGCAAAGATGCTGATAACATAGGCAAGTTTGTTTAGGATTGAATATCAATGGGCGTGTTAGAGTGTCTTAAAGGCCAGCACTGGGAAGCACAGGGTAGCATGGACATGACAATTAAGATGAGAACTGATGATCAGAGAGTCTTGCATTGAGGAGGGACAGCAAAAGGAAACAGGATGAGAGGCTTGGCAGGACTGGCTGATACAGGCGGAGATGTCAGGTGACGCCTGAGGCCTGAAGAGGCTGATGGCCCGGGTGAAAAGCTACCGCAGCAGTGGGCTATGTAATCTTGGAGGCCTCAGCCTCTGAGGGTCAGCACTGGAGATATTTAGTACAAGGTGAGGCCACTCTCCTAGGAGATTTTTGCTGAAATCGTTGGGAGAGGGTGTTGGGAAAGCGTCAGGACACTCGCCTGGTAATGGGTCGATCTTTACCGTGTACAGCCCAATGAGGAACGCTCCCCATTGCACTGTAGAAAAAAAGAGAGAAACAATTTCAAAAGGACCAAAGCCGAGAGGAAAATTTCCTCTCGTACACACACACACACACACACACACACACACACACACACACACAGTAGAAAATGACTTCAGGGGAGCTGATGGGGGCCTAAGCCTCCGCCCCGCTGCCGCCGCGCCTTCGCCATGCCTTCACTGCGCCTTTGGCTCCTGCCTGGACGAGAAGCCCATGAGCGCGACCTCCCAGCCCGCCCACAGTGCTAGAGAGGAGCGGGCGCAGCGTCTCCCCTCCCGCACAATCAGCTCGGCCCAGAAATGGGAAGGCTACAATTAGGCACCAAGCAGGGCGCCGGAGCTGCCATGTGGAGTTTAAAACTACGGCGAGTGGAGGACTGAGAAGGTGGGGCAGTTCTGTGCCGTGCTGCCTTCCACTGGTTGAGACCTCCAAGAGCGAGGGCCTACCGAGGTGAGGATGCCCCTACTGTCACCTGTGGAGGGGCAGCGTTGAGCTGGCCAATATTTGTGGTGGTGGTGCTGCTTGTCCTGGCTCAGGGGAAGCGTTCCACTAAGTATGAAAGACTGGGACATCGCGGGGATTCTCCGCCACCTCCCGCGGCCTGCTCTGCCAGGCCTTCGCACGCGCTGTGCTGGCCCTGCACCTCCCATTGGCAGACCCGGAGAGTCCTCTCTCCGCTGCCACATGGCCAGGCCAGGGCATCAGACACTACCACCACGCGGATTTTAAAACTGCAGGGGAAATTGAGCCACAGGCGCTGCCATCGCTGCCGCCCCCGCCGCCGCCCCCAAGAATGGGAATCCACCGAAATCAGAGCTCACTACACACCGGGCTCATAGAGAGTGTGGCTTCAGAAATTAGCCTCTGCATCCACAGAAGCTCCACATTCAAAACAAAGAGGACACCATTGAGGGCGGACTCTCCCCATGTAGCCATCACAGCCCGCCCACAATCTTCCCAGCACACCCACCATGCTGGGAGGGAAATGGAGCGCGCTGGTGAGGAAATGGCACGGTGCCTTCCATTACCCACCCAGGCGAACCCATCCTCCGATGCCACATGGCCAAGCCGAAGCTCTCACCACCACCGCCATGTGAACTTTAAAACTACAGTGGTAATTGAACCACAGGAGCGACCGTCAATATTGCACCTGGCACCGCCACCCGCCACTGCCGCCGAGAATAAAGGAAATCCACCAAGAACAGAGCTCACCACGCCTTGGGCTCAGGGAGTGGGCGACCTCAGAACTTAGCCTCCATGTCTGCAGCTGCTCCTCTCCCACACCGAACGAGACACCTTTGGGGGTGGTCCCCCCGCCTGAAACCATCTCAGACCAACTGCAGCTGTCCCAGCCTGCCCCCCATGCTAGCAAGGAGCTGGCGCAACACCTCCAGTATGCCACCCCAACACCCTAGAGGGGCCGAGTGCCCCGGGTGAGCCGAGTGTCCCAGGGGGCCGAGTGCCCCGGGTGAGCCGAGTGTCCCAGGGGGCCGAGTGCCCCGGGTGAGCCGAGTGTCCCAGGGGGCCGAGTGCCCCGGGTGAGCCGAGTGTCCCAGGGGGCCGAGTGCCCCGGGTGAGCCGAGTGTCCCAGGGGGCCGAGTGCCCCGGGTGAGCCAAGAGTCCCAGGGGGCCAAGTGCCCCGGGTGAGCCGAGTGCCCCAGGGGGCCGAGTGCCCCGGGTGAGCCGAGTGTCCCAGGGGGCCGAGTGCCCCGGGTGAGCCGAGTGTCCCAGGGGGCCGAGTGCCCCGGGTGAGCCGAGTGTCCCAGGGGGCCGAGTGCCCCGGGTGAGCCGAGTGTCCCAGGGTGCAGTGTGCCCCGGGCGAGCCGTGTGTCCCAGGGGAAGCAGTGGGACCCAGGGGAAGGGACGGTGAAAACCAGAGGAGAAGCGGACTCTATTCATATGGTCCTGAGATAGTCACCATAAAACAAGCAGACTGCCAAATGAGGAGCAGATTTTATTCATGGGGTCCAGAGATAGTCACCATAAAACAAGCAGATTGTCAAATGACAGGGGTGAGGGGAAGGAGACCTGGGGGGAGATAGGAGAACAACCGAGGGACTGGTATGAATGAACATAAGTACAACCAATGAACACAGAACTCTGGGGAGGGAGGGCATAAATGGGAGGTGAGGGGGGGCAATGGTAAACTATGTACACAGAAAATACCTTAATAAAATAAAATTAAAAAAAAAAAAAGAAAATGACTTCATCCGAGAAATGCAATATTTTAGCTTTCGGTCATTTTACTGTTGGCAGAACAGAGGCTGGTGAGTTGTCTACAGTTACTTGCTTGAGCAAACGAGTTGGCGGTCTCTGAGGGACCAGGCCTCCATCTGTCACTTTTTGTATTTTAAAGAGAAATCAGTGATGGGTGGACTGAGCCCTCTCATCCCTGGAGACAGAGCCCAAGCGTTCATGTTCCAGGATTTTGTTCTCAGGTTTGTATGTCTAAAAGAGTTCAAGACCTTTTGGTTTCAGAGTGTTACTCTAATCTTACTTACCAACATTTTCCTTTTACCAGAACTAGTAAAACTCCTTCAAGTCAGAGCTTATACAAAACCACACTGCATGGGACAGAAAAAACTTTTGAGTTTTATTAGTATGTATTTATTTTATAACTTCACATTTATAACATTTTATTTCACACATTGTCAACAAATGGAAACAGGGAGGGCACTTTCACGAGTACAAAACCACAGGAAATCAGGATGCACTGGGTAATATCATGCCACTGTGGTTGAACAGTATTGAAACATACAACTTGGGCAAATGACCACACGATTCCTTTTTTTAAAAAAACTCTTTTCTTACAATCTCAAGATATTCTTCCATTAAAACGATCCACAATCAGAATTATAATGTTGTTTCCAAGTCAAATCACTAGGAATAGTTCACAATGGCTAGAATACTTTTCACAGAGTAACAGACACGAGGCACTCAAACTTACCATAAGGGCTAAAAGGGCTTCTAATGCAATGTGATCACCACTTGACTCACAGGTTACAGATGTATTTGCTATGGCACCACTGTTAGAACAGTAAAGAGAGCATGCATTGAGCAGAAAAGCATCACGATGATAATGTCTCCGTGTACTGCGGGCTTTCTATCCTCCAGACATCATGCTAAGTGCTTAAAAGGCATTATGTCATTTGATCTTAACATAACAGCCCTAGTCCATTACCTTCTCATTTTTCTGATGAGGAAACGGATGTTCGGAGGATTTAAGCAAGTCTGTTATACACAGAGCTACCATGCTGGGCTACATCAACTAGCGTTTCACTGAGTGGTGGTCATCGCTCTACTAGTACACTCGACATCCAGGGCATGCATGGGCCTGATTTAAATACCCCATGAGAAGCTACAGGTCCCTTAAACTATGGACATTAAGAAGAGGTGGGTGGTAGGGAGAGCTGTAGGAGGGCACAGGGAAGACCACTGTTGATGGCAGAAGATGTGGCGGGGGCAGGTGAACACCATGCAGTGCGCCTGAAACCTGTATAATTTTGTTAAACCAGCGTTACCGCAATAAATTCAACAAAAAGGAAACAAAAGGGAGCGGAGTCCAGCCACGTGCTCAGATAGAGCAGGGGAACCCTTTCTCCAATGCCTGAAAACCAAAGTGAGCCTGCTGCTGAATGCTTACGTGCTACAATGTGGCTAGCAACACCCTGGCACCTGCCTGCTGTTTATTAGAGAATTAAAGGGTCTGAGATCCATTGTAAAGATGGAGCTTCAGAGAGTTCGCAGTTCCTGCCTCGGCTCCACCACTCGTGGGCAGTTCGATCTAGAGGAGACTGCCTACCAACTCGGAACACTGGGTTGCTGCCCACGCTAACTGCGACACGCACACGACACCCGGCACACAGGCCCACATACACGTGCATGCCTTTCCCCGCTTTGCCTTCTGCTGCCACTGAAAATCTCTCGCCAGAGGGGCCTGCTCGCTACTCCAGCATGCCCTCCTGCAGCACCGTCCTCTCCTGAGGGCGCCTCTCACACGGCGGCGGCGAACCTCTTGAAAGCAGGGGTCAGGCAGTGTTGCGTCCTCCGGGCCTCACTCAGGGCCTGGCCCCCTCATCTACCTGACACCTGGCAGAGCGGTGGGCGGAGAGCTCCCCAAGGAGAGAAGCCTGAAGCTGGGGGTGGCCGTGTTCGTTTGGCAATGGCACGGCTATTGGCGTCATGAACTTTTTTACACAGAAGCTTGTTCCGCTCCCACAGGGGCAGGCCCGCCCGAGGAGCCTGTCGCTGTGAGAGCAGAACTGTTACCTCCTGGAGCAGAGCCTCTCACTGCTTCAGGGACACGGAACTTGCTGATTCGATAAAGAAAATCACCCGGCAGGTAAAAAAAAAAAAAAAAAAAAAAAAAGTTTAGGTTTTCAGGTAAGTCACAACGGATGCTTGTTTCTCATGCCAATTCTACTTTCTAGGGTATGGGCAACCTTGTCTATTGGGGATAGTTAAAGGAAACGTGACATTTCCTTTAGGTTACTGTACCATGTTTGGAATTTAATATTTCGTCTATTGGTCATCTATGGTAAGGTCTGAGAAACTCTCAGGCAAAATTTTTTTTTTCTTTTTTTCTGAGAAAGAATCAAGACGTGGCTCGAACGCCTTGGCATTCGTTGCATCTGCTAAAGAAAAGCATATGGGAAAGGTCTGAGCCTGGTAAAGTGGATGTCCCCGGGACCCCAGCCTCCCTCTGCCTTCGCTTTCAGTGGTCCTAATCCTTATGCCAGTGGCCATAGCCATCGTCATCGTCATCTGGCTCGCCATTCTTCTCATTTTCATAAGCGGCCTCTTCCGCCTCCTCTTCCCGGATCACCTTCATTACCTCAAGGAAGTTGGGGCACTGCACCCGCTCTTTCAGCTCCTTAAGCCTGCACCACATGCCCTGGCTGAGGCTCGCCCCGGCCATCACCTGCTCCAGGCGCACCTGGTCCGCGACGTTCTTGGGCATGGAGTGCTTCTCCACCGCCCTGCGGAGCAGTATCTCCAGCCGCAGCGCGTAGGCGGAGACCTTCTCGCCTTCCTCCTGGTAGGTCTTCAGGTACCTCACCTGGGAGGCCCGGCGGCTCTCCAGGTTCCCAAACACCTGCTGGAAGGCCTCCAGATACCCGCTCACGCTCATGGAAGGGTTGTCTGCCTGCACGATGCGCAGGAGGTCCAGGGCGGGGCCGCGCAGGCTCTCTGCCAGCCACCTTTTCTTCTCGGCCTCGGCCACCGGCCACTGCCTGACTATCTCATTGGCCTGTTCCAGCCAGACGTCAAAGGAGTCCTCGTCTGGGCGGGGCTCAGCACAGCCCGAGAACACCCGCAGCTTCCGGTACCGCATGGGCAGCAGCGGCTGCTGGGCACTTGCTACCGCCTGCCTCACCACCTGGGCCAGCACCTCGGGCGACACGCAGGGCACTGTGCCTGGGCACACTCCCTCGTGCCCGAGGGCTCGGAACATACCCGAGACGGTCTGCCCCTCTTTTTCTAGAAAGAGGTGCAGTCTCTCAAGAAACTCAGCGTCCTGGTTAGGGGTCTTAAAGACCACTTTCCAGACGCCCCCCCTCCCCTCAACCTCACTGGGGATCTCCGAGACATCAGTGTCCCCGAGGAGCTCCAACAAGACGGCGCTGGTATTCTCCTGCCTCCTGACTATCTTGCCCAGCAGCCGGTACCTGCCCAGGGACTTTAAGGTGTCCTGGAGAACCTCCTGGATCTCAGCCTCCTCACACTCCACGGGTATCCCCGTCACCATCAGGGATTTCTGGTCATCCACACTCATTATCCGGCACCAGTCCTCTAACAGTGCCAGTGCCATCGTCACCAATAGCTATTCACTCTAACTCTAGGGGTACAATGAATTTGCAGTGCACGCAGGCACTCCCTTAGGATTTTAGATATCCTGGATAAAGTCCTGAACCCCCAGCCCACCAGGGAAGGGGTTTCCAGTCAGGTCCCACCAAGGGCAGCCGGAAGTCTTCTGGACCAGTAACCAGTGGCTCGGGAGGTCCCCAGCTGCTGAGTCTCTCCAGATGCCGGCAGACGTGTGGGTGGTGCTGACCCTTCTCTGTCGCCTCACCTCTCTCTAGTCAGTGTGGAACCGCCTCCACGCCGGCCCCAGGACTCCTAGTGAAACAATGGTCAGTTACCACACAGCCCTCTCCTTCCCAGGAAGCACCCACACTCGCATTAGGGACCAAAGTGAGGGCAGACGGGGTTCTACCCTACATTGTATTTGGGTCCATCCCACGGTCAGGTCTCTGATGATAGTGACCTTTTCCCCCCTTGGAGACCCTCCTGCAATCCGGCTTCCCGGCCATTCACTCATCGGACATATTAATTAATGTCTGAGCCCAGTTGTGGCCAGGACTCAAGATCCTTCCCCCGTGATGATGAAGTCAGGACATGGCCAGATACCTGTTTTTAGCACTCCAGAATGTTCTGTGGGAGTCAGGAAGCTTGCTTATTCAGCTTCTGGCACAGGAAGATGTCACCCAACTCTACAATGTTCGAGTCTAGGTCCTTCTTAGCTCCAGCCACGCCAAGCTTCCCTGTTACACATAAATAGTAATGGTGTGTTTTCATTGCTCAATAATACCCAATAATAAAGACTGTTAACGTGCTTATGAAAAATATGACAATCCTTCACAATGTAATTAAATCTACAGTTACTTCAGTTCTTTGATTAACAAATACAATTATTAATCACTCTAACATTTAAAATCAATATCAGTATAACAATATAGCGTATAATACTCTTTAATATGATAATATAGACATAACAATTTAATATAGGCCTACAATTTTTAAAAGTCTCAGTGTGGCTCTGTGATTGAGTGTTGACCTATGAACCAGGAGGTCACGGTTCCATTCCCGGTCAGGGCACATGCCTGGGTTGCAAGTTTGATCCCCAGTGGGGGCCATGCAGGAGGCAGCCTATCAATGATTCTCACTTATCACTGATGTTTCTCTCTCTCCCTCTCCCTTCCTTTCTCTGAAATCAATAAAAATATATTTCAAAAAAAATCTCAGGGCTGAATAAGTTAAACCTGGAATTATGAATTCATTCTCTTCTGTTATGTCTGGGCAGGCTTTGCAAATGCAAAAGGTGTTTCTTTTGCTTTGGAAGGCAGCTATGCTCACCACTATACCACCAACACGTTTCTTTTTCTTTGAATGTTACATTACTAACATGACACTTTCTTCGTAGCATTTGACCTTGAATGAGGGTCCTTTGAAGAAAAAGGAAAAGAGAGGAAGTATATGGAGAACCAGGGGAGAATGGGTAATGTGAAAAGGAAAGAGTGCCTAACATCTCAACTTACTGCTGTGGGGTGGGGGTTGGGGCTCTGACCACTCCCTCCCGAGGCCTGAAAATCTCCATCTCGCCTAGAGGGCTTTATATGCCACAGATGCCAACTTGTAACCATCGAGGCAGCTGCTCCTGCTGCAGGCATCTTTCCCCTGTCCCTTCTGGATGGCTCTGAAGGCATGGTGCCTGCCCAAGGGCAAGGAGGACAAAGAGATGGATCATACCCTGGCCCAGCAACCCCGGGAATCTGAGTCTGCTGACTTCTCTATGCCCCGCTAACATATGAGGGTGACTTCCTCTTCCCTGTAATACTTCAAGGAAACGAGGTATAAAGAGGCACCCGATGCCCAGGAAGAAATATCTTCAAGGTGTGCATAGTAACTGCTCTGCTGAGGTCAGGACACTCTGGGTGGCTTCCTCCTCCAAAGGCAATCTCTCCCTGCAAGGTGACTTTCAAATACTAAGATGGCGTGGTCCTTGATACACGGATTGACATATTTGGTTATGGGGAAAAAAGGAAAATTTTGTATATTCTAACATAAAGATAGAATTAGTTGGAAAAGGAACCAGACTTTCAGGTGGAAGATCCCCATTGGATTTTTTGGATTACTGAATTAGATAGTGGGCAAAACGCCTCAATATCTCTAAATCTCAGTCCTGGAAAACGCATTCATCATACTCATCTTCCGGGGCTGCAGTGAAGAGGAAATTAGCTGCAGTGAATAGAAAATGACGCAGTTCGTGTGGAAGCACTTTATTCAGATTGGAAACACATCTGGTTTGAGGTCCAAATGCCGGCTTCTGCGTCTCTCAGCCCTCACAGTATTCCTCTTGCCTCTTCCTCCCCTTCTCATCCGAAGATTCCTCCTCTCCCTACTGGCGTCATGATGGGCTCAACCTAAAACTAACGGGTTGTCCTCCAAATGTGACTTCTTTCACAGTTGGGTGGGGGGTGGTGGTGGGAGTACCCCATTTAATCCTTCCAGGGACAAGGGCTGAGGATGGGAAAGAATCCCCAGTCCCACTGCCCAGCGTGATGACTCTGCAGTAATCAGCCTCTTTTAACCCAAACCCATCCGAATGACTGAGCATGCCCAGATCTGTCTCTTGAGCCGCCAAAGGATGAGCAACATCTCTGCAGAATTTGCCACCGTAGAGAAGGGCGGGGCTTGATGGAGGGATGGATATGGACGCAGGGAAAGACATGGAGGCAGGGAAAGACATGGGGATGCGAGCGAGCAATGAAGAATCCACCCGGGGCCGTGTTAGTGGCCCAAATCCCCACACATCTTTAGCCTGCTTCGCCACACGCAATTCAAAGCACTCATCACAGCCAGCACCCCATCTCCTACCCCAGTCTGGGCACGCGCTGCGCACTTAGGCCTCCATCACCGGCTCTGGCGCAGTGCGCAACAGGGTGGGGTACCGGGCCGGGAAGGTCTGGCGCTTTAGAGATGGGGCTACAATTTGCGCCTTTTCATACATTTCAAAACACTCCCCTGCGTCTTTTCATACCCTTTCAAAACATTCCCCTGCGCCTTTTTTTTTTTGTGGCGCAGTGGCGCAGTACATGGCACCCCCTTCTCTTCCCTTCCCCCGCGCTCTGCCTGCACCCTCACGCACCAAATATTAATTGTCCTGCTGGGAAGGAATTTGCAGACTGCATTCTTGGTTACACTCCCAAGGGCCCATAGATCTACGTCTCTCTTTATACCACCCTCCCCTCCCCCCATCATCTGCTCCGTCCCTCGGCTTTTCTCGCGGCCATGCTGTGCGCCCCCCTCCCCAACCTCAGTGGATCAACTAAACGGGTAGGCCCCCGAAGCCTGTGGGTGGACTGAAGCTCTGGTGGCCCAGGGGTCGTGCAGCCCCCGCCTCTGCGAGGCCTGCGTCATCCCTTCTCCATCCTCAACGAGGCCCCTTCCTCTCTCCCCGGGTGTCCTGGCCGCCAGCCAGTTTGCCACCCTTTGCGCACCATCAGCTCACCCCCGGGTAAGGGGGTAGGGGGAGAGGGGCCCTCCCCGCCGTGGGTCCTCGCCCCTGGCCCACCTCCGAAACGCGAAATGCGGTAGCGGGGGGCGCGGGGCCGGGCAGGTGGAGGAGGAAGGAGGGCGCGTGGGCCGGGGGCTGCGCCCTCTGATCTTCATCCCCGCGCCCCTACCCCATACTCACCCGGAGCCGAGAGCGGTCAGCAGACCGTCCTCCCCGCGTCCAGGAGCCGGTGGTCTGGCTGCGGCACTTCCGGAGCGCGGATCTCTGCGCAGCGCCGCCCTCCCGCTCCGCCTCCTCCCTCCGCAGCGCCCCGCTCCCTCCCGGCGCCCCGCCCCGCCCCGCCCGCCCGCCCGCGCCTCCCCGCCCGCCGCTGCCGGGAACCGGCAGCCTCTCCTCCCGCAGCCGCAGCGGCCGCACGGCCAAACCCAACTTTGCAGCTCGCGGGAGCTCCCGCGGCGGGGCGGGGGCGTGGGCCGGGGGAGCCGGCGGGGTCGGGAGGAGGGGCCGGGGGAGGGTCGCCGCTCGCCAGCCCTCCTTCCTTTCTGTGCACCTTGCGGTGAGGCAGAGCGCGGCGGCGGCGGCGGCGGCGGCCGGGGGCTGTGCTCGGGGAGAGGCGGACCCAGGGACCGCAGAAGGGCGGACAGACGGGGGACCCTCCCCGAGCCCCGCACCATGGCCGAGAGGAAGCCGTCCGGGAAGGCGGCAGAGGACGAAGAGGTCCCTGCCTTTTTTAAGAACCTGGGCTCCGGGAGCCCCAAGCCCCGGCAGAAATTCTGTGGCATGTTCTGCCCGGTGGAAGGGTCCTCGGAGAACAAGACCATCGACTTCGACTCGCTGTCGGTGGGCAGGGGCTCGGGGCAGGTAGTGGCTCAGCAGCGGGACGTCGCCCACTTGGGCCCGGACCCGCAGCCGCCGTACCCCCGGCAGGGCCGGCGTGCCGGCGGGGAGCCATCTGTTGAATCGGGCCGCAAGGTGGAGATCCGGCGGGCCTCGGGCAAGGAAGCCCTGCAGAACGTCTACGACCAGGTGGGTGTGGGGGAGGGGAGGCCTGGGAGGAGGAGGACGGGGCTCGGGGACCGCCCCTCCCTCGCATCCCAGAGTGCCCACCGCCCTGCCCCTCCCCGGATCTGTGCCAGCACCCCACCCTGCTCTACCCTTCTCCAAGGGTGCGGAGGGGCTCGGCTGGGCGCCGGGCGGCGGCGCCCACAAAGGCTGCCAGAGCCGATCTGGGTCTGGGAGGTGAAGGGGGGAAGGGTGGGCCGATCCTCGGCGAGGGGGGGGGGGCATCGCAAGGTGGGGTGTGGGGATGGGCGGCGGTTCCATTCTTCTTAGACCCTCCCGGGCGGCTCCCCACTGCAGCTGTGGCTGGGTGTGCCACCCTTTTTTTTTTTTTGATGCAGCTCGGAGCGTGCGGCGGGGGCTTCGGGTAAAGGCCCGCGGGCTCCCCAGGGGTCGGGCGGGGCGGGCGGGGCGGGCGGGGGCTTAGACCGCTGCTGCCTCCCGCGCCCAGCGCGCTCTCCACCGCACCTTCTCCGGCTCGCTCGGCGCTCGGGTCCCGAGCTGGAGGCCAGGACCATGGTCAGCGGCTCCCGGACCGCCTCGGAGAATCTCGTCACCCGGATTTCCTGTTCGCCAAGTGAGAAGAACCGGGGAGGCGGTGGAGTCACCCGAGGAAACCCAGACGCCCCCAAATAGCCCAAATGCACAGCAAAGTTCCGCTAAGTATCTCAGGGAGGGCTTTCCGAGTGCCCCCCCCCCCCCCAAGCCCTCCTGCCCGCCCGCCCTGGGCTTTGGCAACGGGGACTAAGTGGATTATGTCCAAAGGGAAAAGGAAAAGGGAAAACACCTTCACATTTTGAATAGATTGTCAAGGTGGATTGGACCCCTCTGCTGTGTTAATGGGGAAACAAAGAGAACCAATATAGTAAGCCTTGATTTTAGAAAATGTTTGTCATCGTGACCCTCATACTTGTGCAATCCCCCCCCCCCAACACACACACACACACACACACACACACACACACACACACACCGTAATTTCTCAACGGATGATTTACAGTGTGAAATGTTTTAACACTTGTTTGCTGTTTCTCTCCCAGGCCCATTGGTGAAGATGAGAAATGAGTCAATGATGGATTATTTATTGAATATCTATTATGTAGCTCGCCTTGTGGGGCTGGGGGAAGGTTAGCTATATGAAAAGATCAAGGCAATTTTTTCCTCGGTGGGCTTCTAAAGTAGTTGAGGGTGGTCTCTGCATATTCACGGAGTGATTCCGCAGTCATTTCTTTGGCTCAACGTTCAGGGTGTGTGCTGACAATGAACACATCAGAAAACAATGAACAGTTGGTGATAATGGCCCAAATATGTTACTGTTTCCTGATGTAGCATAGAGTTTTGCAGCTCTTCACTTTTATTATATAGTCTGAGTGCATCATGTTGCATTGGAAATTCTACAATTATATTGAATTTTTTAGAATTTAGTGAAACAGCATGCACCCAACTTTAATGAGTATTCTCACATTTAAATACTGTCAAAGTTAGAGAGTGTTATTTAATTATTAGCTTCTTTAAAATTTTTTTTAGCTCTTCCCTTTTATAGGGCCAATTCTAGGAAAGATAAACCATTTGCTGTCATTTTAAAAAGAGAGGGCGACTAAATACTTATTTGATTCCTCTTCCCACAGCCCTGTCCTCTGATCTGTTCCTATAGGGAGTACTTGATATCCTTATTTCACTCTGAGTCAACCAGAAGAACTTAACCCAAAAAGCTCACTCTTTTCCACGTTATTACACAAACTTTGATAATTGAAGTAAAGTTTTTCTTAACAAAAAGAGATATTGATTTTGAGAGAGAGAGAAAAAAAAATCACTATGAGCAAAACATTGATTGACTGCCTCCTGCACACCCCCTACTGGAGATCAGCCCACAATCTGGGCATGTGCTCTGACTGGGAATCAACCTGAAGCCTTTTGGTGAATGAGACAACACCCAACCAACTGACCACACCAGCCAGGGCTGAAGTGAAGTTTCTGATAGTGAAAGCTGAGTGAGTGTGAAATACTTCCCTGTGTGAATACATTGGGTGGGGGCAAACCATGACCATATAGCCTCATGGTTATGTGCGTATCTTCGCCTTCAACACCTCGTGCTGGATGGGGATCCTAATAACCTAAAGGGAGGAGAAAAATGCCTTGAGATAAGGAAGAAATAATTTTTTTTAAATGGCAGCTCAGGGGACAGAGATTAAAAAGTGGCCATCTTGATAATGATGGCAGTGAATTAAAATTCAAGTTTGAAAGGCAAAGTTTCACTGAGTTGAATAACATCTCTTCTGTTCATTTAGAATCTTAGATATTTGATCATCAGAGCTACGAGTTTGAACACACTCCAAATTTAACTGAAGTTCTAAATTGCAAGCCTAGAGCCGTGGTCGGCAAACTGCAGCTCTCCAGCCACATGTGGCTCTTTGGCCCCTTGAGTGTGGCTCTTCCACAAAATACCATATGCTGGTGCACATGTACAGTGCGACTGAAACTTCGTGGCCCGTGCGCAGAAGTCGGTTTTTGGCTCTCAAAAGAAATTTCAATTGTTGTACTGTTGATATTTGGCTCTGTTGACTAATGAGTTTGCCGACCACTGGCCTTGGGTGTATGAAAGAGAGAGATTTGAAGAGGAAATACCCAACCAAAAGTCAGACAGTTTTAGCTTTTGCAAACCCACATTTGTACCAGAGAGTGATTCTGGCTTGGTCTTCTGCGGCCTTCCCTGAATTTTCTTTTTTTTTTAAATTTTCATTTTCAAGCTTGCCTTATCACATAAGGGTTGTTACTGTGGGATTTGTTTCATTCATGACTGAGAGTATTTACCAGGATCGGTACTTACAGTGTTTGAATATTTCACGTTTATACAAGAGAACAAAGGTGTGTGTGTGTGTGTGTGTGTGTGTGTGTGTGTGTGTGCTTGTGCTTGTGCACGCGCACAAATATGGTGATTTCCCAAAGTGCAGTTGGGCCCTCCATTTTGACTAAGTCAGCGGCCATTCTTAGCTAATGAGCAGGGTGACGGCCAGCATCGCAGTGCATGCCTCTCTGAAGCCCTAGCACAGAGAAAGGCGGGGAACTAACTGAGCAAGTGGATTGAGGCCCCGACTCACCCCCCTCCTCCTCCCTGAATCTTTGTTAGTAGGTGTTGTTACTGCCAGGTCACAGAAATGGCTTTGTCCACCTGATTCATTCACTAAGGGTTCTCCTATTCCTTTTGCAAGGCTTTGGGAAGGGAGGAAACAGATTCCTTAGCCCAGAGGCAGCATGTCCTGCGGGAGACCAGGAAACGTGTCTGAGCTTGCATTTGCAGGTGCCAGTAGGTCAGCACTGGGAGGCACTGGGCGTGGCTTGGGCTGGGCTGCTAGGTTTTGGTGAAGGGCCAGGGCCAGTGTTGTGAATGCACATAAGAAAAGCTTCTATCTCATTACTGTCTCTTTTTCTTTTTGTCCTTGGGGAAGTCCACCTTGGGCTACAGTGAGGTTAAATTGATGACCGCTCTGTGAAAGACTCGAGCTCCTTGGAACAGGGAGCAGAAGGTCAGCACTGCTGGCCACATCTCCATTGCCAGTGCCCTGGGGTCCCTCAGCCTCCTCCCTTCCTCTTGGGAATTCCCTGCATCCCATCAGACACAGCTTAGCTGGAACCAGCTATTCCACCAAGGAAATTAGATCCTGAGCATCCCGTCCAAGGGAGCTCCCTGGCCCTTCTCCCAGCAGCCAACAACCTGCGTGGACTAGAGTGGCAGGAGAGTGAGTCTCCACTGTCCAGGGCAGGCGCCAGTCTGTGAACTACACAAGAGTGCTGCTGAACTTGACAAAACCACCGGCTCTGTAACATGCTTTCTGATATTCCTTTCCATTCTGTGTTCCCATCCTATGTCCGCATATTAACTCCCAGCACTGGCTGCTCAGTGCTGCCCTCTTACTGTTCAATGCTACCCCTGCTCCACCCTGATCATGATGCTTTTTCTAGATCTTTCTTCCTCCTAAAGCACCAAATTCTGAAATCACTTCCTTCCCCTTTGCCTTCCCTTCTCTCATTCAAAATTCCTACCCTGTGTTAATCTTAGCTAGGGAGAAATCCCAGTAATTGAAGGCATCCGTATCTTCTGTGAATGACTGTTACCCAAGTTGTCCCTAGAGATGCTTGTTTGATAGTAGGCTGGAACTAGCCCGTTCAACAAAAGAACGTCTAGTTAGCACTATGTGTGGTGGAGACTTGGCTGGGAGCCTAGAACAAGAGTATTGATTTGATACTTGAGAGGAACATTGTTTCAAAAGAGGAGATGCAAACGTGAACATTTATGTGCTCAGGATCCCCCCAAAACTATGACCCTTCTGGGTTCAAAGGGAGAGGTGTGCTTGGGTGATAATCTGTAATTATTGGTTGCTCTTGATTTACCAAATGATTATTGAAGTAATCAAATCATTAATTAAAAAACTATATGTGGTGAAATACTCATATCATAGCCCTAACCAGTTTGGCTCAGTGGATAGAGCGTTGTTGGCCTGTGGACTCAAGGGTTCCAGGTTCTATTCCGGTCAAGGGCATGTACCTTGGTTGTGGGCACATCCCAGTAGGGGGTGTGCAGGAGGCAGCTGGTCCATGTTTCTAACTCTCTAGCCCTCTCCTTTCCTCTCTGTAAAAAATCAATAAAATATATAAAAAAGAGAAATACACATACCATAAAATTTAGCATCTTACCCATTTTTAAGTGTACAAGTTGAGTTGTGTGAAATATATCCATATTGATGTTCAACCCATCTCCAGCACTTTTTCATCTTGCAAAACTGAAACTCTTTTCGCCCATTAAACAACATATATGCCTCTCCCTGCCATCATTCTGCTTGCTCTTTGACTTTGACTAAGTACTGCCTATAATTGTGTTTATCTTTTTGTGGTTTATTTCATAATGTCCTCAATGTTCATCCATGTAGCATGTGACAGAATTTCATTTTTAAGGCTGAATAATATTCCTATAATTAGTTACATTTCAATGAGTCATGGATATTGAAAAGTTGTCGCTCAATTAATAGGCCCGCGATGCATTATGGGAAGAAGTAAGAAGGGTTACGTTTGGGATGCCATAGACCCTTCCGCCACCACCTGGGGTCTAAGACTTGAGTAGAAGAAAACTCCCTCCAGCTAATCATCTTTTCGCTGGTAGCTCAAAGGTGGAGGGGATAATTGCTGTCAATGAATTCTGAGTGACAACATCTGGCCATGACCTCTTGGATGTTGCATAGTTCATGAGCTCCTGGCCCATGGGAATCTGGACAGGGCCAGGCATTTTTCTACCTTTGGAAAAGACAGCCCTGTATTCCTATGGTTCCTTTGATGTCCTTGCCACTTCCTACTTCCTTGAGAAAGAAGGGAGAGTCAGAACTGGCCATGGAGTCAAACATATACTACCATCAAATGTGAGAGCCTGAGGGAGGCCTTATGATTATGTAATCACCCCATTTCTAGAGGTGGAGAAAGTGACGTCCCGAAAGATAGCACTTCATCTCATAGAACTCAGGTGACAGTCCCGGACTAGAGGGCCCCTCACTGCCTAGTCCCACTGCAGTCCTATATCAGTAAAACCCTGTTATTTATGTAGCATTACATTCTAGATCCTGAGTTTTAGAATGTACAGAATATATTACTTTAAAACTTGCCCCAGCACCATCTGATACAGGCATTATTCCCTTTGTAAATAAGAACACAGATTCTTAGTGATATTTAATGAGGAAGGCCTTCCTATTTAGTAAGTACATAAACTAGGATTTGAACCAAGGTCTCCTGACTCAGTCTTATATTTCTCACAACACATCATTCTCTAGTTCAGTTCCATGGTCACATACAGTGAAGTTAAAGATATAGTTTAGTTCTGTGGGCACAATATTTCATATTCTATTAAACTTCATCTGTTCTAATTCACCATTGCAAAAAAAAAATTCTGTGCATACCTTTTTTGTTTTCTGTTTTGCAATGTACTTTTTGAAGCCATTTATAAAAGAGACTGTTGATCTGTCTTCATGAATGTGCCCTAAGCTTCGATATTCTGTCCATCATTTTTTTCTTAAATTCAAGAGGTGTCTTCAGATATCACTGGATAAAGGCCAACTCTGAGAGTATGAATGACATGCTTTTCTAGGATTAGATCAATGTGATCACAGTGTGATTTTCCTATTTGATGTACACCATGAACAACAAATAATTAGGCCATCAATAAAAGCATTGACTGGCAGGTGGGCTGACGGGCACTTGGATGTGGTTGGTTGGTAGGGTAGGCTGAGCGCTGCACACCAAGAAGGCCTTGAAGGGGAGCTCCTGGTCGGAAGGTGACGTGGTTTGCTTTTAGGAACTCACAGACAGCTTTCCCGGGTCTGATTCCGGGTCTGGGCCAGGAGTCAGGAGGCCCAGCTTGTCTTCCTGGCTCTACATTCATTCCTGTGCTAACTGCTCAGTCACCCAACCTAGGGCTGTCAGGCTGGGCCTCAGTGTTTGAGGTTCCTTCCCCCATTTCCTCTCAAGTCCCTGAAAGAAAGCTATGCTGTACCTGGCTGTGTTTTTTTTTTTTTTTAATTGAGGTAAAATTTACATAACATAAAAATTTTTAAAAAATATATTTTATTGATTTTTCACAGAGAGGAAGGTAGAGGGACAGAGAGTTAGAAACATCGATGAGAGAGAGACATCGACCAGCTGCCTCTTGCACACCCCCTATTGGGGATGTGCCCACAACCAATGTACATACCCTTGACTGGAGTCAAACCTGAGACCTTTCAGTCCGCAGACCGACGCTCTACCACTGAGCCAAACCGGTTTCAGCATAACATAAAATTTTTATTTTAACTACTTTAGTCTACAATTCAGTGACTTTAGTACATTCACAATGTTGTGCAACTATCACTACTGACTAATTCCAGAATATTTTTATTATTCTAAGCGAAACTCCATAGCCAGTAAGCAATCATTTCCCATTATCCTATCCCCCTTATACCCCCACCCTCCTATGGCAACCACCAATCTACTTTCTGTCTTCATGGACTTGCCTGTTCTGGACATTTTGCATAAATGGAATCATACGATACATGGCCTTTTGTGTCTGGCTTCTTTCGCTTAGGGTAATGTTTTCAAGGCTCATTCACATTGTAGCTATCAGTCCTTTTTTATTTTTTAATCACTGAACAATATGCCATTGTTTGTATATAGCAATTTATTTACCATTCACTAGTTGGTTTCACTCTTTAGTTATTATGAATAATACTATATTTGGCTATTAACATTTTTTTTAAAGTTTTGTTTAAACATATGTTTTCAGTTCACTTAGCTATCTAGGAAGGAAATTGCTAGATCATATGGCAATTCTAAGTTTAGCTTTTTGAGGAACTGCCAAACTGTTTTCCACAATTTTATATATACCCCCAACGTTGTATAAGGGTTCCAATTTCTATACATCCTCCACAACACTGATTACTCTCTCTTTTTAAAAATTATAACCATCCTATCGAGTATGAAGTGGTAGCTCATTGTGGTAATGTTGAGTATCTTTTTATGTGCTTGTTGGCCAATTGTATATCTTATTTGGAAAAATATCTATTCAAGTCTCTTGTGATTTTTTTGATAGTTGAGTTGTTTGTTTCTTATTGAGTTGTAGGAGTTCTTGATGTACTGTGGATTCTAACTGCTTATCAGATACATGATCTGCAAATATCTTCTATTCTGTGGGTTCTCTTTCCACTTTCTTGAGAATGTCCTTTGATACACAAAAGTTTTTAATTTTGATGAAGTCTAATTTATCTGTATTTTCTTTTGTTACATATGCTTTTGATGTTATATGATCCCTGGCTGTTCTAGGATTACTGGATCAAAAGAAATCTAGCAGAGAAATTCCAGGGCTTCATTTTCCAGCTTGATATTCACGTAACTAAATCCTATTTTTTATGGGGGCTTTGAAACTTATTAAGAATAGCATTTGCAAAGAATTACATAGCCAAAACTGGTTTGGCTCAGTGGATAGAGTGTCAGCCTGTGGACTGGGGGGTCCCGGGTTCGATTTCAGTCAAGGGCATGTGCCTTGGTTGCGGGCACATCCCCAGTGGGGGGTGTGCAAGAGGTGGCTGATAGATGATTCTCTCTCGTCAATGTTTCTAGCTCTCTATCCTTCTCTCTTCCTCTCTGTAAAAAAAAAATCAATAAAATATATATTTTTAAAAAGAATTACATAGAAGATGGCAGCATAGGTAAATGCAGTACTCACTTCCTCCCACAACCACATCAAAATCACAACTAAATAAACATCATTCAGAACTGCCTGAAATCTGGCCAAACGAAAGTTCTATAACTATAGAATTAAAGAAGACGCCACATTAAGACTGGTAGAAGGGGTGCAGGCGAGGAACGAGCTGGTCCAACCACAACATGTGGCTTTCTTTTTAAATTGGAAGGGATATCTTGGCTGTGGGGGTTCCCCCATAAGGATAATGGGATCTGAGCCTCACACCAGACCCCTCAGTTCAGGGTTACAGTGCTGGGGAAAGGAGTCTTAGTAACTTAGGGCTGTAAAAACCAGCCAGGATTGTGGCTGAGTGAGAAGGAGAATTGCTGGAGTCCCAGGCATTTCCTCTTAAAGGGCTGGCACACAGACTTACGCAGACTCACTCCTTCAGAACTCCAGTGCTGGGGCAGCAGCTTGAAAGGATCCAGGGACACATGGGGAGGAACTAAATTGTCTGGCATCATGGCAAGAACTGGTGGGCAGCTTTCTCCCAGACAAAAATGCTGGCAGAGTTCATTGTTCCTTTGCTGAGACCTCCCTATTCCTTTGTAGTGGCCATATCTAAGTCTCCATCAACCTGGCACACTGTTCACCTCACCCTGGAGATTCCCTGCCTCATCCAGTTTGTAACATCACCCAAACTGTTTGCAGTGGCTGTTCTATAGGAATGGCCTGTCCTGGCTCAGGCTTCAGACTTTCCTAAAATCTCTCAAAACAAGCAGCAGCTGGCCTCAGCATGTCCCATACCTCTTAATAAGTGGCCCCAGACCTGGAAATAGCAGCAACCTGCCTTTGCTCACAACTTGGCTTAATTTGGTCACTTCCAAGCCCAACACAAGTAGCAATCATCTGCAGATCACTCTGCAGTTCCTGCCAGGTGGGGCACAGGCAATAACTGACTTTGCACCTCTCAGGAGGCCCCAAAGTCAGTGCACCCAGTAGTCAGTTTCAGACCACACCAGATTACAACCCTACCACATCCACAAGTGACACAGTCAAGGGGGCAGACTCAATGAGTACCAATGCCACACTGAAGCAAGTCCTGCATCATAGGGGATTCTCCTTTAGTCATAGGTGGTCTGCATAGCCAGTTGGCCTGGTAATTAAACCCTCTCAGTGACATCAACAACAATCAAGGCTCAACTACAACAGGACAGTGTACACAGGATTCACTTAGAGTGCCCAGCTCAGGTGACTGGGGAGGCTGAGACACTGGGTCTTACAGGACACCTACTACACAAGGCCATGCTACCAATTCCAGGACACATAGCGGCCCTACCTGATATATAGAAACAAACACAGAGAAGCAGCCAAATTGTGGAGACAAAGAAATGTCACATATGAAAGAATATAAGAAATCTCCAGAAAATAAACCTAAATGAAATGGAAGCAAGCAAACTACCAGATATAAGGTTCAAAACAATGGTTACAAGGATGCTCAGAGAACTTCAAGAAACTTAGTGAGAACTTCAACTACCCAACCCAGCAAAGATCTCATTTAGAACTGAAGGACAGATAAAGAGCTTCACAGACAAGAAAAAGCTAAAGAAGTTTATCACCACCAAACCAGTATTACATGAAATGTTAAAAGAAGAAGAAGAAGAAGAAGAAGAATAAGAAGAAGAAGAAGAAGAAGAAGAAGAAGAGATTAAAAAATATGAATAATAAAATGGCAAATGGTATCTGCAAACAATTAAATCTAAAAATCAAAATAAGCCGAAACCAGTTTGGCTCTGGATAGAGCGTCGGTCTGCGGACTGAAAGGTCCCAGGTTCGATTCCGGTCAAGGGCATGTACATTGATGGCAGGCACATCTCCGGTACGGGGTGTACAGGAGGCAGCTGGTCGATGATTCTCTCTCATTGATGTTTCTAGTTCTCTATCCCTCTTCCTTCCTCTCTGTGAAAAATTAATAAAAAAAATATTTAAAAAAATCAAAATAAATAAGGAATCTAATGAACAAAATAAACTGATTAATCAAATAAAACAAGAGGCATGGAAATGTGGAACAGACTAACAAACCTCAGAGGCAAGGCAGGCAGGGGGATTGGAGGTGATTAACCAAAGAACTTATATACATACATGCATTACCCATAGGCACAGACAATAGGGTGGTAAAGGCCTGGGGTAGAGTGGGATTTGGGTGGAGAAGGGCAGTAGGGAGGAAAAAGGAGGGACATCAATAATACTTTCAACAATAAAGATTTTTTTTAAAAAAAATAGCATTTGCAATAACTTAGTATTGAATATTTTGTATACTGTGTAGGTCTGATCTTTCTATCTCAGGATCCTATTCATACAAAGAAAATTCCTCTGTGTGTGTGTGTGTGTGTGTGTGTGTGTGTGTGTATTCACACATATATGTGGTATTTTCTATCTAATATTTATAGGGCAGTGATTAAGCTGAATTTAGAAAAAATAAATATAAGAAACCAATTTAATCCAACTTTTTTAGAGGTAACACAACAAAGTGTTATGTTGACTATATATTTCACTAATAAGCAATTAAAAAAAATCCTTATTGTCGAGAGTATTATGGATGTCCCACTCCCCCCCCCCTTCCTAATGCCCTCCTCTACCTGGTTCCTGCCCCACCCCAAACCTTACCACCCCATTGTCTATGTCCATAGGTAATGCATGTAAGTCCTTTGTTAATCACTTCCAATCCCTCTGCCCCACTTCCCTCTGAGATTTGTTAGTATGCCTCTGGTTCTATTTTATTCATCAATTTGTTTTGTTCACTAGAATCCTTGTTAGATTATTTTGATTATTATATTCAATTGTTTTTTTTAATTATTTTTTTAAATTGTATTTTATTAAGGTATTTTCTGTGTACATAGTTTACCATTGCCCCCCCTCCCCTCCCATTTATGCCCTCCCTCCCCAGAGTTCTGTGTTCATTGGTTGTACTTATGTTCATACATACCAGTCCCTCGGTTGTTCTCCTATCTCGCCCCAGGTCTCCTTCCCCTCCCCGCTGTCATTTGACAATCTACTTGATTTATGGTGACCATCTCAGGACCCCATGAATAGAATCCGCTCCTCATTTGGCAGTCTGCTTGATTTATGGTGACTATCTCAGGACCATATGAATAGAGTCCGCTCCTCTTCTGGTTTTCACCGCCCCTTCCCCTGGGTCCCACTGCTTCCCCTGGGACACACGGCTCACCCGGGGCACACTGCACCCTGGGACACTCGGCTCACCCGGAGCTCTCGGCCCCATGGGACACACGGCTCACCCGGGGCACTCAGCCCCCTGGGACACTTGGCTCACCCGGGGCACTCGGCCCCCTGGGACACACGGCTCACCCGGGACACCCGTCCCCTTTGGAGGGTACGGCTCGCCTGGGGCACATGGCCCCCTGGGACACTCGGCTCACCCGGGGCACTCGGCCCCCTGGGACACTCGGCTCACCCGGGGCACTCGGCCCCCTGGGACACTCGGCTCACCCGGGGCACTCGGCACCCTGGGACACACGTCTCACCCGGGACACCCTTCCCCTTTGGGGAGTACGGCTTACCCGGGGCACTGGGCCCCCTGGGACACTTGGCTCACCCGGGGCACTCGGCCCCCTGGGACACTCGGCTCACCCGGGGCACTGGGCCCCCTGGGACACTCGGCTCACCCGGGACACCCTTCCCCTTTGGAGGGTATGGCTCGCCTGGGGCACATGGCCCCCTGGGACACTCGGCTCACCCGGGGCACTGGGCCCCCTGGGACACTCGGCTCACCCGGGGCACTCGGCACCCTGGAACACACGTCTCACCTGGGACACCCTTCCCCTTTGGGGAGTACGGCTTACCCGGGGCACTGGGCCCCCTGGGACACTCGGCTCACCCGGGGCACTGGGCCCCCTGGGACACTCGGCTCACCCGGGACACCCTTCCCCTTTGGGAGGTACGGCTTACCAGGGGCACTGGGCCCCCTGGGACACTCGGCTCACCCGGGGCACTCGGCCCCCTGGGACACTCGGCTCACCCGGGGCACTGGGCCCCCTGGGACACTCGGCTCACCCGGGGCACTGGGCCCCCTGGGACACTCGGCTCACCCGGGGCACTCGGACCCATGGGACACTCGGCTCACCCGGGGCACTGGGCCCCCTGGGACACTCGGCTCACCCGGGGCACTCGGACCCATGGGACACTCGGCTCACCCGGGGCACTGGGCCCCCTGGGACACTCGGCTCACCCGGGGCACTCGGCCCCCTGGGACACTCGGCTCACCCGGGGCACTCGGCCCCCTGGGACACTCGGCTCACCCGGGGCACTGGGCCCCCTGGGACACTCGGCTCACCCGGGGCACTCGGACCCATGGGACACTCGGCTCACCCGGGGCACTCGGACCCATGGGACACTCGGCTCACCCGGGGCACTCGGCCCCATGGGACACTTGGCTCACCCGGGGCACTCGGCCCCATGGGACACTCGGCTCACCCGGGGCACACGGCCCCCTGGGACACTCGGCTCACCCGGGGCACACGGCCCCTCTAGGGTGTTGGGGTCGCATATTGGAGGCACCGCGCTAGCTCCTTGCTAGCATGGGGGGTAGGCTGGGACAGCTGCAGTTGGGCTGAGATGGTTGCAGGCGGGGGGACCACCTTCAAAGGTGTCTCGTTCGGTGTGGGAGCGGAGTAGCTGCAGACATGGAGGCTAAGTTCTGAGGTCGTCCACTCCCTGAGCCCAAGGCGTGGTGAGCTCTGTTCTTGGTGGATTTCCTTTATTCTCGGCGGCAGTGGCGGGTGGCGGTGCCAGGTGCAATATTGACGGTCGCTCCTGTGGTTCAATTACCACTGTAGTTTTAAAGTTCACATGGCGGTGGTGGTGAGAGCTTCGGCTTGGCCATGTGGCATCGGAGGATGGGTTCGCCTGGGTGGGTAATGGAAGGCACCGTGCCATTTCCTCACTAGCACGCTCCATTTCCCTCCCAGCATGGTGGGTGTGCTGGGAAGATTGTGGGCGGGCTGTGATGGCTGCATGGGGAGAGTCCGCCCTCAATGGTGTCCTCTTTGTTGCGGATGTGGAGCTTCTGTGGATGCAGAGGCTAATTTCTGAAGCCACACTCTCTATGAGCCCTGTGTGTAGTGAGTTCTGATTTCGGTGGATTCCCATTCTTGGGGGCTGCGGTGGGTACGGCAGCGATGGTAGCTCTTGTGGGTCAATTTCCACTGTAGTTTTAAAATCCGCGCGGTGGTAGTGTCTGATGCTTTGGCCTGGCCATGTGGCAGCGGAGAGAGGATTCTCCGGGTCTGCCAATGGAAGGCACAGCGCCAGCACAGCGCGCGAGAAGGCCTGGCAGAGCAGGCCGCGGGCGGTGGCGGAGAGACCCCGCGATGTCTTAGTCTTTCAGACTTAGTGGAACACTTCCCCTGAGCCAGGACAGGCAGCACCACCACCACAAATATTGGCCAGCTCAGTGCTGCCCCTCTACAGGTGACAGTAGGGGCATCCTCACCTTGGTAGGCCTTTGCTCTTGGAGGTCTTAACCAGTGGAAGGCAGCACGGTACAGAACTGCCCCACCTTCTCAGTCCTTCGCTCAATTGTTGATAGATATGTATTTATTGCCATTTTATTGTTCATATTTCTCCTCCTCCTCCTTCTTCACTGCTTTCCCTTGCTGCATTTAAGATTCTATTTCTCTTTAAGCTTTGGCATTTTAATTGTGGTGTGTCTTGGGCTCTTTAGGCTCCTCTTGTTTGGGACTTCTTTCTGTGCTTCCTGGACTTGTAAGTTTTTTTCCCCCCCATCAGGTAGGGAACATTTTCGGTCATTATTCCTTCAGATTGGTTTTCAATATCTTGCTCTTGCTCTTTCTCTTCTCTTTCTGCCACCCCATAATGCAAATGTTGGTAGGCTTGAAGCTATCCCAGAAATACCTTACACTGTCTGCGTATTTTTGGATTATATATATATATATATATATATATATATATATATATATAAAATTGATGTTTTTTTTTTTTTTAAGAGAGGAAGGGAGAGGGATAGAGAGTTAGAAACACTGGTGAAAGAGAAACATCGATCAGCTGCACACCCCCTACTGGGGATGCATGTGCCCGAAACCAAGGTACATGCCCTTGACTGGAATTGAACCTGGGACCTTTCAGTCCGCAGGCTGACGCTCTATCCACCGAGCCAAACCAGTTAGGGCATGGATTATTTTTCTTTTTGCTCTTCTCATTGGGTATTTTTTGCTTCCTCATATTCCAAATCATTTGTTTGATTCTCATAATCCTCTACTCTATTGTTGAACTCTTATAAATTATTCTTTATTTCAGTTAGTGTATGCTTAATTTCTGACTGGTCCTTTTTCATTTTTTTGAAATTCTCACTAAGATCCTTGAAAGTGTTACTACCCTGTTTCCCCAAAAATAAGACAGTGTCTTATATTAATTTTTGCTCCCAAAGATGTGCTAGGCCTTATTTTCAGGGGATGTCTTATTTTTCCATTAAGAACAATATGGTACACATTTATTGTCAAATGAAAATAAAGAAAAGTGGAAGACTGAGAAGGTGGGGCAGTTCTGTACCGTGCTGCCTTCCACTGGTTAAGACCTCCAAGAGCAAAGGCCTACCGAGGTGAGGATGCCCCTACTGTCACCTGTAGAGGGGCAGCACTGAGCTGGCCAATATTTGTGGTGGTGGTGCTGCCTGTCCTGGCTCAGGGGAAGTGTTCCACTAAGTCTGAAAAACTAAGACATCGCGGGGTCTCTCCACCACCGCCCTCGGCCTGCTCTGCCAGGCCTTCGCGCACGCTGTGCTGGCGCTGCGCCTTCCATTGGCAGACCCGGAGAATCCTCTCTCCGCTGCCACATGGCCAGGCCAAAGCATCAGACACTACCACCGCGCGGATTTTAAAACTACAGGGGAAATTGAGCCACAGGAGCTACCATCGCTGCCACACCCACCGCTGCCCCCAAGAATGAGAATCCACCGAAATCAGAGCTCACTACACACAGGGCTCATAGAGAGTGTGGCTTTAGAAATTAGCCTCTGCATCCACAGAAGCTCCACATCCGCAACAAAGAGGACACCATTGAGGGCGGACTCTCCCCATGCAGCCATCACAGCCCGCCCACAATCTTCCCAGCACACCCACCATGCTGGGGGGGAAATGGAGCGCGCTGGTGAGGAAATGGCACGGTGCCTTCCATTACCCACCCAGGCGAGCCCATCCTCCGATGCCACATGGCCAAGCTGAAGCTCTCACCACCACCGCCATGTGAACTTTAAAACTACAGTGGTAATTGAACCACAGGAGCGACCGTCAATATTGCACCTGGCACCGCCACCCGCCACTGCCGCCGAGAATAAAGGAAATCCACCAAGAACAGAGCTCACCACGCCTTGGGCTCAGGGAGTGGGCGACCTCAGAACTTAGCCTCCATGTCTGCAGCTGCTCCGCTCCCACACCGAACGAGACACCTTTGAAGGTGGTCCCCCCACCTGCAACCATCTCAGCCCAACTGCAGCTGTCCTAGCCTACCCCCCATGCTAGCAAGGAGCTAGCGCGGTGCCTCCAATATGCGACCCCAACACCCTAGAGGGGCCGAGTGCCCCGGGTGAGCCGAGTGTCCCAGGGGGCCGAGTGCCCCGGGTGAGCCGAATGTCCCAGGGGGCCGAGTGCCCCGGGTGAGCCGAGTGTCCCAGGGGGCCGAGTGCCCCGGGTGAGCCGGGTGTCCCAAGGGGCCGAGTGCCCCGGGTGAGCCGAGTGTCCCATGGGGCCGAGTGCCCCGGGTGAGCCGAGTGTCCCAGGGGGCCGAGTGCCCTGGGTGAGCCGAGTGCCCCAGGGGGCCATGTGCCCCGGGTAAGCCGTACCTCCCAAAGGGGAAGGGTGTCCCGGGTGAGACGTGTGTCCCAGGGGGCCGAGTGCCCCGGGTGAGCCGAGTGTCCCAGGGGGCCGAGTGCCCCGGGTGAGCCGAGTGCCCCATGGGGCCATGTGCCCCGGGTAAGCCGTACCTCCCAAAGGGGAAGGGTGTCCCGGGTGAGACGTGTGTCCAGGGGGCCGAGTGCCCCGGGTGAGCCGAGTGTCCCAGGGGGCCGAGTGCCCCGGGTGAGCCGAGTGTCCCATGGGGCCGAGTGCCCCGGGTGAGCCGAGTGTCCCAGGGGGCCGAGTGCCCCGGGTGAGCCGAGTGTCCCAGGGGGCCGAGTGCCCCGGGTGAGCCGAGTGCCCCAGGGGGCCATGTGCCCCGGGTAAGCCGTACCTCCCAAAGGGGAAGGGTGTCCCGGGTGAGACGTGTGTCCAGGGGGCCGAGTGCCCCGGGTGAGCCGAGTGTCCCAGGGGGCCGAGTGTCCCGGGTGAGCCGAGTGTCCCAAGGGGCCGACTGCCCCGGGTGAGCCGAGTGTCCCATGGGGCCGAGTGCCCCGGGTGAGCCGAGTGTCCCAGGGGGCCGAGTGCCCCGGGTGAGCCGAGTGTCCCAGGGGGCCGAGTGCCCCGGGTGAGCCGAGTGCCCCAGGGGGCCATGTGCCCCGGGTAAGCCGTACCTCCCAAAGGGGAAGGGTGTTCCCGGTGAGACGTGTGTCCAGGGGGCCGAGTGCCCCGGGTGAGCCGAGTGTCCCAGGGGGCCGAGTGCCCCGGGTGAGCCGAGTGTCCCAAGGGGCCGAGTGCCCCGGGTGAGTCGAGTGTCCCATGGGGCCGAGTGCCCCGTGTGAGCCGAGTGTCCCAAGGGGCCGAGTGCCCCGGGTGAGCCGAGTGTCCCAGGGGGCTTAGTGTTCCAGGGGGCCGAGTGCCCCGGGTGAGCCGAGTGTCCCAGGGGGCCGAGTGCCCCGGGTGAGCCGAGTGTCCCAGGGGGCTGAGTGTTCCAGGGGGCCGAGTGCCCCGGGTGAGCCGAGTGTCCCAGGGGGCCAAGTGCCCCGGGTGAGCCGAGTGCCCCAGGGGGCCATGTGCCCCTGGTAAGCCGTACCTCCCAAAGGGGAAGGGTGTCCCGGGTGAGACGTGTGTCCAGGGGGCCGAGTGCCCCGGGTGAGCCGAGTGTCCCAGGGGGCCTAGTGCCCCGGGTGAGTCGAGTGTCCCAGGGGGCCGAGTGCCCCGGGTGAGCCGATTGTCCCAGGGGGTCGAGTGCCCCGGGTGAGCCGAGTGCCCCAGGGGGCCATGTGCCCCGGGTAAGCCGTACCTCCCAAAGGGGAAGGGTGTTCTGGGTGAGCCGAGTGTCCAATGGGGCCGAGTGCCCCGGGTGAGCCGAGTGTCCCAGGGGGCCGAGTGCCCCGGGTGAGCCGTACCTCCCAAAGGGGAAGGGTGTCCCGGGTGAGACGTGTGTCCAGGGTGCCGAGTGCCCCAGGTGAGCCGAGTGTCCCAGGGGGCCGAGTGCCCGGGTGAGCCCAGTGTCCCAAGGGGCCGAGTGCCCCGGGTGAGCCGAGTGTCCAATGGGGCCGAGTGCCCCGGGTGAGCCGAGTGTCCCAGGGGGCCATGTGCCCCGGGTAAGCCGTATCCCCCAAAGGGGAAGGGTGTCCCGGGTGAGCCGAGTGTCCCAGGGGTCCGAGTGCCCCGGGTGAGCCGAGTGTCCCAGGGGCCCGAGTGCCCCGGGTGAGCCCAGTGTCCCAGGGGTCCGAGTGCCCCGGCTGAGCCGAGTGTCCCAGGGGGCCGAGTGCCCCGGGTGAGCCGAGTGTCCCAGGGGGCCGAGTGCCCCGGGTGAGCCGAGTGTCCCAGGGGGCCATGTGCCCCGGGTAAGCCGTACCCCCCAAAGGGGAAGGGTGTCCCGGGTGAGCCGAGTGTCCCAGGAGTCCGAATGCCCCGGGTGAGCCGAGTGTCCCAGGGGGCCGAGTGCCCCGAGTGAGCCGAGTGTCCCAGGGGGCGGAGTGCCCCGGGTGAGCCGAGTGTCCCAGCGGTCCGAGTGCCCCGGGTGAGCCGAGTGTCCCAGGGGTCCGAGTGCCCCGGGTGAGCCGAGTGTCCCAGGGGGCCGAGAGCCCCGGGTGAGCCGAGTGTCCCAGGGTGCAGTGTGCCCCGGGTGAGCCGTGAGTCCCAGGGGAAGCAGTGGGACCCAGGGGAAGGGGCGGTGAAAACCAGAGGAGGAGCGGACTCTATTCATATGGGCCTGAGATAGTCACCATAAAACAAGCAGATTGCCAAATGACAGTGGGGAGGTGAAGGAGACCTGGGGGGAGATAGGAGAACAACCGAGGGACTGGTATGCATGAACATAAGTACAACCAATGAACACAGAACTCTGGGGAGGGAGGGCATAAATGGGAGGGGAGGGGGGGCAATGGTAAACTATGTACACAGAAAATACCTTAATAAAATAAAATTAAAAAAAAAATAACTTACCTTTATACCTGAAAAAAAAAAAAAGAAAATAAAGGAAATTTATTACCTGTATATGGTATGGTAGTGCAGTAGTTGTCAACACAAACCAGGCAAACTGTGAATCCTACAGTATTAAGAATGTACTCATTTATTCAATGACAATCATGTCATCATCTTCTGGAGCATCATCATAACAATCCAATTCCTGAATTTCCTGGTGAATTTCTTGTGACTCCATTTCTTTCAGAATCAGTGGACCAAATCTCTCATGTTTAGCAATAGCACTGTCTTTAAATGAGTACTTCTTGCCAAGGTAGCCTGCTCACAGTGCATTTGCAATGCAACTGTCAGTGATTTTCTCCCATGAATTCTTCACCCAAGTCACAATTTCTTGCAGTTTCCATGCTGATTTTTCTCCATTCACACAGTAGTGACGTCAGGACTCCGCGTAACATCACTTAGCGACCCGTTTATGGTAAATTAATTTTCATTCTGAGACAGAGCCTTGGGCCTTATTTTTGGGGGATGCCTTATATTTCACTCAGAAGGAAACCTGTAAGTATTTTCGGGGAAACACGGTAAGTTCCTTGAAGTTCTCACTAAGATCCATGAGCAACATTATAACCATTTTTTTGAAGTCTGAATCTAGTAATTTGCTTGCTTCCATTTCATTTAGTTTTGTTTGTTTGTTTGTTTTGTTTTGCTTTCCTTGAGATTTCTTTTGTTCTTTCATTTGTGACATGTTTCTTTGTCTTCACATTTTGGCTGTTTCCCTGTGTTTGTTTCCATATATTAGGCTGAGCTGCTATGTCTCCCAGAATTGGTAGAGTGGCCTTGTGTAGTAGGTGTCACCTGAGCTGGGCACTCTTGGTTTATCCCTGTGTGCATTGTCCTGTTCTAGTTGAGCCTTGATTGTTGTTGGTGTCACTGGGAGGGATTGACCTCCAGGCCAATTGGATATGAGGATCAGCTGCAACTACAGTGGGAGCGCTGAGATGCCCCTATGGAGCAGGACTTGCTTCAGTGGGGCTTTGTTGCTCACTGAGTCTTTCCCTAGAGTATGTCACTTATGGATGTGTAGAGTTGTAATTTGGTATGGTGTAAAGCTATTCACCAGGTGCACTGGCTCTGGGGGCTCCTGGGAGGTGCAAAGTCAGTCACTGCCTGGGACAACCTGGCAGTAACTATAGAGCGATCTGCAGATGGTTGCTATTTGTATTGGGTTGGAGGTGACCAGGTGAGGCCAACTATCTTGGGCCTCTTATTGATAGGTATGGGGCATGCTGAGGACAGCTGCTGCTTGTTTTCGAGATTTTAGGAAAGTCTGAAGCCTGAGCCTGGGTAGGCCATTCATATGGAAAAGCTGTGACAAACTGCTTGGGAGAAATTGCAAATTGGATGGGGTGGAGTCTCAGGGAATCACCAAGGTGGAATGAACAGTGTGAGTTAGGCTTTGGAAACTCAGATATGGCTGCCAGTTAACTCTGTGACAGAGGAGATCTCAGGAGAGGAACAATGACCCCTGTGAGCACCCCTGTCTGGTAGAAAACCACCCCCAAGTTCTTGCTCTGATGCCAGACAATCCAGTTCCTCCCTGTATGTCCCTAGATTCCCCCAAGTCATTTCCCCACTTCCGGAGCTTAGAGGGAGTGAATATGTGTAAATTTGTGCCCAATTCTTTAAGAGGAACTGCCTGGGTCTCCAGCAGCCTCCGTGTCACTCAGCCACCATTTATGCTGGTTTTTACTACCTGAAGTTATGGGGACTTCTATTCCCAACTCTGGAACCCTGGGCTGGGGGTCTGGTGTGTGGTGGGGACCCCTTGCTCCTTATGGGAGGCCTCTGCAGCAAAGATACTCCTCCCAATGGGAGGTATTGGAACAGCCTGTCCTGCTCATCCCCTTACCAGTCTCTGTGTGTTTTCTTCTTTACCTCTCTAGTTGTATGACTTCATTCAGCCAGCTTTCAGGTGGTACCCAATGATTGTTGTTCTGTATTTTAGTTAAAATTTTGTTGTGATTGTGGGAGGTGGTAAGTACCAGCATTAATCTATGCTGCCATATTGGTTCCTCCATTCCTGATTCTGATTAGCAATGTTTTTTTGTTTTTTTTTTCCTTAAGAAAGAAGGAATTTATAATCTTATTATCTAGAAATAACCACTGATAGAAATTTGGTCATGTTGTTTCTTCCATTCTTTATACTTCCACTAAAAATGAATGAGAAATACTGCTTTTTAACATCTCTGACTTTACTGGGTATTATAGTTCTTACAGATAGTTCCCAAATTTATAGGTGACAAGTGGCATCCTCCTTTTTGCCCACTTCCTATTAATGTATTCATACTAAAACATTGATTCGTAATCATTATGTATAAAAATATATCCACTTTAATTACACTTGTTACACATTTTTTCCCTAGTTTGTTTAATTTTTGTATGGATTTTATTTTTTGACACCTAAATTTAAATTTCACACAAGTCAATTCATGTTTTCTGACTTGTTTTTTGCCTTTCAAGTTATAATTTAATTACATTTTCTTCTACACTTTTTTTGGTTTATATTTATTTTATTTATTTATTTATTTAATTTATTAAGGTATTATATGTGTACATTGCTTACCATTGCCCCCCCTCCCATACATGCCCTCCCTCCCCAAAGTTTTGTGTCCATTGGTTGTACTTCTATGCATGCATACCAGTCCTTCGGTTGATCTCTTATCTCCCCCAGATCTCCCTACCCCCCTCCCCCGCTGTCATTTGACAGTCTGCTTGTTGTTTTACTGTATCTATATCTATCTTTCTATTCATTAGTTTATAATGTTCTTTAATATCCATAAATGAGTGAAGTCATGTGGTGTTTCTCTTTCATTGACTGGCTTATTTCACTCAGCATGATGCTCTCCAATTCCATCCAGGTTACTGCAAATGATGAGAATTCCTTCCTTTTTATGGCCGCATAGTATTCCATGGTGTAGATGTACCATAGTTTTCTGATCCATTCATCTGCTGACGGGCACCTAGGCTGTTTCCAAATCCTAGCTATTGTAAATTGTGCTGCTATGAACATAGGGGTGCATATATCCTTTCTGATTGGTGTTCCTGGTTTCTTAGGGTATATTCCTAGTAGTGGGATTACTGGGTCAAATGGGAGTTCCATTTTCATTTTTTTGAGGAAGCTCCATACTGTTTTCCACAGTGGTTGCACCAACCTGCAATCCCACCAGCAGTGCACGAGGGGTTCCTTTTTCTCCGCAACCTCGACAACATTTGTCGTTTGTTGTTTTGTTGATGTTGGCCATTCTGACAGGTGTGAGATGGTATCGCATTGTTGTTTTGATTTGCATCTCTCTTGGTTTATATTTAAATTTGGCGATTTTTATTTGTAAGTTGATGTAAGGTATAACAATTTTTCACGTAGTTAGCTAGTTGTCTTAATGGCAATTACTAAATAATGGATGTTTCTTCACTTGCTAGTAGTTCTTATATACACAACTTTGTATATGTCTGGATGTGTTTGGGCTTCCATTGATCTGCCTTACCCATTTCACAATATTTCAATACCACTTTAGTTACTGTAAATTTTTAAAATATATATTTGTATTGATTTCAGAGAGGAAGGGAAAGGGGGAGAGAGATAGAAACATCAATGAGAGAGAATCATTGACTGGCTGCCTCCTGTACACTCCACACTGGGGATTGAGCCAGCAACCCAGGCATGTACCCTGACCAGGAGTTGAATGAACCCTGACCTCCTAGTTCATAGATCGATGCTCAACCATTGAGCTGTAATTTTTTAATATCTTCACTTTTCTTCATTTTGTCATTACTCCCTTGCAATTTCCATGAAAGTTATTTTCAACTACAGAAACCTGATGTCATTTTTACCACATTATATTAAATTTATATACTGAATTAAAAATATTTTTTAAAGATAACCAGCATTTCTTCCTAACTTTGTATTATATCCCCTCTTTTCCGGCCCTTTGTTCTATTTTTCTGAAATTTTTTTGCTACATTTATTCCCAGATATTTTGTTGCTATTTTGAATGGAAAATTTCCCAATATATATATATATATATATATATATATATATATATTCAATAAAACATATTATATATATATATAAAATATTTTATTGACTTTTTATAAAGAGGAAGAGAGAGGGATAGAGAATTAGAAACCGATGAGAGAGAATCATCAATCAGCTGCCTCTTGCACACCTCCTATTGGGGATGTGCCTGCAACCAAGGTACATGCCTTTGACTGGAATGGAACCTAGGACCTTTCAGTCCACAGGCCGACGCTCTATCCACTGAGCCAAACTTGTCTCGGCCCCCATTATATTTTGAAGTTTACATTCTGGCTGAATCTTGAATTTTATATTAATTAATAATATATTGCCTTACTGAGCTCACTGTTGGTTCTTACAGTTTTCAATTGTTCCTCTTTTCAATTTATTACCTAATGTGAGTTTAAAATACACACACACTGATTAGTCAGAATATTATGATCTCTGAATGCATAATAATCTGGCCACTCAGTGTGTGTGTGTGTGTGTGTGTGTGTGTATATATATATATATATATATATATATATATATAGCCAGGTGCATGAGTAGGGTCTGGCCAGCCTGGCCAGGGGAAGGGGACATGGGCGGTTGGCCGGCTGGCCTGCTGGTCGAACTCCTAGTCGAGGGGACAATTTGCATGTGAGCCTTTTATTATATAGGATATACACCGAGTGGTCAGATTATGCGTTCACAGATCATCATAATCTGGCCATTCAGTGTGTATATTCTTAGAGAGAGGATGGGAGAGGGAGGAAGAGAGACAAGGATCAGCTGCCTTTTGCAACCTACCTTCCCCTTCTCCTCCTTACTGGGGATTGAACTTGCAACCAGAGCATGTGCCCTCACCTGGAATCCAAACTGCGATCTCTCGATGCATGGGACTCAACCAACTAAGTCCAACCAGCCAGGGCCCTAATGTCACTTTTATGTCTTTTCTCCAATGCCTTTATTTATTATTTCCCTTCTTTGTCTGATTACATTGGCTAGACTTTCTAGAAACATGTTAGAAGATGGTGGTAGTATGAGGGTTCCCTGTTTGATTTCTGACTTGAATGAGGTCTCTGTGTTTTCAATTATTGTTTGAGAAAGATACTCTTTTTTAAAAATATTTTATTTTATTTTTTTTTACAGAGAGGAAGTGAGAGGAATAGAGAGCTAGAAACATCGATGAGAGAGAATCATTGACCAGCTGCCTCCTGCACACGCCCTACCAGGGATGTGCCCGCAACCAAGGTACATGCCCTTGACCGGAATCGAACCTGGGACCTTCCAGTCCGCAGGCCGACGCTCTATCCACTGAGCCAAACCGGTTTCGGAAGAGAAAGATACTCTTGATCCTGTCAAATAATCATTCAATTCTTACTTGTGCAGACAGTCAATGCCTTTCATCTGGTCCCCACTAGGACCACACCTGTGGTTACATGAGTTGACAATTTGTCGCACTGAGGGAGAGCACATGCTTGGGGAACCGTGGCCATGGCTGCAGGCGAGTACGTGCAAGGGTCTGAGCTATGGTGTGGTGACTTTGGGGAGGGTCCAAGGAAGTAAGGATTCCCTTTGGACTGGGTGCTGCCACAAAGTGGGGGGACATTCTATGAATGAGTACCTCAAGAAACCGTATCTATGGAAGGGCAGATGAGCCTGAGGGGCCGAAGCTGTGATTGGTAAATAATAGAGGGAGATGTTTGGCATTTGTGACTTGGACAGTGTTTATATTTTATTAGACATGATTATGGAGGGGTCTTGTTTATCTTCTCACCACCAAATTTATCATCTTCCCTCATTGGTACTGTCTTCCCCTCCCTACCACTCACAGCAGAAGGAAGGCCCCTACTCTGCCTATGGCCATCTGCTAACTATTCCCTGAATACCATCACTTTCTGCATCCTACAAGTGTCCGCACCCACTCCCGCCACTACTAAACCATTTCTTTTAAAAAAAAATGTATTTTATTGATATTTTACAGAGAGGAAGGGAGAAAGATAGAGAGCTAGAAACATTGGTGAGAGAGAAACATCGACCAGCTGCCTCCTGCACAACCCCTACCGGGGATGTGCCTGCAACCAAGGTACATGCCCTTGACCGGAATCGAACCTGGGACCCTTCAGTCTGCAGACTGACGCTCTATCCACTGAGCCAAACTGGTTTTGGCTACTAGACCATTTCTATCAGCACACGAAGGTCCTTCAGCATCTCCATGATAAAATAACAGCAACAATAAAACTCACAAAATCCTCTCTTGACCCCATAATCCTCTCCAGATTGTACTATTTGCTACTCCTTTTCTTAGCAAACTTTTCTAAGTATTTACCCATGTTTCTATGTTTCTTTATTTGCCACTCACTGTTTTAAAAAAAATGAACTTTATACACATCATAGAGGAATATATTATTAAATAGAGATATGGTTAAAGCCCATTTGACCACTCTCCCCATCCTGATCCCCTCCCTTGACCAGAGGGAACCAAGCTGAGCATAGAAGCCCTCCTAGCTGAGACACTGCTGATCCTCACAGCCAATTGGCTTGGAGATAAACTATCCCCAGTGATACCAACAACAAGCAAGGCTTAACAACAAGACTGCACACAGCTCATAAAGGGCTGCAAAAATACTGTCCACCTCAGGTAACTGGGAAGGTTGAGCTACTGGGCCCTGCTAGGACACCTAGCACACAAAACTACTCCATCAACTCAGGGAAACAGCTAAAATGCAGAGAAGAGGTAGGCCACAAAGAAAGGAAATGGAGGAAAGCAAAAGAATGCACATAGAGTTAAAAAACCACAGTTATAAGGTTTTTCAAGAATTTTCTAGAAAAGGCTGATAAAATAAACAAGACCTTTGAGGATATAAAAAGGGATCAACTAGAAATAAAGCATACACCAACTGAAATAAAAAATATTATACAGACCCCTAAACACAGACTGGAAGATCACAAGAATAAGTCAAAGATTTGGAACACAGAGCCACAGGACACTCCTCTGCAGAAGAAAGAAGAGAAGAGAATCCAGAAAGTTGAAGATAGTGTAAGAAGCCTCTGGGACAACTTTAAGCGAACCAACATCAGAATTATGGAGGTCCCAGAAGAAGAGAGAGAGCAAGATACTGAAAACCTATTGGAAGAAATAGTGACAGAAAATTTCCCCCACCTGGTGAAAGAAATAGACTTACAAGTCCAGGAAGCACACAGAACCCCAAACAAAAGGAATCCAAAGAGGACCACACCAAGACACATCATAATTAAAATCCCAAGAGGAAAAAACAAAGAGAGAATATTAAAAGCAGCAAGAGAAAAGCAGGTAGTTACCTATAAAGGAGCACCCATATGATTGTCAGCTGATTTCTCAGCAGAAACTATGCAGGCCAGATGGGAATGGCAAGAAATATTCAAAGTGATGAATAGTAAGAACCTACACCCAAGATTACTCTACCCAGCAAAGCTATCACTCAAAATTGAAGGCTAGATAAAGAGCTTCACAAATAAAAAAAAGCTAAAGGAGTTCATCACCGCTAAACCACAATTATATGAAATGTTGAAAAGTATTCTTTAAGAAGAGGAAGAAGATAAAAGTAAAAATTATGAACAACAAATACTATCAACTTGTAACTATCAACAAGTGAATCTAAAAACCAAGGGAATTAAAAAATCTGATGAACATTATTAACTGGTGAATATAATAGAATCAGAGGTATAGAAAGGGAGTGGACTGACGATTCTTGAGGAAAAGGGGAGTGGCGGGTGCGGGAAGAGACTGAACAAAAATTGTACACCTATGGATGAGGACAGTGGGGGGTGGGGAAAGGGCAGAGAGTGGGGTAGGAACATGGAGGAAGGGAGCAATGGAGGGAAAAAAAAGGAACAATTGTAATAATCTGAGCAATAGATTTATTTTTTAAAAATTCCACATTTGGCACCACAGTATGGTTTTCTAATTACTCCACTGTTCCATAGTTTGAATATTTCATGGCTCATTTAGCCATTTTCCCATTATTTCCAGTTTTTATGGGCAATAAAGAAAGCTTCAGGGAGAGTCTTGTACATGCCTGCTTGCAAGAATGTTAATGTTTCTCTGTGGTAGACTCTGGACGGTGAAACATTGAACACATTTAATATTATTATAAATATTGTTAAATCACCTTTGATAAAGACTGTCCATTTTACATTTCCATTAGCCAAATAGACACATACCGGTTTCCCCGTGACTTCACCAACACTTGATATCAAATATTGAAAGTTTGCCAATAACATAGGTTAAAAATAGGATCTCATCATTTTCACCTGCCTTTGTCTGATTGTTAGTGTTTAGAGCTTCTTTTCATATGGCTACTGGTCATTTATAGTATTTCTTTTGTGAACTTTCTATCAATAATCTTTACGTATTTTTCTGTGGGAATATTGGTCTTTTCTTTTGATTTGGAAGAGTTGTTTATGTATTTTGGATACTGCAACTTGCACTTCAACCCACTCCTATATGGTTTCTATCCATTTTAAAGCTTTTCTATGTCATGTAGTGGATTCAATAGATCCTTCCCTGTCACTATCTTACTCAATAACCCATAAGACCATGTCCATAAGCTATCAAGGCTCATAAAGGGAAATGGCCACTAGATGGCAGTAGCACACAATCAACTTTATTTGGACAGCTTTTTGACAGTTGCTAGAGAGGAGAAAGTCCCTCACAACAGGAGACTTCCCAGAGAACTGAGGTGTGGATCGCCACCCAGAAGGGAAAGTGGGCAAGGGAACTCTGGGAGAGAGACATCATACAGGGTGGGTTTTGGGGCTTGTGTGGCTAGGTCATGTTGCTCTGCAGCACAGTAGGTGGTCAAAGGCAGCACAGGGGAGGCCCTTGTGAGTTTGTAAGTCCATTTGCTTTTGACAAGACCATGTGTATAGTGAGAGAAAGGCCCCCTGGGAAGGCAGGACCAGTAGGGAGTGGGGCTGTGGTTCCCTGACCAGGAAGGAGTCAGTGGCTTCAAGTGCGGAGCTGCACTTGGTTGCATGGGGATGGTCTGGAGTTTCTCTTGCAGCCAGGAAGAGACTGTGTGACCCTAGGGAGGGGTTAAAGGTAAAGGGAGGACATTTGAGGGAGTTGATGTGAGATAAGCTTTATTTTTAGGTAAAAGAGGAGGGGAGGGTATCTTCCAAAAAAGAGTAAGTGGGCCCAGGATAGGCTTCAGAAGACTGAGTTTTGGTAAATCGTTTTTTTTTTTTTTTTTAATTGAGATATAATTCACATACCATGAAATTTTATCCTTTAAAGTGTGAAGTCCAGTGGCTTTAGTTGCACAATTCACCAGTTGTGCAAAGATCACATATCTACTTTCAACAAACAGACACATTAGGCGGTAATTCTCTATTCCCTCTACTTTCAGCCCATGGAAACTACTAATTTGTTTTCTTTCTCTATGGATTTACCTATTCAGGACATCTATACTAATTATAGAAGAACATGAAAATTGTCCGGGACACTGTCATGTAATGATTTATCAGGATGAGGGCAGGGTTGCAGTGGAGAGCTCTCAACACACCTGTGCCAGGGGTCCGAAGGGCACAAAGAGGAAGGGAGAACAGATAGGCAGTTAGGGTGATCAGGCCAGGAGGGGAGTGCAGATAGGCAGTTAGGGGAATCACGCCAGGAAGGAGAGCAGATAGGTAGTTAGAGTGATCAGGTCAGCAGAAGAGGGCAATTAGGGGGATCAGGCCAGCAGGGGAGAGCAGTTAGGGGCATCAGACAGGCAGAAATGTGAATGGTTAGAAACCAGTGGTTCCGGATTGAAAGAGGGATCCCAAATTGGAGAGGGTGCAGGCCGGGCTGAGGGCCCCCCATGCATGAATTTCGTGCACTGGGACTCTAGTTTCATATAAATAGAATCATACTATATAAAGCCTTTTGTGACTGGCTTCTTTCCCTTAATTTTATGGACTGCATATTTGTGTCCCCCCAAATTCACATGTTGAAATCCTAACCCCCAATAAGATATAAGATAGTGGTAGGAGTTGGTGTCTTTTGGGAAGTGATTATGTCAAGAGGGTGGAGCCCTCATGATGCTATAAGTGTCCTTACAAAGAGGAAGAGAGCTAGTCCTCTCTCTCTTCACTGTGTGTGAGGATACCTGAGTAAATGGCCACCTGCAAGCCAATACCCAGCCACGCTCTGTTTACCCATTTGAATTCTTATTAGATGACAGACCCACGCTGTGCCATTTACATGGACTATCTCATGCAGCCCTTACAAAGATCCATGAGGTGAAAGGGTGAGCTTGAGTCAGCTGCCTGGCTTGATATCAGTAGCTGCTACTACTTACCAGCTGTTTGACTTTGGCCAACTGACCCACCCTTTCTGTGTACAGTTCCCAATGGTAGCAAATAAAAATATAGGACACCCAGTCAATTTCAATTTTGAGATAAACATCTAATATATATATTTTTGTTTTGTTTAGAAAAGTATGTCCTATGCAATATTTGGGACATGTTATATTAAAATAATTACTTATCGCTTATCTCAAATCAAAATTTAACTGGGCACTATTCACTATTTTATCCTATCTAATAAAAGATTAATATGCAAATTGACCATCACTCCAAGACACAAGATGGCCACCCCCATGTGGGCACAAAATGGCTGCCACAATATGGCTGGAACCCAGGCTTGCAGGGGAGGGCAGTTGTGGGGGACCAGGACTGCAGGGGAGGGCAGTTGGGAGCCAGGTGTCCCAGATTGGAGAGAGTGCAGGTGGGGCTGAGGGACAATCCTCTCCCCCATGCATGAATTTTGTGCATCTGGCCTCTAATCTGACAATAATGTTTCTGAGACTGTTCCTTTATTGATTAGATTAGGATAAGAACTGTGTCTAAATCCTTACGGATCTTAGTCAGTGCAGGTTGCTATAACACATTGCCAGAGACTGGGTATCTTAAACAACAAATACTAATTTCTCACAGTTCTGGGGGCTGGAGGTCTGAGACCGGGGTGACAGCTGAGTCAAGCTTTGGCAAGAACTCCCCTCCAGGGTCAACCAGCTGACTCCTCTGCGCATGCTCACATGGCAGTTGGGGCAAGGGAGCTCTCTGGCCTCTTCTCTTAGGGACATGGACCGCATTTATGAGAGCTCCGCCCTCACGACTTGATCACACCCCCCCCCCCCAAAGGCTCACCTCTTAATGCCATTGTGTCAACATAGAACGTCCAGACCTGTGAGAACTTTTGAGTTTATTTGAGCCAAACTGACCACAATTGCTGGGAAGCAAAATCTCAATGGATTGAGACAATGCTTTGGAAAAGGGCAGTTTTACCACTTATTTTATTCATTACAATCAGAGGAGGAGGCATAGGGGGGTTACCTGAAATCTGTTGGTAACAGATTAGGGAGGTGGGAGAAAGCAAATTTCGGAAATCTCTGTGAAAAGAACAGACACATTCTTTTTTTTACAGAGGTGGGTGTCAATGAGGGGACTTGTGGTCTCTGCTCTGGTGCCTTTTGCTTTTGAAACTAGACTCGGGCTACCTGTCACTCCCCAGCCAGAAGCAGAGACAGGGATTGGATTAGAAGTGCACGTTTAATAATACCAGATGCCAGAAACCTGGGAAAGTGACAAATAAAAACCCCCACATCCACCGTCCCCTAAATCTTGCGAGGAGAAAGCTCATATAAGGAGAACCAGGGAAAGGGAATGTGGGTAAATAACTCTACGGGTTTCTGGTGCGTTTGCAGACCTGGATTGGAGTTTCTGTGGGGAAGGGAGGGTCTTGGGTCTCGGTGAATGTCTTCACCACTGGTCCCAGAACAGGATGGCCCGCGTCCTGAAGTCGGGTGATGGGGAGTGCGCCATCCTGGTGCCTCTCAGATCTGATCAATCAGCAGCCCTGGGGTCAGGTGTGTAGCGTCAGGCTGGGTTAAAGTCTCTTCAGTTTTGCCTGGTCAGTTGGGAACTGCAACAATATCTTAGCTCAAACATAAGGGGAAACATATCCAGTTGGTTAGTCAATTGCACGTTCTGTAAGGGAAAGGGAAGAGCAAAGAAGAGAAGAGGAGGGAAACATCATATTGTTATTCTGCCCTTGTACCCCTATCCCTTTGAGGGGTCGGGTGAAAAAGGAAATTACTTTGCTATTCAAAAGGTTTGTAATCAGGTTTGTTACCTTAGATACCTGATAACAGACAACGTGTAGGGTCAGTTAGCATGAAGATTGACCTTTGTCAGGGAAAAATACCATCCTACGACGTCACTGCCTGCCCTGACTGGCAGTTTGGTTTCCTTTCAGACCATCCTCTGTGGTTACCTTAGGTCTCTGAGTTTGTAAGGTCGCCACGCAGGCCTCCCCTGAGTTTGTCAGGTTTAGCATGTGGATCCTTTTTCTTTCTTTCTTTCTTTCTTTCTTTCTTTCTTTCTTTCTTTCTTTCTTTCTTTCTTTCTTTTTTTTTTTAGAAGTGAATGATTTTCTTTTTCTTTTTTTTAAAATATATTTTTATTGATTTTACACAGAGAGGAATTGAGAGGGAGAGAGAGTTAGAAACGTCGATGAGAGAGAAACATTGATCAGCCACCTCTTGCGCACCCCCCACTGGGGATGTGCCCACAAGCAAGGTACATGCCCTTGACCGGAATCAAACTCGGGACCTTTCAATCCGCAGTCTGACACTCTATCCACTGAGCCAAACCGGTTTCGGCATGTGGATCCTTTTTCATCCACAGTTTCACTGGGGCTTAGGACTGCAACAAATGCACATGGAGGATGTAGCCTATACCTATGGTCGGCAAACTGCAGCTCGCGAGCCACATGCAGCTCTTTGGCCCCTTGAGTGTGGCTCTTCCACAAAATACCACGGCCTGGGCGAGTCTATTTTGAAGAAGTGGCATTAGAAGATGTTTAAGTTAAAAAAATTTAGCTCTCCAAAGAAATTTCAATCGTTGTACTGTTGATACTTGGCTCTGTTGACTAATGAGTTTGCCAACCACGGGCCTATACCATTGGGGGTGTTTAGGGGGATTAAATGCGTAATACATGTACAGTTTTTAGGGCATGACCTGGCACACAGTAAAAACCAAAATATTGTCTTTGCTGTTGCCCTATCTTTTTCCAGTCTGAAGCCTACATTTATTTCACAGAATGTAGGTGTGGAGATTGTCATAGAAAAGGAATGAAAGAAAGACATACTATGTTTCATGCTTGTTTATGCAAAATTGAGTTCTGAGATCCGGATTCTTTCTAGTGTAGGAGTCGTGCAGATCAATATTACGAATAAACTATTTGCTCAGATGAGCTGATCAGGATGGGGTTGTGACTCTGTTGACCGTTGCCTTGACATGAATATGCCAGGACAGAGGGCCAGCAGGTTTCTCTCCTACGGCACCAGGGACCTTCTGTTGGCACACAGGCTGTTTGTTATCTGGGTGCAGCATTGCTACCGGGAAGGGAACCCGGCGCTTGGCGGGTCTGCCGAGGACCAGCTGGTAGCGAGCAGGTTCTGGACTTTGTGCAGGAAAAACTTTATAACCCGAGTCCAGGTGTCGATGAGGGAACGTTTATTACAACCCGGAACAGTAACTCGAGAAAGGGCTTAGCATAGTCGAAGCAAGGAGAGCCTAGGCTTTGCTGCCCTAGCTCTCTGGGAAGACAGAGAAAAGGGGGCCGTGGGGTCAGGCTCCGGGGACTCGCCTGTGACAAGCTGCTGCCCATTGCTCCCCTGGTTGCAAGCTTATGGGGTCCCTTAGAGTTTGGGAGATGCAAGCCTGTGGGGAAGAAGAGGGGAAGGGAATGGCGGGGGCTGCTCCCCAGAGGGAGAGGTGTGTGCTGGGTCCTTTGTCTCGAGGCTTTCTCTTCTCCTGCAGGTGGGAATCTTCGGGGAGGCCTGAGGGGAGGGTTTCAGCAGGATATTCATCAGCTTTCTAGGTGTGCTGCTTCAGGTCTGAGGTCTCCACTGATTGGTCAGTGTCTGGCAGGGGGCCGTCAGTCACTGGTCCTCCAGCCACCCACCTGGTTTTGCTGTTTCTCTGGGTCTGGAACTGAAATACAACTGAGGCCTAGATGTGATTTCCAGGGAGACGACCTGTATCTGCTGTGAGTTGTTCTGTCAGCTTCTGCAGCTGTCTGTCTCCGTTTCTCTGTTCTGCTTGTCCAGGCTTCCTGGCCTGTGTCTATATGGTTACAAGTTCAGAGAGCTTTCTCCCTGTTTACATGGCAAGTGCTGTATGGGTAACATTTGTGAAAAGTAAGTTATTAAGTGAGCAAGACCTGAATAGTGCATCTGTGAGGGGGAGGGAAACGCATATGAACAAGGAGAAATCCTATATAATAAAAGGCTAATATGCAAATCTACTGAACACAGAACGACCAGCTACTATGATGCACACTGACCACCAGGGGGCAGATGCTCAACACAGGAGCTGCCCCCTGATGGTCAGTGCAGTCCCACAGGCGGAGCGCTGCTCAGCCAGAAGCCAGACTCACAGCTGACGAGCGCAGTGGCAGTGGTGGCCCTGGCGGTCAGATATCCCCCGAGGGCTCCCAGACTGCTAGAGGGCACAGGCCTGGCTGAGGGACTTGAATGTCGTGCACTGGGTCTCTAGTCTGGTAAGAAGTCTAAAAGAAGCAAAGCAGAAAAAAGAGAAACTTGCACACGACCAGTGGTGGCGACGACTCTGAATGCAGCTTTGTTGGTGGGAGAGGTAGTGAGGAAAGGGCGCGGAAGGTGTGACCTGCAGCCTGACTGGGGCCACCAAGGGTGTCTGTTTGGCAACAGGTGAGAACATATTCACTGACCCTGATGTCCCTTTGTTATCGGTGGAAGTGGAGCGCTTGTGTTGTTGAGGAAAAGGAATTCCTGAGACTCCCAGGGGAAAACCCTTGGGCTCCCAGAGTCCCATTTTCCTCGATTCCACCACAGAAACAGCCCGGCCACGTCTTCAGCAGGGAGTCTCTGCTCCTTGTTCACGTCCAGGCCAGGCCAGCATCCTGCGGGTGGAGTCCACACGGCCACGGGCCATGCGACTGCTAAGGCCACACGCTGTGAAGAGAACGTAGAATGCGTGAACCAGTGTGGCTCACGGAGCAAGAAACAAACAGAGGGAGCTCCTTGTCTGGGGAATTAACCAGGAGCTTCTTCAAGCCAACCCACTAACTTTCCAAGACTTCCTGTGCTTCTGATGGGGTGCACCTCTAGCCGATCCACTTTCCCCCAGGCTAGACTGACAGGCAAGCACCACCCCAACACCTGCACATGCCTATCTCCCCCTCTTCTCCCCCACAATCCAGTACTGGATGGGGCAATGGAGGGTGTTGTTGATGTGGGAGGGACGATGCTGTGTGAGCTGTGGCTGCCTGGTGAGCTTCCCAGGTGCCCATGTTTACACGTCTGACTTCCCTTTGCTTCTTCCCTTTATTCATATTAACTAGCTAATTAGTGCAATAATGCCTTCACAGCTGAGAGGCCTATAAATGAAGGCTATCATAGATGATAAGAATATATTTATTTGATAGAAAAATTTTTAAATTGAGTTTCTGATTAGTGACTTGAAGAGTTGTGTTTGCAGCTGTGGGAATCTGAAGGGATTCCTACAGAAGGTGATGGGCGATACTTTCCTCGCTTCTGTCTGACTCAGGCATTGTGGGAGGAATCGAGCAGCGGCCCTGGCTCCCCACTTTCCCACTAGAGGAGCCGAGTGGGCAGGCCGTCCCAACTTTGCAAAGTCAAGGCCAAGTTCAGGAACTGTTAGGTCCCTAATTTAACTCGTTAGTTTTTGCCATATCTGTACACATTCTTTCCTGTTACTTATTCAATATTTTAGAAAAATTGACTTCTGCTTTCTAAGCTTGTTCTATAGCTTTATACTCTGAAGTAATTTAAAATTTAGTTACAAAAACAGTAGAGATTTTCTGTGTAGCCCTTACCCAATGTTCTTAAATTTGGGGCATTTTACTACGTCTTCTTTGCTCTCTCAACCTACATACAAAACTGTACATTTTTTTCTGCATCATTGATAATAAATTGCTGATAACAATGCCCCATTAGCCCTTATGACTTCCAGGTGTTGTTCCTGAAAGACAAGAACGCTCCTCTCCAGAACCAAAGGATAATCATAAACTTGGAAAATTCACATTGATGCAATTCTACCAACTCATTCTCAGACTCCATTCAAACTGCCAAATTTCCAAGAAGTCATTTCCAGGTCCAGCATCCAAGTCAGGATTTAGTTTTCATATTTAATACCCTTCAATCGGGAACAATACATCTTTCCTTGACTTTTTTAACCCTGACACTTAATGAAGATTACCGACTAATTATTTTGTGGAATGCTTCTTAACTTGGATTTGTCTAGTGTTCCTTTATGACTGATGTCTTTTTGACATGACTGCTTATCTTAGTCATTGAGGATTAGAGTTCAGCATATGAATTCTCTGGGGATACAAACATTCAGTCCGTAACATTCTGCCCCTAGTTTCCCCAAATTCATTCCTTTTTACATGTAAAATACCTTTATTCTATCTCAAAAGCCCCCAAAGTCTTATTTTATTCTAGCATTAGTGCTCAAGTCTAAAGTCTGAAGTCTCATCTAAATGTCCTCTAAATCAGATGTGGCTGAGACTCGAGGTGCTAGCTGTGCTCAGTGCTACTGAGTTGTCATTGTTTTTAGGCCCTCACATTGGACAGAGCTGGGAAACATATGTACACATGTTAATACTGACAAACATATGGATACACATCTATATCTATGTACTTTTCCTTTTTTTTAAGAAGCATTTTTTTAATTGATTTCAGAAAGGAAAGGAGAGGAGAGAGAGAGAGAGAAACATCAATGATGAGAGAGAATCATTGATTGGCTGCCTCCTGCATGCCCACACTGGGGATTGAGCCTGCAACCCAGGCATGTGCCCTGACTCAGAATGGAATCCTGACCTCTAGGTTCATAGGCCAACATTCAACCACTGAGCCATGCCAACCAGGCTGTACTTATCTTTCTTTGTCTCTATATATTAAAAATGGATTCCTCAGATCCAATCCAACACCAGAGAATTTATTTCAGCTCTCTCCTTTTTCTTTTATGACAGTAAGGAAGGTGACTGCCATTACCACTGATGTTTTTACTTAGTGTGTGCTTCCATTTCCTCAATTTTGGGCTCCTCCTTGGTGCCCCCCAAATTCTCCTCTCCTGTTGGGTGCACCGACTGAATGCTCACCTAAGACTTGTCCTGAACAAGGGGAGGGAGAAGAAGGGGGAAGTAATTTGCGTATTTTACTTTATTACTTTAACTTGGGTCTAAGCAACAATATCTGTAAAAATATGGGTTTGACATGCTAGTTGTTTTTTTTCTCATACATAAGAAATATATAACTATTCAAATAAAAATGTTTGCTTGGGCACAACCTTGGATACCTCTACACTGGAAGACAGTGGTCCAGTGGGCTGCTCAGACTTAGCATCCTTCATTATGAAATAACTTCACGGAAGGAAAGGCATGGCTCATGTCAAGGGTTCCCAACGAGGCCAAGTATCAGAATCACCGGGGCATTTTAAAAAACTATATAGATTACTTCCCTCAAACCCATGCCCCTTCACCAAAGTATTTATATGCTAATTTGAAAAACCTCCATTGGCTCTCCTCACATTTAAAAACCCTTATTCCCCACGTTAATAGTAGTAATGTTGGTAATTTGTGCTTTTAAGTGACTATTAATAATAATGTATTGGTTATCTGTTGGTGAATACAAAATTACCTAAAAACATAATGGCTTAAAGCAAAATTTGTTACCTTACTGTTTCGGTGGGTAGAGACTCCAGGTGCAGTTTAGCTGAGGTTTTTTTTTTAAAAAATTTTAAAATGTATTTTATTGATTTTTACAGAGAGGAAGGGAGAGGGACAGAGTGTTAGAAACATCAACAAGAGAGAATCATTGATCAGCTGCCTCCTACACACCTCCTACCAGGGATGTACCCACAACCAAGGTACTACATGCCCTTGATCGGAACTCAACCCGGGACCCCTGAGTCTGCAGGCCAACACTCCATCCACTGAGCCAAACTGGTTAGGGCTTAGCTGTGTTTCCACTTCAGGATCTCTCACAAGCGCTGTGGTCCAGGCACAGCCAGGGCTGTGGTCACCCCTCAGCTGTGACTGGGGACGGATGTGCTGCCAAGCTCCCCGTCATGGTTGCCAGCGGGTTCATGGCCTCTTGAGTCATTGGACAAATAGTCTCACTCCTGCCCCGGCTGTTGGGAGGAGCCCTCAGTTACTGGCCGGCAGGTCTTCCCCACGTGGCAGTTCTCTTTGTCAAAGCATGCCCGCAGAGAAGGCAGTTGCAAGAGGACGCTAGTACGATGGAAGTCACAATCTTTTGTAACGCAATCACTTTATTAGTCAGGGTTCTCCAGCGAAACACAACCAATGTGCTGTGCCTATGGAGAGAGAAAGACTTACTATTTTACGGAATTAGCTCACATTATTATGGAGGCTGGCAAGGCCAGCCACTGCCTGCAGGGGGGGCTGGACCACGGGACCCAGGGAAGGGCTGATGCTGCAGTTCAAGTCTGAAGGTGGTCTGCTGGCAGAATTCCTTCTTCTTCCTCAGTGGGATGTCAGTTCTTTACTCCTTTAAAAAAAATCCTCATCCAAGGATATGCTCATTGCCTTTAGAGAGAAGGGAAGGGAGGTGGAGAAAATGAGGGAGGGGGGGAGGAAGAGAGGGAGGGAGGGAGGGAGAGAGAGAGAGAGAGAGAGAGAGAGAGAGAGAGAGAGAGAGAGAAGATGTAAGAGAACATTGATTGGTTGCCTTCCATATGCACCCAAACTGGGGATCAAACCTGCAACCTAGGTATGTACTCTGACCGGGAATTGAACCTGAAACCTTTCAGTGTATGGGATGATGTTCCAACCAACTGGACCACACCAGCCAGGGCAGTTCTTCACTCTTAAAGCCTTCAACCGATTGGATGAGACCCACTCTAATTATGGAGGTTAATTGCTTTAGTCAAAATGTACGGACTTACCTGTTACTCTCATCTAAAAATACCTTCACAGAAACATCTAGAATAATCTTTGATTAAATATCTGGGTGCTGGGACTCAGCCACATAAAGTTGACACATTAAACTGACCAGTTCCTGGAGCTGGTGGGCTTCGCTCCCAGCAGTTGCCTGATGCGTGGTAGGCCAGAACCTCCCAAGGCCACCTGAGAACTAACTGGATGGATAAGGTCTATGGCAGATGTGTTGGGAAGGCAGGGAGCGGGACCTGCAGTCATACTGTCAACCAGTCACACTAACGATTGCTCTGTGATAGTTGTCTAAGAGCCTTTCAACCGGGACTAGTGGGTGGTGAGCATGCTGTAGCGGGTGTGACCACTTATTTAAAAAGAAGATATTTGGGGGGGGGGGGCAATGGTAAGCTATGTACACATATAATACCTTAATAATTAAAAAAATAAAAATAAAAAAATAAAAATAAAAAGCAAGTTGCAGAACAATAAATAAATAAATAAATAAATAGAAGATATTTGTTTTATTTCAGTTGCATGGACACACATGTATGCTAGGCCATGATATATATAAAAATATATATATATATATTTTACTAAGGAACTTAGTCAAAATGTTTGCAAAATACTGGTCTAAAGTCTTTGCTAGATATAGTATATGAACCACAGCCCTTTGTGGAGACAAGCAGAAATGTGATGATATAAGAGCAGTTTCAACTTGACTTTGAAATGTTTTCTGTGATTTCCTCCCCTGGCCGCTTTACCTACTGGTTTTTCTTAAAGGCAATATATTTACCTATTTATTTTATTACAGAAGTAATATAGGCTGATTGTGGAAAATTCGGACATTGCAAGAAAGTACAAAGAGGTGGCTCTCTCTTCTAATCCCACCCCCAAATAACACTGTTATTATTATCCAGTTAAGTGTGCGTGCGGATAAGTGCTGCCGACACGTTGCCTAAGTTCAAATACATACTGAGATGAGTTACTTGACTCGCTGTGCCTCCGTTTTTTATCTATAAAATTGAAATGATGATAAACACAAATTATCTCGCTCTGACTGGTTTGGCTCAGTGGATAGAACGTCAGTCTGTGGTCCTAGGTTCAATTCTGGTCAAGGACATGTACCTTGGTTTGGGGCACATACCCAGTGGGAGGTGTGCAGGAGGCAGCTGATCAATGTTTCTCTCTCATCGATGTTTCTGACTCTCTATTCCTCTTCCTTCCTCTCTGTAAAAAAAAAATCAATAAAATATAAAAAACCCCACATACAAACAAACAAAAAACAAACAAACAAAGTATCTCTAGGATTGTTGTGAGGAATAAATGAGCTATTTATTTATTTATTTATTTAAATAATTAGTTACTTAAACAGTTACTTGAATTATTCAAGCAAATTACATAAATCAATTATTATTAGTAGTAATTATGTAATACTATGTTATAACAATTATGTAATAATAGTTAATTATTATAAAGATCTTAAAACACTATCTGGCACATAGTAACTGCTCATAAATATTAACACCGTTAATATTTTAGTGTATATCCTTCTAGTGTCTTTAAAAAAATCACACACATACATTTCTTTACACTTATTGTGCACAAGCCCTGTGTGTGTTACATTTTAATAAGTGGGGTAAGATGAGAGGACTTCCTGCTTCTGGTCTGACATGTCAGGAGCTTGGAAGGCACCACTCCTAGTCTCACAGGAAAGAAGCTGAACAAACTGAAACCAACAACTCCTCTTAGCTCCCTTAGGTAGTGAGGTCACAGGGCAACTGCTGCACCTACAATCGCAGACTGGCCGACAGAGGATCAGTGTATTGCAGAGAAGCCCCCACAGAAGCAACCATTTTGTACCTGGTCACTCCGGGTCAGCTTTCAGCAGCCCTGCAAAGCACTCTCACAGCCAAACACAGTTCAGAGATGCAGAGCATGACCAGCCTCACAACCAGCCTCAGGTATGACAGTGACTCTGACATTATCCAACGAGAAATTTAAAATAACTATGATTAATATGCTAAGGGCTGTAATGGAAAAAGTGGGAAACATGCAAGCACAGACGGATAATATTACCAGAGAGGTGGGAATTGTAAGAAAGCATCAAAAGGAAATTAAGACAAAAACACAGTAGCAGAAATGAGGAATGTCTTTGATGGGCTTACAAATAGACTAGATACAGCCAAAGAAAGAATGAGCGAGCAGAAATGTCAACAGAAGCTTTCAGTGCTGAAATGCAGAGATAAAAATAATGAAAATGCAGAAAGAATGAAATGTAGTTCCTTACGGCTCCTCATTCTGATTCGGAAGTCGTCACAGGAATGTGCAGACAGACCTGGCCTCCCGAGCGAATGGGGACTCAGGGAAGCGTCTGAGGGAGACTCCCGCTGTGCCCCGCTTTGGCCTGGACCCCAATGGGGACAGAAAGGAAAGAGCTCACACTGTTGGCTCCGCAGGGATCACCTGCAATTCTGGTGACAACCATGGTCATCGCGGCACCGTGACTGCTCCAGGCATTCTGCAGGCTACACGGCCAAATGACCTGAGATAACCAAAGACAGGAAAAACAGTGGGAGGGTGAACTTGATCATCCCACCTCTGCCTCTCCGAACTTCCCCTGTAGCAACCAAGATGGGCACTGGTCACAGTAGGGAATGCTATGCTGTAAAGATGTCCTTTGTTTTAGCTCTCCTATCCCATTAAGGAGAAGTGACTAGACACATGTCTGCAGATTTTAACAGTCTCTGCAGCCCTGGTCAGTGTGGCTCAGTTGGTTGGGGCATCATCCTGTATACCAGAAGTGTCAGGTTCAATTTCCGGTTGGGCACATGCTCAGGATGCGGGTTCGAGCCCCAATTGGGGCATATGCAAGAGGCAACCAATAGATGTTTCTCACATTGATGTTTCTCTCTCTCTCTCTTTCCTCTAAAAAAAAAAAGTTTCTACAACACTTTTGCAACTTGGAAAGTGAGGGCCTAATCCCTCTATGACTATAAGGTGGTACTGGTAGCAAGTTAGAGGTGCCCAGACCATCGTGACATTTGTACATTCTCCTCTGGTAGGAGAGAGTGGTTGTCAGGATTGCCCACTCATCCTCCTGGAACTTTAACTAAAACGGTGGATCCTACGACAACCTGGTTGTGAATTTTATGCCCTGAAAGGTCAGTGTAGACTCAAGCCCTAGTGTAAATGTATTTAAAAAATATACAATTCTTTATTGATTTCAGAGATGAAGGAAGAGGGAGAGAGATAGAAACATCAATGATAAGAGAGAATCATTGATTGACTGCCTCCTGCACGCCCCTTACTGGGGATCGAGCTCACAACCCAGGCCTGTGCCCTTGGCCAGAATTGAACCTGGGCCCCCTTCAGTCTGCAGGCCAATGCTCTATCCACTGGACCAAACTGGCTAGGGCTGTAAATGTATTTTATAACTAAAACTTTTGCTCAAGGATCTTATTTATTCATCTACCTATCCACCCACCCACCCATCCACTCATCCATCCATCATCCAGCCAGCCAGCCTTTTAGAATTTGTCCTGTGCCTATTGTATGTAAGGCCCTATGAAGGGTGCTGAAACAAGTGAAGCCTCTGACCTCAGGAAGCTTGTTGTCTAGGAAAAGGAAACAATTTATAATAATAAAAGGGTAATATGCTAATTAGACCAGATGTCTTCCAGACATCAATCTGGACATACTTCCTGATGAAGCTGGAGCTGGCAGCCAGGGGAAGGAAGGCCTACTCTTGCATGATTTTTTGTGCATTGGGCCTCTAGTGTATAAAGAAAGTGCAGGAAACTGTTCTAGGCCTTTTACTAGGCGTCTGTACAGGGCCACAGGGTACATAGCAGGAGCAGTGGTCACCTCTACCTGCAGGGTTGGGACTTTGGGACGCAGGTATTGTAGTAGAAGAGCGAAATGGTCAGATTTGCACTTTTGAAAAAAGTGCCCTGAGTTCAGGACAGAACTGGTCCCAGAAGCAGGCTCCCAGTAACTAATTGGGAAAGATGGTGACACCAGATGAAGGCAGTGGCCTTGGGGGGAGAGGAAGAGGAGGAGGGAGGACCCTACCTCCCCTTTAGTGTCTCAGGCCCCTGGGATTGCTTTCTTCCTCTCTCAGCCCAATCACGTTAAAGTGGCCTTTTCACTCATTTAACTTTATTCCTTAACTAGTGGCCCGATGCACGAATGAAGATTCATGCAAGAATGGGCCTTCGTTCTCCTGGCTGCCAGCACTGCCTGGCTCTGGCCGGAACAGCCTTTCCACTCCTGCCTGGAGCCGCCTTTCTGCCTTCCCATACTGCCCAGAGGCCCTGAGAGGCTGGGGTGGTGTGGAACGCCTGTGTCATCGCCATGGTGATGACGCAAGTGACTGGCCCTGTGCTTGAAGCTCTGTATGCAAATTAACTCACCATCTTTGTTGGGTTGATTTGCATGCTCACTCCTGATTGGCTGGTAGTATGGTCAATTACCATGTTACTCTTTTATTAGGTAGATTCCAGAGAGGCAGAGGGAACTCCTGAGCCATGTGGACAAGTACAGGTTCTGGACCCTGCCCTGGCCTCACTGCACCCCCCATGGTCGGTGCTGCCCATGGAGGTGGGATCCAGGTCAAAGGCCCACGCGTGCAGTGGCCAGGCTGCCCCTGCACCGCTCCATTGGCTGCTCTCCTTCCAGTGACTTCCTTCTCCCGGGTCCTCCTGAGGTCCCACTGTTTCTTTGGATGGTGACTGTCTGGGCACAGAGCCCCCAGCACAGGCCCAGGGCAGAAGAGCATAGCTTTGTGGATCCAGTGAAGTACCTGGCATACACCTGCTGCCACCACCCCCACCCCCACCCCCACCACAGCATCGCTGTGCACAGCAGGAGGACCCGTGAGCAGCTCCCAGGCTCACCTACGGGCTCCTCTTCAGACTGCCCTTGAGTGCTGTGAGGGCCTTGCTAGCTGGGTGGAGAACAGGGTCCATTAGGGAGTTTGCAGTTGAGAGGCTGGGACAAGACATAACCAAGTAAACACATACACAACAATGCTTCCAGCTGGTGATCATGCTGTTGAGGAGACAGTGCTGAGACAGGGAAGACCGGCAAAGCTGTGGGCGACCTTCTGATAGGGGGGCAGGGAGGGTCTCCCGGAAGAGGGCCTTGAAGGTGAGAAGGGGCCGGCCCTGCAGTGAATGGGAGGAGGGGGGCCAGCAGGAGCAGGGGCTGCTGCGAGAAAAGGGAAGGAACCAGGGTGCTGTGTGTGGAGCAAAGCCCAGGGCGAGGCTGGGAAGGGAGGCATCATGATAAACACTTTGCATTTGGTTTCTGCAAGCAGCCTGCTTCGTTGTCTGAAATGCTGCCAATGAAGGTCTTCCCATTTTAGCATACCCATTGCTTATTGAAACTTCAGTGTTAATCCATCATGTTTCCAATGAGAAGAGCGCCAGGCCACTGAGAGAAACTGAGTCATGTTGGGTGATAAGAAAAGACAGAAATGGAGAATTGACTTGGGGACAAGGGCAAGTGTCTGAGGAAGCTCTGGCAGCCTTGAGTGGCAGGCAGGGGTTGTGATAGGGGGAAAGAAAGAGACAACAGCCCACCTGAGTTATAGGGTGGGTCTTGGCTTTGGCTAAGCAAGTACTTTATTCTTTAAAGAACTAACCCCTTGGGCCCTAACCAGTTTGGTTCAGTGGACAGAGTGTCAACCTTCGGACTTAAGGGTCTCTGGTTCGATTCTGGTCAAGGGCATGAATCTTGGTTGAGGGCACATCCCCAGTGGGGGGTGTGCAGGAGGCAACTGATTGATGTTTCTAATTCTATCATCAATGTTTCTAATTCTATCCCTCTCCCTTCCTCTCTGTAAAAAATCAATAAAATAAAATAAAAATAAAAAGAACTAGTCCCTGGGCTTGAGGCCATCACACAGGCCTGAATTAGAACCCAGCTCTTGCTCTTGCATGAACTTGAGCCTGGAACAAGAGCTTGCTTTGAGCTCTCCTCTCCTGTCTGCAAAATGAAGACTTAGCTAGTGAGATTCTGGGAGGATTAAGGAAGATGTATTTAAAGTGCCCAGGGCTATACGTAGACCATGGTAGGTGCTCAGTAAAGGTTAATCCCCTCCGTACTGACTGTGTGACAGTGTTTCACTGAAAGGCAGACAAGTAGAGGGTCAGGATGATGATAGTTACTACCACTCTTTCATAAGTCTGTCCCACTGAGCAAAGAGCAGAGCACCCATGTATTCTAGGGAGTTGGAAAAATCTTAGGTAGGGAGTCAGAGTGCTCTCGCTTCTTCTTCTATAAAAGGAAGCTGGGGTGGTTTAGTGGCCAGAGGTAGACTAGTTAACATTCTGGGGCTTTATCTCTGGAGATTCTAATCAGGGTGTCTGAGCAGGGCCCCAAAGGATTCCAGTGCAGAGGCAAAATCAACCCAGGAGACTCAGGAACACTGGAACAAGGCCCTTCCCTAGTTCTGAGTCACGCACCAGCCAGACCACAGTGCACTTTCTTCATTCACCGCCAGAGGGCAGGCCCGAGGCATGACGGCTGGAGCAAGATGCTGTCAGTGTCCTGTTCTGTAGATGGACCCCAGGGAAAATGTGTCACACGGAGCATGTGTGATGTGCAAGGTAGGGAATGCTAGGGTCACCTGGGAGGATGTGCACTGGCAGCAGGGAAGAGGAGGACGCCGAGTTTACTCGATGCTGTGAAGTGCACACTTTCCTCTGGGCCCCACGGACTTGGACAGCTGCGCCTCCCATCTTGACGCAGTAAGGGCTTCCGCATGCCTTCACAGCCTCCACCAGGTTGACCGATAGTCTTACAATTCTAGCAAAACCCGCACCTAGCTCAGAGGGCCAGTCATTCCTGACCATTATGGGTCACTACTCTGTCCCTCCCCCTCGCTCTCCCCAGTAAAGAATGCACCACGGGGGTGGGGAGAGAATGTCTTGGGCAGGCTTGGACCCGTCAGCCCACCCGTGCCTGTCCCTCTGCAGACTCTGCCCCTTCAGGGTTACACTCACAAAGAAAGCGCCATGATGGCCTGGTTCCCACAGCAGAGAAGAAGGCATCTCTTCCAGCTCAAATGTCCTACTCGATGCCTTGTTTCCGGCAAAGAATTCCAGTACCTTCTCTTTGCCACTGCGTGAATTTTAATGCCTCTGCAGGCTGCATGTGAGGCCACAGTTCTTGGAGTCAGGGCTGAGCAATGAGGGGGCTCGAGAGGTTTCTCTTTGCCACATCTAGTCTCCATTCTTTGCCATCAACTTCTGTTTTGGAGTTTCTCTGCTCTATGACATCCTGAATGTTACATTTCTGCAGAGGCCCAGGCGGGACCACAGAAGCAGAAATGGTTACTCCTGCCTCCCAAAGGGGGAAGATGAAACCAGGCACAGTGGCGGGACTGGGCCCAGAAGGACCCGTACTGTGCAGGGTGCTGAGGAACTGAAAGCAGCCAGTCACCCTGGGATGCCTGAGTGACAGCACTCCTTCTCCCACCCCAGCTGCCCAGGTTGTATAACACTGACTGGATGCCATCACTTGGACATCCCTCTATGTACCCCATCCTTCCTGAACGCTCACCCATTTGGCCCTATGTGAGGTAAGACACGAGTATGGCTTTTGGAAGAGTGCCCAGTCTCTGTGAGCTCCAACTTCAAACGGAAGGGAAGTCATGCTCACTTAGTGATGGTGTAGGCGAGGAATACCATCATATTATAGTATAGGTGGCATCCCAGTGAATAAAGACAGAATATGCAAATTGACTATAACTCCATGACAAAGATGGCAGTGTCCACAGCCAATAAGGAGGTAATATGCAAATTGACATGACAAGGTGAGAGGCAGAAGGTGGCTCTGGGCCAGAGCAAAGGTGGAAAGGTGGCTCTAGCCAAAGCTAAGGTAGAAAGGCAGCCAGGGGAAGGAAGGCCTATTCTTGCATGAATCTTCGTGCATTAGGCCTCTAGTAATATGATAAATGGTATAATATAGGTATGCACAAAGAATAATGGGAGGGGGGAGAGAGAAAGCTTTAAGAAGTTGGTGCTGAGACTGGAGATGCCTCGTACGATTCTGGAGTTCATGTTAGGGTTGGATGCGCTCTCCCTGCATTTTCTCGGGCATGATGGTGCGTGGCAGTTTGTTTCGGGAAGGTGTAGCTTAACACTCAGGCAGCTACACCCATGACAGGAATCATAAGCCGCATAGTAACAAGGTCCTCTTGCACTTTTAGGGACTTGCAGGAGAGGAGCTGGGCTGCCAGTAAGGAAGACTCAGCAAGGCCAGAGTGTCAAGGGAAATGCCTGAGTTGGAGATATTGTTGATGTCAAAGCTCCCTCTGATGGTGACATGGCCGAATCTTATTTTCTTATAGAAATGACAGCCCTTGCTTATGCACCCAATGTGGAGGGCCCCCACCACGGGCCAGGTCATGCGCTGGTTCCTGGAAAAAGAGTAATGCAAAGCTCTTAGCTTCTAGGAGTCATACTCCTAGAGGAGAAATGGACAGATAATTACAATATAGCAGATGTATGTTACGGTTGAGGCGAATATAGGAGGTTGTGCTTAAGACTTTAGGAGACAGGATGAGGGCAGACTTTTGTGAGGAGATGATATGTAAGCTCATTTTTAGAGGAAGTGTTGAGGGGAAGGGAGAGGTGAAGGGAACAGCTCAGGACAGGGCACAGATTTGGGAAAGGGCAGTGTGTGTGTGGGTGCACCCTGCATGCACCCTGAGCATGGGGGTGAGGGATGGGAGATGCAGCCGCAGAGGCCAGAGTCTGATACAGCGCCTGGGTAGACCTCACTCCTCCTGCTCATGCATCTGCTTGGGCAGGTTCTCCTTTTCCCCAGACCACCAAAATGCCAGGGGAAGAACCGTTTTATGAAATGGCCATGTCATTTAGTCATCACAGCTTGCTCTTCTAGGTGCTGGGGGAGGAGTCTGGGAGGGCAGGGGCTTTGGGAAGGGATCACAATGTGGAATAGACCATCTTACAATGCCTTTTCATGTTTTTTATTTTATTTTATTTTTAAAAATATATTTTATTTATTTTTTACAGAGAGGAAGAGAGAGGGATAGAGAGTTAGAAACATCCATGAGAGAGAATCATGGATCAGCTGCCTCCTGCACACCCCTACTGGGGATGTGCCCGCAACCAAGGTACATGCCCTTGACCGGAATCGAACCCGGGACCTTTCAGTCCGCAGGCCGACGCTCTATCCATTGAGCAAAACCAGTTTTGGCAATGCCTTTTCATGTTTGACATGCATTTAGTTTTTTAAAACTTTGGAAAAATCATACCCAAGAATAGGCTCACATAGTTGGTAGAGGGACAATGATCTGAAACGTTACAGAAAATTTTAATGTTTGTTTAAAGACAGGTTAAAAAGTGCACAGGAACACCTTTTCCGTGTAGAGTGGGTGGAAAATCCCCCACAACCCCCGCGCCCCTACTTCTCTGCGTTGCAGGGAGCGGTGAGTACGGTAAGAAACGCAGACTGCAGGCGGTTCCTTTCCCTGGCCCTTTAACATTATTTGCTGTCTCCTGTGTGCCAAATACTCTTAGGCTCCATCTTGGACCAGACCAATCAGTTTAAACCTTACATCTTTGGATAGCTATGAGTGGAAATGTCAATTATGGACTAACAACCTCATATTAATGGCTGTAAAAATAAGCGACACAAAAGCTCTTGGGAGCTTTTATTGCAAAGCAAAATATTCCATGGAAAACTGGCAACTAACTAGATATAGTTACATCTGTTAGGATTAAACAATTCAGGAGCAGGAGGACATAAGAAGAATATAAACAAACAATATTAATTAGGGGTCATTTGGTTTTAAATTAATTTGAATCCCATTATTTGCTTGCTTGCCAGGTGGTATTTTCTAATAATTTAATGACACCTGGCCCTCTGCCACTCTGCATCCCCCCCCCCCCCTGTTGAAATGTACTGTTGGCTTTCACAGGTAGGACGGCCCACTTCATGCAGTCTGACTTGAGGTTTGAACCCCTGCAGGCTGACATCAGTCCTTGCTGCTATCAACTCACTTTTCTCTTAGCACTGCACGTGGTTGGAGAAGGAAGTGCTTCTGTGTTATCTTCAAGATGCATAGCTAATTGGAACCTGAATTAATTAACCAGTTGGGGAGCTTCTTGCAAGCCTCACCCCAGTTTTCTGGGACTTTAGAATTTACAGGGATGAAGTGAGTGGGTGTGAGCGGGTGCATTTCACACTTTGTGAACCGTTAACAACCCAGAGTGGCCAGAGGCAGAAAGACAGCAGAACGTGGGCCCACAGTAGCCCCAGGATTATTCTGTGTTTATCTGGCTAATCTTTGCTGAGCAGGTGTGAGCCAATTAAACAGATGCCGTTTTCTAATGGCTGCTGGGCGGCGGTAGGCCTCGCTATTGTTTGATCTCAAGCAGAGAAATCCAAAGCCAGGGCTGCCTCTGGTTTGAGCCCTTGCACCTGCCTGGGCAACCTTCCAAAGAGAGGACCCCAGGTATGTTGACAGGGATCAAAGGGACCCGGTTTTCTTCTGCAGCGACTTTGAAGTCAGAGTTAGGCGTGACTCAGGCTAGGGGCTGTCCAGGTGCCCCCGACGCCTTGTCAGAGTGACGAGGGTCTCTGGCCGGGGAGTGTTTTTTAACTGATTCCAGGAGGCTTTCTCCCTGACTCAGTTTCCCCTTCTTTTGGGACGTAAGCTTTCATTTCTTTCATCCCTTCTGCTTCTTCCTTGTCTCCCCTCGCTTTCTGCCTCATTAGGTTGTGTGGGGGGCTGTCTATAGCACTGAAAAATTTGGGGACTCCTTGGGCGCTGTAATTCCAACAGCTTTTTTTCTCAACAGATCTGCAGGCACCAGAGAAATGCCACCATCAACAGATGGGCCTAGGTGGGCGTGACTGTTAGAGAGAACAGGGCCCCGGACTGAACCATTTTTGCCTCAACAGGCAGCTGCTGAGCCCCCTGCCCCCAAGTTCCTTGCGGGGCCGAAGGCACAAGGGACAATTAATTCAGAGCAGGGTTTGCATCCCCAGCGGCCGACTGCGGCCTTCCCCAGTTGCCCCCCTTCCCTCCCCCAGACTTTCCAGCTGCCGGGCCGCGGGTGCCTGCAGCCCAGCGCTCGCCCTCGGCTCGGTTTCCAGCCTCGCCTCCGGCCCGCACCCCTCCTCGCCCCGGGGAGCCCTGCGGACGCCGCCCCGCCCCGCCCCGCCCCGTTCGCAGGCCCCGGTCCAGCCGCCCCTCTCCGGGGCCGGGCGGCGCCGCGGCGGGCCCTCTCCCTTCCCTCCGCTCGCTGCCATCGCTATTCCCCCGTCGGCTCCGGGGCGGAGGCAGAGAGCCTTCGCGAAGGGCGCGGGCGGCGGGAGGAGAGCTCGGGCGCCCCTCCCGGGCGGCGCGGCGCCGGCCGGCGGTGCAGTCGCGCGCTCGCCGCCAGCGAAGCCATTGGCTCGGCGCAGTCACCCCACGCGGGGCTGCAGCGGCGGCCTCCGCGGATTGGCGCGCAGGCGGGCATCCACCGGGTGCGTGCCGCTCGGGCTACGAGGAAGACCACCGACTCCCCGGGCGGGGCTCCCCTGTTCGTTAAGGATCACCCGCCATTTCCCCTGCGGTGCTGTTGCTGCTGCTGCACTGGGGGCTCCCGCAGCCACTGCCCCCGGGGCGCTGGCCCCGAAGAAAGGGCGCGAAAGGCGCGCCCCCGGCCGCCGGGCCGCCGCCCTCCGCCGCTCACTGCAGCATTTCGCGCTCTCGCGCCGCTCCCTCCCGCCCGGGCATTTGCATATCCCACGATCGTGGCCAATCAGGGCTCGTCTCTCCCGAAGCGGATGGCTTTTGCCTGGGAGGAAAGGGAGTGGCTGGCGGCGCATGCGCCGCGGTGGCCGACTCGAACCGAGGCTTTTATTGCTGTAGTTTATTTCCACCCCCTTCCCTCCTGCTCTCTCCCTCTCTTTCTTTTTTTTTCCGCCCTGGCTGGGGCTGTGTTGGAGGAGAGGAAGAAAGAGAGACAGAGGATTGCATTGATCTCCTACGTTCCTGGGGTTTGTTATCAGCAAGACTAGCTAAGCTGTTGCATCTTTTTCAATCCTGCAAAAGAAAAAAAAATCAACTCTTTTTTTTTTGTGGCATTTTTTCCTCTTTTTTTTTTTTTTGCTTTAAAGCTGCCCTCTTGAAATTATTTTTTTCCCAGGAGAGAGATGTCTTATCAGGGGAAGAAAAATATTCCACGCATCACGGTGAGTTTGGCACTTGGGAAATTGTGGTCGGCCAGCCACCTTTTGTGGCACAGAACATCTAAGGAATTTTTCTTTTTTTTTAAGGAGGGGGGAGGAAGAGGGACCTAACTACCCCCCACCCCCCGCCCCCGTTACTAAAGAAGGCGATCGTGGTGGTAGCAGACGCAATCCTAGAATTATGAGCCACATGATTTGTAAGACATTAAAATAGCGTGAGTGCATTGAGGTCGTCCTGGGTAGCGCGCCAGATCCGCTGTATCCCTTTATTGTCAGAGCGAGATGCTGCAGCGCTGGCCTGCGGGGTGTAAGCAAATGGATGCCAGATTGCATATGCATGGCTGGAGCTCGGATATTGTTCTCCGGGCTGCGCGCTGCGAGGCTGGACTCCTAAGGAGCTGGACGGGGAGATGGGGACTGGATTCTCCCTGGGTCTCCCGCCCCCGCCATAAAGGGCTTTCTCTGGAGCCTTCCTCCGGCCCCCGAGAGAAAGGAGCGGGTTTCAGCCCGGCGGCGGGATGACAGCGGAGGGATGCTGAGAGGGCAGGGTGTGCCAGGGTGATGTGGGAGCGGGAAGGAGAAGCGGGGACGCGGGGACGCACCGAGGAGGGTGGGGGCCAGGCGTGGGCTTTTTGTTGGCCAGCGACCGGTGTGGGTGGCCCCCTTGGCTTTCTCGCCCTCTGGTTCGGGGCGGGGACCCTGGCAGGGCTCCGGGCTGGCTTTCTTCTGCCTCTCGGTCCCTTCTGCAGCCCCGAGGCGTCCGCGTTGGCGCATACAAAGCGGGCTGGGCGGGTGGGCGTTGGGGGCCGCGCCGAGGAGGCTCCGGGAGGTAATGGCGCAGCGCGACGCGCGGAGCAGATGGCCCGGCCGGGGCCTCGGCCAGACAATGATCCGTCGGCCGGAGGGGTTGGCGCACTAAGGGGGCCTGGAGGGCTTCGTTTGTAAACCGCGAGAAAAAAAAACATCTACGCGATGACCTGGCGAGGCTTCAGCGATGAACACAGGTCCTTCCTCCCACCGCGCCCATCCTCACCCCATCTTTTCCTGGAAAAAAATCTCGCCTAGTCTTGGTTCTCGATCTACACCCCCAAATGACACGCTGGGGAGGGCGGGTGGAACGCGAGGGATGTTCATTGTTATATAATGATGTGCAGTTGCCATGGGCCCGCGGATTGCTGGGTAGAACCCGGGGCTGAGGCGGACGCCGAAAGGATCCCTGCGAAGTGTGGATGTGTCCTGGGCTGGGCTGGAGGGCGCGCGTTCGCCCCTGAGCCACGGGCACCCCGGCCGGCCTCCCGTGGACGCCCCAGGACACACCCATCCGCAGGAGGGAGATGTGGAAGCAAACGCACAGGGGCGGGCGGGGGTGTGTGCTGGAGAGGATTTTATAGGACGAGCCCGGCTGGCTCAATGGCGAGGGTGGGTAGAAGCTTTTCCTAAAAGGCCAAAGACCCAGGATGGATCCCAAAGGGCCGGGCGAGGAGAGGATATTCTCTGTTGGGAGGAAGAAGCCTGGAGAGAGGGGGTGGAGAGCACATTTGCTGCAAGTCCCAAATAAATCGCTGTCTTCCTGAATGAAAAGGGCAGTTTCGTTTTGACAGTGTGGGGAGGGGAAAAAAAACGAAAAAGCAAACAAGACTGATTTTTTTAAAAGAGCGCCCCCTTCTACCCTGAAAATCTGGCTGCGTTATGGAGGACCTAGATAGCATGGTCTCATGGTCCCCCTCCTTCCTCCCATCATCACAAGCCAGCCTCTTATGTAAGAAGCCTTCTGGAAGGTACTAAGAGTGAACAGGGCTGTGATGTTTCTTCCTGTGTGCGTGTGTGTGTGTGTGTGTGTGTGTGTGTGTGTGTGTTGACGTGTTGGCTCCGGCTTCACAGGGATGGCTGGGACAGGTATCACAGCCAATGAGGGAGCAGGTGGCGAAGGGCAGGGCTTCTCTCTGCCTCCCAGGCAGTATTTCTCCTGTCCAAGTCGGATCCTGAGGGGGAGTTCTGTGCCAACCCAGGAAAGTGTATTGGCTGGATCAGGTGACCTTGGGCAAGTGACTTAACCTCTCTGTGCCTCAGTTTCCTTAAGTGTCATGGGTTAGGACTCTCACTCCATCCACCTCACTGGATTTGGTGAAGGTTCTCACATTTACCTCATACAAGTGCAGGCATTGCTGTTGATTATTTCGCCCCATACGACTTTCCCCAGTCTACAGCACACTGAAGTGTACAGAATTTAATGATCTTACTGTTTTTCATTATGTTACTTCGTAAATCATGTGTGCATTTTTGTGTAAAAGGATCTTCTTGGGTCTCACAGTTTGTTTTTTGCTACACATTTGCTATGATATTTTCTTTGGCAGGTGCCAAATATAAGTAGCACCTGCTGAGCATGTTGTTTTGTAACAAGTTAGAGTTAACCATTGTCAAGATGAATGCCATTCCTTTGAAATGTTTTGCATGTTAAGAGGGCAATCTGTGGTTTAACTTGTAACATTTCAACCCAGTGGGAATAGCACAGGTGTACACCCACAGATTTTAACACTGCATTCTGTCACAGCCTTTGGAATAGAGAGGACTCATAATGCAACATTTTTATTATATTCTTGGCCCTCATGTGCTGCTTTTCATATGTATTTTTTTACACTAATTATATCATAAGTGAATCGACAATTTATAGTGGTATTAGATTTAGAACTTGCCCTCTATCTACTTTATCATAAAACTTTTCCTTTTCCTTAACAGTTTAATAGTTAAAATGGTGTATAATTGAAGAGGTTTTTTTTTTTTTAATCTCTTTGCTACAGTGGCCGTAATTTACCTCAAAATGAAATTGCAAATATAATGAGCAGGCTGAATTGAAACTTTGTTATGGTGGAACCTAGTGTGTTTGTGTTGAGTTTGCCATGACAACAGACTTTTGGTTAATTTTTTCCCCCACACAAAGCTTGCCAAGAATTGACTTCCCTACATGTGGGTGTATCTTTTTTTAAATGAAGTTTAGCTTAAAGCCATTAAAAAGTATTGTCTTCTGGAAAGAGTTTTTTTTTAAAAAAATGTTTTTTAAAAAAATCTATGATGATAAGCTTTGAGCTTGTGTCAAATAGGTTCCCACATACAGGTTCACCATTGTCACTGAACCTTCCCAAAATTGGCTCATTTTGAGCAGTAAATAGATTTTTATTGATCTCAGAGAGGGAGAGAGATATTGAAACATCAGTGATGAGAGAATCGTTGATGGGTTGCCTCCTGCACGCCCCCCACTGGAGACCCAGCCCACATCCTGGGCATGTACCCTGACCGGGAATCACACTGTGACCTCCTAATGCAGAGGTTGATGCTCCACCCTGAGCCATGCTGGCTGGGCTGAGCATCCCTTTTGAATAGTGAAGTGTGCCCTTAGCTCACTTATTTTAGTACCAATGTTCTTCATGGGTCAGGTATACATGGTGACCTTCGTATGTCTTTGTTTCAGAGTGATCGTCTTCTGATCAAAGGAGGTAAAATCGTTAATGATGACCAGTCATTCTATGCAGACATATACATGGAAGATGGGTTGATCAAGTAAGTGTATCTCATATACAAGAATTCGTGTACCTTCCAGTATTCCCAAGCATTTTCTACGGTTCACACACATAATATCGAGCTTTAGTGATTTCAAAGAGTGATTAGTGTCGTTTTAAGCCCATTTTGATTGGTAGTAATTAGTGAATTTGAAAACTCAGATTTAGGGAACTCAAAGTCACAATTAAATGCATACCCGTTTCCTAACGCATTATGTAATTTGCTATTTTTAACCCAGGTGACACAATTTCTTCTTGTTGCCAGCTCAGATACTTGGTTTAGGATCCATTGCATATACTAAAGGTTTTCCTAGAACGTAGTTGTTTGCTTGCCTTGTCCAGTGGAAGGACACAGTGTGAGTATACCCTTTTCTGTCAAGATAGCACATCTGCTTTCTGAATCAAGAATTCATTGGTTGGGCCAAAGGAAAACAAATTAAGTAACATAGACAAATTACTGCCTCATCCCAAGGGAATTTTAGGTTTCATTCTTTAAGTGCCAACAAACACCAATGAGACTGCCCTTGTGTTGCTTGTGTATTGTGTTACTAACAACAGAGCCGTTATTGCAGTAGGGTGTTTTTGGGTTCTAGAGGGTTAAGTGAGCAGAGTGCATACCAGTATCCTTGTGCCCTTCCGACTGGGACAGCTCATAAGGCTCCAGAGAAATAGCACATCTGTTTAAAGACAAACATTGCTGCACACGACATCTTTTGAATAAGCAGCATTCATCAAGTCTCACAGCAAACCATTCCCGAGCAGTGGAAAACTGGAATAGATGCATGTGTTGCCTGGAAACTCACACCCTGATTTATGACCTAAAATAGGTCCCACCGTTTCCACATTTAATGTTTTCTCCATGTGTGTGTGCCTATGACAGTCTCTGCTCCAGGCTCTCACATACCATGACTTGCTTGTCCCATTCCCCCCAGTTTGAATCTAGCAGAAAAACACTGGCCGGGAAGTGAGCAAGCCTGGGGGCTATTTTTAGTCATCACTAATTTGATTTTGAACTCTATCCACTTCTCCTTGATTACTTTTTCCTTTTAGAAAAATACAAACTGGTAGAAGATGAAGCAGAAATATATTTTTAAAAATATATTTTATTGATTTTTACAGGGAGGAAGGGAGAGGGATAGAGTGTTAGAAACATGGATGAGAGAGAAACATCAATCAGCTGCCTTGATGTGCCCACAACCAAGGTACATGCCTTTGACCGGAATTGAACCTGGGACCCTTCAGTCCACAGGCTGATGCTCTATCCACTGAGCCAAACCAGTTAGGGCCAGAAATATTTTTTTAAATATTGGAAATGAATTCATATCCTTCAACATAATGACTTTTTCTGCCTTATTGTCTGAGTTGCTAATGACATGCTTCCAAATTTTCAAACTGTTTTAATCATAGTGTTCACTTACTTATTTATTTTTGCTTCTCCCTTCTTTTCTCTGTGTTGCAAAGGATTTGGTGCAAATACATATTTGTAAAGTGCCAACAGGTCTGGAGGAAATTGCTGTAGGAAAATTTGCTCAACTGTGTGTTTATCGAGAGAAAGTGCCGTGGCATTTTATGTAAATTCCTTGGGGTCTTGTTATCATTCGACTGTAGGGGTTTTCTGGTAACTAAGCCTCTTTGATTAGGCCTCTGGTGCCTTATTTCACGTTTGTTTTCTAAGGAAGCGCTGTATTGCTTCTTAGCCGGTGGTAAGGAGTGGGGAGCGCACATGTATTGTGAATAATTACGGTAATAACCGGAAATGTCTGATGAACACAGGGATGGATAAGGTAGGGCTTGGTGAAGATGCCTGTCAGATTGCCTTTGATTCAAGGACATGTCACTTACCACCACTGTCACCGCCCTGTTCATGTAGGCAAATAGGAGAAAACCTGATTGTGCCAGGAGGGGTCAAGACCATCGAGGCCCATTCCCGCATGGTGATTCCCGGAGGGATCGACGTCCACACCCGCTTCCAGATGCCCGACCAGGGAATGACTTCTGCTGATGACTTCTTCCAAGGCACCAAGGCGGCTCTGGCTGGGGGCACCACCATGATCAGTAAGGAGCTTACAATCATAGTCTCCGCACGCGGGAGCCTTTGCCACATGACATGAGTCGGTGTCGTTTGCCTTTTTCTTTCAGAAGCTGCCGAGCGGGCTGTGGCTTGATCTGCCACATAAGGGAGTGGGGGTGCGGGTGGCCAGGCAGTTGTCTCGTTTTCTTCCTCGCGTTTTCTGACCAACCCTGACTTCTCCAATGGAACTTGAGAATACGGATCTAGAGGACTGCGGTGGGCTAAGAGGAGTGGCTTCTTACTCCCTCTGCCTGAGAACTTTCAGACAAAAGTTAAATTGCGAATGTGATTTGATTGTGGTTGCTGTGAAAACACAGCATTCAGAGTAATCTCCAAAGCTACCAATTTTGAGCCTTTGCTCATAAGTGTTGGATTCTGATTGTAAAGAATTCTTGAGGGTGCATCCTCTCGACATGAGGATGGGGGTACAGCACGTGTTGAACCAGGAATCTCTTGTCCGCTGATGAGAAAATCAGACGGGGGCAGCTCTTCCCGGCCTGGATTTGACATGGGTCGAATTGAGCAGTCCTTCTTGGAGAAGGAACCACAGATATTATATTTCTTAAAAATTCTTTATTGTTGAGACCCACACATAATACTAATTGCCACGTAGATAAGAAAAATGTAATCTACAGCCATACCACCCCGAACACACCCCATCTCGTCTGATCTGGGAACAAAACTCTGCCTCCAGTAGCCGGGTACTCTTCATGTTTTGCTCTGAAGGATTTATGCTTTTCATTCAGCCAAATCGTATGTCTTTCTGGGGTCATACCACCCACGCTAAGAGTTTCCTTAGGAACCATCAGTTTTCAGCATCCCTACTGATTGCCCTTTGACAAATATTTTGGTTTTGAGGAGATAGGCAAGCTGCACAGTGGCCAGCAGACACATATTTAAAACAAAATTGTATCCAAGAGTGAAAGTCAACATACCATCTGTCTGAAAAGCTGACAGAAGACATAGCTATGTATACTTTAGGAAAACCTGTCTTAACTGGTTATTTTTCAGAATGATGGTCTCGTTACCTGTGACTTCAGGCTCTGTCTGGAAGCTTCTTCTTTTCTATCCTACCACCTAGAAGGACGTGGCCCTGCCTTGCCCTCCTAGTCTGAGCTCCCCTGCATTTTAAATCACATACCTCCTCACACTCTCTTTGTCCTGGTCTTCCATGTGTCTGAAGGGTCAGAGACCACTCTCCTGTTTCAGCTTTCTCATCACTGCCCAGAAAGAACCTCCAAGCTTAGGCCTTCATCTTTCTCCTTCCTTCCTTCCTTCCTTCCTTCCTTCCTTCCTTCCTTCCTTCCTTCCTTCCTTCCCTCCTTCCTTTCTTCCTTCCTTCCCTCCTTCTCTCTCTCTCTCTCTCTCTCTCTCTCTCTCTCTCTCTTTCTTATTTCTAACATGTTTTATTGATTTAAGAGAGGGAAAGATAGATAGAAACATCATTGATAAGAGAGAATCACTGATTGGCTGCCTCCTCCATGCCCCCTACTGGGGATCGAGCCCGAAACCCAGGCATTTGTCCTTGACTGGAATTAAACCCAGAACCCTTCAGTCCACAAGCTGACACTCTATCCACTGAGCCAAACCAGCTAGGGCTCATATTTCTTTCTGGCTGCACACATCACCTAACCTAGCGGGTGCATTCTCAAGGGGGGGCCCTACCCCCACGCCTTGGGACTGTGGCCTCGTGGGAAAGCCTGCTGTTTTGTCAGCCGTGTCTGTCAGGATGCACTTGGCACCACCGGGCATTTCCATCCCTCCTCCTGCTGGGGAGCCACACTTGAAGCTTGGAAAAGCACAGACTGCTTGCTGTCAGCCTGCAAGGTCAGGTCAAGGTTATAACCTGTCTCTGGTGTGAATTCATGTGGGTCCCTGTAGGTCCCAGCATTGGTCACCAAGCATTAAAAAGCCACAACTAGTATTTCCTGAGGGAGTGGGCAGTGATGTGGGCCCCTGGAGGAATTGCTGGGCCGGAGCCCTCCGTGGAGGAAGTGTCCCCAGCCAGGTCTCTCTCTAACACTCACGTGCTGTGTGACCTTGGCAAGTCACCTCCGTCCTTCGGGCTTTGGCTGCTCATTGCCCGGAGAAGGGTGTGCACTAGATGCCCCTGGGCGTTCTTTCCGTGGAGCTCAGAGACAGTTTCCCTCTCATAGCATGCATTTTGTTAAACAGATACAGAAAATTCTGTGTCCCCCCCCCCCCCAACCCATTTGGCTCAGTGGATAGAGCGTCGGCCTGCAGACTGAAGGGTCCCAGATTTAATTCCGTCAAGGGCATGTACCTTGGTTGCGGGCACATCCCCAGTAGGGGGTGTGCAAGAGGCAGCTGATTGATGATTCTCTCTCATCGATGTTTCTGACTCGCTTTCCCTCTTTCTTCCTCTCTGTGAAAAATCAATTATATATATATATATATATATATATATATATATATATATATATATATATAAAGAAAATCCCATTTTTCTCTCAGACATTCTTGAAAGACTCCACCCGTCTGTCCTCTGTCATTCCTGAATGTGCTTCTGCACTCCTCACACGGGGCCCATTCTTGGCCCCTCTCCTGCTGCCCGTCCCCTTTGTGCCTCCCTTTCCCGCCACCTTCACCAGGCGGGCATAGCTCTTCTTGCCAGCACCTGTCTTTTCTCTGCGGCTTCTTTCTTTCTCAGTGGCCGTGGGCTTCCCTTCCTCCATTCCAGGTGGTTGCTTCTGTGCAGGACAAGGGACCTCCTCGTTTATCGCCCCCCCCCCCCCCCAGGAGCCAGCAGGTGGCCTCAGGGCAGATGGGAAGGAAGGTGCCACCGTGAGCAGTCCGACCACCTGCCTGCTCAGTGGGGCAGAATGTGATCGCATGTTACTGCAGGTGTGGGAGGTGTGAGAGAGGAGGGGGATTTAGTGGAGCAAACTCCAGAGAAGGAAAGCCATCAGAAGTGGCAAGGATGTGGTCAGAATGGTCCCACCCCAAACGCCACTGCTTTTACGTCCAGAGAAAAATGTTAGCCACGCTGACACATGACCACCCGTGGTTACTGACCTGCGTACGATCCCACTGGCCTGCCCTTCCTCCCCTCGGGAGATAAGCCATGATGATGCCGATGAGGAAACCGGGATTTTTTCCTGCTGACGGCTCATACTTTCTGCATTGCTTCAAGCAACCGAGTGGCCTGGGCGTGCTTTTCAGAGAAGGAGCCTTCCTAGAACTAGCTTAAGGTGACTTCACTGGTATCTACGACCTGCTCCCTGGGTCAGATTGGAGCTTCCTTAATGACTACCCAGGCCAGAAAGAAATGCTTAGCGCTTCGAGCGCAAACTTGCAGAAACAAGCCATGGAAGTAAGCAGATTGGTGCAACGAAGCCTGCCCCTCCCCCTCCCATCTTTCTGGCTTTCTCCAAGCCATGCCGCCTGCCCCCTTCCATGTGTCTCCCGGGCCCGAGGATCTGGGGGTGTCATTTCTCTCTGACAGGACACGGCATGGCCCGCAGGGGGAAAATGCAGCCGAATATTCCCAGTTCAAAAATGGAGGTGACTCGTCAGTAGCAGAAAATAATATTATTGCCGCCAAACAGAGCCCTCTATTGAGACTCGCATAGGGAGACCTTTGTGTGTGGCACTCAGCGCAGGGCAGAAGGAACGCCCTTTGCCCTCTCCGTCCAGTGATGGGTGGGCAGAGGTCCAGACGTGCCCTGCAGGCAGCATGCAGCCTGGGCGAGGGGTCCCGGAGGTGGCACGGGTGCTGCTTGGGGAGAACGCTGCTGGCTTTCCAGCGAGGTGTTGCGATCATCATCGTTCAGACCCCAGAGTCTCCTGGAAGCAGGTGGGGAAAGCAGGAGGGGACTGGAGCACAGAGAAGGCGAGCACAGAGAAGGCTGCCAGCTGGGAAGGCATTTTATTTTTATTTATTTTTAAAATATATTTTATTGATTTTTTTTACAGAGAGGAAGGGAGAGGGATAGAGTGTTAGAAACATGGATGAGAGAGAAACATCGATCAGCTGCCTCCTGCACACCCCCTACTGGGGATGTGCCTGCAACCAAGTTACACGCCCTTGACCGGAATCGAACCTGGGACCTTTCAGTCCGCAGGCTGACACTCTATCCACTGAGCCAAACCGGTTAGGGCAGTTTTCTCTGCCTTTCAAAGAGGGGAAGACTGAGGCCAGAGGGCAGGGCGCAGCTTGCCTACCCTCACCCTGGGCTTCGGGTGACAGGTATGGAGTACACGCCACCACTGGCTGGATGACTTGACTTTAAGCTTCAATTGCCTCAACTGCAAGATGGGGGCAGTTGTTTCAAACACTGGCTTGCAGGCGTCCCAGCAGCACCGGGCCGTAGAAGTGAGCACTCAGATGTGATATTAGCGCTATCCACCCCATTTTAGGTGCCAGCAGCCCCCGCTCCCTGTAGACCCCCCACTCGCCCTCTACCTTCTCAGCAGAGGAAGAGAGGCGGGGCCGCAGCTGCAGGAGGGTCTGACCGGGCATCTGCTGGGGGCAGGGCTTCTCCGAGCAGCTCAGCAGACTGTCCGGGTGTCACCTGGGTGCATCTTAAAACATTCAGTTCTGAGCCCCGCCCGACCTGTCCCAGCGGAGACAGTCTGCGGGTGGAGCCTGTACATGGGGACCCCGTGATCGCGGTCGGGAAGCATGGATCTCGGGGGTTAGGGGGGGTCCATGCCAGCTCTGTAGATTCTAGACCTCCAGGAGCGGGAGCCACAGCCCAGAGGGGAGCCTGGCCGCCCTCTCTGCTAACCCGGGCACAGCACGCCCAGGGCTTCCTCCCTCCCCCGGGTGCCAGCCAGCAGAGATGAGGACGGGACTGGAGCACAGAGAAGGCTGCCAGCTGGGAAGGCCTCTTTCCTGAACTCCGGACTTGGGATTTACCTTCGGGGTGTGGCTCCTGGGTGTGTCCCGGGCATCTCCATGCAGCCATCCCCAAGCGGACTCACCGTGTCTCCCACACCCCGCCCAGCCTCACAAAGGGCTGCCCCGTGGTCATGCTGGTTTAAGCCCAGGCACCCCTGCTGAATCCAGTCCGTTTTGTCTGTCATCTCTGTCACCATCCCCGTACTGCCCCTGACTCAGAACTCTGTCACCTCCTCCCTCTGAGGTCTCCCCGCCCCATCCCGCTCTGCAGCGTGGGCTCGTCCAGCACATGCTGATCCCGGCTCCCTCCTCCAGACCCTCCGCGGCTCCTGCTCCCGGAGCGCAGGGCCTCCGTGACGTGGCCCCGTCCTGCTGCTCAGCCTGGCTCACTGCCACCTCATCACGGTGCCCTCCCCCCTCTGCTCTGCCCGCGGAATCTTTGTTACCTTTAGGCCCAGCCAGGTGCCACCCATCCCAAAGCCTCTGCCCAGCCCCTGCCTGGAAACCTGCTGCTGCTGCTGCTGCTCGGCAGCGAGGCAAACACTGGGCCTTTATCCGCGGCCCCTCAGCCATCGCCCTGTGGTACAGCTCCATCAAGGCTCTTCTGTCTCTTTCGTTTGAATATTCCCGACCCTCCCAGCCCTGCCACTCGTGAGGCACTCTGGTACTGCTTGTTATTGGGTGGATGATGGATGGGTGGATGGATAGATGGGTGGATGGGTGGATGGGTGGATAGGTGGATGGATGGGTGGATGGATGGATGGATATGCTAACAGGACTTGGTTTTCTGCTTCATCTGAGTGATGCCAAAAGCATGAGAATCCTGGGATGGGAGGAGGGTTTACTGTCTGATGGTTGCTGCCTCTTCACCAGTATCCTCATTTCTGCTGGGCCCTCCTCCCTCCGCCTCTCCAGTGAGCCGCTCCCTTGCAGCAGTTGGGGGAGAGGCAGGAGGGGACAGCACAGGGCGGAGCATCAGCCCGGGCTGTGGATGGGGACCGCCCCGCCGTCTGAATCGTCTGTGAAGGCAGTAGATAGCAGCTCTCATGCTGGTCATTAGTGGGAGAGCTTGCGTCTGCGGGCACAGGGTCCCCTCTGTTTGGGGAGTGGCCCTGAGCACCAGGGCAGACTCCGCGTCCTTCCCCAAACCCCCGGGCTTGCCCCAGCTGCTGCAGAGCCTCGCCCGGGAGGCGGGCGGGCGGCCTGAGCAGGGCGAGGCGGCTTCCCAGCCCCGCTGGCTGGCGCTCCTGGGGAGACGTGGCTCAGTGTCCCCGTGGCACATCCACTGCTTGTCATTTTTGCATCCATGTGGCATTTGGGTTTGCTCCCTACTTCTGACGAGTGCACGTGTGTGAACACACACACACACACACACACACACACACACACACACACACTATAATAGGAATGTATCTGTAATTGATACTTTGATGATTCCCCTCGCATCATTCATTTGGCTCGGGTTAGAAAATGTTTACAAAACAGTCCGACCACATCAGACTAAAGTTTCCAAGTCCAGGACCAGAGCTGTCACCACAAAATGTGCCCGTGGCCTGGCGATTAGAAAGCCACGTTATCCGGTGGCTGCTGGAGCCGGCTGCCTGCCCGCCCGCCCTGAGGCCTCCCCGGGCCCCGCGTGGGCGAGGTCACACATTTCGCCGAGGACACCAGGGCCTTCTGCAGGCAGACACCGTGGGCCGGGCCTCGGGCGTTTCCGTGCAAATCTCACCCGCGGGTGGCTGGAGTGAAGAGGCGTCCACTCGGGGACAGTGGCTGATCGCCCGCCCCGGGGGAGGAGGGGGAAAGACACGCGTCCTGGGAGGTGCCAGCGCGGCGCTCCCGGAGGCCAGGGCACTCGCTTCACCAAACGCTTCCTCCTGACGAGGCCGCGGGGGCTCCACCACCAGAGCAGGGGCACCCGCCTGGGCTCCGAGGCCCTGAGGCCTGGACACGGCAGTGATCCTAGTGCCCCCCTGGGTTCCTTGCCGGGCTCCAGGCCCGAGAGCTGGGAGCTTTGGGAATCACCCCACTCTGCAAAGAGAGGGTGTCTTCTCCTCTCCAGACGGCGCATGCATCCTCCCCTCCAGTTCTTTTCTTTTCTTTTTGTTTTTTATAATATATTTCTTTATTGATTTCAGAGAGGAAGGGAGAAGGAGAGAGAGATAGAAACATCAATCATGAGAATCATTGACCGGCTGCCTCCTGCACACCCCCCCCACTGGGGATTGAGCCCGAAACCCAGGCATGTGCTCTTGGCTGGAATCGAACCTGGGACCCCTCAGTCTGCAGGCTGATGCTCTATATCCCAGCCGTGGTCGAACTATGGCCTGCGGGCCGGATCTGGGCCATTCAGCTGTTCTATCCAGCCCACGGAGCCGAAAGAGCGGAGGGTTCTCTTGCTCTCCCCTCCGCTCCTTCACCAGCAGCCCAAGATGAGAGTGCCAGCATGGTCAGGTTGCTTTTGTTCCGGCCCTCCGGTCCAGTTTAAGAACCCATTGTGGCCCTGGAGTAAAAAAATTTGCCCACCCCTGCTCTATCCACTGAGCTAAGCTGGCCAGGGCCTCCCCTTCAGTTCTGATACTGCCTGTGGGTGCGCCCAGGGGTCGGGAAGTCTCAGTCCTCGGATGCTCCCAGAGACTCCGCCCCTTCTCCGCCTGCGGGATGTGCAGACAGTAGTGCAGACAGTAGGGGCTTCCTGTCAGCCCTGGTGCCTAGAGTGACAGCGAGAGACAGGAGAGGTGTTGGGGAGTGGAATTGTTAGGGCTCCACAAAGTCTTGGGGCGAGAGGGACAGGCTTTCCGTGGTCAGCATCCCATGGGCTCAGGGGCCTGTGTGCTAGAGAAGAGCCTGCATGGCACACACACGTCCGAGGGCGCCCTTGGTGTGTGCCGGCTGAGTGACCTGCGCAGAGACGTCTGGACTGTCATTTTTAGGGGTCCCCAGCATACGTGGAAGCTGTCCCTGCTGGCAGTGGAATGAGTCCTTGTTGCTCCTTCTGTTCTTGATAGCGTTTACACTGCTTTCTGGGGCACCTTTTTCCCCATGGACGCCTCTAGCGGCAGATAAGACTGATTAAAGCAGAGCTGCTCTGGCTGGCGTGGTGGGCTGGGGGAGCCAGCATCCTTGCTCCCTCGCTCCCTGTCCTCCCCCGTGGCAGCCCCTCCGGGGAATCCTAGGGCTGGGGAGGATTCCCTCACTGCCTGCCCCGCTGCCCACCTCCCCCCGGAGCAGGGGCCCTGCCCAGCTCCCACGCAGAGTGGTGGGGAAAGGGGTGTTCAGTAAGAAGGAACATGCCCGCAGTCGCTGAAGAGAGCACCTAGCAGCCACACTGACTTGTCCGTGGTTCTGTTTAATGTACTTCCTTCTGGTCAAGACAGGAACCAGGACAGAGCACTCCCTTCAGTTCCCCTGCCTAGGGGTGCATTGGTTTGCTTTGCTTTTTCACGAGAGCATAGTAGGTGAGTACCCTTCCTGTTAAAAAGTGAACGGCACACGGTGTTGAAAGGAAAAATGACTGGGGAGGGGTGGCCAAGTCACTTGAGTTTTCCTCCCTGCTGTGCGCAGCTCTGGCCCCAATCACCCCACTCCACGTGAGGCCCTCGCCCCTTCGTCCCCTTTCCCCCTCTTTGGGACCGCCTCCCTGTTTCTTCTCCGGAAAATGATTATTTATTTCTTTGGGGTTTGAGGGCTCTGCTTCTGACTTGCTGCTGCTGTCGGGGGGAAGCCATTTATCCAAATTCCTTGCTTTTAGCCCTTCTTAACTGCCATGGTAATGACACGGGGGCATCACAGTGAGTAGAAATTAGAGTTCTTTCTGGTTAACCCATCTGGGAGGCAGCTCTCTTTGAATGTGACTAAATGTTCCCCTAATGACAGGGAGGGCGCGGTGGGCCGGGCCGCTGTGGCCGAGCTGACTAGCTGGTGGAAGGGGTTTTGCAATGAGCCAGGGCGGTAGTTACCAACGTCGAGCGCACACTGGAACCCCCGCGGGGATTTTCATAAAATAACAGGATTTGTGACTTCATTGGTCTGGGGTGGGCCTGGGCGTTGGAGTTGTCAAGCTTCTAGGGGACAGCCGGGATTTAGGGCCAGGGGTCTGTCCAGGTGCTTCTAGCAGCGGGACTTCTGCTGAAACTGAGTGGACGTCCGCCACGCTCTTCTACAAGCTAGCGGTGGCACACCTCTGCCCTCGGTCCCCTGCCGTGTCCCGTCCTCTCTGAAGAGCAGGGGGTTACACCTTCTGCAGGTGGGGGGTGGACTCTGTAGCCAGTGCCCTCCCGAGGCTTATGAAGCGGGTGGGTAGAGCTAATGTCACCGAAAGGGCCTCCTCTTCCCTCGGTTGCTGTTTTTGGTGCCCTGAGGTTTTACTTGGCTATTGAGGACCCTGGTGAGGACTTGGCGTTCGGGGGCTGAGGTGGTCGGTGAGCAGGAACAGGGCAGGTGGAGGGATGGAGGGAGGGGAGGCTAAGGTGGAGAGCAGCTGGGGCGGGCCTGCTGTCCCCCGGCCCGCGGGCCACCTGCTGAGCTGGCCTCCCTGAGAAAACCCTGCTGCCTTTAGGCTGCATCAAAGTGTTTATGACCTAATCTCCCTCTAATGATGGGTCAGAGCTGGAATCCTTCCTTGCGGGGAGCCCGTGAGGGAAAAATCAAAAGAGCCTGGTGGTATAACACAGGATCCCAGGCTCTGAGGCAGCCATGGAGACTCCTGCCCCGGCCTCTCTCCCGGCCGGCCGGTGGGAGCGGCTGGGCACGCTTCAGAGGTGCTATGGCAAGGAGCACCCCGGCCGGGTGGGAGCACACCAGGAACCAGGCCTACGCGTGATTTCCCTTTCTAGTGCTTTTTGTTCGAGTGTGACCATCTGATGAATGTCTGGGTGGCTGGTCCCACGCTATAAAATGGAGACAATAGGTTACAATTTCTTTGGATTCTGTTGAGTGAGATGGTTTGCACCAAACCATTCATTTATTTTGTTAATCCTCACCCTTTTTCATTGATTTTTAGAGAGAGTGGAAGGAAGAGGGGAAGAGAGAGAGAGAGAGAAACATCGATGTGAGAGAGACGTATCTATTGGTTGCCTCCCCCATGTTCCCTGACGGAGGCTAGGGATGGAACCTGCAACCAGGAACTTGCCCTTGACTGGGAATTGAACCCACAACCCTTCCATCCGAGGGCTGACACTGACCACTGAGCAAACCGGCCAGGGCTGTACCAAACTACTTACAAATGATTGTTGTGATACTTTTGGTACTTGTGTGAATCAATCACTTTATCTATCTATCTATCTATCTATCTATCTATATCTCTCAATTATCATCTAATCTATCATCTGTTACTAATTCATGTATCTTATCGATCTAGCTATTTAATTTCTCTCTCTCTCTATATATATATATTTGTGTGTGTGTATGTGTGTGTGCTATATATACAAACTTGTATCATCTATCTAATCTCTATATCTGTCTGTCTGTCTATCACCCATTCATTCGTTTCTCCTGACCCGAGGAGACAGTCCCATGCCAGATTCCGGACAGCTTTCTCCCTTTGCTGGTGAGATTAGGAAGGAGCTCAAGGCTTGTTTCACCTCCAGCCCACGCCATGGAGTTTGTGTTCTGAACCCAGCAGGAAGAGCCGCTCTGTTGAAGAAGCTTCATACATATGAATTACTTCTCATGTGTTTTTCCCTCCAAATAATCGCTGGGGAATTTGGGGCCTAAATTTCTTGACAACACACCCGGTCCCACAGATGCAAAGAAATGTCACCAGGAAACAGCTCATCAAGTTAATAACTTGTTCTAGATTTGAATTTTCAGCCAAAAAAAAGAAAAAGAAAAAAGGAATTCAAATGAGACCAACGTTGCAGTTGGCTGTGACCGTGCTGCTGCAGGCCTGGTCCCCTCTGTCTCTGGCGGATTCAGTGTGGTCCCATCAAAGAGGCCTGCGTTCCTGGCTGAGCCCGCACCGACGTTTCTCTGCGCACAGCCTGCAGCTCGCTGAGCTTCCCAAGCGGCCGGGGGCCGGTCCTCTGGCAGCACTGGTGACAAATGCTTCCCCAGAGGGTATTTCAGCGAAGGAAGCCTTAGTCATGCCCGGCCCAGCGCTCGGAAGCATGGCGGCGGTCCTGGCAGAAGGCAGGCAGTCCTCTGCTCAGGCGTGGGGAGGGACCCCTCTTTCGTGGCATGGCATCCCACGGAGCGGCTGTGTGGGCCCCTCAGAGACGCAAGTCCTGGGCCCTGGCCCACACTGCCCGTTCTGGCAGAGACAGACAGCTGTTCACACCTCCTGCTCCTTTCCTTCAGCTAGCAGGCCTTATTGTTGTTACTTACCTAGTCTGTGCCTCGGTTCATTAGTGATACAAATCATGGGGATAAAAGGCAGGCAGAGCACAGCCATCGCTAAGGCAAGAAGGCAGTCGAGTAGAAAACTATGCCCGATGGGTCGACTCGGGGGGCCACCCTGAGCCTAGGGAGGGGCTGGACTTCGTAGTTTGGGGGCAATGCAGTTTTTGTTTCAGAGCTGTAACTGAAACCCGAGTGCCAAGCTCAGGTGGGTGGTGTGCTTTCCGAGTGTCATTTACACCGCTGTCAGAGGCGGGCACTTCAGGGTCTGTCCAAAGGGACGCACGCTTGAGAGTGGAGGTGGGTCCTACTCATTTCTATTTCAGGACAATGATGCAAGCCCGCGCCGTCCCAGGGACACCCAGGTATACGCCGTTCCTCATCTCGGGGGCTTGGGTTGAGCTCGGGAAGGGACTGATCTGTGGCTGCTCTTGGGACCCCTCCACGGACCTGAAAGGAATCGTAGCCAGGAGCTGCCTGGCTCTACCCTCTGACAGGAGATGGCAGGAGAAAGGTCCTTTGGAGGGAGCCGGTGGTTGATAACAGTTTATTGGGGGTTTGGGAGCCACACAAGCCCTCTCTACACACTGTGTCTAACTCTCATGCCAGCCCTGAAGATAGGTGGGCTTCCCCTCATGCCGTACACAGGAGGAAATGGGAGGCCCAGAGAAGCCAGCGACTCCTCTAAAGCCATGAAGCTTGTAAGAGTTAGGCCTGGAATTCTGACCCAAGCTCTGGGCCAGTGGCACCCACAGGTCCCAGGGTAAAGAAGTCTCCCCCCCCCCCCCAATTTTTAAAAATTGATTTTAAAGAGAGGAGAGAGAGAGAGAGAGAGATAGAAACATCACTGATGGGAGAGAATCACTGATCAGCTGCCTCCTGCCTACACACCAGGGGATCGAGCCCACAACCTGGGCATGTGCCCTGACCGGGAATCAAACCGTGACCTCCAGGTTCATGGATTGTCGCTCAACCACTGAGCCACCCCTGCCAGGCCCTGTTTGCTTTCTGACGATTAAGAAGTGTGCTCCTGGTACTGCTGTGTGCCCTGCCCCCTGCCCGGTGCTTCACAGACATCCCGGGGCAGCCTTCCCGGGAGTTTGCCAGCAGGTGGTGGGCTTAGTGAGACCCACCCTCAGAAACGGAAAGCTTTGGCATTCAAGCTTTATCCTGCCCTTTTGGCCCAACTTTTATTTAAAAGTACTTTTTTTCCTGGAATATCAAGTGAGAAAGTGATCAGAGAGGGAAGCTCTTTCCCGAAAGGGGTGGGGTGGGGTGGCTGTGCCTCAGGGTGGTGGAGGAGGCTCACCAAGATGGTGCTGTGCTGAGTAGCTCTGTTCTCCCAGCGGAAGCACTGCATTAGTGACCTAATCTCCCCTGCCTCCCAGGGGCATTTGGAGAGCAATCCAGAGGAGTAACTGATGTCATACATTCATCCACTGCACTTAACCTCTCTTCCGGAAGGCCGGGAGCTGCCACGCAGGCCCAGATTGTGCTGTCAGCAGGCGGCCTCTGCGGCCCATCGAGCTCCTCCCGCCCCGCTCCCCGCAGGAAGCCCCTCAGGCAGACGGCATTCTTCTGAGGAGGCACAGGGACAGGGAGGGAAATCAGACAGCTTTCAAAGTTGGGTTTGCTATTCCGTACACTGTTTTTTCCTTTATGGAGATAATCCAAGGGCAAGCATGAGGCCTAACGGAAAGAATTTGAGGCCTAAGCTTCTTGAGGACACGTCTTCATGGAGCTGGAGTCGGGACCTTCATTCTGGTCTGGATTCTGCTGCTCATTCCCTCAGGCACGTTGCCCGGTCTCTATCTTGCTTTTGTCCATTGTTGGAAGGACTTGGGTCAGCCTTTCTGGCCTAAAAAGGCTGCTATAAGGATTCAGGAAGGTGGTGGGTAGGACAGGTTACCTACATGGTGGTGAGGGGTTAGACCCTTCAGTCCAGTTTTGCTCCTGACCATCAAAACTTAAAAAAAAAATAATAAAAAAATATATATATTATTGATTTCAGAGAGGAAGGGAGAGGGGGAGAGAGATAGAAACATCAATGTTGAGAGAGAATCACCCATCAACCGGGCACCTCCTGCAAGCCCCCTCTGGGGATCAAGCCCCACGTGCCCCGGCCAGGATCAAACCGAGACCTCCTGGTTCATAGGTCTACACTCAACCCCTGAGCCACGCTGGCCGGCCTGTCAAAACTTTTTATCATGATACCCGGACACTGGAAATTTGAAGGGCTAAATGTGTTTTGTGTTATTGAGTTCACCATTCCTCTCATTTCATCACACACACATTTTTTTTTTTTTTACCCTTCTTTCATCCAGAAACAATTAAAGTGGTCACCGTAGCTCTGAAATGGTATTTTTTTGACTTTACAGTTAGAGGTGGTCTCCAGTGACCGACAGGTTTTCCACCCAGGATTATACCAGGAAACGTGGGTCCCTCTTCATGTCTGGGCTTGGCCCTCGCTTGTCCTCGTTCTCTTTGTTCTTAGAGCCTATTCTTGTGGCTTGTTTAAGGGATTTCATCAAACAAAGATGCTGAGTAACAGAGCCTTCTTATTTTAGGCTTGCTTCATTCATTCAGTCATCATTTATTTGTTTTGTGTTGGCGTACACAAACTATATTAACCAAAATTTATATAGAATTTATATAGCATAAAATTCACCCTGTTAAATTCAGTGGTTTTTAGTATTGTCATAGACTTGTGCAACCAACCATTACTTTTATCTAATTTCAGAACATTTTTACTGCCCCCAAAAGAAGCTCCATAACAATTTACATCTTCCCATTCCCCAGCCGCTGCCAAACACCAGTCTACTCTTAGCCGCCACGGATTTGCCTGTTCTGGACGTTTCATGTAAATGGAGTCATATGACATGTGCCTTTCGTGTCTGCCTTCTTTTGTTCAGCACCATGTTTTCAAGGCTCGTGCCCATTGTAGTCTGTGTCAGCACTTCATATTTTTTCTCTCTCTATATTTTTTATTGATTTCAGAGAGAAAGGGAGAGGGAAAGAGAGATAGAAACATCAGTGATGAGAGAGAATCATTGATCAGCTGCCTCATAACTCGGGCATGTGTCCTTGACTGGAAATCAAACCATGACCTCCTGGTTCATAGGTCAGTGCTCAACTACTGAGCCATGCCAGCTAGGCAGCACTTCATTTTTATGGCTAAATAATGTATGGATATTCTAATAATGTTCTTTCAGCCCTGGCTGGTGTGGCTCGTTAGATGGAGCATCATCCTATATACCCAAAGTTTGCTGGTTCGATTCCCAGTCAGGGCACATACGGGATTGTTGGTTCAATCCCCAATAGGGGTGTACAGGAAGCAACGGATCAATCTCTCTCTCTCTCTCTCTTTCTCTCTCTCAAAAAAAAAAAAAAAAGAAAGAAAGAAAGAAAAGAAAAGAAAAGAAAAAGATATCTTTGGCTGAAAATTAAAAAAAAAAGAATTAAATTACTAAAAAAATAACAATAATGTTCATTCATGGACAAGTGTATACATGTGCCTATGTTTCATTTCTCTTGGAGTGAATTCTGGGTTGGAGGGTAATACTCTTCACTTTCTGAGGAACTGCCAGGCTGTGTCCACAGTGGCTACAGCGTTTTAAGTTCCCACAAGCCGAGCTCCAAGGCTCCAACCTCTCCCCGTCCTGGCCCGCACTTGTTATCATCTGTCGTTTGATCCCAGCCACCCCGGGGGAGTCAGGGTGTCATTATGGTTTGGCTTTAGGCTCTACTTTAAGGCCAGTTCCGTTTTACACTCACTCTCAGCCACACTTATCTTGATCTATGATGTGAGAACTTGGTTTTGAGGATGTTTTCCTCATCCCGTGTGGGGACATCTGATGTGAAAAGTAGAAGGATGCTCCTGGTGGCGAGAGGAGCACTGAAATCAGGGACGTCCCAGGGGAGGGGGCTCAGCCCTCCCCCACTGCCACCCCCTGGAGCCCTCTCTCTGGGTTCCCGGCCCTGGCTAGCTGGAACGCTGACTCTGTCCCCCCCAACTGGCTGCTCCCCTCTCTCCACGTGGCCACGTTTTGCCGTCTTTTATGACAGCACTTGGCTCTGCTTTCTGGCAGGGAGGCCAGGTAGGTGGCCTGGGCCAGGGAGGGAAGTTGGCAGAGGCCTGCAGCCTCTGTGCTCCGGCGCCCCTCTTCTGCCCCAGCCCACTCACTGCCTGCAGCCTGCCCGGTCCGGCGCGGGGCGGCCCGGCCAGTGCGGGGACCTCCCAGGCCAGTCTTCCTGCCCCCGGTGGCCTTGTCCCCGCCTCATGGCCCAGAGTAAGAAGATGGCATTTGCAGCTCTCTCCCGGGGCCTCCTTGTAAAATAGACAGGGCCGGAAACACCCCCACTTCCCACGGGGAAACCGCAGGACGGAAAGGCTAAGTGGCTTGCCCAAGGCCACCCAGCTAATAATGAGGCAGGAAACCCTGGTCATCTGGCCCCCTGGCCGGAGCGTGTCCTGCTGCCCGCTGCTGGCCCCTGTCACCGGGACACCAGGTGGAGCGCGTTTTGGTCCATGTGCTTTGAGGTGACTCCTGACCCGGGGGGAGTCAGGGTATCATTATGGTTTGGCTTTAGGCTCTACTTTAAGGCCAGTTCCGTTTTATATGTGCTTTGAGGTGACTCCGTCCTGCTTTCTGGATGCTCCTGATACAACACATTCAGTGTGGCACCTGCTAGGTCCGAGCACGGAGGGCTGAACGCAGTGATGGGGCCGATGGAGGTGACAGCTGATGGAGGAGAAAGGGTGTGGGCACTTCCTGTTGCCATCGTACCTATTGCTCTTCTTATTTATTTTTTAATTTAATATACTTTTATTGATTTCAGTGAGGAAGGGAGAGAGACATAGAAACATCAATGATGAGAGAGTATCATTGATTGGCTGCCTCCCACACGCCCCCTACTGGGAATTGAGCCTGCAGCCTGCGCATGTGCCCTTGACCGGAATTGAACCCGGGATCTTCCAGTCCACAGTCCGGTGCTCTATCCACTGAGCAAAACCAGCGAGGGCCTATTGCTCTGTTCAAACCAAGCTAATCAGCACTGTGGTTTCCACTGCTAAGAAAAGCCTGTCCATTCGTCCCTTCATTTGTCCACGCAGCTGACGTTTGCTAGGCCACGTGTGAGGTAGGGTTCTCACATTAGAACTGCAGACCTGGTCCCAGTTCCCAAGGGACTTGCAGGCTATTGGGGAGACCCACAAATGAGCACTTACACTGCAATGTGGTAATGTCTACACTAAAGTTCAAGGGTAACAGAGAAGAAGAAATCTTTAAAGCCTGCCTGAGAGTCAGGGAAGGCTTCGCCGATGGGTCCTGTGTGAGCCAGGCTTGCGGGGTGGGCAGAATTTGCCTTGGAGTCGGCAGGAGCGGGGATCCAGCCGGAAGGGAGGTGGTGTGTGGATGGAGGAGGCGAATTTGGAAAACAAGAGTCTGGCCTGCTTGGAATTGACCAGTGGATCGGTATTTCTGGGTATGAGAGAGAGTCTGAGTGTGAAAGGCTGAGGCGTGAGAGGAGTTCACTGCGGTTGAAGGCCAGCCCCTTACCTGCTTTTCTCAGCTCCTCGATAGTCGCCAACCCCTTCCTTTACCGTCACACCCACGGCTCCCTCACAGACCGGGCAGGTCTCCCGGCTCCTGGGCCTTTGCTGGAGGCTCGGTCCTGGAGGGCAGCAGCAGGGCACCCACAGGGACCTTCAGGAGTGTGAGGTGGAGGCAGGGGGTGCCAGGGGTGCCATGGGGGGAAGGGTTCTTGGACTCTGGATTTGCCCACAGGGTGTTTGAGTTCCACCTTCACTGCCTTCCAGCAGGCAGTATTTTTCATTTCTGTGAGCCTTAGTTTCTTCCTCCCTCCTTCTTTCCTTCCTCCTTCTTTCTATTTTAAAAAAATGGTGGTAGCATGTACATAGCAAAGGGTACCATTTTAACCATTTAAAGTGTACAGCTCAGTGGCGTTAAGTCCCCTCACGGCCATCCCTGCCACCATCCATCTCCAGAGCATCTCCATCTCCAAACGGAAACTCTGTGCGTTGAACAGCACCCCACCCCCCAGCCCTAGGCTACCACCCTCTGACTCCCTGTTTTGTGAATTTGACTACTCTAGGCACCTCATATAGAATCATACAGTATTTGTCTTTTAGTGACTGACTCATTTCACTTAGTCTAATGTCTTCAAGGTCCATACCTGATGCAGCATATGGCAGACACTTCTTCCTTTCTAAGGGTGAATGCTGTTTCATTGAATGTAGATGCCACTCCCCCCCCCCCCAATACTTACCCAAGGATATGTTCTTATTTATTTTTGAGAGAGAGAGAGAGAGAGAGAGAGAGAGAGAGAGAGAGAAACATTGATGTGAGAAACATCGATTGGTTGCCTCCTTTGAATCAACAACCTGAGTATATGCCCTAACAGGGAATCAGACCCATGACTCTTCTTGCACACGATGACCCTCCAACTAACTGAGCCACACCAGCCCTGAAATGCCACTTTTTAAAATAATATATATGTTTTTATTGATTTTTAGAGAGAGGAAGGGAATGGGATAGAGAGTTTGAAACTTTGATGAGAGAGAACTATCACTGATTGGCTGTCTCCTGCATGCCCCCCACTGGGGATTGAGACTGCAATCCAGATATGTGCCCTGACTGGGAATTGAACTGGTGACCTCGTGGTTCATGGATCGTTGCTTAACCACTGAGCAACACCAGCTGGGCAATACCCCATTTTAAATCCACTCATCTGACGATGGACACTTGGGTTGTGTCTGCCTTTGGCTGTGAATAACACTGCTGTGAACAAGTATTTGTTCCCTTCCTTGCTTTTAATTCTTTTGTGTGTATACTCAGAAATGGAATTGCTGAATCATAATTCTGAGTCACAGTTTTCTGATTTGTAATACAGTGTTTCAAGATTGCCGTGTGTCTTGAATTTGGTAGTGGACAGAGTACCAAGCATGTGAAGTTCCTTCCTGCCTGAAGGTCCCTTCTACCCTCTCCTAAAAATTTTTTACCTGTTAAAACAATAGCACTTTAAACTATTTTAATGAAAAATACCTCTTTGGGGGTAAGGGTTCCTTCTAAAAACATCACTTAAGCCTTTTGATGACTTATACCGGTAGTTGTTCTTTTTGTTTTCTTAATCCTCACCTGAAGGTATGTATTCTATTGATTTTGATTATTTTTAGGGAGAGGAGTGGGGCAGAGAGAAACATGGATGAGAGAGAAACATATTTAGGTTGTCTCCTGAACACGCCCTGACTGGGGATCACACCTACAACCTTTCTGGTGTATGGAACGATGCACCAACCAACTCTGCTGCCCGGCCGAGGCACTGTGCTATGGCCCTGTGCTTACCTGCAAAGTGTAGGGCATTTAACACCCCCCTATCTCCCACCAATGGTCTAGCTATTGGAAATATTTGTCTCATTTCACCATTTTCCTGCCTCCTCCCTTCCTATCCCCCTCATTTCTTAGCGCTGTTGGTAGGCCTGCCAGTGTTTGCTACCCTGCCCCATTTACCTTCATATTCCAAGTTTTCCCTCTGGAGACCGGGTGGCCGAGGTCCTCACCATTGTGTCAAAGTAGGAAAGTAAGAGGATACCGGCCCTGAGTGAGAACAAAGAACCACGTTTCCCTGAAGCAATGTGTTTTATCTAATGGAGGTCTTCTAGAGCAATTGTGTGGAGTTTAAGAGAGGAGTCAGGTGGCCCGATTTGGATAGTTAGTGTCATTGCATCCCGGGAAGCCACGCCTCCAGTGGGGAGGTCCAAGCCAGAGGGGAACTCTGTCAGACCTGAAGGGCAAGTGGCCAGCTCCCATCTGGGCAGTGTTGGAAGGCTCCCTGGTTGAGGGGGAGATGGGCCTAGTGGCAGGAAGAGGAGGGGAAGGAATGAGGGAGGGTGCCTGCTTCCTCCTCGTGGCAGAGTCGGAGGAAGCACAGAGCTAGGGAATCAGCTGCGGGCTGCCCTGGCTCCCAGGCCGCCGTGCTCCGAGCCCTCCTTCACTGCAGGGCTAACGAGCAGTCTGACATCTGACCGTCTCCACCCCAGCCCCCTCCCCGTCACGTCTGTGTTTACCGTAGGAAATATCAGCATTGTCTTCATTGGGTCTATTTTAGTATCCAGTATCTTATGTCTCTCTCAAGGGCATTTTGTGGGAAATGTGGTGAGATGGCCTTGAACTTCCATTTTGCACCAGATTCTTGGGCCATGGATGACCTTGGCCAGGAACAGCAGAGCTGGCCCAACAGACACTGCCACCTGACTCCTCACTTAAACTCCACAGAATTGTCTCCCGCTCTAGTGAGTTAGGGATCAGAATGCCAATGATTATCTCTCTTATTCTATTGTTCTGTTGTTCTGGAAGTCCTAGCTCATGTAATAATAGAGTAAAAATAAGAAATAAAAAATATTGGAAAGGAAAAACAAATGATTAGATGGTTAACCTTAAATATTCAAAGGAATTGACTGAAGAAAATATGCAGAAAGTTTATGTTAAGATGACCAATATAACAGTATATTTTCAGAATTAATACATTTTCTACATACCAGAAATTGCCAACTGGAAAATATAATATAAAAATCCCATTCACAATAGCAACACAAAATGTAAAATAACTGGGAATTACAAGAATATGTTCTTAGATATGGGATCCAAGAGAAGACATAAATAAATTAAGAGTTAAGTTAAAATGAATAGCAAGACCCAATATTGTTAAGAAGCAAATTCTGTAGAGATTAATCTATAAATTGAGTGTGATTCCAACCAAAACCTCAAAAGGTACTTTTTTTTTTTGGCATTTGACTGAAGTTCAGGTGGAATAGTTAGCAGTTGATAAGAGCCAAGAAAAGTTTTAGAAAATAACTTAATGAAGATGGGCAGGAGACCGCTATTGGCTGGATACTTAAAATATAAAAATGTAATAATTAAAATGAAAAAGGTATTAGCTGCAGAAGACACATCTACATCAACAGTGTAACGCAGAAAACCCATTCAGTGGAGACAGCATTTCAAACTCTAGATGGAATGATAACATAGTCACAGTATTATGCTGGTAAACTCCTTACCTCACATCATATACCAGAATTTCATATGGGTTAGCGTTAAATTTAAACAACAAAGTTGAAAGAGAACTCGGAGGAAATATAGACGATGAGTCATATAGTTTAGCTATTTCCTCAAAGGTAGCAATCAGAAAGGATGGAGACATTTGACTACACAGACATTAAAAGCATCGGAGTAAATTAATTGAAAGAAACACAAGAAGTAGGAAATTAGTACTACAGTCTCTAATGAAGAACTGATGCACGGAAAATATGAAATCAGCCCGGCTGGCATGGCTCAGTGGTTGAGCATCAACCTAAGAACCAGGAGGTCAGGGTTCAATTCCCGATCAGGGCACATGCACTGGTTGCTGGCTTGATCCACAGTGTGGGGCGTGCAGGAGGCAGCTGATCAATGATTCTCTCTCATCATTCATGTTTCTCCCTCTTCCCTCCTCTCTGAAATAAAAATATACTAAAAATATAAAATAAGAAAACATAACATTTTGGTAAAAGTAAGAATGCTTTTATCAAAAGCAAAGGGTATGAAGAAATAAACTTAGGAAAAATATTTAATGAGTAGTAAAAGAAATACAAATTAAAATAACAGTGATCTAAGTTTTTGTCTACCGAGTAATAGTTTAATATTTTTAAATATTAAGAGGAATGATACTACCAGGAGTTGGTAAGGTTGCAGTGAAATGGTCGCTCATAAACTGCTGGTATTTTTACACTGTGTGGACTTTCAGTGGGGCAGTACAATAATGTCTGATAAGAGCTTTCAAGGTTTCTAAGCAAAACAATATTCATACCCCTTGGTGTAGAATAATCAGTGTGTAAACATTTAGTTCTAAGGATGTTCCTCATGACATTATTTATGATGAGGAAAAAAATTAGGAACAACTTACATGACCAAAATAGGCGATTGGTTAAGTAAATTTTGGCCATCTCTAGGACAATTCAGTGTATGGTCACTTAAAAACAGTGGAAAACAGTAATAGGAACAGTAATATGAACGTATTTCCAATATATGATGGAAGAAAGCAGGCCAGGATCACTATGTCCAGTTTGATAATATACTTTTTAGAAGCGTTAGTGAAGTATAATTTACATACTATAAAATTATGTTACTACTTTTATAAAGAATGTATATGTGTGTATGAATAAGTGGGTAGGAAAAAGATTGGATGGGCACATATCAATATATTAAGAGCACTTTTCTTTGGGTGATGGAATAATGGGAAACTGAATTCTTTCTGGTTTTCCAAGTTTTGTTGTTGGCATTTACGTATTTTTGCACCACAAGGGGTTTTATAGAAAGAAGAGTCCCTCTGGAGCACTCCTTTGCATCTGGGCTACTATTTCTTGCCCCTGTCATTCCAGGGAAGGAAGAGAACATAATGTGAGGAAGCGCTTAAATTTATGTCCTGCGGTGCGGCTGGTGCTTGCAGGGACCTGAACTCTTCAACTGTCCACACAGTTGGAGAGAAAAATCAAGGCTCCCCGAACAGCTGGTCCCTGGTCGGGCTTCGTCCTGTTGTCCAGGTGCACTGGCTTTGGCTCTTTAACCCACGGGGGTGAAAGTGCCCCGGTGAGCGGTTAGCCCTCGGCTGAGGTGGGCACACGCGCGACTCCATTGCCGTGGTTCAGGCTCTGGTGACGCTGTGGTTTTGAATTCAGTCCAGGTTCCCATTATGTTGGCTCTAGATAGATTCCCGTCAACAGATGACTTCACCAGCTCTTCCTTTCCTGCTCGGCTTTATTTGGAGGCTGTGCGAGGGGAACTGTTAACATGGGAATGAACAGAGCGGGGCCCAGGCTCCTCACGCTTCTGCTCCTGGGTTGAGCTCCAGGCCAGTAGCCAATACCTTCCGTACCATCCATGCAAACCCTGGACAGGGCATCTAAGAGCCAGAGTCATTCCTTTTTTTTTCTCTTCCAAAACTCAAAAGGCTTTATTATTATTATTATTCATCTACTAATTCTATTACATTTATTTATTCAGTTTTATTAAGATTTAAACTACACTGAGTGGCCAGATTATTATGATCTCTGGATGCATAATAATCCGGCCACTCAGTGTATATCCTATATAATAAAAGCCTAATATGCAAATTGTCCCCTCGACCAGGAGATTGACCAGCAGGCAGGCCGGCCAACCTCCCATGCCCCCTGGCTGGACCCCATCCATCACAAATTCATGCACCGGGCTACTAATACACACACACACACACACACACACAACACACACTTGAGTGGCCAGATTATTATGTGTTCAGAGATCATAATGATCTGGCCACTCAGTGTATATCAGAGTATCTATCTATCCGTCTATGGGAAAACAGTAGGTATTCAGGGTGGCACCAAACACTCCTAGCATCTCTTATTTTGCACAGCCATAGTATCAAGAAATGTCCATTTCTTTCCCTTTCAATGAGGTATTACACTTTCCCCAAAGAGGTGTATTTGCCAGCATTCTCCCACTCTAGTTGAGCCTTCCTCTTCTCGGCCTCCCCCTCTGGCCTCTGCTCGTGGGTGATGACGTTGACATTACCGGCCCAGAAACATCGGGTTTCCTCCATGGAATTTGTTGACAGGCAAAATCTTGGAGTAGATACTGGTTTTGAGGCTTGGGCGGGGTCCGGGGCTCGTTCACAGCAATGCGAACGGGCTCCCGCTGGAAAGAAGTGCAGGTTGATGTTCTGGAGGGCACAGGCCTGGAAGCATCAGGCTGAGGGACACTGTGGGCCGGCTAGGGTTGGTCCAAGCTGGTTGGCCTGGGTTGGCTGAAATAGGCTGAGGTGGTCTGGCAGGACCTGTCAAAGATGCAGGAGTTGGCGGATGAGTTGACGGCAGTTGGTTGAGCCGGCAGAACCAGGCTGGGCAGGGTTAGCCCCAGCAGGCCGACGTGAACTAGGCGCTCTTTGTTATAGGATTGGTGTGTGTCCAAAGACGATGTCCTGAATATATGTCAGATGTCCTGAAATACAGTAGGTGTAAACATCATCCCTTCTATTTCAGTCCATGTTTCCACAGGAGGGTTATTGTCATCGGGTCATAGGGTTTGTTTATCTGCTTCCGTAGGAATGGAAACACGGCCCTGTCTCATTTATTTGTTCCTTGTTCTTTCCTGTTGTTGATAATGACCTTGGGCTGTGGCTGGAACAGTTTTGACATAGTTCTACACGTTATGGACATGTGTTTCTGTCAGTCTCTAATTAGGAAGCGGCAAGTCCTTGAGTTTATCACCGGATTCCCTTCCCAGCAGAACTGTCAGGAAGGAAAACGAGCGAGACAGTCTTTGCACGGGGAAGCATGTGGGGTGACTTTTATTTTTGTGTGGGATTCCACACAGCCCTGTAACCTCTTACTTTTGGCAGGCCTGCGCTCAATCTGTGGGCTGGTAGTCCCGGGCAACCAGAAGCCGAGACAAACAGAGGAAGTGTCATTGCTCACGTGTTTCCCAGCTGCCTCGTGTTGGTCCTGCACAGCCAGCTGCTCTCCCCCCTTTGCAGGCGGAGCTCGCAGTGCTGAGTCGGACCTGGCCCCACGTGGAGTCCCGTTAGGCTGTTCCCTGTCCTCATTACTTTCCTGTGGTCCTTCTGTACTTGGTTCAGTCTGAACTTCTGATATGGCAGATTTATGTCCTTAAAACACTTTGAAAACACAGGAAGTAAGGGTATGAGTCACCTCCTTCTCTCCCGTTGCACTCTCAGGCACACACACATATACACACATTCGCCTGCATATACACACACATACATACTTACACACATATACTCTCCACTGGCCAGGTGGGCACTTCCTCTTAAGTGAATATACACGGCGTCTCTCTCTGTCCACCTGGGGCCCAGGGCCCTGGGCTCTCTACTCGTCGGTCCTGCCTTGCCTACATCGTGTCTACCTAACAAGGTGGCCCCCGTAGGAGTCATCTTATGGCTCCAGTGGACAAGGCTGGGAGAAGGCTGATGAGCGGGGTTAGAACTAGGATGTTGGATGTAGCCATTTAATCATGTTTCTGCTCTGTGGTCAGCAACTTCGTTGTATAGCTGTGGATCTTATGTCTCAGGGCTTACTCAGTCCCCTATTTGGTCTTGGAAGGTGGCCATTTATCTGAAACAGAGATAGCCTAGTCCAGTGGTCGGCAAACTGGGGCTCTTGAGCCACATGTGGCTCTTTGGCCCCTTGAGTGTGGCTCTTCCACAAAATGCCACATTTGGGCGTGCACATACAGTGCTATTGAAACTTTGTGGCCCATGTGCAGAAGTCGGTTTTCGGCTCTCAAAAGAAATTTCAATCGTTGTACTGTTGATATTTGGTTCTGTTGACTAATGAGTTTGCCGACCACTGGCCTACTCCAGTGAAAGGGCTTTGTTGTTTGTGTGTGTGTGTGTGTGTGTGTGTGTGTGTTTAAATACATTTTTATTGATTTCAGAAAGAGATGGAAACATCAATGATGAGAGAGAATCATTGATTGGCTGCCTCCTACACCAAACTTGGAATCGAGTCCACGACCTGGTTGTGTGCCCACACCTGGAATTGAACCGTGACCTCCTACCCGTGTTTCCCCGAAAATAAGACATCCTCCGAAAATAAGACCTACTTCATGGAAACATAATACATCCCCTGAAAATAAGACCTAGCGCATCTTTGGGAGCAAAAATTAATATAAGACACTGTCTTATTTTCGGGGAAACAGGGTAGTTTATAGGTTGACACTCAACCACTGAGTTGGCCGGGCAGGACTTTGTTTTCTACCCCCTTAAATAGTAAGCAAATAAAACAAAAATAGCAGCAGTGGCTGGGTGACATCCTGATGTGTTGCCAGGAGCAGCACGAAGTGGTGACACTTGGATGCAACGTGGTCATCTGTATTAAGAACCGTAGCTCATCCAGGAATCCCATTCTAGGATCCGCTCCAGAGAAATCCAGTTAAAACAGGAGGAAGTTATTTGTGTGATGATGTTCATAAGAACATGTTGTATAATAGAGGAATATTGGAAGTAGCCTCTAGGTTCAACGCCGGGTAGTGTTTAAGGAAGTTATAATAGATTTCCCTAAGAATATCTTACATAAAAATTGAATTGTGAAGACCCTAAGACAACGTGGTCTTAACAAAAAAGCCACAATTAAAAGTGAGTATGCCCCATGATTACACCCACATAAAAATATGCACATGATAAATATGGAAGATTAATAGTTATTGATAGGATGGCAGGATTATAGGTAATATTAGCTAAGATTTGGAAACAGTCCAAGTGCCCAGAGTGGATAAAAATGCTGTGGTACATCTACACAGTGAAATTCTGTGCATCTGTAAAACAGAAAGAACTCTTATCATTGCGACAGCCTGGATGGGCCTGGAGAGCATTATGCTAAGCGAAAGAAGCCAGTCAGAGAAAGATAGGTATCACATGATCTCACCCATATGTGAAATCTAATGGGGAAAAAACCACAAAAAAACTGAAGAACAAAATAGATCCAGGGACATTGAATCATGGTACAGACGGTAGAACCTCAGAGGGAAGGCAGGGGAGGGTGGACGGTGGGAGGGGAATTTGTCTGCATATATGCAGAAGCCATGGCCACAGACAGTAGAGTGAAGAGGGCCTGAGGGGTGTGGGGCTGGGGGTGGGCCAGAGGAGGTCAATGGGGGGGGGGCGGGGGAAGGCACATACCTAATACCTTCACCAATAAAGATTAAAAAAATAACAATAAAAGTAAAGGAAATAGTACAGATTTGGGATTCCGACCTTGGATTAAATTCTGATAATGCCACATCTCATTCTGTGTCTTTTTGCGACTCTTGAAACTTCCCTGGGAATCAGATTCCTCCTCAGCAAAAAGAGCAGTTTTTAGGGTCCCTGGGTGTGAACCTGACGCTAGCCACTAAACCACCTCTTCAGGTAGAGTCTGCCAGGCTTGCTTATATCAGTAAGACGCACGCGCAGTTGGTACATCCATGTGCACAGACAATTGAAATCCTTTAAGCACTCCTGGTGGTTTAAGTGCTCCTGCCATTGGAGGTGTGGTGAACCCTCCTGAGGATGTCCATGTATATCCGACCTGAGTGCAGTGAGAGCCGATCCAGGCCCTGCCTGGGAGGCTGATTTCATGTAAAGCTGGTTCTGACGAAGTGGGTCACGTTGGGTCCTCCCTCCCGGGACCCTCCCTCTCTAAGTCTGCCCTCCCCATGCCCTCCCAAGTCCTCCCTCCCCAGGCCCTCCCTTCCCTTGACCTCCCTTCCCATGCCCTCCCTTCCCATGCCCTCCCTCTGCAGGTCCTCCCTCCCTAATCCCTCCCTCTCCAGGTCCTCCCTCCCCAGGCCCTCTCTCCCCATGCCCACCCTTGACTGGTGGGCCCCTTCCTGGGAAGGTGGACCCCACGCTGCTTACAGATGGGCTGTCTGCTCTTCCTGTCTCTCCGCGGCTGTTGTTGATGAGTCAAGGGGAGGATTTCTTTCTGCTCGGTGTTTGGTTTGTCACTCTCAGGACTTACACATTATAAACGACCCTTCATCACCGCACACAGGCTTCATTAGCCGGGCCTTTGATCTTGCATGCAACCGGCCATGTGCAAGCTTCCCCGAGCCTCCACGAAAAGGGTTTTATGAGCTGCTGACATTTTGGCAAGCCCTGTGTCTGGTGCCCCAAATTAACTGTCACTGACTCTCATGGGCTCTCCCCCCTCTGTCCACTGGGCTAGGCTCATTAGCTGTCCACTGCAGTGACCCTGCGTATGTTTTTGAGGACAGGAAAGGGGTTTGGTGTGGAAAGCTGAGGTGCGTCAAGAAGGTGGTGGTTAGGAAAGGCTATCAACAAGGCAGGCTTGGTGCAGCTGTTGGCGAGTGCGTGCACGACCTCAGCGAGTCCCGGGGCCCCGGTTTCCTCATCTGTGACAGGAGCACTGCGAACCCATCCTGTCTTCCTAGTTTAAGCAGCAAATGAGATAAGGCGTACGATAGCCCTTTAGGAATCCCTAAAAAGCTATTCCGAGGTGAGGTTGATATTGTTGTTGTCCAATAGATGCACACGGTGGTGTGAAATTATAATGTGGTTCAATCAACCTTTTCATTCTGATTGAAAAATACTTCTGGGTGGGTGGGTCTATTTCCTAACGGGGAAGCTCTGGCTGTGCCTGTACCGAATGGTGGACATGGAAGGAAGAGCTGACGATGGCTTTCCAAGGTCACCTTCCGGTCAGAAATAGCACGGGGTTCGAAGCCTTCTCTGCTCGGTCCCCGCCTGTCCTTTCCCACCCCCAGTCTCTGGCCCCGGCTTCTGGAACCTCAGAGTCTTCTGCCAGCAACCAGTGGGGAACCTCCTTCTAGCAGGCCCAGGGAGTCGGGTGGGCAGGGGGCGTGGACTGCAGGTGTGGGCAGCCAGGTGCCCCGGCCCAGCTTCTGGATGGGCGGCTTCCTTCATGCGGCAGGAGTCACCCCTGAAAGGTGCTGCAGCCTGTGGGTCCCCCCCTTCCAGCTGCTCTCGCAGAGATCGAAGAGGGCCCCGGTCCCCAAACCCAGCAGCTGGTTAGCCTTCAGCCCAGGACGCATTGAGGAGGAGCGCGGGAAGCAGACAGGAATGGGGAAGAGGAGGTTAGAAGGGAAGGGAGAGGATGTGACTGGGGAATGAGGGAAGGTGAGGCTAGATCAGGCAGAAAGGAGCCCCCGCTGGGCCAACCGTGCAGGATCCGCTGCTTCCCAGGTCAGACTCGCAGCTCAGCATCCTTTAGTGCAGGGGTGGTCAAACTTGTGGACTCGAGGGCCACAATGGGTTCTTAAACTGGACCGGAGGGCCGGAACAAAAGCAACCTGACCATGCTGGCACTCTCATCTTGGGCTGCTGGTGAAGGAGCGGAGGGGAGAGCAAGAGAACCCTCCGCTCTTTCGGCTCCGAGGGCCAGATAGAACAGCCGAACGGGCCGGATCCGGCCTGAGGGCCATAGTTTGCCCATGGCACTTTAGTGAATGTCAGAACTGTGAGTGGAAGCTAAGGAGTTGGACAGAGCTCCAGGGGACACCAGCATTGAAAAAGGGAAGGGTAGGGGAGGAGTGTCAGGGAGAGAAGCCAGGGAGCACTCAGAGGTGAAGCGGACTTCAGAGGCTATGTGGATGGGAGAGGCTGTCACCCGTGGCTGTGGAAGGCGGTCGGGGTGCGGGGACAGGGATGGGATGAACCGGGAGCATATTGTGGGGCAAGGTGGAGCCAGGGCAAGGTAGGCCAAGAGGCAATGAGAGCCCTGGCCTGTTTGGCTCAGTGGATAGAGTCTTGGTCTGTGGACTGAAGGTTCTCAGGTTCGATTCCAGTCAAGGGCACATGCTTGGGTTGGGGGCTCAAACCTCAGTAGGGGTGTGCAGGAGGCAGCTGATCAATAATTCTCTCTCATCATTGATGTTTCTATCTCTCCCTCTCCCTTCCTCTCTGAAATCAATTAAAATATATATATATATATATAGCAATGGGAGGCAAGAACTTGGGGCATCGCCAGCATTCAGCTCCTGTGGTCAGAAAACTGTGGCTCAAGAGCCACATGGGGCTCTTAGACCCTTTGAGTGTGGCTCTTCCACAAAATACCATGTGCGGGTGAGCACGTACAGTGAAACTTCGTGGCCCATGCGAAAACATGTTGGTTTTCAGCTCTCAAAAGAAATTTCAATCGTTGTTCTGTTGATATTTGTCTCTGTTGACTAATGAGTTTGCCGACCACTGCACTAGACCTTGGGAGAAAGTCTAGGCTGGGAAGAGGGCGGGGCCCATCGACCAAGCAGAATCGTCTGCCATGTTACAACCTTTTAATATATTTCCCCCAACTAGACTTTAAATATTTTAAGGGCACGGCTTCTGTCTTTTACCTCTTTGTTCCCTCCCAAGCTGGCTGCTCAGTGGACCACCTAAGCGTTTGTTTGTTTGTTTGTTTGTACACATTTCACTGGACCTCGCCTCAGCCCTCTTCCTGCCGGATTCTGGCTTAATGATTCCAGCAGCCACTGCCGGAGGCGGAACAGTTGCTTTCGGCTCCTCTTGGTTTACATGAATATATCGTTTGTCCTAAAAGCGAGATTACATTAGAGAACGTTTGGGAAGGAGAAATAAGCAATTGCTCAAGTGCCTCCAGGTTGGAGCAGTTAGCAGCACGTGCTGCTTTGCCTGGGCAATTAGGCTAATTGCAGTTTTCCTCTCTGTTTATTGAATTGCTGAATCACTTGCTGTAATTATAAACAGCAAAAGGGAAGAGGCTGCGTTTCACTACTCAGCGCCCCTCCCGGCTCTCTGGAGCAGGTGGGAGGAGCAGGGCTCTGCAGCCACGCCCACCTCCGCCCCAGCGGTGGCACTGGCCAAGGGCCCACTGAGGACCACCTCCCACAGTCCCCCAGGGCCTGCCGTGGCTGAGGCCCGGGTGCTGGGGACGCTGCAGAGCTTCTGTCTGTCAGGCTTTCTGCCGGGTGTCTTTCAGTGACGTGAGCAGGTTACTTAACCCCACATCCCTCAGCTGCTTCCACTGAAGACTGGGGTCAGCGTGGCTCTGACATCAGGGGCCCGGTCCAAAGGTGAAAGGACATAAACCATGGGCGATGCACGGAAAAGCACCAGATACATGGGAAGTGTTGGATACACGTTAATTATTTTGAGCATCATTCCCATCTTCCAAGTACATGAATTACCTTTAGGTTAAAGTTGGCCACTCTTGCCGAAACCGGTTTGGCTCAGTGGTAGAGCGTCGGCCTGCGGACTGAAAGGTCCCGGGTTCGATTCCGGTCAAGGGCATGTACCTTGGCTGCGGGCACATCCCCGGTAGGGGGTGTGCAAGAGGCAGCTGGTCGATGATTCTCTCTCATTGACGTTTCTGGCTCTCTATCCCTCTCCCTTCCTCTCTGTAAAATATCAATAAAATATATTTAAAAAAAAATAAAAAAATAAAGTTGGCCACTCTTTCTTCGGCTAGTGTTACCCTAAGGCAGCTGGGCCCTTTGCCAGCATCCAGGAGGACTGGCTTCCCCCTCTTATCCCCCCTATTGATTTCTAGAGAGCATGGAAGGGAGGGATGAGGAGAGAGAGAGAGAGACAGAGTCAGACATCTGTTGGTTGAGCAGGGATGGGGCTTTAAAAGCCAGCCACAGAGAGTCTAGATGGGATGGCTGTGCTCCAAGGGTTTTGCTGGGCACCCAGCGTTGTGTGATCGGTGTGATCATTGTGATCTCCTCTGCGCTTTGGGAGAAGCAGTGTATAGTTGACTCTGAACAACACAGAGGTTAGGAGTGCTGACCCCTCCCCCCTTGTAGTAAAAAATCCAAGTATAACTTTGGACTCCCCCAGAACTCACCTACTAATAACCTCATGTTGATTGGCAGTGACAGAAACAGTTGATTAACACACATTTTGCATGTTGTCCTATATAATAAAAGACTAATATGCAAATTGACCAAATGACGGAAGAACCGGTGGCTATGAAGCGCACTGACCACCAGGGGGCAGACGCTCAACGCAGGAGCTGCCCCCTGGTGGTCAGTGAGCTCTCACAGGGGGAGTGCCACTCAGCCAGAAGCCAAGGTTCACAGCTGGTGAGTGCAGTGGTGGTGGCAGGAGCCTCTCTTGCCTCCACAGCAGTGCTAAGGAGGAGCGGGCCTAAGTTGGCAGTTGGACAACCCCCAAAGGATCGCGGACTGCAAGAGGGTTCAGGCTGGGCTGAGGGACCCCCCTCCCCAAAGAGCACACAAATTTCGTGCACTGGGCCTCTAGTATGTATTATATAATGTAATTCTTATAATGAAGCCAAAGAAAAGAAAGTGTTACGATGATCACAAGGAAGAGAAAATACTTCGGTTTACTGAAAAAATCCACGTATAAGTGGACCTGCACAGTTTAAACCTGAGATGCTCCAGGGTCAGCTGTGTTTGCGCAAGGCAAGGCGTGATCACCGCCAGCCTGTGCTGTAGAGGCACCCGGATGCTTCCTTCACACGGGTGCATGCATGACGGCTCCCCGCGTGAAGGGTGTGACTGGGTCTTCCTGCTGGTGTGTGTTGAACACGTCCTGTAGCAGGCCACTCTTCAAAGTAGCTCCCATACTAACTCATTTCCCCTTGCTGGGATCCTGTGGGCGAGGCACTATTAGCCCCATTTTACAGACGGGGAATCTGAAGGCCACTGAAGTCGAACATCTAGCCCCGTGGTCGGCAAACCACGGCTCAAGAGCCACATGCAGCTCTTTGGCCCCTAGAATATGGCTCTTCCACAAAATACCACCTGCGGGCGCGCACCTATAGTGCTACTGAAACTTCGTGGCCCATGCGCAGAAGTCGGTTTTTTGGCCTGGGCGAGTCTATTCTGAAGAAGTGGCGTTTTAACACTCAAGGGGCCAAAGAGCCGTATGTGGCTTGAGAGCCGTGGTTTGCCGACCACTGATCTAGTCCAAAGCCACGCGATGAGTAAGGGGCAGAACTGGCCAGACACTCGCACATCTGAACCCACCCCTCCTGCAGGTTTTCTGCAGATTCCCAGGGACAGGTGCTTTCTCTTCCTTTCCTGTCTTTTTCCAGAATAAAACCGTGTTCTCCTGACTGGCAGGCCGGGCTCCCCGGGGCTCTTATCTCGCACCAACAAAGCCCTTCCCAGTTGAATGGGTCACCGGCACTTTGCTGAGTAGGTGCCAGCGGGGGAGGGCCATGGATAAGCCAGCGGTGGTGTGTGCTGCCACCTCCTTGATGGTTTGCTCTGAATCCAGATCTGTTCATTTATCTAAGATGAAAGGGGAGACTGCTGGTAAGTGGGGGACTACAGAATGAGGCAGTGATGGTCCTGGAATGGGAGACAGGACATGCGCGCTTCTGATGGAGTGAACACCCAGAAAGCCAGGGGGGTGCGTGTGCTGACTTACAGGAGTTCCTAGCACAGCCCCTGTGTGTGACCGTGAGGCTTCGGAGCCGTGGAGGTGGGGGCCTAGTGGGAGGGCGTTCCCACCCCACCCCCCTTCTTTCTGCCCCACATGCTTAACCCTACAGCCGACGTTCCCACAGAATGTGGTTCCCACTCAGCCGCTGCAATTCCACAGCAGGGACAGTGATGATGACTTTTTAGCGTCTGTGTTTTAAATAAAAAGGGCCCCCTGAGAGCTGACCAGATAGACCAACTGCTTTGCTGGCTTTTTAAAAACTCGGGGTCTTGTCGACCTCCTGGTTGTGATATTGTCCTAAAGTCGGGCAGGATGTTACCCCCGGAGGACCCTCGGTGCAGGGTCTGAGGATCTCACTGTATCATTTCCTACAACTGCATGTGTATCTACAATTACCTCAAAAACAAGAGTCGTAAGAAGCCAGGGTCCTTTAAATGCCACAAATTCCGGGAGCAGCCTGTTTGCTCCGTGTCTCACACCTTGCAATATCCAGTAAATAAAAAGTAGGATTCCAGGACCACTCAAGGCAGTAGAAAGGAATGAAATGCTGACACACGCTACAACATGGACAGACCTTGGAAACATGACGCTAAGGGAGGGGAGCCACATCTTGTACGGTTCCATTTGTATGAAATTTCCTGAACAGGCAAAGCTATAGCGTCAGAAAGCAAATCAGTGGCTGCCTGCAGCGGGGACTGGCAGGGCCAGGCTGCTCATGGCCCGGGGCTCCCTCTTCGGGTAATCCCCCTTTTGTGGGTGACGCTCTACAAATAGATTGTGGTGCCGGTTGCACAGCCCTGTGACTAGACTAAACACCATTGAGTGGTTCCGTGTTACTGGGTGAATTGTATAGCGTGGGAATTATATCGCAACAAAGCGGAGAGGAATTTAGGGTCTTTTGACAGTTTAAAGAGAAGTAATAACAGTCCTTTGGAAATAGCTGGTGTCTTCTAGATGAAAGCACTTCCGGACATGGGTTGTCATGCCTGAATTCAGGCCATTGTCCTGGGGCAGGTTGATGGCTCCCTCATAAACCAGATTCACTGATTTGCTTTCTGACTCTATAGCTTTGCCTGTTCAGGAAATTTCTTACAAATGGCCAGATTATGATGATCTCTGAACCCATAATAATCTTGCTACTCAGTGTATATCCTATATAATAAAAGGCTAATATGCAAATTGTCCCCTTGACCAGGAATTTGACCAGCAGGCAGGCTGGCCAAACACCCATGTCCCCTACCCCTGGCCAGGCTGGCTGGATGCCATCCATGCACGAATTCATGCACCAGGCCTCTAATTTATATACAGAGTGGCCAGATTATTATGCATTCAGAGATCACAGTAATTTGTCCACTCAGTGTATATGAAGAAATAGAGTTCCCAGAGACAACATGTGCAGTAAGAGAGTGCTGCTGCAAGAATTCAAATTGAACTTGGTGCCCATTGAACCAAGTCCGTGTTCTGTTCATTGGTAGGGGCAAGGTTGGGGGAAGAGGATGTGAGGCTGGGCTGGCGAGCTTTCCCTCATGTTTTACAGAGTGGGAGGAGTCAGCTGCAAGGCAGAAGCCGCACTCATAAGGACAGATAGCCTAGAAGTCATCCGAGGGAAGGCAATGGGGATCTGCTCCCTCCGGAAGTGAGCATGACCTTCTGCCCTGTCCCTGGGCCAGCTCTTCCCAGGAGAGCTTCTACGGAAGGAGAACTGTGGGAAAACATGTGGGAGCCTTTCGTGGACACATTTCTTGAGTGTCATGAGCTCCCGGAGGAATGTGTTTACTTCCCTGAAGCCCTCAGCTTTGCCTGTACTGAGTTTTCAGGGACTCACAACTATAGGAGTGTTTGTGGATATGGAGGGGAGCCACAGTATGACAGTAGGGGACTGTGCTGTGTGTGTAAGCGATAATGCTGTTGTGTGCAGTGAAACGGACACAAGTGAATAGAGGTGAAGGAGAAGTAAGTGGAAAACGACCTCCCCTTAGTGATGTTCAGGTGGTCAGAGGCAGACTCCTTAGCTCCCAGGAAGCTTATTAAAACTATAGGCCCAGTGCACGAAGATTTGTGCACGAATCTTCCTTACCCTGGCTGCGGCATTGCCTTTGCTCAGGCTGGAGCCACCTTTCCGCCTTTGTTCTGGCAAGGAGCCACCTTTCCACCTTCCTATGCTGCCCAGAGGCCCGGAGCTGCTGGGGCAGTGTGGAACACCTGCAATTCACCCCGCCCCCGGCCACTTGGTACCTGCATATGCAAATTAACCTGCCATATTTGCTGGATTGATTTGCATACACACTCCTGATTGGCTGGTGGGCATCATGAAGGTATGGTCAATTTGCATCTTTCTCTTTTATTAGTGTAGATTCAATTTCTCAGGTCCCAGTCCAGACCCACAGAACCTGAAACCCTGGAGTGATGGCTAGGGATCTGTGCTTTAATAAGCTCTCAAGATAACTGTCATATACCCTGTTGTTTTGAGGATGTTCTTACACACTCTTGGGGTTGAACAGGAAAATCCAGATGTGTTCCCAGGAGAACACTTCCTTCTGTTTGACCTGGTCCTGCAAGGTTGTGGGGAACAGTTCTTCATTTGCTGAAAACATTTATTGAGCACTTACTGTATCCAGGCTCTTATTGCCTGCTGTGATGGCGTGTGGAATCTGGTGCAGGCAGTTAGGTAGTAAATTATGGAAATAGATATAGAAATGCCTGCAAATGGGATGTGGCCCTGGGATGGTGACATTTAGCCCCAAAGGGAGGAGGAGATGCCTGACTAAAGAACAAGGGGAATGGACTTCCAGACAGAGTACTGCTTGCCTGGAGTTTGACAGGGGTTGGACTGGTCAGGGGATGAAAAACAGCTGGGGTGGCCTGATGGTGGAGAGCCGGGAGCAGGTGGCAGGGAGAATGCAGGGGTGGGGGTGGGGAAAGGGGGTGAGACAGGACTGGATGCACAGGGCCTAGGGGAGGAGCTTGAATGTTTCCTCTGAAGATGGAGGCCATCTACTGAAGGGTTTAACCAGGGAATGACAGGATGGGATTAAAGGTTTAGGATCCTCCCTGTGCTTAGGAAGAGTTGGTTTGGAGGAGGGATAGAGATGAAGCCAGGGGTGTGGGGCGTGACTAGGAGATTCTGTCCAAATTGCTCACCGCCCTCCTTCCCAAGCAGGGGAGATACTGGGAGATACAAGGACAGATACTGGGCTTGTTTTGTCAGGGTTTCTAGATGGAGCGATTGTATTAGAAGTACACACACATCCTCATTGGTTCCATTTGACAACATTGTATTACAGTGCCAGCTATGTATGTCCCATTTAATTGCATTTACTACTACTTATAAAAAGTAAATATTTTCAAAAGAAAATTCAGCTTAGATGCCCACATTTTTTTAAAATAATTCTTTATCGTTGAAAGTATTACCTTTGTTTCCTTTTTCCCACCATTGACCCCCTTCAACGCACCCTGTACTCTCTTCCCCGCCCCTGGTTGCCCACATTTTTGAGACATACAGAGCCAAGCTCAGTTGATTCCAATTTAGCAGCATCTGCAAGATTTGATCCATTTCAGAAATCTGAGCTCACTAGCATTGCTTGGGTTGGCATTTTTCTTAGCTGAGAACTGCTTACCTGGGTGTAGAAAATATGATATTTTATTTAGGAGAATGATTCATTGTTTAAGGGCTAAAGAGTCCTGGGCTTTATTTTCTTTGCTGCACAAGTTTGATTTGACCTTGGACAAGTCATTTCATTTTGAAATTTAGTGTCTCTGTGTGGAAGATGAGTAATAATAGATCCCGTAAACTTCCTGTTGCCATGTTAACTGGGTGGAAGCTCTCCAACCCAGGGGTGGGCAAACTTTTTGACTCCAGGGCCACAATGGGTTCTTAAACTGGACCGGAGGGCCAGAACAAAAGCAACCTGACCATGCTGGCACTCTCATCTTAGGCTGCTAGTGAAGGAGCGGAGGGGAGAGCAAGAGAACCCTCCGCTCTTTGGGCTCCTTGAGCCGGATAGAACAGTTGAACGGGCCGGATCCGGCCCGAGGGCCGTAGTTGGCCTACGGCTGCTCCAACCCCTAGGAGACACAACATGTGCAAGGGCCTCATGGCAGAAGGGAGCAGGCTGATATTTCAGGAAGTGTGAGCAGCATGGGAGGGGTAGGTGCTCCCAAGGTGAAGTGATGTGGCGGAGGCAGCCATGGGCCGGAGCATGCAGACCTTGTTGGGGACTTTAGTCTTTATCTGAAGAGCAAGAGGAAGCCATTGGCAGACTTAAATAGGGGGATGACTTAAGGTTGATACGCTGCCCCAATTAATCTTCACAGCAAATGTATATGGTAGGCAGTACCCGTATTTTAAACCCGCACAGAAACTTGGGGTGGTGGAGGTTAAGTAGCTTACCCAAAACCTCCGGTCGGCTTGACTCCAGAGTCCTCTCTCTCTCTCCATATCAGCCGAGCTCAATAATAATATAACAATGACCACAGTTCTAAAACACTTTGAACTCTTCTGATGAAAGCTCTCCCTTAATTTACAAAGTGGTATTATGCTGCAGAAATACGAGTGGTGATGAGAGAGTGGATATGCCGGGCATCTTTGAAAAGGCTCTGTCTGTGTGGCTGGGGTCCAGCAACTTCAAGTTCCTTGCTGTCTGGTGGGGGGCGTCTCACAAGCAGCTATTAACACAAGGAAGGGCTTGGCAGCTCGGGCTGGCCATCTGACACTGCCATTGTCCATAATGACTCATTGTCCAAGAAATGTGCCCAAGGTGTGTCCTTTCAGGGGCTTTGAGCTGGGAAATCAGATCTGGGCAGTTCATGCGTGGTTTCACTGGAGTGACCATGCCATGCCAAGTTTCTGCTTTCTCCCTCTTGGGTAGTCACCTGGTTTAAGTGGAATTATTAGAAGCTGATTGTAGAGATCACCATCTCGACTTTGAAACCAAGAAGGCTTGTTCAGGGTTGAAACGGGAAAACAGCTGTTGGCCTGTGGCCGTGGAGGCTTTTGTTGATGATGACAAATATCTCTTCTTTTCTAGTTGACCATGTCGTGCCAGAGCCTGGGACAAGCCTGCTGGCTGCCTTCGACCAGTGGAGGGAATGGGCCGACAGCAAGTCCTGCTGCGACTACTCTCTGCACGTGGACATCACCGAGTGGCACAAGGGCATCCAAGAGGAGATGGAGGCCCTGGTGAAGGATCACGGTAGGTTGCGTGGACCCAGCACCCTCAGGTCATGAGCTGGTACAGTCCTGTGGGGACAAGCTCTGTACTTGATAGACCCCTTTTGGGTCTCGCCCCGGGGCTGTGGGAGACAGGGCTTCGGCTGCAGCTTATGTGGATTGGAGTGGCCAAACCCAGGGCAGCCAAAGAAGCTTTCATTGATATGAGAACTTGAGCCTTATTCCAGAGGCCTGCTCTTATGTAACAGCTGCTTGCAGCTTATTGGTTTGAGGGAACCATGTGCCCAAGCCAGGCTGGGGAGTTGAGGCTATGAGAGTGATGAGCCAGTGAGGATCTGGGCAGTCGCAGGAGAGTGCCTGGGACCTGGGGTAGAGGACTTGATCAGCTTCTTCCTGCAAACCCGGAAAAACCAGGACAGACTTGAGGGTGAGGCGGTTGTGGGACAACCTGAGGGGTCTGTTGATCCATAGGACTATTTTGGGGACTGGGTTCTGAAAGATTTTCAGGGAGGCTGGAGGGATCTTGACTACCTCAAAATGCCCCTGGGACCCTGTTATCCCCAGGAAACTTGGGGTCTTGAGTGGCGTTACCAAATTACATTGTCTTGCAGGGATCCCTTAAACTTGGCTGTAGACCTGGGTCACATGTAGACTTCATTGGATCTTAACTGTTGGGGAAGCATCTATTGCTTTCAAGTTCAGAAGTCCCATGAGTAAATAAAATGGCAGGAGGGAAATTGCTAGATGTAGATATCCTATCTAATAAAAGAGTAATATGCAATTGACCATCACTCTAACACACAAGATGGCTGCCCCAATGTGGTCAAATATGGCTGCCCTCATGTGGACACAAGATGGCCACAACAAGATGGCCAGCAGGGGAGGGCAGTTGGAAGGGACCAGGTCTGCAAGGGAGGGCAGTTGTGGGTGATCAGGCCACCAGGGGAGGGCAGTTGGGAGGGACCAAGCCTGCAAGGGAGGGCAGTTAGGGGTGACCAGGCCTCCAAGAGAGGGCAGTTAGGGGTGACCAAGCCAGCATAGGAGGGAAGTTGGAGGCGACTGGCCTGCAGGGAAGGGCAGTTGGGGGGAACTCAGGCCTGCAGGGGAGAGCAGTTGGGGAGGGGGGACCAGGCCTGCAGGGGAGGGCAGTTAGGGGTGACCAGGCCTTCAGAGGAGGGCATTTAGGGGCAATAATTCTGGCAGGGAAGCAGTTAAGCAAAAACCAGGCTGTCAGGGGAGTGGTTAGAGGGTGATCAGGGTGGCAGGCAGAAGCAGTTAGGGGCAATCAGGAAGGCAAGCAGGCAAGCAGTTGGGAGCCAGCAGTCTTGGATTGTGAGAAGGATGTCCGGCTGCCCAGGTAGGATTGGGCCTAAATGGGCAGTTGGATATCCCTTGAGGAGTCCCAGATTGGAGAGGGTTCAGGCTGCACTGAGGGACACATACCCCCATGTACGAATTTTGTGCACCAGGCCTCTAGTAGTAGATATCCAGAGATATGGTAGAAGAGGCCCAAAAATGGAAATCTAGAGTCTTGGGTTTATTGCTTTGCTTTTCCACAAATTAGCTGTGTGACCTTGGGCAAATCACTTAAATTTTCTGAGTCTCAATTAAAAAAAAAAAAAGACTCCAACAGGAGGTTATTGTAGTAGATATCCTAAGATTCTTTCTACTAAGAAGGCCCAACTTAAAAGAAAGTAGCTAACCCTTGATCTTTCTCACTTTGAGAATGCCAAGATTTAACTTCTGATACTTAGAAATGAATCTAGCCTAACTCAACCAAGAGAGTTACCATAACAACTGTTGCCTGACAACAGCGAAGGGCTGAGATGTCCTGAGGCTTGAACTTAGGCAGGTCACAGCACTGCCAGCAGCACCCCTGGGTTAAGCTCCAAGGCTATATGAGGTGGTCAGTACAGTTGTTTACCATTTGGGCAGGGATATTGGTTCCCACACGAGGGAGGCAAGAACTCTAAAATTACCAGGATGAGAACTGCAACATATGCTTGCCACACTCAAGGACCCTTTTCTTAAAGATTACCACAGAAAAGACTCATTATAGATCTTCATCAACGAGGTCTTCTATTTCATTGCCTTGTTAAAGTCACAGCAGTTGGGGAAAACTTTTTAACTTTTAATTGCAGTACAATACAGCATAACAAAATTTGCCACCTTAAGTGTACTGTTTGGTGGCATTAGGTACATTCACATTGCTGAGCAACCATCCCCACCATCCTCTCCTGGAACTTTTTACCTTACCAAACGGAAACTCGTCCTCATTAAACAATAGTTCCCCATTCTCCCTCCCTCAACCCCCAGCCCTTGGCAACCCCTTTCTCTGCCATTCCACTTTCTGTCTCTATGACTGTGACATGTAAGTGGAATCCTGCAGTATTTGTCTCTTTTGTGACTGGCTTATTTCACGGAGCATAATATCCTCAGGGCTGATCCGTGTTGTGGCATGTGTCCGAATGTTACCGGAAAGGGGACCGGCCCGGACTGGGTCTGCCTCGGGCACTGTGGTGTGTGGGTTCTTGACTTCATGCAAAAAGATTTCACCACAGGACTCCAGGTGACTGTGGGAGTAGGTGTATTCAATCTGGGGACGGTGAACAAGGAAAGGTTTAGAGTAGAAGAAGCAACAGGAGCGAGCCTATGTGGGGAGCTTTAATTCCCTAAAAATGTTACAGGAAAGAAATGAGCTGGGGCCGAAACCGGTTTGGCTCAGCGGATAGAGCGTCGGCCTGTGGACTGAAAGGTCCCAGGTTCGATTCCAGTCAAGGGCATGTACCTTGGTTGCGGGCACATCCCCAGCAGGGGTTGTGCAAGAGGCAGCTGATCTATCCCTCTCTCTTCCTCTCTGTAAAAAAAAATCAATAAAATATATTTAAAAGAAAAAAATGAGCTGGGCTAGGCTGCAGTCCACTCCCTGCAAAGTCAGAGAAAAGGGGAAGGCTCAGGGGGTTAACCCGGGATGAGCTGCCCCTGCCCATTGCTCCCCTGGTGGCAAGTTTATTGGGGACTCTTAGAGTTTAGGAGATGCACACGGGTGCGGGAGGTGGAGGAGGAAGGAACTCCCAGAGGGCGGGCTGGCTCCTTTGTTTTGAGGGCTTAGGGCAGATGTTAGGGGAAGATCTCAATAGAATAGTCATCAGCTTTTCTAGGTGTGCTCTGTCAGGTCGTCAGGGTCGCGGCCTCCACCGATTGGCCAGTGCCAGGACAGGGCTCATCAGTCATTGCAGCTGGTCCTGGTGTCACCCACCTGGTTTTGCTGCTTTCCTGGGCCTGGAGCTGAAGTACAACCAAGACGTAGGTGTTAGCTTGGGAAGTGACCTTCTGTATCTGCTCCAATTGCTCAGCTGTCTGTCAGTGTCCCCACTTTACCTGCCAAGGAGCTTTCCTTCCTCCCTTCTTGCTATCCTGCTTGAGCCCGAGTGATATGCCATTAGATGGCTGTGCCACATTGTGTTTGTCCGTTCGTCTGTCCGTGCACACTTGGGTTGCTTCCACTCTTTGGTATTGGAATGCTGCTGCTGTGTATTTGTGTGGGTGTACAAATAACAGCAGCTTTTAATTTTGATGTAGTTTTAAACTTAGAGGAAAATTGTAAGAATACTAAAAAGAGCGTTCACACCTTATTCCCAGATTCACCAGTTGTTTATATTGTACCTCGTTTGCTCTATCATTCTCTCTGCGTCTCCGCCTGTCTCTCTTTCTCTCTGAATGGGGTGGTGGGTGAGGAGGTGGGAGTGGGGTGGGGGCAAAAGTAGGTTTCTAGTTGTGAGTACAGGATACATAGAGTTAATAACCTATTGGAATAATGTAACAATCATATCCCGTATGTCTCTTTCCATACCATCAACTGTAAACCTACTTTTTGCCTACACTGTATATAATACACATACACATAATATTGTAATTTTTTTATACCCTTCCAGATTATTTGGATGGCCTCTTATAGTCATGCATTTTGTCTATTTTGTCTGTCCCCCAGGGGTAAATTCCTTCCTCGTGTACATGGCTTTCAAAGATCGCTTCCAGCTGACGGATTCCCAGGTGAGAAGGGTGGGCAGTTCCTTGGCATTGGGTACCCTGGGCACGGCTGTCGTCTTGAGAGCGGCCTCGAGTGTATGGACATCCCTTAGCTTCAGGGGCAATGGCTGGTGGATCAAGTCCTGGCTCTGACTTCACCGTTTGGGAGGATGTGAGCCAGGACTGGTGTTCCACCCGCCTCTGCAGTCAGCACGCCACCGGACCGCGTGGCTGAGGGGTGTGTGCAGAGCCTGGGGTCTCCTGAGCTCTTCCTCCCCGTTCACATCCTGTTCGGTTTCTCTGCCTCTGCTGATGACGGAGGCTCCGCTCTGCCACACGCGGCCAGAAGCGCTGCCCTCCGGATCCGTAAAAACACCAGCTTGTGGAAGCCCCGAGGAGATGGGTGCCACTTCTGGCGCCCGTGGCCGTCGGGGACAGGGTTGTGCTAGTGAGCAGGAAGTTGGAGGTCCCCGTCTCTGACCCCCAACTCCCTCCCCAGATCTATGAAGTGCTGAGTGTGATCCGGGACATTGGCGCCATCGCCCAAGTCCACGCAGAGAACGGCGACATCATCGCAGAGGTACTGCGCCTTCCTGTCTGTCCGCCATTGCTTTCTGCATGAGCCGCGGGGCGGGAGGCAGGCTTGGGAAGCGATGACTTCTGTCGCTCAGCCCCGGGAGGGAAAGCAGGAGGCCTGGTGCAGCCATCTGGGTGCTGTGCTGGCCTCACTGTAGCGCCGGCCGCAGGCGCTCTTGGTGCATCCCGTGGGACACACAGCCCGCTCCCTCTCCGTGTTGGGGTGCAGCTGTCTGTGCGGGGTGGCCGTGGAGCCCCACTTGCAGACATTTTACCCGTAGCATCCCAGGGAGCAGCTGCGTGCATTTGGGAGGCTGTGGTTGGCCTGTCAGAGCGCAGGCGGGACTGGGAATCGGGCAGTGAGTCTTTCTCTTCATGGGGTCTTGGCCTGAGGGCCAGGGGGTCAGCAGCACCATTTTTACGTCTTGCCTGAGTAACTACCCAGGTCCCTTGCAGTCAGAGCCACCTGCGGTCTCACACAGAGACACGCACGTGTACACACACAGCCATCTCTGACGGCCTGGCTTTCTTTGAACGTCGCAGGAGCAGCAGCGGATCCTGGACCTGGGCATCACGGGCCCCGAGGGACACGTGCTGAGCCGGCCTGAGGAGGTGAGCACCTGCCGATGCAGTGAAGGGCCCGCGGGCCCCTGGGCTGCCCGGGCCAGCACACCCTCCTGCCTGCAGAGCTGGGGCTTCTGGGGCTGTTTGGTCGTCCGAGGTCACAGGTTACCCACGCGTGTCCGCTCAGGCCAAGTGCAGGGGGAGGTGGAGCGGAGGCGTAAAGCAGAGTGGCTTGCTTAGCCTGAAGACTCCTCTCTCCGTCTAGGATTCTCCAGCCCTTTCTTGGGGGACACCAACAGCTTTCCATCAGCGTCCTGCAATCGGGGTTTCGTGATGCAGATCGTGGGGCCTCCAGAATCTCTCTCCCCAGTCACCAAGCATTGGTGACGGGGTTCTAAAGCAGAGGAGAACTGTGTGTTTCCCCATGGTGGGTCTGCCCAGGGTGACCAGCAGGGTTTGGTAGAATGGATTTTTGGAAGGAGGGAGGGAAATGAGGCGTAGGGGCCTTGCTGGCACCAAGGCGGAGGACTGCGGACTTGGATGGCGAGGCTTTAAGTTACCAGGGCGGGGGGCCCACCCCGTATGTGCTGGAGAATCACTTTCTCTAAAGCAGAATGTGTGCTAGCCGGTGTGGCTCAGTGGATAGAGCGTCGGCCTGCCGACTGAAAGGTTCCGGGTTCGATTCCAATCAAGAGCATGTACCTTGGTTTCGGGCACATGCCCAGCGGGGGGTGTGCAAGAGGCAGCTAATCGATGCTTCTCTCTCATCGATGTTTCTAGCTCTCTATCGCTCTCTGTAAAAATGTTCAGTAGAGTGGAACGTGCGGCCTTGCGGTGCTTCTCCGGCGTTGGCCGAGGAGCCGCCCTCCTGTCCCGCCGACGGTGCAGGTGGCAGGAAGGCGCTGGCCCTGAGACCAACACCGCTCTCCCTGCCCCACGAGGCTGTTCTGTGAGCCCTGCACCCTTTCAATTGAGAGTATTGGTGGGGCTTGCTTCCCCTTCTCCATGCTGTCTGCTCTGCACCCCCAGGTCCCCGAAAACCCCAAATCAAAGCAAAGCCCTGGGTTCGCTGGACAGGTCGAAACTACGAGAGGAGCACTGTTCTGGTTGCCATTTTGACCACAAAAATCAAGGCCATTGTCCCAAGAGGCTTCTCGGAATCCACAGCAGTGGGTGGGTCACGAAGGCTTTTCTGGGGGCTGGCAGAACGCTCCATCATGCGGAGCTCTTGGCTCTTTGGGGCGACCTCTCATCTTCCGAGGGGCTGCTGTTGGGGACGTTCTCTTCCGCCTGCTTTTCTCAGCGGGTTCAGAGGCCCTGCCCTCTGCCAGGCACAGGACTCGTGCTCCCTCAGGACAGCTGCCAGCACGCCCCACGCCTTCTCCCTCCGCTACTGGTGGCAATTTTCAGCTTGTCGCCAGGGGTCTGTTATGTATTAAGCCCTACATGAGCGATAAAATGTGGAGCCATTCTGGGGGCCCGTGAGCGTCATTCGCGGTTCAGCTGGGGCGATGCTGCCATCCCTAGGACATAGCGGTTCAGAGCCCACGAGAATGCAGCTCTGCAACTTGCGCTGGGCTGCGTGGCGCGGCCCCCGCCTCTGCTGCTCTCCCCGCCACCCCGGGGCTCCAGCGTGGCTGGCGTTGGCAGCGGAGAAGATTGGAAGGGAGACGGGGGGACTGCAGAAATCTAGAAAGCACCTTTCCATCAAAGGTCCCAGCACGGAGTAGGACTTTGGCCCCGAGGGGACAGCAAGGTGAAGGAGAGCGTGACCCCGGTGAAAGGGGGAGAGGGAAAGACTGGCTCGGAAGTGAGGGTGATGAAGAATTGTTTACTGAAAGGAACTTTCTAACGGCCTGAGGGCTACATGGACGCTGGGGACCGAGCCATGAAGGGCATGCTGGCACTGACCTGTGTGTCCTGGGGCTGGTGTGTGTGTTAACACTGCTGTGTGTGCTGACCTGTGTGTCCTGGGCTGGTGTGTGTGTGTGTGTGTGTGTGTGTGTGTGTGTGTGTGTGTTAACACTGCTGTGTGTGCTGACCTGTGTGTCCTGGGGCTGGTGTGTGTGTTAACACTGCTGTGTGTGCTGACCTGTGTGTCCTGGGCTGGTGTGTATTAACATTGGTGTGTACTGACACTTTGTGTTCCTATATAATTTACTTTTCTCTCTGGACCTACAAAATTTGTTGCATTTTTAAATTTCATTTTATTAATCCTCACCAGAGGATATCTTTTCCTTTTTTTTTTTTTTTTTTTTTAAGAGAGAGGGGGTAGAAAGGAGGAGGAGGAGGAGAAAGAGAGAAACAGCAATTGGTTGCCTCTCCCATGTGCCCCGATCGGGGCGGGGGATCGAACCTGCAACCCAGGTAGATGTCTCTGAGAGGGAATCAGACCTGAGACCCTCTGGTGCACAGTCGACACTCTAACCACTGAGCAATGCCAGCCTGGGAGGCATGCTCATTTTTAAAATCAGAAAGCAGAGCTAGTGATCCCTCCAAATTCTGAGAGCTCTGTAGTGAGGCAAATGATAGTTTTATTTCTAACACTATTTTCGTAATGTTTTAAAGCAGTGGTATTTAAAGCAGAGCTCGTGTGTGTGTGTGTGTGTGTGTGTGTGTGTGTGAGAGAGAGAGAGAGAGAGAGAGAGAGAGAGAGAGAGACAGTTTACGCTGCCTGCCAGGCGCACATCTATGCACAGAGAAGGTGAAATGTGGATGCTTTCGTGGTTCTGGGTGCAGCCTGGAGAGTTGTGTAAACGACCTTCTCTCTCCACGAGGTAATCTTGTAGTTTGGCCTCTGCCCTCATTCCAGGCCTGGGCGAGGGTGGGGGAAGTGGGGTCAGAACCTCTCAGCGGATGAGCGAATCCCGGCAGGACCCTGGGGCCCGGATTTTCCGAACCAAAGCCAGTCTTCCTGGAAGCCGGTCCTCTTGGGTAGGGCCCCGACAGAACTGGCACTTTTGCTCCATTTACTCCCTAATTGGGATGATTGCTCATTGCAGTGCTCTCGGGACAGCCCAGTCCCCACCCATGGCTCCCTGCCCTTGTGAATAGTGCCTCTGTGCACTTTCAAAGTGTCTGGGGTGGGACAGTGAATTGGGAAGTCACTGGCCCCCCTGGGAAGCGATGAGGATTCTGGGGAGTCCTTTTTACTCTGCAGACTTTTCAAAAAATGCATTTTTAATGATTTCACAGAGGAAGGGAGAGGGAGAGAGAGATAGAAACATCAGTGATGAAAGGGAATCATTGACCAACTACCTCCTGCACACACACACACCCCCTTGTCCCTTGTCCCTCCTCCCACTAGGGATGGAGCCTGCGGGTCCTGGGCATGTGACCAGGAATCGAACCGCGACCTCCTGGTTCACAGGTCGGCGTTCAACCACCGAGCCACGCCATCTGGGCTACTCTGCAGATTTGTGAGGTGGCCACAGAGATGGAGGCCGTCTATCCTTTGTGCAGCCTGGGCCAGAGGCACTTGGTTGTAACTGGAGCCCAGGAGAGAGAGAGAGCTGATCGGTTAGCTATTCCAGGAATTAAAAACATTTGTATGTTTAATGAGCTTTTTCAAGAGCCATTTGCTTTGCCTTCAGACTTCTAGACATCTCTCTTCACATATTTGATGCCTGAAAGGCCAAATGTGAGTGTTGTCATAGGTTGTTAAGTTAGGTCGCCAATTAATGCAATTATAGAACGTCAGCTCTTGGCGAAACTCCTGCGGATGACTTTAGCTCAGATGACTCAGTGAGGAGTCCTGTCATCTCTTGTGAAGAGAATCACAGCTCTTCATGGGACAGCCTCGCTTTCACCACGGACATAGGATGTAGCCGTTGGTTTGTTCAGGAAACATTTCCAAGCACTTGCTGTGTCCTGGGCGTCACGTCGGGGACTGCCGAGGATGGGCACCAGGGGCTACGGAAAGCCGAGGGACGCCCAGCCCCTGGCCTCACAGAGATAAGGCCACAGCCTTTCTCCGGATCTGGGAGGGAGTGAGAGGCCTTCTGACATCATTGCTTCACAGCCCTACTCGCTTTTTCAGCGGCCCTTTCTAAAAGCATGGCTGATTCCTCTGGAGCAGTGTTTCCCAAACTTTTGACATATGCGTACCCCTTCTATAATTTTTGTAACGCTTTTTTGTAACCCTCGTCAAAAAAAAATGGATGTATTTTAATAACCATCAAAATATATTTATTTTTTCTTTTTTTGGGTACATACACAAAATAATAAATGAAAAATAAAATTATTCATAATAAAATATAAATAAAAGTTATATTATAAAATAACATTTATTTGCACACCGGACCATCTCACGCCTCACAAGACTGTCTTGACTTGACTCATGAGAACGTAGAATTAGGTACAGCTAAGCATGGTGCAGTGCATATCCCCACCAAACTCCGGTGCAACGCGTACCCCCACCAAACTCTTCCCGTACCCCTGGGGGTACGTGTACCACACTTTGGGAAACACTGCTCCGGAGGATATAATTTGTTCTAAGTCATCTTATCTGCTCAGGTAGTTAGGAGTCATCACATGGGGTCTTTGAATTTTCATCCACTGAAGCATCAGGTTTAAAGCATCGCATTATTAATTAGAGCAGCTCTTTCCCTTTTTCTGCTGGAGGTCGTACCAGCCTGTGGCTGGCAATGGCCATGCTCCCCACAGAGGGCCTGGGGTTTGCACAGATGCTGCCCCCCCCCCCAACCCTCTAGGGCCCTGTGAGGCCGCATTGTCTCTTCATCCGTGCTAGCTTCCTCTGTGAGCCTCGTGCACGAGCCCAGCACGAATGATCACTTCAGTGAGGGTCTTGGCTCAGGACCTTGCAGCGGGCATGGAGAACTAACATTGGGAGCGGGGTTTCTGTGCGGGGTGGTCCTCAGATGGCAGCAAGCATAAAAGAAAACCACCTCGCACATCACTGCCAAGGGGTGCTGGTCCTGTGGGTGTGGGCGAGGCCCCAGAATGTCTGCATCTTCCAGGCTGCTGCTGGCTTTGCAGGCCTGCCAGCCCCACTCAGACCCCCTCAGAAGGGCTGGGAAGGAATGGCTCTCACTCCACTCCATGTGGAGTGACACTGGGCAGGTCACATCTGGCGTGCCCCTCAGGGTACAGTCTTGAGGACACTGGTCGCCCCGGCATCGTGGCTTTTTTTTTTTCTTTCAGGGTGGAGGGTGCCGATGGGCTTGTGGAGTGGGGATGGGTCTCACATTCAGACGCTTTTCTGCAGGTCGAGGCCGAGGCCGTGAACCGTTCGATTACCATCGCCAACCAGACCAACTGCCCCCTGTACATCACCAAAGTGATGAGCAAGAGCGCGGCCGAGGTCATCGCCCAGGCCCGGAAAAAGGGTAGGTGCCGCCGGCTGCCTGGCCGCAGCCCGGTGTGGAAGCAAGCCGGGCTCCCTTTCCAGACCCTCATGCCAAGCGGTCCGCTTTCACCGCGTTCCGGCGTTAACCTAATTACACTGAGCGAGGCGGGAGCTCCGGTTTCCCCCCTGCTCCCCCGCGGCCTTCGGTACCTAACTGAAGCCGAGCGCCGCAGCACGCGTGGGTGGGCAGGCACGCTCCCCCGCCTCCCCCTCATCTGGAGAGGTCGGATTAATTCGATGCAGTCTAGATAAACGAGGCACATACACAGGTGACGTCAGTTTCCATCTGCAGCCGCAGCACCTTCCGGGCATCTTTCCATTGCAGAATGCACTTCCCCTGTGGCTGGTGGTGCTGTCGCTGGGTGAGAGCCTGCCTGCGGGGTGTGGGGCGGGGTGTTGCCCAGGCCTCCTGGTGCTCAAGTCACTCCCAGTACCTTATGCTGGTATAGTCTGGGCGGAGGCCGGAGTCCATGGAGAAAGCTATTGGAAACTAATTTACTAAGTGCAGCTTCCAGAGGCTGTTCCGTGGGCACCTTATCCATTATGGATGCAGCCGCGCCTGGTGGTAACCTGCCCTTGGCAGCGAGTTCGTATACTCGCACCACGTGCTCCTGGCCTGGGAGGGCAGCTTCCCACATGGAGCCTGATCGCACCCAGCGGACGCAGGTGGCTCTTGGCCTGATGTGAACATGACCATCATAACAGGGTCCTCCCCCCGCCTCCCTCCCTCCCTTCCTCCCCCCTCTTTTTTCCTCCTCCCTCCCTCCCTCCCTCTCTCTCTTCCTTCCTTCCTTCCTTCCTTCCTTCCTTCCTTCCTTCCTTCCTTCCTTCTTTCCTCTCATTATGTCCCTTCTTCCCATTATGTCCCCGCCCTTTTGCCTCTCTGGATCTCTCCCATCCCATATTTCTCCATTTCTTTTATTCCTTGCTCTGTCACTCTCTCCATCTCTGTGCCCCCATTTCTCTCTTGACTTCTGCCCTGCTTTCCCCTGGTCTCTGCCTCTCTTTCTCATTCTCCTCTCCCTTTACCGCTCTCTCTGCGTTCCTCTTTCTCTGTCCATGAGAGGCAATCGGACCCGGAGGTTTGGTTTCTAGTTCTCTGTGGGGTGGGATCTGCATGGAAAAGGAGGACTAGGATTTCTTCACTGGTGGCTGACTTGGGGCAAGACCTAGATCACACTGCTGAGTGGCCACGGAGCCAGCTGGTCCCAGGAGAGGGCGGCTTGCAGAAGGCCCCCACCCCCACCTCAGAGCTCGCCTGGGCCTCTGCCCTCAGGCTCCAGACCAGCTGGGATGGCACTTTGTCCTCTTCCTGCAGCCTGTCCTCTCCCGGCAGCTGGAAGGAATTGCAAAATGCACTTCCCCTTGTGCATTTTTGAAATAAAAGATTCACCTAAAATAACTTCGCCGGCTCAGAATGGGCAGTGAGTTGTTTCTAGGAGACGTTGTAGATGGCGACTGTGAGTGACCCTCCCTCACCAGGGCCCTGCATCACCCAGGCACCCGCTTCTAACACGCCGGCGCGCGTGGGAGTCAGCCTCAGCACCCAGTGCGTCACAGCTGCTGCTTCCACGCAGCGCGGGCACAGTGGGCACGGTGTCGAAAAGGGGAAGGTGGTGGGCAGCCCATTTCATTTGTTTTAATAACCGTACTGTACTCAGATGACAGTAAGAAACAAAGAGTGAAACGATTAATGTAATCCTATATAAAGAGCTAATGTGTAAATGGTCGCCACACCCTTGTGCCCTCACACTGGGGCTGGGGCCCCTGAGGCTGTGCCCCCTGCCCAGCACTGGGGCCGGGGGGCCTGCAGGGCTTGATAGGGGTGAGGCTGGTCAGGTCTGGTCTCACTTGATTTCGAAGTGCGTGTGGGTGGGTGGGGACTTGACTCTGGGTTCTGTGGTGCGCCCCAGACTCTGACAGGAGGGAGATTTTCATATACATCTTACTAATTTTCTTTAATCTCTGACACTTTTATCAGGGAGAAAGGGCAAATTGCAATATTAAAATATTTTCTCTAATTAATTCCCCTTTAATGTGCATGAATTTCGTGCACTGGGCCACTAGTTTTAATTTAATTAAACATTCAATTTAATATAATTTAACTTCTGAGGCCTTGTTTTTTAATTCAACCTGTGACTTGCCAGGAGGAGGGAGGAGTTGGGCCTCTCACCAGTCCCCGGGTCTGGGCCAGCCCTGGCCCAGGATGTTAGGGTGTGAGGGTGAAGAAAAGACCACGTAAGTCAGTTTGTTTTAGAACCTTCCAGGTGTGAGTCCCAACTGTGCCCGCACCACAGTTCCCAGGGTGGCTCTTGCATTCAAACTCTCGCTCACTGTGTGGTCTGTGAAAGCTTCAGCTTCAGAGGGACCCAGCCACCAGAAACCCTGCAGTGTGTCTGTGCTTGTGAGGAAAAATGGGAATCCTAGCTGGCTTTGCAGGCTCTTATGACTCTTCTGTCTTGTTGGGACTTTGCCACAACTCTGGGAGGTGGCTGGTCAGGGGTCGTTGTACTTTGCTTTACTTGGCAGCCGAGTAAACTGACCCCCCGCAGCTGACCCCGAGGGGTGGGATATCTGGCCTCAGGCCATGAATATCCATGTCAACATGGGACTCAATGCTTTGAGATTATTTTAGTATGGGAAATGCTGTGACTATCTTCTTGTTAGTATCTACTGGGGTTCAGTTCCTGAACAAGCCTGGTAAGACTAAAGCCCGACACCAGCACGGTCTAGGACGGTATGGGCCGAGAGGAAGAGCATAAGGCTGTCTACGCGCTCACACTCTGGGACCAACCTCCTGTGCTGACAGATGCCAGATGCCAGGCCCCTGTGCACTCGTATGAGATGCTGGGCAGGGTAGGGGTCATCTCCAGGCCCCATTTTCCCTCGACAAGGAGGGCAGAAAGAGACTTACTGCACAGCATGACAGTGATGCATGGGGAGATGCTGTTCATAAAGATGCGTGTAACACGCATACCTGCCACTCATGGCTGCTGCGTAAGGGGCTGGTCGGAGAAGCAAGGAAAGACGCCCGCTGGCCTGGGCGGGGCTTCCACAAGGATCCTTTCCCTCAGGCGGTCCTTCTGGCCCTGGAGGCGGGTATGGGGCCCACTGTCCGAGGCTCCGTTTCTTCATCTACATTGGAGAGATTTTTCATTCATTCAAGAGCTTTTACTATGGACTTTGGTTGTTGTTAATCTTCACCTGAGGGTATTTTCTCCCCATTGCTTTTTAGAGAGAGTGGAAGGGAGGGGAAGAGACAGAGAGAAACAGCGATGTGAGAGAGATACATTGATTGGTTGCCTCCCGCACATGCCCTGACCTGGGTAGGGGATTGAGCCTGCAACCGAGATACATGCCCTTGACCGGAATCAAACCCAAGACCCTTCCGAGGGCTGATGCTCTAACCACTGAGAAAAACTGGCTAGGGCTACACTATTTCCTTTTACTGGGTGATACTTCAGGCCTTTGTGCCGTGGTCAAGAAATGGTCCTAGCCCTCAGCTCCTTCCCTAGCAGGGCAGGGGCAGGGCAGAAAGTCACAATGGCAGATGGTCAGTGCTCCAAAGAGCTGCAGCCATGTGTGGTCAGCACAGAGGAAGGCGCCGCTGTCGAGAGACACGCACTGCCTGTCTTAGATACACAGCATGGGAGGACTCGCCATGTCTCTGCCGGTGGGCGCTACTGGAAAACCCTAACCCTACATCTTCTTCTCTGATTGGTCCCCATGTGCTGGTCCTACATCTAAAACGAGGAGTTTGGGGAAGCAAGGATATGAGGTAAAACATAAATGAGCACTATTTTCATATGCCCGCCTGACCCACCACGACCACTGTGCTCCCCAGAGGCGGGCTTGCACCTGCTCCTCCCTCCTCTGCTCCAGGACCAGGCTGCCCTGAGCAATTTAAAAAATATATATATTTTTTATTGATTTTTTTTTTTTACAGAGAGGAAGAGAGATAATTATCCATCAGCTGCCTCTTGCATACCCCCTACTGGGGAGGTGCCCGCAACCAAGGTACATGCCCTTGACCGGAATCGAACCTGGGACCTTTCAGTCCGCAGACGGACGCTCTATCCACTGAGCAAAACAGGTTTAGGCGCAATTTTTAATCTTTAAAACCACTTAGACATTGGTCCATTTAATAGGCTCCTAGCATGAAAGAGAAACTGAAGTGTGGAAATGAGTATCATGCTCCCCAGCTCATTCATCCTATGAGAAACCGAACCCGGGACCTGGACTCCTGGCCAGCCCCCTCTCCACGGAGGGCCACTCTGGGAGTGCTCTGGAGCGGCTCCCTCAGACTGCGCCTTGTCCATGTGTGCGATCCAGCGTGGCTGCGACACCTCCCCTGTGTGGATGGTGGTGTGTAGGCCGTGAGTGCCCGACCATAGCCCGTAGACAACCTTCTCCAGCCTCCTCCTTACCCATCCCCGCCAGCCCGATGCAGAAAGGTTCAACGCATCTGCTGATTGCTGAGGGACGTCAAATCCTGGGAACCCAAACCGAGGCAAGACTTCCTTTGACCTGCCGGTCAGTAGGATGACTCAGGCACAATGAGAAAGAAGCATGTGGTCATGTGGTCATGTGGTCATGGACGGAGCCGGGAGGACCACCCCAACGTGGGGATGGGTCCTTAGTGTTACGCCAACCACAGCCTAGCCATCTGGGACCCAAAGAGTGGCTCACGACTTGGCTTGTGCTTGCCATAAAAATCTGTTAGCCAGGGCTCTTCAGAGAAACTGCAGGGGGGGAGATGGGAGAGAGAGAGAGATCGTAAGGAATCTCATGCAGTTGTAGGCGTAGGTAAGTCTGAAATGTGCAGGCTGGCCTGGGGGCTTGGAGGCACAGGGAAGACTTGATGTTGCAGCTGGAGCCCCCAGGCCGTCTGGAGGCAAAAATTCCTTCCCAGACGAGCCCTCCCTTTAGCAGCAGACACAGCCCTTGGGAATGCAGTTCGCCTTGTAACCACCGCCTGCAGCCACCGCCTGTTCAGGTTCCAGCGTGTGAGGCCGAGGCTGCTGCAGATAAGCCTCTCCTCCAGGGCAGGCTGAACCCCGGGGCCACAGCTGTGACCTTGGGCTGTGAGCTTGGATCCCGAGCTCTTCCTTTCTTTCCTGAGTTGTCTAGCACAATTAACTCCGTGTGACAAAAATGTTCTAAGGCATCAACCCAAACGTTGCTTCTTAGAATAAAGTAGCAAGCGTGTCTGTGGTGGGGATATTTTTCACGTCCCTGTTGCCCTCCTTCCTACTGGAAATGAGTCATTAGTGCCTTTGAAACAAATCAGATTAGAGGGGCCATTCCACAAACCCTACCCCGGACTCATTCAGGGAACGCAGATTCCTTCCTCTGGAGCCCTCTGCATACCAGAATCTGACGGCATTACCCTCGGGTAAGCCAGCTGCTGGCTCCTGGCTCGGACACAGAGAGAGACAGGCGACAGAGACCCAGTCAGTGTCTCACTGTGCTTTCGTGGCTGTGCGTCGACACCCACGTATACCCAGTCTTCCATGGTTTCTCCTCTGGGTTTGTCCCGCTTCTTGTCCACGGGGGCGCTGTCACAGCCCAGCCTCCCGTTTACTCTGCTCTCAGGCCCCAGCCCCCTGTGAATCAGCACCCCCCCACCCTCACCCACTCCCCCACCCCGGGCCCCGCAGTTCCGGGCTGGCCTGGGGAGCCGCCAGCTGCTGGCTCAGGGTCCCATCCTTCAGTTCAGACGGTCCCCGGAGAAGGACATCGGAAGGTCTAGCGTCCGCCAAGAAAGCCTTGCAGTGTGTTTAGAGGAGTGCGGATCGGCCAATTGAGCCCGTCCGTCCCGTGGTTTATTCTGATTCGCCGTGGTTGTTTCTGGCACGCAGCTCAGTGGTGTCTGTGGCCTGACAGAGGCTCAGAAGCTCCTGCCCAGGTACAGTGCATCCAACGGGAGCGTGCCCACACGCCCCTGGGGTGGGGGTCTCCCACAGGAGGGGTCACCTCCTGCCCTGCCCTTCCCTTAGGGGCTGAAGAAAAGGAATAAACCGAAAGACGGCAGCACCTTAAGATCCCTTGGAATCTGAACAGGAAGGACAAAGCAGAAATGAACCTCGAGCTGCCTTTCTCCGTCTCCAAGGGCCCCCATCTCGGCTTGGCCCCGGCCCCGGAGTCCTGGCTCGGCCTGGGCCTCGGGCAGGGCTGCTCAGCAGTGACCTTGGAGCTCTGACCCGCTCTGGGATTTCCAGAGGTGGAAGGCTAGGCTCATTCCTTCCTGGTGAGTGCATGTTCTGTGCACCAGCCCCGCACCGCCAGCAGTTGCACGTCACAGCCTGAGATGAGGGCCGCAGTCAAGGGCACGCACGTGAGGGGGAGTCAGGATGCGTTCAGGAGCCAACCCCTCCTTGCACTCGGGTTTCCAAAGCAGGGCTGCAGGGCAGATTCAGGCCGAGGGTGAGCAGGAGCAAGTTACGGGAAAATCAGGGAACTCTATAGTGGTCCAGGATTTTTTTTTCCCCTCCAAGTGGTTCTGCTCTCTGGAACTTCTTCATGTCAACACAACCAGGACACTTTAGGGTTAAGAGTCCTTTGTTTTCCCGATGCCTGTGCCAGCCTCAGCCTTGTGCTCTGGCAATAGCCAGCAGGGCTCCAGGCCTGGCTGCGTGGAGCCGGGAGCAGAAGATCCCGAGCGGAAGTCCTGAGAATCACGCTTCTGGGTCCTGCTCAGCCTTTTGCATCTCATAAAGGGACGTGGTGGCAGCCAGGGCCTATCGGCGTGCAGAGTTCTTCTATTTGGAATGAGCCGGAGCTGTTTACATCCAGCTGGCTCCTCAGACCGAGTTCTGCCCAAGAGGCTTTGAGAAGGTCCGGAGGAACCCAGGAGGCCTGCCAGGGGATTCTGAGCATGGGCTCGGGGGGCTTCCCCGGGTGTGGAGCCCTCCCTCCTGCTGCAGGGTTGCTACCGATTTCCCCTAGAGAGCTGCCCGCCTGCCCTCGTGGCCTCTGACACTGCTGGCTGAACAGGGACTCCTTTATGAAATTCCTGAGGTTGGAGGGGACGGCTGGGAGGAGCCAGCTCCGAGCGGCCACTGCCCCACAGAGAGCCCGTGGGGTAATTATCAGGAGATGCGGCCTTGGGAAGGCTGTGGAGAGGAAAGGGGACACATTCCTGACTGAGAAGTGTTTGGCCCTGAGGACCCTGTGTTTGGAGAATGAGGAGGGGCCGGAAGGACCGCTGTGGGGGCGGGGTAGCCCTGTGGTAGGAGGAGGCGAGGAGAGGGGATTCCTGGGGGTGGTAAGGCTGGCCTGGCATCACATTTCAGCGTCGGTGCCTTTCATTAATAAAAGATCTCCGTAACACACACCTACCAAGTGCCTCCTATGTGCGGGCAGAGTCGGGTTCTTTAGGGTATCTCCATCTAGTGGAGAATCCAAACATTCAAGACGGGGTGCTTATTGGAGTATTGGCGTGGAGATCGGGATTGCGTTTTGGATGATGGGAACGGGGAGATTGGCTTTGTTAGGCCGCCGCCAGACAGTGGCGTGCAGCAGATGTGACAGTGAGGAGTTCGTTTTTGTCCTCGAAGGCCAATGCTCCTCGGGAGGACTTCCTGAAGGGAGTGGCCTGGGAAGACGGTCTTAGGGAGATCACACTGGGAGTGCCGTGGAGAATGGATGGAGAGCTGGGGGAGAAGGTTAGGAAAGCAAAAGTAAATATAAACTCTGACCGGGAGGCTCTGCTGGAATGAGCTGGGGGAAAATGAGCTAAGGCAGCGGTCGGCAAACTGCGACTCGAGAGTCACATGAGGCTCTTTGGCCTCTTGAGTATGGCTCTTCAACAAAATACCACAGCCTGGGCGAGTCTATTTTGAAGAAGTTTCATTAGAAGAAGTTTAAGTTTAAAAAATTTGGCTCTCAAATTTTAATTGTTGTACTGTTGATATTTGGCTCTGTTGACTAATGAGTTTGCCGACCACTGAGCTAAGGGATGGGGCGCACGGTGGAGGCAAGGGTGGGTTTCATCCATTGAAGTTGGCATTCGATGATGTAAATGATACCCACCTGTCTGGCTTGCACATGAACGGACAGAGAAGGACATGATTTGGGCATCAGGGAATGGACAGTCTTTCTTTATAGTGTATTCATTAAGCTAGATTAGGCTTCTGGAAGCTCGGAGATCACAGTATGTACTGCAAAGCCCTTTGTTTTTCTTGCAAAGCCAGCTGTGACTCGGGGTGCTAACGGCAGTTCCCTTGAGGTGGTGACTCAGGGAGCCACTCCATCTCTTGGGCAGATCTGCGTTTGCTCTCAAATGCTTCAGCCCCTTGGTAGAACATTTAACCCCCCCTCTCCGCTCATTAGCCAGAACTAGACACCATGAGGGGGCTGGGAAGTGTTGGGAGAGTAGGGGAAGTATTAGGTGAGCAGTAAGGTTAACTTTGAGGTGCCATGGATCACCCAAAAGTATGAGTTTAGACCAGTGGTCGGCAAACTCATTAGTCAACAGAGCCAAATATCAACAGTACCACAACTGAAATTTCTTTTCAGAGCCAAATTTTTAAAACTTAAGCTTCTTTTAACGCCACTTCTTCAATATAGACTCGCCCAGGCCGTGGTATTTTGTGGAAGAGCCACACTCAAGGAGCCAAAGAACTGCATGTGGCTCGCAGGCTGCAGTCTGCCAACCACGGGGCTAAATAGCACCTGGGATGGGATGCTTGACTGTAGTCTGAGAGTGTTAATGATTTGGGAGTGAGCAGCGTAGGAGGTGGAACATTTGGGATCACCTATGGAGTGTGTGGAGCTAGAAGAGCAAGGTCCCAAGGTGAACTCTGAGGGAACACACGCGGAGTTGGTGACTTTGGTGGGTGAGGTATTTGGCCTCAGGTATCCGTGTCCTCACCTGCGAGATGCAGCTGGCACCTTCTCTGAAGGGATGGCGAGAGTCCCTGACAATGCTGCTGGACAGGTGGCTGGCTCCTCCCGACAAGGCTGGTTTCCTTTCTCCCTCATTGCCTGGTCCTCAGCTTCGTTCTCTTTGCCAGGAACCGTGGTGTACGGCGAGCCCATCACCGCCAGTCTGGGGACTGATGGCTCCCACTACTGGAGCAAGAACTGGGCCAAGGCCGCTGCTTTTGTCACCTCCCCACCCCTGAGCTCTGACCCGACCACTCCGGACTTTCTGAACTCCTTGCTGTCCTGGTGAGTCTTGGTGACTTGTCCACACTTTCCATTTTCAGTCTTTGCTCAGACCAACCGGACCTGGTGGCTTACAACATGGTGGGCAGAAGCAGGCTTGCTGTCAGATCCGTGTTCTCGAAACTCAGTTGGCTAAACGGGAACAGGGGATTGCCACCTTGACACCATTCTGGGGAGGGCAATCCAATCTATACTAGTAAAGAGCTAATATGCTAATGGTCGGGATGCTGTAATGGGTAACAACCAGTCATTAGTATACTAGCTGGGGCATTGCTCTGGAGACCTGGTAGAAGTGGCGAGACATCCAGAGATGGTGGGACCAGCTCGAGGCAACTGCAGGGACTGAGGTCGGGGCTTGAAGCAGCCACAGAAGGCTAGAGGGTTTGGGGTCCGGGCCAGGCACGCTGGAGCTCTGCATAGTCAGGTTCGGGTGTCAAGGCAGGGCTGCAGATGGGTGGGCGGCGCCGTGCGAATTCACGCACTGGGCTTCTAGTTTAGAATAAAAATGTGTGCCCACCAACAGGGATGAATGCGATATCCAAAGGACTCTACTGTGGTGTGATGACACCCTAAGATGCCTTACAAATAGGTGCCCAAGACTAGTTATAAGCTAGTCACCCATTTCCCTTCCAGTGGAGATCTCCAGGTCACTGGCAGTGCCCACTGCACTTTCAACACTGCCCAGAAGGCGGTCGGAAAGGACAACTTCACCCTGATTCCCGAAGGCACCAATGGCACTGAGGAGCGGATGTCCGTCGTCTGGGATAAGGCTGTGGTAAGGGGCCGTGGTCTCCCTCCCGGGCTGGGCCAGCTTTCCCCGGCCTCCTCATCAGAGGGCCATGGGTCTCACGTCAGCCTTGCAATGGCAGCTGAGAAAATTCTAGAAGCTAGGACTTGTGTAACAATACTTCTTAGGTTTGGGAATCCAAGATGTCTCATATAAATCATTTCCCTTCTAAACATTTCATATACATTTTTTACTATCCTCTGTGATCAGTGGAGACTAAAAAAAAACACAACACAACACAACCCCCCCCCCCCACACACACAATACTCCACAGCCTTTAAAATGTGACTCTTTTGTGATTAGTCAGGAAAAAGCTTCCTCAGAGAGCTGGTGACGTTCTCCATTAACCTTCGATTCTTGGAAATGGATTCCATCTCCTTAAAAGTGTTTTTTTAGGGCTTTTTGGGCTCAGCGTCTCTACCCACGGCAACCACAGGCTTGTGGCCGGCCCGCTTTGAGCATACTCTGACCTTGAAGGGTCTTGGAGCTTTTGCATTTTCAGTGCTTTAAAACAGCACAAGCGTTGTTTCCTAATGAATTTTTTAAAATATGCAAACAATATATCCCTGTTCCAGAAGGAATGGAAGTGAATAAAAACTACTCTTGATACCATCTTTCAGATTTAATGGCAACTGATATGTTGGCCATATGTCTTTCCATTTTTTTGTCAGTGCAAGAGTGCACATGTGTGTGCATGATGTGTGTGTGTGTGTGAGTGTGTAAACACCACGGCCTGTTTTATTAAGACAATACATCATGAAAAGGTCTCCACTTTCTGAAATATACCTGAAAAACTTGTTTTTCTCTCTCTATTTTTTTGAACATTTATGTTGTTTCTGATTTTTTTTAATGCAGGAAGAGTTGTTTATTTCTGTTTTGACAGTAGTTTGGTGGTAACTGCATAAGTAGTCTTAAAAAGTGATTTTTAATTGCATGTTCATAAGTTGAGAAATTGGATATGCACTTTAAGTGGAAATAATTTTCTGCTGTGACTGAGAAGTTGCACCTGCAGTGAAATTTTATTTTTCTCATACAGTATCCAAAGAATTGAGCTATGAAAGCCTAGAGCACTTTTAAAAGAATGTTTTTATTGAATTTTTTAGTGAGGAAGGAAGGGAGAGGGATAAGAGAGATAGAAGCATCCATGAAAGAGGAACATCAATCGGCTGCCTTTTGCATGCTCCCTGCTGGGGATTGAGCCTACAACCTGGGCATGTTCCTTGACTGGGAATTGAACCAGTGACCTCTTGGTCATGAGTCAATGCTCAACCGCTGAGCCACACTGGCCGGGCTGTCATGCACTTTTATGTCATACCATCACCAAGCAATGTTTTCTTTGTTGGTGATACATGCAAACAGTGAAGTCGAGTTGTACAGTTGCACTGGGTATGTCATTGAATTGTGCCTTAACAAAGAACCACCTCCCACCCTACTGAGGAAATGGCAGCCTCTCCGGCCCATCAGGCTGCCCACTGGACTGATCCAGTGCTCCACTTCCCACAGGAAACCTGGCTTTGTTACTGGGATGTATATCGCTGGATGTATTTTTTATTATGCTTCTGGGAGAAGTTTCTAGAAGTGGTATTGCTGGGTCAAAGGATGTGTGTATTTGTTGGGCTTTTGCTATATATATATTGCCAAAGTTACCCCCAGGAAGATTGCATCCATTTGTATGCCGCCTGCATTGTGTGACATTCCCCCAGTATCTTCTTCCTGGTCTTCATTGGTGTTATCATAAAAAATCCCCCAAATGTGGCTGATTTGTTGGGAAAATTTTGTCTTTCATTCAATCCCTTCAGTTACTAATTGGAGTGAATATGTTTTCATATGCTTATGGACCATTGCTGTTTTTCTCTTAATGCCAGCTCATTTCCTTTGCCCAGTTTTCTACTAGCTTTAGGGTAGTTTTCTATGCAGGCACTGCCTCAAATTCTGCTTTTGAAAGGACAAAAGGCACACGTGGGAGAGATGAGAAAGTGCAGGAAGGACGTGAGAAAATGTCATTGGCTACAGAAACCCAGACATGGGGCTGAGGCCTCTCGGTTGGCTGAACCAGAAGCCTAGGTCTGTGCTGTGTCTTTGAAGAGGACAGCCACTCCAGTCTAATGAGGCTTCCTCAAGAGGCGTTACAGGCCTGTCAACTTTTTTTCTTTTAACTTTTCATTTTGAAATATAATTATATTCCAAGGAAGTTGCAAAGAGAAGACAGAGAGGGCCTGTGTACCCTCCTCCCATTTCCCCCCATAGCTGCATCTCACATAATTAGAGTAAGATATCGAAGCCCCGAGATCAACAATGGTGCCGTGTGTGTGTGTGTGTGTGTGTGTGTGTGTGTGCGCGCGCGCGCGCGCGTGCGCCATTGTGTCCTGTGGAGATTCCTGTAACCATCACTGCAAACAAGGTACAGATGTTCCCTGTCACCACAAAGCCCCTTCGTGCTGCCCCTGTACAGTCACACTCATCCCCACCCCCTGTCATGGTTATTCTGTTCTTCATCTCTGTAACTTTGTTATTGCGAGAATGTTTATACAAATGAAATCATACTATAGGTGACCTTTTGAGATTGGTTGCTTCACTCAGCCTTATGCCCTTAACAACCAAGTTGTCGTATATATAAAAAATGTGTTCACTTTTATTGCTGAGCTGCGATCCACCCTTCAAACTCTTGACCTGCTTTTGGTGTGTGTGTGTGTGTGTGTGTGTGTGTGTGTGTGTGTTCTCTCTGCAGGTCACTGGGAAGATGGATGAGAACCAGTTTGTGGCCGTGACCAGCACCAACGCAGCCAAAGTCTTCAACCTTTACCCCCGGAAAGGCCGCATTGCTGTGGGCTCCGATGCTGACCTGGTCATCTGGGACCCTGACAGCGTTAAAACCATCTCTGCCAAGACCCACAACAGCGTAAGGCCTGGTCACTGCGCGCTCCCAATCCAAACAGGTCACAGTCACAGAGACAGGCGTGGAGAGTCCCAGGATTGAGGGAGAGAACTCGCTGTGAGAGGAATGAACTTGGCCTGGGATATATTACAATTTGCATTTTGTTGATAAAAATTGTTTTTTTCTTTAGTGAGGTAAAAAAGACTGACGGTGAGTTACTCTTATCATTCTGGAGTACCACAGCCTCTCTTATGGATATAGTCTCTGCTCAGAGACCTTCAGAGCCTCCAGCCATGCAGGACATTGGAGCTTCTAGGAGTCAGACACCATTCCATTTTTATACTTTGGTGCAGCACCTCCCATGGCAGCCCGTGGTGCAGGAGACCCAAATAAACACTCCTGAGGTGCCCACTGGGCATGTCTATTCTTTTAAGCCATTGTTTTCTCATGTCAGTGTTGCCCTATAGAAACCTAAATGACAGAGGCTCCTATTGTCTCAAGGAACTAATTGACGTTTGACTTCTTTCCAAATAGAAGAGATATTCCCTGCAGCCATTCTGATATGATTTTAGGATCTGGAGCTTGGGGTGTCACTTTTTTAATTTTTAAAATTCATTTACTGATGAGAGAGAGAGAGAGAGAGAGAGAGAGAGAGAGAGAGAGAGAGAGAGAGAGAGAGAGAGAAAGAGAGAAAGAGATTTTTTATGCATTTGTTTGTTGATTCTTGTATGTGCCCTGACCAGGGATTGAATCTGCAATCTTGGCGTATTAGGACAACACTCTAACCACAATTGTCCAAGCTACCCTGCCAAGGCAGTCTTGTCTTAGTCCAGACTGCAGAATTTGGGGATGCCCTGTCTTATTACTGGGACCTTGGGCAAGTAATTCATGTCACGTCTCAAGCTCCTCGGTTGAGAGTGCGGGATTTGGATCAGGTCTCTGAATGTCCGTGAGTCAGTGAGGTCAGGAGCCCTAGGTAGAGGTGTTAGATACCACTGGCTCTTTATAGAAAAAGTCACGTGTGACTGTGTATGTTTAGATCTATTGATGTGTCCGTATAGATACAATATTGAAAGAATATGGGCAAAGGGAGCTTTGGAAAAGGAATGGACACAGGACAGAAGTGTTTTGTCAGAAACTCATGAATCTGGAAGTGAATTAAAGTTCCCAACTGAAAGCTGACTCAATAGGGAATCTGATTCTAGACGGCCCACCCCCGCCAGCCTGGGCCAGCAGGTACTGACTCCTTTCCCAGGTACCACCATAGCTCGGGGGTGGGCTTCTGCCATTTCTCCAGAAGGGGTGTACAGCCCTTTGCTGTGTGCCCCAGTCCTCTGCCACTTGAGCAGAGGGGTTTGAGGTGTGGGGCTCGCCTCTAGCCTCTGCTGGCACCTGTGGGTGCTGGGATGGTGGGTGCCTTCCGGGAAGGCTGCTCCGTCCTTGGTATCTATTTATAGTTGACTTTCGTCCTCCTTTCTCACCGGCTGGCTTAGCTTTGCAGCATAGCTTTACGGCCACACCGACTTGTAACCTAATCACAACCTCTCGGGGTCCAGGGTGGCTTCTTTACAGGTAGCGGATCCTGCCCTGTGAACCCCTTATTCCCATGCAGTTAACATCATATTCCTTCCCAGGTACTCTTTCATTTGGCCTTTTCAATAGAGGGATGGTGTTATTATCCCGATTGGGAAGATAAATAAACGGAGGCTCAGAGAGCTTAAGTCTAATGTTACATAGCTATTTTGCGGTAGAGCCAGAATTAGAACCCAAAATTGTCCAGCGCGCTTCCCTGCCAGACTGCGTATGCAGCCTCCGGGTCGGGGTTCAGTGGGGAAGATGCTTCCCCTCCCAGCCGCCCTTCCCCAGAGGTGCTTCCTGTGAAGGCGGAGCGGGACTCATTATGTAAACTGCGGACGGCCTCGCTGGGAGCTTGCATTTGTCGCCCTTAACCTGGGTGAAGGAGCGATGATTCTAGAAGACAGGTTCTCCCTCCAGGCCTTCCACCCGAACCTTTCAAGGGCGACCGCACTGCCCTGCCTTTACCGCCAGGCAACCTCATCTAAGACATGCTGGCTTCCAACAGTGCCTCCTCTTCATCCTCACTTGTTTTAAAGAGCCCGCACTACACACACGCCCATGCAGTGGTCATCATTTGGGGGAATACAGACAGGAGGCTGCCCAATGTAACAGCGTTTCCTGCCACAGTGCTGACTGGCTTTAATTTGGAGCCTTTAGATAACAATTATTGACAGCCTGGTGCTAAGCCTCTGCTTGGATTTCCCAGGCATCCAGCCAGATGAGTAATTTAGGGGCCCATGTGGATGTAGGTTAAAAACATCTACACTGGGGCCCTAGCTGGTTTGGCTCAGTGGATAGAGCATCTGCCTGTGGACTGAAAGGGTCCCAGATTCGATTCTGGTCAAGGACACATGCCCAAGTTGAGGACCTGATCCCCAGTAGGGGACATGCAGGAGGTAGCCAATCAGTGATTCTCTCATCATTGATGTTTCTCTCTCTCTCCCTCTCCCTTCCTCCCTGAAATCAATAAAAATACATAACAAACAAAACAAAAAACGCACCTACCTTGGGGAGTGATCAAGCTGGACCGCCTCATGGTGTGACAGAAGGTGGGCTCTGAACCCCTGTGATCTGACCACTGACCTGTTGGTTTTAAGTCACTTAGAGTCGTGGGGCTGGTTCCTCCATCATTTCGGGATGGGAGGTGGCCCAAAGCTCTCGCAGGCGGGTCATGCTCAGTTCCTCACATGCAGTTAAACTCAATACGTGTGTCTTCCGACGTCTTTGACACTAAAGGGCCTGCAGTCTTGTTGGGACAGTGCAATGAGAAACCAGGCAGTGAATGAGTGAAGGTGTCCCACATGCCTGCTTTGTGCCAAGTAGCATGCGAGCTGCTCTTGTTTTTCTGCGTCTCGTGATCCTAGCACCATTCCTGCAAAGCGGGCCTTTTGTAGACGAGAAAGCTGTGGCTCAGAGGAGAGTAAGGGACTTGTCCCAAGTCACACAAGTGGCACATAGCAGCCCGGCATGTGAACCCAAGGCTTCCAAGTTGTCTCCATTCCTCCAGTAGGGCGCAGGGGAGTCTGTGAGAATGTAGACCGTTAGCTGTGGAGGAACATGACAGAGATAGAGGTTGAGCCAGCCCTTAAAGGATGACCCCTTCCCAAGGTCATTTCAGAGAGGACAGAATTCTCTCAGGGATCTGCACACAGGATGCTTTTTGTGTTGCATTCGTCACCAAGCCTTGGAAGGCGGCAGGGCTGAAGTGAGCTGCCCGTAGCCACACAGCTTCTGCATCTCGCCACACCTGAATGCCATCCGTGCCCAGATGTTTTCTTAGTTTATGTACCACCATCGGGGCACATCACAGTCAAGGCGAGAGGCAGACCCTATCAAAATGAGCTGTGCCACCGAGGACAGCCTGTGCTCAGTGCAGGGTACGTGAGAGGGGAATCTGCCATGCAGGATGTGAGGGCAAATGTCAGTGAACCTTGACTTTGGCTGTGGGTACAGAGGGCAAAATGCCTCCTCGGAGAATATGACCCGAAAGCCGGTACTTATGCAAGTTGGAGGTCTGAGTTCCTGCTGCCTGTAGGGGCCAGAGGAACCTGAAGCTGGGAATTTATATCCAGTGGATTCCGTGTGGCCGTCCTCTAGGCCAGAGGGAAGAGCAGGCCCAGGTCCCCCTGGGACCACGCGGCTGAGTCTCCACTGACAGCATTGGGCTGTGCAGGTCCACCTGCTGTAAGGCACATTCTGGCTTCAGGCACGAGTGTCTTAGGACTGATGAATGACGTGGGAACACACTGGGTCCCTCCTCCCAGGTGCTCTCTGCCTCGTCCCTTCTGTTGTTTCCTCATGAGTCCTCGGACCCTCAGAGCAGCACTGACTCTCCCTCATTGCTGTTCTCATTTGGCACTGCTGCATTAAAAAATGGTTTTATTGATTTCAGAGAGAAAGGGGAGGGAGAGAGAGAAACATCACCGATGAGAGAGACTCATCGATCAGCTGTTTCCCACATGCCCCCTACTAGGGATTGAGCCAGCAACCTGGGCATGTGCTCTGACTGGGAATTGATCTGTGACCTCCTGGTTCACGAGTCAATGCTCAACCACTGAGCCACACTGGCCAGGCCAGCACCACTGCATTTTGACACCGAATGTGAGCTAAGGAGCCAACCGGAGCTTCTCCATGCTCATCAGCAGAGGTGCTCACTCCCAGGCTAACTCCTTCAGTGCTGACAACCTGGTCTGAATTCTCCCAGAAGCCCAAGTGGCTTTGTATGGTTGGAGCTGCCTATTTATGTGCCATTCCTGGGCCCAGCCCAGGCATCGGTGCCTGTGACAGGGCAGGCAGGCAGGAAGGAGCAGGAGGCCTTCGGGAATCGGATGGCCCTGGGTGAGCCGAAGCTGCGGGATGAGACTGACAGTGCAGTTTTTGTGGGGAGCACAGTGCCCGTGATTTCTGTTGCCTTGTTTCCAGCATGTTTTCCAAGAGGGCACACAGGTATGCCAGGGGAGTCTGTGAGAATATACACTGAGTGGCCAGATTATTATGATCCCTGAACACATAATAATCTGGCCACTCAGTGTATATCCTATATAATAAAAGGCAATATATATGCAAATTGTCCCCTCCCCCTGGCCAGGCTGGCTGGACCCCACCTAAGCGCGAATTCATGCACGGGGCCTCTAATACACACACACACACACACACACACACACACACACACACACACACACTGAGTGGCCCGATTATTAAGCGTTCAGAGATCATAATAATCTGGCCACTCAGTATAGACGGTGGAGTAACATGACAGAGATAGAGCTTGAGCCAGCCCTTGAAGGATGACACCCTTCCCAAGGTCATCCTGAAAAGCTCGAAGCCCAGTGCCAGCTGCATGTTTGGGGAAACGAACTAAACCTCAAACATGTTATGAGGGCAAGCCCCTTAAATTACCCCAGTCCTGTCATTTAGGGACTGCAGCTTCACCACATCGCTGGCAGTATGGAGAACCAGGCTCACCAGCGGGAAACTAGCCCGGGATGGCCACTCCAAGGTTAAATTTAGAACTCAGTCACGGAAGGCCTCTAGCTTTCAACCTGCTCGGAGCTTCAGTTAGTGAGAACAACGTCCCTGCTGATGCGTGGAATCCTTCTCTTACGTTTTGTAGCATGTACAAGTCCTGCTTTTCCATTGGGAAGAGATGACTCCACGTTCTAGACCAAGGGTGGGCAAACTTTTTGACTCGAGGGCCACAATGGGTTCTTAAACTGGACCGGAGGGCCGGAACAAAAGCAACCTGACCATGCTGGCACTCTCATCTTGGGCTGCTGGAGAAGGAGTGGAGGGGAGAGCAAGAGAACCCTCCGCTCTTTTGGCTTCGCGGGCTGGATAGAACAGCCGCACGGGGCGGATCCGGCCCGAGGGCTATAGTTTGCCCACGGCTGTTCTAGACAGAGAGATTAAGACTTGGAGATCAGCCCCTGCTGGTGTGGTCCGTAGAGCAGGGACTCCCGCTCTGGGTCTTTCTTTTGTCCATGTGATGTGGAACAGTGGGTGCTGCCCGCCGGGTGAAATCTAGCCAGGGCGGCAGGGCGAATCCGAGTGTCCCGTGCCCTCTTCCTGCAGGCTCTCGAGTACAACATCTTTGAAGGCATGGAGTGCCGTGGCTCTCCGCTGGTGGTCATCAGCCAGGGGAAGATCGTCCTGGAAGACGGCACCCTGCACGTCACCGAGGGCTCTGGGCGCTACATCCCCCGAAAGCCCTTCCCTGATTTTGTTTACAAGCGTATCAAGGCCAGGAGCAGGGTGAGTAGCTCGGAGCTCAGGATTGTTTTTCAATGTCATAAACCTTTCTAAGCACATTGAGTCAGGATATCGAGATGAGTACAAAGGATTCAGAGAAAAAGGAAACTTTTTATTAACTCCTGGAGTTGAGAATACCAGCGGAGGAGTCAGGCGTGTCCACGGGATGAAGTGAGACTGACAATGTGCTGTGATAGGGTTCAGGGGCCGGACCTCTGCTGTGGAGCCGGGCGGGGAGAGGGTGGGGGGGGTGGGGAAGTGACACGGCGAGAGGGCATTCTGAGTTGGGTCTTGGAGGGTAAGTGGGAGATTGGCAAGTCAAAGAAGGGAGACGCGGGACTATGCAGAGGGAATGTTGTGAGCACGGAAAACGCACGGTGCATTCAGGGCATGGAGAGCCGTCTACAGCCCTGGGCGGGAGGTGTCAGGCTGGGGCCAATGGAGTTGTAAGGGCATGAAAGGGAGAGTAAGGTTGGAAGGGAAGTTTGGGCCCGATTTGACCATCAAAACAGATCCTTTTCACAATAGGTTTGGAATTCCTAGAGGTTTAAGTGGAAGTGCATTGGGGAAAATGGTAGTAAAAAATGTTAGTTTTTATAGAGTTAGCCAGTTATGCATGACCCACCTACGAGGATTGCTGGCCTGGAGTCCTGGAGCTGGCCCCATGCTGACATCTGTCCCTGTCCTGCCCTCCATTAAGGAGAAACCCCCCCCCCCCCATCTCTAAATCTCACCAGCCACTGTTCTAGCCTCTCTTCTTCCACATCGGGAGAGAGGTTCGGGAGGCATCCTCCCTCCGAATGTGGCCTGAACCGAGGGGCCTGTGTTTTGCAGCTGGCAGAGCTGAGAGGCGTTCCCCGTGGCCTGTACGATGGGCCTGTGTGCGAGGTGTCCGTGACACCCAAGACTGTCACTCCCGCCTCCTCGGCCAAGACGTCTCCGGCTAAGCAGCAGGCCCCACCTGTCCGGAACCTGCACCAGTCTGGATTCAGCTTGTCTGGTATGGTTATGGTTTGGGGAGGGCCCGATTCTGCAGGGGGCTGGTGAGTCTGGAATCCCTCTTGTAGAAGGAGAAGAGGCAGAAGGGAGTGGTATTCCCATTTTCCCCAAAGTGGGACATACTGCTCTCACCAAAGATGTCAACTCACAGCCAGTGGCCAGTGGGTCTTAAGAGTCCTGACATATGTTTGTATCCCATTTAATGACATGGTACGTACACTGTGTGACATACCCTGTATGTTAACAGGAAATTTTTTCTCTCTGTATTATGGCCATTCTAGAAAAGGATGTGGTGGTATTTCAGGTTTTCTCTCCTCCCCTAACATGCAGTACAATTGGCCATTGAACAATGGGATTGAACTGTGCAGGTCCACTGCTATGTGGATTTTTTCCAATAAATACAGTTGACCCTTCACATCTGTGGATTCAACCAGATGTGGATCAAAAACAATATTTTTGCATTCGCAGGTTCCCAGATACAAACCTAAAATAGTGTTCTTAGTTCATGTTTGGTTGAATCTACAGAGGCGAAGAGCCCATTGTAATTAAGTTTTGAGGGAGTCAAAATTATACACAGAGTTTTGACTGCGCAGGTGGTTGGTGCACCTGCCCCCTGCGTTGTTCAAGGTTCAACTGTATTTTGTGTAGTTCAGCTTATGGAGTGCCAGCAGCTTAACTTCGTAGTCCAGATGCTTGCTAATCTCATCTATAGAATGGGTATAAAGTAGTAGCTACCTTATAGAGTTGTTGTGAGGATTAAATGAGGTAATGTGCATGTAAAGAGTTCAGAATAGAGCCATTTGAGAATTGTTAGCTCTTTGCTTGAATAAACATATGTGATATCAGGGAAGATGAAAGAAAGGGGTCAGGATTTTAGAGCTTCTGCACTTGACATTTCCTTCCAGTCCTTCCTTTGGCCAAAACTAGAACCCTTACACTTTTCTAGCCCTCTGAACCACAAACATGTATCCAGATTTGTATGGTGTGTTAAACAGTTAATTAGATCTTTTTTTGTTGTTGTTCAGATATACTGGTTTTTAGAGCATTGCCATATATCCCATATATAGATAACTAATTTTCGAAAGATTTAATAATAACAAACCTTAGTTTTGTCATAAATTAAAATGGACATAATAGTGTTGTGCTATCTTATGTTACCAGGCCATTAATGTAAGGAACCATCATTCCCTCGCTTTTGATTAAACAGTGGGATGAGTAGTGTTAGGGGAACATAATGCCAGAAGGCTGTGCCTTAGGAAAAGCTGCACTCGAACTGACTACAGAATAGGGGCAGGATGTAAGAGGCAGGAGAAAGCCTGGAATGGAGTGTTATTTTACATACTAGAGGCCCAATGCACAAAGATTTGTGCGAGAATGGGCCTTCCTTCCCCTGGCTGCCGGGCACTGCCTTTGCTCTGGCCAAAGCCACCTTTCTACCTTCCCATGCTTCCCAGGGGCCAGGAGTGGCTGGGGCAGTGCGGAAAGCCTGCATCATCGCCATGGCGACAATGCAAGCATCCTGCCCCACCCTGGCCACTCAGTGCCTGCATATGCAAATTAACCCATCAGCTTTGTTGGGTTAATGTGCATACTCACTCCTGATTGGCTGGTGGGTGTTATGAAGGTATGGTCAATTTGCATCTTACTCTTTTCTTAGTATAGATAGCTTTACTTTTTCAAGTGGTGGATTCATCTGGCTTCTGCAGGTACTGCTTTATACTGTCGGGAGTCTTTGGCTAGCTTAAGCCCATCACTTGTTTGTAGTTTAAACTTTCAGGGAGTTTGGAAGGGACAAAGAGTGGGTCCGGCCCTTTGAGCAGGAACTCCTGTCACTCTGCTTTTAACCCTCACCTCTCTTTCCTCTCCAGGTGCTCAGATTGACGACAACATCCCCCGTCGCACCACCCAGCGCATCGTGGCACCCCCGGGTGGCCGTGCCAACATCACCAGCCTGGGCTAGAGTTCCAGGGCCCATTCCACTGGGGTATAGGGGTTGGGGTATGGGACACCTGAGGACATTCTGAGACTTCCTTCCTTCCTCCCTTTTTTTTTTTTTGTTAAAGAGCCTGTGATAGTTACTGTGGGGCAGCCAGTTTATGGGGTTCCCTCTTGGGCCTCACACTCCATCCCTCACCCGGAGTCGCTGACTTTGCTCACCCACTTCTCTACACATCCACAAACATCACACCACATCTACCCACGACCCTGTACATGGGACTGCATCCAACACTCAGACATGCGAAACAGAGCAACACACCTTGAGGGTGATTCTCATCTCCAACCTCTGTTGTATTTATCCTCTTCCTTTTCATTGGGAGGGAAGATAAAGTGAATTGCCCAGAGCTGCCTTTTTCTTTTTAAATTAAAAAAAAAATGTTTTCGTTATGGGGCTGGGAAGGGGTGGGTGGGGGAGGTGGGGAGATTTTTTTTAATACTAAATTAGAAAGCCTAATTCAATACTAATACAAGGGGTTTGAACTGGACATCCTAATGATGCAATTTATAACCATCAAGCTGATCAGGTGGTTGGCACACTCGGCGTGTCCCTCCTGAAAGGTTCCAGAATGTCCACATCACCATTCCATAGTCTTCTGGGCTGACTGCTTTTAGGGTAGGATTTCTTTTAGGCTTTAGATTTTGCTGCAGATTAAATCTTTTTCTCGGTTCACCTCTCCTCTCCTCTCCTCTCCTCTCCTCTCCTCTCCTCTCCTCTCCTCTCCTCTCCTCTCCTCTCCTCTCCTCTCTCTCTCTCTCTCTCTCTCTCTCCTTCCTCCCGCCCTTGTCTCTGAGACACTGTTTTCTCTCCTTCCCCCACTGCCTTTTCAAATGACCAGGTCTACCATTCCACTGTGGTCATAAGAACCTGCCTGGGAGGATGTGAGCTTTGTCATCACAACCATAGTCATCTGCTGTCCTTGTCCCTGTAAGACTGGTGCTACCCACCCATCACCATGAGGATGTGCCTGTGAGTCTGAGACACTTCCCAGGTGCAGGGAAGGGCCGAGGCACCTCCCACACTCACACCTGGGTCCAGAAAAGACCCAGAAGCAGTGCCGAGATGTGGCAGAAGTCTGAGGCTACAGGATGGGAGAGTTTTTCCTTCGGGCAGTGCTAGCTGGTGAGACATAATCAAATCTGTAAAGTGAGCCCCCAAACCCCAGTGAGCCAACCAGTCCCTCAGGCCAACCACCAGCTCAGAACTGTTGAGCTAGTGGGAGTGGTCCCAAGAGCTTGCTGTTTCCAGGCTAAGTATCTTTTGGGGTTCCTGAACACAATGGGGCTTCTCACTTTGGGGGAAAATTTGTTTTTCTTGTCCCATTATTTCGAAAGACATCATGCAGTACAGTAAAGGAAACATCTGTTTGATGAGTGCAGTGTGACCTCAGAGCTGCTTGTGGAGAAACTCACCCCCCAAACATGTGGCCCGTAGAGACCGACGGTGACCTGTGTCAGCACCTTCCCTCTCCTCTCCGTCTCAGTGGCCCTCTCACTAGCTGCCTTCGTGCCCGCCCCTGTCTTCGCTGGCTTGTGTTGCATGTCCTTCCGAGCGTGTGTACCGGTTCTCCTAAGCGATGTCTGTCTGCAGGCTTTCCTACAACCCAGCTGCTTTTGTGAAGTTCAGCACCAACACGTAGGTTCAACACCATCATTCCACTCATCTCTACACCCACTTTGCCTTCGGGGTTATGGTTGGGGTTTCTTATTTTTTATTACTGTTGTTGTTTATTTGTTATTTGAAAAGGAAATTGCACTTTTAAAGAATAATTGGTTAACTTAATATATTTGATTTTTTTGTTTTTCTCACCTTCCCTTGGAAGAAATTTGAACCAGTTGGGAAAAAAAGTACTTTTTTTGTTTCAATGCTAAGAAACACTCGCAGCTCTTCAGTGTTCACTTCAGTCTTCCTGTCTCTCCTGTACCAGGTCCTGGTCATTTGGGTTCTTTGGATTGTTTCCTTAAAACCGCTCGAAACCTGGCGATTCCCGCAGGCTGTGTAAGCATGTATACCTGTCGGCTTGCCTTGTGTGTCTGTTAGATGAATGTCACGTGTAAATGCTAAGCTAAATCGACAGTGTCTCCGCTCTGAATAACTGCAGTGACTTGATGCTCTGAAACTGTAGGATTTCATAATAGATGGTTCTTAATCCTTGGAATTGTGATTGTGACCCATGAGGAGGGACTTTCAGTGCTAAAGCTCATCATCGTGTGTAGCCAGAAGAGTACCTTTTTTTTGTAACCACTGTCTTAATGACAAAATAATTATGGTTAAAAGACAAATAAGTCTCGTGTTTATTATTCCTTAAGAACTCTGTGTTATATTACTATGGATCGCCTAATAAAGCAAAATGTGGTTGTTTCACGGCTGTGTCTGTGTTGAGATGTTCAAGAGGCAGGCGCCCGGCCTGGCCTTCCAATGCCGCCGCCCTTCCCGAAGCGTTCCTGGGCCCGCTGACCTTGCTTTGGTGGCTCTCCGGTTCCAGAGTTGTCGCTGCACGTCCCAGCCACTGAGGCCTGGTTCCCAGCAGAGCTCTGCGTGGCGGAGCTGAGTGTCAAATTCATAGACCGTCCTGGGGAGGCCACCGGGGCCATGTAGGATAGTGAGGGTGACCTCTGGGCTCCCCGGGACACCCTTGAACTACACAGGGACGTGGAAGAGGAGAGGCTAATGTGTGTTGATTTGTATCAGTCCAGGACAGGGGTGGGCAAACTTTTTGACTCGAGGGCCACAATGGGTTCTTAAACTGGACTGGAGGGCCGGAACAAAAGCAACCTGACCATGCTGGCACTCTCAGCTTGGGCTGCTGGTGAAGGAGCGGAGGGGAGAGCAAGAGAACCCTCCGCTCTTTTGGCTCTGGGGGCCGGATAGAACAGCCGCACAGGCCGGATTTGGCCCACGGGCCGTAGTTTGCCCACGGCTGGTCCAGGAGCTCATAGGAAACCCAGACATAAAGCATTTGTTTTTTTTTTAAATATATGCTTTATTGATTTTTTACAGAGAGGAAGGGAGAGAAATAGAGAGTTAGAAACACCCATCAGCTGCCTCCTGCACACCTCCCACTGGGGATGTGCCCGCAACCAAGGTACATGCCCTTGACCAGAATCAAACTGGGACCTTTCAGTCCACAGGCCAACGCTCTATCCACTGAGCCAAACCAGTTTCGGCTAAATCATTTGTTTTTCTGACCCCAAGCCAGTGCTGAGTGGGCCCGTCAGGGGTGCGAGCAGGCTGGTGCTCGGCCCCACAGGCCCCGCTCACTGGTCTTTTTGATTCTGAAAACACGGAGTGAGGAGGGTACGTGCTGGGGCTCCCAGGCCATGGTAGGGCTGCTGATGGCCTTTTCTCTCCCTTTTTTGTTTTCTATCCCCCCTGTCCAAACAGGATATCAGGCGGTTTACTATACCAAGCTTTTATAAACAGTACTGAGCAAAGGGAAAATGAAAGCAGGGAAAATAAGATAAGGCCTGGCGTTAGCACATCACGTGGCCGGCCATGAGGTTGGGAAATTGTGAGGGAGCTCGGAACGTCCTAGCAACAAATCAAAACTGAGACATGGCCAGAGGCGATATAACATTTAGAGTGTCCAGAAGAGAAACACATCCTTCAGAAGAAATAGAGACCCTGGTCCTTACCCCGAGGACAAGTGTGGGGACCCCAGGAGCCAGTGTTGTGTGTCTAGGGCTGGCTCCATGGTGTGCCCCACGACCCAGCATTGGGGTCCAGGAAATTCAAGTCTGTCCAAGAGCTGAGGTGGGGAACGGGGAGGGGCCATGAAGGCTGACCCTGACACTGTTGGGACTTGGGCCAAGAGTGAAAAGTACCAGGCTCAGCTCATCCTCCTGTCCCCACTCTGGCTTCCTCCCACACCCCAAGTTTTCCCCCACCCCTAGCAGACACCCTGTAAATGCTAAGCCGAAACTGGTTTGGCTCAGTGGATAGTGTCTGAAGGACAACCCAGCAGAGGACAGAGTAGGCAGGGGCCACACATAGTCTTGGGTCCATTTGAGCAGGGAATTCTGGGAGGATGGCCAAGAGGCGGGTGCTCTAAAGAGGGAGCCCCATGGGTGCCATGTGGCTAAACAGTGGGCCAGGTACATAACTATGATTTAATCCAAGAAGACTGAAGAGCAGCTAGGAAAGGTAAGTGGAGGCAGATCCCCAGGAGGTGTTTTCGCCTTGCGTTGCCCGGAGTTGGAAGTCACTTCCTCGGGCCAGGTTCTGTAGGGGAGCCATTCCTCTCCTGTCAACGGAGATGGGGATACTGATCACATTTGTGTCTCTCAAAAAGCCTGTCTTATTTACTCTGCAAGGTAGCGATGGTGTTACCTTCTCAGCCTCCCTCCCCGCTGAGGTCCACATTGGAAAGGGCGAGCCAAAAATCGGACATGGGGCCGAGCAGAGGATTGGGGAGGAATGACGGGGAGCTGTTGGGAACAGCATCTCCTTCTAAAACGGAAATAGGTAATTGGCTGCAGGGAGAGATCACAGGACTACGAGACATCAGAGATGATGCCAACTGGTAAATTAAAACAGCCGGCTGAAGGCAGATGGCTAATAGCTGACCTTTATTGTTAGGTGCCAGGGACCCCTCTGAGGGCACGTCACAGGTGAACTCGGTGAATCCTGGCAACACCCCAGCATAACTTGCCACCGTACAGGTGAGGCAGAGGCACAGCGTTAACAACTTGCTCAAAAAAGGCTTTGAAACCGATCCGTTGGGGTCTGGAGGCTGTGTTTTTGATCACTATTATTCTACCATTGATGGGAAGCTCCCCTTAAAAGGGTGTGGGGAAGAGGGAGGCGGAAAGTGCCAGAGCAGAGGGTAAGGCTGTGCGGGTAGTTAGGCAGACTCAGGAGCCAACGAGCTTTGCAGAAAAGAAGACACGATCTCATGAAGCCGACTCGAATCAGGAGCTAGATGGGCCTGAGGTAAAAAGAAATGAGGGGGCTATAGAACACACAGCTAGGAGAAACATGGTTCAGAGAAGAGCAAAAGCTGCAAAAGAAAACAATAATAGTTTGAGTACATGAAGTTTTACATACAAGGTTTGGGGAAAAGGTGTTGATTTGGTGAAAGATTGCAAGTATCTCTATGCATACTTTTATAAGACTATTGCAAATGCGAGTAAAAGAATGCCTATTGAAAATATTTTGAAAGGAGCCAAGGGACCTAGACATGCAAGCGCCTTTCCCTTTCATGAAGATCTGATTTCAGGAGAGGGCGGTGTCGTTAGGAAGGGGACAGGTGGCTCGGTGCAAAGCTGGACATGATGTGAGGGGTGTAGAGAGAAGTATGGTTCAAATGAGTAATTGCATTGAGATTACTTCTGCGACTGGTAATTTTGACAGCTATGCTGTGCTGCAGTTACACAAACAGGCCTCATCCCACTAAAGCGCATCCCACAGCACAGAGCCATCTGGCAACTGGTGTGTGTGATGGGAGCGTGCAGACGCAGAGGCAGGTGGGCCAGACTCCCGCCTCCATGACCTTGCCCAGGGCCAGCTGCTTTCAGCTTCATCGTGTGACTTGAGAGGCACTAGGAAACCATGACAGTCCCAAATGTGGACCCCGAGAAGAAGGAGCAGCAGGGAATTTACTGATTTGCCATGACAGCTCCTCAGGGCCAGACCTTCCTCGGAAAAGACTAGATGTGCCCTGGGCTTTCCCTTTCTGGTGGCTCTTGCCCTTGTTTTCCCCTCTCGCTCCAAAGGTTCGCCATTTTGACCCATCAGCAATTCAAGAGCCTCTGGTTTACAGCAAGTGTCTTTCAGGAGGTCAGCGTATTCGTGGTGTTGCTCGCCCTCTGCTGGACACACCTCTTAGATGGTGAGAAAATAGAGATTGTCCTCAGGACTGCTTTTTTTTTTTTTTTTTTTTTTTTTTTTTTTTTTTTTTTTTTTTTTTTTTTTACATGAGAACTGCTTTTTTTCTCAAGAGAATTAGGAGCAGGATGTAGCCATCTGCTGGGTGGGCCCCCACTCTTATTTTCTGCTCTCTGACCAGCTTTCCTATGCACCCTTCCCACTATACTCAGGTTTTAACATCCTGTATCTTCAACCATATGCCTTGGTTGTTCTCAGACTATTAGCTTCCCTCTAGCATCTCACCAGACCCCTTGGCAATCATTTGAACTCTTGTCCTAGTTCTCACGATTTCCTTGAGTCCATGTCCCCCACTTGTAACTGTTGAACACCCCCCACCACACACACACACACACACACACACACACACTTGGAGCCTCCTTCACAGACACAGCCTTGCCAGCCAGCAGCCCCTGAACCACTCTGTCCTCAGAGCAACCATTCCTTGTGAAGGACCTCCTGACCAATAACGGCCCACACCATGTGCCCCATCCCATCAGCCTGTGCAGAGGTTGGCTGGCACCTGAGTAGACTTTAGCAGGCATGGCTTTGCTTGTAAAAATCGTTTCTCCACCCTGGACCTCATATGCTAATTTGAACATTGTATTTCTCAGGTTTTCTTTCACTAAATTCTTTACGTTATCTAATGAACTCTGCACCAGCCAGACTAGTTTCCTTATTGTTTTCCAAATACACCTGTCCTATTCACTTCCCTTGCCCCATCCCATTTGTATGCTTGGTGTGAAGGGGACCTTTTGGCAAAATGATGCTTTGGAATTAGGCCTTGAGAGGTGATCCATGTCAGCAAGAGAGGATGAGTTTCTTGGTTTTATTTTTATCCCCCTTGCCCCTCCCCCCATGATATAGGTGCTCCTCTCTAAAGAAGATAAAGATTCATAGCAAAAGATATAAAAACTGTTGTTAATGGCACTGCTAGCTCAAGACCAGGAAACAGAATAGGATGAAGCTGATGACCTGAAGCTAAGTGGGAGAAAAGGAAGCTAAGGGAATCCCAGAGAACCTTTACTCATGGAAAGTTTCCTGACAAAATAGTAAAGAAACATCTTCACCAGCTGTTCTGCAACTAACTGACTCAGTAAGACAGTTATTTCCCATCTGTGGCCAATCCCCCAAGACCTTTTGTGGCAGGGTTACACATCTTTGTGTGTTTCTACCTCCGTATGTTTGCTTGGAACACATCCTTCTTCAGTCTCCACTTTTATACTAATAAAAGAGAAATATGCAAATTGATTGTACCTCTGTGACACCCACCAGCCAATCAGGAATGAGTATGCAAATTAACCCAACAAAGCCATCAGGTTAATTTGCATACACAGGCACTAGTGAAGACTGAAGACTGAAGATGACTGAAAACTGAAGATGACTGAAGACTGAAGATAGAAGAGGCTTGGGTTCTCTGCTGTGGCCAGAGAGAAGGCCTGGGTTCCAGGTGCCAGAGGAAAATCGGTGCCAGCAGCCAGGGGAAGGAAGGCCTATTGCATAAATCTTTGTGCAATGGGCCTCTAGTCTAATGATAATACTGGTAATAATAATATGAATAATATTAGTGAGTATAATTTAATGAGCAAAGGAAAACTGTTAGCTCCATTTTATGAGGAAACTGAAGCTAAGAGAAGTTACTAGAAAATAATGAGCTCAGCCTCATAGTCCTGGAAATGGCAAAATTTGAAATCCATGAGTCATCCTGGATGACTCTTTTGCTGAGTCATGAGAGGGGATAGCAGGTAAGAGCATGGGTTTTGCAGTCCGCTGTGTGGATTGAATCCTCGCTTAGCAGTCTCCTAGCTGGGTGTGCGGTCAAGTCATCGAACCTCTGAGCCTATTTCCTCCTTTGCAGGTGGGATAATAACAGTACGTCCTCTTTATGCTTGTTGTGAGGCTTACATGGGTTAGTCTGTGACTGTGCTCTTGGATCACTGCTTGGTCCACTCAGTGCTCAGTAGATGTTAGTTATTGTTACACTCACTGCATTGCTAGCCTTTCCTTCTTTTAACCTCTATTGTGTCAATCTTCAGTACTCAATACAGTCAGTACTCAATACTCAGTACTCAGTAGATGCTTCTCAATATTGCCTTAGGAGATGATCAGTTCTTTAAAAATAGAGACATGCTTTATTTATTCCCCCATAGCATCTAGAACAGTTTCCTGCACAAAGAGGTGCTGAATAAATGTCAACTGCTGTGTTATAAGCAGACAGGATAGCGTTTAAGAACATAGTCTGTGGAGCCTCACTAGTCTGGGTTCAGATCCCAGACCTGTCACTTACTAGCTGTGTGCTGCTCTTGAACAAGTGACTTAAGTATTCTGTGCCCCAGCTTCCTCATCCACGCATTGGAGATAATGTTTTCCACCTCGTAAGTCTGCAGCGAGGATTAAGTAAGTTGTTATATGAGAGGTGCCTATAACAATAGCTGGCTCATCATAAGGACTATAGCAGTGCTTGCTCTTATTTGCTTTTTTTTTTTTTTAAGGTTCATGTTTCATCTCCCAAAGCAGACGGTAAGCTTTTTGGAATACATGACATTTAAATAAAGTGACTAACTCAACGATAGTTTATTCCAGCAAATTCCAGCATGGCCATATGAGGCCAGGAGGCTCTCCTGTGCGTCCCTCCTCTAAGTGATAACACAGTGACCCTGGCTCCTTCTATTCTCCAAACCACCATCCTCAACACTTGCCTTCCAGTGTTGGCAGGAGAGGGAGAGAAAGAGAAGAGTAGGTCAGGCCTAGAAATAGGCACATCATTTTTATTTGCATCCTAGTCGCCAGAATTCATTTCATAACCCACCTACATGCAAATGGCTTGGGAAATATAGATTTTCTGTGTTCCCAGAATGACAAAGAAACAGTTTAATTAACATAGAGCATTGTCTCTGTCACACTAGGGAAGGCGGAGTTCCCCAAAGAAAAATCTGGGTGATAGAAGTGGAGGGATGGAAAACACCATTGATTTTACCACACTCAGGTTAATTACAAAATTATTCTCCACTAGAAGGTAATCTTGTCACTTTATCTTAAAAAAAAATGGGAAATTGATTCTCAAAGTGTTTCAGTGATTTATGCCAGATGCCATGGGTTCTGACTGCATCTGAGAGGTCTCCTGGTTATGACTTCAGCACTTGACCCAATTGTCCTGTGTTCATGTGTAAATACCCTTTCATGCAAAAGAACTGTTGGCCCAGAAAGAAACTCACTACAGACTGATTAATTTGCCTCTCAGCATAACCATTATTGCTTGTCTCATTATCGGTTCTCATAAGTGTATTGCTAATAGCACATGATCTCACTCAACTTGAGGAAATAATGAACAACATAAACTGATGAATAAAAACAGACCCGAGGACAGGGAAGCATCGATCAGACTGTTACACCTCAGAGGGAAGGTAGGGGAGGGTGGAGGTCAGGGGGAGAGATCAACCAAAAACTTGTGTGCATGCATATGAGCCTAACCAGTGGTCAAGGACAACAGGGTGGTGGGGGCCTGCGTGGAGAGGGGTGTGGGGTGGGAATGGGGGGATGAGGACAAATATGTGATACCTTAATCAATAAAGAAATTTAAACAAACAAACAAAATATACCTTCATGCGGGGCTTACTTGGCAGAGAGAAAGGCAGAGTGGCATGGATTGTGCTTACACACTTCCTCAAATCTCCCTCTACCTGACAGTTTGTGGAGAGGTGGGTCCCGCATCAAACCCAGACACAATAGAAAATGGTCAAATGAGGTCTCAGTCTAGAGTGGCAGGCAGACTTAAAAACAAGTAACTGTGATTGGAGTTGTGCCAGAACTATAAACTACAAGGTACACAAGCAAGGTAGCTAATTGAGGGGATGGGAAAAATTCCACAAAGAATTCATGAGTCTTAAAAACTGAAAATAGAACAAAGAACAAAAATGGAGAAGTTTGCTACTGCAGAACCCAGAGGCACATTGTCTGCATAGCTCAGGCCCGGTTCATTTCCAACGGCACTAATCTGATCATTAACATGAGCTTTTTATGTAAACTTTTATAGGACCAAGTTGGAGCTTTTCATGTAAACTTTTATAGGACCGGGTTGACCAGATGTTTTATTTTTCTGGTCCTGCTGTTCATTGCCCAATAAGTTTTCTATCAGTTCTTAGTGACTCATTTGCAGATTTAATATGAGGCTACTTGTTGAAATGTTATAATATCCACAAAGGATTGCTCTGTTGGAATTATTACTGCTCCCTCTCTCCCTCCCTCCCAGTTCTCCCTCTTCTCCACACCCCACCCTGCCACTCAGCATTCACCCACCTCAAGTTCTTACTCAGATGAATGCTCCTTTGCCAGATTGCCATTAACACTTAATTCCAGTTTAATATGGAGTCCTGTGTGGCCATCACCATGCCCTTTTCCTCCTGGATGATAGGCCTAAGACCTAAGAGTCTCAGTTGACAAATATTTGTTGAGGAATTTGGAATAAAATGTTAAGAACTTAGCTTTGGCGCGTTGCACAGGTTTGCCACTAGATGGCAGCAGTGTACGAGCTGTCCAAAAGCAAGTTTCTGAACCCTTGACACAGAGCAAGAGAACAAAATGCACCACTTCAGTGAACAACCATTTCCTAGACAAGTACCCAGCCAGCTACACAGGAACATGGGCTATCTTCTGTATATAAGACCAGTGGATAACTCTGAGTTTGGAGTATCAATACAAAGTAGATTTAACTAGAGTCACTAAAATAGTTGATTACTAGGGGCCAACGTCTCAGATCGCCCCCACCAGCCCTCTTAAGGAAGATGGTCTTCCTGTTACAGGAGGCCTGTTTTCTAATAATTTTGTTCATTAGACTCAACATATAAGTGAAATCATGCTGTATTTGTCTTTCTCTGACTGGATTATTTCATTTAGCTTAATAATATATCTGCGCTGTCCCAAAAGGCAAGATTTCCTTCTTTTTTGGAATATTTTTTTTTCCAGTTCTGTGAAATACACCATTAGTATCTTGACAGATAGTAGGTCTTTTGTGGAAAACCCTGGCTTAGTCTCCTTGATCACCCATACTGCGTGCTCCAGTAATGACCCTTATGTGGGTTATATGGGCCCTGTTATTGTAATTGAGTCTTGATTTGCATTGGCCCATTTATGTGTGGGGTCACCCTCAGGCTGGATGAGTATGAGAATCAACCTTGACCACAGAGTATGAGCTGCTGTACAGGTGCTGACCACACAGAGCAGAATTTGCCTCATCAGGGTCTTGTGCCTGCCAAGATCCTCCTTTGGATAGTCTACTTGTGAAGCTAATTGGATCTTGTTCTGATTTTGTCTGAAGTTTGTCAGGGGTGTGTGGGTTCTGGGACCTTTTGGGTATGTCTCTAAGGCATACTAATATCAGAGGCTGCCTTTGACTAATCCTGGGCAACCTGTTTGGAACTATAAAGCAACCCACAGTCTGTGGTAGCCTCTGCTGGGCTTTCCTTGAAGAAAAGATCAAGCTGTGGACCAAGGTTGGCTTTTACCAGCACCAGGCCAGGAACAGGTCAGCAAAAGTTGCAAGGAAAACTGAGATCCACCTTTGCCTACCTCTGTCTTCCAGATGCCTGTTAGGATCAGTCACTGAAAGAGCTGCTGGCAGTACAAGTTGCACGAAATAGATTCCCAGGGAGTCACCAGCTAGGGACAAGTAGTGTTCACCAGATTGATACATGCTCAAATTTGGTGCCAGTGCTGGGTCTGAGGCCAATCAGAAAATGTCTTAGGCTATACCAAATCTAGTTGTGACCCACTGGGTGCTCATATACTTTTCTAGTGGGGCTCAGGGAGTCATCAGATTGAGACCAGCAGAGTTTAAGAAGACCTAATAGACCAAGATTTGGACATGTGAAGGGAGGGCTCTGCACTCATCATCTAGGCAAGGGTAAGAATTCTGCTGTCCCAGAGCCAACCAGCTCAGTCTGTCCTAACATCTTCCAGGAGCTCGATCTCAACAGGGTTGGGCTGCTCAAGGTTGGGAGAGTGGAAGATGCTTGTCAGACTGTGGCCAGATTCTTCCATGACTTAAGCTTGGTGGAGCCACCAAAAGTCAAGAGGGTGGGTTGGGCTTCTAGGAGCCCAGAAGGTGAAGCTAGCAGATCTCCTGTTGGGGGAGGGGTGTCCCAGGTTTATGAGAAAGTGGGGGGAATGGCCTTCACTTCAAGGCCACACAACTCACTCACTTGATACCCCCTGAGTCTGCCCAGACCTCTATGCCCTGGTCTAAGCCATTGACACCTCAGAAGGGCATAAGCTCTGCAGGGTGGTGTGACAGGGAGTCCAGAGGGTGGAGCTGTTATCTCCCTAAAACTGATGCTTAAGGAGGGACAGAGCTCCATCCATGAAAGAGTGTAGGGTGCAGGGGGATCCCAACAGCTGTCCCCTCAGCTCTCTCCCCAGAGCCACAAACTCCAGACTATAGTCATATGACTCTAGAGTGAGTCATATGACTCACTCTACCCTCCCAGGGTGAATGGCTGCAAATGAGATTTTGTTCATTGGCTCTTTATGAGGCACCTGTGTCCCTAGAAGATTTCCGTCTTCCCCTGGTGGATAGAATCCCCGATGATTTTCACAAACTGATGCTATGTAGAATTTCCCAGTTCTCTTGCTCTGGGCTGGGGACCCTGCTATGGGTCCCCAGCCCAGAGCATTCTTATTTTGTTCTCACATCATTGTGGACACAGTCATTACATTTCCCAAAGTGAATTCCTATAAGATACTAATCTGGTGAGATGCTCTGTAAAACAATGTCTTCTAGTGTCAAATGGGTATGGAACATTTGGGCAGTTAGAATATACATATGAATGCATAAAAGACTGTTTAATTTGGTAAATTTATCATATCTCAAATTTGTTTGGCCACGGCACCATTTTTACACTTACTATTAAAATCCTCAGAACTATAATTGAGACGTATTTTAGCAAGAAGATATGATTGTTGTATTCCCACAGAGATTCTTCACCATGTTATAAAATATTTAAAAAAATAATTTAGAAAGGGTCTGTTCTCTCCCCCCATAACAAATACCAAATTTTAGCCAATCCTATTGAGATTATTATGTGATTTTTTTCTCTTTTGATCTATTGAAGAGACATTGAATTAAATAAAAATATATATTATTTTTAACATAAAGCTAATATCAATTTGTTAGAATTTTATTAGAAACTAGAGGCCTGGGGCATGAAATTCATGCACGGGGTGCAGAGGGGTGGTCCCTCAGCCCAGCCTGTATCCTCTTGCAATCCGGGACCACTGGCTCCTAACCGCTGGCCAGCCTGCCTGCTTGATCACCCCTAAGCACTCTGCCTGCCTGCCTCATTGCCCCTAACCACTTGTCTGCCTGCCTGATTACCCCTAACTATTCTGCCTGCCTGCCTGACCACCCCTAATTGCCTCTGCCTGCCTGCCTGATCGCTCCTAACCACTTCTGCCTTGGCTCCCACCACTACAGCTTTGTCTGGAAGGACATCTGGAATGACATTCGAAAAGTTGTTTGGCTGTTCAGTCTAATTAGCATATTATACTTTTATTATTATAGATTTTGAATCACTATTATTAAGATGGGCCTAATTATTTTTGTATATGCTGATTTTGTCAGGTTTGGCTTTGGGGCTGTGGTATTTTCTTTTCTTTTTTTTTTTAATTTTTAATTTTATTTTATTAAGGTATTTTCTGTGTACATAGTTTACCATTGCCCCCCCCCACCCTCCCATTTATGCCCTCCCTCCCCAGAGTTCTGTGTTCATTGGTTGTACTTATGTTCATGCATACCAGTCCCTCGGTTGTTCTCCTATCTCCCCCCAGGTCTCCTTCCCCTCCCCGCTGTCATTTGGCAGTCTGTTTGTTTTATGGTGACTATCTCAGGACCCTATGAATAGAGTCCGCTCCTCCTCTGGTTTTCACTGCCCCTTCCCCTGGGTCCCACTGCTTCCCCTGGGACACACGGCTCGCCCGGGGCACTCTGCACCCTGGGACACTTGGCTCACCCGGGGCACTCGGCCCCATGGGACACTCAGCTCACCCGGGGCACTCGGCCCCCTGGGACACTCGGCTCACCCGGGGCACTCGGCCCCATGGGACTCAAGGCTCACCTGGGGCACTCGGCTCACCCGGGGCACTCGGCCCAATGGGACACTCGGCTCACCCGGGGCACTTGGCCCCCTGGGACACTCGGCTCACCCGGGACATCCTTCCCCTTTGGGGGATACGGCTTACCCGGGGCACATGGCCCCCTGGGACACTCGGCTCACCCGGGGCACTCGGCCCCATGGGACACTCGGCTCACCCGGGGCACTCGGCCCCCTGGGACACTCGGCTCACCCGGGGCACTCGGCCCCCTGGGACAATCGGCTCACCCGGGGCACTCGGCCCCCTGGGACACTCGGCTCACCCGGGGCACTCGGCCCCCTGGGACACACGGCTCACCCGGGGCACTCGGCCCCCTGGGACACTGGGCTCACCCGGGGCACTCGGCCCCCTGGGACAATCGGCTCACCCGGGGCACTCGGCCCCCTGGGACACACGGCTCACCCGGGGCACTTGGCCCCCTGGGACACACGGCTCACCCGGGACACCCTTCCCCTTTGGGGGATTCGGCTTACCCGGGGCACATGGCCCCCTGGGACACTCGGCTCACCCGGGGCTGTGGTATTTTCTTAAATCAGCTAGGATTCTTTCCTTTTTTCCCCTTTCTGTGCTCCAGAAGGGTTTATATAGCATAAGAATTATCTGTTGTTTGAAAGTTTGCAAAGCTTGCTCATAAAATGTTTGAGCCCAGAGCCATAACTAGGTTATAAATGTGTGTGCAATTAAGGGAATGTAATTTATTTTATATGTAAAGATTGGATGATGGTTAAATGCTTGACATATTGAAGAGGCCTCCTTAAAAATAACAGAGGCCCTTGACACCAATATAACAAAACATGGGCTTCCTCCATGTTATCTTACATAGGGTTTTTCTTTGTCAGGGGAATAAGACAGGATTGATCAGCTGTGGCTTCATGTAAAAAGTCCCAGCTGTACTCTGACCAGGACAGAAGCCTCTGGCTATATATTTACCAGCAACAGGAGACACTCTGGTGGCTAACCCTTCTTAGTCAGCACCAGATAACCTGACACTGCCACAAAGTGAGCAAAATTGAGAGAGGCTGATCGGAACAGGACATCCTACCCAAGCAGGACATCCTACCCTGACAGAGGCCCAGCACAGGCCAAGGGGCACACAGTCCTGGCAATAAGCACCCTGTTATCAATGTCAAGCTGCATACCTAGTGGTCACCTTAGATAAAAACTCTCTTGTTCAAGGGAAAGTTAATTTCTGTTGCCTGTTTCTTAGCATCCGCTATGAGTATTTAATAAATGAAATAGGAACCTGTAGTCTTTAGGGTGAGGTTAACTTCTGGCATGTAGCCTCTATGTTCATCTGGGGTATTGGCCTGTGACTTTCTTTCTTTGTGGTGTCTTTATCTGGTTTTGGAATTAGGATAATGCTGGCTTCATAAAACCAGCTTGGAAGTCTTCCCTCTTCTTGAATGTTTTGGAATAATTTGAGGGGGATAGGTGTTAGTTCTTTGAATGGTTGTTAAATTTTCCTGTGAAGCCATCCTGTCTAAGACTTTTGTTTGCCGAGAGTTTTTGATTACTGCTTCTATTTCATTAGTTAATCAGTTACTCAGGTGTCCTGATTTTTCCTGATTCTGTGCTGGAAGGTTACACGTTTCTAGGAATTTGTCCATTTTGCCCTTGTCCTATTTGTTGGCATATAGCTGTTCATCGTATTTTCTTACAATCCTTTGTATTTCTGTGATGTTAGTTGCTACTTATTTTATTTGGGTCCTCTCTCTTTTTTTCTTGATGAATCTGGTTAAAGTTTTGTCAATCTTGTTTATATTTTCAAAGAACTACCTCTTCGTTACATTGATGTGTTTTATTGTTGTTGTTCTTTTAGTCCCTATGTCATTTATTTCTGCTCCACTCTTTATTTTTTCATTCATTCTTCTGGGCTTTGTTTGTTCTTCTTTTTACATATATATTTTTTGAGTAGGGTTAGAGTGATTACTTGACATTTTTCTTATTTCTTGGTGTAGACTGTAATGCTATGAACTTCCCTCTCAGGCTTGATTTTGCTATGTCCCCTAGATTTTGTATTACTGTGAATTCATTTTAATTTACTTCTAAGAAGTTTTTGATTTCTCGTTTAATCCATTGATAACCCATTCATTATTTAATAACATGCTATTTAGTCTCCCTGTGTTTAGATTTTTCAGTTTTGTTTTATATGTGTGTGTTGTTGGTTTTTTTTTTTTGTACTGTAGTTGATTTCTAGTTTCATGCCATTGTGATCTGAGAATATGCTTTATGTGATTTCAATCTTCTTGAATTTGTTAAGGCTTATTTTGTGTCCTATAGTGAAGTCTATATTTGAGAATGTTATTCTGCTGCTTTGGAATGAAGTGTTCTGTAAATATCAAATAAATCTATCCAATCCAGTGTTTCATTTAAGATGACTGTTTTCTTGTTGCTTTCTTGTCTATCATTTGTATCCATTGATGACAATGAGGTGTTAAAATACCCTACTATGACTGTATTGCTATTGATCTGTCCCTTAAAATCCACCAAGATTTTCTTTATATATTTACTAGCCCCTTGTTGGGTGCATATATGTTTATAAGGGTTGTATACTCTTGTTAGGACCTAATACCTTTAGTGTTATGTAGTGACCTTTTTTGTCTTTTTTATGGCTTTGTTTTGAAGTCTATTTTGTCAAAAATATTGCTTCCCCAGGGTTTTGGATTTTTGTTCCCATTTGCATGGAATATTTTATCCATCACTTCACTTTCAGCCTGTGTGAATCTTTTGTTCTGAGGTGGGTTTCTTGTAGACAGCATATATACTGTATGGGTCGTGTTTTCTTATCCATTTAGCTACCCCATGTCTTTTAATTGGAGCATTTAATCCATTTAAATTTAAGGTTATTATTGATAGGTACTTATTTATTGCCATATTTTTACCCAATACCTATGTTCTCTCTCTCTCTCTCTCTCTCTCTCTCTCTCTCTCTCTCTCTCTCCCTCCAATCCCTTTGACATTTCTTGTAATACTGGTTTAGTGAAATAAGTTCCTTTAGCTTTTTTTGGGGGGGGGGGACGGGGGTCTGAGAAGCTCTTTATTTTGCCTTCAATTAAAAATTAGCCTGGCTGCCTGTCTGGTGTGGCTCAATAGTTGAGCATCAATCTATGAACCAGGGGGTCATGATTCAGTTCTCAGTCAGGGAACATATCCGTGTTATGGGCTCATTCTCAAGTAGGGAACATCCAAGAGACAGTTGATCAATGATTCTCTTTCATCATTGATGTTTCTCTCTCTCCCTCTCCCTTCCTCTATGAAATAAAGAAAAATGTATTTTAAAATTATATCCTTGCTGAAAAGAGTAATCTTGGTTACATGTCCTTGCTTTTCATAACTTGGACTATTTCATGCTAGTTCCCTCTGGCCCATAGTTTTTCTGTTGAGAAATCAGCTGACAACCTAATGGGAAATCCCTTGTCAGTAACTACGGTAACTGTCACTCTCCTGCTGACTTTAAGATTCTCTCTTGGTCTTTAAAATTTGCCATTTTAATTATAGTGTGCCTTGGTGTGAATCTTTTTGAGTTTATTTTGACTGGATCTCCCTTTGCTTTCGAACTTGTGTGACTTTTTCTTCCTCAGGTTAGAAGTTTTCAGCCATTATGTCCTTAAAAAGGTTCTCCATCCCTTGCTCACTCTCTTCTCCTTCTGGTATCCCTATGATGCAGCTGTTATACTTGATGTTATCTCAGAGGTCCTTTTGATTTTCCTCATTTAAAAAAATTATCTTTTCTTTTTGGTACCCTGTTTAGAGGCTTACTGTTATTTTGTCTTCTAATTTGCTGATTCAATCTTCTGCATCATCTAACCTGCTATTGATTCCTTCTAGTATATTCTTCACTTCCAACTGGTTCTTTTTATGGTTACTATGTCCTTTTTAATGCTTACTATCTCTTCACTTAAGTTTTCACCAAGATCATCCATTCTTTTCCTAAGATCATTGAGTATCCTTATAACAATCAATTCTCTTGTTTTCTTCACACTCTAACAATGTAAAATGACCCTCTTATAAAACTGAAGTAAATATGTTGATTCGGCTTCTCCTTTTAGTTCCCCTTCATAGAAAGCACACCCACGTGGATATAGTTTTCCACTCTGCCCTGAGTTATAACTGAGTTATAACTATGTATCTTTCCAACTTGAGTGATTCTTCACCTATTTAATGGCTTGGATTTCAGGGAAGGCCCTCTTAATCAGATACCAACTTGTCAACTTGCCTTGATAGAGGCCATTAGAAATTTTTAATTTTTACCAATTTTACCCAGATCTCACAGACATTTGCCATGCTCTGGTACTATGGTTGGCAAACTGTGACTTGTGAGCCACATGTGGCTCTTTGGCTCCTTGAATGTGGCTCTTCCACAAAATACCACGGCCTAGGTGAGTCTATTTTGAAGAAGTGGTGCTAGAAGAAGTTTAAGTTTAAAAAATTTGGCTCTCAAAAGAAATGTCAATTGTTGTACTGTCGATATTTGGCTCTGTTGACTAATGAGTTTGCTGACCACTGCTCTGGTAAATCTTTCATCTGGCCCTCCACACCCACCTGGAAACCATTCAATGGGCTCTCACTGCTTCCAGGGCAGTGACAGCACTCTTTATGGTGCCTGCACAGCCCTGGGTGGTGTGGCTTCAGCTGGTCCCTCTGCCTCATCTCCTGCTAGGCTTCCCTTGCTCTCTGCACTGTGGCTTTCACTCAACACCTGTTATCTACCGTGGGCATTTAAACATGCTGTTCCCTCTGACTACAATGCTCCTTCCCTGCTTTACTTATTCAGCCTCTCTAAGTCTGAACTCCAGTGCAACTTCCTCAGGGAAACCTTCTGGGATCACCTGTAAATAGGCCAACTATTCCTTTCATAACCTCTTGGATCATGGTGTACCGACTTGGCACTTATTACTGTTTAAAAGCTATGTAAACTGGAAGGTCCAGGAGTGTAAGAGCTGGGCTTATCTTTGTCATCACCATGTGCCTAGCACACACTATAAGCTTGGGGTATTTTTGTTGAGCCAAAGACTCTTGGCCTCCAGGGTTTTGAAACAGCTGATCTAGTTTATGAGATGGTCCACATCCAGCAATGAAAACAACAGCCACCCTGGGCAGTTGGTGGAACCTTGGTGATGAGACGACCCAAGCTGCCCTGTGTCCTAAAGAGAAGGCGAGGGGCAGGATGGTCCATGAGGGGACCATAACGTTAACCTTGGCGGCACAGATGAGATCGTGGGCCCTTTGGAGCACTGTGGGAAGCTCACTGATTTGTGAAGCAGCTGGAAGCCACTTAGCCATGCATCTACCCAACCACACTACCCAAGCCTACTATGGGCCCTGTATATATAGGAGTCTCAGGGACCCAAACATCAGAATGAATGACTGTCCTGAGCACACTGCTGACACCTGTTTGATTTTGTTCCGTTAAAAAGACCTCGCTCAGAAAACACTCAGATCATGACACTCTGCAAGATGAGGTATGAGGGCTCCTGCTTGGAAAGGAAGCAGAATACCTTTGAATCCCAGCTCCACTGTGCATTAGCTACGCAACCGTGGACAAGCCACTGGGCCAGGTGGGTCAGTGTCTCATGCAAATAAGTTCAGGATAAGAATCAGAGTATCTGCCTTCCAAGGCTGCTGTAAAGATAAAGTAAGAATGTGTTAGCATGCCTGGCATATAGCATATACTCAAATTCCAGTTTTCATTATAAGAAAAACATCCTGATACTATTTCTCTACAAAAATACATACACTTACAATCAAATGTGGGAACACACTGAAACTAGCCCACTAACTTGCACCATACACAAGAATAAACTAAAAATGGATAAAAGACCTAAATGTAAGTCTTGAAACCTTAAAAATATTAGAAGAAACCATAGGCAGCAAACTCTCAGACATCTCTTGTAGCAATATGTTTACCAATACATTTCCTAGGATAAAGAAAACTAAGGAGGAAATAAACAAATGGGACTACATCAAAATGAAAAGCTTCTGCCCAGCAAAAGAACCCACCAACAAAGTGGAAAGAGAGCCCACTGTATGGGAGAACATATTTGCCAATAATACATCTAATAAAGGGTTAATTCCCAAAATATACAGTGAACTTATATACCTTAATAAAAAGAAGACTAATAATTCAATTAAAAAATGGGCAAAGGACCTCGTAAATGGATATTTCTCCAAAGTGGACATACAGAAGGCCAGGTGACATATAAAAAATGCTCAAAGTCACCAATCACCTGAGAGATGCAAGTTAAAATGTTAGTGAGGTATCACTTTACACCTGTCAGAGTGGTTATCATCAACAAATCAACAAACGACAAGTGTTGGCGAGGATGCAGAGAAAAAGTAACCCTCATGCACTGCTGGTGGGAATGCAGGCTGGTGCAACCATCATGGAAAATAGCATGGAGTTTCCTTAAAAAAATTAAAAATGAAACTGCCATTTGACCTAATGATCCCACTTCTAAGAATATATCCTAAGAAGCTAGAAACACCCATTAGAAAGGATATATGCATCCCTATGTTCATAACAGCACAATTTACAATATAAGATTTGGAAACAGCTCAAGTGCCCATCAACAGATGAGTGGATAAAAAAAGCTTCAGTACATCTACACAATGGAATACTACATGGAAGTAAAAAAGAAGAAACTCTTACCATTTGCAACAGCATGGATGGACCGAGAGAGTATTATGCTAAGTGAAACAAGCCAGTCGGAGAGAGACAAGTATCATGTGATCTCACTCATATGTAGAATCTAATGAACAAAATAAACTGATGAAAAAAATAGATTGAGAGACATAGAACCATGAGCAGACTGAGGTTGTGGGGTGTGTTTTGGGGGGAGAGATTAACTGAGGAACTTATATTTATATAGTGCACAGCGAATTTAATAGTGTGGCAAAGGTTTAGGAGGGATGGTGCAGGGAGGAGAGAGGGTCAATGGGGGGGGGGGAGCAAAAAACCCCAACAACAACAAACCCAAAGTGGACATCTGTGATACTTTCAACAATAAAGATAAATTAAAAAAATAAAATTTTCTGATTATCGCAGTAATACATTTTCATTGAGAGCAGTTTGGAGTAGTACAGCTCAATATGGACTAAATAGATTAAAATCTGGCACCACTTCCTAACAGCTGTCTGGCCTTGGCAAGCTCCTTAACTTCCCAGAATTCAATCTCCACATCCATGAAACAGGGATATTTCCCAGTTTATAGTCTGGTTGTGGAAATTAAATGAGTTAATCATGTGAAGTTCTTGATACAGCACCGGACACACTGTGAGGACTCAGTAGACATTATTTCACTCGTCAACATCACGACTATTGTGGAGACATTTTAAAATCAGAAAGATTCAAAAATAGGGAAGGTAAAATAATTTGTAATGCCGCCATCCATAAATAACCATTTAAAACATTGTAGTGTTTTTCCCTAATAATCACAGGAGACGGGGGACCGGCCCGGCCAGGTGGCTCTCACCTCTGTGACCAGGGAGGCAGTACTGTCCCTGAGCTGTGACTGCAGGTGTCCCACCGTCCCCAGAGCCCAGCACCTGGCCTCCTGGCCTCGCTTTTAAAGAAGATGCACCATCAAGCCACAGCCACTGCTGAGAACTGCTCCCTTGCCCCTTGTTGGGCACACGCAGACTAAGCCGTGCCTGTGCCCGGCTGGCTTGGGCTCGCCTCTGGGAAGAGAAACAGTTAAGTAAGAGACAAAATAAACAACTAACTCAGCCTCACCGATCGCTGGCTTGTGCCTGGCAGGTTCTAAGCACTCCGCATGCGTTAACCCATCCAGGCCTCACAGAGCCCCAAGAGGAAGATGTTATTGCGGCCATCAATGAGCAGACAAGAATGGTACGATGCCAGGAGAGTCAGTGCACAATGCCCAGGTCAAACGTTGTACAAATGGCAAAGCTCTGCTGAGGAACCAGGAAGGCAGACTTGAAAGGCAGACACAGAACCCCACCATTATCTGGTGGCCCAGGAGCTAGAAAAGCATCACCCTTCTCAGTTCCTCAGGACCACTAGAGGGGTTCAAACACCGCCTTCCCACCCCAACATCCTGGCAAGGCCTCCAGACTGGGCTGGATTCTGAGAAGCCAAGAAGCCCTGAGTCGGAGCACACTGAGCTAGGTGATTGGAAGGGGCCCTGAGAACATGAGCAGAGCCGGGCAGCGGCCTGAGAACTCGTGCCCAAGGCTGCACTGGCCTCGCTGTGCGCACCTGCCGGTCCCCCAAGGGCTCCCCAACACTGGAGCTTGCCGAGCACCTCAAGAGCAGGTGAGAGCCCTGCAATGTGGAAAAGCCAAGCTAGGGGTAGCTAGAGAGGCACAGAGAGTGGGAGGAGCAGCGGCCTCCAGTGACTTTCCAGGCCTGCTGCTCATCTTCCGGTCTCTGCTTCCTCAGCTGTATTACAGCTGCTTCTTAGGGCTGTTCTGAGATACAAGTTAGCACATGCACATAGGAAATGCTAACACCATCCTATAAATTCATATTGCTATTGGTATGTTACAGCCAGTAAAGTTAACACCAGTAGGAGAAACATCATATAAATAGCACCTTAGCTGACATGCATTAGCATTCACTCCGAGCCAGACAACACCTTACAGAATGTACGTGGGCTGTCCTAGTTAATCCTCAAGTGCCCCACGGTGATAGGACAATGACCCATTTCACAAGTGGGGAAACTGAGAGCCAGAGTCCAGAACTTGCCAAGGGGACACAATGCCTGTTAAGGGCAGAGCCGGACATGAACCAGCACAGTGACCTTGAGGCATGTGTTGACCCACACCCTCACCACCTCTGAGGGACAGGGAGTGTGGGTGCTGTCCCTGGACAGACATATCTGCTGAAGCACTGGCCTGTGTCCTAAGTGACACAGACTTCCGCAGATCCAGTCCCGGGGCTCAGAGTCTTCTCTCGTCCAGGTTCTCGGTGTTCAGCCTGTCGATGAGTCCCTTCCATGCCGGTCACAGGCCAGCACAGCTGTCATTCTGTGTGGGTCACTGACACCTCACACTCTCCATGAAGGGTACCCGCGGGCCTGGAGCAGTCCCACTGTGTGAGGGCCTGGAGCAGTCCCACTGTGTGAGGACCTGGAGCAGTCCCACTGTGTGAGGGCCTGGACCAGTCCCACTGTGTGAGGGCCTGGAGCAGTCCCACTGTGTGAGGGCCTTTCCAATGGGGCTGTTCTACGTTGGGACAATAGCAGCACCAACCTTCTCTTGGTTTACTGCTACATGTACTGACATGATACATGATTTACAGAGGCACATATTCCCCCCGTGGCCTCTTCAATCCAACTCTTTTTTTCTAATATTTATTTATTTATTTATTTGTTTATTTCAGAGAGGGAGAGAGAAGCATCAATGATGAGAGAATCATTGATCAGTTGCCTCCTGTACGCCCCCTGCTGGGGATAGAACCCGCAACCCTGGCATGTGCCTTTGACTGGAATCAAACCTGGGACCCCTCAGGCCATGCTCTATCCACTGAGCCAAACCAGCTAGCGCTCAATCCAACTCTTTTTAACTGTCAGGGAAGAGGTGCAGGCTTCCACCACTCAGACGCCCCAGATTGCTGCGGATCGCCCGGGTCCCTCCGCGCCCTGTGTGGTATGGAAATGGGGCATCTCCAGAGCTGGGTTAAGGGCAGCCTGCAGCGGGAGCAGGGACAGAGGAGGGGGCTAACTGCTTGTGACTTAGGGCGGAGGGAAGGCGTCAGGGTGAACATCACTGAGCAGGAGTGTGCGGGGGCCCTGAGCTAGTGCTTCCTGGGCTGCGGATTGGACGGATCACGCAAGAGGAGGCCTCAGCTGGGCCCTCGGCACACGCCCCACCAACACTGAGTGTAGGTTCTGGGCTCTACGTCTGTGATTATCTGTAACCATTATCACACTCTGTGAATCCCAATCAGAGCTCAGCTTATTCATTTAACTTAGAAAAAGGAATTCCGCCCGGTGTCTCAGAAAGGTATTTTATAAAGATCGGGATGTTCAGTCCCCAGCAACATTGATTAAAACCCCTTGCTTTCCCACGCATTCCCCTCACACCATTCCCCCCTACACCCCCCCCCTGAAGAGCAGATTTACTACAGGCACCCCCAAACCCCTCATCCACTCCTAATCTAAATGCCTTATTTTCTTTGACCTTAATTATTTTGACTGGGCTAGTCTCTTTCTTAACCAGAAAAAGACACTCCCCCATTTTAAGGCAAAAGGGAGAAAAAATGGGGTCAGCAATTACAAGACTCTCATTGGTGGCTGGCAGAACAGGCTGCTCCATGGGCACGCCCATGTCAATCATTTTGTCCTAGCCTAGTGCCATTAATATGACAAAATGAATTGGAGAGACTGTCCCCATTTTCCCAGGTGCAGAGATGAAGCCTAAGAAAGATTAAGAAAAGAGAAAGAGGCCTAGCCTGTGTGGCTCAGTGGTTGAGTGTTGTTGACCCATGAACCAAGAGGTCACCAGTTCAATTCCCAATCAGGGCACATGCCTGGTTCATGGGCTCCATCCCCATTGGGGGCACGCAGGAGGCAGCCAATTGATGTTTCTCTTTCATCGATGTTTCTGTCTCTCTATGCCTCTCCTTTCCTCTCTCTGTCTCTCTGTAAAAAAAAAAAGAATTAAAACATTTAAAAAAAGAAAAGAAAAGAAGAGGGTGGAGGGAAGACAAAGAGGGTCAAATACATGGTTATGGAAGGAGTCTAGTCATATTATCAATTACACCTGAAACTTATATAATGTTAGTAACCAATGTTATCCCAATACATTTAATTTTAAAAAGTAAAAAGAACAAAGTACCCAGGCCACATATTCATACATGGCAGAGGCACAGCTTTTTTCACAATTCCATTCTGTTTCCCTAAAAGAGGAGGTAAAACTATACATAACTCAAAAAATTAAAAATGGAACTATCTTATGACCCAGCAACTTTACTTCTGGAGATATATATAAGGAAAAGAAAAAACACTAACTACTAAATGGAAAGAATATATGCAGCCCTATGTTCATTGTAGTGTTATTTATAACAGCCAAGTTATGGAAGCAACCCAAGTGCCCATCAATAGATGAGTGGATGAAAAAGGCTGTGGTATATTTACACAATGGAATACTACTTGGCCATATAAAAGAATGAGGTCTTACCATATGCAGCAGCCTGGGTGGACCTAGAGGGTACTATTCTAGGAAATAAGTTAGTCAGAAAAAGACAAATACCATATGATTTCACTTATCTGTGGAATCTAAAGAACAAAATAAATAAACAAAATTGAAACAGACATACCGTGTTTCCCCGAAAATAAGACATCCTCCGAAAATAAGACCTACTTACAGGTTTCCTTCTGAGTGAAATATAAGGTATCCCCCTGAAAATAAGGCCCCCAGGCTCTGTCTCAGAATGAAAATTAATTTACCATAAACTGGTCGCTAGGGCCGCCCTGACTGGCATCTAGCAAGCAGTGACGTTCCGCGGAGTCCTGACATCACTGCTGTGTGAATGGAGAGAAATCAGCGTGGAAACTTTGTGAAACCTAAACTGCAACAAATTGTGACTTGGGTGAAGAATTCATGGGAGAAAATCACTGACAGTTGCATTGCAAATGCACTGCGAGCAGGCTACCTTGACAAGAAGTACTCATTTAAAGACAGTGCTATTGCTAAACATGAGAGATTTGGTCCACTGATTCTAAAAGAAATGGAGTCACAAGAAATTCACCAGGAAATGGATTGTTATGATGGTGTTCCAGAAGATGATGACATGATTGTCATTGAATAAATGAGTAAATTCTTGATACTGTAGGGTTCACAATTTGTCTGGTTTGTGTTGACAACTACCGAACTACCGTACTGTATACAGGTAATAAATTTCCTTTATTTTCATTTAACAATAAATGTGTACCGTATTCTTCTTCATGGAAAAATAAGACATCCCCTGAAAATAAGTCCTAGCGCATCTTTGGGAGCAAAAATTAATATAAAACAGTCTTATTTTCAGGGAAACAGGGTAGACACAGAGAACCGACCGACTGATGGTAGCCAGAGGAGAGGGTGGTTGATTGAAGGGACTAAGAAGTACAAATTGATAGTTACAGGATAGTCACAGAGATGTAAAGTATAGCCATTTTGATAATGGCTCATTCATGCAATGATATTAAAGAGACTTTTAAAAACCAAGCACTCTTTAAAGTGCAGGGAATACAGCCAACTTCATGGAATCCTGGTCTTTGTGGATCACAGTTTTTTAAATTGTTGGTATTCAGGTTGAGCAGAGCTGATGGGACTAGGCAGGAGTTCGTTTCAAGATCATGACTTATTTATCTCCTTAGCTTCATTATGTTTCCTGACAAAATGCCCTAATGAACACTAATAAAAAACAAAGGTGCAAGTTGACCCCACCAGCCAATCAGGAGTGAGTATGCAAATCAACTCAACAAAGATAGCAGGTTAATTTGCATAACAGGTGCTGAGACCTGGGGGCGGGACACTTTCGTGGTCTGTGATGACTCAGGAGTTCTGCACCACCCCAGCCACTCCAGGCCTCTGGGCAGTGTGGGAAGGCAGAAAGGTGGCTCCAGTTGTAGTGAAGGTGGTGCCGACAGCCAGGGGAAGGAAGGCCCATTCTTGCACGAATCTTCGTGTATCGGGCCTCTAGTAAAATTATATAATCCCAACCTCTTTCCCCTTGTAATGTCAAAATTAAGCAATGGTGTAGTCATTCTCCTGAAAATGACTACACCATCTCCTGAAAATTCTCTAGAGAAATCCTTAGGCGGGAGGTGAACATGTGGCTGTTGGTGGAGTGGGTTCCTGTCTTGGTGTGGTGTGGTTGTTGCTGTTGCTGTTTTCTAACCATCTTGCCTGCTTGTGTTTAAAGTGATAGTTATACCATGCTGATGCTCTGCTTTGGAAAAAAATGTAAATATTTTCAACACTTGTACAATTTTTATAAGCAGATAATTATCTCCATAAACCTGTTGACTTGGTAGGACAATATAACCAAAGCTGTTTCCTCTTATTGAAAAGTAGTACACAGCCCAATCTGCTGCTGTTATTCTTCCATAGCAGAAGGGTAATTGTGCTGAGATGGAAAGTGTGTGTCTCTGGCAAGTAAGAAAAGCTGGGGCTTAAATGCACAAAGTCCAAAAGAAAGCCTCACTCATCTGATTATAACTCATTGAAATTGTATGACCCTTATTTAGTAAAACAGTTTCTTAAACTATTGGAAAAGTATGGGCACTAAATATTACATGTAATAACTTTTAAGTAAATTAAACTTTTAAGTATACAAGGGAAGGTTTGATATAGTATATAATAATAAAAAACGACTCACATATTAAATGTATTTCTCTTTGAATGGTGTTACTCTGTGGTTTTTACTTCTTAATATCTTTATGCCCTTCTATATTTCTTAAGGTCACATTTCAACAACAATAAAGCATGCATAATCTTTATAATGAGAAAAAGATTATAAAAATAAAAGTAATATATACATGACATCTTTATTTTTATACATTACTTTTAATTACTTTAAAAGAGTATTTTAAAACAACGTGGACCCATAAGGTAGGCTCAGAAACAGGCTGGGAATCAATCATCTGATCTAATTTACCAAACTGCCCTCATTTGAACATCAACTTCATGCCTTTTTGCCAAAAATCTGTGTATAACCTTTACCATATGTTTTAAATCTTATCTTTTTTACTTTAAAAGGTTAATTGAAAATGAAATTTTATATCCTAATCCTGTCTAGAAAATGATCATAATTTGGCAGGAAAAAGCATAAAATAATTAACATAATATCAAATTCCAGCCAAATATCATTTCTCATTTAGAAGTTATGGTCCTAAGTTTTGTTTACATTTTATTTAAAAAAGAAGATTTGGCTCAGTGGATAGAGCGTCAGCCTTCGGACTCAAGGGTCCCAGGTTGGGTTTCAGTCAAGGGCGTGTGCCTTGGTTTCGGGCACATCCCCAGTGGGAGGTGTGCAGGAGGCAGCTGATGGATGTTTCTCTCTCATTGATGTTTCAAACTCTCTATCCCTCTCCCTTCCTCTCTGTAAAAGATCAATAAAATATATTAAAAAAATAAAAATAAAAAGGAAGATTACCAAGACTCTGAGGTGGTTAAAGATAACCTAGCACTACACGGAGAGTTTCTCCTCGTAATATCTAAAAATGCTAAGGTAGAATTGGAAAGTGTGAATCTACATTAATCTCAAAGCCCATACATACCTATGAGATTATGTCTCCTCTGCTCTGGGAACTATTATGTCTCCCTTCCTCTCTCCAACAGGTCACTAGCAATCAGCTTCCTAGGCCCTAATGAGCTTCCTACATACCTATGAGATTATGTCTCCTCTGCTCTGGGAACTATTATGTCTCCCTTCCTCTCTCCAACAGGTCACTAGCAATCAGCTTCCTAGGCCCTAATGGACTGAAACCAAGGCCCAGCCAGGACCCTATACGGGAGTGGCTTGCAATTCCCTCACAATGGCGCCTTATGAGGTCAGAACAAGAAATGGACCAATCACGACTGGGGATGAACCACAGTGGTTTTCTCTTTTTGGTCTCATGATCCTTTTACTCTGGAAAAAAATGAAAGGACCCCCAAAGAGCTTTTTGTTTATGTGGGATATTACAGATCAATATTTACTTTATTAGAAAAAAATCTGTAAAATGTAAAAAAAGAAAAGTCTGACTTATTCTCATGCTCCAGGTCACAGTTCAGATATCATCTGCTTAGAGGGCTTCCCTGATCCATCCACTCCTCCCTACCTCACCAGCACCTGATGGTTTTTATTTTCATAGTTCTGACCACATTGTAGCTGATTCTTTGTTTTTAAAAAACCCTCACCCAAAGATATGTTTTTATTGATTTTTGTTTTTTAGAGAGAGAGGAAGGAAGAGGGAGGAAGAGATAGAGAAACGTCAGTGTGAGAGAGAAATATTGATTAGCTAGCTTCCGTACCCACAACCTATGCAGGTGTCTTGACCTTGTGACCTTTCAGCATGGGGTGATGCTACAAGCAAGCGAGCCACACTCACCAGGACAGTTGTAGCTCATTGTTGTTTCCTGTCTGTCCTTCCCATGAAGGGAGGAGCATGACTGTAGGGTTCCCTGGGTCTGGTGTTGTGCCCAAGTGTCATGATCTCCAAAGACTACCAGGGAGCCGTGTCTGATGCAGTTGCAGAAAGTCTGTATTTATTTCGGACTAGCCCGAGCTCGGTCCCACTTACATCGGCAAGCGTGGCGGGAGAGAGAAAGAATTTAACATATCAATGGCTTTTATAGGGGTGGTGATGTCGCTACCTTGGCTGACCCTGATTGGTTGGGTTAGGGCTAGGGTCCAGTTACACAAAATGGAGTCGGGAGTTGACCCCGCCCCACCTTCTCACTGGCACAGTGAGTGGCTACAAAATGTGTCTAATAAATATTTGTTCACTGGATTAATATAAGAGTTTGGGGGGGGGGGACAAAAGAAAATATGGCCCACTACTATTTAATCAAAGTGATTCATAAAAAATCTTTAAGAAATTCATGTTCTGTCCTCTCAGCTTTTGGGGCAAATAAAATAGGGAAAAGGGGTCTGAAGTCTGGGTTCCAGGTCTGTGGGCACTTGGGGAGGCTGAGAAGAGGCCAACAGGTAGGAGCCTTGCTGCGAAGATGAAAAAGGATGGTTGGTCCAATGAATTGGGATCTGCAAGGAAGCTGCAAGGCATTTTCACTTTTTGACTATCCATTTCCAGACGACACAAAGGACTTCTCAGCAGTGAGTAGGCTATTTAGGTAAATTTCTGTGTTACTTAAATGAACCATCTCTATGGACAGAAGTGATGATGAGGCTTGCTAATTTGCATTTGTAAACGCACTTTGAAACTCGGATGGAACACATTCTGCAGAGATACAAAGGGTGAGGTAATCTGCTGGGCAAATTCCACCCTTTATGGAGGCGGCAGTGAGGGAGCAGGCAGGCTTGAGGACACTTAGGGGAGCCGCTGGCACATTATATTTTGAAGTAATCTTTGAAGAAAGCACCCTACTTTCAGTACATGGAGTGTTTTAACCAGATGTGTGAGTTATTATTCTAGTAATTGCTTTCCTGGAACATTTCTCTCCTAAAATCTCAGCTCTGTGTAAAGGGAATCTTTAGAGGAATTAGCCTGCGTGCTTTCTCTCCTTCCCTTTTCCCATCCTATTCTCTGTCTCTATTAATTTCACTATTACTGTTCCACTGTTTTATTTTGAAAACGCAATAATTCCTTTGTTGTGATTTTAAAGTAATCACTTGTGGACAAATTTGGAAGTGGTAAGAAATGACTTACAGATATATTTAAAAATACTGAGTTGATGCCAGGCCAGTGTTGCTCAGTGGTTGAGCATCGACCTATGAACCAGAAGGTCACCATTCATTTCCCCGGCAGGGCACATGCCTGGGTTGCGGCTACTAGTATATCTCCAGTATACTGGAGGAAGCCAGTCAATGACTCTTTCTCATCATTCATTTTCTACCTCTCTCTCCCTCTCTAAAATCAATTAAAAATATTTTTATAAAAGTTAAAAAATACTCAATTGACAGCTAAGTTGAATGGTATGTTTCTTAGGGCAGTTCTCATTAAATTCAAGATTGTTATACCTCATCTCTTTCCTGAGCTGTGGAGGCTCTAACTAGCAGATCGAGGGCTGAATACCAATTGATCTCCATTTCCACTTCTCTGTGAGCATGGGATTGGAGAAATGAGCCCAGAAAATAGAAAGTAAGTTGCCAAACAGAACTGAATCGATATAAAGTGATCCCAAAATAGAAGGATGGAATAAAATTTTAGGTTAGAAAACACTCCCCAGGACCCATCTGGTCAGAATTGGCATCGGATTAGGTAGTTAGCAGTTATGCAAACAAAACACTGAACCACGGTGGGAACTGCTTCCCAAATAACCTAAATTATAACTCAAAGCATTCAATAAATGCTAATGTGTAGGGAAACACACAAAGCAGGTGACAAAATAACTCTATATGTTATATATATGTGTGTACACGCTCATGCACGTGCGCGCGCGTGCACACACACACACACACAGACACGGAACCCAACACATGAAATCCCGTGGCGCCGCCCACCCACCTGCAGTCCTGCCTTGACCCTTGAACTTGCCCACGAAGAGCTCCAGCGAGCCTGGCCCAGCCCCCAAACCCTCTAGCCTTCTCTGGCCCCCTCAAGCCCTGACCTCAATCCTTCTAGTTACCTCGGGCTGCCAGCCTGATTGCCCCCAACTCTCCTCCCCTGTTGGCCCAGTAACCCCTAACTGCCTTCCCCTGGTGTCCTGGTCCCCTGCAACTGTCCTCCCCCACAGGCCTGGTCCCCCCAACTGCCTTCTCTGGGTGCCTCCCCACTTCTTCCTCGTCTCTAGAGCAGTGCTGTAGCTCTGCCCCATTGTAGTCCTGGAGGAGAGTATGGAAGCCTTCCATCTGCTGCCTTGTGCTCCTTCCCCTGGCAGGTGGGCCACACGGCACTCAGAGTGCGAGTGGTGGGTGGTGAAGGACTGGTGATAGGGGTGCTATGTGCTCCCATCTATACCCTCCCTGACACCAGATGGTCCTGCCTCCCCCAGGCACCTCCCTGATTCTGCCCCATCGCCAGAGCAATGCCCAGCTAATATGCTAATGACCTGGTCATTGGCCATTAGCATATTAGCTCTTCATTAGTATAAATATGTGTGTGTTATGTGTTTAAATTCTAAAGTTGTATGGTAGAAATGAAATGAAGACATTTTAGAACTAGAAGAAACCACAGAGACCTAATTAGTCTAATTGCCCCGGAGTATCAGTAAGAAAATTTGTGAATAAGCATTGCCATTGTGCATTAGGATGAAAGGGATAATTTCAACTCTGAAGTAAAACAACTTTGAATATTTTAACATTGTGTCAAATTGGATAATTACATATAGATTTTAACATTAATAAATGAAGCATATTTTTCTGCGTAATTCATGTCAGACTTAATAGTCTCTTCACTGATTCTTTGTGCTGAGAAAGAGCATTGTCATTGTCCTCCTCATTGGTAAGACTAACAACAGACTTTTTGTGACCTTCAACTTCTTTAGTACCAAGAAGCTTTTCTTGATTTACTTCTAGTTTTTCCCCTAGAAAAAAAGATGAGCAGTGTGGCAGTGGCTGGTTTTTTTTTGAGGTGGGGGTGATATGAGCCATCGCTGGGACCACTTTGTTCAGGAAGAAAGACAGGTGCCTGAAGCCTGGGGAACCTGGGGCCAGGTTGTGCATAACCTGGGTCTCCAGTTGGGCTTAAGAGTCATTTTAAGTCTTGCACTATGTCCCTTTTGGTCTGGACTGGTTGTTAATTTGGAAGAATAACTCCCTAAAAAATGTAGTTAGTTTTCATCTCTTTGACTAAAGAATGCTATATGTCTCAGTAGCCTTACTCATACCCTTTTCATTATTTACTAGAGGCCCAGTGCATGAATTTCATGCACTGTGGGTGTCCCTCCAATATGGGACTCCTCGGGGGATATCTGACAGCTGGTTTAGGCCCAATCCTGCAAATAGATATTCCTCTCACAACCCGGGACTGCTGGCTCCCAACCACTTACCTCACTGCCAACCTGATCACCCCATAACCACTCCCCTGCCAAGCCTGATCAATGCCTAACTGCTCCCCTGCCAGTCTGATTGCCCCAACTGCCCTTTCCTGTTGGCCCAATAACCCCCAACTGCCTTCCCCTGCTGTCCTGGTTGCCCCCAACTGCCCTCCCCTGCCAGCCTGGTCCCCCCCAACTGCCCTCCCCTGCCAGCCTGTTTGCCCATAACTGCCCTCCCCTGCCAGCCTGGTCACCCCCAACTGCCCTCCCTTGCAGGCCTGGTCACCTCTAACTGCCTTCCTCTGCAGGCCTGATCGCCCACAACTACCCTCCCCTACTGGCCATCTTTGACCACATGTGGATGGCCATCTTTGACCACATGTGGGTGGCCATCTTGTGTGAGGATGTGAAGGCCAATTTGCATATCACCTCTTTATTATATAGGATTTAGTGTTTGTGTCTTTTTCAGAGGTAAGGATTTTGGTCATTATGGAACTAATCAAAGCAGGGTCCTTATTTAATGAAAGCTTTCTGGAGAAGATAACTTTGAATCAGATAACTTTTAAGATTACAGCTTAACACTTAGTGCTTGCTTCAGCTGCAAATACTAAAATTGTAATGATACTGAAAAAATTATCAAGGATGACATGCTAATTTGTGAAGCTTTCCATAATTTTTTTAAAGGGAAAAAAATAATTAACATTTATTTAGAGCAAGGCTCTGTTCTAAGCACTTGGCATGTATTTACCCATTTAATTATCACAATAAAATGAGGTATTTTCTTACTTTTTAAAGAATTTTCCTACTTTTATAACAGAGATTTCTGACTTCTTCCATCTCAGGGCATTAGCGGACGGGGACAGGCCCAGAGTGGACCTGCCTCGGGCCGGCCTGCAGTGTGCAGAGCCTTGATTTCGTGTTGGAAGGATTTCACAAGAGGAGTCCAGGCGGGCTTGAGAGTGTGTAGTAAAGCTGGGGCAGTGGAACAATGAAGCGCTTAGGGCGGAAGCAGCAGCAGGGGGAGCCCAGGAGGGGCTCTGCTTGGCTCCCTGGGAGCGTTATAGGAAAGCAGGCAGCCAACCCGGGGCTGCGTGGCCCACTGGGAAGTCAGAGAAAAAGGGGACCTTGGAGTCAGGGTCAGGGGGTGAGCCGGGGTCAAGCTGCCCTGCCCACTGCTCCCCCAGTGGCAAGTCTCATGGGGACACTTAGAATTTGGGAAATAATAAAAAGTTCATGCTTGGGAAGCAGCATGGACGTGCTCTGGAGCTGGTTGCATTGAGTCTTGGTCTGAGGGCCTTTTACCCATTTTTCCCGACAAGTGAGAACCTTAGGGGAGGGTTTCGGTAGAATATTCATTAGCTTTCCAGGTGCATTATAATGTGCTGCTGCATTAAAATGAGTGCACCGGGGAGGTTAGGGTTATTCTCTGGCTGTTGTACTGGTTTACTTTTGTCCTAGGTCTGTCTGGCTTTCATGGGAGTTTTGCTATTTGTTCCCCAACTTCACCGGTCCCTGGGTTTAGTTGGCACAAATGGCGTTAGTTGGGTCTTTGTTCTCTATCTTCCCAGCCAGGGTGATTCAAGCTATGCATTCTCTGATTAGGGAGGAGGGTGTAGACCATTTGCTCCCAAGTGTCCTTGTTTGGGCAAGATAAGGTGTTGCAATGCACAAACTGGCTGCAAGCTGCCCGAACTCTTGCCTCAGATTCCCCATTGCACTTGCCCCGGGATTTTCCTAGCTTCTTACTACCCAGCGACAATAGTACACTAAAGCTAATTACTATAATTCTGGGGCATAATAAGAAATATATACGTATGCCGATCTGATAAAAATTGGTATAATTTTGATTGATTTACAAAAAATAATAGTGGTTACCTTCTCTTTTAGCTCCAAAGTGTCTTAAAAAAATTAGGTGCCTATATTTGCATATAAAGATTTCTTGTAACAAGAATTAACCAATCAGATGCAACCTTGCACGATTAATAATATGCAACCAGCACAACTAATAATATGCAACTCTTACCTGACCTATATATTTATGGTTCAAGACAGGGCATTCACACCTGAAAATTATTGTCATGTTGGTTGTTGTCATTTAAAAAAATGTATTTTATTAAATTATTTATAGAGAAGAAGGGAGAGGGATAGAGATGTAGAAACATTGATCAGCTGCCTCCTGCACACTCCCCACTGTGGATGTGCTCGCAACCAAGGGATATGCCCTTGATCAGAATCGAGGGACCCTTTAGTTTGCAGGCTGACACTCTATCCACTGAGCCAAAAACAGTTAAGGCTGCTGTCATTTTTAAAAAATCTGACAACCTAAAGCTGTGTCGGCAAACTGTGGCTTGCAGCCACATGCGGCTCTTTGGCCCCTTGAGTGTGGCTCTTCCACAAAATACCATGGTCTGGGCGAGTCTATTTTGAAGAAGTGGCATTATAAGAAGTTTAAGTTAAAAAAAATTTCAGTTGTTGTACTGTTGATATTTGGCTCTATTGACTAATGAGTTTGCTGACCACTGGGTCCTAAGGGAATAGAGGTCGGTGCCCCTGAGTAAGTAGTCAGGTGTTGCTTGTTTTAAGAATTCTGTGGCACACCTATTGAAAATTGCTGCTTTGTAAGTGGCTGGGAGTCAAACCCAAGTTATCTTTAAATCCCGCACTCTTAGCCACGGTGTTACTTTGGTAACATTAAATAAACTTATCAGTCAATTTTGGAAGATAAGACAAAACGCCTGACTTTATTAAAGTATCACATGAATTTAATACAGTTAAATACATTTTTAGCAGTTTTTCAGACATGGAGAGGCAGTATCTTCTTTGTCCACCAGAGGGCGTGTCCCACACAATCTCCAAATTCATGGTTCTGACAGATTGGGTCTTTGCAATTATCTATCAATGACAGTAGCCATTCTCACACAGTCTTCCGTCTTTGACAAAATTCAAAAGTGTTCAAAGCACGCACGAAGAAATTGTCATTTCCAGATGATTGACAGGTGTGAGAGGCACTACCATGGAAGGAGTTCTGCTCACTAGAGCATTCTGCTTGTGGCTTTTCTCAAGGAAAGGAAACCACGCAGAGAACACAGAAGTCTGAGCCACGGTCACGATGCCGTGTCCTGTGAGAGGGCTCCCAGAACAGGAGCCTGTGTCTGATACCTTTTAGGCACGCACCAGGGTGGGTGGTGTGGAGAGGGCCAGGCTGGCCAGGGAGGGGTCTCCCTGCAGGCGGAAAATGTCAGGATGTGCTTGGGGCTAAGATGAAGTTCCTTGACTAAGACCTTTAGTTGCTAAATAATAAAATCAACCCTTAATTTAACACCCATGTAGACCTCGGGAGAGAAAGTTTCCTGTGACAAGCCAAAAAGGGGGAGTTTTGTGAGGGCTGCCCTGCTATGCCGCTTGTAACTGTTTTATTGATGTTTTCTTTGTGTCTTTGGTGCCTCACCGGATCACTTTTGTATGTATGTGTAAAAATATGCGAAATGGATACAAGAGAAATATGAAAGCAGGAATTTTCACTACTACATGCACAAATACACACACACACACACACACACACACACACACACTGAGGATAGCTCAACAAGGACCTCTTTTCTGACATTTTTTATAGCTTTGATAACAACTTTTTTAGGTTTAAGACTATATTATTCAGAGAAAATGAATATTTAAGGCAGTTTGGAAAGATTTCAAAATCCCAGTGCAAACTTCCAAAACTCTTGGGTTTGAAAAAGAGCTGAAAAGATGTGTTCTCCAACCACTTTCCGATGCTTGAATCATCTCCAGGACAACGCCCTGCAGAGGTATTCTGGTCGATGCTTAAACTCCTTCATGGCGGCAGTCTTACCTGCCAAGGCCTCATTAGAAACTAAAGTCACCTTTCATGTCTGCCTACTGTCTCCGACTTTTAATAATCCCTCCTCGTAGTTATTGAACATTGAGTTAGATGGCTGGTTCTCATGCAACCTCCTATTGTATCGCTGTGGTGTATTAGTTATCTCGGGCTGCCCTAAAAATGTATCATAGATGGGGTAGCTTACAAACAGAAGCTCCTTTCCTCACAGTTCTGCAGGCTGGAAGTCCAAGATCAAGGTCCAGCTGGTTTGGTTGCTGGTGTGAGTTCTCTTCCTGGCTTTTAGATGGCTGTCTTCTTGCTATGTCTTCAGATGGTCTTTCCTCAGGGAGTGTGCATGAGTGAGATGAGGTGGGGGAGGGGAGAGAAAGAGAGAGAGAGAAGAGGTTGGGAGGGGAGGGAAAGGAAAGGGAAGGGAAAAAAGGTCTCTGTTGCCTCACCGGATCAGGGCTTTTACTTTTGACTTCATTTAACCTTAATTCTTTCTAAGTGGCCCCGTCTTCACATACAGTCTCACTGGAAGGTATGACTTCAGCGCAATCATCCAGTCCATGACAATGGTGTGAATTCAGTACTTTCTCTTACAGAGAAGGATCCTGTAAGGAACTGACTTGTTTTCTCACGCAATGAGTGTTGTGATTGGGATTGAAACCAGACCTACCTGACTCTAAAGCTCGTGTTTCCCACGGTGCCACCCTGTCTCACTGTGCCACCTTGCCCCACTGTGCCACCTTGCCTCCCTCCTTGTGCATCAGTGTGCCACAATGCCGCACCTTCATGCCTCTTGGAATAGTGAGCCAGTCTCCCTTGGACTTGGGCAGCCTGGTGACAAGCCCCTGCAGTTCACTGTCCGGCCTGATTCTGAGAGCAGGAGCCTGCATGGGGTTGGGGCCACAGCTCTGCCCAGCAACAGCACAGGCATTTTCTGGAGTGGAGTCAAAGCCAGGGTCCCGTGGGCATAGCAGTCAAAGATGCAGTGTCTTCGCTTGCCAAGGCTGCCTGACACATACCACAGGACGGGTGGGTGGCTGAACTGCAGGTGTATTTTCTCACCCTTCTGGGGAGTGGGTACCTGCTATCCAGGCGCCCGGTTTCTCCTGAAGCCCCTGTTCCGGCTTGTAGGTGGCCACCTTCCCCTGCATTTTTGCATGGTTTCCTTCTGGGTGTGTGTGTGTCCCCTCTTATCTCGTCTCCTTGTATGGCCACCAGTCAGATTGGATCAGGGCTCACCTTAGCTTCACTGGAATTATCTCTTTAAAGGCCTTATCTACAAACATGATCATATTCTTAGGAACTGTCAGAACTTGAACTCATGAATTTTGGAGGCGGCACAATTCACCGGTAACACTCAGGTGGTGTCCATTTGCCCTCAGAGTCCTGGCCAACAGAGGGCGCTAACACGCACAGTCTAGCACCTGGAAAGGGCCAGGCCTTAGGCAGTTCCTGAGCAAAATGCTTCTGGAAACACACTGTTTTTCCTGGCTGTACCCCAGTTTACTTGTGTTTCCCCTCAACTTCCAGATGGCCGGGAAAGTAAAAGAGAAAGAGAACTTTTCATGTAATAAAATGCTGCATGCTTTTTGAACTCTTGGATTGTTTTTCTGTTACCAGAAAACAGTTTTTTTTTTTCCCCTCCATTAGATAGCATCTCTCCCAGTATTCTATTTGCCTTTTCTGTTAGCACTTGCTTCTGTCCCCTCCCACCTGGAAATGACCTGTGAGTTACATAAACTGATCGCTTACCTATAATTACACATACCAGTAGGAGTAGCTTGCTCTGGTACAGAAGGTCCACACTGTCCTCCGAGAAGGGCTTGGAGTTATGAAACCGAGTCATACCAGGACTTGACAAATATTTGGAGAAAGACACAGAAGCACCATGATCTCACCACACCGACACAACCATTTCACCTCGCACATGGCACCAGTGGTTTTTAGCTGCACGCTTATGTGTGTCATTCAGTATCTGTGAGAATCCAGGTGGGAAAACAGAACTGTGTCACAGAGAACATTGAATAGGGATAATTGGTGAAGCAGGAGTTGGAGAATTGAGAAAGCAAAACGGGGAAACTGCTGTGGTAACTACAGGGAGCGGCTACCACACAGGGCGAGCAGAGACGGGAAGGGGCGAGAGGAGGAAACAGCAGCTCAGAGGGGCTGTCTGTGGAGCTGAGACTCCGCTCTCTGAGGATGGGCGCCGCCATCTGAACGGCTGAGGTGGCACAGGTGCTGGTTCTGGAAGTTTGGAGACAAGCAGGAAGTGAAGCTCGGCCCTTTCTTCCTCCAGCCTCCAGCTCTCCTTCTCCTGCCCCTGCTAGGCAGAGCCTAACAGGAAGCCCGAAGAGACTTAGTTTGCAGAATTCCAGCCTTAGCCGCACAGAGCAGAACACGGAAGTGAGGAACTGGGAAGACAAGAGCGTAATATTGCGGTTCACCTCTTAGGCACTCAATCCATATACACAGCTTTGTCACACATTTGAACTTCCCAATGACAACAATGGCAATGACTCTCTCCTTAAGGGAGACACAGAGCCTCGAGAGCAGCCCCCCCCCCCCCCCAAGCCAATCATAGCATCCATCTCTTGGTGATGCTTATTTCTCTCCAAATTTAGCACAAGTGCTGCCATTTTGGGCCTGTAGTTCTCTCTCTTAAAAAAAAATCAGAGAGGAAGGGAGATGGAGAGAGAGAGAGAGAGAGATAGAAATATCAACGATGAGAGAGAATCATTGATTGGTTGCCTTCTCACATCTTCTACTGGGGATCAAGCCCCTAACCTGGGCATGTGGCCTTGACTGGAATCAAACCTGGGACTCCTCAGTCCACAGGCTGACACTCTATCCACTGAGCCAAACCAGCTAGGCCTCCCCCTCCCTCCTGGACTATTAATCTACATAATAAATTAACAGTATCATCAATCGCTACCAGGGAGCTGATTGGCCTTCCCAGAGAAAGGTGCACAGTACAGGCCCGTGTTAGACTCCATAGTTGACAGATTAGGCAGTGGCAGTAGCTAGAGTTGCCTTGTTGGAGAGAAGCCCACATTATGGACTGAGTGTTTGTGTCCCCCCTCCCACCCCCAAATTCACATTTGAAATTTAATCCATTAGGTAGTGATATTTGGAGGTAGGCCCTTTGGGAGGCGATTAGGCCCTGGGGGTGGAGCCCTCAGGAATGGGATTAGTGCCTTAGAAGAAGAGCTATCTTGCTGTCTGCCTACCACGTGAGAATATAGCAAGAAGGAGGCCACCTGCAATTTTAAAGATGGCCCTCACCAGACATCAATGTGCTGGCACTTTGATTTGGGACTTCCAGCCTCCAGACTGTGAGAAACAAATGTCTGTTGTTTAAGCCACCTCATCTATGGTATTCTGCTAACTGAGTCCTCATCGCCAGCACCAGAGGCCCTTGCACATCTAGAGGGAGAGCTGGGTGGCTGGGAACGAGGCCCACTCATTCTTACTTAATTAGTAAGAGTGTCCACTGCAGTGATACCCTGTGGTCAGCATTCACGAGGAGCACATTCATCTACATTCCCCATGCTTATTCTCCCACATACCTCTTTGTCAGCAGACTTCCGTGTCACCAGCTTTCTAATCCGGTTCTCAAAGTCCCTGACCAACTGCCCTGTCACCAGCTCTTCCCCAGGAATGAGTATAGACCTGTGCCTCTGGCTACCTCTTCAAAGAGGACAATGCAGTTTTGATTAGAGTTCTCTCCTGCTTCTTTCAAGGACACTCCTGATTGGGTTTAGTCTGTGGCAATCCATTTCTGGTTCACATATTGTGCAAACTCTTCCGAAGGACTCTCCAGTTAATGAGTCTTAGGCAAATTTGCCTGAGGTTATACGCGTGGACTGAACATGAGCAGATGTCTGGGGAGTCTGAAACAATTGCTCATGCAAGTTACCCATGCCTTCTGAACCTGCCTGAGCCTGATCCTGATTCGTTGTTCCTCTCCTACCTGGAAAGGTGCATCTCTGACTACATGACTCAGTGTATCAGATAACAATGGTCCATGATGGGATGCTCAGGTCCTGGAACCATATAATAGCCCATAGCTAGGTTTTCAGTCCCTATAAGACCCAGTAGAAAGCCAGGAGCCATTTCTCAAAAGGAAAATGATTGCTCCTAAAGCTTAAGGTTCTGACTTTGACTCCCCTACTGAAGCATGTCAGAGAGTTCATACTGCATTGTTGGTTTCCATAGAAACTTCATGCAGCATGGATCTTCTGGGTCATTAGGCCCAAGCGACAGAGCAGCTTGCTTTGGAGCCTGGGGCCTGCTCCAGATACCCTGCGAACTCTGGTCCCCTCTCTGTACCAGAGGCCTGATGGCTCAGAATAGAACATTTAACTTGATACATTCCCTCTAAACTATAAGAAGACCTGCTAGGCATTATCATCTCTCTTAGTGGCAGGCAATGAAAGGCAAAACAACATGTTTTCACACTGGGGAGAAATCCTGACACATTCTGTTGAGGTCACAAGACTTGACTCTCATCCTCTGGTTTGCATTTGTCTTCTTACTAAGGCAACTGAGCTACTTGCTATTTCTTGGGCATCACATCCAATCTGCATAATGTCTGCAATAGCGTAGGCCAGTGTGATTTTTGTGGGATGTCAAGACCATTAATATTTCTACCCCCTGGCAAAATTTGAAGATGTACTGTGGGCCCTGCCCATTAAAGCAGATGGTCTCTCGTGGTCCTTTGGAAACCTCTGGAGAGAAAACAGAGCATCCGCCACATCAAGCACTGCATACAAAATGCAGTGAGCTGTTCCAGTTCGCTCCAGGGAAGTTCTCACATCTGGAGAAACCAGCACCTGCTTGAGTTTATGGTAATCAACATCTCTGAGATCCATCTACCTCCTGGAGGCCACACAGATCTGTTAAATGAGAAAAATGACAAGTATCGCCTCTTCTTCCTCCAGGCCTGGCAGTAGCACTGATTTCTGCACATTCCTCTCAGGATGTAGCACAGCAGAGAGCGGATGCATCAGGGACTCTGCTTTCCTTCCTACTATAGTAGCGCTCACCTGACGGGTCAGAGAGACAGTGGGGGGCTTGTGTCAATTACACATTCAGTTTGTCAAGTGTAGCTGCTCTAAGTATGCATTCAGGCAATGGAGACATGTCTATAGGATAGTCCTTGGACCTACTGGGCCCACTGTGATTTACACTCGAGCTAAAATTCCCCATCAGTTCACTATTATAACCCTCACTTTGATCAATGGACACACAGATGTCTTAGGTCCTTAGGAATAAGCATCAGCTCTGGGCTAAGGTTTATAATCCTCCCAAAAGGGTCTGGGCAGTTTCCTCTCCCAGTGCACAGTCACCATTTATTACATTCACATGTCCTCTGAGAGCTGGCTGGGAGTAGTATACGCTTGTGACAGTGTTGCAAGGTTTTTCCTTAAGTGACCTACTCTCCTCTTCAATGGAAGGTTTGTGAAATAGATTGAGAAACTGGAGTAAAGTTTTTCTACTGTAATGACCCGAGTCAGGTTTTTGCCCCACAGAATTGGAGTTTTCTCTTTTACATAAACCAAGACATATGTTAGTAGGTTGCTCATCAATTCCATTCCAAGGAACATTATGATCAATGGGCCACACTGGATCAAAGACCCATGCAGATCAAAAGATCCCTATTACTGCATCACTCTAATGGTGCCCATTTTGTCTTTGACAGTGACGTGCTGCCATTGACCTCTCTACTCTGAGATCCCATCATTCCCCTGAAATCAAGGAGCCCACCTCAGGAGAGGCATCCTCCACTGTCACACTGGCGTTCAGGAAACAGCCACCGGAGAGGTTTGTGAGGAAGTCCATCCTCAACGCCTTAGTGAGGAAGTGTCCCCTGAGCCCTTGGGGAATGTTGAAGGGCTGTGAATAGGTGTGGCAAGTTGTGTATGGTAAATCCACCCTAACATTTCTATCTCTATAACCCTCTGAGACTGAGGGAAGCAAGAGTTTTCCACTGCAAATATGCCTTTTTGAGACACCTATTATTCTAAGCTGGTTATTTAAAAAATTTTTTTTTCAATTACAGTTTGCATGTAACACGTTTTTGATATAAGTTTCAATTTCATAGCACAGCAGATAAACATCAATATAGGTTACAAAGTGTTTCCTCTGATAATTCAAGAGCCCACTTGGCACCATAGATAGTTATTACAATATTACTGTACTTTACCTCCCCGTGCCTGTTTCATAATTACCAATTAGTACTTCTTAATTCCATCCCATACTTTTTTTTACCCCATCCTTCAACACTTCTTCCTTCTGGCATCTTTCAGTTTTTTCTTTGTATCTATGAGTTTGTTTCTTGAGGATATTAGGCTAAGTGAAATAAGCCAGACACAGAGAGACAAATACCATATTATATCAGTTACTAGAAGCCTACTACACGAAGATTCATGCAAGATTGGTCCTTCCTTCCCCTGGCTGCTGGCACCATCTTCTCCCTGGCCAGAGCCACCTTTCTGCTCTGGCCCAGAGCTGCCTTTTGGCCTTCCACACTGCCCAGAGGCCTGGAGCAGATGGGGTGGTGCAGAATGTCTGTGTCATCACCATGGCAATGATGCAAGTGTCCCACCCAACCCCTGGTGACCCAGTGCCTGCATATGCAAATTAACCCACCATATTTGTTGGATTAATTTGCATACACATTCCTGATTGTCTAATGGGTGTTATGAAGGTATGGTCAATTTAGCATGTTACTCTTTTATTAGTGTAGATATGTGAAATCTAAATAACAAAAGAAACAGGTAAACAAAATCAGGCTGGTATTTTTAGAAACAAAGATCTTAGAAAGGAACTTTGCTTCTCCCCTAACTGCCTAAAGAATTTAGACAGAGGACTTGCTAAATTAAGTGTGGTAAGACAGGAAGGAACCTAGCAAGGCCTCTTTGGTTCTCTCATGTCTCATTTTTTTCTGGGTGAACCAGTAAGAATTTTTTTTTTTATCAAGTGTTTGCTCCTTCTAATCTATCTGTAAATTTCCTTTGAAATTCAAACCACTATCCCCATTTCTCCTAAGCTCAAGATGGCACATGATCCTCATCTGCCTGATTTGTCCTCTGGCCCCATATTCTTATGGAACGCCCATATGTACATATGTAATTAAATTTACATATTAATGTTATTATTTTCAAATGCTGTTATTTTCAAATCTCAGCTGAAAGGTGGGGGAGGATAGAAGGGTGAGTGGGAAGAGATTAACCAAAGAGCTTGTATGCATACATGCATAATCCATGGACACTGACAATAGGCCCGGGGCAGTTGGCGGGTGCAGGCTAGAAGGGGTCAATGGGGGGAAAAAAGAGGATGTGTGTAATACTTTCAACAATAAATATTAAAAGAATAAATTTAGTTATTTTCTCCTGTTAATCTGTCTTATGCCAATTTGAATATTAGACCAGCTAAAAGAACTAAAAGGGAAAAAATGGGGGGAATTTCCTCCCTCCAAACTGAATCATATCATGCAATTCCAGCTTTTGCATCTGCCCGTCCTCAGCAGTTTATTCCCTGATCTCCTACCATTCCACATAATATTTCCTTCTCATATCACCCTATTCATTCTCTTTATGGAATGTGTCATGATTTATAATAATACTAGAGGCCTGGTGCACAAAATTTGTGCACAGGTAGGGTCCCTAGGCTTGGCTGGCTATCGGGGCTGATGGGGGCCTTCCTTCATTCTGCATCGCCCCCTTGTGGTCTGTACATGTCATAGCAAGAGGTCGAACTCCTGGTCAGTCAAACTTCTGAGGGGACAAGTTGCATATCAGCCTTTTATAATATGGGATATTTGTTATAAAGACCAGTAATTCTGTTTGTTCATAGTAGGAATTCATGGAAACTTTGAGGCTCCCAGGAAAAGAGAAATCACTGAGCTTAAAATCTATCCCTTGGCTATGCTAACAATACTGCAGTGTCTTAGTTGATGTTGATTAGGCTGACCACTAATCAGGAAGCATGCCAATACTTTTATTTTCTGTCCCAAGTGTTTGCCTTTCTAATTCTATTTCCAGGGAAGAGCCTTCCAGGAAGCAGCTAGAGGCAATTCCTTGGCACTTCTCTGAAAACTGCGTGAGCAACCTCTCCCACCTGTGCTCTCTACCTGGAGAGGGACAGCCACATCTAGAGACATCCTTCAAGGGTCACCATAGTTAGGAACCTTGGGCAAAGAAATTTGCCAATGTCTTTGTTTGAAAACAGTTTTTTAAAGGAAGGTTGAAAGCAATTTGGTGTGTTTTTCAAAACTGGGAAGATGCTGCAGAGCTTTGAAGCTGGCTCCAAACAATGTACTGGACACCTTTCCAGGTGCTGGCCATCCAGGGCTGTTAGTGTTTCCCTCGCACCTGCAATGAGGCTAAAAATAAAAGCAAAAAAAAAAAAATAATTCCCCTTCACTCATGACAACCAAAATGACAGAAATCAACTAGAGCAGATCCCTTGAAGTTTAAGGGGAAACAGTGCTAAGACTTTCAGTCCTTAGAAACTGACAATAATGTTTGCATATTTCTGTCTACACTTGTTAAAGCTCTGAAGAAATCCATGTTTGTCCTTGCTACAAGCTCACAGCACAGAGTATTGCTACCAGTTTGTTAGTAGTGAGTGGAGTTGCTATGGGTAAAGGTAAGACTTCTTTGCAATCAAGGAGAACTGAGACAATGCTATTGCATTAATGCTCATATTTTGGAAATCTTGGAGCTCCTATAGCCAATCTCAGTTTATTTATAAGAATCAAAACTTTAGTGAGTATATGACCTCAGTTTCTTGGAGATTTGGTGAGAACCAAGTCATATAAGCTCAAGCGCTTAATTCATACCCTAGACAATTAAAGCAAAGTTTCTAAGCATCTGTCAGTAAGGAATACCATTAAGAAAATGCAGTTACACAGTATTATGTCAATAAATTATATAATTAGTATAGGTGTGTCTACAGAAAACACAGAACATGTTGGTCTGGATTGAATGTAGTTTCAAGAAGACATTTTCAATACTACACTGGGCTTAATTTTCATTTTCCCCACTAGAATATTTATAATCTTGTGACATTTCATAGTAGGGTATAACAACACAAGGAGTTGGTATGGATTCCTTGACATTTCAGGAAGGTTCACACAAGACTCAGTTTTGTTTTTGTTGTTGTTAATCCTCACCTGAGGATATTTTCCTATTGATTTTCAGAGAGAATGGAAGGGAAGGGGAAAGACCCAGAGAGAGAAACATTGATGTGAGAGAGACATGTCTATTGGTTGCCTCCAGCTCGCCCTAAATATGTGCCCTTGTCCAGAATGGAACCTGTGACCCTCCAACATGTGGGCTGATGCTCTCTATCCACTGAGCCAAACTGGCTAGGGCAAGACTTTGATTCTGGTCTTTGACAATATGAAATTATTTAGAAGCTTCTCTGAGTGCTCATCATGGCCAGCTTTTAAGTGCAATGAATTAGTTTGCTAACTACTATTGTTTTCATATTTAAAGATCAAACAGCTAGTATTGGATTGTTTACTCATGTAGATCTCTAGAGCTTCCAAATTGAATTTAAATTCCAGTTCTAGAAATTCAGAACAACTGTGAGTACTTACACAGTCAGGGGCTAGTTAGAGCATGAAAATGAATTACTCCCTTCCATCAGACATGAGACTTTGCCTTGCTCATAAGAAGCACCCTCACATCAGTCCCAGAACAGATTCCTCACGCTTAAGTTAGATCTGAATAGTCAATGTTTGGAAGTTTTTCTCCTTGGTGGCTATGGTTATGGCTGAAGTGCCATGACATTTGTCAATCTGCTCCATGTATCCATGCCATTGGTTCTATTAGTTCATCAGTTTATTTTGTTCATTAGATTCTATATATCAGTGAGATCATATGGTATTTACCTTTATCTGACTGGTTTATTTCACTTAGCATGATCTCCAGGTCCATCCATGCTGTTGGCAAAGGATAAGAGTTCCTTCTTTTTTATACCGCAGCATAGTATTCCATTGTGTAAAGGTACCATAGCTTTTTTATCCACTCATCTACTGATGGGCACTTGGACTGTTTCCAGATCTTGGCTATTATACATGATGCTGCTATGAACATTGGGTGCATGTATTCTTTCTGATTGGTGTTTTGGGATTCTTAGGATATATTCCTAGAAGTGGAATCACTGGATCAAAAGGCAGTTTCAGTTTTAATTTTTTGAGGAAACTCCATACTGTTTTCATAGTAGTTGCACCAGTCTGCATTCCCACCAACAGTGCACTAGAGTTCCTTTTTCTCCACATCCTCACCATCATTTGTGTGTTGGTTTATTAATAGTAGTCATTCTGGCAGATGTGAGGTGATACTTCCTTGTAGTTTTAATTAGCATCTCTTTGATGATTAGTGACCTTGAACATTTTTTCATGTCTATTGGCCATCAGTATGTACTCTTTGGAGAATTGTCTATTCAGGTCCTTTGTCCATTTTTAAATTGCATTGTTTGTCTTTCTGGTGTTGAGTTGTATAGCTTCTTGATACATTTTGGAGATTAACCCCTTATAAGATGAATCCCTAACAAATATATTCTTCCATACAGTGGGTTCCCTTTTTGCTTTGTTGATGGTTCCTTTTGCTGGGCAGAAGCTTTTTAGTTTGATGTAGTCCCATTTGTTTATTTTTCCCTTTGTTTCCTTTGGTCTTAGAGACATATTGGCAAAAATATTGCCACATGAGATGTCTGAGATTTTACTGCCTATGTTTTATTCTAAGATTTTTATTGTTTTATAACTTACATTTAAGTCTTTTATCCATTTTGAGTTTATTATTGTGTATGGTGTAAGTTGGTGGTCTAGCTGCATATCTTTTGAATGTACCTGTCTAATTTCCCAACACCATTTATTGAAGAGACTGTTTATACTCCATTGTATGCCCTTGCTTCCTTGTCAACTATTAATTGACCAGAATGGCACGGATTGGTTTATGGGGATTCTGTCCTATTCCATTGATCTATATGCCTGTTCTTATGCCAGTACCAGGCTGTTTTGATTACAATGGCTTTGTAGTATAGTTTGAAATCTATCTAGTATTGTAATTAGTCCAACTTTGTTCTTCTTTCTTAAGATTACTGAGACTACTCAGGGTCTTTTTGGTTCCATATAAATTTTTGGAATATTTGTTCTAGATCTATGAAATATGCCATTGATATTTTAATAGAAATTACATTGAACCTATAGATTTCTTTGGCTAGATTGATATTTTAATTATGTCAATTATTCTTATTCATTAACACAGTATATACTTCTGCTATTTGTATCTTCCACAATTTCTTTTTATTTATTTTTTCAATGTTTTATAGTTTTCCAAGTACAGGTTTTATACCTTCTTGGTTAAACTTATTCCTAGATACTATACTTTATTTTTCTGTTTGTTGTTGCAATGGTAAATGGGATTGTTTTTTTAGTTTCTCTTTGATAGTTCATTATTGGTATATAAAATTATCTTTGATTCCTGGATGTTAATTTTGTATTCTGCTACTTTGCCTAATTTATTTATTAAATCTAGTAGTTTCCTGGTGGAGTCTTTAGGGTTTTCTATGTACAATATCATGTCACCTGGAGGAAGTTTTACTTCCTACTTTCCAATTTTGATGCCTTTTATGTTTTATTGTCTGATCACTGTGGCTAGGACTTTCAGTGCTATGTTGAATAAGAGTGGTAAAAGCAGACATTTCTATCTTGTTCCTGTTCTTAAGGGAAACGCTTATAGTTTTTGCCCATTGAATATGATACCTGTAGGTCTGACATATATGGCCTTTATTATGTTGAGGTCTGATCTCTCTATTCCCACTTTGCTGAGAGGTTTTATTAATTCTTACCCGAGGATATTTTTCCCATTGCTTTTCAGAGATAGCGGAAAGAAGAGAGTGATAGATAGACAAAGGAGAGTACCACCAACGTGAGAGAGACACATCACTTGGTTGCCTCCCACATGCGACCCCACCAGGTCTGGGGATCCAACTTGCAACCCAGGTACTTGGCCTCAAACCCCTGACTTTGATGTGCATGGGCCAACACTCTAACCACTATTCCCAATGAATGTAGATATTAAAATCCTCCACAAATATAACCAAACTAAATCCAGCAATACATTAAAAAGATCATGCACCATGACCAAATGGAATTTATTCCAGGGATGCAAGGCTGGTATAATATTCACAAATCAATAAGTGTAGTATATCACATAAACAAAATGAAGAATAAAAATCATATGATCATATTAATAGATACAGGAAAAGCATTTGACAAAAATCCAGCTCCCCCCTTTTTTTTCTTTTGGTTAATCCTCATCTGAGGATATTTTTTCCATTGGTTTTTAGGGAGAGGGAGAGACAGAGAGAAACATCAATGTGAGAGAGACACATTGACTGGTTGCCTCCTGCATGTACCCTGACAATGGGAACCTGCAACCAAGGTACGTGCCCTTGACTGGAATCAAGCTAAGGACCCTTTAGTCTGTGAACTGACACTCTGTCCACTGAGTCAAACCAGCGAGGGTCTAGTACCTATTTTTTATAAAAACTCTCAGCATCCCTGGCCACTGTTGCTCATTGGTTAATGTGATGTAGTGACCTTCTTTGTCTCTTTTATGGCATTTGTTTTAATCTATTGGTCTATTAGTTGATTTTGTCAGATGTAAGTATTGTTACCTCAGCTTTTTCTTTTTTCATTTCCATCTACATGAAAATTTCCCCCCATCCCTTTACTTTTATCCTGTGTGAGATTTTCATTCTAAGCTGGGTCTCTTGTAGACAGCATATATATGGGCCATGTTTTTGTATCCATTCAGCTACCCTATGTTTTTTTTTATTGGAAAATTTAATCCATTTAAATTTAAGGTAATTATTGATAGGTACCCCTCTTTATTGACATTTTAATTCTTTATGTTTCTCTCTATTTCTTCTTATTCTTACAGCAGTCCCTTTAACATTTATTGCTGTTATTGTTTGGTGGTAATAAACTCATTTAGCCTTTATTTTTATTTGGGAAGCTCTTTATTTACCCTTCAATTTTGAATGATAGTTTTGCTGGATAGTGTAGTCTTGGTTTCACATCCTTGTTTTTCATTACTTCAAAACCTCATGCACTTTCCTTCTGGCTTGTGGTGATTAATTATGTTGAGAAACCAGCTGACAGTCTTATGGGAGCTCCAAGAGACTGTATCTCTCTTGCTACCCTTAAGAATATCTCTTTGTCTTTAACATTTACCATTTTAATTATGATATTGATTATAAGAGATCTTATAGTTGATCTCTTTGGGTTCGTCTTGATTGGAACTCTGTGATTCCTGAACTTGTGTGACTTTTTCCTTCCAATGGTAACCTCTTGGTTAATAGGTCTATGCTCAACTGAGTCATCCAGGCCAAGTTAAAGATTTTTTCTTTGCAGCAAGATTAAAATAAAACTTTGACATGTGTTTTTAACTGCCAGAAAATATTTTTTTTACTTGGTAAGAGTAAAGGTGTCTGGTTCCATCCTCCTGTATGCTCTTGTAATCTATTAGAAATAATTTGTTATCAGAAATAAACTATTAGAATTTAAAATTTAAAATACAATAGCATCAGATTCCCAGATGGCTGCAGAGTAGCTGGAGGTTTCTCGGCTTGCTCCCAACACCATTGGATTCCCTGTTAGGGCACATGCCCAGGTTGTGCGCTGATCCCCAGTGAGGGACATGCTGATTAATGATTCTCTCTCTTCATTGATGTGTTTTTTTTTGTTTGTTTGTTTTTATCTCTGCCTCCCTCTCCCTTCCTCTCTCTGAAATAAATAAAAACATATTTTTGAAAAAAGTAATATATTCTAAAGATTCACATTTGGAAGACATATTTAAAGAAAAAAGAATAGTTGGGTAATCATTGTTAAACTGTATATAAAAGGTTATACTATATTAATAAAAAAGGAATTCTTGTTCAATGAATTTATTGTCCCATTGGCACACATCTGAGAGAGCAAAAGCACACTGCTAATGCTTAAACAGAGATAACTTGAGACTTTATTCTCACCCAGGAATGTGTGACTATGACTCAACTGACAGCACAGAACATGGGTTCCCACATTACGTCTTAATCCCATTAAAGTTTATCAGAAAATTGCTCAAGCATTTGATCGGAAATACTAATTTTTTTCAGAATGAATTGTGAATTACATCATACGTAAGGCTCTATCCAAGGCTAGACTTAGAACTATTTTTCCTTTCCATTGCTTTTTAGTGCTTATGGAGACCGGTGGCTTGGAATACCCTTTTCTCTCGGGTTTTGCTTCATCTTCTCTCTCCCATGTTTCCCTGTGTCTTTCTGACTGCTTCCTCAAGTTTCAGCTCCATGCTGTCGGTGCCCCATCTGAGAAGTCCAAGGTAAAAATATAAATAATAGCAGCAGCCAAATCTTACACTGTGATTATCATATAACAAGTATTATTCTAAATACTATATATATATATATATATATATATATATATATATATATATATATACTAATTTAATTCCTACAAGAGCACTTTGAAGTAGGCAATGTATACATCCAATCTTAGTTGAGGCAACTGAGATACAAAGAAATAGCTTGATTACTGTCCCAGCTGATAAATGGTAGATTTGACCATAAACAGATTGGAGCTCCTGTTTCTAACCACTCTGCTTTAGAGAGGAGCATCTATCAGACAAATCTTTCTCTCTTTATATTTATTTTCACCTGGGCAAAATAAAAAAGAAAGATGGGAGCAGGAGAGATGAAGTACCATTGGTTCACATTAAAAAGATATACCTGTCTTGGTCTGTTCAGGCTGCTATAAGAAAATACCATAGATCGGACAGTTTAAACAAGAGAAATTTGTCTCTCACAGTTTTGAAGGTTGGAAGTCCAAGATTAAGGTGCCAGTTGAATTGGTTCCTGGTGAGACCCGATCCTAGTTTGCAGTCAGCTGCCCTCTACCTGTATTCTCACATATCCTTTGTGTGCATGGAGAGAATGAACGAGAGCTCTAGTCTCTTCCTATTCTTGTGAGGACACTGATCCCATTATGGGGCTCCATCATCATGAACTCATCTAACCTTAATTACCTCCCAAAGGCCCCAGCTCTTAAAACCATTAGCTTGCCAATTAAAGCTTTTTTCTCTTTTTTAAAAAAATCCTCATCTGAGGATATTTTTCCATAGATTTCTTCAGAGAGAGTGGAAGGGAGGGGGAGGCAAAGAGAGAGAAACATAGATGTGAGTGAGGCACATTGATTGCTTGCCTCCTGCAGGTGCCCTGACCTGAGATCAAACCCACAACCCAGGTACATGCCCTTGACCAGAATCCAACCCGGGACCCTACAGTCTGCGGGCCAACATTCTGACCACTGAGCAAAACCAGCCAGGGTGGCAATTAAGACTTTAATGTATGAATTTGAGGGAGACCAAAACATTCAGTCCATAACACACCTTCACCTATAATGTGTTGGAAGAATACAGGCAAACAACTTAACAGTGGTTATCTCCATGTCATAGGACAAGAGGTGATGTATTTTTGCATATTATAATTTTGTTTACAAAAGAAATTTTATAGAAGGGAACAACACATGCTGTTAAAACATCTTTCAGTTGAGTAATGATTTCCAAAGGTGTTTCACCGCTGTTTGGCATGGAGGTATGACATGTTCTCTGTGAATTCCGGGACAAAGAATTTACAGCACATCACATCCTTTAAAATAGGTGAAGTGGCACCGTGGCATTCAAATGTATACTGAGCGTGGGCTCTGGCTTTTATGAAAATTACAAGCCAACTGAGCTAAGCTCTCAGCCCAGGCAGGGAAACTTTCCTTCACACCAGCAGAGCCTAATTGTTGAATGCCCAGGCCATCCATCCGTCATTTCAGGTTTACCCTGAGTCCAGGCAGCAATCACCCGCTGTCCTATTAAAGAATCAGCAGAAGAGACTCCTGAGAATTGGCAATTAAGAGCAGCATAAATCAAGCTGGAAAATTGCCCTCGGTTTAAACCATTTGTCCAGACATTTTCCCATCTCCCATTATCTCTGCTTTTCCTTAATTCCACTTTTTTTTGTTAACATAAGATTCAATTATGGAGGTGTGCTTTATCTTTCTTTTATAAATGTGATAAATTAAAAGAAATAAAAGCTATAGAGTAAAACAAGCTGCAGTAGGAGTCCATGTATATCTAAAGAAAACAGCAAACAGAAAAGCGCAGAGATGACTGAAATTATGGGCCAATTAATTCCCCAAATGTTGGCAATCTGTCTATGGCGTTATAGGCATTATCATGATGGTTAACTTTTGAGACACTAAATGTGTGAACTCAGAGCACCAAAAGTGAAAGTCTAATTTGAAACTGGTTAAATCTGCTGAATGTCAAAATGTCATTTAAATAATTTAAAAATATTACATTACTCAGCTGTGGACAAAACTTAATCTCACCAGTTCTAGGGTCTTAACCTTTTGTATCCTATGTCCAATGATTCAGTACAAGAACTTAGCCCCACGCTTCCATGCTGGGAACCAAAGGCCATTACCCTCAGAGGCTCATTCCTATGTCTTAAAGTACCATGTTGATGCCTTGGTAACAATCACATTTCTTTTTGGCTGAAAACTAAAGCAAAAATCTGAATGTGTCAGTACTCTGAACAGTAGCTTTTGAACTACATGAACCTAGAAATTAGGTCTGTTAGTGATGAAGAATCTCATCACGTGGGGAACTGGAGTTTGCTGGTTCCCCTTTCGGAAAGGGGGTCTTTCTGTAAAGTAAAAAAGAAGCAAGAAACTGATTATTGGTTCTTGTTTTCTGCAGAATCGGGCCCAGTCTTCCCTCCTGACTTCATTTATTTGACCTGCTTTGGTCCACTTTTCAGTTCATATGTTCTGCCCTGTCCCTCCAGACAACCCACTGAACTACAAGCCTACCCTGCTCACTCCATCTTCACAACTCTCTGAGCTATGAAGAGAATGTCTTTAGACTTTCCTACTTATACTCTACCATCCTTCAGAATCCAGCATAAGACCCATCTTTTCCATAATTTATTTTATAGTTAAAATATATTTTTTAATTGATTTCAGAGAGGAAGGGAGAGGGAGAAAGAGATGAAACATCAATGATGAGAGAGAATCATCGATCTTTTGCTTCCTGCATGCCCCCTACTGGGGGTCAAGACTGCAACCCAGGCATGTGCCCTGACTGGGAATCAAACTGCCCTCCTGGTTCATAATGCTCAACCATAGAGCCGCAATGGCTGGGTTTCATAATTTTTTTTTGATCTTCTAGCTTTGTGACTTTCAACTGGTGTGCCACAAGAATTTTTAAAACATGCAATACCTAACTAGTTAGGAACACTGACCTCTTTTCCTTTAGATTGTCAGATTTAAAAAATGACAAAAGCTAACACAATAACCTTCTGGTGTGAATGCCCTGTCTTGAACTACAAATATATAGGTCATATAATAGAGTTGTATCATATTGGTCACTTTGAATAATAAAGTTGTGTCTGATTGGTTAATTCATGGTACCAAAAATCCTTACATGCAAGTATAGGTACCTGATTTTTAATTTTTAAAAATGCAAATGCATTTTTTATTTAATTTTTCCATCACCATTTATTCCCTCAATGCCCTCTTCCACCTCCCTTATCCCCGTCCCCCTCTGCATTCACCACAGTGTTATCCATGTCCATGAGTTCTCTCTCTTTTTTTCTTTTTTGCTCAATCCCTCCAACCCCTCCCCTCACCAGTTCTATCTGCCTGCTCTCTATCTATGAGTCTGTCTCTATTTTTCTTGGCAGTTCAGTTTGTTCATTAAATTCCACATGTGAGTGAAATCATATGGTACTTGTTTTACGCTGACTGGCTTATTTCACTTAGCATAATGCCCTCCAGGTCCATCTATGCTGTCACAAAGGGTAAATTTTATAGCAGAATGGTATTCCATTGTGTAAAAATACCACAGCTTTTTAATTTACTCATCTACTGATGGATACTTGGATTGTTTCCAAATTGTGACTATTGTAAATAACACTGCAATAAACATAGGGTTGCATATATTCTTTGGAACAAAAACAATAGGTAATTACTATTATTATTATTTTTGTAAACCAATCAAATTATACCTATATTTTTTGGTGTGTTGCAGAATTTTAGTAATTACGCGTGTCATGAGATGAAAAAGGTTGAAAATCACTGCTCTAGTCTATACCATTCCTTTATTATTCAGAACCATGACAAATCATATTTGGGGTCCATTATTCAGAAAAGTGTTATTTATTTATTAATGAACTGGTTCATGAATGCATCTATGACATCATTATTGAGTTCCTACTGTATACTGTGCTCCAAAGTGCAAAAATGAGATGTAAATCTTTTTCTTATGGTGCTTAGAGTCTAATCAAAGAGACATGGAAAGGAGACTTGAAGCTTTTCAGAAAATAGGAGGAGTCAATAATCACTGGAAGAAGATATGATATGAATGACATTTGGATATTTTATCACAACTTTTGAATTATCTAGCTATAAGGCATGTCATTTGATACTAGATGCAATTTCTTTTGTTTATTTGTGAGCTTCTCAATGCTAGCTAGAAAGTAATGTTTCATAAATCATTTCTAAATTATAAAATATAATCTATCTATACTGTATAAAAGTCAAGCTACCCAAATGACAGAATGACCAGAACAATTGGAAAGACCAGAACAACAGGCTGCTATTATGAGCACTGCAGCGGTCAACCAGCCCAATCAGGGCCCCGACTGGCACCTTCCAACCTCCTGTGGCTCCTCTCCCAGCCAGCCCTGCCCCTGATTGCCCCCCCCTCCATTGGAGCGGGGGCCAGCTGGCCAACCACCGACTGCCCCTCCTCTCACTGGCCCCACCCTTGATCGTTCCCCCGTCAGGGGTAGGGCCAGCCGACCTCCCACAGTCTCCCCATCCCCAGCTAGCCTGGCTCTGATCAGGCCCGATTGGGGGCAGGGTCAGTGACCAACTTCCCATGTCCCCTCCCACTTACCCAGCCCTGGATTGCCCCCACTGGGGCATGAATTCACGCACTGGGCCTCTAGTACATATATAACAAAGTACATTAAAACATAAATATACAGCTTAATGAATTATTGAGGAGTGAACATCTCCATAGCTATCAACTAGGACAAGAAATAGAATATTTTTATCAACCCACAGGCCATTCTAGATTGTATTAGAGTTCTCCAGAGAAATAAAACCAATAGGACATACAGATATACATACCTATATGGGGGAGAGAGAGAGAGAGAGAGAGAGAGAGAGAGAGAGAGAGAGAGAGAGAGATTTAAGCAATAGCTCATGCAATTGCAGAGGCTGGCAAGAAATTTGCAGGGCAATCCAAGGGGTTGGAGATCCAGGGAAGAGCTGTTGTTGCAGCTTGAGTCTAAAGGCTGTCTAGAGGCATGACTCTTTCTTCCTTTGAGGACCTCAATATTTTTCTCTTAAGGCCTTCAACTGACTGGATCACCCACTTTATGGAGCATAATGTGCTTTACTCAAAGTCTATTAATTAAATGTTGATCTCATCTAAGAAATGGCTTCATAGCAACTTTTAGACTTGTGTCTGACCAAATGTCTGGGTACCATAGCCTAACCAGGTTGATGAATAAGATCAACCATCACACGGATCATAATCCTTTTCCTCTCTTCTTTGTTTTGCTTTATGATTTTACCACCTATGAATGAATCCCAAAAATTAGTTTGGTTTTTATTTTTATTTTTGAATTTTACAAATGGAATTGTACAGAATAAATATTTTATTTTGGCATAGCTCGTTTTGTTTAACATGTTTTTTATATTTATCCATGTCATCATTGCTATGTGTAACTGTAGTGTCTTCATTTTCATTGCTGTATAGTATTCCATTGGATAAACATACCACAATTTAACTATATTTCTTTTGTGGGCATTTTATTTCTAGTTTGAGGTTATTATCAACTATAATGCTAATGTGACCATATTCTGTAGCACATACTGCTATGTATGTCTTTCTGTAAAGTAATTACTTAGAAGGAATTTTTTGGTTGCAGGATGTATGCACCTTAAACTTAATTAGATAATGACAAAACTTCTCTGCTTCTCTCTCCAGGCCTTTCCAGCAGCTGCTGCCACTGCTGATCAGCCCCACCACTCTGACTCTAAGAGGTCAGCAGTTCAGCCTGCTCGCCTGCTGCACATGCAGCCTAGTGTTCGGTCAAGCCTTTGGTTGTTTTGAATGCTATGACCCTAGCTCTCTCTCTCTCTCTCTCTCTCTCTCTCTCTCTCTCTCTCTCTATATATATATATATATATATATAGCTATATAGCTATATAGCTATATAGATATAGATACTCAGTAAATACATTGCACAACTAATCAAGAAACTGAATAAATGACTGAAATATTTCTCATATCCATTAGGGTGCTATCTTGAAGAAATAAAATATCATCGTGTACTTATCTAGTCTTTTTGGGAACATGTGCTTCTTCAGATAGATTTATTCTGCTGGAGGGCTCTCTAAGAGCACTGCGATATGTGTGTGAGTGCATGTACGTGTATGTTCAGGGTCTTGTAAAACTTTTACATTATTTTCTCATCAAATTGGTGAAAAATGTCATCTCCTAATCATGATTTACATTTCCTTGAACAAGATGATATTGACTATCTCCAAATGTTATTGGATATGTATGTTTAATCTTATGTAAACTATCTCTTTACTCCCATTTGACAGATGAGAAAACAGGCTCAAAAGTGTAAGTATCTTGCCTATGGTTATATAAGAATCATGTGAGAGATTTGACCTTCAAAGTCAGGTCTGTCAGAACACAAAACATTGTTTTCTCCATTACCTGGCATGGTTTCCTTAAGCAGCAGTTTTAAATGAATATATCAGAAGTCATTCACTCAGATAAGTGATTTATTTCAAAGAACTCACTTGAAAAGTCTATTCCTTTATTCCAACAATGAAGCCATTGTTTGAACAATTTATAGATTTCTTTCCTAATTGTTACCATTTGAAACTGTCATTTAATAAGCCCTGTAGGAATATAGTGTTGCTAAATTAAATTTTTCTTACTTTTTTGGAATCCAAATGATATTCCCTACATTTTGAACTCATCCACTTTAGGAATTATTGCCATTTGGAATGGCTATCTGTTGTTTCAAAAATTAAAAAATACCACTAAAATTTTTTGAAAATGTGCCTCCTGGACTCATTTCAGTGGTTTTACAGCTGTGTCTTGTGAGCCCTGTGGACATACCTGAGAACCCCTGAAGGTGACAAAAGAAAGCTGAGTGCCCATTTTAACAGGACATTTTGTGTTTCCTGTGTGGGGATTGTATTTAATTTATTTTGGAAGAGAAAAGCTGGTAAAAATCCATTTATGAGAAGCTTTTCCTAAATTCTTAAGTCCCCCCATCACTTTCTACCCACTTACCCTGCTACTGTTCATAGCACTTACCCATCTGATAGATTTCTTTGGCTGAACATCAACTCTATACCCACTACAATGTAACTTCCATGATGGTGGAACTTTGCTTTGCTATTGTGCCCTCACCATCTACAAGAGTGCCAGAATTAGGGTGATTACTCACTATCTATTCAATGAGAGAAATAATGAAAAATATTACATTGAGTGTCTACTTACTGCTGGGCACCCTCATCCCACTTGTTGTCCCACCTCTATCACAGATTGCATAAAGAAGAGGGAAGGGATTGGCAAGGGTGCAAGTGCATCACGGGAAGCTTAAGAACTCAATAGTAGTTCATTTTGGGGATTGTGTTTTATATGTACTTCATCTATTCATAGAATCAGTGAGTCAGGTACTGAAAATAAAATTTGATTACATTTTTGCTTAACAGAGTCACACAGATAAAAGCTTCCTAGTTAAGAAAATTTTGATTCAGAATCTGCATATATCAACTCCTCTTCAGCTGCATATTTGAGAATGAAATTCAATCAGCACTCCGATGGAGAGAGTTCAGGGCCAAAGATAACTCATACACCTTGACTTGTAGTAAACATTGATATCTTCTTTATTGAATAAGTCAACAGGAAACATTCCATCATAGGGCTTATAAAATCCTCCTGGAGAAGAAAGGAGAGGAACTTTTTCCTGAACATTCAAATGGAAAGGGACATCTAGAATAATCTATTGCAAATGTAGAGGAACATTTTAGGGAATAGTTTGCATAATAGGATGCAGAAAGACATGGCTTTCATGACAAAGAGATAGAAATTTATAACTAGAGGACATGCTGTCATTGAAATATAGGAGGATGAGACCAGAAGGGAGCTGGGTAAATTAAGGAACCATTGCAAAACTATTAAAAAATGCAACAGTCGAGTTGTTATCCACATTAAAGGCAGTAAATTTCAGGGTGGACAAAAAGCAGAGGAACTACTGGGGTTCAAAACAAATGTTCTAAAGTCTCCTGCATGCAGAGGTAAAGTAGAAGGATTTTTACCCAACATGATGTGGGTAATGGCTTCTGAAGATAGCAGATAGCCAACCTCATACTTTCAGATTTTCCAAAGAAGGGAAAAAAAAGCTGACATGGAAGCAATAATCAAAGATGTAATTGAATCAATCTTCCCTTCCTGAGTTTGTTCCATGGAGGGTGTATTCACCATGTTCTAGGCTAGTGGTTGGCAAACTCATTAGTCAACAGAGCCAAATATCAACAGTACAACGATTGAAATTTCTTTTGAGAACCAATTTTTTAAAAAAACTTAAACTTCTTCTAATGCCAGTTCTTCAAAATAGACTCACCCAGGTCGTGGTATTTTGTAGAAGAGCCACACTCAAGGAGCCAAAAAACCACGATTCTAGGCCAACAATTTTAAACTTGCTCACCTCATGGCACACAAACAACTTGCTAACCTTCTGCAGCATATATATATATTATATAGCCTATTTGACAAAAAAATAGATTAATTTTGATTGATTTACAGAAAATCCTTACCTATCCTTTTCATTCCAAAGTGCTTTTTAAAAAAATCAGGTGCTTATACTTGTATATAAAAATTTCTGATAATAAGAATTAACAAATCAGACACAATCTTATTATGTGACATGACCAATAAGATGCAGCTAGATATTTATGGTTCAAGACAGGGCATTCACACCAGAAGGCTATTATTGTTGTTCTGACTGTTATCATTTTTTAACTTTGGTAATCTAAGGGAAAAGAGGCTAAGCCCCTAAGTAATAAGGTGTCGCATGTTTATTGCAGCACACTGATTGAAAATTGCTATTTTAGGTGAAAAAAAAGGGGGGGAGAAGGTACCTCTTCCTTCTGCTCTTAATTTTAGTGATCTGTGAGGCTGTATGAGGAAGGGAGGTCCTTATTCCGATGATCTTGGGTGGTGTCTAGGAACAGAAGCACATAATAAATAGGGCTTGTAAATCTTCTGTGATATTTCTATAAAGGTCTATGTCAGTGTTGCTTTTACCTTTAAATTGGTGCTGCTTAGGCCTACCTGGTAAGCATCTGTGAATTTTAAGAGATCTGAATTAGTTAGGATTCTCCAGAAAAGCAGAACAAATAAAATAGGATGCATGCATCCCTAGCCAGTTTGGCTCCAAGGATAGAGCATTGGCCCAGGGACCGAAGGGTCCCAGGTTTGATTCCAGTCAAGGATACATACCTTGGTTGTAGGCTCAATCCCCAGCCCTGGTTGGGGCATGTGCTGGAAGTAACCAATTGACGAGTCGCTCTCACATTGATGTTTCTCCCTCTGTCTCTCCCTGTCCCTTATACTCTCTCTAAAAATCAATGTGGGGAGACTCTTCCTTTCCTCTCCTTGAAAGGAAAATAATATGACTTCCTTAGTTTAATTTTATGACTCTTAAAAAAGAATAGACCTAAAATTACTATACTAAGCAATCTTTAACTCTTTCTTAGACTTTCTTAAATCCAAGATGTACAGGGTTAAATATTAATGGCACTATTTTAACCATAAAGCATGTTGGATAAATAAATAGACTATAGAGACAAGAAACAGATTCGGATTCAAAATGGCAGCTGAATAGGCCGACATGTCCTATGCCACTAAATCAAATAACATCCATCCAGAATTGGCTAATTAGACACTGCTGGTGAGGCAATCCATAGCCAGAAAGGACAGGAGAATGGTAGGATGAGGGATCTGGGGGAGAGAGAGAGAGAGAGAGAGAGAGAGAGAGAGAGAGAGAGAGAGAGAGAGAGAGAGAGAGACGTGCTACCACCAGGACAAGAGGGTCAGAGGAACCTGCGTTGCACCAAGTTCTCATCCCTTGGGGACAGGTGTAACACCGACTATGGAAGGGAGTCCACAGGGCTGCTGGTGGCTGGGGAAGTTAGACCTAAGTCAACAGCCATGAGAGGCTGTGCCCAGAAAGGCAACTTGAAGAGCTGCCTGAGCTGTGTGGTGCCAGGGGGAGAGAAACTCTCAGTTGCATATTTTTTTGGTTTTTGCCTGTTTTGTCTTAGCTTCTATTCGATACACCCAGTCCATAGGACCTTTCAATTACACACACTCAGCGAGGCTGCAGTGCAGGTGGAGGCGCAGGCTTGTGCAGGCTGGGGGGAGGTTGTGGAGGGGAGCAGCACATGGAGAGGTGACTAGGAATCCAGCACTGAGACGTTCCGGACCCTCCAAACCTAAGCAGCCATTTATCTCCTGAAGAGCCAGTCCCTCCCAGCAGCCTCAGGACAGGTAGTGCAGCCACACCCAGCCTCAAGCTTTGCAGAGGAAATAAAGATTCTGAACAGCCCAGAGAGCCCTCCAGGACTAGGTTGAGGAGAGGCTGTTCAGTCCCAGAAAGCACACAGCACCCATCCCACCCAAAGCCCTTGTTAGAACAGAAATATGAGTGAATAAGACTGACAGCAGGCCGACTGGCAAAGTGGGCAGATTGGTCCCACCTGCTTGCAACCAAGGCTGTGGAGACAGAGAGGAGCGGTGGATCATTGGGAACTTCAACACAGTGCTGACAGGAGACTGAGAAGTGCAGACAGAACAGAGGAATGAGGTCTTAAACCAGCCCCCAAGGGGCATTAGAACTTGGCTGAAGAAAACAAAAATTCACTTTTTAATTTTTTTAATCTTTTACTTTAAAGTACTTTCTTTATTTTATCTTTTATTTTTTGTATTGTTTCTTCATTCCATTTTTATCATTATTTTATTTTCCCACCCTTTTCTTCCTCACTTCTCCCTTTTTCATCCTGTTTTCTCATCTCCATTCCCCTCTTTAGATTTTATCTTTTCTTTCTTTTTAACCCTTATTAAAAATTAATCTTTATTTTCTTTATTGATGTGTTATTATTTATCTGTATGCTCCCCACCTCTTAGTCACTTAATGGCCATCTCGGTGAACAGGTAGGTAGTCATGGCATGGCAGTGCTTGTGTTCAAGTGACCCCAATTTTACTTAATAACAGCCCCAAAGCAAAAGAACAGTGGCAATTTAGACATGCCAAAGAAAATCTGTAAGTGCTTCCTTTAAGTGAAAGGTGAGTACAGTACAATAAGATATTGAGAGAGAGAGAGAGAGAGAGAGAGAGAGAGACCACATTCACATAATTTTTATTACAGTACTAGAGGCCCAATGCATGAAATTCATGCAAGGGGCTCAGTCCTCGCAGCCCCGACTGGCCCTCGAAGCTCCTCTCAGTCTAGCTGGCCCTCATAGCCCCGGCTTCATCCACAGGTTGTCCAGAGGACGTCTGGAAGGTCATTCGGCTATTTGGTTTAATTAGCATATTAGCTCTTTATTATATAGGATATTATCTTTGTACTATGTTATTGTTAATCCCTTCCTGTGCTTAATATATAAATTAAACATTATTATAGTTATGTATATAACAGAAAAAAGCATAGTATATATAGAATTTGACACTGTATGTAGTTTCAGGCATCCACTGGGAGTTTTGAAACATATCCTCTACAGATTAGGGGGAATATTATATACACATACATATATATGCATTAATATCCATTTATCTATTTACCTACCTACCTACCTACCTACCTACCTACCTACCTATCTATGTAATTGGCTCATGTAATTGTGCAGGCTGACAAGTTCCAATGTCTGCAGGATGGAGACCCAGGAAAGCTCGTGTGAATTCTAGTCAAGTCCAAAAACCTGTGAATCAGAACTGATGGTGTACATACAGAGCGGCAGGCCAACAGGTTGCTAGGAAAACTGGATGTTTCGGTTGCAGTCTGGAGGCAGGAAAGAGCTGATGTCCAGTCTGAAAGCAGGAAAAAATTTGAAAACAGGCAGGCAGGAGGAATTCTTCCTTTTGTGTTCTTTTTGGGACTTCAACTAATTGGGTGAGGCCCATTAGGGAAGGTGACCTGCTTTCCTCAGCCTATTGATGTACTAGTAAACGTTATTTTCATCCAAAAGCCCTTCACAGAAACACAGAGGATACTGTTTGGGCACCCTGTGTCCCAGTGAAGTTGACATGTAAAATTAGTCATCACAAACCTCTTGCCTGGCTCTGATCATATGTACCCATTTTAATGTCTTTTATCTTCTGTGGCTGGGGGGCTGGGAACCAGACTGAATTTGGAATATTCCGGAAACACAGGACCCCAGTCCCTTCCATGTCTGATAGGACTACTTCTGGACATTGGGCAGGGATCTCAGAAACCAAAATCCATATTATTTATAAGCATCTCTTTGAGAAGAGAATCACAAAAACCTACCTCCCACTCAAACCTGTGGCCGATAGGTCCTCCGGGAAAGGGGATTGAGCTGCTAACAAAGCAACAAACACATTGCTCACGGAGATCTGTGTTTCCTAATCTTCACTGTACGCTGGAAACACCTGGGGAGCTTTAAAAATATAGATGCTTGGCTCTCGCCCAGAAATTCTGAATCATGTAGTCTGGATGTGGCCTGGGCTTTGGGGTTTAAAATGAAATATATGCAGTAGCATTCATTTCTTTGGATTTACAGACCTATCAGTTTTAACACATGCTCTTGTAACACCCACCACAATCAGGATACAGAAAAATTCTAACACTTCCCAAATTCCTGTGGTTTGTCCTATGAGGTTCCCCAATTTTCTTTTTTTACTTTTTTATTGTTAATGCTATTACAGTTGTCCCAATTCTCCACCCCCTTTACCCAACTCCACCCAGCCCCCCCCCCCTTCCATCTGGCCATCATCAACACTGTTGTCTGTGTCTATGGATTATATCTATACAGGGCGTCCCTCAAAAATGTATATGCACTTTCAGTGATCATAAACTCAGTGTTTGTTAACATAGAGTTCATGTTCAAAATGAAAAGACTCTATAGAGATGAATAACTTTTTTGGTCAATGCCTGTTTTCAAACTGATGACCATCACAGTCCAGGCATTGCTGATAACACAAAGCAATAGAATCACAAACATCAAGAATCATTTCATTCACTATTTGTGTGCCTTTGGTTCATTGATTATTGCCAGTTTTATACTGTAAACTTTATATATTTTTAAAAAATTTTTATTATTAAAAGTATTACACATGTCTCCTTCTCCTCACCTCCTTGACCACTCCCCTGCTACTCCCACCCCCCAGCACATGCCCTCCTCACTTCCCTCCCAGTGTCTGTGTCCATTGGTTATGCTTATATGCATGTATACAAGTCCTTTGGTTGATCTCTTACCTCCCCCACCCCAACCCGCCCCAGCCTTCGCTCTGAGGTTTGACGGTTTGTTCAATGCTTCTCTGTCTCTGGATCTATTTTTGTTCATCAGTTTATGTTGTTCATTATATTCCATAGATGAGTGAGATCCTGTAATATTTATCTTTCCCCAGCTGGCTTATTTCACTAAGCATAATGTTCTCCATGTTCATCCATGCTGTTGCGAAAGGTAAGAGTTCTTTCTTTATTACAGCAATGTAGTATTCCATTGTGTAGATGTACCATAGCTTTTTAATCCACTCATCTGCTGGTGGGCACTTAGGCTGTTTGCCAAATCTTAGCTATTGTAAATTGTGCTGCAATGAACATTGGGGTGTATATATCCTTTCTGATTAGTGTTTCTGATTTCTTGGGATATATTCCTAGAAGTAGGATTACAGGGTCAATTGGGAGTTCAATTTTTAATTTTCTGAGGAAATTCCATACTGTTCCACACAGTGGCTGCACCAGTCTTCGTTCCTACCAGCTGTTCACCAGGGTTCCTTTTTCTCCACATCCTAGCCAGCACTTGTCGTTTGTTGATTTGTTGATGATAGCCATTCTGACAGGTGTGAGTTGATTCCTCATTGTAGTTTTGATTTGCATCTCTCAGATGATTAGTGACTTTGAGCACACTTTCATATGTCTCTTGACCTTCTCTATGTCCACTTTCAAAAAGTATTTATTTAGGTCCTTTGCCCATTTTTTAAGTGGATTGTTTATCTTCTTTTTGTTAAGATGTATGACTTCCTTATAAATTTTGGAGATTAACCCCTATCAGATATAACATTGGCAAACATACTGTCCCATGCAGTGGGCTCTCTTGTTGTTTATTAATGGTTTCTTTTGCTGTGTAGAAACTTTTTAAAAAAAATATTTTATTGATATTTTACAGAGAGGAAGGGAGAGAGCTAGACAGCTAGAAATGTCGATGAGAGAGAAACATCGACCAGCTTCTTGCACACCCCTTACCGGGGATGTGCCCGCAACCAGTGTACATGCCCTTGACCGGAATCGAACCCGGGACCTTTCAGTCCACAGACCGACGCTCTACCACTGAGCCAAACCGGTTTCGGCTGTGTAGAAACTTTTTAAAAATCTTACAATCATTTATATTTATGTGGAGTCAATTTTTACTTCTCTTTTAATTTTATTTATTTTGGTCCTCTTTTTTCTTTTATGATTCTGGCTAGAGGTTTGTCAATCTTGTTTATCTTTCCAAAGAACAACGATCTATTTTATTTACTTTTTAAATCTCTATGTCATTTATTCTCTCTCTGATCTGCATTATTTCATTTCTTCTACTGGGTTTTGTTTATTGTTCTTTTTCTGGTGTTTTTTTTTTAATTTTTAGGTGTAGAGCTATTTGAGATTTTTCTTGCTTCCTTCTTAGGGCTGCTTTTGCTTTGTCCCATAGATTTTGGATTGTTGTGCATTTATTTTCATTTGCTTCCAGAAAGTTTTATATTTCTTACTTGATTTCATTGATAATCCATTTGTTGTTTAATAACATGCTATTTAGACTCCATGTGTTTGAATGATTTGCTGTTTTTCTAATTGCTCTTGATTTCTAGTTTCATGCCATTGTGAACTGAGAAGATGCTTGATATGACATCAATCTTCTTAAATTTGTTAAAACTTATTTTGTGTCCTAACATGTGGTCTGTCTTTGAGAATGTTCCATGTGTACTTGAAAAGAATCTGTATTCTGCTGCTTTTGGATAAAATGTTCTGTAATCCAGTGTTCTCTTTAAGATTGATGTTTCTTTGTTGCTTTTTTTGTCTGTTTTTTTGTCTGTTATCCATTGATGACAGTGAGGTATTAAAATCCCCTACTATGACTGTATTGTTGTCGATCTCTCCCTTAAGTCCACCAAGATTTTCTTTATATGCTTAGTAGCTCCCTGTTGGGTACATATATGTTTATGAGGGTTATATCCTCTTGTTGGGCCAATCCCTTTAATAATATGTAGTGACCTCCTTTGTCTTTTTTTATGGCCTTTGTTTGACATCTATTTTGTCAGAAATAAGTATTGTTACCCAAGCTTTTGTTTGTTTGTTTGTTGTTTTCATTTGCATGGAATATTTTTATCTATCACTTTCCTTTCAACCTCCATGTATCATTTGTTATGAGCTGGGTCTCTTCTAGACAGCATAGGTAGGAGTCGTGTTTTCTAATCTATTCAGCTATCCCATGTCTTTAAATGGAGCATTTAATCCATTTATTATTGATAGGTACTTATGTATTGCCACATTTTTGCTTAATACCAATCTTCTCCTTCTCCCCCCTCCCCCCTCCCCCCTCCCCCCTCCCCCCTCCCCCCTCCTTCTCCTCCTCCTCCTCCTCCTCCTCCTCCTCCTCCTCCTCCTTCTTCTTCTTCTTCTTCTTCTTCTTCTTCTTCTTCTTCTTCTTCTTCTTCTTCTCTCTCTCCTTTTTGTTCTAAACCAGCCTCTTTATCATTTCTTAAAATACTTGTTTAGTATTGTTTAGTATATAATAAGCTCCTTTAGCTCTTTTTGGTCTGGGAAGCTCTTCATTTTGCTTTCAATTTAAAATGATAGCATGGCTGGAAAAAGTAGTCTTGGTTACACGATTTTTTCATAACTGAATGTTTTATGCTAATCTCTTTTGGCCTATAGTTTTTCTGTTAAATACTTGGCTGACAGCCTTATGGGAACTCCCTTGTAGGTAACTATCTCATGCTGCCTTTAAGATTCTCTCTTTGTCTTTAATGATTGCAATTAATATATATATATATATTTTATTGATATTTTTACAGAGAGGAAGGGAGAGAGATAGAGAGCTAGAAGCATCAAACATCAACCAGCTGCCTCTTGCACACCCCCTGCTGGGGATGTGCCCGCAACCAATGTACATGCCCTTGACCGGAATCGAACCTGGGACCTTTCAATCTGCAGACCGAGGCTCTACCACTGAGCCAAACCGGTTTCGGCAATGATTGCCATTTTAATTATAATGTGCCTTGTGGGCTCCTCTTGAATGGCAATCTCTGTGCTTCCTGAACTTGCATGACTTTTTTCTTCATCAGGTTAGGAATGTTTTCAGCCATTATTTTCTTCAAACAGGTTTTCCATTTATTGCTTACTCTCTTATCCTTCTCATACCCCTATGATGCAGATGATATGCTTAATGTCGCAGAGGTCCTTTACATTTTCTTTGTTTTTAAAATTTTTCTCTTCTTTTTGGTGCTCTGCTTAGATGCTTACCATTACCTGGTCCTCTAATTTTCTGACTAAATTATCTTCTTCACCTAGCGTATTCTTCACTTCAGATATTGTTTTCTAGTGTATTCTTCACCTCAGATATTTTTTCTTCACTTCTGATTGTTCTTTTTATGGTTTTAATGTCCTTTTTAATGCTTACTATCTTTGCTTAAGTTTTCACTGAGATCATCCATTCTTCCCCTAAGGTCCTTGAGTGTCCTTATAACCATTGTTTTAAACTCTACATCTTGTGTTTTTGTTGCTTCCATTTCATTCATTTTATTTTATTTTTTTTCCTGGGGATTTCTCCTGTTCTCTCTTTTGGAGAATTTTCTTAGTCTCCCCATTTTGTCTGTGTATTAGGTAGATCTGCTATGACTGCTAAACTTGTTATGATGGTTTCATGATGAAGGTGTCTTGTTGGCTCAGTGGCACAATTTTCCAGATCATATGAGCTCCATGCTCCAGGAATGTTTCTTATGGGTTATGTGCAACCCCAGTTATTAGATGAATCTACTGTTGGCTTTTCATGGGTCAAGTTAACACTCCAGGCTGTATGACTATCAGGTTTAACCTTGATCACTGTGTATGAGGTGCTATGCAGGGCAGAATTTCTCCCAGCAGATTCTGGTGTCTGTTGGTAATCTGCTTTGGGTGTACCACTTATATGGCTATTTGGGTCAAGCTCTGTGCTGTCGGAAGCCCACCACCAGTGTTGTCTGAAGATGTGTGTATGTTGGTTCTGGGTCCACTTGGGTGGGCTTTAGGTACAGGTTAATGTCATATGTTATATATAACCACCCTTAGACTGTCCAGAGCTACCACGCTGTTCACTGCTTATGTCTACATCTACTGGATCTGGGTGTGCATGGGAGGGGTCAATCTGTGTATAAGGGTCAGCTTCCTCCAGTTTAGAGCAGGGTGGGGGAGACCTGTAAAAGGACTGACTCTTCCTGATGTCTGTTTCTACCTGTCGGCTACTTTACCTCCCTCTGAAGTTGCCTGGTCTTTCTCCAGAGCCTTCTGAAGAAAGACTATTGGATGAACCCAGGCTAGCCACAATTCATAGCCCCTTCCACAGGTTGCAAACTCGGTAGGGTAGCACGACTAGTGTTGGGATGGCCAGGCTAATGGGTCTCTTACTTGGTGATCAAGCAGTCAGGCACACAATGAGAAGAAACAAGCCAAACTACTCAGTCTCTGCCAGAGTCTCCAACTGTAGTTACCCCTGAAGGGTTTTGCTTCAGGTTCAGGTTGGGTGTAGCCAGCTGTCCCTTCTGAGAAGCTAGCTCAGCCACCTCAGACTCAGGGGGATTCATCAAAATTGGGTTGATGCTGACCCAGCCTGCAGGAGGGAGCTAAGCAATTCAGTCTCTGAGGGTCCCACACTTTGAACGTCCCCACTCTGACCCACCCTCCCTTCCCCCTACAGAACTGAGCCCAGCAGGGACTTGGCATGGCTGACCCAAACAGTCTCATTGGGGGTGGTTCCTAAAACCCAGTATGAGGAGGGTAGTCACTTCTCCTTCCTGGAGAAGCACAGGCTAAATTCATAGGAGAGATTGGATTTTCCCTCCCTCTATGTAGCCACAACATAGCACTTGCCCATCTGATTTTCAGACAAAATCTTCCCCGTAACACCCTGGTTCTCCTCTGCCACTAAACTCAGGAGAACAGGCTCAGCCAAGTGACTCAATACATCGGGGTTGGGGGGGGGTACCTCTTTCCCAAACCCTACAGTTTCATCACTGTCTGGATCTCCACCAAAAGCCTCCCAGAATAATGAGGGCTCCTTAAAGTCATTGCTGGGGATAGCCAGTAGACCATCCCACCTACCAGCATGGCTTCACTGGCAGGTGAAGTACAGACCATGCACTCCTCAGGCTGGGGCTATAATAATAGGAGTACTATTCCCTGGGAATTTTCCCACACAGACTGAATCCCCACTGACTTTCACCTCCAGATGCTATGCAGGCTCATCTTCCCATCTCTGTTGCTCTGGGTTAGGGATCCCTGCATGGGTTTGAGACCCCATACTCCTAGGGGAAGGGAGTTTTTCAGCTGTGAGATCCCTTTGGCTTCTCAGCTACCACCACACCTGAGTGTGGGAGCTAGCCCTTTCAGTGTCTCTGCCCTTCTTACTAGTCTCTATGTGGCTCCTTCTGTAAATCTGTGTTTATTGTATTTCAGTCCCGTTAACATTCAGTTTGTTATTCAGGTTGATTGCTGTATAATTTAGCTGTAAATCTGGTTTCAGGTTGGGAGTAGGTGGGTGTAGCTTCCTCTTACTCTGCAGCCTTCTTGGAATCTTCAATTTCATCCTCAGTTTTAGAGTCTGGCAACCACTGATCTGTTCTCTGTCCCCCAAGTCCTCAACTCCCATTTAAAAATGTCATGCAAATGGAATCTTATAATCATAGGTATGTTTTCTTTGGGACATTGGGATTTTAAAAATCGATCCAGGTGATTCTAGTGTAAGGTCAAAGTTGAGAGCCACCAGCACAGTCTTAGCAGCTTGTCTCATTAGATAAAAGGGTTGCTTCCTTTTGAACTGCATGAGCAGGAGCATTAGACAGAGATCCAAGAATATTCCAATAGGAGATCCAAAAAGGTGGCCCAGCATGGAAAGAAAATTAACCATTTTTTTAAAAAAAAAGAAAAGCAGGTGATGCCAATTGTCAAAAAGCTAGTCCAAATAAGACAAATAGCCTAAAAAGGATTGTTCTAAGAGCTTACAAATAGGGAACAAGACTTTCTTGGCAAAGAGCAGCATTGGATGACATGTGAGAGCACTGCTTCCTCTAATGGCCATACTTGAGGGTTTGCACATAGGGAAGGAAATAGTACACCATTTTATTCAGTCCAAATGAGTAAATTATGATTGCTGCCAGATGTCCCTGGGCAAAAACAGAATTTTAAGCAAACGATGAAGACTGTCTTTTTTTGTATGGCACTTCTTTGTAAGATCGTCACTGAGCGAGGCTGATTGTAACAGCGATATTCTAATTAAGGAACCATCTAAAACAGAGCCAGTTCACCATGGGGGAAATTTCAGATATCTTTGAGAATAAAAATTGTGAATTTTTACCGCATGAGTCCCCTTGGAGAAATGACATCCTCCATCTCCCTGTTTTATGAGCTCATTGTGAAGGCAAGATTGCCTGCCTCTCTTGGACCATGTCCCCTTAGCGGATTTCCCCCTCTTGGGATCAAACCCTGTCCTCAAGCAGCAGGAAGAGCCCTAAAATTCACATACAAGTGGGGTGTAGTTTTGAAGGAGCCCCCGGAGGACATCAGTGTCCACAGAGCCATATGCAAATCCATTTAGATTTATAATTGAGTATTCCCTAATGGAAGTGGAAGCTTCACTGGGTAATGCAAGGAGGCTAGGAATGAGAAAATTAAGCTTCATAATTTAATTTAACTGCCTCCTTTGGTTTTGTGAAATGCATCAGGGGAGTCGATGATATTACAGTTTTGGGTTCACCTAAAAATAGACAGGCTGCAGACCTAAGACTGTGGAAGGTATTCTTCTGGCAAAAGGAAACTAGTCTTGTGATAATGACTGGTTTTCACCAAGAACTTTCAGGGTTAGGACCTTATTCTCCCTGTAAGGGTCCTGACCTCCTATTCTGAGACTCTACAGTTGAGGTCAAAGGACTATTATTTCCTTTTTGCTTCTCCATTAGGAGATAACATTTTTTTTTCTTTTCTGTGTGTGAGTCTCTGAGCTGAAATTTAGGCTGGGTGATATTTAATTCATTTAGTTTTCAGTCATCATAATAGGCAAGTGATGGGTAATAAACAATAAATTAAAATGGTTGCATCAAAAAATGAAACTAGACCACCAACTTACACCATACACAAAATAAACTCAAAATGGATAAAGGACTTAAACGTAAAATGGGAAATCATAAAAATCTTAGAGGAATCCACAGGCAGCAAAATCTCACACATATGCAAAAGCAATATCTTCACCAATACCTAGGGCAATGTAAACTAAAGAGAAAATAAACAAATCGGACTACATCAAAATAAAAAGCTTCTGCACAGCAAAAGAATTCATCAACAAAACAACAAGAAAGCCCACTGCAAGGGAGAACATATTTGTGTTATCTCAATGTCATCTCCTGTAAGGGTTTAATCTCCAACATTTACAGAGAACTCATACAACTTAACAAAAGGAAGATAATCAACCCAATAAAAAAATAGGCCATAGACCTAAATAGATACTTTTCAAAAGAGGACATTCAGAAGGCCGAGAAAAATATGAAAATGTGCTCAAAGTCACTAATCATCCAAGAGATGCAAATCAAAACAACAATGAGATACCATCTCACACCTGTCAGAATGGCTATCATCAACAAATTGAAAAATTATAAGTGCTGGCGAGGATGTGGAGCAAAAGGAACTCTTGGGCACGGCTGGTGGGATTGCAGACTGGTGCAGCCGCTGTAGAGAAAAGTATGGAGTTTCCTCAAAAAACTAAAAATGGAACTTCCATTTGATCTGGTAATCCCATTTCTAGGAATATGTCCCAAGAAACTAGAAACACCAATCAGAAAAGATATGCACCCCTATGTTCATAGCAGCACAATTTACAATAGTTAAGATTTGGCAAACAGCCTAAGTGCCCATCAGAAGATGAGTAGATTAGAAAACTGTGGTACATCTACACAATAGAATATTACACTGCTTTAAAAAGAAAGAACCCCTATCATTTGCAACAGCATGGATGGACATGGAGAGCATTATGCTAAGTGAAATAAGCCAGTCAGAGAAAGATAAATATCACATGATCACACTCATTTATGAAATATAATGAACAACATAAACTGATGAACAAAAACAGATCCAGAGACAAAGAAGTATCGAATAGATCGTCAAACCTCAGAGGGAAGGTTGGGGGAAGAAGGGTGGGGATTAGGGGGAGAGAGCAACCAAAGGACTTGTATGCATGCATATAAGCATAACCAATGGACACAGACACCAGGGGTGTGGGCATGAGTAGGGGGGTAGGGAGTAATGGGGAGATAAAGACACATATGTAATACCTTAATCAATAGTGAAAAAAAATGTTTGTATTAATTGGATTTCATTAACAAGAGCCAATCACATGCTATTGTGGCACAAGGAACCTTCCTGGCTTCCTCCACATTGTCAATGGCGGCTTAGGCAGATACAGATTCAGATCAGCAGCCCAAATCATTGGTGCTTTCCTGTTCTCTGAAATCTGCATACTTGTATCAAGATGCAAGTGATGGAGTAGCCCTCTAAGTCCATGGCTGATAATGGTAAAGGGCTGAGACCAAAAGCCAGAGCAGAAAGTCGTGGATATGATGTAATAAAATGGGATTTGAAATTTCTTAGGACAGGCACTTTTGGTGTTTTGTGCAGAAATCTCCCATTGGATTGCAAGATATTAGCATGCCCACACATGGAATGCCAGTACAAGCCCCTCCTAGTTGTTTTGACAGCTCAACTCTAACAAGCCAAACAAACAACCATCTAACCACCAACCAACCAACCAACCAACTAACCAACCAACTAACCAGTCAAATACTGCTCCCACACATTTCCAAAATGCTTGGACTGAATAATGAAGACAATTTATGGGAAGGAAGACTTATAGGCAATGACCAGTACTCAAAGGCTTTTGTACCACTTTTACTTTTTAAAAAGGTTATATATTTGTGTTTATTATAAAAATATGTTCCTAGCCGAAACCGGTTTGGCTCAGTGGATAGAGCGTCGGCCTGCGGACTGAAAGGTCCTGGGTTTGATTCCAGTCAAGGGCATGTACCTTGGTTGCAGGCACATCTCCAGTAGGGGGTGTGCAAGAGGCAGCTGATGGATGATTCTCTCTCATCGATGTTTCTAACTCTCTATCCCTCTCCCTTCCTCTCTGTAAAAAAATCAATAAAATATATATATATATTTAAAAAATATGCTCCTTACAAAAATTTAAACATTACAAGAATGCATCTCAGATTTATTGAGAGAGGAAGAAGTTATGAAGAATTGTCTTGTATTTTGGAGGCCAGGACATGCCCTGATCTCCATCTACAAGAAGGAGGCTCAGGAGAGCCAGTGATGATCTTCAGTCTGAGTCTGAAGGCCTGAGAACCAGGGCGCTGCTGGCATAAGCCCCAATCTGAGCACAGGAGAACAACAATGTTCCAGCTCAGTCAGGCATAGAGAGCAAATTCGCCCTTTCTCCACGACTTTGTTCTATTCAGCCATTCAGTGGATTGGATGAGGCCCACACTGGGGAGAGCTGTCTGCTTTACTGAGTATACTAATTCAAATGCTAATTTCTTCCAGAAATATCCCTGCAGACATACCCAGAAATAATATATAGCCAAATATCTAGGCACCTCCTGGTCCAGTCAAGTTGACACATAAAATTATGTGTCATAAGGCCTATTGTTTGACAAACTAGGAAAGTCTCAGCCCCATCCCATGTGGGGAGAGGGTCACAAAAAGAATGGCTCAAGACAATAGCCTATTGGCTCAGCACCATCCCACACTTGTTCTTTTCTCTTCAACCCCCCATGCCTACCCCTAGCTTTATGGGCTCTCAGTGTCTGAGCTGTTTTTCTTTAGTGATGATAACCTGTTCCAATTTCCCTCCATGACATACTAGACTAGAGCCTTTGGCCAAGTCTCTGTTCTGCATGACCATCTGACTTGTTTCCCTGTAGCCTCTGAGAAGAGACCCACTCTATCATGCAACGGAGAGTGGGCATCAGGAACACAGACTTAGGTGTTAGACATGTTAAAGTCAGAATCCCAGCTGCTCCATTTAGCAAGTGTGTGGTCTTGTGCAAGTTATTTAATGTCTTTCAGCTTCAGTTGCCTCAAGTTTAAAATAAGAACAGTAATATGATTTCATAGCATTGTTGTAAGGATCAAATTATCAAATATAGATAAATATATTAAACTATGAGGCCTGGTGCATGAATCTGCACAGGTGGAGTCCTTGTGCCTGGCCAGCAATCGGGGCCAATCAGGGCCGTTTCGCCCAGTTCTGGTCAGCCGAACCCCAGTAGCAAGCTAACCTACTTGTTGGAGCATCTGCCCCCTGGTGGTAAGTGCATGTCATAGCAACCAGTTGGTTAAGTGCCTGGTTGGACACTTAGCATATTAGGCTTTTATATATGTAGACTAGAGGCCTAGTGCATGAAAATTTATGCACTCGTGGGGTGGGGGGAGGGTTCCCTCAGCCTGGCTTATGCCTTCTTGCAGTCCAGGAGCCCTCAAGGGATGTCCACCTGCCAGCTTAGGCCTAATGCCCCTGGGAGTGGGCCAAAATAGCAGTTAGACATCCTTAGTGCTGCCAGAGGCATGAGGGGCTCCCACCACCTCTGTTGTGCTTGTAGACTTCAGCCAGGCTTGTGGCCAAGTGGAGCTCTCCCTGTGTGAGCGCACTGATCACCAGGGGGCAGGTCCTGTGTTGAGCATATGCCCCCTGGTGGTCAGAGCATGTCATAGCAACTGGTCATTTCCAGTTATTCTGCCCTTAGGATCAATTTGCATAATCCCCTTTTATTATATAGAGTGCTTACTACAGTGCCTCACACACATTCCCAGTCTCACCATCTTGAGCCTATAAAATTATATAAACTTTTCATACACTGACTTACTTTCTAGAAACATGATCTCCTAAAAATGTCAAACCCGTCTGCTCTGAGCTGTTTCTGAAGATACTGACTTGGAGGGTCTAAAGAACTAGCAGTGTCTTAGCTTCTCTGCCTTCTCACTCACTTCCATCAGTACCACCCTGCACTCTGGCCTTTGAAAGAAGAAATGTACTTGCTCTTTCCCTCCAGCACAAACTATGCCTGCTTGCAGAGGGACTAAAGTTTCAGGACTAATGGGAGCACTGAGAATAACCTGCACCAGCGAACAGAGGTGACTGCTCTTGGAAAGAACAGGCCCAAACCTGCCCTGCCTGCTCCAGCAGGTGTGGTCGTGGTGTTCCTACATCTGAGCAACTTCACAGCTCATTGTCCCAGCTGCGTCACCTCCCCAGGCCCAGAGCCCCCTTAACTGCCCCAGGATTAACTGCTCTCCAGTCTCTCAGGAGGACATCTTGACCCTCATCCTACTGTCATGGCCCAATTAAGGCAATCACACTAGTGATATCTTAAACTGTGGCTCCTTTTCTTCTAAATAATTACTTGTGCATAATACCAACAGTCCAGTTCAGTGTGCTCTGCACCAATTTTTTTAAAAAAAGTATTTTTATTGATTTCAGAGAGGGAGAGAGAGATAGAAACATTAATGATGAGAGAGAATCATTGATTGGCTACCTCCTGTATGTCCCACAGGGGGATGAGACTGCAACCCAGGAATTGAACAGTGACCTCCTGCTCCATAGGTCAATGCTTAACTACTGACTGAGCCATGCTGGCCAACCTCTGCACCAATTTTCACTGTGGCCTTTTCAAAGTCTTTCACCTAGAAAAGACCAAGTCTATCCTGCTGCATTCAAGGCCTCAGATTCCAGGGAAAAAGCCACACGCACACATTCCCTAAGGTCAAATGATAAATTTTAAGGATTAGAAAGTCAAAATAAAAATACTAGACTAATCCACAGGCAGCAAAATCTCAGACATATGCCAAAAGAACTTCTTCACTGATACTGCCCCTAGGGCAATGGAAGCTAAAGAGAAAATAAACAAATGGGACTACATCAAAATAAAAAGCTTTTTTACAGCAAAAGAAGCCATCAACAAAACAACAAAAAAGCCCATTGTATGGGAGAACATATTTGCAAATGTTATCACTGATAAAGATTTAATCTCCAACATCTTCAGGCACCTTATACAATTTAATAAAAAGAAGATAAATGATCGAATAAAAAATGGGCAACAGACCTAAATAGAATCTTTTCAAAAGAAGACAGAAGGAAGGCCAAGAGACACATGAAAACATGCTCAAAGTCGCTAATTATCCGAGAGATGCAAATCAAAACAAGAATGTGGTACCATCTCACACCTGTCAGAATGGCCAACATCAACAAATCAACAAATGACAAGTGTTGGCGAGTATGCAGATAAAAAGGAACCTTTGTGCACTGCCAGTGGGAATGTACACTAGTGCAGCCCCTGTGGAGAACAGTATGGAGTTTCCTCAAAAAACTGAAAATGGAACTCCCATTTAACCCAGTAATCTCACTCCTAGGAATAAGGAACTAGAAATACCCATTAGAAAAGATATATGCACCCCTATGTTCATAGCAGCACAATTTACAACAGCTAAGATTTGGAAACAGCCTAGGTGCCTGTCAACAGATGACTGGATCAGAAAACTATAGAACATCTACACAATGGAATACTATGCTGCCATAAAAAGAAGGAATTATTACCATTTGTAGCAACCTGGATGGACTTGGAGAACATTATCTAAGTGAAATAAGCCAGTTAATGAAAGAAAAATACCATATGATCTCACTCATTTATGGATAATAAAGAACATTATAAACTGATGAACAAAAAGATAGATACAGAGACAGTAAAGCATCAAACAGACTGCCAAATTACAGTGGGAAGGTTAGGGAGAGGTGGGGGAGATAAGAGATCAACTGAAGGACTTGTATGCATGCATATAAGCATAACTAATGGACGCAAAATGCTGGGGGGTGAGGGCATGTATGGGAGTGGGTTGTGGGGGGCAATGGTAAAATATGTACACATATAATACCTTAATAAAAAATGAAAAAATAAAATAAAAATAAACTTAAGGAAAACCTTTTGGACTTCAGACATACAAGCCTGGGTATGCTCCAAAATTACACAAGTGACTTTACTAGGTAAAAACACTTAAGCATGAAGTTTTGAAGCACCTACTTGTGAGTTACTTCCCAGTATCCAGACAATTTGCAGAAACATCTGCAGAACTAAACAGATCTCTTTCAGAAAAAGAGAAGCTCTGTCTTGAAGACAATTTTGTTCTTTTATTGTAAATTGCAGAAATTATTTGCAATATTCCAAATACCAGCTTTTGGAGCTTCAATAATTTAGAAGGTCATTGTAAGGACCCTGTATTGACCAAGTTTCTGGCACCATGGAAGAGAGGGAGACTCAGATACTGAGTGATGTAGACTATTCTTTGCTCATGACCCTCATATCAATCCTGAGAGAAGAGATCAGGAGGTAGTTGCATTTTCCAGGTGAGAAACTTGAGGTTCAGAGAAATTAAATGAAGGCTGCACAGCCATTTTAGTAGTTGAACTACCTATCACCAAATTCCAGGCGTTTTGATTTCAAACCCACCTCATAAATACTCTGATTCAAGTCTTTCTCATATTCTTTCTGGATTAATATATTGTCCTCCAAACCAATGTTTTTGCCGGCTTGAGTTCTGAACTAAATGAGAGATGGGACCAGGAATAAGATTTGGGTCTGGAGACCAAATGGATTGGCTCATAGGTCCATCCTGAATGAGCCATGTTTGCCCACACACTCACAGGTAATATTGCCAACTACAGGTCTTGTAGGGGTATACCGGTATACCCTTGTAGGGGTATACCGTTGTGAAACTTAGGGACCATGAAGGGACTCCCAAAAGAAGGCAAAAGAAAGGGGCTGAACCTTGAATGTTCAGCTTTGAGATCCACATGAATTACTAGTAAGTACTCCCGCAATGGAGTAGGGCTGGGGAAGGGGTGTAGGGAGGTTAGAAGTATTACTTTAAGGGATATCTCAATGAAGTCAGGCAAGGAAGTCCACCCCACAGAATAGACCTTAATGCCAGTATTTTCTTCGTCCAACCCATTCTACTCATTAATGCCAGATCAATCTTTGTAAAGCATTGTTGTTTTGAGTGTAGCACTGCTCTAACTACCAAATGTACGCCTCCCTGCTGCCTCTTGCATCAGGCACAAATCTCTCCTAGACTCCCTCCCTCACTCCTTTCCAAGGGAAACCTTCTCCGCCAGCCAAGCATTCCACTATCTACTCCCACACACACAGACTCCTGCTCCTTCTCATTTATACATATTTGCTCATTTCTTTTACCACACACAAAGTGCCTTCCTCCCACCTTCTTCTCTATCTGGCAGTCTTTCTAATCCTGAATGAGGCATCCTGGCTGCTCCAGCTCACACTAATCTCTCCCCTTTCTCCTAGTTCTTTTAGTCCTTCTACCTATTTCTCTAGGGGTAAGGCCATAATTATTCTCTTTTGTTTTGTTTTGTTATGGACACTAGAGCTGAATTGCTGTAAAGCAAGTTCCATGCCATACTTCTGGTGTCCCCTAAATGACAATTTTTCTATCCAGCAATTGAGTCAATTCTTTTCTTTGTATGCGGGAAGCCTATATTAGTGTAAGTTCTGGTGGAGGACAAGTTCCTTCAATGGAAGCCAAAGAGGCCGGGACCTCTCTTATTCCTCCTCTTCATGCCCGGCAGATAGGTATAGATGCATGGCCTGATTTTAGTTGGTCTGGAACTTTGAGTTTGCAGAGTATTACAAAGATACAGGTAAAAAAGAAAGTTGAAACATTGTTCAATGTGACAATTTTCAGTCTAGCACAGGGATAGACACCCACTGAAAACCACTCTTGTTGGTGGCAGAGGGATCAGCCAGGAAATGGTGTCCTCACCTGATTGGTTCTGTGCCGTGACCTCATCTATGTTCCAACCTGGGCTCCCTTGATAGATCTTGCTCATTTTCTTAGCCTGGTTCTCCAGCCTTCCTGCCAATTTTCTGAGCTTGTTTATAGTCTTTTCATAAATTTCAAGTTCATGACAACTGATTTCTATTGCTTGTACTCAAGAATTCTGTCTGATACACTTGATAGGGTCTAGTACATGCTGAGCTCAATTAAAAGTTACTGGCTGTACTTGGACCTGAGTCAAATGACCCAGCCCTCAATTGGGGACTTGAGGTCAGGTTGCAGGAGCACCAAACTCAGGCTAAAGAGTTTGCAAACTAAGATGGTTTGAACCACAGAATAGAAATCATTTAAAAAGTGAAAAACTCAACCAACTAATTCACTCAAGTTTTCCCTTGGTTTATAGCTGCAGCACTCCAATCTCTGCCTCTATCTTTACATGGCCTCGATGTCTCTGTGTGTCTTCTCCTTTCCTGGCTCTTATAAGGATACTTGTCATTGAATTTAGGGTCCAATATAATCCAAGATGATCACATATCAAAATCTTAAACTAATAACATCTGGAAAGATGTTTATTCTAAAAAAGAGGGTCACATTCTGAAGCTCTGGGTGGACATATCCTTTGAGGAGCCACTATTCAACTTACCATGCTCACCAAACTAATATTTCCAAAGTATCACTTGGAAGGCAAATCTTCAGGAGCAATATATAATCTATAAAATTAATTGAGACTCTTTAGCCTGGTTTTTGGTGCCCTCCACAATCTTACTTCCTCATGCATTTCAGTTTTATCTCTCTTCCCCTACATTGAGTAAGCACTTCTGCCATAATTTTCTACTCATGGCCAAGCTACAATTTTCTTTTCCACATCCATTCATAGAAAACCCTCTCTTGTTTTTCTCACCCTTTGTGACAGCTTAATCCCAACTTCTCCAAAAAGGCATGTGTGATGATAGCTGCACGAAACATAAGTATTCATTGTTAGCACTTTCCATCCGAGGGACTCTTGTACTGCCTTTTGCCATCTTTTGCATGTGTATTTGAGCATTTGCTTAAATTATATTGTTACTTAACTTTTAATATGTTCCTGTTTTATCTCCCCATATTTTAAGTTCTTTGAGAAGTCAACCTTTACTTAAATTCTTTGCATCCACTTTATAATAAGAAAGAACTTATTATAAGGAAATAGTTCATGTGATTATAGAGGCGGAGAAGTCCCAATATCTGTAAGTCGGCAAGCTGGAGATCCAAGAAACCTGATATATCAGTCTGAGTCCAAAGGCCAAAAGTTTGAGCTCAGGCACTTAGGCAGGAGGAGTTCCCTCTTACATGGTCTTTTTGTTCTATTCATGCCTTCAACTGATGTAATAAGGCCCACTCACATTAGGGGGGCAATCTGCTTTACTCAGTCTACCTACTCAAATATTAATCTCACAAAAAAAAATCCTCACAGACACACACAGATTATGTTTGACTGAATGTCTGGGCACCTTGTGACCCAGTCAAATTGGCACATGAAGTTCATCACGGAGAGATATATGTGGATAACAATTGACCCCAACTCTATTAATGAGTAATGCACCACAGATCCCTAAAATCAGAGACTCACCCTGAAAGCACTAATTCATCCTGCAGGGTTTCTGAAGCTATAACTTTCAGTGAGACGTTTTTACAGATCTCCCCTTTGTCATGGGAGGTGATTGATCTTTCTCTAGTGGCAGCTGAAATAGCAATGAAATAAAGTAATATTTACTAGCAAATCGAATAACAATGTAAATATAGTTGGCTTCTTATCTTCCCAACCCATATCCTACATGCAATTAACTGACTATTTATGCTTGACAGAGACTAAGAAATCAAGTTCATTGGTTCCAAGAGGAGTGTTTTAAGATCCCCTTGAGAGTCATTACTAGTACGTTTACACTGATGTACATATCTGAAAGGTCACTTTAACTCTAGTAAAACATGCTTACAACCCTGCACTTCACACGTAACTCATAATAAATATTGTTGGATAGGGGATTGCAGAATATCCCCTTCTACATTTATGCTCATATTGCTAAAGTACTTTTCTCTTATAAATGCAATATTGAACTTTATTTAATCATTTGGAGAAGATTTCTAGAAGAGAATGACACTTTGATACTATGATTAATCCTTCAAACAAAAATGTACTAAAAGTAAAATAAGTTCTTTCTGTCCAATATTCTACTTTCCACTGTCTCTACTTCTGAGCTATATGCAATGTCTTACCTAACACCACCATTTTTTATGCTAAGTTTGAACACATTCTCCTGAACAACCCCCAGTGCCTTTGATTCTCATTTATTCCAGCATAATGTTATCCTGCATCTGTCTATGAATGTCCAGCAATAGTTTAATTAATTTTAAGTAAGCATTTCTTAGTCATTCATTAGGTGCTGAGCACTGGGCTATACTCATAAGATTATTAATCAAGAAGATGCCATTAATCAAGTAGCTGTGTCTGTCCATGTCTAGCCAAGGGGAAAAAAGAAAGCATTCCTTTAAATAATCCAAAAAACAATATAATGCAGAATTAGTTTAACATGTGTTGTACTGGCTGAAAGGGCAAAGCAATAAGGGTGGGAAAGGGAGGCAAGGAGAGCAAAAGAATTGTCACCTAAATAACAGCGCGCTTGCCTGGAAACCCCAGGCACACAATAGGTGCTCAGCTACTCGCGGTGGCCGGTGCTACTGGGGCGACCATGCTGCTGGCTCAGTCACCAGGAGCTCATGCACCCCTGTTACAGCTGCAACACACCTCTGCTAGAGCCCACAGAAGCCTGTAGTCCCTCGGTCACCTGCCAAGGATGCTTCACTGTCCCCATGGGTCTCTCGTGTTCCTGTGTGCCTTGCCTGGTATGCCACCCTCTCACACAAATATGCTGAAGTGCGTGCAGTGTGTTATGTTTGGAATTGTCAGATTTACCAGATAAAAGTACAGAATGCCCAGTGAAATTTTCATTCCAGGTAAACAACAAACTCTTTAGTCTAAGTATGTGCCAGGAGTTATAAAGTCCTTTGTCTCTGACTCAGAAGACTTGTCTTCTGCCAGATTTCATGGAAGAGTAACAGACTAATTTCTTAACAGGAAAGGAGGATAAAAATCAAATCTCAGACCTGACCGTGGGCAGCACTAGGGACCTCCAGATCTGCAAGTCTGATATTCATCTTATTGATCTACTTCTCTGGAGAACCCTGACTAATACAATCGTGTTTATAACTAAATTTAGTTAGATAATTTCTTTGGATGATAAATCTGTAAGGGCCAATGTCTACAAACTGGTCTATTTTGCCTCCTCTTCCTCATTTTAGTCATTCAGGAGGCACTTACTGAGAATCCCTGTAGGAATTAGAATGGAGGTTTTGTGGTCTGGGATGAGAGGGTTCAATCCCATAAATGAAGATGGCTTAGGAAAATGATATTGATGACATTTACAAAAATTACTTTTTGAGGACGAGGAACTGTTGTAAACATTCACAGACACCATTTCATTTTATTCTTCAAATGATCTTGTGAGGTGTATTACTACCCTCTTATTTTAGAAGAAGACTCCTAGGTTGTGAAAGACGTGAGGCCTGGACAGGGTCACGTGGCTGGTCAATGACTGCCAGATTACAATCTAAATTCATTCAACTGCAGAGGCTTATCTAACTCCCAATCAAGCCTTCTGTGAGTAATCATATAATGGTGAAATTGCTGTTGGAGATCATCTAGTTTGTGGGTGGGCTTTGCTTACATAGCAAGGCCTCAGAGTGTGGTTTTATCTGATCTGGTACCAGTGTCCAGGGATTACCAGTAAGTACATATTCTGTACACTTTAGTTTTGCAAAGGCAAAGATGGTATTGCACTGGGAGGATTTAATGGCATTCATTTTTCATTTAAGAGCAAAGAGCTTTCTAGGAAAAACAGCAGTAATTCAAAGGTCATAGATGGTGTCTGTGGGAAGAGCAGTACAGATTGATTTATGGGGCCTGGAATTGAAAATGTGGTTTAAGAATGACAATGAGGAATAAAACAATGTGGCTTTGTTGACTGTATTTCAGAGCATGATTATGTGAGCCTGGTAAGGGAGAGCTTAAGGGGATATTCAAGTCATTCAGGGAGAACTGAGATAGTTATTCTCAAGAAGGCTAGAAAAATGTAGTGCCAGAATGAAAAAAAAAATAGTTAGAAACGTTTTAGTTAATATTAAAACTGGAACCGCACTTAATTTATTCATCTAGTCAACATTTATTCACCCAGCCATATTTTTGAGCTATTGTTATGTGCCAGGCACTGTAGTAGACACACAGATGCCACAGGAATTCTGATGGAATTGTCCCTGCCTGCATGCAGCTCACAGTCTGGTCAGGGAGCTAGATATTGGCCAAATAATTACAAATTAGTTAAGTAATTATAATTTAATAAGCACCTAATCAAAAGTATACAATGAACACAAAGAGGATCTGACCTACTCTTGGAGTGACACAGAAGCTGTGGTCTGAAAGATGAGGAGAAACAGGATGAGTGGACAGGGGCAGTGCTTGCCAGAAGAAGGCAGGAGAGAGCAAGTAAGTTCAAACTGTAGGGCAGAATGAAGGAGCAGAGAGGAAGGAGAAGGAAGGCCTTCAGCCAAGGACTTGTTCAGGAGTTTGGATTTCATCCCAAGAGCCATGAGAAGTCATCAGAGGGTTTTAAGCAAGGAGTAGCATGACTGACTTGGCAGGAGACCACAGAAGGATTCGGGCCAAATCCTCATTAGCAGTGATTAGTTGTCCCTTGCCTGGCCTTGTCCAGTTTGCCCAAATGGCTTAAAAGCCCAGTAGGAATAGATGTGGGCAAGATAGGATGCCAGGTTTCTGGATCTTGACCACCCTCTCATCAGATACATAGCCTTAACCTACCCTGTGATAGGGGCACTTGTGATAGGTCCTTTCTCAAAGGAAGAAGCAATATTGCTGTAGAAGAGCAATCAATTCTAGAGCCAGTGTGGACAATACTTCCTGTAGGGCATTTCCCCAGAGGAACAGGCAAGATTTGGCCCAGGGGAAATAGGGATTCAATAGAAAAGCCATAGCCTGGCTGGTATGGCTCAGTGATTTAGCGTCAATCAAGAGGTCAGCAGTTTGGGGCCCTTGCCCAGGTTTTGGGCTCAATCCCCAGCAAGGGGCCTGAGGGAGCCAGCCTATTGATGTTGATGTTTCTCCCTCATCAATGTTTCTGTCTCTCTCCCTGTCCTTCTCTCTCAAATCACTAAAAACATATTTTAAAAAATAGAGAAGCCACAGTAGACTCAGCTCAGACCTCCAGGGTGCAGACTTTTAAGATTGGAGATGGCTTGGCATTTATCTTCCTCATCACTTTATTTCTTTTTATCCTGCCCTTTAACCAGGCTGACAGTTCCTCAAACTGGCAGTCCAGAAGGAAGACAGTTAGCTGGGTACTGCTGTAGTATAAAATTTTTAAAAAGGTATTATGCTTCCAATAAGCTAGTGATGTCTAGTGTAGGACTTGACATCACTAGCTTATTGCCAATGAAAGCAATATGGCTTTCTAGAAAGGCATAGGCTTGGCGGCACCTGAGACAGGAGGAGACAGAGTAGCATTGAGCTTAGACAACCTTAGGATTTGTCATATACTTGGAGATATAACTAGAATGACAGCTGACACTCACCTACTGCTTCTGATGTGTCAGGCCACCTATGAATCTGAGCCTTTCACAGATATTAGCTCACTTAATTCCTTTAATAACTCTACTAAGTAGATGCGGTTATTATCACCCTAATTTTACAGATGTGGAAACTGAGGCACAAAGTGGACATTTTACTGCTGCTAAGAGTCAGAGCTAAGATTTGACCTCAGGCAGTCTAATACCAAAGGCCGTGAGGGCAAACACTCTACTGTATGCCTCTCTAGAATGAGGAGTAAGGACTGAGCTGTGGCCATCTGTTTTGTAGACTGCTTTTTTTTTTTTTAAATAAATGGTAGATGCTTTGTGTCTTTGTCCAGTTGCACTGCTATCACAAAATATCACAGGCTGGGTGGCTTGTAAACAGCAGAGATTTATTTCTTATGGGTCTGAAGGCTGCGAATTCAAGATCAGGGTGTTGTTGTTCTAGTGAGGGCTGTCTTCTGTATTGCAGACTGTGGATTTATTTATTTATTTTTTATTAATTTTTGTTTTCTGTACTTACTTGAATCCCTTCTGACTTGACCTTTTTAAAAAGTACTTATTGTTGAAAGTATTACATATGTCCTCTTTCTTCTCCCATTGACCCCCCCAAGCTCATCCCCCTTCCCCCGGCCTTCCAGGGTAGAAGGGGAGGGAGATCTCTTGGGGTCTGCTCTCTGAAGTCACTGGTCCATTCATGAGGGTCCACTCGCATGACCTAATCATCTCCCAAAGGCCCCACCACTAACTACTGCCACCTTGGGATTAGGTTTTTAACACATGGGTTTGGAGGGATACAAACATTCAGACCATAGCATGCTTTTTGTAGTCAGAGAGGAGACTGCGTTGTTGGACAGAGCATACATTGAAGTTGGCTTTGCGGAGCCAGGGACTCAGAGATCAAAAGAAAGATGGAGAGAATTTCTGAAATATTGAAAATAAATTTAAATGGAAGAGACACTGAAAGGAATAATGAGATCCTGAGAAATGGCTTGGGAATGAGAAGGGCTACAGCTCACATTACATTACTAAAAATATTAAATAATATATGCTATTTCAAATGGCCCTTTATAAGAGAGAAGTTGGTTTCTCTCCTCCTTTCTTCCCCCTCCCCCCCAAAAAAACCCACTCCAAGTACAAATTAACCCTTTATTGGACAAATGAGATATTTATTTATTTATTTATTTATTTTTCTGTTAATCCTCACCTGAGGATATTTTTTTCTCTTGCTTCTTCAGAGAGCGTGGAAGGGAGGAAGGAAGGGGGGGGGGAAGAGAGAGAAACATCAATGTGAGAGAGCTACATCAACTGGTTGCCACCTGCAGGTGCTCAGACCTGGGGCAGGGAGCAAACACATAACCCAAGATACTGGAATAGAACCCAAGATCCTTCAGTATGAGAGCTGATGCTCTAACCACTTAGCAACACTGGCCAGGGCTCCCAAATGAGTTTTAGTTCTCAGCAACAGTCTTTTAGATTTGCTGGTAGCCTGGAAATAGAGGAGCCCCAAATACTTTTCCTCTTTCTTCTCTCCATTTATTCCTCTGAGAAGCACCAAGTGCCAAATGACGTTTCACAGCACAAGCTAGAACCGTGTAGTTTCCACTCTGTGTGGGATATTCAAGCAAATAAAGGAAGGAGTGCTTGTTTGGAAGCTGCTACAAGGAGTCACATATGGTTCTCAAATTGCTTCGTGTTTCTAATTTCAAGGCTGGAAGGAAATATGGAGCTTTGGAAAAGTGTCAGTCGTGGTGGGCAGCTAGATTTGGTCTTCTCCAATTTCGGAGGTTCTGAAGGGCAGCTGGCCTGGCTGCTGAGGGGCAGACTCAAGGTCAGGTACCTGGATGAGCAGAAGGCAGACATGGGTCTGTTTTGACTCATATCTTAAAACTTACACTAGAGACCAGGTGCACAAAATTCATGTGTGTGTGTGGGGTGGGGTCCCCTTAGCCCAGCCTGCATCCTCTCCAATCTGGGACCCCTTGGGGATGTCTGACTGCTGACTTAGGCCTGATCCAGCCTAAACTGGCAGTTGGATATTCCTCTCATAATCTGAGACCACTGGCTCCTAACTGTTCACCTGCCTGCCTGCCTGATCGCTCCTAACTGCCCCCTCTTTGCTGGCCTGGTCAGTTTCAACTGCCCCCCCCCCGCCAGCCTAGTCTCCCCCAAATGCCCCCCTCACCTGGTCACCCCTCACTAACCCCCTGCCAGCCTAGTCTCCCCATGCAGCCTGTACGGTCATCCGTTTGGTTGCAATGGTTGCTTAGGCTTTTATATATATAAATTAGAGGCATACAGGGAGATTTTTTCTGTAGGGCTATGTTTTCTCTATGGAGATGGGGCAGCAATTCCAACAAGTGTGCTGTAAGAAGTCTTAAAATATGCAGTACCTGACTGTTTAGCCAGGGGCACTGATCTCTTTCCCCTTAGATGGACAAATAAGAAAACCAACTCAATAATTGCTGTCCTGTGTGAATGAATCAAAATTAGGCCTACTTTTTTTTTGTCAGATAGGCTAAAAATGTTGATTTTGGTGTGCTTCAGAATTTTAGCAATTAGTTTATGTGAGCCATGAGACGAAAAAAGGTCGAAAATTGCTGGAATAGCCATTGAATTGATAAAAAGTAAGCTTAACATGTAAAATTTTTATATGATGATGAGACATTTTAAATATCTGGAGCACAATGAAATAGTTCAGCTGTTGAGTTTGGTGATGAGACAACTGAGTATAATTGGATATGGAAAATGAATGACATGGCTTTTTGATTTGCTATTTATTGTAACATTGGGCTCAATCAAATGAGAAGATCTGTGGGTGTAATAGAAGAGACACATCTATTAAAGTTCGGGGACACTGAGTGGCCATCTCTCTTCCAGGGCGTTTACAGAAGCAGTGTGAGAACTGAAACTCAATTGCTGGAAGTTGTTGGAATAATTAGATAACTATTTACAAAAAAAAAAAAAAAAAATTCAGAGCCTGACCTTGCATCATAAACCAAAATAAATTCTAAATGGAAAGATTTTAAAAATCACAAATACTTAAAGAACAAGAAGAAATGCAGTTAAAAGATCTCTCTAAACATAACCAAAATCAGAAATCGTAGAGGAAAATATTAACAGATTTGACTGCTTAAAATTTTTTTTAAAGTGAGGCAAAATAGAAACACATTATACAAAAACAATACAAAGTTTAAAGATAAGCAAAACAGGAAATATCTATACAATCCTGTATAATAAAAGGCTAATAGGCAAATTGACTGAACAATAGAATGGCCCATCACTATGATGTACACTGACCACCAGGCGGTAGACACTCAACACAGGAGCTGCCCCCTGGTGATCAGTGCATTCCCATAGGGGGAATGCCACTTAGCCAGAAGCTGGGCTCACCGCTGGCGAGCACAGCAGTGGTGGCAGGAGCCTCTCCTGGGTCCACAGCAGGCAGCACTAAGGATCTGATTGCTGGCTTAGTGGGGAGTGGGCCTAAGCCATCAGTCAGACATTCCCGAGGGCTCCAAGACTGTGAGAGGATGCAGGCTGGGCTGAAGGACAACTCTTTCCCCCTTCCTCTCATGCACGATTTTGTGCACTGGACCTCTAGTATGTAATAAAGTGTTGAATTTTTTAGTATTCAAAGAGTTCTTATAATTTAATAAGGAAAGACGAACGGTACAGTGGAGAAGGAAACAAAGGAATAAAGACATACGGATTGTCAATACATTGATGAAATAATGTTTTACCTTTGTAGGAATCAAATACACTTACATGACAAGATGCAATTTTGGTCTGGCAGATTGAAAAGGAGTGAGCTAGAACAATAATGCTTGAGTGAGTGGTGTGAAAGGAGGGGACAGCTGTTTTTTAACACTGCCAGAAAGGCAGAACTGACACACTTTTCTGGAGAGCTACTTGGTCGCCTGTATCAAAACTTAAAAATAAGCATATGTTTGCAACCAGAAATTTTATTTCACTTTCATTGATTAGCTTATGTAAGTGAGACATGTGCAAAGATTTAGCCATAAGATTGTTTAAGAAGTGTTTGATAATAGGAAAATTTGGAAATAACTTAAATACTCCAAAATGAGTCTTGGTTAAGGAACTCATGCTACAAATAGCCTATCTAATAAAGAGGGAATATGCTAATTGACCCTCACACCACAGAAAATATGGTGATGCTCACAGCCAGTAAGGACAGAATATGCTAAGTGACTACCCTGCCCTCAAAGATGGCTTCTCCCATAGCCAATAAGGAAGAATATGCTAATTGACTGCCATGCATTCAAAGATGACGATGCCTACAGCCACAAGATGGTGGCACCCAGTCCCCTCAGCCCCGCCAGGGTGGCAGATGCATGGCAAGGCCTGGCCTGCTTCCAGGCCCCTCAACCCCCCCAGCCACCCAGGGCTGGCCTAAGGTGCAAGATGGATGCCAGACCAAAATGGCATCTTGTCATCTAAGTGTATTTGATTCCTACAAAGGTAAAACATTACTTCAATAAAGTTTTTATTTTTTTGTGTCCTTCTTCACTGTACTGTTTGTCTTTTCTTATTAAATTATAAGAACTCTTTGAATACTAAGAAATTCAGGTAACCAGGGCTCACCAAGGCTTGTGCTGCCGGCAGTGGCAGCAGTAGAGGTGTGATGGGACATCTCCTTCTCCTGATTGCTGGGTTGCCTCCAGCCCCTGAAGACTCCCAGACTGTGAGAGGGTGCAGGATGGGCTGAGGACCCCCCCCCCTCCAGTGCATAAATTTTCATGCACAGGGCCTCCAGTATAACATAAAACTTTGTGGCTATTAAGAATCAGTTTTGTGTCCTATTTACCCACTTAATAATTTATGGGTATGGTTAGGAGGGCAAAATCTGGAGTTAGGCTACCAGGAATTGAACCCTAGGTTCTATTTCTCACTGATTGTGTGACCTTCGGCAAGTTACTTAACCTATCTGTGCCTTGGTTTCCTAACCAGTGCATTGGAGAAATATATAGTGTGTATATATACCACAGGTTGATTATAAATATCTATTGTACTAAAGCACGTAGAATAATGTTAATTATATAACATTAGCCCCAGAATGTTAGTGTTATTTTTTTTTTAATTTTTAAAGGCAGGAGTTTTGTTTTTTATTTATTTTATTTTTAAAATATTTTTAATTGATTTTTTACAGAGAGGAAGGGAGAGGGATAGAGAGTTAGAAACATCATTGAGAGAGAAACATCGATCAGCTGCCTCCTGCACACCCCCACTGGGGATGTGCCCGCAACCAAGGTACATGCCCTTGACCAGAATCGAACCTGGACTCTTCAGTCCGCAGTCTGATGCTCTATCCACTGAGCCGAACCAGTTTCGGCGTTAGTGTTATTTTTTTAAATACTGTTGCTAAGTGAGTAAAGAAAGGTATGTTTTTTAAATATACACTTTTTTTCTTCTTTTTCTTTCTTTCTAATTTCACCTACTGGTAACCCCAGCCTAGCCTATTTATATGCTCATTGTAATACATGAGCATGCTAAATGATGTACCCTGGACTCTATAATCAGAAAAGGAGTCCATATAAGGACACAAAATGGTTCACGGGACTTTGAGAAATCCCCACCCCTTTCCCTGGGAAGATCCTGAATATTCCTCCCCCTTATTGAATACCCTCCCCCTGGATTAAATGAACCTCAATAAAGGAAGCAAATTGTACTAAAGGGGGCTGTTCTGTCTGTGGAGAAGCCTCTCTCGGTCTCACTGCTTCACTAATGGACTCTCTTTCCTGTGGGATCCCAGAATCCACAGCAGCTCATGGGCTCACCCTGACCCACTAGGGACCCCCAGAATGCCTGCATCAAGGCCTCTGAAGGTCAAGGCGGAGGACTCTACTGCCTGCCTACACAGCTTTTAATCCTGACGGGAAACTGATGCTTGGCAATTGTGTAATTTTTTATTTGATTTTTTTTACTTTCTATTGATTATTTCTCTGTTGACTACAGTCCAAAGCAGTGCATAGGGACCTTGTCCCTGAGAGAGGAGAATCTTATCTTTCCTGCTCTCTCCAATATTTTCTCCTCTAGCTTTACAGCTGCAGGCATAACCTGAAGATGTCACTTCTAAATTTGGATGTGAATTCTCCTCATACCCAATTCCATAGTGTCCATAGAGCATTGGATCTGGAGAGAAGGGTCTCCCCCCCTCCCCTAAATATTTCTCATAAAGTGACAGGACTTTTCCCTTCCTTCATGTGGGTTGCAAGCAATGATTAAATCAGCAACTCTCCAATTACCAGCTAACTGGGGACAGGGATATTAACTCTGTGCTGTTTTACAAGAAAGAGTATTCCTGATATGAGAGTTCCAGGAGGAGAATTTTCTGGAAGCAATATTTACTTTCTGGAAAATGTCAAGATCTAAGTCCTAGAGGAGACTTCCAGCTGCAAGGCTGTGAAGCAATCAAAATCTTGTCACCCCGAAGGTGCCTCTTGGAATATTGATTTTAAGATGTTTATTAAAAAACAAAGATGTGGAATCTAATGAACAAAACAAACTGAAGAACAAAATAGGCTCAGAGACATGAATGGATGGAACAGACTGACAGATCTCAGAGGGGAGAGGAGTGGGGGATGGAAAGAGATTAACCAAAGAACATATATACATACACTGAGTGACCAGATAATTATGATCTCTGAACGCATAATAATCTGGCCACTCAGTATATATATACATAGATATATATAGATATGGCCCAGTGCACAAAATTCATGCACAGGAGTTGTAGGGAGGTGTCCCTCAGCCCAGCTTGCATCCTCTCCAATTTGGGACCCCTCAAGGGATATATGACTGCCCATTTAGGCCTTATTCTATTGATGGGATTGGGTCTAAACAGGCAGTTGGACATCCCTTTCACAATCCAGGACTTCTGGCTCCCAACTGCTTGCCTGCCTACCTTCCTGATTGCCCCTAACCGCTTTTGCCTGCCAGCCTGATCACCCCTAACCACTCCCTTGCCAGCCTTATTGATGCCTAACTGCTCCCCTGCCAGCCTGTTTACCCCTAACTGCCCTCCCCTGCAGGCTTGATCGCCCCCCAACTGCCCTCCCTTGCAGGCTTGGTCCCTGCCAACTGCCTCCCCTGCTGGCCTTATCACCCACATCTGCCCTTCCTTGCAGGCCTGGTCACTCCCAACTGCCCTCCCCTGCTGGCCATCTTGTGTCCACATGGGGGCAGGATCTTTGACCACATGGGGGCAGCCATCTTATGTGTTGGAGTGATGGTCAATCTGCATATTACTCTTTTATTAGGTAGCCTAGAGGCCTGGTGCCCAGGTGGGGGCCAGCTGGTTGGCCCTGAAGGGTGTCCCAGATCAGGGTGGGAGGTCCTTTGGGGCATGGGGCGGCCTGGGCAAGGGGCCTGTGGAGGTTTGCAGGCTGGCCACATCCCCTGGCGACCCAAGCAGAGGCCCTGGTATCTGGGGTTTATTTATCTTCTACAATTGAAACTTTGTAGCCTGGAGTGGAGCAAAGCCTTCTGCTTGCTCTGTGGTGGCAGCAATTTCTGTTGGGATTTATGTATCTTCTATAATTGAAACTTTGTAGCCTTAAGCGGAGGTATGAGCTGGCCAGGGTATGTGGAAAGCTTGGCTTCCTCCATTGCCGGGGCAACCCTAGCCTCCTGCTCTTTTCAGCTCCGTGGCTGCTGCCATTTCTGTTTGGATTTATGTATCTTCTATCATTTAAACTTTGTACCCTTGAGTGGAGGCCTAGGCCAGCAAGGGCAGGTGGAAAGTTTGGTTTCCTCCATTGCCTGGGAACCCAAGCCTCCTTCCTGCTCTCTATGACCATGGCCATCTTGGTTGGTTTATTTGCATATTTGCTCCTAATTGGCTTGTGAATGTGACTTGTGGGTGTGACAGAGTGATGGTTAATTTGCATATTACCCTTTTATTTAGATAGAATATATATATTAGAGATATATATTAGAGGCCCGGTACATGAATTCACACATGGGTGGTGGTGTCCAGCCAGCCTGGCCAGGGGAGGGGACATGGGCAGTTGGCCAGCCTGCCTGCTGGTCAAACTCCTGGTTGAGGGGACAATTTGCATATTAGCCTTTTATTATACAAGATATACACTGAGTGGCCAGATTATTATGCATTCAGAGATCATCAGAATCTAGCCACTCAGTGTATATGCATAACCCATGGACACAGACAATAGTGTGGTGAAGGTCTGGGGTGGGGCAGGGACTGGGTGAAGGGGGACAAAGAAAGAGGAAAATGAGAAACATCTGCAATACTGTTAACACTATATATACACTATATATATAACACTATATATTTCCTGCTCAAGACATTCAAACAGAGGCGGGCACTTCAGGAAGGAGAATTTAGGAAGCTGCCTTAGCCTAACTTGAATTACGATGGTCAATAGGAAGGCTTCAGGCAGGGGCTTGTTAAATAGATTCCTCGTGTCCCATTGTTTCTGAGTTGTCTAGCAAGAACTTTCCTGCCACGTGTGTTCTGCTTATCTTCAGCTCCCTGTAAATCACCCATTCTCACTTCTGGAACCTAAGATCCCGTCTTTCCCAACTTTTCTCCTTTGTCCAAATACCTATATGCTCAGTATTGCCTCACTGTCTGGAATGTCCAGGCCTATGAGAATTCCCCAGACGCATGTATTAAAACTTGATTCTCCCCCCCCCCCCCGTTAACCTGTTTATGAAAATGTGATTATTAGCTTAGCTTAGAAGAACTTAGAAGTTGAAAGAAAAAGTATTAATTTTTTAGCACATCCTATCAGCCATGGGCAAACTACTGCCCGAGGGCCGGATCCGGCCTGTTTGGCTGTTCTATCTGGCCCGTGGAGCCAAGGGTTCTCTTGCTCTCCCCTCCGCTCCTTCACCAGCAGCCCAAGATGAGAGTGCCAGCATGGTCAGGTTGCTTTTGTTCCGGCCCTCCGGTCCAGTTTAAGAACCCATTGTGGCCCCCTAGTCAAAAAGTTTGCCCACCCCTGTGCCTAGGTGCTGAAGACATAGTAATTTTCAGGGCCTTTATGCTGGTGTCCTCATTTTATTGGTGCAAAGGTCTCTCATTGGCTTCCTTATCAGAAAGTCAGGAAATCAGATTGTATCAGTGCACTCAAGGGATTGTGAAACTGGTTTAGGGGCTGCTTAAGGTGAGTGTACCAGAGCGTTCAACCACATGTCCAGAGATGTCCCACAGCTAAATATCCTCCCTTGTTTTGAAGAGCACATGTCCTAATTTGGGGATGAGCGAGAATATTGTCAACAGTGGATTGCAAATATGCTTTTGTAGGGAAGCCACATTAAACATTTTATTAAAAGCTTCATTATACATAGAGGAGAATTTTAAAAGCAATGTTCTAATTTAGGGTAGCGTTGGAATATTTCACATTGCAGCAATTTTCTCTTTCTTCTTTTGCCAAAATCGAGGTTTATCAGTGGCAGAGAAAATGAGACTCTGGCATTCACCAGCTGGGAAACTGGGAGCAAGTGCTCAATCTTGCTCTGCCTCAGTTTCCTCGTCTGCAAAAGGAACATACCATGAAAGCTGGCTGTCAAGAGCAGGCTGGGCCATGTATCAAGTGCCTGTCACACAAAGGTGTTTGGAGACACGTAATGCATTTGGGAGTTGCTGCCTCTTTGCCCGGAATATTCCTGATTTTGGACCATTTGTAGGAAGTCAGTCCCTCCACGTTGCGTTATCACTGTCTTCGTACTGTCCTGAATTTTCTTCCCCGGGACTTTGGAGCTCCTTGCCTCCCTGACCTGTCTGAGCTTCCTGTGTGATCCCTGTTGGAGGGAGCAGCTCTCCATCATTCCCCGTCTTTCCCACCACCATCCCATGGAGTGGTTTAATCTGCTGGGAAAGTTGGAAACAACAAACTGGGCGGACTCAGCCTGGGGTCGGTCCTTCTGGGAATGAGCTGGCCCAGGCGGCAGCACTGTGGTCCTGCTCTTGCCGGCAGGTCATTCCTGGGCAGCCAGCCATCAATGTGCCCCGGCCAGCACTGCCTACCGGGCAGCCCCTCACAAAGCTCATTCGCCCAGAGATAGAAGCAGTATCCTCCAACCTGAAGCTTTATCAGCAACAAAACTGACAGTCTGATTTCCAGAGGCATCGTGGCATACTGCCCAAGAGACTGGACTCTGGAATCAGAACAACTGGGTTCAAATTGTTCCATCACCAACTAGTATGTGAGTTTTTCAAACCCTAAACCCTCAGTTTCTCTCCCGTGAAAGGCAGAAATGATAGGGCAGTGGAGGAGTTGGAACATTTAGAATAATACTTACCTCCAGTAAGTAGTAAACCAGTGTTAACTAACTGCTGCTCTTTAGACATACTTACCAATTTATTCAGAACTTGCTCAGGGAAGGTGAAAGGTGGGAGCTGGCCCCCTCACAGACCCAATCCCAGCTTCTGCTCTTCCACCCACTGCCCAGGCTATAATTCCCGTGGATTTCTGCTTAAATTCATGTGCATGGCTTTTCTAGTTTTAAAATAGTTGGTTCTCTCTGCTGGAGAATAAGGGATCAAAATGGGAATTCTCCTCTGCTGTCAGTTATCATCACACCATTCAGCCAGACCATGGGCCTATCCCCTACTCACTCACATTCATTCGGGGGGGGGGGGGGAGAGAGAGAGAGAGAGAGAGAGAGAGAGAGAGAGAGAGAGAGAGAGAGAGAGAGAGAGAACTCACTGTCTGTGTCACTTGGCTTGCTCTGGATTTCAACCTCCAGGAAACCATTCTTGCAGACATGAGCCCCAGTTTGGTAATTATCTTTGGCAACAGACCCTCTATTTGGCTTCTTTAAATATTGAGCTCTTGGGGGAAATATCCCACCTCCAACAGCCTTTTCCCGCCTGGTTCTCCCCCTCCCAGGAGCCTTTATTGACAGTCCGTTGGGTGCCAGGTCTGTGGGAAGGTACGCTACCCACTGCCCCGGAAGAGTGTGTGGTTTAGTGCTGCTTAGACCTTGCTCCAGGGGCCCCCAAAGGTCCTGTAGCCATTCCTCAGGGGGTCACCTGGGGGAGTGTGTGTCTGGTGGGTGCCTGAGTGGTTGAAGTTTTACCTACTCCTACATCATCCCAGGACCTCCTGCTTCCCTCTCTTGGGCTCAGAGGGCTTCTGCATCAGATTCCACCTAGAGAAAAGATTGCACTAAAAAAAGACAGTTTGAAAACCTTTGACCTATTTTTTTCCCCACTGAATTTACTCAGAATGACTTTTTATAGCAGTTCAACCCTCCCGGCTTGTATTTGGCCAATAGGATGGCAGAGAAATCTGGTCAAAGCTTTGACAGCAGCCACCCAGAGTCAAACAGAGGGGACCCGTGAAGTGGTCCCCTCAGCTGCAAGGCTCACCTTTTGTGTGTGAGAAAGACCTTTGCTGGTCTAGACGAGTACTATTTGTGGTAATAAGTAAATAGCACAGGAATTTTAAAGGGAGCTACCACACATAAATTGACTCCAAAGACACTCTCTAAAGAGTTCCCAAAATATTTGAAGCAGTGAAAATACTGTTGAAATAAGTTTATGGCTCTTAAAAATCCCGTAAGCTCTAAAATAAGCTCGCAGAGTGTACTGGTGGCACTCATTATATCACTATAACTTCCCAGAGGACAGGAGGCTGGGCATTGCTTTATTAATGTTGTGAAGTGTAAGTTAAGGCAAAACCTCAGGGTCCTATGATAACCAGGGGTTGACCAATTGCTCAATTACTGAGCTATAAAAATGCATCTAATGTAACCACTCAGAATATCTGGCTCATTCTACTTTTATAAAGATACTAGGGCCTCAGTGCATGAATTTGTGCATCTTGAAAGGAACTGTAGGCCACGAGGCTGCAGTAAGCACAGGGGTGGGTCTCAGCCCATCTTCTGCACCCCTGCTTAGCCCCTCCCACTACAGGCCCCGGTCCCCTGTCTGCTGGCAGCCCCTCTCCCTTCTGCCACTGCTGCTCCCATGCACTGATAGCACTGGCCCCGCTTGTACCTGCTGACAGTGCAGAGCAATTGGGGCTAGAGCTAGTAGCGGTGCAAGCAGAGCTGGCACCATCACAGGTGCAAGCAGTGGCTGCTGGCCCCAATCGCCCCTCAGAAGCAGGGAGAGGTGGAGAAGCCCCCAGGGGCTATCAGGGCCAGCAGCCACTGCTCACACCCGCTGATGGTACTGAGTGATGGGAATGGCACCAGGCACCGGCAGTGGGTGCGAGCAATGGCTCCAGTGCCAGCTGCAGGTGCAAGTGGGGCCCGTGCTGGCAGCAGGTGTGAGCACCAGGCGGGACTAGGATGTGCGGGAGCAAAGAATTTTCAGTACCACCATAGGCTCACCCCTATGACAGCGACCAGTGCCCCGCCTCAGCCTGGTGCCCGTGCTCACCTACTCCACCATCCCACTGAGGACAACGCCCGCCATGTTCCACACATGACCTTTGGTAGTCAGCACACGTCAGAGTGAATGGTTGTTCGGTTGTTCTGCCGTTCAGTCTATTTGTGTATTTGCCTTTTATTATATAGGATTTCAAGGATCCATATATTTGCATATGCATTTCTGGAAAATGCTCTAGAATGTAGGCTTCCTAGGTCAAATATATATATATATATATATATATATATATATATATATATATATATATCCTTTGGGGAGTAGGTCTAGAGGCTGGTGGAACTATTACTTTTAAACATTTTATTATTTTATTTTTCCATTACAGTTTGCATTCAACACTATTTAGTTTCAGGTGTACAACACAGTGGATAGACATTCATATACTTTAACACGTCCCCTCAGATAACTCAAGGGCTCACCTGGCACCATAGATAGTCATTAAAATATTGTTGACTATATTCCATATGCTTTACCTTATGCACATTTTGTAACTACCAATTAGTACTTCTTAAATCTTTCAGCTTTTTTATCCTACACCCAACACTCCTTCCCTCTAGCACCCACCAGTTTGTTCTCTGTGTCTAGAAGTCCATTTTTATTTTGTTTGTTCATTAATATTTTTTTAGATCCCACATATAATTGATATCTCATGCCTTTGTTTTTCTATGTCTGGCTTACTTCACTATATATCTGAAAAACAAAACAAAACCCGAAACACTAATTTGAAAGAATATATGCACCCTCATGTTCATTGCAACATTATGTATGATAGCCAAGATATGGAAACAAACCAAGTGCCCATCAATAGACGAATGGATAAAAAAAGCTGTGGTACAATGGGATATTACTGGGCCATAAAAAGAACAAAATTGTGTAATTTGTGATAACATGGGTGGAATTATTAATTTCTAACTTATAGCCATATATGGTACTTATGTGGGGAGGGTGGGAAGAATGTCTACTTCTATCCTTGTACTTGTGCCTTTTCCCACAGAGAAGAAACTGCCCTTGTTTCATTGTTGTCCTTTGTCCTTAAAACCCCTCCCCTGCCTCCTACCAGCAAAACTGAGAACTGTCTATTCTTGCTGGCTGTTCTTGGGCCTTGCATCCTCAGTGGGCAGGATCTCATTCTTGCTTACCCATATGACCTGGGCCTTGCTTCCAAAAGCACATGTGGCCATACTTATGCTTCAGTGTCAGCTTTCCTACCAGTGTTTTACTCCTCAAACCTGGACAATTAAGTAGGTGTAAGAAACCTGGAGTGGACTAGAGCTATTCTTGGAATTAATAAACATTGTGTTTGTTCCCATTGGCTCTTATCTTTCTATTAGAGGCCTGGTGCACAAAATTAGTGCACTGGAGCGAGGTGTCCCTCAGCTCGGCCTGCGCCCTCTCACAAGTCTGGGAGCCCTCGGGGGATGTCTGATTGTAAGCTTAGGCTTGCTCCCCACATCAGTAGCACCACGGAGGCAGGAGAGGCTCACCAGCTGTGAGCCCAGCTTCTAGCTGAATGGGGCTCCCCCTGTGGGAGTGCACTGACCATCAGGGGGCAGTTCCTATGTTGGGTGTCTTCCCCCTAGTGGTCAGTGCACATCATATTGATCATTTGTTAAGCTGATCAGTCCAACTTGCATATTAGCCTTTTATTATATAGGATGTATAGTGTTCCCACAAAAGCGAACTGCAGAGTGGTTGTGGTACTACTCAGGACCCAAAAACTCACCCAAACCCCAGATGCTGAGGAACTTATATTTAGTTATTTTAATATGTGCTTGTATTATCTTTTAAAGGAGGGTATGAATTAGAATATAGGAACAAAGTGAGGAGTGAGCATGGGGGTAGTGGTTTTTCTGTCCACCTACACAACAGAATAATTATTTTTCATAAACTCTGCTGGAGGCATTTGCATTTATAAACAGGAGAGATAATAATAGGCTGGCAGAATGATTTGGCATTAAGAGGCTCTTTGAGAAAACTGGTTCATAAAATCAGTAAATACTTTCAGTTAAAGCAAAAATGCAATGAAACAGAATTTTCTGAAAATTTTGGAATCTAAAACAAACTAACAAACTCATTGTGGGTGGGGATGTGGAGTCATGCTGTATAATGTCTGAAGAAGGATAACAATTAGAAGAGTTGTTCTAGAAATTGAGTAAGGTTGAACTCTTTTCTATTCTCAGATGGTTTCTGCTTTGTGCCTATATTGGCAATAACTAACAATAACTATGATAAGTAGCATCCATTGCTAATGACTGAACGAACCACAGGACTTCTTTACATGAATTATCCCAATGAAGAAGGTGCAACTATTATCTCATTTTACAGATAAGGAAATTAATATACAGGTAGACTTAGGCTGCATGCTACTAAGTGGCAGGAGTGGGTGCTGCGGTTGGCTCATACAGGATGCAGAAACATGATTGTGTATATCTCTCCCCAACACATGTTCAATGACATCAGGTTGGCAGCTTGATTTGTGTTACTGTCAGACAATTTACACCACAGGAATTGACAAATTTTTCAAATTCTGTGTTTTGTATGTTTATTTGTATTTGTGTGTGTGTGTGTGTGTGTGTGTGTGTGTGTGTGTGTATTTCTGGAGAGATGGCTGCTAAACATTTACTGATACCTAGAATAGGATTCAAACTCAGGTAGATTGATTACAGGGCATTTTGCCTAAAATAAATGTTTTCATGACAAAATATTAATAACTAGGGGCCTAGTGCATGAATTGGTGCACCATCCAGTCTATTTGCATATTAGCCTTTTATTATATAGGATAGTGTTACAAATTGTCTTATGTAATCCACTTTTAAACAGGCATTCTTTTGCTTCCAGCCAAATGTACCCTAATTTGATTCCTAGCTCTTCTTTATAGAATGGTGAAGATTAAATGAGGTAATACATTTGAACCAGTTAAAACAGGGTTTTCCACAGCATTACTCATGGTAGAATGCACAGCAGAGATGTGGCCCTAACATCCTTATGTCCATATTTTAAATAATTTTTGTACCTTCATAGGAACCATTGAGTGTTAACATTAACAATATCTCCACTTTCTCTCTCTTCCAGAGTCTATAACCTGAAGAAAAAATAGATTAAATGAGAGTTCATCAGATAAACCAATGATATTAGTCTAAAAATAGGTTTATCACTTTCAAGCTCCATGAAAACAAAGGCTGGCCAATTGCAAACTTCTGTGTATGTTAGTATTCCCTCTCACCCTCCATCTGCCTGCCACTCCATGGGATCCTGGATTATGACCATCTGAGCACTCTATTTTATTAGAGAACATATAGGACATGACACCATTTGTCAAAACCCAAATCAGTATAGATGTGATGCTTTTATTTGACTTAGAATATTTGGCTTTGGGTAAAAAATAATGATTCTTCATCACCAGAAAAGTAATGGTTATCTTTGGGAGTACCTAAAATGACAGCCATAACCAAACCAGCAAGATCAACAATAAAATGAACAACCTGTAATTGCTGAGTGCTAACTAGATATCAGGCACTTTTCTAAACACTTTACAAGCTTCGTTTCATTTTATTTTCTCAGCAACCCTTTGAATGATGTACAGTTAATGTCCCTATTTTTCAGAAGAGCTAAACTTTAGGAGTCTGGAATCTCTGTGTTGAGATCACCTAGGTGGTGAATGGTTGAGAGAATTTGGAACCTGTGACAATTTGACTCCAGTGGTCTTGTCCCCAATGACGACACCACACTGCCAAGGAGTCCCATTGATGGTACGTGCCTTAAGGGCTGGTGCTGGGGCCTCCAGGCTATGAGACCATGATCAGACCAGAATCTTCTCAGAAAAACTCCCCTTGAATGTGTTGCCCAGGGTCTTCTCTGGCCACTAGCTCCCCTAACCAAGTGGTCAGAAAACTGCGGCTCGTGAGCCACAGGTGGCTCTTTGGCCCCTTGAGTGTGGCTCTTCCACAAAATACTACGTGTGGGCACGCACATACAGTGTGATTGAAACTTAGTGGTCCATGCACAGAAATCGGTTTTTGGATCTCAAAAGTAATTTCAATCATTGTACGGTTGCTATTTGGCTGTGTTGACTAATGAGTTTGCCGACTACTGCCCTAACCTATTGCTTTGGTTTTGGGTCACTTAATGAATTTAGCCTTGAACACATTCAACATTTTTGTGTGCCTGAGTTCCATTATCACCTTCCCCTGACTCTAAACTTGACAATGCAGTTATATTTTGGCTCTTACCTGAAACCTGAATGCTGCCAACTTGAATATCTTATGTAAAACTTACCCCATTTAGCTGCCACTCCACTTTTAACAGACATATATTAACAATAGATTGTGATTAAAGAACCGGGCAATATGTGTTTAAAGAAAGAGGTTTAAAATATTTTATTAGAGAACATAGATCAATGTTGAACATACATAAATGTTGAACATACATCAAGATTGAACAACACTTAAATATTACGGCATCCATATTTAGAAGGACAATATAAATGCTTATAATTTGAACAATCACTTTATTAAAGAAATAAAATAAATTCCTTTTCAACAGTGGGCTGCATGATCCATCAAGTATATGTTTCAATAATTTATTCTTCTTCTTAGTAATATATACATTTATTTTCTTCAGACACACCCACACACACACAAAACAAGAGTGATTCTTTACCACATCACATCATTAACAAATGGACCTGTAAAAATGGCATGTAGAAAATTCAGAAATATTTAAACAGCACATTCCAAGGATATTGAGTCCATTTAAGAGACATTAAATGTTTTAGAAGCCATTGAGTCAGCCTGGGTGTCATATATATATATGCGTCAATGCAAAATGCGGCAGCAAATTCAAGTATAGCAATTCTCACACATGAACATATTTATCTAACTCAGGAGAATATTCTTCTTTCAGCATGGAGCACATACCAAACTCTCAGCATGATAGCTAAACTCTGTAACATGGAGGGAACAGGGGTAAGATCAACTCAATTGACCAAATACCAGAACCTGGAGGAGGGCATAGATCACAAAACACGGTATAGTTAGAAATTGTATGTTACAAGGATCTTATTTGTCACAACAATCGTAAGGGTTCTAGGAAAACCATAACAGCTAAATTTGGCCTTCAGCTCACATTTGCTTTTCTGCAAACATGGAAATGCCACGTTCCTATTTTGAACAGATCTAATGGCGAGACAAACAGAAAAGCTGCAATAAGCCAGGCAATGTCACAGGGTTCGTGTTCAAATGGCTTCAGCTGTATTTACTAAAATACGGTTTTAATTTCAAAGACCAAACAAGCCTCCAAATTTGTTTTTATTAGCCCCAGAAAGCCATATCCTTCCTAACTGCTAGTTGATTGCTGTATAATATAAGGAGCAACTCCAAGGCCCTCACTTTTGTTTCCGTTTCTCCCACCACCTCTGCCGCATTGGAGCTGTGATGAACTCCCAGGCACCCTTCGCTCATACTGCGTCCTGACAGCAAAGATACTGACCCTTCAGTGATGGACAATGTGCCAGCTAGCCTTTGTGGTACTGGAATGATCCAATTGCTTGCTAGATTTTTTGTAGGGAAAATACTCTCTCGCTCTCTCTCTCCCTCTGACTTTCAAACTGGATCTCTTGACTTTATTTTTTCAGGAATGGCCTTTGTCTTATTCTTTAAATATTCTGTCTTTTAGTCTCAAGACTTCAGAGGCCTCAAGATCCCCCCCCCAGTTTTATTTACTTATTTATTTTTAAAGCTTACTGTACAATGTTTTCTCTCTAAAAACAATTTCTCAATTTTTAAAAATGTTAAATGATATCACATAGATTCGAGAACTAAGACTTCCAAAACATTTGTTTGTTCTTATGAGTGAGCCACTTTTTGTTGAAGCAAATGTTTTTTGCCTGATGAGAAAGAAATAGACTTTTCTGTGCTCAGCCAAGCTGAACATGGGAGCTTTGTCAGGAAAACCCCTGGACTTATATTTATTGGCTCCTCCTTGGTTTTTCATTGGAAAACAAAACAAAACAAAACCACAATACAACACAAAACAAGACAAAAGAGTGAAGAGGAAACCAGGTGTGGTTGGTCTGAAGGGAACTTGAGGGATGAGGTTTGCAAAGCCAAGTGGCCATCACGTTAAGCAATTGATTTCTGCGTGCCCTAACAGAATGGAGGAGGAGGCAAAGCTAGCATATGCCCGAGGGTCACCCCTGGCTTGATTGGAACAGCTCCTTCTGTCCACTCCACTCTGTCCTCCAGGATCCAACTCAGAGGTCACCATTTTTGCGAAGGCTAACTCCAAGACTGGTGGGTGCTTTCCACCAAACTCCCACAGGACAACACATTCCACTCTTTGCTGTAACGATTGATTTGTCTGCGTCCTTCACAGACCACAGGAGCCTTGGTCATGAAGATCATGTGTCCACCATTGTCCCCCATTCTCGGGACCCGTGCCAGGGGACCTGACTGATAACACAGATGGATAAATGAGTGAAAGACCCACTGTGTTATGGCGGCTTCCCTTGGCAGAAGGTGATTTTGTTTTGCAGCATGATTTGTTTTCAACTTCCGTGAATATGCTAGAACTTGAGGGACACAAAAAATGCAATTGGGGGTAGCTGACTCTCAAAATAATTTGTATTCACAGTTACTTCTTTAATCACTGTTGTCCTAGCATTGACAATAGCAATATGTTAGATCTGTGTCTTAGATGAATTGCTTGATAAACAAGAACATCCACATGGATATATAGGCTCCTGACAGTGGGTAGCAGGAAAGGGGCTGGGCTGGACACCCCCCCTTAATGGGTGTTAAGGACAGCACCCGTGGGCATACAACAGGCTTCATGTAATGGTTGTCTGTTCCTTAAAAAACAAGGCAGAATGACCTGTAATGAACCACATCAATAGTTTTCATATACACAGCATCATGCATCAACATGACCCAAATGTTATCCTTCCGTAGAGTAAAAAATCCTTACTCCAAGCACAAGTTCTCCATTTCTACAAGTTTAGACTTTGGTAGAGCTGGTTCTTTGCAAATCGAGGCCCATACTCATTTCCCTGATTGCCAGGCCAGTCACATTCTGTTCCCTAGGCGATGATGCCGTCTCCCTTCTTCCAGCGCTGCAAGAAAGGAAAACTCTTCGTTTTAATTTGGGTCAAACCAACCAGTTCACCCTTTGCCACAACTCAGCAGTTGCTTCTCAAAACCCAGAAGACTGAAATAGACATAGGCTGTGTTTATACAAAGCAGAGTTGGGCCAAGAACCTCATCCCTGAAAGTAACTTTCCCCCTCAACCTTAAAACAAGTTTGAGATTCCGAGTCACGCGAGACCATTTGGCAGATCCCTGTATGGCTGACAGCCTAAGGCAGACTGAGTCCTGGTGGATCGAGCTCACACAACGGGCTTTCCTATCGAGCCACCAGCCCAGAAGAGTCCTGGAGATCATTTCAAGTGATCCACTGAAACGTTGGGGCTCTCACTGACAGCACTAGAAACTAGAGCTGAGACTAAAAGCGGGTGCTCTCATGATGTGGGTTTCAGTTGCAGCTAAAATTAAAACTGCCTATGGGTCTTGACTAGGAATTTGCTGTTTTAGCTTGTAAACACTGACTTCTGCAGTTACCCAGGCCAAGCATAGCTCAGGCCTACTTCCTGAGATGACTTTAGACCCAAGCTACACACACACACACACACACACACACACACACACACACACACACACACAACCCTTTATGCCAGTGTTCTATGCAGAGTCTTTTATAGGACAACCATGATAACAAAATACTTTCTATACCAAGTGAGAGGTGAAGGCAAGAAAGATTACAACCACCACCACCACTGGGAACCCTTGTTCTGGGCTCTCAGAGAGAGAGAGAGCTCGGTAGAAAGCTTCAAAGTATCACAGTGAGTTTGATTTTTAAAAATTAAAACAAATGTTCAGGCAGATATATTTCCCACCCAAAGAAAATAGCAGAGTTGGGGAGGGAAGGAAGGAATAACTGAGAATGAAAACTTGGTGCCTAGCATCCCAAATTTAAAAATAATAGCATCCAAGCAATGGCACAACATCCATTTAGTATTTCCTTTCTAATGAAAAAGTAATTTGTGTCTTGACCAACTTTTGGAAATTTATCATCCTGAACTAGAATGAACAAAGGAAACAGACTTCTGGGGAGTTTTGTATGTGGAGTTTTCAGTGCTTTAAGATACCTTATGTATCTGCATGTGGAGTTTTCAGTGCTTTAAGATATCTTAAAGGTAATTCGTTTAGAATAATGTTTGACTTAAAATGCAGATTGGGGTCTGCTATGATTACATATGTTTTACCCCATTACATTTGCCTACCGTATTTCAAAGGTGAGAAAAGTGGGGCCAAGAGAGGTCAGGTGAGTTGTCCGGGTCACTTAGGCACAAAGATGGGGCTGAAATGAGGCCCAGGCCATGGGGCTTCTAGGCCACTGCTCTTCCCTCAGCACCACTTACAAGATCTCTCAAGGTCCCTTCTGCTCACTGGCTCTGGGTGGAGCTGGTCAAGGTCAGGCCACGGGTTCAGCAGGCCAGCTGACCAGTACAGGTGAACTCCCAGACTAAGTATGCACCTCCCCAACTTTCCCCTTAATTCCCTCCAGATGTTCCTGTCTTCTTTCTTCTCACACTCATATCACTGCATGGGTTCCCTGTGCAAGTCTTTCCTTTGTAACGTGACTGTACAATCTCCCATTTCCCCCTATAAAGTGTGCAAAGGGCTTGGCACATAGTAGATGCTCCAACACTGTCACGTTCCCTCTTTGGATTTGACCCCTCACCACAGGGCATTGTCCGGAGCACACTGCTTCCTCCTCGGTCACCCTGGATGAAAGAAGTGTGGTAGTTCTAGAGAGTGGGCTGCGGGGACTTTATTCATGGAGACAAAAATGAGCGATGGTCCTTTCTCCACCTCTGACACATTTAGCATGGGTTTGGATTCAGGCTTGAAACGCTGAAACAAAATTTCTGTTGCAGAATGTCAGCACTCACATGCTGAAGTTCAGGTGTCAGGGTTGAGTGTGATGTTCAGAAGAGGGAGACAGGGGCTCTGGTGAGCTGCTGGAGAGAAAATGGAGCATGGGACCCCATTTTAAAATTCAAATGCCCCCTAATAAATGTTTATCCTCTTTAAAAAATGTAGGTAGAAAGCTATCAATAAGTTGTTATTTAAATATTCATCATACTTGCTTGTTTTGCTCTTTAAAGTACTTTATGGGTTACTTTTTTCTTTTAAAAATATATTTATTGATTTTTAACAGAGAGGAAGAGAGAGGGGTAGAGAGTTAGAAACATCAATGAGAAAAAATCATCAATTAGCTGCCTCTTGCACACACTGGGGATGTGCCTGCAACCAAGGTGCATGCCCTTGACCTGGGACCTTTCAGTCCGCAAGCCGATGCTCTATCCACTAAGCCAAACCGGTTTCGGCTATGGGTTACTTTAAAAAAAATTTTTTTTATTAAGGTATTATATGTGTACATAGCTTACCATTGCCCCCCCCCCACTCCCATTCATGCCCTCCCTCCCCAGAGTTCTATGTTCATTGGTTGTACTTATATTCATGCATCCCAGTCCTTCGGTTGTTCTCTTATCTCCCCCCAGGTGTCCTTCCCCTCCCCGCTGTCATTTGACAATCTGCTTGTTTTATGGTGACTATCTCAGGATCACATGAATAGAATCCGCTCCTCATTTGGCAGTCTGCTTGTTTTATGGTGACTATCTCAGGACCACAGGAATAGAGTCCGCTCCTCCTCTGGTTCTCACCACCCCTCCCCCCGGGTCCCACTGCTTCCCCTGGGACACACGGCTCTCCCGGGGCACACGGCCCCCTAGGACACACGGCTCACCCGGGTGCACACGGCCCCCTGGGATACACGGCTCACCTGGGGCACATGGCCCCCTGGGATACACGGCTCACCCGGGTGCACCTGGGTATGGGTTACTTTTTAATAGTCTTGTTTCTTATCAATCTAAATTTGGGCATTTTTGTTTTTGATTAAAGCTGCTCACTCACCTCCCCATCTGTCAGTGCTCCCTCTTTCCCTCTTTATGATGACAATCTCTCTGTTCTGACACAGGGTCTGGGTGGGAGTGGTGCTGGATGAGAAGCATTCAACCCAATGGCAGCGTTTGATCAATGGCCAAGCCAAGGCCTCCCAACCCTTGAGACATCAATTACCCAAGCTGCCGAGCTGAAATCTTTTCATCATGAAAGGTAAGGCTGGGTTTAGCAAAAGGAATGGAGACCAGAGTGAGGAAGAAAGGCAAGTTTTGGTGTGTGTGTTTTATAAATCAATAAACCATTGCTACACTCATTCAAACCTGTTTTTGGATGGCTTTGGTCTCAATACTTAATACTTTTGTAGACCCTGCCTTGTCACATGATTTCTCCTCTTTTAATTTCTAGATTTGACTGAAGCTGATGTGCCATCTTTCTCTAGACCAGTGGTCAGCAAACTCATTAGTCAACAGAGCCAAATACCAATAGTACAATGATTTTTTTTTTTTGAGAGCCAAATTTTTAAAACTTAAACGTCTTCTAATGTCACTTCTTGAAAATCGACTCTCCCAGGCAGTGGTATTTTGTGAAGATCTACACTCAAGGGGCCAAAGAGCTGCATGTGGCTCACGAGCTGCAGTTTGCGGACCACGGCTCTAGACCACTCACTCATCGCCAGATTGGGGACTTGTGGTGATCACAGTCTCCCATCTATCTCCCAGGCCTGGGTTCTGACATTGCTTCCTGATTCCATTTTGCTCTGTCTCACCTTGCTCTCGTGGTCTAGGGTCTGTGTCATTCAGTGATGGAATTCTGTTTTCCTGGGTGTAGATGTCTCCTGTGAGGTCCCACGCCTGCCTGATTCTGCATGGCACTAACATGGGATTCCCCACTGCTGTGCTCTGTGCCCCTGATGAGAATCTCACTGTGACTTTTAAGAAGCCCGGTGTTGTCTACCTGAGCCTTCCTGGTGTGTCACCTGGTATTTCCAAGTCCCATGGACCTGCTCTCCCAGCCCCTGCCTGTAGCTAGTGCTTGGATCTTGTCCCTCTTTGTCCCTCTCATTTTGCCTCCTCCAAGGGGTGGTGGGCCTTAAATATAACCACCCAGGCGCTGAGGATTTCTATGATCATACAAAACAGTAGACTGTTTTTACCCTCCTGAGTTTTAATCTATTTGAGAAGATAGACCCCATGTAGCTACAGTATAAAGTACATTTTAAAGGAAGAAACTATAGATTCTTAAAAAGGACAGGAAGATCACAGCAAAATGCACCATTGGTTGCCAGATGCATTTTATAGACAATTGCTGTGGCTATTTGGAGACAGGATTCAGGAAGCACTGAATTTAAACATCTGACCTGGAAAAAGAATTGTGGATATATTTTTATGAGCTAAAAGGAGAGTGGGGAGGAAATTGTTATGGTCTGAATTGTGACTCCCCAAATTTTATGCGTTGCTACCCTAACACCTCCTACCTCACAATCTGACTGTATTTGGAGATTGGACCTCTCAAGAGGTAATGAAGGTTAAAATAAGGTCTCCGGATGGGCTGTGATCCAATCTGATTGGCGTCCTTATAAGAAGAGGAGGTTAGGACACAGGCACATAGAGGGAAGGCCATGTGAGGACACGGGGAGAAGACAGCCAAGTGCAAGCCAAAGAGAGAGGCCTCAGGAGGAGCAACGTGCTGACACCTGGATTTCAGGCTTCCAGCCTCCAGAACTGTGAGACCTGTGGTGCTTTGCCAGGAGAGCCCGAGCACCCTGATACCAGGGATTCCAAATGCCTGGGGCTCTGGCAGCAACAGCAGGAGCGCAGGTGGGAAGAGAGGACCCCCTTTGCTTGGAGTAGCGAGGCTCCTGGATATGATGAGGGACGAGAGGGAGGCCGTGAATGAGTCCCAGGAGCAGGCGGGCCGGGGGGGCCGGAGACAGAGAGCGGGAGCATCAGCAAGAAGGAACCTTTCACCCAGAAGAATTCTGTGCACTCGGGTTAGCACTGCTTAATGCTGACCGGAAACCAACTTGACTCTATGAGGTCGATCCAGGCTTTGAAGGACCTACGGGGAAGTGAAAGGGAAAAACCACAAAGAGGACAGACGAAGGATGAAGAGGAAGAGAAAGAGAAGGTGACTTCGTGGGGCTTGGTAAGCTTCAGAGGGTTGTAAGTTGCCAGGGAGTGAGAGTTGACTGGTAAGAAGAGGTGCACTCTGGGGAGGGGCCGAACACCACTCCTGACTCCCAGCTCTTTCTAATATGTGGCTGTTCACGTGTTTGTATCTTTCATTCAGAACTAACATAAGGTGACCAGACGTCCTGCTTTTGGCAGGACAGTCCCGATTTTTAACAATTTGTCCCTCGTCCCACAGCATTTTAAAAACGTCCCGATTTTTGGAAAGAATGCACAACAAGCTAGGGAACGGCGGGAGAAAGGGAAGGGAATATACGGTTTTCGGCAGCCATGTGGCCATTTAGCCAGGATATGAGTTTTATATTATTTTTGTTAATTTTATAATGTTAAACTTTAATAATAACAAATAATTGTTGAGAACTGATTATCAAGAACTGCTTATCAAAGTTCGCATTGTTGATCAGTTGTTAGAATTGTGGAATACACGCTGTCCTTACCAGGAACTAATGCTGGGACTGAACGCGTTTTTCCTACGGTAAATAAAGTGCAGACATCAGAAAAATCACAATTTGTTGAGACTTTGAAAGCCATTTTATGTGTGAAATATAATTTAACAAATTCTTGTGAAAAATTTCATGATCTTTTAAACAATAGCAATCTACTAATAAAAATCCACTCAAATGAGAAATATGTCAAAGAATAAAATAATACTATACATAATTTTTATTTATTTATTATATTTGTAAATTGTACTTAATGTTGAAATTTAAAAAAATATTACAATACTATTTTTGCGTTCTATGAAAATTTTTGTTGCTCCATATAGACCCCCCCCCCCCCCCCCCCCCCCCGTCAATGATGTCCTGCTTTACCAATGTTAAAATCTGGTCACCTTAAACTAACGGCAAAAAGCAGAAAGACAGCAATGTGGGCAGTGGGTGAAAGCCCTTGGGAAGGACCTTGAGCTGCCTTCACGGTGCCTGGGGGGTGGGAGTGGGGGAGGGGCCAAAGGGCCAGCTTGCAGCATCAGGCCTAATGCCTGACCTGGGGAGAGGATGAAGGGTCTGAGGGAAACCCCACTTTATCACCCAGGGTTGTGCATGGCACTAGCTATCCCATGGGAACTGGCACTCACAGGAGTAAGGGCACCCCACCCCAATGTCAGCCAAGTTTGGCAGGAAGTGGAGGGTGGAAGTATTGGGAGAGAGGAAAAGATAAGGAAAGGAGATAGAAGGGAAAGAAGCAAGTCAGACAGTGGGCTGGAGGCGAGAAGCTGCCATGGAGGTGGCCCAAGCCTTCCTTTCTGTGTCCTGCGTGGACAGTGGTGCTATTCCTGGCCTCGATCCTTCCGTGTTCTTCCATGTCAGGCCTGTACCCATCACTACTCCAGGCCTCCCCCTGAGCCCTACGGGAGAGTCGAATCTCCTAACGCTGCAGACACCCTGCCCCGGGTCCGGGAATGGAACACCGTGTTTCTGACCTGGAATGTCTTCCTCTCCTTCATCGCCCATCAGCACTGGAGAGAGAACAGGGAACAGGTCCCTCCAACAAAGCACTAGCTCAGAGAAATATGGCTTCATCACCCCGTAGGAATGCTATGTCAAGCCAAGTGAAGCAATTTCAGCCTTAAATCAGAAGGAAACAGGAAAAGAAGGAAAACGAGAAGAGACCTGCTAGAACTAGTACCTAGTTGTCTTTGGGAAGACACCCCTCTCCCAGCACCTCTTTCTGTGCCCCACTTTGTAATGAGCTCTAGGCCACACTCTCCAAGGCCCTAGTGGAGGGGCCTGTGATCAGGACCTTCCCCAGGAGCCACACTTGGCCTGAAGGCTTCTGGGAATCGCTTCAGCAGGGTTCACAGTCTGGGAGAGACTTCATATCAGCCCTGGTCAAATGGCACCTACTGGTTGTTGCTACCCTCAGGTGAGCCAGGATGTGCTGGGGGATTTTGCCAACCAGGTGAAGAGTTGAGAGCTCTCCATGGACTCTCTTGAGATTCTGCTGACTTGCTGTTCTACAAAATACAACAGTGGAGTGGGTGGTGGTGGGTGCTTCCCTCTTATCCCATCACCTATGCAGAAAGTCACAATGAGAGACTAAGTGTGTCTTTGGGGTGGACAGGTGATATAGAGCCAATCCCACCCCTGATTATGAGCTTGTCACTTTATACCTAACAACTCCTGCAGGTTGGAGTTGACTAACATTAAGTTAGTCAAGTGGAGACGTATCAATGGCATATAAAAAAAATAAAAAGAAAAAAAGATGTTTGCTGAACACCAAAATCTACTGCTTAGGATTTTATTCATAAAAGTGTAAGCTAGTAATTGTATAGCTTACACTTTTATGAATATAAAGTTACGGTCCATGGGTTAAATCTGGCCCATGCCTGTGAACTAAGATTGGTTTCTACATTTTTAGAGGATTGCCCCCCCCCCAACCCCAAAAAAGGAAATTAAGCAAAGCAGAACATGTCACAGAGACGGTATGGCTCCACAATGCCTGAATGCCTAGCTATTTTCAGAAAAAGTGTTCCAACCTCAGGTATCCCTTAAATAGATCTTTATTCTTTAGTTCATCTGAGAACATTCTTCCTCTCCCCTATTTCTAACAACGCCTGTTGGAAGAATGTACTCTTGACTTGTAACAGATGAGCTTGGAACACACCCAGCTCATTAGGTAGGGACCGTCTGTGCCTCTCTGTGTTTTTCATGCCAAGTGCATTTAGTGCAGGAGAGGAAGTGAGCAGTCTGCTGACAGTAGTCGTCGGGGTGTATACGATGACTCTCGGGCTCCCTGGAAAAAGGAATTCCCTTTGGGACCTTAGCGTTCCTGAGGTCCTTAAGGTGTCAGTCACTGCTGGCTTTGCCGTATGTGTCACCCCATTGAGCAAGGCAGGAGCTCGCTGCCCAGCTTATTTCCTTAGCTTTGCTGTTGACTATCTAGGGAGAAAGAGCAGAATTGCATCAGCTTGCCTTCTAGCCAATGAGAGAAGCATAGACAAATATGCACTCAGACCCTAGAACGATCTTGTACTGCCCAGCTGCTGAGCTGTCCCAGGAGAGAAGGTACAAACAGCTGAAAATGCGGCCCAGAGATGCATTAGTGAGTATGAAAGTCAGGGTCTCAAGAAACACAATGGGCCTTGGAGATAATGAAGGCTCATGGGAAAAGGAGTCAAGAGGCTGGATTTGGTTCAAAGAAATCCTTAAACCTCTCCCAACTCCTCTACCCTCATTCCTTCATATGTTAAGTGCAGATAATTTATACGATGGAATAATACTCAGGAATGACTTGAGCTAGGCAGAAGTACTATAAAAGGTGTGCAGTACTGTACAAATGGGAGGAAATATTAAACTGATATTGGGATATTCTATCTTCATTTATTTAATATTGCATCTGAATGTACCTTCTATTCAGGCTTTTTAATAGGTTAGTGTCTTTATTATTTTTTTTTCCTCCAGATACAGTATACATTTGCTCTTAGATTTTTTGGATCCAATTAAGACTGAATTTTTCAGTTTAGTAATAATCATTTTCAACTGAGAAGGTGGCAATGTGGACTATGGCAAGGAGGAAAGTAATGTACTAACTCCGCAGTTACGCAAAAGGGAAAGAGGAAATGAATACACGTAGCTTTAGGGCAGTTCCTTGCTTATCACTCGCAGAAATGTATTCCTGAGCCATCCATCCCGCTTTGAGCAATACCCATGGTAAGTCCTCTTTCTCCCCAACAGCCCCCTTCCCCGATGCCATCACCTTCCTTTTGGACGGGGCACTCAGTAATCTGTGTGGCAGGACCAAAGGAGAGATGGCATTTTCCTGCACAGGGCAGATAAGGTCCATCCTCAGCCCCCGTGACATCTGAATCTGGGGAGCATGAATGAGGTAACGCTGATGGGAGCACTGGCCAGGGGTCGGGTGTCCACTGCTGAAATCCTGGCTTGCTTTTGCCAGCTCAGCCCCACAACAGTCATCTTGCAGGGACTCTGGAGGCCAGAAGGCCACTACCGCCATTGCTCTTTGAAGACGGTGGCCTGCTCCACAGCCCACTTTGTAGACAAGGAGCAGTTGCCAACAGTGTTCCAACTGGCTTACCGGGAGCTGTGCGGGTGGTTTCATGGTTAAAAGTCCTATTAGTGTAAAAAGAAATCAGAGTAACAGGTGAGCATACATCTGATGTTGTCTCCATAGTTACCACCTCTGCCTTCTATTCCATCACCCTGTTTCCCTTGCAGAGTTTACCTTCCGTGCACTTGCGCTCCCTTCCCCCTTTGCTGATAAGCAGAGCTCCTTCCTCATGAAGTCAACACGTAGGCAGAGGCAGCATCTCTCTTGGCAAGAGGACCTGAGAGAACCAGCCCCAGAAGCAAGTGGAAATGTGTGTCAAGCTGTGATTAAGTAGCTGTGATTAAAGACTCAATAATTATCCTCCCAAGCAAATAGGTCTCTCAGGCTACACGCATGAAACCTACTGGGTCTGCATGATGGCTCAGTATGAAGGAGCAGGGAGGCCGAGACTCTCAGGACATAAAGTGTTCATTTAAGAAAGGAAACTCAGGACCAAGGGGAGCTACAGCTGCCAACCGACTTTTCATCTTCAAAAATCGCCCAGGTCTCTGGCTACCTAGAGATCAGCATTCTGGACCAGGGCCCCATCGTGACAGATATGACATTCACATCTTTGACACGTTCTATGAGCTCTGTGTAATCCTGCTGAAAGACCTATAATTTCTTTTCTCTTTCTCAAACTAAAAAAAAAAAAATTGTAATATAGTTGATAAAAGTGACATCATATTTTATTTCTATTTAGTTTAAAAAATGACATATTTCCCGAAAGTGTGCCAATTAACGGCGGTTGGAGGTCAATAAAGCCGGTACCCTATGCAATGTATTTCTCACCCACACGTGTATTTTTGCTATTCTAGGCCAATGCAGCAGCCTCTTCTGCATTCTCTTACATGCCCACCGTCTCCCAAGTTGACACAGTTTGTCCTCCTTGCAAGGCCTGCGTAACATTCCAGGCAATGATCCCCAGGAAACTGGTGCAGTCTGACAGTTACAATTATAGACGCCAAACCCTTTCAGTTATGGCCTGCTGTTTGTTGGTTTTGGCTGGAATGAGTATTTGGCAGCATATTTACTGAGGTTAATTGGCAAGCAAATCCCCAGGGAACAAAACATTAAAAAGTTTGGGTATGGTTTGGCATCCTTAGCATACCCAGTCCTGACTTGGGGACCCTTATTCCCTCATATTTATGAGGCAGGGGTGCTGTGGGGAAAAAACAACAACATGCAGACTTTAGTGTTAGGGAGAACTAGGATTGAATCATGCATGGGTCCTCCTTGGCTTTGAGCCAGTCCTTAATCACTCTCAACTATCGGATTTTAATCTCAAAAAATGTGAATATTTTTGAAATTGTGACATTGCTACAAGGTTTAGAGACAATGGGTGCAAAAATGCCCTGGTAATGCCTGGCACGCAGTAGCACTTAACAAAAAAGCCTTAAGAAAATATTTATTTACCCAGATACCATTCTCTGCCATGGATGGACCAACTCAAGTATGTGGTGAGAGTTATAAGCCTCAATATTTTGGAGAGTTAGCATATACTGAGTGATTGAGGAGCGGTGTCGGATGAGACACAACAGAGGCGAAAGGAAAAAAACCTGTGACAAGCAAAATGCTTTCCTGAAATCCTTGCAAACATTTGGGGACATTTTTGAATAAAGAGATTCAAGGTCTCTCTTAATGCATGCGATTTCGTTTGTAGAAGAAATTGGGTTTTGCCTATCCCATTATGTCAAGCTGACTTTTTGAGCTGCTGAGACAATTCCAAAGCAACTGCTTTTCATAACACATTAGAGAAGACATTTCTGACCCCTGATGCTCTGAGCAAATTTTTCAAACTCCAAATAGATGCAGTAAACATGTAAGTATAAATATGACCACCCTTTGTTTAACTGTGACAATTTTAGATAGTTTTTGGCATGCTCAAAGGTACAGAGATTTTTTTGTGGGTGAATAAAAAATATCTTGGATATTGTTATCCCACTTTGGCTAAGCCTTGGGTGACATTATTAATTTCTTGTAGAATTGGAGTGTTTACACATAATACCACATTATGGGAAAGGGGGAAAAAAAGTTAAAGTTTGCCTCCCTGGAGGGAGTGGGGTTGGAGAGAGTGTAACAGACAATTATTTATGGGTCATTCTGCATGAACACAATTGTCACGGCTTGTCTGACCATGGAAAGATTCTCTAGCTGTTTGTTTTGATAAGCACTGGCATTAATGCTAGCTTTCTGGTGATATTAAACTTCCTAATGTCTAATATTTAGATTTGTCTGTAATGATGTTTAAAGATCATCTCAAACATGGAGGCTTAGTTTGCTGAAGAAAAACTGTTACCATTCTTTCATGGGGATGCTCTTCCCGGAAGGAGAAGCCTGGCCAGAGTGTGTTTTTTAAAGTTCAGATTCGGAAGGAAGTTCCTCTCAATAATGAAACTGATTTTTCCTATTAAGGCAGAAGAGGATCGAGGTTTGCATATTCACATCCTTCCCTGTTGCCTACATCCATAATAGGACACCCACATCTGGTAGAGCTGTTATGCGACAGGCAGAAAGTCCAGAAGAGTCTAAAAATCCAGCCAACATCTAATGCCAGAATCCAATTTATGAGCACAAGGCAGAATGTCTATCAGGTCATCAAGAAGACACTCTTCAGAAAGAGGTGAGAAAGTGACAATATTCTATGCTCAAACACAACCAACAACCAAATCCAGTCCACATACAAACATTCCCTCCATGGCAGTATGTGCAGGTATTAGCCTTTCAGAAGGATTCAAGGAAATTATCATTTTGCTGCAAGGGAAGAAGAAATAGATGATGTTGGCTACTATTTTGCCATGAAGGTTTAAATAACAGCTACATTCTACTTCAAAATTTTTAGAGGGAATTACCCAAATATGGGGAAAGAGGACGCTGAAATGACAAGTAGTTTTAGACCAGTGATTCTAGTCTATAATTATTCCAAAACCATAAATCTCATTTTAAATTGTTACTGTAAAATATGAAAAATATTTTAATTTTACATATAACCATCTTCATATTTAGTAGGCATACTGATTTATTAATGTTTACGAAAATTTGGTAGACAAAAACAAAAAAATAGCATGTTGCCTGAAGAAAGTGGAAATAGATGAAGTGAATGGAATACTGGATTTTTTACCAGACTAAATGAACATCTGTCAAAAACTCTTTGCAAATTCCTGCTATTGATGGGCTTTGAACCAGTATGCTCCCAAGATAAGTGTGTTTCACTCAAATTTCAGGAAGGATATCCTTAGATCATACGGCTCATTCCAACATTCTCCAGGTGCATGGAGACCTTGGCTCTCATCCATTATGCACTAGTGAAGCAGCTGAGAAGAAATGGAAATCAAGATGTGCCTTTCAAAATATTATCACCTGTGGCTTTTCATAATAGAGTTCTGAGAAAGGTGAGTGATTTGTCAGGAAAGATCTTTCTAGGCCATGTCAAAGAGGCTGTAGAGTAACTGCAGCCTCTAATTTAGCATGAAATTAGCACCCATCCCACCCCAACCTTTTGATCTTTAAATATGTGACATGAGAAGACTTCCTCCATGTGATCTAGCAACTGCTTAATGGAATTTTGTCCACAGTAGTTAAGTTGAAAAAAAATTACCCTCCTCTCTACTGTCTTCCAATAGGAAAAACCATCCTTTCATTGGTCCTTCCTTCCTTCCTTCCTTCCTTCCTTCCTTCCTTCCCTCCTTCCTTCCTTCCTTCCTTCCCTCCTTCCTTCCTTCCTTTCCTTCCTCCATCCTTCCTTCCTTCCTTCCCTCCTTCCCTCCCTTCTTCCCTCCCTTCTTCCCTCCCTCCCTCTTTCCTTCCTTCCTTTTAAAATATATTTTATTGATTTTTTTTACAGAGAGGAAGGGAGAGGGATAGAGAGTTAGAAACATCGATCAGTTGCCTCCTGCACACTCCCCACTGGGGATGTGTCCACAACCAAGGTACATGCCCTTGACTGGAATCGAACCTGGGACCCTTGAATTCGAAGACTGACGTTCTATCCACCGAGCCAAACCGGTTAGGGCCTGACTGGTTCTTTCAACATACTCTAGAAGACCCAAGCCTAAAGGATATGCTTCCTTTAGTGCAGAGATATGAGTGCCTCTCACCCTCATCCTTGGGAATCAGGAGAAGTAGCTGGTCAAATCGCCAAAAAAGATAAATCTCACTGTCAGGTTTAACCCAAGCTGAGACACTGGATATATAAGAAATAAAGTTAAAAACTTGCTCTAAAATTAATGAGTATCACCCACCATCTTAAGGCTCTTCCTCTCCAGACCCTTGCCCTGTAAATTTCCAACACTGCTGTTAGTAAGCTTAGCCTGAAAATAAAATCCCCTCACTCCATCGAGAACTAGCTCCAAACTTAGAGTGTGTGCTGAAAATATTCATGATGAAATCATAATCCTATATTTATAGACTTTTGGATTGTGCATGAAATTCTGTTTCCCATGGTGTTTTTCAATGAAGGGGCCAGACATGGAGAGCGGGCTCAGAGGATGCCCCAGAGAGCATTAGCCTCAAGGACGTGCTGTTTATCCTCATTTTGAGCTGGATGGCAATGTGACATCCTCCCTCCCCTCCCTGAGCCCTACCCACTGCCCAAGAGTTGATCTCCTCCCCCACCCATTCCCAGATGGCCCCTGGTTGAAGGGCTCTGTCTTGTCATCCAAGAAGAGTGAACGTGCCTAAGATTATCCCCGCTTCCTTCTGACCTTTCCTGTCCTCTAGACTTCCTCCCCGTTTTCACTGAGGGAGATGGTGTGGATCTTAATGGTTGGAATTTGATGGTTCTCTCCATGGCTGGGGGTCGAGGGCCCCATGCAGCAGCAGACCTGCAAAAAGCTTTTACTTCTCACCCGGGCTGTGGTGCAGGCTGACTGGTCTTTGGACACTGTAATCTTGGCAGATCCACGAGGCAGGGAAGAGAAATACTTCCATTCACAGACCCCATCTGTCTTGGAGATCTTATAGAAGGTCTCTCCTGAGCTCACGGGGATGCGCACCAGGTCCTTGTGCTGCCCCTCCGAGGCGTGGCTGGGCGGGTGCAGGGTGTATCCCAGGGCCCGTTTGGAAGACTGCTTTTTGCGGAGACACTGGATTTTCAAGACATTCTGAAAGGCCTTTTTAAACTCTTGACTGGAGCATGGGTATATAATAGGGTTGATGCAGCTGTTTAGGTATCCGAGCCAGAATGCTATTTTAAAAACTGTTTCAGAGGGCTTGAAGTCAGGAAAGAAAGACCCTGGAAGGAAACACATAGAGTTCGTACATATTATTTACAAGCCAACAGGTCAATGGTCTAGGAAAACAAGCAAACAAGCCAACAAACATTCTTTTACATTATTTTTTTAAAAAGTTTCTAATGATTCCAAATGCATTTGAGTTTTTCACATTTAACTGACTAGCCCTGATGAATGTAACTCTTTGTACTTCCCCCAAGACCATTCATTCTCTTTGGCCCACATGCACAACATCACTAATGTGAGCAGGCCCGGTGGGTAGGGTCACACTGATAAACATTCTCAGGGTTCTCAGTGACAAACGTTCCCTCTTGACTGCTTGAAAGCTTTACATAATGCAAACTCGGAACTTAGGCTGAGGCTACACATGCAAATCCTTTTTTGCCTGAATTTTAAAATAACTTGGAATTCATTCAAATAATCCATATAAAAATGGGGTTATTTTAGCATTCCTTTTGTTCTTTAAAGCAATGTTATACAGACACGTTATAAATAGTTATAAATTCCTTCTTTCCTGAATATTGGAATTATATATTTCAAAAAGAATTCAAAATTTATAAAATACTAGCTTTGTCAACTTTTGGCCAGTGATTTCCAATTACACTGTAAGTATAGTCACCTACCTACTATGCTTAGACTTACACTTTTACTTTGGTGCAAATTCATCAGAAACTGCACTTTGAATTTTGAGGTCTTTTCCTAGGCTAGTACCCTGTTTCCCCGAAAATAAGACAGTGTCATATATTAATTTTTGCTCCCAAAGATGTGCTAGGTCTTATTTTTAGGGGATGTATTATGTTTCCACGAAGTAGGTTTTATTTTCGGAGGATGTCTTATTTTCGGGGAAACGCAGGTAATATGTGGTAGGATACTCTCATGATGCTGGGCAGTGGCAGCAAGATGATTTTGCCTAAGTGTAGGCTAATGTAAGTGTGCTGAACCCATTTAACGTAGGCTAGGCTAAGGCAGGTTAAGTGTGTTAAATGCATTTTTTTAAACTTATGATCTTTTTAACTCACAATAGATTTATTGGAATATAACTATATGATGCCTTTTGATGTTACAATATGCTTCCCTGCTCCACTCACGCCAATGGCTGCCAAAATGCTTATAAAACGCTTGTCAACTGCTTGACATTCAGGGTTCTCCACAGAACTCGGCCTAATCTAGCTTTCTAACATTAATGCTTTCCCTCTAACAGGCACTATGAACTTGTCTCCAAGTTTGTACCGAGTCTGGTTGCTCACTCGTTTTGTCCTCTTGAGTTGGGTCCCCATGTCTAAAATGCCCTGTCCCATCCTCTTTAGATACTCAAGTCCTGCTCATTAGTTAACAAAGCAGGAATCAAGTTTCAGACCTCTTTAAATATTGTGCCATAACTATCACATAGCCGTTGGCAACAGAATAACAAAACCATGGAGTTTAGAGTGGGAACAATCTAAGGCATTCTCTTATTCAATTACTCAATTTCCAAGTTAAAAGCACGACGATTGTGACCCACTTGACAGCTATGGCACTAACACAGTGATGGATAAAGGGATCTAGAACTCCCAGTCCAGTATTCTTTATTCTCTGTACAGCTTTTTTTCTTTTGCTCCAGCTTAAAACCTTATATTTTATTTTAAAATTTATTTTATTAATTTCAGAGAGGAAGGAAGAAGCATCCTATATAATAAAAGGCTAATATGTAAATAGACTGAATAACCGAACAACCAGTCACTATGACATGCACAGACCACCAGGGGCATGGATGGAACATGGCAGGCACTGGCCGTGGCAGGATGGTGGAGCAGGTGAGCAGGGGTGCCAGCCAAGGCAGGGTGCCAGTCACTGTTATTGGGGTGAGCCTCTGATGGCTACTGAAATTCTTTGCTCCTATGTGCCATGGTCCTGCCTGGTGCTCATACCTGCTGCCAGCACCAGCCCCACTCGCACCCACTGCTGGTGCCCAGAGCCAACCCCGATCGTTCAGCCCATCAGTGAGTACAAGGGGCAGTTGCTGGCTCCGATCGCCCCTCAGGGCTTCTCCAGCTCACCCTGCTCTTGAGGGGTGATTGGGGCCAGCAGCCGCCGCTTGCATCCATTGATGGCGCCAGCCCTGCTCGCACCCACTGCCGGCGCAGGCCCCAATTGCTCGGCACCATCATCAGGTACAAGCAAGGCCAGCACCATCAGCACATGGGAGCAGTGGCAGCTAGAACAGGGCTGCCGGCAGACAGGGGACCAGGGGCCACAGTGGGAGGGGCTGAGACCCACCCCTGTGCCCACATCAGCCTTGCAGCCCACAGTTCCTTTCAAGGTGCATGAATTTGTGCATTGGGCCTCTAGTCAATGATAAAAGAGAATCATTGGTTGGCTGCCTTCTGCACATGCCCAACTGGGGATCAAGCCCGCAACCCAGGCACATGCCTTGACTAGGAATCAAAGGGGTGACCTCCTGATTCATGGGCCAATGCTCAACCACTGATCTACACCAGCTGGGCAAGGCCTTGCTTTTATGCCTTTCTTTTTCTCTCAACTCTATGGACCCATTAGAGGCATGACAAACTGATGGGTGTCCTTATTCTAGCAAACAATGTCCTAAAATTTAGTAGCGGATTTCATCAATATAAACAAAGAGTACACTTAAATATTGCAAAAAACCATAAAACAAAAAAAAACCCACCAAAATGAAACAGAGAGGTCAATGAGAGCATGTATTATCTCTGAGACACACTCCCTGCTAAGTTCAGTGTGTCTCAAATAAATTAAAACACACACACACACGCACACGCACACGAACACACACACACACATTTTAGCTCCAAAATTTTTAATGTTTTCTTATAATTATAATAAGATTTACTTATATTGAGTGCCTGGTTTGAGCCAGGCCTGTGCTAAACACTTTACATACAATTTTGTCATCATTAGCAACATCCCCACCTTACGAATGAGGAAACAGTGATTTAATGAGGTTGAATAACTTAATGTCACATGGGCAGATGGTTGCTGGTAGAGGTGGGATTTAAAATTGATAGCTGGATTTTGGGCCTATGTTCCTTTATGAAATCTCAAAATAGATTTGAATAATATACCTATTGGGAAAGAAGATATTGGATAGAGAGTGATGAAGTGTATAGTTGCAGGAAGCTAAATTGGAAAGATATTTTTTTCTTTTTCTTTTTTAAAAAATTTGTATTGGTTTCAGGTGTATAGTGTAATGGTTAGACAATCATATACTTTACAAAGTGATCCCCCCAATATTTCAAGTTCTCACCTGACTCCATGCCTAATTACTACAATATTATTAATTATATTCCCTATGCTGTACTTTACAGTCTCGTGACTATTCTATAACTACCAATTTGTACTTCTTAAGCTCTTCTCCCAATCTTTCACCCAGTCCCCTAATTTCCCACCCCTCTGGCAGTCACCAGTCTATGAGTCTGTGTCTATGAGTCTTTTTCAATTTTGGTTGTTTATGTTCATTTGTTTATGCTTTTTCAAACTTCATTTGAGACGTGAAGGAAGTGGCCAAGGCCAACAGGAGTGGTGGTTTTGCTTGAATATGATCAGTTCTAGAAAAAATTATTGTTATATTATGATGCCAATATATTGTCCAATATATTTTCCTAATACAATAGTGACATGATTAAGGGAACTTGCTTCACAAATGCATGCCTTGATCTGGCCTTAATGAGAATATATGAGCCGGGTATACCAAGAACTACTTTGTCTGAGAATTTCACTATTCTATAAATCAGCTAGAAAGGGGAGTGCATTTCTATTATTTTAAGAATTTTAATTAAAAGAAAAAGAAAAATACATGAATTATGAATGGGAATTCTAATAAATTGATTTGGAATCCTTGGAATTTCCCCCAATTCCTTCAAGGACACTCTTTCTGTTTACAGAGCCCTGATCTGCATGCATAAATATAAATCTCAAATGTCCTTTTAGTCCCTCCATTGAGCCCCCCTTACATTCAGTCTGGCTGACTCAGCTGAGCTCCTGGGCTCTCTCTACTGTGGCCTTCCTGCTCTTTCTACAGCTTCAGAGCTAAATACTGGACCTCCCCACTACAGCAACAATCTCTGCTCAGGCTCTTCTTCAAGACGAGCATATAGCTCCCAGCTTAACCCCTGAACCCATCACCCTGAAGGTCAGGTTATCCCTTTATGTGAATCTGTCTGCTTTAATTCTTGAGCTTTGTAAACCCCCCAAGTCCTCAGTACTCTTCCCTTCACTGAGTTTCCTTCCACTATTTGGTCTGCTGTAGAATCTCTGACTCTTTTCTCTTCAGGATCTTCTAAACATCCTGGTTAACTAAAACTTGGCCAGACCGAGGTGGACATAACATGAGTTTATCCCTGAGCACCATCAACATGTTGGAGATGCAGAATTGTCATCTCCACTGTTGAGGCCTCTAGATTCCACGGGGAAATTGAAAATTATGATTTCAAATAATTTTTTGCTCTCAATACAGGAGAAAAACATTTTTCTACCAATTTTGGTTTTCTGGGTGGTTTTTTTTTTTGTGGGGTTTCTCCACCCCCACCCCCAGCAGTGCTTCTAGTTCACTCTGTAAGACAGTAGAGACCAAAGTAGAGTTCTCAAATTCCAGCACAGTATCAATTCAACTCTTTCAGAGTGAGGGTGACTTGGTAAGAAAGCATAAATCTGTGAGTCAATTCTCTATGGTCCTAGCCTCCCAGCTTCTATGCTTCATTCCACCTCCCTGGAAATGTGACATCTTCAAGACAACTTTGAGACATTGGGTTATGATAAGCCCTAATTAGTTGGAGTCACAGAATGCTAGATGTGAAGACTGGCAGAATCATAGAGACTAGCAAGCATTGTCAACCTTTCCTTTATAGATGAAGATAGTAAGGCTGAGGAAAGAAAGGGGGTCCCAAAAAATCACCTGGCTCATTTGTGGTCCAGTCAGGACTATAGACTCTGCTCCACTTCACCCATTGATGCTCCTAATTTAATGTTCCCTTTAGTAACCCCACAGAAAGTGTTAATGGCAATATATCTGGATGTTAGCATAGGATGACAACAAGTTTTGCAGAGATAATGAGAAAGAAGTGGGAGGATAGTAACATCATAAATAACTACATCATTCATAGTCACAATGTACTGTTCAGACACTGGAAAAAAAGAACAGTTGGTGATGAGCTTGGAAGGGTTCCTCTGTAGGGTATCACATTAAGAAAATTGGAGTCTAAATGACTCCAATTAAAACAATTCAAATTCCAAAGGAGAAGCTGATGTTACATGATCATGAAAGAAAATAACCCTTAATTGTTTCTCCTTGTTCAACCAGTAGTCTCTCCATGGTTGTGGGTATCAGTCCAATGTGACTGGTATGCATCCAATGAACAGATGAGAAACACAGTCTGTCACACAGATAGAAAGCCAGTTCCCCACACCAAGGAATTCCAGTGCCCAGCACTATTTAGGCCAGATTAGTTGGCATCTTCTCGACAGGAAGAAAACCCATTGAACTAAATCCCAGAGACAAGCTGTAGGATTCATAGTATAAACACAGACCCAAGTTTCTTATTATCCAAGAGTCTACCAGATGCCTCTGTGCTGGGCTTCCGGTTTGGCTATCACAGTGACTTGCCTTGCACAGCTCAGCCACATAGGAGTCTTTAGGTTATCTATCTAGAATGGCAGTCAGGGATCGCTAAGAATGCTGGCCAGATTAGCTGTGGACTAAAGCCCTAGGCTCTCAATCTAATACTCATGGATAGACTTCCCATGAAATGAAATACAAGTCTGTGTATGTACACAGATTCATTTTCTCGAGGAGAGGATTCACTTCTATTGGCCCCTTGCATTGGTCTTAGGGGACATAAAAGATGGCCAAGTGTACCTCCCAGCTCCTGAGAACAAGATATCTCTCTGGTTGGCAGACCTTACTTAGCCCTTATGTCCTGATGACAGTGTCAAGCTTACAAACCGGGTAAGAGGATATTAGTTCAATACCTCTTTAGAAGGACATTCTCTTTTCTTCTATTTAACTGGGGCTTAAAATAGTAGTTGTCTTGTGCCTCTTAGGGAAGTGATGTGGCTGCTCTCTTGTGAGAGGTAATATGTTGAGTCTTTTCCGAACTTTCTGACAGGAAGCTTGAACACTAGTCAAGTCAAAGAAGGAAGGAAGTGTTGGAGGGTGCAGTGAGTAGGGGAAAAGATACATATGTGTTCTGGGTACACAATACTGAACAGAACAAACCCAGAGCACTATTGGGAATGCCCAGTGTGAGGGTGCTGTCCCTTTTCCCATTATCCAGGGACTGGCATACACTGGCCTTTAGTGACTATACCATGATTACTATCATCAAGAACCACTGCTTCTTCCAGCCTAGGACAGGAATGAGATCACTTTGGGAGATACTCTCTCACACCTCAGGTTTCTGTAAGGGGGAGACTCTATGGTATCATTCTACCTGGCCAAGTGTAGCTCTACAGAATTAGGGATTTACCCTGGATGAGTCCAAGCTCTCAAAGTAAAGCACTACAAAATGTTTTTCTCAGGAGTTACCAAAGCCCCAAACTATATTTCTCCTTTTTTTGAAAAGGGGACCATGTCTCCCAGAACATGCACGTTCAACCCGAACACCCACAGTAACTGGGTAGACTCACTGTGCACATTTCCTTGGAAGAACTCCTGGTGTCATATGTGTCTTTTTGAAATAAGTAATTCAAACACTTTCGAATGATAGCACAATTTCCCCCCTCTTCAGTCAACAAAATTTTAATATTTGTTGGCAAATAAGTCATCATGCTCTTTTAGAGGTTGTTTCTTTAAAAGCAACCTCCTTTCATAAAGCAACTAATTTTCCAAACTTTGCCACTTTCATTAAAGTCACCATTCCTTCATGAGTCTCACACTTGATACATCTTATAATCACTACACAGAGCTTTCTCCAATCACTCACTTTAAAGAAGAGTAGTCTACAAACACACGCGTGTTAGTGTGGTGTATTTCTTCCATGGCACATATCATGGTTTGTACATTTTCTTTTTCTCAAAAAAAAGTTCCTTCCCCTTCCCCCCCACCCCCCAAGTCATGAATACTTTTAAGATCTACTCTCTTAGCATCCTTCAAATATACACTACAGTATTGTTAACTATAGTCACCATGTTATACATTATATCCCAGGACTTACTTGTTTTATTACTGGAATTTTATACCTTTTGAACACCTTCATCCATTTTGCCCACCCTCTTGTAAGTTTTGTTTAGTTGTTTTCTTTGATTATCTGTCTCATCCCCCAGCATGTGCAACAGCATTACAATGGCAAAGGCTCAGGTTGTCTCTCTTGCTATAGAGCAAGCACAGGGCCTAGCTCAGTTCCTGAAAAAAAAAGTGTTTTTAACTCTTCCTCCTCTTTGTCTCTCACATTTCAATCAGTCACTGAGCCCCACTGATGTTTTCCTTTGGAACATCCTTCAGATTTGGCCTTTTCCTCTCCACTTCTGGCCTTGTTCATTGCTAAGCCAATGGTGCCCAACTCATCACCCTGCAGCTTTTTGAGGGTGGCACTACTTTCTGGCTCAGAAATCAGAGACTTTAGGACGAGGAATCAGGAAGGCTTGGATTGGCTATTGAAAGCTGATCTGTAAAGTGAAATGTAATCATTACACAATTCCCCCTTTAAAAAGATATGCTTCTAGGTAAACAGAAACAGTCAAAAGTGAAAAATAGGCTCATGTCAGGCAGGATGATTGAGGAACCCTGGGAGATGGCCAGGAGGGAAAAGGGCAGCTAGAAGGGAGGGAGCACACGGTTTTGGGTTGGGTTCGGGGAAGACATCCTAATGTCCATCCTGGAGATTAATATCTGAGCTGGAGGAAGAGAAGGGCTGGGAGGACATGGCCAAGGGCTGTTGTCCTGAGGCACAGGTACACATGCAATACTCTGTGGCCCACTGACAGTGAGTTATACTGGGTGGGAATGGCATTTGTTCTGTTTGTGCATAGAGCACAGCATGGTCCAGAGATTCCATGCTCCTTGGTAATATGAGAGCTGCACATATGCACATCTAGGCCCTGAGAGGCAATGGCAGTGCTCTACATTTTGTCATCTCCAAGGGGAAGAGACAAAAAGTCAAGAAAGTGATTGAAGCCATGAGGGAAAGCAATTGAAGCCTGTAATATATTAAGGGAACCTCATCATAGTGAGACCTGCCAAGATGTGTGCTGTCCATTGACTTTTTGTTGCTGATCAGATCAAGGTCAAGCACATCACCTTGTCATTCAAGGCCCTTCATCACTTGGTTTCACCAGCCTTACACAAACTTGTCACTCACCTGACAAGTAATCTTCTCAGCACCTTCTCTGAACTAGGCACTATTGTAAATACTAGAGATAGGATGGCCAGGAAAATGCACAAGGTTCTGGCCTTGGAGTTTTCATTCTGTGAGTATTTCCATGAAATTCCTATTAAACTGAATTGTAAGTTTCCAACACCAAGGCTTTCTTCTTGCCATGCAGACTTTTCACTGTAACTTTGTTAATCCACTAAGGAAGTGGTCGGCAAACCGCATTTTGCCTCTCTGTTGACTAATGAGTTTGCCGACCACTGTCATATAGTACCCTTTATCTCTTTGCACACAAAATGCCACAATTGCCTAATCCTCACAGCTTCCAACTACTACACAGTAACATTTAGTCTAGTTCAGTGGTCAGCAAACTCATTAGTTAACAGCCACAAACCGCCAATCATGGTTTGCCAACCACTGCACTAAGGTTGACTATGGGCTCAGCTCCTGTGGGTCTCTGCTTTACTCTCCTGCTCCTCTCTCAGTGACCTGTCCCTTTCCCTTGTATCAATTCAAACTTAAATCCATTCAAGTTCTCAGTCTGCAGAGTAGTGTTCAAAATCCAGCTCATTCATGAACCCCTTCCTTCACGACACTCTGTTTTTATACCATTTACCCTAAGCATTCCACCTTACTTTTTTTTGTAGGATACATCACCATCTTCTATGCTTGTGTCTTTTTCTTGATTGTAAAACTCTTTTAAGTCAGAGATTTTTGTATTTTTGTTTCACTGATGTATCCTCAACACCTACAACAGTTTATATAACAGAGAAGAACCACACAAATACTGTTAAATAAATAATATGTTCAATCCTTATGATTTTAATGTCTTTAAAGACAACCTATTTCTTATCCTTTATTCCCATCTCCTTCAGTGACGAACAATTCTCAATAAATGTTTATTGAGTCAATAGATCCCATTTGTTGAGGGAAGAAAAGGATATTTTGAATAAAACTCCTGCTTCAACTACTTACAGCTGGAAATACACTCTTAAATGGAGAATAAGAGCCTGTCTCGACTCACATACCAACATTTTATCTTCCCAATAATCTTCAAGACATTCTTATTTACATAAAAACAAAATAATTATAACAATAACTTTTTATAGCTAAGTCATGGGCACTTTGTGAAAGTATTACTTCCAGTACTTATAAAAACATTTTATAGGGTCTTGTAGGAAAGGCTGCCGCCTGTAATTAAGGCACGATAATCATCAGCCTCCTCTCATATTTGTGGGATGTGAATTCAAGGCCACACACCACAAATTCGAAGCAATGAAATAAACAACCAAAATCGGTCACCTTGGGAAAAAGCAGAGGGAGTCTTCATGGTGATGTCCCTTCACATTCAGCATAAAGGGCAAGGCAAGTTCCATTCCAGACTTGCTGGCAAGGACATGGGTGAGTTGTCTGAGGCTTTGTAGTGAGAAGTGAACAGGGAGCAGGCAGATGAACTTTTGGTTCTGTACTTCTGTGAAGATGCCAAATCTGAGTTTCCTGGACAATCCCTACTTGGCAATAACATACCAGGTGTCTCATTGGCCACCAGGTCAACCAGACGCATGTCCCTTGACACTGCAACCATCCATCATCTAGCTCTGTTTAAGGCAGACTATGAAGAACCCGATGTGTACACTCCTGTACATACCTCTTCCCTGTCTGGATTATACCAGGGACAGAGACTGTCTATGGTCCCTTTCTACTTCTCTGCAGCCTTAGGCTCAAGCTGGATTAGACCAGCAGAGTGCCTGACCACCATCCAAAGTAAGTAGTATTCAAAATGACATAACATATGTATGTAGACATTTTATAGATTATTTTCAAACTTTAAGGTGTCATTTTGGAAGTTATAATATGGCTTCTAAATACAATTGGGAAAATCCATTTTAATATGCAGAAAGGGATTGGGAAAATTTACTCTCTAAATTTAAAGGGCAACAGAGTATGACACTGTTTAGATTATAGACATCTTTTTTTTAAAAAAAGAACTGATCATGCCTCCATCTTTCATAATAAATGCAATATTGATAAATCTCAGTTTTACCTCAGGAGACATCTTTATTCCTTTCAAAATTAACCAAACCTTCTGCTGTTTTAACTGAGAACTGACTGATACTAAGGGGGAATATAGAGGTCAGGGAAGCTCATCCATTTCCACAGGTTCAATCTCCTTTTTGCCTTAATGACTCTCAAATCTCTGTCCCTAGACCATGTCTGGCTCCTGAGCTTTGGTCCACATACACAACTATCACCAAATCATTTCATCCTTAACATAATCAATCTGAACACATCGTCTCCCACAAACCTACTCTTTCTTCTCTACTTCATCATCAGTAGATGTAACCCCTTCCTCTAAGTTGTCTCAGCCAGAAAACCATGGTCCTCAACCCTCACTATCCCGCTACATCCAATCACCCAGTCAAGATCACTAAACCTTCATTCTCTTTGTCACCATCCATCCTAGTTCAGGTCTCCATCATCTCTAACTAAGATCATATAACAGCTTACTAACTGAGCTTCGTGCTTCTAGTCTTTCCAACCTCGTGCTCACACTGTAGCCAGAGAGATTCTGAGAAAACAAACCTGATCACATCATCCTTAATTAAATCATTTCAATGACTCTTCACTGAATTCAAGAACAAGTACACATTCTGCACTAGAACTTATTAGGTCCATAAGTCTGGGAGACTTACAATACACTTTGATAGGTAACTAGTTAGTAGAGTATGGGGATACAAGTGCTCGTGCAAAGGCTGGTTAGTATAATAGGAAAGTAGAAAATTCTAAGCCCTAGGAATTGAACATTTGTAAATTGTTAACTGATTCAGTATCTTTAGTTCACTAGGATATGGTTTAGGGTTATAGTGTTTGATGTGCCATAGTTTAATCTTAAAGAATAAACATATGGCTTCCAGAAGGCAGCATGTCCACTCTAAAGCCTTCCCAAGGGCAAGCAGGAGTCACTCATGAATTTCCTACTGTCCTAGTGGTAGTGATGACAATGGTTCAGAAAGTTTTGCCAAACCTGAAAGGCCTGAGCCAGGAAGGAATAAAGATTCCCGAAGGATAAACGTGGAAAGTGGTAAAGAAAAATCAAAGACAGAGGCAAGTACATTGGAGGCTGCCTGAAAAGAACTATCCCTGGTGCACGGTGCGATTTTGTGTTTTATTAAGGAAAGGTTCTCCTCCTCACCCCCGCCCCATTGTGATTCCCAGCAATGCTGTTTTCTGGATATGCTGTTGGGAACAGAAGCCTCCTCGGCAACTCCAGCACCGCTGTGCTCATCCCCTGGCCAAGGTTCAAATGGCAGACTGTTACCTGGCTCTAGTTCTCTATCATCTCTTTCTTTCACTCACAGGAAAATTTTAATGGGAAGATAATAAAGCTATGCTAGTTTAACAAAATGAAAATAATGACATGCTTTTTTTTCTTTTCTTTTTTTTTCTATTCCAATTCTCAAGATAGGTATCAGTGTCAGTGGGTGGCTGACTTAGGAACATGTTCAAACCTAGGGGCTCTGACAAGTGTCTATTCTAATTTTTAGAAGGCTTATATTTATCAAGAATAACTGAAGAGGGAGGCTGCCAGGGGCGGGAAGACCAGCTAGGAGACTGGCATATTGGTCCAGCTTAGAATTCTGGCCAAAGATTAAAAGCTGGAGGAAGACACATTGGGCTGCCCTGGAAGCTGGTCTTCCATAAATGAAAGGATCCTGGGAAAGGAGGGATAACCACTCTCTGAGGTTTCACACTGGGGATTCCAGCAACATAAAACATCCTATTAAAAATATTCTTGAAGGTGCATGTATCTCTGACATTCTAGAACTCTCTGAAAAAGCAAACAGTAGTGGTGGAGAAAGGATTGATTGCTCTTGATGTGTTGTTTCCTGTTTAATATTGCAGTATACAAACACACCATGATAAAGTCTTCTGGATCTGATGATCAATTTCCAGGAAATACAAAGAGAAAGGGAGCATATAAAATGACACTCAAGGGATGAAGTCAGCAAAATCCAGACTAGGAAAACTGTTCAAAATAAAAGAAAAAGAAAAAATTCAAGAAAAAGGGGGGGAAAAAGAGATGAAGGGAGAAGCTGTAGAATAAGAAATACTTAAGACTAATCATAGAACAGTAGATCTCAGTTCAAACAAAACAGTTCTAAAGTATTATTTAAAATAAAAACAACAACGGAGAAATGTGGACACTGGATATTTGATAATAAGAAATTACTACTGGCTTTTGCCTTTAAGATAATAATGGTGTTATGGTGATGATTTTCAAAAAAGACTAGTTAGAGGCACATAGTGACGTAGTTACAATGAAGTGATGTCTAGAATAAGCTTCCCAAGGCTCTGCATGAGTGGAGAACCTGGATGAGAAAAAACTACTCACATATCTATTTATAATTGTTCAAATTGGGTGATAGGTACAGAAGCATCATTATACTATACTCTTTGTGTATCTTTGATAATTTTCATAATAAACTTTTTGAACTTTAAAAAAAAGAATAAAAGTATATAGCTAAAAATAATTCCTTGTTACCTGATTTATTTGTGCTTTTATCTGCATTTCTAAGTTTCCTAAATCTCTTTTAGGGGAGTTTGTGCTTTGATTCATCTGACTGGAAGACTGAATGCATTTGGCACTATGGCGGAACAGAGGTGAGACTTTGTTCTGACCTCCTGGATCCATTTGGAACCAAGACTGTAGAGACGAACCAGTGAGTCACAGCATGGAATGCCACAGGAATGTCTGAGGAGACGGTCAGCGAGGCAGGGAAACATTCATGGAGGACAGACTTGAGGACAAATATGCCCCCAGGTGGCCTCAGAGAGTAGATAACACATGGACCTATGTGACAAGGGGTGGGGTGCGGCATGAACCTGGGCGGAAACACGACTCAGTGAGAAAGGGTGGGCTGAAATGACAGACGCCTTGGAGAGCAGGCAAAGGCATTTAACTTGATACAACGATAATTCAGCAGCCTCTGCACTTATGATCACAGAAAATTAGTGGACACAGACATGTTTTTAAGGCAGATATGTTCAGGATATATTGGAGAAGTGTATTCACTCACAGAGAAATATTTATAGAGATGAGACTAGAATCGAGTGTGATATAGAGTCATAGTAGAGCATCAGCTCTCTTCCAAAGGGCCTCCTGGGTGGAAAATACATCCATAATAATATCAGGCCATTATTTGCCTTTTCACTCTCCTGCTTTTGTACGTTCCCAGAGATGCCACGTGTTACTGGGACAGACTGAATGCAGAAGCAGCTATGAGGATCCAGCTATCTTCTTTAGCCAGAAATAAAAGAGATTGCAAAAAATGTAAACAATATTACACTTTTGACTGTATAGAAATTTTTTGCACAAAATATATTATTTAGGTAAATGCAATGGGTTCATTCTGTTATTTTAAAATAATTAAGTATTTTAAAAATACGTCAGTTTTCATTTCTAACATGGTAACATCAACAGATCTAATTTATGTTATGAAAAGCTCTTTAAGGGTCTCAATAATCTTTAAGAGGGTAAGGGAGGCAGGCAACCAAAAAGCCTGAGAAATGCTATATCTGAGAGTTCTTTAAGAATATGGAGAAAACGGGATTCAAGAGGAATTTCAAGGAGGAAGTGGTCAGACACGGTGATTATGTCAATAAATAATCACCAAACACTCTGTGTCTAAATGCTGAAACGAAGCAGGAGGGATCAGACCCGTCTCCAGCCTGTCAAGCTGGCTACTGTTTGATTCAAAGCCAGAACACATTGTTATCTGCATCGAAAAGTAAGTCGGTTTTGAATACCTCCTAGTGGTGCTCCAAATGATCTATTCTTCTAGCTGAGTGGGTGGGCAAAGTTTTGAATCTCTCACCCTCAGAAAAACATAGCTTTATTAACTCATGTAGCAAGAACGGCTCCTAATATATGAAGCAGATCCAAAAATACATATCCCTTTGCTTACACAAGGTATAAACACTGCCAACTCTGACCTAGCTTCTGCTGACTCTCATTTACTTCTGATCTAAGGACATTTTTCATTCCCAGATTATTTCCCCAGATAGAGCTAACAATTCAGTTATCTTGACATGCCATTTAATGCATGTATAGAGAAAGCCAACTCATTTGACTACCTGGAGTCTAATGAAAATTAAAGCCAGGACTGCAAAAAAAAAAAGGCACAAATCTGCCTGCAAAAAAAAGGCACAAAGCTTATAAAATATTTTAAAGTTTACAAAAAGAAGATCTTTTCCAAAACACTACTCACCCACCACCACTCTCATGTCAAAATTAGACCTCCCCTGGCACTCCTCTGAGCACTCTGATTTTCATCTAATGGAATTTATAAACCCATAGCATGTGAAGTTTGTTATGCATTTTTCTGCTTTACATCCCTGCCCAAGGAGATCCTTCAAAGAAGTATTTTACTCATATTTGGTTCCCGACCATGCCTGACATGACACCAAGTTTTAATTATTGAATTCAATTAGTTAAAAAAATTCCCAAGAATTATCTATATTGAATTTTTTAATTTAATGTACATAGTTGTTCAAAAGTTTATTACTGGGTTCCCACCGACATAGTAATACGTATCAGCATGGTATCCTGGCATGAAACATGGTAGAACTGGAGACAGTATATGGAGGACCTGTTTTTAGGCATTTAGGTTTTCATCCTTGAGAGAAGAAGGTGCAGATGTGTCCCACAGTTACCCTAACTTTCTCCCTTAAGGCATTTGCTAAGTTGTGACACAAGGAAGTGAAGCTCACACCGAGAGCATCTCTCTAGATGGAGAAAACAGAGGCTGTTGCTCGGGGACACTGAGATGAATAAATCTGCGAGGCAGGGTCCAGAGAGAAAGCTGTGCAGGAACAGCAGATGGATTCCCTTAAATCTATGACAAAATATTTAGCTGTGGGAGCAGAGAACAGGCACCTATAAGAAGACCTAGCAGTATATTCAGAACAATTAGATTCCGTTGAGTTTGCTTTTGGGATTTGTCATTGATTCTAGGACTAGAGTAGCCCTGCTCCCAAGTTATTTTCTCTGAGATCTCACCTGAGCCTAGAATATGGAGAAGGTGGGTCAGAGAGGGAGCTGTGGCAATTGAAGTAGAGGCCAGAATGATGTGAGTGGAAAGGGGCCATGAGGCAAGGCAGGCAAGCAGTCGGTACAAGTCTCTAAAAGGCAAGGGATGGCTTCACCTCTGGAACCTCCATAGGAACACAGACATCCCTGTTGACACCTTGATTTTAGGGCTGTAAGATCTGTTTTAAACTCCTTATCCCCAGAATTGTAAGACCACAAATCTGTATTGTTTCAAGATACTAAGTGTGCAGTAATTTTTTTTATAGCAGCAATGGGAAACTAATACACATCCAATGAGGGAATGTTTCAATAATGTTCCTGGATCCTGGTTATCCATATGGAAAAAAAATGTACATTATTCCTTATCTCATACCAGACACAAAAATTAACTCAAAAATGGATCATAGGTCTAAGTATAAAAACTAAGCCTATGAAATCTTTAGAAGAAAACATAGAAAAAATATTGGTGACTTTGAGGTAGGCCAAGGGTACTTGGATAGGACATTAAAAGTAGGAGATATATGCTGGGTTAGTGTGGCTCAGTGGTTGGGCACCTACCTATGGACCAGGAGGTCATGGTTCAATTCCCAGTCAGGGCATATGCCCGGGCTAGGGGCTCAATACCCAGTGTGGGGTGTGTAGGAAGCATCCAATTAATGATTCTCTCTCATCATTGATGTTTCTTTCTCTCTCTCCCTTTCCCTTCCTCTCTGAAATCAATAAAAATATGTTTAAAAATCACAATAATAAAAAAGTATGAGACATAATTTTAAAAATGGATAACTTGGACTTTATTAAAATTTTAAAATGTTGGTTTTTATAAGACACAATCTATATATATATAAAAGTCTAAGCAACCATCCAACTGGCCGGTAGGTATGACATGTACTGACCACCAGGGGGTAGAGGCTCAATACAGGAGCTGCAGAGCTGCAGTGACAAGGCAGCGGGGGTTCTCCAGTGATGCACCCTGGATCTAGAGAAGAGGGAGCCTGATTCCCGGAGGGGACGCATGATTCCACCTTTGGCTGTGGGTTATGTTGTTGCTGAGGCACTGTTGGCCCCAAATCTGGTTTCCTGCACACTTGCATTTGCATTCCACACCCTCTATGCCAGCAACTTTGCAAAGTGTCCTCTTGCACTCCAAGACCCCTTGGGGGATGTTGGAGAGAAGGTTTTGGCCTGATCCCCTCAGGCCAAGCCGAGTGATCCCACCTGCTGGAGGAACACTGCTCAATCCTCAGATACACAAGCCACAGCACCCTCCCTCTCAAGTGCCATCGGCTGGGGAGGAACAGTGGGAGGTTGGCTTCATGGCATGTCCGGCTGTCTCGCCCAGTCCGACCCCACTGGCCACCTTCTAATTAATTCCCTTTCAATGTGCAGGAATCCATGCACTGGGCCACTAGCTAAAAAATAAAAAGACGGACACAGACTAGGAGAAAATTCTTGCAAACACACACACACACACACACACACACACACACACACACATCCTAGCTAATAAAAAGGGAATATGTAAATTGACCATCATGCTGTCACAAAGATGGCAGCTTTAACCACAAACAAGATGGCAGCGCCCAGTCCCCTCAGACCTACTGGAGTCCCACAGTCCTTTCAGCCCAGCTGGGGCATGGTGCGGCTGGACCTGCCCTCAGCCTCCCAGCCACCCAGGGCCAGTCTGAGGTGCAGGCAAGCCTCAGATGTTAGTTGCCCAGCTACCTAAGGCTGGCCCAAGGCACAGGCAAGCCTTGGGTGGTAGATGACCAGCTGATGCCCAAGGCGCAGGCAAGTCTCGGATGGTGGCTGCCCAGATGTCCAGGGCTGCCTGAGGTTCAGGTAACCAGGGCCAGCTGGGGCTTGCACTTCCGGCAGTAGCAGCAACAGAGGTGTGATGGAGTGTTGCCTTCCCCTGATCACTAGGTCGCCTCCTGCCCCTGAGGGCTCCCGGACTGTGAGAGGGGCCAGGCCAAGCTGAGGGACCCCACGCTCCAGTGCATGCATTTTCATGCACTGGGCTTCTAATATATATATATGCCAGAAAAAATGACATGTATCTAAAATATGCTTAGAAGTCTTATAACTCAACAAGAAGATAATATATGTCACAATAAAAAATGTGCAAAAGATCTGAAGATATAGTTCACACAAAAGAAACGGCCAATAAACATATTAAAAGATAATACACATTATTAGTTATCAGGAAAACACTAAGTAGAACCACAATGAGGTACCACTGCACACCCATTACAATGGATAAACTAAAAACAAAACAAAACTGAACATAGCATGTGCTGGTGAAGCATCTGGAAATTGCTTTGCCAGCACTGTTGGTGAGAATGCAAAATGGTCCAATCACTTTGCAAAAGCATATTTTGAGAGTTAAAAATTTAAAACACCTACCTATCATATGAGCCAGTCATTTCTTTCCTAATATTTACCCAGGAGAAATAAAAATATGTGTCCACACAAAGGCTTATATATGAATAAGCAAAGCAATGTAGTTACAATAGCCGCAAACCAGAAAAAGTGCAGTTGTTCATCAGGAGGTGAGTGTATAAATAAATTATAATACAATAAACTATCGATTTTATGGATCTCAATTTAACAAACTTCAGATTTAACAGACAAAATTTCTGGTCTGTATGCCATATGTGAAAATTAACACCCTGTTCATTTTAAAATGCTTTTAACCAAGATTTGGTTATAATTAAATAAACAGGTGGGTTTTTAAAATTATTAATTCACTGTTATTTTTAACAAATTTTAGCAAATAGGCCATACGTTGGAAGAAGCACTGTAGTAATTTCGCTGATATAAATAAATATTACATATCTATAACTAGTGTCTACATATTTAAATCCAAGAGTCATCAGAAACAATGTCCTGAGAATGATCAGCACACAACCAGACCACATCTCACAGCAACTGGTTCTGTTGTCACGTGGCCTGACCTTCTGCAGCTGTTTAACAATTGCGGCCGATGTTCCCACGTGCGCTAAGCCCCAACCGTGGGCATTGGTTTACTCGTGGTGACTGGTGAAGGCATGCCTTTACTAGGCCAATTCAGTATAAATTTAAAAGTACTGTCATACAGATAAAAAATGTTTCTGTGAAATTAAACTTTTCATACAAAATTTTAATTACACAAATGTGTCTATCGTAAGTAAAAACAGGTAAATTAACTTGTCAAAATTTTTAGCATAGGCATTCGGAAAGCTTACTTTATTCTATAATGGACTTTTGGTTTTCACGGACTCTCCCTCATCTGTTAAAATTAAATTAGTCCATTATATCATGGTTTTACTATATACATATTATTTGTTACTAGAAAGGAAAACAATATTAATAAACAGAACATAGATAAGTCTCGTGAATGAAAGGAAAAAGGCCAAAAAGTAAATACTGTATTATTCTATTCATGCAAGATTCTAGAAATTGCAGGCTAATCTAAAGTGACAGCAAACACATTAGTATTTGCCTGGGGTGCCAGAGACATGCTCTAAATTACTCTAACATTTATCACTGTTTGCTTAATGAACAAATGATCATATAAGATGAAATGTATTTAACTAATAATTGGGAGTTAGTTTCAGAATGACCATTAACAAGTCAAGTAACCTCTGTGTGTTATCAAAAGAATATCTGATGTCTTATAGGTTGGCAATATTAGACACCACATCAGATGACATGTGTGGAAAATAATAGCCATTACACGGTCTGATAGAATTTTAATTTATTCTTATGGCTTGTTGTTAACATGTAGACAGAAGCCATGACATTTGGATTTCATAGATCATCAGGGAGCATCAACCCTGGATAGGCTTTAAAATCAGCTTTGGAATCTCTGTCTCTCTCTGACTCTGTGTCACACACACACACACACACACACACACACACACACTCCTCTGGGTTCCATGGATGTTGATTCTAAAGATCTGGGGCATAGCTCTGAAATATTTTTCTAATGCCACTGGTGACTGGGGTTCTCATTTTAGGCTGGGAATCACATCCTAATTTTTGCCTATCTCCTTCCTTAAAGTCACTTTCCTAATTTTCCCAGAGCAGTATTAGTTCATGCCTATGGTCTGGGCAGAATTATTCATAGTACTTTTGTTCTCTAAAGTATCATGGGATGAACAACAAATTAACATTGAATTAATATTTGCTGGTCAGGATCCACAAGGAGAATATAAATACACTTTAAAGATAAAACAAATTGCTTGCTGTAGAGAAGCAAAACCAATACTTTAGGTTAGTGGTCGGCAAACTGTGGCTTGCGAGTCACATGAGCTGCAGTTTTTCCACCACTGCTCTAGGTCAACCAAGACATAACATTTACTGTTTGTTTACTATGTACCTGGTACTTTCTAAATGTTTTCTGGGTATTATCTCATTTAGTTCTCCCAAAACATTGTTATTAATTTAAATTCTTTATTGATTAAAGGATTATATGAGTCTCCTATTTTTCCCCATTGACCTCTCCCGGCCGCTCCCATCCTATAGCACATGCCCTTACCCCGCTACTGTCTGTGTCCATTGATTATGCTTACAAGCATGCGTACAAGTCCTTTGGTTGATCTCATATCCCCTCACCCAGCTCCTCCCCTCATAGGTTGAACAGTGTGTTCGATGCTTCTATGTCTCTGGTTTGCTTTTGGTTCATCAGTTTATATATTCCACAAATGACTGAGGTCATGTGATATTTATCTTTCTCTGTCTGGCTTATTTTGCTTAGCACAGTGGTTGGCAAACTGTGGCTCTGTTGACTAATGAGTTTGCCGACCACTGCCTTAGGGAAAAACACTTAAAAAACATTTTAATAATGTACTAATATCTTTAACCTGAAGTCAAAACTTCTGGGTAAGGGTAAAGCCTTTCGCAGTGGTTGGCAAGAGCAGCAAACCATGGCTCGCGAGCCACAGTTTGCCGACCACTGGCTTAGCATAATGCTCTTCAGTTCTTCCATGATGTTGCAAATGGTAAGAATTCCCTTATGTTTTTACAACAGCATAGTATTCCATTGTAGATGTACCAAAATCTTATGTGGTAAAATACTATTACAGAAGTGGAAACGGCACAAGAGACTAACTTGTCTGATTACATCACATAAGGAGGAAATGGAAGAAGTGGATTGGATTCCTACAACCCAGCTCTAAGGCCCAAGCTCTTACCCTCTATAGTACGAATCTATCCCCTTGGCCTTGCCACCCGTGATCATGTCTCTGTTCGGAGAATGGGCTGGCACATCATTCTAAACATCTTCCTTCCTCTGAAGGAAGAAAGAAAATATCTACTATGCCCCTACTTCACCACCTCCTACCTAAATAACCTGCTGTGGAGAATTATTACTGTCCTATTTTTTATTGATTGGTTTTAGAGAGAGAGAAGGAGGAAGAGAGAGAGAAACATTGATTTCTTGTTCCACTTATTTATGCAGGTATTAATTGATTCTTGTATGTGCCCTGCTGGGGACAAACCCGCAACTTCTGTTTATGGGGAGACGCTCTAACCAACTGAGCTACCTGGTCAGGGTCAAACTGTCCTATTTTTAACTGGCCTGCAATTCATTCAGCCTCCTGTTTTTGTCTCAAAATAATTTCTCTACACCCTTCCCTTGGACACCACAAGGTACAACTGGCCCCAGAAGCTGAATGTTTACTCTAAAGAGTTTATTTTTAAATTGAAAGCAGGCTTTGCTTTGCTCTTTCCATGTAGTGTGATAGATAAGAGGGTGGAAAGCTCTTTATCAGGTTTATAGAGTGGCCCTAGGTGTAAAAAAAAAAAAAAAAGCACAATTCAAGTTTTCTGTGGCCTCTGGCTCAGTTTTAACCGAATGTAAGTGCAATGCCAACCCTGAAAAATATAGGAACTCTGCGGGGACCAACTCTTGTGCAGAAGATGGTTGGGAATCCAGATAGTAACTCACCGCTGAGAAGGCACTAGTAATTAGTGAGGAGATGTCATGTCTAAATGGAACCGCTGATATTGCCAAAGAATCCCGGGTTGCCCCTGATTCCCTTTGCTCTGTCATTACATAAAGCTGCCACAGACCTGGAATGATGACATTGAGAGAGCATGCAGTGGAGAGCAGGTGCAGTTGGCCTTGGTTAGATATGGCCTGAGGGAAAGTCCAGGGAAAGGAGAAAGAACTGGTCATGGATCCACAGACAGGAAAGTGACATTCTAGATTCTACTTAAGAGAGGTAAAGGGAGAAACAGGTGCAGGCCACCGGCTCAGGTCACCAGAGTGGATGGAGAGGGAGCAGACATTTGTAAGCATGGAGAGAAGATGAATGAGAGAGAAGGACCACAGCTCAGATGTGTGACCCACTATCTGCTTCTTCTTACGGAGCTTGACTTTGGTCTTGTTTATGATGTGAAACTTGTGTAGGGAAAATGCTACAAAATAAATATGTTCAATGAATGAGCTTAATATTCCAGAAATCCTTGGTTCCTCAAAGCCCTCTAACCAGGTGGAACCAATAAAAGGAGAGCCTTATAGCAGTTTTCCCAACAATTATTATTTTTTCTTCATAAAGATCATAGACTTACTAGTAACTCCCTCCTTTTAAGTATAGCCTCCTAAGAAGAATTAACTTTGACCTTGGGCAAGCCACTTACCTCTCCAAGTCTCCCTTCCTATCAATACAATGAGGACGAAATGACCATAGTTATTTTCACAGGGCTTCTTTTAGCAATTAAATAACAATGTATGTGCAAGAATTAAAGAGGGTGACTAAGCACATAGGTGGCTAAAATATTAATTTAAGAAATTAAAGTAACACAACATGAACTGTTAGAATGAGTGGTTTCACTCTGATTCCTCTGACTTGATTGGAGGGAATCTCGTCTCTTATCCATTCTTACTAATTTTTACTATTTAGAGCAAATGTCACCTGCCTGAGAAGCTGTTCTGGAATGCCATGCTACATTATTAATCTCAGTGTCTGTCCATCTTCATAGACAGTGAACCCAGTCAGGAGAGGGACTGAGCCTCATTCGGGTCTAATGAATGAAGGTGCTTGTTATTTACTAAACAAAGGAATGAATGAAGATTTGTGTTGGTAGGCAACATTGGGAAATGTGTTCCTTTTGACATTCCCTTTTGATGGGAATGTGGCATGAACAAAAGTAGAAACATACTTAGAATATTCAGGAAAAGAGAGTGAGGGCCAGCCTGGCCAGAGCACAGGTGTTGGGCAGAACTGAGAAAAATATCCACCAAAGAGGCCAAGACCCACCCGCTTTTGCTCTGAACTTGTGAATTCCACTCCCTCCTGCCCTTTTAAGGCCGCACAGGAGGGCCAATTCTCTCTCCAGAAACACCTCCTACTCCCCTCTGGAAACAGAGCCACTTCCTGAGCCCTTTGTGCCAGACACAGGGCTAGGCACTTTGCACATCCTTATTTTTTAAGTCCATTAATTGAATAGCCTATTCATTTACTCAGAAAATATTAGAACACTATAACAAGGTATGCACTGAAAAGTCATACCCCTGGACTCCATCTACTCTGTTTCCCCTCATCTTTTACAGGTAACCATTTTATTAGTTTCTTGTTTACTCTTCCAGTATTTTATTTTATGTAAATACTAGAGGCCCAGTGCACGAATTTGTGCACCAGTAAGGTCCCTTGACCTGGCCTGTGGGATCAGGCCCAAACCGGCTTTTTGATATTCCCTGAGGGGTCCCGGATTGTGAAAGGATGAGGGCCAGGCCAAGGGACCCTACTGGTGCACAATCAGAGCTAGGGAGGAACATGGGAGGTTAGCCAGCCAGGGAGGGACCAGGGGAGGGCTCCAGGGCATGTCCAGCCCACCTCGCTCAGTCCTAATTGGCTGGACCCCAGCAGCAAGCTAACCTACTGGCCAGAGCGTCTGCCCCTGGTGGTCAGTGCATATCATAGCGAGTGGTTGAGCAGCCTTAGCATATAATTAGCATATTACACTTTGATTGGTTGAATGGCTGACCATTGGACCAGACACTTAGCATAGTAGACTTTTTTATTATATAGGATAGGAATGTCTATATAGCCTTATTTGCTTACATTTCATACATAAAAGATAACATACAGACAGTCCTCAGGTTACGTCAAACTCGACATACATTGTTTCATGGTTATGTTGCCATTTCCCATTTATTTATTTAAAAAAAGTTCTGTCATTTTGATGTATGTACATATGTGCTTTATGTTTTTTATTATTTAATGTATTTGCCACAAGTAAAGGCCAGGAATTGTTATCTTTCTTTTAAATTTTCTTTTACTGTTTCACTTCATTATTGCTCTGTATGTGCTCCAAGTGAGTGACGCAGGTGCTTTCTTACAGCGGAAATCTTGTTATGTTGCGCTATAGGAAGGGATCTCCGACATAACTTGAATGCCTACTGTACTAGTATATACTTCTACACCTTGCTTTTTTAACTTAATACATGCTGGTACTCACTTTCCTATCAATTTGTGAATATCTTTTCATCCCACCCCCCCTTTTTTATAGCTAGATAGCATCCCATTGTATTTAGCATAATTTATTTAACTGGCCCCCTATTGCTGAATACTTGGCACCTACTTTTTTCTACTATATACACTATAAAAATGGAAACCTAGTAATTTTGAAGAATTTTAAATTCGGTCTTTTAATTGGCCCTTATAGATCTTGGGAGTCCACAGATGATGTTCACACTGCTAACAAAGTCTTCCTGCCAACACATGGCCCTCCCCTGCTCCAGCTTCTTGTGTAATATTACAATGTTGTTATCTCACAAATATCTGGACATTTTTTAAAAATAGTATATAATTAATTTTCCCACTATAACCACTGGGACAACTTTAGGAGGCACATACCACAATTTTGATGGGAGTATTTCCTGCCTCCAGGCACATCCCACTGCCTCGTGAAGACAGTTTACATCAGAGACTCGGATGTCTCTCTTTTGATCTGTGAGCTCTGTAGAAGTCGGGACCTGCCTGCCTGTTCATTGTCTTATCCCCAGCATCTCACATGAGGCAGGGTATATGGCATGTGCTAAGTAAATAACTGTTAAATTTGTCTTTACAATATGATTTCAGTAAGCATTTCCATTAATTCCCTAAATGGAATTTACATCAAATTGACTTCAAACCAGCCCAGCCAGCTTGGCTCAGTGGTTGAGCATTAACCTATGAACCAGGAGATCATGGTTTGATTCCCAGTCAGGGCACATGCCTGGGTTGTGGGCTCAATTTCCCAATGGGAGGTGTACAGGAGGCAGCCAATCAATGATTCTCTCTTATTGTTGATGTTTCTCTCTCTCCCTCTCTTTTCCTCTCTCTGAAATCAATAAAAAAACATATTTTTTAAAGTTTACTTTACACCAAAGCCACCTTGCACCACTGTGGAAGACACCTTCTTGCTTTCAAGACTTGGATTATGGCATCCTCTCTGCTGGGAATATTCTTTCTGCTTCTCTCACATGCCACTTTGGCCACATATTGAAAGCCCACTGGCTTCCAGAACCCAGAATCTCTAAGAAGTGTTATCTGACTACCCTAAAAACACCAAGGCCCCAAAGGAAGCAATTCACTCTTTAGAGAACCCTGAACCAAAATTCTGGTGTCTCAACTTCCATGAGCCAAGAAGTGGTAGAGTCTAAGATTGGGAACTAATGATTTTTATTTCCCAGTGAGCCATGTCATCCTGCTCTGGAATGCTAGGCTGATACTTGCCTTTCAACTTTTATCAAAGAATAGGGACAATCCATGCAGTAATAGTAATCATTTGTAAAACACAAAATCTTATCTACCTTAGTGAAGCAATATAATACAGTTAAATTCAAATAAATAAATATGTTCAAGTCCTACCTTTATTACTAATATATACTGCGCTATACATAGAGGGCAGGGTTGGTCTTTTCCCTCAAAGTGCTCAGAGACAGACAGACACTGCAGATTTGGCCTGGTAAAATGCAAAATGATGTTATCTACTCAAATGAAGGCAAAAGAGTGGCAATCCTGGACATAGCATACCTCTGAAAATGACTTGCTGTATAGTTTTTGCAAAGTGTCTTAAATAGTTTGGTCCTCAGATGTACTAGTTAGTGAACTGTTTTTCCTAGATAATGACTCTCTATTCTGTGTCTTAGCTTGCAACTTTTATTACAGCAAAACACTGAGTCTAAGAAGGAGTTCTTCCCTTGTATATGGCTGCTCTTCTTTTACCCAAGCTCCACTGGCATGTACACATCCTTTTTGTTAACTCTTAATACTTTAAACTCAGAGGTCAAGTCAATAAAGCCAAGATATTGCTCAACTTGAGATGTGGTCATCTCAAAAGACCAAAGAAATGTTTTAAAAAGAATAGTCATGCAAGTTCTAGTAATCTAGGCAAATTCCATGTTGGGTTAATTTCATGCTGGATTTCTGAATTCCCACTGCAGCTCCATGTTAAGAGTTGGTGACAGGCTGCATGCTTAAAACAGCCTCTCTGTGACACTAAGGAGAGAGGCTGCATGGGTACTCTAAATGAAACCATCTGCTAGAATCTTCCAGTAATGTGCTAAGGAATAAAATAGTGGAGAACCCTTCAAGAAGCTCAATTAAAAGTAACTGAACATTTATGGGATGATCTGAAGAATTTCAAATAAAAAGGCAAGCCCTTATTAACACCCCTTCCTAAGTCACCTTGGCAAGGTAGACCTGGCATGATGACACCTAAAATATACCCAGAGATTTTTTTCTTGCAGGAAACCAATGAGTTAATTAGACATATGATATGGACACATTTGTAGAGACCAGAACCCACCTTACAAACCCAACATACTCACTCCTATAACATCATATATGGCCAACACATCTTTGTTTCTTAGACAGCAGATTGTGCAATTATTTTAAACTATTGTTTCTTACTTCTCTGATCCTGAATAGTCTGAAAGTCAAATAAAGAGGTGATTTGATTTAAACCCTGATTAAACAATTATTTGAAAACGTAACAGAAAAAACTCACCTTACGTATCATTTTATTCTTTTATCACTTCCTCCAAATATGCTTCTATGCTCAACCAATTTTTGGAGTTACTAGTAACTAATTGAAAACATGAATTTAAAGGAAATTTTCTAAATACATGTAGGACATTCTTTATCAAACATCAAGTCTACTAACAAGCATAGGCAAACTCTAGGCGCACTTATTTGTTCATCAGCATTTTGTGTCAGGCCCTCGAGGGAGAAACACTTACATAAGGTTGGATTCTGCCTATAGCAAAGCTCACAATCTCAATGTCCAAAGACAAACTTGTCCTTACACCAATCTCTCTTTTATCACTGCCACTAAACTCCAGTCTTCTCAGGGCCCATTTGTAAAACTTCTCACCAACCCATGTAAGTGGGGACTGACTCTCAACTTTTTTGTATTAAAATTTTTTAATATATTTTAAGATTTTAGTGTCCAAATCTTCCTGATTCAGTGCAATGGTTCTATACATATGCATAAGCTTAGGAAATTGCTACCCAGATTCAGATCCAAAATGTTTCTAGCACCTCTGAAGACTCCCTCTTCATGCTCCCAGTCAATACTCCTCACAAAGTAACAACTATTTCAACCTCTAACACTATGGTTTAGCTTTACCTCCTTTTGAACATCACAGAAATGAAATTATGAAGTTTGTACTCTTTTGTACATGACTTTGTTCACCCAATAGCATGTCTGTGTGATTCATTCATATTGTTATATGTATGAATATATAACATGCAGGGTTTTTAATTACTGTATAGTATTCCACTATAGGCCTATAACACAATGTATTCATCTATTTAATAGGTGTCTGACATTTGGGTGATTTATTATTGTTGGGCTATTACAAATTAAACAGCTATGAACATTCTTTTTAAAAGTATTTTCATTGATTTCAGAGAGGAAGGGAGAGGGAGAGAGAGAAACATTAATGATGAGAGAGAATCATTGATTGGCTGCTTCCTGCATGCCCCCTCCCCCACCTCCCGCCCACCCCACTGGAGATTAAGGCTACAATCCAGGCATGTGCCCTTGACCAGAATCAAACCCAAGACCTTCAATCCACTGGCTGATGCTCTATCCACTGAGCCAAACCAGCTAGGGCTATGAACATTCTTATCAATATATTTTAGCAGATATAAGACTTTAAGAAAAAATATCTGATTTGATAAGTTAAATATGTTTTATGTATTTTCTTTTTGGAAGAAGAAAATGTGGTTTATTGAAATGGGATGTTAAGAAACTGGGCTCTGATCAAATGAAACCTCTGAAAAATTATGTTATTCTGCCTTAGATGCTCACGCTCCTGCCTCTTCCTCCTGTTCAGCCTCCATTCTTAGCAATGGCAACTTCTACTCACTCATATTTGTTCTTTGGGGAGTTTTCCAAACTCTTTCAACTCATATCTACTGAGACAAAAATTATAATCAAGTAACTAATACTTAGGTTTAAATAACAATGACACCATTTTACCGATGATATGTGCACATTAAGAGGAAACAGTCTAACTATTATTTAAGCATTAGCTACAGCCATATCTTTGCTAGATATTGCCAGACAAGGGGCAGGTGTTGAAAGGTTATACTCACTTTAATAGTAAAACATGCTAGAGGAAGGTTTTTCAATTAGAGTGTGGAAGCTGTGCAGTTCTGAAAGAGTAAGAACTGATAAATGTTTGCTTCCTTCTTTCATAGTCATGATAGGTAATATAGTTGAGGCCGCCAAAGGAGCAAGTAAAGTGGTTTTCAGTGACATAACTATGATGGGCTTTTCAAGGTAAGATTATAAAAAAGGTAAAAAATATTTGGATCCCTTTTGTCTTTGGTTTCCCAAACCCAAACTTTCTGTCTCGCTGATCCTATTACTTATTGGAAGGGAATCTGTGACTAAATGAGATCTTAAATATCCCTGCATCTATTCATCCACCCACCCATTCATCATCCATCCACCCAGCCACACAGCCACCCGTCCACCCATCCATCCATCCAAGACCAGTATTTCACACTGCAGATATTCAGTCTATGTTTCATTCTTTCCAGTGATAAGCCAAGCAGCCAGCTCATTCCTATAACAACACCAACAAGCAGCTTTGATACATTATCATTCTTTTTTTTTCTCATGTTATTTCCTGTTGCTATTACAGTTATTTCATTGGGCCGTAGGACATTAGAAACAAAAGGTAATTTTATATATAAAGGTCTTTTAAGACTGGACTATAAAACCTAGACAAAATGAAAGGCAATTCTGAGAGCTGAAATTTTCTAAGCAAACAATAATTTCTATGTAAGTGGCATGTTCCTGATTCTCATTAGGTCAAGTTTTACTGCCTGGGGGTTACAGGTGTATTTTGTTTGGCCAACACCATATTTCTAAAATAATAAATCAGTTGCTCAATTTTGACATTAGACTATTTTACATAAAAACTGACCTATCTTAACAACAAAAAAAGCATGTTTAGTGATTTTTGTGATCTTTTTTCTTAACTTTAAAAGAATATCTTTAGTGATTACTCTTTGGTGCAGTGAAAAACACTACTTGAAATAAAATGATTCCTTAGATTAACTTTTGTGTATTTTTTCTTCTGCTAAATAAATTAAATATTTTAAAATACAAAAAAACGATGACACCATTTTAAAAATTGTATTTCCATCCATCCATCCATCCATCCATTCATCTATTTTCCCATCTAGAGATATATTTATACTATGTTGACCAAATGATAATGGTGGTTATTTCTAGATAGTGGAATTTTAGATGGCCTATAACTTTGTTTTTGTATTTTTTTTGATTTGCTGTCAATTTAGAATTCAACACTTTATATTTATACTAGAGACCTGATGCATACAAATTCATGCAAGAGTAGGCCTTCCTTCCCCTGGCTGCTGGCACTGGCTTCCCTCTGGCACCTGGGGGCCCGGGCTTCCCTCCTCAGGCCACCAGCAGGCACCTAGGATCCCGCTGGCTTCCCTCTGGCCTCAGTTTCATCAGGAAGGACATCTAGAAGACATTCGGTCTAATTAGCATATTACCCTTCTATTATTATAGATAACAATAGTCATTGTCACCTAAAACATTTTAAAAATTCAAATATATCTCTTTTCTCTTACTTCTTGAACTAAACTTTTAATAGATGTGATTCAGTGAAATCTAAATTAATAATGACTGTCAGCTTTATGATTATAATAAAAAATTTAAAAACCAGAATTTCTCTATTGGATAGCTTCCTCCTGTAATACCAACCCATATATATTTAACTCATTTTCTTAATTTATAAAAGTATGTGTTTTATTCCTCTTATTAGTTAGTATCATCTAGGCATATGGGCCAGTATGTCAAAAATCTTTACTACCAAATTTTCATCAAGACATATTGGGTCTCTCTATCCCTCTCCCTTCCTCTCTCTCTAAAAAAAATCAATAAAAACATATTTTTTTAAAGATATACTGGGTTCAGTTATATGGTAAATACTCTTAAAGAGAATTTAAGATCACATGTAGATTTTTACACCTGGAAACAGGACAGACAAGATATACTGAAAAACCTCCTATGATGGAACACCAACATATAAAGGATAAAATTTAATATGCCCCTCTTTAAGTGCATAGCTACATTGCAAGGTCCAGCGACATGAGGTAGCTGAAAACAGAATATTAACATTACACTGACCTAATGCTGCCTAATGGGCATAAATGTAAAAGCAAAACAAATAAGTTAAAAGACAAATTATCAGATTGTTTAAAGAGTAAGACTTCGTTATTTTCTGTTTATAAGAAACAAACTTTAAAGTATAAAAACATAGATATGTAAAAAGTTAAAGGATGAAAAAAGACACACTAGGCAAATACTAATCAAAACAATACTGGAGGAGTTATATTAATGTCAGAAAAAGTAGCTTTCAGCCAGGATAAAGTGGGACATCATAGTTTCTTTTTAAAGAAATTATTACAATCTTAAAGGTTTATGCACTTAACCGTACAGCTTCAAAATGTGTAAACAAGGATGAATAGAAATAAAAAAATAGACAAATCCACAAATATAGTTGGAGATCTCAACACTAATCTTGAGAATTAAAGAGAAAATAAATAAGAATATACTATAAAAGGTCTGGGGAAATGCATAGGGAAATACCAGTACTCACCTCTTTCCCCAACCAGATCAAAGTTACAACTAGAATGCAGAACAACCATCATTCAGAACTGCCTGAAATATGGCTAAATGGAAGTCCTACAACTAGAGAAGTAATGAAGAAAACACACTGAGACTGGTAAGAAGAGCAGAGGCGCAGAACGGGTTGGTCTGATACCATGTGTAGAGGTTTTGTAATCAGGAGGACTATTCCAAGGCCTCCTGTGAGAAGCAGGGGGTCCCAGTCACACACCAGACTCCAAGCCCAGGGTTCCAGAGCTGGGAAGAGAAGTCCCTGTATCTTCGGGCTTTAAAAACCAGCAAGGCTTGCCCTAGTCAATTTGGCTCAGTGGATAGAGCATTGGCCTGTGAACTGAAAGGTCCTGAGTTCAATTCCAGTCAAGGGCACATGCCTGGGTTGCAGGCTTGATCCCCAGTAGGGGGCGTGCAGAGACAGCTGATCAATGATTCTCTCTCATAATTGATGTTTCTATCTCTCTCCCATTCCTTTCTCTCTCTGAAATCAATAAAAAATATATATTTAACAACAACAGCCCAGTAAGGGTTGTTGGCTGAGTGACACAGAGGCTGCTGGAGTCCCAGGTGTCCCTCTTAAAAGGCCTACACATGAACTTACGTGGCCCCATTTCCTCTGATCTCCAGCAGCAAATGGTGATGGCTTTGGGGAAATCCAGGGACATGTGGGGAGGAACTACTAGACTGTCTGGAATCAGAGCAGGAACTTGGGGAGTGGCTTTCTCCCAGACAAGGATGGTTGCAGGGGTAATTGTTCCTGTGCTGGGACCTCTCCTGTCATAGAAGCTATATATGAATTTTCATCAGCAAAGCCAACACTGTTCACTCTTCCCTGTGATTCCCTAAGACACTGCCCCATCCAATTTGTAGCTCCACCCAAGCTGTTTGCAGTTACTTTTCCATATGAATGGCCTGTCCTGGCTCAGGCTTCAGACTTTGTTAAAATCTCTTAAATAAGCAGCAGCTGGAGTCAACATGCCTCAAACTTATCAATAAAAAGCCCAAGACTGGCACTAGCACAAGCCTGCCTTGCTTCATAGCTGAGCCGCACCTGGGCACTTTCTAGCCCAATACAAGTAGCAGCCATTTTCAGGTCTCTTTATAGCTCCTACAAGGAGGCTCCAGGCAGTAGCTGAATTTGTACCTCCTAGGAGGCCCCAGAGTCAGTGCACCCTGAGGACAGCTTCAGACCATACCAGATTACAACCCTACACGTCCACAAGCAACACACTCAAGATACAGACTCAGTGAGCACCAAAGATCCACTGAAGCAAATCCTGCTCCTTAGGAGCATCTCCTGCACAGCAGCTCTTCCATTGTAGATGCAGCTGGTCTTCACAGCCAGTTGGCCTGGAGGTCAATTCCTCCCAATGACACCAAAAGCAATCAAGGTTCAACTACAACAAGACTATGAACATGGCCCACAGAGGGGCACAGCGAGGGTGCCTAGTTCAGGTGACTGGGGAGGCTGAGACACTGGGACCTACAGGACACCTAATACACAAGGCCACTTTACATTAAAGCTCTACCTAATTATAGCTCTAACATAAAAACAAACACAGGAAAGGAGCCAAAATGAAGAGATAAAGAAACTTGTTACAAATGAGAGAAATGAAAGCAAGCAAACTACTGGATGCAGAGTTCAAAACCAAGGCATTAAGGTTACTCAAAGATCTTCATGAGAGCTTCAAGGGACTTAGTGAGATTTTCAAGGATCTTAGTGAGAATGGTAAAGACATGAAAAAGGACCAGTCAGAAATTAATCATATACTGACTGAAATAAAGAATAATTTACAGAGTTTCAACTGTAGAGTAGAGAATTCCAAGAATCAAATCAATGATTTGGAATATAAGGAAGCAAAAACCACCTGACCAGAAGATGAAAAAGAAAAAGAAATCCAAAATATGAAAATATTGAAAGGAACTTCTGGGACATCTTCAAGCATACCAACATTCACATGATGAGGATGCCAGAAGGAGAAGAGAGAGAGCAAGATAATGAAAAACTATTTGAAGAAGAAATAACAGAAAATTTCCCCTACCTGGTGAAAGAAATAGACTTATAAGTCCTGGAAGTACAGAGAGTCCCAAACAAAAGGAACCCAAAGAGGCTCACACTGAGACACATAATAATTAACATGCCAAAGGTTAAAGACAGGGAGGTTATTTTAAAGGCAGCAAGAGAAAAGCAGTTATAGTTACCTACAAAGGAACGCCTATATGATTGTCAGCTGATTTTCCAACAGAAACTTTTCAGGCCAGAAAGGAGAAGCAAGAAATAGTCAAAGTGATGGATAGCAAGGACCCACAACCAAAATTAATCTACCCAGCAAAGCTATCCTTTAGAATTGAAGGTTAGATAAAGAGCTTCACAATCAAGGAAAAGCTAAAGGAGTTCATCACCAACAAACCAGTATTACATGAAATGTTGAATGATATTCTTTAAGAAGGGGAAGAAGGATAAGAAGGAGATGAAGAAAAAGGAGGGGGAGGAGGAGATCCATAAAAATAAAATGGCAATAAATACAAATTTATCAACAAAGACTGATGAATCTCAGAGGAAAGAGGGGGTGGGGTGGGAGGAGATTAACCAAAGATCTTTTATGCATACCAGTATATGCATTACCTATGAGTAACAATTGCCCTGTAGGTCAATTCCTCCTAATGACAATAGGGTGGTGAAAGCCTGAAACCAGACTTTACTGGCTGGAGTGGAGCAATGGGGGAGAATAGGGGGTATATGTAATACCTTCAATAAATATTTATTATTATTATTTTTAAATGTATTTTATTGATTTTTTACAGAGAGGAAGGGAGGGGGAGAGAGAGAAATATCAATCAGCTGCCACCTGCACACACCTTACTGGGGATGTGCCCACAACCAAGGTACATGCCATTGACCGGAATCGAACCCGGGACCTTTCAGTCCTCAGGCCGATGCTCTATCCACTGAGCCAAACCAATTTCAGCAAATATTTTTAAAAAGAATATAAAATGTCTGGATGACACTTTTAAACAACTTGATTTAATTTACAGAACTCTCCACCCAACCAAATTGGAATACAGATTGTTTCAAATGAACATGGAACATTACAAAAGATAGACTGTATTCTGGTCATTAAATAAATCTTGTTTATAAGAATTGAAAATATAGTACACATATTTATAGGTCACAATATAATTAAAATAAAAATCAATTACAGGAAGATAATGGAAAAATCTACAAATCTAAGGAAGTAACTCATATATACCTCATGAGTCAAAGAAGAAATCATAGAAAAGAGAAAACCTTTTTGCTTAATTAAACATAACATCAAAATAGGTGGTTTGAAACTAAAGTAGTCCTTTGATTCTACAGGTATTAAAAATAGAAAGTGAAGAAATTCTACAAACAACCCTGTGATCATAACTTCAATAAGTTAGATGACCTGGACAAATTCCTTGAAAGATATTGTTGAGGTTGATATTCTTTACTCAGTTTATCGATTCAAATGCTCATCTTTTCCAGAGACACTCTCACAGACACACTCAGATGTTTTACTATCTGAGTATCCCTTAACTTAGACAAGCTGCATCATAAAATTAACCATTATAGATCAATATACTATGGTTTTATATGGAAAAACTCATTATTAAAAAGGTATAATTCTCTCCAAATTAATTTATGATGAAAATAAATAGACTATTTCAGATTCAAGTAGAGAGCCAAGAATTACCAGAAATATTTCAAAGAGGAGAAGGTGGAGGAAGAAACTTTTTTAAAAATAAATCTTTATTGTTCATATTATTACAAATGTTCCTCATCCCCCCCCTCCATTGCTCCCCTCCACCAAGTTTCCATTCAATTCTCTGCCCTTTCCCCATCCCCCATAGTCCTCATCAATAGGTGCAGTTTATGATCAGTCTCTTCCCGCCCCGCTCCACTCCCCATTTCCCCAAGAATCATCAGTCCACTCCCCTTCCATACCTCTGATTCTATTATATTCACCAGTTAATATTGTTCATCATGATTTTTACTTCACTTGGTTTTTGGACTCACTTGTTGTTAGTTACGTGTTTGTTCATAATTTTTATCTTTATTTTCTTCCTCTTCCTAAAGAACCCCTTTTAGCAATTCATATAATTCTGGCTTGGCAGTGATGAACTCCTTTAGCTTAAATTTATTTGTGAAGCTCTTTATTTGGCCTTCGATTCTGAGTGATAGCTTTGCTGGGTAGAGTATTTTTGGCTGTAGGTTCTTGTTATTCATCACCTTGAATATTTCTTGCCATTCCCACCTGGCCTGCATGGTTTCTGTTGAGAAATCAGCTGACAGTCATATGGGTGCCCCTTTATAGGTAACTACCTGCTTTTGTCTTGCTGCTTTTAATATTCTCTCTTTGTCTTTAGCTCTTGGAATTTTAATTATGATGTGTCTTGGTGTGGTCCTCTTTGGATTCCTTTTGTTTGGGGTTCTGTGTGCTTCCTGGACGTGTAAGTCTATTTCTTTCACCAGGTGGGGGAAGTTTTCTGTCACTATTTCTTTCAATATGCTTTCAGTATCTTGCTCTCTGTCATCTTCTGGGATGCCCATTATGCTGATGTTGGTTCGCTTGAAGTTGTCCCAGAGGTTTCTTACACCATCTTCAACTTTCTGGATTCTCTTGTCTTCTTGTTTCTGCGAGGGAGTGTCCTCTGGCTCGTTGTGTTCCAAATCTTGAACTTGATTCTTGCAATCTTCCAATCTGTTTTTAGGACTCTGTATAATATTTTTTATTTCAGAGAATGTATTCTTTATTTCTAGTTGACCTTTTATTATTTCTTGTTGACCCTTTATTATTTCTTGTTGATCCCTTTTCATATCCTCATAGGTCTCATTTATTTTATCGGCCTTTTCTAGGAGATTGTTGAACAACCTTATAAGCGTGGTTTTGAACTCTATATCCAGTTGCTTTTTGTCCTCCATTTCTTTCGTTTGTCATCTGTTTCCTCGTTTCGACATTTTCGCTGCTTCCCTGAGTTGGTAGGTTGGGAGGATCAGCTGTGTTTATGCCAGGAAACAACCTTATTCCACTAGACTTGGAAACCTGCAAAAGCCTCTGTGCTCAGCTTGGATGGGGCAGTTTCAGGGTGGAGCCTACAGCCTTGGCTTCCGGTTAGCCCCGCCCTCTGAGGTTCCTGAGTCTCAGTGTACTCCTTTGGTACTCACTGCAAGCACCTCTGAGAGAAAGGCGCCCTAGAGCTTCGCCCGCTACCAGACAGTCTAGTCTCTCCCCCAACAAGCCCACAACTGGGGTTCAGAGCAGTTGGAAGTGGGGTTAAGACCAGTCCGGAGCTTATGCCTCCTTCCTGCTAGGGCAATCTCGCAGCCCAATCAACCATCTGTCCTCTGTGCGCACAATGTGCGCAACTCCAGAGTTCCGCCTTTAACCGCTCCCCTGAGCTTCTGCCTTACAGCCCCGATTCCCCCTGTATGAGGCTGGGGCCCGAGGGTCTTGCCCAGGACTGGGGTTCAGTGCAGTCAGAACTGGGGCTCAGCACAGTCCTGAGCTTTTGAGTCCTTCCCGCTGGGGCAATTCAGCAGCTCAGTGAACAGTCTGTCCTCTGCGCGCAATGTGCGCGACTCCGGGGCTCTGCACTTGGCTGCTCTGCTGAGCTTCTGCCTTACAGCCCAGATTCCCTCTGTGTGAGCCTGGGACCCCAGGGTCTCGCCCAGAACTGGGGTTCAGTGCAGTCGGAGTTGGGGTTCAGCACAGTGCAGAGCTTTTATCTCCTTCCCGCTAGGGAACGCCAGCCAGGCACTCAGCCGCCCCTCCTCTCCGGCTCAGTCCTCTCCCCGTGCGCGCACCGTGTCTCCGTACCTTAAGCTTTTACAGCTCCTCTAATTGTCCTTCAGGTTTTCTCTTTCCTTCTAGTTGTAGAATTTCGAGTCAGTCAACTTTCCTGTAGTTCTGGATAGTGTCCACTTTATATTTTAGTTGTATTTTTTGAAATTGTTGAGTGCGGCTGCAGTTAGGCTTTTACCTCTGCCACCATCTTGTTGCAATCTGGAGGAAGAAACTTAATTTCTTAAATATAAAAATATTATAAATTTTTTATAAAATAAGGTAGTGCTATATTTGTTTAGGAATGGACAAATACACTGTGTGGCCAGATTAATATGATCTCTGAATGCATAATAATCTGGCCACTCAGTGTATATTCTATATAATAAAAGGTTTATATGCAAATTGCCCCTTGACCAGGAGTTCAACCAGCAGGCAAGCTGGCAAATCATCCATGTCCCCTCCTCCTGGCCAAGCTGGCCAGACCCCACCCATGCACGAATTCATGCACTATGCCTCTGAGTGGCCAGATTATTATGTGTTCAGAGATCATAATAATCTGGCCACTCAGTGTAGATCAAGAGAAAAGAATGGAGAGCTCAGGGACAGTCCATATGTAAGAATCTTAATGTATGACCAAGTTAGCATTGCAGATTAGAGGGGAAAAGGCAGATGCTTTAATTAATGGTCCTGGTATAATTAGTTATCCAAATGGAGAAAAAAATTATTTTGGATTCAAATCTCATATTGTATATAAAAATCAATTCCAGATGGATTAAAGACATTGTTTTATATTCACATATTACTGATTCATACAATAAAATGAATGAGTCTCAAGTGTATTATGCTAAGTGAAAGAAGTTGTATTTAAAAAGCTACATACTGTACTAGGTATGATTCCATTAATATGACATTAGCGGCCCAGTGCACTGATTCATGCAAAGGTGGGGTTCTTCATCTTGGCCTGTGGGGATGAGGCTGAAACCAACTCTCTTACATCCTCCGAGGGGTCCCAGATTGTGAAAGGGCAGTTCTCAGGTGACACACTCTGGAATCAGGCTCCTTCCTCTCTGGTTCCGGGTGTGTCACCTGAGAACCACAGCTGCCAACTCACCATAGCTCAGCAGCTCCTGCTTTGAGCGTCTGCCCCCTGGTGGTCAGTGTGTGTCATTGCTATCAGACAGTCATTTAGGCTTTTATATATATAGGCTAGAAGTCCATTGCAGGAAGATTCCTGCAATAGGGCTTCCTGCTGCGGTCACTGCCCACCTGCTTCCCTTCCTTCTCCCCCGCCCTACCTGCTTCCCTACCCTTTCTCCCCCACCTGCTTGCTTGCTTCTCTGCAGCTTCGCTCCCTTCTGCAGCACTTGACTTCTTTCTACACTGTCTTAAGTCTTCGCTTTGGCCTGGATATGCAAATTAACTTCCATATTGGTTGGGTTGATTTGCATACTCGCCTTGATTAGTTGGTGGGCGTGGCCTGTGGGCATAGCAAAAGTGCAGTCAATTTGCATGTTTCTCTTTTATTAGGATTTTTGCAATGGCAGAACTATAGGGATAGAAAATAGATCAATGGTGGCAGGGGCTAGGAGTGAGGAGAGAGATCTGACTTCCAAAAAGCATGAGGAAAGTTTTGGAGATGGTGGAACTTTTCAGTACCTTGATTGTGCTGGTATGTGTTTGTTAAAACTCATAGAACTGTATATATAAAAAAAAGTATTAACTTTATGATTTGTACAAGAGACTGGGAGGAGGAGGAGCTGCCATGTCCTGGTGAACATAATGAAAAGGCCTTCTGAGGCACAATGCAAAGCAAGCATTTGTTCTGCACTGTCAGAGCCCGGTTCTGCACTAAGAGCAGTTTTCATAACTGTCCATTTCATGTCATCCTTTAGATTTTATAATCTGCTCTAGATACTTAGTTTGAACCACTAGGTTGTGAAATGTATTGGTTTCCTGCCATCATTACTGTAAAATATTTTTGGTCATGGACAATGGATTTCTCCTTTAATTAATTTTTTTTTAAATTTTTGAAGCTTGTCTTTGAGTGTAAGATTTATCTTATCAGAAAAGGAGAATTTATAATGTTAAAAAAATAAAGTCCTCATTCAGTAATAAAAAAAGAATGAACGTTAGTATACATAAATTATACCAAATATAATGTCCACAGGGAACTTTGCTATTAAAAATAACTCATCATTAGTAATCTTTTAGTGTGTGCCAGGCACTTTGATTAGCATTTCTACATGCACCCTTTCATTTAATTTTTCCATAATCATTGTATGAAACAGATGCTACAATTATTTAAGCGAAAAAGATTGGAGACATGGAATCACTTAGCAGTTTCTTTTATTCTGCAAAGTTGTTTAATATTTTTAAAATAATTTTTTTCAATCTTGTTCTAAGGGTAACTTCTTGATTAAATATCCTTGATCTCCTTTGGCCTACAACTCTATGTCCAGGCAGCTGGGCAGTACAACATTCCTTTCTTTAGGAGACTTTTCACCATCTTACCCCAACCATTCTCTGCTACCCTGATACCACCTACCACCTTACTAAACCATGACCACACCAAGACACCCACACGCATACAACAATGAGCATTGCTACAAAAGCCAAATGGCTTCATTACACTGAGATTCTAAAAAGATGAAACTTGTGTAAGTAATGAGTGTATAAAAAAAGCAACGAGTGAACAACAAAACAAACCAACAAAAAACAAACTCATAGATACAGAGACAACAGAACATTAGTTCCCTGAGGGGAAGAGGAATGGGTGGAGGGTTAAGAAAGTAAACAGGGTCAAATATATGGTGATGGATGAAGACTAAACTTCAGGAGGCGAGCACAATATACTGTACACAGATGTCATATTATGAGTTGTAAGTTATACAATACAATTTATATAATGTTATTAACCAATGTTACCTAGTAAATCTAATAAAAAAATAAAAAAGCAAAACAGAAACTAGTCAAATTTTTAAAAATTAAAATTTATTTTTGAGATGATTGTAGATTCACATACAGTTGTAAGAAATCATACGGAGAGATATTTTGTTACCAGGTTTCCTCCAATAGTAACCTCTTTTAAAACTGTAAGGCAATACCATAGATAGAATATTAACATTGATACAGTTAATATACAGAATGCTCCCATCACTGCCAGGACACCTCCCAACTCTACCTCCTCCTTAACCTCTGGCTACCACCCATCTGTTTTCCATTTCTACAATGTTGTAATTTCAAAAAAAGTTATGTAAATCAAGTCATAAAGCATGTAATTATTTTGGGGTTGGTTTTTTTCACTCAGCATAACTCTTTGGAGACTCATTAAAAAAATGTTGCATGTATCAATAGTTCCTTCCTTCTTGTTACTGAGCAGGAATGCATCGCAGCTTGTTTAACCATTCACTCGCAGTAGAACATCTGGTTGTTTCTGGTTGGGGGTTATTACAAATGAAACTGCTATAAATATTCCTGTACACATTTTTGTGTGAACATAAATTCTCACTTTTCTGGGATAGATGCCAAGAAATGCAATTACTAGGTCGTATAGTAGTTGCATGTTTATATTTTTGTGACATTGCCAAACTTTTCTAATCCTTTTGCATTACCTCTAGCAATTTGAGTGAACCAGTATCTTTGCATTGTTGCCAGCATTTATTTGATGTTGTTACTATTTTTTTAAACGTAGCCATTCTGATAGTTGTGTAATGATATCTAGTTGTTTTAATTTGCATTTCTCTAATGGCTGATGCTGTTGAGCATCTTCCCATGTACTTATTTGCCATCTGTATATCCTTTTCAGTGAAGTTTCTGATCATCTCTTCTGCTCATGTTCTACTTGGACTGTTTTTGTATTGTTTTGTTTTTACTGTTGAACTTTGAGAACTCCTTATATATTCTAGACAGCAGTCTTTCATTAGATATATGTTTTCAAATGGGTAATATGGGTAATTCCTACCACTATTAACTTACCTTGTTCATTCTCTTAACAGGGTCTTTTGCAAAGCAAAAGCTTTTTTAATTTTGATAAAGTCCAATGTATTAATATTTCCTGTTATGAACATAGCTTTTATTATATAGTCTTGTCTAGACCTAGATGCCAAAAATTTTCTTTTGTTTTTTTCTAAAAGTTTTACATTTAAGTCTATGATCCATTTTGAGTTCATTTTGATAAAGGTGTGAAGTTTAGGTCAAAGTTTAATTTTTGCCTATGGATGTCTAATTGTTCTTGTATCATTTGTTCAACAAGCTTTCTTCTATTTGATTTCATTTTTGTAAAAAAATTAGTTGGATATATTTGTACGAGTCTGTTTGGGGGTTCTCCATTTTGTTTCATTGATCTGTGTGTTTATCCTCTGCCAGCCAACACAGTCTTGATTACTGTCTAATATGCTAAGTGTCCAGTACACTGGTCAGCCATTCAACCAATCAAAGCGTAATATGCTAATAATATGCTAAGGCCTCTCAACTGCTTGCTATAACATGCACTGACCACCAGGAGGCAGATGCTCTGACTGGTAGGTCAGCTTGTTGCTAGGGTCCAGCCAGTCAGGACTGAGCAAGATGGGCCAAACGTGCCCTGGAGCCCTCCCATGGTCTATCCCCTGGCTGGCCAACCTTCCGCATCTCTCCCCGGCTCAAATCATTCACTGGTAGAATCCCTTGGCCTGCACCCTCTTGCAATCTGGGACCCCTTGGGGAATGTCAGAGAGTCGTTTTTGGCCAGATTCTAAAGGGGGAATGCAGCTCAGCCAGCAGTGGGGCTCACAGCTGGTGAGTACAGCAGCAGTGGTGGGAGTCTCCACAGCAGCGCTAAGGATGTCTGACCAACAGCTTAGCCTAAACTGGCAACTGGACATCCCTTGGGGGTTTCTGGACTACAAGAGGGAGCAGGCTGGCCTGAGGGATACCTCTAAGTGCATGAATGTCATGCACAGGGCCTCTAGTATAATAATATAGTAATTGGATGGAGTGACTCACTATACACTTCTCTCCAACTGGTTTTTCACTATTTCTGTTCCTTTGTTAAGTATAAAAAAAATCTTGCTAGAATTTTGACAATGATAGTGCTAAACCTCTATGTCAATTTGGGGAGAATTGGTGCCATTACTCTCCTGAGTCTATGTCTCCAAATTATTTAAATCTTTGATTTTTTTCCCCATCAGCATTTTGTTGTTTTTAGCATACAAATACTACATATTCATTGTTAGATTTAAACGTAAGTGCTTTATGAGCAAATGTAAATGGTCATTGCAGTTTAAATGTTGGTACGCAAGTGCTTACTTATTACTAGCATATAAATATACATTTTTGTTTCTCTTGTACCCTGAGACCTTGCTGACCTTGTTTATTCATTCTAGATGTAATAGTTTAAATATAGTCCTTGGAATTTTCAATATGAATATTATATCATCTACAAATAATGACAGTTTTATTTCTTTCTATCTAATCTGTGTCTTTCCTTTCCTCTTCTCAGTTTATTTCCTGGGCTAGAACCTCCGTGCTGAGTAAGAGCAGCAAGAGTAGACATCCTTGCTTTTGTTCCTGATCTTGGGGGGTGAGGGGGAAGTATTTACTTTCTCACTATTACATTTAATGGTACCTGTAGGTTTCTTGTAATCTGCATTTGGTTGTATAACAATCAAATTGAGGAAGTTCTCCCATCTATTCTTAGTCTTCTGAGAGTTTTTATCATAACTATCTTTTGGATTATGTCAAATGTTCTTTCTGCATCAATTAATATGATACATAATATTTATTCTTTAGCGTGTTAATATGAATTACATTTATTGATTTTCAAAGATTAGACTAACCTTGCTTTCTTGAAATAAATCCCTCTTAGTAATGACATATAACTTTTTATATTTTGCTGAATTCTATTTGCTATTATTTTGCTAATGATTGTTGAATTATATTTACAGAGGATATTAGATTGTCATCTTCTTTCTCCCCTCCTTCAGCTTCTCCTTCTATCCATCCCTCCCTTTCTTCTCTCCCCCCCCTTTTCCCCCTCCCTCCCTCCCTTCTTTCCTCCCTCCCTCCCTTTCTTCTTTCCTTCCTTTCTTCCTTCCTTCCATACTAGCTCCACAGTAAATTGAAAAATGTTCCATCCTCTTCTATTTTCTGAAGAGATTGTGTAAGGTTGGAATTAATTCTTCTTTTGATAGGATTCTTCACTGAAACCATTGGTGTGTGACAATTTCTTTTTGAGAAGCTTTAAGCTAAGAATTCAATTTCCTTAATAGCTATAGGGCTATTTAAATTATCTATTTTATATTGAGTTGGGTAGCTCAAACCTTTCACAAAATTAGTCAGTTTCATCAAAGTTAGTCAAATTGATGTGTGTAGCATTGTTCATAGTGTGTCCTTATCACTGCAGGGTCTATAGTCATAGCCCACTTCACTCCTGATAATTGTTAATTTAGGTCTCTCCCTCTCTCCCATCTCTCTTTCTCAGTATTGCTAGATGTTTGTCAATTTCATTAAGCTTTTCATAGAATCAGTTCTTGTATTATTGAATTTATAGTTTTTCTGTTTTAAATTTTATTGATTTCTGCTCTTATCTTTTTACTTGCTTCCTTCTTCTTGCCTTGGATTTATTTTGCTTTTCTTTCTCTTATTTCTTGAAGTGGGAGCCTTGATGATTAAATTGAGACTTTTCCTTTTTTATAACGTGTTTATAATAAATGATTTCCCTTTTCAGCACTACATTAGTTGTAGTCCACACATTCTGAAATGTTCTCATTTTCATTCAGTTCAACTGGTTTTTAAAATAATTTCTCTTGAGGCTTCCTTTTTAACTTATGGATTACTCTGAACTGTGTTGTTTAGTTTCCAAGTGCCTCAAATATTTCCTGTTCTCTTTCTGTTATTGATTTCTTATTTGATTTCATTGTGGTTGGAGATCTCATGGACATGTATGATTTTAATTTTACATTTGTTGAGATCTTAAATATGGTCATGACGATAAATATTCTGTGGGTACTGGCTGGAAGAGAGTTGTATTCTGCTGTTGTTGGGAGGCATATTCTATAAAGGTCAATTAGACCCTCCTGATTAATAGAGTTCTGCTGCGGATTTTCTGTCTGGCTGTTCTATCAATTGCTGGAAGAGGAGTGTTGAAATCTCCAAGTATAACTGTGGATTTGTCTATTTCTCCCTTCAGCCTATCAGTTTTTTGCTTCACAAAAATTGCATCTAAGTTGTTTAATGCATAAATACTTGGAACTGCTATCTTCTTGGTGGATTAAGCTTTTTCTCAGAGTAATTTCCATGTTCTGAAATCTACTTTATGTGATATCAATACAGTTATTTTTGCTTTCTTTTGATTAATGTCGGTAGGGTCTATTTCCATCATTTTGCTTTCAACTAATGTATACCATTATATTGATGTGAGTTTCTTATAGATATCATATGGAGGCATAATATTATTTTTAATTTGCTCTTCCAAGTCAGGAAGAAAGGAAGGAAGGAAGGAAGGAATGAAGGAAGGAAGGAAGGAAACTTATCACTGTATGGTCCCTCGGGTCTGAGGACTTCCAGCTGGTCTGATTTCTCTTCACCTTTCAGAAGCTTCTTATGTTTATTTTACATATAATGCTCAGAATTTTTTGTTATTGGAAGAAATAGGTAAAATATATCTACTCTATCCTGCAAGAAGTAAAAGTCACTAGTCACATTTTGTAAGCATTTGTTGTTGTTGTTGTTGTTGTTAGTTCTCCATCGGGAGTGCATTACAGTATACTGATTTAGAGAGCAGATTCTGGAGTTAGACTAGCCAATATCCACCACTCTACTACCATATATAATCTTGGCAAGTGAGCAAATATCTACAAGACTTGCATTACTTATCTGTAAAGCTGTACTTACCTCATAAATTGTTTTGAGTGTTAAAGGAGATTACACATACAAGTGCTGAGCATGTGGCTACTGTGAAACTGAGATTGGTTAATATGATTGAAGAAGTGAAGCCTTCCATTTACTCAATTTTAAATAATTTAAATTGAGGTAGTCACATGGCTAGTGGCTATTACATTAGACAACACAGACTTACCTTGTTATAAACAAGGATAAGATCATGATTTGGTCAAAGCCTCACAGTAAGATGGTGGCAGAACTGGAAACAAAATCCTCAAACTCCAAGCCCTTAGGGCCTTGCCCCATACTATGTTGCTCTGAGCTAATTTGGAAGAAAGCATTGCTCAGGGAGCAGGAAAAACAGTGCCCAAATGGCCAGACCTGCTTCCCTTCACCCCATCCCATCCCCCTCCCACCCCGCTCCTTGCTCAACACCTCCACCCAGTAACAACAGGTCTGGTTTGGATGTGCAGGAAAGAGAAGAAAACAGCAAAAGGGGTAGGGAGCAAAATTTAAAAAAAAAAGGGAGAGAAAAGTAGAAGTATGCTTAATCTGTACAGAAAAAAAGGCACCTACATAGAACAACCATGTCTTTACAGAATCCTCACCGAATGGAAGTGAAGGCAGAGAGCTGAAGTGACTTGTTACAGGGAACGCAGGTCTATTTAATCGGCAGATACTAATAATGAGCAGCAGAGCCTGGGAATTAAGGCCAATTCGAGTTCTAATCCCAGCTCTGCTCTTTCTGGTTGGGGAACATGGATCAGAGCAGCCTCTCTGGATTTTAATGTTCTCATCTCTGTAAAAGGGGTCATGATATCAACCTTGCAGGATCATGGTGAAGATTAAACGAGATAATGTATGTAAGATAATGTAAGATAAAAACACAGTAGAAGATAAAATGTATTCATTTGGACTAGAACCCAGATATTCAGTTTCAATGCCAGCTCATTCCCTTAAGCCCTCTAATTAGCTAAATAAAGAGTGCAGACAGAGTCCATGTACAAAAGAAATGCTCTCTGAGCCAAGTGAAATCCCCAGGGAAGCGAAGAAACCCACATGGCCAATTACCGTTGCATCATTTCACTTCACTTCCTGGGAGTGCCTAATACCCAGGGACAGTCACTTAAACACTAATTGCAGGAGAGCAGGTAGAAATCGTGTTAAATGAGCCCATTTTTATTTCATGGGAGGGGAAAAAAACCAAAACTATTTAGGAGTATGCTTTCTTTTTCATCTTCCACGGAATGGTGGCTTCCATTTCCAACTGGATCTTGCATTTCAATTGCATCAGTAGTTTTTCTTTAGCTGGCTGGCAGATTTACAGCATGGAGCTGGATTACCAGCGTGACAGTGTACCAGCTCCATTCTGCTAGCATTTGATTTCCCTGAATTCCAGCACTGGATAAAACAGTGAAGCCTGCATGCTGCACAGAAACCAGAGACACCCAAATGTCTCGTCTTGATCTTCTTGGCTTCCAGGGCCTCAGCCCCCAGTTCTGTGCTCAGAGAGCCCTTTACGGGAAGGTTTTATGAGATTTCTTCACCGAGGGCTACTGTGTGTCATCACTCCCCACCCAGTTGCTTGTTTTCCACTTTCCAGCTGTACTTTCTTTTCCTCCCCTCTCTCTTCTCCTTCCTACCTTTAACCACACTCCCCTTCAACACCAAAGTGAGAGAGTTTGGTTGTTTTACAGAAGGTGGAAGTCAGAGGAAGATTAATTTTCATTTTCTAATTCTGCCCTGCTTCCTTGCTGGTACAGTGACTACCCGCACTTTGCACTGGTGATGCTAGGATCCCTTATCCCCCAACACTGGGCTCACCCCATCCGCCAACTGCCAGCTGTCCTTGTCTAACTTTCCTAATCCCTCCTACGTAAGTCCTACTTATTCCCTAAATCCAGGGTCAAGTGAAACTTCTCAAAAGCTCTTCCCTAACTACATCAGCCTTTACACAACTCCCATCACTTCTTTAGGAAAAAAACAAAACAAAGTTTAGTTCACCATTATATACAAATTGTATTGTTATGTAATTTAGACACCCCCTCCTGATTTAATGGTTCTTGAGGAAGGGGACAAAATCTCCCATCTCTCTGTATCCCCCACAGGTGTCCTGTTCACTGCCAGGCCCAGAGCGGGCTGCCTATTGGATACTAGCTAAGACAGAGACCCCACTTCCGAGTTTCTGTGCTGGTGTTTGCATGAAGGCACTAACGTAGTAAACCACAGAAATAGTTTTCTGTGCTGCAAATGGTTCAATTCAACACAGAATACACTTACTGAATTCCTCCAAGGTTCCAGCTACAGATTGGCCACTGGCCATCTGCCTCGAGTAGACTTTACCTCCTCTTTGTAAGGAGATGGCCAACCCACTTACAAACTGGCCTTGTTCTCATCATGGACATGATGCAAACAAGATGCATTCCTGCTGAGCCAGAACTTCAGCTGTCAAGCTCAGCTCCAGTTCAATTTCCTTCCGTGACCTTCCTCGGACTATATAACCCTAATGTAACCTCAGACGGAGTCTCCTAAGAGAACAAAGTTAGACCTGCTAGGGGAGTTGAGTAAGGTGGTCATCTCATGAGATAATCTTTTGAACCTATTTCCAGCCAGTAGTTGGGTGTGTCTGGTTGCCAGGCAGCTCTCCTACTTGCCACATTTAGGGACCCAGGCTCCTTCCACCTAGGGCTCTGCAACCACTTGAGGCCTCGGAGTGACCTGCATCCAGGGCCACCTATGACCTTCACGGCTCTAGCTATTTTTGCCTTTATGGGCCCCTTCTTTAATATAAAATATTGAAAATTGTATTTATGATTCTATTGGCATAAAGATGGCTCTATTGTGTATTAATACATTTTTTTTACCTACAAGTTTATTTTTTTTTAATTCTGGTGTTTAGTAAAATTAAAACATTTCCATGAGCCCTTAGAAGTATCCTTAGGAGCTGTGCTTATGTCTTCCTGGTCTGAATCTCTGTAGTGCTGGTCTGCCTCATGGCCTTGGCACCCAGCTCATGCTGCCTGCTTTGCCCACTTGATATGCAGCACCAGCCTCACCAGACAGGCAGCAGGGTGTCCAGCCTTTTGGAGCCTTCGGGTACCGTGCACAGTGCTTTGCCTGGAGTTAGGACTCTGTGTGTACCAGTGACACAGCTGTACACAGTTGGGCAATTTCTTTAACTCACTAAACCTCCATTTCCTCATTGGTAACGTGGGGTGCAAGTTCTGAACAGCCCTTATGGTATTGCTATGTGGATGAAATGAGAGGATTCAGGCGTATGTAGCAGCTGGCACATGGTAAGCACTAAATAAATGTGAACTTTTTATCGTTATGATTTAATGTGTCGGTAGACTACTTGGGTTTTCAAATAACTGCCCCAAGATAATACCACGTCTATAGTTTTTATGCCTCATTGCAGCCAACACTTGTTTATGGGAAATGTGGAGGTTTAACAAAAAGGTTCTGAAATAGGACGGACGTGGATTTAGATCCCGCTCTGCTCCTCACCAACTGGTGACATGTGACACATATTTATTCTCTCTGAGACTCTGTTTGCTCCTCAAACTTACTTCGCAAGTACTAGACACCTGTCCTGGGTCTCCTGTCACCAAACTGCTTCCTTTTTTGTTGAGAAAGAAGATTAGCATCTAAACCAGTGGTTCCCAGCGTGGGAAACATGCCCCACAGGGGGGCAATTTGATTGTTAAGGTAGGCAATTTGAGACATTAACAGTGAATTTTTTTGAATTTCTTATCACTCTAGAGGCCTCATATATAGTATGTAAATATATATTGTGACATACTTATGCATTTTAATTTTCTATGTTTTGAAACTTCATTTGCTATTTTATCATATCACTTCATATTATTATTTTTAACAATTTCTTAGTGATTAGTTCCTCAGTACTTCAACTGTCCCTTTGTTCTCTTAGTTTTCTCTTTCATGGATGCCTTATAGGTTTATGGCCTTATAGGCTTCCTCCACGTAAACAGGAACTCACTTTTGAATAATAACAATTAGATGTCAAGGCAGGGGGGCATCAGGATCTTAGAGATGCTTAGGTGGGGCATGGCAAAAAAAAAAAAAGTTGGAAACCACTGGTCTAAATGAACACCTCTCACTTGCCTGTGGTTAGGAAAGCTCAGAATCCTCATAGGAGACAGAAGAAGGGAAGGTTTGAGAATGCAGGGCTGGGGGTGAAAGGCCTGGATGCTGAGATGCTGAGGGCTTCCTTCTTTCCCTCCTTCCTCCCTCCCCTCCCCTCCCTCCCTCCCTCCCTCCCTCCCTCCCTCCCTCCCTCTTTCCTTCCTTCCTTCCTTCCTTCCTTCCTTCCTTCCTTCCTTCCTTCCTTCCTTCCTTCTTTCCTTCCTTCCTTCTTTCTTTCCTGTGTGTCTTCTGTGACACTGGCATTGCCTCAGTATGATGAGGTCCTCTGGTTTTATGGTGACTACATTCCCCGTAGAAATCTTCTCTACCAAGTGAAGTTGTAAGGTATGAATTCAACTCTGCAAGTCTTTGTGGTCAGTGGCCTAATAGTCAATTGACCTAACCACTGGAAACAGCAGCCATGCCTATCACCTAGTGAACACTTACATTTGCTGGGGACATATCACAACCGTACAGAGAGCCCAGGACCTGGTCCTCCTCCTGCATTTGCCACTCACCAGCTCTGAGAACCACATCGCTTAATGCATCATTTCTATTGCTTCCTTTACACTTGAATAATCACAGTATCTACCTCATAGCGCTGTATGCACGAGGCAGCGCGTGTGAAGTTGCTGGTGTCTGGCACATAATAATTTTGTAGAAGCATCACATCTCAGTACAGCAGAGCCACCCTATAGGAACAATTGCTGGAGGCTGGGAAACGCCCCAGGAGCCATGGTGCCTTCCAGCTGTCACCTGAGCCTCCACCCACACTGACCTGTAGAGCCCCAGGCGGCTTTCCCGCTGCCAAGCTAGAGCCTGGATAAACCCCGCTGGATTCAACAGCACAGGATGAGAGGGGAAAACAGCAGTCTGACAAGAAAATGACCACAAAACAAGGCAAATTCAAATGGCTGCTAGTAGCATTCATAACACAGAGCTGCCTGAGCAAAGAACAACAGACAAGACAGTTCCCAAAAAAACATCCTAAAAAATGAGAAAATGGAGTGCTATCCATGTCCCTTAAAGCAAAGAACAATATTGCAAAGATTCCAATTTATCTCATTTTTAAAATATGTTTTTATTGATCTTAGAAAGAAAGGGAGAGGGAGATAAAAACATCAGTGATGCGAAAGAATCATCGGTCGGCTGCCTCCTGAAAGCTCCCTATGAGGGATCATGCCCCCAACCAAGCATGTGCCCTTGCCAGGAATCGAACTGTGACCTCCTGGTTCATAAGTCAATGCTCAACCACTGAGCCACACAGGCCAGACTATTCTGTATTTTTAATAAATATAACTCTAACGGAATTTTCCTTAGCAATTAAAATTATGTTATAAATAAAACCCATCAGAAAAGATGGCAAGGAAAAGATAGATGATTCAATAAATGGAGGATCAAAACAATGACAACAAATGAACAACAGGCAATATGATAGAATGCCAGATCACACATCACAGAAATGCAGGCAGAGGTCACATTGCCCTTGGTCCACCTCTGAACCCAGGGAGCCTGCCTTTGGGGTTTGTTATGAACAGGGGCAAAGAGGCGGCAGTGAGACTCAGAAGAGCAGCCTGACAGAAAATTAAAGCCTAGAAACACATCGGTAACCCCATCCCACAGCACTCCTCTTATAAACAACCTGGGCAGTGTCTTCAGAGAAGATCCTGATCTAAGGCTCAAGCAAGCTGAGGGAGGCTGATCCCTTCGGGAAACAGCGGCTCCGCACACTAAATGTGGGCTGTGTGGAGGGAGGTGTCGGGGCACTGCGGGGAGGAGGCGCCTGAAGAGCACATGTGTGTGGAGTTCTGACAGACTCAATTCAGCTGTCTGTGTCAGAACTACAAGGACCCACCCCCGTGCACATGAGGCAGAATTTCTGAGGGTAGGCTTGGGAATTTATCATCTATATATGTATATGTAAAAGAGAGAAATATGCTAATTAAGTAGGATGCCTTAACGGGTTGATCTGACAGGAGGAGGTTGTGTGCTCAGCATCAGGGGCAGGCGGCAGGGACCTCTGTTTGCCTGCCCTGGAAGAGGGCCTGCCCTGATCAGCAGCGGCTGTGGCTGCTTCAAGGGCGGGAGAGGCAGGCAGGGCCAGACAGGCAGCGGCTGCAGCTGCTCTGGGACCCAGAGAGCGAGGCAGGGCTGGACCAGCGACTTGAGGGTGGGCAGCGCTGCTTAATTTTTGAATCGCCCGCTGGGCTCCTAGTATTTACTAAGCTTCCTAGTCATTCTGATGCTACCACGGTTTGAAAGCCACCCCTTTAACACTTGGCACCCAGAGTTGTTCCTGCCAGACACCCAGGGGTGTTCTTGGGCAGGGCCTATTGGTCTCCTGTGGGGAGGGGAAGGCTGGGTGGACACCGAAGATCACTATCAGCAAAAGATGCTTCATAGTTTATTCCGTCTGCACCGGCCCTTGAACCCTGGAGGCAGCCATGGACCCCTTGTTCCAAAGAAAGGGGAGGATCTGGAGTAAGCTGGCTGTGGGATTGTGACGCTCCCTACATTCTAACTCTTGTCAACCTGGACCTGAGCTTGCGCTCCTCGGCTAGCTCCAGAACCCCAGCTCTCGTCATCAGGACTCTTTTGTTCTGAGTGTGAGGATGACCCGCATCTGGACCAGCAGGAAATGGCCAGGAAAGGATGAGGCTCCGGAGCCACACAGTATTCTTTTAACACAAACGGAAACCGTTAATAGCAGGTGAAACCAAAGACAGATTGGCTGGAGGGACAACACAGCTGAATCTTCTTCAGTGCAGCTATGGCAAGAGTTTGTGGGGATGCTGCTTTACGTAAGGAATTAAATGAGAAATAAGCTGTTCTGCCAACAGTCATCTCAGCTGCCAAAACCCCAATTATTTTCCTACCCTGAGATGATTCTGGAAAAAGAATGGTCCAAGATCTGCCACAGTGCCAACCCCTTCCTCTGGACTTGGTGTTCACTTTCAATATATCAAACCATGATTCTGTCGCCTCTCAGAAATCACCTGGGTTGCTGCAAGGAGCCTCCCAGATGGGATCAGTCTCTCTCTCTCTCTCTCTCTCTCTCTCTCTCTCTCTCTCTCTCTCTCTCTCTCTCCCACACACACACACACACACACCTTTCCCCCCTCTTTATTTATTTATTTTCACAAAATTAAATGATGAGATGAAATCATAAGACATTGTCCTCACTGATACACTGTTACTTTGCGGACTGCAGGAGACCAAGTTCTCTTACTCTTCAGAGATGAGTCTGGGGTGGGGGGTGCTCTAGAGCCTGGGGCCCTGGAGCTTAACCTAATCACCTATCATTGGCAGCTAAGGCAAGATGCCCTGCTGACCTGTCAAACTCTCACATGGACGTTAAGAAGATTAAAATCAGAGCATGCCTAACATAGCTAATAAGAAAGATTTAAAACAATTGGTAAAAATAGATCCAGTTGTGAAATGTTTATTAGGCATAACTATTCTGTGCTAAAACAACAGAGTATAGGGCGGCCTGATTTCACACGCCGAGAAGAGGCAAGGAGACGCTGATGATTCCGAGGCAGGGGGAGACAGTCCAGGCAGGCACTGACGCATCCCCCTGGCAAGGAGCTCCCCACCATACCCCACCCCCGATCATGGCCAGTTTGAAAGGGGTGGAGCAGTCACATGGTGGCCAGTTCACATCCGATGTTTTACTGGGCATTGGAGGAGGTGCATCTGTGTGCCCAGATATCCTAGATGGAATTTCCTCGTTTTAAGAAGTCATCCCAGTCTTCCCCCTTTCCAGCCTGGGACACCAGTCATGTGCCAGTTCTTTTCCTGTTTGTTTTCAGGGACGGGAGGAGCATATTCCACCTGCAGGGAACCAGCTGAGGACCCTGTGAGTCATGGGGAAGCGCGCAGCATAAAGCTTTCCCCTGCCCACTCTCGCCTCATCTTTGCCCTGAGAGCTCCTTCTCACGTCCCTGAGTGGGGACGGCACCAGCCCCTCAGGCTCTGGTTCCCTGCCCTGTGCAGCCACCTGGAGGCCGAGGGACTTCCTCAAGCCCATCAGCCTGGTCTTTCCTTCACCACTCTCCTTCTTTCCACAGCAAAGTGTCAAGGCAGGTCTTCAGTGAGAAATGACTAAGACCTGAACAGAGACCTGATCAAAGATCAGCTTTTTGATCCTCAGGTGGGGACATAGGAAGCAGGCAACTCTCCTCATGGCTGGTGAAATGGTTTAAGAGCCTTTAAAAGGTTGTGTAGCAACACCTTTAAAAATGGAAAGTATGCAATTCCTTTAAACCGGCAACCCCCTTAGCAGTCTCTCCACAGAAGTTAAAGCACCTGCATTCATAAGCGCCTCTGTAACCAACGGGCAGCATTTGGAGGCAGGAGCCTTGAAACCCCATTCCTTCCCCCTTGATAGAGGAACCTATGAATGGGAGAGGCCACAGGTGACTTTTGTAGGGAATTAAAGGAACAGAGAGGAAATGAGGGCAGACACAGAACAGGTTTTGGACACGTGTGTTCTTAGGAGAGGTCAGTGAGACTCATCTTGGTGAATAGGACAAGAGACAAGGAGAAGTTGGCTTTGTTTTTTGTTTTTTTTTTGTTTGTTTTTTTTTTAGCAAAAAGCAAAAGGATGCCACTAAAATATCAAGCAGATTGTGTTGGCCAAGGAACTGGACTAAGATATAGTCTCTGGGAATGTTGGCTCCAAGATGGGGGTTTACCTGCAGGAGGCTTGTGGGAGGAGCCCTCAGCATCAGGCCTGTGGTCTGGGAAGCAAGCTGGGCCTGCACCCATCCCAGTGGAGCTGGGAGCGCTCTGGATAGCTGTGCCAAATTGGGCTGACGACCAGGCATTGGGCATGGGTTTCTCCCAGAAGGGAGGCAGCTGCCACCAGGAGAGGGTTATCGCCGGAGGTGAAGCTAACCTGCGAGGCGTCATACTCTCAGCTCTGGGGGTACCAGCACTTCCGTGGAGAGAAGGGACCTGAGGGCCCAGCACAACACCCCCCCCCCATGGCAGCACGACCACACTTGTGGAATGACAGTTACAGTGTGTGCAGCTGGGTAAAGAAAAAGAGCAAGCAGGAGAAAGTAGGGGCTTCTTTAAGTCTCAGGTTTTAAATGCATTTCAAACACCAACAATTCTAAGGCTAACCCAACTCCATGCGAAGGGGAAACTGAGGCAGCTGCAGCTGGGCAGTTTCCAGAAATTCCACTGCCCAAGGAGTTCCCCTGACCTCCTCCCAGGGAAAACCAGGCGCCCAACCTCCTAACTGAGTTGACGTCCGCTCCTGAGAACTCTGACAGCCTTCTATTTTTGAATGGGTTGGAAATAGAACTAAGGGGTCTATTTTGTCTCCATTTTGCTTGTCAGAGGCTTGGGTATGGGTTCAAATAGAAATCAAGCATAAAACACAAAGTGAAGACCTCAAAAGCACGCCCCGCTGTCTCTCTGGGAGACAGAGAGAGAGAGGGTGCTGCAAAGTTGAGGCAATTGCTCTGAGCCAGCCCTAACCAGAAAGCCCAACCGTGACTCAGGCATCCTCTTGCGACCAATTAGGAAAAAATCATAGGAACCTTGTCCTTAAACATATAATCAGTCCCCTATCCCACGATCCCCTTCTTGTACCACATTACTAAGGAAAAGAAGAAACAGAGCATTTAGCTTGCATATTTCTTCCCAGATCATCATTCACATCATTTGAATGCAATTTTACTTCTATCAGCAAGTGTTTGAGAAACCGTGGAGAAGGAGAGGAGGGAACACAGAGCTTCAGTTTCTGAGTTTCTGTTAATATGGAAGGTCCAGCAGCTTGTCACGTTCCGAGAGGGTATCTTCATTTACTTGCCAGTGTTCTGGAAATAATAGCTCATGCAATCAGCCAAGAAAAAGGTAAGTTATTGGTACTGGGAAGGCAGAGCAGTGTCAGGAAATGTCTATACATAATTTTTTATGCCTGGATAACCCAAAAGAATTAGAACTGTAATGAGAGCAGAAAGGTTGCCAGTTGAACATTAAATATATGAAAACCCATAGTTTTCTTATATACCAACAATAGCTAGAAAGTAATGGGATACAAGATTTCATTCACAGTGACAATAAAAATATATAAAATATCCAGGGATAGATACATTTAACAAGAAATGTACAGAATGAACAAACAGAAAATTATAAAAATTAACTGAGTGGAATAAAACGATTCATTCATGGATGAGAAGTCTTTATATTGCAAAGATAAATGTTATTCATTTTAACACACAAGTTAACAGAATTTCAAATAAGCTTTTTAGAACTAGATAATTCTAAGTCTCATCCAGAGGAATACATAAGGATGAAAAACCAAAATGAGATGGGGTGCCCAAATTTTAATTTGATATTAAAATATATATTAAAATATCTTATATAATAAAAGCCTAATATGCTAAGTGTCCAACCATCCAGTCAGCCATTCAACCAATCAAAGAGTAATATGCTATTGATATGGTAGGGCCTCTCAACTTCTCACTATGATGCACAATGACCACCAGGGGCAGATGTTCTGACCAGTAGGTTAGCTTGCTGAGGGATCTGGGCAATTGGGACTGAGCAAGTCAGGCCAGACAAGCCCTGGAATCCTCCCATATCCCTCCCTGGCTCTAATCCTGCACTGGTGGGGTCCCTTGGCCTGGACTGCACCCTCATACAATCTGAGACCCCTTAAGGGATATCTGAGAGCTGGTTTTGGCCCGACCCCACAGGGCAGGCCAAGGGACCCTACTGGTGCATGAATTCATGCACCGGGCCTCTAGTTAACTTATAAATCTCAATACCAAAATAAAAATCATGCTGTCTGCCCATTTAGCATTCTCTCCCTCCTCAACTGACCATGGCTTTTTGTGGATGTGATTTCGTATCATGGCTGTCTTCACCGAGGCCCCATCAGCCCAGGAATAGAGCCACGAGCCCTGTGGTCCTCAGTAGCATCTTAGGAAGAGCAGCTGTAGCCCTATGCTTTGGACTTTTATTCCTTTGGATGATACCTAGTGAATCCCCAAGGTCAGACATCAGAGCATGTCCTCTGTCAGTCTTTCTCTGGATAAGTAAAACATACAGACTTTTAATTTCCCAATTGTCTCCTGAACTTTTGATATTTCACATACCATAGTTTCTTGTATCATCTGTGTGAAGGGCTAGTTTTCCCCCCGTTCGTTGTGCACCATACTTTTTTTAATGTAAGAAAGATAAATATAAAATTTAAAAATGCCAAGAAAATTCAAGGCCTAAGTTTTATTACTATATTCAGCAGACATAAAATTACTCAGTCACGTTGCCATAAACATCTCCAGACACTCACTCTCTTCACAGCCCAGTGATGAGCAGTCAGCAGCTGGGCACCTGTCCAGCTGGGCAGCACCATTCTACCCTCATCACTGGCAGACTGGCTACCACGTTAGCTAAGAATCTTTCAAGCACTGTCATCTATGTAACCAGATGATCTTACATTTTTATAACACTCTCCATTTTATAGCACTCCAGTCTTTTCTCACACATGACTCTCCAGTAATATGGTTCTGAGGTCACGGGGCAACTTTCAAACGAACCCCATTTATCAGGTAAGAGAGGCGGAGCCTTATAGGGCGCATTCAATGACGTGCCCAAAGTGGACAGTGACGAAGCTGGACTCGCCAGAAGTGCTATGATTGAGGATCCCGCTCCTTCAAGGAGCAGCATACTGCGGTGGATACTGATCTGCTCAGTGAGTAATCTCATGGCCTCAGAAAATGAAATTTTTTAAGCATGGACACTTTCTACCTTCGGGAGCCCATATTTTTTGGAGAGAAAGAAAGCCCACAGAATCACCCAGAGCCACAGGGCTAATGGTATTGTTGGACGGCATCACTGCGTTAGGACAAAAAAAAAATCCTAATGATCCATAGTTCTCAAAAACAGTAGCAAATAGCAAACTGCAGCACTGTTACTAAAAGCTCATTAAACTCTGCAAGAAGTGTAGCAAATTACTTAGGCTTCATGGCCATAGCTCACGTGGCATCGTCCACTTCATTGTCCAAAACTGCAGGTGTATTATGAAAGAGCAAGCGAGTAGCCTCTTGTATACCAAGTTTGCAAAGTAACTACAAAGAGATCTCAGAAATTAAAAACAAACAAACAGAAAACCCACAAACAAACAAACAAACAAACAAAAACCTCTGCTCATTATTCAGAAGGAAGTGCTTTTCTCTGTCTTCTGCTGGAGGGGCCAGCAGATTGGGGTGGGTGATAGCAATGACAGATGCTCGGGTCACCTCGGGCTTCTTGCAGTTAAATATAGTTCCAAAGGACTGCAGGGCAGCACATGGCCAGCCCAGGAAGGTAGCGTGTTGTGGGGCAAAGGCCTGCTCCCAGAGTCAGGGGGTCCGGGGCTGAACCCCAGCCCTGTCTAATGGGGCAATGGTCCTTGACCTCCTTGTACTTAACAAAACTGTGATTACTAAACAAAGGGGGATGTAACATTGCTTAGCACATAGGTGCTGGAAAACACTTCTCTTGTGAATAGAAAAGAAGCACATAGAGTTCACCTTCCTCCACTAGGCATCTGCCTATGTCTTTGCAGCCCCATCTAAAATGATTTTTTATTTATTTTTGCTTCACCTTGATTATTTAGAATTAAAATAGTGTCAGGTAGGGTGTGGATCTACTGCTAAAATAAGTAGTAATTAAAGTCTACAATAACCGTTGGGTACTGAACTACCGTGTTTGCCCCAAAATAAGACATCCTCTGAAAATAAGACCTACTTAAAGGTTTTCTTCTGAGTGAAATATAAGGCACTCCCCCGAAAATAAGGTCCCCAGGCTCTGTCTCAGAATGAAAATTAATTTACCATAAACTGGTTGCTAGGGCCACCCCGACTGGCGTCTAGCAACCAGTGACATTACACAGAGTCCTGACGTCACTGCTGTGTGAATGGAGAGAAATCAGTGTGGAAACTTTTTGAAACCTAAACTGTAAGAATTTATGACTTCGGTGAAGAATTCATGGGAGAAAATCACTGACAGTTGTATTGCAAATGCACTTCGAGCAGGCTACATTGACAAGAAGTACTCATTTAAAGACAGTGCTATTGCTAAACATGAGAGATTTGGTCCACTGATTCTGAAAGAAAAGGAGTCACAAGAAATTCACCAGGAAATTCAGGAATTGGATTGTTATGGTGATGTTCCAGAAGATGATGACATGATTGTCATTGAATAAATGAGTAAATTCTTGATACTGTAGGATTCACAGTTTGTCTGGTTTGTGTTGACAACTACCGTATTACCATATCGTATACAGGTAATAAATTTCCTTTATTTTCATTTAACAATAAATGTGTACCGTATTCTTCTTCATGGAAAAATAAGACATCCCCTGAAAATAAGACCTAGCGTATCTTTGGGAGCAAAAATTAATATAAGACACTGTCTTATTTTCGGGGAAACAGGGTAGATAGGCTGAGACATGCCTGACATCCTCAATGGAGATGTTTATAGGATGGGGGTGGGGGGATGGTTTGCTTTATGAAACTTGCAATGGCTATTCCTCTGCCCACCCCAACACCCTAACATGTACTGGAGAAGATGAAAAAGAAGTGCTCCCACCTTTGCTGGCTTTAATCCCTTCCCTAGCTATTACTTGAATCTCTATGAAAGCAACACAGAGGGCAGGGGAGCAGAGCATCTTTAAGTCGTGGAAGCTCTACAACACAGAATTTGGACAACTCCAATTTCTTTGGCTTGAGTTGTCACAGTTGGCTGCCCCTGCTGAACACAAGACTCCTGTTTCTCGGGGCTGTGTTCGGGGCTGTGTAAAGCGAAGTCAAAACTGAGAACAAACCAGAACAGGCGCCCAGTCACACAGATGTCTCACACCATGTTCCTTTTTCTGGCGCGCGCCCACAAACACACACACACACACACACACACAAGTTGGAGGCTTTCTTTAGTTTATAAGACCACATTTACCAACTTGAATGATTTATTTTTTTTCTCTTTTGTAGTTAAATATTTCATAACACAAGACCCAGGCCAGTCTTTGCCTGAATCCACGTAGAAAGAAGCCAAATGGCATCTTAGGCCAGCCTAAAGACCCAAGCCCCTGTCCCTGTCTCTGCAGCAGGCAGGAAACCCAGCCCGTGGCTCTGCTACTCATACACAACAGGGCACAGCTCGCCAGGAACTCCACTCTCTTCATTAAGCCCCATTTTATCATCTCTCGTGGAGAACTGGGCTTTGAGTCTCATTTAATTCAAATATTTATTCAGTACTTATTACTGTGCTTAGGCCCTGAGGATTCAAAGCTGATTTGGACCTGTTCGGGTTAAGCCTGTGAAATACAATTTAGAGCTTAAGAGACAACCACCTAGGCCAACCCATCATTCAGCAAATGAAAAAAAATTGAGGTCTGGAGAGAAAGAACTTTCCCAGAGTCACAGAGGAAGCAATTATGGAGCTTCTGATCCAGGGCAATTCAGAAGTTCGAAATCACACTTGAAATGTAGGTGCCATTAGTAGACAAGAAAATGGTAGACAATAAAAGTACTGTATGCAAGCCCCCTTCTTCGGCTTTTGGGCTCAGGTGTCAACCCGTTTCTCTACCAGGATGCAGCCTGCTTAGCTGTCTCCCACTGTTGAGCAGGGCCATCCCCTCACATAAACTGCCTATGGATCCTCCAATCTGTCCTTTTGTTTCTGAAGGCAGAGTTAAGTCTCGATCACCCTCTCTATGCTCTCCGCTCTGTCCTAGGTAAGTCAGATCTGCAACCCAGTATAATAAAGACCAGGCTTTACACATATATGCACCCCTATGTTCATAGCAGCACAATTCACCATAGCTAAGATTTGGAAACAGCCTAAGTGCCCATCAGCAGATGAGTGGATTAAAAAACTTTGGTACAGCCCAAACCGGTTTGGCTCAGTGGATAGAGCGTTGGTCTGCAGACTGGAAGGTCCTGGGTTCGATTCTGGTCAGGAGCATGTACATTGGTTGCGGGCACATCCCCAGTGTGGGGTGTGCAGGAGGCGGCTGGTCGATGTTTCTCTCTCATCAACGTTTCTGGCTCTCTATCTCTCTCCCTTCCTCTCTGTAAAAAATCAATAAAATATATTTTAAAAAAAACAAAAAACTTTGGTACATCTACACAATGGAATACTACACAGCAGTAAAAAAGAAGGAGTTCTTACCATTTGCAACAGCATGGATGGACCTGGAGAGCATCATGCTAAGCAAAATAAGCCAGTCAGAGAAAGGCAAATACCACATGATCTCACTCATTTGTGGAGTATAATGAACAACATAAACTGATGAACACGGACAGATCCTGAGGCAGAGAAGCATCAATCAGACTGACAGACCTCAGAGGGAAGCTAGGGGAGGGTGGGCGAAAGGAGATCAACCAAAGGACTTGTATGCATGAATATAAGCCTGACCGATGGACATGAACACCAGGGGGTTGAGGACATGAGGGTGGGAGAGGGTTAATGGAGGGATGAGAACACATATGTAATACCCTAATCAATAAAGAAATTTTTTTTAAAAAAAGATTTTTATAATCTAAGGAGACAGACTTCCATGCAGAGGCCCCGATGCTATAATTACGTGCACGCTAGCTAGATTAGACGGCTATGGATCATGCTAGTCAAGTCACTTCTTTTATGAAGCCTTTTTTGACCACGTGTCCCCCAAATTGGAATAGCACCCTCTTCCGGCCATGTCTGTGTAATTATCACAGCCCTTTATTGGGCTCAGGTAAGTATGAGTTTTCCCCTGGTGTCTGCCACTCAGGAGGTTCTGAATATATTTCTTGCATAATAATAAAAGATATTGTGAGACCCTAGTTCATTCTGCTGTGGCTTCTTAGTAGAGGAAAGCTGGGACTTATTTTAAGAAATGGAAATGCTTTGGTGGGAAGAGACATATTTCTCCCTTAGTTCCTTCTCTACACCTAGACACTAGGAGCAGGGCTTGGGATGAGGATGGTGAGAGAGGGTGGGGAGAGAAAAGGCATATGTTCTTATGACAGTCCCATGATTGGACAGAAGTTCTCAGGATTAGGCTCATTCTGCCAAGATCAAAGGTGAGAAGAGGAACGCAAGTCTCTGACTCTGGGCACAACTTCTCTCATGCCTTCACACCCTATGTTCTCCATATGGGACACCTTTGTCCTGAGCTTTGCAGTGACCTTGAGAAATCACTTTCGTCTGAAAGCCTGGGTGAATCACAGGAAGGCAATGCAATTTCTCCAGTTTGCTGTCCAGTTGGCCTGGACTGTCAAATCTACACTTTGATGCTTATGAAACGCTATTGCCCAAGAACACTGATGGCTGCAACATTAGTAAATCAAAAGCCACAGCTCTAACTCCCTTCCAGTGCACACAGACAGAGGGAGAAGTCACACTTGGGGGCAGCCAATGGTCTGACTTGCAGAGGAAGCCCACTCTGGGTGCTCTAGGGACTAGGTCAGCGTAATAGCAAAGCACAACGGGTTGGGAAGGGAGAGCTTGTGTGGGAGAAGGTGTTGTGCGCAATGATTTTCTTCCTGGTGTTTGTCCCAAAAGGTCCACTTGATAGTGACACCTGAACTTTGTGACATAGCTGGATTCCGCTCCATTGGCTCCTATACAAAAAGCATGATGCAAACCAGCTGGAGTAATAGCGGTTACTATGGAAACACAGACTTCGGTTTTGGAGAGGAAAAAGTGATATTTACGATGACCGCAGCTATGGTTTGCACCAATGCACGTCCTGGGAAGTTTCTTTTTATTCTGAACTTGAGCATTCCTTCCCCCGCCCCCCTCTTTCTTTTTCTTGTCCTGAGGAATTTGGCAAAGGAGATTTTTAAAATTGAATTGGAAATATTACCTTCCCAGTTAAATAGCTAAAACAGGAGGTCTTGACTTATTCAAACCATATTTGTTGAAGATAAATTTAACTCTAAATGGAGAAACTGCTTAAAGGTCAAGTTTTGTCTTGGATGCTTTGAAGGAGTTGCTAAGCGTTTTGGTCCCCCATCAAGGCCGGGTTGACACCAGAAGGTGTTATTTGTGTTATTTCCCCAAAACCATTTTTTCCACCTCTCAGTAACGAGAGAAGATTTATGGCTGGAGAGCGCAAACACATCCTTATGTGGGCATGATCATAGCTGTGGCCAAGCCAGTCATGATAGCAGCCACTTTAGCACACTGCCTGAGAACACAGAGGACATTCAGGGCACAAGACTGGGTGCCAGAGGGAACCAGCTTCCAGTTTCTTCTGTGCCCCTTGTTCTTGCTGCATGACCTTGGGCAAGTTACTTAATCAGCCTCTGCCACAATTTCCTCACCTCGGAAATAAGAATGAGAACACCTATCACTCAAAACGTCTGCAAGAACCAAATAAAACAGTGCACAGAAAGCATTTAGTACCAGCCCATAATAAACTAAAATCCAAAATTAAATCAATCTCTAATAACTCTTTACCATAATGGCATGATCAGTGGAGTTAGCAAGGCACACATATTCAACCGTATACATCTATTTTTAAAGGTATCTCTTCAAATACAAGTGTAATTACTGATCTTTACAATTAAATAGTATTGAATTGATTACCCATATGTTCATAGTTGTATGATGAGCCCTGTGGAGCACAAGCTAAACAGACTCTGTCCTCCTTGTCCTTATCATTTAAAAACAGATGACAATGACACGGACAAATAACCAGGGCATATGTATATTTGCAATGGCTTTAAAGGAATCTAGAAAGCTAGGTAGTAACATTGCACGAATGTTAAGGTCTAATGCATTAGAAAAACAAATAAAAATTAAATCGATCTAAAGGAAGAATCTTGTGGATGGGAAGTGGGAAGACAAGAGAGCAAAAGCGAGCAGACCAAGCTAAAGCAGCCTCTAGCTTTAAGCAACCGTTCCAGTCTCAGAGGACAATGGCCACAAGCCCACGCGCTCTCTTTATCCCTTCTCTCCTGAGCCCCCAGAGTATAATCCCCTCCTCGTGACCCCTTTCGCATCCCGTCCCAACCATTAGGCATTACACAGGCACCCTTTTCTTCTAATTCTCTTCTCTCTCTCTCTCTCTCTCTCTCTCTCTCTCTCTCTCTCTCTCTCTCTCTCTCTCCCATCTTCCTATTCTTTGGGGGGAAAATAATAATAATTGACCACGAAGCCCTTGGTTGTGATAATTTTCTCCTTCATTCCTCTTCTCCCTTCTACCAACAGCTGGCTCTGCTCCTCAGCTCTATTTTCTTCCCCCCACATCCTCCTGGACAAGACCCCATCCCTACCACTCCCCTGAGAAGTTCCTCTGCCCTGATCTCCTCTCCCGGTCTCAGTTGATGGTGTTCCTATTTAACTACATCTCTCTCTCTAATTCATTGAGTTGGATAGGTCACAAGTGACCTCAGATTCTAAACACCATCTTTTCCTGGTTCTCATCATCCTTGATTTCTCTGCAGCATTTGATATTGGCACCACACCCTCCTCATGGGCAGTTTCTCCTCTTTTCGTTGCCAGGGTTTTATGCTTTGCTGAGTCTCCCACTTCTCCTAAACCTCTGGCAATTTTTGTTTGTTCTTCTCTTGCCTGTTTCTCTCAACTTCATAAATGTCCTAAAATTCAGCCCTACACCTTTCCCCTTGAAAGATGACCCACTGATTTCCCATTCTCATCTCAAGAGCTCTCCCTCCCCAAATGCTAATATTTCCTACTGATCTCTAGATCAGTCCTGTCTGATAGAACATTCTGAGGCAATGAAAACTGTTTTATACCTGACTTCCAATGTGGTAGCCATGTTAGCATATAATGCACACTTGAAATGTGGTTAACCTGAATGAGGAACTGCAGTTTTAATTTTATCCAATTTCAGTGAATTTAATTCCCCACATGTGGCTGGAGGCTAAGTATTGGATAACACAGTTCTAGATGTGTTAAACACCATGATTTCAGGCTGAATATGGTAAAAACAAATGACCTTCTAGGATGTTTTCCTCCTTCTAGCATCTCTGTCAAGGGTACCACAACCCTCCACCATATCCTTAAAGCTCTAATAAATACTACCTTGGTTTGTTTGGCCTACTCTGCTTCCTCATAAGCAGCTTCTGATTTTCATTGACTCTGCCTTGAAATGTCTTCTCTCTGCACCACTCGCTGTGTCTCATGGCCACACCCCTGTTCAGGTCCTCCCTCACACCAAACAGCCTGAGTTTCTCACTTCAATACATCCTGCCATCATGGCTGATCTAATCTTATTTCAACACCAATCCACCATGTCACTCACCTCTCCAAACTCACAATGTCATCCCATGTTCTCTTAAAAAAAAGACACCCCGGAGAATGTTGTCTCCCAGGGCCCTTCCTGCATAGACTCCTGTGCTCACACATACACTTAATGACTCTCTCCAGGGGATTATCTAACTGGCTCACGAACCTGCCATGATCACCCCTGCCTTGGACTTGGCTTTCTAAAGCCTGCCTTTCAAGACCCGATTGTAGACTCCCTTCTTCCACAGAGGTTTCCATGACTATTTAAGCCCTTCCCGACACATCTCACCTCAGAATTCCTAAGCATTTATAAGGAATGTTATCTTGTCCTGATAATTATTGTTTCATGGGTGTTACCCTTCCAGGATCCTTCAGAAGACTTAGTTTAGGACTGAATCTATAGTAGATGCTGAGTGTCCATAAGCAATTCTTGACTAATCAGCAAGTTCACGGTAAGAACAGGACACGAAAACATCTCAGACCTCAGTAAACATTAGACTCACATTGTTAATAATTAATTCCCTGCTCTCCTTATTCTCTGCTGATGACTTGATTTGTCCTGAATTTTTTTTCCAGCTTCAATTTCTCTCACATGTCTATGTCTCCCCTTCATCCAGGAAATTATGTGAGCTAACAATGACAGGGTCAGCATTGAAAGTGTAGGCTTTTCTTTTAAAGAGGAATAGAGAGGGAGAGAAAGATAAAAACATCAATCAGCTGCCTCCTGTGTGCCCCCTATTGGAGACTGAGCCTGAAACCCAGCCATCTGCCCTGACCAGGAATCAACTGTGACCTCTGGTTCATAGGTCGATGTTCAACCATTGAGCGACACCGGCCAGGTGAGAGTGTAGGATTTTCTATTTTCTTGTGGAAATGGTGGCATGACTATTGCCTTGTTATCTATTCAATCAACATGGTTCTATTGAGGAAGTTAATGCGCTAAGAGGAAAAATCATGATGGACCTTCTATTCCTGGTGACACTGGATAAACTAACCTCTATGAGCCTCATTTCTCAGGCAGGTAAAACAAAGGTAAAAAATACCTCCTGATAATTTTATAAGAGAACTATGGAATGAAGTAAAATGACACTGAAACAACAGGCTAAGGATATAGAATTGGATGAACCAGAGAGATGAATGTATGCACCTCAATGGGAACCTGGCATTTTTGTTTTAAAGAATGATCCAGAAAGGCAATGTTCAGACCAAAGAAATTGTAGAAATTCAAAATTCTACACTGTGTAAACTATCTGCAGGAGGAGAATTATCTGGAAATCACAAAGAGTCCACGATGGCTACAGAGGGCCACAAGGAGGTGAGAGGGAATCTGGGAAGGTCTACTTTCTCTCAGGAATGATGAGGCCAAACAAAAGTGTAGAAGGCAAAGAAGTAGTCCTACACCGAGGCCAGGCCAGGCATCAGCTACCCAACAGGAGGAGGAAGACTTTCTTTGGTTTCCCACCTACCGGAGTTAAGCCAGACCTGAATTTAGAGCACAGCTTTCCTTTACAGTTTTTCTGACTTAGTAAAAATTGGTCAGAAAAGCTACTCACAGCATTTCACTGCCAAGGGTCACTTCATTCATTTTTCCTACAGAATCTGTGTTTCAAAAGAGTAAAATGACATCAAGTGCCTAGCCCATTGCCTAACACCGACCATTTGTGCCATAAGTGTGAGTTACACAAAGCATGTTGTGGTGATTTGTTTCTCATCTTGTTTTTCTAATCAAAGATATAAAACCATCCAGAGTGTTGAGCATCAGGAGATACCAGCATCCTAATAGAATGATGCAGGTGTGCCATTTTGTTTCCAAACCATTGGAGTCAGGCGTACTTTGGAATTCAGGACTTTCCACTGTTATGACGGTAGTACAGGTCACATACTGTACATGGCACACCACCACCAGAGCGGCAGCACCAGTGGGGTGTGGGGCAGCACCTCACAATCAAACATAAATCCTTCTGCAACTCAGTGTATTATATGAAGTATAGATTCTATATTCTGTATATTCTGAAATACATATTCTTATAGATGTCACAGTATGTACAGATTCATGTGAATTCAGTTTGGGTTTGGTGTCAAATGAATTCTGATGAAGTCAGGTTTTGGCTTCAAATTAGGAATGTAGAACTTTCTATCTTCAGAGTTTTTGAACTTAGGAATTCCGATGGAATTGTGTACTGGTACTATTCTACATAGTTTTTGTTTGTTTGTTTTTTAACAAGAGACAGTCTTTTTGGAAGTTTCTATTAAACTTTTGAAAATGTAAAAGAAAATAGTGGGTATCAATATCAAAACTTATTCAAAGCTACAGTAATCAAAACAATGAAACTAGGAATAATACACATACAGAATATATGAGAGTACTCAGAGTCCAGAAATGACTCCTGTATAGTGAGTGGTATTTTGATAGGTTGCCAAGAACTTTCAATGAGGGACAGAACAGTATCTTCAACAAATGGCGCTTGGACAACTGGATTTCCATGTGCAAGAGCTAAAACTAAAAATCTCTTAGAAGGAAGCAAAGAGAGCAATAGTCTTTGTGATCTTGGATTAGACAATGATTACTTAGATATGATATCAAAAGCACAAACAAAAGAAAAAGTAGATAAACAGGACTTCATAAAAATTGAACACATTTATGCATCAAAGGATACTGTCAAGAAAGTGAAAGAACAATCCACAGAATGTGAGAAAATATGTAAAAGTCATATATCTGATAAGGATCTAGTATCTCAAATATTATAAAAAGAACTCAACAGCAAAAGCTAATTTAAGCCCTAACTGGTTTGGCTCAATGGATAGAGCGTCCGCCTGAGGACTCAAAGGTCCCAGGTTTGATTCCAGTCAAAAGCATGTACCTTGGTTGTGGGCACATCCCCAGGAAGGCATGTACAGGAGACAGCCGATTGATGTTTCTCTCTCATCAATGTTTCTACCTCTCTCTCCCTCTCCCTTCCTCTCTGTAAAAAAAAATTGTCTAAAAATATTTTTAAAAAAGAATTTAATTTTAAAATGGTTCTAAGCTATTAGATGTGTGGTTATTTTTCCTTTCTCTGTATTCTTTATGAAACATAATTTTTGAAAACCCTGTGTATTATTCATACAGCTTGATTTATATATTCTGTATAGCATAACTACATATATCAAAATGTATATCAATCAAGTATTTAGATTGAAATTTAGAATGAATTTATCCCATGTGATGTGGGATAAAAAAATGAACAAAGAATTTGAATAGATTTTACTCCAAAGAAGATATATAAATGGTTAAGAGGTACATGAAAATATGCTCAACATCATTAGGCATTAGAAAAAAGTAAAGCAAAACCACAATGATATATTACTTAATATCCACCATGATGACTATAATTAAAAGGAAAATAAGTATTGGTGAAAATGTGGAGAAACTAAAATTGTCTTCCATTTACTGAGAGTTATGTAAGTTCAGGTAGCTACTGTAAAAAACAGTTTGTTGGTTCCTCAATAATTAGACATATAAGTACTACATGACCCAGTAATTCTACTCCTAGGTATATGCCCAAAAGATTTAAAAACAAGGCCCAGCCCGGCCTGGCTCAGGGGTTGAGCATCAACCTATGAACCAGGAGGTCATGGTTTGATTCCTGGTCAAGGCAGATCCCCAGTGTGGGGTGTGCAGGAGGCAGCCAATCAATGATTCTCTCTCATCATTGATGTTTCTATCTCTCTCTTCCTTTCCCTTCCTCTCTGAAATCAATAAAAATATTTTAAAAAAATATTTAAAGACAGGTATTTGAACAAAAACATTTACATAAATATTCACAGAGCCAAAATTGTTCAGAATAGCCAAAATGAAGAAATAACTAAAAGTGCATCAACTGATGAATACATTAATAAAATATGGTATAAATACAATGAGATATTATTTAGTCATAAAAAGCAATGATGTATTGACATATGCTACAAGATTAATAAAGCTTGAAAACATTGTGCTGAATGAAAGAAGACAGACATAACCGGTCATATATTGTACGATTCCATTTATATGTACTCTCAAGAATAGGCAAGTCCATACAATGGAAAGCAGATGTTGCTGCCAGAGGTATGGGATGGGGGAAATGGAGAGTGAATGCTAAAAGGTATGGGGTTATATTTTGGGATGACAAAAATGTTTTGGAAGTAGATAGTCATGAGAGTTGCACAACATTGTAAATGTACTAAAAGCTACTGAATTATACATGTTCAAATGGTTAAAATAGTGACTTTTTTGTTATATAAATTTTACAAAAAAAATAGTGGATAGACAACTATTACAAAGTAATAGTTTAAGGGCCTGAGGGCATCTGGAAACCTCAGTTTATTTGTAATCACTAGCCAAGATGTTGGAAACACAGTACTAATATGAATAATAAAAATTGGTATTCTGCTTTAAATGTGATGTTTCTAAAGATTTTGATAGGTTTTATGAATTCATATGATATAAGCCAGAGGGTATCAATCTTGGGCACTACTGTGATTTGAGGCTGGATAATTTTTTGTGGTGGGGTAGTCCTGTGTATTATAGCATTTTAGCAGTATTCCTGGCCTCTACTAGCTAGATGCCAACAGCACCTGTCACCCCAACTGTGAAATTGTGACAGCCAAAAATGTCTCCACACAAGACAAGTGTCCCTTAGGGGCAAACTAGCCCCTGGTTGAGAACTACTGCTATGATTTCTTTAGGAACAGTCTGTTCTTCTGGGATTTCATCCATTCTAGAATGTCCTTTAAAAAATCAATTTCTGCCCTGGCTGGTTTGGCTTAGTGGATAGATTGTCAGCTTGCAGACTGGAGGGTCCAGGGTTCAATTCCAGTCAAGGGCACCTGCTCAGGTTGTGGGCTCCATCCCCAGTAGAGGGCATGCAGTAGGCAGCCAATCAATGATTCTCATCATTGATGTTTCTGCCTCTATCTCCCTCTCCCTTCCTCTCTGAAATCAATAAAAATATTTAAAAAAATAAATAGATTTCTGAGATTGTCCTTTAGTTTTTTCCTAATGATAGCAAAATCATTTTTAAACGCATATGGCAGATTGCAAGGAAAATTTCAAAAACATTTCTCATTATAATGGATCAAACTACACAGTCAATTTGTAAGCAGCAGGTTTCTTACTGGCGACTAAATGCCCAGAGGAGGGCCACTGTGCCCGCTGTGCCAAGCAAACACACAAAGAAGCTGCTGTGCAGAAGTGAACCCTTTGTCTTCCATCTCCTTCTTTGCCCCTATGGATAAATAGATCTGTCCTCAACCACAACAATGACAATTATTTTCTTCTCTCCTAATTTGACTCTGGCAGATTTGGACAGGGACCAAAGAGAGCCCATTAAAAATATTATAACTAGTTTGTCCTCTGTGAGGTTGAACAAAAAAAGAATTATGGTTCACGTGAAAAGATTCAGCTGTTCAATAGAGGATATCAATCTGAGGAATCAGAGCAAAAGCCCCATCTTTAAAGGAGTGATAAGGAAGAAAATCTCTAAGGTGAAATAAGACTCAAGGAGCTATTGGGTTTATAAAACAAGCATCAGCAATAATGAAGACTTACAACTTGCTATAGAATTGGAGAGAAGCGGGGAGAATGTAAAGAATCTTATATATTAAAAAGGTAATATGCAAATTGACCCTCTCACAAGATGGCCACCCCCATGTGGTCAAAGATGGTCATCACAAGATGGCTGGCAGGGAAGAGCAATTGTGGGCAATCAGACCAACAGGGGAGGACAGTTGGGGGTCAACCAGGGCAGCTGGGCTGGCAGGGAAGAACAATTAGCGAGGAGGGGGACCAGGCCTGCAGGGGAGGGCAGTTGGGGGCAACCAGGCTAGAAGTGGAGGGCAGTTGGGGGCAACCAGGCTGGCAGGGGAACAGTTAGGCATTGATCAGGCTGACAGTGGAGTGGTTAGGGGGTGATCAGGCTGGCAGGCAGGTGAGTGTTTGGGAACCAGCAGTCCCGGATTGTGAGAGGGATATTCAACTGCCACAGGGATCAAACCTAAACTGGCAGTTGTATATCCTCTGCAGGGTCCCAGACTGGAGAGGGTTCAGGCTGAGCTGAGGGACACCCTCCTCCTCCAGTGCATGAGTTTTATGCACTGGGCCTCTAGTACTGTGTATAACAAGTAAAATACAACACAAGCAAGAAATTCAAATGGAAGTCAAAAGAAAATAAGAAAATGATGAATAATATAAGATAAAAGCAAAAGAAAAAGAGGGCAGGTGTAAGAAATCCAAAATATAAGTAGTATGAATTCTAAGAGGAAGTGATCTGAGAAAGGTGTACCTGCAGGATTAGCTGTAGCACTGGGTGCTAAAATGTGCACTGGGTTCCAGGACGTAGCCCTGAAAACATAATCCCCCGAACTAGAAGTTCTCAGGAGACATTTTAAATTTTGATTAGGGAAACCATTCTATAAGTATATTGGCTAGAAAATAAATACATAAATAATACTTGACCAAAAAAATAACAAAAAACACACACAACAATAAGCAAATTGGCCTCAATCATTTATAAAGCGTGAAATATCAAGAGAGAAAGAAGTAACAACAGTATTTCAAAAATATTTTTACAAAGCCTAACTCGACCTCTGTGCTCAGAGAAGTTATCTTTCATGTGTTTAAGCTCAGGCATGTAAGGCTTAGAAAATGTGTTTTGCTTATGCCTTTATTGGTAAATTTTTATTTGGCATTATACAGTAACTTCTATAATAGTAAATATTTTAAACCTTGTGGGTTATTCAGTCCCTGTGGCAACTACTCAACACTGCCACTGGAGCATGGAGGCAGCCATGGATGATTTGTAAGCAAAGGGGCATGGATGTGTTTCAATAAAACTTTATTTACAAAAACAGATGACAGTTTGCTAGCTCCAGTTCACATGGGAGATAAAATTAAATCCAGAGCTCATGAGTGAGTAAATCACAGAATGTAATAACAGGGTAATTAGTATTATAATAAACTAAATTATATAGAGAGATACAAAAGATGGGATACTATAAACATTTAATGGTAATATATAATGGTAATAAATATGTTTAAAATGCAAAATGCTATTAACCAAAAGATGTAAGTTTCAGAGAGGGGAAAAAATAGAAGTTTACATGGGCAATGGTGGGTGTGTTGTAGGCTAGTGGTAAGAGATAACTGAAGGTAAAATAAATTCATTTGAAAAGCTCAAAGGACACCTCTAGTAGAATTAAAAATAGGAGACAACCTTTTCAACATGTTACAGAATTTAAAGACAAAGAAAAAATGATCCATTTTTCAAAAGACTAAAAGCATAAAACAAGAAGACAGAAATCAAACCCATTATATCTGTCATTGGGAATTAATTAAATCCTTATAAAGAGACAAATAGCCATGATCAACATAATTTGATGAACAAGAATAGATCCAGAGACAAATGGAGGGGAGGGGAGGTTAGAGAGCAACCAAAGGACTTGTCTGCATGCATATTAGCATAACCGATGGACACAGAAGCTGGGCGGTGGGGGGTGGGAGCTTGCCCTGGGTGGAAATGGCTTGGTGAGGAGAGGGTCAAGTAGGGAAAAAGAGAGATATGTAAAACTTTAGACAATAAATAAATTTAAAAAGAGAGAGAGAGAAATAGCCAGATTAAATACACAGACTATGAAAAATCTATATGATGCAAAATACACAAGCAGATATATAAAAATATGGGCAAAGGCATGTTGACAAATTCAAATAAAAATGTATTAGCAATTACAATAGTGTATTTTTAAATGTACTATTAAGGAAAAATAGAACAAAAAGATAAATAAAGATAATACTACTCAATATTTTAAGTATTGAGCAACAACATAAACATATAAAGCAAAACCTGCTAAAATTATTAGAAATGACTAGTAGAGTTATTTCTAATAGCAATGGGAAGAGTTACCATACCTCCTTCAATACCTGACAATAAAGTAGATGATGGATAAAGGTAAAGAATAATGAAAAGGAAGATCTTAAAAACACCACCATTTAAAATTTAGTTAATATATATATTAAACATGAAATACATTAAATATGGTATTTATTGATCATATGTTAGGTCATAAAGAAAAACCTCAATAAATTCCACATTCTCTGACCACAATGCAGTAAATTTGAAATTACCAATTACTTTCAAATGAACAAACAACAAAATAATAAATTCTCTCCTGTCTACAACAAAACAAAAGAGATATTCAGAGCAGAAACACAGAGCAATGGGATGAAAGCACTACCTAGCAAAACAATAAGGGAAGGAACTCAAGTTTGCTTAGAGAGGCACGTACAACTGTGATTGTTATTAATCTTAGACAAGAAAGAATTAGAATACACCAACCAAACATTCTGCTCAGGCTAATATAAAAGAACAAAATATAACTAAAAAAATCTAGAGATTAAATTAGTGCACTAGAAAACAGAAGAAAAATATTAATAAATCTGAGACTAGGTTCTTTGGAAAAAACAAAAAGCCAATAAAATAGCCCTGCTGGGTAGCTCATTGGTTAGAGCACTGTCCTGATACTGCAAAGTGGCAGGTTTGATCCCCGTCAGGGCACATACAAGAAGCAACCAATGAATGCATAAATAAGTGGAACAACAAACTGATGTTTCTCTCTCCCCCATCCTTCTTCTTTATCTCTCTCTAAAATCAATCCTCTATAATAAAAGGGTAATATGCAAATAGACTGAACTGCAGAACGACCAGAACACCTGTGGCCTCTTGCCCTGGCCGGCCCTGCCCCCAATGACCTTCATCAGGGGCGGCCTGGCTGGACCCCACCAGTGTACGAATATATGATGTAGAAAATGCAAAAGATAGAAAAGAAAATACTTCAGAGTTTCATGTAGAATTCTAAGCTAAACTGTTAAACCTCATTGAAAGGGAAAATGGAAAATAAGAAAACAAAGATTATCAAATCTGACAATCAGAATAACCCACTATCCATGGAAGAAATAGAAACCAGTCTCCAAAAATTGCATCCATAAAAGGAGCTATGCCCAAATGTTTTATGGGCAAGTTCTTTCAAACCTTCAAGGAACACATAATTCTCAAGTTATTTAAACTGTTCCAGATTGTAGGGGGGAAAAAGTGTCACAGTTCGCTTCATAAAGTTAAAATAAACTTGATACCAAAATGTGACAAAGATAGCACAATACAATAAAATATAGTCATTTCACATAGAATTATAGACATAAAAATAAATATAAAAAAGAATAAAATAACAAAAAGGAAATATAGATGCAAACCAGAAATAAAATATTTAGTATGATGCAGTAACATAAAAAGGAATAATGCCACTTAACAGGTAGGATTTTATTCAATAAAGTGTAGAATAATATTACAAAATCACATTTATCAAATTAATGTTAACAAAAATCTTAATTAATTATTAATTAATTGATATCAAAAAGCAGCATTTGATAAAACTAAAAATTCATTTTTTACTAAATTGTCCTATAAACTATAGAAAGATACTCTCTTGATATGAGGAAGTGTCTTGAATAATCAGTGTCATATCTAATGTCGAAATACCAAACAGTATTTCCCAAGTTCATTATCATAATCAGTTTTCCAGTGGGTGGTAGTAGGTGTGATTAAAAGTGTTAACAATCTTCAAAAAAAGGAAAAGGGGCAGGGACAGGGGCAGGGTGGAGGTGGAGGTGGAGGTGGACAAAGAGGGGGAGAATGGAGACATCTATAATAGTATCAACAATAAAAATAAAGTTTTAAAAAATTAGTTTGAAAAGCACATGGAGAAACATGTCATATTTCTTAACAGGAGGTTTCAGTGTGATAAAGATGACATTTTTCAAATTAATCTACACATTCCAAAACATTATCATTAACATGCGGGGTGTGTGTGGGTGGTGCATTGGTGGGGGCAGAGGTATAACTTAACAAAATGACCTCAGAATTTTCCTGGAAGAATGCATGTGCAGGACAGACAAGAAAATTTTGAAAAAGAAATTCATCCAGGAACTTAAATGAGAAAATATTCAAATGTGCAATGAAATCACAGTAATTAAAATAATGTGGCATCAGTACTAGAGTAGAGAGACAGATAAATGGGACCAAGAAAAACTGGAGTCCCAAAATAGAGTCAATATTCAAATATGAGTCAAGATTCTAACGTAATCTATTATTTTCAAATAATACAGGAAAGAAGAGATTATTCAGTAAGTTTTTAAGAGTAACAACTTCAAAATAAATATAGTTAGACATCGCCTACCAATATACAAAAATAAATTCCAGGTGGATTACAAATGGTGCTGTAAGAGAACTAGAAGATACACCCTAGCCAGTTTGGCTCAGTGGATAGAGCGTCAGCCTGTTGACTCAAGAGTCCGGGGTTCGATTCCGGTCAAGGGCATGTACCTTGGTTGCAGGCACATCCCCAGTAGGGGGTGGACAGGAAGCAGCTGAATCGATGTTTCTCTCTCATTGATTTTTTAAAAATATTTTTATTCATATTTTACAGAGAGGAAGGGAGAGAGATAGAGAGCTAGAAACGTCAATGAGAGAGAAACATCGACCAGCTGCCTCTTGCACACCCCCTACTGGGTATGTGCCCGCAACCAATTACATGCCTTTGACTGGAATCGAACCGGGAACCTTTCAGTTCGCAGACCAACGCTCTACCACTGAGCCAAACCGGTTTCGGCTCATTGATGTTTCTAACTCTCTATCTCTTTCCCTTCCTCTCTGTAAAAAAATCAATATTTTTTTTAAAGGGAGAGAGAACTAGAAGATAGAGGTTATCTGACTTATGGAAGATCTCTCTAAAAATCCCTGAGAAGGGCCAACCATGAAAAAGGCATTAAAATATGTGACTACATACAAAACATGTCAATGTCCATGTATTGGTAAAAGCCACAAAAATAACACAGGGACTACAGAGGCATTCAAGAGGATGAAGGTGAGAGTTAACTTGCTTTTTCCCACTCTCCACTCTGGGGGATGACACAGAAGGTCCACTGTATCTCTTAAAGTGGCAGCCAGGGTGGCCGGGCAGAGAGCAAGCTCGGGCTGGCACGTCTGCGTGGTCGGGGTGGCACAGTGTGGAAGGAGCCCACGGGGCCCTCCAGACCGTGAGACAGAGATGGAACTCGGGACAGAGTGGCTCCCTGACCAATGGCAACAGGACAGGTGGCACCCCAGCCAGGAAACACATGGAGACACAGACAAACCCAGAGGGTCTGTTCTCACAGTGAGGACTGAGGGAGCCGGGTCATCAGGCCGACCACAGTCCCCATGGAGCATCCTCGGACTCATTATGGAACAAGAGCATGATGGCTGGGACCAGCGCCAGGGAGACCGAACCTAAGTCCCCAGTGCCGGGCACTAAAAACCACAGTGAAGGGTCAGCCAAGGGTCCTAATTTCCTGCCCCCTCCCAACTGCCATGAGGCAATGTGAACCCCTGGGCCTGGTCAACAACCTAGCAGGCAAATCTGCAGGGCTGAGTAACCCAGAGAGGCCAAAATAAGCGGATCTGATTAAGCTTCTCGTATTTAACTAAAGTGTGTGTGTGTGTGTGTGTGTGTGTGTGTGTGTGTGTGTGTGTGTTTCTGCAGAATTTCATGAAAAAGATCACATTAGTTTTTGGAAAATAAACAAGCTACATTTTTCTTAGTACATCTGAATATAGTATGAGAAAACTGGCAATACAGTATATATAATAGATTATTATTAATATCTTCACTCTATAAAATGGGTTAAACTTCAGAAGGTAGGTAGGGGTGGGTGGGGGTAAAAGGGAGAGATCAACCAAAGGACTTGTATGCATGCATATAAGCCTAACCAATGGACACAGGCACCATTGTGTCCATTGGGGGGATGAGGCCATGGGTGGGGAGGGGGTAAAGGGGTAATGGGGGGATAAGGACACATATGTAATACCTTAATCAATAAAAAAGGGGGGAGGTAAATGGGCTTGCAAATAGAAAAGGAATTTTTAAAAACATACCACTTTATAAAATGTGGCCAAAAAGCACAGACAGGCAATTTCACATCCCCAGAGCCAACATATAAATGACTAATAAAATATGGAAGGGGCTTTATGCAAGTGCCAAATAGCAGGGCTGAAAGACAGAGAACCGCTAGACCAGGAAAAGGCCTTGGAAAAATGTCCTCATCTGAACCTGAAACCTGAAGTAACAAAGCACAGCAATACCTTAGCCACTAAGTACTGTCTTCTTCAAAGTCGTGGCCTGCCGGCCTGCCTGCAGCCTAGCTGGAGAGCTGGCTGCTGTTGCAGCCGCTGTTAGGACTCCTCATAGGTGCCTTCGGAGCCTGCAGCACAGTCTTTTGGATACGATAGTAAATCTTCATTGACAGATTTGTCTTGTGGAAAGAGCCGCAGTTGATTTAAAGCCTCGTCTGGTTATATGACTTATCAGCGAAAGCCCAGAAGTCCGCGGCAGCTCACGGAAATACACATTTTCAACCCCACGTGAGGGCTGTCTTGGCAGGATGTCTCTTTCCTGTCCGGGGAAAGGTCTCCCAACTGGTCTAGCCACAGTCTTTTCACTAAGTGTCTGATGTTCCGAAATGTAGGCGTGGTCATGTCATCCCTGTTCCTGATCATCTTGGATAAAAATAAAAACTCATAGAATGGCTCTCAAGCCTTATTTGGCCTGGACCCTCTCTCTCACTCTCTCCAGCTTCCCCGGACACCAGTTACCTCTTACCTTCTGGAAAAGCTCATGACTATCAAGCCAGCCAGGTCAGAGTCTTTGCCCACTCTGTTCCCGCCTTTCTCCTATTAGCCACCAAAACCTCTTCATTCTACAGATCTCAGCTCATAGGTCAAGCCTTCCTTCCATACAAGCCTTTTCTGCCTCCCTACCCAGGATCAGGCTTATCCACAGGATACACTGAGTGGCCAGATTATTGTGATCTCTGAACACGTGTGTGTGTGTGTGTGTGTGTGTGTGTGTGTGTGTTTTAGAGAACTGGTGCATGAATTTGTGCATGGGTGGGGTCCAGGCAGCCTGGCCGGGGGGAGGAGACATGGGCGGTTGGCTAAACTCCTGGTGGAGGGGACAATTTGCAATTTTCATATTAGCCTTTTATTATATAGGATATGCACTGAGTGTCCAGAATATTATGTGTTCAGAGATCATCATAATCTGGCCACTCAGTGTATGTTTTCAAGGAACCATCCACATTCTCTTCAGTGTATGTAGCTTGGGATTTCTCATGTGGTTATCCAATTCATGTTTTTATCTCCCCATGGAGATTATAAGCCTACAGGAAGGCCAGGACCCCCAACTGTTTTTACTCCATGCATTGCATAAAGCCTAGCACATAGGAAGTTCTCAATAGATAACAACAGGTATGTGAAAGATAACTGTTTGATGTGCTTGGGAGGTAGACATGGTGCAAGATGGCCCCAGTAATCCCCCTCCCACTGTGCACCTCCATGCTGCTCACCCGTCAGGAGAGGAGTCTTATTTCCTTGAACCCACTGACGCATTGGCCTGGTAACTTGCTTTCACTGCAGAATGAGGAGCGGTAACGCCGAGTCTAGCTCTTCAGGAGCCTGGCAGCATCTGTCCTGACTCTCCCTGAGAGAACTGCCACATTGTAAGAAAGCTGGTCCAGACTACCGGAGCCAGAGAGGCCGCCGACTCTGACGGCCAGCCCCAACACCTGGACAGACCGGACCTTGACTCGTCCCCTCCTCACAGAATCACCAACCGCAAAATGGGTTTGCTTTAAGCTTCTGCACTTGGGATGGTTTGTGGTTCAGCAAGAGTAACTGAAAAACTGGTCTCTGATCTTAAAATTATAATGGTTCTTAGATTCTCTACATATCGTCATTTCCAAGAGATCAACCTTTTCCATAAGAACTGGAGGCCTGGTCCCTTTGTACCTATGGTGAAGCAATATAATCTCTGCCTCTCTTGAACATCCTATATATCATTTAGATGTCATTATACGTACTTGCCTTTCACTGTTTCTCACTTATCACCACCATCTGTAACTTTTCTATGGATTTGTGCAGGTCTTCAGCTCCATTCGGGCAGGGATTTGTTGGTCTTTATCTTCAGTGATTCTCTAGTTGCCTGGCATATAGTAGATGCTCAATAAAATTCTGCTGAATAAATGAATCATTCACTGCCTCTACCTGATAAGCCACTTGCCAGCTCTCCTTCTTCCAAATGTCCCTTTTTTTAAGCCTCACTGGGGATATATTTGTTTATTGATTTTAGAGACGGAGAGGAAGGAAGAGAAAGAGAAGGAGGGAGGGTAAGAGAGAAGGAGGGATGAGGGAGGGAGAGGGAAACACTGATCAGCTGCCTCATCTATGCGTCCCAACTGGAGATCAAAGATATACAAAGCCTAGGTATATCCCCTGACCAGGAATTGAACCCAAACCTTTGTGTGTGTGTGCACACGCACGGATCGACTGGCCAACCAACTGAGCCACCCAGTCAGGGCCCCAAACCACTCAGACAGGCCCCAAACATCTCACTTTAAACACATTCTCTCTGTTCAACACTGTGCTGTCTGCCCCTCCTTTTTAACGTAATTCTCAAACATTCTAGGTCCACGTGAACCACAGCTCAGCCCAACACCGCCTCCTTTGATCTCTGACACAATAGCAATGGCCAGGTACAATAATAGTGCCTAGTTGTATTTAATGTATCTAGAGTTCAGACACATAACTACGTGTTCAGTAATTGTGGCCCTTTCATCCCTTTCTCCCTGATGCTCTCTCTTTCTCAGACCTCCAGGTGCACCCACTGCCCATGGTCATATCCTTCTATCGACATATGTCAGTAATGGTCTATGAACCATATGTGTAAGAAGCAGTTATAGGGTTAAGCCTCAGACTGACCTGCTGGCAAAGTCGCAAACAAGTCCCAGCTTGGAGGGCACAGCCCTCTAAGCATAATTAAGCTTGATCTTGTCACTGCTCCCTAGAACTTTCCTGGGGAGCTAGTGGGCTGTGGGAGGGGCAGCAAGTGCTGCCAAAACCAGTGTAACTTACAAGAACATTGTAAATTACCTTGTTTGTCCCTGACTATAAATAAAGCATCAGCTTTGCAGTCTGGATCGGTTCTGTGGCCTCAGCCGGGCACAGAAGATCCACCTAGACCCAGCTTTTTCTCTGTCTGTCTTTTTTTCTCCATCCTTCACCGCCCTCCCTCAGGCTCGCCAAACCCTTGGCTGTGCTGGCGTAACACACTTATGAATTCTGATGAGATTACCAGCTACCTGTGTAGCATCACCTATTTCATGAGAAAGAAAGCTGCCGTTTCAATCCCAGGCTAACACTTTCTCCACCCTGAATACTTCCTCTGGGACCAGTGGACTCCAGACAGAAGGTGAAATAGGCAGAGATGATACACACACTTCTGGGGCCTGATCTTCCCAGCCAGGCACACTGCTCACCTTTTCTTCCTCTATATGTGGAAGCCTAACCACATATTCTCTGTATTCATTTCTGTGACCAAAATTTGTCTTTAAAAATCATTCATTCTAAGGTATCGGTGATGGATAGAAACTTCAAACTTGATCCCCCTCCCTTGAAGGGGTTCTGAATTTCAACCAAACACTTAGCATGCAAAAAGAAAACAAGACTAGTAACACTTAGACTTGAGAGCAGGCAAGTCAGATTCCTTCCTATGATCACACTGTTCAGTCCAGCATCCAGCCCAGTCCTGGGGCAGGTGGGGGGGGGGGAGGATGAGGTGGGGAAAGCTGTGGAGGAAGGGAGTATGGGGTCAGTGAGGAGACAGAGCTTTTTCATAGTATAGAGACCTTCGGTGATGAAATGGAGAGTACTCACTCACCCTTTATCGTCCTCTGCACGTGGGTGCTTCATTTTTCAGCTTTATATATCACGTTCAACTGTGCCCTGGTTTTAATTTCTATCTTACTGTTCTCTGACAGCCTAGCACAGACCGATAAACTCTTCTTCCCAAGAGAATACTTGTTTTTAAGAGCTCATGTCCCTTGTGTGTGATAATGTAATGACATAGTTATTCTTCTGTACACATTTTGCATGAAAAATGTACTAAAAAAAACCCCCACAATAACATCTCATTGGTGGCCCAACAGAAGTAATTAGCCTTCAAATTCCTGCTTAATCAACAGCAATATTTCTAGAAGCTTCCACAGCGACCTTCAGACATGGTTAACTGTTATATTTCTCAGCCCTGGTAATAGTGCTTTGAGGATCATTTTCACAGTCTTGTGATATTTGTTCCTAATTTGTCTCCTTAAATAGATTTTGAGGCCCTTGATGGCCCGGAATGTGCTTTATTTATCTTTTTATTCTGTTTAACTCCATGCCTGTGATTTACTATTCAGTCAATAAATCCTGGAAGATACAGTGTTTGACTTATTTGGTGTCAAAAAGAAACTGTGCTCCACAGACTTGGTGGGTTTAGGGCTCTTTCACCCTACTGAGCAACTTAGTTGAATACAGTTAACTATAAATTTTCAATTTCTTCCTGTCACACCGCATTATTATGATTTAACGGAAGCCCAGTGACTCCTCTCTTACTACAATTCCCTTCTATCATAACATCTTCACCTCAACATTATTAACTCCCCAAGACATCAGCTACAAGAGGGAGGCTCTGCTTAGTCCAGATTCCCCCTTCCCCTAGGGCCCCTCAGGACCCAGCCCATCGCACTCAGCTTGGTCACCACTAGGAGTCCCAAGCTCCCAGTCACCTATCATTACCTGAGCCTTTTCCACCATCTGACTCTGTAGGACCCCTAATCTGATCCAGTTTATGTCCCTTCACTAGTACTGCCTCTCCATTGTGATCCCTAGATTTAGTCATCAGCAACAGTCCCTATTCACCCCCAGCCTCTTAGCTGTTTGAGAGCAACATACAACTTTCTTGACTGGGCTTTAAATGTATGACCACAAGTCTCAAACAGGACTCCTCAGGACTCTGCTAAATTTCTATAATCTACTCACTTTTTCACTTCAAAGGTTAATATTTCACATCTTCTTTTGCTCCTCAAACAACCATCATTTTCTATTTCTTCCTCCCTGTGCTTTCTGGGTTTATCACTTCTCAACCCATTTGGGCATTGAATCCCATCTCCTCCCTTGCATGTACCACCCGCATTGTTCTATTCCATCATTCTCATCAGAATGTAAACATGATATTCCTTTCCCACCTTTGAAAATTCTCTCTAGATACTTTCAGCTACACTCTATTTCCCAGCTCCACTGTCTAGCAAAATCTTTCCAAAGAGATGTCTATTTCACTGTCACCACTTCTTCATTTTCCATTCTCCCTAGAAAGCACACAATCAGGCTTGTTTCCATCATTCCACTGAGACTCTTACCCTCAAAGGACCTCTTCATATCTACATAGACTTGCACTTGGCCAAGCCCAGTGTTGATTCCCAGTCCTCCTCTGACTTGGTTTGGCAGCTGCATGAGACACAGCTGATCACTCTTGTCTTCTTGAAACATTTCCATTCAGTGTTGGGGAACATCGGTCTCCTCCCTGGCCACTCTTCAGTTTCTCTTGCTGGTAGGTTCTCCTCTTTTTCCTATCCCTCAGACATCAGAATGTCCCAAGGCTCAGCTCAGACCTTATCTGCCTTTTCTGTTCATACTTTTTTTCTTGTAGATACTTCCATTTCTGTGGCTTTAAGTATATTGATACATCCTAGGTTTATATAGTAGCACAGCTTCTCCTCTTAACTACAATTCAGATATCTAATTACCTACTGGGCATCTCTACTTCTATGTCTAATGGACCCTTCTCAACATGGGCTCTACAAGATAAGCACTCATCCTCCATACTCCTACCAGCCCCTCACAACCCTGTCATTCTCCAGTTTTCTCAAGCTCAGTAAAATGCACTATTTACCTAGTTATGGAGGCCTCAGACCTGGAAGCTATCTTTAATATCTCTATTTTCCTCTTGTACCTACGTGAAAACTTGTCAGCTCTACTTTGAAATGAGGACTGAACGTGATCACTTCTCACCACCTCCACCTGTTTCAGCTGAGTGAAGGCATCAAGACCTTCCTCCCCTTGACTTCTCCAACAGCCTCCTAACTGATCTCCTGGTTCCCACTCTCACCCCAAACAGTCTACTCTCCACCCAGAATCCTGAGTGATCTTTTCAACACAAGACCAGCCACTCACCTGCTAAAAGACCCTCCAATAGAACAGCTTCCCATCATAATTAGAATGATACGCAAATTCTACTTTGGTCTCACAAATGCACAGTACTCTGACCTTGTCTATCTCTTCAGCCTCTGCCTGAACTTGTCTTCCCCCTCATTCTCTGTAGTTTAGCCGCACTGGCCTCTTTGTTCAGCCTTGAACAGGTCAGATTCTTTCCAATTTCTGCACTGGCTGTTTGCTCTGCCCGGAAAGCTCTTCCTCCAGACTTTGCCAGTCTTGCTCCTCACTTCAATCAGGTGTGTGCTCAAACATCACCGCTTCAGAGAGGACTTTCCTGATCTCCCAGACCACCCCCACATTGTCCTGTTACTCCCTAGCCTCTTATTCTGTTCACATTTAAATAGTATATATTAATCCTGAATTTTTAAATATTAAACGAATTTTGTGTTATCTTTATTTTTTTAATGAGTAGTTATTTTAAAATACTAACTTAAAATTATGTTATATCTACTTGAATAAGAGGAAATGTAGCATCAATTAAATAACAGTAGCTACACAAAAATGAAATCATCAAAATAACCTTAAAGAGAAAACAATATAGGTGTTCTGTGTGGTTGTGGATGTCCAGGACCCAGCTGCTGTGGAGACTGAGGCAAACCTGCAGGTGACCCTGGATTTTTGAGGTCTTACTGCAATACCCTCCTCCTTCGTGGGTGGCCTAATGGCCTATGGGATCTCCTGACTCTTCTGGGTCTCTGTGGGCTGTGGGTGGAGCAACAGGGCTACTTTGGAAAGGCTGAACCTTGGACTTGACCTTGGCCAGCATTTGCCTGTTGCGATCATTTTCTTTCCTCACTTCCATGAACTTTCTCTCAGCCCACATGGCTGTGTTCCAGCTTTTTTAAGCCCTTTCGCATGGAAGACAATCTTTTTTCCCTTGGTAGGAAGTGCTTCTCTCCAGTTCCTTGCCCAGGTCTTCAGCCATCTTCCTGTAGGTAGCAAATCTGATCTGCAGAGTGCATGTATCTACAGACACGTTGAGAAGTTTCTTGTTCATTTCTAAGCCGCTCGTTTCCTCCTCGGTTTTTTCTGAAGTTGTGTTAAGAGATCTTCATATAACTCAGGCAGAATTTGAAGCTTCAGCTTCTGCTGCTGAGTCTCACTTTCTAGGTTTGAATTTTCATCTTGCAAAAATGCTTCCTCAAATTGGAGATTGGTTATCTGTCCTGAGAGCTCTTCATTCACTTGCTTTTCTTCCCACAATTGTCTGGCAATTTTGTGTTGTTCTTCTTCGGGCATTATCAGGGACACCCTGCAGATCAACTTGCGACAGAAGAATGGGATGATCATGGTTTTCTGCTTCCCTGTTTTGTTGGACCTGCCACTTCATGTGACTTAAGTGACTTCTAAGGAAATCAGGCGAAGGGACAGTCTGTGGCAGTTTTTCAGCCTCTGATATTACTTGGTTGATTTTATTATTCAGAACCTGCTCTGCTTCTGTGTTTGGCTCCAGCCTGTCTTTCTCCTGCTCCTTTTCCTGGACTCACTAACCACCTCATATAGGTGGAGCAGTTGTGGATTTTCTGGAAAATGAATGTTTTTATTAAGTAAGTTTTTATTTTCTTCCGAACTTGCTCTCCATGGATTACTGATGCTTTTGAGATGGGTTTTCAGGTCAGCTGGGAAAGTTTAGGAGACCGGCTCTTGCATGCAATTGCAGAGTGGACCTTATCCTGAAGTGACAACCTGCTCAGCTCTATGTTCAGTGCTAAGGAGCACAAGGCCTGGCCTCTACGCAGGCAGCCTGAGGGAGTCCTGGGCTCGTGTCACGGGTTCAGTATTCTCATGACGTCTCCCACAGACTTCATCAGGGCAGCACACCTTTAGCCTAGTGCCCTCACTTTCCTAAAGTGTGCCACCTCCTTACAATCAAAGACACCCGCACACAGCTCAGAACAGGATCTCCTGGGAAAGGCACGGAGACCCGGGATGTGTCTCGAGCTCTCAGAAGTCTCCAGCAGAGCACCGCACAGGAGCTCCGGGACCCGCTGGGAGGTGGATGCGGTGGCAGACAGCAGGTCTCCAGGGCTGGTCAGGCTCACAGCTCTGCCTCCAAGTGCCAGTGTCCTGTGGGCCACAATTGGCCACTCAGAACTCGCCAAGGGTTCCGTCACCAAAATTAACAGATACCCAGCAACCCGGGAAGATCAGTTGGCCCGGAGGAGGGGAAGACAAGGGTTCTAGAAAACAGTTTCCCCTAACTGTCTGAAATAGAAAGTGACCTCATGTCTACAGGCGCTGGGGCAGGTAGGGAGCCAATTGCAGTCTGGAGTATAGAGTTCACATACGTATATGCCTTTGATTCCCCCATAAAATTCCCCTTACTACTAATACCCTGTATTAGTGTGGTGATTTTGTTACAACCAATGAACCAATATTGTCACATCATTATCAACAAAAGTCTATGTTAGAGTTCACCCTTTGTGTCTCATAGTTCTGTGAGCTTTGACAAATGAATAATGTCATGTATCCACATTACATTGTCTTACAGACCAGTGTCACAGCCTCTAGAATCCCCTGTGCCCCACCGACTCATCCCCTCCCTCTTTCCTCTTGAGCCTCTGGAAACCACTGATGGCTTTCCTTGTTCTGAAGTCTAATCTGTCTGATATTAATATATCTACTCTTGCTTGCTTTCTGTTTTATAATTTTTCAATTACAGTTAATATTCAATATATTTCATATTAATTTCAGGTGTATAATCATGAATTCTTAGCCTATATTTATTTGTTCATGTCTATCTCCCCTCACCCCCCAAAGAATGCAAACATCTTACTGGCAAGGACTTTTCCTCCTTGTTCATCCTAAGCATCTAGAACAAGTGCTCAATAAATACTTTGCTGAGTGAACGGATACAAGAATAAATGTGCAAACTTCAAGAGGAAGTAAGAGATGAGATGTAGAAAGGTAGGCAATAATGGAGGGATGAGGACACATATGTAATACCTTAATCAATAAAAGAAATTTAAAAAAAAAGAAAAGTAGGCAAGCTGGCAGAGGCTCAGGTAAAGAATGTTATTTAAATAAATTCAAAGCTGTGAGGTACTTCCAGGAGTAGAGTAAGCAATAATAATGGACAGACACAAAGGGGAGTGAGGCAGAGGACTCAGAAGGGCCTCTGTTGGAAGGAAATTTCGGCAATGACAAAATAGTCTCCATTTCTGCTGTCCTAAAACAATAGCCACTGGCCACAGGTGACTACTGAGCCCTTAAAATGTGGCCGGTGGGACTGAGGAACTGAATATTAATTTTCTTTCATGTTAATTTGCATTAAGTAGTCACCTGTGGCTGGTGGCCATGGTATTAGACAGGGAAGCTCTGGAACCTGAAGAATCCCTTCCCCCAGGGTAACTTCAGGATAACCGTGCATACCTCACATTGTGAATTGGTGAGAGGATTGGTGCAATAAAAATCCCTGTTAAATGTCTAAAACAGAGGTGGACTCAAAAACACTATAGTGCAGCTCTTATTACAGCACTGCAAATTAAAGTACTTGTAAGTACACACCATTTAAATTTGGCTCTGACGTGCTGGAAACAAGGCTTTTAATAATTGTTATCGTCATTTTTTTTTGTTTGCTAGAGTTAGTGGATAACCAATGTGTAGGTCTGTCTATATTTGAGCTCACAGACTAAAAATAGCAAACAACCATTTTGGGATCTCAGGAAGGCCTTTTCAGTGATAAGTGACTATTCCAAGTGGACCCACTTGCTGATACTTCTAACGAGCTAATTAGTTTTAACAGCAGCCAATGTAGCATTTGCAAAAACTGGATTTGTCACAATACTGTATTATTTTCAAACTTTGTCTCCTGCAACTTCCCGAATGCTTTGGATAAGTGTGATGTCAGCTTTAATACTTACTATTAAAATAAAGGGACAAGCATTTTGTTACCGGAAACATTATGATGAACTCTTTAAAGCTTAAATTGATTTAGACATAAAATGATTTTTTTTTTCCTGTCAGGGGCTCACCATACACTTTTCCATACCGAGTCCAGAATATAAAATTAACACAGATATGTAGTCTGAGCAGACCTACGAACCCTTAGGAATAATCTAACCTAATAATAAAATTACACATTTGTTCAAGGTAAGCATGGGCATATGTTTAGGCGAAGAGAATGTGCAGACCTTAGCAGCAGAGGTGGACACCACGGCATTTCCCAGATCCTGCCTGCGTGCTGGTGGGTACTCAGGTGGAATGGGGGCTTCGAGGTACAGAGAAAAGTTGACATTCTTATTAGAGAGGCCAATTAATCTGCATCGCTCGGAAACCACTTCGCCTTACTTGAAAAAGTGCCCTGCGACATAATATAAATGAGACCGGGGTAGAAAGGGGATGGAAATTCACTTTTCCAGGAGGAAGCCTTCCCAAACTAACCCCCTGGCTGTGCTGTTTGAAATGCAGATCCTTTCCGGCCCAGCCCCGCTGTGAGGCAGGAGGAGGGTGCAGCCCCCGCATTACTGAGATGAGGTGTGGCAAAGACTCACCTATGGGCATCACCAAGAAAAAGGGCAGCCAGCAGAGGACGAAGCAGCCGACCACGATGCCCAGCGTCTTGGCGGCTTTCTTCTCCCGAGAAAACTTGAGGAGTCTCACGGAGAAGTGCGCTTTGTTCCTGGCGCTGGGGATGCCCCTGCCTCCCACCGGGGCGTTTTTCCGGTGGATGCGGAGCGTCACCTGCTCCGAGTCCGACTTGTCGGTCTTGAGGCCCGACTTGAGGCCCCGGCTCTCCCTCCGGGCCACCACGTAGACCCGGCAGTACATGACCAGGATGATGGCGAGCGGCACGTAGAAGGAGCCCAGCGCCGAGAAGAGCACGTAGCCCGGCTCCTCGGTGATCTGGCAGATGGTCTCGTCCTCGGGGGCCGGCTGCCTCCAGCCGAACAGGGGCCCCACGGAGATGACCAGGGAGAGCGCCCAGACGCAGAGCAGAGCCAGGAGGCCCCTCTTCTGGGTGACGATGGTGGGGTAGCGCAGCGGGTAGCTCACGCCAATGTAGCGGTCAATGGAGATGATGCAGAGCCCCAGGATGGAGGCGGTGCAGCACAGCACGTCCACCGCCGCCCAGATGCTGCAGAAGACCCTGCCGAAGGCCCAGTAGCCCAGGACCTCGAAGATGGCCGAGAAGGGCAGCACGGTGGACGTGAGCAGGAGGTCGGCCACGGCCAGGTTGACGATGTAGTAGTGCGTGACCGAGTGCAGGTGCCGGTGGCAGGCCACGGAGAGGATCACCAGGATGTTCCCCAGCACCCCGAAGAGGATGAGGCTCCCTAAGATCACCCCGAGCAGAATGGCCTTGGAAACGTTCACCTGAGCCGGCGGGTGAGTGCAGTTGGAGCTGTCGGAGGCGTTTCCGGAGAGAAACACCATGGTCCCAGCCGGCCGGGCGAGGTCCGGCTCTCGACGGCCACCCCGGGCGGGGCGGGGGCGGAGAGGGCGGGGGCGAGGGGGCCGGGAGTCAGAAGGTCTGGGCTGGCGGGAGCCTGGCCCGCCGGGGTCGGCCGGAGGTGGCCGGGAGCGCGGCGACGGGAAGCAGCCCCAGCCAGCGCTGGGAACTCTCGGAAGGCCACGCAAAGGGGCAGGGCATTAGAGGCGACATGGCCGGGGCGAGCCGGGTTGTCCGCGGACGCCCTCCACCTCGGGACCCAGCCCCCCAACTCCCTACCTACAGGAAGGAGGCTTGGCGCCAAGCTCCGGGAGACACGTTGCCAAATGCGGCCCCGGAATCATGCGAGTCCCCTGTTCCGCTCTGCCTGGTGCGTCCTGGTGAGAAGATTCCGCATCCTGCACACCAGGTGGGATTCTAAAATCCAGCGCCAGTCTCCCCCGCAACCCACACGCAAGGAGTGGTCTGCCGTCGACTCTTAAGGGCGCGGACCTGTGACATCTGGACCCGGCTCCGGCCCGCAGTTCCCGGCGGTGCGGCCGGCCCGCCGCAGACGCAGCTCCCGGGCGGGCGGGGGACGCGGATGCGCACCGTCTGCGGAGACCGGGGGTCGCTAGCCGGCGTCTTCCTGAAAGAGCGCAGAGAGACAGGCGGGGAGTGAGCCCGGCGCGCGCGGAGGGGGTCCAGGTCACGGCGGGTCGAGGTGGTGCCGGGCTCCACGAGGCAGACCCGGCGGGGAGCGCGGCTGAGTCTGCGGCACCAGAGCGCCGGCCCTGCCGCACCGGAGGGCCCGCGGGAGGGGCTCGGCGCGCAGGGCGCCCGCCGCCGGGAGCCCGCCCCGGCGCGCCCCTCCGCGCCACCGCAGGGTTCAAATCCGAAGCGAATACACCCCCAAACTGCAGCTCCCGGCGGCCGGGTGACGGCGGATTAAAATCCCCGGAGCCCGCGAGGCGCTACTGCAGCTGGCGAGTGCGTCTCCCCAAACTGAGCGGGTGGAACGGAGGGTCTGCCCGGCTGCCCTCTGAACAGGTTGCTTCGCAGCCACCTGGGGGGGAGGGGTGTGGAGGGGGGGACCGCTGCGTCCCGGGGACCGCAGTGCCACGCGCGCGCTGGTGCCGGAGGAATCCACACTCGGACGTGCGGAGCGCCGCCTGGGTTTGGGTCCGGTCACGAGCAAAGCCGGATGGGTCCCCAGGGCTGAACGCGACCTAGGTCAGGCCAGGATTCCTTTCCAATCCGCAGGGTCAGAGGTCCCGGCGGACTGGAGCCACACCCAGGTGGGCTGCTGGGGTGCAGCGGGAGGGGTAGGGGGGGGCAGGAGCTGAAGAGGCTTTGCAAGTGGCGGCCACTGCGAATGCGGTAGGCGTAAAAACCAAGCCCTCACACCAGCGGACAGAGGACGTCCTGGATGTTCTGGGGGCGGGGCGGGGTCAGTGTAGGAAGCCTAGGTTCCCACGGCTGCCAGCCCGCCGCAGGAACCGGGCAGGGGTGAGGGGAGCGGGGACCCATCTTGGCTTCTAAGGATTCTGGGATTGGGCGCTGAGGCGGGACCCCAGACAAAGGCTACTGTGAAATCACAAGTTCAAGAGCTCACAGGTGGTAACAGAAACAAGCAACGGCAGAAACCCATTCCCCCATACACACCTCGGGGTCCTCAATACGGGGTTTCAAACACACGCATGAATTAGGAGATAAGTTCCCGGTGTCTATACGGAAAGCAGGGCGGGGTGGGGATACAGGTGTCAGAGCAGGTGGCAAACGCCAGAGGCGCTCGGAAAAGCGGGGATCCGCTCCCGAGGAGGCCAGGCCAGGGCCATTTGCCTTCACCCTCCCGGGTGACCCCGCTCCCCCCACCCCCACCCCCTCACTCACCTGGAGCCCCCACGCCGAGCTGCCTCCGGCGCTGCTGAGCGGACGGGATTTCGGTCCCGGAGCAGCCCTGCCGCCTCCGCTCTTGGGGAGAAGGGACCGGCTCTTCCAGGAACCAGTTCCCGTCCTTCTGCCCCCGCTGACTCACCCCTCCACCGCTAATGTCTTTAAGCGCCCGACTCGCTATCCCTTACCTGGGGAGTTTAAAATAAAGAGTGAAAATGGCAAAGAAAAAAAAATACAGCCAATCAATAGCTACACATTCACCCTTTTAATATATTCAGCTCCCAGAAACCAGCAAAAGAGCTGGCAAGGAACTTTGTGGATCTCGCTGACGTAACAAGGCAGTAGCCCCAGCGAGTAGCGATCTCCTGCGGTTCCCGGTACTCTGCAGCCCAGCACATGCGCAAAGCCGTGTTTTTTAAAATCTTGCCTCGAGTGGCTTGGGTTCTCGCTTTGGGTGATGAGGACACAATGCAATATACAGATGATGCATGGTAATATTGTACACTGGAAACGTATATGATTTGATTGACACTTGGATTAAGGTCTGTTAAAATCAGGAAGAAGCATGCAGTTATGCCAAATAGGCAAGCAAATTATATAATCTGATGATGTTTTAAGATGCAAGTAAAATCATATAAAATTAAATAAACCTGTAATAAAATTCTAATTCCAGGAAGATAAAGTGAGCATATCTGTAGATTTTAAAAAACAGTATAGTCTGGCGGTGTGGCTCAGCGATTGAGCATGGACCATGAACCATGAACCATGAACCATGAACCATGAACCATGAACCAGGTTGGATTCCCAGTCCGGGCTCATGCCCGGGCTGTGGGCTCTAACCTCAGTAGGCAGTATGCAGGAGGCAGCCTATCATTAATGTTTCTACCTCTCTCTCCCTCGCCCTTCCTCTCTGAAATAAATAAAAACATATTTAAAAATAAAAAAATAAAAGCAGTATAGTTTCACTGTAGTTTCTTACATAGGTTAGTGTTTTTGAAGTGCCACATAATTTTTTTCCAGTTTTCATAAGAAAATAAATCCTTTAAAGGAGAGTTACTTCCCTTTAATTCTCTTTGATTTATTAATAGTTGGAGCATGAAAAGCTAACATCACCAGACTTGTTTACTTTTTTTTCCTGGTAAATTCCATGTTCTGCTTACCTTGCAACTGAATAAAGCTATATACGTTTGTAACATTGGAAAACTGCTAACGTTTTCTGCATTCTGATTCCCACCTCCTAGGTCATCTTTCATTTTCATCTATTCAGATAAGACACACTGTTTTCAAAAGATTTACTAGGTTCCCTTAAACCTATAACAAATAGACCACTTTGTTATGCACTTGCATTCCTTCCCTTGAACGGAAGATTATTAATATGATTACCTTTTCCAAGGGACATATTTGGAAGGCTCCCTCTTTTTTAGCAATTTACCTCACAATGTCCTGGCGGGATGCCCATGGGAAGATCAGGGGGCTCTGCTTCACTGAAGACCTAATATTTAGATGGAATATTATTTTATTTGACTTTAGTATTATTTTCAAACATATACACAAATGGCTAGGTCGTCCATAAACTGAATTTTGTATTGTGCAGGGAGTACACTGGGTGAGGAGACAGAAAACCCAGGTTCACCACATCACGAGCTGTCTCTCTGGGATTCAGTCCCCTCTGTTGGAGAAGGCTGGACTGCAATGCTGTGTGACGCTTCCATTTTTTTTCATCAAATGTGCATAAAATGTCTGTTGTTCAGAAACCTCATCCATCAGAGGGATATATTATGGTTTCGTTTCATATTCATTAGCCTTCTACTATGAATTTGCGTGCTCTATTAATATCTGTTCCCTGGCACACAAGGGAGATGGTGTTATCGACAAGAAAAGCGACTGAAAATTGCTCAGCTCTGCAAGGTCAGTACGTACAGAAGTCTTTGGAACTCCCAGTCCCCATCCACAAGGAACATGCATGCTCACAAATCCTCTCCTGCCGTGGCAACTAACTAGCTAGTGCCAAGACTGGGAAGAGTGGCTCCTTAATTCTAGCCTATATGCTACCAGGCAGGTCTTTTAAGTTAGTTCTCAGCATATAAATATCAATCTTTGAGAAATTAACTCAAAATTAACCATTTTTCCCTCAAGAATCATAGAACCACAAACAGGAAATTATCCTTTATTGAGGATTCTTTAGAGAATAGTTGAGTTAAAAAAAAAATAGTAAACAAAAACCACATTTAAAATAAAGTAAGGAGGCCAGAAGGGGGAGCTCTCATGCCCTACCATCATTGCCAAGCACAACAGGGAGAACTATTTTTTTTTTTGTTTAAATTTCTTTATTTTTATTTTTTAAAATTTCTTTATTGATTAAGGTATCACATATTTGTCCTCAACCCCCCCATTCCCATCCCCAGGCTCATATGTATGTACATAAGTCCTTTGGTTGATCTCTCCATTTTATCCCCACACTCCCTTTGAGGTCCAACAGTCTGACCCATGGCTCCTTATCTCTGGGTCTGTTCTTGTTCATCAGTCTATGTTGTTCACCATTTCCCCTAGATAAGTGAGATCATGTTTTACTGAAAATATACTTAAAAGAATAAAAAATGAGACAAGCAATAATCATTATGCTAAAAGGCATATGAATCAGTCTGTAGTAAGTTTCTTTCTGGGTCAACAGTTCTTTTGAGACCCAATTTCAATGTCAAACAGTTCCTTATGTGTACATGTCAGCAATGATATTTCAGTTCTGAATGGTGGTAATGCAGATCCGACCCTCTCTGGTTTGGTCCTGGGCAACCTGCAGTGATACACAGCTGCTGATTGCTATTATGGCAAGGTGTTGTCAGCATCTTCCATCTCTGGACTGGTTCTCTTCTGTCTTCATGGATGGAATAGTCCTGTCTTTTTTGTTAAACCTCAACCGAGGATATTTTTCCCATTGATTTTTAAAGAGAGTGGAAGAGAGGGGAGAGACAGAGAGAGAGAGAGAGACATTGATGTGAGAGGGACACATTGATTGGTTGCCTCTCACATGTGCCCCAACCAGGGCCAGGGATCAAAACTGCAACCAAAGTAGATGCCCTTGATGGGAATAGAACCCAGGACCTTCAGCCCACAGGCCTACACTCTATCCACTGAGCCAAACTGACTATGGCAGGGAGAACCCTTTATAATAGCCCTTCCAATTTCTCCCTCTCCCCATAAAAGTTTTTTCTCTTTTGTTTTAGTGGATTTGCACATGGCCTGCCATGGTTGCATGTTCTGGAATGCAATTCTTTGTTGTTCAGGAATTAACCCATTTGCTGGAGAAATATCTGGCTGACTTTTTGTTTGTCAACAGTGGACATGGATGTTCCAGAAAATGTTGAGTTAGACCCAAGGAGAGGTGAAGTAAAGAAAGTTGGCTGTGGAATCTTAAAGATGCTCACCCTGACATCCTATAAGACCAGGGCAAAATTCAACTTCTCTGAACCTTGGTTTCATAATTTTTAAAGGGAGACAATAAAACCCCCCAGGATGGTTATTAGGACTGAGTGAGATTATATTGTGTTAAGCTTATTAAAACTCTTGTTATAGCCGAAACCGGTTTGGCTCAGTGGATAGAGCGTTGGTCTGCGGACTGAAAGGTCCTGGGTTCGATTCAGGTTAAGGGCATGTACATTGGTTGCGGGCACATCCCCAGCAGGGGGTGTGCAAGAGGCAGCTGATTGATATTTCTCTCATCGATGTTTCTCTCTGTCCCTCTACCTTCCTCTCTGTGAAAAATCAATAAAAAATAATTTTTAACAAAACTCTTGTTATAAATATTAGCCATTTCCCTTTCTGCTCATTAACACACTTCTAATCCAGAATGGTTCAAATTCCACACCTGACATAAGCACAATGTATTCAGCTGGAGAAATATGCAAAATGACCCGAGAATTACGTTTGGAGTGAGTGAGCTGGTCCTGGCCACTGCCTCCTCCTCCTTTCTCCGTACTGCCCCCTGCCCCACATCTTGAAGGGCCATGCATATATGTGTGAACACTGCAGTCTGACCATCCTGTAAGCTGCTTTTTGACTTTTGGCTTGCAGGTGCACATACTATGATGTGGTCTTCCCTAAGAAGGGAGGGGAGAGACACAGAGAGAGAAACACTGATGAGCCTAGGAAAAAGTCTACAGGTCCTGAAAGGGGTTTTGTTATTGTTGTTGTTTTAGTTCAACAAATTTTATTTCTTTTGAGAAATGAATGGATTTTGAGGAGGAAAAACAAAGGGCAGAGAGAAATGGAATAGAAAGTAAATACAAATGTAAGCTGTTTTGCTAATTGTTTTTACAATCTCAACAAATGAGTACAGAGAATGCCCTGTAGAAAATCCTATATAATAAAAGGCTAATATGCAAATTGTCCCGTTGATCAGGAGTTCGACTGGAGTTCAACTGGGAGTTAGACCAGGGGCAGGGGCAGCCGACCAACTGCCCAAGGCCCCTCCCTCTGGCTGACCATGCCCTGATTGCCCCCCTCCATCTCGATTGGGGATGGGGCCGGCTGACCAACCACCATGGCCCCTCCCCCCAGCTGGCCCTGCCTGATCAGGAAAGGCTGGCTAGACCCCATTCTTGCACAAATTCGTGCACCAGGCCTCTAGTAACACAATAAAGGTTCAATACCAAGGTGTTCCTTTAGGCAAGGCTGAAGGTTTCAGTCTCCAGTGTTTAGAATTTAGGCTGCAATATTTATCTTTGAATGGGTCACTGGGTTTGTAGTATAGTCCATGCCTTTAACCAGATTTGAACAGAAGAATGGCCTCTTGGTCCAGACAGAAGTAGATGAAGTGTTTGGCTTCATGTGTCACATAACTACTCAAATTTCTCCCCATGATGCAGTGCCAGGTGGGATTGTACTTGCCAAACTCCTTAATATGGGCCACTTTTTGTATGTATGTTATATTTCTACAACTCCTGAGTAGCACATTCCATGGAGTCCTGCTGCATATCTGCATAGCGGCTTTTTTGTTGTTTTTGTTAATCCTTCCTCAAGGATATTTTCCCTTTTATTTTTTTTAGAGAAAGTGGAAGGGAGGGGAGAGACAGAGAGAGGCATATCGATCAGTTGCCTCAGCCTGTGACCCAACTGGGCTGGGATAGAACCTACAGCCAAGGTACGTGCCTCAACTGGAATTGAACCTAGGACCTTTTAGTCCAAGAGCCAATGCTCTAAGCACTGAGCAATTTAGATTGCCAGACAAAAGTGAGGAAGGCAAACCAGTAAATGCTGTACAGTAGAGTGTGAGTGTGTGTGTGTGTGTGTGTGTGTGTACAAGTTTAATTGGAGAAGAAAGGCTTGTAATAATCATACACTCAATGCCTTCTATTGGCAAGACTGTGATTAGTGAGAAAGTCAGCAAGTGTAGGAGGCTTTGAGGAAAAAATAATAAGACTCAGTTAATTATTATCTTAGAAGACAACATGCAATGGAATCAGGAGCTATTTCTGGGACTTATAATGACAGAGTAGAGGGCTTAATGTTACTATCCACCAAAAGACCTGGCTTTTCAACAAATTCTCCTAAGCTTAAAAAAGTTAAAGTGGGAGAAAAATGAAATCAGGGCTCAAGATGATATTGATGCAGTCTCATCACAATTCTCCAATCTACCGCTGTGCTCTAATTCTTTTTCAGAAAACTGCTCAGTGCACAGATACTGCTGAAGGAAGCCTTGGATAAAATCATTCTCTGTCTTCAGTGTTATTCTTCCTGCTCATTCTTATCTCCCTGAGAAAATAACCAAATCTCATGAGTTGTGTCATTCCTCCTTACAATGTATATTATGATGGGAAAGTGGGTTCAAGTCATCCTATAACTGGGTCAGATAAATTACTCCTTTAAAACAATAAAACTTTGCTTCTTGCTTGCAAGTATCAGTTGAGGCATAGCAATCAAATTCTCTCTATACCTTTGTCAAATATTATCTTTGACACCTGAATCAATATCTATACCAAATGTAGAAATTGGTTTTTTTGTTTGCTTGACTTATTCTTGAAAGTATTATATGTCTCCTACCCACCCCTCCCAATAGATTCCTCACCACCAGACTCTCCTCCTCTTTCCAGGCCTTCAGCTCATTATTGCCTTGGTTATGCATATATGCATAAATGTTCTTTAGTTAATATTTTCCTGCCCTGCCACCCCATATCCTCTGAAATAAGTCAGTTTGTTGCATGCTTCAATGTCTCTGGATCTATTTTGTTTGTCAGTTTATTTTGTTCATTAGATTCCACATATAAGTGAGATCATGTGATACTTGTCTTTCTCTGACTGGCTTATTTCACTTAGCATGATACTCTCCAGGTCCCTCCATGCTGTCACAAAGGGTAAGAGAACCTTCTGTTTTACAGCCACACCATATTCCATGGTGTAAATGTACCACAAGTTGTTGTTTTTAATCTATTCATCTACTAATGGGCATTTGGGCTATTTCCAGATCTCAGCTATGAGCATGGAGGTGCATATATTCTTTCTGATTTATATTTCAGGCTTCTTAAGATATATTCCTAAAAAATGAGAACACTGGGTAAATGGCAGTTCCATTTTTTATTTTTTTGAGGACACTCCACAATGTTTCCCACAGTGGCTCTATCAGTCTGCCTTCCCACCAGCAATGAACTAAGTTACCTTTTTTCCCACATCCTCACCAACACTTGTTTGTTGACTTATTGATGATAGCCATTCTGGCAGGTAAGGTGGTACTTTATTATCATTTTAATTTATATCTCTCTGATGATTAGTGACTGAGCATTAGTGACTTGGCTTCCTGTATGTTCTCTTTGGAGAAGTGTATATTCAGGTATTCGGCCCATTTTTTAATGGGGTTGTTCCTCTTCTTTCATTGAGTTGTAATGAGTACTTTATATATTTTGGAACTTAATCACTCCTCAGGTATATCATTGGCAAATATGTTCTCCCATACAGTGAGTTCTGTTTTCATTATTATGCTGGTTTTCTTTGCTGTGCAGAAGTGTTTTAGTTTCATGTACTCCAATTTGTTTATTTTTCCTTTGTCTCTCTTACCCTAAATGATGTATCTGTGATCATTCCACTACATGAGATGTCTGATATTTTGCTACCTACATTTTCTTCTATTACTTTTATGGTTTCACATGTTAAACTTAAGTCTTTTATCCATTTTGAGTTTATTCTAGTGTATGGTATAAGTTGGTGGTCTAATTTGACTGTTTTGCATGTACATGTCCAATTTTCCCAACACCATTTATTGAAGAGACTGTCTTGACTCCATTGTATGTTCTTGCCTCCTTTGTCAAATATTAATTGAACATAATGGCTTGGGTAGACTTTTGGATTCTCTGTTCTGTTCCATTGATTTGTATGCCTACTCTTGTGCCAGTAACAAGCTGCTTGATTACAGTGGCTTTGTAGTATAATTTGATATCTGGTATTGTGATTTCCTCAATGTTCTTCTCTCTCAAGATTGCTGCAACTATGTAGAGTATTATTTTGGTTCCATATAAATTTTTAGAGTTTTTGTTCCAGATCTGTGAAATATGCTGTCGGTATATTTCAATGGAAATTGCATTGAATTATAGATTGCTTTGGGTAATTTGGACATTTTAATTATGTTAATTCTACCAATCCATGCAGACAGTATATTCTTTTCTTGTTTATATATAGTTATATCTCTTTTTTCAATGTCCTATAGTTTTCTGAGTACAGGTCTTTTACCTCCTTGGTTAAGTTTATTCCTAAGTATTTTAATTTTTTTGTTGCAATGGCAAATGCAAATGTTTCTTTACTTTCTCTTTCTGAGAGATCATTATTGGTGTATAAAAATACCATCATTTTCTGGGTGTTAATTTTGTATCCTGCTACAATGCCAAATTTACTTATTAAATATAGTAGTTTTTTGGTCAAGTCCTTAGGGATTTCTGTGTACAATATCATGTCATCTGCAAATAATAACGGTTTTACTTCCTCCTTTCCAATTTGGATACCTTGTTTTTTCTTCTTGTCTGATCACTGTAGCTAGCACTTCCAGTATTATCCTATATAATAAAAGGGTAATATGCAAATTGACCCTAACAGTGGAACAACCAGACGATCACTTGACCAGTCACTATGAGGCTCACTGACCACCTCTCAGTCCTTTTCCCCTGCCAGCAGGCTCCAATTGCCCGATGGCAAATAGGGAACTGGAGGTGGGTGGCAGGGGATGTGAGTGACACCAGACCAAGGCCCCCACCCCACCAGTTGCCCCACGCGGTGGGGGCGAGGCCGGCAAGAGGGCAGGAGTGGCAGACCTCTTAGACTTATCGCCTGGCCATCAGGCTCCAGTCACCCAATGGCAAATGGGGAACCAGGGGTGGGGCAGGGGGGCAATGCCATCTATGGACAGCCAGGGAAGATGGCCCTGATTGCAGGCCAAGCCTATGGACCATACCCAAGCCTGAATTTTGTGTGCTGGGCCTCTAGTGTTGAATAAGAGTGGTGAAAGTGGACATCCCTGTCTTGTTCCTGACCTTAAGGGAAATACTTGTAGTTTTTGGCCATTGAGTATGATGTTAGCTGTGGGTTTGTCATATATGGCCTTAATTGTGTTGAGGTATGTTCCCTTTATTCCCACTTTGCTGAGAGTTTTTATCAAATATGGGTGTTAGATTTTATTGAATGCCTTTTTCTGCATCTATTGATATGATTATGTGATTTTTGTTTTTCAGTTTATGTGATATATCACATTTGTTGATTTGTGAATATTGTACCAACCTTGCATCCCCACTTAGTCAAGAAGAGTTAAATTATCAACAGAAAAATAAAATTTTGGGGGGTAGAGAGGATTGGCATGCTGAGAATCCTGAATAACTGTTTGATATTTTCAGTGACAAATTAGTTTTCAAATAGGAAAAAGCAAGTAAATTTCTAATGAAGCAAACTAAATACCAAATAGACCAGTGTATGGGGTTTAATCCCCTTTAGCCTTATTTCCATGCTTCTCCTCAAAACAGGACATCTTAATTTTAAAGTGTACTTGCTATGCAAACTCAAGTTCAAGGCAAAGAACCTAGCCTTCTTCTCCAACTAGATTTACATTTTCCAGTTCCCACATATAGAAATTATGTAACTACCATCTATGACAGAAAAAGCAAAATGTATAATGAATTTACAATGGGAACATTTGGGAAATCAAAATGACTGTTGATATTGATTAACTTTCTTAGGGATATACTCAGTTTGTTACTTCCTGTATTGGTCAAGGTCTAAGTAAGGAAAAAATTACACAACAAAAAGGGTTTAACAAAGAATGATCAATGAAAGTGCTATTGGTGGTGCTTGGACATTTGGTTCTCCATATGGAAAAAGTAAAACAAAATTAGAACTCCATCTCACTCAAAATTAAATAAAGTTAAAATAAAGATCTAATATAAAAATAAAAATTTAAACAAATAAAAAGAAATACTTGATAACATATTTTCATACTGGGATCCAAGAAATGGGTTTTTTAAGACACAAAAATAGATTTTTTGAGAAAAATTTAACTACATCAACATTCAGTACTTTTCAGTATGACAAAAGGGATCAAAAGGTAAGGTTACATTATAACTTTAATTGGGAGCAAATATTGTAAAATGTATGATAGTCCAAGATTACTTTCCAGAGTATGTATGTTCTGTTATTTTCTAACCTCCATTGTTTCTAAGAAGTTAGTCAAATTTGTATCATTGTTTCATTGTAGATAATGTATAATTTTTCTCTTGCTGATTTTAAGATTACTCTTTCTTTTTGGATTTTAGCAGTTTGGTTATGGGTCTAGGTATGGCTTTATTTGTATTTATCCTTCTGAGCTTCTTGGATCTGTAAATTTACAGTTGTCACTACTTTTGGGAAAATCTCTTCAAAGATATTTTTCTGATTCATTTTCTTTCTCTTCCTTTCTAGGATTCCAATTGCATGTATGTTAGACCACTCCATTTTGTGCTGTTTAATCTCCAACGCTACATTTATTTTCTTCAATCCTTTTCTGTATGTTAACTGACTCTTCTTTATTGCCATCTCCAGTATGCTGTTAGACCATCAACAATTTCTAATTTGTTAGTGTATTTTTTTCATTTCTAGAATTCCCATTTGTATATTTTGTATAGTCTTAAGTTCTTTAAGATTTTTTACCCACAGTGAGATTATTCATCCATAGTGACTATATTTTTCTTTAAGTACTTGAATATATTTACTATATATAGTTGTCTTAAATCTTTTCTGCTTATTTCAACACTTGGGTCATTATTCACTGTTTTATTTTTCCTTTGAATGCAGGTCACATTTTCATATTTCTTCTTTTGCCTGGTGATTTTTATTATATGCTGGACATTGTGCTCACATATTTCTAAAGACTTTTCTGAAAAGTATTGAATTTTGTTGTTGTTGTTGTTGTTTTGTTAATCCTCACCTGAGGATATTTTTACCATTGATTTTTAGATAGAGTGGAAGGAAGGGGAAAGATAGAGAGAAAGAAACATCTATGTGGGAGAGACACATTGATTGGTTGCCTCCCCCACGTGCCCAGGCTGAAACCAATGATCAAGCCTGCAACTCAGGTACATGCCCTTGACTGGAATTGAACTCATGACCCTCCATCTTTAGGCTGATATTCTAACTACTAAGCAAAACTGGTTAGGGCAGGAGTTGAATTTTGTTCCAGCAGATAATTACCATAAATTGCCAGGATTCCAACTCTAAGCACTGTTTCTCCTGTGGAGTGTAGCAGCTGAAATTTCCTCTCAGCTATTTTAGGTTCCATCTTAGTTTTCAGAGTTCCCTGGAATCTCCCCTGTATACAAGAATTCAGCATTCAGTCAAGGATTTGAGCAGGTTTAATATGCAGATTTCTATGCTCATGCTTTTTGTAACTATGTCTTTTTTGTGATTTCCCCATGTAATTTTTCAATTGCTCTGACAGCTTTGAATTCTGTTCTCTTACATCTCCAACAAGTAAAGTTGGAGATTTCTCTCTTCCTATATCAGGGACTAGGACTAGGAAGTGCCCTAGGCAAACAGCAAAGATATACAATTTCACCTGGTGCACTTTTCACCTTTCAAAGATGAACTTTTCAACAGCTTCAGCCCTTTATTGGACTCTATATACCTTCAAATAGAGTGTATATGTACAGTCAATCCTCATATTTGCAGATTCATCTACTTGTTAAAATTCATTTATAATCCTTAAATGAATATTCATTATGATTTTGCAGTCATTTGTAACTGAAAATTTGAGTTGCTCTATGTGCACACTCTCAGTTGAGATCTGCTCTCAACTTTCGTACAGTAAATATGTGGTCTATATAGTGTCCCACTTTTCACATATTTGTGCTTTCTGTTGGTGATTTTGTGATTTAAAATGACCCCAAAGCACAGTGTTAAAGTGATGTCCAGTGGTTCTAAACTCAAGAAAACTGTGATGTAGCTTATAAAGAACAAACATGTGCTAGATAAACAGATAAACTTTGGTAAATCATGGGTACTGTTGACCAGGAGTTCAACATTAATGAATATTAACACTAGTATATAATAAATAAGTTTTTTACACAGAAATACACATACAACAAGGTTATGTATTGAGCAGTTGATGAAAATGTTGTGACTACAGAATTTCAGAGACCTAACCCCATTATTTCCTGTAGGAGCAATGGTTCAATATTTGCAAACTTAAACATAACTATCATGAATGATAATAAACCATTTGTCTCACACACACACACACACACATACACAGTGTGTAACACACACGCGCGCACACACACACGTAATCTAGGATTTGTAATTGTTATGTTCCGAAGGATAGCTATGAGAAAAATACCAGAAGCTAGAAATCCCATTTGAATTTTTAATGAGCTTGTCAGTTTCCAACAAAAACCTTTTCAGAATTTTAATTGTAATGGCAAAGTTAATCTGTAGAGAATTAACATCTTTATGATAGTCCTAGCAGCTACAACGATATATTTTAATATATTTCTCCTTTTACTCATAATATATTCTCTATAATATTTAAGCAATTTTATAAACATCTTGCATGAATTTGGTTAGATTTATTTTAGATACTCTATTGTTTTATTCCTATTATAAATGGTGTCTTTCTCCTTCTAATTTTCAAAATTTCTTTTGTTGGCATACACAAAAGGTATTTATTTGTATGCTGATCGTATTTGATGAATTTTGTTTACTTCTGTTTCTTTTTTTAGAAGTTAATACTGATTTTTAAATTTGTGAATTACCTTGTCTAAATATAGACAGCATCTATATTTAATGACAATTCTATGTATTTCTTTCCAATGCTGATACCTCTTATTTCTTGTTCTTTTTTGTATTTCTTTAGCCTGGTAAATTTTAGGGATGATTGATTCTAGGCATTCATGTCTTTTTTTTTTCCAATAGCAAAAACACAAACTATATGATTAAAAAGTGGGCAGAAAAATTGCTAGACATTTTCCAAAGAAGATATACAAAGAACTAATAGGTACATGAAAAGATGGTCAAAATCACCAATTATTAAGGAAATACAAATCAAAATCACAATAAAATATCACCTCATATCTGTTAGAATGGATATGATAAAAAAAAGATAAGAGGTAAGTGTTGGTGAGGGTGTGGAGAAAAGAAAAACCTTGTGCACAGTTGTTGGGAATGTAAGTTGGTGCAGTCATTGTGGAAACATTATGGAGGTTTTTTAAAATTAAAAGTAGAATTATCATATGATCTAGCAATTCCACTTTTAGTTATATGTCTAAAGGAAATGAAGTAACTATTTTGAAGATATATCTGCACCTCCATGTTCATTGCAACATTATTCACAAAAGCCAATACATGGAAATAACTAGGTGTCCATCAATGGGTGAATTGACAAAGAAAATGTGATATATATGTACATATATATAATGGAATGTTGGCCATAAAAAAAGAAAGAAAGAAAGAAAAGAAAAGAAGAAAATCCTGCCATTTCAGCAACATGGATGGAACCTGAGGGCATTGTGCTAAGTGAAAAAAGTCATAAAGATAAAGACAGATACTATATGAGCTCACTTATATGTAAACTCTATAAAAAATAAACTCATAGCCGAAACCGGTTTGGCCCAGTGGATAGAGCGTCAGCCTGCAGACCAAAAGGTCCCGGGCCCAATTCCGGTCAAAGGCATGTACCCTGGTTGCGGGCACATCCCCAGTGGGGGATTCGCAAGAGGCAGCTGATTGATGATTCTCTCTTATCGACGCCTCCAACTCTCCATCCGCCTCTCCTCCTCTCTGTAAAAAACCAACAAAATATATATTTTTTAAAATAAAATAAAATAAACTCATAGAAACAGAGAATAGATTGGTGTTTGCCAGGGACAAGGGGTGGGGGATTGAGGAGAAATGGGTGAAGGTGGTCAAAAGGTACAAGTTTCCAATAATAAGATAAATAAGTTCTTGGAATGTTATAGACAGCATGGTAACTACAGTTAATAATGCCGTATTATACATTTGAATGCTGATGAGAGAGTATGCCATAAAAATTCTCATCACAAGAAAAAGTATTGCAACTGTAAGGTGATAGATGTTAAATAAGCTTATCATGTTGATAATTTCACAATATATACATATACCAAATCATTATGTTGTACGCCTAAAACTAATGCAATGTTACATGTCGATTATATTCCAACTAGGGGCCTGGTGCACAAAGATTCGTGCACTGGGTGTGTGTCCTTTAGCCCCATCTGTACCCTCTCCAATCTAGGAGCCCTCAGGGGAGCCCTCTTCAATCTGGGAGTTTCTCTTTCTTTGCAATCATTTGAGCAAATTGTCCCAACCAGTTTGGTTTGGTGCCCACAGAATAATAGAGCTCTTTTTTTTTTCTTTGCTCCATTGGTGGAGATTTCCTAGAAGTTGCAGGATATCTTCCCTTTAATTTTTCCTTGACACTCTGACTTTACTTATATCTCTCACCTTTGCTTTCCCTCCATCTCCCACCCACAACAGTAACTTGCTCCAGGTTCACTTGCTCTAGTGTCTAGGTCCTCTAGGAGATTCCACAATGGGTCTGCCACCAGAACTACGATTCCCAGCATTCCTGGTGGTCCCTGCACTCTTGGTTTCTGCTTCCAGTCCAGGGACTGCACAAACCAAAAGGACTGTGAACTCCAACCCCCACTAGCTTGGGCTGACAGGACTGGACACTCCAGTGGTGTCCCTGGGGCCCCAGCTCTCAGTGCCAGTGCACACACACACTAGCCACAGGCGGGTCCCAGGAATGCCCGCCTCATCGCCCTGACTATGCAGAGGGCGGGTGGGCACCCCACCAGCCTCCGGCTGCTGGGTGTGTGCGCACTGCCCACAGGTTTGCCATCTTTGTTGGGTTAATTTGCGTACTCACTCCTGATTGGCTGCATGAGTCACAGAAGTATGGTCAATTTATATATTTGTCTATTCTTGGTGCAGATAACACTGGGGGAGGAGCTATTAAGAGCTGTGATGGTGAAGTTAGGATGCCTGTTTGAATCCCTGTCCTGACTGGTGATACTAACTGAGTTACTTACCTCCTCTGCACTTCAGTTTGTTCACTAGTTTCTAAAAACTGGCAGAAGTATGTGTGCCTCCCCCGGGACTGAGGTGCAGACTCACCCGGAGCCCTGTGCTGCAGGAGGAAGAGCAGAGGCTGACTCCTGCTCTTTTTCAGAATCTCATACATATCACCTCAGAGCTGTAAGCTGCACCTTCAAGGGGGAAACGAAGCTCCTTCACTTACCTAACTCGTTTCTGCTTAAACTTGAAATAGCATCTTAGTCTTTATAACTTTCTGATACCAGAGAAGTGTCTGGAGTCCTTCTCTCCTCCCTCATGAAAGTCTCTTGTCTCTCTTCAAAGCAAAAGGAAGCACCTCGACCCCGCAGAAGTGTCCTCTAGACCACACAGGCTTGGCTTCCATTCTGTTCCCCGAGGCAGGAGGCAGAGGCCTTGGAAACTGAAAACTGGTCTGCGCCCTGCTTTTCTTCTCAGAAAGAAAGGTTAGGCTAATTCATATATTCTGCCAAGGATAGTTTTCTGCTAAGCTTTTGCCCTGAAAATCAAATCTTTGCCCCCTTTTTGGGACAACCATCAGCCAAGCATCATCCATGTGTGCAGACAGCACCTTGGCCGGCCCTGTGTTGGTTTGATGGTGGGGAGTGGAGAGGAGAGAGTGTGTACCGGGCAGCCAGAGAGAGGGCCTCAGAAACCAGTCCATGGGCAAGTTACCCAACTGAACAACCTTGAGACCCTCAAGTGCCTCTTCTTCCCCAAGCCATCCTGATTGGAGCAAGGACCCCTCTCTGGTAGAGGAGGCGTGTGGAGAATGTGGCTGTCGTGCGGTTTCTGGTGGCCTCAGATTGAGGCAGGTGATCTCACTGCTGTTAGGTCTGTGGAGCAGATGGACCGGCTGGAAGACATCCTGCTTTCCAGAGCCTGGGACCGTGTGGTGTCACATGGCAAAAGGGGCCTTGCAGATGGAATCAGAGTTTCACCCATTTAAACAGCAGCTTACCCGGGACTATCCAGTGGACCCAAATCTGACCAGAGGGACTGCTGAAAGCAAAGACATGTCTGCGGCGGCATTCGTGTCTTAATCTTCATATTAATGTTTCTAGACTTCCAATATTCACTATGATTTTTGTATTTACTTGGTAATAATCTTAGTTAAATGGATTTCTATATATTTCCAGTTTTCTAACAGGATTTTTTATTCTTATAATCTCTCAAAATGATTATTAATATGATAAATAATATGGATTGATTTTTTAAAATGTAAATACTTTTTCCATTCTTGCTATAAACACTACTTGGTCTTAATATAATATGTCCTTTTACATACTTTTAGTTTTAGTTTTTGCATTTATTTAAATTTTTTCCTACTGCTATTGTAACCAGACAACCAAGGGTCCAGGCCTCCTGTCACTACTTGAGCCAATTAAGCAGGAGACAGGTTTAAGTTATATCTGAGTGTTTATTCCAATAATGCCGGCAGTATGGGAGAGCAGCAGGTCATCCACTGCTCTGCCTCTCCCCATAAGCCAGATGTTTACATTGGGCAGAAGGTCAAAGATTACATGGGAAAGTAGGAATTACAGCATGGGAAAATAGACACGGTATAATCATTGCAGGTTACAAGCTGTGCGGGTGGGGGGAGGGAGTGTCACAGAGGGCCGGGACCTCCTGGTGCTCGGGGACCAGATTATGGGAAATAGGGGCTAGGAGTTGTAAGGGTGGGTGCCCCAGGGACTAGGCTTGTAAATCCTTCCATAAGGACAGGCAGTTCTCAGGACAGGAGGATGAACTGCATTCCGTTGTTAGCTCCCATGCCCCAGCTCGCAGCCAGGTGAGAATGTGCTTTCTCTAACCAGAGCATAACCGGCACGGTTAACAGAGCATGATTAACATTTCTTATCCTTGTAGCTGGTCCCCAATATTCTATTTCCCGCCCCTCACAATATTTACTAGTAAGATTGGACTATTATTTTATTTTGTTATATGGTCTTTGTTCTGCTCTAAAATTACAATTGTACTAGCTGGGAAAAATGATGTCTAGTTCTCTTTCTGTTCCCTGGGTGGGACAGTTTAAATAAGTGAATGTCTTTTATTTTAAAGTTGTATAAACTCAAGTGTAAAATATTTGACTTACTGTCATTTTAGAAGGGAAAGTTTTGTCTATCAGTTCTATTTCTTTGATTGTTTATAGTCCACTCTGGTATTTTAATCTATTTTTATATTTATTAGCATATAGGCTTTCATGATATTGTCTTATGACTTTAAAAATATTTGCTCTAGCTGAAACCAGTTTGGCTTAGTGGATAGAGCATCGGCCTGCGGACTGAAGGGTCCTGGGTTCGATTCCAGTCAGGTTCCGGGCACGTTCCCAGTGTGGGGTGTGCAGGAGGCAGCTGATCGATGCTTCTCTCTCATCGATGTTTCTAACTCTCCATCCCTCTCCCTTCCTCTCTGTAGAAAATCAATAATATATATATATATATTTTAAAATATTTACTCTATAGCTATTTTTGCCTTTTTATCTTAACATTATTTAACAGAATGGATGGCAACTACTTAGCAATTAAATTGATGTTTGATGGACTGAGATACCTCCAAGTGACTAAGAAAAGTAATAGAAAGGAGTCAGGGGGAGGAGGAGTTTTGTGAGGCGGCTGATAAGTGTGGCAAGTGTGGCTTGGCTATATCTGAATTTGAGATTGTCAGTGTGCTAGGTGGCCAGATGCAGAGTCTCATATACAGAATGTTGGTGATTAAAGCACTGGAAGTTAGTACATGGGAGCCAGGTTATATATTCCTTAAATAGGGGTTTAACAGGAAACAAGACAAAATGCCTTCTCTCATGGAACTTATACTTGGAAGGGAATAGGTACATCAGACAGCTATTTATAGGTCTGAATGATTTTGTTGTCTGAGAAGATGGAGCTGAGAGGGGAGTTGAGATGATGAAGAAAATGGTGGAAATTCTCATGTTTTCAAGGAAGAGGAGCCGAAGAACTAGCAAAGTGAAAATGTCAAAAATTTCAAAGCTTTTAAAAAGAAGTGAAGGGCTGATATCAAGTGTTAAGAATTTAAAAAAGAAAGATTGAGGAACTAGAGATGATTTGTCTTGCACATTGTAGAAGTGGACACTATTTGCTATCATCATTTACCACAATTTGACATTCTTAAATAACTTTTTTAAAAATATATATACCTTAAGAATCTCATGGGCAAAATGTAAATTCATTTTTTGTTTTGTTTGTCACCAAAGTTGGGCAATATTTAATAGCTGTTCAATTCCTAAATGTATTAGATAAGGTAGCAGTGTGATCACAATCAATCAAAAGCATTTAATTGAACACGCCTTTTTTTCCTTACCGAAGAATGTTATATTAATTTTTGGCTTAATCTCAGTTTCCTCTTTTTATAAAAAAAATGAGTCTTCACTTGTTTTAACTCCTGGACAAAATCTTTGGCATTTAAAAGTGGATTCCTACAAATATTTTTTACAAAAGTAATTTTTTTTCTTTTGTAGTTTTTCTTCTGAGAATGTGGAAAGTCAGAAAACCACAACTTCTTTTTATTACAAGTAATTTCCCATACAAGCAAAAAAAAAAGGTTCTAAGAAAAGAGTGGAGATTTCTAATAATTTATGATTCAAACCAAATATTTCTTTGGGATTTTCCCACACTCTATCATTGGAACTGTATATATACAAAGTAAACCATAATGTTATCAGAGTAATTCTATTCCCTAGGAATTAAATAACATTAATAACAGCCAACACTTAAGTAGAGTTTATAGTTTACGAAGAACTTCCACATATGTTATCTCATTGGAGTCTTTGAACAGCTATATATTTGTTTACTGCCCACATTTTTAAGATGCCGAAACTGAAACCTAGAGGAATCAAATGAGCTGGCCTAAACCACACAGTGACTTAGAGGTAGAAACCTAGGTTTTCTGAACCTAAATCCTTTACTCTTTTCAATAAGAAATGTCCAAAATAAAATAAATGTATTGGTGGGTTGGAGGAAAGAAGCATATTAATGTCTGTCATATTAATGATCGTATTAATGATCTTTTGCAGGACTAGGCTGAAGTCTAGATCCAGCGTAATTTCTTGTACATGTCCTCCAATGAGGAATTTTTTATTTTTAGTTTTTAGTTTTATTTTTAAGATTTGAAAACACAAACGAAACAAAACAAAACAAAAAAGACCATGCAACTGATATATACGTGACCTGCAAAGCCTAAAATACTTACAATTCGTTTTTTTACAGACAGTGTTGCTGATGCCTGTTTGATGGAACACATGGAGGTATTGGCTCTGTTGGCAAATGCTCCCATGGCTAACGCATTTGAGAAAAGAATCATCTTAGCTGTTTTCAGGACACCTCTGGCCCGTGCCTCCCAGAACGTCGCTAAGAACTGGCCCGGGTAGTTTCTGAAGCTGGGGAGCTAGAGCCCAGTGGGAAACAGTACTTTGTTCAGTCCTGGCTTCCTCTGGGCTTCTGCCTTTCGTACAGTGTATCTGAGAGCAAGTTTGGAGACATTCTGTATTTCAAACTCCCCTAATAATGTTTGGGGTGTTTGGCTTAGAACTCTACATCAAGGTGGTAGTCTAAGGAGTATTTTTTTTATAATGACCACAAGAAGAGGGTGGCTTTCACCTTCTCACTTTCTCATTCAGGGTAAGGGTTTGCGAGAAGGTAGAGGGAATCAGGAAGTTGAATGGGTTTCATTCTTTTTGAAATATTTATCTGTCATTTTATCTGTCAATTAGAAGATTTAATATGGGACTCATTAAAAGGGGTAGCTGCTACACATGGCTTTGCCACAGAATTTTAGTGAATACCTACTATGTGAGAGACATTGTGCTGAAGCTAGGAATATAAAGATGAATAACACTAGACCTCAGGACACCATGGACTAGACAGAGAAGTAGACATGTTAACTGTATGAGTATGTTATTTATCATAGCAGTAAAGAGAAATTTAATGGGAATATGTAAATGCATTTTTGGTGCTGAATATGCCTAGATCTTGCAAATATCTACAGCTGTTTACTGCAAAAATGAATTTTAGAAGTAGCCCTTTATTAATGACTGGTCAGTAGAGGTCCAGAAAATTCTATAAACATTTACTTGAAACATAGTGAGTATGAGGCAGGCTTCTTTCCTCCCACCTAAGAAAGTTCTGCAAATAAGATGCCAAGCCTCGCCAACACCAAGAACCACGTTAGTCTCCAATTAAGTGTTGAACTAATAATACCACCACTGCCTAATGGCCATCGAAGCTTTGCTGTGTCAGCCTGAGAAAGTTTCAAGAATTCCAGTGGTAACCCACATGAAGCCATCAAAGTGAGTTTGGAAAGGTGGGAGGGTTTGACAGAGGAAAGTCCTGGGGACACTGGCCCATGGATACATTTGTTGTCTGACAACTGCCTGGGATGACTCTGGCCTTAATGTTTCGAATAACATGCAAATGCAAACTTTAGCTCCAGCCATGGCAAACTGGTTCTGCTTTTTCACTGGCCAGTTTCAGGTGTCACAGCTTCCACTTTATCCCGGAGCGAAACAGTCAACACCAAAAACAAAATGTACCCATTGCGACTTGTTTTCCTCTGTAGGCAATGGTTCCAAAAGGAGCCTTTGCTGAATCTAAACTGGCCTCCAGTCCCTGGATGCTGCTGCCTGGTGCTCACAGACTCACTCTCTCACGCTCTGAACTTACTTTGGCTGGAGTTACTTTGAGTTGTAGCAGGCCTCCAGATGAATTATGAGAAATTGGCAGAGGGAGCAGTGGTACCAAAAGCAGAAAAGCAGAAAGTGTGGATGCCAGGCCAAGTTCAAATGGAAATAGTCATTCTCTTTTGAGGCCAATGAAATCTTAGGTTTATGCAAAGCATTCAAAGGAAGCCTTCCTTCACTGTCTCACCCAAGGAGTATTTACTGGATGCATACCTGGGTTCAGCAGGTACCCACTAAGAATATCCTCCATGCAAGAAAGACCACATGGAACTAAGGCAGTTAGAAAAGTAAGTAGATTCTATTTCGAAGGTAAAAGCAAAATGAATCTATGACATTTTGGAATTTTCATATTTTTAGGAAGAAATGCAAATAGGTTCCAGTCAGTTCCAGTTTGTGAGAAAGTTTATGCCATGCTGTGGTGTGAATGGCTTGCATTGTGGGGAGACAGCTGATAGTTGGACCATGACTTCAGCTATGAGACTCTGGAAGAGAATGTTCTTTGAAGAGGGAGAAATTTGGAGGTACCAAGGGAAAAGCCTCCTATGCTTTTAGATTAGATCTGACTCAAGTCAATTTTTTCTAACTCATTTTATGGCAGTTTTTAATGTAAGGAATCTGGGTGATTATGGGCCACCAAAAGCCATTGAGGAAAGTTGGCTGTCTTCTGAGGACTTTCTTTGGGTCAGTTCCACAGAACTTTGTGGAGTTCCATAAATGCCTTTCTTGGAGTTTTCAAAATCTCTACGACCTGAGATAAACCACAGTACCCAATAGCAGAGGGATCTGAAGCTCAATCCAAAGAAGATGAATACTCCCGGAGCCAGCTTCTGAACTTAAAAAAGTCAAAGATGCAGCTGTAACCGGTTTGGCTCAGTGGATAGAGTGTTGGTCTGCAGACTGAAAGGTCCCAGGTTTGATTCTGGTCATGGGCACATACTGGGGATGTGCAGGAAGCAGCTGATCGATGGAAACATCGATCATTGATGTTTCTGACCTCTGTTCTTCTCCATTCCTCTCTGTAAAAAAATCAATAAAATAAAAACTTAAAAAGTCAAAGATGCAGACATGACAATTTTTCTGGTTAACATTGCTCAAGCCACCATCAGATAACTTTTCCTTTATTCCGCCTTCAAATTTTACAGAATCCAAGTCTTAAGGGAGGACATTAGCGTCCATTCAGTGTGCTCACACTGATATCAACTCAGTGGAATGTAGTGGATGAAAGCATGGCCTCTGTGATCAGACTGCCTGGGTTTCGATGCAAGCTCCATCATTTACTAGCTATATGATCTTGGACACGTTATTTAACTTCTCTGTGCCTTATTTCCTCAATGGTGAAAGATAGATGCCAACAACACATTGTGATTAGGTCATTGTGAGATTAAATAAGTTAATACATGTATTTTAATCTGCTCTGGTTGCTATAACAAAATACCATAGATTGGGTGCCTTAAGCAACAGGCATTTATTTTCACAATTCTGGAGGCGGGAAAGTCCAAGATTTAGGTGCCAGCAGATCTGCTCTCTGATAAAAACCCTGTCTTTGGTTTGCAGAAAGTCCCTACTTGCTGGTTCTCCACTTGGTAGAGAGGGAGAACTCTGGTCTGTCTTTCTCTTCTTATAAAAGCACTAATCCCAAATCCCATCATGGAGTCTTTACTTCCATGGCCTCTTCTAAACCTAATTACTTCCCAAACACACACCACCTCATGCCATCACATTGGCAGTTAAAACTTAAACATAGCCAAAACCTGTTTGGCTCAGTAGATAGAGTGTCAGCCTGCGGACTGAAAGGTCCCAGGTTCGATTCCGGTCAAGGGTATGTACCTTGGTTGTGGGCACATCCCCAGTAGTGGGGTGTGCAGGAGGCAGCTGATCAATGTTTCTCTCTCAACGATGTTTCAAGCTCTCTATTCCTCTTCCTTCCTCTCTGTAAAATATCAATAAAATATATTTTCTTTTAAAAAAAGACTTAAATATAAATTTTGGGGGAGGCATGCAAACATTCAGCTCATAACCTGCAAATTTATTAGATTAGTGTTTGCTTAGAGTATGTGTTCAATAAATAGTGATTCTTATCATTACCATCTTCTTTGCTTCTCCCTGACACACAGTGTGATGGTGTCACTGTTGAGAGTCTGTTCTCTACAGTCAGAGGCTTCTGTTCCCTCTGTAGAGAGATTTTATTGGTCTAGCCCTGTGGTGAAAAGCCTGTAAGAAAGTTCATAATGATCCTTACTTCCTGGTATCTACCCCCTGGTGAAATCCCTTCACTTGAGCCTGAGATGGGATCTAATGACTCCCTTCCAATGACTCAAATATAGTAAGTGATGGCATGGCTTATCTGAGATTAAAATGTAAAATGACCATGGCTTCTGTCTTGGGCTGCCATGTTATGCACTGACCCATGGACCAAGAAACCGAGGCAGGCCTTTAGACAACAGACAACAAGGAACCGGGGGCTACTAAGATCCCCCAGTGAGTGACCTTGGAAACACTTCTCTCTGCTTCAGTGGAGTTTTCAGATGACACCAAAGCCCCGCTGACATCTTACTACAATCTCTTGAGAGACCTTGAGCCAGGGATACCCAGCTGAGCTACACTCAGATTCCTCACCCAAAGATACCAAGAGACAATAATGTGTGCTGTTTCAACCACTAATTTGGAGGTGAGGGGTAATTTGTTAAGAAGCAATAAATAACTAATACATAGTCCGTTGAGGACACATGAGTGCCAGGCTCATCCCAGGATGTGCCCACTTGGGCTTCTGTCTAGTTGTTGCTGTCATGCTCAGCTACTAGTATTTCCCCAAGGTTGCAAGCACTGTGACAAGGGGTTTGGTATAGAGATTTCATTACCAGCCTCACTTAGGAAACCAATCTTTTTACATGGAAGCTTAGGTCCTTATACTGAATCCTCTTCAGTATGGACTCCCACTTTTCCAATTAACTTGTATTTCAGAGACTTCGTGTCTTTCCCTGTCTCTAGGAAGTAGTTAAACCACCTTGGTTTAACACAGCAGGGCCCCTAAGTTCAAATCTTGAGGAACCTTGATGGTTTTGGTTCTTTCCCTCCCATGAGGCTCCTTAATAATCTCAGAGAATGGCAACCAAAAGTGAGTCATGAAAAGTTTTCTTACACTGAAATTCCAGAGCTTGATCAGGCCACTCAGATTGATAATCCGCCAAAAGGTACGCTAGAAATTCAGCATATGAACTTGACCTATCAAAGTGTAATATTGATTGCTGTATCTTCCTCTGAAACAAAAGGACTTTAGAACACTTTGATTTCTTTTTACTTCCTCCTTATTTTTATGTTATTGTTACCACTTATTTTGAATATACATATAAATCCAAATGAGGCATTATTATTGTGTACCATCAATATTCATTTAGATTTACCCTTATATTTACCTTTTTTCTTATTCCTCCTTTCTTTCTGTATCTCCAACCTTCTGTTTGAGATTATTTTATTTCTGCTTGAAGACCATCGTTTTGGACTTCTTTTAGTATAATCTACTAGGGACAAATAGTCTCATTTTTATTTATCTCAAAATAGCATTAATGTAACTTTGATGGACCTTCAAGACAGTAAAAATTCTAGACTGGCAGTTATTTTCTTTCAGTATTTTGAAGGTGTTCTGATTTCTGATGTTACTCCTGAAAGATAGGATATATTGTCACTCCTTTAAGATTTTCTCTTTATCTTTAGTTTTCTGAAATTTTACTATGATGCATCTAGATTTGGGTTTCTTTTTTATTTATTTCCACCTGTGCTACACCCAAATTCCCAAGAAGAAACAAATGTTTGTTGTTACTGGGCTTCTTAAATCTGGGCTTCTTAAATTGGTTGTGAAAAATTCTCAGTCATTATCTTTTCAATTATTGTGTCTGCATCATCTTCTCATTCTCATTCTGGGGCTTTAATCAACTATATATTAGATCTGGTTACTGAATTTCACTCAGCTTTAACCCACTCTTCATTCATTTCATCCCTTTGTCACCCTATGCTTTTTCTTTAAAGACTTTTCTGGCTTATATGCTACTTACTAATTCTCTTTTTTCAATAGCATATAATCTACTGTTAAACATGAGTCCATTTCTAAGGTGACCACTAAAATGACAGTAAAACTGATTAAATTTTAATTTTGATTATTATATTTTTCTGTTCTAGAAATTTTTAGGGGGGGCATGTTTTCAACTATGATGTGTTATTGTTATGTTGGACTATTAGGAGCCATAGAACAGAGTTTCTCAAGAAGGTTTAAGTCCAGGAAAAGTTCAGGAGATGGGAGGGAGTTTGGAAGCCTGGTGCAAGTTCTGAGAGCTGAGGAACAAAGTCCCAAGAGGCTTTCCTGCAGGAAAGAGCAGGAAGATGGGGCTCGGATACATCATCTCAGAGAGCAATCCAGAACAAGACTCCTCAGCATTGTTGAATGACTATGAGACCAAGGATGATTTATTCTTTCTTATAGTCATACTACCTGTTGGATGTCATAGGTCTAAGGACAGAAACTAAAAGAAACTAGAAACAAGAAAAATCCTACAGTGGAAAGCAATGCCTGATAGAGACAAGGAAGATAAAATTCCTTGCCAAAAGACAACATAGGCTGGTGAAGAAAAGTCATCATAAAAGTAATGTTTTTGCTTCTCTCTCTCTCTCTCTCTCTCTCTCTCTCTCTCTCTCTCTCTCATTCTCTCTCCAATATTTTGCATATTTTTCAACTCTTTTACCTTTAGAAACTCTCACTATAAAAATGAATGAATTGAGAAGAGAAGAGAAGAAGGAAGGTCATATTGTAAATCTTGAATGAGAAATGTGAATTGAGTTTACAACTTTAAACTCTCTATATCAATATAAATTGTAACCAATTCTGTTTTTATAATTTTGGGCATTTTGTAATTTTATGACCTGCCTAAATGCTTAAAGGGATTTCTTGCTAAACACACACACACACACACACACACACACACACACACACACACTAATTCTTGTCATTTCTTCTGTCCATTGCTAATACATTTCAAAGATTCATGTATTAAACATTAATAAAAAGCAGAATCATTATATTCAGAGAAATGCAGATACAGCTTGATTAATGAATCTCTTAGGAATAAAGCATTTTTTGGAGGAAACCTTTGTTAAAAATGACAATGAACCTTTCCATCCTTAAGTAGTGAGAGGAGGAATACATTGGATTGGATTGTGAGGATTGGAAATGGAAGGGAGCTGTACTAGTTTCTCATTGCTGAATTTCTGGAGGTAAGAAGTAGCATCTTGACACTGCCCTGGAACCTCTGCAGTGCCTGGCCGGTGGCCTCCAGGGTCTTGTGGCCATGCCAGAGCAAACCCAACTTGCTCAGATCCAGGGTTGCTTAAATGCCACTAAGTGGTTCCTTTGGCAGCAAGTGACATTGGGGGAGCGGGGGGAGGGGGAGAAAAGAGAAGTAGAAGTAACATCTGAGGTATAATTTGGCATAGGGATGATCTTACTTACTGAAGTTTCTGTCATTTTATAACAGTTGCACGCAGCTATGATGACGGTGCCCAAGGCCATAGCCGATAACCCAAAAGAAGAGAAATTGGTGACCTTGGATGACAGCCATATTGGCTTAGTTAGGAGTCATGTGTGAGTAGGGCAGAATCCAGGAATCACACTGCAATTGTAGAATTTTACTTGGGAATCAGGAGATCGGTTTTTCCTCTGGGTTCTGTCACCAACCAATTATGTAGGTAAATTTCCAATCACTTAAGGCAGCAATATTCATATCGCCAAAGTGAGGGTGTTGAAATAAATGTTCTCTATTATCTCTCCTGGCTCTAAAGGTCTGTGATATTATTGATGTATTCTCATGCCTTATATTGTTCCTACCACTTAGAAAATTTAAAGTTTTAATAATGAAAAAGATTTTAAGCATAGTGAAAAGCAGGAAAAGTATAATAGTAATCCTCTAAATACTCCTCACCTACATTCAATAGCTATTAACATTTTTCTATATTTCCTTTATTTTTTCTTAATTTTAAAATTTATGAAAATTGACATTTACCTCTAAATAATGACACTTGCCTACATAATCACAATACATAGTGTTATTACAACAAATACTTTTTTTTAAAAAAAATCTGTGACATTGCCTAATACCTAGTCTTCAGTTAAATTTCCCTCAGTTGTCCCACAGATATTCTTCAACCTTTGGTTTGGCAGAACCAATTAAGGTCCACACGTTTCATTGGATTTTTATGCTTTCCAATGCTCTTTTAATACAGAGCAATCTCTTCTACCTTTTTTCCATTACATTAACTTCTTGAAGAAAATACAGTTTTTAATGACAAATAAACCATTTAGCCTGCATTCTCTTCATTAGTACAGGTACAATATGATGCTGCTTTGAATCGGTTTGAAAGCACCATTTAACTCAGAGTCCCCGCTCCAATAACTCTATTCTTGGTAAGAAACAGGGCAAAACTGATATCTTTGGCTCAGACAGCTATAACTCAGTGCAACCAGCTGCTGTCCCCAGATTCTGGGGTTACCATTCTTCAGGGAGTCAGACTGGGGTGCAGAATCAGTGGCTGATAACTACAAAAGGAGACAGAAAGAAAATGTTTTTCTTGCTGAATGGGGAGAAATTCAATGGACATTAAATCTGCAATATCACTTAAAGTAGTTTCTGTGTTATTAGATGCAAGCTTTGAGTTTCTTCAGTCCTAGGAGAATTCTTAAAACCATTTGGCTACTTTTTTCATGACAAAAGCTATAATTTTTAATATGCTTCTTTAGGATATTTTAACCAATGGCTATCTGTTTTTTATTTAATTGACCACAAGTAAGATGAGATTTGGGGGAATTTCAAATGTTGATCAAACAGTTTGGAATGAAGGTGCTCATTATCCAAGATTAATGATACCTTATGACAATGCTATTTGCCATACAGTTTGTAACTCCCGTATTTTGGCTTTTGCTATCAAACATTTGATCTTAAGTGTAGCTTACATCCTTCTTTGCTCTTCTTCCTGCAATTTGTATATCCTTTATCTCCACAGGTAGTGAGAGTTTCTTAAGGTAAAATAGTTGAAAATTTTGCACTTAAAAGTCCTGCAGCATTTATTCAGCACTTACTGTGTGTTAGACGTGATCTTAGCCCATTCAGGATGAAGTGGTTATGACTTCATCCTTCAAACAGCTGACCTCCCAAGGTTGTGGTTAACCAAGAGAGCAGGATGGTTTTTAAATTCAGTTATGCCTTTAAAAATTTGATGAAAACAGCTAAACATAAACAGTAATAAATATTAGTCTTATTCATTTATCTTTATTTAAAGTAATATAGACACATTATATACAGTTAATAACTACAGCACAAGTATAGATGCAGAAAAGGACCATCAATAATCTGATTACTGCCCAGGCAGTTTGGCTTAGTGGTTAGAATGTCAGCCCATCTATCTCAAAGGGTCTCAAATTTTATTCCAGTCAATGGCATGTACCTTGGTTACAGGCTTGACCTTAAACCCGGTCAGGGTGTGAGCAGGAGGCAACCAATCAATAAGTCTCTCTCACATTGATGTTTCTCTCTGTGTCTCTCCCCGTCCCTTCCACTCTCGCTGAAAATCAATGGAACAAATATCCTTGGGTGAGGATTAACAAAAAACACAACAAAATAATCTGATCATCTAAAGTTATTGCTATTAAAATAGTAACATACCGTATTTGCCGGCGTATAAGACGATTTTTGGCCCTGAAAAATATGCCTCCAAGTGGGGGGTAGTCTTATACGGCAAGTATATAACAAACTCTGTATTTTGAGTGGAAATTTTAGGGGGTCGTCTTATACGCCCAGTCGTCTTATACGCTGGCAAATACGTTATTTTCAGGGCCAAAAAATCGTCTTATACGCCGGCAAATACGGTAGTTGTTCTAATTTTTGTGCATTGAAAATGCTTATATGTAAAAATGCATGTTATATACATACATTTATTATTGAAAGCCTCTAGGTGCCAGCACTGTAATAGGTATTTGTTACTTGTGATATCTCTTTATATAAAAGCCCAGCGACTGGAATGGTGGAATGACCAGATTGACCTGAATGACCAGTGACTATGACATGCACTGTGGCAGCCAAACAGCCTGATCCAGGCCCCAATCCAGGCCCCCACTATACCTCTGCTGACCTGGCCCTCACTTGGCCCCCAACATCCCAAATGGGGGCAGGGCTGGCTGGCCAACAACCGGCAGCCCCTCCCCCATTGTTGGTCCAGCCCAATGGGCCCCCATCGGGGCAGGCTGGCTAGACCCCACCTGTGCATGAATTTATGCTCCAGGCCTCTAGCTTTCCAATATTTCTGGGTTTCCATCTTTTGCAAATGTGATAGGATTGCAATTCTTTGACCTTTGAAATTAGGTGTAGCCATGAGACTTTCCAGAAAGAAACTTAGAATCGGATATGTGATTTGCTAAGTTCCTTCCCTCTGCCATGATGGCAGGTGCTGTTCCAGCAGCTCCAGCAGCCAGAATGTCTAGTGAAGGACCCAGCCAGCCCCTGATGGACCTGAAATGTGAGCAAAACATAAAATGTTGCTGTTTCAGGCCACTGGGAATTTGAGGCTGTTTTTCACTGGGATATATTAACTGCTAAAGTTTTTACATATATTATCTAGTCTAATCATCAGAGTGACCCTAAAAAGTGGCTGTTACTATCCCCATTTAACAGATAAAGAAATTGAAGCTCACAAAGGTTAAACAGCCTCTGTATGTCACATAGTGAATGAATGGTGGATCCAGAATTACACATAGGTCTTTGTCACACACACACACACACACACACACACACACACACACACACACCTGCTATTAATATACCATGACTGTAGATTTTTTTCCATTTTATTTTTAAAAAGCTTTAAACATATTTATACATTGTAGAATATTCTACCATGTAAATGCTTCATGATTTTTTCATATATTCTCCAATGTGGGGCATTTCCATTTGTCTAATGTTCTCCTAGTAAATGACTGTTGTAACAAACAGTTTGTACAAAATATTTTGCCTGAACTTTCTCCTGGGAGGTTGGATGTGGCAAGAGCTCAGGTTTCAGGAGCCAGCAGGTGAAAGTGGGAATAGAGCAAGTCTTACAGCACTGGTCCTGGCGTCAGGAGGCTGCTGCTAAGGGCAAACAGGAACGAAGAACGAATAGGCCCCCAAAAAGGTTGAAGAGAAGTAAAACCAGAGGAGCTGTAAATGGACTTGGTGAGACAAACCAAGTGCAGGGGAAAAGATAATCGGTGGATCTTGGAGACATTCTCTAAGGTGCTGAAATGATGGAACATTTGCATATGAGTAGCTGTCAGCATTTATTCAGCACTTACTGTGTGTTAGACATGGTCATAGCCCATTCAGGCTGCAATGACAAAATGCCACAGAGTGAGGGGCTTAAACAACATACATTTACTTCCACTGTCCAGGAGGCTGGGAAGTCCACGGTGCAGGCAGGTGTGGTGGCCTGCTTCCTGGTTTGCAGATGGCTGTCTTCTTTTTCTTCTTCTTTTTTTTTTCTTCAGATGGCTGTCTTTTTTCTTTTTCTTTTTCTTCAGATGGTTGTCTTCTTGCCACATCTTCACATGGAGAGAGATCTTGTTTCTCTTACTCTTTTTATGAGGGCATTGAGCCCACCCTGGTGGCCCCACCCTTGGTATGTAATCCAGCCCTGGTTAAACCTCTTGAAAAGGAGTCCTGCAGCATCTACTCCTTTGGAGTAGAATAACGAACCTCCAAGAGGTGCATGTTTGTAATGCTCTACTTTGGTTAAATGTTTTGGTTAAAATTTTCTATTGTTTTGATGTAAATATAAAGGGTTACTGCTACTGCTACTACTACTGTTACTACTACTGCTACTACTACTACTACTGCTGCTACTAGGAGCTGAGCCTCTGTAGAAAGTTTCCTGGGAAACCAATGAAAGATGAACAGATGGATTACTGAGAAGAAGCAAAAATGCAAGAAGAATCACCTATACTGGGGGTGGAGACAGTAAGTGCTAAAATTGGACACACGGGACAAAAATAAAACAGAAACAAAATTAAACCTTGAAAATTCCCATAACATATGTTTGCAGAGTTTGAGGCTTTTAACCCAGTAGAGTAATACAGCAATACATAGTGTAGGTATTAACATGTGGTATATGAAAATACATAAAATGTAATCTTATGGTATTATAAGTTTCACATTAATTTTTTTTTCTCTTTAAAAATGCCAAATGGCCCAGCTAGTGTGATTCAGTGGTTGAGTGTCAACTTGTGAACCAGGAGGTTACGGTTTGATACCCAGTCAGGCCATATGCATGGGTTGCAGGCTTGATTCCCAGTAAGGGACATACAGGAGGCAGCCAATTATTCCCTCTCTTCATTGATGTTTCTCTCTCTCTCCCTCTCCCTTCCTCTCTGAAATCAATAAAAATATATTAAATAAAATAACAAGTGTATCCCAATAAATTTATATAAGCCGTGTGAACGAAAGGGGCCACACGCTGACCTGATACACTCAGGGGAGGCCCACATGGCAGTCTTGCAAACTCAGAGACCTAAAGCTACCATAAAGGGTGGTCTGAAATTAAGCTTGGACTAAAAACAGTGATGGTGGGTAGTCACTTCCTAGGCAGTATTTTCCCTGACAAGGTCAACCTTTACCTTAACTGAGCTTATTGTCTTTTGGCATCTGTGCTAACATATCATTGAAATGTCTAGTTAACTTGTAACTTCACTTTTTTCTGGACTCCTGAGGGCACAACCAAATGCACCTGGGTGCCAGGACAGAGACCATAAATTCCTTTGTTGTTATTGTTAACATGTGGATTGTTGACTGTTAAATATCCCCTACCTACCTAAGTAAGAGAAGTATTTGTCTATCATTTTACTTTTTATCCAATCCTAGAGCCCGAGTAACACACTTTCGTCTTCTCCTTTGACTGTAAGGTATAAAAATAGGTTAAAAAAAAAAACTGCCGTTCTCTGGAGCATTATTCTAATCCATTGAGATTCTACTTACCAGCAATTGTCTACAGTTCGGCTCAAATGAACTCACAAAAATTCTTTACAGGTTTGAATGTTTTTACAGTAACAGTTAGTTTGAGATAAATATTTTTATTATGCTAATGAATATTTCTGTACCTTTTTATTTAAAGTTCATATCAGGGACAAATGTTGAATATTATCATTTTTTGTTTTTGCCTCTAATGAGACCACCATATAAATTTTCTCTTTTGTTTTATTGATGTGATTTATGTGAATAGGTTCCCTAATATGTTTAGCCTTGCATTTTGGTTGAGCCTTCCTTGGTAATGTTCTATTATTCTTTTGAGTAATTGCTGCATATATTTTACTGTCATTTACTGTAGCTTTTTTCCAGTGCTATCCTTTCCAGAACTGGATATCAGAGTATGTTAGCTTTATAAACAAACTGGGAAGCTTGCTATCTTTTGCTATGTTCTGGAACAATTTATACCACGTGGAAATAATTTGTTCTTTAAAATTTTGGGGGAACACACATTTGAGTACAACTTTAGCAGCATCCCATAAAGGTAAAGGTTGGTACATATAGTAGATAGTGCTTTTATTGTCATTATAATCTAAATACAGTATTGTGTCCCGGTGGTATTGATCTCTTCAATCGGCCGCAGAATTATTTAGAACACTGCCTTTTAATGTCCAGGAGACATTTGAGAATATTTTTGTTTCTATGATTTTTTGTTATTAAAGTTAAATTGTGTGGTTTTATAGTTGGAGATTATAACCTATAAAATTTCTATCCCTCTATCTTTGCTTTTGTTCTCAAGCTTGTCATTTACTGATTAGATCTCTTATAGTGTCTACTGAGCTATTACATTGAATCTTTGAATTCAGAAATTATAACTTTCAACACAATTCTCTTTCCTGATCTCAAATAATTTTTATGAGCACCCACTTTAACCTCATATTTGCAGTACCCTTTGGAAACTGAGAACAAAGTTACATAATTTCTTTAAAAGGCCACTGTTCCTGATAATAACTGTGGGTTTCAGAAAATGATGTTTCTTCCTCTTCTTATGAAATACAATGGTTTCAATGGCTTTCTGCTTATTCTCCCTTCCAGAGGGTTTTCCAATCTGGGTTTTCTCCAGATTGGCTTCTAGAGTTAGGGTTTTGTGGCTCTCTCTGTCTCTCTCTCTCTCTCTCTCTCTCTCTCTCTCTCTCTCTCTCTCCCTCCCTCCTTCCCTCCCTCTTTCTGTGTGTGTGTGTGTGTGTGTGTGTGTGTGTGTGTGTGTGTGTATGTGTGTATGCTTTATCTAAGAGTGGGTGGCTCTATCTCTTTCTCAATCTTTGTCTAGGGGGAGGGAGGCTAGACAGACCAGCTTTTCTCTGGCCTGCCTCGCGGCAGTTCCTTGCTGCCAGGACTCCAGCCCCTCTTCAACGCCGTCCTGTCCTTGTACAGCCTCTGTAGGCCTGAGCCAGGGCTACAAGGTGTCTCAGCAGGAACCCTCCTTCCCTGTGCTGATCCCCAGGGGCGCACTTCCCCTGATATTTGTCCTTGATGTGTAGCTTCTGTTCGGCTCCAGCTTGGTAGAATGTCCTATTGGAGCTGAAAGAGTGAAAATGTTTCGCCCAGCTATTCTGCCTTACACTGAATATTAAATATTGGAGGTAATTCGTCTCCATCTCTCTGCACTTGACCCCACATCCCAGCAATCCTTATCCTTTCTCCTTTGCATTTTAGGATTTATACACAGTTTTGCTGGTTTCTCTTCCACTTACTTTCTGAGCAGATATCACAGTAGTAAATGGCCCTTCCTTTTCATTTAATCCCATTCCACTGTATGTAAATTGTTATGTATATATATATATATATATATATATATATATATATATATATATAATCTCAGAGATGAAGGGAGAGGGAGAAAGAGATAAAAACATCAATGATGAGAGAGAATCATTAATCAGCTGCCTCCTGCATGCCCCCTACTGGAGATCCAGCCCACAACCCGACATGTGCCCTGACCCAGAATTAAATCGTGACCTCCTGGCCCATAGGTTAATGCTCAACTACTGAGCCACACAGGTCAGGCAGCCAGGCTGGGCTCTAAATGATTTATTCATTGCTTCTGGCATATACTTGATCTTTCCTTGAATTACAGCACTAAATATCTTTTCATAATATTTATAATCATTTCAATAGGAACTGGGGAGGAGCTATTTGATGTTTGTACACATATCATCTTGCCTGGTCTCCAACATTGCTTCTGAATGCTTTCTATTGAGCTTCATACATACCTCTCACAACACAGCCCCGAGCAGGCTATAGATTTTCTTACATTTTCCATAATGTAACCAGTGCTTTGTATATCAGTTAAATTTTCTAAACACTGGGGAAATTGAATTGAATTCCAATGCAATGCCCCTATTTTTTCACTCCCACACCCAGGCTTTAAATATCAATATTTTTGCTGCAAAGGATTCATCTAAAATAAGGATTGAGTCTCCAATTTTCTTTTTCAGTGTCAGGAATAAAAAGGTAATAGGAGCACAGCAGATAAGACCAATTTTCTGTGAGTCATTTTTAATAAACTAAATGGATTAATAAGCCTGGGTCTGCGTCGTTACAAGTGAGCTCCCGTGCTTCGTTGCTTTCACGCTGAGAGAATTGCCCATGGAAGCCAGCAGACTGAAAACGAAAACAGCAGCCTGTCTCCCCCTGATGCCTCCCGCCCCCACCTTCGCATTCAGTTTGTACCCAAAGAACAAGACAACAGGAGGACACTTTAAATCTCCTCTGAAATGTTCACATAAACGCGGCTCTAATAGCTGTTATAAAGGTCAAGACTGAGCCACTGGATTAGAGGAGTGAGTCACCTGTGAAGGCTACGTCTGAAAATGTGAGCTGGCTGAGGATGACTGGGCACACGGAAGGTATTTATAATCCACTTTTCAGTTTCATTCCTCATTCTCTTCTTAGTGAGAGACACAACCACCTGGCCACACAGATTAGTGGCTATGAATCCTGTTTTATCCAGAGAAGCAGTCAGAAGGGGAAGGCAGTCCGCACAGGCTGCCAAAATGATGTTCCCTCAACTGGGCGGCTTGCACAACAGATCTATTTTCTCCCTGCTCTGCACAAGTGCTGGCAAGGTTCAGCTCTCCGGGAGAGCACTCCTCCTGGCCTTTACACAGTGTCGTTACCGTGGCCTTTTCTCAGTGAGCGTGTCAGAAAGAGAGCAAGAGGAGGCACTAATATCATCAGAACCAAGCCGCCCCCTGAGGACCTCATTAACTCTGAACGCCTTTGTGGAAGGCCCTACTTCCCATTACATTAGGGGGTTAGAACTTCCACATATGAACTTGGGCGGGGACCCAATTTAATCCATGGTAGGTAAACTGGGGTACAAAGGTAGATGGGGAGAAATTTGGACCAGGAATCAGAAAACTCCTTATTTCCCCTGGTTGCTTTGGGAATCCAACAAGTTATTTCACATTCTGAGTCTTAATTATCTTATCTGAGGGACTCGCACGAGGAAATCACAAGGCTCCTGCCAGCTTGACCTTCCAGGGTTTTATGGTTCCCACCAACGTCAGACATGTTCCAGCCTGTCAAGGCAGGTCAGTGACCTATCCCCCCCTAAGCATGCTACCCTTGTCCAGCCATGGCGCCTCTGCCCATGGACATCACTGTGTCTAGAAGAGCTTCCCTGTTATCACATGACAAACGAGGTCCCTCCCATCAGAATACCTTGCATGCGTCTATCCATTCAATTATGCTGTGTATTTTTGTCCTTAACTGCTTTATTCCAGGCACCATACTAGGTGTGGGGTTGTCCCTGCTGTGGTGAAGCTTGCCTCCTAGTGGGAATTCATGAATAAAAGAGACAATCAAACAAATAAACAAACCAGTATATGGTGTGTCAAGTGTGATAGGTGCCGTGGAGAAGAATAAAGTGGGGTAAGGGCGTAGATAGGGTGTCCCAGCAGGTAGAGGACTGGAGGGTTGTTATTTTCCATAAGAGGGTCACGAAAGGGCTTTGTGCAGGTGTGCAGGTGAGGCGAACTAGCCAGCCTGCATTAGGAAAGCGGCTTCCAGGTGGACAGGGCAGTACGTGCCTGGGGTGTGCTTAGAGTAGATGGAGAAGAATGAGCCAGGAGAAGAGTGGAAAGAAATAAAATCAGGAAGGTGGTTTGAACCAGATCATGTGCGACTCTGAATCTGTCTGCCTTTAAGTTTCCACAGACCTCAAGTAGTTGCCTATTATGTTTTGGCCAATATGATATTTGTATTTGTGGTATGCTCACTCCAACAGACTGCTGTCACCTTCCCTGGAGACCATCACAGTGCCAGTGGTACAGCCAGAGGTGTACAGGAACAGTACAGCTTGGATGGCCTGGGTGTTTCGGCCAATATGATACTTTTATTTTATTATGAGGAGCTTACGCCTCTATACTAAAAGTAGAATTTTTAACATGTAAGTTGAATCAGTTGTGTTAAACACTTAGACTATTTTTTCCGTTTTTATTATTTTTTAAAAATCAAAACCTTTCACCATGACCCACACAGGGCCTTTCTTACCATCCTAAGCTTATCTTGGCTGCCTTCCTCCCAATGCCTCCCTACACTCCAGAGACAGGTCACCTGTCACTTCCACGAATCCTCCAAGCTTACCTTCCCTCAGGGCTGTTGATATAAAAGGTTTCCCTTTCTGGTTTTGCTTCGTACTCTACAGGTCTCAGCTCAAATGTCCTAATACCTACAACAATTCATAATTACTTAATTCATCGGGTGTTATTGCTTAGTTTGTGCTCTTTTTCTCCCTTTCAAACTCTACACTTTATGTGGGAAGGAACTACTTGCTAGCATTGTCACTAAGGGTCTGTAACATAATAGTACTCTAAATATTTGCTGAATGGATGATTGAAGACTAGATGAATTCAATATCCTATCTCGTTGCCTAAAATAAATGAATTTTCTGTAGGTTTTCTGGTAAAGGAAAGGCCTACAGAGAGGAAAAGAGAGAAAGAGAAATAGAAGCATTAATGATGAGAGAGAATCATTGATTGGATGCCTCCTACATGCCCACACTGGGAATTGAGCCTGAAACCTGGGCATATGCTCTGACCAGGAATCAAACCGTGGCCTCCTGGTTCATAGGTCAGTGCTCAACCACTGAGCCATGCTAGCTGGGCTAGACTAACTTATAAAGCAAAAGATGAGGTATTAAATATCTAAAGAGCAATTAGGACTCCCTTGAAAAACTGGATGTGGTGAAGGAAACCATAAACCTGTGTAGAAACATACAGAACTCTATCTATCTACCTATTTTTTTCTTCAAGGTGTACACCTTTTTGTACTAGTTTCAAATCAGTGTGCAGGTAATCCCTGGCTGCCTGCACACCTCAACCCACTCCCAGGGCTACTGAAAACCCTCATACATCTCAAGTTGGGGACAAAATAGGGGCTCATGATGGCTGACAACTCAAAATAAAACAAAACAAAAAGAGCAAATATTAAGAGAAGATTAAAATTTTGTATTATATAATTTATATAAATGCAATGCTAATACCTTACTTGATATGAACTTGGGCAAGGACTGGCCTTTCTTAGGGAGAAGTGGGTAGCTTTGGGGCAGTTAAGGGACTTCTTTAACAATGCAATTCATGATATTTGGAATGGCCATTTAAAAAGAAAAATGTACAATCAAAGTCCTTGGCCACATTGTAGAACTTTGAGTATGCTCACTCCAACAGACTGCTGTCACCTTCACTGGAGACCATCACAATGCCAGTGGTGCGGCCAGAGGTGTACAGGAACAGTAAAGCCTGGATGGCCTGGGTGTTAAAGGTCTCAGACATGATCTGGATTATCTTCTGCCTTGAACCAATCCAGGATGTAATAATTACAAGAGTTCCATCAAAAGGTTGATGGAACTTGGGCAGCTCAACAAGGGTGAGCCACACATGTAGTTTACCTGTTGGAAATGGCTAAACGGCACTTCCCCCAAACCCGAATAGAATAATTGTTAACTGCCAGAAAGCTCAGGGAATTTTATTGCCTCCTATTGGCCAAATACCTGAACAGCTGTAGGCTATTCCCCAAACTGACAATGTTTCTGTATATCCTCTGAAACCTTACCCTTTGAAGAATATATTTCCACCTTGCCTTGGGAAAAATTGTGTTTAATAAATACCACAGAGTCCTTAGAGAAGGTAGTCTTAAATTCCCTTTAGTTGAAGCTCCTCTGACCCCCAATGCCTTTCAAAATTATCTTTCGTCTCCGGACTCTTTAATCATCTATGTGCAGCCCCTTTCTCCAGAATGCTGAATGCTTTGTAAGCCTGGGAAAAGAAAGGGGCAATATTCTCATGGTTGGCCATGGAATTCAGGGGCCTTGGTGAGCAGGCTGCGGTGCTTCTCAAGGGCCACACACAACTCATTGTAAAAAGTGTGATGCCAGACCTTCTCATGTTGTTCAAGTTGGTGATGGTGCCATGCTCAGTGGGGTACTTACTCTAGGCTTCATTGCCCACATAAGAGTCCTTCTGGCCCATGCTCCCCTCACACCCTGGTTTGGGGGGTACCCTCCATGGATGCAATAATGGCCCTGGGAGCATCGTCATCTGAGAAGCCAGGTTTGCTCATGTCAGATCTGTTGTTGATCACAGCGCTGCAACATTGTCATCCAAGTGAGCTGGAGTTAGTATAGACCAGCAAAGGCAGAGGAGCAATGAAATCAAAGGGCCTGTGCAAGAAGATGGACATGAGCTTGCTCTATCTATCTGTCTCTGTCTATTTGTTACCTGTCTGTCTAGCAATGCTTTAGGTAAGGGAAACTGCCAATTAAAATTCTGCAACTCGGAGGGACCGAAGCAAGATGGCGGCCCAGGAAGACTCCTGGGCCGCCATCTCCTCAACAATTTGGAAAAAAACAACAGATAAAACCAAAAGGGATCGCACCAGACCCACAGGAAAGCTGGCAAAATGGAAAGGCTACAACTAGACACAAAGCAAGATGTCACTGCTGCCATGTGGAGTTTAAAACTACAGTGAAACTGAACCTGCCGGAGCTGCTGCCTCCCGGAAATGAGGAAAGCCAGACCTCGCCCCGCCCCGGGGCCTAGGGAGTGGGCCAGCCCTGCCGCCGCTACGGGAGCTGATGGGGGCCTATGCCGCCGCCGCCACCACTGCTGCCGCCACGCCTTCGCCACGCCTTTGGCTCCTGCCTGGACGAGAAGCCCGAAGCCCGTGAGCGCGACCTCCCAGCCTGCCCACAGTGCTAGAGAGGAGCGGGCGCAGCTTCTCCCCTCCCGCACAACCAGCTCGGCCCAGAAATGGGAAGGCTACAACTAGTCACCAAACAGGGCGCCGCAGCTGCCATGTGGAGTTTAAAACTATGGCGAGCGGAGGACTGAGAAGGTGGGGCAGTTCTGTACCGTGCTGCCTTCCACTGGTTAAGACCTCCAAGAGCAAAGGCCTACCGAGGTGAGGATGCCCCTACTGTCACCTGTAGAGGGGCAGCACTGAGCTGGCCAATATTTGTGGTGGTGGTGCTGCTTGTCCTGGCTCAGGGGAAGCGTTCCACTAAGTCTGAAAGACTAAGACATAGAGGGGACTCTCCGCCACCACCCGCGGCCTGCTCTGCCAGGCCTTCGCGCATGCTGTGCTGGCGCTGCGCCTTCCATTGGCAGACCGGGAGAATCCTCTCTCCGCTGCCACATGGCCAGGCCAAAGCATCAGACATTACCACCACGTGGATTTTAAAACTACAGGGGAAATTGAGCCACAGGAGCTACCATTGCTGCCGCACCCACCGCCACCCCCAAGAATGGGAATCCACCGAAATCAGAGCTCACTACACACCGGGCTCATAGACAGTGTGGCTTCAGAAATTAGCCTCTGCATCCACAGAAGCTCCACATCCGCAACAAAGAGGACACCATTGAGGGCGGACTCTCCCCATGCAGCCATCACAGCCCGCCCACAATCTTCCCAGCACACCCACCATGCTGGGAGGGAAATGGAGCGCACTGGTGAGGAAATGGCACGGCGCCTTCCATTAGCCGCCCAGGCGAGCCCATCCTCCGATGCCACATGGCCAAGCCAAAGCTCTCACCACCACCGCCATGTGAACTTTAAAACTACAGTGGTAATTGAACCACAGGAGCGACCGTCAATATTGCACCTGGCACCGCCACCCGCCACTGCCCCCGAGAATAAAGGAAATCCACCAAGAACAGAGCTCACCACGCCTTGGGCTCAGGGAGTGGGCGACCTCAGAACTTAGCCTCCATGTCTGCAGCTGCTCCGCTCCCACACCGAACGAGACACCTTTGAAGGTGGTCCCCCTGCCTGCAACCATCTCAGCCCAACTGCAGCTGTCCCAGCCTGCCCCCCATGCTAGCAAGGAGCTAGCGTGGCGCCTCCAATATGCGACCCCAACACCCTAGAGGGGCCGTGTGCCCCGGGTGAGCCGAGTGTCCCAGGGTGCCGTGTGCCCTGGGTAAGCCATACCCCCCAAAGGGGAAGCTTGTCCCAGGTAAGCCGTGTATCCCAGGGGCCGAGTGCCCCGGGTGAGCCGAGTGTCCCAGGGGGCCGAGTGCCCCGGGTGAGCCGAGTGTCCCATGGGGCTGAGTGCCCCGGGTGAGCCGAGTGTCCCAGGGGGCCGAGTGCCCCGGGTGGGCCGAGTGTCCCAGGGGGCCATGTGCCCCGGGTGAGCCGAGTGTCCCAGGGGGCCGAGTGCCCCGGGTGAGCCGAGTGTCCCAGGGGGCCATGTGCCCCAGGTAAGCCGTACCCCCCAAAGGGGAAGGGTGTCCCGGGTGAGACGTGTGTCCCAGGGGGCCGAGTGCCCCCGGTGAGCCGAGTGTCCCAGGGTGCAGTGTGCCCCGGGCGAGCCGTGTGTCCCAGGGGAAGCAGTGGGACCCAGGGGAAGGGGCGGTGAAAACCAGAGGAGAAGCGGACTCTATTCATATGGTCCTGAGATAGTCACCATAAAACAAGCAGACTGCCAAATCAGGAGCAGATTTTATTCATGGGGTCCTGAGATGGTCACCATAAAACAAGCAGATTGTCAAATGACAGCGGGGAGGGGAAGGAGACCTGGGGGGAGATAGGAGAACAACCGAGGGACTGGTATGCATGAACATAAGTACAACCAATAAACACAGAACTCTGGGGAGGGAGGGCATAAAAGGGAGGTGGGGGGGGGGGGCAATGGTAAACTATGTACACAGAAAATACCTTAATAAAATAAAATTTTTAAAAAAATTAAAAAAAATAAAATTCTGCAACTCTCAGAAAGATCATACACCATGACCAAGTAGAAATGCAAGGATGGTACAATATTCGCAAATAAATAAATGCGATATATCACGTAAACAAATTGAGAGATAAAAATCATATAGGCATATCAATTGATGCAGAAAAAGCATTTGATAAAATCCAACACCCTTTCCTGATAAAAACTCTCAACAAGGTGGAATAGAAGGATCATACCTCAACATAATAAAAGCTATATATGATAAACCCACAGCAAACATCATACTCAATGGGCAAAACTAAAACCATTCCCTCTAAGAACAGGAACAAGAAAGGGATGCCCATTCTCACCACTCCTATGTGACATAGCACTGGAAGTACTAGCCATTGCTATTAGACAAGAAGAGGAAATAAAAGGCATCAAAATTGGAAAAGAAGAAGTAAAGTTGTCCCTCTTTGCAGATGACATGATATTGTACATAAAAAATCCAAAAGACTCCATCAAAAAACTAATAGACTTAATAAATGAATTTGGCAATGTAGCAGGATACAAAATCAACACCAAGAAATTGATGGCATTTCTATATACCAATAGTGAACTCACAGAAACAGAGACTAAAAAAGCAATCCCATTTACCATCACACCAAAAAAATTAAGATACCTAGGAATAAACTTAACTAAGGAGGTAAAAGACCTATATGCGGAAAACTACAGGACACTGAAAAAATAAAAAGAGGAAGGTGTAAACAGATGGAAGAACATACCATGTTTGTGGATTGGTAAAATCAACATCATTAAAATATCTATACTTTCTAAAGCAATTTATAGATTCAATGCACTACCCATTAAAATACCAATGGGATATTTCACAGACCTAGAAAGAACTCTACAAAAATTCATCTGGAACAAAAAAAGACCCTGAATAGCATCAGCAATCCTGAGAAAGAAGAGTAAAGTAGGAGGGATCTCCATACCAGATTTCAAACTGTATTACAAAGCCACTGTACTCAAAACAGCCTGGTACTGGCACAAGAACAGACATATAGATCAATGGAATAGAATAGAGAATCCAGATATCAACCCAAATCAATATGCTCAATTAATATTTGACAAAGGAGGCACAAGCATACAATGGAGTCAAGACAGTCTCTTTAGTAAATGGTGTTGGGAAAATTGGACAGATACTTGCAAAAGAATGAAACTAGAGCACCAACTTACTCCATACACAAAAATAAATTCGAAATGGTTACAGGACTTAAACATAAGATGGGAAACCATAAAAATACTAGAGGCATCCACAGGCAGCAAAATCTCAGACATATGCCAAAAGAACTTCTTCACTGATACAGCCCCTAGGGCAGTTGGAGCTAAAGAGAAAATAAACAAATGGGACTACATCAAAATAAAAAACTTTTTTACAGCAAAAGAAACCATTAACAAAACAACAAGAAAGCCCACTGTATTGGAGAACATATTTGCAAATGTTATCACTAATAAAGGTTTAATCTCCAACATCTACAGACAGCTTATACAACTTAATAAAAGGATGATAAATGATCCAATAACAAATGGACAATGGACCTAAATAGAATCTTTTCAAAAGAAGACAGAAGGAAGACCAAGAGGTACATGAAAACATGCTCAAAGTCACTAATTCTCTGCGAGATACAAATCAAAAAGACAATGCGGTACCATCTCACACCTGCCAGAATGGCTATCATCAACAAATCAACAAACTGGTGAGGATGCAGAGAAAAAGGAACCCTCGTGCACTGCTGGTGGGAATTCAGACTGGTGCAACCACTGTGGAGAACAGTATGGAGTTTCCTCAAAAAACTGAAAATGGAACTTCCATTTGACCCAGTAATCCCACTCTTGAAATACCCTAAGAAACTAGAAACACCAATCAAGAAGGATATATGCACCCCTATGTTCATAGCAGCACAATTTACAATAGCTAGGATTTGGAAACAGCCTCGGTGCTCATCAGTGGATGATTGGATCAGAAAACTATCATACATCTACACAATGGAATACTATGCTGCCATAAAAAAGAAGGAATTCTTATCATTTGTAGCAACCTGGATGGAATTGGAGAACATTATGCTGAGTGAAATAAGCCAGTCAATGAAAGAAAAACACCACATGATCTCACTCATTTATGGTTAATAAAGAACATTATAAACTGATGAACAAAAAGATAGGTACAGAGACAGTAAAGCAGCAGACTGTCAAATTACAGTGGGGAGGGGCGGGAGATATGCAGTAGATAAGAGATCAACCGAAGGACGTATATGCATGCTTATAAGCATAACCAATGGACACAAAACTCTGGGGAGGGAGGGGATGTATGGGAGTATGGGGTGCAATTGGTAAGATATGTACACATATAATATTTTAATTTAAAAATTTTAAAAATAAAATAAAATTTTGTAACTCGATGTGTATCCATAGATAATAACAGCAAGTCATCAGGGGCACATTCTTTAATATGATAAATGTCAATAGGTTTGCTTTTTGTAAGTTTATAAATACACTACAAGGCTTTTTACTCTCTGAGGAAGGGTATTAGAGGACCCTCTGCTTTTGCCTTTCTCTCTCAGATTTGGCAAATTCTGTTTCTCCCCAAACTGCTTGAGATGAAGAAACCTGGATGAAGGTTAGGGTGGGGGTGTCATCAAATATTTTGCAAAAAAGACTCAGAGGGAGAAAAGGGCTCAAAATTCTCCTAACCTCCTCTTCTCAGGTTCCAAGTTAGGTCAATCAATTGGTAGAACTTGAGAAACCCTGATTAAAACTACAGGACAGCAAAGGGCAATAAAATCCCTAAATAAAATGACTTTGCATCTGGAAATAGTTGTTACCAGTGGGCTGGCCCTTGCTCTGGAGCTAAAAGAGGTCAGTTCTGGGGCTCTGAGGTGGCAGGTATCTTGATGTAGTACTAGTTCTCTACCTGGCACTCTGAGAAAAATATGAGTGGAAATAGCCAGCAGATCAAATAAATCTAAATCTCCAGGAGTAAGCATAGGCATTAATATCATTAAAACTCTTAATAATATTTAATGGGAGAAAATATTTGGCAAATTATATACCCGCTTAGGGACTTGTATCTAGAATATGTTAGAGATTTTTTTGCAATTTTTATAATACAATAATAAAAAGACAAATAACTAAATCAAAAAAATTGGCAAATGACCTGAATAGACATTTCTGCAAAGAATCTAAGCATGTGGCCAATAAGCACACAAAAAAGATATGCTCAATATCATTAGCCACCAGATTGCTAATCAAAATGAGAAACTTCCCATTCACTAGGGCCATGGTCTGCAAACTGCGGTTCGCAAACCACATGCGGCTCTTTGGCCCCTTGAGTGTGGCTCTTCCACAAAATATCACAGCCTGGGCGAGTCTATTTTGAAGAAGTGGCATTAGAAAAAGTTTAAGTTTAAAAATTTGGCTCTCAAAAGAAATTTCAATTGTTGTACTGTTGATATTTGGCTCTGCTGACTAATGAGTTTGCTGACCACTGCACTAGGATAACGAGAATCAACAAGTCAGATAATAACAAGGGTTAGGATATGGAGAAATCAGATCTCTTATACAGTAGTTCTTCTTTATCCAGGGGGAATAGCTTAGAGAATGGCAAGATCAGTATGGTCCGGAGGAGGTGGAAGTGATATGAACTAGTGGTGCCTTGAAAATCTGTGCTTTTCTGAGTTGACAAGAGAGAGGAGGTAATCCGATGGGGAGAGCAGCAAGAACAGAGACACAGGTCTGGGGATTTGCATGAGGAAGTAGGTGGGGTGACAGGAGAAAACAATCTAACTGCAAGAGAATGCATGCTGGGAAACAGGAAGAAACAAGATAGGCAGATATAGCTAGCACCTTAGAAATGATAGTGAAGGACTTAGACTTCATGCAATATTAACAGCATGCATGAGCTTAGCATTTATCGGATGAAAATGGCATTCTAAGAAAAGTTGTTTATTTGTTCAATGGCTCCCATATAGTTAGTCACCTAAACAATCATAATTATATTTCACTGCAGTATAGTAATGGAAATTAATTCAATAATAACAAAAATTTATTTTGTTCTGCAAAAATTTATTGTGTGCTGACAAAATTAAGAAGCAAACTCTCCAGGCTTTATGTAAATTTCAGAAGTATATTCCCATTCTTTCATACAGCAAACAGAGGCAATGATTTCAGGATATGATAATATAATGATGTAATCATATTGTCTTAAGAATGGATGTAAGAATCATCATTTTTAATTCCATTGTTATATTTTTTTAATATTCTACCAGTCTTGGAATATATTTGTACTATGGGAATATTTCTCTTTTATTTTTTATTTGTGGCCCAATTTCGCAAGGAAATGCTCTTTTAAAAACTGAAGAACTGCAGTGTGCCACCAGTTTACATTTCATCAGCATTGCCCCTCCTCAGTGAATGCTTAGGAGCAGAACCATTTCATTGTCACAGCAGAATAATTGTCATTATCCGATTCAGCCTCAGAGCCAAGTGGAGAAATGTAAAAGTTATTTTACAGCCCATGTTTCTCAGGCCTTACATATGTAGGGTACTTTTCTAGGACAAGTGTTACTTCAGCTTCTTTTCAAACCATTCTAATGCTATCCCCAGCTATTAATAAAGAAACCGGCCAGTCCAATACTCAGAACCACGTTTGTCATTCCTTTAGAAAGAATAAGAAGATGGTGATATCCATGAGATATTTGCATGTAAATTTGAATGTAATATCCATATTGTGTGTGGAAACCGATGAGTTAGGTTCAAATGTTTTTATACTTCATACAAATATCACTGTATACCTTTTGGACAACTTTTATCTTTTGATCAACACATATGTAGAAACTTCAATTAGAAGCTTGAGAGAAAATTACACTGAATGCCAGATTATTATGATCTCTGAATGCATAATAATCTGGCCACTCGATATATATGTATATATATTAGAGGCCCAGTGCATAAATTTGTGCATGGGTGGGGACCAGATAGCCTGGCTAGGGAGAGAGGACATGGGCAATTGGCTGGTCTGCCTGTTGGTCGAACTCCTGGTCGGGGGGACAATTTGCATATTAGCCTTTTATTATATAGGATATACATTGAGTTGCCAGATTATTATGGGTTCAGAGATCACAACAATATGGCCACTCAGTGTATATATCTAAAGTGACCTATCTTGTTTCTCCATTTTTTTTTTGGTTGACATCTATGTTGTAAGAAAGTGGTTCCCAAGAGGGTCATCTTTCCCTTTAAACTACAGTAAAAGTCACTTTAAAAGGTGAGTGCAGAGGGAGGTGAATTTGACAGACATCAGTGTTCCAGAAAGGACAGAGTAATGTACTGGTTTTCAAACTCAGCTGCACATTAAAATTACCAGGAAAGTTTATTGTTAAGATCTGGATATAGCCCAGAATCTCTCAAGTGATTGAGCATCCATCGATCTATCAACCAGGAGGTTAAGGTTTGATTCCCGGTCAAGGCACATGTCCAGATTGTGGGCTCAATCTCCAGTAGGGGGTGTGCATGAGGCAACAAATTAATGATTCTCTCTCATCATTGATGTTTCTATATCTATCTCCCTCTCTCTTCCTCTCTGAAATCAATAAAAATATATTTTTTAAAAAAATTAATAAATAAATAAAAACACTGATCTTACCCCAGAATTTCTTATTTTATTTCCACACACCATATGGATATTACATTTAAATTTACATGCAAATATCTCATGGATATCACCCTCTTCTTATTCTTTCTAAAGGAATGACAAATGTGGCTCTGAGTATTGGACTGGCCGGTTTCTTTATTAATAGCTGCCTCGTGTTTCTAACTATCTATCCCTCTCACTATGGAGACTGGCCAGCCTGGCCAGGGGGAGGGGATATGCCTGTTGGTCAAACTCCTGGTTGAGGGGACAATTTGCATATTATCCTTTTATTATATAGGATATACACTGAATGGCCAGATTATTATGTGTTCAGAGATCATAATAATCTGGCCACTCAGTGTATATATCTAAAGTGACCAATCTTGTTCCTCATATACCCGCTTAGGAATTTGTATCTAGAATATGTTAGAGATTTTTTGTTGTTGTTGATACAGCTTAGGTGTCAATATTTTTTGAAACTCCTCAGGTTTCAAACTACTATGCACTCAAGGTTGCTAAGATCTGAAAACAGCCCAAGTACCCATCAGTAAAGGAGTGTGGTAATGGCTATGGGTTTAAGTTGAGTACTAGCTGGAGGTTGTTAGGTGGTTCAGGAGCTTCATTTAATTAGATGAATACCAGTAAATATTTATTACTAGAGGCCCAGTGCACAAAATTCATGTACTGGGGGAAAGGGGTGTTCCCAGCCTGGCCTGCAGCCTCTCAAAGTCCAGGAACCCTCAGAGGATGTCTGACTGACAGCTTAGGCTTGCTCCCCATCAGTCGGACATCCTGAGCACTGCCTGGCTTCTGACTGAGCGGTGCTTCCCCTGGGCACTGACCACCAGGGGGCAGCTCCTGCATTGAAAGTGTGCATCATAGCAACTGGTCATTCTGCTGTTCAGTCAATTTATATATTAGCCTTTTATTATATAGGATTATTTTATCCTTACAGGACTACTATAAGGATCAAACAAAATAATAAATATGAAATGTCCTTTAAAAGGCTATACAAATGTGCACCATTTGAGATATATTTAGACCCTCTTGCTCCAAAGAAATAATTTAACAGCTTAATTTACACAAATAGTCAAGCTTCAATTACCTCTACAGGAAACAAAGGTTCTACCAACCTTTAATATAGTTATTATCACTCTGGTAAATTTTAGAATGCATTTTGTATGATATGTAGATTTCACACTATAGAGGAATTCAAATGCTTTTGCTAAAACAGATATATGTATAATCTAGCAGTGCTTCAAGATTTTTTTTTTACCAGTTTCCCCAAATGGAAAATTGAGGTAGGTAAATTGGCTGTAGGGTTTTATCTCTGCATAAATACATAAATTGGATGTGACAAAAATCATTGAAAGCTACTGATAAAATAAAATAAAAATGAAACCCTTCATGAATGCAGAAATCTGCAGAAGACAGGGAAATTGTTCAAATTAAAGTTAAGAAAACTAAAGATGCAGAGATGACCAATAAAATTGACAACAGAAGGGGGTTTGAGACTTAAACATGGGTAGTGTCCAGAGTAATGAAAAACGATCAAAGGAGAGAGTCGCTCAGAACCTGTAAATGTGACCTTATTTGGAAATAAGTTTTTGCAGATATAATTAAGGATATCAAGATGAGATCATCCTAGAGAAAGCTGGTCCCTAAATCCAATGACAACTGACTTTATAAAACCAGAAAGAGGAAGAACACACAGAGAAGACAGAGGCAAAGATTGGAGGTCTGGGGGCATGAGCCAAGAAGCTCTTGGAGCTGCCAGAAGCTGGAAGAGACATGGAAGGACTCTTCCCTGGAGCTTTTGGAGAGGGCATGACCCTGTAGTCACGCTGATTTGGGACTTCTGGCCTCCATGACTGTGAGATAATAAACTTCAGTTGCTTTCAGCCACTAAGTTTGTGGTAGTTTGTTACGACAGCCCTAGGAAATTCATAGAACTGGCACAATGTAAATATTCCTGCCCCCAATGAAGTGAACAGTGTTCTTAAATAATAAAAATAATAAACTTGCCAGTGCAGACCTAGGTTTGTTGAGTATTTTTGTGACAACACATAGCAACTTTATAGGATGTGACACTGGGCCAGACACTGATGGGTGAGCAGTGGGTTGGCATCAGCAGAGCCATAGGAAGTTCTGGAGTGGGATAGGGCATGGCCTGGCACTGTTTTCCAAAGAGAAGTGACTCGTGGTTTTGGGTTTTCCTTTTAAATCTACAATTAAAAAGCAGTAATATCCATGTGTGCACTTTATTTTCAGAAGGCTGAGAAAGAAAACTCAAAAGAAAATAATTGTGAAAGAAAAATGAATGGTTTGTTGATTTTTCCCCCCAGTGAAAATACATTAGTGATTTTGCTCTCGTTCCTTTTCTTTTGGGTAAACATTCCTTGCACAGGATCAGATTCCTATGTCAGTTTTAAGTAAAATTAAGATAGAATAATATTTGTCTTTCTGCTGTTTCATATAATTAACTTCCATAACTGAAATTGATTGGATTAGAATAGTGGTTGTTGTTTTTAAATGTGAAACTGAAATCACAGCTTATATAGCAAACCCGTGTGCCCTTGGGAGCACGAGTCCCACTCAATCATGACTTTCTGTCTCTGAATTCCAATATGTAGAGAAGTAAAGTGCTCACATGGGTATCACTGCTTTTGAAGATGGCAAATGGGGAGGTGGAGTGGGCAAGCCACCAGCTTTCTGTTGCCAACGCTGGGCTGGAGAATGCGACTGGAACCTGAGGCATTTTACTCCTGCCTCTGACTGTGTAACTGGTCCCCCCTGAAGAACAGAGGGCTGACTCAATACATCACCCAGGGGCTGGAAGAGAAGGATCAGAGACCTGCCTGGGGCTGGCAGAGCAGTGATAGATGGATGTGAAGGGCTAATCACTGAACACAAGACACGCAGCAAAAGAGAGCCTAGATTGCTTTTATAACATGGCAGTAGAGAATACAGCTGCCTCACACCTGTCCCCTAAGTCCCACCTACAACCCCACTTACCTGACTGGTGGTGGAGGAGAGAGGATAGCAGGGGGTAAAGTTTCCCCCAACAGGAAGTATAGGTGGGGAAAAATTCCATTTACCTTCAAGTTTCAGTAACTGCTGCTTCTCTAATTAAATACGTTATAGGAAAATGGCTATGGGAATTCTGCTCATAAACTTCTTGAGGTGTAATAAACTTAAAATCAGTGAACTGTGTTTACAATTACTAATGTCAAACAAGCATCTGAATTCTCTGTGGGAATTTGTCAGTAGAAGATGTAAAAGTGAACATGTCAGAAAATAAAAACACTTTTTTTTCCAATAAGAAGTAAAAAACAAACAAAACAAAATTAACCCATAACAAAACCAGTCTTATCTCATTTTACCCTTAGTTGGGTGACTGACACTATCTCGTTATGTGGCACACTGTAAAATGAAAAGTAATTCTAAATAAATTAGAATGTTAAATGCAGTGCAAGTAATAAATCCCTTAATTTGAACTCGATGAAAGAGATGCAAAATTCATTCATCATTGAAATCAATTTCTGGACACAATATCATGGCCTGGCCATGCCTGTCCTGATGTGAGGTTAGGAACCATCAGTGTCCACAGCCTAGGGAAATATTCGGAAAAGAACGGAGAGGTGAAAGTGGTGGCTTACTGTTTATTATTCTGTCCCTCCCCAGTTCCTTCTGCATGTAGGGGGCTCAGAATATTAATGGAAAGATTCGTTATGATTTGGCATATGAAGTGAATCTTCTCCTCCATCCCACTTGCTTACTCATACTATATGACACATTTATCAGTTCTTTTCTAAAGACATTCATATCCTGGGATATTATTAAAATCTGTCCATAGCAAAGATATTGGTTTTTATGAAGTTTGAGGTAGTAATTTACTGAGCTTATTAAGCTTACTCCCTTAACACTGGAAAACATTAGAGGTTTCTCTTCCCATGATAAGAACAGACCATGAACAGATTTGCAAGAACAATAGTAACAAAAAATTAGAACTGAGAGAGAGTGATTTTGGTCATATGGTCAGTAAAGTACTCGGCAATGTTTCTACTTCCTTTTCTTTACTGTCCCTACAAATTCATTTTGGAGTATACTCTGAAAAGATATTTTCCTAGTTCTTCAAGAAAGTATGAGCAGCCGAAACCGGTTTTGCTCAGTAGATAGAGTATTGGTCTGCAGACTGAAAGGATCCCAGATTCGATTCCGGTCAAAGGCATGTACCTTAGTTGTGGGCACATCCCCAGTGGGGGTGTGTGCAGGAGGCAGCTGATCGATGTTTCTAGCTCTCTATTCCTCACCCTTCCTCTCTGTAAAAAATCAAATACATATATATATATATATATATATATATATATATATATATATATATAGTATGAGTGAGGCATCTTCTCTATTATCCTCACTGAAATGATGACATCCGTTTCTATGGTAACCATTGCTTATAACTTATCACCCCCATGATTAAGTGCTTTACATTCACTAATTTATTTGACTCTCATAATAAACCATACAAGGAAGGTTACTATTTTTTATCTCATTTTACAGATGATAAAATGAGTGGCATTTAGATAGTTTGATTCAAGCTCACAGTCAATAATTAGGCTCTTTATACAGCCTCTTCAATAGCCCTTTCCATGAGGATTCATGAACTGACTCTTCCCTTGAGTTCTCGTCTCCTAAAGGTCTCTGATAACTCTAAAAGAGAATAAATAACTGGCTAACATTTGCGCAATGACCTAGTGGTGAAGCTGAACTTTAATGCAGGGCATCTGATTCCAAATCTTATGTTATGACATCACACTTCCAGATATAGCTGAAGTTTTCAATTTAGGAGAAATTGGCTCTGAAACAAAATAGCTGGCACTATTTCATTTCTTTCAGAAATAAAGTCCAGATGGATTTAAGAATTAAATCCTACAAACAAAACCATAAAAGTACTGGAAGAAGATTTCTGTGGATGTTTATGTAATCTTGGGGTGGGAAAGGCAATTCTAAAAATGGCCTTAAAGTAGGAAAGATGGATACATTAGATTTTATAAAAATAAAAAGTCAGTATGTGAAAACAACATGAAAAAAAAGTAAAGGCAAAAAAACTCAGTTCAGGAAAGCAATTCTCTTTTTTATATTGATTCGTGTATTTATCAATTTCAAAAATATAGGCAATAGAGTAAAATGGAGATAATAAACAGATATGGCTCCAGACTTTATGAAGTTATAATCTAGAGGAGTCAGAAACTGATGGATGAACATGCAATAACATGAAAATAAAGGGAGCTCATGGTTCTATGAGAGCAAGTATCTGATAAACCTAATGTACACTGAACTGCCAGGAAAAAACTTCCTGTGGGGTGGTGCTTGGGTGGAGATCAGAAAGATGAGTCCAAGTGTAGGGATGGCAGCAAGAGGAATGTTTGATAAAGAGAGAGAGAGAGAGAGAGAGAGAGAGAGAGAGAGAGAGAGAGAGAGAGCATGTCCTTTTGAGGAAGACAGCATAGTCCATTTGAAGAACAAAGAGAAGGCCAGTGTGACACAAAGCCAGTAAGGTGAAGAGAAAGAGGCAAAGAGGTAGGTGCCATTCATTAATATAAAGTAGGGTTGGACAGGATGGAAGATCAATAATTTGATCTTGGGTCCAGGCTGGTATGGCCTAGTAGGTTGGAGCATCCACCCATACATGGAAATGTCATGGGTTCAATTTCTGGTCAGGGCACATATCAAGGTTGTGACAGGGGTCGTGGCACATGTGGGAGCTGATTGATGTTTCTCTCCCACAATGATATTTCTCTTTCTCTCCCTCCCCTCCACTTTCCTCTCCCTCTAAAAATTACTAGTGGTAAGAATTAGAAAAAAAGAATTTTTAAAAATTTGATCTTGCCATGATAAATTTGAGGTATCCTTGAGTGGAGATTTCAAGTAAATAATTGGATATAAGGATCCAATGTATAAAGAATAAGACTGGTCAAACATATAAATTTTAGTGATTGGTATACGACCATACCCGAATAAAGCTGTCAGTGGTCATGGATGAGAATATAAGGGGAAAGAGGACAGTGAGAAGAGAACAGTGCTTGGGACTGCACGTTGAAGAATGCCAGCATTTAATGGGGAAGTAGAGGAGGAGCCCACCAAGGGCACTGAGAAGATTGAGCCAGTAGGAGGCCTGTGAGAGTGTGATGTCATGGAAGGCAGAAAAGTGAGTGTTTCAAAAGGAGAAAGGAAAACAGTGCCAAATGCTGTTTAAAGGTTAAAAAGAGCCCTGACGGCCAAATAGAAGGAAGCAGGCGCAATAAATAAAGACCAGTCACCAATAGGGAGAGGGTTTCTTTGCTCTCACCGTGCTCGGGACAACGTGCCCATCGGAACTGCTAAGCTGCCGGGGCATGAGCAGAGGAATAAGGGCCCACACATAAGGAAAGCGTGTGGCTGGCGAGCCTTTTGAAGTCATCGCTCTTGTCCCACTTCTCTAAGAGACGGGGTTTGACAAAACTGGCAGAAGGAGTGCGTGGAATCTTATCCATTCCTTCCCTGCTTCCAGCTTGCTTAGCAAGAGGCAACCTTTGATTGAAGTAAAACACAACCTAAACAGTGGTCTCCAGTGGTGGTGAAGGTGGGGAGTCTCCACCCCACCCCCTTGCCATGGAACATTTTGCAATTTCTGGAAACTTTTACAATCTCTGATTATCATGATTCTGTGGGGAGTGTTGCTACTGGCATTTAGAAAGCTGTTAAACATTCTACAATGCACAGGATAGCCCCCCACCACAAGGAATTGCCAGTCCAAATGTCAATAGTGGCAAGGTGGATGGCACCATTAAGGGGAAGTTTATATCCATTCCCCCTTCCACAGTTTTTGTGAGGTTTTGTCCCAAAGTAAAAAATATGTTAATTTAAAATAAAAGCAGTTTTTTCTCTCATCTTTAAATTTTTTTCAACTTATGTGCTTTTTACATTTATTTATTTAATTGAATTTATTGAGGTGACATCCTACATAATAAAAGTGTAATATGCTGCCGAAACCGGTTTGGCTCAGTGGTAGAACGTTGGTCTGCGGACTGAAGGGTCCCGAGTTCGATTCCGGCCAAGGGCATGTACATTGGTTGCGGGCACATCCCCGGTAGGGGGTGTGCAAGAGGCAGCTGGTCGATGTTTCCCATCGACGTTTCTAGCTCTCTATCTCTCTCCCTTCCTCTCTGCAAAATATCGATAAAAAATATATATTTTTTTAAAGTGTAATATGCTAAGTGTCTGACCAATCAGTTGACTGTTGGACCAGTCACTATAATATGCACTGACCCCCAAGGGGCAGATGCTCCAACTGGTAGGTTAGCTTGCTGCTGGTGTCTGGCAGATCAGAACTGGGTGAGAGATTTGGACATGCCCTGTAGCCTTCCCATGGTCCCTCCCCAATCCATCCTGATCACCAACCAGGCCAAGGGCCCCCATCCATGCCCAAATTCATGCACCAGGTCTCTAGTCACTTAATAAAATTATACAGGTTTCAGGTATACAATTCTACAATACATCACCTGTATATTATATTGTGTTCTTACCACCCCAAGTCAGGTCCCTTCTATCACTATTTATTCCCACTTTATCTTCTTTTACCTCCTCCCAAACCCCTCCCCCCCCCCTTTCCTCTGGCAGTCATCATACTGTTGTCTGTGTCTGAGTCTTTCTGTTGTTTTCTTTTTCCTTTGCTTAATCCCTTCACCCTTCTCACCCAGATCCCAATCCTCTCCCCCATGACTGTTGTCAGTCTGTTCTCTGTATACATAAATCTGTCTCCACTTTGTTTACTAATTTATTTTACTCATTAGATGCTACGTATAAGTGAAATCATATGGTACTCATCTTTCATAGACTGGTTTATTTGACTTAGCATAATACACTCATCCATGCTGTTTCAAAGCTTCAGAGTTTCTTATTTTTTATGACTTAGCAGTGTTCTATTGTGGGCCCATGAGCTGCTTCCAGATCCTGACTATTATAAATAGCACTGCAATTAATATAGGAGTGCATATATTCTTTCAAATTACTGTCTTTGAATATAGACTTAAATATTAGACTCCAAACTGTAAAAGTCCGAGAAGAAAACATAGCCAGTATGTTTTGGCTACTTCTTTTAGTAATGTTTTTCCAATATATTTCCTGGGGTAAGTGGGGGGAGAAAAAATAAACACATGGGACTACATCAACTAAAAAAGTTTTTGCTCAAGCTCTGGCCAGTGTGGCTCGATTAGTTGGAAAGTTGTTCTGTACACCAGAAGGTGGTAGATTCCATTGCTGGTCAGGAAACATACCCATGTTGAAGATTTGATCACCAGTCAGAGCACATCTGAAAGGCAATCAATTGATCAATGTTTCTTTCTCACATTGACATTTCTCTCTCTCTTTCTCTCTCTCTCTCTCTCTCTCTCTCTCTCTCTCTCTCACACACACACACACACACACACACACACACACACACACTCACACACACACACACACTCACACACACACACATCTCTCTGAAATCAATTTTTTAAACATTATAAAAACAAAATTTTGCTCAGAACCAACACACACAGTGGCCAGCTTCAGACAACATCAGAGCAGGTTCCAATAAGCTTCACAAGCAGTATATTCACAGGGACTTTTCAGCAAGCACCAAACACTGCTGAGACTAATTTCATTTAATCTGGTTAGATCCTGCACAGCAGCTTGCATGGCATGATCAGGGTTGAGCCTCACAGTCAGTCTGCCTGAGGGTCAATCATACATGTTAATGGGCCAATAGCAATCAAGATTCAATTACAACAGGAGTGCCCACATAACCCATACAAGGAATATTCCTAGATAGCAGTTCAAGTGATCAAAGAGACTGAGTGACTGAGTCCCACAATACACCTGCTACATAAGGCCACCCCAAAAAGACTGCGAATCATAGCAGAGCTATCTTATACATAGAAGCAGACACAAGAGAAAGCCAGAATGGAGAAACAAAAAAACCTGCCCCAAATAAAAACAGCAGGAGAAACCTCTAGAAAAAGAGCTAAGTGAAATGGAGGCAAGTAACTTATAGGAATGTTTGAGAAACTTAATGAGAACTACAACTTCATGAAAAAGCATATAGAAGCCATGAAAGGAACCAGTCAGAAATGAAGAATACCATGTCTGGCATCAAGAATACATTGGAAGGAATAAAAAGTAGGTTAGTTGAAACAGGGAATTGAATTGGTAATTTGGAAAAAAGGTAGAAAAAAACCAATCAGAGAAGCAAAAAGAAAAATAATTTTTTAAAGAATAAGCAGAGTCTAAAGGGACCTTTGGGACAACATGAAGCCTAAAAACATCCACATCATAGAAGTACAAGAAGGAGAAGAGAGAGAGAGAGCAAAGGGTCAAGAACCTATTTTAAGAAAAGACAGAAAACTTCCCTATCTGGTGAAGGAAAAAGACAGACAAGTCCAAGAAGCACAGAGAGTCCCAAACAAAATGAACCCCAAGGGTTTACACCAAGATACTTTATAATAATATGGCAAAGGTTAAAAACAAGGAGAGAATCTTCTCTCTCTTTCTCTCTCTCTCTCTCTCTCTCTCTCTCTCTCTCTCTCTCTCTCTCTCTCCTCTCTCCCACCCTCCATTTCACTCTCTCTCTAAAAAAAAAAAAAAAAAAAAAAAAAAGGTAAAAATATCCTCAGGTGAGTATTAACAAAAATTTTAACATTTAAATGAAGCTTCGTGGATGCACTCCTCAACAAAACAAGAGTAGCTGGAGAAAAAGTATTTAAAATATCCAGCAATTTAAATCTCTGGAAATTATCCTAAGCCTCCACAGCAAGTGAAACCACATCTATTCAAGAAAATCAACTAACTCTCATTAGGAGTCTGGCACTTGAGCCAGGTCCACTTCCTCCTCCCATAGCCTGCAGGCATCAGGATATAATGGAATTTTCATTGTGCAGCTGTGATCCAGAAGACAGGACTCCCTTTCCCCCAAGTCAAGGGCTATCATATCTCCCTGGAAGAAGCAAGTTGCCAGCATTTCTCACTCTTCCTTTCCACATTAGAGAGGTCAAATTCCAGACTTGTGCAGAGATTAGGGGATCCTTTTCTTCACCCAATTCATTCAGTTGATGGGATGATTCCTTCTCATAAGGCCCATTTGTTCCTCCATTTCTTGTTTCTTCCTGTCAGTAGCTCTAAGAGGGCTTCTACTGAGACTTGCTTTCATTTTCTGCTACCTTTAGGCACTTTCTCAGTATGAGGTTCTGTGGGTCAGTTATCGGCTCTTTCATCCAGTTCCATAGAAATCTAAGACCAATTTCTCAAAACTCTTGGTGAGTGGGTGACACCCCTTCTCTAGGCTCCAGCCCTCGAGCAGATTTCACAAACTCTTCCATGCCACTGGTCCAGAGTGCTGGCAGGGAGGACTTGCGGGGAGGATAGTACTGGCTTCACAGTCTTCCTAGAACCACAGTAGATAGTTGTTTCATGAGAAACAGTTATTTGCCTACCAGGCTACTAGGCACTTTGAATGTCAACCATTTAATCTCTAAAACAACTCTGATGCTATTCAAGAGTGTACTGTTGAAAATAGGACACAAGCAAATTCAAGCTCTAGTTTGTTAATTCCATATGCATCCTTCCAAGTTGTCATTTCAGTAAAACAAAGGTTTGGGGGAGAGGGGTTCAGGGGTGACAACTGGCTGATACTTTTTACAAAACTTGTTCAAATATTCAACATTGCTCATTTATGTGTGTGTAGGTATTTATTTTTTCTTAAATTAGCTATGCTTTGGCTGAAACTGCCACTTTTCTCTTTTCTGGCCTCTGTGGAGATGAACTGTCTGATATTTATAATGAAAAAACAAACAAACCCCTAAAAGATAAAAATCTTTTGTATTTTGTGATATGCTTAGAGTTTCTTTAGTTGGTAAAACATTGAATATAGTGGAAGAAACCTTCCTAGGTCTTTTGAGGGAACCGGGCAAGGAATTTCATTCACATTCCTGTACCTGAGATTCACCTATTAAATGACAATATTAAGTTACATGACTTCTAAATTTCTTCTTGTCTCTAATATTCAATAATCCAACTCACTGATAGATCTCTCACAATATGCATAGTCATTACCCCAAGACAGATGATACCTGCCCCCAATCCCCCATTTCTCACTCAGCTTTATGAGTAACCAATATTATTAGATTGTGGCTTGAATTATACTTAATGGAATATTTGGAATGAAAGTCAATCTAAACTTTTAGAGATTTGGATTGTTTAAGATGCTATATGGGGCCTTCTTAAGGTTCTTTTAACATTAGTAAGTAATGAAAATGCTAATTAACTCACTGGCATGATTTGCTCCCTAATGAGATGACAGAGCTCTGGCGCACTGAACCCGGGACACTTGCTAACCTCAGGATCTTTTACCTCCTGCTGAGTCATATTTTGCTAATGGCGTGAATCAGCTTTCGTTTTAACTCCTCTGCTTTTTTTCTCTGCTGAAACGCTTCTTGCCTGCATCTTAAAGGCAAAAGATTAGGAATTTAACTAGAGAAATGGAGAATTGCTGAATGACTAGGCAATTAGTTGCTGAAGGATGTCCCAAGTGTCATCAGAAATACAATTTGCTCAGATTTGCAGGAAGGAATTTGGTTACACAGAGTGCTTCTTTATGATGACAATTTGAGCTATTGTACTTGCCAGGTCTGTAAGTAGGCACCTGAGCACCATATTTTTGGGTCAATACCTATGAGTCCGCAGTTTACAGTATTAAGCAGTCTTCAAATTTAAATTTAAGTTTTTGTGATTGGCTGCTTGGTTAGAAATACTGAAAAGTGGCCACTTCCCTTCACTATTTTGTGAAAATCATGTTAGTGATCTCTGTAGATAGATAAATGTGCCCTAAATATTATTGCACTTTTCTATTTTGGAATCATTGACCATCTATCCTCTTTTGGAGAAAAGATATTGTCAAAAAGAAGGCTAATGTTCCCTATCAAACTGAATAATTTTTAGAGATTAAAAAGAAGAGTCTTAGAGATGGTAGCCATCACATTCTATAAATAAAGAAACCATGATTCTGGAATGTCACAGCCAAGGTCACATTGTTGGTTATTGAAAAGAGTCGCATTTAATGTCTCTTCAGTCTAGTGCTCTTCTCTCCAAACCACATGTTCTATCCAACGAGGGCCTAAAAAGCAGGGGTGCCACCAATATGGGCTTGGAAAACAAAGCACCAAACCAAATAGTATTATTAGTGATTCTTAAAATCAAATGAAATGTTCCCTGCTATCTTTCAGACTTGCTTGAACCCATGAATTCTTTCTTCTATCTCCTTTGTGAAATGGAAATGATTATCCTAGGCCTGTCTCACAACTGTATTTGTTCACAGCTGCAGAGGAATTTTAACTCAGGATGAGTCATATCTTAAGTCTCACTCATATCAGATTTGGATGACATTTAGATAAGATTTTGTACTTTGAGTTTATAGCAGAATAGGTTGACTTTTGAGGCTGTTGTTTTCTGCATATGAAAAAGGACATATTTGGGGGGGCAGAGATCCGAGTATTACAGGTAAAATTGACTCCTCCCAAAATTTCTATGTTAAAGTTCTAACCCCTAGTACTTCTAATGTGACTATTTGAAGATAAGGACTTTATAAAAAGCAATTAAGGTACAATGAGGCCCTAGTGGTGAACCTTAATCCAATAAGAAGAGAAAATTAGAACACAGACACACACAGAAGGAAGACCAAGCAGGCAGGCATGGGACTTGCAGAGAAGGCAGGTGTCTACCAGACAAGGATAGAGCATTGTCTGGTAGACACCTGAGAGAGATCATTCTTGCTGACATTTTGCTCTTGTATGTCTAGCCTCCAGAGCTGTGAGAAAATAAATTTCTCTTTGTTGAGGCTAATGTGGCAGCCCTAGAAAACTAACACTGCCAGGGTTCTTGTTTCAGCATTAAGAAGGGTTCAGCAATCTACAGAAAGTCTGTGTGTAACTTAAAGTAAGAATCCAGAGATGAAAGATAATTTTGAAAGGCATTGGGGGGTCAGAGGAGCCTAGCTGAAGAAGCTAAGTTCTTCTTGTCTCAGGACCCCTTGCTTTTTATTAACACAATTTATCCTAAGGTAAGGTGGAGATATATACTTCAAAGGGTAGGGTTTCCTTCGTCCATTGTCAGATTGGGGAATAGCCTATGGCTGTTCAGGTGTTTGGCCAGTAGGAGGCAATAACATGTAGATTAAGATGCCCTGAGCTGTCTGGAAGCAAAAAGTCAATTTAATGCATCCTTTTCCGGTTTGGCGAAATGTCTTTAGCCATTCCAACAGGCAATAACATATGTGACTCAGCCCTTGTTGAGTCCCCAAGTTCCATCACCCTTTTGATGAAACTTTTGCAAATATGACATGCTGGAATTGGTTTCCAGCATAACACATCACCTTTGATTATACTGTCATGTGCCCCATAATGGTGTTTCAGTCAAGGATGGACTGCATATATGATTACTAGAGGCCTGGATTTGTGCAGGAGTGGGCCAACTCACCCCAATCGCACTGATCGGGACAACAGGAGGGTCTGTGGGTGGTTGGCCAGCTGGTCAAACTCCTGGTTGAACTCCCAGTCAAGGGGACAATTTGCATATCAGCCTTTTATGTTATAGGATAGCCCCACAGTGGTAATGGAGCTGAAAAAATTTTTATTGTCTGGTAATGTTATAACTCTCATATCCTCATAGCACAATGCATTCCTTCCATGTTTGTGGTGATACTGATGTAAACAAACCTGCTGAGTGGCCAACTATATAAAAAGTGCAGCACATGCAATTACAGTCGTAGGCTAGAGCATCTAGGTGTGTGTAAGTGCACTCAATGATAGTCACACAATGATGAAATTGCCTAACAATGCATTTCTCAGAGACTATCCCCTTGTTAAGTGGTGCATGACAGCACTATCCAAAGCACAATTAGTACATCTGGGTGATCATGCTTTCCTGTGTCAATGTCCTTATACTAGCTATTAGATAGTTCTTGTTACTCATTCCTTAAACATAAAGGATGTGGCTACAATAACCAAGAATGTGGATGGAGGGTTAAAAATAGGATAACAGCCAAAACCGGTTTGACTCAGTGGATAGAGCGTCAGCCTGTGGACTGAAAGGTCCCAGGTTCGATTCCGGTCAAGGGCATGTACTTTGGTTGAGGGCACGTCCCCAGTAGGGGGTGTGCAAGAGGCAGCTGATAGATGATTCTCATCGATGTTTCTACCTCTCTATCCCTCTTTCTTCCTCTCTGTAAGAAATCAATAGAATATATATATTTTTTTAAAAAAAATAGGATAACAGCCTTAAACTCTACATTCCAAGATTATTTGTATAAGTGAAATATTTCTTCTTTTTTTTAAAAAAAAAGATGTGCCTACTGAGGAAACAACGAAAATGAAGAAGCCATATGTTTTTGTTTCTCTGCAGGGTATTGGTATACCCAAACAGAACGGGAGTTCATCCCTCCCAGGGAAGAGCAGCCAAACACTGAACACCAAGATGCAGTGGAGAAATTAAAATCTATTGCTAGGTGCCATGCAAGGAAATTTGGGAAGCTATTGCTCAAAATTCAGGGTTTTTTTTGGAGTTAGGAGAAACAGATATGCGGAAGTGTGGGCAGGGCAAGCTTGAATTGGAGAAACTTGGAACTTGACTATAGTAAGGGGCTTCAGCACCAGATCTTCCTGAAGGATTCTGGTGTTCACATTGTGGTCAAGTCCTGATCCTTTGGGTCCATGGGGATGGTTGAGACTTAGGTTCCTGGTGTAGCTGTAGGACGGGGTAGCTCATGCGCAGCACTGTCTGCAAAATGATTCAAGGATTGTATTAATCACCTTTGCTTTAAGGGAGCAGAACCAGTTTTGATGGGTCAGTTGGCAATGTTAATTCATGAAAGAGATAGTGGTTTTACTCTGAGGATTTAGCATAAACATAACTAAACCAACAAAATCATTCCCTTTATCGTGTCTTACTTTATTTAAGCCACGTTAGAAGCCACAAGTGTATATCTGGTTATTCAATGCTTTGGAGATTAGTTTGAATATTTTAGACTAAAAAAATTAATTTGGACTCCTTTCATTCTCAGTGCATCTACTGCACTTTGTGCTTTTTTAAGTCTAATCTAAGAATATTAATTTTTATCCTTCATCAACCCTCCCATCCCACTCTAGAGTCCTTTTCATTGAGTAAGCCATGGCTCCCCTGAGCGTCTGATTGGAAAAGAAAGGGATCAGTGACTCAGAATGTTTGCTTCAGCTGGACGATAGCTGCTGGACAAATTTCCCTGCAGGGCCAGGCGCATACTACGCACCAAGGCTGTCCTCTGGGTCATTGTTACCTCTATGCTGACAGCCCAGAGTAGTGAGGGGGAGCAGAGTTTGCAACTCCAATATATGCATTTTTTGGAATATTAATTATTTTTAAATTGTTATTTTTAATAAGTAAAAGACTCAGGAAGAGCCTTTGACCTTCTTTCTAATTGCCTAAAAGAGTTGAGATGGAGGATAGATAACTACCTCATAGATAATGGTAATTTCATATGAACTAGGTGTGATGGACGGGAGGGAACCTAGCAAGACCCCTCTGGTCAAAGTCTTCCCTGTGTCCCATTATTAAAGATAGTCCAGCAAACATTTGTTTCCCAAACATATGTTTCTCCATGTCCGAGTGAATTGCCTTCCTGCCTTTTGAAGCCTAAACCACTAGCCTAAGGTGACCAGATGTCCCGATTTTGGGCGGGACAGTCCCGATTTTTAACAATTTGTCGCGCATCTTTTTTAAAATGCCAAGGGACGCGGGACAAATTGTTAAAAATCGGGAGTGTCCCGCCAAAAGCGTTTTGCCTGGTCACCTTACTAGTCCCCTTTCCCCTTAGCTCAAGGTTGCCTATAAACTCTAACCGTCTGGTTTGTCCTTGGATCCCATACTCTTACAAAAACCCCATATGTACATACATAATAAATTTGGTTATCTGCTCCTGTTAATCTATATCGTGTCAATTTTATTATTAGACCAGAGAGAAGCATTAGGAGAGAAAATTCTCCCCACCCTCCAAAACTAGTTCATCTTTTGAATTCAGCAGTAAAAATCCCATCTAAACAAAAACAGTGTTCAGGAAGGAAAATCAAGAGTGGGTAGGAGAAGGAGTCAGTGGCTTAGAGAACAGGATGATTTCTGGACTGGCCTCCTCATCCAATACCTGGCCCATTGCTGCTCCTGTGGGTTATTACAGGCAGCAGGGAGAGCTTCTGGCAAATTTTTGAAAGAAGCATTTATCTTAGTTTTCTTTTTCCTTCTTTATTATCCACATATTAACAATAATTATAGAGTTGCTACTATACTCTCTGTGCTGTAAATAATAGGTGCTGAGGGAATCTTTAGAACAAAATAGAAAAAGGCCCTTCCATTTTAGAGATCATATTACAAAAGAAAAGAGGGCAATAAAAAGGAAACATAGATATTCAATGGAATTCTAGTGCTTTGAAGAAAATAAAGGAAAGCAAAGGATTAAGAGAGTTATTTTTAGGTCTGATCAAATAATTGAACCAACACCTCTTCCCCTGGGAACTGACCTTCACAACTGACATTCCCTTTTGCTTAACATTTGCTGAGACTACATTCCAATTGCTAAGACCATTATCTTTCCCCTCAGGATCCACCCAGAGAATTCTCCACCCAGAAAAAGCCTGCCTAGAGTCCTTTAAAATCTCTGACACCCATCCCTGAGTGCTGGTGCCATTTTGAGGCTCGGCCCATCTGGTTTTCCAGATGATCTAATAAATTCATAATTCTTTACCCCTTTGGTCTCATGCATTCCTCCTTTGGAGACCCTAAAAGTGATAAGGATAATGGAATTACTTTAGGGAAATCAAAGAAGCTCTCTGAGGAGGCAACATTTGTCAGGACTGTGATTAGTTATGGTATTGGTGTTTTATTGGTCTTTTTAAAAAATGAGCCCTTGGATTTATTTTCAACTCTAGTGGCTTTTTATTCTTTACTAGAAGCCCTATGCATGAAGATTTGTGCCAGAATGGGCTTTCCATTCTCTGGCTGCCGGCACTGCTTTCACTCTGGTCCTGAGCCGCCTTTCCACCTTCCTAGCTGCTCAGAGACCCAGAGCCATAGGGAGGGGGGGGGCGGGGGGGGGAAGGTCGCATATGCAAATTAACCGCCATCTTTGTTGGTTACTCACTCCTAATTGGCTGTGAGCTTTACAAAAGTACAATCAATTACCGTATTTGCCAGCGTATAAGACGACTTTTTGGTCCTGAAAAATATGCCTCCAAGTGGGGGGTAGTCTTATACGGCAAGTATACAACAAACTCTGTATTTTTAGTGGAAATGTTAGGGGGTCGTCTTATACACCCAGTTGTCTTATACGCCAGCAAATACGTATTTTTTCAGGGCCAAAAAATCGTCTTATACGCCAGCAAATACGGTAGCATGTTTTTCTATTATTAGGTAAGATTCATTCATTTCTATTTGTATATTTATTTATTTTTAATATATTTTATTGATTTTTTACAGAGAGGAAGGGAGAGGGACAGAGAGCTAGAAACATCAATGAGAGAGAAACATCGACCAGCTGCCTCCTGCACACCCCCTACCAGGGATGTGCCTGCAACCAATGTACATGCCCTTGACAGGAATCGAACCTGGGACCTTCCAGTCTGCAAACCAATGCTCTATCCACTGAGCCAAACCGGTTTCAGCTTAATTCTTATTTTATGATTTCTCTTATTGGTTCAAAGTCCTTGTAGCCAGTGCTTTAAAATACCAAAACTCGAAATGTCAGAGTTTGGAGTAAGAAAAGGTTTATTTATCAAGAGAGTGCTCCTCTAGAACAGTGTTTCCCAAAATTTTGACATATGTGTACCCCTTCTATAATTTTCATAACGCTGACTACCACTCATCAAAAAAAAAATGGATGTATTTTAATAACAATCAAAATATATTTATTTTTTATTTTTTGGTACATACACAAAATAATAATAATAAACAAAAAATAAAATTATTCATAATAAAATATAAATAAAAGTTATATTATAAATAACATTTATTTGGATCAATGAGGATGAAATTGACTTGACTCATGAGAATGTAGAATTAGGCACAGCTAAGCACGATACTGTGCATATCCCCACCAAACTCCGGTGCAACACGTACTCCCACCAAACTCTTCCCGTACCCCTGGGGGTACGCGTACCACACTTTGGAAAACGCTGCTCTAGAAGATGGGAGTTCTCATCCTCAAATCCATCTTTAAAAAGTATAGGATTCAGTGATAGATCCTCCCTTCCCCCAACTGATGGACTGAGTATGACGTAAACTCCACTTGCAGCTTGGATATTCCTGATCACCTAACCAGGCACTTTATATGGACTGTACATTGAACCACCAATCAGCACCTGACAAATACTCTAAGCCCCCATTCCTAAGTCCCTAGATCCCTAATGAAGTGCCTTATATGAAACCACCAATGAGCAAGTGCCAAGTACTCTAAGCCCCACCCCTTCCCTTTCCTCTCTTCAAAAGGCGTGTGCGCTCCTGCATATGTGCTCTCTTCCTTTGGGAAGCAGCCCGGCAGGGGTCCTTCTCCTCTAATAAAAGCCTGTAGTCCTGGTCTTCGGCCCTCTGCCTCATCTTTCATTCAGGCTTATTTTAAGTCTATGGACGGTGAAGTGGGAGAGGCTGTTTTTGTAAAAACTCAAGCCCCCAGCAGAATTCCTCTAATGATTAGCATGTCCAAAGCAGGAACTATTAGCCTGAAGGCCATGGGAACAATTCCGCCTTGAACAAGACAGAGTCGGGGAGAATGAACATTTTTCCCTGCTACACTTCCAGAGAGGCTTTGAGGCATTCTGGTCAGGACAAAGGAGCTCAGCTCCATCCCATGGCTGGGCTGGCAGGGAATGTTTTTTCTTTGCCTTGGCGAGAGCACGTTTTCAGGCACTCCAACTTTAATGAGAAGATTTACAGGTCATTATTTAAATATGCTTGGTTTGTTTAAACGTGGTGGTGTTTTTATTGATTTCAAAGAGGAAGTAGAGGCTGGAGAGAAAGAGAAAAACACCAATGATGAGAGAGAACATCATTGATCGTGGCCTCCTGCATGCCCCCTACAGGGTAACGAGCCCCAAACCTGGGCATGTGCCCTGTTGGGAAATTTAATCATCATGACCTCCTGGTTCATAGGTCAACACTCAACCATTGAGACATCCCAGCTGGTCTATAGGCCATTATTTAAATGGATATTCTAGTCTCTAGAATTTTCTTTTCCCTGTAAAGAAAAGATTTCTCTTTCTTGACATGACAGTTTTGGGGGATCCAGCAGTCCAAAGATTGCAAGGAAGAAAGGAACATTCTTTTCCCCCCCGAGGGTGGAATTGTTATGTGGTTGGCACTCAATGAACTAAAGCTTTTGCAGCTTTAATGAGCCAGAAGCAGGAATCTATCTACAAGAAAGTGCCTTTTCATGCTCATTTTAAATTCAGGATTCATGCTACCAAAATCGAATGAAGAATAACGTGCTGTGTGGCAATTCATTGAAGTTCTGTCTCCCAGATGAGGAGAGTCCATTTATCCAATTTGTCCTTCATACTCACAGAAAACTCATTTGTCCATTTTACTATTCAGGGTTATTTTTAAATTGCATAGCAGCTGTTCAAAAGCTGAGATGAAGCACAGGGACTCTGTATTAAATATGGGAAGTATCACTAATACAGAAAAACAATGACAGACAGCCCTAAACATCACCCATCAGAGAGCCATAATGAGCCCAAATATGGCCAAATCTAGAGACCAGGAGCTCACCGTCACCATAAAATAGGGTCTTGGGTTATTTTCATCAGTGGGCAGAGAGGTAGCTTCTTTGCCCATTGATAAATAGCTTATTCATCTATTTAGAATATAAATATTAATTTGTTCATTTGAAATGCAAATTAAAAGCTTTTCTTTCAGTTCTTGCATTATACTTCTTTATTGACACATATACTGTTTTATGTCAATGTCTCTTTGGGGAGGAGAACTCGCTGGTGAAGGGGTGGTTAGAGCACAGGCTAAGAGCAAGCTCCCACCACCACCACCCACCCAAAGCCAGTTTCCAGGCTCCTTTGGGAAGATTCAGGCACATACCTGGGACTGTCCTCCATGGTCCCCGTTTCTCCAAAGCAGTAGGAGCTGAGAGACATTGCAAGCTAAGCAGTCCATTCTTGCAATTTCTTGTGAGGGCAAGTGTCCAAATCTGGGCTTAGGGGGAGGAAGAGATGCTGAACCCCTAAGACTCCTGGTCCTTCTTGTCTGTCCAGGTGTCTGCTATGGAGGAGGCAGAAGCAGATGGAGTCTGACATTTGGGAAAAGGCTCTTCCTGGCCCATCACTGGTCCCTGTTCCAAATTCTTTCCCAGAGATAGCATGTGCCTCAAGACCAACTTGTTAAAGAGATCCCACCTACGTCCTCTTTTTGGTCAGAGGCTCTCAATTGCTCATGCTCCTTCTGTATCTTTTCCGGTTACTGCTTCTTGGAGCTGTGGTAGAGCTTGGATGTACAGATGGCCTTCCCTACCAAAGTCCATGACTCAATAATGACCTAAGGTATAAAGTGTAACCAAACATTTGGACTGGGTGGAAGCAATAGTCAATATTGTATTAACTAAGTATAGTCAGGTGGGTACTGGAAATACCAGGAGAAACACTTTGTAAGTTATATGATTGTCTAGTCACTTACTAATACAAAATAATATTGAATATACACTATAATTTTTTAATTTTTAAAGTATAAAAATTAGTCATTCAGTAAAAATTGGTTGAATAACCTTGAACTAATAAAAAAGAAAAGAAAAAGATGAAATTAATTGGTTCTCATTTTCCCCAATTCTCTGTGACTTTTGTTTGTCTGTTTTTGGTGGTGGTGGTGGTGGTGGTGGTGGTGGTGGTGTGTGTGTGTGTGCATGTGTGTGTTAATCCTCACCCAATGATATTTTTCCATTAATTATTTTAGACAAAGTAGAAGGGATGTAGAGAAACAAATAGAGAGAAACATCGATGTGAGAGAGACACATGGATTGGTATCCTTGACTGGAATCAAACGCTGAACCCTTCAGTCCAAAGGCTCTATCCACTAAGCTAGACTGTTGTTATTGTTTTTGTTTTTGTTTTTTGCAGGGGTGGGAGTTAAGCACAAGTAGAGGAGAGGAAGAGAAGAGAAGAGGAGAGAGGAAAGAAGGGAAAAAGAGGAGAGAATATATAAATTTTGGAAACATAGTTTACTACCATCTCTTTTTTAGGGATTCACCACCTCCCTCTTTATAATTCAGATTGAAAAAAATCCAACAGTAAAGAAACTCATTTTATTTCACCTAGCATTTCCCATAAAATTTTTAAGGAATCAGTATTTAATGGAAAATACTCTTCTCTACCCACCTCATCTTGCTGAATAGAAAACGTTAGTGATTTCTGACACATTCTTTGACAGTTATACAATTAATCTGGTGTCATGAGCTTTTCAATCTTTGAAACCACCATAGACAATAATGCTGTTCTGATCAATTTTCCTATTTTATACTCTTCACCCATAGGTACTTTTGTCACAATTCTTAAAATCCTTCACGAGCCAGAGGTATAGTTTAGTATATCATCAAAGAAATTAATAACCTTTAAGATGCAGTATTTTGATTTTCTTGTTCTGAGACAAGAATATATCAGAATTCACAAAAGTAAATTTGAGACACAATAAATAAGTCCATTTATTTTTAAATATATATGGTTTGAAGAGATTTTTCCCCTCAGTGTAGTCTTTTATTTTTTATCTTTATTGTTGAATGTATTACATATGTCCCCTTCCCCCACTGACCTCTCTCAGCCCACAGCGCCCCCCACCCCAGGCCTTCACCACCCTATTGTCTGTGTCCATGTGTTATGCATATATGCATACAAGTTCATTGGTTGATCTCTTCCCACCCGCCCATCCTTCCCTACCTTCCCTCTGAGGTTTGACAGACTGTTCCATGCTTCTGTCTCTGTATCTATTTTTGCTCATCAGTTTACGTTGTTCATTAGATTCCATATATGAGTGAGATCATGTGATACCCATCTTTCTCTGACTGACTTATTTCACTTAGCATAATGCTCTCCAGGTCCATCCATTCTATTTGTAAATAGAAAGAGTTCTTTCTTCTTTCCATTGTATAGCTGTACCACAGTTTTTTAATCCACTCATCTGCTGATGGGCACTTAGGCTGCTTCCAAATCATAATTATTGTAAATTGTGCTCCTTTGAACATAGAGGTGCATATATTCTTTCTGATTGGTATTTTGGACTTCTTAGGATATATTCCTAGAAGTGGGATCACTGGGTCAAAGGGCAGTTCCATATTTCATTTTTGAGAAAACTCCAAACTGTTTTCCATAATGGTTGCACCATTCTGCATTCCCAGCAGCAGTGCACAAGAGTTTCCTTTTCTCCACATCCTCTCCAGCACTTGTCGTTTGTTGATTTGTTGATGATAGCCATTCTGACAGGTGTGAGGTGGTATCTCATTGTCATTTTGATTTGCATCTCTCTGATGATTACTGACTTTGAGCATTTTTTCATATGCCTTTTGGTCTTCTATATGTCCACTTTGAAGAAGTGTCTACTTAGGCTCTTTGCCCATTTCTTAATTGGATTGTTTATTTTCCTTGTGTTAAGTTGTATGAGTTCCCTATAAATTTTGGAAATTAACCCTTATCAGGTGTATCATTGGCAAATATGTTCTCCCATGCAGTGGGTTCGCATTATTTTGTTGATGGTTCCTTTTGCTGTGCAGAAGCATTTCCACAGTGTAGTCTTATTGATCAAAGTTCATAGGCTTCTGGGGCCAAAATGCTAATAGAGGTGCTAAGGACTTTGACAACTCCCATGCCACTCTGTGGCCAGGTGTATCCACCTGCAGATTCAGCTTTACTCCAATTGGATTCTAAACCTGGATGCACATTCAAATCACTTGAGAAACTAAAAACAATAACATTTGGCTGCCATAGTTACATCAGAACCCTTGGGAGGTGGGACTTGGATATTGTTTATAATTTTTTTAAATTTCCTTCCTGAATTCTAATTTGTGGGTCATTTTTCTTTCTTTCTTGTTGAATTTACTAGAGGCCTGTACAAAATTCATGCATTTTTTTTTTGGGGGGGGGGAGTGGGAGGGGAGGGTGACGTGGAGTCCCTCAGCCCAGCCTGCAACAATGCAAGCGTTCTGCACCCAGACTGGCCAGAGGCCCTTTGAGGCCAAGCACAGAATGCTTGCCTTGTTGCCAGGGTGACAACGCAAGTGTTTCTATGCTCTCCTTCCCCCTTAACTCCCCCTCCCCCAGCTGCTCCATGTTGTTGCCCAGAGGCCCTCCGCAGCTGGGGTGGAACACTTGCCCCAGGACTAGGGGATTCCAGCAGGGCTAAGAAAATTGGGTGCCACCATCTTGTGGCTATGGGCACTACCATCTTTGTGGCACAGTGATGGTCAATTTGCATATTCCCTCTTTAGTAGATAGGAAGGATTGGGGTGACATTGGTTAATAAAATTATATAGGTTTCAGGCGTACAATTCTACAATACTTCATCTAAGTCACCTTCCATCATATATATCCCCCCTTTACCTTCTTCTACCTCTCTCCACCACCCCCTTTCCTCTGACAATCTCCATACTGTTGTCTGTGTCCATGAGTCTTCCTTTTTTTTTTCTTTGATTAATTCCTTCACCTTTCTCACCCAGCCCCCAAACCCTCCCCTCTGACAACTATCTGTCTATTCTCTGTATCTGTGAGTCTGTCTCCACTTTGTTTGTTAATTTATTTCCATTTCCTAATACAGAGAAACAATGAGCCAGAGGTTCAGCTTAGTATACCGTCCAAGGAAATTAACAACCTCTAAGGTGAAGCACTTTGTGGAGCTCAACATCCAGCCAACTTGCTTTTGCTCTTAATCCTGTATTCAACTTCTAAAACTCTCTCTCATCTTCCTTATTTCCTGATTCAAGTCATCCTCTCTACCCCCAACTCAATTATCCTCCCTAGACTTTAAAATGATAACTTGTAGAGTGATTCTGTGTAGTGGCTGTCTCCCCAGAACCTAACTGCTTCTGAGCTGTGTTATTGTCTTGCTTCTCAGTTTTCTAAGAAAGCAACCACTACCCCAACATATTCTGTGATTCCTTCCCAGACCTCTCTACTCTCCATGATTGTGGAAGGAGGACGACCCTCCATTCAGACTCTACAGAGCTGGCCTTGTTGAGGGTGCATGCCACCTCCTACTTACCTTTGCATTCTTTACAGGAAGTTCCCACATTGCTTGTACATTTTAGATAATTACATAATATCCTGAACCAGTGAATAATTTAATAGTCTATTGTCCTTCTTTTATAAAGAAACTTCAGAATAGTTGAAATTGCTTTTGAAATCAGAAGATAGGTGATCCAGATTCTAATCCCGCCTTTCCACTAATTAGTTCTAAGTTCTTTGAAAATCCATTAACCTAAGCTCTGTGCTTCAGATTCTTCATCTGTTAAATAGGAATAATACAATCCATTCACCAGGCTTGCATAACTGTGTTGAAAGAGTTATGAATACTATATAAATGGAAAATAATTTTGTTCCCATTATACCTGTTCCCTCTACTATAGGGGGCTTTGGCTTTTGTGTGAACTGAAAGCTTCCACTGAATCAAAAACTAAGGCCAGAGAGAGAATGATCTGGCACCAGGATGATACTATAAATATGATCAGTTCTAGGCAAAGTTGCAAAGTAAGAAAACTTGGTCACCTGTCTACATTCATTCTCTTCTTTGCTTATGCTCTTTTCAAGGAAGTTGGTGGTGCTTTTATACTACTCTTTCTTATGGGAAAGCAATCAGAACAATTTATTTGGATGACATTTATAGAGACTCAGTGGTGCTAAAAATTTTTTTTAACTAAGTAGATTTGAAGATCTAATTGGCTTTATTCAATGATTCATGAATTGGACAGCATTCCATCTAGTGAGGAGAAAAAAAGCTCTGAGAAGCTGCACAAAATGGAAGGCTTTTGTAGCCAGAATGGAGCAGAAAAGGGAAGTGTCTGTCTAACAAATAGGGGATTGTTTCAGACTAAGTCACCTTTCTTTGAGGAAAGGTGGGGCTATCATGCAGAGGATCACATTCCTGGGAGAGGCTGACATTGCAACTTAAGTCTTGGTTTGCTGATGAGGGGCTTAGCACAAATGACCCCATTTGGCGTCTGTTGCCTTTTTTTAAAAACATATTTTATTGATATTTTACGGAGAGGAAGGGAGAGAGATAGAGAGTTAGAAATGTCGATGAGAGAGAAACATCAACCAGCTGCCTCTTACACACCCCCTACTGGGGATGTGCCCGCAACCAATGTACATGCCCTTGACCGGAATCGAACCCGGGACCTTTCAGTCCGCAGACTGACGCTCTACCACTAAGCCAAACCGGTTTCGGCTGTTGCCTTTTTTTTTAACAGTATGTTTAATTTGTGAAGAAGTCTGTAGTTAACCTGAAAAATAAAACCTTAATTGTGAAATCTCAGCTATGAAGACAAACTGAGGAAATTTCATTAGCCCCTTTACCTTTATATCTCTTTTATTACCTGCAAACATGATGAGATAAAGATATAGACCTAGTAAAGTAGACTTGCAATGGTCTTTAGCAGTGGTGTGGGCTCTCTGTTCTTGACTTTTTGCAAGAAATATTTCACAACACAAGGCCAGGTGATTTTGAGAGTGCATTTGTTAAAGCTGGGGTGACGCAAAGGAAGAGTTTAAGACAGAAGGCAAGATCATAGCAACAGGAATGAGCCTAGACCAGTTGTGGGCAAACTACTGCCCACAGGCTGAATCCGGCCCGTTCGGCTGTTCTATCCGGACCGCGGAGTCAAAAGAGCGGAGGGTTCTCTTGCTCTCCCCTCTGCTCCTTTACCAGCAGCCCAAAATGAGAGTGCCAGCATGGTCAGGTTGCTTTTGTTCCAGCCCTCCAGTCCAGTTTAAGAACCCATTGTGGCCCTCGAGTCAAAAAGTTTGCCCACCCCTGGCCTAGACAGAGCTACCTTGGTCCTTTGGAAATGTGAGGAAGAGTTGAGCCTAGGTGTGGCTGCCTTGACCCTTTACAAAGAAAGTCCTCGAGGCAGAAGTGAGCCGGGTGGGCTGTGTAGATTCAGGAAACAAGTTACCCAGGCAAAAGAAGGACTCTTGGAGAAATAAAGCAAAGATACACAACTTAGGAAAGAGGTGGTGTTCCAACTTCACCCTCAGGTGGGAACATATGCACAGGTGACTGGGGTCCCTCAGCCAACGGATTGGACTTATATGGGTTGCCCACAGTACTTAATTAAATTTGACTGAGCATAAACTAAACACAGAGACAAATATTAAGATGCACAAATCCCATGGTTTATTTACCAGAGTCCTGGTGGTTTCCAGAAGCCTAGGCAGGTCACCTGGAGATCTGTGCCGACAGACACACACACTGGACAGGAACACACCCACCGCGGCAGCATCTCGGTCACAATTTAGGCCTCAGAGGTTCGGCTCACAGGCAGAGTGACAGGCTCACTAGGGCAGAGCTTCACGCAGTATTTCGAACAAGGAGAAGGGAGTGGAGAGAACACGTTGGGTGGAGGGCCCCTTCTAGATCCCTTCTTTTATGACCAATTCTGGGCAGTCTCTCGTTCCTTCTGGGTGTAACCAATGGGTCTTCAGTATGTCTAATGGGGGAGAGGGGGTCTCCAGGCACTTTCTGCCTGGCTTTTCAACTTTCCAGATAAACACTTGTTAGGGCGTTCACACAGTTACAACTTTCCAGATAAGCACATGTTAGGGCGTTCACACAGTTGGGGCTCAGAGTCACTTTTAAAACTTAAGTTTTACAAAATGGATTCAATTCACACTAAATGGAGTTACTTATACTAAGCCTTTAAACACATTTAAAATAATTTCTCTTACTTAAAATAAAATCAGAATAAGATCAGAACTACAGTTCACACTTAAACTATGAATCACTCATAAAAATAAATGTCTTCACTCCTATTTTAAATCACACAAATAATTATTCTCACACTGTTTTAAATCCTTAAAATATAAATCAAACATCACACTAATATAACTATAATAGGTGGCGGGCAGGGGTGGGGGGAGGCATGGGTGTGCTCTTGAGAGGGAAAGAGTGTGCCCCATGATACGGAATTTTTGGACTGGAACACGCAGTGTTCCCCTGGGCAGGATGTCCCAGATTCTTTGTTCGCCAGAGTCGAAGAATGAATCCACGGACAGAAGATGGTAGAGCAAAGGTGGAAATTTATTAAAGAACAAGTACACACTCCCATGTGAGGAGAAGGAAAGAGTCCCACTGAGTTCCTTTTTCCCTACAGCTTATAAAGGCTGCAGATCTTGGTGCCTTGATACCCCCTCTGAGGGGTCACTATTCCCTTGCACTGGTTACTATAGTAACTTCTGGGCTCAAAGGGAGCTCCTCCCTCCTCCCCCCTTCCTTATTATTTTCCTATTCCCTTTGGGCTTTCTTCTCCTTCTGGATGAAGGGCTTCCTTCTCTTTATTTTGTAAATATAGACCTTTTGCTGTTCCCAGCTTTCTTATTCTATGGAAATATACCTGTTTCAGCTTTCCAGCTTCCCTATTATATGGAAATATCCCTTCTGTTGCTCTGCAGCCCTGTGCTTTCTCCTTGGTCCCTAAATTTCCAAAATTATCTAAACCTGTGTCCTACTTTACCCCTAAAATTCCTGATTCAGTCCCCCTTCCTATTAGAGAACCCCAACTGCTGTTTGGGGACAATGGACATCAATTTGTCTGCTTCCTGCTGGCAAAGGGGTCATAGTGAGGGGGCCATAGTCAGGGTCCCATCGGAAGTGGGCTAACTAAGGGTCCATGGATGATGGATGCAGTGGCCTTCGTCTGCAGCCTATGTGGAAGACCATTTGTGGCTTTATGGTTTCTAAATGGGAGGATATGAAACATAACAAAGGTTAAACAAATAATAGTTAACAAAGGTCTGAGGAGAAGAGCTAATTAATGTAAAAAAAAACATTGAAACCTGTAAAGAATTTTTGTGAGTTTATTTGAGCCAAACTGTCGACATGCCAGAAAGCAGAACCTCAACGAATTGAGATAATGCCCCAGTGAATGGTGGGTCACATCTGTATTTATACATTGCAATCAAAGGAGAAATGGGGTGGGTTACACGAAATTCATTGGTGATAGATTAAGGAGGTGGGATAAAGCAAAAGGGGTGGGGGAGAAGGAAACCCCTGGGACTGGATAAAAAGTGAAATGATAGACACAAACTTAGGTGGGTGCAGGAACAATTAACATGATAATGAAGGAATTTGTGGTCTCTGTCCTGGGGCACAGCATATTTGGTTGTGCCCCAGGGGCTCCAGAAAAAGGAAAGTTACAAGTTACACAGACACTTCAAGGGTTTGTTATCATAGATGCAAAAAGACAGATAGGCTCAGTACAGTGTTTCCCAAAGTGTGGTACGCATACCCCCAGGGGTACGGGAAGAGTTTGGTGGGGTTATGTACTGCATCGTGCTTAGCTGTGCCTAATTCTATGTCCTCATTAGTCAAGTCAATTTCATCCTTCTCATAGATCTAAATAAATGTTATTTATAATATAACTTTTATTTATATTTTATTATGAATAATTTTATTTTTCGTTTATTATTATTTTGTGTATGTACCAAAAAAAGAAAAAATAAATATATTTTTATTGTTATTAAAATACATCCTTTTATTTGACGATGGATACTCAGCATTACAAAAATTATAGAAGGGGTACACATATGTCAAAAGTTTGGGAAACACTGAGGTAAAAGATGACCTTGTCAGTGAAGATACCGGCCTAGGACATAACTGCCCATCATAACTGCTTTTAGTTTAATTTCAGACCATTCTTTTTGGTTACCTTAGGTCTCTGAGTTTGCAAGACAGCCATGCAGGCCTCCCCTGAGCGTGTCAGGTCAGCATGTGGCCCCTTTCATCCACAATAGAGATGGTATTATAGCTTTAATTGGTGTCCAGACTTCTGGGACAAGAGGCTTTGAGGCCTTCCTTTCAGCTAAGCTGCTTGCAGCAAGAAGTGTTATTCACAAAACAACTCTGAGGCCATGTGGATTCTAGCAACAGAGAGGAATTGACAGGACTACTCCAACCATGAAGACAGAAGAGAAGCAGTCCAGAGATGGAAGATGCTGATGACACCTTGCCATACTAGCAGATAGCAGCTGTGTGTCGCTAAAGGATGCCCAGGACCAAACCAGAGAGGGTTGGACCTGCATTACCACCATTTGCCCACCATCCAGAACTGAAATGTCATTGCTGACATGTACACATAAGGAACTGTTTGGCATTGAAATTGGGTCTCAAAAGAACTGTTGGCCCAGAAAGAAACTCACTACAGACTGATTCATATGCCTTTCAGCATAACGATTATTGCTTGTCTCATTTTTGGTTCTTATGAGTATATTTCCAGTAGGACATGATCTCACTCATCTAGGGGAAATGGTGAACAACATAGACTGATAAACAAGAATAGACCCAGAGATAAGGAGCCATGGGTCAGACTGTTGGACCTCAAAGGTAGGGTGAAGATAAAAAGGAGAGATTAACCAAAGGACTTATGTGTATACATATGAGCCTAACCAGTGGTCAAGGACAATAGGGGGGTGGGGGCATGAGTGGGGAGGGATGGGGGATTGGAATGAGGGTTTAAGGACAAAAATGTGATACCTTAATCAATAAAGAATTTTTTTAAAAAGGGGAAAAAAAGAAGTGCTATTCATGGCACAGACTTTGTCCTGCTCAATCAAGGACTTCTTTGTGAATAAAAATCTGTAGAGTTTGACAAATGGTTCTGGTTGGTGGTGGCAGTGGTAATGGCAGCATACGTTGTTCTATAGACCAAGATTTAGCACATTTTATTCTAAAAGAGAAGTGGGAGAGAGAGGTTATTTGACCCTGAATTGGGCTGCTTATAACATACTTACCGGTAGTAACTAGGGGTTTGGGGAGCCAGTGTGGCTTCAAAAATGTACTGTCCCAGGGTTACAGAGAAGAGCTATCATAGGAACATCTGATGGTGTTTCTGGGTCCCAGTAAGGGCAGAGAAGGTCTCCTCTAGGTACCAGCCTAGAATTCAGGTGACACTTACAAAAATACAAAATAAGAATTATTTTAAAAATGAAAGCACTGATTATTTAGAAATACCAGAGTATGTTACTTATTTGGCATTTATTGACTTTTCAGGATTCCTTCGAAAGAGACGCTTTAGGTCCTCTTAGAGGCTTACATGAGTAGAACTTTGGTGATTTAGTTGATGCCAGTGCAGCTTAGTCCTCCTCCTGTGCTGGTATGCAAGGCTCACTTGAGACAGATGGATTTAGAAGTTGATGATGCTGACCTGTGGGGGGACTTAAAAGAGTGCCTGTAGAAGGCTTTTTGAGCTGTTTAAAGGCCTGCCCAAATAAATGAGGGCTATTCCTGAAAACTGTGGGGCAGCAATGTCCATGTTAGTTAACAACTTTGATTATTGGGATTTTTTAAAGGCAAATAGGGACTCTGAGTTAGGAGGCAGGGGCATATAGAAAAGGCATCCTTGAGATTTAGTACTGCAAACCACTTTGTGTCCTCTGGAGTCAGGGCAAGTAAAGTAGGAGAGTTAGAGACAATTGGTTGGATAGGAATCACTGTCTTATTTACTAGTTGCAAGAACTAGTCCTTCCCCTTTATTTGGCTTTTGAATTCCTAAGATGGTGGTATTGTAAGGACTATGACAAGGTTTCAGTAAACCTTGGGCCTTTTAAAATAGATGACTTCTAGAGTCTCATGGTTGAGAGGACATTGTTTCTGGTGTGAATATGAGGCTTTTTGCAAGATCAGGAAGGCATGGGAAAGGAACAACTTACCCTAGCTGTGCCCTAATATATTAATCATGTTAAGCCAATTTTTGTTTTCAAAACAAGACATCAAACTGAACAGTAATTTCAATTTTTTTAAATTTATAATCTGAATACAAAGCCAAAAAGGTCATTATTGTGTTTACCTCTATCTATATATATAAAAGCCCAAGCGACCGTCAGAACCAGAATGACTGAAACAACCAGATGACCAGCTGGTAGCTATGCTGCTCACTGACCCAGACCTCCCTGCTGGGGTCCTGACAGCCCTGAATCTGGTTCGCCAGCACCCCGGACCCAGACAGCGGGGAGGAGGGAGCCTGATTTCTCACAGAATTAGCAGTTGCTTAGATTCTGCTGGGGCCAACCTGGGATTTTACCCTTAAGAAACACTAGATGAACACAGAAAACTGCACTCAGCTGAATGGAGGGAATACAAAAATGTGTGCATGCTCACACATGCACACACATACCCCTAAAACATTTTCCATCTTCTTCAGCTCACTGAATGCATCATGAATTGTATCTGGTGTTTCAATTTTCCATCCCATTTCAGATAATCTTCCTTCCACTACTTCAAAATACTTCAGATGCTTCATTCATTCTGAAATCCAATTCCACAAGCAAACTTCAAGCCTTGTTAGAAGCAAAGGGTCATATTTATTGAAGTCCTTATGTCATATGTGTCAAATTGTGCTACATTTTTATTAGTTTTTCTGTCTTTTTAAATATGTCACTGATGAAATTTTTGAGTGTTGTGCCTCAAATCCATTTTTTCCATAAGGGTTTTTATTGCATGATTTTGCATACCTCAATGATTATTTTGCAATGCAAAATCACATTATAACAGAACTTACTGTATTTATAACAGTGCCTGTATGTGATAAAATATTCAATAAATCAAAGCTATTAGCATGCTCAACAAATAGATGGCCTGGAAGAAAAAGTATCAGCACATTATTTGGCTGAACATGTGCTGATACTGTATGTTATCCATAGCCTGTTCCTTATGTGTATATGTCAACATGTAAGGTAAGTTTCTTTGCTTTTGCAACATGTGTCAGAAGGAGTAAAAAAAAAAAAAAAAAAAAAAAAAACAGACAAAAACAAAACAAAACAAAACAAAAAACAGTATCTTCTAAGAAGTGCCTGGTAAAATCAACTAAGAAATTTGAACTTTACTTAAAAGTAATGGGGACCATTGAAAAGTTTTGAGATGGGGATTCAGATTATTAAATTTTCCCTTTAAAAAGATCACTGACTTTAAGTGGACAATGGATTGGGAAGAGAGAAGTCCATCGGCAGAGTAACTAGTCTTAGGAGATCATTGCACAAATATGGACAGGAAATAATGTTACATCAATTGGGGAAGTAAAAGTGCAAAAAAAAATTAGAAAGTTAAGAGGAGAAAAAAATAGGATTTGTTGAAATGGCAGAAGTGAAGGAAAACTAGGCATCTAAGGTGACTTCCAGGTTCTGGGTGGGATAGTGTGAGAAACGTACCATTTTCTGAGAAAACACACCTGGAAGGAAAATAAAACAGATTTGAGAGAGAGTATGATAAGATTTGAGTACCCTGGGCTTTAATTATAGAACTAGAGGCCCAGTGCACTAAATTCCTACACATGGGGGGTGGGCCTCAGCCCCGAGATTAATCACCCTGCAGGAGGGAGACCCCACCCACCCACCACAGCCCACCAGTCAGTGGCCTGGACCTCCCTCTGTGGGGCAATCAATTGTGGGGTGATGGCAGGACCCCCTAACCAAAGACATCGCACACGCCTTGGCTTACCTGGTGCCAGTGTGTGTCATAGCTTGGTCGTCTGGATGGCCATTCTGCTGTTCAGCCATTTAGTCAATTTGCCTATCATGCTTTTATTATTATAAATTATCTTGGGACTAAGGACCAAGCAAGATGTAGGATTTGAGCCCAGCAGTTCCCTAGTGTTAGAATGGGACAGATATTTTCAAATAGACTGAAAACCCAATGAATATTTTAATCCAATTTTATTTGGCAAAACATGACTTTGGGCTTCCAAGAAGCAAGGATCTGATAGAATCTGCAGCAAGTTTCTGGAATCCAGTGTCATTTATAAGGAAGAGTGTTTGGTTTTATTTTAGTCCTTCCAGATATGCTGTGAAAGGTTTTGATGAGATAAGTGTAAATTAATCTGGAACTGATATAAATATTTACATAGTCACTTAAAAATGAAAAGAAAGAGTGTTCAGGACAAAGTACATTATGAATTTCTCTGAACCCAAAACATTTTTGTAAAAGGTATGTAATGTGCAAAGATGCCAATTGAGGCCCATCCATCCTCAATTAGAACAGTAACAATAATGGAAACCAAAAGACATAACCCAATTTGCTTCCTTGAATGGCAATAAAAATCCAGTGAAAAGTCCCCATTTTTCTGCTTTGTATTTTAGTGCACATCAAACTCTAGAGCAGTGGTTCTCAACCTTTCTAATGCCACAACCCTTTAATACAGTTCCTCATGTTTTGGTGACCCCCAACCATAAAATTATTTTCGTTGCTACTTCATAACTGTAATTTTGCTACTGTTAATGAATCCTAATGTAAATATCTGTGTTTTCCAATGGTCTTAGGCTCTACAGCAGCCTAAGTACCCTGGGCTTTAATTATGGAACTAGAGGCCCAGTGCACTAAATTCCTGCACATGGGAGGGGGCGTCCCTCAGCCCCGAGATAGATCCACAGGCTGAGAACCACTAGCAGGGCCACCTAAGACCATTGGAAAACACAGATATTTATATTATGATTTATAACAGTGGCAAAATTACAGTTATGAAAGTAGCAATGAAAATAATTTTATGGTTGGGGGTCACCACAACATGAGGAACTGTATTTAAAGGGTCGAACCACTGCTCTAGAGGTATGAAAAATTCAAACATTGTATTTCTTGTTAAAAGCATGTGGGTAAAGAAAGTCATGGACTGAAAATTTCAAAGCCTTTAAAAGGGCAGAGTGGACTCTGGTTGGTGTTTCTAAGTGGTTAGAGCATTGACCCGCACACTGAAGTGTCTCTGGTTCGATTCCCAGGCAGAGGCACGTACCTGGGTTGCAGGTTCGATCCCCATCCCAGGGCATGTGAGTAGGTAATCAATCCAACCAATTGATGTGTCTCTCCGCATCAGTTTTTCTCTCAATTGTTTTTATAATTTTATTTCTAACTGAGATAGATTTGTAGAATAAACTGGTAAACTTTTAGTGCACATCAAACTCTAGAGCAGTGGCCATATTTAGCTTGGGGTTTCAAGTGAGCTTTGCAAACAAGGGAGTGAGGTGCAGCATTGCTCTGATTATGGTCCCTAAATGTGTAAGGTTCCAGGTACACTGGATACATACAGCATGTGCAACACTAAATGAACACTTGGTTTTCTGAACACAGTGCTTACAAAACAACAAACTGATTTGCCTTTTATCTCTTTGAGGGGTTTATCTTAATAAATTCCATCTGGCTTCTTTTTAAAAAAAATTATTGATTAGGCCGAAACTGGTTTGGCTCAGTGGATAGAGCGTTGGTCTGCGGACTGGAAGGTCCCGGGTTCGATTCCGGTCAAGGGCATGTACGTTGGTTGTGGGCACGTCCCCGGTAGGGGGCGTTCAGGAGGCAACTGGTCGATGTTTCTAGCTCTCTATCCCTCTCCCTTCCTCTCTGTGAAAAATCAATAAAATATATTTTAAAAAAATAAATAAATAAAAATAAAAAAATTATTGATTAAGGTATCACATATTTGTCCTCATCCCTCCATTCTCATTCCAAACCTCTCCCACGTATACCCCCACCCCCCTGTTGTCCGTGACCACTGGTTAGGCTTACTATATGCATGCATACAAGTCTTTTGGTTGATCTCTCCCCCTTACGCCTCTCTCCCTTACCTTCCCTCTGAGGTTTGACAGTCTGATTCATGCTTCCCTGTCTCCAGGTCGGTTTTTGTTCATCAGTTTATATTGTTCATTATTTCCCCTAGATGAGTGAGATCATGTACTACTAGAAATACACTTACAAGAACCCAAAATGAGACAAGCAAAAAATGATTATGCTAAAAGGCAAATGAATCAGTCTGCAGTGAGTTTCTTTCTGGGCCAACCATTCTTTTGAGTCCCAATTTCAATGTCAAACAGTTCCTTATGTGTACATGTCAGCAATGATTTATAAAGACCCTTTTTTAAAACAAGATGTACTTTTATCAGAGCTGGAAAAAAAATACAGTAGCCAAATAAATGTATATTTCAGCTAACTGCACTTAATTTGTTTTTGTGAGAGTCTGACATGAAATTGGAAATTTAAAAAAAATTTTTTTTACAATAACCACTGTTTGGTGAACTAATACAGACCAGAGGCTTTTCAAATATTTTTTGAATTTTCTGTCCTTGAAACCTGTTTTTATTTGTGGATTTTAAGTGAAGAAATAATAATCTACTCTCAATTGGACTTTAAATCATTTGTGGGTAAAGAAAGTCATGGACTGCAAATTTCAAAGCCTTTAAAAGGGCAGAGTGGACTCTGGTTGGTGTTGCTAAGTGGTTAGAGCATTGACCCGCACATTGAAGTGTCTCTGGTTCTATTCCCAGGCAGAGGCACGTACCTGGGTTGCAGGTTCAATCCCCATCCCAGGGCATGTGAGTAGGTAACCAATCCAACCAATTGATGTGTCTCTCCGCATCAGTTTTTCTCTCAATCTCTCTCTCTCTCTCTTTCTCTCTCTCTCTCTCTTTCTCTCTCTCTTACCCCCCTTCCACTCTCTCTAAAAATCAATGGAAAAAATATTCTCCAGTGAGGATTAACAAAAACAAAAACAAAATAGGACAGAGTAAAATAGTCAGGACTGGAAGCAAAGTGTGAGCAGATGTGAGGTCCATGAGCCACAGCTGCACACCCAGCAGCCAGATGGACGTGGCCACAAGCAAGGCGGACAAAGGAGGCCGTGCACTGTGAGCCTTCCCATATTTAAATGAGGGGAGGCCCAGTTATTCATCAACAGTCAAAGGTTCCGCTCAGGAATGAAAAATTGTCCTTTTTTTTTTTTTTTTTGTCTAATTGTGGAGAGGGCTCAAGCGAGTGTCAGGTGTGTGTTTGGGGGGGGGTGGAGCTGTGAGAGCAGGTTGGAAGAAATGACTGAATTTACTTGACTAATGGCTAAACAGGACAGGCAGTCAGCTATTCTCTAGAAATTGATCACCTGCATCCTAATGAAAAAGACTGCCCTGCCCTATCTGGCTCGGCTCAGTAGATAGAGGGTCAGCTCGCAAGCTGAAGGGTCCCGGATTCGATTCTGGTCAAAGGGCACATACCTCAATTGCAGGCTCAGCCCCGGTCTGGGCTCATGTGGGAAGCAAACAATCGATGTGCGGGTGAGGATTTAAAAAAGAAAAAAAGACTGTGTCCTATACAGTGATTAAGAACTTGGGGTCTGTAGTCACAGTTCCTGAAACAAAATCCTGCCTCTCATTTTGTGATTGGGGGCAAGTTACTTCATTCCTCAAAACCTTACTCTCTTCATCTGTAGAATGGGAATAATCATAGAATCCACCTCATAAGACTGTGGTGAAAATTCAGTGACAGACTAGGTAAAACACTTAGCTCAGGGCTTGCCATTTATAAATGTTAGTTACCAGAATGACATCTTTTGTTCTTGTTATTATTTTACTTTGTCTTTATCAGTTGCCTCATCCTGCTGTCTTAGAATCACTTTGTTGCTTTTTCTAGCTCCTTGTGCTACCTGCGTTGTTTATTTACTTTTTAAAAATGTCTTGATTAAAAATAAAAATACTTAAAGCTCTACTTTGTTATCCAAAAATAATTGTGTTGTGGCTATATACATTAAATTTGATGTCATGATTGTTTTATCTTTAAATAGTCTATCACTACAGTTTTTATTTCCTTTTCCTTTATTATTAAGGAGGATTTATTTTTATTTACTTTGTGCATGTTTCTGTGTCCCAGAAAATGTGGCTTGTACAATGTCTACTTTTTGGGAATTTAGTAAGATTATGACTTAGTGTGTAAGAATAATAGTTAGGCTGAGACCGGTTTGGCTCAGTGGATAGAGCGTCGGCCTGCGGACTGAAGGGTCCCAGGTTCGATTCCAGTCAAGGGCATGTACCTTGGTTGTGGGCACATCCCCAGAGGCGGGTGTACAGGAGGCAGCTGGTCAATGACTCTCTCTCATCAATGTTTCTAACTCTCTATCTCTCTCCCTTCCTCTCTGTTAAAAAATCAATAAAACACATATTTTTAAAAATAAAATAAAATAAAAATAAAACTTGCAAGTGTGAAATTATCCTGACTGTACAGGAAGAGGGCACTGATCACAAAACAAAACAAAATATGACTTTGAGCACTAGCTTTTATGGCAGTTTGTGCTTTATGCTCCAGTGAAGCGGAAGGCATTCCAGACCCCCTACCGTGCGATTTCTAGGGAATCCCCGAAGGTGTTATGATTTGTCATAAGTGCTGACTTTAAATGACACACTCTCTGTTTGGTATCCATTCACCTATTTTTAAAGAATTATTTTTTCTATGTGTAATTCACATATTACAAAATTCACCCTTCTACAGTGTGCAATTCAATGTCTGTTAAGTATATTCATAACTTTGTGAAACCATCATTCTATCTAATTCCAAAACATTGTCTTCATCTCTAAGAGAAACCCTGTACTCATTAGCATACATTCCCTATTTCTCCCTCCTCCCAGTTTATGGCAAACATTAATCACCTTCTGTTTCTAGGGATTGGCTTATTTTACATATGTTGTGTGTGGAATCATACAATGTGAGCCCTTTTGTGTCTGGCTTCTTTCACTTCACATCACATATTCATGGCACAGTCATGTTGTAGTATTTATCAGTACTTTATTTGTTTTTATAGCGGAATAGCTTTACATTTTTTTTATTTGTCCATCCACTGATGGACACTCAGGTGTCCACCTTGCACTTCCTTTTCCAGTACTACTGCAGCATATTCAAAAAGAGACTGACACTTAGACCTCACAAAAAATCAATGTTTCCCAAAGTAGAAATTATACAGTCAACAACTTCTTAAAACAATGTTTTTAAAAAGTAAAAGAAAAAAACCAATGCAATAGAATTAGAACTTAAGAAATAAATGTTGCCTAGCTGGTTTGACTCAGTGGATAGAGGGTCTGCCTGTGCACTTAAGGGTCTTGGGTTCGATTCCATTCAAGGGTCCAAGTTGCGGGCTCGATACTCAGTAAGGGGTGTGCAGGAGGAAGTCAATCAATGATTCTCTCTCATCATTGATGTTTTTATCTTTCTCTCTCCTTCTTCCTTACTCTGTGAAAATCAACAAAAATATTATTTTAAAAGAAAGAAAGAAATATTAACTCAAATAATATAAACAGAAATTGTGAAAGCCATCTTCTAGAGCAGTGTTTCCCAAAATGTGGTACGTGTACCCCCAGGGGTACAGGAAGAGTTTGGTGGGGGTACATGTTGCACCGGAGTTTGGTGGGGATATGCACAGCACCGTGCTTAGCTGTGCCTAATTCTACGTTCTCATGAGTCAAGTCAAGACAGTCTTGTGAGGTGTGAGATGGTCAGGTGTCCAAATAAATGTTATTTATTATATAACTTTTATTTATATTTTATTATGAATAATTTTATTTTTCATTTATTATTTGGTGTATGTACCAAAAAAAAAGAAAAAAGAAATACATTTTGATTGTTATTAAAATACATCCTTTTTTTGACGAGGGATACTCAGCATTACAAAAATTATAGAACAGGTACATATATGTCAAAAGTTTGGGAAACACTGCTCTAGAGCAGCAGACCACTTGGGCAGGAGATGCAGGGCAGGTTGGGTGAAACGGGTGTCAACCTGTGTGGAGGCAGCTAAGTGGCCATGGACTAGCAGAACCCTGCACACCTAGAGCATGTTAGAAGTGTAGAATCTCAGGATCCTTCCCTGACTCTTTACATCCAAGCCTGTATTTTCACAAGGCACTTTAGGTTCTTGAATGCACATTTCATTATGTGAAATACTGGTCTAAGGAACCACACAGAAAAGATATGTGCTTTGTCACGAGTCACAAAACCTTCTGCTCACCTCAGTTACAATCATCAAACTTGTTATTCAAACCATTAAAAAGAAATTATAGTGATAACACAAAGATGTGCTAATTATGGCATATTATAATATATACTAGAGGCCTGGTGCATGAAAACTCATGCACTGAAGAGGGGGTCCCTCAGCCTAGCCTGTCCCTTCTCTCAGTTCGGGAGCCCTCAGGGGCAGGAGGCAACCAGGCAATCAGGGGAAAGCGAAGACCCATCACACCTCTGCTGCTGCCACTGCCAGCAGTGCAAGCCTCAGCCGGCCCTGGTTACTTGAACCTCAGGCCAGCCTTGGGTGGCTAAGCAGCCTCAATTATAATAATTAAACTTTATTCAAACCACTAAAAAGAAATTATAGTGATGACACAATAGATGTGCTAATTATGGCTACAATGGCAGTCATATTATAATATATAAATGTATAAATCAACATGTTGTACTTTATACAATAAGTTATATGTATTTCACATTTTTACAATTCACTAATTTTACTAAAAATAAAGAGGGAAATTTGCTTAATTGAGGTATAACATGTCCTTGGGATGTCAATTAGTGAGAATGGTTCTAAATTAACATGTTGAGGTGGAAATGGGCCCTGCAGTATTCACAAAATGTTCTTCATTAAAATGAAAAGTTATGAGAATTAAAAGAGAAATAGGTGATGTGCCCTGACTTTAGCCCATTCAAACTGCTATAATAAAAATACCATAGACGAGGTGACTTAGAAACAACAGAATGTTTTACTCACAGTTCTGGAGGCTGGAAGTCCAAGGTCAAAGGCACCGGCAGACCTAGTGCCTGCTGAGAGCCCACTCCTTGGTTCACCAATGGCATCTTTTCTCTGTGTTCTCACGTGCTGGAGGGCAGGGAGCTCTCTGAGGTCTCTTTAATAAGGGCACTAATCCCATTCATGATATTATAATATGCCCTGCCCATGACCCAGTCACCTCCCTAAACTACCACTCCTAACACCGTCACATTGGGGGTTGGGTTTCAACATGTGAATTTTGCAGGAACACAGACATACAGTCTATTACAGCTCCTATGCAAATAAACTTTTTTATGAATTTCACTTTTATGTCTCACATATGAGTGAAATCATATGGCTCTTAGCTCTTCCTGACTGACTTATTTTGCTTAGCATAATATATCAAGGTCTATTCATGTTGTCACATATGGCAGTATTTCATCTTTTCTTATGGCTGAGTAGTATTCAGACAAGAGTATGGTGGTTACCAGTGGGAAGGGAGGGAGGGGAATAGCAGGGTAAAGGGGGCCAAATATATGTTGACAGAAGATGATTTCACTTTAGGTGATGGGCACACAATACAATATAGAGATCATGTACCATAGCAATCTGTACTTGAAACTTATGATCCCAATCAATGTCAACCCAATAAATTTAATTTTAAAATAAAATTTAAAATATTTAAATAAATAAACTGGTTTTTGAAAGAAAGCATAAAATGAAATCAGAAAGCAAATAATAAACATACAGCAAAAGACTAATTTGGACTCAAAATAGGAGAAAGTTTTTTTATAACATCCATAATTTGAAAGGATTAAGGAACCATGGCCTCTTAGAAACAAGAGTTAGAAGAGGTACAACAGATCAGGAGAGATATGATAAACCCACAACAGACAATAAAAAGTGAGCTGGCAGAGTTCAGGAGGAAAATGAAAGAGAAAAGCAAAACATTATGCCAATAACAACCATATTTCAAGCAGCGAGATTAGAATAAGAACATGAAGTTCAGAACACAGTAAGATGGAAAACGGCCTAAACTAAAATTTACTCAAGTCTGAAGTCCTAGGAGAATTTAAGCAAAATGATACAGCAATGATCAATATTCTGGTATGTTTTTGGACCTCAGGGATAAAGGAAGAATCTTCTGAATATCCAGTGTAAAAGGCAAATCATGTTGAAGAAATATCAAAGTGGTCTCAGACTAAGTCATAGAAGACACCCAATGCCAGAAGACACCGGAACAACTAAAGCGTTGGGAGGAAGAGAAAGGATGTCCCAAGAATTACATGCTGAGTGAAGTTGTTCATCAACAGACTAGCCTTTTCAAGTGTGCAATAATTTAAGGAATAGAACCCACATCAATTGTTCTTTTTAAAAAAAAATCACAGGAAGACAAAATCTAAACACACCAACAAATGAATCAAAATTAGGAATTCATAAATGTAAAGGCCATAAGAAGAAAGGATGGTTATGTAAATTGGATGCATTAAATATAGAATTAAAGCTAAACTTCTATGTTAATTATAACTGCCAAACAGAATCATAAATGTTATATATGTGGACTACATATAAAAAGGTAATATATTCAGATAATAATAATAAGAGAAAATGGAAAAAATAGATTCAACAAGATACTGCCTCAGTTTACCTTTTCTAAAACAGTACCCTCCACCATTACCCCCAGTTACTGTTTGTCCCAATATTATGTTTTATCTTCATATTTACATTGAAGTTAGGTTTTATATGTTTATTTGTTTGTTACCTGACTCTCCCCCATGAAATGGTAAATTCCATGACCCAAAGGGGACCTTGACTGCCCTTTTCATCTTTGTTTTCCCAGAGTCCAGAACAGAGCCTGGCACACAGTAGATGCTCAATAAAGATTGTTGAGTGAATTAATAAACACAATTAAAAAATCAGAAAATGGCATGAATAGGCAATTCATAGAAAAATATATCTAAATAACTTTAGAAAATATGAAAAATGGTTTAATCACCCTCATAATTGAAGAAATTGAGACTTTAAACCAGCTTAAATGTTCTTCACTTGCCAGATTTACAAAGATAGAGACCTTAGAAGGTGTACAATTTTGTGCAGGATATGAAGAAACAAGCATTTTCATGAACTCATGGTAGGAGTACAAACAGATACTATCTCTTTTGACAGCAATTTGGCAATAATTAAAATATAAACATTTTTTCAAGTTTCCATGTTTGGGGGTTTTTTTATTCATAGATTTTATATTTCAGGGAAATCTTAGGTTCACAGAGAAGTTGACAGGGAGGTACAAAGATTTCCCCTTCACCTCCTGCCCTCACACACATGTAGCCTTCCACGTTATCAACATCCCAGCAGAGGGGTATATTCGTTGACACTGATGAACCTACATTTACACATCATTGTCTCTCATAGTCCATAGCTTACATTGGGGTTCACTCTTGGTGTTGCACATCCCATGGTTTTGGACAAATGTATAATAGCATATATCCACCATTAGAATACCATACAGAGTAGTTTTACTGCCCCAAAAATCCACTGTGCTCTGCCTACTAATCCCACCTACCCATGTTCATTTTTCATTTTATGTTGAACATCAAATATAAATATAAGTGAAGCTGCGTCCAGAGTCTTCTCCTCGGCCTCCTCCCAGTGGTCCCTGAGTTATTGCCATTGGTGCTGAGAATCTAAAAAAAACAGTTCCAGAACTATTTTTCTAGTTGATGAAGGAAGGGAAATTGATTTTCCCACATTATTTTCTATTTTTATATATTTCCCAAATATGCATTTCCAAATTTTCTATATATATTTCCCAAATACTAAATATACTTTCTTATGTTTCAGGAAAATATACACATTTTTTATTCAGCAGCTTTATTTATAGGTCTATGTTATATGGAGCCTTACATAGTTCTATATTTTACAAAGACATTTATGATTCAAAAACACATGTGTACAAGGATGTTTATGACAGTATTATTTGAGATAGCAAAAGACTAGAAATAAAATAAATATTGTAGATACAAAAATTAAAGTCATAATAACCAATATTGAAGAGCATGGAAAACACACTTTCAATTAGTGTTAATGCAAATATAAATTGGTACACTATTTTCAGCAATTCCACTTTAAGAAATTTAATTTATAAAATACTTGCATTAAAAAAAAAGTATGTATCAGCATGTTCCCCACAGAAGTATGGTAGGGGTAAAAGTGAAAACAAATTAACCCTGAGTTTTTGAAAAGCAGGTTTTCATTTTAATGTAATCAGATTTATTAATCTTTTCTTTAGTAGTTTGCTTTTAATGCCTTGTTTAAAAAATCCTTTCATACTTTGAGATCATAAAAATAGAACACATTTCTTGCAAGAGTTTTGAAGTTGTGGTTCAAAATGTTAGGTCTTTAAAAAAAACTACTCGAAGTTTATTTACTACCGTGTTTCCCCGAAAATAAGACATCCTCCAAAAATAAGACCTACTTACAGCTTTCCTTCTGAGTGAAATATAAGGCATCCCCCCGAAAATAAGGCCCCCAGGCTCTGTCTCAGAATGAAAATTAATTTACCATAAACTGGTCTCTAGGGCCGCCCTGACTGGCATCTAGCAACCAGTGACCTTACTCAAGAGTCCTGACATCACTGCTGTGTGAATGGAGAGAAATCAGCGTGGAAACTTTGTGAAACCTAAACTGCAACAAGTTGTGACTTGGGTGAAGAATTCATGGGAGAAAATCACTGACAGCTGCATTGCAAATGCACTGCGAGCAGGCTACCTTGACAAGAAGTACTCATTTAAAGACAGTGCTATTGCTAAACATGAGAGATTTGGTCCACTGATTCTAAAAAAATGGAGTCACAAGAAATTCACCAGGAAATTCAGGAATTGGATTGTTATGATGATGTTCCAGAAGATGATGACATGATTGTCATTGAATAAATGAGTAAATTTTTGATACTGTAGGATTCAGTTTGTCTGGTTTGTGTTGACAACTACCGTACTACCGTACCGTATACAGATAATAAATTTCCTTTATTTTCATTTAACAATAAATGTGTACCGTATTCTTCTTCATGGAAAAATGAGACATCCCCTGAAAATAAGACCTAGAGCATCTTTGGGAACAAAAATTAATATAAGACGCTGTCTTATTTTCAGGGAAACAGGGTAGGTGAGATTCTAGTCCCATTCTTTTCCAGGTGGAGGAACAAGCAGGGTTGGGACAGAGCTTTTGTCACCACCTTTCATGAGGACAAGAGACCACGGAGGCCCTGGTTTCAGTTGTGGGCTGGTTCTGCACTCCTACTCGCTGTGGGTCTTTTTATGATCTTGACACTATAAGGCTGTCCAGGCTACTTCTGGTTTCTTTGGGACTCAAAGGCTCTGATAACCACAGATTCCTCACCCACCAGCCACTTCAGAACCATAAGTGGCTTATCTTTGTGTTTGGGTTTATCTTTAGTTTTCTATTGCCTAACAGTATCTTTCATTGCTCTGTGCTTAGACTGTGTTTATAATAGAAGTGTCCTTAATAGGGAGATCTGGGGGAGATAAGAGATCAACCGAAGGACTGGTATGCTTGCATATAAGAACAACCAATAGACACAAAACTCTGGGGAGGGAGGTCATTTATAGGAGGGAGGGGGGGGAATGGTAAGCTATGTACACAGATAATACCTTAATAAATTTTTAAAAAGATTTTAACTCAATGGATACTAAGAGATATAATAGCCACCATTCCTATGAGTCCAAATATTCGATTGAAGGTGAGTTGAACAGATCAAAACTTGTTCCATCAGCCAGAAAAGCTCCAAAAGTCTTTCCTCGTTATATAATGCTTATGCATTTGGAGTCTAAGACCAATTATCCTACAGCCTGGATCAAAAGGTTCTCAAGGCTAGAAAATTGTGCTTAGACTTTATCACTATTGTGGTTCTTTTAGGAAATCTTTGTACGTCATATAATTTTTATGTGATAAGTGGTGCTCCATAAAAATATGGGTAACTCTATAATAAAGACAATAAATTGTGATCATTTAGCAATGCCAGGGGAAATTGGGTACTTTTTGATACACCCAGCTATTTCATCATTTTCACATTAATCCTCTTTTATTTTTTTAAATATATTTTATTGATTTTTTTTTTTTTTACAGAGAGGAAGGGAGAGAGAGCTAGAAACATCGATGAGAGAGAAACATCGATCAGCTGCCTCTTGCACATCCCCCTCTGGGGATGTGCCCGCAACCAAGGCACATGCCCTTGACCAGAATTGAACCTGGGACCCTTTGGTCCGCAGACTGACACTCTATCCATTGAGCCAAACTGGTTTCGGCATCACATTAGTCCTCTTTTAAATATTGTATTACAAAGATACTGTGGGGACATATATAAAACACATGTTAGAGGAAAAATATAAAAATACAGCTCCTTCCCATTTTTTTTAGTTATGGCCATCTTGTCCTCTGGCCAATTGGAAGTTGTCCCATTAGTGACAGATCTTCCTTACACAGAAATCCTATTACAGATCAATTTCTTTTCAATAGCAGTATTACTTTCCAGAACTGGGTCCATTATTAGTGTTTTAGTCAGAGATGAGCTAAACTCTCCAAAATAATAAATACTATATTGGAAGAAATTTGTATAATTTTTAGTTCAGCCACAGACATTAAATTCCAAGAATTAAAAAAATTCTAATTTTTGAACCACATTCTTTTTAAAAAATGTTTTCTTCATTGATTAAGGTATTACATATATGTCCTTATTGCCCCATTACCCCCCCACCTCCCCTTCACTCATGCCCTGACCACCAACTTATACCATATACAAAAATAAACTCAAAATAGATAAAGGATTTTAACATAAGATAGGAAACCATAAAAATACTAAATGAATCTACAGACAGCAAAAAATTTAGACAACAAACAATCATGTTATTAGTTAACTGGGGAAAAATGTCAAGGAACAATTTATTTTCCTAAAGTAGTGTGAAAAACAACCATATTTTTGCTGAAGAACATAAAGCAAGAAAAGAAAGAACATTTTATTCTTAGAAATTGATAGTCAATATGGTGGCTAAAGACTAAAGATGATACTTAAGTCTTTATTTCTGCTCCCTCCAAAACTATAAAAATGACAGAGGCTTATATTTGTGACAAAAGGAATAACCCAAACAATGAAAATAGATGAAGAGACCATTAGGAGAAAATTTTTGTAAGTAAAAAGCAAAAAGGAGCCCTGGTAGGGTGGCTCAATTGGTTGGAGCGTTATCCCTAACATCAAAAAGGTTGTGGGTTCAATTCCCTGTCAGGGCACATGCCTAGATTGTGGATTCAATCCCCATTGGGGCGCCTAAGGGAGGCAACCAACTGATTTCTCTCTCTCTCTCTCTCTCTCTCTCTCTGCCTCTCACTCTCTCTCTCTCTCTCTCTCTCTCCTCTCATTTATCTCTATATCTCTATTCCTATCTATTCACTCTCTTTCTCCCTCTCTCTCTAAGCTTTCTAAGTCAATAACAGATATATCCCTGGGTGGGGATTTTAAAAGAACGCAGAAGGAGGAGCTGTGATTTGCTAATCAAACATGTCAGAGTTGAAGGCCTCACTGGCAGGAGGAGCCCTGGAGCACTGGACCCAGTGTCCGTCACAGAATCCCTAAATCTCAGGATGTAGAGATACCACTTCCCCTGGAAGGAATGATTGAAAGTCTGTTTATGAAACACTTAGAACCTCCCACCCCAGAACAAAAAAAGGTAAAAATTTGTTCTCTGGAAAGAGCATAGTCCGGGAGGGGGCAATAGACACAGAGGAGGGAGGGGTTTAAGCTGAATCTATCCCTCCGTGTTGAGACCTCCAACTTCCTTCCCTAACTTGGTTGTCAGAACACCCGCAGTGACATTTATATCCCCCAGGAAAGATGTTGGAAGATTTTTCTGTGGGAAAGTTGACTAGGCCAAAGGGGGGAGGAGGGACTAAACAACAACAAAATAAAAACTGTAGAGTGACAACAAGAGTTGCACAGTGGCCAAAACTGGTTTGGCTCAGTGGATAGAGCGTTGGCTTGTGGACTCAAGGGTTCCGGGTTTGATTCCGGTAAGGGCATGTACCTTGTTTTCGGGCACATCCCCAGTAGGGGGTGTGCAAGAGGCAGCTAATCGATGATTCTCTCTCATCGATGTTTCTAGCTCTCTATCTCTCTCCCTTCCTCTCTGTAAAAAATCAATAAAATATTTTTTTTAAAAAGAGTTGCACAGTGGAAACCTCAGCCAGGTTACTCACAGTGCAGCACACAAGCCCTGTGCATGCAGGGCAGCTTTGCAGCAGCTTTTAAAAAGTGCTCATATTTAAATATAAAGAGAAAGCCAGAAATAAGCAGACCACTGGGGAAAGATTCTTTAAAAATTGAGACAAAAACAAGTAAGCAGAAAAAAAAATTGGAAGAATAGAGCTTATCTAAAAAGATAGTAACTTTAATGCAATTACTAATATCTTCCAAGAGATTAAAAAAAGCATTATACCCATGAAACTAGCACAAAATGATTAGATATACATGCATTATCATGTATATGTAAAATATACACAAATATAAATATATACAGAATTGAAGGCCTCACTGGTAGGAGGAGCCCTGGAGCACTAGACTTGGAAATTATCAAAGTTCTTGGAAATCATCAAAAAGAAACATGAGAGGAATAAAGGAAAACTTTGAGGAAATATATTAAAAAGTATAAAAAAGGCAGAGATTGAAAAAAGAAAAGATAAAAATATAAGACAATTAGAGGATTAGCATAAGAGGTCCCAGCAGCTAAACAATTGGAGTTCCAGAAAGAGAACAGGCAAAAGAGAATGAAAGAAGCGATAAAAGAAATAATTCAAGAAAATGTTCTAGAAGGGAAATACAAGAGTTTCCAAATTGAAAGAGACCAGTGAGTATTCAGAATACTGGTTAAAAATAGAACCACATTAAGGCACATTATTATAAAACTAGGCACCTGTTGCAGAAATATTCCTACAAGACTTTCGGTGGGCTTCCCTCCCACCATTCCCACCTCTCCCACCCCACTACCTCTCCCCCTGCAGCGGGCAGGGCGGGGTGAGCCCATGGCTGCCTCCGCCACTGTCTCCACGGCCCTGAGCATTTCCACCACCGCTGTGAGCCCCACCCCACCCCGCCACACACACACTGCCAGTGCTTTCCCTCCAGCAGCTGCAGCTGCCTTGCTTTCCACTTTCCCTTCCTCTTCCTTCTATGCTGTCTTCAGTCTTCACTCCTCCTGCCCTCTGCATATGCAAATTAACTGCCATCTTTGTTGGGTTAATTTGCATACTTACTCTGTTTGGTGGGCGTGGGTGGTGGGCGTGGCTTGTGTAGTGGAGTGATGGTTAATTTGCATATTACTCTATTATTAGGTTAGCCTAGTGACCTGGTACACAAAATTCATGCACATTAAAAGGAATTAATTAGAGGGAATATTTTAATATTGCTGTTTGCCCTTTCTCTATAATAGAAGTGTCAGAGATAAAAGAAAATTAGTAAAATGTATATAAAAATCTCCCTCCTGTCAAAGTCTGGGGTGAGTCGAGGGACCCAGAGTCAAGTCCCCCCCCACCTGCACACACCTTGAAATCATGCAAGACCCTGACCCAACTGGCCCCACCCCAGTCAAGCCCTGCAGGGTGGGGGACGCAGCCTCAGGTCCCCCGGCAAGTCCTGACGCATGGGGGTTGCAGCCTTAGGTCCCCTGGTGCAGCCTCGGGTCCCCTGACCTGGCACCAGGGCTGGGGGTGCGGCCTCAGGTCCCCTGGCTTGGCCTCAGGTTCCCTGGCCCCTGCGCAAGGGTATGAGAGTGCAAGGGCACAAGGGAGTGATGACCATTTGCACATTAGCTCTTTATTATAGAAGGTACTAAAGGCCTGATGCACGAAATTGTGCAAGGGGCTCGGCTCCTGCCTGCAGTGGCAGCCAGGGGACTCTGCCTTGGTCCCCGTCACCCTCAACCCCCACCTGCCATTGTGGCCACCTCTGCCTCGGCCCTCACAGCCCCAACTTCATTCAGAAGATTGTCTGAAAGGATGTCTGGAAGGACGTCTGGTCTAATTAGCATGTTATGCTTTTATTATATAGGATTAGAGCAATGGGGACAAAAGGAATGATCCAAAAAACAGACAGTGGGAAGGGGAAGAATCTCTCTGGAGAATGCTGACTAATGCAGTATTATCCTATAGAATAAAAGGCTAATATGAAAATTGACCAAACAGAAGAATGACCAGTCACTATGACACTCACTGACCACCAGGAGGCAGATGCTTAATGCAGGAGCTGCCCCTGGCTGTCAGTGTGCTCCCACAGGGGGAGCGCCACTCAGCCAGAAGCCAGGCTCATGGCTGGTGAGCGCAGTGGTGGTGGCAGGAGCCTCTCCCACCTCTGTGGCAGCGCTAAGCCTAAGCTGTCAGTTGAACATCCCCCGAGGTCTCCTGGGCTGTGAGAGGGCACAGGTGAGGGACACCCCCACACCCACGGTCCCGAGTGCATGAATTTCATGCACCAGTCCTCTAGTAGCAAGATAATTTAATCTACCTTTTGCCTCTGGTAAGAATTTTATTGAAATTAAAATTAGTAAAATTAAGGAAATAAGATTAATAAAAAATCTCTCTCCTGTCAGAGTATGGAGCACGTCACAGGACCCAGAGTCAAGTCCTGCCTACCTGCATGTGCCTTGAAATTGTGCAAGATCCAGACTGGCTGGCCCCACCCCTGTCGAGCCCTGAGGGTGGGGGTGCAGCCTCAGGTCCCCTGTCAAGCCCACTGGGTGGGGGGTGCAGCCTCAGGTCTGCAATAAAGCATTCTGGATCATAAGTTTTTTTCTCCCTCAAAACTCAGAGGACCTAATTTCCTGCAATAAAGCATTCTACAGTTTTAGTCAAGAACTTGTCATGATGTTTTGGCTGAAAGAAAGGATTCTGCTTAAGGTATTCAATAACATTTTTAAAATATTTCTCAGAGACAATCACCTCAAACACAGATGCCCTGTTTAAGAACAAGTTTCCTCAATAATTTTACACTACTGTCAGCCTGCAGAGTTTTCTATGTTCTCACCAACTCACAAAAAAAAATCTTTATTAAAATCTATTTCTTTTCTAAACTGAAAACCAACGTATATGTATGAAATGAGGACAGACACTTCCAAATTGTTGGCTTCACATATAGGAAGGTAAATAAAGTTTCTGGTTAGAAGATTCTTCAAGTCCTCCTGAGATTCATTAATCAGGTCCTCCATGACTTCCACTGGGTCCATCAAAGACAGATGGTTTTTGCCCCCATAAAACTAGAGGTGGACGATAGTCTTCAGTTTTCCTGTTTTTCGCAACTGAAACAGGATTTACTTATGGAAAACGTGGTGTAAAATACGGTAGAGATCGGTTCCAATATCCAGAGTTGGCTCTGCTCTTGATTCCATAGTAGAAACCCACCTGATGTGGCTGTCACAAGCAGCAATGTCTACCCATGCCAGTTGCCTAATTCTCTGGATGGTTCTACTTCAAAATGCCCCAGCCCTGTATGTCCAGCTGATACCTCATCACTCAGTGCTCCTTGCTCCTGAGAGACAGTGGTGGGGTAGTTGGGGTGGTTCCCAAAGGCCACTGTTTACCAAGGATCTGAGGAAGTTGGTGTGGACATGGGGGCTATCAGGGCCCTCAAAGTCCTTTCCTCCCAACCTCTCATCCTAACCTTCCCTTCACACTCATCACATTCTCTCTCTTAATATCTCCCACCTACTCCATTTGTCTGTTATCTGTTTATCAATAACACAGTCATTAGAGGTTCTTCATTTTGTAATCCAATTTCATATGAAAAATTCTGGATCTTGAGTTTTTTTCTCCCTCAAAACTCAGAGGACCTAATTTCCTGCAATAAAGCATTCTTGGCAAGTTACCCAACCATGATTTGAGTACACATGAGTCCTCAACAAATTTTTAGATTTAAGTTTATTGAAATAGAAATGTGTCTTTGTTCATTCCACAGCCAATTACCCTCTCTACCATCTTATCCAAAAGAAATTTGTAAATTTCCCTCTGAAGTACATGATTTCACTAGCCTGGAAAGAAGTAAAAATGTTGCACTTAAAGATAAAACACGCTTATATTCACCATGACATATGATGAAGTCAATTACTGCTTCTGGTTGTGAGTGTTTCTAAAAGGGTTGCTGCATAACCAATAGTTCCTTTGAAATGTTTCATGAAAACACACACAATTATACACCCATACACACACATTCTACCTGCAGTCATTCTCAATAATGGCGAGGTATACATGGATTCACAATGTTAGGCTGTTATCTAAAAAGTGAACTTTACAATATGGTAGGAAAGTGCTCAGACTTAGTATTTGTTCCTCTATGCTTACATCTGGAGAGCTGTATATTTTAGAAAATTGTACCTTTCCTCCCGCTAAGGAAACGGAAGGGAGGCTGTAATTCCTCCCCACCCTTTAGCGGCTTGAATGCAGTCATATAACATAAGATTGACAATCAGATATCCCTGAAGGAGCAACACAGAAGCAGTGGGTCAGCAGGGGTTATTTCTAGTGGCGGCAGCTGAATCAAGAGCCTCGCAGCATTGGCGTACCATTGGTCTCTCCTATGACAGGAGCTGCCAAAGCTCTCCCTTCAGTCCTGCCCACGCCTGGTTTGCTAGCCTTATTGTGGATGGTCAATCCCTTCAGATAAATTCCCTTTTTAATAAAGTTTCAGATTCAGTTTCAGTTGTTTGTAACTAAGGAATTATGGTCCATTCTGATGAAGTTTATGGCTTTATCGCTGTCAACAAAACCTCTTTCAGGGATTTAGGAAGAGTCTTGGCATGTCTGTGAAAAGCTCCCTTTTCTTTAAAGGAGCAAAATCAGATGTCTTACCAAGCATTACAAGGTTTTCATTGTAGTGTGGGAAGCTATTACTTTCAGTGAAAGTGGTTTGGCAAAAACAAAACAAAAAAACAAAAAACGTACCATTTCCAAACATTGATAATCTATAATTTCAAAAGAGGTTCACAAAATAAGATTTTTCCCCCCTTTGGTGGCACTGACATGTAAATCTAACTACAAAAGCCTAAAAGATCATTACCACTGGACACCTGGACTGGCTGGTAGCTATGATGCGCACTACCACCGGGGGCAGGTGCTCACACAGGAGCTGCCCCTGGTGGTCAGTGCACTTTTACAGCCTACCTCCCACTGTCCCTCTCCCCTGCTGGGCCCAATTGGCCAGATTGCCGGCCACACCAAGGGACCCCGTGCATGCATGAATTCATGCACCAGGTCTCTAGTAGTGAATATAAAAAAAGAGATGATTACATAAAAAGATATCTGATAGTTTCTCCCAGTTGCATACTAAAAGGGAATAAGAAGGCTGTCAATTACTTGTTGATTTGCTTCCAACTGTTAAAAGCAATATCAGCTATTCCAGAACATGTTGTTAGTCAAGAAAATCACTTCCAGTCTCTCCTCTGTCGTATTTCACAAACCAGCTGGACTATTTGCCACACGTGGCTTTACTTAACCCTCTACGAAAGAGAAGAGCTTTTTGTGTTTGGCAATGTCATAGGATGATGCATCAAGAAACGGTTTTGTCAAGTGGTAAATTCAAAGCTTAAGGTCTCATCTCTTTTGAGTTGACCTTTTCTCACTCTACCTCCTCACTCAAAATATCTTCCTTATTCCATTTCTGGTACAAACAGATGTGAAGTGCTTTAACAATTTGCTGTGTACCTTAATTGACAAAACCTTTGGCCTGGAAAACACTATGGGTTCTGTGTTCCATCATCACATTACACCAACAATACAAGTAAAATCAGGTTTAAGGGAGTCATCATCCTTTTCTTTGATGTTTCAACTTTTAAGTGAGTCTATAAAAATAAGTAATTCTGAAGAAATATTTATTCAATTGGCATTTCAAAACTCAATTTTTTGTATTTCCAATTTGTTTAGTCTGCATTCAAAGAAGTAACTTTTATCTTAACTCAGTAAAAGATGTTCAAGCAATTTATATAAGCAAAACAACATACAGCAGATTTTATAGTTTGCTTAAAAATGTAATTCACTTAATGGCTTTTAATCCCTATGTTGATATTCAGACTAAAACAATACTTTAGAATCTATGTCTTCCTAAACTTGTCAAGTAGAATTGCTTATTTTTTGTTGTTATTGTTTTTAGATTTCTTGAACAGTTTCAGTTTGGGTTATAAGTACATTTTGATTGATATTTTTCCCCTTACGGATCTATTTAAATTTGAGGTCCTTGTATGTGTATGGTCTATTTAACAGACATATCTTAAACATGAGTACATTTTGCTCACAAGTACATTTTGATACTGTTTTTTAATAGTTCACCCCCTTCTCCCCTTTGGCAACTATCAACTTATTTTCTATATTTATGAGCTTCTTCTGCTGTCACTTGTTTATTAATTTACTTTATTTTTTAGATTTCACATATAATTGAAATCATACAGTATTTGTCTTTCTCTGCCTGACTTATTTCACTTAGCATAGTATACCCTCTTGGTTCTACCAGGCTGTTGCAAATAGCAAGAATTCCTTCTTTTTCATTGCTGAGTAATACTCCATGGAATATATGTTCCACGTGTTCTTTATCCATTCATCTATCAGTGGACGCTTAGGTTGCTTCCATATTTTGACTATTATAAATAACTAGAGGCCCAGTGCACAAAATTTGTACATTGGGGTGGGTGGCCCCTAAGCCAGACCTGTACCCTCTCACAATCCAGGACCCCTTGGGGAATGTTCAATTGCTGGTTTAGGCCCAATCCCACAGAGATCCCTGTGGGATCGGGTTTAAACTGGCAGTCCAACATACCTCTCACAATGTGGAACCACTGGCTCCTAACTACTTGCCTGCTTGCCTGCCTGATTGCCCCTAACCACTCTGCCTGCCTGCCTGATCACCCTTAAATGCTCTCCTACCTGCCTGATTCCCCCTAACCACCTCTGCCTAAGCCCCCACCACTGTGGCTTCATCCAGAGGGATGTCCAGAAGGTTGTTTGGCTGTCCGGTCTAATTAGCATATTACACTTTTATTATTATAGATGCTGCAGTGAACATAGGGATGTATACATATTTTTGAATTGGTGTTTTTGTCTTTTTTTTTCTCCACATACACACCCCAAGGTGGAATTGTTAGGTCCTATGGCAGCTCTGTTTTCAATTTTTTGAGGAATCCCATATTGTTTTCCATAGTGTCTGCAATTTACAATCCCACTAATCCCGGTGTACAAGGTTCCCTTTTTCCTATATCCCTGCACTTATTTGTTGGTTTTTTGATGATAGACATTCATTCTGACAGGTCTGAGGTGTTATCTCATTGTTATTTTTATTTACTTTTCCCTGATGATTAGTGATATTGAGCATCTTTTCATGTACCTGTTGGACATCTGTATGTCTTCTTTGGAAAAATGTCTACTCAGACCTTTATCATCGTCTCTGACCTTGAGGCACTTACAGTCTAGTGCAGGAGTGGGCAAACTATGGCCCGCGGGCCGGATGGCTGTTCTAAACTACTGAAATTAAAAAAGAAAGAAAGGAAGAAAGAAAGAAAGAAAGAAAGAAAGAAAGAAAGAAAGAAAGAAAGAAAGAAAGAAAGAAAGGCCATACCCTTTTATGTAATGATGTTTACTTTGAATTTATATTAGTTCACACAAACACTCCATCCATGCTTTTGTTCCAGTTTAAGAACCCATTGTGGTCCTCGAGTCAAAAAGTTTGCCCACCCCTGGTCTAGTGAATATAACTTCATGTTCCTTGCAGTCACTGTAACAGTACTTTACTTTTATTAGTACCTAGTATGGTTGATTGAATTTAACTGAAATTTGTCTTACTCAAAATAAGAAAAATTAAATGAAAACACATTGTTTGAGAGAGAGAGAGAGAGAGAGAGAGAGGGAGAGAGAGAGAGAGAGAGAGAGAGAGAGAACCAGCCTCTTAGGCAGGAGACAATTATTCCTGATGAGGCAGGCTGGGTGTGGTATCAGGAGAGGGAGCCACAGCCAACCCAGGTGCCTGGCACGTGCACCTGCAGCCGCACACCAATGCCTGGGACATCGCTGACAGACAAACATAAAAGCCAAGACGTCTCCTGTGAAATGAATGTGTAATAGACAAACTTGTGTCAGAGGATTTATGCAATGACCTTCGCAGCTGAAGATTCATATATCAGAGCATGAAGCCTCCATACCAACAAGCAGGAGGGCCTAGAACAATGAATGTTGTACCTGTTATGAGACTTGACCTTGCTTTTTAATGTCACCTCAGGATGAATGATTATGTGGGACACACTTATTTTTAATTGTTGACAGGATTACAGATGTTCTCCAACTTTCCTCCCCTTTACCCCGCTTCTCCCAGCTCCTGCCCCAGCCCAGGCCTCCACCACACTATTATCTGTGTCCACTGGTTATGTATTTAAGTTTTTGGTTAACCTCTTCCCATCTCCCCCGTACTCTGCCTTCTGAGATATATCAATCTGTTTCGTACCTCCATGCCTCTGAATCTATTTTGTTCATCCATTTATTATGTTCATTAAATTCCACTTATGAGATCATCTGATATTTGTCTTTCTCTGACTGGCTTATTTCACTCAGCATAATATTCTCCAGGTCCATTCAGGCTGTCTCAATGGGTAAGAGATACTTCTTTTTTACAGCTGCATAGTATTTCACTGTTTAAATGCAGCATAACTTTTTTATCCACTCATCTACTGATGGGCATGTGGGCGGTTTCCAGATCTTAACTATTGTAAATAATGATGCTATGAACATAGTGGTGCATAATTTCCCTCGTGATGAAGTATTACAACTGCAACTTTAACACCCTTTGAACTCGAGAGAAAGCAACATATACCTGACCATCTCAGAAAACGGGTTCAGGTAGGAATGTTCCTACTCTGTCTAGAGTTTGTCCTTGTGATTTATTAATAGTCATCGCAAATGCTGGCATCATGGGAAACTGACTTCGAATTAATTTAAATGGGTAACCAGTGTCAGATAGGGAAAAATCAATTCTTGGGATCGGAACAACTGCTCCTGCAGATCCTGTTAATACTTCATCCTTGATTATGTTAGGTCATAAATTATGTTAGATAATAAATCTAGTACCATTACAAAGACCTTATTTACTATTAAGATTTCTTGGTAGCATGATGATTCCACCTACTTCCTATTTTAATTTATGACACGGCATTCCCGAAGGAGTAATACTATTAAGAAATTCATATGTACTGGCTGGTCGGTTGGTTGGTTGGTTGGATGGTTGGTTGGACAGTTGGACTTACATAAACAAACGGTTGGTCATTTAGCCTTTTATATATATAGATAGGTACTTTTTATTGCCATTCATATATATATATATATATATATATATATATATATATATATATATCTTATATAACAAAAGAGTAATATGTAAATTAGCCATCATTTTGCGACAAAAATGGCAGCACCCATAACAGGTGCTGGCTTCATCGCCCAGGCAACAGGAGCCCAGTATCTGCTCCTTAGCCGTGGAGGGAGGGAGAGGTCTCTGGCCAGAGGACTGGGAGCAGGACACTGAGCTCACATCGCCAGTGGCAGCACAAGCTCAGCATCCAAGCCATGGCTATGCTGCAGGAGAGAAGGAGCCTGTGGGGTCGTGAGCCCAGTGTTGTGCCACAGCTGTGAGGTTGGAGGAAAGGGACCTCTGGGGCCACGAGCCCAGAGTCCACCCCCCAGCCTGCTGTGCTGCTGGAAGGAAGAGGCCTGTTGGGCCGTGTGCCCAGCATCCATGCCCCGGTCCACAGTGTAGTGGGAGGGAAGGAGCCTGTGGGGTTGCAAGCCCAGAGTCAGAGTGCCCAGAGTCCACGCCCCAGCCTGCCTTGCAATGGGAGGAAAGGGGCATGTGGGGTCGCCAGCCCAGACTCCATGTCCTGGCCGGCCCAGGCATGCGGTGGGAGGCAAGGAGCCTGGGGGTCTCAAGCCCAGAGTCCCAGCTCCCAGAGTTCGTGCCCCAGCCTGCCTTGCAGCCGGAAGGAAGAGGCCTGTGGAGCCCCAAGTTCATGGGTCCCTGTGGCAGGGGAAGAAGCAGAAAAATGGATTTTTCCAGTTCCTGATGCTGACAGAGCTCTATGGGTGTCGGGGTCCTCCACCTGCAGCCCCCAGTCACAGACTGGAAGCCCCTTGCCAGCAATCCAGACAGGACCAGCGTGGCACCTCAGTGGGGGAGAGGAGGGGGTGTCCAGCAGACATCAAATCACTGCTGCCGAGGCTGCGCACAAACTCACACACACTCGCAAGTAGTATGATCCAAGGGGGCGAGTCCTGAGGCAAGGCTCCCATGGCAGCTGATGGGCAGCCAGGAAAGGAAGCCAGACCTGAAAGCCTAGCACACAAGTACCCGAGCTGCAGGGCATCATGGGTGGGGCCCTGAGGAGGCCCCAGGACAAGCATCTTCCCAGAAGCTGTGTGGAAGGAGGGGAGGAACCTCTGGTTAGAGACCAGGTGAGGGATACTGGCATCTTTGCAGGCCAAGACCAAGCCAAGGGACACCCTCCCCAACACCCATGCACAAATCCCGTGCACCAGGCCTCTAGTATATATATAAAATTATTACTAGGGGCTCAGTGCACAAATTAATGCACCTTGAGAGGAACTGTGGGCCACAAGGCTGCAATAGGCACAGAGGGGTGGGTCTCGGTCCATCCTCTACACCCCTGCCCAGCCTCTCCCATTGCAGCCCCCAGTCCCCTGTCTGCTGGCAGCCTGCTGCAGGTGCAAGTGGGGCTGGAACCAGCAGTGGGTGGGAGAGGTGACTCTGGTGCTGGCAGTGGGTGCAAGTGGGGCCATCTCCAGCAACAGGTGCAAGCACCAGGTGGGACCAGGGCACAAAGGACCAGAGAACTTTTAGTAACCACCAAAGGACCACCCTGATGACAGCAACTGGTGCCCCACCTTGATCTGGAGCCCTACTCACTTGCTCCACCATCCTGCTGAAGCCGACAACTGCCATGTTCTGCACTCTACCACCTGCTGCCGATGCTGCTGTGTTCCATGTGCACACCCTGGTGGTCAGTGCACATCATAGTGACCAGTTGTTTGGTTTTTCAGGTCTTCCTCCATTCTATTTGCATATTAGGCTTTTATTATATAGGACTGTGATCCCTTTAACATTTCTTGCAATGCTGGTTTGGCGGTGCTAAACTTTCCCTTTGCCTTTTTTGTCTAGGAAACCCTTTATTTCACCATCTATTTTGATAGCCTTGCTGGATAGAATAGCATTGGTTTCAAATCTTGGCTTTTCATTACATTGAGTACTTCATGTCATTCCTTTCTGGCCTATAGAGTTTCTGATGAGAAATCAGCTGGAAGCATTATGGGAGCTTCTGTGTAAGTAACAAATTTCTTTTCCCTTTCTACCTTTAAGATTCTCTCTTTGACTTTAATTTTTGGCATTTTAATTATGATGTGTTTGGGTATGGGTTCATTTGGGTTCTTCTGGTATGGGACTCTCTGTGCCTCCTGAACTTGTGTGACTCTTTGCTTCACCAGTTTAGGAAAGTTTTCTGCCATTATTTTTTCAAACATGTTCTTAGCTCCTCACTTTCTTCTCCTTCTGTCACTCCTATGATGTGAATATTGTTACATTTCATGTTATCCCATGACTGTCTTAAACTATCTTCTGCTTTTTAATTGTTATTTTTTACTTTTTGGATCTTTGATTGAGTTTTTTTTTCTACCCTGTCTTCTAATTCTCTGATCCACTCCTCAGCTTCCTCTAATCTGCTGAGTTTTTTTTCCTTTCAGTATATTCTTTATTTCTGCCATGTCATTCTTCATTTTCAACTGTTTGTTTTTCATATTTCCTATATCATTTTCATGCTGTTGAGCATCCTCATAATCATTACTCTGAATTCTATATCTGAAAAATTGGTTATCTCCATTTAATTTAGCTCTTCCTCTGGAGAATTCTCTTTTCTTTCATTTGGGGCTTGTTTATTTGTTTCCATATTTTGGCTGCCTGTTTCTGTTTGTTTCTATGTATTAGGTAGATCAGCTATGACTCCCAGACTTGGTAGGATGGCCTTATTTAGTGGGTCACTGTGGAACCGAGTGGCATAGTCTCTCTAATCATCAGATCTGGGTGCTCTAATAATGTCCCTTGTGAGCACTGTGTGGTCCTCCTTGTTTAATTGAGTATTGGTTGCTATTGGCTCATTTGCATGTGAGTTTAAGCCTCAGGCTGGCTGGCAGTAGGTTCAACCCCCAACACAGCACATAGTCTTTGTTGAGTACTTTATGCCACTTTTTCACACAAAGAGTACTTTATGCCACTTTTTCACACAAAGAATTATCTTCTGTGGGGTTTGCTGCCTGCCAATATCTCCCTGTAGATATACTGTTTGTGGGGCTTATATACTGCTCTTTTTTTTTGCCTGAAGCTGGCCACTGGATTTATAAGTCTGGGGCCTCTTCAGAGAGTCTCTGGTGCAGGCCAATGTCACATGCTGTTGGTGACTGGCCCTGAATACCCTGTTTAGAGCTATCAGTAATCCACAGCTTTTGGCTCCCTCTGCTGGGGCTGGACCAAACTGTGCACCAAGGTCTGCTTTCCTCACCAGGGCCCAGAGGCATGTCAGGCAAACTCAAAGCACCCAAGTATCTTCCTCTACCTGCAGGCTGATCGTTAGTCTCAGTAACTTAATGAGCCTCAGGCTGTAGCACTCAGCTGGGCATAAACTCCATAGAGTGGCGCAAGAGGGTTTCCAATGGGTGATACATTTTATTTCCCCCTTAAAAGGCTGCATTGATGGGAAATCTCTGCCTAAGAAAGATGATTTCTGCAGTATAGGAGAACAACTCAGCACAGGGATCCCGACAGTTGTCCTCTGTTTTCTCTTCCCACCAAGCCACCTACTCCAAGCTCTCCTCACACAAGGAGTCCACTCTGCCCTCCTTCTACCAGAGTCCAAGGTAAGAGGCTGCAAATGAAATTTAGTGTGTTGGCCCTTTAATGGGGTGTCTGTATATCTAGCTATCTACCCTTTCCAGGCAAAACCCCCAGTGCTTTTCACAGCCAGATGTTATGTGAGCACCTTCACCAGTTCTGGTGCTCTGGACTGAGGAGCCAGGTTTCAAGTTTAGACCAGTTTTCTCAGGGGGAATGCCTCCCAAATCCCCCCACACACACATACACACACAGCTGAGATATCCTTCTGGAACTTCAGCTGATGCCTGTGGGAACCCAGCAAGCCCTCTTGTGCCTTTCCTACCAGTATCAATGCAGTCTCCTCTTTAAATCTTTGGTTATAAGGGTTCTCTTCAGCTAGTCTTCGGTTGGTTATTCAGAATAGTTTTTCTATAGTTTAGTTGTAATTCCAGTTTGGGGCTGGGAGAATGTCAGTATAGCTTTCACTTAATACACTGCCATCTTCTCCCCTCTATCCTATGTTTTTTATTGGAGCATTTAGTCCATTTGCATTTAAGGTTATTATTGATAGATACAAATTTGTTGCCATTTTTTCCCTTTATACATTTGTTTCTCACACATGCATTTCTCCTCTTAAAGCAGTCCCTTTAGCATTTCTTGCAATGCACTCTTGGTACTAATGTACTCCTTCAGCCATTTTTTTTTTTTGACTGGGAAACTCTTTATTTCACATTTAATTTTAAATGATAGCCTTGCTGGATAGAGTAGTCTTAGATTCAATCCCTTGCTTTTCTTTACTTTGAGTACTTCCTCTGTACAGAAGTGTTTCTATTGAGAAATCAGATGATAATCTAATGGGAGCTCCCTTGTAGGTATCTTTCTCTTTCTCTCTCTCTGCCTTTAAATTTTTTCTTTGTCTTTTACATTTTCCATTTTAATTATGATGTCTAGGTTTGGGTCTTTTGGGGTTCATCTTGATTGGGACTCTCTGTGCTTCCTAAACTTGTGTTTTCTTCACCAGGTTAAGGATGTTTTCTGTCATTATTTCTTCAAACAGGTTATCTATTCCTTGTTCAGATTCTTCTCCTTCTGGTACCTGTATGATGCAAATATTGTGATGTTTCATGTTGCCCTAGAATTCCCTTAAACTATCCTCCTGATTTTTACTTTAGTTTTTAATTACTACTCTGATTGGGTATTTCTTTCTACCTTGCCTTCTTATTTGCTGATTCCTCAGTCTTTTATAATCTACTATAAATTCCTTCCAGGGTACTCTTTATTTCAGCTATGTCATTCTTTATTTCTGATTGGTTCTTATTCATTGTTTTTATATCTTTTTTCATGCTGATGTAGTTCCCACTAAGTTCCTTTTAGTCTCATTCAGTTTCTTGTAGTCATTACTAAGTTGTTTGAGGATCCTTATAACCATTACTTTGAACCCTACATCTGATAAATTGCTTACCTCGATTTCATTTGGATCTTTTTCTGGTGATCATTACTGTTCTTTCATTTTGGAATTTTAGCTGTCTCTTTGTGTTTATTTCTATGCATTAGATGGAACTGCTCTGCCTCCCAATCTTTATGGATTGGCTTTATCTAGGAAGTGTCTTGTGGAACCTAGTGGTGAAGCCTCTTTAAGCTGGATGCTCTAGGAATGTCCCTTGTGTGGGTTATTTGAGCTCTTCTGTTCTAATTGGGTCTTGATTGCTGATGCCTCATTTGAGGTTGTGGTATCCCCTCAGGCTTGTTGATTATAAGGCTCAACCCTGACCATGTCATGCTAGCTGTTATACAGGTACTGACAGAACAAACCAATACAAACCAAGATTGAATTGATAACATCATGAAATCTGAGACCTTGTCTCAGACCCTCTTCTCTGGTTCCAGGGTGTGTCACCCAAGAACCGCTGCTGCCAAGTCACTGCTGCCCAGCAGCTTCTGCATTAAGCATCTGCCCCCTGGTGGTCAGTTAGTGTCATAGCTACCAGTTGGACTGTCAGATGGTTGCTTAGCCTTTAATACTGTATATACTACTGTGTTTCCCCGAAAATAAGACATCCTCCGAAAATAAGACCTACTTAATGGAAACATAATACATCCTCTGAAAATAAGACCTAGCGCATCTTTGGGAGCAAAAATTAATATAAGACACTATCTTTTCGAGGAAGCAGGGTAGTATAGATTGCAAATTACAGTTTTAACATTAACATTAAGATACAATTACATTTTTTGATGTATCTGGAGATCAGCTACAATATTAATAGATCCAATTACAAGGGAGCATTACAAAACATTTGTTAATAAAGGGTATACTAGTTCTGAATCCATTCATAAATGTTCCACTATTTATTTAACTAGGACCTTGTTGGTGGACACCTAGGTTATTTTAAACGTTTTACTTTTACAAATAATGTTGCAATGAAGAACTTTAGATACATTATTTCTTATCTTTAGTGTTTAAAATTTTAATTAATTACTAACATTAAAAATCCAGGAATTTTTTCATGTAAAAATCTAGGTTTCTGTCTTCTGATAAAAAGGGAAAATTTGGTCATTATGAGCTCTTATTCCTGCCTGATAATAATGATCTATAATTAAAAGTAGTTGCCTACTTTTGACAAGGTATATTTGTCTGTTGGAACTTCCATAACAAAATACCACAAACTGGATAGCTTACACAACAGACATTTATTTCATACAGTTCTGGAAGCTCAGAAGTCCAAGATCAAGGTGCTAGTAAGGTAGGTTTCATTCTAAGGCCTCTTCTCTTAGCGTGTAGGCCATCTTGCTGTGAGCTTTTTGTAATGCACCTGAGAACAGGAGAGAGCCCTCTTCGGTGTCTCTGCCTATTGGATCAGCACCCCACCTTTATGATCTCATTTAACCTCATATGCTAAAAGTCTTATCTCTGAATGCAAGGATGGTACAATATTCGCAAATCAATAAACGTGATACATCACATAAACAAATTGAGAGATAAAAATCATATAGTCATATCTATCGATGCAGAAAAGGCATTTGATAAAATCCACACCCTTTCCTGATAAAAACTCTCAACAAGGTGGGAGTACAAGGATCATACCTCAACATAATAAAAGCTATATATGATAAACCCACAGCCAACATCATGCTCAATGGGCAAAAACTAAAACCATTCCCTCTAAGAACAGGAACAAGACAGGGATGCCCACTCTCACCACTCCTCTTTGACATAGTACTGGAAGTACTCGCCATCGCAATTAGACAAGAAGAGGAAATAAAAGGCATCAAAATTGGAAAAGAAGAAGTAAAGCTGTCACTATTTGCAGATGACATGATATTGTACATAAAAAACCCAAAAGACTCCATCAAAAAGCTAATAGACTTAATAAACGAATTTGGCAATGTAGCAGGATACAAAATCAATGCCAAGAAATCAATGGCATTTCTCTACCCCAATAGTGAACTTACAGAAACAGAGACTAAAAAAAGCAATCCCGTTTACCATCGCACCAAAAAAATTAAGATACCTAGGAATAAACTTAACCAAGGAGGTAAAAGACCTATATGCAGCAAACTACACGACACTGAAAAAAGAAATAGAGAAAGATGTAAACAGATGGAAGAACATACCATGTTCATGGATTGGTAGAATCAACATCATCAAAATGTCCATACTTCCCAAAGCAATATACAAGTTCAATGCACTCCCCATGAAAATACCATGGACATGCTTCACAGACCTAGAAAGAACTCTCCAAAAATTCATTTGGAACAATAAAAGACCCCGAATAGCCTCAGCAATCTTGAGAAATAAGAGTAAAGTAGGAGGAATCTCAATACCAGATTTCAAGCTGTATTACAAAGCAACTGTTCTCAAAACTGCCTGGTACTGGCACAAGAACAGACATATTGATCAATGGAATAGATTAGAGAATCCAGACATCAACCCAAATCAATATGCTCAATTAATATTTGACAAAAGAGGCACGAACATACAATGGAGCCAAGACAGTCTTTTCAATAAATGGTGTTGGGAAAATTGGACAGAGACATGCAAAAGAATGAAACTAGATCACCAACTTACACCATACACAAAAATAAACTCAAAATGGATACAGGACTTAAACATAAGACGGGAAACCATAAACATACTAGAGGCATCCACAGGCAGCAAAATCTCAGACATATGCCTAAAGAACTTCTTCACTGATACTAACCCTAGGGCAATGGAAGCTAAGGAGAAAATAAACAAATGGGACTACATCAAAATAAAAAGCTTTTTTACATCTAAAGAAACCATCAACAAAACAACAAGAAAACCCACTGTATGGGAGAACATATTTGCAAACGATATCACTGATAAAGGTTTAATCTCCAACATCTACAGACAGCTTATACAACTCAATAAAAGGAAAATGAATGAGCCAATTAAAAAATGGGCAATGGACCTAAATAGAATCCTCCCAAAAGAAGACAGAAGGAAGGCCAAGAGGCACATGAAAACATGCTCCAAGTCACTAATTATCCGAGAGATGCAGGTCAAAACAACAATGCGGTACCATCTCACACCTGTCAGAATGGCCAACATCAACAAAACAACAAACAACAAATGTTGGCGAGGTTGTGGAGAAAAAGGAACCCTCCTGCACTGCTGGTGGGATTGCAGGGTGGTGCAACCACTGTGGAGAACAGTATGGAGCTTCCTCAAAAAACTGAAAATGGAACTCCCATTTGACCCAGCAATCCCACTACTAGGAATATACCCCAAGAAACTAGAAAGACCAATCAGAAAGGATATATGCACCCCTATGTTCATAGCAGCACAATTTACAATAGCTAGGACTTGGAAACAGCCTAGGTGCCCGTCAGCAGATGAATGGATCAGAAAACTATGGTACATCTACACCATGGAATACTATGCTGCCATAAAAAGGAAGGAATTCTCATCATTTGCAGTAACCTGGATGGAATTGGAGAGCATCATGCTGAGTGAAATAAGCCAGTCAATGAAAGAGAAACACTACATGACCTCACTCATTTATGGATATTAAAGAACATTATAAACGAATGAACAGAAAGATAGATATAGTGACAGTAAAACAACAGGCAGACTGCCAAATGACAGCAGGTGGGGGGGGGAGGGAGGGTAGGGAGATCTGGGGGAGATAAGAGATCAACCGAAGGACTGGTATGCTTGCATATAAGAACAACCAATGGACACAAAACTCTGGGGAGGGAGGGCATCTATGGGGGGGGGGGGATGATAAGCTATGTACACAGATAATACCTTAATAAAAAATATTTTTAAAAAAATAAAAAAATAAAAATAAATAAATAAAAGTCTTATCTCTAAATATAGTCACTTTGGGGGTTAGGGACTTAACATATGAATTGGGAGGGAGAGGGTAGTTCAATTCATGGCACAGGGCATGTACCCCCCGTTGACCAAAATCACTCCTCACACAACAGAAATTTATTTCATTCAGTTCCCCAGCATTGCCTAGAATCAGTTGCCATTCATCTTTACACATGGACTGCTATACTTCTTATAGCAAAAATAAGAGTAAATAAAGTAGTTACTGTGTATTTGTCTCCATCAAAAGTGAGAAAGTACTAAGGAGACCGAGAAGGCCAGGAGTTTAAAGCAAAATGGAAGATACATATTTTGGTGGGAGTAAACAACACTCCTACATGTTTATATGCACACTGAATGTGACTTTGTCAAAGAATGAAACTTAAGGCACCATTCCGAAACAAGCCACCAGAAGTGGCCAGACCGAGCTTAGCCGGTCATTTGCTTAGCCCTACAGATATTTGAGTCTGGGATCCCTGCTCAACTCTATGTCAACCCCCAGAATACTTGCCTCCATTGAGTATGCATTGCCTTTCCTCACGAATCATGAAAATAAGTAAATAATGAGAGGAAACCAACAAATGCCCACCAGCCTCAAACACTGGCAACGAAATCTTGAGCATGCATTATTTTTTTTCTGCTCCTAGAAATTGCTGTAGGCCTGTGGAATTGCTACTCTTTGGGAAAGGGATTGCTACACTCTCTATATGAATTGCAGAATCATTTAATCTGTTTTCCAGCCTCATGTATACACCGCAGTGTAAGTGATGGAGGCCAAGTGGTTAAGCTGCTGGGGACTGAAGCTGAGCCGGCTGAGCAGGCTGCCCTGTCCAACTCTTCAGCTCAGAAGGAAGCCAGGTTTTTGTGTTTGCTCATTTCCTTTCCTAAACATGAGCTTGTTGCTTGCTGCAGTGAAACAAGCTATGAATTCAAAGCAGGATAGCACAGTTCAGTGAGTTACATTTCAGATGAATGTTTGGTTTTAACCAGTGACCCCAGAGGATCTAAAGCCACAACAAGGGGGGAAGGAAGTTCATAGGGGAAAACAGGTTCCTGGAGGACTTCCAGGTTTTCCTATGCCTAAGAAATTCCAAGGACAATAATCTTTCTAGAGGCAAATCAACCCTTCTTTCAAGGTAACTACAAGGGATGCTTGTTCTACTACATGCAAAAATGCAGTAAGCAACAGTTTCAAAGTGAAAAAATGTGAACGTGTTTCTCATTTTCCAAGTCTTAGACTTATTTTTATTCTTGGCATATGGCACACAGCAAATAACCTTTCTTTGTTTGAACTGATTTGTAGTGAAGGTTCAATTCCAACTTCACTGAGGCTGGTCTTTTGTTCAAGGGGACAAGTTTCCCTTTATTGGTGTCATTTTACTTTAGCAACAGTCTCAGTGCCATGGCCCCATCTAGTGTGAGAATACTTGCCACAAGTCTAAAGGAAAAAGGCACTAGCCAGATTTTTTTGTAACTTGGCTGACATTACAGTGTGGTAAGTACTTTTCTTGCAATGTCTATGAAGCCTATGGGTAAAATAACCATCATCTCAAAGCGAAGTAATTATTGAGCACTTCCATATGGTTTACTGGGTGCTTTATATGCTTTTATCCTATTTAACCCTCCAACAATCTAATGAAGATGGAAACTATGAGAGTTACTGAAGTATGGTAGCAACCATACTTAGGCAAAAACTGCTGTTTGAATTTTAACCCTGCTATTATGGCTTCTGTACTTGCTTAAACAATAAGGTTCAGACCTGGAGGCTAAGGCAATTTTCCTGTGCCTGTGGACCAGGACCACTGGAGATTGATTCCCACTGACTCAGTAGCTCCAGGAGTAGAAACTGTAGATAACCTTTAGAATAATCGCTCAGCTCTGCTTCTGCACTATCTGCTTTCACAAGATAAGGCCACATTCCAATATCCAGCAGGATGTGGCTGGGAGCTGCCCTGTGGGCTATTCCCAACATTTAGAATTTAGAATTTAGAACAAAGGAAAATTTTTGTGGTTTAGACCTTTGAAAGGACTGCCTACACCTAGAACAGCATGGTTGTGAGTGTGGACTCTACCTAAGTGCGGTGCTCTCTCGGCCGTCCTGGCCAGTTCAATAAATCCTTGCCTGCTTTCTTTAATCAATTAGCAGCCTCCGGTGGTCTTATTTTACTTCAGAGTTCGATCCCACAACAGTTACTTATTATCCCAAGATTCTACAGCTCTAAGTACCAGATCTGAGACTCTGACTCAGATCTCTTTGTTCATTCTTTCATTCATTTCTATTTGTCTTCCTTTATTCTTTTTTTATTATTATGCAAAAAAGCACTTAACATAAGATCTGCCCCTCTTAACACATTTCTTTTCTTTTAATTATATGTACTTTATTGTTATTACATGTCTTGAACATTTTTCTTTTTTAACACATTTTTAAATAGACAGTACATTATTGTTAACTATAGGAACAGTGTTGTACACAGCAGATCTCTAGAGCATATTCATCTTTGTAATTCAATTCATTATATTCAATAAATACTGAGTTGATGGTGGCTGTCTAAACCCCCAAAGCTTCTGCTCCTTATCCTGAGATATTCTGCCTTTTAAGTATTGTTTTAGAGAGTCAGACTATATCAAAATAATATTTTTGCTTCTACACAACCTGCTATTGTACAAGTGAGAGCTATTGGACTTTTGGGGGCCAAAAGTCATCCACTCTGAAGCAATTTTAACAGGCCAGGTTGGGAAAAACCCCTTTTACCCAGACCTTTAGTCCATTTGTTGGGAATGAGAGACTATCTGTTTATATACAGACCCATCTTATACATACTGTTTGGAAACACAGGTTCGATCTATAGAGTCATTGTTTCCATTTATTATGAGAAGAGAGGGCAAGGCAAGCAGAAAGAATCAAGATGTTTATGGATTTTATATAAGTTTCTAGTAGCTTTCATTTGGGTCTATTTTGGTTATCTCTAGGTTGCCCTCCTATTTCAGTGGGCCAAAATGTACAGAGATATTAAGCTAATAAAAACCAGAAAGAAGGTGGAGAAAATGGCAGCAGAATAGGCAGACCTGTTGTGCACCTCGTCCCAGGGCCAGACTGGAAATGCAACTAAATTGGAGAACATTCACTTGGAATTACCAACGAGGTGCAGCAGAGGGGGAGAATTATATCAAGGAAGGACAGACACCTGGAGACCCATAGGGAGGGCAAGGTTGGGAGAGGAGCTGACCCAGCTCCCAGGGGTGGCAGGCCAGCAGGCTGAGAGGAAGGAGGAGACTCCTCACTACAGTAAGGTGACCAGATGTCCCGCTTTTGACGGGACAGTCCCAATTTTTAATAATTTGTCCCTCGGCATTTTTTAAAAGTCCCGATTTTTGGACAGAATGCACCACAAGCTAGGTAACGGCTGGAGAACAGGCAGGAAATATACGGTTTTCGGTGGCCATGTGGCTATTTAGCCAGGATATGAGTTTTATATTATTTTTGTTAATTTTATAATGTTAAACTTTAATAATAACAAATAATTGTTGAGAACTGCTTATCAAAGTTTGCATTGTTAATCAGTTGTTAGAATTCAACCTTCGACCACCATTTTTTGGACTTAACAATGGCATTTTTTTCTTCCTTTTTTTTCATTTCTTTATTAAGGTATTATATGTGTACATATCTTACCAACAATGGCATTTTTGGGGATTGGCAATGACGAAAACATTTTGTAACTGTCTCTCAGACGATACACATCGTACTGGGTGCTAGTAAGCAAGCTAGTTAAACAAGTGATGTCATTACAAATCAGCTATTCAGATAATTTAGGTAAGTTATTTATTTATTTCATAAATACATAAATTTTCTTGAATTTAGCAGACAGTACTTATATTATTTATATTTTATAGTGGCGGCAAAAAGTCTAGCGCCGGCCTTAAGTGACACGACTATACATAAATTTTTTTATTTATTATATTTGTAAATAGTACTTATGTTGAAATTTAAAAGAATATATTACAATACTATTTTTGTGTTCTATGAAAATTTTTGTTGCTCCATATAGACCAAATTTTTAATCAAGAATACCACCCTAGTCCCCCACCCCCACTCCCCGGTCAATGGTGTCCCGCTTTACCAATGTTAAAATCTGGTCACCTTACACTACAGGAGAGTCTGTTCTCTCAGAAGACAGAGTCCCAGAGCCCAAGTGGGGCTCCACAGCCTGGAGCACCAGAGCCGAGACTCACAGCACCCGTATCATCCAGCCATGAAAGGCGGCAGGACTGCCAGCTGCAGCAGAGCCTGGAGCCTATGGACTGGGGCCAACTGGAGATAAGGTGGCAGTTTCATTTTTTGCTTTTATTTTTTTTTCCTTTGAATTTTTTTTTCTTTCTTTAAACCCAGAGCCCAGGAGTTTTCATTTGCAACTACTCACCAGAGGCTATGGTGTAGGGAGGGAGATGTGGACTCCAGAATCCTCAGGAGAGGTTGGGGGTGGGGAGCATTGCACCGAGACTTGGTGGAACATCAGCCAGGAGCACTAGGTCATAGGCCCCAAACCAAAACGGCCATTTTTACCAAGAGGAGCCAGCCGCTCCCAGCAGTCAGAGGGCTTTTAAGAAAGTCTGGGGTGACCAGCAAGACGGAAGGGAGAGAGAGTGTGTAAGAGAATGAGGGAGCAAAAGGGGAGTAAATAGACATGTCTGGAAAGTGTGTGTGTGAGCTAGAGACAGTTAGATCCTGCAGGACTTTCGAGCACTGGTGGACCTGGCTCTCTTAGACGTGGAGAATCCACTGTCACTGCATACACTCCTCATGCTTTTTAATTTTTTTCTCCAATTGCTGTTCAGACTGAGCTTGTTTCTCTACCTTATCTTCTAACTCACTCATTTGGTCCTCTACTTGTTCTAGTCTACTGGTGAAACCTTTATCAAATTTTTTATTGTAGGTGTATACCATTTTCATAGATTGATAGAATCAACATCATTAAAATGTCCACACTACCCAAAACAATCTATAAATTCAATGCAATTTCCATTAAAATACCAATTCACAGACCTAGAACAAACTCTCCAAAAATTCATCCGGAATTTTAAAAAAAGACCCCAAATAGCCATAGCAATCCTAAGAAAGAAGAACAAAGTTGGAGGTATCACAATACCAGATATCAAGCTATACTACAAAGCCACTGTTCTCAAAACTGCCTGGTACTGGAACAGGAACAGACACAGAACAATGGAACAGAACAGAGAACCCAGAAATCAACACAAGCCATTATGCTCAATTAATATTTGACAAAGGAGGTAATAGCATACAATGGAGTCAAGACAGTCTCTTCAATAAATGGTGTTGGGAAAAATGGACAGATACATGCAAAAAATGAAACTAGACCACCAACTTACACCATACACAGACATAAACTCAAAATTGATAAAGGACTTAAATGTAAGATGGTAAACAATAAAAATCTTATAAGAAGCCATAGGCACCAAAATAGCAGACATATGTCATAGCAATATCTTTACTGACACAACTTCTAGGGCAATGGAAACTAGGGAGAAAATAAACAAATGGGACTACATCAAAATAAAAAGCTTCTGCACAGCAAAAGAAACTATCAACAAAACAATAAGAAAGCCCACTGCATGGGAGAACATATTTGCCAATGTTATCTCCGATAAAGGTTTAATCTCCAAAATTTATAGGGGACTCATACAACTTAACAAAAAGAAAATTTACAATCCAATTTAAAAAAATGGACAAAGGACCTAAATAGACACTTTCTGAAAGAAAACATACAGAAGGCCAAGAGACATGAAAACATGCTCAAAGTCACTAATCATCCGAGAGATGAAAATCAAAACAACAATTCAGCCGAAACCGGTTTGGCTCAGTTGTAGAGCATCGATCTGCAGACTGAAAGGTCCCGGGTTCGATTCTGGTCAAGGGCATGTACATTGGTTGCGGGCACATCCCCGGTAGGAGGTGTGCAAGAGGCAGCTAGTCGATGTTTCTCTCTCATCGATGTTTCTAGCTCTCTATCTCTCTCCCTTCCTCTCCGTAAAATATCAATAAAAAATATATATTTTTTTAAAAAAACAATTTGGTACCATCTCACACCTGTCAGAATGTCTATAATCAACAAATCAACAAAGGACAAGTGCTGGAGAAGATGTGGAGAAAAAGGAACCCTCGTGCACTGCTGGTGGGAATGCAGACTGGTGCAGCCACTGTGGAAAACAGTATGGTGTTTCCTCAAAAAACTAAAAATTGTACTTCCATTTGACCCAGTTATACCACTCCTAGGTATATATACCAAGAAAATAGAAACAACAATCAGAAACCCCTATATTCATAACAGCACAATGTACAATAGCTAAGATTGAGAAACAGCCTAGTGCCCATCAGCAGATGAGTGGATTAGAAAACTGTGGTATATCTGCACAGTGGAATACTACGCTGCTGCAAAAAAGAAGAAATTCTTACCATTTACAACAGCATGAATAGAACTGGAAAGCATTATGCTAGGTGAAATAAGCCAGTCAGAGAAAGATAAATATCACATGATCTCACTCATTTAAGGAATATAATGAATATCATAAACTAATTAATAGAAATAGTTACAGAGATAAAGAACCATCGAACAGACTGTCAAACTATAGCGGGAAGGCAGGGGAGGGTTATGGGATGGGGGTTAAGAGATCAACTGAAGGACTTTTATGCATGCATATAAGGATAACCCATGGACACAAATACTGGGGGAGGGAAGGGGTGAGCTGGGGGTGGGGGAATTCAGGGGGAGGTCAATGGTGGGGTTTGGGGGAGACATATGTATTACTATTTGTAATACTTTAAACAATTTAAAATAAAATAAATAATAAAATAAAATATTAAATTAAATTAAATAAAGTCTGAAGCCTGAGCACAGACAGGTCATTCATACAGAAAAGCTGCTGCAAACAGCTTGGGTGGGGCTGCAAATTAGATGTGGTGGGGTCTCAGGGAATGACCAGAGCGAACAGTGTGGGCCAGATCATCAGTCACCAGCCTTTCAGACCTCACAGACCACAGTGGTCTGCGGACCATTGATTGGTGGCTGCTGTGCAAGATTATGGGAACTCAGATACGGCTGCCAGTCAGCTGTGTAATGTGGGAGGTCCCAGCACACAACAATGACCCCTGAGAACACCTATCCATGCTCAGGCTCCAGACTTTCTTAAAAGCGATCAAACAAGCGGCAGTGGGTGTCAGCTGCCCCATACCTATAAGAGGTCAAAGACCTGGCACTAGAACCAACCTGCCTTGCTTCACAGTTGGCCTCACCTAAGCACTTCCTCACCCAATACAGAAGCAGCCATCTTCATATCTCTCTGTAGCTCCTGCTATATGGACCCAAGCAGTGGCTGACTTTGCACCTCCTGGGATGCCCCAGAGCCAGTACACATGGTGGACAGCTTCAGATCATACCAGATTACAATGCTACTCATCCAAGTGACACACTCAAGGGACAGACTCAGTGAGCACCAAAGTCCCACTGAAGCAAGTCCTGCTCCATAGGGGTGTCTCCTGCACAGCAGCTCTCCCACTGTAGTCACAGTTGGTCATCAGAGCCAATTGGCCTGGAGGCCAACTCCTCCCAGTGACACCAACAGCAATCAAAACTTAACTACAACAAGACTGTGCACACAGCCCACAATTGGGCACATCTAGAGTCCTCAGCTAAAGTGACTGAAGAGGCTGAGCCACTGATCCTACAGGTCACCTATTATACAAGGCCACTCTTCCAATTCCAAAAGACATAGCAACTCTACCTAATACATAGAAACAAACACAGGGAAGTAGCTAAAATGTTGAGACAAAGAAACATGTTACAAATGAAAGAAATGGAAGCAAGCAAACTACTGAATACAGAGTTAAAAACTATAGTTATAAGGTTATTCAAGGATCCTCATGAGACTTGCAAGGATCTTAGTGGGAATTTCAAAGAACTGAAAAGGGACCAGTCAGAAATTAAGCATACACTAACTAAAATAAAGAATAATTTACAGGTATTCAGCAGCAGAGGAGAGGACTGTGAGAATCAAATCAATGATTTGGAATATGAGGAAGCAAAAAAAGAAAAAAAATAATCAGAAGAGCAAAAAGAATCCAAAAATATGAAGATAGTTTTAGGAGCCTCTGGGACAACTTTAAGTGTACCAACATTAACATTATGGGGATACCAGAAGAAGAGAGTGAGCAAGATATTGAAAACCTATTTGAAGAAATAATGACCAAAAACTTCCCTTACCTGGTGAAAGAAATAGACTTACAGGTTCACAAAGAGCAGAGTCCCAAACAAGAGCAACCCAAAGAGTCCCACATCAAGACACACCAGAATAAAATGCCAAAGGTTAAAGACAAAGATAGAATCTTAAAAGCAGCAAAAGAAAAGCAATTAGTTACCTACAAGGGAGCACACATATGTCTGTCAGCTGATTTCTCAACAGAAACTTTGCAGGCCAGAGGGAGTGACAAGAAATATTCAAAGTGAGCAAGGACCTACAACCAAGATTACTCTACCCAGCAAAGCTATCATTTAGAATTGAAGATCAGATAAAAAGCTTCACAGACAAGAAAAAGCTAAAGGAGTTCATCACCACCAAACCAGTATTACATGAAATGAAGGGTATTCTTTAAGAAGGGGAAGAAGAAGATGATGAAAAATATGAACAATAAAATTGCAATAAATACATGTCTATCACCAATTGAATCTAAAAATCAAAATAAATTAACAAGGAATCTAATGAACAAAATGACTGATGAATAAAATGGAACCAGATGGATGAAAACATGGAACAAACTGACGAATCTCAGAGGGAAGGGGTGGGGAAAGAGCTTAACCAAATTTTTTTTTTTTTGCATACTAGAGGCCCAGTGCATGAAATTAATGTACTGGGAGGCAGGTCTCTCAGCCTGGCCTGCATCCTCTTGCAGTCCGGGACACCTCAGGGGTCCTTAATGCTGCCTTGAAGGCAGGAGAGGCTCCCACCACCACCACCACCACCATGCTCACCAGCCGTGAGCCTGGTTTCTGACTGAGAAGCACTCCCCCAGGGGATTTCACTGACCACCAGGGCTCTGGGATCTTGGAATGGTTACTTATATCTCCTAACTTCCACCTTCATTTCAATTCCTCATTGTTGGATGATTATAAGGTTACTCATAATTGAGCTGGTGGTCAGTAATTGAGCTGATGGTCAGTAATCCCTGGTGGTCAGTGAGTGTCATAGCGACCGGTAGTTCCTCCATTTGGTCGATTTGCATATTAGGGTTTTATTATATAAGATATATATAATATATAATACATATATAAGATAACAGCCTGGAGTGGGGCATGAGCTGGGTTGAGGGGGACAATGTAGGAAAGTAGGGGGGACAGCTGTACTACTCTCAATATTAAAGATTTTTTCATCTAAATTTTAAAATAAATAAAAATACACAGTGAACATTTTCGTCATTATCTTTCACAAATTCATTTGAAATGCCTATAGTATTTCCATTTATTGATATATCATAATTTAGTTAATTATCCCCTATTTTGGATATTTTGGCCAGTTATAATTATTTGCTCTAATAAGCAATGCTAGAAAGGAATCCCGGTACTTAAATGATAATTTCCAATCTGTACCTAATAGAACCATAATTCACATATGTGAAGTACTAGCATGAAAGTTCATAGAATTTTGGCTAAGTATTGCCAAATCACTTTCCAATAGTTGTACCACTTTAAATTTGAATGTGATGTATGTGTTCCTGCCCTTCCATCCAAATGGAGCATTAGTATTAATGTTTTCCAATTGATTTTTTAATTGATTTTTTATTAAGTTGTATATCCTATATAATAAAAGGCTGATATGTAAATTGAGCAAACAATAGAACAACTGGTCACTATGATGTGCACTGACCACCAGGAGGCAGACACTCAATGCAGGAGCTGCCCCCTGGTGGTCAGTACATTTCCACAGGCTCATAGCTGGCAAGTGCAATGGCAGGAGCCTCTTCTTCCTTGCCTCCGCAGCAGCACTAAGGACCCCTTGGGGGATGTCGACTGATGGTTTAGGACTGCGAGAGTACACAGGCTGTGCTTAGGGGCCCTCCCCACCCCCCCTGCATGAATGTTATGCATCGGGTCTGTAGTTTTTATTATAAATTTGTGTCCTCGGCTAATTGGAGCTTCTGTGGTTTAAAGAACTCCTTTAATCATCCAACAATGAGGAATTGAAATGAAGATGGAAGTTAGGAGATATAAATAACCATTCCAAGATCCCAGAGCCATAAGTGGCAGCACTGAGACTCTAATTCTGACTTTTCCATTCATTCACTCATTCATTCGTTTACTCCTTTTATTACATTCAACAAATACTGAGCTAAGGATAAACTCAGTGTTCATGTTTACTATTAAATAGTTTATTCTTTCCTCGCCTATTTGAATTTCCAGAAAAATCCTGTAATAAACTCTTGTATGGACATATATCTGTTTCTATACATTCTAGGCTGGCCCCTTAAGCAGCTTGTCTATTTGAGTATATAGGAGACCCTTATTGTTTGCCATCGTCCCTTTCTTTGGAGCATCAACCTCTCCTATCACATGTGGTCAATCATGTGCTCTGTCCCCATTTCACACATGGGGAACAGAGGTTATATATGGGCCAGTCAGAGCTCCCTATACCTCTGCTCTTAAGATACAGGTCAAACACTGGCATGAGACCCAAGTTCAGTCCCACAGTTTTCAATTGAAGCAAATGAAGAAGATTGCCCTGGGAATTTGTAATCTTGATGTTGGGAGGAAATCATGTTGGCACTGTTGGTACTTACCTTCCTGATCACATGGAGGTAGCCTATCTGTAGAGGGGAGATATTAGTGCCACACACAGAGAGGGGATGAGGGAAAGGACGAAACAAGAAATCTCAGCAATGTGGATTTTGATTCTGTCTACATTTAGCCACACTGGTTTTTCTAGTTATGGAAACCAATGAAGTCCCTTCTTTTTGGATTACACTGGTTTGGGTTTCTGCCTCAGCAAGTCAGGTCTAAGTGCTTCATAAAGGATAAGTGAGCCATAATAACTTGAGGCAATAATAACATCTGGGAGAAAGCATCATCTATTTTAATATTAGCCCCCCAAAAAATTCTTCATCTAAATGTCCTTATCTATAAAGTAGAAGTCATAATAGTATCTATTTTATAGGATTATTTATAGATAAGGGAATAGACATAAAATCTAAAAACACTATAAAGATGTAATGCCTGGCCAGTGTGGCTCAGTGGTTGAATATTGACCTATGAACCAGGAAGTCATGGTTCAAATCCCTGCCAGGGCACATGCCTGGGTTGCAGGCTCCATCCCCAATAGGAGGCATGCAGGAAGTGGCCAATCAATGATTCTCTTTCATCTACACTAATAAAAGAGAAACATTCAAATTAACCATCACTCAGCTAAGCCAAGCCATGCCCACTAGCCAATCAGGAGTGAGTATGCAAATTAACCCAACCAAGATGGTGGCTGGCCACTGAGCTGGGGCAAGCAGGAGGCTCGGGTTGCCCTGGCAATGGAGGAAGCCAAGCTTCCCACCCGCCCTGGCCGGCCCTTGCCTCTGCTCAAGGCTACAAAGTTTCAATTATAGAAGATTAGAGGCCTGGTGCATGAAATTCATGCTTGGGGGGGGTTGTCCCTCAGCTCAGCCTGCACCCTCTCCAATCTGGGACCCCTCTCACAGTCTAGGACTGCTGGCTCCCAACTGCCAGGGCCAGCCTGATGGTTGAACCGGGCTGAGGTAGGGAGGTGAGAATTGAGAAAAGAAAGAGAGACGGGAAAGCGGAGTCAGGAGGACTACAGATAGCCATTGACCAACTGAAGCAAGTTTATTAACTGCGCAATGCTTTTTATACACAAAACACTGAATAGGAGGTCTGTCAAGAGGAATGTATTCTTTGTTCCTCTTAATCTCTAAGGGATAGAGCAGAAGGACAAATTTTTGGTATAGTAAATCTCAGTAAATAGTTACAGACTTCTTGGCAAGCCATGAAAGGTCGCTCTCATTCTACTGATAGTAGTCATCCAAACAAGTCTGAGAAAACTGTGTGGGTAGGGGGCCAGCCTTTCTAGCCCCCTCGAATGCAAGGACCTTGTCAGTTTACACACTGTCTCCAACTCCCAACTGCTTGCTTGCTTGCCTTCCTGATTGCCCCTAACAGCTTCTATTGGCTAGCCTTATCACCATCTAACCACTCCCCTGCCAGCCTGATTGATGCCTAACTGCTCCCCTGCCAGCTTGTTTGCCCCTAACTACCCTCCCCTGCAGGCCTGGTCACCCATAACTTCCCTTCTCTGCTGGCCTGGTCACCTCTATCTGCCCTCCCCTGCAGGCTTGATCACTCCCAACCGCCCTCCCTTGCAGGCCTGGTCCCTCCCAACTACAATCCCCTACTGGCCATCTTGTGGTGACCATTTTGTGTCCACATGGGGTCAGTCATCTTTGACCATATGGGGGCAGCCATCTTGTGTATTGAAGTGATAGTCAATTTGCATATTATTCTTTTATTAGATAGGATAGAGGCCTGGTACAAGGGTGGGGACTGGCTGGTTTGCCCTGAAGGGTGTCTCGGATCAGGGTGGGTGTTCCCTTGGGGCATGGGGCCTCCTGGGTGAGGGGCCTGTGGTGTTTTTCAGGCCAGCCACACCCCCTGGCAACCCAAGTGAAGGCCCTGGTATCTGGTATTTATTTATCTTCTATAATTGAAACTTTGTAGGCTTCAGTGGAGCCAAGCCTCCTGTTTGCTCCATGGCCACAGCCATTTTTGTTGGGATTTATTTATCTTCTATAATTGAAACTTTGTAGCCTTTAGCAGAGGCCAAGGCAGACCAGAGCAGGGAGAAAGCTTGGCTTCCTCCATTGCCTAAGAAACCCAAGCCTCCTTCTCTCTCTGTGGCTGCAGCCATCTTGGTTGGGTTAACTTGCATAGTTGCTCCTGGTTGGCTGGTGGGTGTGGCTTGTGGGTGTATCAGAGGAATGATCAATTTGCATTTACTCTTTTATTAGGTAGGATAAATAAATCCTAGATATTTGCTCCCTGGCCTATGCTCAAGGAGGTGCTGGGGAAAAAAAGAAAAAGAAAAAAAGGAGGGGCTGGGACCTTGGGTTGCTGAAGGAGGGGGATGGTGATCAGACCAGGATGGGATGGCAGGGGCCATTGGGGGTAGACAGACCAGCATGGGGGCACAGTTTTGAGTGAGCAGGCCAGCAGGGGCCCATTTGGGGGTGAGCAGGCTAGTGGGGAGGAAAGGTGAGGGTGAGCAGGCCACTGGGGGCAGGGGGCAGTTGGGGTGAGAAGGCCAGCAGGGAGCCTGTTGGGGGTGATCAGGCTGGCAGGGGGGCATTTGGGGAGAGCAGGCCGATGGGAGGGGAGGGCAGTTGGTGGCAAGCAGGCCAGCAGGCAGAGTGGTTAGGGGCAATCAGTCAGGCAGGCAGGCAGGCAGGCAGGTGAGTGGCTGGAGCCAACAGTCCCCGATGTCCAACTGCCAGTTTAGACCCAATCTCTGTAAACCAGCAATAGGACATCCTTCTCGGGGTCCCAGATTGGAAAGGGTGCAGGCCAGGTTGAGGAACACCCCCCCATGCACAAATTTTGTGCACTGGATCACTATTCTATAATAATAAAAGCATAGTATGCTAATTAGACCAGACAGCCAAATGACCTTCTGAACTTCCTTCTGGATGAAGCATCAGTGGTGGGGGCTGAGGCAGAGGTAGTTAGGGGCAATCAGGCAGGCAGGTGAACAGTTAGGGGCAATCAGGCAGGCAGGTGAGTGGTTAGGGCCAACCAGACAGGCAGGCAAGTGGTTAGGGGAGATCAGGCAGGCAGGCATGCGGTTAGGGGTGAGCAGGAAGGCAGGTGAGTGGTTAGGGACAATCAGACAGACAGACAGAGGGGTTAGGGATGATAAGGCAAGCAGGCAGAGTGGTTAGGGGCAATGAGGCAGACAGGTAGAGTTGTTAGGGGTGATCTGGCAGGCAGACTGGCGAGTGGTTAGGAGCCAACAGTCCCGGATTGCGAGAGGGTGAAAGCCTGGCTGAATTTCATCACCGGGCCTCTAGTCATTAATATTTCTCTCTTTCCCTCTTCCTTCCTTTCTAAAATCAATAAGAAATATTTTTTAAATATGTAATATATTAATTCAGTCAATGGCATATTTATTTTTGTTAAGTTTGTAGGTCTTTCTTGAAAGAAATTACTTTAACATCTTTATCTGTGTTACAGCTTCCTAATAAGTTCATTATGGGTCATAAATGTATTTTATAATTAGATTTCTGTAAGGTCAATCTTATTCAGAAGTATTAGAAAAGGGTTTAACTTGTATTATCTCTTTCTAACTCATGTAAAACTCATCACAGAGAAAAATGATTGCTTTAGCACTTTTTCACATAAGCTGCCCCATTCAAGAATTATCAATACAGAAATGTCTCAGCTAAATAGCAATTTCAACTGTCAAAGCAAACTAGATAATAAAAAGGTGTCAGTTTACTACAAAGTGTCTATGTGTCTAATTTGCACAAAGATTTCCTTCAGCCCTAGCCATTTTTGCTCAGTGGATAGAGCACTGGCCTGCAGACTAAAGGGTTTCGGGTTTGATTCCAGTCAAGGGCACATACTTCAGTTGTAGGCTCGATTCCTGGCCCCAGGTTGTCATGTGTGTGAGAGGAAGCCAATCAATGTGTCTGTCTCTTTTACATCAGTGTTTCTCTCTGTGTGTCTCTCTCCCTTCCTTCTACTCTCTCTAAAGAGTCAATGGGACAATGGTGAGGATTAACAAAAACAAACATACAGAAAATACTGCCTTCATTCCCAAACTAGTTGTTTATAATGGTCCACAGCCCTGCGCTCTGAAAGAATGGGACCAATAATTGGAAATGAGTGTTTCAATTCCCCACCTCTTGGGGAATAATTAATGTGTATGGGAAGGATTTCTCTGTGCTAATTGAAACATAGGTAGAAAACTGTTGAGGCTTTTGTGTCTATCATTTTGTTTTAATGCCACTAGAAAAACTGGTTCTGGTTTATTCTCTTTAAAAAAAAATTTTTTTTTTGCTTGAGTTATACGAAACATCTTGTTGAAGAATACCAGGATATTTTAACATAAGAATTTCTATCTTATTTTTATAGGTAAAGAAAAAAACACATGTAATCAATAGTTTGAATATGGAATAAAATCCAAAAGCATTTTTATTTATGTCTCTTAATCCTATATAATAAAAGGCTAATATGCAAATCGGTCAAACGGCAGAACAAGTTGTTATGATGCACACTGACCACCAGGGGGCAGACACTCAATGCAGGAGCTGTCCCCTGGTAGTCAGTGTGTTCCCACAGTGGGAGCACCTCTCAGCCAGAAGCCAGGCTCATGGCTGGCAAGCACAGTGGCCCTGGCGGGAGCCTCTCCTCCTCCAGGGCTGTGCTAAGGATGCCCCAGGGTGCGGGTCTTAGCCATCAGTCAGGCATCTCCTGAAGGCTCCTGGACTGCAAGAGGGTGCAGACAAGGCTGAGGGACACCCCTGAGTGCACACCTTTCATGCACCAGGTCTCTAGAATTCCTACAAAATGTATTCGATCCTCCCGGGGGAAGACAAGTGGAAATGGTTGGATCTACATGTCAAGTACACAGATAAGAGGTATTTGCAAAAGAGTCCCAGCCTCAAGCCTTGCTGCTGCCTTTGTATGTATGGTATTCTCTGCATGGTTTTGTTTTGTTTGTGTGCTTACTTGTTTGCCTTAAATACAGGATTATATATTCTTATATATAATCCCTCTTAAACCTTGAGCATTTCTAGGAGAGAAAATAAAGTTTATCTTGTCATATTTGATGGAGGGAAACAAAAACAGTTTTCATCTCCTCTGTGGCTGGTCATTAAGGAGGTGTAATTTGTCAATATCTGTGGCTGGCCTGCTATATTCAGATTGAACAAATCCTTTTTTCACAACTATTATGTGTCTAGCACCATGTTCTCACTTATTTATCTCCATCATGACAATAACTTTACCGGGTGAGTATTTTTATCATCATTTTAAGGAAGTTGAGGTTTAGTTTGTCAAACAATCAGCACTGAGAGATTAACTCTATTTGTTCAAAGTCCACAACTAAAAATAGTCTGGGTTTCAACTCAGGTCTTTCAAATCTATGGTGTTTGCTCTTGACTCTCTTCCTTCTGACCCCTAAAACTTTGAATAGTTGAAAGGATCAAGGATGACACATATAATGCATCTCAAAGACATTATGCTGAGTAAAAAAATCCAGACCAAGAAATGTACCTACAGTATGAATCATGCATATGAAATCCAAACACAGGCAAAACTGCTCTATGTGGACAGAAAGCAGGCAATGGTTGACAGTGGGAAGGCTTGTGGGACAGTGGAGGAAACTGACTACAAGGAAAACGAGAGAATTTTCCATAGGATATGGAAATGCGCTACGTTCTGTGACATGGATATACTTACAAGGAATTGTCAAAACTCACTGCACAGGGCACGGAAAACCTGTAGGTTTCATGTTATCGTAATTCAACTTTAAGAAAAAAAAGAGCACCTGTTTAAATGACTTAACATGGAGTATCAGGTAACTTTACTTCCCCAGTAATCTTCCAATTTAAAATACAGCCATTTCTACTTTGGAGTAGAAAATACAAAATAATACATTTAATGTCAATAATCTCTTTGGATACAACCTTGGCCATAGACATCGTTTTAGTCAGTGAAGACATTCAGGGAAAATGTGAGCTACAAGGCACTATCTCCGAAGACGCAGTTTCACCCAGAATCTGTGCTCAAGCAGTAAGTATTGTATTCATGATAATGAGCCTTCACTGAACACTTTCTAAGCAGCAGACATGGAGTTAAATGCTTCTACTGCCTTTTCCCACGTCATCCACACAACAGCTCAGTGACCTGGGTGCCCCCACAGTCACCACCTCTGGCAGAGAAGCTCTCCAGGGTTGGAAAAGCAAACCACATCACCCACCCACCCCAACCCCCTTATCCCTTACCCCGCCTCCTGCCCCCAGTAGCCAGGTGCCAGAGAAACTGGGCCAGGAGAAGCTGGCTCTTAGTTCATGTCCTGCATACTGCTTAATATTGCTTTGTAAGACAGAATTAATTTTTTAAAATATGAAAGGAAAGGAACGACAGTGTTTAATGGCTAGTATTAACTTTTGTTTCTTTCTACTCATACTGCCTAGGTATTTTGTACTGGATGTGGATTGCTTTCTAAGTAATAAAATGCATTCTAAAATGATAGTTAACAAATGTTAAGTTGGGAAATGAACCCCAAACCATTTTTTGGAAGTTTAAAAAATCTGTTTGAGGTGATATAAACACTTTATTTTGGTGCTGTAGACTAAATCTGCATTTGAACCTCAGAAAGCCCAGTATACACAGAAATTTGTTATTTTCTGCCCTGGAGGGAAATATCTAACAACATTCCTATTTTGTAAAATTAGAGTTGAAATATTAAGCCATAGGCTATATGACCAAACCTGTTTGAACTTTTCCCTTAGGTCTGATGTTCTGTGTCTGAAACTGTATTGAATCTGATTAACAGGTGTCATGATAACATACCATGTTCCCGAAGGATGAAATTGATCATTTTTCAATATAATCCCCTTAGTTTATAATAAAATGGCTGAAGATTAGATACACTGAGGCTACTCCAAATGGTCAGAATTTAGGCAAGGGAGAAAGGCAGTTAAGATTGTGTAGTAGCTGTGGATAGAGTATCAGCCTGCGGACTAAAGGGACCCAGGTTTGATTCCCATCAAGGGCACATGCTCGGGTTGTGGGCTTGATCCCCAGTAGGAGGCATGCAGGAGGCAGCCAATCAATGATTCTCATCATTGATGTTTCTATCTCTTTCTCCCTTCCTATGAGAAATCAATAAAAACATTTTTTTAAAAGAATGTGTAGCAGATATCATTCCAACTACAGTTGCCCTGACATAATGGTTTTAGTGTTAACAAGATGTTATTTTCTAGCAGTAAAATTTATAAATAACCAAATCGTTACAAATTTTGAAACTAAATAACAGCCACCATCCTTCTTGTTCTTCCCATCTTGTCCATATTCTCACCTATCAATTGTCACTTCCAAGTCCACCTACTGCATCAAGTTTTGACAACCATACATTATAGCAGAAAATACAAAGGTAGCATATATGAAACCAACATTTCTGATTCCCATCATTCTAGTTATTCTTAGTTACCCAAATTATTCTATGTTAGTCTTCTTCTAGTATGCCAACACTCCCTAAGAAAACCACAAATCACCTTCAGTCATATATTCACCTCCACTTCCTGTGTATACCCCTTTGTGTCTTCTTGTGGTGGAATAATTTCTCCAACAGTGATTTCAAAGACAGTCTTGTACTAACTTTTCTGAGGCAACTGGACGCTTGTGAATATCTTTATTGCACTTAAAACTCAGCTAGAGGAAAGCATTCTAGATTCAAATTTTTTTCAACATCTTAAAGACATTAGCCTGGTCTCATATAATACGAATCCTAAAAAGTCTAGTATCAATTTAATTTTTGTTCTTTTGTCCCAGTAATCTTCTCTTTGACATTGATGGTCTTAAATTTTACTATATTACAAAGTATATATTTTTCTTATATATTCCATTGATATGTTTTAAATCCTTTCATTTTGTGGTCTCCCTTCCTGTAATCATAGGAAATTCTCAATCAATACTTCTTCAAATATTTTCTTTCTCCATTTATCGTATTCTCTTCTTCTGAAACTTCTTCTATCCTCCCTCTGTTGATGTTTCTTTTTTTATTTTATTCTTTTTGTTCATACTTGATGTCCTCTGGGGGAATTCCATTACATGTTTTTTTTCCAGTTTAGTGACTCATTATTTTTACTATATTCATTTCCATATTCAACCCACTTATGAGTTTCTTATTGTTGATAACTTGCAATTGCCTCTTCTTTTTTAACTCTTTGTTCCTGCTTCAAATTTCCACTATCCTCCTGAAGAACATTTATTTTGCTGACTTTAAATTAATTAGTTGTGCTTCATCGTGTGTCCGTGTTCCAGCTAAGTTTTGGAACACTCATTATATCGCTCTTTAAGCTCATGCCACTAGAGGTGTGTCACCTCCCTCAGGTGGTATCCATGACCTGTTGCAATCTCTTCTCCTACACCTGCTGGGCTCTCATTCCACCCATGGATGTCACCCATCCCCTTGCTCACTCACTCACTCACTCGCTCCAGCATTAGGCTGTGTGATTCAGGTTTGCTTCCTCCACGTGGTGATCAGCCTGACCTGTTTATGTTAATTTGGAGAGATAGAAGAGTGCAGTTAAAAGCACTCCCTCTGCTTCTCCCTTCAATCTAGCCTACAATTTCCTCACAACCTGATCCACTCACATGTCCTGGGGAGAGGAGACCTGACAGTCCTGAAGTTAATTAGTCAGGTCTTTCAATTTCATTTTCACCCTAGAACATCCCAGATTGAGTTCTTGGAGGGAGCCAATAACTATATTTGCTTGCAGTCTTGCAAATCTCACTTGTTGTACAGTTTCACAATGTTACAACTTTTAAAGCTAAATCACGGCCACCAGCCCATCCCATTCTTCCTTCTTTTTCCCTTTCTCTTTTAGGTCTCCACTATCCTGAAGTTTGCAATGCCATTCCCCTGTGTGTTTTTGTACCTTTATTTCTTATTGTCTAACTTCAAAGAATGTCTTGAGACTTTGCCAGAAATAAACATTAAAGGATTATTCAAGGGTCTTAAAGTTTGCCAACTGGGAACACAGATAGACAAAAACCCAAATTTTGTTTCCAAGAAGAAAGAAAAATGGAGAGTTATTATAGTAAAAAGTGCATTTTAAGAATAATCAGTCCTGCATTCTGAGCCCTAAGATCAGCCCAAATGGTTATCAGTCAGATGGCAGTCTGATGACACGTGCAGGTGGTCTAGTCACATCTGGTGGTCTGCATGGGAGATATTGGGTGGTCTGGATATGTGAGTCCTTAAGGGGGGTAATCGGAGTGGAGCGTTATCTGGAGGTCTGGTGTATGTCCAGATATTGACACAACAAATTAATGCACCAGGCATTGGCTCAGGACTGGAAAGTTCGAAATTTATGTCCCCAGTCTAGTTAGAACAAGAATAAAATTGCTTTTGTTATGTCTCAAGCTTCATTATGTAATTAATTTCAGAAGCTTGGTTGAAGTAACTCCATTTTATACGTCCCCTACCTTTATTCTTTCCTTAATATGAATACTTCAATAAGCAGTACTTAATATTATTTCATGTTTTTAAATTTTATGTAGCATATCATCCTGTAAGATAAAATAAATTTAAAATATTTTCTATTCTAAGCTTTATTAAATTCAACTCCTTTTAAAAAAAAAAACTTGAGACATTTTAAAACCAAAGGTACAACCCCTAATAAGAGGAAAAGTACAAATTAAAAACCAAAGAAAAGAAAAAATGCAGAGATGCTTAAGTTAGGGCAGTGATTGGCAAACAGCAAGACACATGCGGCTCTTTGGCCCCTTGAGTGTGGCTCTTCCACCAAATACCATGGTCTGGGCGAGTCTATTTTGAAGAAGTGGTGTTAGAAGAAGTTTACGTTTAAAAAATTTTGGCTCTCAAAAGAAATTTCAATTGTTGATATTTGGCTCTGTTGGCTAATGAGTTTGCCGACCTCTGGGTTAGGGTGAGTTGCTATATTTTAGAATTCAGCAGTGGTCTGACTAATAGATCATTACCTCTTTTTATTTTTTTTGGAGAAAGATCAGACTGTTTGGGAGAAGTTAATATTTTATGGTGTGTTATCTACTTAAATGCAAAGTAAATCAGTTGACCTTCCCTTGATTCCAGTGCCATAATGCATACCTGGCTGTGTGGGTGTGGAGAGCTTTTTCAGGCTTGAACTGGGAGCCAGAAGCAAAACAAAGGAAGAAAATATCCAGAAGCTAATCTAATGTGCTTTGTTTTGAGAATTAGTTTAAGGCACCTCGTGCCTTTACAGTAAAACATCTGCAGCATAACTTGGCTGTCCATACACCGTGAGATAATTTTTAAATTTGTAGCCATGACTTTAATTAGGAAGAGGCATTACTTTCCCATTTGTTGGGCAGAGCAACTGGCTCAGCTGACTAGAATGTGTCAGTGGCTGATGAAAACATTGCTATGATTCCAAGCTTCCATTAGGTGCTTAGAACATTTGCTATTGGTTAAAGAAGGAAAATGTCTGGTTTGGAACACTATAAATAGCATTATTCTATAATAAAACATTACTTTCTATAGCTGTGTGTTTTTTATCACTTTGAGAATTATGTATCTATTAGAGGCCTGATGCACAAAATTTGTGCAGGAGAAAGCCTTCCTAGCTGCCGACATTGGCTTCCCTCTGGCACCAGGGACTCGGGCTTCCCTCACAGCCCTGGCTTTGTTTAGAAGGATGTCTGGTCTAATTAGCATATTATGCTTTTATTATTATACTAGAGGCCCAGTGCACAAAATTTGTGCACTGGGGAAATGGGGGGGGGGTCCTTTCAGCCCAGCCTGCACCATCTCCATTCTAGAACCCATCAGGGGATGTCTGACTGCCCATTTAGGCCCAATCTCCCTCTCACAATTGGGAACTACTGGCTCCTAACTTTTCGCCTGCCTGCCTGCCTGCTTGCCCCTAACTGCTTCTGCCTGCAAGCCTGATCACCCGTTAACTGCTCCCGTGCCAGCTTGATTAACACCTAACTGCTCCCCTGCCAGCCTGATCTTACCCCCAATTGTCCTCCCCTGCAGGCCTGATCTCACCCCCAACTGCTCTCCCCTGCTGGTCTGATCACCCCCAACTGCCCTCCTCTGCTGACCAAATTTGGCTCCTAGGTAGCCACTGGCTCCTTACAATTGACCCAGATTTGCTTTTGATTGGTCAGTTTATATGCCAGTCAGCATCAAAAGCTCCACCTCCTAGACAGCCATTGGCTCCTTGCAATTCACCCAGATTTGGTACTGATTGTTTGGTTTCTATGCCAGTCAGCATCTCTGGGGCTATCTTCGGCCTGATCATAGAAGCAGGGCTGATCAGCAGCTGTCCCAGGCTGCTGGCAAGTGGCTAGATGCTGACCTCAGGCTTAGCTGCTGGCGAGGCAGAGAGAAGCAGGGTCTTGCTTCTCTCTCCTGCCCTCGCCAGAAGCTGCTACCACTGCTGATCAGACCCGCCTCTCTCTCTCTCTCCAACAGATCAGATTCCACTCCTGGGTGCCAGACTGTGGCTCACTGTCACCTCTCTGACCTTCTAATCACTCTGCTTCAGCCACACTAGTCTCTAAGCATGCTCCTGCCTCTGGGCCTTTGCATTTTCAGTTACTTCCTCTAGAGCAAGCATGTCAAACTCAAAAGCTAAGGTGGGCCTAATGAACAAGGTGTAAGTTTATGTGGCTACAAAAAAACAAAAGCTTCAATTTTCATAGAAATGCAGGTTTATTTTGATAGAGTCATACTGAATACAAAGGGCTGAAATAATGAGTCATCATTAACATAAAAAAATAAAACATTTTCATAAAATTTAATTTTTTTCTTAAACATTAACTTACCAGACACTGAATAGCTGCACAAATTAATAAGTATAACACAAATAACCCTATTTTTCTTGTTCTCCAAAAGCAAAATATTTCTTGTTGCATACACCAAACAAGTCAGTACAAGACTAATGATGTGGTAATTGGCTCTAAAATATTTTCTGCTAGTATTAGTGGAGAGATATGGTGTGCCTGTGTGTAAAGCACATAAGGGAAATGGATGCAACACAATTATAGTAATCAGTCATTAGCAAACATTGTTGTTTGTTATTAATAATTATGTATAACAGGATATTGTAAAAATTAAGTTACAAAATGTTTCTTTCATATCATTATATTGGCTGCACTGCAAAAATATTCATTGTGGGAGGTGAGTTTGACATGCTTGCTGTAGAGTTCTCCTGGCTCCTAACACCCACAAAAGCATATTCTCACCTCCTTTGGATCTTTGCTCAAATGTCTCCCTTTCGGTAAGTCTTTCTCTATCTTAAATGATATATACACATACCATCCCTCCCTGACTTCTGACAGCTCCATCCCTCTTGCTTGCTTTTTTTTTCATAGTAGTCATCCCCATCCTATATAATAATAATAAAAGGCTAATATGCAAATCAACCAAATGGCAGAATGACCGGTTGCTATGATGTTCACTGACCACCAGGGGTCAGATGCTCAATGCAGGAGCTTCCCCTTGGTGGTCAGTGACTCCCACAGGGGAAGCGCCACTCAGCCAGAAGCCCTGAGCTGGGCTCACAACTGGCTGCCAAGCACAGTGGCAGTGGCGGGAGCCTCACCTACCTCCCAACAGCACTAAGGATGTCCGACTGACGGCTTAAGCCTATTTCACCCGGGGAGCAGGCCTAACCCATCAGTTGGACATTCCCTGAGGGCTCCTGGACTGCGAGAGGGCACAGGCTGGACTGAGGGATTCCCTCCCACACTAACAAGTGCACAAATTTTGTGCACTGGGCCTTTAGTATAATTATTTTTATTTTATTTTTATTTTTTAATATATTTTATTGATTTTTTACAGAGAGGAAGGGAGAGGGACAGATAGTTAGAAACATCAATGAGAGAGAAACATCGTTCAGCTGCCTCTTGCACACCCCCTACTGGGGATCTGCCTACAACCAAGGTACATGACCTTGACCAGAATCAAACCTGGGACCCTTCAGTCCGCAGGGCCAATGCTCTATCCACCCAGCCAAACTGGTTTCGGCTAGTATAATTGTTTTTAACTCTTTGTTTGTTTACCTCCTTCCTCCAAAATGCAAGCTCTATAAAAGGCAGTGGAATAGGCACTCACAAAGTGTGCTCTCAGTCAATACTTTAGAATAAATGAATAATCTGTGAAGGCACAGGATGCAGTGAAACCAAAGCTGCCCAAAGTTGAAGTTAGGCTGTGCAGGAGACCCTGAAATTCAGTGCAGATTAACAGCAGCATTTGCTGGTTACTGGAAGAAGGTACCATATTGCTCTTAGACATGTGTGAAATTTGAACGTTAATCTATATATGATGAAAGAGGAAAATAGAAGAATAGGCCCTATTTCTTGAATATTTCCATATTGAAGAACACTAGTTGTGTGGATCATCTAAAGGAGTGGTGGTTTAAAATAAAATGTGGAGTTTGGGGTGCAGATTCCTCTTGTGGGTTCTTGTCCTATGAAGTTGAAGAATAAATTCATGGATTAACAGATATCTTTAAAAAGAATGTAGAAGTTTATTGGAAGCAGATACAAACTCCATCTGGGCAGTTTCCTAAATGGGAAAGTCTCTCTCTCTCTCTCTCTCTCTCTCTCTCTCTCTCTCTCTCTCTCTCTCTCTCTCTCTCTCAAAAAAAATCTAAATAATCTAAATCTACTGAATCTCTTTGTCACTGGTTTATAAAGGCTGCAGCTCTTTATCTGAACATGACCTTTTCTAATTGGACCCTTTCCTTAATTTAGGACACCCATGCTTTCCTCATTAATCATTCTGCTATATAATATTAGATTCAAAGCTCAAAGCCCATGTAGTGCCCCCCTATTCCCCTCCCCTTATCTTGCAGCATCCCTTTATCCTCTGTAAAAATGTTTCCTTCTTTCTAATATCTTGTGACTTTTCTTTACCTCTGTGAATGTATGCCTTCCTCCCTCCTTATCCTGTGGCATTTCTCTATCCTCTGCTCCCCAGTACAAGTAATATACACATTTTGGTATCTCCAAGCCCCCATCTATACACTCTTCTCCCGTGGGCCTTCGCTCGGTGTCCTGGCCAGAGATGCTTTATTACCCCTTATGGCTCTCCTAGCTGCTCAGGTCAGGGCTGCTTTTAATTGCTCAAGCCAGAAATGCCTCCATCCTTCCTAGACCCCCATCCCCTTCCTGTCTGCCTAATTAAGCTAGCTAACTAACCCTTATCAAAATCACCACAGAAAAGTATATATACTTTTTTTGCATACATACGCAAAAATGTATGCCTGTGTGCGTATGCACACACATGTACATGTATAAATGTGTTCTGGTCAATGTATGTCAGGCTTACTTTGCAAGTCCAATTTTCCTGGCATTGCTATTAAAATGAGTTGCTTTTCCTCAACACTACCCACTGTCTATTGGATGCCTAAATGCAGCTAGATGCCATGGATATAGTAAACTATATCAGTCAAGTCTAATGTGGTCAGTCTGTAAGTTTTGTATCCCCATGAAGCAATTATTCCTGAGCTGGTCCTCCAAGGGATGCATATATTGGTCCCTCCAGGTAAAAGGGGGTGCCTTAATGTTAGCTAGGCTCCTATGTGAAGCTCAGGTCTGGTCTCTTGCTCAAGTCTGAACAGCATGGAAGTCTCAGGTCCTGCTACTCTTTTGGGTCAAAGAAAGTCTGGTCAAGTGTCCAACCAGTTGTCTTCTGTTTCTTGATCCAACCTAGTTTAGCTGGCCCTCTTCCTCTTCCTCACTAAAGATAGTTGAGAACAGAAACAGCCTTAAGTGGAGCCTGCAGAGTCCATCTCTCCCATCATTTTTCCCCTAAGCTTCACCATAGGGTCTCTTGATAATCAAAGAATAAATGAAAATCCTAAATGGGACACTCAGAGCTCCATTTGATCACATTCACCTCATGAGATACAAGAGCACATTGAGAATAAAATCAGAAGTTGAAAGAGAACTAGTCTCCTTTGCCCTTCCACCAAAAGTTCTATGCCTTCTTCTATGTGGGTTCTACTGAAAATTGTTGAGATTTCTGACTTGTCCTTGCTCAAGTGAGAGTCCCCTCCTGGAAACTGGAGTGAGGACTTGAGCTTCCTCTAGAATAGTAACTCATTTTTAAGGTGAGACCTATTTGGGAATCAGAGGAAAACCTTGGACTCTTTCCTGTGGAGGAGGATGAGGAGGAGGAGAAGGAGAGGAGGAGGAAGAGAAGGAGGAGAGAAGGAAAAGGAGGAGGAAGGGGAGGAGGAGGAAATTTTTTATGCAATGTTAGAAGTTCACAGGTTCATTGAAAATTATTGATGAACATTCTAATACTCATGTTGTCAGGGTTTGATCTTAACATTAACCAACTATAACTGGGCAAATCACTCTTTCTTAATTTGATTTGGGGACCTGTCAAACATAGAGGGATGGTCTTTTCCACTTTAACATCTCTGGTCATATAATTATTTTGGTATCAAAGAGATTACTGCTCTGAAGGAAGCAGAGAGACCTCTCTTTTTATTATTTTGGAGCACACAGACTGTGCTCTCAGCTAATGCTGGATGAGGATGAGGTGAGCAGATGGATAATTTCAGGTGGCTGCTGGAAACACAAAATTCCAAGTGGGCCTTAGTCTTCTGGCAACCCCTCCTTACAAAGCCACATGATGTTAGTCATAAAGACAAGGCTGAGCACTTTTTATTTTCTTTACATGGTAGTGACAAGGAGATCAGCAATCAACATCATTTTAATTATTGAAGGGTTTCTGGGGAGAGGGCTGGTCTCGGTGGGTACTCAGCAGGACTGCGAAATGACCGACACCTCCTCAGCAGTTGGCTGTGTTCTGTATTGACTGGGTAGCAGTCGGCTACATGCAGCTGGCTGGGATAGATTAGAATGATGAGCACAGAACTAATCACCGAGAGAGATACATACCATCCTATCAGTGCCCTTCAAAACTGCCCAGCCACATCTGTCACATAACATAAATCCTGTTATTCCCAGGGAATGCTTTATTTGCAGGCTGGTTCGTGTTTCCAAGGTGGTATTTAACAAAGCTAGAGAGACCTTATTCTATAGATACAGATCTGTATTTCTTGATAAAGCACCTAACTTATCAGATGTTTTAAAAGCTGGAAATTTGTGTTCTGTCCATCCATTTTGCTCCAGAAGAGGGATGTGAGTGAATCTTCTGATTTGTCCTGCCTGGAGTTTATCCAGCTTGGGTAGGGAATACTAATTCTTATCAGAGAGAGAGACCTGTAGAGAGGAGCCAATTCATGTTTTAAAATGAGAATTCTAACAGTACTTAGGGACATTGTGGCAACAGAGGCCAGGGAGAATCTGAATGGACCAATCAACTAGCCCTATATTAAGAAGGATTATGAAGGGACAAAAAATTGGAAAGCAAGATACAAATAATAACTCATAGAAATGCAAGTCAAATAGACAAGAATGTTATAAGAAGGAGACTGAAATTCACTAGTGGTCAGAGAAATGCAAATTAGAAGAATAATAAGATATGTTATACCCATCAGGTCGGCAACAATAATGTCAAAATGAGCTATAATATTTAGCACTGGTTGCTATCTGAACAACAGGGGATCTTCCCATATGCCATTGGAAATGTAGTACTATTATCTTTTTGGAAAGCAATCTGGCCACCTCCTGTTACGATTATAATTACACATGTTTTTTGACCAAGGAACCCTGCTTTGGGATATGCCATGGGAACAAATATACCTAAGAAGATAAACAAAGTGAGTCTATCAGTAAGAGAATGACTGAAAACACATTACACAGGAACCACAGATGTGCAGTTTTGAAAACAATGCTTTTGGATTATACCAACTAATTTGGTGATCTTTCCAGTTATTTGTGAGGAAGAAATGCATGTTCAGTAAAGTGTGTATTGCATTATTCCTTTTTTTTTTTTTGCAAAACACATGATGACACAGATCCTACATATGTGTTTATGTGTGGATGTGGATGTGATGCTATGTTTATCTCTGCATGAAAAAAACCTATGGAAGAATTAAGCTAACCAACAGCTGATTCTGCAAAAATTCAGGCTCCTTCCTCCCTCCTGCCTGGGTCTGGGGTGCAGGTGAACCAGATTTGGGGCTGTCAGGCCCCCAGCAGCAAGGTCTGGGTCAGTGCACATCATAGCTATCAACTAGTCATCTGGTCGTTCCAGTTGTTTGGTCATATCAGTTGCTTAGGCTTTTATATATACGGTATAGACTAGTGGCTCAGTGCACGAATTCATACACCTTGAAAGGTACTGTGGACCCTGAGGCTGCTATAGGCACATGGGAGGGTCTCAGCCCATCCTCCACACTCCTGCTCAGCCCCTCCCACCTTGGCCCTTGGTTCTCTGTCACCAGCAGCCCCACTCCCACACACTGACAGTGCTGGCCCCACTTGCACCTGCTGACAGCGCAGAGTTATCAGGGCCAGTGCCAGCAGCAGATGTGAGCTGCAGCTGCTGCCCCAATTGCCCTTTAGGAGCAGGGGGAGGTAGAAAAGCCATCAGGGGTGATTGGGGTCGGCAGCCGCTGCTCACACCTGGTGATGGTGCCAAATGATTGGGACCAGTGCCGGGCACCAGCAGCAGGCACAAGCGGGGCCAGTGCCTGCAGCAGGTGTGAGTGCTGGGCAGGACGGTAGCATGTGGGAGCAAAGAATTTTCAGTAACCAGTAACCACCAGAGACTCACCTTGATGACAGTGACCAGCACCCCGTCTGGGTATGGCACCCCCGCTCACCTGCTCCACCATCCCGCTGCTGCCAATGCCCACCATATTCCGCACACACCCCTTGGTAGTCAGCACACATCATAGCAACTAGTTGCTCGGCCATTCAGTCTATTTGCATATTAGCCTTTTATTATATAGAATATGCATAGTCCATGGAAAAACAATAGAGCTAGAGGGCCTAGGAGGGAACTAGGTAGAAGGGGTCTATGGGGGAGGGGGACAGGGAGGGAAATTTGTAATACTTTCAACAATAAAGTTTTTTAATGCAAAATAAAAAGTACACTTAAACAACAAATTATGTCTTAGTCCATTGGGGCTTATAAACACAAATGTATTTCTCATAGTTCTGGAAGCTGGGAAGTTTGAGGTCAGGGTTTGTTGTCTGATAAGGACCTGCTTCTTGGTTCACAGATGGTCAATTTCTTGTTGTGTCTTCACATGGCAGAAGGGACAAGAGAACTCACTGGAGGCTCTAATAAGGACACTAATTCCATTCCTGAAGGCTTTACCCTCGTGATCTAATCACCTCCCAAAAGCTCCACCTCCTTCCCAGTGCCATCACTGTTCCACTCATGAATTTGAGGGGAACACAGGTGCAATGACTAATTTAAGAGTGTAAGACTTTCCTGAAAGTAGAGGGAAGCTGAAAACCCAGGGTGCTCCCAGCCATCTGCTGGGAAGTCGTGACTAGAAAAGTGAGAGGCATGGCTGAGGAAATGAGGAACTGGAAAAATATATCTTGCCTATTTCAGGAGTCAAATCTAATCACATTGCCTGGCCAGTTTGGCTTAGAGCATCGGCTTTCAGACTGAAGGGTCCCAGGTTCAATTCAGATCAGGGGCATGTACCTTGGTTACAGGCACATCCCCAGTAGGGGGTGTACAGGAGGCAGCTGAACGATGTTTCTCTCTCATTGATGTTTCTAACTCACTATCTTTCTCCCTTTCTCTTTGTAAAAAAAAAAATCAATAATATATATATGTTTTTATTTTAAAAATCTAATCACGGAGAGAGGAACAAGATGGTGGCCTAGGCAGCCTCCTAGGCTGCCACCTCACCAACATTTTGGGGAAAAAACAACAGCTAAAATTGAAAGGGATCGCACCAGACCCACAGGAAAGCTGGTGAAATCAGAAGGCTACAACTAGACACAAAGCAGGGCGCCGCTGCTGCCATGTGGAGCTTAAAACTATGGCGAAACTGGACCTGCCGGAGCTGCTGCCGCCGGAAATGAGGGAAGCCAGACCTCGCTCCGCCCCAGGGCCCAGGGACTGGGCCAGCCCGCCGGCCGCCGTGGGAACCAGGGAGCCAATACAGGACTTCCGCCCCACCTTCGGCACCTGCCCGGACAAGAAGCCTCCCTGCCCGCAACCATCCTGGCACGCAGCTGTCCCAGCCTGCCCACCGTGCTGGTAAGGAACTGGCGTGGCGTTTCCCAGTCCAAGGCCAGCTCGGCCTAGTCTCCGCAGGCCCTGCTGGTGGGGGATGGCGCGGCGCCCTCCGTTTGCAGCCCCACAAGTCCTTTCTCTGCCGCTGCATGGCTGAGGCGAAGCTCCCGCCACTGCCACCATGTGAACTTTAAAACTACAGTGGAAATTGAACCACAGGAGCGACCATCGCTGCCACACCCGCCACTGCCACCCGCCACCACTGCCACGAATAAAGGAAATCCACCGAGAACAGAGTTCACTACGCCCCGGGCTCAGGGAGTGGGCGCCCTCAGAACTTAGCCTCCGCATCCACAGCTGCTCCGCTTCAGCACTGAAAGAGACACCTTTGAGGGCGGTGTCCCTGCCTGCAGCCATCTCAGCCAGCCTGCAGCCATCCCAGCCTGCCCGCCAAGCTATCAAGGAGCTAGTGTGGTGCCTCCAATACGCCACCCCAGAGCCCCAGAGTGGCTGAGTGCCCTGGGTGAGCCATATGTCCCAGGGGGCCGTGTGCCCCGGGTGAGCTGTGTGTCCCAGGGGGCCGTGTGCCCCGGGCAAGCCGTGTGTCCCAGGGGAAACAGTGGGACCCAGGGGAAGGGGCAGTGAGAACCAGAGGAGAAGCGGACTCTATTCGTGTGGTCCTGAGATAGTCACCATAAAACAAGCAGACTGCCAAATGAGGAGCGGATTCTATTCATGGGGTCCTGAGATGGTCACCATAAAACAAGCAGATTGTCAAATGACAGCGGGGAGAGGAAGGAGACCTGGGGGGAGATAAGAGAACAACCAAAGGACTGGTATGCATGAATATAAGTACAACCAACAAACACAGAACTCTGGGGAGGGAGGGCATGAATGGGAGGTGGGGGGGGGGGATGGTAAGCTATGTACGCATATAATACCTTAATTAAAAAAATAAATTAAAAATCTAATCACATCACCTCCTCCAACTGACACTTTCAATAGCTCTTTATTTATCTAAAAGAAAAGGTTCAAGCTTACTCATATCCCTTTGCAATGGATGCCAGCCTAGCTTTCCAGCCGCATCTCCTCAGCACACGAAACTTCTCACTCTTCCCTGAACACACTGTGCTCTTCCGTATCCCTTTGCCATCATAAATGTTCCTCCCTCTTCCAAACATCCCTCGAGAGCCATCATGAGTCATATCAGTGCTCCCCTCATTATGAAGTCACCCATGTATTACAGTACATGCATCTTAAATGCTCTAACATTTTAGAGTCTCTATTCCCTTAAATGATTTTACTTCTTGCTTACAAAGTAATACTTTATAAATGTTTAGGGAAAGTACATAGGCAAATAATGATAAGTATTGTGAACATTTTTTATCTTGTACCTTTTAAGTTTTCATATCTACACATGCATGCTCTTTAGAAAAATGGGACCATATTATAAGTATGACTTTGTGAATTTTTTCACTCAGAAGTGTTGAATATTTCCATTACATCAAATATTCTTTGCAATAAAGTATTTAATGACTGTGTAGTATTCCATTGTAGAGCTGAGTCAACTCTACATAAAGACATAAATACATAAAATTACCTATCTTGTACTGAATATTTAGCAAGGTCCCATTGTTCTCAAGTTTATTAATATGCACAATAATGTGATATCTATTGCACTTAAATGTTTGCACACATTCTTACTTCCTTCTTCAGAATAAATGACTAATGATGGAAGTCCCAGGTCAATAGACTTGATTATAATAATATTTTTAATATTTGTATTTAAGAGAGTTTATTTCCTATATCCTTGGCATAAACTTTTGCCAATAATTTATGGCTTCATTTTTTATATCTAAAAGTTTATTCATCTGGAATTTATTTGGGCTTATAACGTGTGTCGAACAGGTATTCTCCAAAATTCATACTGATTTTCTCTAAAACAGAAGTGAAAGACCTAGCATGGGGCAATGTGTTTGGCCACTCAGACCAAAGATAAACTTCTCAGTCTTTTTTGCATCTATGGTCTGCCCAATGGAATGTGAGCAGAAGTGATTTATGTAATTTCTGTGTTTTGTTCTTAAAGAAAGGACCCCTTTCCTCTCTGTATCATCCATCTTGCTGCTCACATGTTTATGTAATATCCCAGAACATTCAAAAGTGAGCTCTTGAGTGATGGTGGAACAACCATGAAAAGGTGTATTAGAACCACCAATCCACTCCTAGACTTCCTCCACCAGGACTGTGAAATGAGAAAGTTATAGCTATTTGTCAATGGGTTTTCTAGATTTCTGCTCCACAGAGCACATCTCTATCCTAAACAATTAGAGTAAATTAAGGGCATAACTTTAATTTTATAAAAGTGGCTAATCCTTTGTCACCCTGAAATGTACTGAACAATCCATTCTTGCTCCTAGTAATTTGTAATACCACTCACTTGTATATCCTGGATATGTTTCTGAACATTTTCTTTAGTTCCAAGGATATGTGTATGTAGGAATCCACTCCAATATCATTGTGTTTCAGTTATTTTCTTTTAGTTCAGTGAGTGCTGTGGGACACCACCAAGATTCCCCTTCAAAATGAGGGCATTAATTTCCCTGGTCACACCCCAAGGACTGCTTCCTGCTAAAGGGAGTTGCCTCTTCCAGGGTAAACTGCTCCTCTTCCCCTGAGGACAGCTTGAACCCCATGATTGGCCGATAAAGGAGTAGACCCCTCCTCAAGATCAGACCCCTTTGCCTCAGTTTTGGCAACTCTGAGGGGCCATCTTGGTCCCTGGAGGGAAGATGCATCACCTGTCAATGCCTGCCTCTGCCCTATCTTGCTTTTTACTCTCACACAGATGTTGATCCTAAGGATACATCCTAGTAAACTTCCTATATACAATTCTCCACCTCAGAGTCCATTTCCCAGGGAACACAATTTAATTCAATAATATGTTAGTAAAGCAAATTCTATCTCTATACTTTCCATTTTAAAGAGCAAATTCTATCACTATACTCTCCATTTTCAAGAATTCTTGACTTTTTATGTATATTTTCCAAATAAATTTTCAGATTTGTGGCTGTCCTTTTATATTTTATTTCTCTGTCTTTTTATCTATCAATTTTTTTTTCTGTAGCCTGTTCTCTCCTTGTGAATTTTTGCTTGCAACTCTTAGAGATCATGCCTTTTTATTGTTGTTGTTCTGAGAATGTCAGTTAATTGTAGTTTTCTCCTGAGGTCTCTGCTAGCTCATTTGTGGCTCTGAGTCTTCTTTATGCTGTTTTCTTTTCTTTTTTAAAAAATGATTTATGGGGGGTAAAAGATCAACCGAAGGATTTGTATGCATGCATATAAGCACAACCAATGGACACAAGACACTGGAGGTTGGGGGAAGGGCATGAGCCGAAGTGGGGAGAGGGGGGGAGACCAGGGAAAGGTCAATGGGGGGGGGGGGGGGAAGGAGACATATGTACTACTATTTGTAATACTTTAAATAATAAAATTAATTTTTAAAAGAAATACACAGGATTAAACAGTAAACCAACAAACTTGAAAATAAACTCAAACTATATAAAAACTTTTAAAAATTTATTTATACACTACATGTTGGTTTCATTTTCTTCACCCATATTCTTAAAGAAATGTATACATACCCTATGTTTACCAATAAATGCAATGTATAAATTACAAGTGGAACCACTGCTCCACTGGATTTGATGAGTTCATCTCCTTTTTAGCTATCTACAAAGAGAGTAAATGGATGAGTTCTTTTTTTTAATTGCCTAAAGTTTTATATATGCCTTCTTTTACCCCAATTGATGTCACCCCCTCCCCACAGCCACTCCCACCCCGGGCAAGCCACCACCACCCCAGAGTCTGTGTCCATTGGTCATGCAAATATGCATGCATACAAGTCCTTTGGTTGCTCTCTAACCCTGCCCTCCCCCCCTACCATTTGTCTCTGAATCTATTCCTGCTTATCAAATTATATTGAACATTATATCCCATATATGAGTGAGATCATGTGATATTTATCTTTCTCCGACTGGCTTATTTCACCAGAAATTTTCAGTAAACAGGCAATTTCTCCTACCCCCTTATCTGGACCTCTATTACTCTGATCCAATGGAGGAAATAACTCAGACTGATGTTGTTTGACTCACCCCACTATGTACACACACACATACAAACTACACTTATTTAACTACTGTGAATGGTGCTAGTTAGAATAGAATATACTACTCTGCACCCCAGACTCCTATGAGGAGTTCAGACCTTTCCTCCAGTCAGTACCGTTGTTTTCTGGGTCACCAGCATTGCCAAAGGGAGGACTTTCTTCCGGAGTCTGAATTCATGTTTCTGTGGCATTCATGCCTCCCCTTCCCACCAACCCTTTTCATGAGAGAAAGAGTCTCTTGCCTTAGTGTAGAGTGCCTGTTATGTTGAGGAGATTAACATTCAATAGGCAGTTCCTTCAGGGCAGGTGAGATTCTCCCCCTCCCCCCAACTGGTGGGCGGAGTTATAACATTACTGGCATCCCCAGGACATTGAACCACCAGTCAGTGTGTGCCAAAGTGCCCTGGAGCCCACCCCTTCCTGTTCCCCCCTGGGTCCAACCCTTTCCTATCCCTCCCCTTAAAAAGACTCCCAGACCAGCCACATGTTGCTTCCCTCCGTGTCCATCTGGAGGCAGCCCGGCTTGGTCCATCTCCCCTGTCCCCTCCCCACTCCTTCAATTCTGATTTCTCTACCTCCGTAATGAGTCCCGCTCATTACTGGGGAATAAACTTTACTTTAACATACCTTGGTGGTCCCTGACTTCAGTTTCCTGCGCCTCAAACCTTACAGTTCCTATAGATGGTCAGAATTATTTTTAAGATAAACACCACGGTACTGCTATGTATATTCAATTCCCATCTCCCTCTTTCTCTAAAACTAGATGAATGATGAAAATATGAATATCAGGGCTCATGCCTGTCACTTGGAGGGAATGAGAAAAATCTGGTCCCAGTCAATGTTATCCCTGTATTTATTCTTTTTCCCTTTACTTTGTACAACTTTTGTAAGATGGATGGAAACAGACAGGAGGAAATGACAAAGCAAGTAGTGTGGAGAGATGTAACAACCAAGGGTCATACATTAAAGTACGGCTCTGAATTTCCTGTGGTATAGTCACCACAAAAAGAGGGGCCCGAGGAAGCTTGTGAAGGTGATGGATATATTTATTAGCTTGACCATGGTGAGAGTTTCATGGGTGTATGCATTTGTCTAAACTCATAAAATTGCACGCATTAAATATGCACTTTCTGTATATCAATTTTACCTCAGTAAAGCTGTCTGAAATGGAAAATTATAGAGGAAGTTGGAAATGAGCTCAAATTATAAACTGCATCCATTCTTTTGTTGAGTAAACATTTACTAAGCCCTGCCCACTCCTGCCAGCACCATGCTTCATGTCATACAACAATGGGAAGCAAGGCAGACACTATCCCTGGCCCCTAACGCCTATCAGAGCAGAGAGAAGACACAATAAGCGCCAACAATAATGGGCAATGATAGGGAGTTTGGCACCATGGAAACGTGCGGCAGGGCCACCCAGGCCTGGGAGGGGTCAGGACGGTAATTCATGAGTCCGAGACTGACTCACACAGCTATCAGTGACAGGCAGGCAGCCTCCACCGACTGCAGCTGGAGGGGGGAATCAATTTTCTTTTCTATCACCATTTTATTCACATGTCACCAGCACCCCCTCCTTCCTATCTTCTTATTCCTAAAGGCAGTCCCTTTTCAGAGGCTCCAAACATGGTGATTAAACAAAGACAGCTCTAGAAGGGCGAGCAAAGCATTAGAGATGGTTTCATTTTATATAAATGCCAAATTTTCTGCCTCAGTAAGATTGCAGCTGTGATGAGTATTAGGCTGCTTTCTGTGTCATATATTTTCTAAAGCGCCATGCCAAAAAATAGTAATACGTCAGGGAAATGAAACAAATAGATTCAATTATTTTAAAACCTTGTGAGCAGACCATTTTTATAATAAAATAAATAATACAACATATTGAATAAACAGAGAAAATTATATTGCTCATATAAAGTGGAATTGGGTTCCCTGGTTAAATCTGTGAGCACATGAAGAATTGAGTCCTAAATTCAGTCTTCTGTTCTATACAGGATTCTGAATGGAAGTTAGATTCATTGGCATATGAAGAGCCTGACATCATTTTCTAAATAATAATTATCTGGCAGCATTTCTGGAAATTTATAAATTGCAATTCTGTGAATCACAGTTTAAAAAATAACTACTAATAAGCATTTTATATTCATTAAAAATAACTACTACTAGTCTCTGGGATATGAGGTTTATGGGGTAGGAGACTGCTTATAGAGGTATGACTAAAACACAAATGTTAGCCAATGATGAAAATATCAGATTCATATTAGAATTAATCAGCATGAGACGAATAATGTTTAGTCATAGACTAGACATAGACCAGCAAATTAACACCAGGTTGACAATTAGCAGTTTCCTGGGAACACACTTCTAAATGCAGCACCAAACAAAAAACAAAAACAAAAAACCCTTTTGTATTCTGCTTCATGGGATCTTTCATTCCGTGCTTTGACTTTAGTCAGAGAGATTGATGTTTGCTGCAAAAAGCCTAGTGTTAAACGATCTATATCCCAGCCTCAGGGCCACTAGGAGTTAGCTGTTTGACCTTAAAAAAATGATAATTAAATGAAGATACTTTATAAAGCTAGGTTGTAAGAGAAACAAAACAAGATCATAAATGTAAAAGTGTACTGAAAAATTTTAATGAACACAATATAAAACATCCAAATAGTCTTTACATAAATACAATGATGTATCATAATGACAATGTGAACTAAATTATCACTATCAATAGAATTCTCATTTATAAGCCTATAAAAGCCACTAAGGATATATATATCCTTAATATATATATGTTTCTTTGTATATGTGTGTTTTAAGTGGGGGAAACACAAACTAAGTATTATAAATATATATAAATCATATATAACAGAATGATCTATGTCATATATAAATATAGTTTTTTGAAATTCAAAACCATGCAAAGAAAATAATGATCAGTAATTTATTTGGATGTCTAATACATGTGTCACTTGCCCAAATAAAAATCAATAAAGAAGGCTGATAAACAGGCTTCTCGTGTGAGGGCAGAAGAGAGAGATACATGGAAATGCTTTGTTTCCGAAATCTCTAGCCTGGAATAAATTGCAAAGTCATGAGCCAAAGTCACCCGCAATTAATTATAATTGTAAACTGCAGTTGGGAGAGGTGAGGGGATCCTGAAACAACAACAAATGTGCAAAACAAAAGTAAAGTTTACATATTTTTGGCAAGTGGGTGTGATTTTAATAATAGTTTTAAATCTAAAACCTTGTAGAAATTCTGCAAGTTGCTTTAAATATGTTGTCTTTAGAGAATATACATAGTCTATATAAATATTTAGCATAATTTTTCTTGTGTTCACTGACAGAGAAACCTCATACATTATCACTACAGATCAAAATGTTTCTCAAACTAGCCAGAAATGTTCTCTTTTGCTGGCCTCAATGCCTGCACTGCTAAGAGATGCCTATACCTATAGAAGACTAATCACATTAAAATGATACCTATCTTCATATTATGTTTATTTCTCAGATTATTTGGGAGTTATTTTGTGTGATGATGCATAAAAACTGACATTGCATTTGTGAAATCTCCCCAGAAATCAATTTTCCAGTTTTTAGCAAAAACATCATAATAGGACTTCCAGTCCTGATGAGATGGCATGGACCTATTTTTCCCTACTCTTCCTCCCAAGCACATCTATTCACTCTAAAAATAATGCAAGAGATGACCAAGAATTTTCTGAGTTGCGGTGAGAAAAGATTGAGCTGGTCTGGAACCCCAGGATGAGAGAAACAACACAATGATCAGGTGTCTCATACCCCCTCCCCGCACCTCTCTCCCCGCCACAACCCAACAGGGAAGACAATCAAGACCCATTAGTTACTAACCCCCAACCTGGCAACAAAATGCAGCTCGGGTAGGCTCTTTTCTTCTCTGGATTACATGGGAAACCCTCTGGACAACATCAATGAGCCCAACACCATGAGCAAGGCAAACCAATTGGGAGCCCCACCAACAGTAAGAGGCATGGGAGGTGTTATCTTTTACTGGCTTCAAATGCCTACACTGCTGAGAGACACTGACAGGGGAACAGAGCTAGCAAGAGAGGCCCACTTACCATGGGTGACCTAGTCTGGGAAGCTTCATTCATCTTGTGATTCCCACAGATCTAATACTCCCGCTATTCCTTCCCCTACCTGAAGCCACCAAGGCCAGCAGGTGGAATCAGCTAGAAGAACTCAGCCATAGCACATGACTAGGTCCACTCTCCAGAAGGCACCAGGGTGGGTGGGTGAGTGGAGCCAGCTAGAAAGATGAAACAACTATAAGCAGCCAACCTGAAGAGACTCTTTGACCCTACGAACACCAAGAAAGTCAGAGAGCACCAGTTGGGGATCTCAACACCGCATTTCCCTCAGAAAAACACCAGAAGCCAGGCCTGGGAAAATACTTTCTGTCCCCACAGGTAGCACCAGCAGTGACCACAGGGAATTCCAGAAGGACAAGATGAGCCAAGAGAATCAAAAGAACACTACAAATGCTTTGAATACTAAATAGCCATTGGAACCACAGCCCACAAAAGTAGGCCAAAACTTGAATGCTAAACCTAAACAGGGAAACTTCCTGTGAATATATAAGATGTAATCAGGACCCACAGCCTCCTAAGGCATTAGTTAAATTGTGCAGGATACAATAGAAAATAATCTGTTGTGTCAAGAACCAAGAAAAATATAACCTCGAGTGAGGAAATACAATCCACTGACCCCAATATGGGAATGAATTTGTTCTTTTGGTTTTTTAAAATTTCTTATTGATTAAAGTATTACATATTTCTCCTCATCCCCCCATTACCTTCACAACCTCCCCTCATGCCCTCACCCCCCTGTTGTCTGTGTCCACTGGTTAGGCTTATACGCATGCATACAAGTCTTTTGGTTGATCTCTCCTCCTTACCACTCTCCCTCCCCTACCTTCCCTTTGAGGTTTGACAGTCTGATTTATGTTTCCCTGTCTCTAGATCTGTTTTTTGTTCATCAGTTTATGTTGTTCCTTATTATGGGAATGAATTTGATGCTGAAATTCTGACAAGAATTTTCAAGCATCCATCATAAAATGTTCAACAATTACAAAATCTCTTAAGGAAAATGGAAAAATAGAAAACCTCAGAAAAGAAATAAACCAAATTCAAATTATAGAATTAAAAAATGTATCAAAAATTTTAAAAACTCACTGGATAGGCTCAGTTGTACAGTGGAGAAGACAAAGGCTAGAATAAGTAACTTGAGGGCAGATCAACAGAATCCCCCTTATCTGAGCAACACAGAAAAAATACACTAAAAAAATTGAATAGCCCAAAGAACTAATGGGACAATAACAAAAGGTCCAACATTTGTATCATCAGAGACCTAGAAGGATGAAAAAAGAAAACAATGAGACTGAAAGAAGATTGACAAAATAATGGCTAAATATATCCCAAACTTCACAAACCTACAGATCAAAAAAGCCGACTGAACAAATTGCAAATATAATTCAAAGATATGCACACCAACACATATAATAGTTAAAGTGTAGAAACTAAGGACAAAATAATTTTTTTTTAAATCAGACAGAGAGAAATTAGTTAAGGAACATCAATTAGAAGGACAGCAGATTTCTTATCTGAAACATGGAGGCCAGAAGGAAGTGGCATAAGTGCTGGGGGAAAACACGTCAAATTGTATATCTCACAAAACTACCCTTAAGAATGAAGGGGAGCCCTCACTGATTTGGCTCAGAGGATAGCTTGGCCTGAAGACTGAAGGGTCCCATGTTCAATTCTGGTCAAGGGCAAGTGCCCAAGTTGCAAGCTTGATCCCCGGTGGGAACCACCTGGAGGTCAATAGGTAATTCTCTCCCGCAATTGAATTGATGTTTCTATCACTCTCTCCCTCCTCCTTCCTCTCTGAAATCAGTATTTTTAAAACAAATAAAGCGGAAATAACATTCTCAGATAAAAGAAACCTAAAAAAAAGTTATTACTAGTAAACCTCTCCTAAAAGAATGCCTAAAGAAAATTCTTCTAACAGTAGATAGGAGATGAAAAAAGAAAAAAAATCTTGGAGCATCAATAGGGAAGATAAGCCAGGCTTGTGTTGCTCAGTGGTTGAGTGTCAGCTGATGAACCAGGAGGTCATGGTTCCATTCCTGGAACATGCCTGAGTTGTGGACTCAAACCCCAGGAGGGAGCATGCAGAAGGTAGCCAAATGATTCTCTCTCATCATTGATGTTTCTATCTCTCATTTTCTCCCTTATTTTCTGAAATAAATAAAAATATATTTTTTTAAAATGAAGAAAGATAAAACAAAGAGCAGAAATATGGGCACATGAAATACATTGTTCTTTTCCTCATGAGTAGTATAAATCATATTTGACATCTTATTTTAACATTATTGGCTACTAAAGACAATGGTATTTAAAAGGAGGACAGGAGAACATCCAAGATGGCGGCCTAGGCAGTCTCCTAAGCTGCCGCCTCATCAACAATTTAATTAAAAAAACAACTAAAATCAAAAAGGACTTCACCAAAACGTCAGGAAAGCTGGCGGAGTGGAATAGCTACAACTAGAAAGAAAGAGAGAGGCTCACAGATCGGACTTGGAGCCGAAAAGCACTGAGGTAGGGAGATGCTCGCGCACGTGGCCGCGGAATACCTGCCTGGCGGTGGGAGGGGAGGAATCCCCGATTGCACGGAAACCTTTCCGACTGTACTGAACCCAACCCCAGCTGAAATTCCTTGGTCCCAGGCTCATACGGGTGGAGTCTGGACTGTAGAGAAAGGCACCCAGAGACTCAGAGATTCAGAGACTGGGAGACCGGGGACCAGGAGCCGCAGTCGCAGTCTGCAGGGTCTACTGACTCGCCCGCGCGAGCAAGTACATGCTGAGGTCTGACCGCCGCCTCTCCGTAGCGGAAGGAGTCAGAAGCTCCAGGTCTGACCACGGAGGCTGCCGCCGCCTCTCTGTACAAGGTGGTGGCCTCTCTGTAGCGGAAGGAGTCAGAAGCTCCAGACTACAGAGACCAGCCCAAGTCCGGGTGAGCCCCTGGGGCACCCACGCTCTTGCTTGGGGAAACTGAGCCGGTCAGGCGGAAACTCAGGCGAGTGCACAAGGGCAGGGCAGAAGCCAAGACTGTCAGTTCAGCCCTGAGACTCCGCCCCATCCAAGCTGAGCAGAGGCTTCTGCAGTTTTTCAAGTCTGATCCTATAAGACTGTCTCCAATACAGAAGTTATCCCAGAGTAGACACAGCTGATACCCACATCCAATTGGCCTGAAGGTCAATTCACAACAATAGAGACTTAGCTACAACAAGGCTGTGCACACAGTCCACAAAGGGGATCACCAAGAGTGTCTACCTCAGGTAACTGAGGAGGCTGACCCACTGTGCTATATAGGACACCAAACACACAAAGCCATCCTACCAACTCTGAAAAATAGCGATAATGCCAAGAAAAGGAAATAGATCTCAAACAAAAGAGATGGAGGATATAGAGTTCAGAACTACGGTTCTAAGGTTATGCAACAATATCCTAGAAAAGCTCGATAAATTTCATGAGACCCAACTAAAAAGTATACATAAACTGACTAAATTGGAAAATATTATGCAGAGATCCAACAGCAGAATGGAAGAACACAAGAATCAGGTCAAAGAGCCAAAAGACACTCCGCTGGAGAAGGAAGAAGAAAAGAGGATCCAGAAAGTTGAAGATAGTGTAAGGAGCCTCTGGGACAACTGCAAGCGCACCAACATCAGAATTATGGGGGTGCCAGAAGAAGAGGGAGTGCAAAATACTGAAAACATATTTGAAGAAATAATATCAGAAAACTTTCCTCACCTGGTGAAAGAAATAGACTTACAAGTACAGGAAGCCTACAGAACCCCAAACAAGAGGAATCCAAAGAAAAGTTCTTGGAGACACATCATCATCAATATGCCAAGGGTAAAAGACAAAAAGAGGATCTTAGAAGCAGCAAGAGAAAAGCAGTTGGTTACCTATAAGGGAGCACCCATAAGACTATCAGCTGATTTCTCAACAGAAACCATGCAGGCCAGAAGGGAGTGGCAAGAAATATTCAAAGTGATGAATAGCGAGAACCTACAACCAAGATTACTGTATCCAGCAAAGTTATCATTCAGAATTGAAGGGCAGATAAAGAGCTTCACAGATAAGAAAAAGCTAAAGGAGTTCATCACCACCAAACCAGTATTATATGAAATGCTGAAAGGTATTACTTAAGAAGAGGAAGAAGGTCAAGTGAATTAAAAATCTCAGGAATAGAATAAACTGGTGAATATAATAGAATTAGGGGCAAATAAAGGGAGTGGATAGATAATTATCAGGGTGAAAGGGGTGTGGGGTGCAGAAAGAGACTGGATTAAAATTGTATAACCTATGGATGAGGACAATAGTGGAGGGAGGGGGTAAGAGCAGAGGGTGGGGTGGGAATCAGGTGGAAGGGAGCTATGGGGGAGAAAAAGGAGAAACAATTGTAATAATCTGAGCAATAAAGATTTATTTTAATAAATAAATAAATAAATAAATAAATAAATAAATAAATAAAAGGAGAAGGACAATATAAGGGATGTTTTTATACTTTATCCAAAGTGTAAAATATATGTATATTGTAATACCCAGAGCAAGAACTATGAAACTATACAAAAAGATATTTTTAAACTATATGTAGTAACTTCTTATTTCAAGTTCCTTGTATAAAGATCTTGGAAGTCACCACTCCATCCTAGGAACAAATGAAAACTAAACAGACCAAAAAATCAACAACTCTTCCAGGATCCATGAGGACATAAGGCAACTGGTGCCCCAAGATTGAAGAGATATACAGGCAGTTACAGAGTCTCTACTTACTGGAGCAGAGACTCACAAGCAGAATTTGCTGTGGAACCAGGGCTGGAATAGGATTAGCTAAACTATACTTGACAGATTACTGGAAGCTTCATATGGACAACTCTTAGAGTAAAAACTCTAGGGAGGCCCCTTCTTAGTGGAGGCCACAATTTTGTGAGCTTTACCTCCAAAGCTCAACCAGGTTGTCACAGTAAATACTGGGGAAATCTCCTTGTATTTCTGGCAAGGAGAGGGAAAGAGTATCATTTTTATATATGCCAGAGCACTCTGTTCTTCTTAACAAGGTCACTCTCAGGAAAAATTAGTTAATTAGAACTAATTTTGGAATGCAAACAGAGTCTAACTGACCTGAGGAAGGGAAATATCCAACTCCAGCTCACTCTAGCCACTTAATAGCGAGAAAAGACTGAGAAATACTTGTTAAGTTCAGAGCAATACAATCATAATAGGGACTTTAATACCCCATTGACACCACTAGATAAATCCTCTAAACAAAAAATCATTCAAAAAAAGAAGTAAAACCTATCCTCCACAGACTATTCAAAAAAAAATTCAAGAGAAGGGCACACTTCCAAGTTCTTTCTATGAAACCAGCGTTACCATAATTCCAAAACGAGATAGACACCACAAAGAAAGAGAACTATAGGCGAATATCCTTGATAAACATAGATGCTAAAATCCTCAACAAAATTCCAGTAACTCAGATCCAACATTACATTAGAAAGATCATACACCATGAGCAAGTGGGATTTACTCCAGAGATGCAAAGATGGCACAATATCCACAAATCAATAAATGTGATACACCACATAAACTAATTGGGAGACAAAAATCACACAATCATATCAATTGATGCAGAAAAATGCATTTGACAAAATCCAATACCCTTTCTTGATAAAAATTTTCAGCAAAGTGGGAATAAAGGGATTATATCTCAACATAATAAAAGCCTTACATAACAAACCTACAGCCAACATCATACTCAATGAGAAAAAACTGAAAACCACTTTCCCTAAGAACAGGAACAAGACAGGGATGCCCACTCTCACCATTCCTGTTCGACATAGTGAAGTGGTGCTGGTCATAGCGATTAGACAAGAACAATTAAAATGCATTCAGATTGGAAAAGAAGTAAACTGTTGTTATTTGCAGATATTGTACACAGAAAAACCTGAAAACTCCATCAAAAAACTACTAGACTTAATAAATGAATTCAGCAATGTAGCAGGAAATAAAATTAACACCCAGAAATCTATGGCTTTTTCATACACCAATAAAGAAGTCCCAGAAAGATAAACTAAAAAAAAAATCCCATTTACCAATGCACAAAAAAAATAAGATAACTAGGAATAAAGTTAACTAATGAGATAAAAGACCTATACTCAGAAAACTACAGGACATTGAAAAAAAGAGAGAGATAGAGGAAGATATAAACAAATGGAAGAACATACCATGTTCATGATTGGTAGAATCAACATCATTAAAATGTCCCTACTACCCAAAACAATCTATAAATTCAATGCAATCCCCATTAAAATACCAATTCATATACCTAGAACAAACTCTCCAAAAATTCATCTGAAATAAAAAAAAGACCCGAATAATCATAGCAATTCTGAGAAAGAAGAACATAGTTGGAGGGATCACAATACCAGATATCAAGCTATATTACAAAGCTCCTGTTCTCAAAACTGCCTGGTACTGGCACAAGAACAAACATATAGATTAATGGAATAGACTATAGAACCCAGAAATCGAGCCAAACCACTGTGCCTAATTAATATTCAACAAAGGAGGCATGAACATACAATGGAATCAAGACAATCTCTTCAATAAATGGTGTTGTAAAATTGGACAAATACATGCAAAAAAAATGAAACTAAACCACCAACTTACACCATACACAAAAATAAGCTCAAAATGGCTAACAGACTTGAATATAAGACTGGAAACCACAAAAATCCTACAAGACTCCATAGGCAGCAAAATACCGTGTTTCCCTGAAAATAAGACATCCTCCAAAAATAAGACCTACTTACAGGTTTCCTTCTGAGTGAAATATAAGGCATCCCCCCGAAAATAAGGCCCCAGGGCTCTGTCTCAGAATGAAAATTAATTTACCATAAACTGGTCGCTAGGGCCGCCCTGACTGGTGTCTAGCTACTAGTGACATTACGCGGAGTCCTGATGTCACTGCTGTGTGAATGGAGAGAAATCAGCATGGAAACTTTGTGAAACCTAAACTGCAACAAGTTGTGACTTGGGTGAAGAATTCATGGGAGAAAATCACTGACAGTTGCATTGCAAATGCACTGCGAGCAGGCTACCTTGACAAGAAGTACTCATTTAAAGACAGTGCTATTGCTAAACATGAGAGATTTGGTCCACTGATTCTGAAAGAAATGGAGTCACAAGAAATTCACTAGGAAATTCAGGAATTGGATTGTTATGATGATGTTCCAGAGGATGATGACATGATTGTCATTGAATAAATGAGTAAATTCATCTGAAATATACTGTAGGATTCACAGTTTGTCTGGTTTGTGTTGACAACTACCATACTACCGTACCGTATACAGGTAATAAATTTCCTTTATTTTCATTTAACAATAAATGTGTACAGTATTGTTCTTCATGGAAAAATAGGACATCCCCTGAAAATAAGACCTAGTGCATCTTTGGGAGCAAAAATTAATATAATACACTGTCTTATTTTCAGGGAAACGGTAGCAGATATATGTCATAACAATATCTACAGATACAGCTCCTATGGCAATGGAGACTAAGGAGAAAATAAACAAATGGGACTATATCAAAATAAAAAAACCCTGCACAGTTAAAAAAAAAAAAAAAAACCATCAACAAAACAACAAGAAAGCCCACTGCATGGGAGAATATATTTGCCAATGATATTTCTGATAAGATTTTAATCCCTAAAATTTACCGAGAACTCATACAACTTAACAAAAGGAAGATAAATTATCCAATTAAAAATTGAGCAATGGACCTAAATAGAATCTTTTCAAAGGAGGACATACAGAAGGACCAGAGACATATGGAAACATGCTCAAAGTCACTAATCATCCAAGGATGCAAATCAAAACAACAATGAGGTACCATCTCACACCTGTCAGAATGGCTATCATCAACAAATCAACAAAGGACAAATGCTGGTGAGGATGTGGAGAAAAAGGAACCCCCCCCCCCCTGCACTGCTGGTGGGAATGCAGACTGGTGCAGCCACTGTGGAAAAGAACAGTATGGAGTTTCCTCAAAAAAAAAGCTAAAAATGGAACTCCCATTTGATCCAGTGATCCCACTTCTAGAACTATATCCCAAGAAACCAGAAACATCAATCAGAAAGGATATATGCACCCCTATGTTCATAGCAGCACAATTTATAATAGCTAAGATTTGGAAACAGCCTAAGTGCCCATCAGCAGATGAATGGATTAAAAAACTGTGGGATGCCGAAACCGGTTTGGCTCAGTGGTAGAGCGTCGGTCTGTGGACTGAAAGGTCCCGGGTTCGATTCCGGTCAAGGGCATGTACATTGGTTGTGGGCACATCCCCAACAGGGGGTGTGCAAGAGGCAGCTGGTCGATGTTTCGCTCTCATCGACATTTCTAGCTCTCTATCTCTCTCCCTTCCTCTCTGTAAAATATCAATAAAATATATATATTTAAAAAAAAACTAAAAAAAAAAACTGTGGGACTCTACAGAATGTAATACTACACTGCAGTAGAAAAGAAGGAACTTTTACCATTGAAATAGCACGAATGGACCTGGAGAGCATTATGCTAAGCAAAATAAGTCATTCAGAGAAAGATAAATATCACATGATCTCCCTCATATGTGGGATATAATAGTCAACAAAATTTAGTTAACAAGAATAGATCCAGCCCTAACTGGTTTGGCTCAGTGGATAGAGTATCGGCCTATGGACTAAAGGGCCCCCAGGTTCAATTCCAGTCAAGGGCATGTATCTTGGTTGTGGGCACATTCCCAGTAGGGGGTGTGCAGGAGGCAGCTGATCAATGATTCTCTCTCATCGATGTTTTTAACTCTCTATCCCTCTCCCTTCCTCTCTGTAAAAAATTAATAAATATATCTTTTTTAAAAAAAGAATAGATCCAGAGACAAATGGCAGGGGAGCAGTGGGTAGGGGAGGTAAGAGAACAACCAAAGGACTTGTATGCATGCATACAGCATAACCAATGGACACAGACACTGGGGCAGTGGGGGCTTGCCCTGGGTGGGAATGGCGAGGGGTGGGGAGGTTAATTGGGAAAAATGGAGACATGTGTAAAACTTTAAACAATTTTTAAAAATACATTAAAAATAAAATTATTGCTTTATCTTATCAGGGATTTTTCTATGTCAAGTGTTAAAATGCTGCTTGATATAACAGGTGTAAAGTTCTGTGAAACAGTGCAAAGCTATGCCAGTAGATTTGCTGATGCATGTGATGAAACCTACAGCATTATTGGGGTCATGCAATGCTCTGCTTGTTTACTTGCAAAGGGCTGTGGTTTTGGAATTTAAATTATGCTTAGAAATGCAAAAGATACCTAATCCATTCTCACAGTCAGGTACAGAAAAATGAAAGTTAACTAGGAGGTTCACTTTTTTTTTTTTTTTTTTTTAGATTAACCCAATATCACCGTTGCTTCTGAAATAAAAAAAACAAGTTTAAAATAGTGCTACTGTATTTTAGGAGAATTGAACAATCCTGTTGCAAAAGGGATGTTAAAAAATTAACATCCTGGTTTACCTGAACAAAACTGACTTGGTCTCCACAGTACCACTGACTTTCATATAAAAGGTAGAAACTCCTGGTTCAATCCATGACTGGATTTCATGCAAAGTAGTAACGGTAATTACACTGATGTGTATTGATACTGACGGGAATTGGACATAAAGTAAATGAGAAGGGAATTAACTTTAAGGTGTGTTGTGTTAGTAAACATTATGAACTCTAGCCATCTGGGGCGAGGATCGGGGGTAAATATAGTTGGCTTTTTTTAAGAGTACTTCATTGCTTAGAGTACTTCATTTAGCCTAACAAGTCGTCTTGGGTCAACCCACTATATCCATGACTGAGAATAGTCATGTAGTTGGTATCAATACAACTTCATGGTTTCCTGTCTAACCTTGAGCATTGTCTATAGTTATTTTCTCATCCCTGCTCAAACTACCCTCAAAATCCTTACCATTCCACAACTTTCCAGGCCTTCCATTGTGCCCACCTTGATGTGAAAGCATACCACCATATTCTGTTTGCCCCTCGTTTTACAGCAGACTAAGCCTCTGTTTCCCAGGGTGAATTTGGGCATGTAAGAAATATAGAAGAGGAATTGGCTCCAATTTCCAATTCTGGGTTTGCTGGCTTATTAGGTAGTTTAGTTCTAAAATCTAATTGCTGGTTTCTATTTTTATCCAATTTTTCTTACTTTTTAAGGGGTCTTAGAAGGTTCAGTTAAATGATTTCCAGAGCCCTCGCCAGTTTGGCTCAATCAATAGAACATCAACCTGAGGGCCAAAGGGTGCTGGGTTCAATTCCGGTCAAGAGCACATACCTCAGTTGCAGGCTCCTCCCCAGCCCAGGCCCCAGGCCCTGGTCAGGGCTTATGCAGGAGGCAACCAATTGGTTTGTTTCTCTCACATTGATGTTTCTCTGGCTTTTTCTCTCCTCTACTCTCCCTAAAAATCAAAGGAAAAATATCCTCAGGCAAGGATTAACAATAGCAGAAAGATTTCCAGAAAACCTGTAGCAAACTCATAAAACCTCTTAAGACCTAAATTCCTTTCCACTCAAAAATCTCAAACTATCTATTGTGTAAAGGTTGTTCAACTAAAGAAATAAATATCTGCTAAACTTTAAAAAAAAAAAAAAAAAAAAAAAAAAAAGGCCCACCTTCCCAAATATCTCCAGGACCTGACCTTCCCAAAAATCTCCAGGACCTGATGATTTTAGCAGAGATATAACTAACATCAATTTATACATTTGCCTGAAAGTAGAAGAAGAGGGAATAATTTCTAACTCATTATATGAGGCCAGTATTACCCCAATACCAAAGCCAGACAAAGACAGTACAAAAGGCAAAACTATATAGACCAATATCTCTCATAATGTAAGTTGCAAAAATCTTCAACAAAATATTAGCAAACTGAATTCAACAATGCATAAAAAGAATTCTATCCCATGGCCTAGTGATATTTATTTCAACTGTGAAAGGCTGGTTCAACTTTCAAAAATTCCCCCATATCATATTTTTAAGGAAAAAAATTATATGCTCATAGCAGTTGATGCAGAAAAAGCATTCGACAATCATTTATGAAAAAATCCTCATCAAGGGGAACTATCTTAACTGGATAAAGAGAATTTACAAAAACCTACAGATAACATCATGATTAATGGTGAAAGAGCGTTTCCCATTAAGATTAAGAATAAGGAAATATTTCATCACTCGTATTTAACATGTACTGGAAGGTGTAGCCACTGTAATAAAGCCCGAAAAAAAAAAGAAATAAAGTCCTATAATTGGAAAGAAAGAAATAAAACTTTTTATTTGCATATGACATAATTGTCTATATGAAAAATTCCAAGGAATTTAAACAAAATATCTAGAACCAAAAAGTGAGTTTGGCAGGGTTTCAGAATAAAAAGTAAGTTGACAAAGTCAATCTTATTTCTAATTCTTACAATCAATGAACATAAAGATACCAAAATTTAAAAGCATTATGCCATTAGACCTAGCCAGTGTTGTTCAGTGGTTAGAGTGTCATCCCACACACCAAAGGGTTATGGGTTTGATTTCCAGTCAAGGACATGTTCCTGGGTTGCAGATTCAATCCCCACCTGGTCAGGGTGCATGTGAGAGGCAACCAATCAATGTGTCTATCTCATATCAATCTCTCTTTCTCTCTCTCACCCTCTCTCTTTTTCCCTTCCACCACTATCTAAAAATCAATGGAAAAAAATACCCTTAGATGAAATATAAGGGTTAGCCATTGCTTTAAAAAATGCAGTACTTAGGTATAAATATGTACAGGATCTGTATGCTAAAAATGATTAAATACTAATGAAAGAAATCAAAGAAAAGCTAAAAAAAATAGAAAGACATTTTGAGTTCAAGACTCAACATAGTAAAGATATCAATTATCCTCCATTTTGCCTATATGTTTAATGCAATTTCTGAAATCCCATCAAGGTGTTTTGTAACTGTAGACAAGCTTATTCTAAAATTTATGTGAAAAGGTACAGGACTCAGAATAGCTAAAACAATCTTGACAACAAAGAATAAAGTACAAGATATGAAGGCTTACTTCACAGCTACAGTGATCAAGACATTGTGGTATTGATGAAGAGATAAACACATAGATCAACAGAACAGATTAGATTCCAGAACCCAGATCTAGGTAAATGTGCTCCCCTGATTTTTGACATCATTCTAAAGCAATTCAATGGAGAAAGGATAGCCTTTTCAAACAATAGTTCTGGCTCAGTTGGTATCTAATGGAGAGAGTCTGTGTATGTGTAGGGCAGGGTAATATAGGAAATCTAACTGTGCCTTTTAAATGTCACTTTGCACCTAACACTGTGTGTGTGTTTTTTAAGTCTTTAAAAATTAAAAACAACCAATACATTTCTATAACAATAGCCACAAAAAGCCTGACGTATTTTTGAAAATATCTTTCTGAAGACATTATGGTCAATTTTTATATGCCCTAATTTTTGCTTTTTCCTAAATTTTACAATAAGCAACAGAAGAGGAAGAGGAAGAGAGAAGATAATAAAGGAGAAGGGGGGAAAAGAAAAATTACAGATAATGTATGTGTCTATAAGCATTTTAAATGAAAATGTCATCTTCTCAGAAAGTTAAAATGCCCGTAATTAAGTTCAAATTCATGTTTTCAAAACCCTGAATAGGATTCTCTAGGAGCCAAGATGGCAGTGTAAGTAACCACCTGTACTCACAGCCTGAAGAGAGGAGGAGAAGAGGAGAGGAGTAGAGGAGGAGGAGGAGAGGGAGGAGAAGAGGAGGAGCAGGAGCAGGAGAAGGAGAATGAGAGATTAAAACTATGTATAAGAAAATAGCAACAAATACAAATATATCAACAATTGAACCTAAAAATAAATGAACAAAAGATCCAATGAACAAAATAAACTGGCGAGCCCTAGCCAGTGAGTAGAGCGTCAACCTGCAGACTGAAGGGTCCCAGGTTCAATTCTGGTCAAGGACATGTACCTTGGTTTCAAGCACATCTCCAGTAGGGGCGTGCATGAGGTAGCTGATAGATGTTTCTCTCTCATCGATGTTTCTAACTCTCTCTCCCTCTCCCTTTCTTTCTGTAAAAAAAAAATCAATTAAAATTTTAAAAAATAAATAAATAAATAAACTGGTGAATAAAATAGAATCAGAAGCGTGGAAGCATGGAACAGACTGAATAATTTCAGAGGGAAGTGGGGAGGGTGGGCAGAAAGAAATTAACCAAAGATCTTATCATGGAAACAGACAGTAAGTTAGTGGAGGCCTGGAGTGGGATGGGAACTGAGTGGAGGTGACGATAGGGGAGAGAGGGGGGACATCTGAAATACTCTCAACAATAACTTTTTTTCATTTTTTTATTAATATGTGTACATTTCTTACCTTTACCCCACCCCCTTCCCACTCCCATACATGCCCTCACCCCCCGTCCCCAGAGTTTTGCATCCATTGGTGATGCTTATATGCATGCACACAAGTCTTTTGGTTGATCTCTTATCTCCCCCACCTCTCCCTAACCTTCCCACTGTAATTTGACATTCTGTTTGATGCTTTACTGTCTTTGTATCTATCTTTTTGTTCAACAATTTATAATTTTCTTTATTATCCATAAATGAGTGAGATCATGTGGTATTTTTCTTTCATTAACTGGCTTATTTCACTCAGCATGATGTTCTCCAATTCCATCCAGGTTGCTGCAAACGGTAAGAAGTCCTTCTTTTTTATGTCAGCATAGTATTCCACTGTGTAGATGTACCATAGTTTTCTGATCCAGTCATATGCTGATGGGCACCTAGGCTGTTTCCAAATCTTAGCTATTGTAAATTATGCTGCTATGAACATTGGGGTGCATATATCCTTTTTTATTGATGTTTCCAGTTTCTTAGGATATATTCCTAGGAGTCATATGGGAGTTCCATTTTTAGTTTTTTGAGGACACTCCATACTGTTCTCCACAGTGGTTGCACCAGTCTACTTTCCCACCAACAGTGCACAAGTGTTCCTTTTTCTGCGCATCCTCTCCAACACTTGTCGTTTGTTGATTTGTTGATGATAGCCATTCTGGCCAGTGTAAGATGATACTGTATTGTCATTTTGATTTGCATCTCTCAGATAATTAGTGACTTTGAGCATGTTTTCATGTGTCCCTTGGCCTTCCTTCTTCACTGATACTGCCCTTAGGGCAATGGAAGCTAAAGAGAAAATAAACAAATGGGACTACATCAAAATAAAAAAGCTTTTTCACAGCAAAAGAAACTATCAACAAAACAACAAGAAATCCCACTGTATGGGAGAATATATTTGCAAATGTTATCACTGATAAAGGTTTAATCTCCAACATCTACAGGCAGTTTATACAACTTAATAAAAGGAAGATAAATGATCCAATAAAGAAATGGGCAACAGACCTAAATAGAATCTTTTCAACAAGTAACTTTTAAAGAATTATCTTTTTTAAAAAAACTCAATAGACATTCATCAGAGAAAAAAATCTAAGAGTTTATTTTTAAAAATGGCTCCCTAGAAGAAATTTGCCAATGATACATCCAATAAGGCATTAATATTAAAATTTATAAAGAACTCAGACAACTCAACACCAAAAAAAATCCAATTAAAAGTGGACAAAGAACCAGAATCAACACTTCTTCAAAAAGGACAGGCGGATGGCCAATAGACATATGAAAAGATGCTCAACATCATTATTCTTCAAAATCTCCTCACACCTGTCAGAATGTCTATCATCCATAAATCAACAAGCAACAAATATTGGTGAGGATGTGGAGATAGGGGAACATTTGTGGACTGTTGATGAAAATTCAGTTTGGTGCAGCCACTGTAGAAAATAGTATTGAAGGTCCTCAAATAGTTAAAAATGGAACTACCTTATGATCCAGTGATTCCACTTCTGGGTATGTATCCAAAGAAACCCAAACCACTAATTTGAAGAAAATATTCACACCTATATTCATTGTAGCATTATCTTACAATAGCCAAGATATGGAAGCAGTCCATGTGCCTACCAATATACTAGTGCCAACCTATGAACCAGGAGGTCACAGTTCAATTCCTGGTCAGGGCACATGGCCGGGTTGTGGGCTTAATCCCCAGTTGGGGCATGCAGAAAGAAGCTAATCAATTATTCTCTCTCATCATTGATGTTTCTCTCTCTCCCTCTCCCTCCCTCTCTGAAATAAATAAAAAATATTTTAAGTGTTCTATAGATCCCACACATAAGTAAAATCATATGGTATTTATCCTTCTCTGTTTATATTTCACTTAACATAATATCCTCTAGGTCTATCCATGCTGTTGAGATGTAAATGGATATATAAAGTGTAGAGCATATAGTCAATAATTTTGGAATAACTATGTATGGTGTCAGGTGGGTACTTGAAATATTGAAAGGACAACTTTGTAAAGTATATAATTGTCTAACTAATGTACACCTGAAATTAATACAAAATAATAAGGAATATAAACTGTAATTGAAAAATTAAACAAAGAATAATTCCCTATAAAAGCATCAAGTCTAGTTTCATAAACATTTTTCAAACTATCATGTGATAAACAATTCTTGTGCATTTAAACTTCTTGAGAGTATAAGGAAAGACAGAGATTGTTTAAAATACAAAGCTCATGCAATCTCATTTATGAATATAAGCACAAAATATTGAATAAAACATTAACTTAAATTCTAGGTATACTAAAATATTCTTCTCTAAATAAATTCAAGAAAGGCTTAAACTAGAAAGTTAAGGATTCAAGATTGAGAAATTAGTTAACAGATGTGATTACATTAACAGATACATATTAGTAAATTCATTTTGAGGAATGCAAAAATCAAACTTAATAAAAGGTAACATCTATTAGATGAGATTTTTTTTAAAAAACACATGGAAAGAAACCTACAGACAAAAGAGGATAGTCCGTCTAATATGAACAACCAATAGATATATGAAAAGGTGTTCAATTTCACTAGCTACTAGGGAAATGCAAATCAAAACTACAATGAGATACCACCTCACATCTGTCAGAATGGCCATTATCAACAATAGAAGCAATAACAAGTGTCAGAGAAGTTGTGGGGGAAAAGGAACCCTCATTCATTGCTGGTGGGAATGTAGACTGGTACAACCACTATAGAAAGCAATCTGGAGATTCCTTAAAAAATTAAGAATATAGCAACCATACAACCCAGCAATTCCTCTCTTGGCTACCCAAAAAACTCAAAATCATGTATTCACAAAAATATATGCACTCTGTTCATTGCAACATTATTCACAATGGCCAACACATGGAAACAACTGAAGTGTCCCACCATACAGGGCTGGATAAAGAAGATGTGATGCATATACACAATGGGATACTACTCAGCCATAAAAAAGGATGAAATAGTGCCATTTGCAACAACAAGGATGGATCTTGAGAATATTATACAAATGAAATGTCAGTCAGAAAAAGCTAAGAACTATTATGACTTCCCTCATATGTGGGAGAGAAAACTGGAACTCATGAACACAAACAATAGTGTGGTGATTGCCAGAGGGAAGGGGGTAGGAAAGAAGGAGGTCCTAATATAAGGTGACAGGAGAAGATTTGACTTTTGGTGGTGGGCACATTGCAATATACAGAACTTATAACATAGAAACCCACTCCTGAAACCTATATGTTCATATTAACCAATGTCACTTCCATCAATTTAATAAATATTTTAAATAGTCTGTCAAACTTACAGGTAAAATAAACATTATTATCAAATAAAGAAGCAAGGTAAGGATGCCTACAAATGCAAAAATGTTTAGTTAATATTGTTCTGGAAGTGCTTGCCAATAGAAAGAAATTGTGAGGGAAGGGACTAATAATACTAGAAAGCAAGAGACAACATGAAAACCCTACACAATTAACTGGAAAATTATTAGATCTAACTAGAGTAATGGTTGCTTGGTTAAGAATGTTTTGAGAGACGTTCTCAATGAAAGTGCATTGTGATCCTAGCAAGTTATTTTTTGGACACTGACTAACTGATTGTAAACTTTATATGGAAAGACAAAAGACCCAGAGAATCCAACATAATACTAAAGAAGAACAAAATCACAGGATTGACACTATCTGATTTCAAGACTTACTATAAAGCTACAATAATCAAGACAGTGTGGTATTGGTGAAAAAATGAACAGATCAATAGAATAGAAGAGAGAGCCAAGATATAAACCTACATAAATAGGTTTATGATTTTTTACAAAGAAGTAAGGATAATTCAATGAAGAAAGGCTATTTTTTTCAACAGAGTGCTAAAACAAGTGGACATCCAAATGCAAAAAAGAAAAATAGTCTAGATACCGACCCTACCTACACCTTTCACAAAAATTAACTCATTATGGATCATAGACCTAGTATAAAATGCAGACTTACAAAGGCACTGTACCATTTTGTACTCCCATCAGCAATGAATGGGGCTTTCCTGTTACTCTGCATCCTGTGCAATATTTAGGGTGGTCAGTGCTTGGATATTAGCCATTCTAATACATGTACAAGGATATATAGAATGAAAAGGCAAAGTTCCAGAAGATAATGGAGACATACTATATAGGTGGCTTTCTGTTTGGCAATAAGGTTTTAGATAAGCACCATTGTAAATTTGAGAATTTTGGGTAGATCAAGGAAGAAATGATGTCACAAGAAGCAGTAACATGTAACAATGTTTATTAAACAAGATTACATGAGAAGGCAAGTCCTTCCCTGCAGAGGCTGACCAACAAACCCTGAACGATGGATGAATGATTATTCTGACACATGTTTCTGTGAAAGAGAGGGCTAAGGGATTGCTTAGCTATAGGAACCAAAGAGCCCCGTTCACCGGCCTCCTCCAGCTTTTATTATAACAACAGCTTGAACTAAAATTAACTATTAGGAAAAACCAAGATGGTGGCTTAGCTAAGCACCTAGGCTGCAGCCTTGCACAACAACTTCAAAACAACAACTAAAAGACAGAATGTATATCATCCAAAACCACAGGAAAACTGGCTGAATGGAAAATTCTACAACTAGAAAGAAAGAGAGAGGCTCACAGATCAGGGGAGTCACAAAGCACTGAGGTAGGGAGATGTGTGCACAGAGGAAGGGCAGCTGAGTGTCTGGTTGGTGGGAGGGGAAAGGAAGCCCCCAACTGCACTGCACCCCAGTTCTGACTGCACTGAACCCCAACCCTGACTGAAACCCCGTGGACCCAGGCTCATACTGATGGAGTCTGGACTGTAGAGAAAGGCATCTGGAGACTCAGAGAATGGGAGACTGGGGAGCCAGGAGCTGCAGCAGGCAGGGTCTAGAGGCACCCATATGCAAGTGAGTAAGCGCAGAGAGGTCTGACTGCGGAGGGTGCTACAGCTGCTCCATAGTGGAAGGAGTTGGAAGCTCCTGACTGCACTGAGATTAAAAATATTATAGAGACCCAACCCAATTCTGGGCAAGCCCCTGGGGCACCCATGCTCTTACAGAGGGAATCTGGACTGTCAGGCAGAAACTCAGGGGAGCCACGGAAGGCAGAGGTCTTAGGCACACACACAAGGGCAGGACTGACAGGAAGCCAAGACTGTTGGCTCAGCCCTGAGGCTCCGCTCCATCCAAGCTGAGCACAGAGGCTTTTGCAGTTTTGCAAGTCTGATCCTATAAGACTGTCTCCAATACAGAAGGTATCCCAGCATAGACATGGATAATACTCACATCCAATGGGCCTGGAGGTCAATTCCTCCCAGTGATACCAACAACAATCAAGAATTAACTATAACAAGGCTGTCCATGCAGTCCACAAAGGGGAGCACCAAGAGTGTCTACCTCAGGTAACTGGGAAGGCTGACCCACCAAGCCATATAGGACACCAAACACACAAAGCCACCCTACCAATTCAGGAAAGCAGTGAAAATGCCAAGACAAGGAAACAAATCTCAAACGAAAGGAATGTAGGAGAACAAAAGACTGGATATAGAGTTCAAAACCACAGTTATAAGGTTTTTCAAGAATTTCCCAGAAAAGTCAATAAATTTAATGAGTCCCTCAAGGATATGAAAAAGAACCAACTAAAAATTAAACATACTCTGAGTGAAATAAAAAAATATTATAAAGAGACCCAACAGCAGACTAGAGGAACACAAGAATAAAATCAAAGATTTGGAATACAAAGAAGCAAAGGGCACATGGGCCTAGCCAGTGGCCATGGACAACAGGGGGTGTAGGAATATGTAGAGAGGGTTTGGGGATGGGAATGGGGGGATAAGGACAATTATGTGATACCATAATCAATAAAACTAATTTTTTTTTTAAATGCAAAGGAAACTCCTCCAGAGAAGCAAGAAGAGAAGAGAACCCAGAAAGTTGAAGATAGTGTAAGGAGCCTCTGGGATAACTTCAAGTGAACCAACATCAGAATTTTTGGGGTTCCAGAAGAAGAAAAAGTGCAAGATACTGAAAACCTATTTGAAGAAGTAATGTCAGAAAATTTGCCCCACCTAGTGAAAGAAATAGACTTACAAGTCCAGGAAGCACACAGAACCCCAAACAAAAGAAATCTAAAGAGAAACACACTAGGACACATCATAATTAAAATGCCAAGGGCAAAAGATAAAGAGATAATCTTAGAAGCAGCTAGAGAAAAACAGTTAGTTACCTACAAGGGAGCACCCATACGATTATCAGCTGATTTCTCAACAGAAACCATGCAGGCCAGATGGGAGTGGCAAGAAATATTCAAGGTGATGAATAGCAAGAACCTACAGCCAAAAATACTCTACCTAGCAAAGTTATCATTCAGAATTGAAGGGCAGATAAAGAGCTTCACAGATAAGAAAAAGTTAAATGAGTTCATCACCACCAAACCAGTATTATATGAAATACTGAAAGGTATTCTTTAAGAAGAGGAAGAAGAAGAAAAAAGATAAAAATTATGATCAACAAATACATATCTATCAACAAGTGAATCTAAAAATCAAGTGAATTAAACATCTGAGGAATAAAATAAACTGGTGAATATAATAGAATCGGGGGCAAAGAAAGGGAAGTGGATTGATAATTATCAGGGGGGAAGGAGTGTGGGGGGTGCAGGAAGAGACTGGGTTAAAATAGTACACTATGGATGAGGACAGCCATGGGCAAACTACGTCCCTCGGGTCAGATCCGGCCCGTTCAGCTGTTCTATCTGGCCCTCAGAGCCGAAAGAGTGGAGGATTCTCTTGCTCTCCCCTCCATTCCTTCACCAGCAGCCCAAGATGAGAGTGCCAAAATGGTCAGGTTGCTTTTTTTCCAGCCCTCCAGTTCAAAACCCATTGTGGCCCTCGAGTCAAAAAGTTTGCCCACCCCTGGATGAGGACAATGCGGGAGTAAGGGAAGAGGGTGGGGTGGGAACCGGGTGGAAGGAAGATATGGGGGGATAAAGGAGAAACAATTTTAATAATCTGAGCAATAGAGATTTATTAAATTTAAAAAATAATAAGAAAATATGAAAGACAAAAATAAAAATTAAATTAACTATTAGATGCTATCAACAGGGTAATCATCCTTGAGAAGACACTGCATCTGCAGTGTCCTTTAAGCAAGGACATCTAAAGACTAAACATAAAGATTCCAGTAAACACCCCAGGGCTCAGACTTGTTTGGAAAACTCAAGGCAGGGGTGACAGCCTTCAACCAACTCTCCCTGGAGGTTTCCTCCTTACAGACTTTCCAACTAAGTCCTGTGCTTCCCCACACTTCCCACAAAGACACTTTCCAGAGATAGTGGGACAAGGCCATTACCCAGAAAGAGAGTAGGACAGCGATCTCCTGGGGAAGAAGGCATATCAGAGAGGTGTTTACAGGACTGGGCGATGTTGTTCTGCAGCAAGGTGGGGAGTCTCTGGGTCAGAGATCTCTAAAGGGCAGCAGCAGTGTCTGGCCCTTTACAGCTACAGGGTTTGTCCTATTTATGATTGTCAAGTATTGGATGCAGTCTTACAGGGTGTGAAAAGTAGGTGGATTCTAAATGGCTAAGAATGTTTACTTGGATTATATTTAAAGCAATTGGAGCCTAAACCAGTTTGGTTCAGTGGATAGAGCATTGGCCTGCGGACTGAAAAGTCCCAAGTTCAATTCCAGTCAAGGGCATGTACTTTGGTTGTGGGCATATCCTCAGTAGGGGGTGCGCAGGAGGCAGCTGGTCAATGTTTTTCTTTCATCAGTGTTTCCAGATCTCTGTCCCTCTCTCTTCCTCTCTGTAAAAAATCAGTAAAATATATTTTTAATAATAATAATAAATAAAGTAATTGGATATGTGAGAATTTGACTTGGGTGTCAGTGGGCTTTGGGTTAGTGGTCCCCGCTTGATGTGAAGAAGTAACATGAGGACCATTTTAAGCCAAAACCGAGGGGCCATCTCTGGCCCATTTATATAATACCATCAATACAATTGGTGAAAGTAAAAATTGATCATTTTGACTTCACTAAAATTCAAGGCTCCTGTTCTGCAAAAGACATGTTCAAGAGAATGAAAAGCCACAGACTGAAGAAAATATTTGCAAAATAGTTATCTGATAAAGGGTTTGTACCTAACATTTATTTTTTTTTAAACCCTGTTCTAACCCAACAATAAGAAAACAAGCAATCACTTTAAAATGAGCAAAAGATAGGAAGATAAATATAAGCCAAAGAATATGAGCAGATGGCAAATAAGCTGTTGTGAAAAGATGCCCAACATCATATGTCATTAGGGAAATGAAAATTAAAACAATGACGATACCACTGCACACTTATTAGAATGTCTAAGATCCAAAGCACTGGCCCCACTGAATGGCACAGGGGACGCAGAGCAACTAGAACTCTTATTCATTGCTGATGGGAATGCAAAATGGTGCAGTCCCTTTGGAAGACAGTTTGATAGTTTTCTATAAAACTAAACATTTTCTTACCTACAACTTAGCAATTGCACTCCTTGGTATATACTCAAGTGAGTTGAAAACTTATCCTATCTAACAAACAGGGAATATGCTAATTGACCATCACACCCTCACAAATATGGTAGCACCCACAGCCAATAAGGAGGGAATATGCTAATTGACTGCCACACTCTAAAGATGGTGGCACCCATAGCCACAAGATGGCAGCACCCAGTACCCTTAGCCCTGCCAGGGTGGCAGGTGTGTGGCAAAACCAGACCCGCCCCCATGCAGGTCCAACCACTCCATCTACCTGCCTCCGGAGTCTCCCAGTCCCCTCAGGCCCCCTGCCAGCTGCCCAAAGTAGGCCTGAGGTGCAGGCAAGTCTCAGATGGCAGCTGCACAGCTGCCTGAGGCTCAGGTAACCAGGGCCAGCCAAGGCTTGCACTGTCAGCAGTGGCAGCAGCAAAGGTGTGAGAGTTGCCTTCCTCTGATCACCAGGTTGCCTCCCACCCCTGAGGGCTCCTGGACTGTGAGAGGGGCAGGCTTGGCTAAGGGACAACACCCACCCCCTCCAGTGCATAAATTTTCATGCACTGTGCCTCTAGTGTTCACATAAAAACGTGTGCACAAATATGTTTATAGCAACTTTATTTATAATTGCCAAAACTTGGAAGCAACCAAGTTGTTCTTTAATAGCTGAATGGATAAACAAACTGTTTCATAAAATGGAATATTATTCAGTGTTAAAAATAAATGAACTATCAAGCCATGAAAAGGCATGGAGGAACCTTAAATGTATATTTCTTAAAGAAGTCAGTCTGAAAGGGCTACATATGGCATAATTTCACCTGGATGACATTCTAGAAACCAGAATTAAACCGAGCAAAGATCAGTCATTGCCAGAGGTCAATAATCTCATTTTGTAAACTCCTTTTGCCAATTAAAACTACTAGACACCAATTCTCACTTCTTTAACATTGGCAAAAATTGAAACATTGAAAGTTCTCAGAGATACTGGGAATGTCTTTGTTTAGTTTAGACCTAGTTTCTCTATGTCCAAGTTAAAATTCTCCAAAGATTGTCACGTTTCCAACCCTAGTGCTCAAATCACTATGCAGACATAAATCCTGCCTACTGTTTGTAATGTATGCCCATTTCCCTTGGGAATCCCAAGGCAGCAGTGTTTATAGACCATTAGCCTGCATATAGTACACATTTCTGACTCTTATAAGCCTTATTCTATTCTCAGTGCTGTAGGTCAAAATACATTCTAGCTCCAAAAGACTCATTCGCTTTCTGCACTTTTATTTGGGATCTTTTTTTCCATCTCCTGGTTCACCAGTGTATGGGAGAAATTTCTCCTTTTCCCTACCTCCCTCCCTTATATTCTTGGCCAAAAAATTTTAGATTATGCCAACTCACTAACATCCTCTTATTCGGCTTGTTTTCCAACATGACGGATCTTCTAAAAGACTAATATCTGGCACAATGTCTGACCTCAATATTTAGCTGAGAGCTTGTCATTTATATTGTCAGCGGTCTGGCTCCTCACAGATCAGAGTTTAACATGAAGCCACTTCTAACATTCAGAGTCCAGCCTACTATTTCCAGAGGAAAAAATTTCAGGGATTTCATATGCTGATGAAATACAGAGATAGAGGACAGCTAACATTATCAGATGTGTGGGCTATAATATTTTCTTGAAGAGTGGGATTTTTTCCATGTGGAATATGCTGTCAAAATGAGAAAGCTTAAAGAGAAGTTTAGGATTTATTCTCGCTGATTTAAAAAAAAATGATTGCGTTCATAGCACTGGCAATTTTTTGATGAAAGGTGAAAGTGGGAAAGAGCCTGGACTCAACATGGATTCCAGCATAGGCTCTGCCCTTTGTAGGAATACTCCCGTGAGCTTCCCAGCTTTAGTTTTCTCCTGTTAAGTAGAGACATTAACTTTACTGCAAAGGGTTAAGTTCTCAATAGACTCACCTCCTGGATTGAGTGCTTTCGCTGTTGTTCTTACAGCCCATCACACAGGTCTTTCATGTAATGCACTGTGTCTTACGTATCTGCTCGTGTGTGTGCCTCCAGTGCCCTGGGGTGAAGTCCTACCAATCACAGGTACTTAGTGTGTGTGGGCAGACTTAGAACAAACTGATAATGTGTGTGAGAGGTTGTGCTAAACTACAAGCTCTATGAGAGGGGGGGGGAAATTGTGTTGTTTTCCTCTTTTCACTGAAATCACGATAGCATTGCATCCTAAATGCAGCAGCTTTGTGATTTATATTGCAGATGGCTCATCTTCAGAGACACAAACTTTTTTAATCTCTTGATGGAAATTACAACCCACATTTCAGAGCATTTCACATTCTGCTCTTCAGAGCGTAGGCAGGCTGTACGTGGACAGTTTTAAGATACCCAATAGAATGAATTTGGGGTAATATATAAACCTGCATGTCAAAGAATAATTATTTCCTGAGAACTGTTACCACACAGGATTCAGAAGAGGGCGAAAACCTCTTCACACAGGGCGAAAGCCGCCTTTATTGCTGGGGGTTTAAGTCCAACTTTGGAAAAACTGGGAATGATGAGCATGGACGTCCTATTCCCAAGTACCAAGAACCACAAACCACTTCCTCTTGGGCCAGTTCTCTCCTAAGCATGTTTAGTAAATGTTCCCAAGGATCAGAACGTGGAACACACAATGGTTGTTTTTGAAAGTTTGGAACCTGTGGGTGCCAGGAGCCATGTTTCAAGGTCTAGAATGTTACCCCCAGTCGATTTGGGGTGGTACCCAAGGACGATTCCAGGGCATAAAATTGCCCAGTTACAGTGTCCTTTCAACAAGCCCTCTGAGTTGCCATAGGAACTCAGGGGTTCTGGGAGCAGAATGTGAAGACACTGCCAGGCATTATTTCAGCTCTCAGCCCAGTCAGGACACAGGCAGTTAACGTGCTGCCATTTTGCTCTAGTTGGTATTTTGGCTTTCAAGGGGAGGTGGGGGGAGGGAATAGGAGGGGTGTCTCTGAGAGACTTCTTCATTGGCCCTGGTTTTCTGGGGAGGTTCATGACACGAGTCACAAGTGTAAGCTGCCACCACCTGAGCACTGGTTCCTTCCCATGTCCTACTGGGGACTTGATGACAGGTATTTGGCAGGGTCTGGTCCCCGTGGGGCCCAGTGGACTCCATGTGGGTTTTTGGCTGTTGCTATTTCAGGGCTTTGCACAGAACTTTCCCTGATGTTAACGATACAGAGCAAAGGGGAGCGAGGCAGGAGAGGAAAACAGCTGTCCATGAAGCATTTTGGAAGGGGAATTCCATGTAGACGCAGTGCTAATGTTTATGCTAATGTTTATGGTCATTATGGACTCAGAGGCCTGCAGCCAGGAAAGGGCCTTAGCGGTCTCAGGCCCGCTCCACTTGAGGGATCAGAGATGCCTACTGGTATGTTCCAGATCCCACAGCCAGTGAGCAGCAAGCAGTGCCACGCAGGGGCCTTAGCCTCTTGGCTCTAGTAAAGGGTCCTTGCCACTCTCTCTGCTCGATAAAAAGCATGAATGCTATTCTCCATCTGACCAAAGTTGAACGGTATTCTAGAAATGCATGTCCTCAAACTTTAAATAACAAATATGAAAACCTGGTACTGTGGATAGTTCTGTTTTTTTCATATTCAAATAAGACTGTTACTGCAATGAGAAAGAAACATTAAATACCATCCTCAAGGCAGCCTTTGTACAGTAACTCTAACCTTCCAGATTCTCGTGGGTGCCCAGCCCAGTGTCCCTGGGGGAGGGGGCATCTGCCTGGAAATGTGTCCCTGTGGAATTTCTCCCAGCGACCACTCCTCTAACTGAGCGTGGCACAGCCCTCCTCAGAGCGGTTAGCTCTGTCCTGCTTCTCTTCCAGATGCACCACATGCCCCACGTGTTTAATAAAGAGGCACAGTCCGCAAAGCACGTGCCATGCTCAATGTCAGCAAAGGATGACCTCTGACCCTACTGACCAGTTTTATTTAAAATGTGTGCTTTCTTTCCTCAGAAACTTTTCAAACAAAGGTCAGTTTGGGTTTTCATAATAGGGCTAAGGACTGGAGGGCTTCCACAGAACTTCACTTTATATATATTTGATTTTTTACAGAGAGGAAGGATAGAAATTTAGAAACATCGATGAGAGAGAAACATCGACCAGCTGCCTCCTGCACACCCCCACCGAGGATGTGCCCGCAACTAAGGTACATGCCCTTGACCAGAATCGAACCTGGGACCCTTCAGTCCGCAGACTGAGCTCTATCCACTGAGCCAAATTAGTTAGGGCCACTTTTTTCTATTCTTAAAAATACTGAAAATTTTTGAAACAAGTAAGTTTGCCAGATTTCTCAAGTTAAAAGATGCCTAGTTAAATTTTATTTCAGATAATGATGGATAATCCTATATACCGTATTTGCCGGCGTATAAGACGATTTTTTGGCCCTGAAAAATACCGTATTTGCCGGCGTATAAGAGACTGGGCGTATAAGACGACCCCCTAACATTTCCACTAAAAATACAGAGTTTGTTATATACTCGCCGTATGAGACTACCCCCCACTTGGAGGCATATTTTTCAGGCGGAAGTGGCACAGCCTACTCCTTGGTGGCTGCAGGTGAGGTCCCTTACCTGCTGGACCTGCACCTGTTCCAGGGCCGTGCCCTCCCCCTCCCCTGCCCCCACGAGGAACCCTCAGGTGCGGTCGGCATGGACTGCGTGTGGGCCGGAGCCATAGAGTGTGGTGGAGGAGGAGGACTGCGGCCTGCAGAAATCCCTGGAGGCGTCGCTGGAGCTACGGAGCCTGGCTGCATGGCCAGCAACACCCAGCAGCAGTGCGCTTCCGGCCAGCGCCCTCTCCAGAGTCCATCAAATGGGCCAAGGAGCTGGATCTCGCGGGGCTGGGCCTGCACCCCCTCTTCAGCTCCAGCTTCAAGTAGGAGCTGGTGGACAGCATCAAGCTGTACTGCTCGTGGGCGACCATCTTTGAGATCAACGCCTCCAGCCGGGACCTGAGCAGCCAGGTGATGCAGTCCAACGAGCAGGACTACAAGGCCATCGCCAGCTTCCAGCAGGAGCAGTGTGGCAGGTGGAGCCACCTGGGAAATAGGAGGAGGAGGAGGGAGGATGGAGAGGAGGGAGCAGGAGGAGTGGAGGAGGGTGGGAGAGGGAGAGGATAGAGAAGGAGGGGGGAAAGGGAAGAGGGAGGAGGAGGGGAAGGAGAGAACAGGAGGGGGAGGAGGGGGAAAAGGGGGAGGAGGGGGTTAGGGTTAGGAGGAGGAAGAGGAGGGAGGAGAAGGGGGAGGAGGGAGGAGAAGAGGGAGGAAGGAGGAAAAGGGGTAGGAGGGGGAAGGAGGAAGAGGAGGAGGAGGAGGAGGGAGAGAGTGGGGAGGACATCTTCACAGAGGTCATGGGCTGGAAATGGCAGCAACCAGGACCTGAGCGAGGAGCCAAGAGGCGGAAGGAGGAGGCCCGGCCGCTGGACCAGGATTTCCATGTCCCCTATTGGCCCAAGGACTTCGACAGTGAATGGGGCCTGAGTGTTGGTGCGGACAGGGGCCTTTGAGCAGCGGGTGGCTGATGCTGTCCTGGATGTGATGGGGGACGAGGCCCAGATCCTGACCAGGGACCAGCAGCAGCTCAAATGGGACCGGAAGAAGAAGCAGTTTGTGGGACAATCAGGACAGCAGGACAAGAAGATCAAGACAGAAAATGGTCGCTACATCAGCAGCTCCTACAAGCGGGATCTCTACCAGAAGTGGAAGCAGAAACAGAAAATTGCCATATGCTCAATGCCTCAGCCCCAGCGGGCCGCCAGCAGTCGGCCCTGTCAGTGGTGCTGTTTCACCCAATCCAATTGGGCATATGCAGGAGGCAACCCAATGATGAGTCTTTCTCACATCCATGTTTCTCACCTTCCCTTCTACTCTGAAAATCAATGAAAAATGTCCTCAAGTGAGGATTAACAAGTATATATATATATATATATATATATATATATATACACACACACACACATGCGCGCGCGCACACACACACACACACACACATATATATATATATGTGTGTGTGTGTATATATAAATACATGAATATGGGGGTGCATGAATTTTGTGCACGGGGCCTCTAGTTTTAGTATAAGTGTGTCCCATGCAATATTTGGCATATACTTATATTAAAAATGTATTTGTTACCTGAAATTAAAATGTCATTGAGTGTCCTGTATTTTATCTGGCAATCCTATGGAGAGAGGGAAAGGAGTCACTTTTGCAATATTATATACTAGAGGCCCAGTGCATGAAATTTGTACACGGATGAGTGGTGTGTTCCTCAGCCTGGCCTGCACCCTCTCCATTCTGGGACCCCTCAGGAGATGTTTGACTGCCCTCTTGCAATACAGGACCACTGATCTGCCTGCCTGTCTAATGCCCCCAAGTGCCCTCCCCTGCCAGCCTGGTCACCCCCAACTGCCCTCCCCTGCCAGCTTGGTCACCCCCAACAATCCTTCCTTATAGGCCTGGTCGCCCCCAACAGCCCTCCCCTGCTGGCCTGGTTGCCCCAACTGCCTCTGCCTCAACCCCCACCACCATGGCTTTGTCCAGAAGGAAGTCGGATGTTCAGAAGATGGCCAGCTGACCCAATCTAATTAGCATATTACCCTTTTATTAGTATAGATAGTAAATAAGTAACATTTGTACTACACACTATATAATAAGTTAATATATACTATTATCTAAAAAATTTTAAATATATTTTATTGTTGATAGTATTACAGATATCTTCCATTTTCCCCTCTTTCTCCCCCTTCCTCCCAGTCTCTACCCAACCCCCCTTCCAGGTCTTCACTAACCCATGTGCATAGGTTGTGCATATAACTAGATAAGTTCTTTGGTTTATCTCTTCTCAGCCCCCCAACCCCACATCGAGTTATGTCATCTATCCCATGCTTCCCTACTTTGGGTCTTAATTTGTTGGTCAATTCATTTTGTTCATTAGATTCCACAAATAAGTGAGGTCATGTGATATTTGCCTTTCTAAGTTTGGCTTATTTCACTCAGCATATTTTCCAGGACCATACGTGCTGTCCCAAAGGGTAAGAGATCCCTCTTTTTTACAGCTGCATAGAATTGTATGTAGTAAACATTTAGTAAGATATTTACTATATATAATATATTATAAACATTTAGTAAGATATTTACCATGTATTTTACATTTTACATGTTGTAAATATATAGGAATATATTTACTATATATAATATACTTTATATATTATAATAATATAGTGAATAATATGGGTATTTTTCTTTCTGAAATAATATAGACCATACATTGTTATATATCATATTAAATTATTATATTATAATGTTATATATACACTTGTCAGTAAAATTGATGTAAACAACTAATGTAACCTCTATAAGTAATGTATGCTCTCCCAAGTTCATCAGCCAAGTTCTCTTAAATAGAGCTTGTTTTGGAGATAATATCTGATAAATTTCAAATACAAAAGAAAACAGAAGTCTCATGTAAAATGTATATGAATAATTACCGGTTCCCAATTCTTAAATGATTTAATGGGATCAGGAATTTAACATCTTATTCATATAAAAATTCAAAAATACCAAAGGACTCTCAATATCACCAGAGGCTAAACAATTGAAAAATGAATCTCATGCAAGAAATATACAATAGCATAGCAATGCTAGGTCAGAAAGAGAAAACAAGTGCTAAAAAATAAAAGGACACAGAGATCAATTCTTTTAAATACTGTCAGAGTAAAAAACGTAATTATCAGCTATTGCATATTCCAAATTTTACAGTCTAACTCTGTAGTTCTTGGACCTATAGGGAAGACATTGAAGCTCTTCTGAAAAACCTGCAAAACTTTCATTTATTTTGGTGACCTACATGGCCCTGGACATCTCCAGTATCTGAATACAAATGAGGACACATTAACATTAACCTTCAAGTGACACTGGCTCTGAGCCTTCACCCATGAAGGCAGGACCTCATCCTCTGGCACCTTCCAGACTGTTCCATCAGCTAGCTTCATCCTATACAAAACCTCTACCCTGTTCTAAGCCTGCCCTGGCCCTTGATAAGAGATGTCCTTGATAACCTTTGTTTGGTAGTGTTAGGAGCAAACATTTGGGAAAGTCTGATAATGGTACCCAAGGGAGCCACCTCCCCTTCATTCACTACCTCATTCACTATCACAGCACCTTGTTCCTTTTTTACACCTCTAATGATCTGCTGCATAATGAATGATATAGACTTTATGTCACTCCCCTCTTGATTAAGCTTCCTTTCTAGCACCTAGCACAATGCTTGCCACAAGGAAGGTGTTTGATAAATATAATAAGTGATTAAAGGGTTTTTTCTAGTGGCAAGTCCCTAAGTTTTGGCTGCTGAACCCTTTCTCAGAACAATAGTAAGATGGTTCTTTCTGTGTACCAGCACTACTCCTAGTTCTTTATGTCGATAAATCATTTACTTCCCATCAAACCCTTATGAAAATGGCACTCTCGTTTTCTCAACTTTCCAAATGAGAGAACTGAGAAACAGAGAGGTTGAGAACCTTGTTCTCCGTCATCTAAGTAGTGAGCAGCAGAGCTAGGATTCAGAACACCCAACCTTCAGCTTCCAGAGTCAGAGCTTTAACTTCCCATTGAATCATTTCTCTCAAGAAAGTCTAAGAGGTCAGGTGGAGGAGTCTTCGCCCACCTCTCTCTCCTCTCTCTGCTCCAGGTCCCACCACCAGAAATCATACCATGAAGCCCTAACCGGTTTGGCTCAATAGATAGAGTGGAGGCCTGCTCTCTGAAAGGCCCCAGGTTCGATTCTGGTCAAGGACATGTACTTGGTTGTGGGCATATCCCCAGTGGTGGGTGTGCAGAAGGCAGTTGATTAATGTTTCTCTCTCATCAATATTTCTAGCTCTCTATCCCTCTTCCTTCCTCTCTGTAAAAAAAAATCAATAAAATATATTTTTAAAAAGAAACCGTACCATGTAAAAACAACCTAATAATAATAGAAATAATAATTCCCTATTTTCCTTCCTTCTTTACTGAATTTTAGGGAGCACCCACTCCCCCAGAACCATAAAGCTAAGAACTAGTTCCTGCCACAGAATCACAGAATCTAGTGGGAAGAACAGAGGGGTCAACAGCATTAACAATTTGACCTAAATAAACAAGGCTCAAGAGAAGTATCTGGTAAACCTCACTGCAGATCATGCTGGCAGGAAAAAAGCCAGAGGCCAGCAGGAAACTGGCTGAGTTCAGGAACAAATTAGAAAGAAAAGAAAAAAACTCTGTCTGGGGCCAAGTCAAGAGTGACTCCCGGCTTCTAGGCTGCAACTGAGAAGTGTGGTCTATCCAGCTCCCGGATAGAAAATAAGTAGGTGCCAGAGGCTCCCATGGAATACGTAAAAAGAAAGGCACAAAATTGCTAGGTTTCAACTAAATCTCAGTAGACTCTACAGAGATCACCAGAATAAAGAAGAATTGATCACACAAGCAAATCACTGAAGAGGATGAAATTTAGCATTGCACTAAGCAGGGTAATTTATCATTCTTCTGGAAGAATTTTTAGGACAAAATTAAAGATTCTATCTTGGTCTGATATTTCTTTAGTGACATTTGTCTTATGCATGGGTTTCTGCCCATAGGATATGCATAGGAGTCCATTAGTGGAGTGAGAAAGCTGGAAATGCATTATCCCCACCAAAGGTCACGCCAAGGCCTGGGAAACACTGGATGGAGAGAATGTGGAAGGCCCCGCTTCTCGTAGCTGCTTTTCAAGGGAAAGCCTTACTATGTCATAGAGCCTGCTGGGCTGGCTGGATGATTTACTCACTGTGTGACCTTGGGTCCCTTACATAACCTTTCAAATCCTAACTTACTTCATTTTTTAAATGGAAATAGTATTTAAATGGAAATCTCCTGCATAGGTTTCTCTGTCGTGATGAAATGAGTTCTTGCCTGTAAGTAGACTGTCCTATGTTAGATCCATGATGATGCCAGCTACCCTTGATCATGGTGGTGGTGGTGGTGGCGGCAGTGGAAGTGAGATGTGTAATAAAGAGGAAGGAGGTGGTTCTTTACTATTTATTTCTACTGCAGTGTCTTCATCTCTCTATTTAATAAGTATAACAATTCACTTTAACTTAAAAAAAATAATTAGAATCTGGAACCCTTTAGACATAAGTGCATTCTCAAATGCCCCTCTATATCAAACTGCCTATCTATCATCTGTCTGTCTCTGGCAAGATTTATGGGAGTTGCTTTCCTTATGTTGATTTATTTTTTTAATATATTTCTTTATTGATTTCAGAGAGGAAGGGAGAAGGAGAAAGAGATAGAAACATCAATGATGAGAGAGAATCATCAATCGGCTGCCTCCTGTACACCCCCACCAGGCACCGGGCCTGCACCCCAGGCATGTGCTCTTGGTCGGAATCGAACCTGGGACCCTTCAGTCCGTAGGCTGATGCTCTATCCGCTGAGCCAAGCCAGCCAGGGCTCCTTATGTTGATGTAAAAGCTTTGGTGACATGGTCCAGAGATCTCCAATCTCTTCTTAATGAGGTTAGGCATTATAAGGAGTTGTCCAAACAGCAGGTTGGACCCCTCAACCCTATTACTGAAGCAGATGGCCTTGCTCTCACTCCCTCTCCCACAGGCACCACTAGGAAGAGCCGCAGTAGCACCCTCTCATGGTCCACATTCCTGGCACAAAGGCGATGCCAGGAGAGCAACTGTGGAATCTAATCCTGACTGCATCAACCTCCCCAAAATCTCCTGAACCAAAACCGTACTGGCTGGAAGGAGACATCCAGGAGCAAGCCAGGTTTGAGGGGGGAGGAAACAGAAAAAGGAAGAGGGCCAACGTTTTGGAGAATTCAATATCATGGCTTCCTGCACAAGGAAGTAACAAATGTCTTAGGGAGCAAATGCTATTAACATTTTCTTTAAATTTGATGCTTTAACTCAACATGACATGACACGGGACATTTGGCACGGGCTGCACTTCCTGTCACAATTTGTTTTGGAGTTAGAAAATGTTTCTGACTCAAAAACTAACTGAAAGCCTATTTCTCCGTTGTCATAAATCAAATCATCCCACCGAGCTCAGTAGGACTTGGGCCCCGTCCAAGAGTTGCAAGAAAAAACAGAGAGATGAATAGCTTCTGAAAAGGGAAGATGTCGGCTGTGGACAGGACGAGCGAGGGCACGGATTTTCACAAAGGTCGTGGAGTACGTTCCCAGAGGCCGGGGTTGGCCTCTGAGTCTGCTGACAGAATCTCTCTTCCCACTCCAACCTCCTTTGAGAGTTCTGTCGGGATGAGAGCATGCTCTCGGGGTGAAATCAAGCGCTCTGATCATTTCTGCAGGTGCCAAAGCTCTTCCTGCGGATCTCTAGGGCCTGGAGCCCCGTGAAGGCAGAAATCACATCGCATGCCTCTTTTGGACGGCTGCACGGGCTTAGCATGACAGCCAGTGGTGAGCTTGAGTCACGGCACGTAGGAGAGTGCCTGGAACAGCGCATACCCCCAGTGAATGCTTGTTGACGGATGGATGTGTCACATCTGCTGTCGTTAAATTTTATTTCTGCCCATTTCTTATGTACCCAGCAGTTTTCATTACTATTTAGGCATGTCCTTGAGCCATTAAATTTTCCTCCACTTCATTATTTTATTGCCACAGTTTTCATGAAGCCACCAGTACCACCCCTGTACTCATAACAGCCGCACATACAACCCTGACTACACTGTGCTGTGATCACCTTTGTGTATCTTTGCCACCTGTCAGATCAGGAGGGAGGATGCTGTCTTGTTTATCACTGTCACCCAGGGCCTAGGGTAGTAGATGGCACTTCAGAAGTGTCCAAAAAGCAGTTATTCCATGTACAAAGTTCTGTGCTCAAGGTCAAGGCTTTCTGAAGCATTTAAATTGATATCAATCATGACAGTCCTGAAAAAAAGGGGGTTTTTACCATTAATTAGAACTGGATTGTGCAGTTCCAAGACAGATAGCATTTTAATGCTTACCTCCCTCCCCTTTCTGTTATGTGCTCCACTCCATCATGCTAAATTTGTACTCAAAGGTCCAGGAGGAGAGTGAAACAATTATGTCTCCTTTGCAAACATTTAAAATTCAGACCAGGATTTCTAAGCAAACTGTGTTTTCAGAATTTTCTTCCTTTCTCTCTCTTTCTTTCTTTCTTTCTTTCTTTCTTTCTAGTAGTGCCATTTCTTCTTTTTTAAAAATGTTATTGATTTCAGAGAGGAAGAGAGAGATAGAAACATCAACGATGAGAGAGAATAATTGATTGGCTGTCTCCTGCAAGCCCCCCACTGGGGATTGAGCCATGACCTCCTGGTTCATAGGTCAATGCTCAACCACTGAGCCATGTCAGTCGGGCTGTCATTTCTTCTTTAAAAATTAAGTCTAGAGTGTTTTGTTTGGGCTTATGGTGCAAAAATGCATAACTTCCTTCAACATCCTACAAACGTTTGTTGAGTCCTTATTATTGCAGAACACCATTCCAGGAGCTTATGCAAGGATGGAAAGATGGGCAAAAGTCTTGCTCTATTGAGTTTCAATTTCATTGAAGGGGATACAAGTAATAAACCAAAAAATATCAGGAAATGGCCGATATTCTCAAGAAAATAAAATGAGGGTGTGATAGAAAAGTCTGCATTGGACTACTCTAGAATGGGCAGTCAGGAAAGGGCTGCCTAAGGAGGTGACCTCTGAAGTCTAAATGAGCCACAGGAATCAATACCTGAACCTGAGAGAACAAAGTTCCAGGCAGAGGGGCTGACAGGAGAGCCCAACGTGGGAACAAGTGTGGTTTGTCCAAGGAAGGGAAGACCATCTTCTTACTCTCCAGAGAACCTGCTGGCCTGCAAGCTTCCCCTGTGTGTGCATGTCCTCTCCAAATGCATGCGGGGTGTCCCAAAACATGTGCACACACTTTCACAACTGATGATTCAGTTGGTGTTTTTTCTTTTCAGCCAGACTAAGCTCTGAACAAAGGAAATTCATACTAAAATGCTACTGCAAGTTTGAAAACGCAGTGTAAGTACAAACACTGCCTTATAGTTATTCAAAGTATGTATACATTTTGGGGGGACACCGGGTATATAATTATTCACTTTAACAGCTGATAACTCACTAAATTGTCACTCTTTTTCAAGTTTAGTTGATTTGAAATAGCAGGTGAAGCCAGACTAACTTTTGAACAAAAAGTTATCCACTAGACTTTTTTATGAGGATGCATAACAGATAAAGTTGTCCTGACTGTTTTCCCAGTTGTTAGAGCATCGCCCGTGGAGCAAGGGGCTGGGAGTTCCACTCCTGGTCAAGGGTGTTTACCTGATTGCAGGATCTCCATCCCAGTTGAGAAGTATGCAGGAGGCAAACGATCAATGTGTCTCTGATATTGATGTTTCTCTCTCCTCCTCCTCCCTCCTTCCCTTCCACTTTCAAAATCAATGGGGAAAAAAAATATCCTCAGGTGAAGACTAACAACAACAAAAAAGGTAAGGTTTATGGTACAAAATCAGCAACAGTTGATGAATTGAGAGCACACAAATATTGTTCGAAATGATTCTTGATTTGCTTTGCCACAGCGGTCCTTAGTTTGAAAACAGACATTGACCCCAAAAATTATTCATTTCTGCAGATTCTTTTAAATTTTTTTTAATGAACTGTATGTTGATAAATACTGACTTTATAATCATTCAAAGTGTGTGTACTTTTTGGGGAGACCCTAAATGTAGAAATCCCAAACCCCAGTGTGATGATATTAGGAAGTGGGCCCTTTGGGATGATTAGGTCATGAGGGTATAGCCCTCATCAATGAGATCAGTGCTCTTATAAAAGAGGCCCAAGAGAGGTCCCTTGCCCCTTCCACCATGTAAGGACACACTCAGGAGTCAGCCACCTGTGAACCAGGAAGCGGGTCCCCACCAGATAATGAATCTGTCAATGCCATGACCTTGACCTTCCCAACCTCCAGAACTCTGATATACACACTGAGTGGCCAGATTATTATGAGTTCAGAGATCATGATAATCTGGCCACTCATTGTAAATTGCTGTTGTTAATAAGCCACCTGGTCCATGGTACTTTGTTATAACAGCCTGAATAAGACAGTAACCCTTACAGAACTGGCTCCCAGGCTGATGTTGCCAGGTCTAGCTCTCTCCATGTTTGCAGGAAATCTTGGCTCCACCAGAGACCCTGTGACAAGGAAGACTGAATAAATCCACTGAGCCAAGCTGTCAAGTAATTATATTTTGGTAGGCATTGGGCATAAGTCAAACTTATTTTCCCACCACGGCCATTAATAACCTTTACAATCTCCTCTGTTCCTAGTACCCTAATCCTGACATTACCAACTTCTCTGTTTCCTATGTGTGTTTTATGGGTTTAGAAGGGCGTGATTTTCTTTGGGGATCCTGACTACAATTCTGTTAAATTATTTGTTCATGGTTCATGATTTATACAGTGGAGAAGCAGAGAGGTCCCAGAACTCCTTGCCTGGCCTTTCTCTTACACACACACACACACACCCACACACACACACACACACACACACACACGTGCGCACGCACATATGAACGCTCTATGTACTTATACTGAGCTAAGTCCTTTATGTCCCACTCAGACCAACCAGGAGTTGTCTAACAAGTGGATTTCCCTGGAAGGCAGTGACTGGACTGTCTCCCAGGGGGAACAAAGGAGGCTTGTGCACCTAGCGCCCTCTCTCAGGGAGACACAGGGTCACCAGAGGTTAGTGATACTGAGCAGGTCCCCCGAGCCTCCCTAATAAAGACCTATAGCTTTGGCCTTGAATTGTGTTTTAAGTAAAGGTTCGTCAGCTCTTACAGAACGCAAAGAACTATTGGTGGTGCTTCCCCATGTTTTCTCATTTCATCCTCGTGCTAGTCCTACGAGGTAGGTATTACAGAAGAGGGGGTCTGCAAAATACGCCCGCCTACTCAGCCAGTTCCTTCTTGTTTGAGATGCAATCTGGACTGAGATCTCATGCCCACGTCCAGGGATCGGCTTCCGTATGCTGCCCAGCTTCCCGAGAGCCTGGCTCGGGCTCACATGCGTGCCTGACTCACTTCCCCAGAGGCCCGGGCACTTCGACTCCTGAGTCTGTTGGTGGGGTTTTGCCTGTTCTGAAATTGCTTGGTTTCTATGAAATTTCTTGACTCATTGAAACACACACACAATAAGTGGAACAGCAAGGAAAGATGGTGGGGTGGAGGCAGGGGGAATGAGAAGGAAGCAAAGGAGAGATCTCCCATGTATGGGGCTCCTACTACATTCTAGATCCTATTCTGGGCTCTTTACGTGTAAAGAATGTCCTAAAAATTCTTCACCCCTGAGCCTTTACCTCCTGTCCTTACACCGATTATCCAGCAATCTCAGGCCTGCTGATCCCTGTAAAGTCCCAGGTACTGACTTGAAACAGCCACTGCAATCATTGTTTTTTAAGGCCGGGGATTAGCAGAAAAAGCAGGTTTGCTGCTGTTGGGCGCCCCTCTGTGGCCACCATCAAAAACACTCCAGAAATCACAAACTCGGGTTTTTTGAGCTACTCAGAGCTGAAACCCTTGGTTTTTTTTTGTGGGTCTCTTCTGCTTCCTGTCTCTTTTTTTTTTTAATATACTTTATTGATTTTTTTACAGATAGGAAGGGAGAGAGATAGAGAGTTAGAAACATCGATGAGAGAGAAACATCAATCAGCTGCCTCTTGCACACCAGAAGAGGTCTGAGGTGAAGCTCTGCTCTGCCTCCGTTGCTCATGGACGACTTAATCTGTCTGCATCTTAGTCTCTTCACCTGTCCATCGGGACCACAGGCCCACCTCCGGGGACTGGAGGAGACTGGAGGAGGAGGTGATGCGTGTGCAGGCGCCCAGCTCACCACAGGGACTAATGGGCATTAGCTCCTTTCCTTCCCATATGTAAGTCTGACGTTAAACACCCCGATCAGAATAAATGTTGTTTTGTTTCCAAAACCCTCCCCCAAGTCAAGGGGACATCTCTCAGAAAACAACAACAACAACAAAAAAGGTAGAGATCTGTGAAAACAAACTTGCTTTAGCGCCTTTCAGAAGGACAGATTTATAAGCATAACCAATGGACACAAGACACTGGGAGGGGGGGTGAGGGCATGTGCCGGCGGGGTAGAGGAGGATAGGGGAAGGTCAGTTGTGGAGGACAAGGGAGGGGGAGACATATGTACTACTCTTTGTAATACTTTAAACAAAAAAAAAAAGAAAGAAAAAAATTTTAAAATAAATAAAATTTACAAAAGACAGATCTGATCCAGAATGTGAAAGAGCTGCAGAAAGGGAGTGTTTACAGCAAGCTCTTCACAGGGGGGACTGCAAAGGTCAAAGCTGGCTGTGGACCTGGTCTCCACAGGTTTCTGAAGCAGCAGGCTCCCTGCTGGGCGCAGCCACACTAGGAGGACTCCTGCTCTCACTCACCGATCAGGAAAGGCAGTCTTCCTTCCTCCAAGGGCCACAGCAGGAAGGACATATTCTCTGTTGGCGTGTATTTTGTGGGCTGCTGCAGCCAGCAAAACTGTGCCCGCGGCTTGCCTTTCACAACAGGTGTCCCTTCCGTCTTTAGTTGCAGGAAGAGCTCCAGAGCAGGTGTGCACTGTATGCTGGTGCCAAAGGCGCGCGTGCGCGTCTGCAAAGCTGTGGGAGAGCAGGAGGGAACTAGCAGGCTCCTGAGAAGCCACCCAGAGAGCGAGGACCAAGATCCAAGTGGATCTGCTGTCCTAAGGGAGGAAGTGAGAGCCCTGTGTCCCGAGCTCCTCCTGCTTTCCCTTTGCCACCCCTCTGGAAGAGCATGGCCTTTGGGGACCAAGACGCCTGGGTTTAGAGTCTGCCTTGTTATTTGGGGCTGTGAGGCCCTTGAGAGACCACTGGCCTTTGCTGGGCTTCAGTCTTCTCATCTGTGAAACAGAGCCCATGATGCTGTGAGAAGAAAATATGCTGACGAATGCAAAAACCTCACTAGTTAACAGAACATAAAAGGTGCTCAGTTCGTAATTTCCTTAATTAATGGGGAAAATGATATTAAACAAGGGCTTCCTAGAAGCTGTTATATTAATATAAACATGTTAAAAAGAACAGCTGATGAAATGTATACAAGCATTTTAAAAGGTGGTGAAGCGCCGTGGGCAGCGTGGCTCAGCGTTTAGAGTGTAGGCCTGGGCACCAAAGGGTTGTGGGGTCAATGCCAGTCAAGGCCACACACCTCAGTTGCAGGTTTGATTCCCCAGCCTGGTTGCATGGTGTCTACCACATTGGTGGTTCTCTCCCCTCTCCCCTCCTTTCCACTCTCTCCAAAAATCAGTGGGAAAATATCCTCAAAGGAAGATTTTGAAGAAAAAGAAAAAAAATGATATAATGAAGGATGAACCTTGCAAAATTTAAGGAAATGTTTATTACTTTACTTATGGTTACTTATATTTTTTCATTTTTTCAACAATGAGCATGTATTGCCTATAGAACAAAAAAAGTAAAGAGAATTGAGAATCTACAAAAATGTCCAAGATATATTGTTATAAACAAAAGCTTGGATATATACAATACTCATATAGTACTAGTTATGTGTGAATTGTACATAGAAACTTCGGAGGTGGGATGTAGAATAAAGCCTCTACAGTGGCCGAAACTGGTTTGGCTTAGTGCAGTGTTTCCCATACTTTTGACATATGTGTACCCCTTCTATAATTTTTGTAACGCTGAGTACCCCTCGTCAAAAAAAATGGATATATTTTAATAACAATTAAAATATATATTTTTTTGGTACATACACAAAATAATAATAAACTAAAAATAAAATTATTCATAATAAAATATAAATAAAAGTTATATTATAAATAACACTTATTTGGATCAATAAGAAGGATGAAATTGACTTGAACTCATGAGAACGTAGAATTAGGTGCAGCTAAGCACGGTGCAGTGCATATCCCCACCAAACTGGTGCAACGCGTACCCCCACCAAACTCTTCCCATACCCCTGGGGGTACACGTACCACACTTTGGGAAACACTGGCTTAGTGGATAGAGCGTTGGCCTATGGACTGGGGGGTCCCGGGTTCGATTCCGGTCAAGGGTATGTACCTTGGTGGCGGGCACATCCCTGGTCAGGGGTGTGCAGGAGGCAGCTGATCGATGTTTCTCATCGATGTTTCTGACTCTCTATCTCTCTTTCTTCCTCTCTGTGGAAAATCAATAAAATATATTTAATTTTTTTTAAAAACCTGTACAGTAGCCATCTCTGTGGGGGGAGAATTGTAGGTGCTTTTACTTTTTTTATGCCGCAATTTTTACATTTTTATATTAGTTCTAAAAGAACTAGAAAGGTTAAAAAAATACAATTAAGCTGTCTTAAAAGCATGCAAAAGGCGAACAGACATTGCTGAGAGAAAACAAATATCATGTACATGTGTAAAACAAGTTAGTATAAAGAGATACAAACCTGTACCAGCAGTGGTGGATAAACAGCATATTCAATAATCTGTAATGTTTACAAACCACCTTGTGTCTGGCCTCTGTATCTTTGCTCACACTGTTCCTCCTGCCCAGAACTCTTCCTCCTCTGCCCTCTGCCCTGAAGCTCTCTTATCCCATGTCTAGGAGCCTTTCCTGCATTTCCCAGCAGACCTCTCTGCTTTCCCTCCATCCCATGCACAGAAGCCCAAGGAAAAAGCTATGGTATTCTACTGCACTGATTTGTTCACGCATCCATCTTCCCTTCTTAAACCACAGGAACTATGTCTCATGCACCTCTTCATCTTAAAACCTAGATAAGTGACTGGCACATATATGCGTTCAATGAATGTTGATTAAATCAATCACTTAGTCAGAATCCTATTTTTATCTATTTTACAGTAGTTGGTCTCAATGCCTACCATTCTTTCTTTTTAATATATTTTATTGATTTTTCACAGAGAGGAAGAGAGAGGGATAGAGAGCCAGAAACATCAATGAGAGAGAATCATCGATCAGCTGCCTCTTGCACATCCCCCACCACGGATGTGCCTGCAACCAAGGTGCATGCCTTTGACCGGAATCAAACCTGGGACCTTTCAGTCCTCAGTCCAATGGTCTAGCCACTGAGCCAAACCGGTTTCAGCACAAAATCACTATTAATACAATATATGTTTCTATTATTAATACTGTATTCAATACAAAGACACAAGAGAGGAAAATAAGTATAAATATTGAAAATGAAGAGGTAAAATTGCCTGTGAAGGTATGATTACATATTATATTATGTTATAATTATATTGTTATTACTATGTGCTAGATAAAATAGCATAGTAGCCTGGCTGGTGTGGCTCAGTAGTTGCTCAGGAGGTCATGGTTTAATTCCCGGTCCAGGCACATGCCCAGGTTTCAGGTTTGATCCCCAGTAGGGAGCATGCAGGAGGCAGCCAATTGATGATTCTCTCTTATCATTGATGTTTCTCTCTCTCCCTCTCCCTTCCTCTCTCTGAAGTTTATAAAAACATCTTTTTTAAAAAAAATAACATAGTAATAATTAGGTATCTAAAATATCCAAGATAGCAACAAAAAAAAAGTAGAATTAAGCATCAATATATTTATTGATTTATTAAACAAAAATAGAATATATAATGGCAGAAAAAAAAGTCATTTGTAATAGCTACCTGTATAAGACTCTCTTTCACGGCCCGCATAGAAAGAGTTTCAATTCAGGGTTCAGGTTCTGGAGAAGGGCCGCACACAAATGAAGAGACTTGAAGAAATTCAACTTGGCAATATGGGGGCCAGGCGGTAGTCCAACTCTAGTGGGAGAACTACTCCTGATCTGGCCCTGCCATCCCCTTTTACTGAGGCTTTGGGGAAAACATCTTAGGCAACATAAACAGAAATTTACAAGCAGGAAAATAACAAAAATTTACAAGGGACAAAACATGGTGAAGGCTGCTTCAGCTTAACAATATCTCAACTAAAAGTTAGAACAATTAAGGTTGTTGATCAGCCTTACTGGCTTCCTGTCAACATCTCTTTTTTAAGTGAAACTAATTTGTTTTCCAGCAGCTACCAATAGATAAAATAATAACAAATAAACAAGAAATGCGCACAAAAAATATGAAGGAAAAATTTTAAAAATTATGGAAGGTCTGATGTAAATAAATTGAAAGACATACCCTATCTTATACTTGGAAAGATTAACATCATAAATAAATCAAGTCTCCCTAAATAAACTTATAAATGAAAGGTGACTCCCCCACACCAAAAATAACACTAACAATAATATATACATACTACATTACCTAGTAAATTCATAAGGAGAAAAAAACAATCAAAAATACCTAGGAGCCCTAGCCGGTTTGGTTCAGTGGATAGAGCACCAGCCTGTGGACTAAAGGGTCCTGAGTTCAATTCTGATCAAGGGCACACACCTCGGTTACAGGGTCCTTCCTGGCCCGGGCCTGATCCAGGCACATGCAGGAGAGGCAACTAATCAATGTGTTTCTTTCACATTTATATTTCTCTCTGTCTTTCCCTATCTCTTCCACTCTCTCTAAAAATCAATGGAAAAATATCCTTGGTGAGTATAAAAAAATTAATTTAAAAGCATAAATATATTTTTATTTTTAAAAAAAATAGAAAGAATATCCAGGAGCCCAGCTGGCATGGCTTAGAGGTTGAGCATTGACCTATGAACCAGAAGGTCATAGTTCAATTCCCAGTCAGGGAGCATGCTGGTATTGTGGGCTCAGATCCCCAGTGTGGGACATGCAAGAGGTATGTCCCACACTGGGGATCTGATTCTCTCTCATCATTGATGTTTCTGTCTCTCTCTTCCTGTACCTTCCTCTCCAAAACTGATTAAAATATTTTTTTAAGAATACCAGGAAACTTTGTACAAAAGAAGATGAATAGAAAAGACTAACTCACTAGGTATCTAAGTATATTATAAAGCTATAGTGACTGAGATCAACCAAAGAACTTGTATACACACATGCATGACCCATGGACACAGACAATAGGGTGGTGAAGGCCTGGGGTAGGGAATGAGGGTGGGCTAGAAGTCAATGAGGGGGGAAAGGGGACATGTGTAATACTTTCAACAATAAAGTTTTTTTTAAAATAACGCTACAGTGATTAAAGCAGTATGGTATTTATTAATGGATTAGACTAGGAGTTGGCAACATCTTACCTAATAATAGAGAAACATGTAAATTTGCCATACCTCTGCTATGCCCACAGTCAATCAGAGTGAGTATGCAAATTAACCCAACAAAGATGGCAGTTGGTTTGCATACATACCTGGGTCCTGGGAACCTCCTCAGCACCCAGGTCACTCCCAGCCATCCATTGGAGAGGGGGCATGCTTCCCAAGACTAAAGGCTGGGGCGGAGGCTTTTGGCTTGGGAAGGGGCTGAGCTTGGGATTGGAGGAAAAGGGGAGAGGGGAGAGAAATCAATGGAAACATATCCTCAGATAAGAATAAAAAGAAAATAAAGAAAGAAATTCCCTATCCTATGAAAGACACATCTTGAAAATGCCTAAAGAAAGTTGTCATCTTTCATGGTGAAGAGACTGGAGTCTGTGTTGGTGAAAATACCTTGGCAGCTGTGGTGACTGGCAGTGGCGGCAGCAGCTGGGTGATGGGGCTGGCGCCTTCCTCTGATCAGCCCAGTGGCCTTCCACAAAGAGAGATCAGACTGCGGCCTAGTTCTGCTCCCAACGGAGAGAGGGCCTAAGCCATCAGTAGGACATCCCCTGAGGGCTCCCAGTATATGAGAGGGGGTAGGCTGTGCTGAGGAACCCCTCACCAGTGCACAAATTTCATTCACCAGGCCACTAATTTTCCTATAAAGATCCACATGGTAAATATTTTCAGCTTTGTGGGCCAAAGGGTCTCTATGATAATTAGTCAACTTTGATACCATAGTACAAAAACAGCCATACACAATACATAATCAAATGGACAAAACTCTATTCCAATAAAACTTTGTTTATGAAAAAAAAGGTAGCTATCTGTCTTGTGCCTACTGGCTATAGGGCCATAAAGTCCTATAATTAAGAAAAAATACAAAAATATATATGAATAATTAGTATTTCTAGAGAAAGCACTATCAATGGAAAAAATATACATTGCTCAGTAAACTTTTCAGACAAATGGTGAGATATCTGAAAAGAAAAAATTGGATTCTTATCTCATTCTTTAAATAATTACAAATGGATCAAAAATTGAAACATATAAAAGCTAAAATCATTAAAGTACTAGAAAAAAACATGGGTATATCTTTATGAACGTAGAATGAAAAAAAAAAATTTTTCTAAGCATGAACTCAAATCCAGAAGCCACAAATGAAAAGACTGAAGAATAGACTTCACAAAAATAAAAATTTCTGCAAGTACCATCTAGCACCAATAAAAACATAAGGGAGAAAAGAAAAAAAAGAAAGAAAAAAAACACTGTCAATTTATACCACTGATCCTATAGCTAGTGATTAAAATAATATTTTCTGTCATTTTTTTGTAATCAGGTTTCCCATGCTATTTTTAAGTATCAATAAATACCAATATTTTTATGTGAAATTATTATCTTGACATTTTTTAATTTAAATATATATACTGTATATATAATTGGTTTCAGAGAGGAAAGGAGAGGGAGAAAGATATAGAAACATCAATGATGAGAGAGAGTCATTGATCGGCTGCCTCCTGCATGCCCCACACTGGGAATTGAACCCACAACCCCAGCATGTGCCCTGACCAGGAATCAAACCATGATCTCCTAGTTCATAGGTCAACCACTGGGCCATACTAGCCAGGCAAAACCATCTGTATCTTGAAATGAAAATCAAAGACTCAATTTCTCAGTTAATAGAATAACTCAAAATAATTTGCACTCAAAATATAGACATACGCCGAAACTGGTTTGGCTCAGTGGATAGAGCGTTGGCCTGCGGACTGAAAGGTCCCGGGTTCGATTCCGGTCAAGGGCATGTACCTTGGTTGCAGGCATGTCCCCGATAGAGGGTGTGCAAGAGGCAGCTGATCGATGATTCTCTCTCATCGATGTTTCTAACTCTATCCCTCTCTCTTCCTCTCTGTAAAAAATCAATAAAATATATATATTTTAAAAATATATATATATAGACATGTGCAAGTCCATACAAATCTCAGTTAGTAAATTAACTCATTTTTCATCATTACTCATGAATTTATTGGCCTTGGTGCCTTGGTGGAATTTATGTTTATGAAATGACAAAGTAGGAAATTTTCTTTCCACAACTGCTATTATGCAATTTTTTATGAAAATGCATACTGACCCAAACTCTATTCTAAAAAGACATTAGATACTTCATTCAAATTATAAATTGAATAAAGTTACACTGATTTAGAAAGCATCCCACCATAATCTTCAAGAGAAAGAAGATAATGATAATAAGCAAAAAAAAAAAAAGCTTTTATACAGGTAACTTTACATCAGAATTGCCAACTATAATGATGAAACAAACTAACAAAGATTAAACAAAGAAAGTTTTCTTTGAAACCATGTAACAGCTCACATTCACTATAATGATTACATTACCTGCTTTAAAAAAAAAAAAAAGTTGATTCAAATTTTCTCACCAACAAAGAGATAGAATTATTTGGAGATAGATTCCAAGAAAAATAATTAAAATGGCTTATACCTACCTCCTCCTTATTCCTCAGAGTTCTATGGAACCAGGAAGCGGCATAAGAAGAAACTTGGCTCAAGGCTCACCCATGGCTTGGGGTGGCCTGCTCTGTGGAGTGTGTGCCTGGCTGTAACGGAAGGGTCCGGTGTCCCTGAGAATCTGGTCAGGGTGGGCTCCTTCCTACGTGATGGGGTGATGGAGGCCCTGACAGACGCTCACCCCACTCGGGAAGGCTGAGGCCGCTGGCAGAGCTGCTAAATGAGGCGGGAAAATCTATGTTTGAAGCTACGGGGCAGCCTAGCCCCTGAATTCTCTATAATCAAAGCGGCCAAAGGCCCAGGAGATAAGGAAGGCTGAGGGACCGAGGTCAGCCGCCCACTGCAGGGGACAGATTAGCTCATGCTACCGCTTGTGGGTTCAGTGCTCCTCAGTCCATCCTGGGTTTACATCCCTTCTTATTCATCACATCCTTGCTTTTGCTTTTGCTTTTGCTTTTGCTTTTTTATATAGTCCTTGTTAACTACTAACTAGACACTGAACTTAACTCCTTTAATTTTTAGAACAGCTTTAAGTTCACAGCAAAATTAACTGGAAAGTACAAGAGTGCCTATATACTCCCTACCACCCCCACCCCATGCGCAGCCTCCCTTACCATAAACATCCACACCAGAGTGGTGCATTCGTTAAAATTGATGAACTAGATGCACATCTATCTACAATGTAGAATCTATCTACATTGGCACAGCATTATTAACCAAAGTCCATACTTTATATCAGCGCTCACTCTTGGTGTTGCACATTCTATAGGCTTGGACAGTGTCCGCCAATGAGTAGTATATGGAGTAGCTTCACTGCCTTACAATCCTGTGCACCACGGACCCATCCTTCCCTCCAACTCCTGCAACTGCTGCTCTTCTTACTGTCTCCATTGTTTTGCCTTTTTCAGAATGTGGGTGTGGGGGTTTTTTTTCCACTTAATAATATGCACTTAAGCTTCCTCCATGTCTTTTTAGCCCTAGTCAGTTGCTCAATGGTTAGAGCGTCAGCCTGTGCTCCAAAAGGTCTCAGATTCTATCCCAGTTAAGGGCACTTACCTGGGTTGCAGATTTGATCCCTGATCCCCATTGGAGCCAGTGATGTCTCTCTCACATCGATGTTTCTTTTTCTCTGTCTCTCCCTACCCTCACCCTCAAGTCCCTCTCAAATAATAATAATAATAATAATAATAATAATCAATGAAAAAATATCCTCAGGTAAGGATTAACAACATCAAAAGGACTCATGTACCTAGTGACTATTCAATCATAGAGAACAAAACAAAGAAACTTTTTATTCAAAGTGTTAACCTCTTTATGGGTTAAGATGGAAATTCCAGCCCTAATGGGTTTGGCTCAGAGGATAGAGCGTCGGCCTGCAGACTGAAGGGTCCCAGATATGATTCCGGTCAAGGGCATGTACCTTGGTTGTGGGCATATGCCCAGTAGGGGCTGTGCAGGAGGCAGTTGATCAATGTTTCTGTCTCATTGATGTTTCTAACTCTCTATTCCTCTCCCTTTTCCTCTGTAAAAATTGTATAAAGTATTTTTTTAAAAAGAGGGACGGAAATTCCATGCCAATAATAAAAATTAATTCATAGACAAAAAAAGAGTTAATGAATCTAAATGCATGCACTAATTTTCCAGCTTGTGCTGGATTTCGGGAGCCAATTATAACTTATTTCTACATCTTGTAGACATGGGCCAGGTGTTCACATCAAATCAATAATGAGAAAATGTTCCTTCAGTCTCTTCAGTGTCTCCCACTGGCACTCTGAGAGCACCAACTTCAAGGAGACGAGCAGCCCATAATCTCTACAGCTCAAATGTCTCCTCCAAATAAGTCTGAGCGAGTGCATTCAGTGCCATCTCCAGCAAATGAATAGCTAACAAACATGTTCTGTGAATGGCATGCCACTTCAGAACTGTGGATGAACCCAGTTAAAACACCAGCTGTAAATATTCACTACGCAACTTCTCATGAAATGCAGAATGGAATAATTGTCTAATGTGTAGGGTAGTGTCGTAAAAATAATCCTTAGGGTCCCAGGGTTCCGAAGAGCTGGTGAAAAAAAACTGTCCAGCCTCCAGCCCCTAGAAGCTCAGTAAACACATTACAGAGGCCTGGCAAGATTTCGCCATTAAACAGCTCTTTCTGACTCCTTGGTGTGGTGCTCAATCCTTTCTAAGAGAGCTTTTTTACTCAAATTCTATATGAATAGATGAAAAGAATGCATCTAGGTTATCAAAAGGCAGTTATCTCTTTACAGAGAGATTCACCTACACCTAAGAAGTTGATTGATTGATTAATTGATTTTTTTAAATTTTTTAAAACTACAATTGGCATTCAAAATTATATTCGTTTTGGTGTATAGCTTAGTGGTTAGACATTTATATAACTTACAAAGTGATCTCCTCTCCATAAGTCTAGTCCCCCACCTGGCACCATACATATAGTTATTACAATACTAGAGGCCCGGTGCGCGGATTCGTTGAACTTCAGTTATGGAAGAAGGGAAAATGAGGCGAAGCTTAGTCCACCAGATAGAACATGAGCTGACAAGACACAAAGTAGCAATGGGTGGAGAACAAGCTAAGAAAACTAGAAGGAATATGGCACTGGGACTGATAAATGGCAACTACTAACACCTTTGTCTGTTTAGTTCTACAAATTTAGAGCATGAGATTCCACAACCAGGCAGGAAAGGATGGACATATCTTTTAGGCAATTCCCTCCCCTTGTTTCACCCTGAATATTACAGCATAGTATTGTTTACTTACGTGACTGACACAAAAGCCACAGCTAATGACTGGTGGAGTCCCCATGGGTTGCAGGTACCATGATTTCTGAGATTTTCTCTGTAACGCCACAAAAGTTAATATGGCCCCTCCTCCAACCACCACTAACATTTTACGTGACCCACTTCTCTCATTGTCAATCTTGGATGCATGACTTTTGGCCAGGCCACTGTGATCATTTGGGAAAATAATGTCAAAATGTTAAAGGCAGTATCAAGAGAACCTTCAGGAATGGAAATTCTACTAAGTTCTCAAGTTCTCCCCCTCACTCACTGGGGACATTTTTAGTTTTCTTTGCTGTGCCTTTTGCCAAGTATCCACGGCACCTAACCGCAAATGAAAAAGTCCACTCCCATCGGACGCTCAACCCAACCAACATTCCCAGACAGCCTTGGAGCCATCACAGCGCCCTGCAAGTTCAGGGTCATGCCTTTTGAAAAACAGGATGCAGGGCTCAAAACCCTCACATTCTTTCAGTGCGCATCTAGCTCAGCGCCTTCAGGAAGGGTCAGAGCAAAGCCAGGCAACAAAGGAACAGATTGTTTTCTTTTAATCAAAGCAAATCGTTTCGTTCTTTAAACAACACCAATCAGTATACATCTAAAGATGAGAGATCTTATTTTTTGTGTGGAAGTTCCCTGTCCAATTAGAAATTTCTTACAGCTTTACTCCTTCTTTTGTTTCCTTCTTCACACCCTACTCTTTTAGCATTAGTTCCACAGACATTTGTGGAATTATCTTGTGATGCTAGACCCTGGAACATGAGTGGCGATGCAACTGTAAGTAGAAGATTTTCTGCCTTGGGGGAGTTCACCATCTTTAAAGGAAAGTACAGCATGAGCATGGAGAGTTAAAATGCAGCATGCTAAATGCCAGGGCAGTCAAGGAGTTCAAGGTGGGAACAGATATTAGCTCGTCAGAGACGGTGCTCTAAGGCGGTGATGTTGGGAGGGTCTTGGAGGAATATGGTTGTCATGGAAATGATTGTCTGGTCTGCTCATTTCCAGTCTCCTTCTCACACGGAGAGTGGACAACACGTAGGTTCTGTGCCAGCTTTTACTCTCTTTAGAGAACCCATCTCACCCATGTCCCTGGAGGGAGTAGCAGCCCCCCAGTACTGGACCAAACAAGTGGGCGACAAAGAGACAGAGGAGGAAGGGGCAGGAGGGCCAGGCCTTGTCCCGGTGGGGACAGCCATGAAGAGGTGCAGGAGTGAGTCTGTGAGAGGGTGGAAGGCAGTGGAGCACAGAGAGCAGCAAGCCTGCTGCAAAGCCCGCGGTGCCGGAGCAGAGACGCCCCCTGCCTTCCAGCCACTGGGTTCTGATGCTGCCTGCCCTGGGCAGAGCCTTGTTTCACTTGGGCTTCTGAGAATGGGTTTCTATTCTTTGCAATGAAGCAAGTTTATTTACGTTCAGATTCTTAAACACCGGACTTCTACCCTATACATTGAAGCTTCACCTTACAATAAACCTCCACACTTCACCGACACAGCTGAGCATGATGATGTTAGAGAGACAGCAGGACAAGAAGCAGCACATCACAGAGCACCGACAGGATGACACTGGGGAAGTGGGCTGGAGAGAAAGGGTGGTGCTGGTGGTACACGGACCGTAAGAAACCCGTCACGCCTCTGGGAGCTGACACATCTATTGAGAGGCACAGTGACAGCTGGGAAAGCCAGGCTTCTCTCTGCATCCCGGAGCTATAGGAGGCATTTGTTTTCTTCTTTAACTATTTGTTTTCCAAAGATTCTACAAGGAGCATGTATTTTGTACTAAGGCAAAAAACATTATTTTAAAAAATAAAAATAATTATCTGATGCCTTTTTTTAAAAAAGAATGCCTCAGAGTGCTGTTAACTAAAGCATTTTTTCATTTTTTTATTTTTTATTGATTAAGGTATTACATGTGTACTATCTTCCCATTGCCCTCACCACCCCACTCCCATACATGTCCTCACCCCCCTGTGTCTTGCATCCATTGGTTATACTTATATGCATGCATATAAGTCCTGTTTATCTCTTATCTCCCCGACCCCTCCCCAAACTTCTCGCTGTAATTTGACAGTCGGTTCGATGCTTTACTGCCTCTGTATCTATCTTTTTGTTCAACAGTTTATAATGTTCTTTATTTTCCATAAATTAGTAGATCATGTGATGTTTTTCACTTGCCATCTGTTGATTTGTTGATGATAGCCATTCTGACAGGTGTGAGATGGTACCTCCATTGTCTTTTTTATTTGCATCCTTAGTGACTTTGAACATGTCTTTCGGCCTTCTGTATTTTGCCCATTTTTTATTGGATTCTTTATCTTCCTTTTTTTAAGATATATAAGTTATATGTAAATTTTGGAGATTAAAACCTTATCAGAAATATCATTAGTAAATATGTTATCCCATGCAGTGGGCTTTCTTGTTGTTTTGTTGATGGTTTCTTTTGCTGTACAGAAGCTTTTTATTTTGATGTAGTCCCATTTGTTTATTTTTCTCCTTAGTTCCCATTGTCCTAGGAGCTATTCAGTAAAGATATTGCTATGACATGAGTGATATTTGGCTTCCTTAGGATTCTTCTAAGATTTTTATGTTTTCCCATCTTACATTTAAGTCCTTTATCCATTGTGAGTTTATTTTTGTGTATCGTGTAAGTTTGTGGTCTGGTTTCATTTTTCTGCATGTATCTGTCCAGTTTACCCAACACCATTTATTGAAGAGACTGTCTTGACTCCATTGTATGCTCTTGGCATTCTTTGTCAAATATTAATTGAGCATAATGGCTTGGGTCAATTTCTGAGTTCTCAGTTCTGTTCCATTGGTCTATATGTACCAGGCAGTTTTGCGAACCGTGGCTTTGTAATATAGCTTGATATCTGATATTGTGATCCCTCCAACTTTGTTCTTCATTCTCAGGATAGCTACAGCTATTCAGGGTCTTTTTTTTATATGAATTTTTGGAGAGTTTGTCCTAGGTCTTTGAAATATGCTGTTGGTATTTTAATGGGGATTGCATTGAATCTATAGATTGCTTTGGGTAGTATGGACATCATAATGATGTTTATTCTACCAATCCATGAACACAGAATATTCTTCCATTTGTTTATGTTTTCCTCTGTCTCTTTTTTTTCAATATCCTATAGTTTTTCAAGTACAGGTATTTTACCTCCTTAGTTAAATATATTCCTAGCTATCTTAATTTTTTATTGCAATGGTAAATCAGATTTTTTTTTTAAGTTTCTCTTTCTGTCAGTTTATTGTTGGCATATTTTTAATTAGCCATAGATTTCTGGGTGTTAATTTTGTATCCTGCTACATTGCTGAATTCATTTAGTAAGTATAGTAGAGTTTTTTTTATGGAGTCTTCAGGGTTTTCTATATACAATATCATGTCATCTATGAATAAGGACAGTTTTACTTCTTCTTTTCCAATTTGTATGCCTTTTATATCTTCTTCTTCTATGATCATTATGGCTAGCATTTCTAGTACTATGTCAAACAAAAGTGGTGAAAATGGGCATCCCTGTCTTGTTCCTGTTCTTAGGAGAAATGGTTTTAGTTTTTGCCCATTAAGTATGATGTTGGCTGTCGGTTTATCGTATAAGGCTTTTATTATGGTGAGGTATGACCCCTCTATTCCCACATTGTTGAGAGTTTTTATCAAGAAAGGGTATTGGATTTTGTCAAATGCTTTTTCTGCATCAATTGATGTGATTATGTGATTTTTGTCTCTCAATTTGTTTATGCCATGTATCACATTTATTGCATCCCCAGAATAAATTCCACTTGGTTATGATGTCTGATCTTTCCTTTTTTTTTTTATTAAGGTATTATCTCTGTACATAGCTTACCATTGCCCCCCCCTCCCATTTATGCCCTCCCTCCCCAGAGTTCTGTGTTCGTTGGTTGTACTTATGTTCATGCATACCAGTCCCTCGGTTGTTCTCCTATCTCCCCCCAGGTCTCCTTCCCCTCCCCACTGTCATTTGACAATCTGCTTGTTTTATGGTGACTATCTCAGGACCATATGAATAGAGTCTGCTCCTCCTCTGGTTTTCACCACCCCTTCCCCTGGGTCCCACTGCTTCCCCTGGGACACACGGCTCGCCCGGGGCACACTGCACCCTGGAACACTCGGCTCACCCGGGGCACACAGCCCCCTGGGACACACGGCTCACCTGGGACACACGGCTCACCCGGGACACCCGTCCCCCTTGGGGGACCCGGCTCACCCGGGGCACATGGCCCCCTGGGACCCTCGGCTCACCCGGGGCACACGGCCCCCTGGGACACATGGCTCACCCGGGGCACTCGGCCCCCTGGGACATTCAGCTCACCCGGGGCACACAGCCCCCTGGGACACTCGGCTCACCCGGGGCACATGGCCCCTCTAGGGTGTTGGGGTCGCATATTGGAGGCGCTGCGCTAGCTCCTTGCTAGCATGGCGGGCAGGCTGGGACAGCTGCAGTTGGGCTGAGATGGTTGCAGGCGGGGGGACCACCTTCAAAAGTGTCTCGTTCGGTGTGGGAGCGGAGCAGCTGCAGACATGGAGGCTAAGTTCTGAGGTCACCCACTCCCTGAGCCCAAGGCGTGGTGAGCTCTGTTCTCGGTGGATTTCCTTTATTCACGGCGGCAGTGGCGGGTGGCGGTGCCAGGTGCAGCAGTGATGGTCGCTCCTGTGGTTCAATTACCACTGTAGTTTTAAAGTTCACATGGCGGTGGTGGTGAGACCTTTGGCTCAGCCATGCGGCATCAGAGGAAGGGCTCGCCTGGGCGGCTAATGGGAGGCACCGTGCCATTTCCTCACCAGCGCGCTCCATCTCCCTCCCAGCATGGTGGGTGTGCTGGGAAGATTGTAGGCGGGCTGTGATGGCTGCATGGGAAGAGTCCGCCCTCAATGGTGTCCTCTTTGGTGCGGATGTGGAGCTGCTGTGGATGCAGAGGCTAATTTCTGAAGCCACACTCTCTGTGAGCCCGGGGCGTAGTGAGCTCTGATTTCGGTGGATTCCCATTCTTGGGGGCGGCGGCGGCGGGGGAGGCAGCGATGGTAGCTCCTGTGGCTCAATTTCCCCTGTAGTTTTAAAATCCGCATGGTGGTAGTGTCTGATGCTTTGGCCTGGCCATGTGGCAGCGGAGAGAGGATTCTCCGGGTCTGCCAACGGAAGGCGCAGCGCCAGCACAGCACGCGTGAAGGCCTGGCAGAGCAGGCCGCGGGCGGTGGCAGCGGTGGAGGCGGAGGCCACGGGATCCGCGGGTGTGGCACAAAGGCAGGGCCGAGCTGGTCGCGGGCGGGGGCGGAGAGTCCCGCTGGCGCACGCTAAGGCAAGGCCAAGCTGGTCGTGGGCGGTGGTGGAGAGTCCCCGCGATGTCTTAGTCTTTCAGACTTAGTGGAACACTTCACCTGAGCCAGGACAAGCAGCACCACAAATATTGGCCAGCTCAGTGCTGCCCCTCTACAGGTGACAGTAGGGGCATCCTCACCTCGGTAGGCCTTTGCTCTTGGAGGTCTTAACCAGTGGAAGGCAGCACGGTACAGAACTGCCCCACCTTCTCAGTCCTCCGCTGTCTGATCTTTCTAATGTTATGCTGTGTATCCAATTTGCTAGAGGGTTTTTTTGAGGATTTTATCATCTATGTTCATTGGGGATATTGGCCTGTAATTCTCTTTCTTTGTAGTGTCTTTATCTGGTATTGTGATTAGAGTAATGCTAGCTTCATAGAAAGAGATTGAAAGTGTGCTTTCCCCTTGAATTTTTTTAAATAGTTTGAGAATAATATGTTTTAATTTTTCTTTGAATGTTTGGTAAAACTTCTCTGTGAGGCTGCCTGGACCAAGGCTTTTGTTTTTGGAATTTCTCTGATTATTGCTTCAATTTCAAGAGATGTTTATTTATTCTTCCTGAATAAGTCTCAAAAGGTTGCATTTTTTCTAAAAATATATCCATTTTGTCTAGGTTGTTCCATTTATTTGAGTAGAGTTGTTTGTAGTATTTTTTATAATCCTTTGTATGACTATGGGGTCAGTTGTTATTTCACCTCTTTCATTTATGACTTTATTTAGGTCCTCTCTCTTTGTTTCTTGGTGAGCCTGGCTAGAGTTTCATCAATATTGTTTATCCTTTCAAAGAACCAGCTCTTGGTTTTATTAAACTTTTGTATTGTTTTTTGGTTTTTGGTGTTTGTTTTTGTTTTTGTGTGCTGTTGTTGTTTTGAGTTTGAGTTTTGTTTTGTTTTTTGTTTTGTCTCTATGTCATTTATTTCCACTTTGATCTTTATTATTTCCTTTCTTCTGCTTACTCTGGGCTTTTCTTGTTGCTCTCTTTCTAGTTCTTTAAGTTGTCGTTAGATAATTTATTACTAATTTTTTTTCTTGGTTTTGTTGTTGTTGTTTGTTTGTTTGGGGTTTTTTTAGGTAGACTTGTAGAGCTATGAACTTTCATTCAAGACTGCTTTCACTGTGTCCCATAGATTTTTGGATTGTTGTGTTTTCATTGTCGTTTGTTACCAGGATGCTTTTTATTTCTTCTTTAATCTCTTTGGTGACCCAATTATTGTTTGTTTAACAGCATGCTATTTAGCCTTCTAGTGCTTGACTTTTTTATTGTTTTCATTGTAGTAGGTTTATAATTTTATGCCATTATGATCTGAAAAGATGTTTGTTATGATTTCTGTCTTCTTGAATTTGAAGACACTTTGCCTGTGTCCCAATATGTGGTCTATTTTTTTAAATGGCCCGTGTGTACTTGAGAAGAATGTATATTCTATAGCTTTGGGGTGAAATGTTCTGAAGATGTTAATTAGTTCCATCTGATCTGGTGATCAATTTAGGATTTCTGTTTCTTTACTGATTTTTTTGTGTAGAGGATTTATCCAGTGATGTCAATGAGGTATTTAAGTCCCATACTATGATTGTATTACTTTCAATCTCATCCTTGATATCAAGGAGTTTTTTTATATATTTGGATGTTTCTGTATCTGTTGTATATATGTTTACCAGAATTATAACCTCTTGTTGAATTGCTCCTTTTAGTATTAAAAAGTGGCTCTTGAAGAAATCAAGATGGCAGCATAGGTAAACATCTAAACACCTAAACAGCCTCACACAACAATTTTAAAAATACAACTAAAAGACAAAACGGATATCATCCAGAATCACAGGAAAGCTGACTGACTGGAAATCCTACAACTAGAAGGAAAGAGAAAACCACAAGGAAAATCAGAGGAGTTGTAAAAGCCTGAGGTACACAGGCGTGTGTGCAGAGAGGATGGAGCCAGAGAGGAGAGAGCGGCTAAGTGCCTGGTTGGCATTCTCTAGCAGGAAGGAGACAAAAGCTCCAGACTGCACTGAGCCCCAGGTCCGACTGCACTGAACCCCAATTCCAGGCCAGACCCTGGAGACCCAGGCTCATACTGGGGGAATCTGGGCTTTAAGGTGGAAACTCAGGGAAGCAACAAAAGGCAGAGCTCTGGAGGTGTGCATGTGAATGCGCGCAGAGGACGGGCTGTTGACTGTGCTGCTGGACTGCACTAGCAGGAAGGAGACAAAAGCTCCAGACTGTGCTGAACCCCAGCTCTGACTACTGAACTCCAGTTCCGGGTGAGAACCTAGGAATTCAGATTCATTGGGGGAGAAACTAGACTGTCTGGCATTGGGCGAAACTCAAGGGTGCCTTTCTCTCAGAGGTGCTTGCAGTGAGTACCAAGGGACACTGAGACCCAGGAACCTCATGGCGGGGGGGGGGGGGGTGGGGGGAGCCAAGTATGTAGGCTCCACCCTGAAACTCCATCCCATCCACACTGAGCACAGAGGCTTATGCAATTTTGCAAGTCTAGTCCAATAAGGCTGTCTCCCAGCATAGAAACAACTAATCAATTGTCCTGGAGGTCAACACTTTCCACTGATACCAACAACAATCAAGACTTTACTACAACAAGGCTGTACACAGTCTACAAAGGGTTGCACCAAAAGTGTCCACCTCGGTAACTGGGGAGGCCAAGCCACTGGCCCATATAGGACACCTAGCACACAAAGCTACCCTACCAACTCAGGGAAGCAGCGAAAATGCACAGACAAAGAAATAGATCATAAACAAAAGAAATGGAGGAAAACAAAAGACTGGAGATAGAGTTTAAAACCACAGTTATAAGGTTTTTCAAGAATTTTCTAGAAAAGGCCAATAAATTTAGAGAGACCCTTGAGGTTATGAAAGAGACCCTCAAGGATATGGAAAATTAAACATTCACTGACTAAAATAAAAAATATTATACAGACACCCAACAGCAAACTAGAGGAATGCAAGAATCAAGTAAAAGATTTGAAATACAAAGCAGCAAAAATCACTCAACTGGAAAAGCTAAAAGAAAAAAGAATCCAAAAATAGGAAGATAGTGTAAGAGGCCTCTGGGACAACTTCAAGCATACCAACGTCAGATTATGGGGATGCCAGAAGAAGAGAGGGAGCAAGATACTGAAAACCTATTTGAAGAAATAATGACTGAAAACTTTCCCTACCTGGTGAAAGAAATAGACTTACACTCCAGGAAGCGCACAGAACCCCAAACAAAAAAACTCTAAAGAGAAACACACCAAGACACATCATAATTAAAATGCCAAGAGCAAAAGACAAAAAGAGAATATTAAAAGCAGCAAGAGAAAACCAGTTAATTACCTACAAGGGAGCATCCATACAATTGTCAGCTGATTTCTCAACAGAAACTATGCAGGCCAGATGGGAGAGGCAAGAAATAGTCAAAGTGATGAATACCAAGAACCTACAACCAAGAGTACTCTACCCAGCCAAGCTGACATTCAGAATTAAAGGTCAGATGAAGAGCTTCACGGATAAGAAAAAGCTAAAGGAGTTCATCAACACCAAATCAGTATTGTATGAAATGCTAAAAGGTATTCTCTAAGAAGAGGAAGAAAAAGGTAAAGATAAAAATTATGAACAACAAATACATATTTATCAACAAGTGAATCTAAAAATCAAGTGAATTAAAAACCTGATGTACAGAATAAACTGGTGAATATAATAGAATCAGGGGCATAGAAAGGAAGTGGACTGGCAACTCTCAGAGGGAAAAGGGTGTGGGGGGTACTGGAAGAGTCTGGACAAAAATTGTACACCTATGGATGAGGACAGTGGTGGGGAAGTAAGGGAAGAGGGTGGGATGGGAACCAGGTGGAAGGGAGCTATGGGGGGGGAAAGAGGAACAACTGTAATAATCTGAACAATAAAGATTTATTAAATAAATAAATAAATAAATAAATAGTGGCTCTGCTTACCTCTTGTTTTGGCCTTTGCTTTGAGTTCTATTTTGTCAGATATTAGTATTGCTACCTCAGCTTCTTTCTTTTTTTTATTTCCATTTGTCTGAATAAAAAATTCCATCCTTTCACTATCAGTCTGTGTGAGTCCTTCATTCTGAGATTGGTCTCTTGGAGACAGCAAATATATGGGTCATGTTTTCTTTTCCATTCAGCTACCCTATGTCTTTTGATTGGATCATTTACTCCACTCACATTTAAGGTTATTACTGATAGGTACTTGTTTGTTGCCATTTTTATTCTTTGTGTCTGTGATGCTTTTTCCCTTTCTGTTTCTTCTTTTTACAGCAGTCCCTTTATCATTACTTGTTTGGTGGTAATTAACTCCCTTAGACTTTTTTTGTCTATTAAGCTCCTGATTTCACCTTCAATTTTGAATGATAGCCTTGCTAGGTATAGTATTCTTGGATTCAGTCCTTGCTTTGAATCACTTTGTATACTTCATTCTACTCCATTCTGGCCTTATGTGTTTCTATTGAGAAATCAGTTGATAGTCTAATGGGAGATCCCTTATAGGTAACTTTCTGTCTTTCTCTGGCAATCTTTAAGATTTTTACTTTGTCGTGATTTTTGCCAATTTAATTGTGATGTGTCTTGGTGTCAGTCTTTTGGGGTTCATCTTGTTTGGGACTCTGTCAGCTTTTTGGACTTGTGTGATATTTTTCTTCCAAAAATCAGGGAACTTTTCTGTCATTATTTCTTCAAACAGGTTTTCTATTCCTTGCTCAGCTTCCTCTCCTTCTGACACCCTTATTTTTCAGATGCTGTTTCATTTCCTGTTGTCCCAACACTACATTAGGCTCTCCTCCTGCTTTTTAACTGCTTTTTATGTTTGTTTGTTTTTTCAAGTTGCTGCTCTGCTTGTTTTTTTCTAACTTGCTGATTCAGTCCTCAGCTTCTTCTAGTCTACTGTTAAAAGTTTCCATTGTGCTCTTTATTGTAGCTATGGCATTCTTCATTTCCTCTTGTTTCTTCATTTCTTCTTGATTGTTACACCTGTTGAATTTGTCTTCCATCCTTTTCATTGTCCTTATAACCACTGCTCTGACTTCTTTCTTTGAAAAGTTGTTTGCCTCCATTTTGTTTATTTCTTTTTCTGGTGATCCCTCCTCTTTCATTCGGGGATTGTTCCTTTGTCTCCCCATTTTGCTATTCTTTGTGATTGTTTGTATCAAATCAAATTGCTATTCCAATCAGATTTTTTGAGTTTGTCTTATACAGTGGATGTTTTGTGGGACCCAGTGGTGCAATCTCTCTGGTCTTCTGGGATGGGTATTCTAAAGAAGCTTCATACTTGGAATATTTGGGTTCTCTTGATGTATTAGGTCTTGAGTATTGTTGCCCCATTCATAGTTGGAATCTCCTCCCAAGGTGTTTGGTTATGTGGCTTTCTCTCTACCATATTGACCAAACAGCACCAAATACAACTTGACAAGATATGACACAAAGGAAACAAAACCTGAATGTACTCATGACAACCAATAACCCTAAAAAAGTGACCACCAGAAAAAAGAGAATTAAGAGAGACAAGAGAGAGCAAAGACTATATCAAGGAAAGAAAGAAAAACGGTAAGAGAGAAAAGAAAAAGTAGGAAAATTTGGGGAGAAAACACCACCAAACAAACAGATTAACCAAAAAAATACAAACAATAAATACCCAGATAAAGGTAGAGGGGAAGGACAGAATCTGTAGAGACAGAGCTTATATATAGAAAGTAAGGTTAAGGAATTGAATGAATAGGGGAAAGACCATAGTTCCATATAGAGGAGGTAGAAAGAGAATGAGTGAATAAGAAGAGAAGAAAAATAAAATAAAATAATCAATTTTTTAAAATTAAATATATATATGTATGTAGATAGGTAGATAGATAGATAGATAGATAGATAGATAGATAGATGATAAAACAAAAATAGTTTTAAAGTTATCTATTCATTTATTCATCCATTTTTGGAAAAAAAGAATAGAGGAGAGAGCAGGTAGACTTGAGTTTATTGAGTTAAATTAATTAAACATTTAGAAGAAAAAGAGAGCAAGAAAGGAGAGGAAAACAAGCATAAAAATTTGACTAGAAAAGAAAGAGAAAGGAAAAGGGTGTGTGGACTTGGAGCAGGGGAGAGGAAATGAGATATATGAGTAAGCCAATAGAGTCTACAATAATAATAACACATCAATAAAGCAGGAAAAGAAGATCTATTTTTAACAAGGAGTAAAAAGAAAGGAAAGAGAAAAACTAAAGCAGGGACAGGAGAAGGGAAAACAGGATGAAAGAGGGAGGTGTGGAGAAGAAAAGGGTGAAAAAATAAAATAACAATGATAAAAATAGAATGAAGAAAAATAATACAAACATAATTTAAAAATTTAAAGAATTTTTTTTAAATAGAAGATAAAAAAAGTGAAGTATCATTCACTTCAGCCAAGTTTTAATGCCCCATGGGGGCTGGTTTGAGACTCCACTCTTCTGTTCTGTCTGCCACTTCTCCGTTTCCTATTAAGTAATCAGCACCATGCCCAAGTTCCCAGTGATCCATCACTCCTCTGTTTGTGTCCATCTCCACAGCCTTGCCTGCTGTGCCTGTCTGCCTGCTGTCAACCCGCCCGCTTTGCCTGTCTGCCTGCTGTCAACCCGCCTGCTTTGCCTGTCTGCTGTCAATCTGCCCGCTTTGCCTGTATGCCTGCTGTCCATCTTAATCTCTAAAGCGACTGTTTCTGACAGGGCTTTAGCTGCTGTATCACTTTCCGGGACTGAATGCCCCTTTTTCAAACAGACCTTAGGGACTCTTAGGGTTCACTCTGGGTGCAGTTGCACCAGCTGCCTCGAACTGTGGGAGGGCCTGGCTCCTCAGGAGAAAAATGCCACTTAGGTTTGGCGGGTCGGGAATAACTCAGTGCCGGACTCCAGGTCACCTCTCCACAACTCCCTCTCCTCCACAGCCTCTCCCCGGGCTCCACAAATCCACACCTTCACCTGCACCACAACCACAGGTGAGTGTTTGTATTTGAAAGGTCTTGAGAACTGGGTTTAGCGAATAAAAGCAAAGACAAAACAGAGGCAAAAGAACTGTGCCTCTATGAGTTTCTCTCCCCCCAGCACAGGACAGCTCTGGCAGCTCTTCAGGCTGCCTTCCCTGGCAGTTTCTCGCAGCCTCACAGCCACCAGCAGCCCGGTGGACCTCCCTTCCATAGCCAGATGTTACACCTGTCCCCAAGGGACGCGAACTTGGTGCAGTGCAGGTTTCTTCTCACCCTCTCGTCCGGGAGATCGTGTGTGTCTCTCTCCGGCCCAGATCCCAGATCCTACCATTCTCCAGGCGTCCTCTGCCCTTCCATATGTCATTTACCGTATTTGCCGGCGTATAAGACGATTTTTTGGCCCTGAAAAATATGCCTCCAAGTGGGGGGTAGTCTTATACGGAGAGTATATAACAAACTCTGTATTTTGAGTGGAAATGTTAGGGGGTCGTCTTATACGCCCAGTCTCTTATACGCCGGCAAATACGGTATTTTTCAGGGCCAACAATCCGACAGGCAGGTATTACCCTCGTGTTGGGGTACTACTCTCCTTCTGCATAAGTTGAAAGTGAGGCTCAATGCTGCTGACTTACCAAAGGCCAATAACTAAAAGGAACAGGGTTGCAATTCAAGGCCGGACTTCTAACTCGGAATCCACGCTTCAGCTCACCACTGGCACGCCCTTCCCAAAGCACCCATCTTGGCAAATGTTTCCCAAGGGTTATGAAGTGAAAGAAAGAACCTCAAAGAGACTTGAATGAAAAATACCTCCAAGGGTGCTTGTCTGATGCTAGGTTGGTAGTTTTATCCCTGCGATCAGAGCTGTGGGATAAATACATTTATGGTCCATGAGCAAAAAGAGAGAGATCCCAGAGGTCTTTGCATTTCGGAATGAAGTAATCACATCATTGTGCTACCGTAAGGCCAGCTGGCTACTGTGGACGACGGGACATATGAGGCTAGCTTTGCATGTTATTTTCCAAGTCACCTCTGATACTAGCAGATAGAATTGTCCACATCAATAAAAAAGATAGAAAGGATTTTTTAAAAATTAATTCTAATTAAGTTTAAAAGCTTGTTTAAGGAACAAGGGGCTTATTTTTTTTTTTCTAAAAGCAGGGGAAGAATCTCACGATTTTCCAAGATCCCAGGTATCACTGAGATCTGTCATTATGGACAAGTCCACGTCCTAAATCCAAATGTGCGCACACACACACACACACACACACACACACACACACACACACGATTGCTAACTGGACCTATCTTCCCCGCGCTGAGCTTCCTCGGATGGAAGAAGCTGGCAGGACATTGTGTTAGCCAAACATTTCCAGATAGTTCAACGTTTTAGGGTCAGCAAAATCCAAGCCCTATCTGTCCGGGAACCCCATAGGTGACCTTGAAGCTGAGGTGTTTCTGTGAGGAAATGTACTCCATGTGGTTCTAACTCCTTGCAGCTTGCTCGTCAATTGAAGCTTTGAGAAAGAGCAAAGGGAAAGCCACGCCTCTGAGCCCATGGCTGAGAGATCATTTTAAGTTTGTCCTCTGACAGCTCACGAGTCCAGGATTGCCAAGGGGGAACACAACCACTTCGATTCCAGCTCTCTTGTGAGCAACACAGGGAAACGCTGCGCTGCCTCGGACATTTCCTGCTGCAGTTTCACTTCATTCCGGCGTCAGAAAGCTTTGCTTTTTTTCTTTTTACGTTTGAAATATCTCCTACTTACAGAGCTCCAACTATGTGCCAAGCACGTCTTTAACATAACTTGATTTTGTGATAGTATAATGCAACACATGGCGGGGTGAGGGGGGCGCCTTGAAAATTTCAGAAGACAGAAGAGAAATCCCAACACCCAGAGGTAACCATTAGATCCCTGCTTTCAAGATGCACTCTCCGTATCACCAGTTTCTTTAAAAGAGGAGACAAGTGGTATTTCCAAATCTCAGCTTTGTTTGGGGACAGATCATTCATTCCTTCAAAAACACCTACTAGGTTGGAACACAGAAACAATCACGGCAAGTGATTTGGAATTTAAAAAAAAAATGAGTGGCCCATTTTTAAAAAAATGAGTGGCCCATTTTTAGGTACAATAACTCTTTTGTGTCATTCACTATTAACAATCAGCAACAATTGTGTGCTGCAGAAGATTTTCCACTCTCACTGCTTAGTCTCCACCGCGTTCAATGCACTCTATTCTATATTTCTATGGAGCTGTATGTGTTTAAATGACATGGAAGAACCGTTGCAGCCCTTTTAGCATAACTTCTGTGCCCCAAGAGCTCACCTAGCAATCCCACGGTGAATTTTACAAGGGAGACGCCATCTTTGCCGCCTTCCCTGGGAATTATTTCTTTACCACAGTCCCAGCAGTCACTCCATCAATGGTAACAGTCATGTTATGTTTTTCCCATAAACCATTATATTTGTTTTAAAATTATTTAATCCTAAAAGCAGATTTTTGTGGCTGACCTGCTGCTCTCCCATACTGCCGGCAGTATTGAATAAACACACATATATGATTCACCCCTGTCTCTGCTGAATTGGCTCAAGTAGTGGACAGGCAATAAAAATAAAAATAAAAGTTATTTAATCCTGAACATACATTGTCTTCAGGATATCTTTCTTCAGTGACTCACAAGAAATGTTTCATGAATTTTATTATTAAAACAAAATTTAGAAAATTTCATAATTTATGCAATGCAACACAGCAAACATCTTGAAATGTGTGATTTATTTTAACAGTTGTTTCTTCAAATCCTTGGCAATATTCCTTCATGTGCTTTACACCAGTGTCTTCTGTCAAATAAATACATTTTAGTTTGTAACTTACTTTGCAATTAATATTTTAGGTATTTTTACTAATGAAGAAAAAAACATTGGCATAAGGCTTTTTGTCTACATATATGAACCTCAAAAGAGGATATTTATGAGAAGCTTAGTAAAGTTCTGTGATGTTCCAGATTGAACACTGCATGACTTTAAACATCACTGAGAAAATTGTAGAGGTTTCTCTTTATACCTGGGGTTGATAAAAAGTTTTTAAATGTCTTGGTAATGACAATTACTTCATAATTAGCTAATACTAAAGGTATAATAATAGGACAAAATTCATCATTAAAAATGGTATAAGACCAATTTATAATGGCATGGCTCAGTGGTTGAGTGTCGACCTATGAACCAGAAGGTCACAGTTCAATTCCCAGTCAGGACACATGCCTGGGTTTCCAGGCTCATTCCCCAGTGTGGGGCATGCTAGTGGCAGCCAATCAATGATTCTGTCTCATCATTGATCTCTCTCTCTCTTTCTTTTTACCTCTTTGAAATCAATAAAGCTAATTTAAAAAAAAAAAATGGTGTGCTCAGTGGTTGAGTGTCACCTCATAAACCAAGAGGTCACTGGTTTAATTCCTTGTCAGGGCACCTGCCTGGGTTGTAAGCTCGACCTCCAGAAGGGTGTGTTCAGAAGGCAGCCAATAGATGCTTCTCTCTTATTGTCTATAGCTCTCTATCCCTCTCCCGTCCTTCTCCCTAAAGTCAAATTTAAAAATGGTGTAAAGTTTATCAATAATATTTCAAATAGTCTTTTGAGAGTCACTGTTTTCACTAATGTGACTAAAGAAAAAATGCTAACCAGGAATGAGAGAATATAGTTCTCCCATTCTGTTATTCATTCATGTTAACATTACTCTGAATTCACAGTTTATCTGCTGCAATATTTTAAACTGATTTATCACTTTGAGAAGAGTGGCTTACATAAAACTAGATGTCATAATCCACATCTCCACTTAATTAAGCATGCATAAACCACAATATGTTGCCAAGTGATGGAAATTAATAACTGAGTGAAATTACCTCCATAAACTTTCCATGCTGTAGAACTCCCGCTTTTCCCTCATTTCCTGAAGATGACAATGACCATCGGACACACACATAAATTAGAGCACAAGTGTCATTGTACACTACATGTTAATAAGTCTTTTACTTCTTTACTTTCAAGCATTTTAATATTTTTATCTTTATACGTTTCAGATTTATATAAAAATCAAGAAGATAATGCAGAGAATTCTAAGACTTCTCATATACTCTACATCTAGTTTCCTTTATTATGATCATGTACATTAGCATATTACATTTGTTACCTTTAATAGACCAATATTGACATATTATTAACTAGCTTAGTTGCTTTTTAATTTTTTAAACAAAATCTAAATAGAAATAAAAATAATATTTTCTGCCTGTGCCCCAAAGGATTTCCTCACATATCATGATATAATACATAGAAACTACAATTCCCAGAATGCACTGCTACTGAGACTTTTTCTTACTCCTTAGTTAACTTGTGGGTACATCATCCCTAGTCTTTCTTGCCTTCCTTACTATTTCCTCACCTCTTCCCCCATGTCTCTCCTATGGTTTCTGGGATTCTCCATCTTGTTTGATTGTAGAAAGATGGTTGGTTGGGGACAGGTAGAGATGAAAATCAAAATGCTGGGTAACTCCCAGAGAAGAACACATGGGATAAAGAATATTTTCTCTATTTTTTTGGTTGTCTGAGCCTGCGAACATATGTTAGGGAGGTACAACCATCTTTATCTCTGACCTTGCAGAAATCTAATTTGTGAGCCAATTATGGGTGTAATGTGAAATAGGGTTATTCTCATCTGTGTTGCATACACTTTCTAATTGGTGTCACTTCTTTCAAGGTTCTGGAATTGAGGTGCCAGTCTCAATTTGTAAATGGTTTTTCTGTGGCTTTGTAGCTCTCGATGAGGAGTTGGGAAAGGCTGCATGGAGGCATTTATCCAGGTACCATTTAGAACCAGAGGCCTCTGACTTACTATGGAAAATCACCAAATAGCTTTTTGGGGGGATTGTAAAAGTCAAATGAGATAGAGTGTCTGGATGGCTGACAATAGGAATCTGCCAAATTAAATGTATTATAAGAAGCAAAGCAGGCCAAAACTAGTTTGGCTCAGTGGATAGAGCGTTGGCCTGCAGACTGAAAGGTCCCAGGTTCAATTCTGGACAAGGGCATGTATCTTGGTTGCGGGTACATCCCCAGTAGGGGGTGTGCAGGAGGCAGCTGATCGATGTTTCTCTCTCATCAATGTTTCTAACTCTCTATCCCTCTCCCTTCTTCTCTGTAAAGATCAATAAAATATAATTTTTTTTAAAAAAGCAAAGCAAGTTCTGAGTAGCCAAAAGGGGTTACACAAAAATACACATTTGCTCATGGGGGATAGCAAGTTTTGCTTAGCTACACAAGAGCCAATGCACTTTTCCCTCATTTAATGGAGATGGATTCAGGGGGCTTCTCAGTAAGAGGGAGTGGGTGGGGGCTTCTCATAGATTGGGATCTATTCTGGATCAGTTCCAGAATGGATTTCATATACAATTGGGGGCAGTTTGGTGATGAGGCATCTTAATAGTTGTCACCTTGGAGGCAAGAGAATTAGAACCTCGTTGTCATTTATGACATAGTAGTAACACACATTCCATGCTGCTCTGTGAAGCTCTGAGTCCAGACAAGAATAAGTATCTTTGAGAACATTTCAAGCTCAGATAGCAATGAAGATTCTTACTTTAAGGAACAAGCAGAGAAGCAGTAGTCACTGCATAAGTCTGAAGAGAGGGAAGGTTAGTCCTCTTGTGGTTGCAGAGTGGCCTGTCTCAACTTGTTTCAGCCATGGTCCTGTGAGCATTGCTTATCTTCTGTGAGCAAGTGTATGTCCTACTGGGACATACAGTCCGGCTGCCAGCATTCATTTCCTCACATATTATCTCCTTAATTCAACAAGTCTATGATATAGGTACTATTTATATCATTGCATATTACAAATGTGGAAACCAAAGTAAAGGAGAGGTTAAGCAACTTGCCCAAGATCATACTTCTGGCTCTTGTTGCTAACCACTGCTCTTCCACAGCCAGATATGGGTAGCACCGGTGGTGAGAGACTCTCCCGCCTCTGCTGCAGGTGGGTAGGACGGAGCAAGGGGTACAGACTGCGAGAGGAATGTCTAACTGCTGGCTTAGGCCCATTCCCCGTGGTGCAGTTTCCTTATCTCCTGAAATGGATGCTCTAGGGATGTTCCTTGTGTGTGTTATTGGGACGCTCCTGATACAATCGGGTATTGATTATTTTTGTCTCACCTCTGGCTGGCTGACTGGCTGTGAGGATCAACCCCAACCATGTCATGGGAGCTATTATACAGGAGCTGACAGTCTCAAGGTGGTTTCTGCCCTTCTTTAAGTCTCCTCTTTTTACTCAAGGTGAATGTTCCCCAATTTAGTTTTATTTCTAGTTTGGTTCCAGGAGGAGGTGCAAGGAAGATCAACCTAACTGCAACCATCTTGAAAACCGAAGAGATTTCATGGTGACAGAGGCTCATAATCACATGACATGCTCAACTGTAAGTGGTCTGAGAAGTGGTCTCACCCATGTGCACATGTGGACATGAGTAGCTCAGAAGATGTGGTAAAAATCTCAGACCCTTTTTACAGCAATATTATTTCTGATATCTCTTTCCAGGCAAGAGAAACAAAAAAATTAAACAAATGGGACTACATAAAACTAAAAATCTCTTCACAGCAAAGAAAACTATAACAAAATTAAAAGACATCCAGAGAATGGGAAAATATATTCGCCAATGATAGTTCTGATAAGGGCTTAAAAATCCTAACTTTATAAAATATTCAAACAACTCAACACCAAAAAAAACAATCCAATTGAAAACATGAGCAAAGGACCTGAACAGATACATGAGAACACACAGATGGCAAATAGACATATGAAAAGATTTTCAACATTACTAATCATCAGAGAAATGCACATTAAAACCATAATAAGCCCTAACTGGTTTGGCTCAGTGGCTAGAGCATCGGCCTGCGGACTGAAAGGTCCCAGGTTCAATTCTGGTCAAGGGCATGTACCAGAATGGAGAGGGTGCAGGCTGGGCTGACCACATTTATTTGGTCCCATCCCATGCACAAATTTCATACACCGGTCCTCTAATTTGTAATATTTCTGTAAATTTATTGTGATGTTTTAAGGTTCTAAAACCGGACAACCAATGGGTCTGGACTGCCTGTCACTACTTGAGCCAATTAAGCACAGACAGGGTTGAATCATATATGAGCATTTATTCCAATAAAGCCAGTAGGATGGGAGAGCATCAGGTCATCCATGGAAATCTGCTTCCTTGCCTCTCTCCCCCATAAGCCAGATGCTTATATAGGGGAAGAGGACAAAGATTATATGAGGAAGAAGGAATAAGAATAGGTATGCAAAAGTAATAAAAAATGGGTATAATGGTTACAAATTACAGACAGTGCGGGGTGTGGGGGCAGGCACCTCTGGGATTCCATTGTTTGGGCAGCAAGGTTGTTCATCTTTCCATGATATTAGGCATTTCTTAACTCCCATGTCCCAGCCACATCAGAACATGCTTTCTTCAATCAGAGCAAAACAATCACAGTCAGCAGAGCATGATCAATATTTCTTATAATTATAGCAAGTCCTCAGTATCCTTTTTCTGCCCCTAACATTCCCCCCTCCTTTTTCTATCATCTCCTATCTGAGAGTTCCATCAAATCTGGAGAGCCTGCCTCACTAAAAAATATACACTGCCGTGGACTTCAGGTAGAAAGATGATGAGAAATACCCAGATGTCTGGTCTGCAGGCTGAGAAGCCAGGGCCAGCACTCAGCCTGTTTGCACAAGGCAAAGGAAACACAGTCTCCCACTGGTACTTTTCCTACCTTCCTCGGACGCTGCTAAACCCCAGGGTGAGCAGATCTGGGGGAAAACACTCATCAGTTCTCCCAGGCCACAGTGACACCTGATAACACCTCCCTGGAATGGGTCGGGCCCACCAGCACCTTCTTCACCCAAGCAGTGATAACCTGAGTCCAAGAATGGAGGTTCCAGGGGAAAGTATCACATCAGGCACCTCTCCTGGCGTTCCCTTCCCAGGGCAGAGTAACCTAAACGGAAGCTGCAGTCGGATGCCCCCTATCCGAAATTTTCCCCAGAAGAGCATGAGAAAACAATTACAGTTCTAACCACAGGAATGAAGGAGAAAGCATTGGCATGGGCGACTGAAAATGCCAATAATCCCAGTCCCACAGAGAGTTCCGAGTGAGAAGGATGAGTGAAGGAATCTTTTAAAGTAAAGCTTATTATTATTCAGGAATGGTGAGGCCAGCAGGTCAGGAGACAATTGCCCTTGAAAACAGAACTGTTTCTCCCAGTTCCTCAGAGAAGATATACCAGCACCAATGATGGGGGCCATATGGGAGGTCAGGAGACTGGGAGTGAGGGGGGAATGTGGGCAAGAGTCTCTATTAGGGTTTTCACAGGAAAGAATGGGTGAGCCAGGAGCAGGCTCAAGATTGGCTAGTTTGAATAATTTCACCCAGCCCTGAGGTGATCAAAACGAGGAGGGAGGCCGTGGGTGTGAGCCCTTCATAAAGAAAATGGTGGGGTGTGGTATGTGGTTGGTGAGTTTGCACAGAAAAGGAGCACTCACAGGCCAGTTTCTGCTTTTTCTAGCAATTGTGCAACTTTGGGACGGGTGGTCTTTCCCCAAGCAAGCCCACAAGATCTCAAAACATCAAAAATATAGAACAGCCCTAACTGGTTTTGCCCAATGGATAGAGCGTCATCCTGCAGACTGAAGAGACCCAGGTTAGATTCTGGTCAAGGGCATGTACCTTGCTTGCGGACACATACTCAGTAGGGAATGTGTAGGAGGCAGCAGATCAATGTTTCTCTCTCATCGATGTTTCTAACTCTCTATCCCTCTCCCTTCCTCTCTGTAAAAAATATCAATAAAATAAATTTAAAATATGGAATAGCTCTAGCAGATTTGGCTCAGTGGATAGAGCATTGGCCCTCGAACTGAAAGGTCCCAGGTTCTATTCTGGTCAAGGGCACATAATTCAGTTGTAGGCTCAACCCCCTGCCCTGATGGATGCGCATGCGGGAGCAGCCAATTGATGTGTCTCTCTCACATGATGTTTCTCTCTCTCTCTCTCTCTCTCTCTCTCTCTCTCTCTCTCTCTCTCTCTTTCTCTCTGTCTTTGACTCAGGTTATCAGTCATTGAGGTTCTGCTTCCACTCTCTCTAAAAATCAATGGAGTCTGATCGCTGCTTCTCTTTCTCTGGGTCTGTTTTTATTCATTAGTTTATGTTGTTCATTATTTCCTCCAGATGTGTGAGATCTTGTGATCCAAGAAATACCCTTGTAAGAACCTAAACTGCTACAAGCCATAATGGTTATGCTGAGAGGCAAATGAGTCAGTCTGTAGTGAGTTCCTTTCTGGGCCAACAGTTCTTTTGAATCCCAATTTCAATGTCAAATAGTTCCTTATGTGTACATGTCAGCAATGATATTTCAGATCTGGTTGGTGGACAAATGGTGGTAATGCAGGTCCGACTGTCTCTGGTTTGGTCCTGGGCATCCTTCAGCAACACGCAGCTGCTGTCTGCTGGTATGGTGAGGTGTCATCAGCATCTTTCATCTCTGAATTGTGTCTCTTCTGTCTTCATGGCTGGAGCACTTCTATCTATTCCTCTCTGTTACAGGATTCCAGATGGTTTCGGAGTTGTTTTCTGAAAATATACAAAGATATTCTTGACCAAAAGTTAATAAAGGGATGTTTTCTTTAAATTTGACTTGGGATTCTTTTTCATTTTTTCCCCCCAAATAATTTTCCTCTGGCTTTTTTTTGACACCATGGGAAAGTAGGGGAGGGTGGGGGTAAGGGGAAGAGATCAATCAAAGGACTTGTGTGCATGCATATGGACCTAGCCAGTAGCCATAGACAACAGGGGAGTGGGGGCATATGTAGGGAGGGGTTTGGGATGGGAATGGGGGGATAATTATGTGATACCATAATCAATTAAAAAATCAATGGAAAATATCCACTGAGGATTAACAAAAATACAGAAAAAATGATTATTACAGTATTCCTATTTTCCAGCTTTTTGCATATAGGTGAGATCACACATTAGCTACCTTTGTCCAACCTGTTTCACTCACCATAATGCCCTCAAGACCCTCCATGTTGTTGCAAATGGCAAAACCTTTTTTATGGCTGAGTAGTGTGGACAAAAAGGGGCCACATGCTAACCTGGCAGACTCAGGGGAGGCCTGCATGTCCTAAGGCCGTATTTTTCCCTAACAAAGTTAATCAGCTGAACTGCACCTGTCCATTTGTCTTTTTTGCATCTAAGATAATATGCCTGATTAACATGCCTTTGTAAAAAACAAAGTAATTTCCCTTTGCCCAGACCCCTCAAAGCACAGGGACCACTCTGAGCTCTGTGGAGAACACACACCCCCTAGTTGTTATTGAGTTGTTGACTGTAAACTGTCCTGCCCCCACCTAACTAAAAGAAGTGTGTACACTGAGACTCAGGAACCTCAGAGGGTGGGGCTAACCGGAAGCCAAGGCTGTAGGCTCCACCCTGAAACTCCGCCCCATCCAAGCTGAACACAGAGGCTTTTGCAGGTTTCTAAATCTAGTGGAATAAGGCTGTCTCCTGGCATAGACACAGCTGATCCTCCCAACCTACCAACTCAGGGAAGCAGCAAAAATGCTGAGACAAGGAAACAGATCACAAACAAAAGAAATGGAGGACAAAAAGCAACTGGATATAGAGTTCAAAACCACGCTTATAAGGTTGTTCAAGAATCTCTAGAAAAGGCCGATAAAATAAATGAGACCTATGAGGATATGTAAAGGGATCAACTAGAAATAATAAAGGATCAACTAGAAATAAAGAATACATTCCCTGAAATAAAAAATATTATACAGAGTACTAAAAACAGAATGGAAGATTGCAAGAATCAAGTCAAAGATTTGGAACACAAAGAGCCAGAGGACACTCCTCTGCAGAAGCAAGAAGACAAGAGAATCCAGAAAGTTTAAGATGGTGTAAGAAACCTCTGGGACAACTTCAAGCGAACCAACATCAGAATTATGGGCATCCCAGAAGATGACAGAGAGCAAGATACCAAAAACATATTGAAAGAAATAGTGACAGAAAACTTCCCCCACCTGGGGAAAGAAATAGACTTACAAGTCCAGGAAGCACACAGAACCCCAAACAAAAGGAATCCAAAGAGGACCACACCAAGACACATCATAATTAAAATTCCAAGAGCAAAAGACAAAGAGAGAATATTAAAAGCAGCAAAACAAAAGCAGGTAGTTACCTATAAAGGAGCACCCATATGACTGTCAGCTGATTTCTCAACAGAAACCATGCAGGACAGACAGGAATGGCAAGAATTATTCAAGGTGATGAATAGCAAGAACCTACAGCCAAAAATACTTTACCCAGCAAAGCTATCGCTCAGAATCGAAGGCAAGATAAAGAGCTTCACAAATAAATTTAAGCTAAAGGAGTTCATCACCACCAAGCCAGAATTATATGAATTGCTAAAAGGGGTTCTTAAGGAAGAGGAAGAAAATAAAGATAAAAATTATGAACAACAAATATGTAACTATCAACAAGCGAATCTAAAAACCAAAGGAAGTAAATATCATGATGAACAATATTAACTGGTGAATATAATAGAATCAGAGGAATGGAAGGGGAGGGGACTGATGATTCTCGGGGAAATGGGGATGGGGGATGGGAAGAGACTGAACATAAACTGCACCTATGGATGAGGACAAGGGGGGATGGGGAAAGGGCAGAGGGTGGGATGGAAACTTGATGGAGGGGAGCAATGAGGGGGGGGAAATGAGGAACATTTGTAATAATATGAACAATAAAGATTTATTTTTAAAAAATAAAAAAATAAAAGAAGTATGTGTCTATTATTTTACTCTTTATCCAATCCCACAGTTTCCCCCTCTCCCCTTCTCCCCACCCCCTGCCCTTTGCTTTCTCTCTCCTTCCTAATCTATCATCAATAGATTTCAAGTAACCCACTTACATCTCCTCTTTTGGTTGTAATGTATAAAACAAGGTACAAAACTGCCATTCTCTGGGGCATTATCTCAGTCCATTGAGGTTCTGCTTCCCAGCATTTGTTAACAGTTTGGCTCAAACAAACTCACAAAAAGTCTTCACAGGTTTTAATGTTTCTGAGTTAACAGTAATAAACAGTTCATTGTATATATACACATCATCTTTACCCATCCATCTACTGGCAGACATTTGAGTTGTTTCCATATCTTGGCTTTGTGGTTTATTCTGTATTTTTTATGCTTTGACGTGTGTGTGTGTGTGTGTGTGTGTGTGTGTGTGTGTGTGTTTTATAAGCCTGAAATATTTTGTAATTTAAACTTTTTTAAATATATTTTATTGATTTTTTACAGAAAGGAAAGGAGAGGGATAGAGAGAAACATCGATGAGAGAGAATCATTGATCAGCTGCCTCCTGCACACCTCCTCCTGGGGATGTGCCCACAACCCAGGTACATGCCCTTGACCGGAATCAAACCCGGGACCTTTCAATCTGCAGGCTGACGCTCTATCCACTGAGCCAAACCGGTTTGGGCTGTAATTTAAATTTTTGAAGTCAGAAAAATAAGTTGGAAATAAAATAATTCAATTATTTACTGGGTTTCCCTCTGTCTCCCAGATGTCTGCAAGGCTGCAGAAATGATGCTGAGTGTGGGCTCCACTGACCAGCAGCAGCCTGAGCGTCCCCTGAGCGGCTTCTTGGGCCTGCCTGGAGCTGCTGAATCAGAACCTCTGGGCAGGAACCACGCCTGTTTAATAAGCCCCCCTGCAGGCTCTCCTTCATGTTTAAGCATGAGGGCTTGCTGGTCTGAGAGAACTGCCTCACAACCCCAGTCTCACTGTCCATCCTTCCTGATGTTCTGAGCAAATTAAGAATGAAAGAAATCTGAAGACCCATATCAGTAGATCTCCATTTGCTGCACATTGAGATCTCCTGGGAGCTTTTAAAATCACCGAGGCTTGGCCTCCACCTGCAGAGGTTCAAACTGAGTGGATTTAGGGTGCAGCCAGGAGGTGGAGATCTTTTTATGGAGTTCCCCTGTGATTCCATTTTGCAGCCAATGTTGTGAAACCTTAGCAAGAGAACAAAGGATTTGGCTGAAGGATAAGAAGTTCCTGGTTTTTGCCGCCACCTGCTGGTGGAGGCTGTACACATCATCTCCCAGGACCTCCTATGCAGCTGAAAGGATGTGCTGGTGGGCGTCCAAGAGATACGAGGACTGATAATTCTCAGGGGGAAAAGGGTGTGGAGAGTTCGGGAAGAGATGGACAAAAACCATCCACCTATGGATGAGGACAGTGTGGGGAAGGTAAGGGCAGAGGGTGGGGTGGGAACCAGGTGGAGGGGAACTATGGGGACGGGGGGAAGGAGCAATATTGTAATAATCTGAACAATAAAGATTAAATTTTTTAAAAAAATAAAAAGAAATGCCCTTTCAAGAGAAATGCCTGTCGAAGTCCCTAATTCCATTTCAAAGCTATGCTGAGATGTTTCCAGTTATCATTTGCTCACACACGCCTACCCTGAAAGACCACACTACCTGTAATTTATGTGACGGAGGCTCATAGAGAAGTTAGGATGTGCGTCCACTGGCCTAAAAACTTCATAAACAACTCCTCCATCCAGTTGCCTTTGAAGCCAGCACTATTATTACTTCCAAGGTGCCGAAGGGGAAACCGAGGCATGAAGAGGACTGTTATTTGCCTTCACTATTAAGTGGAGAAGTCTGTGCTTAAATCCCAGCAGCTGGCTCCGATGTGGTCTTAGCCACATCATTGCCTTCCTACCGCTAATCATGGCCCCTCGACCCTGTTCTCTGTGGCACCCCAGAACGTTATGTGCCAGGCACCATATCCTCCTTTTTACCCACGAGAAAACTGAGGCTCAGAGTCACATCCACTGTCCTGGGTGGATCTTACTCACACCACTCTCAGTCACTAAAATATCTCAGCTATCTGGGTTATTATCCTGCTCCTGCCTCCATCCCAGCTGTGTGACTTTGGGCAAGGTACTGCACCTCTCTGAGCTTCTATTTCTATAAGGAAAAAAAAAAATGACCTAGCACCCATTTCTAAGTCATCAAGTTGCAGTGAGAATTTACCCAACCTCCATTCCAAGTTATCATCTAACATCCCTTTGGCTTGTCATGATGATTCTTTAAAGGGAAACAATGTTTATTATTGTCTTAAGTAGCTGTAATCTAAATTTGCAAAGATACTCTTTCAGAGAGTGCTGGAACCCTATTCCTTCCTAGAGTTCTGGACACTGAGAAGTGGACCCTCCAGCGAGGGCACCCTCTCCCTTTACTTCCCACAAGCCTAGCCTAGTCTTGGGAGCTAGGTCAAGGCCAAGCCACTCATTCCCCCTTTTTATAAATGGTCAGGATAAGGTGGAGTCATGGGAGACACCTCCCTTTCTCACACAGCTGCATGACTATCAGTAGCCAAAGCTGGGTCCAGAACACAGTCTATTCAATTCCGTATGGATGGTCCATCGGACCAAACATGTCCCAATGTTCTAATGCTTAAAGCTCTATTACGACCTCACACTCATCAGGATGGCTGTCACTTTCTTAAAATACATGAAAAAAAGATGTTGGTGAGAATGGGGAGAAAATGGAACTCTCTACATTGCTAATAGGAATGTAAAATGGTGCGGCCACCATGCATAACAGCAGGACAGTCCCTAGGAAAATTAAGACTAGAATGACCATATGATCCACTAATCCACTTTGGTTTTTTACCCAAGGTCTGTGGTAGGCAAACTGCGGCTCTCAAGCCACATGGGGCTCTTTGGCCCCTTGAGTGTGGCTATTCCACAAAATACCATGGCCTGGGAGAGTCTATTTTGAAGAAGTAGCATTAGAATAAGTTTAAGTTTAAAAATTTTAGCTCTCAAAAGAAATTTCAATCATTGTACTGTTGATATTTGACTCTATTGACTAATGAGTTTGCCAACCATTGCCCAAGATAATTGAAATCATAGTCCCAATGAGATAGTCATACACCCATATTCACAACAGCATTATTCTTAATAGTCAAGAGATGGAAGCAACCCACATATCCATCAATGGATAAATGGATAAACACAATTCCAGACAATGTAATATTACTCGGGCTTTTAAAAGTAAGAGATTCTGACCCATGGTACAACATTAAGGTGTTGGAAAATCGAGACTGTTCCCCCAAAAGCAGGATGTCTGGTCACCTTATACTGATAGCTTAATTAAAGAAGGTAGCTGAGACTGGGAGGCCAGGACACAGACTTTTATTGGAGATAGAGTGCCCACCCCACCCCCACCCCCGGCTGCTTCCAGAGGGAGAGAGGAAGAGACCGTAATCTATCATATACAACATGGATGAGCCTTGAGAATGGACCTTGAGGGCATTATGCTAACTGAAAACTAACCAAAAATTAACCCTGGCCCACACATTTTAATGACTTAACATAGTGAAGGACACACCTGGAAAGCTAATGATATTCTATGAGAACTTTCCCTGAGAAAAATGCTTCTTGGGAAGAAAAAATGGCGGCCAAATAGGCAGATGTATCCGGCCCCTCGTCCTGGGGCCAGACTGGAAATACAACTAAATCTGAGAACATCCACCCAGAACTAACAGAGTAGGCACAGCTGAGGAGACGACTTAGAACAAGGAAGGGCAGAAAACACCTGGAGAGAGGTAGGAACAGGACGTGGGCTGCAGAGGGGCAGCGGGCCAGTGGGCCGAGAGGGAGAGGAGGAAGCTGTGTCGCACCAAAGCCGCATCCCTTGGCCGCAGGTGTAACATCCATCTGTGAAAAGAAAGACAGGGATGCTGGCAGCCAGGGAGTCTGGACCCAAGACCACAGCTGCAAGAGGCAACCTGAGCAGCACGGTGCTGGGGGGAGAGAAAGCTCAGGTTTTGTTGTTGTTTTGGTTTGGTTTTGTCTTGGCTTTTATTCTCTAAACTTAGAACACGGGCCTTGTCTATTGCAGTTACTCACCTGAGGCTGTGCAGGGAGGGAGGCACAGACTGGAGGTGCTGAGGACAGGCTGAGAGGAAACAGGGCCGGAGTCTGCATTGGGACTTCTTAAGCTTCCAAAACAAAGTGGCCATTCCTCCCCAGAAGAGCTAGCCACTCCCAGTAGCCTCAGGGCAGGGGACACAGCCTGCCACACCCTGCAGTTAGAGCTTTACTGAGGAAACAGAGGCAGAGGCCAGGCTTACGGGTGGGTCTGAATAGTTGCTAAGAGCCCTCAGTGACTGGATTGGAAGAGGCGGTCCGCCTGCTATTCTGGGAACCAGAGGGATGAAAAGTCCAGGTTGCCAGCCAGCCTCTTGTTCTCACACAAGGAGCTCTGACCAGCCAAGGGCAAGTAATACTTTGGGCCCCTTGCAGAGGAATAGCTCTGGGTCAGGAAAAAACACCCACCTTACTCCCTGGAAGCAAAACAGGACCAACCCACTGTAGCCCGGCAGAAAGAGACACTGAGTGACAGACTGGCAGAGGGCAGACAGGCAGAGGGCAGACAGGCAGAGGGCGGACAGGCAGAGGGCAGACAGGCAGAGGGCAGACAGGCAGAGGGCAGACTGGCCCGCCTGCTTGCTGCAAAGGCCGGCAGAGAGAAACATGAGCAGAGGGCCGGTGAATCAAGACGTTGAACGCCAAAGGACACTGCCTGACTGTGGCCAGCACCTAAGTACCTAACAGCGAGCCCAGAACTGGCGGACTGAAGGGTGAGTCCTAAACCAGCTCCCAGGGGGCATTACTGCTCGGCTGAAGCAAATAACACTTCACTTTTTTATTTTTTATTTTTTTGCACTTTTTTTCTTTCTTCTCTTTTTTCCTCCCTTTTATTTATTTTTTTTTTTACCTTTTTGTGGTAGGAAGCAAAATCTTTCTTTCTTTTTTTTATTTTTTCTTAAATATATATATATATATATATATATATTTTTATTGATTTCAGAAAGGAAGAAAGAGGGAGAGAGAGAAACAACGATGATGAGAGAAAAATTTAGATTCACAGCAAATTTAAAAGGAAGGTACAGAGATTTCCATTGTGTAGATATACCACAGTTTTTTAATCCATTAATCTACTGATGGGCACTTAGGCTGTTTTCAAATCTTAGCTAAGGCAAATTGTGCTTCTATGAACATAGGGATACATATATCCTTTCTGATTGGTGTTTCTAGCTTCTTGGGATATATTCCTGGATGTGGGATCACCTTAGTGCTGTATACTCTGTGGGTTTAGAGAAATGTGTCATTACATGTATCCTTCATCAGAGGACATGCAAAGTATTTTCACTGCCTTAACAACCCTCTGTACTCTACCTGTCCTTCCCTCCACCCACCCACAGCTCCTGGAAACCACTGGTATTTTCACTGTCTTCATATCTTTGCCTTTTCCAGAACGTTATACAGTTGGAATCATATGGTGGGTAGGATTTTCCGTTGGCTTCTTTCACTTGGTAATATGCACTTAAAGTTCCTCCATGTCTTTCTAAGGCTGGATAGCTCAGTGTAGTGCTGAAAATAATCCATCATCTGGGTCCATCGTCTGGGTGTGCCCGTTTATTTACCCATTCACCTACTGGAGGGCATCTGGGTTGCTTCCAAGTGCTGGCAGTTATGAATAAAGCAGCTCTGAAGACCCATACAGAGGTGTCTGTGTGAATATAACTTTTGAACTCCTTTGGGAAGATACCAAGGAGTATGACTGCTGAAGCTTGTGGTAAGAGTATGTTGACTTTGGTGACCAATAGCCATCTTATCTTTCAAGGTGGTTTGCATTCCACCAGCAATGAATGAGAGTTCTTGTTGCCCCATGTCCTCATCAGTGTTTGGTGGTGGTCCAGACTTGACCATTCAAATCGGTGCGCAGGGTGTCTCATGCTGAGTTAGTTGGCATTTCTCTGGTAATATTTGATGTGGAGAATCTTTCCATATACTTATTTCCACCTTTTTTTATGAGTGCAGTGATTACTCTTTTTTTGTTTTTAATTGATTTCAGAGGGGAAGAGAGAGAGAGAAACATCAATTATGAGAGAGAATCATTGATTGGCTGCCTCTTGCATGCCTCCTGCTGGGAATTGAGCCCACAATCTAGGCATGTGCCTTGATCTTAATTGAACCCAGGACCCTTCATTCTACTGAGTCAAACAAAATAGGGCAATCACTCTTTTTTTATTAACCCTCACCCAAAAATATATTTATTGATTTTACTTTATTTTTTTTATTGATTTGAGAGAGAGGGGAAGAGAGAAAGAGAGAGAAGCATCGATGTGAGAGATACATTGATACATTAATCAGACACTTCCCGACCAAGGACTGAACCCGAAACCAGGGTATGTGCCCTGACCAAGAATTAAAACCAGAACCTTGCCGAAACCGGTTTGGCTCAGTGGTAGAGCGTCAGTCTGTGGACTGAAAGGTCCCGGGTTCGATTCCAGTCAAGGGGGTGTGCAAGAGGCAGCTGGTCGGTGTTTCTCTCTCATCGACGTTTCTAGCTCTCTATCTCTCTCTCTTCCTCTCTGTAAAATATCAATAAAATATATATTTTTTAAAAAAAAACGAAACCTTTTTGGTGTAAGGGACGACGCTCCAACCAACTGAGCCACCCAGCCGGGGGAGGCAGTGATCATCGTGATCTGCATCTCCCACATCCACAGGTCCCCAGAACAGGCGCTCAACAAACATAGGAGCGAAATATTTGGAGAAGGGTGTGTGCTCTGTGTGGTCCCAGAAGGCTAAGCCTGCACCACAGAGAAGGGGGTGGAGGTTCAATTTGGGACTGGCATCTGAAAGTTTTCTTAAGAATTCCAGCTTCCTAATCCAGCAGAGGCTGCCTTGAGAGGTAATGAGCTGCCCATCACAGAGGGTGTGCAAGTGAGGGGTAGGAAGCGCTTCTTTCAGTCTCTCTGTCTTCTCCACATCTCCCTGCCCAGACTCTGGGAGAAGGGGGGGATGAAGAAGGCACCCTCCTCCCCAAGCTGACCCATGAGGCTCTCCTCTGCGCAGGCTGCCCAGAGGGGACGGGGACTGCAGGGGCTGTTCCCACGGCCCTGGGAAGCCCAGCCCTTTCCTTGGGAGCACTGCTGAGTCCAAAGGCTCCCTTCTCACAAGGTTCAGGGAGCACACTGGAGCCTGGGGTCTGGCACTCTCACTCTGAGTGAACCTCTTCCTCTTAAAAGCCCCAGGAAACAGACTTCTAAGACAGAGGGGGGAATGCTGTGAAACTCAGATTTCAAGGGGGAAATGCGAGGCACCCGGGACCACAGCAGACCTCGCCTTCCCCTCGCTCCCTCCGGAGCCCATGGCGAGGCTGGAAGCCATGGTACCTCTGTGCCCAGCCCACAGGCCCCGCCAGAGTCCCCAGAGCCAGGAGCAGGCTGGTAATGGAGGGGCGTGGGGATTGGAGGCAGCAGTCCCTGCCCTTCAATGACATGCTGCTTGACCTTAGACAAGGGCCTGCTGTTCTCTGAGCCTCGATCTTTTCAACTGTCAAATGGGTACAAGGTCGGTGCCCGGGTTGGTAAATAGCCCGCGTACGTTCTCAGTCCTAGGTGTGCATGTTAGGTGCTTCATTCTGGAACCCCATGCGCTTCAGGGCGGGGCCACGGGGTTCACGGGGTCTGATTTGATGGAAGGACCACGTCACAAGAAGGTCAGCTCCATGGAAGTCAACTTCTTGAAAATACACACAGAACAAAATTCATCGCAGGGAACTTAAGCCCTTGGCTCCTGGTCAGACAGATCCTTCTGGCTCTACCCTGCTCCCTCTTTCCAACCCACACAGGGGGAAAGCCCCACAGGAGAGAAGCCTCAATTCTCCTGTGGCCACGCAGCCCCCCATCCAGCCTGAAGGTGGCGTCACCAGGAAGGGGTGAGGGCCCCACGCGCCAGTCACTGTCCAGACCCAATGAAAGGGAGCTCCGAGGTGCTCTGTGTCCAGCCAAGGCCAGCCCCCCCCACCCACCACCCACCCCTCACCCAAGACCCTTCTCCTGCTCAGGCCCTGGCCAGGAGGGTTTCTCTGCCAGGCATCTGGGTCCCCAAATGGCTGGACCCCCTCCGGGCCTGCTGGGCCCTACACACACATCTCACTCCTACGCCCAGCCTCATGGCTATGCCTCCTTTTCTCCTGCTCCAGCCACACAGGCCTCCTTCCCCCCACAGACCAGGCACAGCGCTGCCTCCGGTTCGTGGCATGAGCTGTTCCTTCTGCTAGGAATGCTGTCCCCCACGTCCTCACAGGGCCCCTCCCTCACCTCATCCCGGTCTCACCTCCTCACAAGGACTGTCCTGACACTGGGCTGAATCGCCACTCACACCACAACCCCCTCCATTTTCTCTCCTTTGCCTGCTGTGTTTCCTCGGGGCACTTCTCACGCTCTGGCTGTCCAATGACTGGCTGACTTGCTCAGTGTCTGTCTGTGCCACTAGATGCCAGTCCTTGAGGACGGGGATGGTGCCCTCGGTATCCCCAGTGTTTAGATAGTACCCTCGGCACACAGTAGGGGCTTAATATCCATTAGTTGAGTAAATGAATGAATGCGAACCATGTTCATTTTCACAGCTTCCCCGAGGGGCAGGTTCTCCCCTTTCTGCCACAGAGGCTCAGGGGGGTCGTGTCTGGTCCAGGGTCACCCATCTGGTCATCGATGGGCTTGGAACCTGGGCAGCTGGACAACCTCTCAGGCTCTGAGACAAAGCAGAGATATGGCAGGTCCAATGGCACTGGGTCAGGACTCAGTGCCCATGGAGCCCAGGCCTCAGTCTCCCCCCTGTGAAATGGGCCCAAGGGTGCTCTGAAAGAAGCAGCTTCCGGGCCAGGGAGCCCCGCACCCCACTGCAGTGGTGGCTGTCCCTCAGCCATCTCTGACACTGAGCACAAAGCAGGGACATCTCACTGTCCGGCCCCCACCCGAGCCTGGCATAGGCATGGCTCCTGCAGACACCAGAAGGTGGCAAGTTGGATTTCTGACCAGGTTTCGGGTTCCATCCCAGTCAGGGCATGTGTGAGAGGCAACCAATCACATCAATCTCTCTCTCTCTCTCTCTCTCTCTCTCTCTCTCTCTCTCTCTGTGTGTGTGTGTGTGTGTGTGTGTGTGTGTGTGTGTGTGTGTGTATGTGTCTGTCTGTCTCTGTCTCTTTCAAATCAATAAACATAACCTTGGGTAAGGATAAAAATATTTTTAAATTTTTTTAATTTAAAAATCAGCAAAGGAGCCCAGCCAGTGTGGCTCAGTCGTTGAGCATTGGCCTAGGAACCAGGAGGTCAAGGTTCAATTCCCAGTCAGGGCACATCCCCAGGTTGCAGGCTCCATCCCCAGTAGGGACATACAGGAGGCAGCTGATCAATAACTCAATCTCCTCATATCTCTCTCTCCCTCTTCCTTCCTCTCTGAAATCAATAAAAATATATTCTTTAAACAAGCAAAGGATTTAAATAGACATTTTTCCAAAGAAGATGTATGAATAGCTGATAAGCACCCAACATCACTAATCATTAGGAAAATGCACTTCAAAACAATGATGAAATGCCAGCTTCACACTCATGAAGATGGCTACTATAAACTTTTAAAAATAAAATACCAGAGTATTGGGGAGGATATGGAGAAATTAGAATCCTGTTCAATGCTGGTGGGAATGTAAAACGGTGCAGCCACTGTGTAAAACAGTCTGGCAATCCCTCAGAAAGTTACAAATAGAATAACCATGGGACTGACTCACAGCCCCACTTCTGGATAGAGACCCAAAACAATTGAAAGCAGGGTCTTGAAGAGCTATTTTCACACCCATGTCCATAGCAGCATGATTCACGGGAGCCAAAACACAGAAGCAAGTGTTTACCAGCATATGGATGCATAAACAAAACGTGGTCCATCCAGACAATGGACTTCTACTCAGCCTTAAAAAAGGGAGGAAATTCTGACCATGCTGCAGCAAGGCTGAACCTTGAGGACATAATGCTCAGTGAAATACGCCAATCACAAGAGGATGAATACTGTGTGATTCCACTCAGAGGAGGTCCCTCGAGGAGTCAGACCCATAGAGACAGAAGTCGGTGGTGGGTTCAGGGGCCAGCGGCAGGGGAAGAGGAGTAAGTGTTTAATGGGGACAGAGTTTCAGTTTGGGAAGGTGAGGAAGTTCTGGAGATGATGGTGGGGGTGGTTTGACAATAATGTGAATGTACTTAATGCCCCTGACCTGTGTAGTTAAAAAGTTAATATGGCAGATTTTAACACAATAAAAATTTACTTTTAAAGGAGCGATCACAAACCAGAGAGGGTCAGACCTGCATCACCACCATCTGTCCACTATCCGGAACTGAAATATCATGGCTGACATGTACACATAAGGAACTGTTCGACATTGAAAATGGGACTCAAAAGAACTGTTGGCCCAGAAAGAAACTCACTACAGACGGATTCATTTGCCTCTCAGCATAACCATTATTGCTTGTCTCATTTTCGGTTCTTATAAGTGTATTTCTAGTATCACATGAGCTCACTCATCTAGGGGAAATGATGAACAACATAGACTGATGAACAAGAAAAGACCCAGAGACAAGTAAGCATGGATCAGACTGTCAGACCTCAGAGGGAAGGTAGGGGAAGGTGGGGATAAGGGGGAGAGATCAACCAAAGGACTTGTGTGCATGCATATGCGCCTAACCAATGGTCACAAACAACAGGGGCATGGGGGCATGCATGGGGAGGCGTTTGGGATGGGAATGGGGGCATGAGGACAAATATGTGATACCTTAATCATTTTAATAAAGAAATTAAAAATAAATAAATAAAAGGAGGGGTCACGGTGCTGGTGGCCATGTCCAAGGCAAGGGCTGGCATGTCAGCAGAGCCTCACACACAGTCAGCCCGTGTTTCCCACCTCCCACAAGTTCTCCGCAGCCCACAAGGCCCTGCATGACCTGCCCTCACCCCTGCCTGAACTCACTTCCTCCCTCTCGGCCCCTTTCTCACTCTGCTCCAGCCACCTGGGCCTCTTTCTTGTTTCTCTAGCACTCCAGGCACAGGCCTGCCTCAGGACCTCTGCATGGGCTAGTGACTAGCCGCTAGTCCCTCTGCCTGAGATGCCCTCCCATTTCAATATATGCACGGCTGATCCCCTCTGGAGGCCCATAATCCTCTCTGCTCCCCAGGACGGAGGCCCTGCACCCACCCACAAGGCCTGCCTGGAAAGATGTAGTCTCTGAGACCTCCAAGTGAACCAGTGGTTTCATTCACCATGGATGGGAGAGGGTGTCCCACCTCATCTTCCCAGCTGAGCAGGGCCCAGAGCCCCCGGGTACCTCTGCAACCAGGTTGTGGCACAAAATAGTTGCCCTGGTAATGTTTGAACAAAAGTTCAATATAGGGGCACAGGGGAGGAGAGGTAGGGATGGAGAGAAACAGAGAGAAGAGGAGATGGACAGTGAGAAACAGAGAAAGCAGGAAGGGCAGAGAGGAGAGAGGGAGGGAGAAAAAGAGCAGATGGCCACTGTCCCAGGAACTACAGCCCACACACAACAGGCTCCAGCAAGCAACAGTGGAGGGCTGTCACACTGATTGTCTGCAATAGCTGCTCACTCCTCTCCTCCACAGCCATGGCACCTCACAACAGTTACACAGACCCAGCCCCCAACAGTCAAACCCCACAACAGATAGACCCTGAGAGCAGCACCCCTACCCTGTTTCCCTGAAAATAAGACAGTGTCTTATATTAATTTTTGCTCCCAAAGATGTGCTAGGTCTTATTTTCAGGGGATGTCTTATTTTTCCATGAAGAAGAATATGGTACACATTTATTGTTAAATGAAAATAAAGGAAATGTATTACCTGTATACGGTACGATAGTGCGGTAGTTGTCAACACAAACCAGACAAACTGTGAATCCTACAGTATCAAGAATTTGCTCATTTATTCAATGATAATCATGTCATCATCATCTTCTGGAACATCATCATAACAATCCAATTCCTGTATTTCCTGGTGAATTTCTTGTGACTCCATTTCTTTCAGAATCAGTGGACCAAATCTCTCATGTGTAGCAATAGCACTGTCTTTAAATGAGTACTTCTTGTCAAGGTAGCCTGCTCGCGGTGCATTTGCAATGCAACTGGCAGTGATTTTCTCCCATGAATTCTTCACCCAAGTCACAACTTCTTGCAGCTTAGGTTTCACAAAGTTTCCACACTGATTTCTCTCCATTCACACAGCAGTGACATCAGGACTCCACGTAACGTCACTGGTTGCTAGACGCCAGTCGGGGCGGCCCTAGCGACCAGTTTACGGTAAATTAATTTTCATTCTGAGACAGAGCCTGGGGCCTTATTTTCAGGGGGATGCCTTATATTTCACTCAGAAAAAAAACCTGTAAGTAGGTCTTATTTTCGGAGGATGTCTTATTTTCGGGAAACCCCCGGTAGGTCTGCACAGCAGCTGGACACATCTCATCACCAGGTCCCAGAACACAGTCAGGATCCTCAGTGACAAACCTGACAGCCAGGCCCTCCCTGGTCCCTGAGCACCATCTTCTGAGACCTTGACTCCCCCAACCTGTCCCCACCCACCCACACACCCACAAATGTGTATAGTCACCCACCAGAACTATTGCTATGAGCTCCTTCTCAGAGTCACATGGAGCTCCTGCCTTCCATCCCATTAGTGCTGACAAGGTGACATCAGCCATCAGCAGCTTCGCCATGTAGAGAAGGGGGCAGGATGTGAGGACAATATCCACAGAAGATGCAAAGATATGAGAGGAGGTTGGGAGCCTGTTGACAAGAAAGGACAGGCAGAAAACTGAGAACAAGATGATCTGCTGGGAGAAGTTGGGCTGTGGGAGAAGCTGGGCTGTGGGAGAAGATGGGCTGAGGGAGAAGTTGGGCTGTGGGAGAAGGTGGACTGTGGGGAGAAGGTGGGCTGTGGGAGGAGGTGGGCTGTGGGAGAAGGTGGGCTGTTGGAGAAGGTGGGTTGTGGGAGAAGGTGGGCTGTGGGAGAAGCTGGGCTGTGGGAGAAGATGGGCTGAGGGAGAAGTTGGGCTGTGGGAGAAGGTGGACTGTGGGGAGAAGGTGGGCTGTGGGAGGAGGTGGGCTGTGGGAGAAGGTGGGCTGTGGGATAAGGTGGGCAGTGGGAGAAGGTGGGCTGTGGGAGAAGGTGGGCTGTTGGAGAAGGTGGGCTGTGGGAGAAGGTGGGCTGTGGGAGGAGGTGGGCAGTGGGAGAAGGTGGGCTGTGGGATAAGGTGGGCAGTGGGAGAAGGTGGACTGTGGGAGGAGGTGGGCAGTGGGAGAAGGTGGGCTGTGGGAGGAGGTGGGCAGTGGGAGAAGGTGGGCTGTGGGATAAGGTGGGCAGTGGGAGGTGGGCTGTGGGAGGAGGTGGGCTGTGGGAGAAGGTGGGCTGTGGGAGGAGGTGGACTGTGGGGGGAAGGTGGGCTGTGGGAGGAGGTGGGCTGTGGGAGAAGGTGGGTTGTGGGAGAAGGTGGGCTGTGGGAGAAGGTGGGCTGTGGGAGGAGGTGGGCTGTGGGAGGAGGTGGGCTGTGGGAGAAGGTGGGCTGTGGGAGAAGGTGAGCTGTGGGAGAAGGTGGTCTGTGGGGAGAAGGTGAGCTGTGGGAGAAGGTGGTCTGTGGGGAGAAGGTGAGCTGTGGGAGAAGGTGGTCTGTGGGGAGAAGGTGAGCTGTGGGAGAAGGTGGTCTGTGGGGAGAAGGTGGGCTGTGGGAGAAGGTGGGCTGTGGGGAGAAGGTGGGCAGTGGGAGAAGGTGGGCTGTGGGAGAAGGTGAGCTGTGGGAGAAGGTGGGCTGTGGGAGAAGGTGGGCTGTTGGAGAAGGTGGGCTGTGGGAGGAGGTGGACTGTGGGGGGAAGGTGGGCTGTGGGAGGAGGTGGGCTGTGGGAGAAGGTGGGTTGTGGGAGAAGGTGGGCAGTGGGAGAAGGTGGGCTGTGGGAGAAGGTGAGCTGTGGGAGAAGGTGGGCTGTGGGAGGAGGTGGGCTGTGGGAGAAGGTGGGCTGTGGGAGGAGGTGGGCTGTGGGAGGAGGTGGGCTGTGGGAGAAGGTGGGCTGTGGGAGAAGGTGGGCTGTGGGAGAAGGTGGGCAGTGGGAGAAGCTGGGCTGTGGGAGAAGGTGGGCTGTGGGAGGAGGTGGGCTGTGGGGAGAAGGTGAGCTGTGGGAGAAGGTGGGCTGTTGGAGGAGGTGGGCTGTGGGAGGAGGTGGGCTGTGGGAGGAGGTGGGCTGTGGGAGAAGGTGGGCTGTGGGAGAAGGTGGACTGTGGGAGAAGGTGGGCAGTGGGAGAAGCTGGGCTGTGGGAGAAGGTGGGCTGTGGGAGGAGGTGGGCAGTGGGAGAAGGTGGGCTGTGGGAGGAGGTGGGCAGTGGGAGAAGGTGGGCTGTGGGATAAGGTGGGCAGTGGGAGGTGGGCTGTGGGAGGAGGTGGGCTGTGGGAGAAGGTGGGCTGTGGGAGGAGGTGGACTGTGGGGGGAAGGTGGGCTGTGGGAGGAGGTGGGCTGTGGGAGAAGGTGGGTTGTGGGAGAAGGTGGGCTGTGGGAGAAGGTGGGCTGTGGGAGGAGGTGGGCTGTGGGAGGAGGTGGGCTGTGGGAGGAGGTGGGCTGTGGGAGAAGGTGGGCTGTGGGAGAAGGTGAGCTGTGGGAGAAGGTGGTCTGTGGGGAGAAGGTGAGCTGTGGGAGAAGGTGGTCTGTGGGGAGAAGGTCAGCTGTGGGAGAAGGTGGTCTGTGGGGAGAAGGTGAGCTGTGGGAGAAGGTGGTCTGTGGGGAGAAGGTGGGCTGTGGGAGAAGGTGGGCTGTGGGGAGAAGGTGGGCAGTGGGAGAAGGTGGGCTGTGGGATAAGGTGGGCTGTGGGAGAAGGTGGGCTGTGGGGAGAAGGTGAGCTGTGGGAGAAGGTGGGCTGTGGGAGAAGGTGGGCTGTTGGAGAAGGTGGGCTGTGGGAGGAGGTGGACTGTGGGGGGAAGGTGGGCTGTGGGAGGAGGTGGGCTGTGGGAGAAGGTGGGTTGTGGGAGAAGGTGGGCTGTGGGAGAAGGTGGGCTGTGGGAGGAGGTGGGCTGTGGGAGGAGGTGGGCTGTGGGAGGAGGTGGGCTGTGGGAGGAGGTGGACTGTGGGAGAAGGTGGGCTGTGGGAGAAGGTGGGCTGTGGGAGGAGGTGGGCTGTGGGAGGAGGTGGGCTGTGGGAGGAGGTGGACTGTGGGGGGAAGGTGGGCTGTGGGAGGAGGTGGGCTGTGGGGAGAAGGTGAGCTGTGGGAGAAGGTGGGCTGTTGGAGGAGGTGGGCTGTGGGAGGAGGTGGGCTGTGGGAGGAGGTGGGCTGTGGGAGAAGGTGGGCTGTGGGAGAAGGTGGACTGTGGGAGAAGGTGGGCAGTGGGAGAAGCTGGGCTGTGGGAGAAGGTGGGCTGTGGGAGGAGGTGGGCTGTGGGGAGAAGGTGAGCTGTGGGAGAAGGTGGGCTGTTGGAGGAGGTGGGCTGTGGGAGAAGGTGGACTGTGGGAGAAGGTGGGCAGTGGGAGAAGCTGGGCTGTGGGAGAAGGTGGGCTGTGGGAGAAGGTGGGCTGTGGGAGAAGGTGGGCTGTGGGGAGAAGGTGAGCTGTGGGAGAAGGTGGGCTGTGGGAGGAGGTGGGCTGTGGGAGAAGGTGGGCTGTGGGAGGAGGTGGACTGTGGGGGGAAGGTGGGCTGTGGGAGAAGGTGGGCTGTGGGATAAGGTGGGCAGTGGGAGGTGGGCTGTGGGAGAAGGTGGGCTGTGGGAGGAGGTGGACTGTGGGGAGAAGGTGGGCTGTGGGGAGAAGGTGGGCTGTGGGATAAGGTGGGCAGTGGGAGGTGGGCTGTGGGAGGAGGTGGGCTGTGGGAGAAGGTGGGCTGTGGGAGGAGGTGGACTGTGGGGGGAAGGTGGGCTGTGGGAGGAGGTGGGCTGTGGGAGGAGGTGGGCTGTGGGAGGAGGTGGGCTGAGGGAGAAGCTGGGCTGTGGGAGAAGGTGGGCTGTGGGAGAAGGTGGGTTGTGGGAGAAGGTGGGCTGTGGGAGAAGGTGGGCTATGGGAGAAGGTGGGTTGTGGGAGGAGGTGGGCTGTGGGAGGAGGTGGGCTGTGGGAGAAGGTGGGCTGTGGGAGAAGGTGGGCTGTGGGAGGAGGTGGGCTGTGGGAGGAGGTGGGCTGTGGGAGAAGGTGGGCTGTGGGAGAAGGTGGGCTGTGGGAGAAGGTGGGCAGTGGGAGAAGCTGGGCTGTGGGAGAAGGTGGGCTGTGGGAGGAGGTGGGCTGTGGGGAGAAGGTGAGCTGTGGGAGAAGGTGGGCTGTTGGAGGAGGTGGGCTGTGGGAGGAGGTGGGCTGTGGGAGGAGGTGGGCTGTGGGAGAAGGTGGGCTGTGGGAGAAGGTGGACTGTGGGAGAAGGTGGGCAGTGGGAGAAGCTGGGCTGTGGGAGAAGGTGGGCTGTGGGAGGAGGTGGGCTGTGGGGAGAAGGTGAGCTGTGGGAGAAGGTGGGCTGTTGGAGGAGGTGGGCTGTGGGAGGAGGTGGGCTGTGGGAGGAGGTGGACTGTGGGGGGAAGGTGGGCTGTGGGAGAAGGTGGGCTGTGGGAGAAGGTGGGCTGTGGGAGAAGGTGAGCTGTGGGAGAAGGTGGGCTGTGGGAGAAGGTGGGCTGTGGGGAGAAGGTGGGCTGTGGGAGAAGCTGGGCTGTGGGAGAAGGTGGGCTGTGGGGAGAAGGTGGGCTGTGGGAGAAGGTGGGCTGTGGGGAGAAGGTGGGCTGTGGGAGGAGGTGGGCTGTGGGAGGAGGTGGGCTGTGGGGGGAAGGTGGGCTGAGGGGAGAAGGTGGGCTGTGGGAGAAGGTGGGCTGTGGGAGAAGGTGGGCTGTGGGGGGAAGGTGGGCTGAGGGGAGAAGGTGGACTGTGGGGAGAAGGTGGGCTGTGGGAGAAGGCGGGCAGTGGGAGAAGGTGGGCTGTGGGAGAAGGTGGGCTGTGGGAGAAGGTGAGCTGTGGGAGAAGGCGGGCAGTGGGAGAAGGTGGGCTGTGGGAGAAGGTGGGCTGTGGAAGAAGGTGGGCTGTGGGAGAAGGTGGGCTGAGGGGAGAAGGTGGGCTGTGGGAGAAGGTGGGCTGTAGGAGAAGCTGGACTGTGGGAGAAGGTGGGCTGTGGGAGAAGGCGGGCAGTGGGAGAAGGTGGGCTGTGGGAGGAGGTGGGCTGTGGGAGAAGGTGGGCTGTGGGAGAAGGTGGGCTGTGGGAGAAGGTGGGCTGTGGGGAGAAGGTGGGCTGTGGGAGAAGGTGGGCTGTGGGAGAAGGTGAGCTGTGGGAGAAGGTGGGCTGTGGGAGAAGGTGAGCTGTGGGAGGAGGTGGCCTGTAGGAGGAGGTGGGCTGTGGGGAGAACACAGGCTGGAGGAAGAAGTAGGGATGCAGAGGGAAGTTGGTCTTTGAAGAGGATGTGGGTTGTGGGTGAGAATGTGGGGAAAGGAAAGAGGTGGCTGCAGGAGGGCCCCCCATAACGGAGGTCAGCACTGGGGTCTGCAGCTGATGTTCCCACACAGCTCCAGGGGCCGGGTCCTGGGCCCCCTTCCCTGTCAACCAGCCCTCCCTGACCCTTCCCCAGAGAAATCCATCACCCTTCTCTCCCTCTCAGGACAATGGTGCCAGAGGAGGCATCAGAGGGCCTGGGCAGGGGTCAGGGAGGGCACCCAGTATTCCCCCACCACTGCCTGGAGAGTGGGGGTTGGATGGGGCAACAGAGACAGAAAGACACATCGGTAGGAAGACACAGAGAAAAACTGCAAGAGAGCTAAAGATCCAGAGAGAGAGAGAAGTAAGACAAAAATGCAAAGAGAGACAGAAGCAAGGTAAGAAAGAGATGAGAGAATGAAAAGACTCCAACAGAGAAAGCATGGGAGAGGGAAGGGACATTGTCCAGACAGAGAGGGGCTAAGAGGAGCAGCGGAAGTGGTCTGGGTATGGGGTTCCCAAGGACCCCACAGCCAGCCCAGCAGGCTCCCTGTGCAGGGTGCTCACCTCCAGGCCACTGTTGCCCCAGCGAACCCTGTGTGAGCAGCATTAGTTCCTGAGGCCTTCATTCCTCTGCCGAGGAGGGGACACCAGCACTTCTGTAAAAGTAACACCCGGTCCCCTGCCTGTGGCTTTCCCTGCAAGGCTGTCTCCCCAGGCTCAGGAGAGTCCCTGGGGAACCAACAGCCCCACCAGGAGGGTACACAGGGGCCTCAGAGAGGGACCTGCTGGTCTAGCCCCTGGGGGCCCAAGCAGGGGGTCTCGACTGTCCAAAGCTTCAGCCTCTTATAGGAACCCCTAAGGCCATTCTAGAAAGATGGGGGGACAAAAGGGTGTCTTCTTACATGTGAGGACACCCTCTGTGGCTCCTCGTTGCCTTTCAAACTTCCTAATGCCTTGCCCTGGAGATCCCCTTTCTGTCCAGCCAGCCCAACAGAGGAAACTTCGTGGGAAACAATTAAGTAACATGTCCTCAGGGGGAAGTGGCGCCAAACATTTGACTACAGTGTGAGTTTTCTGTGTGGACATCAGTAATGCGGGTGGGGGTATTTCTGGCAGAAGGAACAGCACATGCAAATGCCCAGAGTTAAGAATGAGGGTGGATATGTGGGGGGACCCTAGGAGGAGGTGAAGGGAAGTGGTTAGAACGGCTGGTGGGAAAGATCCCTCACATGGCCCAGGGAGTGAACAGACTGCAGGGACTGACTGAATGGGAGCCTGGAGGAGAGAAGGAGCCTGATTCCCCACGCACATCTGTGAGGGGCTCCGGGACCCTGAGATTTGAAGTAGATTCGCCTGCGGGCCTCGGCTTGGGAACAGCGGCCTCTGGTGGGAGACGTGAGGAATTGCACCCTCCTTCATTGGTTCATGCAACAGATTGTGGGCGCTGTATTCCCGGTGCATTGAAGTGTTTAAATTTCTCTTTCCTATAAAACAAGTTTATCTCCAGCAGTAATCGTGAAATGAAATAAATAATAATAATAATGGAATTAAAATACAGATGGTAAAAATTGTATTAATGGCTGGTGTAACATTTTATGTACCGGTAAATAATTGTCCAGTAACTATATGAATTTTAATGAAACTGAAATACTTGCAAACAGTACAATTTGGGAAGTCACTAAGTCGTGCCACTGATGGAACATCTTATTTTCTTGACCTCGTTGTTTAGTGTTAAAACAAGAAATAATTTTAAAAGAATAAGTTTCATGCACTTTAAATAACTTACAATTTTATTTGTCAATTATGGTTCTCAATAAAACTGGAAAACTAAAATAAATAAAAAGATAAGTCTCCACTTTAATGATATTATTCAAATTCAGCACTAGAATCCATGTAGGAACTTGCCAATGAAAATTATTGTAATTCCTGGTTCGCAATGCCTCACTGTTTTAATAAACACACAAAATCTCCAAGTAGTCACAGAAAAATACAGAATAACAACAACTATTATTATTATTATTATTATTATTACTACTACTACTACTACTAATACTACTACTAGAGGCACAGTGCATGAAATTTATGTGGGGGGAGGGATCCCTTCAGCCTAGCCCACACCCTCTCCAATCTGGGACCCTTCAGGGTATCTTCAACTGCTAGTCTAGACCAGCAGTCAGACATCCCTTTCACAATCCTGCATTTCTAGCTCCCAATGGCTCACCTGCCTGCCTGGTTGTCCTAAGTGCCACCCCTGCCAGCCTGGTCTCCCCTAACTACCTCCCACTACCAGCCAGGTCACCCCCAACTGCCCCTTCCCTATTGGCCTGATCACTCCAACTGCTCCTCCTGCTGGCCTGGTCACCCCTAACTGCCCCCCCCACCGGCTTGGTCACCTCAAACTACCCCCCTCTGCCAGCCTGGTCATTCCTAACTGCCCTCCCTGCTGGCCTGGTCATCCCCAACAGCCACTCTACTGGCCTAGTCACCCCCAACTGGCCCCCCTGGCAGCCTGGTCACCCCACAAAGCCTGCTGTTCAGTCGTCTGGTCATCCCTCAGGCTGGCCCTGGGCGGCTGGGGGGCTGAGGGGACTGGGGGACTCCGGAAGCAGGCAGACGGAGCATCCAGACCGGCCTGGGGGCAGGCTGAGGGGACTGGGCACAGCCATCTTGTGGCTGTGGGCGCCACCATCTTTGAGAGCATAGCAGCATATTCCCTCCTTATTGGCTGTGGGCACTGCCATCTTTGTGGGGGTATGATGGTCAATTAGCATATTTCCTCTTTTTTAGATAGGTTTATTAGCTGCCCACATGACTACTAAGTGCCCAGTACTATTCTAATCACTTTACACATAATAACCTCCTTTATTTTTCACCCAAACCTGTGAGGCAGGTACTATTATTACCTCATTCTCAGATACGGAAACTGAGACACAGAGGGATCAAGGTAATGGCTCAAGGTCACACAGCAATGAAGTGATGGAACTGGATTTGAACCCAGGCTGGCTGTCTGCAGGGGATGTTCTTGGTGTCTGGGTGCTACTGGCCTGGACCTGGGTCAGAAGGAGAGTGGTGAGGGACCACGTCCCTAAGGACATGGCAAAATTAACCAAAAGGCGTAGAGAAGAGGCACTGTAGGCAGAGGGAACAGTAGTTCAGGAACACGTTTGGGGCACGTTTGGGGCGTTGGAGAAGTAGAGAGGAGTCCCATCAGCGTGGAGCTGAGGGAGGTGAGAATCTCAGTGGGAGATTACAGCAGAGGCTGCAATGTGCAGGGCCTCAGGGAGCCACTACAGGTTCTAGACCAAGCATGTCAGACTCGCGGCCATGGGCTGCATGCGGCCCACAATGAATATCTTTGTGGCCCAGCCAACATAATGGTATGTAAGGAACATTTTAATAAAAATTTCATAATGTAATGTTTACAATATCCTATTATACATAATTATTAATAACAAACTACAACATTCACTAATGACTGATGACTATAATTGTGTTGCATTCATTTCCCTTCCACGCAGGCACACCATTTCTGTCCACTAATACTAGCAGCGAATATTTCAATAGCCGATTACCACGTCATTTGTCGTGGATTGACTTGCTTGGTGTGCGCAACAGGAAATATTTTGCTTTCATAGAACAAGAAAAATAGGTTTGCTGAAACCGGTTTGGCTCAGTGGACAGAGCGTCGGTCTGTGGACTGAAAGGTCCCGGGTTCGATTCCAGTCAAGGGCAAGTACATTGGTTGTGGGCACATCCCTGGTAGGGGGTGTGCAAGAGGCAGCTGTTCAATGTTTCTCTCTCATCAACGTTTCTAGCTCTCTATCTCTCTCCCTTCCTCTCTGTAAAATATCAATAAAATATATTTTTAAAAGAAAAAAAAAGAAAGAAAAATAGGTTTATTTGCATTACGCTTATTAATTAGTGCAATTGTGTCTGGTAAGTGAATGTTCAAGAAAAAATATTAATTTTTATTAAAATGTCCTATTATTTTATGTTAACGATGACTCATTTATTTCAGCCCTGTGTATTCAGCATGTCTCTGTCGAAATAAACCTACGTTTCTATGAAAATTGAAGCTTTTGGTTGTTTGCGGCCCACATAAACTTAAACCATGCCCAGGTTAGCTTTTGAGTTTGACACGCTTGTTCTAGAAAGAGAGGAGTGGTTCTAATGTCCTCTCCTATCGGGCAGCCTCTGGCGTCACCTGGCATCAGTCAGGGCTCCTTTGGGTATAAATGTCAGAGGCAGGAGGCCAGCTTTCCCGGCTCAGCCTACCGCAGCTGTGTGGACATGGGCAGATTGCTTTAGCCCTCTGTTCCCTCGTCTGTGGGCATGAGGATAATAATAATGATGATAGCTCAGAGGGTTGTTGGGATAATTAAATAGGCAGGTGCTGAGGGCTACAGAGTCGCAATAGATATGGGCTCACATCGCATAGTTTGATCCGGGTTCTCACATGATATCACCAGGGCTTGGGTGCCTTCCCTCTGCCCTCACAGGCTGCCTGGGCTGGATGTTCTGGCTCATACAGCAGGTCGAGCCCCAATCCCAGTCCTGGGGTCCACAAAATGACCACTGCCATTTCTCCCAGCCCCAAACCACAGACCCTAGGGCCAAACTGTTGGGGGGGTAAGGGGGGGTTCTCTTCAGTTGCCCCAGAGGGGGAAAACCTCCTATTGACTCTGAGTGGGTTACATGCTCTCTCCTGAGCCAATTGTTGTGGCCATAAAGGTAGTGGCTGGGAGCCGGGGCTGGAGTCAATCACAACCGAGGATGGGGGAGCACGGCCAGAAAAGAAATGCAGCACTGTTGGGTTCTGTGCAGGAGTCAGGCAGTCACCCACCTTGCCTCAGTTTCTCCAATCCTCCCCAGCCCCTGCACGCCACATCAAGTTGATTCCAACATGAAGAAACCAACCTCACCCTTCCAGTCAGGGCACTCTGGAGGCAACCGATGGATGTGTCTCTCCAACATCCATGTTCTCTTTCTGTCTCTCCCCTCCCTTCCACTCTGAAAACCAATGGTGAAATCTCCTCAGATGAGAATTAACAAAAAATTAAAGGTAGTGCAGAGAGAACCTCCCCTGGTTCAAAACACACACATGGGGGCCATCTTAGAGCAGAACGCTTGCACACTCACATCCCACAGTGAAACCCGCTGACATCTCCCACAACATAGCTCTGTTTGGAGCCCTTGGTGCAAAGGTCAAGTCTAGGGTCAAGCCCTGACCGGTTTGGCTCCGTGGATAGAGCATCGGCCTGCAAACTGAAGGGTCCCGGGTTCAATTACAGTCAAGAGCATGTACCTTGCCAAAACCGGTTTGGCTCAGTGGATAGAGCCTCAGTCTGTGGACTGAAAGGTCCCAGGTTCGATTCCGGTCAAGGGCATGTACATTGGTTGCAGGCACATCCCCCAGTAGTGGGTGTGCAAGAGGCAGCTGATCGATGTTTCTCTCTTGTTGATGTTTCTAACTCTCTATCCCTCTCTCTTCCTCTCTGTAAAAAATCAATAAAATATATTTTAAAAAGAAAAAGAAAAAGCATGTACATTGGTTGCGGGCACATCCCCGGTAGGGGATGTGCAGGAGGCAGCTAATCAATGTTTCTCTCTTATCCATGTTTCTAGCTTTCTATCCCTCTCCCTTCCCTCTCTGTGGAAAAAAAATCAATTAAAGATATGTATTTTTTAAAAGTCTAGGGTCAAGTGCAGATTTCCAATGGTGAGCAGAGGACAGCTGACCAACAGTCGCTAAGGGATTACACTCAGAGCTACAGAAAGACTGGAGTACAGTGGACAATAGGAAGTAAACACTAGGGTGGCACATGAGTGAGCACCCTTGGAGGTGTAAACACTTACAGCGGGCTTGGGTCCTGCCTGCGGACACTCATTCACTGGGCAAATATTTACTGTGTGTCAGCCACACGCCAGGCACGCTTCTAAGGCAACCAGACAGATGTGAGCCCACCTCGCCAGCGGGCTTTTCTTAAGTCAAAAAACGGAGAGGCATTCCCTAAATCGCTATAGCAGGGACAAGTGCACCCATTCTTTTTTCATTTCTTTTTTCCATTACAGAGGACCTTTTTTTATTATTATTATTGATTTTTTTACAGAGAGGAAGGAAGAGGGATAGAGAGCTAGAAACATCGATGAGAGAGAACCATTGACCAGCTGCCTCCTGCACACCCCCTACTGGGGATGTGCCCACAACCAAGATACATGCCCTTGACCAGAATCAAGCCTGGGACCCTTCAGTCTGCAGGCTGATGCTCCATCCACTGAGCCAAATCAGTTTCAGCAAGGATCTTTATTTATAAAGCAAAAAATTTATAAATCACTTTTGGGCTGTTTTGATATCTATAAAACATGTAGCCACTCCTTTGCAAGAAGCTCTGGTGTGTGTTGATCTCCTGAGCACCATGTGGGTGGCCCAGGATCCTGTGAGTGTGTTTGCTCTCCCTGGCACCCTGATGGCCAGCACCATGGCCCTGGGGTCAGCGAGGATGTGTAGGCATTAGAGGATCAGGCCACCCACGCGGCCAGGAGAACAGCATTCTGGAGGTGTGCAGGGCTGGCTCCTTGCTCATCTTGCTACACTACTCCTAGTCGAACATTCTTGAACAGCAGGTTCCACCGAGAACAATGCAGGGAAGGACCATAGAGTCCCCAGGCTGGCCCACAATGATCTGTTCCGCCCATAGGGAGTGAAAAGTGGGGAGGTAGACAATGGGGAAGGAGTGATGGGAGCAGTGCAGATGGAGGAGAAAGAGAACTCCACGACAAAGAAATGCAAATGTCCATTAGAGAGGAAGTCGTTGGTGAGCAAACCTGGAGGTTACAGTCTCTCCTTATAATTTCTCTTATTTTGAGAAGTGAAAGCACCCCTTCGAGTCAAAACCCTTTAAGGCAGTGGTTCTCAACCTTTCTAATGCCTCGGCCCTTTAATACGGTTCCTCATGTTGTGGTGACCCCCAACCATAAAATTATTTTCGTTGCCACTTCATAACTGTAATTTTGCTACTGTTGTGAATCATAATCTAAATATCTGTGTTTTCCGATTATCTTAGGCTCCAAAGCAGAGAACCGCTAGCAGGGTTGCCTAAGACCATCAGAAAGGACAGATCTTTACATCACGATTTATACAATAGCAAAATTGTATACATTTTGTATATAATGTATACAATAGCATAATTATATACATTATATTTACATCACAATTTATACAATAGCAAAATTATATGATTTTAACAATAGAAAAATTACAGTTATGAAGTAGCAACGAAAATAATTTTACATTGGGGGTCACCACAACATGAGGCACTGTATTAAAGGGTCACAGCATTAGAAAGGTTGAGAACCACTGCTTTAAGGTTTAAACTGGAAATACCCAACCTCTCATCAGCAAACATGTGTGGAAGATTGAGAGGGGAAAAAATACCCATAATATTTGGCAGATAGGAATTCTATTTCTCTTCCTCTTCGATCTGAATTTGACCATGTGCCTTGTTTTGGCCAATGAAACACTAGCAAAACGACATGAGTGGAAGCTTGCAAAGGGCTTGCACATTGAGGCTTGCCCTCTCTGCTTTTCCTGGCAGCTCTGAAACCGCCAAGGGGATGAGTTTGAGCTACCCTGCAGGAGAAGCCACGTGGGGGAGACCAAGGCAACCCAACCAACAGCCTGCAACTGACCAAACTGTGTGTGAGCTCTCCAAGATCATCCAACCCAGCCAGCCTACCAGCTAGCTGCAATCCCATGAGTGACCCCAAAACAAGACCAATGGAAGAACCACCAAGCTGAACTCAGCCCAAATGGCCAACCAACAGAATCAAGTGTTAATATAAGACGATTGTTTAAAGCCACTAACATTTTAGGGTACTTTGTTACACATCCAAGGCTAACTGATAGAATTCAAATATACTCCCTTTGGAAGAAGAAAATCACGCTCATAAAAAGAGCAGCCACGAATTGCCGGACGATAACACAAAGGCATTGGTGTGGACACCATGTTTCAGTGCCACGAATTCACCTTTATTCCCTGCAGAGCCACTAGGTGGCAGGCATTCTTTGTCTGGCTCAGACTGCCGCTTAAGTTAGAAGTTCGGCCTAAGGAATCAACTATTATTGTCTTGCTTTTGTAGAGGAGGGGACTGAGGCACGGGGAGATTACATCTTTCTGTAAGAAGCTGCATCCAGTGGCTGAGTCTACAGTTCCTTGCAGCCTCGGGCTCTGTCACTGATTATGTGTGTGACTCTGAGCAAGGTGCTCATGTAAAATGAGAGAAATGAACTAAAGTCAGAGGCTTTTAACCTAGGTTGGACAACCACAAAAAACACTTTGGGTAAGTATATTTGGAGTGGAAGGGGGAGGCGGTGGGTCAGAGGTGGTCGTTAGATTGGATTAGAATTCCCAATGACTTTGTGAAAGGTTAAGAAATACCAGGCAGAGAACATCCAAGATGGCGGCCTAGGCAGTCTCCTAAGCTGCCGCCTCATCAACAATTTAATTAATAAAACAACTAAAATCAAAAAGGACTTCACCAAAACGTCAGGAAAGCTGGCGGAGTGGAATAGCTACAACTAGAAAGAAAGAGAGAGGCTCACGGATCGGACTGGGAGCCGAAAAGCACTGAGGTAGGGAGACGCTCGCTCACGCGGCCGCCGAATACCTGCCTGGCGGGAGGGGAGGAATCCCCGATTGCACGGAACCCTTTCGGACTGTACTGAACCCCAGCCCCGGCTGAAATTCCGTGGTCCCAGGCTCATACGGGTGGCGTCTGGACTGTAGAGAAAGGCACCCAGAGACTCAGAGACTCAGAGACTGGGAGACCGGGGACCGGGAGCCGCAGTCGCAGTCTGCAGGGTCTACAGACTCGCGCGAGTGAGCAAGTACACGCTGAGGTCTGACAGCGCCTCTCCGGAGCGGAAGGCGCGGAGGCTGCCGCTGCCTCTCTGTACAAGGTGGCGGCCTCTCCGGAGCGGAAGGAGTCAGAAGCTCCAGGTCTGACCGCGGAGGCTACCGCTGCCTCTCTGTACAAGGTGGCAGCCTCTCGGTAGCGGAAGAAGTCAGAAGCTCCAGTCTGACCACGGAGGCTGCCGCTGCCTCTATGTACAAGATGGCGGCCTCTCTGTAGCGGAAGGAGTCAGAAGCTCCAGACTACAGAGACCAGCCCAAGTCCGGGTGAGCCCCTGCGGCACCCACGCTCTTGCTTGGGGAAACTGGGCCGGTCAGGCGGAAACTCAGGCGAGTGCACAAGGGCAGGGCAGAAGCCAAGACTGTCAGTTCAGCCCTGAGACTCCGCCCCATCCAAGCTGAGCAGAGGCTTCTGCAGTTTTTCAAGTCTGATCCTATAAGACTGTCTCTAATACAGAAGTTATCCCAGAGTAGACACAGCTGATACCCACATCCAATTGGCCTGAAGGTCAATTCACAACAATAGAGACTTAGCTACAACAAGGCTGTGCACGCAGTCCACAAAGGGGATCACCAAGAGTGTCTACCTCAGGTAACTGAGGAGGTTGATCCACTGTGCTATATAGGACACCAAACACACAAAGCCATCCTACCAACTCTGAAAAATAGTGATAATGCCGAGACAAGGAAATAGATCTCACACAAAAGAGATGGAGGATATAGAGTTCAGAACTACGGTTCTAAGGTTATGCAACAATATTCTAGAAAAGCTCGATAAACTTCATGAGACCCAACTAAAAAGTATAGATAAACTGACTAAATTGGAAAATATTATGCAGAGATCCAACAGCAGAATGGAAGAACACAAGAATCAGGTCAAAGAGCCAAAAGACACTCCTTTGGAGAAGGAAGAAGAAAAGAGGATCCAGAAAGTTGAAGATAGTGTAAGGAGCCTCTGGGACAACTGCAAGCGCACCAACATCAGAATTATGGGGGTGCCAGAAGAAGAGGGAGTGCAAAATACTGAAAACATATTTGAAGAAATAATATCAGAAAACTTCCCTCACCTGGTGAAAGAAATAGACTTACAAGTACAGGAAGCCTACAGAACCCCAAACAAGAGGAATCCAAAGAAAAATTCTTCTCGACACATCATCATCAATATGCCAAGGGTAAAAGACAAAAAGAGGATCTTACAAGCAGCAAGAGAAAAGCAGTTGGTTACCTATAAGGGAGCACCCATAAGACTATCAGCTGATTTCTCAACAGAAACCATGCAGGCCAGAAGGGAGTGGCAAGAAATATTCAAAGTGATGAATAGGGAGAACCTACAACCAAGATTACTGTATCCAGCAAAGTTATCATTCAGAATTGAAGGGCAGATAAAGAGCTTCACAGATAAGAAAAAGCTAAAGGAGTTCATCACCACCAAACCAGTATTATATGAAATGCTGAAAGGTATTACTTAAGAAGAGGAAGAAGGTCAAGTGAATTAAAAATCTCAGGAATAGAATAAACTGGTGAATATAATAGAATTAGGGGCAAAGAAAGGGAGTGGATAGATAATTATCAGGGTGAAGGGGTGTGGGGTGCAGAAAGAGACTGGATTAAAATTGTATAACCTATGGATGAGGACAATAGTGGGGGGAGGGGGTAAGGGCAGAGGGTGGGGTGGGAATAAGGTGGAAGGGAGCTATGGGGGAGAAAAAGGAGAAACAATTGTAATAATCTGAGCAATAAAGATTTATTTAAAAAAAATAAATAAATAAATAAAAGCCAAAAAAAAAAAAAAAAAAAAAGAAATACCAGGCAGCCGAAACCGGTTTGGCTCAGTGGATAGAGCGCCGGCCTGCGGACTGGAAGGTCCCAAGTTCAATTCTGGTCAAGGGCATGTACATTGGTTGCGGGCACATCCCCATTAGGGGGTGTGCAAGAGGCAGCTGATCAATTCTTCTCTCATTGATGTTTCTCACTCTCTATCCCTCTCTTCCTCTCTGAAAAAAATCAATAAAATATATTTTTTTAAAAGAAAGAAAGAAATGCCAGACAATATGCTTTCATAGGTTCATGCCAAGGGTCCAGTTTCGAGTCACGTTTATACCAAATGGTACAATTACAATTGTGCAGAAAACCAAGCGCGCCTTCCAGCGAACAGTCCTGAGCACAATTCAGTCTGTGTGACAGCCGCTCTGGCCAGGGGTCAAGGCTAAGCATGACCTTGGTCTTCGTGAGTAGAAAGCATCTTTCTAACACGCCCTGCACTCTTGTCTTGGAACTGGGCGGTTCGGGACTATCCCCCGCGCCTGCCCTGCCCAGGGCACAAGGTTCTGTTGCCACAGCTTCGATCTCTAAGCCCTGACTCTCCACACCCTGAGAAAGCAGTTCGCTAACTGCCTGAAAACACGCCCTGCCAGGAGAATGGACAACAGATTTCTGTCTGAAGCAGCCCTTGCCTAATTTTCCGGGAGTCTGGCTCTTTGCAGCTGGAGCTAGTCTCCTGATGTTTCCCCGGAGTGGGCTGCTGTCCTGCTCACTGCCAGCCTCGCTCTCAGGTCTGTGCCAGCTCCCATCTCCTCCGGCCTTGACATCCCACAGCCAATGCTGCTCCTCCTACCTGCCTCCACACCAAAGGCATCGACAGCTGTCCACAGCCTTTGGCCTAGAGCATCCTGAGCGGCAGTGGTCCTCGCATGACAGCCCAGTTAACTCTAAGCAGGTCGTGAACCTTGTCGGGTTGTGGAAGAAGTGTCTAAACTTTGCTTCTGGGCGCTGGAATGTTTGTCAAGCAGCGTCTTACAGAAGCTCAACCCAGGTTAAAACCACCAGAATGGCAGGGTGTTAGGAGAGCGCCCACATCTTGTGGGCGACCTGTGGGCAATCGGGTAGTGTGCCCAGATCACATGTGGTGGTCGGGGAGGAGGGCGGGGGGGGGGGATGAAGGGTTGGCCCAGGAAGGGGGTGAGAGCGAGGGTTCAGTGGGCAGGAACTCGGGCCAAGAAACCACATGAGAACACAGGCCCCAGGAAGGCGGGCTTCTCAGGGAGGGCCCTGGGCTTCCTGCGGTTGTGGGAGAGGGGCAGGCGCCAAACGCTGAGGCCCGGGTGACCCCAGCTGACATCTGGATAACATCTGTTACACCAAAGGGCCTGTCCCAGCAAGAAAGCGGTAACCTCAGCAGAGCTTCCACACACCCAGCAGGGAGTTTTTTAAAATAGCTTTAGAGAGGGTTTTTTTGTTTTTGTTTTTGTTTTTGTTTTGTTTTTCCTTCTCACAACAAATTCAACAAGCCACCCAGCTCAGCTGTGGCTCAGACAGACCCCAAGACATGCATGGCCACCACACTTACTCAGAACCGAATATTCAACGCCATGTTTAATACGCGCCGGTCACTACACTGTGATCCTACACAGTCATTCGTGTAATTCTCATAGCGACGCCTTGGGGCAAATACCATTATCATCCACGCAGCAGCCAGAGGAAGTTGCTCCAATACCCTCCCAGGGTAAACCCCAACGCCCTCCCGCTCCCAGCCCCACAGGCCCTGCACACCCACCCCCCACCCCTCCCTGCCCTCGTGTCCTCCCGCACTCCCCTTTGCTCACGCTGCTGCAGTCACATGGGCCTTCGGCCTCCTCTCTGGACCTTTGCACGTGCTCTTCCTCTGCCAGAGAGGCTCTTACCCCTGAAACACTGCCCGGCTCACTCCTCACCTTCTTCCAGTCTTTATACAAATGTCAACTTTTGAGGGAGGCTTCTCAGTCTAAAATGGTGACCCCCTCCCCACACGCACACACATCACACTTACCGCCATCTAACATAGTGTATACGTTATTTCCTCACCTTTAATTTCGGCCTAGTTCACGAGAGCAGGGATTTGTGTCTGGTTGGTTCATTGCTGTGAGCCTCAGTGTCTAGAACAGTGCCTGGCACACAGTAGGTGCTCAGTAAATGTTTGCAGAATGAATGAATCCACAACCAAAGAAGAGGCAGGGGGGAAGTTGGGCAAAAGGACAAGGCCCACCGTCCTTAACTGGCGGGAGCCAGATTCTGACCCAAGCAGCCCAACTTCCCAGCTTCCTCAGCGCTGCGCTCCTGTTCCCTAGCACCTTCTGCACACACACAAAGTCACACAACAGCTGTTTCAGAAAACCGAAGAAGAACAAAGCAATACCAGAGAGATGGAGTTACATTTATTACTCACGGGTCCAAAGGAAAATGTCTCTCAAATTCTGGGCCCCAACATACAGGAATTTTCCCTATTTATATGTTTTTACCTTCTTTGTCTCCCAAATATGGAGTGTTTCTGGCCCCTTTTGCAAGTTCTTAAATAGCCCATATGTACTGGGGCCTTGAGACCTCAACCAGAGGCCTGGCAGGGTGCCAGCACTGATAACCTTGTTTGGGGAAGGTTTAATGGCCTCTCTGAAGTGGGAGTAGTCTTAGCAAGCAAGAATTTACAGAAGCCAAATAGCAGGGTTAAAATTTCAAAACAGCAGTTTTTATATAAGATGGATGCTTCTCAGCGAACACACGGACATGCTCATAAACACAGAGGAGCCTCCGTGTGGGCCGACACAGGCACACCCTCACACAGCCCCATCTTTGCACCTCGGCTCCAGGCCCCGAGCCATCACCTCCTCACGGGCCCAGGCCCAACCCCCCAGGCAGGAACCAGCCCTTGGTTTGCATTCCGTGGGAACTTGCACTCTGCTTCCTGGGGCAGTCAGGCTGCTGTGGCACCAGGACAGCCGCTAAGAGTCCACACAACTATTGGCCACTCACCTGGGGGCCAAGCTGGTGATGGCCAGGTCCAGCACTCAGCACGGGGAAGGGATGGCTCCAGACAGTTGCTGGCGGGACCAAGGGCACAGTCACACAAACCCTCTTGTCCTTCCCGGGCCCTCTCAGTGGCCGGCATCTCCATAGCACCCCCAAGCCTGGCGCTCCTGGGAAGCGTGGTGCAGGCTGCTGAGGACAGTCCCCACCATCTCCGTGACCCTCCCCCCACAGCCAGGCCCGCACCCCAGCCTGGCCCCGGGCTCCTCCAGCTTCCAGATCTGATGCAGGTCGCTGTGCTCCTTGGCACAGCACAGACTGCAGAAGAACAGATTTCCCTCACCACCCTCCCCCCTCTTTACTTCACATCCTCTCCTCGGAGCCCCCCTGCCCTCAGGCTCTTTCCACAACCCACCTTCCCCGTGTCCCTCCTGACCCCCGACGGCACCAAGGTGGGTACACAATCAGGGCCAAGACAGTGTTCAGGAAGTGGGACCAGAGCCTCCCTTTGGAGACCACGGCCCCCAGGCCTCCTCCCAGGCCCCGCGCTCCTCCAAGAAGGACAGGCCACAACACCTAAGCCCAAGGCCCTCACCACCCCTGCCCGGCCTGGTGTTCTGGCCCCGCCCCTTCACCTCCAGCTTCCAGTGCAAAGCACCTGAAAGTGCACTGCATCATGGTGCGGGCTGACGAAGACCCCAAGTCCCCCAGCCATCATGGTCCCCTCAGTCCCCATGACTATCTCAAGTCCCTCAGCCACTTCCCGGCTCTCCGAGGGCCCGCCCCAGCCAAGGCTTCCACCTGTAGAGCACACCTCGCACCCACTCACCCACCGTTTGCAGGACATGCAGGCACCCAGCCTATGGTGAAAATAGAAGTCGGCGGATGCACCCTAGGGAAGAATGGTAGCACAGGTCGTGCCCTCGCGAGAGCACCTCCCGGCCAAGCACAGGGTCTGGCGCAGAGCGGAGGGTGCACAGGTCTTGCCCACCAGCTCAGGTGCTCCTGGTCCTCTCACATGAGATACTGGCCAGGAAGAAGGGTGTGGGTCCCGAATCCCTACCGCCTTCCAAGCCTCAAAGGACTCTGCGGGATAAGAGGAATAGGAACACCAATAGGATTTGGAGTTGAGTACCAGCCTGCTGGGCCCATATATGGGACCCCCAAACCCACCCCTGGCCTTATACCGAAGCATAGACACCTGCGTGGTCACCGGGCCTCAGCACCTAGGACCATGCATTCCTTGCACAGACACATACTGAATTCTTATTGTGTCTTAGGGCAGGTGTTGGGGATACAGGGTGAGGCCATCATAATCCCTGCCCTCTTGAAGCTAACACTCCAGGAGGAAGGAGGGAGCGTGATGAACAAGGAGGAGCCAACATTATAACAGATGGAGGTAAGTGCTGCGAAGGAAACAAGCAGAGAGCAGTGAAAGACAGGCAGCTTTAGCTGGATGGTCACCTTCTCTGAGGAGGTGGCATTTGGGCTCAGATCTGAAAGACGGTGCAGACTGCCACTGGAAATTCCAGGGGAGATCACACCAGGCAAGGGCCACTGCGAGTGCACAGCCCTGAGGCTGGGACAAGCCTTGCCCATCAGAGGGACTTACTCCACAGCCTTCTCTCTTTCCTCTCCACTAACTCTTCGCCCTCAGCCTTCGAAATTCTCCTCCATCTGCCGAAACCGGTTTGGCTCAGTGGATAGAGCATCGGCCTGCGGACTGAAAGGTCAAGGTTTGATTCCGGTCAAGGGCATGTACATTGGTTGCTGGCACATCCCCAGTAGAGGGTGTGCAGGAGGCAGCTGGTTGATGTTTCTCATCGACATTTCTAGCTCTCTATCCTTCTCCCTTCTCTGTGGAAAATCAATAAAATATTTTTTTAATGGATGAATTGCATGGTATGTGAACTGTGTCCAAAACTGTTTTAAAAAGAGGAAGAGAGAGTTAATACTTCCAAATATTCATCAAGAGAAATTAAAACATACCTTCATACAAAAGCTTGCACATGATTATAGCAGCTCTAGGCGTAGTTTCCAAAAATTGGAAGTAACTCCAATGTACCTCAATAGATGAATGGGTAAAAGGTGTCACATTCTTACTACAGAATACTCCTCAACAGTAAAAAAGAATGAGGTACTGATGCACTAACAACATCATCATTGAGTCTCCAGTGCATTCTGTTGAGTGAAAGAGCCACACTCAAAAGGCTGCAGAGTGTATACTAGTAATTCAATTTTTTCCTGTTCTGGAAAAGACAGTGTATAGTGACAGAGCAGACCAGAGGCTGGAGAAGGGGGACTATTCTGTTATGTTGATTGAGACGGTGGTTTTATGGCTATAGTTGTCAAATTTTGCGCACTAAAATGGATAAACTACTGTATGTAAGTGATACCTTAATTTGTTAAATAAAAGGATAAAAGCCAAGAGGAAAAGGCACACTGTGCAGTAAAAATCACAGCTGAACAGGAAAGAAAGGGCTGCCTATCCTCTCCCATCCTTGAGTCCAGTGTCAAAGTCTGTTTTTGCTGACCTTACTCCATCAACTGGCTGAGTACCAGGCAAGTGGCTAGAACTCCTTCACCCCATTCATTCCCTTTGCATTCGTTGTCAGTATGCCCCAGGAACAGTGGACACTGGTGAGCCCTCTCTCTCAGGTCCATATGCCACACCCCCAGCTTGCCTCCTCTGTGTCTGATGACTCCTGCTCTGTTTCCTTCCCCAACTTCTCAACTCTCTACCTGGGCCAGCCTGTCAGTGGCTTCATGGGCTGCCAACATCTCCACCCACCCACTCAGGTCTCTCTCTCTAGAGGCCAGTTTGTGCTGATATCACCTCCTTGGATCTCCAAAAGCTATTTCTATTAACAAGACCTGCAATCCAGATCTGGCTCCCAATGTCCCTGTGGTTGGCTGAACCCCACATCTGTTTTCCCACATGACTTGTGTTCTGGGGTCTCAAGATACTGCTTGGAAAGTCTTCCTTGATCTTTCCTTGCTCAAGAACCTACCATGGTACATAAGGCCTAAACTTAAGAGCTAAAATTATAAAGCTTTTAGAAGAAAACATTGCAGAAAATCTTCATGACATTGAATTTGGCAGTGATTCCATGTATCTATTATCAAAAGCACATGCAATAAAAGGCAAAATAGAGAAATTGAACTTCATCCAAATTAAGAACTTTTGTGCATCAAAATATATTTATTAAGAAAGCACCCAGTACACCAAAAGGCGGCGGGTTCTATTCCATCAGGGCACATACCCAGATTGCATGTTCGATCCCAGTCAGGGCTGTTGTGGGAAGCAACTGACCTGATCCATGTTTTGCTCTCACTCTCCCTTCTTTCCTCTCTCTAAAAATCAATAAATTTTTTAAAGGCATCGAAGAAGACACTATAGGAACTGCATTTTCAGAGAGACACATTCAGCAGCTTGAAAATGAGCACTTCAGGGGGATTCGGGACTGGCCTATCTGGTGCCCAGATGAGCAGAGGAGCCCCTGGAATTCCCCAGCCCTACTCTTTTGTCCACACAAGGGGTTGCAGCATTAATGTGCTACAAGACAAAGGTGTACGGTGTCAGTACCTCTGATGAACAGCATGGCCCCAGAGAATCACCAGCCAGACCTTTTTAACCACATGGCTGATTCCAGCATGAACTTGATACCACAGAATCCAGCTGGTCCCGTATCCAGGAAGAAGTACTGAAAAGATGCCTCATACATGTGTCTGCAGCATGAACAGTTGGAGGTTCAATTTAATGGTTACGGTTTCAAAAAAGAAAAATCTCCAGAATGAACTTGCCTTGGAACTCTACCCACTGTACTCAACAATATAGACTTGAGTCAAATCAAGGAAGCAGAGGCAGCAACTGCAGCTGTCAATAAAGCAACCAAATCAGATTCTTCCAGCCAAGAATGTGCCCACCCCACCCACAACATCAGCTGGTCCTCATTATTTCCCCCTTGTAGTTTCAGATTCCCTTAGCTCCCTCCCACCTCAGCCTGTAGGCCCTCCCAAGTTAGCATGGGACTCTGTCATCACCGATAGTCCCACAAGTGATGTCCAAGTTTAAGGTCCTTAGTTGGAGATGCTGGAGCCCTCAGCTCCTGTTTTGCTTCCTGCTGCCTGTACCGTGGAACAAACCATGGAACTGCACAGTTTTCCTGATGAGGAGAGAACTTCCGACTGTTCTTTCCTCTCTCTATATCACTATCTCACCCACAGGCCTCGGCGAGAAGAAAGGGGTTCTTAGCATGATTGCTGATAAAGCATTAGATCTGTTGTTGGGGCAAACCTCATCCAGGGTGATCAGCCTATAGTCTCAGAAACAGCCTGGGATTCCCGAATCCCTCCAGGATAGTGAATTTTGGATTTCTCTGACCAAAGTACTAATAAATACCATAGTGTACAGAAAAACTATCTATTTGTATCTTGTACATGCTTCTTTTCTTTCTTTTGCTTGCTTCTTAACCCAAATATCTGGGTCGGTATCACTGATTTAATGGAAATGTAAAAATGATTTTTTTCTGATATTTTGCTGCCTATTGATTCTTCTAAAAATGTTTATGGTTTCCCATCTTACATTTAAGTCCTTCATCCATTTTGAGTTTATTTTTGTGTATGGTGTAAGTTGGTGGTCTAGTTTCATTTTTTTGCATGTATCTGTCCAGTTTTCCCAGCACCATTTATTGAAGAGACTGTCTTGACTCCATTGTGTGCTCTTGCCTCCTTTGTCAAATATTAATTGAGCATATGATTTGGATCAATTTCTGGGTTCTCTGTTCTGATCCATTGTTCGTTATGTCTATTCTTGTGCCAGTACCAGGCCAGTTTGAGAACATGGCTTGGTAATATAGCTTGATATCTGGTGTTGTGATCCCTCCAACTTCGTTCTTCTTTCTCAGGATTACTGTGACTATTTGGGGTCTATTTTTAAATATAAATTTTTGGAGTGTTTGTTCCAAGTCTGTGAAATATGTCGTTGGTATTTTAATGGGAATTGCATTGAATCTATAGATTGCTATAGATAGTATGGACATTTTAATGATGTTAATTCTACCAATCCATGAATTCATAAACACAGTATATTCTTCCACTTATTTATATCTTCCTCTATCTCTTTTTTCAATGTCCTATAGTTTTCTGAGTACAGGTCTTTTACCTCCTGAGTTAAGTTTATTCCTAGATGTTTTAAATTTTTTATTGCAATGGTAAATGGGATTTTTTAAATTTCTCTTTCTTTGAGTTCCTTATTGGTGTATAAAAATGCCATAGATTTATGGCTGTTAATTTTGTATCCTGCTACATTGCCAAATTCATTTATTAAACTAGTAGCTTTGTAATGGAATCTTTAGGGTTTTTATGTACAGTATCATGTCATCTGTGAATAATAACAAGTTTACTTTTTTTGTTTTTCAACTTGGATTCTTCTAAAAAAAATTTCTTCTTCTTGTCTGATCGCTATGGCTAACACTTCCAATACTACATATCACATAGCAATATGTTTACCAACACATATCCTAGGACAATGGAAACTAAGGAGAAAATAAACAAATGGGACTACATCAAAATAAAAAGCTTTGCACTGCAAAAGAAACCATCAACAAAATAACAAGAAAGCCCACTGCATGGGAGAACATATTTGCCAATATCATATCTGACAAGGCTTTAATCTCTAAAATTTATAGGGAACTCATACAACTTAACAAAAGAAAGATAAACAATCCAATCAAAAAATGGGCAAAGGGCAGAAACCGGTTTGGCTCAGTGGTATAGCGTCGGACTGCAGACTGTAAAGTCCCAGGTTCGATTCCAGTCAAGGGCATGTACATTGGTTGCGGGCACATCCCCAATGGGGGGTGTGCAAGAGGCAGCTGGTCGATGTTTCTCTCTCATCGACGTTTCTAGCTCTCTATCTCTCTCCCTTCTTCTCTGTAAAATATCAATAAAATATATTTTTTTAAATGGGCAAAGGACCTAAATAGACACTTCTCGAAAGTGGGCACACGGAAGGCCAAGAGACATGTGAAAACATGCTCAAAGTCACTAATCATCTGAGATCTGCAAATCAAAACAACAAGGAGGTACCATCTCACACTGTCAGAACAGCTGTCATCAACAAATCAACAAACGACAAGTGCTGGCGAAGATGTGGAGAAAAAAGAACTCTTGTGCACTGCTGGTGGGAATGCAGACTGATACAGCCACTGTGGAGAACAGTATAAAGTTTTCTCAAAAAATTAAAAATGGAACTCCCATTTGACCCTGTGATCCCAAGACTATATCCCAAGAAACCAGAAACACCAATCAGAAAGAATATATGTGCCCCTACATTCATAGCAGCACAATTTACAATAGCTAAGATTTGGAAACAGCCTAAGTGCCCATCAGCAAATGAGTGGATTAAAAAATTATGGTACATCTACACAATGGAATACTATGCTGCTGTAAAAAAGAAAGAACTCTTAACATTTGCAAAAGCATGGATGGATCTGGAGAGCATTATGCCGAGCGAAATAAGCCAGTCAGAGAAGGATAAGTATCGCACAATCTCACTTATTTGTGCAATAGAATGAACAATGTAAACTGATGAACAAAAATAGATCCAGAGACAGAGAAACATCGAGCAGGCCATCTAACCTCAGAGGGAAGGCAAGGCAGGTCGGAAGGGGAGGAAGGGGTAAGAGATCAACCAAAGGACTTGTATGCATGTACATAAGCATAACCAATGGACACAGACCATGAGGGCATGTGCTGGGGGGTGGGAGCGGCCGGAGAGGGGACGATGGAAGAAAAAAGGAGACATATATAATACTTTCAACAGTAAAGAATTTTTTAAAAATTTAAATTCTTTACTGTTGAAAGAATGGGAAAATATATTTGCGAATCACATATCTGATAAGGGGTTGATATATCCAGTACATTCCATGAACTCCTACAACTCAGCAACAACAACAAAAACAACACAATTCAAAACTGAATAGATATTTCTCCAAAGACAGCATACAAATGGCCAATAAACACATGAAAAGGTGAGTATCATCATTAGTCATTAGGGAAACATAAGTCAAAACCACAATGAGATACTACTTCACAACTTCTAGGATGATTATTTAAAAAAAAAAAAACACAGAAAATAATGAGTGTTGGTGAGAATATGAAGAAACTCGAACCCTCGTGCACTGCTGGTGGGAATGAAAAATGGAGTGGTCACTGCGGAAAACAGTTTGGTGGTTCTTCAAAAAATTAAGCCAGGAGTTACCATATGACCCAGCAATTCTACTCCGAGGTATACACTCAGAGGAATTGAAAGTGGGGAGTTGAACAGATATTTGCACTCTGTTTATAGCAGCGTGATTCACAATAGTTTAAATGTGCAAGCAACCCAGTGTCCATCAACAGATGAATGATTAAACACAATGTGGTCCATCCAGACAATGGAATATTATTCAGACTTTGAAAGAATGAAGTTCTGCCAGCAGGTGTGGCTCAGTGGTTGAGCATCACCCCATGCACAAAGAGGTCAATGGTTTGATTCCTGATCAGGGCACATGCCTGCGTTGCAGGCTCAATCCCCAGTAGGGCGCATGGAGGAGGCAGCCAGTCAATGTTTCTCTCTCATCAATGTTTCTCTCTTCTCTCTCTCTCTCTCTCTCCCTCCCCCCTTCTCTAAAATAAAATAACAAAAAATGAAGTTCCGCCAAAACCGATTTGGCTCAGTGGATAGAGCGTCAGCCTGCGGACTGAAAGGTCCCAGGTTCGATTCCGGTCAAGGGCATGTACATTGGTTGCGGGCACATCCCCAGTAGGGGGAGTGCAAGAGGCAGCTGATCGATGATTCTCTCTCATCGATGTTTCTAATTCTCTATCCCTCTCTCTTCCTCTCTGTAAAAATCAATAAAATATATTTTTAAATGAAGTTCTGATACATGCTACAACATGGATAAACCTTGAAAACATGTAAAATATAATAAACTAGACACAAAGGGACAATTACTGAGTTATTCCATTCACAAGAGATCCCTAGAGACAGAAAGTAGATGGTAGGTGCCAGGGGCTGGAGAAGAGTGGGGGGGGGGGGGGGGTCGAGAGATGTGGTATTTAATGGGGCAGAGTATCAGTTTGAGAAGATGAGAAAGTTCTGGAGATGGATGGTGGGGTGGTTGCACAACATTGCAAATGTGCCTAACACCACTGAACTGGACACTTAAATTGGTTTAGAAGGTAAATTTCATGTTATGCAATTTACCACAATTGGGGGGAGGGAGAGCAAGAACACACAAAAAGCAAGGGAGCCATGGCTCCCTCTTGCCTGCCTCACTGAATGTAAACTCCTCAGCCCTCTGCTCCAGCTGACCCCGGCTCTCGCCGTCCTTCTAACACACCTCCAGACTTTGGTCCATGCCGGGGCCTCCACCGGGTGCACTGTCTCCTCTCCTCTCTGTCCTCCCAAATCCATCAGCCCTGCCTTGTGGACTCACAGAGCTGCTCCACACCTCCACACCCCCATCCCCCAACACCCATTCTCTACCCCCCAGCAGCACCCCACTCACCCCACCCACCCCCAGCAGAGAATCCGGGCCAGGCATTGAGGTGGGGCTTGTCCCAGGACAAGAGAAGAGGTGGGAATGGCTACGCTGTTCTTGGATGAGGAGGCTGAGGCAGGAACCCACCTCAGTGCAGCCAGGCAGCGGCACACCGTGGTGGCGCAGGTGCGGCTCCAGCAGCCGGAGGTGGATGAGCAGAGAGCAGCAGGGGGCTGACCTCCACCCCACCCCACCCCCAGCCCTGTGAAAGGTTCAAGGTCAAGACCAAGGTGTCCTAGAGATGTGCACTTCCTCTGCATTCTCAGCTCCGTCCCAGCTTCCCTGTCTCACTGACAGTAACGACAACAGTCATCATAACAACCACGTCCGGCCCACTTCCCTGTGCCTGTCTAGAGTACACCCCCCAGGAACACAGGGACAAGGTCTGGAGTGACCAAGTCCCCCAGGCTCCCACAGTCAGAGATGCTGGGAGAGGCCAGAGGGGTGAACAGAGGAGACAGAGTATGAAGCCGGTGGGGGCTGACATGCTGGAGCCTCCACGGAAGGGGCTGGGCAAAGCCCTGGCTGCTGGACAGGGGAAGCCAGGCCAGCATTTCTCTCGTGTTTACTTTCTGAAGAGCAGGGCCAATCTGTGGCCTGCCTCTGTGACCCTGGACTGGACCCTGCCGGAGATTAGATGTTTCTCTCCTGAGCTAATCCCCGGGCTTTGTCCCAGGGGACTCCACAGCCTTCCCAGAAGACACGCCCCTCCCCCCTGGAAAACCCTCAGAGGTCAAGAGATACTACGGATTCAGGAATTATGCCTCCCATCCCCACTTAGCCCCTTCATCCCCACAAGCCCAGCCCCAGCTCCGCCTGGGCTGACCCCATCCAGCCTCGTCCTGAGCTCCTAATTTGGCTGCCCAGAGCTTGCAACGCCACTGGGCCACCCCAGAGAGAGCTGTGGGACACCCGCCTTGTTCTCAGTGCCCAGGTCCTGGGAAGAGGAGGAGGGAAGAAAGCTTTGATGCTTGGCCAGAAGTCTGTGCCTGAAATTCCACCACTCAAGTTTCCCCTTTGGGTTAAGGCAGTGTTTCCTTTATCTGTTCCAGAAACCCCTACTGCACCACACATGCTACAGAGAAAAAACCATCAAGGGGGCAGATAAATTCTGGAAAGCCACACTGTTAGAAATAAGGCGAGCCCCTAAATTCAGAGGTCCTAGTAGAACACAAAGCATACTTGGGAGCCAGGCAGCAAGGCCAACATCTTTACTTCTACGTAGAAGGGTGCGCACACACGGTCTGGAAGCACACGCACACCGAGCAGGTGGTCTGCTCGGCTTTATAATCCTTGGCACACATGACCTGTCCCTTGCTCTTGATTGCAGCTCAGGCACATAGTCTTTCGTGATTGGCTAATTCAAAGGGAGGGGTTCACCTTTGTCGTTTCAAGATGGCGGCCCCCAGGGGAGCTGCAAGCCATGCAGCCAACATGGCGGCTGCCAAGTTACACAGTCCAAAATGGCAGCTGTCTAAACTGTTCTTTGACAGAAAAGATGACTTGTTTCTCCTCACAGCACAAAGCACGTGAGCATATGACAGGCTCTGAGATTACCTGCACGGAGCACTGCCATTCACCTTTGCTTAATCCCACACCTGGCCATGATTCCAAGGAACACACTCTGAGAATTCAAGGCCACAAGTAAATGCCCATTGTCAGAGCCCAGAGGTGCAGGGGCAGTCATCTCAATTGGACTGGCCCTAGAGGGAGCGGACGAGGGGGACACAAAGCCAGGCCTGGGGGCCCTGCATGCCACCCTGACTCAAAGATCAGAATGTCCCCAAGACACAGCAAAGGGGCCCAGCCCTCACAGCTACCATCTTGGTCTTCAGTCCAGCTCTTGGCTCTTGGACCAAACCCTTTGTCCTCTGCTAAGCCCTCAAATTCCCTCAGTGCCTGCCTCCTGTTCCTCAGCCCTGGCCATTGGATGCACCGTGAGCCCACAAAATGCCAGGTGGTTACTTTATAAAGACAATACCACAGTTAGCCTTTCATGTATGTTCTCACACCAGGAGGACAGAAGGGTGTGAATGCGAATCAGGAATCACCACTCAGCAAAACAGGGCCAGCGGAGGCATGCATCGCTGGGTGACTGTGTGGATTGTGTGAGATACAGAACTCAGGGCCTGGCTTGCTCTTGTCCCTCCTCTATTCACAGACCTCCAGGGCTCTCACCTCCCCTTGCCACAAGGTCTGCATGCCCTGCCCTAGCCCCTCCCTGTCCGCACGTCCCTTTCCCTCCCTTGCTCACTCCCTGCCAGCTACTTAGGCCTCTGCATGATGTTAGAACAAATCAGAGCAGAGACCCTCAGGCCCCTGGTACTGTTGTTCCCTCTGCTTAGAATGCTCTTTGCCCAGATGCCCTCACCTCAGTCAAATCTATGCTCAAATGTTACTTCCTCTAAGAGGCTTTCCATAACCTTCCTCTTTGTGTTTTTGTTTGTTTGTTTGTTTTAATGTTTTTATTGATTTGAGAGGGAGAGAGAGAGAAACATCAGTGTGAGAGAGAAACACCAATCAGCTGCTTCCCGTATGTACCCCAACTGGGGACTGAACCCTAACATGGGCATGTGCCCTAACCAGTAATCGAACCAATGACCTTTTAGAGCACAGGACAATGGTCAACCAACTGAGCCACACCAGCCAGGTCAATGACCTTCCTCTTTAAAATAACCCCCTGGACAGGGTTCAATAAGATCTCCCCAAAATTCGTGTCCACCCGGCACTTTACATGAGACCTTATTTGGAAATCGGGTCTTTGCAGATGTAAGCATGTCAAGATGAAGTTATACTGGATTGAATTGGGCCTGAAACCCAACATGACCAGGGTCCTCATAAGAAAAGGGAAATCGAGCACAGGGACACAGACACACGGGAAGAAGGTCAAGGGACAACAGAGGCAGAGAATGGAATGCTGCATCTATGAACCAAGGAACCAAATTGATTGCTGGCCACCACCAGAGCTGAGAAAGAGGCCAGGAAGGGTTCTCGCCTGGAGCCTTCGGAGGGAACACGGCCCTGTGCCCCCTTGAATTTGGACGTCTGCCTCCGGAACTGAGAGAATGCGATTCTGTTGCTTTAAGTCACCCGGTTTGTGGTATTCCGTTATGATCGCCTTGGGAAGCTAATGTGCCCCATCTTGTCTCTCTCCCCAGCCCAGCTTTCCCATTTCGTTTCAGCACTCGTTACCACCTGAAATGTATGCACGTGATCCTCATTGTTTGTGGGTCCCATAAATGTACATTTCCTTACTCACTAAAATGTATCTGCAACCCCAAAATCAATACTATTGGGACTGCCCTAGCTGGTTTGGCTCAGTGGATAGAGCACCAGCCTGTGGACTAAAGGATCCCAGGTTCAATTCCAGTCAAGGGCACATGCCTGGGTTGCGGGCTCGATCCCCAGTTTGGGGCATGCAGGAGGCAGCCAATCAATGATTTTCTCTCATCACTGATATTTTTTTCTCTCTCTCTCTCTCCCTCTCTGAATAATTTCAGAGAGGGAGAGAGAGAGAGAGAGAAATACCGGTGGGACCTGCATGGTCATTCGCAGACATGGACAGAGCGCACTGAGGCAGGTTCCCAGCTGAGGTCAGCACAGCGCTCTACCTTCCTCAGCTCTTGTACTGTGAACTGTGTCCCTTGCACAGTCTGCATGGCCACAGTTTTCACCATTTTGTGTTTTTTGTTGGCAATTTCATTGTTGTAAATGGCCCTGAGCACAGTGCTGAAGCTCTGTCTAGCACTCCTGATCACGGGAAGGCTGGGGACATCTTACAAAAAAAACATTTATGTTAGACAAGCTTTGTTCAGGCCTCAGTTATCCTGCTGTTGGCCATCAGTTAAGTGTTAATGGATTAACAATATATATTAAATTAAGCATCTTTCAACCAAAACACCTATTACACAAGGTGCTGTATTGCCCAGTTGATAAAAGTGTTGTGACCAGAGGCTCATAGGAACCTAACCCTGAATTCCTCCTAGGAGCAGTGACTCAGTGTTCACTAATTCAGTGTTCACAGTGACTTTAAAGAAGTTGAGGAGCCGAAACCGGTTTGGCTCAGTGCTAGAGCGTCAGTCTACGGGCTGAAAGGTCCCGGGTTTGATTCCGGTCAAGGGCATGTACATTGGTTGCGGGCACATCCCTAATGGGGGGTGTGCAAGAGGCAGCTGGTTGATGTTTCTCTCTCATTGACGTTTCTAGCTCTCTTATCTCTCTCTCTCTTCCTCTCTGTAAAAAATCAATAAAATATATTTTTTTAAATAATAAAGACAGTAAAGAAGTTGAGGAACTCAAATAACAAAAATCAACTGCAACCCTAGCCAGTTTGGCTCAGTGGATAGAGTGTCAGCTTACAGATTGAAGAGTCCTCTATTGGATTCCAGTCAAGGGTATGTACAACAGTTGTAGGCTCAATCCCCAGCCCTGGTTGGGGTGCATGTGGGAGGAAACCAATCAATGTGCCTCTCTCACATCAATGTTTCTCTCTCTGTCTTTCCCCCTTCTTTCCACTTTCTAAATATCAATGGAAAATATCCTTGGGTGAAGATTAATAACAAAAAAGAATCAGATGCATTTGCATAAAAAAAGGAAGGGAACCCTGGCTTAGTTGGTTGGAGTGTCATTCCATACACTGAAAGGTTGCAGGTTCCATTCCCAGTCAGGGCATATGCCCAGGTGGCAGGTTCAATTCTCAGTCTGGGTGCATATGGGAGGCAACTGATGGATGTTTCCCTCTCACATAGATGATTTCTTTCTTTCTTCTCTCTCCCTCTCCCTTCCTTTCTCTCTAAAATCAATAAAAGCATATCCTCCAGTGAGAATATATATATATAATTTATACCTAATATGCAAATTGTCCCTGCAGGAGTTTAACCAGGAGTTTGATTTCTCGCTATGACATGTGCTGACCACCAGGGGGTGGCACAAAATGAAGGAAGACCCTGGCGGGCAGCCAGAAGGCCCTGATAAGCCCTGGTCGCTGGTCAGGCTTAGGGACCCTACCCATGCATGAATTTCATGCACCAGGCCTCTAGTTAAAAAATAAAAATTAAGTAGACATATCTAGTCCAGAAGAAGCCAAAGGCACCAGAGAGGCCACCAGGCTCATGGCCTCAATTCAGACATGAGGAGGCCAGACCACAAGGAGGTGGCAGGGTATCCAGACTGGCCAGATGGGGAGATTCAGGCCAAGGGATGCTCAAGCACATGGATCTAGGGGGTATGTCCAGCATGGGGGGAAGGCCCACACGATGTCACATTACTATTGTGACCTTGGACAGTGCACTCGCCTATCTGAGTTTCTGGGTCCCTGGCTGCTAATGGCTGTCACCAGGGGAGCCGGGGGATAGGATTTAAAACATTCATTGACCTGGTCTCATCCAGGGGTTTTCCAGTTACGGAGCCCCTTCCTCCATCTGAGCAAGAGCTGATGCATCGACTCCCACTGCCTTAAGAAGCTATCTCAGGCCTTCCGATGTAGCTAGCTCAGTTGGTTGAATGCTGACCCACAAACCAAGAGATCATTGGTTCTATTCCCGGTTAAGGCATATGCCCAGGTTGCAGGCTCGGTCCCCAGTAGGAGGTGTGCAGGAGACAGCTGACCAATGAAGTTTCTCTCATCATTGATGTTTCTATCTTTCTCTCTCTCTCTCTCTCTTGCTCTAAAAAGTTAATAAAAGATTAACTTTAAAAAAGAGAGAGAGGGGTTGTCTCATAAAAAGAAAAAAGTTGGGATGCTGAAAGAATTAACACCACAGGCTGGAAGGGACACGACTCATTCCAGTAGATGCCTGAAGTGTGGACTGAAGATGACCTGACAGGGATCAGTGATCTCACCCAGCCAGTTCTGCCTCCGGGACACTGGGCAGTGTCAGCAGACAACTCTGATTGACAGAATGAGAATTAGGGGGTGCTACTGGCATCTGGTGAGTAGAGGCTAGAGATGCTGCTCATTCTAATGCTCAGGACAACCCCCCACAACTGAGAACCATCCAACCCAAAAAATGTCAGTGGTGCTACGGGTGAGAAACCCTGGACCAGCCACCCACCACACTGGTTTCGTGTGCTCAACCACAGGCACCACCGCAGCCATCACCATCACCGCCGTCCTCCATTACATTTGCTGTGCTTACTGGGTACCGGGGCCTGTTCTACGTGCCTGATGCACATTGGCCATTTTTTCCTCATAGAGACAGATCCCTTTGTAAAGAGGTTACTGTTATAGTCCCCGTTTTCAGGGGTTAAGTCGCTGTCCCAAAAGCACACAGCTGGTAAATGGCAAAGCAAGAGTCCAACCCAGGCTGCCTGGTCACTGATGCTTCTCTCTTCTTTTAACCCACCTCCGGGAAAGAGGGGAGGGGGCACTGACTTCCTGGAGATTCAGGTTTCCCCTCCCACCCCCTGCAGCTGACTGTGGGCTCTGAACAGAGGTTGAGGTGGATTATCAATATTGAATCCTCGCGTCATCCACAAGCCTCCCTGAGGGATGTCCAGCCCCAGCCTAGGTGCTCACAGGACCTTCTCAAGCCATGGCTAAGCTGAGCACTGCCGGTTCTGGTGTCAGCAGTGATCTGTGATCCTACTTGGCTATGGAGCTCTGGGCTCTGGGTGGGGGACAAACATGGACTGAGTTTTGAAATGAGGGCACAGTTCAGCAGAGACACATACTGTCTCCACATCTTTGTCACTAATAATAATGACAGCAGCCCACACTAACTCAGATCCTGTCCTAAATCTCTTACATTCTCAACCAAAGTACTTGTATGCATGCATATAAGCATAACCAATGGACGCAAAACTCTGGAGAGGGAGGGCATTTATCCCCCATAAATGGAGGGGGGGAATTGGGGGGGGGAATTGGTAAGATATGTACACATAAAATACCTCAATAAAAATATTTTTTTTTAACAGAGAGAAAGGGACAGGGATAGAGAGTTAGAAACATCGATCAGCTGCCTCCTGCACACTCCCTACTGGGATGTGCCCTCAACCAATGTACATGCCCTTGACCAGAATCAAACCTGGGACCCTTCAGTCCACAGGCCAACACTCTATCTGCTGAGCCAAACCGGTCAGGGCCATTTTTTTTTTCTTGAAGAACTTCTTTTATTTAATCATCAAATAATTGAGCATTCATTATACTCCAGACTTTCTTCTTGGTGCTAGAAAGATGGCAGTGAACAAAACAGTTTAAAATGGCTGCCCTCACGGCTTTGAGGTATTAGTGGGGGAGGCAGTCAGTAAAGAAGATAAAATATGAATCATGTTGGGTCAGAGCTAAGGAGAAACTGTAAGGCAAAATAGGGAGATAAGAAGTGTTGATATGAGTTGAAGTTTTGGAGTGGGCAGAAAGGAAGATCTTATTGAGAAGTCGACTTAAGTAAAATGGGAAGGAAGCGGGGGAATGAGCCACGCAGATATTTAGGAGAGGATCATTCCAGAAAAGGAAAACAGCACATGCAAAAGTCCCGAGTGAGAATGTGCCTGATACGCCTGAGAAACAGTGAGGAGGCCAATGGGGGGGGGGGGGGGCAGAGAGGAAATGCAGGGCTGTATCTTAGGAGATGGAACCACCACAAGGCTTTGCATAGCATAATGTAAGACAGATTCAAACAGATACCTACATACACACACACCCCAGCTGCTTGTGGAGGATACACTGTGGGGCAAAAATAGCAATAGTCCAGATGAGAGAACGGGGTAGTTTGGACCAGGCTGGAAGCTTGTGAATACATTCTTGTCAATATATCTTTATTGTTGAAAGTATTACAGATGCCCCTCCGTTTCCCCCACTGACCCCTCCTCCCCATTTCCATCCCCTCACCAGGCCCTCACCACACTATCGTCTGTGTCCACGGGTCATGCATCTATGCAAACAAGTTCTGCGGTTGATCTCTTCCCACACCCCCTCTTTCATGCCTCCATGTCTCTGTATCTCTTTTGTCAGATTCTTTTGTTCATTAGATTCCACATACAAGTGAGATCATGTGATACTTGTTTTTCTCTAACTGGCTTATTTCACTTAGCATAATACCCTCCGGGTCCCTCCAGGTTGTCTCAAAGGGTAAGAGATCCTTCTTTTTTATTGCTGCATAGTATTCCATGGTGTAAATGTACCACATTTTTATCCACTTGTCTACTGATGGGAACTTGGGCTGTTTCCAGATCTTGGCTATTGTCAATAATACTGCTATGATGATAGGGGTATATATATTCTCTCTGATTGGTGTTTCAGGCTTCTTAGAAGGGGGATCACTGGGTCAAATGGCAGTTCCACTTTTAGTTTTTTGAGGAAATGCCACACTGTTTTCCACAGTGGCTGCACCAGTCTGCATTCCCACCAGCAGTGCACTAAGTTACTTTGTCTGAACATCCTCACCAGCACTTATCATTTGTTGATTTATGAATGGGAGCCATTCTGGCGGGTGTGAGGTGGTACCTCATTATTGTTTCAATTTGCATCTCTCTGATGATCAGTGATGTTGAGCATTTTCTCATATGTCTCTTGGCCATTTGTATGTCCTCTTAGGAGAAGGGTCTATTTAGGTCCTCTGCCCACTTTTTAATTAGATTATTTGTTTTTCTTTTGTTGAGTCATATGAGTTCTTTATATATTTTGGAAATTAACCTTTATCAGATGTACCATTGGCAAATATGTTCTCCCATTCAGTGGTCTCTCTTTTCATTTTGATGCTGGTTTATTTGGCTGTGCAGAAGCTTTTTATTTTGAGGTACTCACACTTGTTTATTTTTTCCTTTGTTTCTCTTGCCCTCGGTGGTGTAACAGTGAAAATCCTGCTACGTGAGATGCCTGATATTTTGCTGCCTACATTTTCTTCAAGGCTAAATCCCTTACACTCTTAACTCACTTAATGCTCCCAAGAGCCCTTTGTCATTGATTCTATCGGTTATCCCCATTTTGCAGATGAGGAAAGTGAGGCTCACCAAGGCCAAGGAGTAGAGGGTGTGACTCTGGGCCCCTACTCTCACTTACCCCGGGTTTGTCCACCTCCATATAGTCTGCATTTGGGGCCAGGACATTCTTTATAATGGGGGAGAGCCTGTGTATTGTAGGATGCTGAGCAGCACCCTTGGCCTCTGTCCACTAGGGGCCAGCAGCACCCTCCCCCAGTTGTGACACCCCAAAATGTCTCCAAACATTGCCAGATGTCCCCTGGGGGGAAGACCACTGCCTTCATTCCACCTTTTGGGATGGAGTCGGAAGTGATCAGCATAAAGAGGTCTGTCACCTGCAGCCCCCAAAAGAGTCTGGGGCCTAAACCATGGGCCAGGAGTAGCAATCAGTGGTATGCATATGGGTTCATAGCACCTACTACGTGCCAGGCACCCAGGTCTAATCCTTCACTTTGTTCCCACAGGACCCCATGATGAGAGAGTGTGACTAAACCCATTTGCAACTGCAGGCCTGGAAGCAAAGAGAGAGGTGAAGTGACTTGTCCAAGGTCACACAGCTAAGTGGCAGAGCCAGGATTGGAACCCAGGCTGCCTGACCCCAGAGTCTACACTTCGACATCACGTGTGCCTGCCTGACCAGTGGGACAGGTGAGACATGGAGAAAGAAGCTCGAGATTTAAAGAAGTGTCTTCAGCCCTAGCCGGTTTGGTTTGGTGGATAGAGCATCGGCCTGCAGATTGAAGGGCCCCTGGTTCAATTCAGGTCAAGGGCACATGCCTGAGTTGCGGGTTCGATCCCCAGTGGAGGGGGGGGGGGGGTGTGCAGTAGGCAGCCATTCAATTATTCTCTCTCATGACTGATGTTTCTATATCTCTCTCCCTCTCCCTTCCTCTCTGAAATCAATAAAAATATTAAAGGAGAAGGAGGCGGAGGAGGAGGAGGAGAAGGAGAAGAGCCTTCTCGGGTGGCACCTACTGTGTGCTGGATGCCCTGGGCTGACAAGAGAATAATGAAGCTGGTCTGGAGCTGTCTGGCTTCCTGCCATGACTGCCTGAGACAGGACTTCCAGCCTCTCGTCCAAAAGACAAGCGCTGAGCCCCCACTGAGTGTCAATATTGGCATTGGCATTTCACAGGTGCACAGAGCGGGACTCCAAGAGGCGGAGCAACTTTCCAGGGACAGAGCAGTTAAGCCGGAGTCACAGTTCCCCCCCCATGTCTCCAGGTCCCCTTTAACCTCCAGACCCACGCCCAGGGCCTCGTTCACAGTCCCCCTGAACCATCCCTGCATGCACAGAGCTAAGGACCACATCACACATTGGCTTCTCTGGAGGTTTTTCTGCCTCCTGGGGCCAAGGTCACAGCCCTGATGGGGCCCCGCCAAAGGCCAGGGGTTGGATGTCCATTGGTGTCTTGGTTTGCCCTGGACACTGCCCCTCCGCTGATCCTCTGGCGTGGAAACTGTACCTCCCGTGGTAGTCCCACATCTGCTTCCTTCTCAAGCTGGACCTCCCATCCCAGGCCCCTCGTCCCTCCTGGTCTTCGCCAGCTCCCACTTAGCACACAGGCCCCCTCAGCGAGACCAGCACCCCCTGGAGACCAGCACACCTGCATGAGTGCTGCATTGGGTGCAAGCTCCCTGGGGGCAGTGAGATGGCTGTCCAGACCAACAGGCCACGGGGGGGGGGGGGGGGGGGTCTCTGCTCCCCAAAGCTGCTGGAAGCCGGTTCAGGATAAAGAATTGGAATCCAACAGGCCAACTCGGTCTTGCTAAAGCCAGACCTCCCCACCTCCCCCCGCCCCCCGCCCGAGAGTCCCGCTCACAGACCTCTGCCATACAGACACACAGACAAGATGCAAGGAGTTCACACCACACCAGCGCCCATTCAGGCACGCGGGGGATTACTCACACCCTCTGGGTGGAGCAGGAGCAGAAAGCCCAAGGACCTCCACTCCGGGGTCTGCCGAGCGCAGCGGGCACGGGCCGTCAGGACAAAGAAGCAGCCGAGCTTGAGGTGTATGTCAAGGTCACAGCTCATTGAGCTCCAGAACAGTCACTGGCCACATACACTGAGGGTGGCACAGGGAGCCAGCTGAGCCATCTCTGCCCCCAACAGCCAAAGGGCCAGCCCTCAGGCCATCACTCCGAGACCAAGAGCCATGGTCCCTCCCTGGCCAGTTCGGCTCAGGGGACAGAGCATCACCCTGAAGACTGAAGGTCCCGGGTCCCATGCTGGCCAAGTACCGTATTTTTCGCACCATAAGACGCACCTGGTTTTTAGAGGAGAAAAATAGGAAAAAAAATATTCTGAACCAAATAGTGTAATAAAATATTTAATAAAGTATAACAGAATAATATTTGAACCATATAAACTGAACAGCAGTCAACAGTGGCATTGAGAACCATTATCACTGTCATTAACACATGAAGACAAAGGTTTGAGTACTCTAGTCTTCTGAAAACCCCAAGAACTCTTCTTCGCTAGAGTCAGAATTCATGAAGACGCAGGCACTTCTTCTATTCGGACCATAAGACGCAGGCACTTTTCCTCGCACTATTTGGTGAAGAAAAAGTGCGTCTTATGGTCCGAAAAATACGGTACCTCAGTTGCAGCCTCGATACTGAGCTCTGGTCAGGGTGTGTGTGGGAGGTAACCAGTCTCTCTGTCTCTCCCCTTCCCTTCCACTCTCTCTAAAATTCAGTGGGAAAAATATCCTTGGGTGAGGATTAACAAAACAAAAACAAAAAAAGAGTGATGTTCCCAACAGCAGGTCCCAAAGCTAGGGAGGATGAAAGGGTGGGTGCCGGGTGGGGTGAGGGTGGGAGGCAGGAGGGGAAATGCAGGGCTCGCTGGAAACTGGTGGGAGGTTTGTGGTACCTTTGCCAAGCAGAGCTTGGTTTTTAGTTGTGTTTTCTTTTGCCCCAGCTTTACCGGGATATGACTGGCCTCTAACATTCTTTAAGTTTAAGGCCCACAACACAGTGATTTTATAAAATACAGGGTGTCCCAAAAACATGTACACACACTTCCACAGCTGATAGCTCAGTTGGTGTTTCTTTCTTTTCAGCCAGACTAAGCTTTCAACAAAGGAAATTCATCCTAAAATGCTCCAGGAAGTTTGAAAATGCAGTGTAAGTACAAACACTGCCTTATAATTATTCAAAGTGGGTATACAATTTTTAGGACACAGAGTATCCCCAAAAATGTATACACACTTTAACAGCTAATAACTCACTTAATTTTTAACATATGCTTTTACTGATTTCAGAGGAAGAGAGAGGGGAAGAGAGAAACATCAATGATGAGAGAATCTTTGATTGGCTGCCTCTTGCATGCCCCCTACTGGGGATCAAGCCCGCAATCCAGGTTTGTGCCCTGACTGGGAATATAACCATGACCTCCTGAGTCATAGGCTGATGCTCAACCACTGAGCCACACCAGCTAGGCTAACTCACTTATTTTCACTTCTTTTCAGGTTTAACTGGTTTGAAATAATGCATGAAGCCAGACTAGGCTTTGAATAAAGAAAATGTATCCACTAGACTTTTTATGGAGATACATAAAAGATAAAGCTTATGGTACTAAATTGGCAACAGTTCACAAACAGCGAACAAAATGATTCTTGATGTTTGCGGTTCCATTGCTCTGCGTTATCAGCAGTGCCTAGACCAGAACGGTCATCAGTGTGAAAACAGGTGTTGGAAAAATGAATTATTCCTTTCTGGAGAGTCTTTTAAATTTTGAAATGAACTGTATGTTAATAAACTACTGACTTTATAATCATTCAAAGGGTGTACTTCTGGGGATACCTTACATGTATGCACCGTATTGTGTGAGATGATTACCACTGTAGCATCAGCTAAAACCTCCATCACCTCATATAATTACCAGTTCTTTTTTGTGGTGAGAACATTTAAGATCTAGTCTCTTAAAGCTACTTTCAAGTACACCGTACAGTATTATTAACGACTAGAGGCCCGAGGCACGAAATTGGTGCAAGAGCAGGCCTTCCTTCCCCCGGCTGCCAGCACCGGCTTCCCTCTGGCCCGGGACCCGGGCCTCCCTCGCAGCCCCGGCTTTGTCCGAAGGTTGTATGGTCTAATTAGCATACTATGCTGTTATTATCACAGATCATCATCGCTGTGCTGTGCATTAGGTGCCCAGGAGTTATTCATCTCATAGCTGGAAGTTTGTACCCTTTGAGCAACTTCCCCCTATTTCGCCCTCCCCTAGCCCCTGGCAACCACCAATCTACTTAGATCCCACGTGTAAGTGACATCATACAGTGTTTGTCCTTCTCTGTCTGACATGCTGTCGGGGTGGACAGGAGTAAATATTCGCTCCAGACACAGGAGGAAACCCAAAGGGAACTGACTGTTATGGGGCCTTCACTCTCCCACCTCCCTGCCTGTGCTATGCCCTCTGCCTCATTCCCCCTTCCTCACCTCTGCAACTGGCCAACTCTTACTCACCCTTCAGAGCCCCTGTTAAATGAGACTTCCTCTAGGAAGCATTCCCCGACTCCCAAACTGGGAGAGATGGGGCTTTATGTCAGTTTCACTTCACCTGAAGTGGGTGTAATTCATCTCAACATTTAGAGAGGCACCGATTTGCCCAGCTGGTGTGGCTCCCGCGGTTGAATGTCAACCTATGAACCAGGAGGTCACAGTTCAATTCCCGGCCAGGGCACATGCCTGGGTTTCAGGCTTGATCCCAGTAGGGGGCATGCAGCAGGCAGCCAATCAATGATTCTTTCTCATCGTTGATGTTTCTATGTCTCTCCCTCTCTCTTCCTCTTTAAAATCTATTAATTTTTTTTTAATTTAGGGGCACCTCCCTAGCTGATTTGGCTCAGTGGATAGAGCATCAGCCTGCAGACTGAAGGGTCCTGGGTTCAATTCCTGTCAAAGGCACATGTCTGGGTTGCAGACTCCATCCCCAGTAGGGGCGTGCAGGAGGCAGCCAATCAATGATTCTCTCATCATTAATGTTTCTATCTCTCCTTCTCCCTTCCTATTGGAAATTAATTTTTAAAAATTTTAAATAATTAGAATCAAATGACTTTAAAAAAAAATTTAGAGGCACCAATTCCACGGCTTAGAGATGGGTCTGCCCTAGCCTCGGTGCAATGATCCCAGAGCCCCTAGAGCAGAAGTGAGGAACACCCAGCCCACGGGCGATATAAGGCCCAATAAGGCATTTGGTCTGGCCCTCCCAAGGCATTAGGGGTGAGTTCATTAAATGTTTGACCAAAGAGAAAGGCTAATTTTTGTTGTTCAACCTCACCCAGGATATTTTTCCATTGATTTTCAGAGAGTGGAAGGGATGGGGAGAAACAGAGAGGAACATCGATGTGAGAGAGACACATGGCTTGGTTGCCTCCCGCAGGTGCCCAGACCAGGGCCAGAATCCAGCTTGCCACCAAGATACATGCCATTGATCTGAATCGAACCTGGGACCCTTTATTTAGTACACAGGCCGACACTCTATTCACTGAGCCAAACCGGCTAGGACAGCAGGCTAATTTTTAAGTTAGAAAGTCTGTATGGCCAGCGAATGACGTTATAAATATCCAAATAGCCCATAGCAGAAAAAAAGGTTCCCATCCCTGCCCTCCCCTCTGATGGATCTCCGCACCCTAGCTCACCTGTGCGTACCCTAGCAGTCCAGTAACCTGGGACTTTAATCAAGGTTGTTGTTCTTTTCTGATTCTGCCACTCCTAGCTGAGCAGCCTTGAGCAAGCGACTCAGCCTGTGCCTCAGTTTTCTCACTTGAGATATGGGTAGGGTACCTACTTCATAAGCTGATGTAAACATAAAGCAGGACTCCAGCTCTGGCCAGTGTGGCAGTGGTTAGAGCGTCGGCCCACGCACTGAAGGCTTACAGGTTCCATTCCCTGGCCCCTGTCTGGGCACAGGCAGGTGTCAACCAATTAATATGTCTCTCACCTCTCTCTCTGTCTCCCTCTCCCTCTTTCCCTCTCTCCTCCCCATACTTTCCTCCCTTCTACTCTTTCTTAAAAAAAAAAAAATCAATGGAAAAATATCCTCGGGTGAGGATTAACAACAACAAAAAGAATAAATAAAACAGGGTTCAAAGCAAGTACTCCATCGCTTCATCATCATGGTTATATCCTCTCATTTTCCCATTTTCTACAGTCCAAGAGCAACAATGGGATTCCGTTGCGCCCTCCAGAGGCAGCGCCCAGTACTGCATCCCTCCAGACGCAACTCATCACTCCAGATTGAAAGGTTAAGTTACAAAAAATAAATAAGTCAGTCCAAACTGATTTAAGTCAAAAGAGAACCTACTGGCCAGTTGCCTTTGAACTTGCTGTGCCCTCACCCTTCCCTCTTCCTACCTCCCCTCCCCCATCTCCTTCTTGACATTCAAACCCCAATGTCAATGCCACACAGGGAGTCTTTCCTGATTCTCTATTTATTCAACACTGAACACCAACTGTGTGCCAGACCATGTCTTAGGCACTGGAGATACTGAGGTAAAGACCTCTTCCCTCGAAGCTGGCATTCCGGTGAGGGAGAGAGAATCTACAAACATACGTGGTTCCACAGAGCATGTCAGGTGGCGGATCCTGCTGAGATTAAAGCAAACCAGGGAATGAAAGAGAAGGCGTGTGGGGTGTCATCTTAAGTGTGGGATGGGTGGGAAGGCCTCATTGGGGGGGGGGGGGAGAGGGAGAGGTTGAGTAGAGACTTGAAGAATGAGATGGGAGTAGGCCATGGGGATATCAGAGGGAAGAGCATTCCAGAGGGAACAGCAAGCACAAAGGCCCTGAGGCAGACCTCTGACCTTGGGGGGGGGGGTTGAGGGGGAGGGGAGGGAGGGTGTTACTGTTCTTGGCTGTGACCCCAGTACCTAAGTCGGAGTGCTCAATAAAGACTTCATGAATGAAAGCTCAGCTACCAACAAAATGGGACTATTAACCTCCTCCACCGGTGGCTTCATTTCTTCAAGAGGTTGTCTAAGAGGAGGACAGCTTCAAATGCCACTCAAGATCCAAAGTCTGTTTCCCAGGACTCCCTGCAAAAGTCCTACCTGCCCATCCCCCAATCAGTAGCGAGCCCAAGACTGGACTGTAGACGCGGTTTCCGGCTAAGTCTCACGCCCCACCCAGACCATACCCAGAGGGGAGAGGGGGAGCCCAGGGGGCCCCTGGGACTGCGGCAGGGAGGGAGGGCCAGCTTAGAAGAGTTTCCAGTCGTGGCAGAGTGTGAACTCCCCGCTCGGAGCATCTCTGAAATTCCTAGAGCTGAAGTGGCCAAGCCATCACCCGAGCGGCCACTGGGCTGAAGGGCAGACAGAATGCAGAGAGCCACCTCTGGGTGGAGAGAGAGAGAGAGAGGTCCGCGGACTGGACGGCGGCTCAGGCGGCTCCCAGCAGGCCCTGGGAGAGGGAGGGCCCTCTGCTCCTCTTGGGGCCTCAAGAAGCCCCGGGAGCATTGGGGAGAGAACACCCTGCCCCTCTAGCCCGGCCTGGGGTGATGAGGGGGTGCAGGGGGGGCTCGGGAGACTGGTATTTGTGGGGTACCTGCTGCATGCATGAGCCCAGGCCTGTCATTCCAAGTTCAGGACAAACAACACACACGTTTACTGATTGAACACCCCCCCACACACACAGCGGCCCTTTGAAGGCCCCACTACCACCATGGATGAGGCAACAGACTCAGGGAAGGCCAAGGGCAGGGCCAGGCTCTGCCTAGGGGCCAGGCCTGGGAAGTGCCTGGAACTGTGAACTCTGGGGGTCACCCCCTTAACCCCTCCGGGAGGACCAGCTCCTGGCCGGGCACCTGGCCACCAAGCTTCCTTTCTCACCCCTCCCAGCCGCCAGGTCACCCCATCCTCCCATCTGCTCCTCCTTTCAGTACTGAGCCCCCCCCCCCCCCGCCCTCAGCTTTCACCCACCTCCCCTCCCCCATCCCTCCTCCCTCCTCCCTCTCTGTCCTCAGTTTCTCCTTCGGAAAAATGGGGCGGCCTGGAGCCCAGGGCAGGCGGAGCCCGGCGGGGAACCGGGCGGGCGGAGATGGCGGTGGGTGCGGCGCCCCGGGCACGGCGCCGGGCACACGGAGGCGCCCACAGAGCCTGTTTGAAGGAGGACTCGCTCTCAATAAATAACAGCTGTTGTCGGGCGGTGGACGCGGGCCAGGCCGGCCCTCCCTCCCCACCGGCCACCCCCCCGCGCCCTTCGCACCCGTCCCTCCGCCTCCCCCCCCCCCTGCCGGCCGGCCTCCCCCCCAGCCTCCCCTCCTCCCCCCCCCAGCCTCCCCTCCTTCCCCCTCCCATGCGGTCCCCTCCCCCCCATCCGTTCCCCTTCCCCGCCAGGTGCCCCTTACCCCCCCTCCCCTCCCCCGCCCGCCCCGTCACCCCTCCCGGCCCATCCGTTCCCTCCCCCCTCCTTCTCTCCCTCCCTCCCTCCCCGCCCCTCCCCGTACTCCCCTCCCCACGGCGGGGCTCCAGGCCCGGCGGGCCGAGCTCCCGGGGCCCTGGCTCGGGTCCAGCCCGCGGCCCGGACGGGCGGCGGCGGCGGCGGGCGGGTCCTGGCGGCGCGGTTCGGGGTTTTTTATAGCCCTGGCCGGCCGCTCCGGAAGTGCCGCCCGCGCCCTCCGGCCACGCCGCCGCCGCGCTCCCCCCACCCCGCCTCCCTCCCTCCGTCTCCCTCCTCCCGCCACCCTCCTCCTCCTCCTCCTCCCCCCGCCTCCCTCCTCCCTCCTCTTTCCCCCGCCTCCCTCTTCCCTCCTCCCTCCTCCTCCTCCTCCCTCCTCCCGCCTCCCTCCTCCCGCCTTCTTCCTCCCTCCTCCCTCCTCCTCCCGCCTCCTCCCTCCTCCCGGGCCCGGCCGGCGAGACTGCGGCGGAGACGCGACTGAGGCCCGGCGGCGGGCGGGCGCCGGCCGCGGTAAAGGCGCGGGGCGGGCGGGCGCCGGCTGGGCTTTGTGTGTCTGTGGGGTGGGACGGCCGCGGCGGGGCAGCGTCGGGGTGCCGCGTCCCGAAGCGTGCGCGACGCTGAGTTCAAGTGAGCGGCGGGTGGTGTGTGTGTGTGTGTGTGTGTGTGTGTGTGTGTGTGCGCGCATCCACGTATGTGTAAATGGATGTGCGTCCGCATGTGTGCGTGGGCGGCGGGGTGTTTGTCTGCCTGAGGGTGAGCGTAAGCCAGCGTGTGTGCACCAGCGGAGCGCCGTGTGTGTCCGCGTCTAGTGGAGTGTGACTCCAGACATCTGTTTGTCTCCGATGTGTGCGCGTGTGCTGCTAATGCCGGGCTGTAAGAGGGTCTGGGTGCGTGTCAAGGTCTGTGGGACTTGGTTACTTTGTCCCTGGTCTGGTTGTGTGCAATGGAGTATACATGTCTTGTGTGCAAGCCCGGGGTGTGTGTGTGTGTGTCTAGGTTGTCTGTCTATTTCTATGTGTGCACATAGGGCTGGGGAGTGTGTCGTTGTGTCTCGGGGTGTATGTACTGGGGGGGGGGGGCTTTGTGGGTCTCTGGTGTCCAGTTGTTGGTTCGCAGGTGGGGCTGCCCAGAGTGTGTGTGGCTGCCAGGGTGCATTTGTGTGTCTGGGTGTGAGCGTGGCACCGCCCACTTCCCCCGAGTTGGTCAGCGAGGCCACTCTGTCTGGGGGTGTCTCCAGCCCATCCGGCTCCAGGCCTTTCATTAGCAGCTGGTTAGGGGCACCCACGGGGCTGTGGGCAGGGTGGGGTGGGCGGCCAGCCTTTGTCTGCCGGCCTCACGGGGTCTGCCTGGCCAAATGCGCAGCGCCCAGAGGCAGCTGGCAGCCCGGGCTGGCGAGGCCTCTGCTGGGCCGCTGAGGTCTTGGCCTCCACGGGAGGCCGGCAGCCTGTCCTGCTCGCTGGCCCAGGAGGTCTGGGTGTGGAGCCACGGGTCCCTCCAGGATCCCGGGGAGGGGATGGAGCCTCTGTTTCCGGGCCTTTTCCGCGGCATTTCCTCCTCCAGCTGCTGGCAGCCTCCCCCAGACTGCCTGCCTCCCTCCTGCCTTCTGGGAGGAGGGGCGGGGGTTTGGCCTGGCCTGGGTGCACATACACACACACAGCCACACACAGCCACTCAGGCACATGCAGCCTCACACAGGGTCACACAGGCACACACCCGCACACAGTCACATAACAGTTCCACCCATACACAGACACACACACACACCCCACAGAAATCCCCTGCTGACATCTGTGGTCCCAGCCGGCTCGAGCCTGGAATCCCCTCTCGGGGTTCAGCCTCCTGTCCCATCCTGACCCACTGACTCCAGTGGCCCCACCCACGCCCGGGGCAGGTCACACTTCCCAGCCACCCCGCAGACTGGGCCACCGGCCCCGGCCCCGGAGTTCTCCCCTGCCTTGCCTACAGACACCTATGTGCCCTCCCCCCCCCCCATCTCCCCTTCCGGTCTCCCCCTTCCTCCACCCACTGATGCTGGATCCTTCAGCACTGCCCCCCACATCCTACCTGAACTGGACGCACAAAGGGGGTGAAGTTGTAGCGGGGAGGGGGACAGCCTCAGAACAGGGATGAGGGTTTGAGGCTGGAGCAGGAAGAGAGGCAGAGTAGCCAGGATGAGAGCCGAGCCACTTAGGGAGAAGATTCCTCTCCGCAGGGGGAGGAGGAGGGACAGGGGTGGGGGAGGGATCCAGCCTCACTTGCAATGAAAATGCTGCCACCTCGTTTAGCATGGGGGAAGGGTCTTAAGTCAGTGGGGACCCGGGGGAGTCCGCCAGGAAGGGCTTTGATCCCGAGCTGGTCCTCTCAGGGTGGAATAGGGGAGAGGAGGCGATTGGAAATGAGGGAGGGGCTGGCCAAGCGTAGAGGAGGGAGATGAAAGAGGTGGTGGGCTTTGAGGAAAAGGGAGGATGAAATCCAAGAGGAGGTTTACCGGGGCCAGAGAGAAGGGCAGCGTTTTCTCAGTGACCCCTGAACCCCTCCGCACAGCCCAGCTCCTCTTCCCTGCCCTCTCCCTGCCCAGGCTCTGAAGAAGAAACAGGCCCAGAGAGGCTGGCGCACAGGGATCTGACACCGTGGCACTAACTGAAGCCCCCGGAGGTAAAACAACAACCCAAGCGGTAAACCTCAGCCCAGCTGAAGGGAGCAGCTGGGTCACAGTGTGCCAGAGAGTGAGCTCCCCATCACTGGAGGAGTCCAAGCAGAAGCGGGAAGTGTTGGCTTCGAAGTCGGTATCTTAGAGAAAACCTGGCTCCATCCCTCTGGAGCTGAACTGCCCTGTTTGGGGATCAGCTCCCAGACTTGGCCAGGCTGCAAAGAAAACAAGACAGTGTGTGATTAGGAGGGAGGAGGGTGGAGACAGAAGGGACAGGAGGGTTTGGCACAGAGCGGTGGCCCAAAGTGGTGTCTGTGTAGGCTGGCCTGGGGCAGATAGCAGCGGAATCCTGGAGCTCCCAGGAAGAATGCAGGGAGAGGAGGCAGGACGGGGGCTAGCTGGAAACGCGAGGCTGAAGAGAGCCGCAGGGCCCAGACCGTGCTGTAAGCCCGGATTCCGGCTCAGCTGGCGTGGCGAATGGTGCTACCTATGGCAGAGCATCCAAAGGCATCGGCCGGGAAACGGGACGGGGCGGGCGGAGCCAAGCCCTAGCCTCAGGTTTAATCTGGGCCGAAACTTGACATTGACCTGCCTTCAGGAGTATCTGAGCCAGTTTCCCATGCTGGCCTCCTGCCCCCTGTATTCGAGCCTCTCCGTCCAAGATCCACACGCTCCTCCCTGCCTCCGGCCTTTGATCCTGCTGTTCTCGGCCTGGCGCACCGGCTCCTGCCTCTTCACATGGCTGGTTTCTTCTCATCCTTCACACCTCTGCTTCTGAGCCTCCTCATCATTTCTTCTGGATACCGTGTCACATCTGAACTCCTTATTTACTTGTCTATCATCTGTCACTCCCGGGAGACGGAGCCCATTGTGTCCCTGGCATGCTCCGTCATTACCCAGCGAATGGACCTCCCCGGGTTACTGCAGAAATGAGGGGAAACGGTGTGAAATTGCTCAGGCCTGTAGCAGCCACATAGTAGGTGCTCATAGAGCCAAGAGTGCAGGGAGGATGTGGGGTGGGAACAGGGGGCTGCGTGGTGAGGAAATGCATTTGGAATCTTCCAACCGGGGGAAATGCCTGGGGCGTCCTCCGGGCTGGGAGTGAGGAGCTGCAGTCCCCCTGTCAGCCCAGTGAGGGGACTGACCCCGCTCCTTACGCCGACCCTCACCCCCAGGAGCCCAGTGATGCTGCCCAGGCTGTGATCGGGGAAGGCGGCACTGTGGGGGCTGCCGGCAGCCGGGGCAGGGGAGAGACATGTGGACACGTGGTCTCTATGGCTCCCGCCTGCCAGATCCTCCGCTGGGCCCTCGCCCTGGGGCTGGGCCTCACATTCGAGGTCGCACACGCCTTCCGGTCTCAAGGTAGGGGTGGTCCAGGGGTGTCGGTGGGGAGGGAGCAAGAAGCGAAGGAGGGATCAGTGAGACTGGGACTGCAATTGTCGGGGGAGGAGAGTGGGGAGGCCCCGGGGTCAGAAAGTCCAGAGTCTTGCAGCTGGTGGCCTAGATTCAGGAGCTAGTGGGGCGAGGATCCCCTGCCCTACAGACAAGCAGCCGGGACACAGGGTCCTTCCCAGGGCCCGCCCCAGGCCTCTGATCCTCCCCTACAGATGAGTTCCTGTCCAGCCTGGAGAACTATGAGATCGCCTTCCCCGCCCGAGTGGATGACAACGGGGCGCTGCTGGCCTTCTCGCCCCCTGCCCCCCGGAGGCAGCGTCGGGGCACAGGGCCTGCAGCAGAGTCCCGTCTCTTCTACAAGGTGGCTGCACCCAGCACCCACTTCCTGCTGAACCTGACCCACAGCTCGCGCCTTCTAGCAGGACATGTCTCTGTGGAGTACTGGACACGGGAGGGCCTGGCCTGGCAGAGGGCTGCCCGGCCCCACTGCCTCTATGCCGGCCACCTGCAGGGCCAGGCTGACAGCTCTCGCGTGGCCATCAGCACCTGTGGGGGCCTGGTGAGCAGAGGGCTCTGGGAGGCAGGGAGGAAATGCCCATGAGTTTGGCAGTTGAGAAAAACACTTCTAAATATAAGTCAGAGAGGAAATCATAGTGGAAATATTCAATGCATTTTGAGCTCATCAAAAGGATTAGCTAATTTAGGGTGCAGCTAGAGCAGTGCTTAAAGGAAAATGAATAGCATTTGGTCAGGCTGAAATGTAATCAGCTAAATATCATTCTCAAGAGATTATAAAAGGAATAGCAACCTAAACCCAGGAAGATAAAAGGAACAAAATAAAGAGCTATGACCCCAGGGGTCCTGGGGGCCAGGAACTGATCCATGCCCTCTGTCCCACTTCCCCCACCCGCAGCATGGCCTGATTGTGGCAGATGAGGAAGAATACTTGATTGAGCCTCTACAAAGTGGAGCCAAAAGGGGCCGGGGCCCAGAGGAGAGTGGCCCCCATGTGGTGTACAAGCGTTCCTCCCTGCGTCACCCCCATCTGGACACAGCCTGTGGAGTGAGAGGTACATCTGTCTCTGGGGATGGGCGAAGGGGCCGCACGACATCTTTACCCTAAGGCAGAGGTAGGCAGCGGTGTCTCTTATCCAGAAGGTCGGCAGGCAGCTACGTGAGGGGAGGCCTGGCATCAGTCAGATAGCGGAACAGTGGGGGACAGCCCGTCCATCACTGCCAGAGTCCGGTGGTCCAGCAGGAGACAGGCAGCTGGATAGCCATACAGGCATTTGGGTACAAAACCATCTCCAGGATTACTGACTGGCTGGAAAACGATGGCTGTCTGGTGGGACTGCAGAGCTCTGGGATATTCCGTGGTTGTATAACTGGAGAGGCTGAGAGTAGCATACTATGGCAGACAGACAACGACAGTCAGTTGTACAGACAGAAAGCTGGATGGGGTCACAGGCGAAGGCACAGTCGGGCAGTAAGGCCATCAAAGCAGCGGTTTTGTTGTGTAGCCAGACAGTCGGGCAGTGTGTTGATTAGGAAGCTCCGTATCTGGAGGGCCAAGAAAACATACCATCACACAGTTCCAGCAGTGAGTCCAGGCGCCAGTCGTGGTAGTTGGTGTGGTGTACCCGGCAGCGGTTCAGCCAACCAGTTTGGCGGTAGGGTAGCCACATCGCGTAGAACCAGATATCCACTTAATGGAGCATTTCTAGAACCAGACATTGGACAACTGGGACACCCACTAGCAAAAGAACAAGGTATTTGGCGGCCCATTTGGGCAGGTGGATCAGCATACAGGGAATTGGACCAAAAGAGCAAGCAGCCTAATGACCAGAAATTATCCATCCAGACGAGAAACCGTGGAAGGGGCGGCCATGGTGGCTGCGCACCCTGAAACCGCCACCTGCCAGGCCCCTGGGCAATGAAACAGAGCGCAGCCAGCTGGGTCTGAAGCGCTCCGTCAGCCGGGAGCGCTACGTGGAGACCCTGGTCGTGGCTGACAAGATGATGGTGGCCTACCACGGGCGCCGAGATGTGGAACAGTACGTGCTAGCCATTATGAACATTGTAAGTGCCTCCCCCTCCCAGGGAATGAAGCCCCGAGAACCTGGAGCCAGCCTCCAGAGGTCAGGAAGAGGGTGTCACCTTCCCACCCCTACCTGCAACCTGAGGCCAGAGACACAGAATGGAGGGGGGACAGGGAGAGAAGGGAAGACTGCAAAGCGCATTGCCTAGGAGCATGGACTCTGAAGCCAGCTGGCCTGGGCTGAAATCCCAGCTCTGCCACTTTTCAGTTGTATGCCCTTGGACCAACGATTGCACCTCTGCCTTGGTCCACTCATATGTAAAACCTATATATATAAAAGCCTAAGCAACCAAGCAACCGAATGACTGAATGACCAGTCAACCAGTTGCTATGACATGCACTGACCACCAGGGGTCAGATGCTCATGCCAACATCCTGTGGCCCCTCCCCCCATGCCAGCCAGCCCCCTCAATTGGCCCCGACGGCTGGCCAGGCTGAGGGACCAACCCATGCATGAATTCGTGCACCAGGCCTCTAGCGAGGATAATAATAGTATTTGCTTGATAAGACAAAGGTGGCTGCAGTAACTAGATAAAGCACTGGGAACACAGTAAGGGTTGCATAATTGTCTGCTATATAAAAATCAGCATGCAGCTCACAGGAACCTGTTGAGGTTACCGGCACACACCTGGGCACACATCTATATGCATGTGGAGTTCTCCCTCATACACTTGCCTGTGGATTCATACACCTGACCCACATTCAGTAGCCATATTAGATCTCAAGACTCTGGGCCCTTCTAAGTCTCAATTTCCCCCTCTGTAAAATGGGGTGGTAATAGTATCTACAACAGAGCATGAGAGTTGGCACATACGAAGGGCTTGATGAGTGGTGCTCTTGTGTCACTGAAGCAAAACGGGGGGAAAGTTCAGCCGACAGATGTCTCCGTGTTCATATGACGGCATATCCGATTCCACCACTTTCTTCCCCAGTCCTGCCCCTCTCTCCCTTAGGTTTTCAAAGTTTCCTAACACTTTCTAGGGTTTCTGTGGGTTTTCACTTTGTGGCATTGATACCCTAATCACTGCATGGTGTGACCTGCATCATTTGTGTCCTCTCACCCCTGGGCCACATCCTCCTCCCCACTGACCACTATCTCTAGAGCTTCCTGCCCCCACACTTCTACCTTTTTGTAGTGATGCTCAAATTGGTGTCTTTAGATGGCCATGGAATGAGGCACATCCCTCAGGCCATCGCTGGGCAGAGATGCTCAAGGCAGCCAGGGGGTTGGCAGGGGAGGGATGAAGGTCAAAACAATAAAGATTTATTTAAAAAATAAAAAACTGACTAGCTGAGCAAGGGTGAGTCAGAAAAAAATGTACTGGCAAGCAACCAGTACTTTGCAGACAGGCTTACCAGATTTGAATCCCACTTATGACACCTACCAGCTGTGTTTTCTCATGTCTCTGTGCAGCAGATTGCTCACCGGCAAAATGGGAATAATAGTACTTACTCATGCAAAGATAGATGGACAGACTTAGCCTAAGGCTGGGTATACAATAGGAATGTGATTAAGCGAGCTGTTGTCATCGTATTTTCATGGTTTGCTCCTCTGGGCCCCTCTTAAGACTCCGTTTCTCTTGTTTCTTGGAGGTCAGGTTGCCAAACTTTTCCAAGACTCGAGTCTGGGAAACATCGTTAATATCCTGGTCACACGGCTCATCCTGCTCACAGAGGACCAGGTGCGGGAGGGTGGGGGGTGGGAGAAGGGGAGCACCACCCGGGGGGCCACCTCTTTCCCCGCACACGGGTGCCGCCTGCCCTCTTTGGGGTGGCTGGAGCCCATGCATCTCACTCTGTCCATCCTCAGCCCACGTTGGAGATCACCCACCACGCCGGGAAGTCACTGGACAGCTTCTGTAAGTGGCAGAAATCCATCGTGAACCACAGCGGCCATGGCAACGCCATCCCGGAGAACGGCGTGGCCAACCACGACACAGCGGTGCTCATCACGCGGTGAGGGCCGGGGAGGCCTCCAAGGTGTGGGCCGGGGGGGATGGGGAGTTTAGGGGACCACATAGGTCCAGGTGGGGGATCACCTGCTAGACGGAGAGGCTGGGACTATCCAGCTGCCCCCTTGGGGAGCCAGAGATGGGAGGGGCAGCTGGGAGCCTCAGCAGCTGGGAAGGTGGGTATGGGGCCGCTTGAGTGCTAATGCATTCCTTCACTCCTCTCAGCTGTCACTCATGTCCCCCGTTATCCCCAAGGCAAGCTGGAGCCAGAGTGTGAGGCTTTGGGTGAGAGGCAGGTAGCACTCCCAAGCAGGACTTAACCCCCCGAGACAGGCATGGTGGCATCATCGGGGCTAGGGGCATCATCGGGCCCAGCTTCCTCATCGCCCCCCTCTCCTTCCACAGCTATGACATCTGCATCTACAAGAACAAACCCTGCGGCACACTAGGTACCCATGCCCCTAGGTTTCTGGCACCTAGGAAGGCAGTGGGCTGGGTGGTCCTGGCCCTGGCGAGGGTGGGGACCTGGCAGGGTGGATGGCGCCAACCAACACAGCCCTGAGCCCCAGCCCCACCCCACGGGCCCATTTCCCAGGTCTGGCCCCCGTGGGAGGGATGTGTGAGCGCGAGAGAAGCTGCAGCATCAATGAGGATATTGGCCTGGCCACAGCGTTCACCATTGCCCACGAGATCGGACACACGTGAGGCCAGGGGACACGGGGAGGGGGGACAGGAGGGTCCAGGCAGGTTCGCCGGCACCCAGCACAGCCTGTCTCCTCTCCCAGGTTCGGCATGAACCACGACGGCGTAGGGAACAGCTGCGGGGCCCGGGGCCAGGACCCCGCGAAGCTCATGGCTGCCCACATCACCATGAAGACCAACCCATTCGTGTGGTCGTCCTGCAGCCGAGACTACATCACCAGCTTCCTGGAGTGAGGACGGACCTGCCTTGCCTGCCCAGAGGCTCACACTCGTGCCGCGGGGCGGGGGTCCCCTGCATATCGGGGCTGCCTCTGAGAAGGGTTGTGTCGCCTGCAGGGGCTGCTCCCCGGGACCCCACCCAGCGGACCCCCTGAGCTCTTGGCCTGCCGCCCCCCAGCATGACAGCTGCTTTCCTCTTGCCATAGCTCAGGTCTGGGGCTCTGCCTGAACAACCGGCCCCCCAGACAGGACTTCGTGTACCCCACCGTGGCGCCCGGCCAGGCCTACGATGCCGATGAGCAGTGCCGCTTCCAGCATGGAGTCAAATCGCGTCAGTGTAAATACGGGGTAGAGAGAGCCTTCCTGCTTTCCTTCCTGGGCGGGGAGGGGGGTGCAGGGGTGGGTGACTCTACATGGGCACCCCCACCCAGGCAGCGGGTCTGGGAGAGCCAGGAAGGGGAGTGGGCCCCGTGGGGCCCGGGGTTATACAGATGTCACAGTCAGACAAGATGGGGACAGGAGTGGCTCTCCAGACCCCTGATTTGGGAACTGGGCTGGGGAGACTGGGAGGCCCCCCTCTGTGCCGCAGAGGCCTAATTGCCCCTTTTTAACCAAACGTTCAGACATGGTGGAAGTGGTTTCCCTGGGGAAGAACCATTTTCCCCACTTGGCGAAGAACTGGACACCCTGTCTGCACTCCCCACAGCCCCTACCGGCCGGTGCGCAGAGCTGCTGGCCCCAGTCCTTTGCTGGACGAGCTCTGAACTTCATGACTACTCCCCAACTCTTTCCTGAGATTTAGACTCAGCTGCCAAAGCCCCGCGATGCACAAAGAAGTCAGCGAGGGTCCTTCTCCCAGCTTCCCCCGCGAGCTGGCCTCCTGCCTCAGCCACCGGGGCCGCCAGCTGCCCACCTCCCCGAATTCCCAAAACACGCCCCCGCCTCCTCACAGCCTCGGCCCCAGTAGCCGGACCCAGTCCCAACACTTCACTCCCTCCAAACTCAAAAAAGCTCAGAGTTTGCGAGGCCATGTTAACGCAGAACGGAGTAGGCAGCTTTCACAGGCCCACACCTCATTTCAGTGCAAGACAAGGAGACAAACCCTGGATTGATTTATGTCACAGACATTCCTCTCTTGCCCCCAATCCCTGACTTGACTGGTGAGGATAGCCCTCTCTGATGAGTTCCAAAAGAATTCTGGAACTCCCGTGAGCATCCGCTGCACCCTGGGTATCCTAACAATGATGACAGCGGTTGGCACTTAGCGAGCATTCACTAGATGCTAAGTATGTGATCTAGATCATCTCTTTGAAGCTCCTCGTGGTCCTGTTATCCCCACATTACAGATGGAGACACTGAGGCAGGGGGAGAGTGCTTCCCCAGAGTTGGTATTTAAACCCAGGTCTCTCTAGGACCAGATTTTATAGAGGTGGGGGAGGGGAGGAAGTGCCAGATCGCAAACATGGATCAGTGCTAACTGTAGGTTAAGCTGATTCTCCCTTTTCCTTTTCCAAAGAATGTGTTCCTTGCCCTCCTGGCAAAGGGGAGTTGTTGGCTACATGTAAACTGGTTCTGTGTCTGAGGGGCTGGGCTTACCTAGTGTCTGGTCCAGAGTTTGCTGTGGCCATGGTTACCCAGTAGCAGGGCACCTGTGCCAGCCCTTCCATATCTGCTCTGTCGCCTCCTCTCCGCCTTTTATGTAGACAAGGCCCATCTAGTAGATGCGGAAATGGAAGCCCAGAGTGGGAGGTGGAAGCATCCTTATAGTCCCCCGGGTGTCCTTGTGCGGAGGAGGGAAAGCCAGGCTGGGATGTGCACTCTCTCCAGGAGGCGTCAGAGCACGCGATATTTTTACACATGGCCAGGAGGACACAGCCATGTGAAGCCAGAAGACCAGGCTGAGGTTTTAGCTGAGAAGTGTCCTATGAATGGGGCAAAAGGCAGGGACCCTGGCGGGTGGGGGAGGGAGCTCTCAAAACAACCCTCCAAATGTTTCGCGTACGTACAGGTCTCTCACAGAAGCTGACCCAGAAAAGGCCCCTTCCTGTGGCCACTGAGTGGCCCAGTGCCAGACCTTCGAGGCTGGAAGGATAGCTTTCTCAGGGGAGATCACATGTGCTCACAAACAGGAGGCTGGAGGATCTCCACTTCACCGGGGGAGGACCCTGGGGCAGGATGTGAGCGAGAGAGGCTACCTGCGATTTGGCCACACCTGAACCCAATGAGGCTTGTCCGGAGACATGAACCTGGACCTAAAGGATTAGGGTGACTTCCTGGGCTGGTATAGGACTTGCTGCTAGGTCCTGGCCCAGTCCCGGCAGGACCAGCCTGGCCTTGTCCTCGCCCAACCCTCCGTAGATGAAAGCCGTTGAGGACGTCCCCAGTGTAAGTGAAGGGAACAAGGAGCACCACCCACTGGAGGGAAGTTAGAGATGGGGCCCCTGGCGGGAGCCAGCTCCCAGGCCTGATCTTTCTGACCGTCTGCTCCCCCGTGGGCTGCTTTGCCGGTCCCAGAAAGGAATCCAGAACCCTTCCTCTACATTCCTCAGCAATCCCGTTTCCTTCCAGAAACTGGAGCTGCCAGGGACTGAACTGATAAGGGGTTACACCACAGACCCTTCAGTCAACGGTCTGGGTTGATAACCAGGCTGCCCAGTCGCTGTGTAACCTTCAGTAAGCGACCCGGCCTGGCCCTCGGTTTTTCTCGCAGTAAAGCTGGGAGAAGGATGTCTACGGGAATGTAAGCCACACATAGGTGTTCAGTGAGTGCAGTGCCTCTGTAGGCAGCAAGGAGGGCCCAGGCCATACCCTGCTACGGTGTCCGAGAAGATTCCTTGAGACCCAGGGCCCCACTGCCCAGCCGGCGGTGCGCCTGGGGCCTCCGGGGAGGAGGGCGAGCTTGAGCGGGCATCTCGGCCGCAGGAGGTCTGCAGCGAGCTGTGGTGTCTGAGCAAGAGCAACCGGTGCATCACCAACAGCATCCCGGCCGCAGAGGGCACGCTGTGCCAGACGCACACCATCGACAAGGGGGTGAGACGCAGGCCAGGGCCCGCCCCTGTCCTCGGCCGCTCCCACCCCAAGCCGCGCCCCTCGGGTCACGTGGTCCCTGGCCACGCCCTCCTCCCGCAGGGCCCGCCCCGGCCTGAGCCCGCGCCCCGCGCCGCCCGGCCCCGCCCGCACCATTGCCCCAGTACCAGCCTCACGCCCCCTGAACGCGGGGTCTGGCTCCCTGGCCACACTCCTGCCATCTGTCTGCACCCCGGCCCTCGAACCCCACTTCTGTCCCACTTCAGCCTCACTCCGGGGGAGCCGAGACCTCTGGCTGGGGGAGGGGGCTGGCCTCACCCTCCCCTCCCGCCCACAGTGGTGCTACAAGCGGGTGTGCGTCCCCTTCGGGTCGCGACCAGAGGGCGTGGACGGGGCTTGGGGCCCGTGGACCCCGTGGGGAGACTGCAGCCGGACTTGCGGCGGTGGCGTGTCCTCCTCCAGCCGCCACTGCGACAGCCCCAGGTCAGTCCTCGGGACCCCCTGCCCGGAAATGGAGGGCCCCCTGCTTCCCCTGCCCATCCCGCTCCTGCCCTCCCTCCCTTTCCAGGCCAACCATCGGGGGCAAGTACTGCCTGGGCGAGAGGCGGCGGCATCGCTCCTGCAACACTGATGTGAGTTCCCCCAAGTTGGTTTCTCAGGGGAAAAAGCCATATATCAACTCCCAGACCTTCGCCCCTCCCTCCCTGCCCCTCCCACCCTGCCCCCACCACCCACCCAATCCCAGTTTACCCTCCCCTCCCCCCACCGGCACCTCCCGGGGGACCTGGCTCCTTCCCATTCTTTTTTTTTTTTTTTTAATATATTTGTATTGATTTCAGAGAGGAAGGGAAAGAAAAATAGAAATATCAATGGTGAGAGAGAATCATTGACCAGCTGCCTACTGCACACCCCCTACTGGAGATCAAGCCCGCAACCCAGGCATGTGCCCTTGACCAGAATCAAACCTGAGACCATTCAGTCCACAGGCTGACGCTCTATCCACTGAGCCAAACCAGCTAGGACTTTTTTTTTTACATATGTATGTATATTTTTATTGATTTTTGAAGAGAGAGGGAGCAAAAGATAAAAACATCAATGATGAGAGAGAATCATTGATTGGCTGCCTCCTGCACACCCCTACTGGGCATCCAGCAGGCAAGCCCAGCATGTGCCCTGACCGGGAATCGAACCTCGACTTCCTGGTTATAGGTCGATACTCAACCACTGAGCCACACCAGCCGGGCTCCTTTCGGTTCTTGAGCAGATGAATCTCCCACACCCGCTCCCTGCATGGCCGTTTCCCAGAGCCCTGCCCCAAACTGTCTCTGACTTCCCTGGCACCGGCCCGTAGCCCTCTCCTGACCAAGGCTGTGCCTCTGTCTAAAACTCCCACCTCGCCTGCATCACCCAGCCCTGTGCTTCCAGGCTCTCCGCCCCCCGTCCAGGCTGCACCCCTTTTCTCGGCTTCTCTGCTGCCCCTTTTTAATGCTGGGACCCCCCTGGCTCGTCCTGGTGTCAGTGCATCTCGTGTGCACGCACCCAGTAAGCACAAGACTGGCTGCAGCATGGGGTGCTAGGAGGGTGGAGAGCCGCTGATGAGGGGCAGGCTCACGTCTCCGAGGGGTCCACATGCCAATCACACTCGCACAGCATTGGGCACCTTCCCACTTTGCCTCGCTCCTTTGTAGGTCTGCTCTCAAGAAAGCCCCAGGCCTGAAACTAGAAACCCAGGCATCATCCCCAGCTTGCCTCTGCCACCTAACGCGTCACCTAGTCCCTCTCAGTGCACCCGTCCCGCCAGCCCCGCGGCCTGCACCTCTCCAACCCTTCACAGCCTCCTCCTGGCCTCCAGCCTCCCTCCTGCAGCTCATCTCTGCTCTGAGCAGTAGTCCTTCGCCCGAGGCCTCTGCCCTGCCTCCGCCCCTGGACACCTGGCCTCCCTCCCTCTCCCATCTCGTGCCCCCAGGACTGTCCCCCTGGCTCCCAGGACTTTAGGGAAATGCAGTGCTCTGAATTTGACAGCGTCCCCTTCCGTGGGAAATTCTACACGTGGAAAACATACCGAGGAGGTGAGTCGGGGGCTGAGGAAGCCGCGAGAGCATCCAACAGCAGGTGGAGACAGCATCTTGGGGTCTGCCCTGAGCCCTCCCCTCACTCGAGGAGCCAGAGTGCCAGACTGAATGCTGGGAGCCCCTTTCCATCTGCCTAGCCCGCCTGGTCTCCGTGGACCTGGGTCTGTCCCTCTGGGCCTCACCTCCCCCAGGCAGCAAGCAGGGAGCCCCAGGGCCTCCTGGCCTCGGTCTGATGGGACCATGCCCCCCAGGGGGCGTGAAGGCCTGCTCGCTCACCTGCCTAGCGGAAGGTTTCAACTTCTACACGGAGAGGGCAGCAGCAGTGGTGGACGGGACCCCCTGCCGCCCAGACACGGTGGACATTTGTGTCAGCGGCGAGTGCAAGGTGGAAGGGACTTCCAGAGAGAGGGGAGGATGGGGACGGAGGGGTGGGCACCTCGCTGACACCCCCACCACCGCTGCCCTCCCCAGCACGTGGGCTGTGACCGGGTCCTGGGCTCCGACCTGCGGGAGGACAAGTGCCGAGTGTGTGGGGGCGATGGCAGTGCCTGCGAAACCATCGAGGGGGTCTTCACCCCGGCCCTGCCTGGGGCTGGTAAGATACCCCTACTTCCTTGTCACACTCCGTCCTGGGCTTGGGGGGCGGGGGGGACTGCCCACCACAGTAGTCAAGATGAGCAAATTCTCAGACCCAGGGACCCAGTGGCGTCTTGGAGACCCCGCGATGCCCCAGTTCGGGGTCAGGGACTGGCTTGGGCTCTGGAGCCAAAATCTTGGCAATTAAAATATCTGGGGGGGGGGGCGGGGGACCCTAAATCTCTCCCCTGCCCCATCCAAGGGGCCTCCTGCCCACGTGTGGCTCAGGAGCTAGGTCAAAGGTCAGGCAGTTCAACCAGGACTTGGCACACGTGTGGGCAGGGACAGCGGCTCTTAGGGGCCCATAAGCCGTGAGGCCCACGGCAAACCCTGCTCTGAGTGCCAAGCCCTCCACGTCACCTGTGTGGGTCGGGGCCTTTACCTGCTGCTTACTGGGGTAGGGGTGGAGGGTGGGGCAGCCCAGGCTGCGTTGGTTAGAAAGGCAGGTTCAAATCCCAGCCCAGCTACCTCCTATCTGTCAAACCTGGGCAAGTCGCTTTGCTTTTTTTTTTTTTTTTTTTTTAGCTTTGCTTCTCTGAGCCTCAGTTTTGTTAAGCATGAAGTGGGCATAATGGCATCTACTTCATAGGGCTGGCGCTGGGGGTGCAGTGTGAGGCCCCTGGAAGCACCTAGCCCGGTAATGGCTCACGGCTCTCATCCAGGGCCACAGGCTGGCAGGTGTGGGGGGCGCGCCGAGTGGGTGACACCTCGCTTCCCCGTCCAGGGTACGAGGAAGTCGTCTGGATCCCCAAAGGCTCCATCCACATTTTCATCCAGGACCTGAACCTCTCCCTCAGTCACCTGGGTGAGGCGGAGGGGAGGGGAGGGGAGGGAAGGAGGACTGGGGTAAGCTCGGCTGGAATTCTGACTCCCGCACTCCCCCGCAGCCCTCAAGGGGGACCAGGAGTCCCTGCTGCTGGAGGGCATGCCCAGGACCCCCCAGCCCCACCGCCTGCCCCTGGCTGGGACCACCTTTCAGCTGCGACCTGGGCCAAACCAGACACAGAGCCTAGAAGCCCTGGGACCCATCAATGCATCTCTCATTGTCATGGTAACGGTGGAGCCGGGTGCAGGAGGACGCCGGCACCCTTGTGGGGGCTCCAAGCCTGACTCCCTTGTGACGCACCCTCCACCCCAGGTGCTGGCCAGGACGGAGCTGCCTGCCCTTCGCTACCGGTTCAACGCGCCCATCATCCGCGACGCGCTGCCCCCCTACTCCTGGCACTACTCGCCTTGGACCAAGTGCTCTGCCCAGTGTGCCGGTGGTGAGGGCAGGGCCGGGGCCCGGGGGCACTAGTCGCCTGACCTTCTGGAGGGGGCAGGGCTGAGTGGGCCTCTCGCCTGCCCCCAGGCAGCCAGGTGCAGGCCGTGGAGTGCCGCAATCAGCTGGACAGCTCCGCCGTGGCCCCCCACCACTGCAGCGCCCAGAGCAAGCTTCCCAAGAGGCAGCGGGCCTGCAACACCGAGCCCTGCCCACCTGAGTGAGTCCCTGCCAGGGTGCAGGGGCGGGTGACGGGTGCTGCTGCCATCACAGAAGCACTGGTCCCAGGACTGGGGGGACTGTGCTCCCCAAGGCAGAGCCAGGGCTCTCCTGGAGTCGGAGTGGGTGCTGCCTAGCCAAGTGCAGATAGTCCTTCTCCCTTGGGCTGCGGGGCCCCACTCCCCTGGGTGGGGTCTTGGGCTGCTCCGTTTCCACGGCGATGCTGGCTGCTGGGGAGGAGGCGATGCTGGTTGGTGCCCAGGGTCAGGGTGCCTGCGGGCACGCCGTTAGCCCCCGTGTCCCCGCAGCTGGGCTGTGGGGAACTGGTCCCGCTGCAGCCGCAGCTGTGACGCGGGCGTGCGCAGCCGCTCGGTGGTGTGCCTGCGCCGCGTGTCCGCCGCGGAGGAGAAGATCCTGGATGACGGCTCCTGCCCGCAGCCGCGCCCGCCCGTCCTGGAGGCCTGCCACGGCCCCACCTGCCCGCCCGAGTGGGCCGCCCTCGACTGGTCGGAGGTCAGCCGCCCCTTCGACTTCGCCCACCCACTCCCTGCGCAGCATGGGGCCTGGGTGCTGGGTGCCCCCGGGTACCCTCTGTAGTCACGAGTCCCTCCCGCTAGTCCTAGCGGACCCCCCTCGATTAGCCGGCCCCTCCTCACGACCAGGGCACCCTGTGGGCTCCCCTGCGCGCGTGGGGAAGGGAGGGGGGAGCGCCTACTAAGCGTGAACCGCCCCCTCCCCCTGCAGTGCACCCCCAGCTGCGGACCGGGCCTCCGGCACCGAGTAGTCCTTTGCAAGAGCGCAGACCACCGGGCCACGCTGCCCGCCGCGCACTGCCCACCCGCAGCCAAGCCGCCCGCCACCATGCGCTGCAACCTGCGCCGCTGTCCCCCTGCCCGCTGGGTGGCAGGGGAGTGGGGCGAGGTAGGCGGCCCCCGGGGGCTGGGGGCCAGGGCAGGGGCGGCCGGGGAGAGGCTCATCCGCGGTGCCCCACAGTGCTCGGTGCAGTGCGGCCTCGGACAGCAGCAGCGCGCCGTGCGCTGCTCCAGCCACACGGGCCAGCCGTCGCGCGAGTGTGCCGAGGCCCTGCGCCCGCCAGCCACGCAGCAGTGCGAGGCCAAGTGCGACAGCGCGCCCCCCGGGGACAGCCCGGAAGGTAGGTGGGACCCCGAGGGCCCTGTCCAGGGGATGCCACTGGAGAGGGTGGGGCCCTCACCTTTGGCCGGAGACCTTCCCCAACCACTGAATGCCCTTTCCCTCCTCCAGGCCAGCCTCACTGTACTGTCCCCTCGCTCCAGACACGTACTACGTGCCCCTGTGTGCCAAGGGTTCTAGGCACCCGGTCCTTTTGGGGAGCCCAAACTGGGGTTCCTCCCCCAGCCTCCTCCATGAGCTTCGACTTACTCATCCCCACTGATAACGCATTATTTGCCTAATAGTCTTTATTTTTTATATAGTTTTATTTATTCCATAGAGGAAGGGAGAGAGAGAAACATCCATGAGGAGAGAGAATCATGGATGGGCTGCCTCCTGCATGCCCCCTACTGGGAATCAAGCCCGCAACCGGGCATGTGCCCTTGACCAGGAATCGAACCTCGGACCTTTCAGTACACAGGCTGACGCTCTGTCCACTGAGCCAAACCGGCTAGGCTAATATTCTTTCTTTAAATCAGAGTTTCTTAACCTCAGGAACTACGGACGTGTTGGGCCACATGGTTCTTTGTCACGGGTCTGTCCTGTGCATTGTAGGATATTTAGCAGCTTCCCTGATCTCTACCTGCCTGATGCCAACAGGACCCTTCCCCCCAGTGGTGATAACCAAAAATGCCTCCAGACATCGCCAAATGCGCCCCCCCCCTTCCAGGGGGGTTGAAGTCACATCTTCTTTAAATATACCCCATAAAGATCAACTTCTTTAAATATACCCTTTTCCCCCTATCAAAGTAAAAATGTTGTACTTATTCCTGGTACAGGAACCAAACTGCCTGAGTTCACCTTCCACCTCTTGCCTTCCTTTCCCAACTGTGAGGGGGTGGAAAATCTATTCCCTTGAGAGGACGCCGCATTGGAGGGGTGGCATGAAATAATCCACGTGGAGCCCAGGAGCTCCGAGACCTATTCCCAACCCCCTCCCTCCCTCTGCAGAGTGCAAGGACGTGAACAAGGTCGCCTACTGCCCCCTAGTGCTCAAATTTCAGTTCTGCAGCCGAGCCTACTTCCGCCAGATGTGCTGCAAAACCTGCCACGGCCGCTAGGGGACAAGCAGCCCCTGAGCCACAGCTGAGCGCCAGCTTGGGGGTGGAGGGGACCGGCTGCAGCTGGCCAGTCTGAAGGAGCCCGCCAGGGCAGGAGCTGGGAGTGAAGGGTGAGATGGAGAGGAAATTATTTATTGGAAACCCATGCAGGGCCCTGGCTGGGAGGTGGAGAGGGGCCGGCCACCCCCAGGGCCCCTCCTCAGCTCCTTTCCCAGTTCGCAGTGAGACCCCCTCCAGGGGGGTGGGGGGCCGGAGAAGGGAACGACTGTTTGATGTGGCACTCTTTTCACCCACCCCTAGGGAGCCCCCTAAGGTCCCCCACCTTTGGTTGGAATACATACTGTGAAGAGTGGGGGTGGGGAAGGGATCCGCCAGTGCCCTGGTCCCCAACACTGCCCTTTCCCTCCACTCTGGGCTGGAGGGGGTCTACGTCCACCATGGGGAACGGGAATTAGCAGGACTTCCTAACAGCCTCCCCTTGACAACACCAGCTACAGGGGTGGGTAAGAGGCGGGAAGATCCACCCGACCTCGGCCCGGTTGCTCACTCCCATCATGGTGCTACAGGCCCTGCCCTGGGCCCACACCCCCCGCCAGGAAGTGCTCCATCAATAAAGTTCTGTCTTGTGTAGATCTGTGCGTCTGGTGTGTGTGTGTCCCCCACCCAGGCTGGAAGCAGCCCCGCTGGACGGGGGCTTTTGCCAACACAAACGAGAGCCAGTGACCTTAGGGCTCTTGCAGAGTCTCTCACAGCCTCAGCGTCTGACACCTCCCATCCCAGCCACCAACACTCTTGGTCACTCTCAAAGCACCAGGCGCCCCTGCCTTTGCTGAGCTGTTTCCTCGGCCAGGTGTGCCTTCCCCTTCCCTCTTCACCTGGTGAGTGAGCTCCAGCTTACCTGCCCTCCACACGAGGTTGCCTTCCCTCATGCCCAGCAAAGTGGAGGTTCCCCCTTAACGCCCGGAGGCATTAGCTGAGGTTTGCAGGTGCCAAACCAACCTCGTGAGCAAAGGTGCACAAGCAACTCGGAGAGAAAAGGGTGCCTCGTATGTGGCCACGAGGGGAAGACCCATCTTGGCAAACTCTAGGTAGCATGTTGTGCAACCCTGGGCCACGGGCATCTCCCCGCCTCCTGGCTGTGCGGCACGGAAGGCGATGACCTCTCAGAACTGCCGTTTCCCCAGTTATCAAGAGGAGACCAGTACATGGCCTGCTAATTTCCCAACGATCCGGACATGGGTCCACGTGTTATGGATCCCGTTTCTGCCAGATGCTGCTGGAAAGGCCTGCATCCCCGTTTTATGATGAGAAAATGGGGGGGGGGACCCCAGAAGTAGCAGAGCTAGGATTTGTTAACTCCAGATCTGACCTCCAAAGTTGGAGCTTCCAAGTGCACCTGGCTCCTGGCACCTGCCACTCCCGTTGCCCTTCCCCTGACACGCGGGCACCTGTAAAGACTGTTCCAGAGGACCGTCTGAGGCCGCTCTGGAAGCAGGTGTTCAGGGATGCCCAGAGAAGACCGGTGTCAAGCGGTTTTGTTGAGACCTGGGCAGCCCAGATGCTCCCTGGGGGCCGCCTTGAACAGAGCGGTCAGTACTGCAGCCAACTGACCTGTGTGCCCCTTCCTGCAACCCTGCCCTCAGGGAGTTGGAGAGGGGGCCGTCTGGGGTCTGGCAGCTGCTCCCACCAGCCCTTGACTCTCCCTTCAGGCTCAGAACCCCCAAACAGCCTGCTCTCAGCCCTGCCAGCCGCTGGAGCTCTCTCCCCGCCCCCTGGGCCTAGCTTCCCTCCCCAGTAGCCACGGGCCCCTCCCGCCAAAGGAAGTGAAAGGGGGGGCTGTTGTAAGAGGAACTAGGGCTGGGAGCCCGGTGAAGGAGAAGCAGGGCCATGCCTGAACCACCCCCCGGAACCCCCTGAGCCTGCACCCCTACCACAACCCATTCAAGCACCCCCTGGAACCCAGATACCACCCCCGCCATGGTAAGTCCTTCAAGGAAGTGGGCCCTGAATGCAGGGGTTGGGGGGTCCCAGTCCGGTGGAGGTGCCCTGGAGGCCACCATCAGAAAGCACAGCCATGTGAATGGGGCGCGGCGGGCCCTTCAGGGGTCCCTCCATGCTTCTCATGTGCCCCCAGCATCCCTCACCAGGACCAAACTCCCATCTAATGGTGGGCAGGGTGCCAGAATGATGATGCGGGCAGGGAGGGTCTGAGAAATGGAGGATGGAAGGTGGCCCTGAGGGGTCACACAGTGTCTGCAAGGACAGGGACATACCCTTGTCTTGGGGCTTAGGAAACCCGGTTTCCAGCTCATCTTGGTGCCTTATCACCCTGTTTGGTCCTGGGAAAGCCACGTCCCCTCTCTGGGCCTTAGTTCCCACATAGGTCATAACTGGAAGTCGATCGAGAACCTCTCCGTTGGAACTTCAGAGGGTCTGTGGGTTTGACACAGGGGGAAGCTGTGTCAAATGGGCGGTGGGTACAGTGATGGTCAGTGATAGCATGCCTGTGTGGGTAATGGAGCGGGGGCGGGGGGGGGTGTGCACAGCTGGCTGTAGCAATCCCAGAAGCAGCTGTGAGATGCAGCGTATCTGCACCACCACTGGTGCCCTTCCATGTGAGGATGGCAAGGGGGGCACTGCAGCCGAAGGGGGCACTCCTGCCTGTGAGGGGGAGGTCTAAGAGTGACCGAATTTAGATGCAACGGCACCAAGCATACACATTAAGGGAGAGCCTGAGCTGGTGGTAAAAGTCACCCCCGCATCTAGGCATCTGTAACCACTTCAACTTTCATTGTTTGTCATCCTGTCAATGAGGGCGTGTGGTTGGAACAGTCACGGGGCCAGTGGTGACAACTGCAGGACTTCTGGCAGTTGCAGCAAGCAGCTGGCCAAGGTGGAGGCAGGGAGGTAGACCAAGAGGGCAGCATCTGTGTTAGTCTGAGAGAGGACATCTTACTTCAGAAAGCTGATGACAAGTTGGGCATCTTTGGCCAAAGATCCACCTGGGTAATTGACAACTAAGCCATCAGCTAGAGCTCTGGGCTTGGGGCAGAAACTCATCCAAGAAGGAGCCAAGCCAGGAAGACTCCGGAGCTGAGATGGGCAGGCTTTGATCAAAAGAACACAGGAAATTATCTGCTACTTGAGAGAAAAAGCAACCCCTCCCAAGGAAGCTGTGTGAAAAATGCTTAGTCAATGTTTGTTTGCTTGGTAATAGGGTGGGGGGGGGGGGTGAAACTCACCCTAGAGGACCACAGCAGAAAAAAAAAAAAGTGGAACCCACCCATGAGGCCAGTGCCTCTGACATCTGCCTGGAGGGCTGATATGGGCAGAGAGTGTTGAAAGCCTCAGTGAAACAATGTTCACAGCTTTTTCGTGGCTGGAGTTAGTGAGCACAGTGTGTGGAGGTGACTCATTCTTAGTGATTGAAGGAAGAGGAGTGTCTGTTGGAAGATAACTGTTGAGCTGTTGGGCTGTTGGTGCCACTGGTTGTGATGATGTTGCTCTTGGTTGTTGGATGTTGGTGGTCACAATGGTTTCCACGGGTGTGCTGGCAGTGGTGATGGTTGTTTTGGGTGCCAGCTGGTGATGAACACTGATGGATGGTGGTTGGTTGCTTTGATCTGGAGGGTAGATCCGTGGAATCATGGCAGTCTGTGGTCACTGTTATTCAGAGTTGGGTGACTGAAGGTGATGTTTGTTTGCTGTTGGTAGTGCATTTTTCCTTTTGGGTGACAACATCAGCAGTAGTGGTGATGTACTGGTGGTTTTTGGAAAGGGGTATTGTTGGTTGCTGCTTCAGTGGTAGTTGGCTGTGTGGTTGCGGATAGCTAGTATTGTGATCTTGATGGTGGTTAGTTATTATGGGTTGCTGGTGTTAGTGATGGTGGTGGTGGGTGATGGTAGGGACATTGGTAGCAGAATCAATCGTCATTTCGTTTGATGTTGGTTGATGGTACTGCCATTGGGGTTATCAGCAGTTTGTTTGACTTTGGAGGGGGTGGGTAGGGTAAAAGATGCAATTTATTGTGCGTGGGTGGTGATGGTAGAGACATGAGGGCAATAATGGTTGTTTTTATTTTTTAAAATATATTTTATTGATATTTTACAGTGAGGAAGGGAGAGAGGTAGAAAGCTAGAAACGTCGATGAGAGAGAAACATCAACCAGCTGCCTCTTGCACACCCCCCACCGGGGATGTGCCCGCAACCAAGGTACATGCCCCCAACCGGAATCGAACCCGGGACCCCTCAGTCCGCAGACTGACGCTCTACCACTGAGCCAAACCGGTTTCGGCTAATGGTTGTTTTTAAAGTACAGACATGAAATAGAGAGACCAGTGAGGCTGCTTGATCCAGGGGCAGTGGCCATGGGAAGGCTGGGAGCCGAGAAAGAATGAGGAGGAAGTACTCTGGAAGGACAAGGGTTCCCGCGTGTTGGAGAATGGCCTCTGGCTAGGATAAAAGGAAACTGAGGGCTCTCCCCAAAAGGAGGGGAGACCCTGGGAACCTTTGGAGGAGAGAATGTTGTTTGCACAATTGTAGGAACACAGGGTGTGACCCCAGAACCCAGAACCTTACTGAGTTGGGGGAGGGCAGGACACCACGGCACCAGGGGGCCCAGGAGGGGCCAAGGCAGGGCCCGGGCTGGGGATGTCTCAGCAGCCACAGCAGCTTCACACCTCCTCCTGGTTGGCAACCACAGCGTGCAGGACCCCAGCAAGGAAGGAAGTGGCTGTTTTGTTGCTCTCCACAGGCTGGGGCTCTGCTCATCACCACCCAGGGAAGCCAGAGCAGTTGGGGCAATTGCAAAAGCTCCCTCATCTAGTCCTTCCTCCTGGCCCTGTGCCTGTGCCTGTGGGACTGGCCAACTTGAGGCAGCTGCTGCTGCTGTTGGCAATGGTGAGGAAAGCCATCAGCAAGCACACATAGCCAACTCCCATCGAAGCAGCAGTCAACAATGCCTCTTTCACAAACCATTTCCTCTTCACAAACTTTGCCTCCTTGGACCTGCACAACAACTGTCCTGAAAGATCTATGGCCCTCAAAGGTCCCATTTTCTAAATGAGGAAACTGAGGCCGGGGGGCTAGGCAAGCTGTTGTGTAGCCCAAAAGTGCAGAGTATTTCAACTCAGTGACTCCCAAGGTGACATTTTTTAACAACCACCTTGACCCCCAACCTCCTCCTATAAACCACGGTGGGGTGCAGTCCCCACACACCCCAGGCTGCCCATCCCTACCTCATTTGGACCTGGACTCTGCTCCATTGAAACTAGGATCCTGGTGTCCCACACATACCCAAGGCCTTCCTGCCCCCTGGCTCCTGGGCCACCACCTATTCTGCCTGGGCAGTTCATGTTGCAAGAACTGCCTCCTAGAGGAAGCCCTTACCGACCACTCCATCTCTCCTTATGACCAGCTGAGGTGGGCCCACAGTCTCCCCTGGGAAACTCACTTCACCCGCTCAGGATACACTGAGTTCCCCGAGGCCTGGTGCCACCTATGTGCACAGCAGGGGCCCAGGAAGGGTGTTTACTATAGGGCTCCTATGCCATCACCCTGGTCATAAACAGCCTACCCTCCTCTGGCACCAGGGAAGCCCCACCCCCATGCCCTCTGCCTTCGGTTGAGGGAACCTCTCTGAAGAGCTGAAGTAAGAAGCTACCTTCCCCTTCCCACCCCAGCCACTTCGGGCCCCTGTCTGTCTTTCACAAGAACATGCAAGCAGGTTGAGTCATAGTTGGCTTGTGGTCAACTGTGACCACAATCTCTTCATTGCACCCCACATCCCAAGGAAGGGTCTCAGGAACAAACAGTTTCAGCTTGAACCATGGAGGCTTGAGGGCCACAGAGAGAGGGATGCCCATGACACAGGGCAAGGGGCAGTCTCATTCTCATCGTGCTTCATTCACCCATTCATTCATTCATTCAACAAGTATATGTGGACCAGCTCCTATATCTGTTGTCATATATCTGTCCTTCCTGAGGCACCCCAACGGGTCTCTTCTCTGTGCTAGCTCATTTACTCCTCTCATAAACGCCAGGCAGGAAGTGGATTATGGAATTCATTTTACCAATGAGGCTTGGAGAGGTAAAGTGTCTTCCTGGAGTCACATAGTCAGTCCACTGTCAGATCAGGCCTCACACTCAACTGGCCCCGTGCCAAAAGTCTTGAGTGTCCTCCCACACATTGTACCCGCTTGAGCAAAACCCTCTCTTCATCTACTGCTAACAACCTATAGATTTTGAGATTGCATGGCACGAGGAGTGGATCTGGGGGTCCAGTTTCCTGGGGCAGGACAGAGGAAGGGATGGCAAGGGCTGAAAGAGGCAGAGGGCCACTCTGCCAGGTGGGGAAGTGGTGGGGAGGAACAGGAAGAGGAACCAAGTCGTCAGAGCCGGGAAAGCCAGCCAGACACAGCCAGCCTCTCGGACTCTGACCTCAGAGAAAGGAAGTGGCCTGAGTGTCATCTGTGCCTGAGGGGCCCAGGAGCACGGAGACCGGGCTGACCCCAAAGGGGAAGCCCTGGACAGGACCATTCTTGCCCCCGCCCCATCCTCATCTGACCCAAAGCTCCAACCCTAGCCACCTCTGACCCAAGCTAGGCTAAGGGACAACAGCCTCGCTCATCTCATCCAGGTCCTCTCTCTCTGCTGTAGTTTTCTCCTCTGCAAAGAGGACCTAATCATAGTACTGACCTCAGCGTCTGTTGAGAGAATTAAATGAGGTAATTCACAGGAAAAGGCTTAGACCAGAGTCTAGCACAGAATAAGTGCTCCATAGGTTGTTAACTATTGTTACTATTCTATTTTTAAAATATATTTTTATTAATTTTAGAGAGGAAGGGAGGGGGAGATAGCGATAGAAACATCAATGATGAGAGAGAATCATTGATCAGCTGCCTGCCTCTCGCACGCCCCACACTGGGGATCAAAACCGCATGTGCCCTGGCTGAGATTCAAACCTTGACCTCCTGGTTCAAAGGTCAATGCTCTACCGCTGAGCCACACCAGCCGGGCTATTGCTATTCTTGTAGTCAGTTACCACCCAAGATCCCTCTGAGAGAGAATCCACTTCCTGTTTCCCCTGCAGTCCCCACCCACCCACATCCCTACCCGCTGCCACTCCTGCCCCACCAAGGACCAACACACTCTGGTCTCCCCATCTTGCAAACAGGAAACATGCTCCCCTGACCCCAGCTCTCCCCAAGCCTCTCTTCCTCTTCCCCTTCTCAGCCAGACTGCCCCAAAGCATCCTTGATCCCTTTCTACAGCTCCTGACCTCCCAGTCTGAAATCTGACCCTGAGGTCCCCAACGCTCTCCATGGGGTCCCTCTCGGTCTCTAGTGAGCAAGCATGCTGCTCTTCAGGAGCTTGGGGTGCCATCAATGGCTCCAGGCTTCTCCCAACCAGCCCTGGTCACCTGAAGGTTACCGCTAGTCCTGACAGGCCCTGGAAGCCCTGAAATAAAAGTCACAGTGAGCCGAAACCGGTTTGGCTCAGTGGATAGAGCATCGGCCTGAGGACTGAAGGGTCCCAGGTTCGATTCCGGTCAAAAGCATGTACCTTGGTTATAGGCACATCCCCAGTGGGGGTTATGCAGGAGGCAGCTGATTGGTGTTTCTCTCTCATCGGTGTTTCTAGCTCTCTCTCTATCCCTCTCCCCTCCTCTCTGTAAAAAATCAATAAAATATATTTTAAAAAAGAAAGAAAAAGTCACAGTGAAACGTACCAAGTACCATTGTTTCAAAAATAATTAACTGCCGTGACATCTGGAATTTAATTAAAAAGGTCCACCGCGCTGAAACCGGTTTGGCTCAGTGGATAGAGCATCCGCCTGAGGACTGAAGGGTCCCAGGTTTGATTCTGGCCAACGGCACATGCCTGGGTTGCAGGCTCCATCCCCAGTAGGGGGCGTGCAGGAGGCAGCCAATGCATGGTTCTCTCTCATCAATGTTTCTATCTCTCCCTCTCCCTTCTTCTCTGAAATCAATAAAAAATATATACTTTTTTTAAAAAAAGAAAAGAAAGAAAGTGCTCGGGCCAGTGGACCAGCAAAGCTCTCTGGAGCCACCAGGTGCTCCGCCTGACACAGGCGTGTCTCAATATGCTGACAGCCCCCCACGAGCAGCATGGGCTTCCAAATGCTGGACAAGTCTTAGTAAAGTCTGAACAAATTCTGAAAAAAACTCATCTGGACAAAATAAAATTTGGGAGGGAGTCCTGAAAAATGAGAAGAAGAAAAAATTCCTGAAAAATGCAATAGGTATCAAACCATGTAAAAAAAAATATATATATAGATTTTCTGTTTATAGATAAAATCAAATTTGGTCCTAGGTTTCAATGATTGATTATAAACGTGTTTGTCGGTTACATGAACACCTGCTTTGTGCGGGAGAGGGGACGGGCTGCAGGCAGGATGATTATTCTAATATAAATCTGGCACCTGTGGCTCCTTAAAATGCCTCCATCCCTGTGACAACTAAAAACTGCTCCCGTGACTCATGAAGTGTCCCCAGAGGTAGCCTGGCCCTGCTGAGAACTCTCCAAGCCACAGACATCCAGGTCCAAACTCCTTTGCTTGGCATCACGGGCTCTTCGGGGCCTGGTCCCTCCATTCGTCCACGCACGCCCTCATCTCCCCGCGCATTCATTCAAACAAGCCCTGATGTCTTGCTGAGCCAGACCTGGCATGAGCCCCTCAGCTCAGGCGCTCACACAGGAGATCAGGTTCATGTGTGGGGTGTCCAAAACGTGTATGGGGCCACGGTGAGGGAAGCCCAGTGGGCCGTGGGCTCCAGAGGAAGCACCTGACCTGACCTGGGTTCAGAGAGGTCTCCTCGCAGGAGGCATCCCCTGAGCCAAATTTTAAGGGATGACTGGCATTCACCAGACAGGAAGAGTGTCTGAGCAGAGGGCTCAGCATCTGCAAAGGCTCAGAGGCAACTCAGTCAAGAACTGAAAGGGTTCTTCCTGAAGGCCTAAATCACTAGCACATAGTAGGTGCTCAAGAATGCTTTGTGGAATGGATGGATGGATGGGGCGGTGAAGGGAAGCCACAGACAGGAGAAAAAGCAGAGAGGAGAGATCAGGTTTGCCATGTGAGAAACCCACTCTGGCTACTCAGACTGGAAGCAGGCTGAGGAGGTCGAGCCCTGGCCCCACACTCCCTCCTCTGTGGTCCGTCCCAGCCTCACAGCGGCACCTTCGCCTGGGTGGTTCCCTCTGCCTGGTGCACCTCCTCCTGCTCGTGACCAAAACCCTTCTCGGCGCTCAAGTCCCAGCACGGGTAGATGCCAGAGCCTGCTGGACCCAGACTTAAACCCACACGCACCCTGGGAAACAATTTAGCCGTGTCCTGAGTCAAGTGCCAAGCTGCTCACTCCCCAAGCCTCCATCCCCCCACCACCTACACCCCACTGAGTGGCTATTGCTGGTAATGCTGGCGACACCCCTGCCCAGAGTCAGCACGTCGCAGGTGCTCAGTGAATGCTAACTCTGTCGTGGGCCCTCTGCCCCGGGCCATCCTCACAGACACTCGGGCTGGGGGGGGAGCATCAGCCCCACTCTCTCCCCAGAGAAGTTCATCCTACATCCACCCTTGGGAGTGAGCCGTTCCTCCCATCTCATGGAAGAGGTCACAGCGGCTCACAGCAGGGGTGGGCCACCCAGCCAGGACCGGAACCTAGATCCGCCCCCACAAAGAGCCGGCCGTGTTTAATGTCTGTGGGCATTCCCTGACCAGCTCCTCTCTTCCTGTTAGTGTGGCCAGATTCTGAACGTGCACCCCCCGCCCTGCTCAGGAACTTTCTGTGGCTCCCTAGTGCCCCCGGGAGGGGCTGGCTTCTCATTCACGTCTGCCCTATAGTTGTCCACGCTGACCCTCCTGCGTGACCCCTGCCAGAGTCCTCTCTGCCCACCACGCCTGTCTCCACTCCCTGGAATCTGTCCAGCAAGGGCTGGTCATCTTTGAAGACTTGACTGCTTCTCAGCATCCTTTGCTCTTTGGGGTCTTCCTCTGACATTGGGTTTCTTTCTTCGTCTCGTCCCTGTCTGTTCAATAGGGCCTCCTTGCCGAGGCTGAGAAAGGCCTCAGTCCCAGTGTCAGTCCTCCAGGAGCCCTGGTCCGGGGGAGGGGCTCCGGGAGGAGGGACATGTTTCGGGAGCACGTGTGTACCAGACAGGGGAGCCCCATGCCAGCTTTGCTCCTCTGTCTCCTCCAGGCTTTCCACGACAGGGGGTACTGAGCAGAGGCAGAGTGGGCCCAAGAGAGCCCGTGTGTCTGAGTGACTAAGGCGCTGATGAGCTCAGTCGGGCTAAACGTCGAAAACATTCCCGAAGGCTGCCCGGAGGAGGGTTTTTGAGGGAAGCCTGTATCTGAGTCTCCTCCTTGGCCTTAAGGACGGTGTCAACTGTTGAAAACCTGAGGGAGGAAATGAGAAGGGAGCGTGGGGGCCTGGGAAGGTGGGAGGCTGACTAAGGATGGAGAAGATGGAGGCGGGGCAGCAGGAAGACTGTGGAGCTGAGGGGCAGGTCATAGCTTGGAACAGAGGGTAGAGGTCACAGCTGAGCATGCGGCTCTGAGAATATCCCAGAGGAACGGACTGGTATGCATGACCGCGAGAGAGGAGGCGTGGAGTGGCAGGACGAAGGCCACTGGAGGTGGGAGGGATGGGAGCCGGCCAAATGCCACAGGGAAAACAGGACGGGCTTGCAGAGGGGGAGAGGGAGGCTGAGAGGGATGTGGGAAGGAGGAGTTGTCATTCTTCCTGGCCTCCTCCTGGGAGACAGGAAGCCTGGTCTGGACCTCGCCCACCTCTCCTGGTGTGAGATGGGGAGGAGGGGAGGCACAGGTGAGCCAGGAGGGGCGCTGAGGCACCAGCCCCACCTTCCCACACACCCCCTCGCCGTAGCTCACACCCACCCCATGCCTCCCCCCCAGGGCAGCAAGGAGCGCTTCCACTGGCAGAGCCACAACGTGAAGCAGAGCGGCGTGGACGACATGGTGCTGCTGCCTCAGATCACCGAGGATGCCATCGTGAACAACCTCCGAAAGCGCTTCATGGACGACTACATCTTTGTACCCTGGGCTGCAGGGCGGGGGGGCGGGGGGCACATGAGGGACGGAGGAACAGGAGGATGGCTGGGTACGGGATGTGGGATGGTGGTGGCTGGATGCAGGGAAGGAGGGCAGAGGGAATTCAGCACCGAAGGGACATACAGATGCCTGAGCAAATGAATGGAGGGAGGGCTGGGCAGCGAGAGCACTGGTGATAGGACACGGGACAGATGGAGTGACAGCAGGGCTCTGCCTGGGGGAGGGGCTGTGCCCCCCACTTCTCCTCTGTCTTGGGGTAGCTCAGCTACAACATACCCCATTTCTCCCGTCCTGGACCCAGCTCTGTTTTTTCCTAAGAGACCAAGGACCCATCTGCGTATCTCCATCTCTTCCTCTGAGCAGTGGGGCCTTGAGGGAGGGGGAGGTGGAGGGGACAGGGCCCATGAGAGACAAAGCATGCCCGGACACTGCATGGCCCTTAACCACCCCGCAGACCTACATTGGCTCCGTGCTCATCTCTGTAAACCCCTTCAAGCAGATGCCCTACTTCACCGACCGTGAGATCGACCTCTACCAGGGCGCGGTGAGACCACGCCGGGGGCAGGGGGAGGGGGCGCACAGTCCCGGGGACCCTGGCTCCTAGCCCCGGGCTGAGACCCGCCTCCCCCCGCAGGCCCAGTACGAGAATCCCCCGCATATCTATGCCCTCACCGACAACATGTATCGGAACATGCTCATCGACTGTGAAAACCAGTGTGTCATCATCAGGTAGGGACAGGGGCCCCAGACCCTCCTGCCAGGCCCCGCCCCAGCGGCATCACCACGGGGGGGGGGGGGGGTGTACTGGGAACCTGGATCCAAACAGAACCTCTCTGTCCCTCTCTGCCCCCCGCCTGCTTTCCTTCCCTTGTCACCTCTGACCATTATTTGGCAGCTCTGTTACTGCCCATCTTTCCTCTCTAGGTGTCAGCTCCTGCAGGGCAGGGATTTGTGTCCGTCTGGTTCATTATTGTATCCTTAGTGCCTTGAGCAGTTGGGGATGGATGGATGGATGGATGGATGGATGGATGGATGGATGGACCATCAGGCATTAAAAAGGGCACCTCCCCCACCCCCACCCCCACCCCCACCCCCGGCCACTGACCGTTGCTTGCCTCACCCCTCCGCAGCGGAGAAAGTGGAGCTGGGAAGACCGTGGCAGCCAAATACATAATGGGCTACATCTCCAAAGTGTCTGGCGGGGGCGAGAAGGTCCAGGTGAGGCAAAGACAGAAAGAAGGGGCGGGCTCCCTCCCGCTCGGCGGCCTGTTACCCCTCCGCTCCGGCCCCAGCCTGACTCGCCCCACCTGCCTCTGCCCGCAGCATGTGAAGGACATCATCCTGCAGTCCAACCCGCTGCTCGAGGCCTTCGGCAACGCCAAGACCGTGCGCAACAACAACTCCAGTCGCTTTGTGAGTCCCCAGCCCTGCTCTGGGGGCAGCCATGGCCTCCACACTGACACACACACACACACACACACACACACACACACACCTCTACCAAGATCACAGGAAATACCTCTACTCCTGGATGGAACACTCACCACCTGCTATTGTCCATTGGAAAAGAGTCCCATGGACAGAACATGGCATGTCTGTGTTGCATTCTTAAATGCTCCCCTGGCTACAATGTCTGTTCCTAGTCCTATTTCAGGTCCAATTTACTCCTTCCTTCATCCTTCTTTCAAGAAATGGCTCCTTCTTTGGGTCAGGTGCTATGCTAGGCCTAATGGGAGACATTCTAGGTCAACAAATGATCCGGTTCTGTCACTGTTTAGAGATGTGGCTTGGACAAAGAAAGAACCAATATAACCTCCTGAGTCTCCTCTGTTTTCTCACCCAGGATGTGGGAATGATATTGAAATCCATCTCATAGACCTCAACAATTTCATTACAATGCCTGCTTACACGTGGGAATGACTTAATAAATTCCATACACTAATAAGATTATTATTTCCCAAAATATTATTAGTTATATTTTTATTTTCTAATATATATAATGTAGTTATAGTTTAAGTGTTTCCCCAATATTTTATTGTTAAAATTTCAAGTACACAGGAAAGTAGGAAGAATAATAAAGTGAACACCTGTATGCCCATCATTAACATTTCACTATATTTGCTTTATTGTATCTTTGTCCATCTTTTCTTTTTGATGCACTATAAAGCAAGCTGCTGACACCATGCCTCTCCCCCCAAAACACTGTGGCATGCAGATCATGAAGTATAGTCCATTATAAATGTGCAGCTCTCTTTTATTTCTTTTAAAGTAAAAATTGCAGTAAAACACACAAATCTAAATTTGGAAAAATGCATACACTGTGCAACCCCAACCCCTACCAACATACAGAGCACCGTGTGGCTCCAGAAGTTTCCTCTTGTCCCTTTCTAGTCAATTTCTGCTCCACCCTGCTCCGGAAGCAGCCACTGCCTGGATTTTTTTCACCGTAGATCAGTCTTAGCTGTTCTAGAACTTCATTTAAATGGAACCACACAATATTGTTCTCAAATTACTGATACACCACAAAACATGGACAAATCTCAAAATACATTTTATTTTATACTAGAGGCCCAGCGCACAAATTCGTGCACGGGTGGGGTCTGGCCGGTCCACCCTGATGAGGGCCCATCAGGCCAGGCCAGCGATGGGGAGGGGCCGTGGGTGGTTGGGGGGAGGGGCCGTGGGTGGTTGGGGGGAGGGGCGGACTGCGGTGATCGGGGCCCACATCGGGCTGGTTGGCTGCTGCAGTGCATGTTGTAGCCACCAGTTGGCCGCTGGGGTGAAGGAGGGAAGCCGCTCTGGTCGCTGGGCTTTTATATATGTAGATACTTTTGTTATACAATAGAGTAAGTACAATCATATACTGCAGGCGTTTGTGCAGTGTGATGCTGTAATTTGTATCGCTATCAGGTGGAGGTGGCAGAAAGGACAAGTAATGGAGTTTGTCTGCCCTCCAACCTCTGGCCAGAGAAGAACCCAGATGGTGTCAGAGTCCCAAAAAGGGTCGTGTGGGGTCCTTGCTCTGGGTTCGGGGACAGCATGTGGGAGACATCCAGGATCATTGGGACCAGTAGTGTCCCACGGAAACAATGAGGCCTCTGTGTTGTGGAATTGGGAACTGGTCAGTAAATGTGACACTTCCGTGTGCCAGGCACAGGGCAGACGCCCTGCGTGGCGGCTTGAGTCATCAGAGAGGGAGTGAAGGGCGCTCCTGGCCCAGGAGGGGCTTCAGCAAAGGCTGGAGAGGAGCTGGGGGAAAGACAAGCAGTGCATACGTGGGAGGTGGGAGGTGGGAGAGGAAAGCAAGCTGAAGCCACATGGGTAAGAGGAGGAAAGAGGCCAGGCTCCTAAGACCATGCCCCATCCTCCCCGCACCTGTACCTCCAGGCCGGGGCGGGGGGGGGTGGGGGGGAGGCAGGGGAGGGGTATGACACGGTTCTATCTCATTCAGGGCAAGTATTTTGAGATTCAGTTCAGCCGAGGCGGGGAGCCAGATGGGGGCAAGATCTCCAACTTCCTGCTGGAGAAATCCCGCGTGGTCTCGCAGAATGAAAATGAGAGGAACTTCCACATCTACTACCAGGTGCAAGAAGGAGGGGGAGCCCCACCTGGATCCTGGGGGTGGCAGAGGGAGGGCAGCGAGGCCTGGGGGACCACCCGGCCCGTGCAGGTCCTGGGCGTGAACATCACTCACCCTCCAGCTGCTGGAAGGAGCTTCCCAGGAGCAGCGGCAGAACCTGGGGCTCATGACCCCCGACTATTATTACTACCTCAGCCAATCAGACACCTACAAGGTGGACGGCACGGATGACAGGAGCGACTTCAGTGAGACTGTGGTGAGCACCAACGGCCCTGGCAACCTCTGATGGTACAAGTCGGGAAACTGAGGCCCCGAGGTGGTAGGGACTTGCTCAAGGGCACACAGCGAGCGGGTGAAGGAGGTAAAACGGGGATCCAGGAGTCCTGACGGAGTCGGTGCTGTGACCCAGGGGGCAGGGTGGAGGTCGGGATCGGTGGCACAGGCCCTGTGTCCGTGATGCCCACAGAGCGCCATGCAGGTCATCGGCATCCCACCCAACGTCCAGCAGCTGGTCCTGCAGCTCGTGGCGGGGATCTTGCACTTGGGAAACATCAGCTTCTGTGAAGATGGGAATTACGCCAGGGTAGAGAGCGTGGACCGTGAGTCTGGGTGCTGGGGAGGGTGGAGAGCTGGCATGTATGTGTGTGTGTGTGTGTGTGTGTGTGTGTGTGTGAATACTTTCTCCTACTTCGGCCCCCGGGGGGTGGGGGGGACCCATGAGGACAGTTTCAGTGTCACTGGGCTAAACAGGGAGAGACAGAGCATTGAAAGAGACAGAGCCTGACCGGCTGCCCCCTCCCCCGCCCGGCAGTCCTGGCCTTTCCTGCCTACCTGCTGGGCATAGACAGCGGGCGGCTACAAGAGAAGCTGACCAGCCGCAAGATGGACAGCCGCTGGGGCGGCCGCAGCGAGTCCATCGATGTGACCCTGAACGTGGAACAGGCAACGTACACCCGCGATGCTCTAGCCAAGGGGCTGTACTCCCGCCTCTTTGACTTCCTCGTGGAGGCAAGTGGGGGGAGCGGGGGAGCCCCCGGGGGTGGGAGAGGCACTCTGGGACCCACCAAGTGGGAGAGGCAGGCCTGGCCATCACAACCCCACCCATTCCCTGCCGTGGCACCCAGAAGCAGGGCCGGGTGGTGGCCATCTGGGAGACTGAGGGCTCCCTCTGGCTGTGGCATGGGGCTCAGGCCTGGGCTGGGAGGGGCTGCGGTGACGAAGACAGGTAGGTGCCTTCGAGAGCCAAGAGGAGGACTGTCTGGAGGACCAAGTGGTGGACTGGTGGGGGCAACGGGGATGGATGTGTCAAGGTAACAAACGATGACAGCAGTAGCTAACATTACGTAACACCTAGTGTGTGCCCTTGACTTTTGTTTTACAGGTAGTTTACACTTTGTGGCCAGATTATTATAATCTCTAAACACATAATAATCTGGCCACTCAGTATACATATATTAGAGGTCTGTTGCATGAATTCGTGCATGGGTGGGGTCCGGCCAGCCTTGCCAGGGGGAGAGGACATGGGCGGTTAGCTGGCCTGCCTGCTGGTTGAACTCCTGGTCGAGGGGACAATTTGCATATTAGCCTTTTATTATATAGGATACATACTGGGTGGCCAGATTATTATGCGTTCAGAGAACATAATAATATGGCCACTCAGTGTATTTGTCTTAGAGGGGAAAAAAACACTATAAAATAGTTGTTATTAACCCATTTTATTTTATTTTACTTTATTTTTAAAATATATTTTATTGATTTTTTTTTACAGAGAGGAAGGGAGAGAGACAGAGAGCTAGAAACATCGATGAGAGAGAAACATCCACCAGCTGCCTCCTGCACACCCCCTACCAGGGATGTGCCCGAAACCAACATACAGGCCCTTAACCGGAATCGAACCTGGGACCCTTCAGTCCGCAGGCCGACGCTCTATCCACTGAGCCACACTGGTTTCATCAATTCACCCATTTTAAAGATGAGAAAATAGAGAGGCGGGGTTTTTAAGGGGCAGAGCCAGCTCCCAAGGCAGGAACCCGAAGCTCTAACACCTGGGCTCCTCACGGGGTGGCTGTCGTGGGCGTGCACAGAGCCGGGGAGGAAACCCGGTGATGGGACTAAGAGCATAACGAGAGGGCGGCAGGCTGGCACTTACCTCCTGTCCCTCCCGCTCACAGGCCATCAACCGTGCCATGCAGAAGCCCCAGGAAGAGTACAGCATCGGCGTGCTTGACATCTACGGCTTCGAGATCTTCCAGGTGGGTCTCCGCTCCCAGTCGCTCACCTGTCCCGGCGGCCCTGGGCGTCCAGCGCCCGCCCCCTGAAGCAGGCGCTCTCTTCCCCCCTCACAGAAAAACGGCTTTGAGCAGTTCTGCATCAACTTTGTCAACGAGAAGCTACAGCAGATCTTTATCGAACTCACCCTGAAGGCCGAGCAGGTGAGCAGGAGCAGCCGACTGGCCAGGAGCCGGGACACGACGTCGCTGAACGCCCTGCAGACACCCCGCCCTCCAGCTCCATGCTCTCTGCTGAGCCCTGGGCTCCACCTCGAGATCCCCTTCGGGGAGGCTTTCCACCCCAACGCTTTGGCATAACCTCTTTGTTCATCCCTGCAGCCATTATTTATTGAGCACCTACTGCATGCCAGGCTCTGTGTACAGTACCAGGGAGGCCACCACGAACAGGACAAACAAAAACCCCTGATGCTTTCATTCCACCCATCGCAGAAGCAGAGCCTCACACGAGCATTCAGGGCAGAGACCAGGAAAGGAGTGAGGCAGGGAGAGTCTTTTTAAAAATTGATTTCAGAGGGAAAGGAAGGGGGAAAAAACCATCAATGTGAGAGAGATGCATTGATTGGTTGCCTCCCACACGCCCAGATATGTGCCCTGACTGGGAATCAAACCTGCAAACTTCCAATGCCCAGGATGATGCTCCAACCATCTGAGCCACCCCGGCCAGGGCAAGAGAGGGCTTTTTTAAGCCCCGGTGAGGTGTGTTAATGAGCAGGTTACACTAGGACAGTGGTCGGCAAACTCATTAGTCGACAGAGCCAAATATCAACAGTTACAACGATTGACATTTCTTTTGAGAGCCACATATTTTCATCTTAAACTTCTTTTAACGCCACTTCTTCAAAATAGACTCACCCAGGCCATGGTATTTTGTGGAAGAGCCGCACTCAAGGGGGTCAAAGAGCCGCATGTGGCTCTCGAGCCGCGGTTTGCCTACCATGGCACTAGGGCAACTGGGCTCAGTTCTCCTGGAAGGCAGGCAGCTTCACAGAGCAGACCTCAGGCTCGGCACTGGGAGGAGCGAGGAGCTGGCTGTGTCTCCACCAGCCCCCGTCTCTCATTGAGGGCTGCCCGGCTGACGCTTCCCCGCCTGCTCCACGCAAGGGCAGTGGTTGGTTGTGGGAGACAGTCCTAACGGATGAGAGTGTAGGGGAAATCTGGAGGGAGGACCTGACCCATTTTCTTTTCTTTCTTTCTTTTTTTTTCAACAAAAGGGAAACTTTATTGAGGCCCACTGGCCAGAGAATCCAGGCAAGAGGTTGCCCTGCGGGCAGGGAGGTGGTGGAGGGGACCTGTTTGACCACCTTCTTGGGGCACAGGTGTTGGTGTGGCCCCACTTCTTGCTGCAGTTGACAGCGAGGGGTGCAGGCGGGCGGAACACTTTCCAAGGTCATCTTGTCGCAGGGGGTCGCAGTTCCAGGGAGCCTGCGGAGGGAGGGCTCCGCGCCAGCGGCAGGGGCACTCTGCCCGGATACTGTAGTCCCAGAGAGTGTGGCCATCCTCCAGGCCTGTGGTCGGCCAACTGCGGCTTTTTTGCCCCTTGAGTGTGGCTCTTCCACAAAAATATCACGGCCTGGGCGAGTCTATTTTGAAGAAGTGGCGTTAGAAGTTTAAGTTTAAAAAATTTGGCTCTCAAAAGAAATTTCAATGGTTGTACTGTTGATATTTGGCTCTGTTGACTCATGAGTTTGCCGACCACTGCTCTAGCCCTTTGGCCACAAAAAGCAGATGCTGCTAATCAGGCAGGATGCCCTTCTTTCTTTCTTTTTTAAAAAATATATTTTATTGACTTATTATAGGGAGGAAGGGAGAGAGATAAAGAGTTAGAAATATCGATGAGAGAGAAACATCGATCAGCTGCCTCCTGCATACCTCCTACTGGGGATGTGCCCGCAACCATGGTACATGCCCTTGACCGGAATCGAACCCAGGACTCCACAGTCTGCAGGCCGACACTCTGTCCACTGAGCCAAACCGGTTTCGGCAGGATGCCCTTCTTATCTTGGGTTTTCGCTGTGAGATTCTAAATGGTGTCACGGGGGAGAAGTCAAGGGTGACGCTCCTGCCATCCAGAGTGATCACGGAGACCTGCATCTCTGCATCCGTGGGAGGCTGCTCAGCCACCTTGTAGAAGAGAAAGAAGGGGGCAGAGCATCCACTTTCTTCGCCCATCCTTGAGCACACATTCTAGAAATACGCACGGCTTTGTCCGGGCACTCGGCCCCATCCCGCCCCCTTTGCCACCCCCAGGAGGAGTATGTCCAGGAGGGCATCCGCTGGACCCCCATCCAGTACTTCAACAACAAAATCGTCTGTGACCTCATTGAAAACAAGCTGGTGAGAGCCAGGCCAGCTTTACGGGGTCTCCGTGAGCCCCAGAGCTGAGCCCAGGGGACCCGGGAGAGCGGGAGGGGGGCATGGTCCCCACAGGCCCCTCTTTCCCCGGAGCACAGCTGGCACATCCCCCGGCCACCTCCCCGTCATCCTGCCCACCTGCTCCCCTCTGAGGATTCCCTCAACCAACATTCCCCGGGCGGGACACAGGGTCAGTGTGCTCAGGGACAGGTCTCCACCAGACACCCCGTCTGGGAAAGGTGAAGAGGCATGGGACCCTTAAGGGGTCCCTCACCCCCTCCTGCACCCCAGGGGGCTTCCACCGCAGCCCACACACACAGATTTGTGCCCCATCACCACCTTCAGCTCTGATATTTGGAAGGCCCCGCCCCCACCCTCATCCCAGGGAAGGTCCCTGAAGTGGGGTTTGGGCGGAGTGGGGCGAGGCTGAGCGACCCCCCCATCCCCATGACGGCAGAGCCCCCCGGGCATCATGAGTGTCCTGGACGACGTGTGCGCCACCATGCACGCCACGGGCGGTGGCGCCGACCAGACGCTGCTGCAGAAGCTGCAGGGGGCCGTGGGCACCCACGAGCACTTCAACAGCTGGAGCTCCGGCTTCGTCATCCACCACTACGCTGGCAAGGTGCCACCCGCCTCCCCTGCCTCCCCCCGCCCCACTGCCCCAGGGGCCCCCCAGCAGCACCTCCTCAGGCCCTGGGTGTCCAGGCTGCAGCCTCTCAACCTGCTAACAGGAGCTCCTGGGTTCCCCCATCCGGGGCTACCCACCCCCTGTAACTTGCCCCTGACACAGCCGCCCATACCCTCAATTGGCCACGACACAGATGCTCTGACCTTTTAACTCCAAATTAAGGAGCAGCACCCCAGCCGAGGACCTTCCGCCCAGGCTGCAGCCTACCCATTCCCAAATCTGGCCTACACCATCACCTCCTCTCACCTCTAACCCAGACTGCAGCTCCCACCCTCCGATTTCACCTTGAACATCAGATGCCCAGAGACCCCCGGCCCATGCTGCTGCCTCCACCCCCTCTTCTGAACCACAGCTACTGCCCCCATTCTCTCACCCCATGACCACCTGGGCTGTAGCCCCCCTCCTACCCTGGCCTCAGCCCCTCACGCCCTCCATGCCACCGCCCTCCAGGTCTCCTATGACGTCAGCGGCTTTTGTGAGAGGAACCGAGATGTTCTCTTCTCCGACCTCATAGAGCTGATGCAGACCAGTGAGCAGTAAGTGGGGACATCTGGGGATGGGGGAGGCCCGGGGACCACCCCATGTTCCCCAGAGCTTCCTTCACACCACAGACTTTGTCAGGGGGGTTGTGCGGTCAGGGTAGTATTTCTGGCGGCTGGTTCTGACAACAGTAACCCTTCCAGCACTCCCTCCACAAACTCAAGCATTGGTGCAGACAGCTTCCCTTCCCTCCACTCCCTGCGCTCTTCTGTACTAACTCATATGAGCCCGTCTCCCTGACCACAGTCGCAAGCCGGGTACCCTCTTTGGCTTTTCATGCCTCAAAATTGTGTTCAGCTCTGCTCTGGACCAGGCACCATTTGCACTTGCAAGGATGGATGACACGAGTCAGAGAACACAGCTGCTGTCATTGAGCCAACAGGCTGGACCAGGAAAACAGGCAAATGGAATCTAGCACAGACAGTGGTTCTGAAAGGGCTGGAAGGGGTTCCTGCCAGCCACCTGGGCTGCAAATGCAGAATCCCAGGCTCCACCCAGGCAGATGGAGCCAAAATCTGGATTTTATTAATAAGACTCTTACTTTCACCCACCACCCCGGACCCATGTACAAGACAGAGTTTGAGGTTCATTGGTCTGGAGCAGCCACTTTTCAACCTTTCCATCTCATGGCACACATAAACTGATTACTAAAATTCTGGCACACCAAAAAAAATATATATATATATATTTTGCCATTCTGACAAAAAAAAGTATAATTTTGATTCATTCACACTGGACAGCTATTGCTGTGTTGATGGTTTTCATTTTTTTAAAATATATTTTATTGATTTTTTTTACAGAGAGGAAGAGAGAGGGAGAGAGAGTTAGAAACATCGATGAGAGAGAAACATCGATCAAGGCCCCTGATCAAGGCCATACTGGGGATGTGCCCACAACCAAGGTACATGCCCTTGACCGGAATTGAACCTGGGACCTTTCAGTCCGCAGGCTGACGCTCTATCCACTGAGCCAAACCGGTTTCGGCTATGGTTTTCATTTTTTAAAAAAATATTTTTTTATTGATTTCACAGAGGAAGAGAGAGGGAGAGAGTTAGAAAAATCAATAAGAGAGAATCACTGATCAGCTGCCTCCTGCAGGCCCCCTACTGGGGATAGAGTCTGCAACCTGGGCGTGTGCCCTTGGCCAGAATCGAACATGGGACCCTTTTGTCCCCAGACCAATGCTTTATCCACTGAGCCAAACCAGCCAGGGCAAGTGGTTGTCATTTTTTAATTTGACAATCTCAGGGGAAAGAGCTCAATGCCCCTGACTAGTCAGGTATTGCATGTTTTAACATTTCTTGCAGCACACCAGTTGAAAATCACTGCTCTAGCCCTGGCTAGTTTTGCTCAGTGGATAGAGTGTCAGTCTGCGGACTGAAGGGTCCCAGGTTCATTTCCGGTCAAGGGCACATATCCGGGTTGCAGGTTCTATCCCCAGACCGGGGCATGCAGCAGGCAGCCGATCAATGATTCTCTCTCATTCATTGATGTTTCTAATTCTCTCTCTCCTTTTTCCTTCCTCTCTGAAATCAATAAAAATATATTAAAAAATAAATTTAATTACATTTAAAAAAGAAAATGGCTTCTCTAGAGCAGTGCTGTCCAATACATTCCATATCTAATAGAATTCGAGCTACATATGCAATTTAAATATATATATATAATTGAGGTCAGAGAGGAAGGGAGAGGGAGAGGTACTTTGTACTTAATAAGCAGTCCACTCATTCTGTGGTCAGAGATCTCGCTGAGAAGATGAGAGGGCGCCTGGTGTCCCGAAGGGTATTTAACTGACCCCTGCTGGCGGACACTCAGACTGTCCACCTCTGACAGACACGAACAGGGCTGCCTCCTGCAGGCAATCCTGTGTGGGTAGAACGGTTCCTACGAGGGGTCCTGCCTGCTGCCCCAATGCTGCCTCATGGGATAGCTTTTCCTACTTTATTTAACGTTTCTCTACTTTACCTGCTACACCAAGCCATGCATGGTCATGGAAGAAGAAGTAACAGAGCAAACAATCAAGGAACAAAAAACAAAAAACAAAAAACCCCCAACCCTCTGACTCTCAGAAAGAACTACACTTTTCAGTACGTCCTCTGGGCCTCAGGCTCCTAATCAGCCCCGCTTCTGGGAAATGGCCGCCCAAGGCCCAGCTGCACCTCCAGCCCCTTCTCTCTCCTTGCCCAGAGCCTTCCTCCGGATGCTCTTCCCCGAGAAGCTGGATGTAGACAAGAAGGGCCGCCCCAGCACCGCTGGCTCCAAGATCAAGGTGAGGCTCAGGGCAGGCCAGGGGGAGCTGGGTGTGCGGACGTCTGTGTCCGTCTCTCCTGCATCCAGGCCCCCGGCCCCTGTCTCTGGCACACTCTGTCCACTGGGTCTTCCTCCAGCTCTGGGGTTAGGGGGCTTGGGCCAGCGTCCTCAATGGCCCCTCCTTAACTCCCTAAATCCAGAACTGAGCCATCACTCAAAACTTCTTTTTTATCTTTTGGTCATTTGCCACTTTTAAAAAAATATATATTCTATTGATTTTTACAGAGAGGAAGGGAGAGGGATAGAGAGTTAGAAACATTGTTCAGCTGCCTCCTGCACAACCCCCACTGGGGATGTGCCTGCAACCAAAGTACATGCCCTTGACTGGAATCGAACCTGAAACCCTTCAGTCCACAGGCTGACGTTCTATCCACTGAGCCAAACGGCCAGGGCGATTTGCCACTTTTGAAAAAGTGTGATAAAACATACATGACGTAAATATACCATCTTAACCATTAAGTGTACATATAGTGCAGTGCATCAACTACATTCACATTGTTGTGCAACCACCGGCATCAGAACTTCCTCATCTTCCCAAACTGAAACTGTCCCCATTAAACACTTACTCTTCTTCCCCCGCCCCCAGCCGCTGCGCTCACCATCCACTTTCTGTCTCTATGGGTCTGACTCCTCGAGGGACCTCCTCTGAGTGGAATCACAGTATTTGTCCTTTTGTGATTGGCTTATTTCACTGAGCATGATGTCCTCACGGTTCATCCATGTTGTGGGTGTCAGAATGTCCTGCCTTTTTGAAGCAGAATAATATTCCATTGTGTGGATACACTGCTTTTTCTTATCCATTCCTCTGTTGGTGGACACTTGGATTGTTTCTACCTTTTAGCTATTGTGAACAGTGCTGCTACGGACATGGGTGTGTCAGCCTAGTCATATTCTTTTAAAATATATTTTTATTGATTTCAGAGAGGAAGGGGGAGGTACAGAGAAATAGAAACATCAATGATGAGAGAGAATTATTGATTGGCTGCCTTCTGCACACCCTTACTGGGGATCAAGCCCGAAACCCAGGCATGTGCCCTTGACCGGAATCAAACCCAGGACCCTTCAGTCCGCAAGCTGACGCTCTATCCACTGAGCCAAACCAGCTAGGGCAGCCTAGTAGTATTTAATAACCATGTATTGAGCACTTGTCAGTGCTCGTAGCAAATAGAGGATACTTTACACATGTGGGACTAGACCCACCTGGCAGATGGGGAGACCAAGGCTCGGAGCGGTGCAATCACTGGCCCGGATCACACAGCAGAGCCATGCTCAACACCAGGCTCTCCTGCTGCTCCCGCCAGTCCCCACACCTGCAAATGCCTTTCTAGTCTCCCCGGAGGACTAAAGTGCACAACCCAAGGCGGACGTCTCAGGCGCACACACAGGATTCCCTCCCTGCAAAGAACTGGTCTCTGAAGGATAGGCGGGGTGTTCTGTAGGACAAGTTTTCCCCAAGGACTTAGTGCTCCATCACCAAACGCTTGCCAGTCCCTGTCCGCACACAGTGTGCCTCTGTTTCCTGGGTCTGTATCCAGGGTGGGAGGAGAAGGGGCCTGTCTGTGCACCACTCCCTGTCTTCTCCTCTGCCTCAGAAACAAGCCAACGACCTGGTGACCACGCTGAAGAAGTGCACGCCCCACTATATCCGCTGCATCAAACCCAACGAGACCAAGAAGCCCCACGACTGGGAGGAGAGCAGGTGAGCCCGGCCTGGTCTGGCTGCCGTCCTGACCAGTCCACACTGCCTATCCCCGAGAAGGAAGGACCCTTCCTCCGGAACCCTGCTGGGGTTGCAGGGCATCGCAGGATTAACCCAGGCTGACCTCTGGGGTCAGTGCCAAGTCCCTCGGAGCCTAGATCCCCACCGACCCCGGGGACAGCCCCAGACCGTCTGGAGGATGACCCAGAAACTAGCACAGCACCCAGACCTCACTCTAGAAGTGACTGGCCACAGAACCAACTCAGACCCCTCATCCCAGAACCCGGGCGCTCACTCCATGGATCTGAATCGCTGGGACCAGCAGTGAACTCCCCTCCCCATACCTCAGCCCCATACTGCCTCCAGCAGACACCCCGCCCCGCCCCCCGCCCCCCGCCCCCAGGACTGGTGAGGCCCCCACCATGGGACTCAGGCTGCCTTCCCTCCAGGGTCAAGCACCAGGTGGAGTACCTGGGCCTGAAGGAGAACATCAGGGTTCGCAGGGCAGGCTTTGCCTATCGCCGCCAGTTCGCCAAGTTCCTGCAGAGGTGAGGTGCCCTGCCATTCCCAGCCCTAGCCGCTACCTGCAGGATAACCACCAGCCGAGCCCTCCCAAACCTCCCAAACCTTCTGCCACCAGATACGCCATTCTGACCCCCGAGACATGGCCACGGTGGCGCGGGGATGAGCGTCAGGGGGTCCAGCACCTGCTGCGTGCAGTCAACATGGAGCAGGACCAGTACCAGATGGGGAGCACCAAGGTCTTCGTCAAGAACCCTGAGTCAGTAAGTGTGTGCATCAGAGAGACACACAGACAGACAGGCACCTGGCTCACTTGCACGGGCTCAGGTCCTGCTCTCCAGGCCACTGTGTGATCTTGAACATGTTTCCTCACCCTTCCAAGCCTCAGTTTCTTCATTTGGAAAGTGGGGAGAGTAAAAGCTGCCCTGCAGGACAGGGGTGAGGATTAGACTGGACCGGAAATCCAATGCACAGTGCCTGGCACGTAGTAGGTGATCAGAAAAACCCAAATTCGCTGGACAGTCCTTGGCGGCCAGGAGGCAGGCAGAGAGGCACACGGGTGCCTGGAAGGATAAAGATGCATGGCTTATCCACAATGTCCTTTTGCCTCTTGTTTCCTTTCTTCTTTCTTTTTTTTTTCCTTCCTCCATCTCTTCTTCCTTCGCTCCCTCATTCATGAACACATCTGGTCCCTGAGCTTGAGATCCATGTCCAAGCGGCAATTTTCTTATCCAAGACTAGCCTCGGATCCTGGTACATCAGAGACAAACCTCACTTCACATTCTCCGGCCTAGGAACAATCCCTCCAGTGAGGTGTCATCAGCTCTTAGAATTTTATCAAAAGGCTGGAAGCACGCACCACCTGCTTTATACTGCCTCTGCTTTCGGGGAAAGCAAAGAAAGAACGATGAGGAGCAGTCCTGGGGAGTCATGTACAGCACAGGGACGACAGTGAGCCATGTTACGTACTTGGCGGCTGCTAAGAAAGATCTTCAATGTTCTCACCACACAAGAGAAATGGTAGCTATGGGAGGCAATGGATGTGTTAGCTGGCCTATATGGTCATCATTTTTGCAATATAGAAGTGTATCAAATCAATTTGTGTACACTCTTTTTTTTAAATATATTTCATTGATTTTTTACAGAGAGGAAGGGAGAGGGATAGAGAGTTAGAAACATCGATGAGAGAGAATCATCAATCAGCTGCCTCCTGCACACCTCCTACTGGGGATGTGCCCGAAACCCAGGTACATGCCCCTGACGGGAATCGAACCTTTCAGTCCGCAGGCTGACGATCTATCCACTGAGCCAAACCGGTTTCGGCAACTTGTGCACACCCTTAAACTTTCAGAGTGTTATGACAATTATATGTCGATAAGTTAGGGTAAGTTTTTGGTGTTGGCTGTTTTGTTTGTTTTTTAATCCTCACCTGAGGATATTTTTTCCATTGATTTCTAGAGAGAATGGGAGGGAGGGAGGAGGGGGAAGAGAAACATCGATGCAATGTGAGAGACAAGGGGATTGGTTGCCTCTGGCATGAACTCCTACTGGGGCTGGGAACCTGCAACGGAGTACATGGCCTTGACTGGAAATCGAGCCCGTGGCCCTTCAATCCATGGGCTGGTGCTCTAACCACTGAGAAAGCCAATCAGAGCAAGGGGGAAGTTTTTGTGTTTTGTTTTGTTTTTTAATCCTCACCAGAGGATATTTTCCCATTGATTTTTAAGGAAGTAAAAGAGAGAGGGCCAGACAGAGAAACATCTATGTGTTTTGGTTGCCTCCTGCACACGACCCAACCATGGCCCAGGCTGGGGAGGAGCCAACAACCGCAGGTACATGCCTTTGACCGGAATCAAACCTGGGACCCTTTGGTCCACAGGCCAACACCCCATCCACTGAGCCAAACTGGCGAGGGCAGCGGGAAGTGTTTTTTAAGAAACAAGGACCACAACAAAAATAGGGCAAGGAATCCCCGAAGGGCTTGTGTGGCCCTGCTTCTGTGTGAGGTTGGAAAGCAGACAGGGAGATGACCATCTCAATGAGCTTAACTAGTTCGCCAGATTCTCAGGCAAATCCTAGGCTCCCCAGTCTGGGATGAGCTGGAACAGCAAGGACAGGTTCGCTGGGTACAGGGCCAGGGCAGGGCCAGCCAGGTGCCTCGTGGAGACAACCAGGAGACTTGAAATGATTCCCTTGAAGTTGCTGCACTTAAAGGTAACTGTTCTCTTACCAACCCAAAAACAGCACAGAGGGTGGACACTCGGAGACTTCACTCCTCCAAAAATAGTCTGTCTTGGGAGGTTGGGAAACTTTGTCCCCAAATTTGTCTATGTCTACCTCCTAGAGCTTTTCCTTATGGATGCACTTTGCTCCAAAAATAAGAAATAAAAAGCCTAGAATCTCATTCAAAGTCAGTAATGTTACTAATAGAAACTTATCACAAACCAAAATTGTTCATGGCTAAAACTATACCTGAAACAATTCAATTTGTAACCGATATGGAAAAAAAAAAAAAAACGGAGAGAGGGAGGGGAAGAAAAATAGGATGGGTGGGAGAGAAAGAGAATCTATCTTGCCTGTTGCTGGCAGATTGTAAAATCTGACTCTGAAAGAAACATAATATAGACACTGCAAAAAACAGACAAAATAAAGCTAGCACTAAGACTATAGAAGGTAATATCAAATTTTGACAAAAATTGCGGCCTGCACATTTTGAGACTGCAATTTGAATGATAAAATTTACAAAGGTAAGCCGAAACCGGTTTGGCTCAGTGGATAGAGCAGCCGTGGGCAAACTATGGCCCGCGGGCCGGATCCGGCCCTTTTGGCTATTCTATCCGGCCTGTGGAGCTGAAAGAGCAGAGGGTTCTCTTGCTCTTCCCTCCGCTCCTTCTCCAGCAGCCCAAGATGAGAGTGCCAGCATGGTCAGGTTGCTTTTGTTTTGGCCCTCTGGTCCAGTTTAAGGACCCATGTGGCTCTCTAGTCAAAAAGTTTGCCCACCCCTGGGACAGAGCATCGGCCTACAGACTGAAAGGTCCCGGGTTCGATTCCGTTCAAGGGCATGTACCTTGGTTGTAGGCACATCCCTGGTAGAGGGTGTGCAAGAGGCAGCTGATCGATGTCTCTCTCATCAATGTTTCTAACTGTATCCCTCTCTTCCTCCTCTCTGTAAAAAATCAATAATATATATATATATATGTATTTAAAAATTTACAAAGGTAAAAGTTTGGTGGGAATTTTTTATAACAGAAAAAAAAGACTGGTAATTTGCACAGGAAATAAAAATTATCCTAATGAGAATAATTTTAGTGAAATGGAAATGGGGGAGGAGGGGAGGCACGCACATGAAAACAATTTGACTGTGCCATGTCAAAAACTGATCAAGGGCCCAGCCCGCATGGCTCAGTGGTTGAACATGAACCTACGAACCAGAAGGTCAGTTTGATTCTGGGTCAGGGCACCTGCCTGGGTTGCAGACTCAATCCCCAGTGTGTGGCTCTGGCTGGTTTGGCTCAGTGGATAGATCGTTGGCCAGGTTTGATTCCGGCCAAGGGCACATGCCCTGGCAGTGGGCTTGCTTCTCCTCCAGTGGGGGGCCAGCAGGAGGCAGCCAATCAATGATTCTCTCTCATCATCTCTCCCTCTCCCTTCCTCTCTGAAAGCAATACCAGGTGTACTAGTTAATAATGCAGGGTTTTTTTTTCAATAGATGGAGTTGCACATATGTTAATATATATACGTGATTTGATATGTATGCTATTTTGTTGTGTTGACAGCAAGCTTCAAAACTTCTGATGATGTTAACACCATACTTTTTATGCTTAAAAATGTCAAATTTCGTGAAAAGAAAAAAAAGAGAGAGAGAGAGCATTTGTGGGAAGTTTTAATTCGTTACTTTATTTTGAAGAAATAGTTATTGTATACTTCAGGAAGCTTATGGTGAACATGCATTTCCACTATGCTTTGGTCAAATATAGTTTATTTTCTAAGCACTCTCTGGACCAAGACCCTTAAAACTCAAAAGTCTGGCCCCAAACCACAGGTGGTTCGGTTGTTTGGAGGCCAAGGTGCATATGGGAGGCAACCAATCAATGTTTCTCTCTCACATCGACGCTTCTCTCTTTCTCTCTAAAAATCAATAAACATAGTCTCAGATGAGGACAAAAACAAAACAAAACAAAAAATCTCATTAATCTGCTTTCTGCAAAATATTTCTATCCCGGACCACCATGTATGGCTGTGCAGGTTGTACACAACATAACCACATAGTTGCCTGTCATTAGATGTTCGTGTTTACAGTATCTTGTTTTTCTAAAATGCACGTTGATTCCCATTTTTAACATGTTTGAAGTTGGGATGCACCTCACATGAAAGGCATAACATAGATTAATTAGCAGTGTGGGATAGCGTGTTGTTATACCATTTCTGGCAAAACCACACGGCTACAATAGGCAGAGCTGGGATTTGAGCCCAACCAGGCAGGCCAGTTATAATTTAACACAGGGGCTTGTGCCACATATTGGGAGGGAATGCTGGGTCACATCATTTGGACGAAGAAAATGTTGACCATAGTGTGAGAGCAGGTGCCCCTGAGCAGGAGCATGTGGGTGGGGTGGGCTCAAGAGAAAGTGGAGACTGTGGCCCTGGGGAGACACTCGGACCCACAACCACCCCTCCATCCCGCCCAGCTCTTCCTTCTAGAAGAGATGCGAGAGCGCAAATTTGATGGCTTTGCCCGCACCATCCAGAAGGCCTGGCGGCGCCATGTGGCAATCCGGAAGTATGAGGAGATGCGGGAGGAAGGTAAGAGGCTGCCGGTGGGAGGCAGAGGTGCAAACAGATGGTCCTGGAAGAGCCAAGCCGCGACCTCTGCCCCCACACCCTGTGTCCCCACAGCTTCCAACATCCTGCTGAACAAGAAGGAGCGGAGACGAAACAGCATCAACCGGAACTTCGTGGGAGACTACTTGGGGCTGGAGGAGCGGCCAGAGCTGCGTCAGTTCCTGGGCAAGAGGGAGCGTGTGGACTTCGCTGACTCGGTCACCAAGTACGACCGCCGCTTCAAGGTGAGGCACTAGCAAGTGGGTGTCCAGAACCCTGGCTCCAGCCTGGCACCCCCATCTGAGGTCCACCCTCACCTGGCCGGGACACACCTGCCCACAGGTATATGCTCAACTGACACAGATACAGCTATCCATCAGATTGAAGGTGACAGGTAGGGCCTTCACCTGGCCAGATACATCTGTCCACAATTACACACTCACCTTACCCATTCTCACTTATCCTGGAAACATCTATCCATTAGGTTCACTCAGTCTAAACAGACCTGTCAATGAGACACACCTTCACCTAGCCTAGACACCTGTGCACAGCTACTCTTACCTGACCTGGGTACACATGTCCAGCAAGTACCCCTTTACCTATCCTGTACCTTTTCAGACACCCCCTTCTAGCCAATATAGTCTTACTTAATCTCTTATCTGTGCTAATAAAAGGGTAATATGGTAATTAAACCGGAAGACCTTCCAGGAGAACTTCTGGATGTCCTTCTGAACAAAGCCATGGTGGCAGGGCCGAGGCAGAGGCAGTTAGAGGTGATCAGGCCAGGAGGGGAAGGCAGTTGGGGGTGATCAGGCTGGCGGGGGTGGAGGGGAGTTGAGGGCAAGCAGGCCAGCAGTGGGAGGCAGCTGGGGGCAAGTAGACCTACAGGGGGGAAGTTGGGAGCGAGCAGGCAGGCAGGCAAGTGAGGGGTTAGGAGCCAGCGGTCCCAGATTGTGAGAGGAATGTCCAACTGCCACTTTAGGCCCGATCCCTGTGAAGTCCCAGATTGGAGAGGGTGCAAGCCGGGCTGAGGGACCCCTCTCCCCTGCACGAATTTCATGTACCGGGCCACTAATTTATTATATAACCACCCGTATGCCTTCACATGAAGGGATACCTTCACCTGACCTACCAGCACCACCCCTCTGCCTGGAGTTGATCCCCATGCCCCAGGCTCTGGCCATCAGCCTCTCTGGTACTGCATCCTCACAGCCCATCAAGAGGGACTTGATCCTGACGCCCAGATGTGTGTACGTGATTGGGCGGGAGAAGGTGAAGAAGGGACCCGAGAAGGGCCAGGTGCGTGAGGTCCTGAAGAAGAAGCTGGAGATCCAGGCCCTGCGGGGCGTCTCCCTCAGGTGAGGCCCGGAGCCCCCCTGCCCCACAGTCGCTCTCTGGTCATCCTCAGCTGTCCTCATATGTGTCACCCCATCTGTAACCCTGGCCGTTGTACCTGCTGCTATACATGTAACCCTCTCGTGGCCCTACGTGTCACCTTCACCAGCCCCGCATTCATGATCCTTGTCTGCCCACTGCACCTGTCCCCTCACCTGGCTCTTCTGTTACCACCTTCTCCCGCTCCTCCCCCTGCCCCCACCTGTTGACTCCTCACTTGCCTCTAGCCTGACCCTCCCCGGTGGCATCTCACATGTCACTCCTCCACCACCCTCACCCATCACTACCACCTGCCTTTCCTCCTGCCCCTCCCCAGCACGCGGCAAGACGACTTCTTCATCCTCCAAGAAGAAGCGGCCGACAGCTTCCTGGAAAGCGTCTTCAAGACGGAGTTTGTCAGCCTCCTGTGCAAGCGCTTCGAGGAGGCAGCACGGAGGCCCCTGCCCCTCACCTTCAGCGACACGTACGGCCCTCCCCATCACCGCCACCACCACGCGCTCGTCTGGGCCCAGCACCCTCTCCCGCCCCGCGGGCCAGCGGCACTGCTCCCCCACCCACCGGCGCCCCGCCGGGCGAGGATGGGGTGGGGAGGGCCTCCTGCTTGGGGAGGCGGCGCCCACACAGCTCCCTCCTCTCCCCACAGACTACAGTTCCGGGTGAAGAAGGAGGGCTGGGGCGGAGGTGGCACCCGCAGCGTCACTTTCTCGCGTGGCTCCGGCGACGTGGCGGTGCTCAAAGCTAGCAGCCGGGCGCTCACAGTCAGCGTGGGTGATGGGCTGCCCAAAAGCTCCAGTGAGTCTGCGCAGGAGCGGGGGGCGTGGCCAGCGAGGGACCAATCAAGGCTGAAAGAGCGGAGCCAGGGAGCCAGTGTGAGGGTGGGAGAGGGTCCAGACAGACTTAGAGGAGGCCAATGATTGGGCGAGATATGAGGAGTGGGCGTGGCCAAAGAGGCAGCCTGTGAGCGCGCTAGAGGATGGGGGCAAGGCCTGGGATGGGGGGCGGGGTTTCCTGGAGAAGAGAGGCCAGTCACTGTGCGGAGCTCTGGGGTGGGCTCTGGGCGGAGCCAGAATAGACCGGGGTGGGGGTGGGGGTGGGGGATGGGGTTGTGGGCGGGGCCAGGAGCCCGGCCTAGCCTGGCCACCACCCCAATCCCTACATCCTTTCCCCTGTCCCTTTCAGAACCCACACGGAAAGGAATGGCCCAGGGGAAAAAACCTCGGAGATCGGCCCAGGCCCCTTCTCGGGCATCCCCCGGACCCCCCAGGGGTGAGAAGATGCCCCTACTGTCTCCCCTTCTTGTGGACTCCATAACCTGAGCCATACTTCCTGTCAGCGATATCTAACAAGCAGAGAGGATAACTCGCTAGTTCTCTATCCAGAACTCTCCATAGCTCCCCATCTCCCACATAATAAAGACTAAGCTTAGTTTGGTATTCAAAGCCCTTCAGAACCTGACACCTGCTATAACCACTGACCTCTTCTCTCCTCTCATCTTCCACTCCTGTCATGCAAACTACATCTTATTTTTACCAACTTTGCAAATGTGCTCTTACCTCCAGGCCTTTGCTGGAGCTGTTTGCTCTGCCTGTCTTCCAAATTCCCACTACACTTGAGTTCCTATTCAGCTGCCAAGACCCACCCCAAAAAGCCCTCCTACAAGATTGGGGGGTGGGGGCCAGAGTCTTACCCCTGCAGAACCTCTCTGGTCCCACCTGGCCCCTGGGTCTCTCCCTCTGGCCCAGTCACCATACCGGATTGAGTGTGGCTGCCTCCTCCTCAGACTGGGAACTTGGAGTCAAATCCTTCCCAAACACTCCTAGCAGCATTCTATTAAATGCTTTCATCCTTGTTCCCACCACAGGTCTGGACCGAAACGGGGTACCCCCCTCTGCCAGAGGAGGCCCTCTGCCCCTGGAGATCACATCTAGAGGGGGCTCGCAGCGGCCTCCCCGAGGCCCTCCACTCTCAAACCAGAGGGCCAGCAGACGCCCCCAGGCACGGCCCCCCTCTGAGCGCAACACAGAATTCCTCAATGTGCCCGATGAGGGTGTAGCCGGGTAGGTGGGGTGGGAGGGCAGCCCCAAGAGGTAAGAAGGCAGGGGAGTATCTAGGGCTGTGACAGACGCCCCCTGTGCCCACAGCATGCAGAGGAAGCGCAGCGTGGGGCAGCGACCGGTGCCTGGTGTGGGCCGACCCAAGCCCCAGCCACGGACACATGGCCCGCGGTGCCGGGCGCTATATCAGTATGTGGGCCAAGACGTGGATGAGCTGAGCTTCAACGTGAATGAGGTCATCGAGATCCTCATGGAAGGTATGTGTGCTGGGACAGGGGTGAAAGGGGTCAGAACCCTGACACAGCCAGGCAGCCCCCATTACTGCATATCCACCCAATGGGAGCACCGAGGAGGCCAGCTAGCTCCCAGGCCCAGCTAGAGTTACCCTCTTCTGAGCCAGTGGCTGCATAAGCTAGAGGCCTTGGGTGGAGGTCACCTAAGCCACCTAGGAGCCTGGTCTCCCTGCATCGCATGTAGTAGTATCCTAGCCTCATTTTATTACCCATCAAACATAGGGCTAGCTGTACCTCAGAGACCCCTTGTGAGTAGGAAATGGGCCATGTCTGGATGGCCCAGGCCACCTCCTAACTCACTAGTAATCCCCTGGGCTGCCCCCCAGAGGGGCCTGGGACTCAACAGCACCCTCTGTAAGTGGGTGGGGAGGCCCCATTGAGGTCATTCTTGGGTCCACCCATAGAGACTATGGGGAGGGGCCTGTGGGAAGAGGACAAGTGAATGTTCTAGAAAATAATGAAATGTGAGCCAGTGACAAGGAAAAGTCCTGCATGTGTCCCTCCCTCCCTTCCTTCCTTCCATCACTCTCTTTTCAACCTCTGCCTTCTGCCAGGCCAGCGGAAATGAGTGAGACAGACTGAGCCAGCATGAAGGCTTCCTCTGGGGTGGGCTGGGCGGCGCCTCACACTTTCTTCTATCCCACAGATTCCTCGGGCTGGTGGAAAGGCCGGCTGCATGGCCAGGAGGGCCTCTTCCCTGGAAACTATGTGGAGAAGATCTGAGTGGGGGCCCAGGATTCTGTCCTTCCGCCTGCCAGGGAGCCAGGCCCTGCTGGCAGGGGGTCTCGTGTCTCTTAGCTGCCTTAGCCAGAAGGTCCAGTCCCGTGGCCTCCAGCCCAGCCCAGGCTCGGGGTGGGTCTGAGGGTCATCACTGCAGCCACCTCTGGGCCCCGGCCTCCCCCGTGTCACACCTGTTTCCTAGTGTGCCACTCACATAGGACTAACAGCAGAGCCTACCTCCCAGCTGCTTGTGAATATGAAATGAGTCGTATCCTAGCAGCAAAGCATGGGGGAAAGTGGGAAGGCCTTCACAAGTGTGACCTCCCTCCCTCTCCACTGAGGCAATAAATGTTTGCCGGGTAGAAGTATAAACAGACTGAGCGCCAAACTTCTTAGAAACCTATGACATAGGAGCAGCACACGCACCATTTACAGGTATAAACATGAAGGCTCAGAGGCTTCTTGCTCAAGATTCCACAGAGCCAAGCCTTAAAAAGTTAGAACTTGTCCACTTGCCAGCTGCCAAAAGTTGTATCCCAGCTTTTCTTCAAAAAAATGGTCTGGCTGGTTCTGTCAGATCTGGATCTGCAGTCCCCAAACCCATCTAGGACCTGACTGGACCCTGAGGAAGGAAAGAGGCCTAGCACAGCCCTCCACAGTCCACCCTGGGCCACTCCTGGTCCCTGGGCCCTACCCCCTTCTCCCTATCCCATGTGTGTGCCTTCTTAGCCTTCATTTGCCTGGGGTCTGGAAGGTTCTGACATTCCAGGGCCCTGACTTTCTGCACTTATGGTCACAGGTGAAGGGGTCATCTAGCAGCTGGTCTCCCCAGCTGTCTGCAAACCCATGCTGAAATCTGAGCCTTTGAGATCCTTACAGGGGCAGCTGGAACCAGCCGGGAGTTCTGCCATGGTCTCAGCATCCTGGCTTTCTAGACAGATACCTCCTCTGTGCTCAGCCCCTCAACGAGCAGCCTGTCTGGGAGACTGGTGGGGTCAGGACTGAGCCAGAGAAGGGACAGGGGCTGACTGGCCAGCTGAGCTTTTTGCAGGGTCTGTACCCTCTCTCTTCTGCAGAGGGGGCCCTGGAGAAGCTGAGGGTTGCTGGGGGGGGGGGGAATCCCAATCTTGCCCCCAACTACCCTCCCCTGCCAGCCCAGTCACCCCTAACTGCCCTCCCCTACAGGCCTGGTCCCCCCCCCCAACTGCCCTCCCTTGCCAGCCTGGTCGCCCCTAACTGCCCTCCCAACTGCCCTCCCCTGCTGGCCATCTTGTGGTGGCCATCTTGTGTCCACAAGGGGGTGGCCATCTTTGATTACATGGGGGCGGCCATCTTGTGTGTTAGAGTGATGGTCAATTTGCATATTACATCTTTATTATATAGGATTGTTATACAAAAACTTTCAGCCAGTCCCTGGTTCCTTCCATCTCTGATTTTCTCACTCTGCCCAACCACTACGGGTGCGTCTCTTGCTGCAAGACTTACATGTGAGAACAGACAGAGGGGAGGACAACCCATATGAGCCACCAACTTGATCACCTGGTGGAGGAAATCAGGGCTTCCTTTCCCTTCTCTGCCCTCAAATTCACCCTGTGGCCTGCCTCCCAGCACTTTGGGAGTACAGCCCTGTGGCCCCTCTACCATCGTGGCAGGCACCACATAGGTAGGAAGTAGGGTCTTCTGGATAGGATGGGTGGATGAGGTTTGGGTGTAGAGCTGAGTCTGGAAAAGGGAGTGGGTTTAACGTATTGTAATAGACAGCTTCTCACATCTAGGTTACAGTATCTGCAAACCTGTCAGTTTGACGCCACCCACACAGCCCACATCCTGTTGACTCTTTTTATTTTCTAATAAAACTTCTTAAGTTCAGGCCCTCCTTTCCCTTCCTTAGATCCCTATCCTGAGGCCTCACCCCACCCTTCCCCACATTGCACCTATCTTCCCTGCTCACACACACCTCTCTCCACCCTGCAGCAAAAATTTAAGTTTTTAACTGTATTAAAGATAATCGAGAGATAAGTTTTTAAATTCAAACTGCACAAAGGTGTGAAAAATCCGTCTCTCTCTCCCTCAAAAACCCCTGTTCCCTTCCCCAATTTTTAATGCCTCCTTCTAATGATATTCTCTGTATATAAGAGCACACAGGTGCCAGTGTGGGTCAGGTGGTTGGAGAATTGTCCACTACACGGAAAGGTCTTGGGTTCAGTTCCCAGTCCAGGCACATACTTAGGTTTTGGGTTCAGCCCTCAGCCCCATTGTTGGGGCACATGTGGGAGACAAACAATCGATGTTCCTCTCTCTCTCCCTCCCCCTCTCTCTAAAAAAGTCAGTGAACATGACCTCGGGTGAGAAGAAGAAAAAAAAGCATACAGGTACATATTATGTACACAGATGGGATTACATTGCACAGAGTCTACACTTGCCTTGAACTAAGACACCTCATGAATGGTTAAATAATGTATTAAAGAACTCTGATATCAAAAACACTTCACTGTCCCCCAATAGCCCATCTTCCAAAGGACGGGCAGGGATTAGATGGTACCTCTCCCTGCTGAAAATTCATCAGCGTCTAGAATAGAAACCAGTTCACAAAGCCCTGCATGACCCTCCCTGCACCCAGTTCACTTTCTGTCTTCCACATCCCGCTTCCACTTTGCTGGAGCACACTGATGTCACTGTTCCCTGAAAAAAGACAAGTCTGTCCCTCCCCATCTCAGGACATTTGTACCAGCTACCTACCCATTTTTCCCAGCGTGTCCTGGCCCCATGACCTTCCACTGGCTCACTCCTTCCTGTCAGGCAACAGCTCAGAAGTTTCCTCACAGAAAGGCTTCCCTGACCCATCACTGTCACATCCTTCTGTTTTTGTTTGTTTGTTTGTTTGTTTGTTTTGGGTAGCACTTAATATAATAAGTTCATTATTAATATAATAAGATCATTTTCTGCATTTGTTGTTGTCTGTTTTACCATTTAAAAATGTGAGCAGCTTCTGAGATCAGGGATGTTTGTTGGCACTGATCATTTCTGAGTCCCCAGAACCTAGCACACAGTAGGCTGCACAAGTAACTCATTCTATGCTGCCACACTCAGTGCCATCCTCCTGGAAACACACCTCTCCTTACAGTTAGCTTGCTTCACACCCTTAGCTATCACAACAGACCCACTCCAACTTCAGAACTAAGTGCATTGAAAATGTTTACTACTGCCCTGGCCAGGTTGGAGTATGGAACCTGTAATTCCAGGTTGAGGGTTCCTCCACCCTAGGGGCACATTCAAGGGTAAACCAATGAATCATGGATTGTGAAACAAGGGATGGATGTATCTCTTTCCCTTCCTTTAAATCAATCAATAAAATTTTTTTAAATGTTTTTATTGATTTGATAAAGAGGAAAGGAGGGGAGAGGGAGAGAGATATACTGATGTGAGAGAAACTTTGTTTGCCTCCTGTAGGAACCCCTAGAGGGGAGGGGGAAGATCAAACCTACAACCTGGGCATGTGCCCTGACCCGGAATCAAACCAGTGTGACCTTTCTGTGCATGGGACAACTCTCAACCAATTGAGCACACCTGCCAGGGCAATAAATAAAAATTTTTAAAATGTTTACGACTATGGCCAACTTCCTTCAAAGAGGGTGCCCAGTCAACACAGCCTCTTCAAAAAGGAGAAGCGTTGTTTATCGCCTTTCGAGGGCTGGTGATGATACGGAATGGGATGAAGATACCCATTTTACAGACGAGTGCACAGGCCAGGAAAGATTTTAATCCTGGAGCTCGGCGCACTGATTGTTAGCGTGGCCCTCTGTTGGCAAATCCGCTTGGGGGCTGTTCTGTGGTCCAGGAGGACCCGGTCGCAGGCCCCGCCCCTTCGCGGAGCTCCCTGCCCAGGCCCCGCCCATGCTCTCGCGAGAGCTGGCAGGCAGATAATGGCGCCGACGTTAGCGTGAGCTCGCGGCCGCCCAGGGAGTCGCCGCAGCCTCAGCCGGGGCCGCAGGAGCTGCGGGAACAAAAGGCCTAGCCGGGCCAAGGATGGTGAGCGCGGCGCCGGGGACGCGGGTGCGGCGAGCAGCGGGGACTGGAGGGGAGTGGTCCTGTCGCGCGCACACACCCTCCGGCCAACCCCGCCCCACATCCGGGTACTCTCCCCGTCACTAGTTGCCATTTGGCTATCGCCCTACCCCCTGCTTCCGGGCCTGGTTTCGACAGGGCCACCCCCACTGAGCTCGGGTTCCGCCCCCGGGCTTTTTGCAACCGGCCCCCAACACCTCCAAGTTCACCTGCACAGCTTCAGTGCGGAGGGTCTGTATATCTACGTCCTCAAGCAATCCACGTGGCCACTTCCGGCCTCACCAGCATCTTCCTAACTCCCCTCCGCTCAGGGCCTCGCCTTTGCCCCGCCTACTCCTTCTAGGCCACGTAAGGGGCCTCCCATCTTCCTAAGTTGGGGAGGAGGGGAGGCTGCTTTATAGGAGCAATTCCCGACAGATGTCCACTTCTGCTTTTGGAACACTTCCCAGCTAGCTCCCTGCCCTCCCTTGATGGAGCTGACTGGCTCGGAAATGCACAACGGTCTTTGTGGGGAGGGAGGGTTCCCCTGGCTGGCTCCAGCAGACCCTGGGTCCAGAGGGGTTCTCCCCACTTCTTTTTCCCACCAGGAGGAGGAACCCTCTGTGGCCAGCCCGGACATGCTGATCAATGCAGAGCCCGGCTCCAGTGAGACTGACAAGGAAGTGTCCCCAGGTGTAGCTGCTGCAGCCACCTCCTCCTCCATGGGGGAGGAGTCAGGTCCTGACCAGACAGCCACACCCCCATTGTGGGATCGTGGAGGGTCTGGAGGGGCCCAGCAGGGTGCCTCCTCAGCCCCAGACACTGGCCAGCCTGGCCCTGGACCTAGCCTTGGCCCAACCAGCACAGTCTCTGGGACCAGTGAGGACCTGCGGCCTCCCAGGCGACGCCCACCACCAGGTGACCTGTGATAGGGCCTAAGATGGGGTCACAGCCCTGGAACAACAGGAGTGAGGAAAACACTATTTCCATACTTGGGGATATCACTGAGTATGTGCCAGGCTGTGGCTGCTGTGATGAGCCAGGTCAACTCAGCCGCTGCCTTCTGGCAGCTCAGTCCAATGGAGGCGGTAGATGGTAAAGACGCCCGTAGGAAACCATAGGGTAACTCCTGCCTGGTTATATGCATGCCTCTCTGGGCAGAGCCCTGGACAGCATGGGGGAGGGGAGGGATGGGTGACCTTGCTGTGTACATCCTACAGGAAAGCAGATACCCTGCTCCAGCCTTGGCTGCTGCCTCAGTTTCCCAAGTGTTCGTGACTTGGCACAGCATCTGCGTACCCATTGCCCACCCACACAGTCCCTGGAAGGTAGGGTCAGAGTAGGTGGTGGGAGGCAGGCAGAGTTCCCAGGCTGACCCTTGGCCACCCCACTCCACTCCTCTGTCCTCCACCCCTGCCTTGCCAGGCAAGCTCTTCCGCTGTTCCGCCCTGAACTGCACGGAGACCTTCCCCAGCATGCAGGAACTGGTGGCACACGGCAAGCTGCACTACAAACCCAATCGCTACTTCAAGTGAGACCCTGACCACCCCAACCTCCTTTGGTTCTTGGTGACCAGGCCCCAGGCAGCTCCTGCTCCTGGTGTGGTAGCCAGTACCCAGGGTTCAAGCCTTTCTACTTTCCAGTCAGGGGGTGAAGTGGGGAGGGGCCTGGGCCTGAAAGTGGGTGTGGCCTCAGGCAAGACCTGTCAGAGAGAGACTGGTACCAGAAGCAAGCCTCTGGAGGGGTGGGGCTCATGTGGGTGTGGTTCCTCCCCGTCTCTCATTACCTTCTAGGAGGAAAGCTGATCACCTAAGTCAAGACTGAGACCTCTTCCTTTTCCCAGGAAAAGGGCCTGGAGGGGTCCGGAAGGGTCGCAGTCAGAGTAGGGGGCACTGAGGACTAGCTCCTACCCCGCAGATGGGGAATCTGTGGCTTGGATCTGGGCCCCTTACCACGCCCTCGATAGGCCCCTTCTTGGTCCCCCAGGAGACCCAGCCCCTCCTGTCCTGTGTCGTCTTCAGGTGTGAGAACTGCCTCTTGCGCTTCCGCACGCACCGCTCCCTCTTCAAGCATCTGCACGTTTGCGCTGAGCATGCGCAGAGCCCAGCCCCGCCGCCAGCTCCTGCCCTGGACAAGGAGCCGTCCACGCTCGAGCGCCCCGCGGAATCTGACTCTGCGCTGGGCTTGCAGTACCCGCTACTCGAGCCCTACACGACCCCCGCCCCTGCCCCCACCGGGCCCTTTCTGCCCTACTTGAACCCGGCGTCCTTTGGCCTAAACCCCGCGCGCCTGCGTCCCTTCCTGGCTGCCACTCCTGGGCCGCCGGCCTCCAGCGCTGCTGTCTGGAAAAAGAGCCAAGGTGAGTGTAGTGGGGGGGCCGCCAGAAGGGTGGGCTGGGTTTGCCCCGATTTATGACCTTGATCCGCCTATTTACTGCAGGTGCCGGTGGCAGTCCTCGAAGACCCCAGGGCGGCTCCGACGCGCCCTCAGGTGCGTGCAGGTGACCACCAGGGTGGGATGGAGGGGTTTTCTGTCCTGCATCCTCCCAGGCCCAGGAGATGCTAGGAGGCAGCAGTGCCAGCCTCAAAATACAGGATTTTGCCTTTAAAATTACTGGCCCACGCGCCTTCATCTGTACCGACGTTACTGTGTAAAGCTCGCGCTCTTCGGGGATGGGAATGGGGGGTACAGAGAAGTCAAGTTCAATACCTCCGATTTCAGGGGGGCACACAACCCTTGGGAAATGGAACAGGCAGGACAGATCTTCCGTACCCGTGAGCCGGATGGGAATGGATAAATGTCTGAAAAGCTCTCGCCCATGACCACCATCCTCAGTGATGGACCAGACCTCTGGACTGGGGTCGGGACTGACAGGGTCCCGCCTGCCCGCAGGGCACGCGGCCTCAAGCCGCATTTTGTGGGAGCACACGCGTGGTCGCTACTCGTGCATGCAGTGCACCTTCTCCACAGCCTCTCGGCCCACCATGACCCTTCACCTGGAGGACCACCGCTCCATTGCCCCCGGGCAGCCACGCCCCGATTGCCCGGTGGGTAAGGTCGGGGAGCACCAGGGTAGGGAGGGGCGGAGCTGAGGCTCAGCCACATTCTCCTCTGCCCCACCCAGACCTGGCCCCGTTTGCACCCAAGGTGTCACTCGCTGCTCTAAGAGGGGGAACGAGGGGAACTTACAGTTTTCTTGCTCTGAATGCTGGGTGTAAAGAGTGGGTCATGAGATGTGGGTAGTTTTGTAATTTTAGTGGGGCCTGAAATGGATTGGGAGAGGAAATAAAAGAGGCGCAATGAACTGGCCTGTGCTGTCTGGGTCCCTTACCCTCTGATGCACAGCAGCCTGTCCAGCAGTCTTGGCGCGCGCACACACAGACACACACACACACACACACACACACACACACCATCTTGAGAAGGGCAGGCCTCCTCTCACCCACGACCCACTTATATCCCACCTCCCTGTTACCTCAACCCTGGGACCAGCTTCCAGCTCAGTACTGCCACTGCTGTCCTATCACTTCCAGAAACCGGATATTCCCAGGTTTGTTTGTTTATTGTCTTGGGAGTCAGCGGAGAGGACGGGCAGGGAGGCTGGTCCTGAGAAAGTGCTGAGGTTGGCCCAGCTAGAGCCCTCCAGGTCGGTAGGCCAATGACAATCCACAGGGAGGTGACAGGACAGAGGGCAGTGCCAGAGCTCACAGAGCTGGGCATTCTGCTGCAGGCTAGGACTCGGGCCTCATCCTTGTCCTGGGTTTTCCCCCCGCCCCAGCCCTAAGGAGAAGAGTGGGTCAAGGTCAGCCCTGGAGAGCCTGGGCTCCCTTCCCTCCTCATCCCTCCCCAATCCTGGTCCTGTTTCCCTTCCTTCCTGGGAAGTCAGGCCTGGGCCCGGGTTGGAATTTCAGTGCCACACTGCTGTCTCAGCCCGCCTGTCCCTGGAATCTGGGCCAAGCTTCCTGGTATGGAAGTCCCAGGTGTTACTGGCAGGTCCTACTCCTTCCAGCCCCATGGTACTCCTAGCCCAGGCCTCTGCCCTCTACCCTTCCTGGGCACCAGAAGCAATTCCTTTTGCCCTTCTCTCCTTCCCCTCCCCCCAGTCTGAATACCCCTGAAAATGGGTCTCTTCTGATTGTGCCTCTCCCCTACCTATACCCCTCAAAGTTCTCTAGATGAAGATCCTGTTCTAGTAGCTCACAAGGCCCCCATCTTGAACCTTCCCATTCCCTCCCAGGGCCACACAGACCATCTTCTCCCTTCTCCTCGAATACAGACTGAGCAAGCACATGAGAGAACACCTGCAGTCCCCTGCTGAGATGGCTCAGCACCAGCTGTGGAATTAGATGGAGTGAGGGAAGCAGCTCCAGGGCCCTTTGAGCTCCCCCTTCTCAGCTAGAAGCCTTATAGCTGTGACTGTGTGGCCCTCAGCTTCCCTAACCTCACTCTGTTGAGTCTTATAGTGGGTGCCTTGATGCTCCTCCCTGGTTCCCTCAAGAGGATTCATAGAGGGACTGAGGAGAGGGGGTGGGACTTGGGGAATGTTTGCAAATGATTCACATCTCCAGCCACCAAGTCCATGGCTACCTCAATCTTTGCAAGAGCCGGGGAGGAGGCGGGGCAGGGTCAAGAGGCCCATTTACAGATAGCGAAGGTGAAGGTGGTGGGTAAGCTCACTGACTCTCTAGCCAGGCCCACTTTCAAGTCACTCGCTGGTTGTGTACCACCCTTGGAGCTGAGCAGCAGGGTCCACATTCCCAAAACCCTGGTCCCAGGCTTTCCTGTATCTCCAGGGACAGGACTTAGTGATTCTGGTTCCCCAGGACCCCAGGGTACCAGCTCCCCTCGCTTTCCTTCCCCATCAAGTCCCTCATTTAGCCATCCCCAATTCCAGTCTGTCAGGACTTTTCCAGAGAGACCAAGAGCCAATATCTTGGTCCAATTCCCCCAACACCCACCATACCCAGCCCATCTCCCATATAGATGCAACCACCCTCCCATGAGAACTAAGGGCCCATCGCTACTACTGCCCCTTGGAGGCAGTGGGAACTCTGCCCAGAGGCGTAGAGAGCTGGGTCAGCACTTGGCCTGGGCACCCTGACCACTCCAAAACCAACTTCCTCCCTCAGCCCCTTCCAACTCATATACTATCTTTTGTCTGCTCGCTTGAAAAGTATCACTGCTCCCAGCGCCCCTTCTAGGCTGCTAACCTATGACCCCACAGAAGGTCTCCTTCCCCCACCTCAACTCCAGGATGCCTGAAAGCTGTCCTCTTAGGCCCAGGCATGTCCAGCAGACGGCACCCAGGGGTATCAGTCTGAGGGAGAATGGGAGGAGGCCAGCACTCGCCTGTACATCTGCCCCCATGCAGAAAAGTGGGCTAGAGGCTGCAGGTTCATGTTGAACAGGCTGAGCCACTCCAAGTGTCCATCCACCGCCTGGCAGTTGTCCAGCACCAGTTCGGGTGCTGGAGGTGCTGGTGGATGCCCCCTCAGCTGGGAAAGGGGAGGTAAGATTCCTGACCCGGGCTGAGCACCCCTGTCCAGGGCTTCTGACTCCTTGTGGCCTCAGGACCCACCACCCACGTGCTAAGTCCTCTAGGTCAGTGGTTGGCAAACTCATTAGTCAACAGAGCCAAATATCAACAGTACGATTGAAATTTCTTTTGAGAGCCGAAAACCGACTTTTGCGCATGGGCCACGAAGTTTCATTCGCACTGTACAGGTGGTATTTTGTGGAAGAGCTACACTCAAGGGGCCAAAGAGCCACATGTGGCTCTCGAGCCAGTTTGACAACCACTGCTCTAGGTGCAGCCAACTCTCAACTCCCCACCTCCTACCACCCCCCCATCCCCCCCACACACACATTAGGGAAGGCAGGTGCACTGCTCCTGGCTCTTGCACAGGGGCTGGGTGCACCAACTTCGATTCCCCACACACACTCAGAACCCCAGCTCACCTCGCTGGCCCTTATTCCACACACTTGCCTGACGACCCCCCACCAACACCAGTTTCCCAAGGCAGACGCTGGATCAGGCTCACTTCTGGATTTTGGTTCCCTAGTTCCAACTGGAGCTGTAGGTCCATGTTCAAGGCTTCGTGCCTCCAGAGAGTGCCAAACATACAAAGAGGACTGGGGGTCATGTGTCCTCTGGGGACTGTGCCAGGAGCCTGTGGGCTCTCCCCTCAGGGCCCGGCCAGGGAGGGACCCTCTAGAATTCTGTGAATTCATGCACACACTCAGGAGTCTTCCTGGAGCCTGGGGAGTCACTGGCTGTCATTAAATTCTTCAGCTTACCTTGTATGCTCTCAGCCAGTCACCCCTGTTCTTTCCTTCATCCTTTCCCTCTCTCACCAAACTTGTGAGGTGGTGGCTGGTCCTGTAGACCCAGAGAGGACCCAAATCTCATCATCCCTGGCCTCCTGTGACCCCTGTTCAAAGTGGAACCCACATCTGGAAATGTGACTAAGAATGCATGTCCTGATGCAGGGACAGGGATGCATAGGCCAAGTTCCAGAATCCTCAGGCTGTACTCTTAAAGCAGACATACAAACACAGTCAGTTCCAGCTGTGCTGCCTGTGGCCTTCATGGCAGGCAGGCAAAAGAAGGGCTCCGGCTGGGAATGCAAGTCCTCAAGACAGAACAGCCTCCTTCCCTGTCTCAACTAAATCTTTCTGGATCCTTTTGGAAATGTCTATGATCACCTGCGAGGTGTGATCTGCAAACTAGCAGCATGGGCATTACCTGGGATGTTGCTGATACTGAGGCCTCACCACTGACTGGAAGCAGACCCTGCATTTTAATGGGGACAGATGGGCAGGTGACTGATGGGCACTGGTGTTTCTCACTTGGCTGCACATTAGAATCACTCAGCAAGTGTCCAGGTGTGGCCACACCCAAACCAATTAAGTCAATTTCTGGGTGCTTCTATGTCTTTGTAAATTCCTCAAACAACCCCAATGCATGGCCAAACACAACCAGGGCTCTGCACTCTCCCAATGAACTGGCCTCCAGGGGACCTTATCTGGCTGGGCCCCCATCCTAACTGCACTGCTCTTGCCCACTTCCTTTACCTCCAAGCTGTCTTGATTGTCTTCCCCTCCTCTGTCCACTGGGAGCCTGGGGTGTCCTCAGTCTCCTTCCCCACCCACCTATCACCTTCAAACCTGCCATCTGTGGGCCATCCATGGCCCCATGTAACATCTGCCCCTGCAACAGGGAAGTCTTGCTCAAAACTAGGAGCTGCAGTTTGCCAACCACTGCTCTAGTGTTAACATGAGGAAAGCAGGTGAGGTAATGAGCAAAAAGGCTTCACCTGCCCTAGCTGGTTTGGCTCAGTGGATAGAGCAGGGGTGGGCAAACTTTTTGACTCGAGGGCCACAATGGGCTCTTAAACTGGACCAGAGGGCCGGAACAAAAGCAACCTGACCATGCTGGCACTCTCATCTTGGGCTGCTGGTGAAGGAGCGGAGGGAAGAGCAAGAGAACTCTCCGCTCTTTTGGCTCCGCAGGCCGGATACAACAGCCGAACGGGCCAGAACCGGCCCGCGGGCCGTAGTTTGCCCACGGCTGGGATAGAGTGTCAGCCTGTGGACTGAAGGGTTCTGGGTTCAATTCCTGTCAAGTGCACATGCCCAGGCTGTGGGCTTGATCCCCAGTAGGGGGCATGCAGGAGGCAACCGATCAATGATTCTCTCACATCATTGATGTTTCTATCTCTTTTTCCCTCTTCCTCTCCCTCTCCTTTCCTCTTTTAAAAAAATCAATAAAATATATATTTAAAAAGTAAATAAAATATTTTTATTGTTTCAGAGAGGAAGGGAGAGGGAAAGAGTTAGAAACATAGATGAGAGAGAAACATTGATCAGCTGCCATTTGCACATCTCCCACCAGGGATGTGCCCTCAACCAAAGGTACATGCCCTTGAAAGGAATCAAACCTGGGACCCTTGAGTCCACAGGCTGACGCTCTATCCACTGAGCCAAACCTGTTAGAGCTAAAAGAAAAAAAAAATTTTTTAAGGCCTCACCCATCACACTCACTGGACTCCTTGTTCTCCCACCCAGAGCAGAGACTGTGCCCCCTCTCCACTGAGAACTCCCCTTCCCATGGAGGCTCTGGCTGAAATTGGCTTCGCCTGTCTCTGCTGGCAGGAGGTCTGGCACCAATTAGCAGGGCATGTGGTGGGACTGAGGGGGAGAGACACTGCAGAGAGCCAGGAAACTGGTGACTATTGTGAATGTGCCGACCTCCAATGCCTGAAGTGCAGAGACAGAAGCAGGCAGGTCAGGAACTCAAGAAGTGCTGGACAGGAAGGATCTGGAGACAGGCCTGGCTGTCCCCGCCTCCTCTCCTTCCTCCTCTGCCCTCTCCACCCATGGGGCCTGTGGAGCAGAAGCCACAGTCACTTCCTGAAAGCAACAGCCCCAGTTCAGTTCCCACTTTCACCGTAACCCTTCACCTGCCTGCCGCCATGGTAAGTGAGTCCCCAAGCCCTGGGAGAGCCCCCACTGGTTGGAGGCAAGGGGTGCCACGGGTGAGAATTGGGGGGCAATTTCAGGAGTACAGTGGCAGAGAAAAGCCACCTGGGAAACAGTTATGACCAACACCAAGGCCCAGAGACATGAAGCAGCCAGGACACACAGTCCAGGCTCCCAGGGGCCCAGGCTGTGACTGTAATTACAGGGAACTAGTGGGGCTGCTCAGACAACTCCCTTCCCCTCAGGTCAGCATGAACAGCAACCTGGTAATGGAGAGGTCAGGTGAACACACCCAGGGTGAGCACAGGGGTTTCCAGTGAGTGACAAAGTGGGTCAGGCACCCACTGCTTGCCCCCACCCAGTCACCCAAGGTGTGACCTGGCCCTGTGGGTTACCTGGGAGCCCTTGCTCCATTTCAAGTCAGAGTAGTGGCCTTTTTTCACATTCTCTAATAGGAAAGTGAAACATAACCAGGGAGAGGTCATGCTTTTCTGACCTTCCCTTTCCCCAATCTCCTTAACCCCAGGTGATTCCAGGTTTCAGGGGGCCTGTGGCGGGGCCGCCTCTGTGGGACTTGTCATTAGAGCAGGCCTGGCCTAGTTTGTGCATGTCTGTGTATAACCAATGGTATGGATGATCAGCACCATACCTAGGACAGACTGTGTGTGCCATAGATGACAGTGCCTGACCGTGCTTGTGCTTGGGGTGGGGAGGGGGTCTGCCTACCATTTTTCATGGGCATTATTGACTGAGTGTCCCCGGCCATCACTATGGGCATCTGGGACTGTGAGAAACCCTGCACCATATTTGCCTCCAGGTTTGCAAGTATCTCTGCATCCATCTCTGTGAGTCTGTGACCATCAGATTGGATGTGGCTGAGTATATGCCACACTTTGTGGCCTCTATGTTCTTTATTTCAACAAATATTTACTGAGCACCCACTGTGTGCTAGGCACTGGGAGGACAGCAACGAAATGAGCCACATCACTGCATTTAAAAAGCAATAGAAGTGCCAAAACCGGTTTGGCTCAGTGGATAGAGCGTCGGCCTGTGGACTGAAAGGTCCTGGGTTCGATTCCAGTCAAGGGCATGTACCTTGGTTGGGGGTACATCCCCAGTAGGAGGCGTGCAGGAGGCAGCTTAATCAATGTTTCTCTCTCATCGATGTTTTCAACTCTCTATCCCTCTCTCTTTCTCTAATATCAATAAAAATATATTTTTTAAAGCAATAAAAGTACAAAAAAACGAAAAAGGAAAAAATAAATCTAAGTGACATAAATATGACACATGTTGGCAGGTACTAAAAAAAAAAAAATCGCCAAAACCGGTTTGGCTCAGTGGATAGAGCGTCGGCCTGCGGACTGAAAAGTCTCAGGTTCGATTCCGGTCAAGGGCATGTACATTGGTTGTGGGCACAATCCCCAGCAGGGGTTGTGCAAGAGGCAGCTGATCAATGTTTCTATCTCATCGATGTTTCTAACTCTCTATCCCTCTCTCTTCCTCTCTGTAAAAACTCAACAAAATATATATTTAAAAAAATAAAGAAAGAAAAATCGTGCAGATGGGAGACTTGGGATTAACGGACTCCCTCTGGCTACTGTGGGGCACTAATCAGAGATGGGAGGTGGGAGGAGTCCAGGGAGGAGGCAGTGGGAAGGTGCATCTAATGGGTGTCAGTGCTGCAGACAGTGAGAAGTGGTTGGATTCCGGATGTAATTTGCAATTAAAACAGAAGGAACTGGAGACATGGGGGGTAAAAGAACAAGGAAGTGTGTGTGTGTGTGTCTGTGACCAAGTCCATGTTTCTCCATGTTGGTTCTTTACACAACTCCTGTGTGTACCAGTCCCTGACTGACTGACTGTGTCCTCTAGGAAAGCCATCAGGACTTCCGGAGTCTTCAAGCAAAGTTCCAGGCTTCTCAGCCTGAGTCCAGTGAACTCCCCCCCAAATCTCCAAAGCCAGAGTTCAAGAAACTCCTTAAAAAATTTCCACAGCCTGAGCCCAGTGAGCAGTCTAAGAAGCCCCCACAGCCCGAGTTCACTAATTTCCCCAAGAAGCCCCCACACCCCGAGTTCAGTGATCTGCCCAGGAAGCCCCCACAGCCCGAGTTCAGTGATCTGCCCAGGAAGCCCCCACAGCCCGAGTTCAGTGATCTGCCCAGGAAGCCCCCACAGTCTGAGTTCACTAATTTCCCCAAGAAGCCCCCACAGCCCGAGTTCAGTGATCTGCCCAGGAAGCCCCCACAGTCTGAGTTCACTAATTTCCCCAAGAAGCCCCCACAGCCCGAGTTCAGTGATCTGCCCAGGAAGCACCCACAGCCTGAGTTCAGTGATCTGCCCAGGAAGCACCCACAGCCCGAGTTCAGTGATCTGCCCAGGAAGCCCCCACAGTCTGAGTTCACTAATTTCCCCAAGAAGCCCCCACAGCCCGAGTTCAGTGATCTGCCCAGGAAGCACCCACAGCCTGAGTTCAGTGATCTGCCCAGGAAGCACCCACAGCCCGAGTTCAGTGATCTGCCCAGGAAGCCCCCACAGCCCAGGTTCACTGATCTGCCCAAGAAGCCCTGCAAATCTGAGTTCAGTGATCTATATAAGAAGTTCCCACCACTGGAGGCCACTGTGCTCCCCACAAAGCCCCTGCAGCCTGAGGTCAGCGAGGCCCCTCAGAAGGCCTTACAGCTGGAGCCCAGTGCACTTGCCCAGAAGCCCCAGCAGCCTGACCTCAGCAACCCCACCAGGCCTCCCACAGAACCCAAATTCAGTGCATTCCCCAGAAAGTCCTGGCCGCCTGAGTCCAATGAGGCTACCCTGAAGGCCTCACAGCCCGAGTTCAATAACTTTCCAAAGAAGCCCCCTCACCTTGAGTTCAGAAAGCCCCAGCAGCCTCAGAAGCCCCCCTGGAAGCCTGAGACCAGTGAGCCCCACCCCAACTTTTCACAGCCTGACTTCAGTGTCTTTCCAAAAAAACCCCCACAACCTCAGCTGAGTAACCTCCCCAGGACGTCCTCAGAGCCCGAGGTCTGTGTGTTTCCCAAGAGGCCACAGCAGTCTGAATTCAAAGCACTTTCTAAGCCCCTAAAGCCCATGCTGGACAGCCTCCCCAGGACGTCCTCGGAGCCCGAGATCGGCTTATACCCCAGGAAGTTTCCACAGTCAGAGGGCCAGGGGCCCCCCCGCAAGTTTTCACAGCCTGAAGCCAATGCTCTGCCCAAGAAGCCCCGGCAGGCAGTGTTCTTTGGGGACCACTCTAGAAAGCCCCCGCTGCCTGGCTCTGTTTCGGAGAGCTCCCTGCCCAAGGCTGTTGCGGGCTCCAGCCCCAGATTCCCACTCAGCCCAGGGTTTGGAGCGAGGCAACAGAGGTCAGGAGTTCTCCTTCATGGTGGAGGGTCAAGGCTGGGCCTCAAACCCGGCCACCCGCCACGGCAGAGGCCTCTGCCTCCAGTCAGCAGCCTGGGACCTCCACCAGCCAAACCGCCGCTGCCCCCGGGCCTCAAGGATGTCCGGAGCTTTCAGAGACCCTCAGCAGCAGTCACACGTGAGTCGGGACACCCCAGGCTGAAAGGAAGGGAGCAGAGGCTCCCGGGCCGTGCCTGACTCCCCGCTCTCCTCTTTCCACAGCTCTACGGAAGACCTGCTCTTCCCCTGGAATCCACTTCCAGGCCGTACAGCCTAAGGCTACCCTGAAGTGAGTGTGGAGAATAAGGGGATACATACAGGTGCCTGATGTATCTCAGGTATCTTATCTCAGGCACCTCTGCAGGGACTCAGAGGAGATCTACGAGCTGTACGATGATGTGGAGCTGACAGACTCGAGCCCCGGCCTCAAGGGCAAAGGTTTGTTGGCAGCGGGCTGGACACAGCCAGCCTGGGCACCGCGGACCTATCTGCTGCAAGGGCATTTTCTGCCATTCTGTTCCCTGACAGTGCAGGGGAGCAAGCAGAGGGGAGGAGGGGCCTTTCAGAAAGTTCACACCAGTGCCTGACGGGCAGCACAGCATAGTGAAGCAGCATAGAGGCCAAGAGCCAGTGAACATGATGTAGCCAGGGCAGAGTGGTGGCCCAGGATGGTGAGAGTGGAAGAGTCGGGTAAAAAGCGGCAAGAGGACTTGGCAGTGTATTACACAGAAGTGAGAGGGAGCGAGAGAGCTTGCCTTGGGCCTGGTTGTAGAAGGAAACCATCCCTGAGTCAGGTAAAAGCAAGGTGTCAGGGTACCTCATTGATCTGCTATGTTGGAGGCGCCTGAGCACTTGGGCCTGGACACAGGTATGTCCCCGACACCTCTCTGAGTGCTCCGAGTTCCAAAAGCCCCTTCTCTCTCCCTTCTTCTAAGTCCGCTCCTGAAGAGCAGGATGCTAGCCGAGCAGGCCCACACCTGGTGTAATGCCTTCACCAGCGTTGAATGAAAACAAAAGGTGCTCCCACATAACGCACTTCACATGCGTGTCACTGAACCTGCACAGACCCCCACCCAAGGCAGTTATGTCCACTTTACAGATGGGGAAGCTTGAGGGTCTGAGGAGTATCTTGTTGCACTTACACAGCCAGTACACACAAGTTCAGGCCCCCTGCTTCCAAACTGCTTCCCTGCCCTGGCTTTGGAAGGGCCTCCTGAGGGGGAACCTTCTATCAGGGGTGTCTTTAGGATACTATCTCTCCCTCCCCTTCAGTACCTCCCACTTAATCTGCTGCTTCTAGTGGCTACTTCTCCTGAGCTTTATCGAGGGGCTGCTTACAAAAGCCCTCCGTTAGCAGTTAGCAGAGCTTTCTGACAGGGCCCCTCATTCTGTTCTAAATGTGGCTCTGTGGGCTCACTGTTGGGGACATGGACATGGGAAGGGAATGCCTGTGGCCACTCCACTTCCAGTAGCCTTGCAGCCCTGGCCCACACCACCTCCTTCCCCAACTCCAAGCACCCAGAGCAATAGCTGCTCCACATCCTCACACAGCTGAAGGTCAGGTTCACCTTTTCCTCAGGATCCAAACAGGAGCCAGCCTTTCCCCATGGGACCTGCCAAGAAGCTTGGGTCACAGGTCCACCAGGTTCATCCCACATACGTGTTCAGTGGTGTGCTCTGTGCTACAATAGGTTTATAGGCTGCACCCACTGGGTGAACATTCCTGGTCTAAAAAGCCTCTGAAAGAAATAGAACAGCTGGAGGGGGTATTTTGGGTGGGATCATGGCTGGCACCATCAACTGAGCATCAGGTGGAGGCTGGAAGCAAGCTCAATGCCTGAAGGGACAAGAGCGCCAAGCAAATACCCTCTGAGTGTGCTGCTTGAGCCTTCACTCTCCCATTCATGAGGCTCCCGTATAAGCCAATCCCACGGCCAACAGCCTCCTACCCGGAAGTCTGCTCCACCCTGGGAGACCCCTCATAGTCTAGTCTCATTATCAGCCAGGCCAGTCCAAGAACTGCACTCCATTGGCCCCTTCATAAGAGGCTTAGTTTGCCTCCAGCAAATGCTTTTGCCTCATTTTTAACCCCAATTTCATAATTCCCACAACCCAATCTGCTCTAGGCACCAGACATGAAATGGCCTCAAAAGTCTACAAATCCTGTCTCTACCACTTAGCATCTGGGTGACCTTAGGCAAGTTACTTTATCTCCCAGGAGCCTTTTGTGTCCTTATCAACAAGTTGGAAAGGACATGAATTAGGGGGAATGTCTTGAAAGCCGACAAAGGGAAGGCTCACTCAAGATCAAGTGACCAGAGTTGAGAGGCCAAGCTGACGGTCTGTCCTAATATGGTGTTCTGACTGCCCCCAGGTGAAGTGCCATCTATCCAGCAACCCCCCAGGAAGCCACCACAAGACCCTGAGCTCAGGTACCACAGGGTAAAGCAGGGAGGGGCGGAGCTCTGGAATAGCTGTGGAAGGGGACCCCTGAGGTGCTCAAAAGCATCTAATTCCTTGAGGGACTCAGGAAAGAAAAAGCACCTCAGCCACAGCAGTTGCTGCCTGTGGACCCTAAGGCCCTGAAGAAAATCCGGAAGGCTGAGAAAGCTGAGAGGGAATTCCGGAAGAAGTTCAAGGTGTGGCAAAAGCCCTGGGAGGGCTGGGGTCAGTCCTCTTGGCCAAGGCCCCTGGGGTTGGTGGGAGAGTGTGAGGAGGGGAGGAGGAGAGGAGGGGCGATCAGCACAGCCAAAGCTCTAACATGCCCCTCCCCAGTTTGAAGGGGAGATTGTGATTCAGACAAAGATGATGATTGACCCCAATGCCAAGACACGGCGTGGGGGTGGGAAGCATCTGGGGATCCGGCGTGGGGAGATCCTGGAGGTGATCGAGTTCACCAACAAGGAGGAGATGCTGTGCCGGGATACCAAGGGCAAGTGTGAGTAAGCTGGGCAGCCCTGGGAGAGGCCCTACCCTGCCAGACCAATAATTCACCCATCCCTACTCTTTCTGCAGATGGCTACGTGCCCAGAATTGCATTGCTGCCCTTGTGAGTGCTGCTGTGATTGGGGGTGGGGTGGGTGTTGATGGGTCCAAGGGTGACCTCTGTCTCTGCTAACCCAACTGTACTCTTTACCAGGGAAACGGAAGTGTATGATGACGTTGGCTTCTGGGGTACGTAGATGTTCTGGTCGGGTTGGCGGGGACCACAGCATCTTAGGAAGGGGTAAGCTCCCATCCTACTTCCCCAAGAGATGCTTATGAGGAGGGATCACTGGAAGTCACCCTTCCTCCTCTGTAGACCCTCTAGAAGACCAACCATTCCCACGAGGACAATAAAGCCTGCAGGTGTGGGGACCCAGGACAACCACCCACTAACCCAGGAATCCTGGATCCCAGCTTAAGAGGCCACAGAACTTCCAAGGCTCACACCTGACCATGAACATGGACCACATAAAAAGCCTTTCTTTTAAGTGATCACTGCTTCTTGTGTTTTGTCTTGTTTTTCCCACTCAACAGGCACACAGTGTAGAGACATGATCTAACACTCAGGGGTCTATGGGGTTGACCCCCTCCTTCACGTTCTCACCCCTCAAGGATAAAGGCTAGGAGAAAAGTGTGGCAGGGAGAAGGCGGCAAGGAAACTAGTACCCTAATAGACTTCAAGGCTTGTGACAGCCCCATCAGCTGCCAGTCATGTTGAGAGGGAGTCTGGCAGGATACATCCAACCCTGCCCCTCCACATGCAGACAGGACAAGCAGCAACTGCTGTCCCTTATAGGCTGCAAGCAGTTGTCTAGCCCAAGTGGACCCATGTACGAGGTCCCATTTTGGTGGTGGTAGCCCAGTTTTTAAATATATATATTTTTTTATTGAATTCAGAGACGAAAGGAGAGAGAAACATCAATGATGAGAGAGAATCATGTATTGGCTGCCTCCTGCAGGCCCCACTGGGGATTCCAGCCCACAATCCAGGCAAATGCACTTTGCTGGAATCAAACCAGGGACCCTTCAGTCCGCAGGCTGATGCTCTATCTACTGAGCAAAACCAGCTAGGGCAGGGGCAGGGGTGGGGCGGAAAGACCCAGTTCTGCTACAGCCCAGGAATTAAGTTCAGCCTAAACCTCTATGGGGCTAAACATGCTCAGAAACTCACACCCTGCTTAGTCTGTTTTAGTAAAGAAAAGCTTTTTGTAGTTGAACTGAATATAAGGTGTCTCCACACTCTCCCCCCTAATCCTAATGCCCAATCTGAGAGGCAATTAGGTCTGCTATCCACAAGAAAGCTCTTTTGTCCTTTCTACCATGTAAGATAATAGAAGGCATTATGAACCAGGATCTGGCTCTAACTGGACACTGAGACTGCCAGCACTTTGATCTTGGAATTCTGAGCCTCCAGATTGTGAGAAATCAATTTGTTTTTTATAAACCACCCAGCTTATGGTATTTTTGTTGTAGCAGCCAGAGCAGACTGAGACAAAAGCTGAAATGGAAACGAACCTGATGCAGTGTCTGTACCTTTAAAAAACTGCACAGAAGGGAGACAAGACAGCTAACAGCCAAGTCTTCATTACCAACTCAAGGGATTTCAAGTCCACTCAGGATAGTTTCCATAATTAGTTCCTAAAGGGGCAGGATCCATAATTAGTTCCTAAAGGGGCAGGATCCACAGAGAAGCAAGAATGGGGATGAGACTCCTGGTGTTCACAGCTCCCCAAATATCGGGTGGTGGGCCCACAACACACACACAAAAGCAAGCAGCTTTCAGGAACTGGTATTTATTATCAAAGTCATATTTGATGTCAACAAGATGCCACAACTACAAAAAAAATTGCGCACATTGCAATCTCAATGCAAACAGTCAAATGGAACCCCAGTCATTAAAAAAGTAATTCAAATTACCCCAAAAAGCAACTGAATTTTTTAAACATCTTTATACATCCAGCCAACAAATTAAAATGGTTAACAAGAAAAAATACAAATTCAGAGGTCTGGTATCGATGTTTAAAAAAGGCAACTGCTTAAGCATTTCTATCAATTCGAACATCAATCTCTCGGCCACTCAGCTTCATCCCATTCATCATCCGGCAGGCTCTCTCAGCCACCTCTGGAGATTCAAACTTAACCACACCGCACCCCTTGGACTTCCCATTCTCCATCTTGATGTCTGCATACAGCACGTGGCCTGTGCACAGGGAGGGAAAAAGAGACCACAACTCATCAGGCAAACCAGATTTCAGCCTGTCTGGGCTCCACTCAGTCCAAATCACCTGTGAACGTTGGTCTGAGCCAAAAGGGAGAGTAGAGTACACCCCACCCCTGGTGCATGAATGCCCAGAACACAGTGGCTGGGACCCAACTAGAATAGCCCTCAGCCCAATTCCCATTCTTCTGCCAATAGGAAAAATCTGAGCAGCCCCGTGATAAGCCTTCCTGACAGCTTCAAATGCAAGTCTTTACAATGAAGAGTTAGCCAAAATTGGGGTGTGTGTGTGAAGCCAAATTTATAAGCAAATTTTAGAGTCTTCATTTTTCACTACACCAAATCACCACATTTACAAAGCCATCACCAAAATGATGGATACGTTTGCACTATATAAGCTGTGTAATAATGAGCAGTTTTCACATATTCATTCATTCAAGCACTGATTAAGCATCCAGGTATGTGTCAAGCACTGTGGAAACAAATGCACAGGAGAAAAGCCATAGAAACACGGGGTTCTACTTCAGAGACTGCCAAGGACATGCCAGTGTAGCCAGTGCTAGGAGACCACAACTCTAGAGCCATTAACTGAGAAAGGGTCAACATCCTGAGGGCTTTTCCTGGGAAAGTTTTGAAACAGTTTAAGTTCACCAGAGGACTTGCTGATAACAGCTCTAACAGAGCACTTCTGGAGAACAACACTTGCCAACTCAGGATTCAGACAGGAGGGAGATGAAAGAGGAAGGGACCAAGCAATACAGGGGCTTGTGAGTTTGAACTTTTCTCTTGTCAGCCCAGGGTCACCTCCAGATATGAGGCCAGGGGGGATTGCATGATCCAATCTGACTTTTCAGAATATCTACTACAATGTGGAAGCTAAAGAGTGGAGACAGAGGGGGCAAGAAGGAAGGCTATGGCTCAATAGCTAACCCAAGAGAAGAACCAGGAGAGAGCATCATGGTGAAATATGAGCCACTACTGAAACAGGAAATGAGAACACTTAGGGAAGCTTTGATCTAGCAAGCCAAAGCCACCTAGACTCTGGCTTAGGGCCAAGCCTCCATTTTACATGGTTAAAAGAACAGTTGCCCCAACCAAATGGCTCAGTTTGTTGAAGCATCATCCCATACACCAAAAAGGTGGTGGATTTGATTCTTGGTCAGGGCACATATATGAGAGGCAACCGATGTTGAGAATATAACCTCAGGTGAGAATTAAAAAATAACACACACACAACAGAAGTGGTGGGGGTGAAGGATGGGTAGAATAGGGGTCACCCAGAGACAACTTACTTTTTTAGCCAAAAAGTGAGCCTACCAGAACGGTTTGCCTGACGTGCCAGAAAACCACAATCACAGACCCTCAGCTTCACCCACATATAAGCTACTGCATACCCAGAGCCTGGCAATGCCACACTGCAGGACCTGCTGGGCGAGTGCTCTCTGAAGCACAACTCAAGGTCTCTTCCTATGGTAGAAAGAGACCTTGTCTCAAATGTATTCATTTTATTTAGGTCTGTTATTTAGAAGCCATATGACCTTGGGAATGTGACTTTGATCTTCTGTAAAACAGGGACCATGCTATCTCCTTTCAAAAACCATAAAAGGAGAAAAAAGATTAAGGGTAATATGAAAACACAGGTGAAAAGGGTCTGACACATACAAGGAAACTCAACCTGCTTGAATATTTGCATAGGTAGAAAAATGGCAAGTCCCATCAGCCCTCTAGAGTAAATAGAAAGTGGCTTTTAAAGCTAGGATGGAAGGTTCACTGCTTGACTCAAATGCAACATCAACAAGCTAAAGATTTCTGAAGCCACAACATATGGAAGCATCTAGAAAGCATTTCTCAAACACTTACCACATTCGTTGAATTTGTCCTTTAGCATCTTCCATGTAAAATCAAATGGGAGCTAGGGGGGGAGGAAACGGACTGATGAGTGATTCGACCAAATCATAATGTATAAACATTCCCATTGTCTCTGAGGGTGACTTAAAGGATTTCCTATTACACAGAGAAACTGGCTGACCTCCCAACTGAGACAATTAACAAAAACAAACTGGTCTGGAATGAGTTTTTAAACTACCACACCAGGTTTACTCCATTGTAGCCTTTTCTGTCCGTGGGAGCATAATTCAGAGAGCAGAATGCGCAGCTGCCTATGGTTCAGGCCACAGAACCACTGAATAGTAGCTAAAGGCAGTCAATTTGGTACAGATAATTCACATACAACCACTTTTTCCTCTGTATTGTCAGACCAAAGTTTAGTGGCTCTTCAAGCCAAGAGATCAGAAAACTAGAGTTCTTCATCTCACTGTTCCATCTAGTACTCGGAGAAGCCCAGTGTGTTCACAGAACCCACTGTTCTTGCTGGAGAGTATTGTAAGCTGTCACATTTCCTCCTCATCCTACCAGCACCAAACTTGGGGGCAGTGACAAGGCAGCCTTGATGCTACTCAGCTCCCTTTCTGAAGAGAACATAACCTCTGACTTCGACTGGCCACCACTGACTTCCTGTCTCCCCCTTTCTTTTGTGCCTACCATTGAGAGATTCCAGGTGATCCACTTACATTTCTCACAAATATCTGGCAGGCCTTTCTGGCCACCCCAGGAGCATGGCCTCCAGCTCCACCAAAGGAACCTGCGAAGCTTCCTCCAAAGTTGCCACGCTCCATCTCGATGGCACGGTCAAAGCTGGCACTGCCACCGCCGCCCATGGCCAGGCCCATGCGCTCAATGCCAGCGCCCAGGGCCGGGCCCATGGCGGGACCCATGCGCTCCAGGCCTATGCGCTCCAGACTGTTGGCGCCCATTCGCTCCAGGCCCATGCGCTCCAGGTTGTTGGCGCCCATGCGCTCCAGGCCAGTGGCCATGCGATCCATCACAGGGCCCATTCGCTCCAGGCCAGCCCCCATGCCTGCGGGCACCATGCGATCCATGCTCAGGCCCATACGCTCAATGGCAGGGCCCATACGCTCCACACCAGAGCCCATTCGCTCAATGGTCTGGCCCACACGGTCGATGGGTGCGGCCATGCGCTCCAGGCCAAAGCCCATGCCGGCACCCATGCGATCCACGCCAGAACCAATGCGCTCCATGGTCTGGCCCATGCGCTCGATGCTGGAGGCCATGTGGTCGAGGCCAAGTGGGCCCATGCGCTCAATGCCAGAGCCCATGCGCTCGACGGAGCCCATGCGGTCCATGACCAGGCCCATGCGCTCAATTTCAGAGCCCACACGATCCATGCCATGGCCCAGGCCTGCGCCCATGCGCTCCATGCCAGCACCCCCAATGCGGTCAATGCCGGGGCCCATCCTCTCGATCCCAGGGACACTGCCTCCACCTCCACCTGAAAGAGCGACACAAAACACAGGCAGATGTCAAGGACTTGTGCCAGCAGGGTGACCTGGTGCAGAGGGCTAGGTACTTCACAAACTCACCCACAATTCAAAAACTAAGCCCCACATAATTTATCATTTAGAGATCCCTCAAATATTGACAACTATTAAAGCTGGGTAGTAAATACTTAATTCTTCCTACTTCTGTGCCATGGTTGAAATTTACAAAATTTTCAAAAGGAAAAAAACCACTCTGGAGGATTTGTATTGACAATATTGTCCATGTTACTTTGGAAGTCCTAGTAGTTGTAACCACCTTTTTGAGACATAGCTGTAGATTCCTGAGAGCTCTGCAGGTTTCCCACCACCAGATGGTCACCTGTTGTAATGGATTACAAGGTGACAATTCAAAATCACTCAACACCTTTATCCTCTCCCAACTTGTTCCTGTAAGATGCCCTGTTGGTGGCCAATCCAGCTGCATTTCCTTAGCATCTCCAGAGCATAGAAAAGCTATAATATAAGCAAGAAGAGGCAAAGGAAACAAATACAAACACCAACATAGGCCCTTCTGTGTACAAACGAACACAGACATCCACTTCCAGGGAACCTTACTCTGTCAGAGAAATCGCCAACCAACTTGTGTGTAACTTTGCTGGCTTTGGAGGAAAAGAAGCCTGTAACACCACAGAGTGGATTATGAAAGAGGCCTAGGATCCATCCCTCAGTTCAGCTGGATACATGCCAGCAGTCAGCAGTGCACAGTGACCCTGTGACACTTGCAACTCTGGACAAGGAGGATCTGACTCCCACCACCAAGGCCACTGCCCTCTCCTTTTCCACAAGCAGAGCTCGTGGGCCCCTCTCACTCAAACTTCAAAACCAGCACCACTGTCACCATCTGCCTCTGAAAACGGGCAATTGAGCCTGCATCCCAGTACAAAATTCAAGTTAAGAAGAGAAAAGTTAGCAGTTTCTATAACTGATTCCCTAACTGAGCAATATCATGAACTGGCATGAGTAATGCTCCTTCTCTATTCTTGTTTCCTTGGGTAACAAAACACCAAGTGTCAAAATATATGCATGATTTTAAGAATATTAGATTTTCAGAGTAGAAATTTCTCAGAAATTATTTTTTAAAAAGGCAAGAGACTTCTAGAGGGGAGGTTGCATCCTAAGAGCATCAGAAATGAGGCCAATCTCCCCTCCTCCTCCACCACCACTACCACCACCAACGGCAGAGAACTGGGAAGAAATGAGTTCTAGAATCAATCCACCAAAGAAAGTATTTGCAAGTGGAGCCACCAAGGAAATGCCAAGACAATCAGAGCCATGAGGACAAATCAGGTTGAAAATAGTACATTTAGTTTTAAGTACATATTTTAAAAAGTGTATAACTGGGAGGACATATTCTAAAATGTTTACAGCATTCATCACTAGGCAGTGTAATTTCAGATATGTACTTTCTACTTAATTTTCATAGTTGTTATAAGTACATGCATATATTTTATTAAGCAATTTTATGTATTAGGTGGCATATTTTTACAATCAGATAAAATACTTTCAGGAATTTATAATTTCATAGTATTGAAATCAAGAAAGCCTCCAAAATATATAAACAATTATAATAACAATGACAAACACAGATCACATAGCACTTAAATACTCTTTTACATGTATTAACGCATTTATTCTTCAAAACAATCCTATGAGGTAGTAGATTCTATTGTATCCACATTTTATAGCACAAAAATTAGAGAGGTTCGGTAACTTGCCAAACGTCACACAGCTAGGCAGAAGCTGGTTCCCACCCCAGGCACTCTATTTTAGAGCCCATGCTTTTCACATCACACTTTACTATCCCTGGTAATAACAGCCTATTCTAAAAATCAAAACAGCAAAACTAAACGTTTCCTACCTCCTCCCTGCTTTGCAATGATCTCTCCTCTCTTCAGTGCATTACTTAGGATTTCTAAGGAAATCAGGAAGAAAAAAAAATTAGCCAAATTTCTCGATGGTTAACAAAAATTTGTTTATTACAGATTTCAGAGGAATACTACTAATTACAAAATTTAAAAAGGAAAGTGAGGGTGGGGGGTTGAGAAATACACACAGACAAGATCATTTTACTAGAAAATTGCAAAATCCTTGATAACGGGTCATGATGGGAGGAGCCCACATAGCTCCAAAGTGAGGCCCCGTTGGGAGAGCCATCTGGGAATGTGCCCAGCAAAGTCCATGTATACCCATGAACTGAACTTGGAAAGTCAGATGAGCAAGAATGGAGCCAGTGGTCCAGACCCTCAGTACTCATAGATGAAAGTCTGTACTCACCCACACAGATCCAATCAACACATTAACGTTATCCAGTAGCAAAACTAAAGCTACATTTACAGCCCCAAACCCTGCAAACCAGCAGCAAGGCATGCAGTGCTAGAAATGTGACCTAGTTAACAAGCTGTGAACGGAAGGATTTCAGCAAGTTAAGCCCACCAGCCCTACCTGGAAGGAGCTGGGTGTGAAGGTGACTAAGTGATAGACAAAGCCTCAGGAAAATAAAAACCCCAACACATTCAGCTAAGACAGAAAACACTGCTGCTTGCTTGAAAATGGTTCAAAGTTTGTGGAGTGCTATTATTAGTGGTAATTTTTATAAGTTTACTCTGTCTTTCATTATGTAGAGGAAACTTGAACTGTGCCACCCCCAACCTGGTCTTGAACTGAGCTCAGTAACATGGATAATAGTCACTGATCACATCGAGTATTATGACGACAAAGAGATTAAACCCTACCCCACAGCTGTTTCTAGTACTGCAACTACCTACTAAAGGAAGAAAGACTAATAGACCTCTAGGCTGCCTGCAAGCCCAGTACAGGACTTATTCTTCGGTAAATTCTATGATCCTGCTCAGCAGGCCCAAGCCTACTCTCACATTCCTAAAACAGTGCTTAGATCAAACCATTCCTGGCAAAAGCCTTCACAATAACTCCACCACTGATTTAAAGCACAAATTCCTTTCATTGGGCATTCATTCACAGGCCTCCCTGCTCTGACTCCCAACTTGAACCTGTCCTTCCCGTCTCAGTCAGATCATCACCTCCAACCCTCTACACCTGACAGTCTCTATCCTCCTCTGGCTCCAGCATACCTTCTACCTATGCTGAACCCACTTGGACACCAGTCTCTCCGATTCAAATCACATTTCCTGCTCAGATCCAGGGCTCTTTCAGCAGCATGTTATCTAGGGCAGAGCTTTGTAAAATCCAAACACTCAGAAATCGTCATCTTTGTGTGGTGCTTACATGGCTGCCTAGAGCTCAGGAATCAATAACCCTACCAGCTCCCTTGCTAAGCCACTTTTGTATATTGACCTCCATTGCTAACTGAAGCCACTCTTAGCATTGTCTCCTCAGCTGCACCATCTCCTCCCATTCAAGTTCAAGAACCACATATCTATATCCTGTAGCATCAAGTACATTTGTTTGCACAAAGAACTGCCTTGACAGGAGAAAAGGGACACAGAGTAGCAAGGCACTATAGAAAGTAGCACCAAAATAATGGAATTGTCAAATAAACATCACAGAAAATTAAAATCAAGAACGGAAATAAGGAAACCAATCCAGGCAGCTATTCTAAAAACCTGAAAAATATTTTATTTGGTACAAAGACCTTTTATCTAACTTAGTCTGATGACAACTACCCTATTTCCCCGAAAATAAGACAGTGTCCTATATTAATTTTTGCTCCCAAAGATGCGCTAGGTCTTATTTTATGGGGATGTCTTATTTTTCCATGAAGAAGAATACGGCACACATTTATTGTTAAATGAAAATAAAGGAAATTTATTACCTGTATACGGTACGGTAGTACGGTAGTTGTCAACACAAACCAGACAAACTGTGAATCCTACAGTAGCAAGAATTTACTCATTTATTCAATGACAATCATGTCATCATCATCTTCTGGATCATCATCATAACAATCCAATTCCTGAATTTCCTGGTGAATTTCTCGTGACTCCATTTCTTTCAGAATCAGTGGACCAAATCTCTCATGTTTAGCAATAGCACTGTCTTGAAATTAGTACTTCTTGTCAAGGTAGCCTGCTCGCAGTGCATTTGCAATGCAACTGTCAGTGATTTTCTCCCATGAATTCTTCACCCAAGTCACAACTTCTTGCAGTTTAGGTTTCACAAAGTTTCCACTCTGGTTTCTCTCCATTCTATTTTCAATGTAGTCATTCATTTTCATGCGCAAATTGTCTTTGAATGGCTTCTTTATTGCATTTTCAAGAGTCTGGGGATAGGCCTTCATTCCTGCGGGAATCATTATCTGATCTATTTTTCTTTCGTGAAGAAATATCTTCGTGTCTTTAGCGCGGTGAGTGCTGGCTACATCCCAGGCTAGCAGACCTCTTTGGCTCCCTCGCATAACAAGTGGCAGCATTAAATCGACCCACTTCCTTATAACTGCTTGTGTGGCCCAGGCTCTTTCAGTTTCAAGAATAAAAACGCCCAAAACACATTCACTCTTTTCCTTCTTGCCCTTAGAAATTATTAAAGGTGGGATTTTAGTGCCATCCAGACGAACTGCCAAAATACAGGAAACACGTGCACTTTCGTAAGCAGTGGAGGGAATGAACACTAAGGAGGCACCCCGCTGTTCAATTGTTGTTTGAGATGATTGGCCCATAAACACTGCAGTTTCACCCATAGCAATCATGTTGGAAAGATTATATTTAGAGAAGTCAGCATCATCAATAAAGGACTTGAATGCAAGTGCTCGCTTAATAACTTGAGTATCTTCCAACCTAAACAATGTTGTAGATCTTCTTAAAGACAGTTCACTTTGCTGAAGGAAATTATCCAGCCAGTGTTGTGATACTTTGAAGTCTTCGGGGGCTATGTCAAACTGTGGTGCCATTGCAAGGGCAAATTCTTGAATCTGAGCCCTATTCACAAACAAAGCCTTTGCTCTCCTGTCAACAACCCATTCACAGATCAGGCCTTCCAGCTCGGAAAATAATGGTTGCCGACCTGATCCACACTTGCACTTTTTAGCATTTCCCTGGTCTACTTGTTCAATGAGGTTACCATATTCTGCTTGCCATTTTCGGACCAATCGGATACTCAACATCTTCTCTTTGCAGAAAGCAGTAAGATTTTAGCCCCAAGAGTCTTCCACAATTCCTTTCCTGTACTCCACGGAGTAGCTTTTTCTTTTTGCGCTCATTTCTAGGGGTAAAAAAAAGGAATTGGGGTCTCAAGGTGGAGGGAGGGGGATCACTTAAAATGACACAGGGGGGATCAGAGGGGGAAAATCAAAATGGCACAGGAGAATCAGAGGGGGATTACCATTTTAGTAACCCCTTTTGATCCTCCTGTGTCATTTTGATTGTCCCCTCTGATCCTCCTGTGTCATTTTAAGTGATCCCCCTCCCCCCACCCATGTGCCACTGAACACTTCACCAGACATCCCCCCTACCCCTTTATCAGACATTTACCCCCTGGGGCCTGCCTGGGGACTGACACTGGGCTTGCTGGGGCCTGGATCTGGGCTGGAGCAGGGTCTGCCACTGACTGAGAACCTTCAGTCATCATGAAGGCGGCCGAGAGCATCAGGTAGTGTCACCAGAGACAGGCCAGCACTCACCACCTTCGCCGCGTCCTGTCCGCTCTAATCCTCCTGTTCTCCTACACGCATCTGCAAAAGTCTCCTCCTCTCTCCCGCCCAGCACTCACTGCTCACTCCAACCTCCGCTCCGCCTCCACACAGCAGTGATGTCAGGACTCCGCATAATGTCACTGGTTGCTAGACGCCAGTTGGGGTGGCCCTAGCGACCAGTTTACAGTAAATTAATTTTCATTCTGAGACAGAGCCTGGGGGCCTTATTTTCGGGGGATGCATTATATTTCACCTAGAAGGAAACTTGCAAGTAGGTCTCATTTTCGGAGGATGTCTTATGTTCGGGGAAACATGGTAGCAGTAAGGAAATTCAGACAAAGGCCCTTGTTCTTGTCACTTTGGGAGGCTTCAGTACAGATGACAAACTCAATCAGTACAAATGGTGACAAAGCAGCAGGAGAGAACAAGACCTACAGATGATATTTTTATCCAGGTTAGGACAGAATGCATTTCCTGTAGCCATATGAAGTAACCTCTCCAGATCTACTGTTGTCACTGTGTCATCACAGAAGCACCACAGAGCAGCAAAGGATTAAGGGCTCAGAGTAGAAAAAAAGTGCTCTTAAGAACAGTTACATAATACCTGTTCTTCTCACCCTAAGTAGACACAAATTGGTATTTGCAGCCAAATGACTTTAATTTTTAAAAACATGTTTTTATTGATTTGAGAGGAAGGGAGAGGGAAAGAGAGAGATGAGAATCATTGATTAGCTGCCTCCTGTACACCTCCTACTGGGGATCCAGCTTGCAACCCAGGCATGTGCCCTTGACCGGAATCAAACCCAGGAACCTTCAGTCTGCAGGCCAGTGCTCAATCCACTGAGCCAAACCAGCTAGGGCCAAATGACAAATTTTAAAACATTAAACAAAACAAAACAAAACAAAACAAAAAAAAAACACTTTACCATTTCAAACACAAAATCAAAGCCAGTCGTGGAAATAAACAAATTTTAACTGACCTAGTCACATACAAATTATAAACTCACTCCCAAATTCTAAAACTCTGGATTTATCTAGAATCTCATCAAGCAAGTACAGGGAGAAAAAAGTCTTTAATGCCTGCCTAGTAAAAAATGAGGAATTCATTTTTTAACCATACTTAACCATAGACAGGAAAAAAGTGAAACAATTCACTTTTTACTTAACCATAAACAGGAAAAAAGTGAAACAATTCTCCATCAATAACAGTATCTATTCTGACTGAATTTCTACTAGCTCTCAATCTTCATGAAGAACACAAAGATGAGGTCCTAAAAAATAATGTACAGAATTAAGAATTATGCCTTGCCTGGCCAGTGTGGCTCAGTGTTTGAGTGCCAACCTGTGAACCAGAAGGTTACATATCGATTCCCAGCCAGGGCACATGCCTGGGTTACAAGCTCAGTCCCCCAGTGGGGATCATGCAGGAGGCAGCTAATTGAGGTTTCTCTCTCATCAATGTTTCTATCTTTCTTTCTTTTTTCTTTTTTTAAATATATTTTATTGATTTCTTTTTACAGGAAGGAAGAGAGAGGGATACAGAGTTAGAAACATCGATGAGAGAGAATCATTGATCAACTGCCTCTTGCACACCCCCGTCTGGGGATGTGCCCGCAACCGAGGCACATGCCCTTGACCAGAATCGAACCTGGGACCTTTCAGTTTGCAGGCTGATGCTCTATCCACTGCGCCAAACTGGTTTCAGCTGTTTCTATCTTTCAATCACTCCCTCTCTCTAAAATTATATTAAGGGGGGGGGGGGGGGAGAACCCTGTCTCACTAATGTGCTGATTGATGGCTCTTTCTAGAGCCTCTAATATAGTCCAGCTCATACAAACTAGACCTCAAAAGCCCACAGTGTCCCATAAAGACAAAGGCTGAGCGCTTTGAGGTTGTAACCTAGCAGTCTCTTATCTGCGGGCGAAGATGAGTTAGAGCAGGCGCAAACCCATGCTCTAAAATACCTTTGAGAGAAACAAACTTCTGTGTGCAGGAATAGATAATCTCCTTGCAACACACTAAAAAGGAGAATTAAGCTGACAGTAATAAAAACACCTAAACTCAAAACGGGGAGATGTCCATGTAAAAGTAAAGAAGAAATTGCTTTGTAATTTAACTAAAACTAAAGTGAGTTTCTCTGCATTTACGCAGGCCCAATACTTAAGGTCTCCCAATGTTAGAAAACTTCTCTAGTTCCTCAAGCTCCATCGAAAGGCATCAGAAAGCACACCATGCCGTTCTTGCTGACTGGAACAGCATCCTGGCCTAAGCAGACCTACCCCCTACTTGGCAGGGCCTTGACAATCTCTACCAGAACAGAGCACTAGTTATTTAAGTACAGCAGTTTCAACTCCACAGACAGCAAATATCTCATACCAATGTTGACAAAAAAGACACCAGAAAAGACTCAAAGTAGTGCTATATACAAAAATGAAAAATTCTAGGACGAAAAGTTTTTATCTAGATCTAGAAAACATACACTTTTTTTTTAAGACTAAGGAAGAAAACCAAGCAGACACTGCCTAAGAAAGAACCTCCAACACCGGAGTGCTCTTACACCTCCATGCGGCGGACCCCCGCCACCATGGGGGCCCACAGGGCCTTTCTTACCCAGTCCTCTGCCAAGGGGCTCTCCAAAGCTTCGAGACATTCCCATCTCGTTTCTGGCAAAGTGTCTTTCAAATCCTCCACCTATGCCACGTCCCATCTCTGTGGAAGAAAATATTACCCTAGGCCTTTCCAGAAATATCATATTTTAGATATTAACAAAACAAAAAACTCTTATAGACACTACAGCAGCCACCACTACTTCAGTATGTTTCGATTTTCTATTCAAAACCAACATTCATCCTTTATTCCTAAAATAAAAAGTCACCTCAAGTGAATCCTTAAATGCAACCTACCTTACTCCATGAAGGACTAATTTACAATGTCCATTACAGCCATACAATGGGCACACCAAGCACCTGCTACTAGTAACCAACCTGGGGGACTGCAGAGCATGTTGAGTCAAAGGTAGGCTGCAAGATAGCTTATTTATGTACCAGCAGCAGCAGGTACCATTTCTGGTGCATTTGCCACATGTCCTGCCCTGCCGTGCCAAGGGCTTTATGTATATTACTATTTCATGGAATCCTCACAACCCGCCTATTACATTCCACCATATATGCCCCTTTTACAAAGAAAGTGAGGCTCAAATGACTTCATAACTTGACCAGGGTCACATTCCTGGTTAAGGGGTGAGGCGACGGTTGAAACCTAAACATAATGTAAAAGCCCCACTGTACTATACAAGCACAGCCATTTAAATATACACACACAGCCAAAACTGGTCCAGCTCAGTGGATAGAAGGTTGGCCTGTGGACTGAAAGATCCCGGGTTCGATTCCAGTCAAGGGCTTATACCTTGGTTGCAGCACGTCCCCAGTAGGGGGTGTTTAAGAGGCAGCTGACCAATGATTCTCTTTCATTGATGGTTCTAACTCTCTATCCCTCTCTTCCTCTCTGTAAAAACTCAATAAAATATATTAAAAAATAAAATAAAATTTAAACACATACACACACACACACACACACACAGTATATTAGAGGCCCGGTGTACAAAATTCGTGCAGGGGGTGGAGGGTGCTCGGCGGGCTCCCCTCAACTCAACCTGCACCCTCTCCTATCTGGGAGCCCTCTCCAATTTGGGAGCCCTGATGGCTTAGGCCCACTGCCCATGGTTCTCAGTTCTCTGCAGGGCCTGGCCGCTCTGTACATGCGGTGGCGGCAGGTGGCTCATGTGCCTGACCCCCCAGGGGGACTCCGGCGGGCTGAGGGGACTGGGCATTGCCATCTTTGTGGCAGTGATGTTTAATTTGCATATTACCCTTTTATTAGATAGAGGGTCTAGAGGCCCTGTGCGCTGGCCTGCGTGATCGGGCTGAAACCGGATTTCTGCCATCCCCCGAGGGGTCTTGGATTGCAAAAGGGCAGAGGCCAGGCCAAGGGACCCCACCGAAGCACGACTGGGGCCAGGAAGGGATGCAAGAGGTTGGCCAGCCGGAGAGGGACAGTGGGAGGGCTCCAGGGTTTATCCGGCTATCTCCCTCAGTCACAATCGGCCGGACACCAGCAGCAAGCTAACCTACCAATTGAAGCATCTGCCCTCTGGTGGTCAGTGCACATCATAGCAAGTGGTTAGGTGGCCTTAGTGTATTATTAGCATATTATGCTTTCATTGGTTGAACGGACAACTGGACACTTAGCTTTTTAGCCTTTTATTATATAGGATATGCCCAAGTATAACAGGACATCTCTACTGACAACTGGAATGGTTCCATCTACATAATGGAATTTAGGTAACTTCATTTTTTTCTATGCTGACAGGAGAATTTATATTTTACAATGTCTTTTAAAAACAAAGGTCTTACTGTCCCAAACCCCACCCTATGGGAATGGAAACCAATGTCCCTAGTAACTGCTCTCAGTGTGGACACTGAGCTAGTTGTATATTCTAAAGCAGTGGTCGTCAACCTTTTGGACTTAACAGACCACCAGTCCAAGGACCACCAGTTGGCAACTGCTGCTCCAAAGGTTTCCTTAAACCAGCAGTTTCCAACCTTTCAAACCTCATGAACCACCAGTGGTCCAACCACTGGTTGGCGACCGCTGTTCTAGACGGTTTTCACTGCATGCTTTAAAACAGAAAGCCCTTTTAACTTGTAACTTGCAGACAAAAAATAAAATGCAAATCACTTTTTCTCCTTCCCATATGGAGAGGTCACTGAAAAATCTAGTTTATTATCTTGCTCCCTAGAAATATCAGGCAGTCAAGTGCTATTTAAAGGACATCTTTTATTGCACAACTACAAAATAATGGCTATACCCTTATGATTTCCATTGGAAGGCGGCTAGAATTAGTATGGAAATCCAACAGTTCTGGCAATGGTGGACTTTATATTCATATCTTGAATCAACCCAAATGAATCCCATAGATTGGTGGCATGCTATCTGCTGCAAATAGCCTGTGTCTGGTAGGCAGAAAAGAAATCCCAGAGTGGCCTAGAACAGATGGAGCTCTCAACATTATTTTAATCCTTATCATAAGCCTATGAAGAAGGTAGCACCCACCCCCTTTCATTAAGAAAGTCATATGCAGGCATTAATGCATTGGTAAAGGCCTGAGAACTAATCTTCCCAACTGTCAACAGGCCACAGAAGTCCAATGTACGAGGGGGGGGGGGGGGGGAGGGAGGAGAGGAGAGGAGAGGAGAGATTTTTTTCAGTCAAATACTGCATCTAATCAGTCATTATTTGATATGTGATTATCTTTCAATTAAAGTTTTTTACATCCATTCTATCAAGATTTAACAATCTAGTGGTTGACTGGACCAAAAAATCTGATTAATTTCTAATTTGTCTAATGTTACCAGCACCTGTGACCATAATACTAGTATATGCATTGGAGTCATCAACTAAACCTTAAATTAAATTGGAAACATCTTCTATTTTTTTCTAGTGATTAAAACTTTCCTTGAATCCAGCACCCCAAGGGATCTAGAGTTGATCCCACCAAATTAAAACACAGTTCAAATAAAAGAAAGTCTGCTCTCTACTGTGAAGAATGGAGGTGGACTCAAGTGTCTATACCTCAGAACATCCAAGAACACAACCTAAGAACACATCCTCCACTGTGACTCTCCACGAGAACCAGCACTTTGAACCTTTAATCAAAACTAACTGCGGCATTCGAGCTGCCAGGTCATCAAGGACTCTGTCCATCTGGCTCAGCACAGCATCCACTGTTTCCAACTACTTCTGCATCATTTCAGTCTACTGAAGAGTAACAACCCAAATCCCCTAATGACTCATCTATTCTAAATAAATGCTTTATCAAGCTAAATTTCTCCAACTTTTATTTCTATTAAAAATCGCATACATACATAAGTCACAGGCAAGCTGAGAACACACTGGCAACACAGACCTTTGTCCTTTCATTCCTAACTCATGGTGAGGGCCTTCCTACATCCTTTTCCCCCTATCATGTAGAACAAAGTACCTCATGAAGAACACTTTATTCATCAGGAACTCAGTTTTCCAGTTGATGTCTGATGTCTATCCTCGTAAGATATGATTGCTCTCTATAACTCCCCATTATCCATTACTACAGACCAGCAAAGAAAGGTTTAACCCCAGATCTTTAATAGCTTTCCATTCCAAGGAATTTTATGTGTATGAAGGAAGGAGTGTTTCCAAAGGTGAGGTCATAATCTACCAACACCCCAAGGGTTTAAAAAAGACAGACTGCAGGTTTCTCACGGCACACTCAACAGCCCTGCCTAGTGAGGGAGGCTGCTTGAAGCTAGTGCTAGGGGCAATTCTAAAAGGCAGGATTGCAGCATATTAAAGAGCCAGACTCTGAAGCCAGAAAGCCCAGGTCCATATTCCACCATTACTAGCCTTGTAAACCTCAGGCAAGTCACTCTCTGGGCCTCAGTTTCTGCTCAAATGGGATAACAGTACCTACACATCATGTGGTTCTTGCAAAAACTAAATGACACAACACACTGTCATTATAATATTACCATTATAATTCTACTAAGAGATCAGAAGGGCTGTAAGAATTGAATGCTATACAAAATTTGTGTTATGTAAAAACTAAATTAATGCTTCTGCTTACAACTCAAGAATCATCAGGGCAAATGATCAAGAACTCATCAGTCCAGCACTCTAGGGTAGACATGAACTTCATAAAAAATGATAAAGAAACTATTCCCTTACACTTGGAGACCATTTTAAAGGGTGCAAAACATAAGCACATGTATCTACCTGATGCCTGCTAGTGTTGCAGGCAATAAGATAGCTTTAAATTTTTATTGAACTATTACTGAAGATTCAGAACACAGGACGTCTCAAGAGAATAAATACCTACCATTATGTCTAGCTTCTAAAATACAAACTTACGGTTTTACTGATATTGGATTTGGTAGGAAAGTGGAAGGGGAGAATAGTGTATTAAAAATGGGTCCACTACCTAAAGGACACACAAGACCCAAGAGCCAGCAAAAAGCAAGAGGCAAGCAGGAAGGCAACACTTGTCTTACCGTTTATTCTGCCCATGTTCATTCCAGATCCAAATCGACCCATGTTTTCCATACCACCACCAAAGGGACCCTCCATGCCTGAAAGAGAATTCACATTTCAGCACTATCCTTATGAGACTAATTAGGAAAAGAAAACGGTTTTCCCAAGTTTCATTTGGGCATATTCTATTTTCTGCCACGAACTTGGCTTACCAAGTTTATGAACTTTTAGAAAAAAAATGTGAGTGCTTCTTGCTTAAAAATCAGCACCCTCAAAAGATCTGATCCACCCCTTCCATGAATCATTAAGAGAGGCCCAGAGAGATGAAGTGATTTGCCCAAAGACATAGAGCCAGTAAGTAAAAAACCCAGAACCAAAAGCAAAGACACCACTGAAAGAATCAACAGGTTAATTTCAAGACAAACTTTTTTGAAGTCAAAGAATTCCATGCAGGGCTTCAGAGAGAGAGAATAGGAAAAAAGAGAGAAAACCTAACTAAAAGCATTCATACATCCGTACTTCATTTTAAATTTCTTACCTCCCATTTTATTTATTCCAAATCCTATGCCTTCCATTCCCATTCCTTAAAAATAAAAAGTCAATGCAAATTAAAATGTCAAAGCAATAACATTTTTACAACAACAACAACAACCACACACACACACACACACGAAATTCTAATTCAGCAAATGTAGAAATAGCACTGATTATGAATATATTTTCATTGTCAAGAAAAGGGGAGACGGTGGGGATACGATTTCAATTGTCAAACCATCACATTCCCAAAAAAGTATTTAAGCCTTTATTAAAATAATCACCATGTGACTAAAAACTTGTGTAGGGTTCACATTAATTTAATTAAATGCTCAAGACAGTTTTAAACATGAAATCTTATAAGATACAGTCTAGGTAACATTCAGTAAAAGCTTTTTTAAAGAGAAGTATATTTAAAAATCTCTTTTTGAAAGGCAAAATTCCATAAGTCAGGGTGGGGAACTTTTTTCTGCCAAGGGCCATTGGAATATTAGAACATCATTCACGTGCCATACAAAAGTATCAACTGAAAAATTAGCTTGCTATGTTTGCTCAAACATTTAATTAATTCACCCCAAATGCCTTGGCAGGGCCAAACTAAATGATTTCAAGGGCCTTCTACAGTTCTGGACGGACATTCCCCACTCCTGCTCTAAATAAAAAGCAGTTCCTAATAACACTGAGGCTTCCCTCCCCCAACACAAGCTACCTTTCCTCTTATGTGTCAGGCAGGAAGGTGTGGTGGTCAGATTAGTAGAGCCACTTTGAGGGGTTGGCTCAGGAATTAGTTAAGCCCCAGAAATTAAGCTGAAAGGTAAGGGATATATATACAGAACTGATAAAAGCAAGGTAAAGGCTCACCCATCTTGAAATTCAAAGGATTTCAAGAAAGACTTAAGTCTGAAGTCATAAAAATATTTAACAGTATATAAATGCCTCACTGCACAGAAACGAAAATGCTAAGTTTAAAGTTTGCTCTAAATGCCAAAACCTTTATTCATTATCTATTTTCTTATCTTCTTTGAACAAAAACAAAACTGTGCATCACATGTCCTATGGCTTACAACTATGCTGTCATGTAATGAGGCCCCCCAGGCCTTTTGGCATCCATCATGCCCCTACCTCTAAAAACCGTTTTCAACACCTAGGCCTGAGCCTAAGGGGGTCTGAGTAATAGATTGTGGCAGCGCTGTGGTCCCATGATCAGGAGACCTACAGTCTCTGTCACTAACTGATAGTGTGATCTTGAGCAAGAACAACTCTCTGGCTTGCCTCCTTTTATTGAATAGCTTAACTAAGTCAGCTCAGAAGGTTATGCAAGGATAAAATGCTGGTTATGATGGCTTTAGGAGGGAAAAGGGAATCAATTCAGGAAAAATACAAAAAAACAGGGGCACTGGCTAGTTTGATCAGTGGTTAGAGAGCCAAGCCAGGTCAAATGGTTGCAGGCTTGATTTCTGGCCCTAATCCGGGAATGTGTAGGAGACACCAGCCAATGACTCTTACATCAATGTTCAATGTTCTTCTATCCCCCCATCCTTCCCCCTTCTACTCTCTAAATATCAGAAAAAATATCCTAGGGTGAGGCTTTTAAAAAAAAGGAAAAGAACTGTGTCCCAATTAAATCTTTATTCCTTTTAAACTACTCAATATCCAATTATCTCAATAATTACTTTAATTATATATTTATGTAACTTTTCACTTCCCCATAATTCCCCAATCAAGGTGGCACTGTAATTCTCACCTGCAGGTCCTATGTTTCCCATGCCAATGCCTTTATTTAGGTGATTGGCATCGATAGGCTGCCCTCCTGGTCCTAACCCCATGCCAATACCACCAAGTCCATCTGAAAGGAAAAGAGAAAATCAGAAATGTCAATTCAACTAACTTAGAATAAATCATGACTCTCAATAGCAAAAAGTCATTAACTATCAAGTTCCATTTCCACTCACCTCTAAAACAAACACAGGTTCTTTTTTTTTCTTAAATATATTTTATTGATTTTTTTACAGAGAGAAAGGGAGAGGGATAGAGTTAGAAAACATCGTTGAGAGAGAAACATCGATCAGCTGCTTCCTGCACACCTCCCACTGGAGATGTGCCGGCAACCAAGACACATGCCCTTGACAGGAACCGAACCTGGGACCCGGGACCCTTCAGTCTGCAGGGCAATGCTCTATCCACTAAGCCAAACAAGTTAGGGCCAAACACAGGTTCTAATTCATAACTCAACAGTGGTACACATGAGAGCTCTCCTTTTTAAGGCTAACCTTTTTCAGATTAGAGTTTGTGATATGTAAAAAGGTGCAAATAAAAATCAGTTCACTTGAAAGTTAGAGAGAATTATGAAGAACTCACACAATAAAAATCGTGAGCGCCTACTTGTTTCCCTAAATAGGCAACACAAGCCCTGGCCGTTGTAACTCAATGGTTAAAGTGTCACCTCGAGCACCTAAGGATCACAGGTTCGATCCCAACCCTGATCAGGGCACATATGGGAGGCAACCAATCGATGTTTCACTGACACCCTCCCTTCTACTTTCTCTTAAAAAAAAAAAAAAAAAGGCAATGGAAAAGCGTGAGAATTAACAACAAAAAAAAATGGGGCAACTCAAGACATGAGGTGGCATGTGTGACAAATATGCCCACTTCCACCTCCCAATCTCTACCCACAAAGCTTCCGAACCCATAGATTAATACCCAGCCCACCCTCAACTCCACATGCTACACATACAGGGACCCAAGAATACAGACTGGTCTCAAAAGAGCAAACAAGGTTTGCACTGATTGGGTGGCTTAGCTGGTTGGAGTGTCATTCTGTACACCAAGAGACTACAGATTTGATTCCAGGTCAGGTCACATACCTAGGTAACAGGCTCAATCCCCTATCGGGGCACATATAGAAGGGAAGCAATCGATATTTCTTTCTCCAAAATTAGTAAAAATAGCCTGGCTAGTGTTGCTGAAATTGGTTCAGCATCGTTCCAGACCCAAAGAAGGCCAACAGTTTGATTCCTGGTCAGTAGCAGGCAGCCGATAGATATTTCTATCAATATTTCTCTCTCTCTTTTAATCCCCCTTCCTCTCTTAAAGAACAAAACAAAACGAACAAACAAAAAAAACCCTTAGCCTTAATGAATAGAGCAATATTGCCGAGCCGAAACCGGTTTGGCTCAGTGGTGGAGCATCGGTCTGCGGACTGAAAGGTCCCGGGGTTCGGTTCCGATTGGGGGCATGTGCACTGGTTGCGGGCACATCCCAGGTGGGGGGTGTGCAGGAGGCGGCTGGTCGATGTTTCTCTCTCATTGACGTTTCTGGCTCTCTGGCTATCTCCCTTCCTCTCTGTACGATCAATAAAATATATTTAAATATATATATTGCCGAAACCGGTTTGGCTCAGTGGATAGAGCGGCAGCCTGCGGACTGAAAGGTCCCAGGTTCGATTCCTGTCAAGGACATGTGCCTTGGTTGCGGGCACATCCCCAGTAGGGGTGTGTGTGCACAAGAGGCAGCTGATCAGTGATTCTCTTTCATCGATGTTTCTAACTCTCTATCCCTCTCTCTTCCTCTCTGTAAAGTCAATAAAGTATATCTTTAAAAAATAATAATAAAAATATTTAATTAATAGATAAAATCAATAAAATTTCAAAGTTTAAGGATAGTCAACAAGACTTGAGATAGTGTTAAGACACTTGCAGAGAGTGCTCTAGTTGACCATGTTCTGAGGCTTAAACCAAGAGCAAGCAACTGTTTTTTAAATGGAAAAAGGTTCATTAGAAAGGAGGATGGAGGAGATAAAAGAGGGCATAGGGAGATAAATGGCAATGGAAAGAGACTTGCCAGGGGCGTTGAACACACAATACAAAATATACAGATGACGATTGTATATATTGAATTGTACACCTGAAACCTAAATTTTATTAACCAATGTCACCTTCCCCACAAAACAAAACCCTAACAGCTCCCAAGTATGCATTCTGATTAACATCCCTCTGTTTTTAAATTACATAGAAACAGTAGCAGGAAATCACCAAGGTTACTTATTCCCCAATCACTGAAGACTTTCAAGTCAACTCTCTGAAATGTGCTGAGACCGCCGAAACCGGTTTGGCTCAGTGGTAGAGCGTTGGTCTGCGGACTGAAAGGTCCCGGGTTCGATTCCGGTCAAGGGCATGTACATTGGTTGCGGGCACATCCCCAGTAGGGGGTGTGCAAGAAGCAGCTGATCGATGTATCTCTCTCATCGATGTTTCTAGCTTTCTATCCCTCTCTCTTCCTCTCTGTATAATAACTCAATAAAATATATTTAAAAAAAAAAAAATGAAATGTGCTGAGACCAAAAGGATAATGGGCTGGCTCCCTGGGGCCCAGAGCCTGCCAGCCATTCAGCACCACTCCCCTCACCCTGCACAAAGTCAACAAGAGCCACCCCCTTGACTCTGGATGAGCACTGCAAATGATCATAGTGATTATGACAAAAGAAATGTGGTCCTTCAATAAATATTTTTTTTTAATATTTTATTGATATTTTACAGAGAGGAAGGGAGGGAGATAGAGAGCTAGAAGCGTCAATGAGAGAGAAACATCGACCAGCTGCCTCCCGCACACCCCCCACCGGGGATGTGCCCGCAACCAATGTACATGCCCTTGACCGGAATCGAACCTGGGACCCTTCAGTCCGCAGACCGACGCTCTATCCACTGAGCCAAACCGGTTTCGGCAATAAATATTAACTTTCAATAGATTAGCCAATTTCTATTCTTGAAGCCATTGGCCTCCCCTCAATATGTGCCTCTGTTATGTTTTTGTAACTCTAAACTGCAAAAGCACTCAAGAGTGAGCATTCTAATCTCTGAGGGCTGGACCTCAAACTTAAGTCACTGCTCTAGAATGTACTCCCACAGCCCCAATTGCCTTGGCACAGACAGCAGTGGGAGTGAGGGCCTATTGTAGCACGGAGGTTAGAGAATCAGCAGTGCAGACCCAGGCTAGTGTGTTGGTAGAAATCTCAGCCATGCTATAACATGTAGTAGTATTTTGTTCCTTTTTATGTCTGAGTAATATTCTATTGTATGGATTTACCATTGTACTTACCCACTCATAAGCTAAAATTATGCTGCTATGTATGAACATCCATATACCGTATTTGCCGGCGTATAAGACGACCCCCTAACATTTCCACTCAAAATACAGAGTTTGTTATATACTCGCCGTATAAGACTACCCCCCACTTGGAGGCATATTTTTCAGGGCCAAAAAATCGTCTTATACGCCGGCAAATACGGTATGAATTTTTGTAAGGACTGAGTTTTTAGTTCTCTGAGAATGTACCTAGGGGTGGAACTGCTAGGTCATATGGTGATAACCAATTTCTACTGGACCTAGCTTTAAAAATTCCCTTTGCATCAGGCCTGCGTGACTCAATGGTTGAGCGTCGACCTATGAACCAGGAGGCCACAATTTGATTCCTGGTCAGGACACATGCTCGGGTTGTATGCTAGATCGCTCCAATAGGGGTCGTGCAGGAGGCAGCTGGTCAATGATTCTCTCATCATTGATGTTTCTATCTCCCTTTCCCTTCCTCTCTAAAATCAATTTTTTTTTTAAAAAAAAAAAAAAGGAAAAATTCTCTTTGTGATTTTGGCTTCTTCCTCCCTCCTCACCCAGGACACTCTTCAAAATGCCCAAATATATTCTTTATATTTTGGACAGCTAGTCGGTCTCACCACAAAACAATACTAAAAATCTTAACTAAGTTGTGAATCTCTGCTCATTTTTCACCCTGAAAAATTCTATAGGAAACAAAAAACACCTTTTTGAACATTTTCTTCAAGAATGATCAAGGTACTACAGGATAACATGGCACAAGTTCAAGAATAATTGTAGTTTTCTGGTTAGTATAAATCAAATTCAAAATCTCAATCATAATAAGTGAGACACTTACGGGGAAGTTGTTGTGGACGCTCAGGAGGGAAAAAATCTCCCTTTGGTAAGGCCCTCTCATCCTGAAAGAGAACATAAATAAATCTCATTACATCAACAGACAATTAGTTTAATAAATTATGAGACACCCTCACTATAGAATACCATGCAAGTGTCAAAAAAAGCATGGAGCCCTGGCTGAGTAGCTCAGTTGATTAGAGCATCATCCAAATACGTCAAGGTTGGAGGCTTGATCCCCAATCAGGGCACATACAAGAATCAACCAATGGCCTGGACGGCGTGCAGGAGACAGCCAATCAATGATTCTCATCACTGATGTTTCTCTTTCCCTCTCACTTCCTTTCTGAAATCAATAAAAAAAATATTTTTTTAAAATGCAACCAATAGCCGAAACCGGTTTGGCTCAGTGGTAGAGCATCAGTCTGCAGACTGAAAGGTCCCGGGTTCGATTCCGGTCAAGGGCATGTACCTTGGTTGTGGGCATCCCCGGTAGGGGGTGTGTAAGAGGCAGCTGGTCGATCTTTCTCTCTCATTGACATTTCTAGCTCTCTATCTCTCTCCCTTCCTCTCTGTAAAATATCAATATATACTTTTAAAAATGCAACCAATAAATGTATAAAAAGTAAAATAAATCTTTCTCCCATACTTGCCCTCTAAAAAAATACAAAATTTAAATTCCAAAATAATCTTTAAAAAAAAGTATTTCTTGCTAAGAGGAAAGGATTAAAATATACACTCAGGTGTATACTGTGGGGATGGATTGGACCTGGACATGAAGCAAAAGCAAGACTTACATTATCCTTTTCATGCTTTTGAAAACACATGAACCAATTTTTTTTGCTTGTATAGAAATTTTTAAAATCTTTATTGTTGAGTCTTATAGATGTCCCCCCTCAGCAATTATCTATTTTTTTTAAAAAACTGATTAAAAAAACAACAAAAAACTCCTATAGTTCCTTTTATTTTCTTCCTGAATGTGAGTGCTAACTACCTTGCCCTCACCATGTCCTAATCATGCTTGTATTAACTATTGTCTTTGGCACAGCCATAGCAAGGCTATATTGAAGCACTTCAACAGAACTTTAAAAGGCTGTCTGAGCCCAAGACTTAATTAGGTTCACAACAGATATAATACTAACACATACTGAAAGCAGGGTATGTAATCATTCCTTAAAATTGATCACTTGCTCAAACAGGATACTCAACTGACCCCCTGACCCTGGTTAATCAGCCAACTATGCAAATATATCTGAAACTAGAGGCCCACTGTGGAAGCACTGCTCATCCTACGGTGGGAGTGCACTGACCACCAGGGGGGCAGCTCCTGCGTTAACCGTCTGCCCTCTGGTGGTCAGTGCACATCGTAATGACTGGTCATTAGGTCACTGGGCTTTTATTATACAGGATATGATAGGATGAGAGCTGCATGAGCAAAGATTATTTCTGTCATAAACGTGCTCACTATTTTAACTTATACCAGAGATTTTCAACCTTTTTCACTTCACGGCACACAAAATAATTACTAAAATTCTGCAGCATGCCAAAAAATGTATTTTTCGCCAATCTGACAAAAAAAAGGTACTTTTGATTCATTCACACAAAACAGCTACTGTTGTGTTGGCTGATGTCATTTTTTTATTTGACAATTTAAAGAGGTTTGTTGAGCCGAAACCGGTTTGGCTCAGTGGTAGAGCATCAGTCTGCAGACTGAAAGGTCCCAGGTTCGATTCCGGTCAAGGGCATGTACCGTGGCTGCAGGCACATCCCCGGTAGGGGGTGTGCAAGAGGCAGCTGGTGGATGTTTCTCTCTCATCGACGTTTCTAGCTATCTCTCTCCCTTCCTCTCTGTAAAATATCAATAAAAAATATTTTTTTAAAAAAAGCAAAGAGGTTTGTTGAAAGGGAGTGGGGGAGGGCAGAAAGAGATTAACCAAAGAATTTATATGCATGTATACATAACCCATGGACACAGACAAAATAGTGTGGTAGGGAGTAAATGGGGAAACAAAATCTGTAATACTTTCAACAATAAAGGTAAATTAAAAAATAAAAATAAATAAGGGAAGAGTTCAGTGCCCCTGACTACATAGTCAGGTTTTATATGTATTCTAGAATTGTACACCTGAAACATGTAATTTTATTAACAAACTAGAGGCCTCGTGCACTGAAGGGGGGGGGGGTTACGGAGGGGGGGCCCCTTAGCCCGGCCTGTGCCCTCTCGCTATCGGGTACCCCTCATTGGGATGTCTACGCTAGCCATGAGCCTGGCTTCTGGCTGAGCAGTTCTGTGGGAGTGCACTGACCACCAGGGGGCAGCTCCTGCATTGAGCATCTGCCCCCCCTGGTGGTCAGTGTGTCACAGTGACTGGTCATTCCACCGTTTGTCGATTTGCATATTAGGCTTTTATTATATAGGATATCACCCCAATAAATTCAGTATAAACAAACAGATATTGCATGTTTTAAAAATTCTTGTGGCACACTGTGTGTGCATTTTGGAGAGATCCTATTAACTTACCATTTTCACGTGCATAGGTCTATCAAAAAGCAGTTGTCCATTAAACATAGCTGATATTAAAATTAAGGCAACTTCTTAAGTTTAAAAACATGCACGGCAGGAAAGAAATAGATGAGAAAAAGAATTCAAATGCTACCAGTCCCTCTAGTAATGAAGAGTGATTTTGATTCCTTATACACTTTCAAGTAACTCTATTTGTTTCTCCAGTCAGTATAAAAGATACAATAAAGCTCATTCCAGGGGCAAATAAGTAAATCTCAGCTTGCAAATTAGGTGCAGAGCTTCATTCATACAACTTTACATTTCTCATCAAGCCATCCTCTTAAGCACTCGCATCAGTTTTCGGTACGCCTCCAATGAGCCAGGTAGCCTAACATTTTTGAAGTACCATGTTTTCTGGGCAATATACTCAGTGACAGTCTTGCCTACATTTAGTGACTGTTCCTAGAGTCTCCATTGTGGCTACAAAAATGTAACTCTAGGGTAAGCAGCCTTCAGTAAGAGAGAAATGCTTCTAACAGAATTATGTCAATCCACTGGAAATAGAGCCCTACAAAGGCTTATACGTGAAATAACTGAATTTTCCTCCAGTGGCACATTCACTGGGCTTCCCATTTCAAACCAGACTCCTTTAAAAAGAAATCATTGGAAAAGACTGCTTACAGGAATGTGCCTACTTTCTAACCAGCCCTTTTATCTAGGATTAGATCAATTCCATTATGGAGAACTTCTCCAATTCCACAAAAATACATTCCCTCTAGTCACTCAGGAAACAGAAATATACAGTTAACAACTTTCCCCCACAAGCCTATATTAACAACATAACATTTAGACAAAATGTTCCCCAAGAGTTGAAATCCAATAAAAGGATACATATAGCTTGCACAGCTTCAATGGACTGTTCAAAAGTAACAGTGCCTATTCCACGGCTTTTTCCATCTTTATCCTCAAGAATGTCTGCCCGGACCACCACACCAGCCATACTAAAAACTTCTTTCAGTTTCTTCCAGCCAACTTTATAATCCAGCTAATCAGGAAGGGGGAAGAAAATCTCAATGTAGACATCTTAAGAAAATCATCATTTGTATTACAATGCATACAACATACTTTGGTTGGAGACAAGCTTTAGAAAAATATGTCACAAAAACTTATGGACTGCAGTAAAATTTCCCAAATAGGATTATAACACCTGGCATTAACTGTCATTTACTGTTTCTTCTCTGAAGAACAGCTTAAATCACCATACTTTTCAAAATAATGCTCTTATTTAAACTTACGTAAAAAAAAAAAAAAAGGCTCCCCAGAATGTGTCATCACCCTCCCCCACCCATTTCTTTTATAAAAAACATTTCCCTTTGCAAATAACAAAGGCATTATCATTTATCCCAGACACAAGAGGGAATATGTCAGTACATAATCTTTGCTCAGAAACTTTTTCAACCTGCACCTAAATAAACCCACCAAGAATGCAGACTCAGCCACCGCTTTTGTAATAAACACTAGTAACCACCAACCCATGGGACCACAGTCAAACCTGTAACTTGACTGCGGTGGTCATTAGGGAACAAAGCCTAATCCCAAGGCTGATTTTTAAAAATAGATCAAGAATATAACATAACCCTCTTGTAAATTTTTCTTCCCAAACATCAAATCTACTTTTAGAACACATTGATAAGACTATTTCATAAATTTTTATTTATTTTTTTTCTACTTCAGACAGTTTCATTTACTTACATTTGCTACAAATACTGTGCTTCCAAGTCTTCCAGCCTGTAATGCATGGATAATCTCATTTGGGATGTTAGGATTATTTAGGATACTGGGTGGGATATTAATGATTCCTGGGCCACCTGGTCCCATACCCATCCCACCAGTCGTAGCCATCACCTTTTGCATTGCTCTCCTGGCATGTTCACCATCAGGATCCTAAAACGAGCACAGAAGTGTTACATTTAACTGACCCAGTAGCAACTAAACTCTTGCTCACACTGTAAGCGATATCCCCAAAATTTCAGAAATTGAGAAGTAGTTTGGAAAGCATTTCTCAAAAATTTTAACATGAAATTCAAATGAACTAAATCACCAGGCCAGAAGAATCCCAGCCAAAGGAACAAGGAAGAAAGGATGTAAACTTTAGCTCTCAACTGAAGTAAACAATAAAATAATAAATAAAATAAAGAGGGAGGAAGGTGACCCAATTAGTTGACATAACCTAGAACTCCCAGATTTTCACAATGCTTGGTATAGCTGACTCTTACTAATTCAATGGGATTTTTTAATTCCTAACCCCATAAGTGAATTTCCCAAAAATTTGAAAACACCCCTCTAGATCACTATCCTTCACATTATTCAGGCACCTGACTCCTGTGTAAAGTCTGGACAGATCTTTGAAGCTCTGATATTGACACTATTCTTGAACTTTGCCTTTTTCTGCATCATCTTCAAGACACAAGAGAACTTAAACCCTACCACATTTTCTCCCTGAGCTCTGAATATAGTGATCTTCCTCCAAGAAAAACAGATTAAAAAAAAAAAAAGTCAAGGAGGGCTCTGGCCAGTGTGGTTGGCGCATCATACTGTACACCAAAAGGTGAAGGGTCATTCTCCAGTTGGAGTGCGTGTGAGGCAACCAATCAATGTTTCTCTCACATCGGTGTTTCTTCTCTCTCTCTCTCTCTCTCTCTCTCTCTCTCTCTCTCTCTCTCCTTCCCTCCCTCCCTCCCTCCAAGTAAAAATCAATAAAACATATCCTCAAGTGAAAATTGAAAGTCAAAAAGCGATTAATAAAAATTAAAAAACAAACAAACAAACTCAAACCCTATTCCTCAAGGGAGAGAAGGTATTTGATTTGGATTAGATATGAAAGAGGATTTGAGCCAGGACAAACTCAACTTAAAAAAAAAAGAGGGCCAAGAATAGAGGTCAAACTGGGTAAAAATATAGATATAGAATTCTTTAAAAACAATTGAAAACCACAGGTTCAGTTCGAATGCCTCTGAGAACACGAGGCAGACTGGTCTAAGACCACAGATATTAGAAGACAGGCAGCAGTCATTCAGGATATACTCAGCCACTAATTCAAAGTTCTTACAGAAGTGATTACTGAAGTGTGTGATTGACCCTTTTCATTAAAAACATAGGTTGGCCCTAGCCGGTTTGGCTCAGTGGATAGAGCATCAGCCTGCATACTGAAGGGTCCCAGGTTTGATTCTGGTCAGGGGCACATGCCCAGGTTGTGGGCTCAATCCCCAGTAGGGGCTGTGCAGGAGGCAACCAATCAATGATTCTCATCATTGATGTTTCTCTCTCTCCCTCTCCCTCTCCCTCTGAAATAAAAACAAAAACAGATTGGCCCTAGCTGGTTTGGTTCAGTGGATAGAGCTTTGGTCTGTGGACGAAAGGGTCCCAGGTTCCATTCCAGTCAAGGACACATGCCCCATTTGCAGGCACGATTCACAGTGGGGGGCGTGGAGACAGTTGATGAATGATTCTCATCATTGATGTTTTTATCTCTCTCTCCCATACCCTTCCTCTCTGAAATAAACAAACATACATTAAAGAAAAACAACAGGTTGGCCTGCTCCATAAAGCATAACCCAAGACTATTTTTGTCTTTTCCTAACTACCATGTTTCCCCGAACATAAGATATCCTCTGAAAATGAGACCTACTTGCAAGTTTCCTTCTGAGTGAAATATAATGCATCCCCCGAAAATAAGGCCCCCAGGCTCTGTCTCAGAATGAAAATTAATTTACTGTAAACTGGTCGCTAGGGCCGCCCCAACTGGCGTCTAGCAACCAGTGACATTATGCGGAGTCCTGACATCACTGCTGTGTGGAGGCGGAGCGGAGGTTGGAGTGAGCAGTGAGTGCGGGGCGGGAGAGAGGAGGAGACTTTTGCAGATGCGTGTAGGAGAACAGGAGGATTAGAGTGGACAGGACGCGGCGAAGGTGGTGAGTGCTGGCCTGTCTCTGGTGACACTACCTGATGCTCGCGGCCGCCTTCATGATGACTGAAGGTTCTCAGTCAGTGGCAGACCCTGCTCCAGCCCAGATCCAGGCCCCAGCAAGCCCAGTGACAGTCCCCAGGCAGGCCCCAGGGGGTAAATGTCTGATAAAGGGGTAGGGGGGATGTCTGGTGAAGGTGTTCAGTGGCACATGGGTGGGGGGAGGGGGATCACTTAAAATGACACAGGAGGATCAGAGGGGACAATCAAAATGACACAGGAGGATCAAAAGGGGTTACTAAAATGGTAATCCCCCTCTGATTCTCCTGTGCCATTTTGATTTTCCCCCTCTGATCCCCCTGTGTCATTTTAAGTGATCCCCCTCCCTCCACCTTGAGACCCCAATTCCTTTTTTTTACCCCTAGAAATGAGCGCAAAAAGAAAAAGCTACTCCGTGGAGTACAGGAAAGGAATTGTGGAAGACTCTTGGGGCTAAAATCTTACTGCTTTCTGCAAAGAGAAGATGTTGAGTATCCGATTGGTCCGAAAATGGCGAGCAGAGTATGGTAACCTCATTGAACAAGTAGACCAGGGAAATGCTAAAAAGTGCAAGTGTGGATCAGGTCGGCAACCATTATTTTCCGAGCTGGAAGGCCTGATCTGTGAATGGGTTGTTGACAGGAGAGCAAAGGCTTTGTTTGTGAATAGGGCTCAGATTCAGGAATTTGCCCTTGCAATGGCACCACAGTTTGACATAGCCCCCGAAGACTTCAAAGTATCACAACACTGGCTGGATAATTTCCTTCAGCAAAGTGAACTGTCTTTCAGAAGATCTACAACACTGTTTAGGTTGGAAGATACTCAAGTTATTAAGCGAGCACTTGCATTCAAGTCCTTTATTGATGATGCTGACTTCTCTAAATACAATCTTTCCAACATGATTGCTATGGGTGAAACTGCAGTGTTTATGGGCCAATCATCTCAAACAACAATTGAACAGCGGGGTGCCTCCTTAGTGTACATTCCCTCCACTGCTTACGAAAGTGCACGTGTTTCCTGTATTTTGGCAGTTCGTCTGGATGGCACTAAAATCCCACCTTTAATAATTTCTAAGGGCCAGAAGGAAAAGAGTGAATGTGTTTTGGGCGTTTTTATTCTTGAAACTGAAAGAGCCTGGGCCACACAAGCAGTTATAAGGAAGTGGGTCGATTTAATGCTGCCACTTGTTATGCGAGGGAGCCAAAGAGGTCTGCTAGCCTGGGATGTAGCCAGCACTCACCGCACTAAAGACACGAAGATATTTCTTCACGAAAGAAAAATAGATCAGATAATGATTCCCGCAGGAATGAAGGCCTATCCCCAGACTCTTGATAGTGCAATAAAGAAGCCATTCAAAGACAATTTGCGCATGGAAATTAATGACTACATTGAAGATAGAATGGAGAGAAACCAGAGTGGAAACTTTGTGAAACCTAAACTGCAAGAAGTTGTGACTTGGGTGAAGAATTCATGGGAGAAAATCACTGACAGTTGCATTGCAAATGCACTGCGAGCAGGCTACCTTGACAAGAAGTACTAATTTCAAGACAGTGCTATTGCTAAACATGAGAGATTTGGTCCACTCATTCTGAAAGAAATGGAGTCACAAGAAATTCACCAGGAAATTCAGGAATTGGATTGTTATGATGGTGATCCAGAAGATGATGATGACATGATTGTCATTGAATAAATGAGTAAATTCTTGCTACTGTAGGATTCACAGTTTGTCTGGTTTGTGTTGACAACTACCGTACTACCGTACCGTATACAGGTAATAAATTTCCTTTATTTTCATTTAACAATAAATGTGTGCCGTATTCTTCTTCATGGAAAAATAAGACATCCCCATAAAATAAGACCTAGCGCATCTTTGGGAGCAAAAATTAATATAGGACACTGTCTTATTTTCGGGGAAACAGGGTACTAATAGTGTGACAACTTAACAATTACAAATGATATTCAGTGTTTTAAGAGCTTACTTCTTTTACTTTCAGTGGCCTTCCACTCAGACTATGCTTGTTTAGAACTTCGGCAGCTTTTTTCATGCTCTCTTCCATCTTGAATTCAACAACGCTAATAAGAAAAGTCAAAAGGAAATCAGTAAAACCAATCCTGCAACTTAGAAAGTTCAAATGCCAGTAAGTAACTAGACAATACTTACGCACATCCCTTTGGAAGAAGCCACAGACCAATCAGAAGAGCAAGGAAAGGGGAAAAGAAAAGAAAAAAATAGTAAATATCAATGACAGTTATAAAAATTATTTATGTAACAAAGTTAGGTGGTTGTTGTTTTTAATTAACCCTTCTAAAAGGAAGCTGACAGAAGTGTCTTGCCTAATATTCCTTATTAAAAGCTGGGCTCCTTATTATCTCCTTTTCCTGCACATTACCAGCATTGCACTAGAGTTGAAGTTATAATAAGCAGACCTAAATTCAGGTTCTCCAAGAAATCACACAAACTTTAGATCTGCTTCCCTCTGTACTCAATCAATTCCTTACCATACTCCTCCTAAATCCATCCCTTCCATAAACTGAGCTCATCCTTTTGATTATTCTAAGCCATTCTATTGCACAACAGAAAATAGTTTATTTTCTCTTTAAACGAGGCCAATTTTAAACGTTCGGATTTTAAATATTTGTTTTACAATTTACTGGCAAAAAGGCAATCTTTTCGGAATCTTTGGTTCACACAACTTTCAAATTCAGCAAACAACCAAGAGTAACATTTTCTAGACAAGAACACACGTTTTACATTAATATACCACCGCTAAAATTCCATGCATAATTCACACACAGCCCACAGCCAATTCCTCTGTTAACAAAGAGACAATGCTACGATTGGTCCCCCGTTATCAAAATTGGGCATCCAAACAGAATACCAAAAAGCTCTTTGGCCAGCCATTTGGAAAAGCAGGACTCCCGTTTGCAAATCCCTTCCCACCCCACTCAAATGTTTGGCAAAATCAAACATGGCTACTGTAACATGAGCACTCACTGCCTTCCTGATTTCATTCGATTCCACGCCACCATACAGTTACATTTTTCATGTAGTAAATCCACAGAAGAAATTCTCTCAGACACTTACCCTTGACTTTCCTTCAGCGTCCATTAAGAGCTCCACGTATGTTACCTCACCAACTACAAATCAGTTTCCAGACGACACATAAACCAAGGGAGAAAAGCCAAGAAAACAATGGGAATTTAGAACAATCATCAGCAACCTTGTATGGAGCCTCTGCCTTATAAGAAAGCCCAGAAACACTCCATATTCTCTAAACCACAGAACTAGGCATTACAGGTGTGCAGTAAAGGTACGTGAAACTAATTAACAATGTCCTTGATGTTCCTCCCACCACAAACAGATTTCCATATCAATTTCCGTCTGGACCTCTCATTCATGACTAGAGGCAATCCAAATCTATAGGAAGTAAGTCTGCGTGATTCACCTTCTGGGTAAGGGAGAAGTTTTACACATACTCTCTTACTGGTGAAAGCAAGTAAACAGCACACAAATTGCAATGCCGCTAGACTGAGCTCAAATGCTATATCAAGGCTGTGTATATGCTCAAAGGCTTACACACGGTGTTGCATGCCACATGGGTGAGCAACCTGCATAATCCAGAAGCCCAGAGCTCAGAAGAGCCATGTGCTTGGTTTAATGTTGTTGTTGTCTTGAAATTCCTAATTTTTAAACAAGGGGACCTGCATTTTCATTTTGCTCTATACCCCACCAATTCTATAGCTGGTCCTGCACAAAGCAGTGGGCCCAACAACTGTCAGAAGTAGGACGTTTGAATATTCAGTCACAAAACCAGAACAGCACCTGGATTCTCCTCAGTTGATTAAGCCAGGCTTTATTCTTGCTGCTTTCTCAACTTCCTCAATAAAAGATAAAGATTAAATGCAAATTTAGATCTCAGTTTGGCCTGGCTGGCAAGGCTCCATGGTTGAGCATGCCCTATGGAACCAGGAGGTCACAATTCAATTCCTATTTCCAGACTGCAGGCTCAATCCTCAGTGTGGGGGTGTGCAGAAGGTAGCAGATCAATGACTCTCTCTCATCATTGATGTTTCTCTCTCCCTCTTTGAAATAAAAACAACAAAAAAACTCAGGAACTCAGTTTATAACTAAACAATTAAACAGGCTCACTTGCTTCTAATCTATACAAAAGAGGGAAAACAAAGCATTTCAAAAGGTTCTGCAGATTTTCCTAAAGGTTTGGAATGCCAATTCATGACCACCATGACCAGATGTTAAAATCATCAAGTCAACCATTAAAATGGCTGCTGAACTTGAAGACGGAACACAGAAATGTAAAGGGTTAATTTGGAGAAAATCTCTAAACAGGTTATTTTTTTTTAAGTATTATTTTTATATTGGTAACGCCTTCTCCAACTGTTTTCAAGTTTGGTTTAGCTCTACAAGAGTAAAAATAACCCTCCTAATGGCCACAACAAGTCCTGCCTATTCTACCTCCTTTGCTCAAAAAAAATTTTTTTTAATTATTGGATTTTAAAATATTGCAAGGAGATGTTTATATGTAAAATAAAATTATTTTTAAATTAACTATTTGAAAGGCATATTTATTAGTAATATATTTGCATGGCACTGACACCAAGAAAGCCAAGTGTTCAAAGGTTGCTTTCTACAGCCTTGCCTTCCTTGTCCTTTCCTGACATGTTAACCAAACCAGGATTTTACACAAAACAGAAAGGAGAATCAGTGTGGAGATGAAGAAAGGATAGAGGAGCAACTAGTACATTTAACGTTGTGGAGTATATACTCCTGAGGGTCAAACTGAAAAATGACCAGACAAGGGACAGTCATACAAATTGTCTTTATTTCATCCATATAAAAGTAAAGCAATCCCAAAAAAGTTGTGGTCATTCCTGAAGCCATGTTAAGCCATTTTTTTTTCAATAGCAGCAGCCATTTGAGGACCAACAGCCCTTGTCTCCACGTAAATGAAAATGCAAAGTAGTGTCAAGCCAATGAGAGCCCAAGTTTATTTGCTATGAGCTATGACTGTGACTACTGCCCAATAACCTTAAAAATAAATAAAAGAATCAAATTTTCTAACTCAAGGACAACTGTAACTGTTGTTAAAAGTCAAATAATGTTGCATTTGGACAGTTTCTAGTCTGTGCCCATAAAGACACTTTATCAAAAAGATACCAATGCAACCTAGAAACCAAGCAAGTCAGCCAAACTTTTCTCCATGGTCATAACCATTTTAACAAAAGCCAGGTTTAGAAATTAGGACTTTTCACACTTAACATTCTAGTGATGAAATACATCCAACCTTCAATTCCTTGCTTAAAAAGTCCCCCCCCCCAATTACATTAAACTAACCCTCCCTCCTCTCAGTTTAGTCATAAGTGAGGCAGTCACTATGGCTCTAGCATGGGCAGTGCTGTCCCCAAGGACCATCAATTAGCAACTGCTGCAGGCAGTTGTCACAGGCTCTGCAACAAAAGCTAATTTATACTTCCCTACAGGAAGATAATAAAGCCTGTTAAGACCACTGATCTTTTAGCTCTAAATACTAAATAAAGCAAGACCTGTCAATTCTACTATCAACAAAACTTTGAAGACATAATTTGTTAACTATCAATCTGGCAATATTCAATGAAATAAATGAAAGAATCAACCAATCAGTACAGATCACAGAACTAAAGGCAAGAGTTCATAAAATGGCTGTAGCAACAGTGTGACAAAAATGGAATTCGAAGGTATTAATGAAAATTACTGTTGCTCCCTGCCCCACTGTTGAACATGGATGTAATCCTAAGAGGAAACTGCTAAGACAAGTTCTATTGCAGCTTAAATATCAAAATATCTGCAGAAAAAAGCTATGACTCCGAAAAGCCTAATAATACCAAATGTTATCACCTACCTTTACTTTAAAATGCTCCAAGAAATCATTTTTACCAACATTTAGATGAATTATTAAAAATACTATCTCAAGAAAGGAGAAAAACTTTTAAAAAATGACAAACAAAAAATATTGCCTCAAGAATAAAAGGTACCAGGAGGTTAAAGAGATGAACAAACCAAAATTTAGGCAATCCTTGGAGCTACTCTGATTTAACACTTCTGAATGCATTTTTGAAACAGAGTATTTGTTTTCATTTACTGCTCAAGTCTGAAATGGATAAAAAAAAATAGTAGAGGTCCAAGTCACTGAAGAGAATTCATATGTAAAAAGGCCTATAAAGAGGAGAAGGAGACCAGAGCATGTTATCAAATATATTCACCTCATAATAAGGTATATATTCTAATGGAAGGGTGCATAGAATACATATTTGAATTTGAAAGGCTTAATATATACAGGCCAGTGGTCGGCAAACTCATTAGTCAACAGAGCCAAATATTAACAGTACAACAATTGAAATTTCTTTTGAGAGCCAAATTTTTTAAGCTCTTCTAACGGTCACTTCTTCAAAATAGACTCACCCAGCTGAAACGGGTTTGGCTCAGTGGATAGAGCATCGGCCTGCTGACTGAAGGGTACCGGGTTCGATTTCGGTCAAGGGTATGTACCTTAGTTTCAGTGTGTGTGTGTGTGTGTGTGTTGGGGGGGGGGGGGGGTGCAGAAGGCAGCTGATAGATGTTTCTCTCTCAGTTTCTGGTTCTCTCTCTCCCTTCCTCTCTGTAAAAAAATCAATAAAATATATATTTTTTAAAATACTCGCCCAGCCGAAACCGGTTTGGCTCAGTGGATAGAGCATCGGCCTGCTGACTGAAGGGTCCCGGGTTCGATTCCGGTCAAGGGCATGTACATTGGTTGCGGGCATATCCCCGGTAGGGGGTGTGCAAGAGGCAGCTGGTTGATGTTTCTCTCATCGACGTTTCTAGCTCTCTCTCTCTCTCCCTTCCTCTCTGTAAAATATCAATAAAATATATATTTTTAAAAATAAAAATACTCGCCCAGACCTTGGTATTTTGTGGAAGAGCCACACTCAAGGGGCCAAGAGCCTCAGTTTGCCTACCATGATATAGGCACATATATAGGTCATTTATATTTATAGCTTGTTTCTCTTATATATGCCAAAATAATTATTCTACACAGTGATTACTTGATTTATAGACAAGTTAGAAACTGATTGAGCCCATTCTTCTTTCTGACTTTGTGGTAACAGCAAAAGAATACTGAAAGTAACTTTTGTCCATAGACCCTCCATGAAGATTACCTCCAAGAGGCACTAGAGACCTTCTACTGGACTACACATGCCTTCTGGGCCTTAATTTTGTGTTAGCTGAAATTTAAAATTTACTTGAAGTGATGCATTAAATAAAAATAGAAGGATTAAATGTTTTAACAAATCTTTGTTTACATAATCAAACTGACTGCTAACAGGGGATTCAGAGTAAACTACATCACTGACCTTCCTTTTCTTCCTCACACTGTGCTCTGTGCTTAACTGCTGGTGCAGCTCAGTCCTGCTGGCTCCCAGGTTAGGCCAGAACAAGCAGCCCCATGCCAAGCTTTCTTCATGTACACAGGACTTCCCAATAATGTAGCACAACACTGCTTAAATTTAAAATACCCAAGATCATCTTTACTCACAGAAACCTTACTTCTTTGCCCAGTCCTTATGGACAAACACTTTAAGATGTATATCCTAATTAGACAGCTGTTGAGACCGTTAAGTCACTCTCAAACTTGGTCTGGCTATCTCCAGATTTCATATTACACTGGGCTCTCAAAAAAAATTTTTTTTAACCCAGTAACAATTTAGTCTTCAGAGCTGCCAGTTTTTCCCCCATGCAGTATCTCCATAAAAAATAAGCATAGTCAAAAGTAAGGACAATAGAAACCTTTCTTGTGTCTCACAGAACAAGAAGAGGAAAGCTCAGGGAAAGAGGGCATTCAATTCTAAGGACTGTAAAATGCTTTAATTCATGTCTCTAACTGATATTGTTATATTGTGGGGGTGAATAAAAAATCAGCAATGTTGATTTCATAACAGTGCCACCAAAAAAAAGCTGGGCACCAAACAAGATCCCACAAAGGGTTTTGAAAAAGCCAGGGGGAAAGAAGCCCGTTGACATAATACATGAATTATTAGTAGGATCTTCCAGAATGCTGTTAAATGTTAAAATTCAAGACAAGTACTATAAAATACATTGATGTCAAAGAAGGGGAAAGACAGGGAATTAGGGAGTGGTGCGTGAGGCAGTCTCAGGCATGATTTAACGATTAGGCTTAGAAAGCTCCTATCCTACCATCTCAGAGCTGCGACCTTCATTCTGAGAGGCAAATGTTATATTATTCAGATCTTGAGGACAAATTATTCTACTAGTTTTCTGAAATAGGACAATTTCATCAGGGAAAGACTCTTAAAATGCAGACTAATAGAGTGATTGGGTTATGACAGCCCAAATCTCTGTTGTGCTCATAGTAGAGATCATTTTGTGACTAATGCTTTTAGAATGTGTCTCTCAGACACTTACCCTTGACTTTCCTTCCCTGTGCAATAACATGTCTTGAAAAACCTTAAAACATATTTGCAACAGATTTCACATAAATATTTCAGACTTCAAAAAACTATTTACTAGATGTACCAGTTAATAATGCGGACTTTCTTCAATAGATGGGAGTTACACATATGTTGATATAAATGCATTTGATATGTTTTCTATTTTGTTGTATTAACAGCAAGCTTCAAAACTTTTTATGTCAAATTTGCTGGAGGTGTTAACACATATTTTTACCCTTAACAACGTCCAATTTCGTGTCCACACCCCCACTCCCCCAAAAAAGAGCATTTGCGGGAAGTTTTAATTCATTATTTTGAAGAAAAAGTTATCATATACTTCGGGAAACTTATGGTGAACATGCTCCATCTCAAGATACTTATGAAAGCTGGTTTAAACGTTTTAAAAGTGATGATTTCTATGTGAAAGACAAAGAACGTCCAGGTCAACCAAAAAAGTTTGAAGACCAACCATTACAAGCATTATTGGGTGAAAATATGTGTCAAACTCAAAAACAGAAAGATTAGACGTTGCTCAGCAAACAATTTCTGGTCATTTATAAGAAATGGGAAAGATTTTAAAAAGAAGGAAAATGGATGCCACATCAACTGAACAAAAGACAAATGGAAAATTGTAAAGTCATCAGTAAAATGTTGCTTCAACGGCACGAAAGTCTTTTTTTGCATCGAATTGTGACTGGCTATGAAAAGTGGATTTATTTTGAGAATCCCAAATGCACAAAATCATGGGTTGATGCAGGTCAACCATAAACATCGACTGCAAGGCTGAATTGCTTCAGAAAGAAGACAATGGTCTGCGTTTGGTGGGATCAGAAATGTGTGATATAGTATGAACTTCTAAAACCAGGTGAAACCGTTAATACTGATAGCTACCAACAACAAATAATCAAACTGAACCATGCTTTGATAGTGAAATGACCAGAATGGGCCAGAAGAAAGGGCAAAGTAATTTTGCTTCATTACACACCATTACACACTTCAAAACCATAAAAGATCTTGCCTGGGAAGTATTATCCCACCCTAAGTATTCACTAGACCTTGCTCCTTCAGATTACCACTTGTTCTGATGGATGGCACACGCACTTTCTGAGCAGCACTTCAAAACATATGAAGAAGTGGAAAATTGGGTCTCTAAATGGTCTGCCTCAAAACAAGAAAAGTTCTATTGGGACGGTATCCACAAATTACCTGAAAGATGGGGGAAATGTGTAGCCAGTGATGGACATTATGTTGAGTAAAGCACCTTTGATGTTTCTCTGGAAATTAGTGTTGTCTTTGATTACAAAATCTGCCATTATTAAACTAGTATACCTGGTAAACTCATTTTTGATATACCAAGACATGAATAAAATATTATGAATCCAGATGGTGTGGTTCAGTTGTTGAGCCTCGTCCCTATGAACCAGAAGGTCAGTCAGGGCACATGCCTCAGTTGCAGGCTTGACCCCTAGTGGGTAGATTGACGATTCTCTCTCATCACTGATGATTCTGTCTCTCCCTCTCCCTTCCTCTCTGAATCAATAAAAATATTATTTTTTTAAAATATATTTTTTGAAAACATAATAAAAAGAGTAAAAACCTCTTAAGGAGTCATATGTATGCAAACAGTAAATTTTTTAAGGGTTCACATACTGTATATAAGCATTACCATAAAAATATTACCTTACTCTTATGAATCCTTTATTCACAATCTAACATGGCTAATAATTTAATTAAATGGAAAAGTAATTTAACTTGTACAGGGGAGATCTAAGCAAGAACATTTCAAGATTTGTTAAAAACAACTAATTTACTGCACACCTGTAATTCTAAATTACACCACCAAAAATACACTGAAAGGGCTGAGCCAGGGCATTCATAGCAGTATGCCAGAGGAATATGAGAACCAGTTTGGAAGTATCCAAATAAACCACCAGGCTGGCTCCACACTTCATACAGTTCAATAGGAAATTGAGGTGAACTGCTTCTACATCCAGAAAGATCATGGCTGCTGCTGCTGCTACCAGCTTTAAGGCTTCCAAAACTGAATTACTGAATGGTAAAGCAGTAAAAATGTCACCTACTTTAACCATCATGTCCCAAAACTGGTTCACACACTCCTTAAAGTGAAAAAATAATTTGGCCTGCAATCGCTTACAAAATTCTGCATTTTCAAAGCCACATTCCTGGTTCTTGGAACTACTATACCTTATTGTCAATGGAAGTATCCATTCAGTGGTTCAACCAAGTCACAAGAACACAAATTTGGGGATATTCCAAAAACTAATTCGAATGAGACCCAACTTTACCGTACAGAAATTCTAAACTTATATTGAAGCAGCAGTCCCAAAAACCAAGAACACTGCATCTGGGATGCCACATGACACGCCCTTCAGACAAAAAGAAGAAACTTCACTCTTGCCCTAGGAGCATTGGCAGGAATGATTTGGCTGATCAAGGCAGGAAAACAAATCTCACACCAAAACATTTTCCATCTATGTTATCTGGAGTAATACTACATGGGAACAGCATACATAACTGTACAAAGAAGTTCCAATGCCTAGTGCAGGTCATGGTCAAATTGAAAGATGGGACAATGATGGCAGTGGGCCATTTATATTTTCAAAACCCAATGCTGGGAGCACCATACACATACCAAAATAACCTATCCAAGTGGCATCTCTGTCACTGAAATGTTAATCATTTAACAAATCAAGCTCAAATCTCTTTTCATTATGCTCAAAAAACAAAAACAAAAACAAAAAAAAACACCACCCAATGCCTTTCAGTCCTTTTAAAAAAAAAAACCCTGCATTTTAAGAGTAACTTGAGTCTCAGTTTCCCTTGGGTTATGGAGTGAGGGGAGACCACAAGGCATTAGACAAATTGTTCTCTATCAACAGTTTTGTCTAAACCAGGGCTGAGCAATCTCTTTAGCCCTGAGTGCCACCAGCAGGGACAAGAATCAGGAAAGGAAGACAGAACAGAATAAGAGTGTGGGAAAGAGAGGACACCTTGGTGTGTGCAGGGGATAAAGCAGAGGACCATGGAGGCAACGTACCTCCTCGGACCTCCTGGTGGCAGCAGAGCTTCTGTTGTTTTCCCTGCCCTAAGCCCAAATTTGGACACTGGGCTGTTACTGATGTGCACCTGAAAGCTCTGCATTATACAGGACAGGCCTTATTATGAGCTCTCCAATTGCCAACCTAAGAATTTCCCCCTACATGGGGGAGGGAGAAGTTTAACAATTTTAGCACAAGCTAAAGTTTTATAATTTAGAATCTGAACAGCACAAGTTCCAGCTACCAAATTTGATCTCAGAAAGACATCCACAAAATTTAAACTACCTTCCCACAAGAATTTAAGAGCTTAAAAAGAGATCAAGAAAATGTGACACCTCTCCCACCTATTATGAAAAATTCAAAAAATGTCCTCACCACAAAGAGGCTCCCCTCAAGTTTAACTGAAGCCCTATATCATATTAAGCCAATAAAATCATTTATAGGCCAAGGGACCATCAAACCACCCTATTTGACAAACAGGTGCACGACCACAAATAAAAGTAGGGTGGATAGGAGGGTTTAACTCTCAAGCCTGGACAGAACACATGCTCTACCCATACAGCTTCCACTGACAAAAAGTAACCAAGGAATTAGCCACAGAAAAGCTGACACGCCAACCTTCTTGCCAACCTTCTTACCCTACTCAACCATCAGTACCATTACCTTTTTCTTTAACCAGGTCTTTAAGTGACTGCCATTTCACATCAAAAGGTATGTTTGTAATGAAGGCTCTGTATCGTTTGGTTGGGTTGGCATATGGCTCAAAGCGATTGCCCCCTCTTTTTAGGTTTTTCTCCTTTCTCTTCTCATTCTGAGTAGGTCGTTCTCCTTCACTGAATTGAAAAGAAAAAGAAAAGAGGGTCCATATGTTAGCACATATGAAAGATAGTATTTCATTTGTCAGGTTACAATTCACACAAAGTTACATACAACACAAGACTAATATTAATTTTTATTAGACACTTAAACTAAAGTGTTCCGTAGAGCAGAAATTGCAGTAGTAGACCCCTTACACCCTCCTATCAAGAAACTGGTCCCAGCGGAGCCGGCATGGCTCAGCGGTTGAGCGTTGACCTATGAACCAGGAGGAAACAGTTCAATTCCCAGTGTGGGCTCAATCCCCCGTGTGGGACATGAGGGTGGCAGCTGATCAGTGGTTCTCTCTCATCATTGATGTTTCTGTATCTCTCTCCCTCTCCCTTCCTCTTTGAAATCAATAAAATATGTATTTAAAAGGGGGAAAAATGAAACTGGTCCCAAGAAAAGTGTGCTCTCCAGCCATTCACACACTCCTATGGGGCATAACAGAAATGGGAGTAAGAGGCCAACTCCCTGCCTGAGGTGCTTTAGTTCCAAGACAGAAATAGAAAAGAGAAGGAAAGACTGGGCATGGTTGGACACTGTGCCAGGCACCAAAAGGTTGCTGGTTCCATCCCAGGTCAGGGTACACACCCAGGTTGTAGGCTCAATCCCCTATAGGATTAGCCAATCAATGTTTTGCTCTCACATAGATGTTTCTCTCCCTCTTAAAAAAAAAAATTAAATAAATAAAAAAAAGATTAAGATCTCATGGAACAAAAATGAGGTAATATACACAGACCCAATCAATTTTAGCTTCACAAATAAAAGTGCCTTTTGTTGTGCATGTGTTTTCAATTGTTTTAAGTGGGAATGTAAGCCCTAAGTCGGTTTGGCCCAGTAGACAAGTGTCAGCCTGCAGACTACAGAGTCCTGGGTTCAATTCCAATCAAGAGCATGTACCTTAGTTGCAGGCTTGATTCTGAGCCCTGGTTGGGACATGTGCAGGAGGCAACCAATCGGTGTGTCTCTCACAGAGATGTTTCTCGGTGTCTCTCCCCCGGCCCTTTCCACTCAAAAAAAAAAAAAAAAAAGGAGAAATACCCTCAGGTGAAGATTAACAACAAAAAAGGTGCAGCTGCTATATAAAAGTGTGGCAATCACTCAAAAAGTTAAAAAAAACATATAACCACATTCTGGCCTGTGTGGTTCAGTGGCTAGAGCATCAGCACTCACACAGAAGGGCCTCAAATTCTATTCCTGGTCAAGGGCACCTCCCTGGGTTTCCAGTTCACCTCCTGTCACCACTCCAAGTGCGTGTGGGAGACAACCAGTCCATGTGTCTCTCTCACATGGATCTTTCTTCTCTCTCTCTGAAAAGCAATGGGAAAAAAATCCCCAGGTGAGGGTTAATAAAACAAAAATATTTAAAAAATATAATCATTGCAGCCAAAACTGGTTTGGCTCAGTGGATAGAACTTCAGCCAGCGGATTGAAAGGTCCCAGGTTCGATTCCAGTCAAGGGCATATACCTTAGTTGCCGGCACATCCCCAGTAGGGGGTGTGCAAGAGGCAGCTGATCAATCAATCATCGACCCTTCTAACTCTTTATCCCTCTCTCTTCCTGTCTGTAAAAAATCAATAAAATATATATTTTTTAGAAAATGTTTTTTTAAATATATATATATATATATAGTCGAAGCCAGTTTGTCTCAGTGGATAGAGCATCGGTCTGCGGACTGAGGGGTCCTGGGTTCGATTCCGGTCAAGGGCATGTACATTGGTTGCGGGCACATCCCATGTGGGGAATGTGCGGGAGGCAGTTGGTCGATGTTTCTCTCATTGACATTTCTGGCTCTCTGTCCCTCTCCCTTCCTCTCTGTAGAAAGTCATAAAACATATTTAATACACACACACACACACACACACACAATCATTACATATCCCAGCAATTCCATTCCCAAAGAACTAAAAGCAAAGACTCAAATACTTATATGCCACTAGCAGTATTATTCATAAAAGCCTAAAGGTGGAAACCTAATTGTCCACCAACAGATGAACAGAATGAACAAAATGTAGTATATAAATCCAACAGAATATTATTCAACCATAAAAGGGTATGAAGTACTGAGATATGTTGTAACACAGATGAATTTTGAAAACATACTAAGTTAAACAAGCCAGAGTTTCTGTTTGGGATGATAAAAACTCTGGAAGTGGAAAGTAGATTGTGGTATAATGTACAACATTATACTTGATGCCACTTAAAATGGTTAAAATGCAACTCTTACATATACTGTACCACAAAATTGTGGTACAATACAAAATGCAACTCTTACATATACTGTACCACATTATACTTGATGCCACTTAAAATGGTTAAAATGCAACTCTTACATATACTGTACCACAAAAAATTTTAAGGGAAAGAAACCATTCTCTACACAACCCAACTTTGACGCTAGGAAAACCAAAGTCTGAGCAACCCTAGTACATTAAAGACAGCACACAAACAATCCCAACTTTTGCAAAGAAGGGTAGGTGCTTTTTCTGGGCATGGCCTTTCCTGTAATACTTTTCACCTTGGTGTGTTAGGTGCCTCTATGTTGTAACATTTCAATTCTAAGCTCCATACATACAAATTCAGCTTAGATTAGGAAATTTTAAAAAGCTTAAGAAATACAAACTTCCAAAGCAGGAAACCAGAATCAGGTGGGACAGGCATAGCCTAGGGACAACAGGCCAGTATGTGTACAGCCAAAGTGAGGCTATTACCTGAACTTCCTGTTCAGCCCCCTTTGACCACCGCCAAACAACTGTAACACCTGTAAGCACTGATCAGGAACTATTGGGGAGTTGGCTGGTAGCCATAGTTTTTCTCAAGGCACTGAGTATACTTTCTACTTCATTAACCCTGATCTTTCCACTGGTGAGAATCCTGAGACTCCCAAACCACAAATTCCAACAGAGGATTTGTGATCCATGACACAAATGGAAAAAAACAAAAAGCCAAAAACTACGGTATAGATGATTTACAAAACTACATTCACTGAATAAAAGGGCTGATCTTTATTCCAGGATTATTTGTGTTTGGGAGGAATGGTGTTCAAACACTGGATGGTATATGGAGGACTTTCTTTTAACACCCTTATCTGGAAAAATTAGAAAGTGGTTTGTTTTTTTAAACTAGATCCCTCACATCCAAATAAAAGGGTGCCAAGTGGGAACCCAATGAAGGTATCATCTGTAGCAAAACTAAGGAAAGCAGCTTCCTACAAGATCTGAACTATACCAACATAAAAGACTTCTAGCTGGTAGATGTGGGATGGCCACTCAAGGTCTCAGGATCCCTAGAACTCTTTATTCTGTCCACTCAGGTTCACAATAGACCTTTCTCAGGCTGGCTGCACATCACAAACTTAGAAGGAACCTGTCTACTTCACATGAAAGTCATGCACCAAAATCTGCCAAACAGCATATCTGCCAACTGCTTCCTTTTTTAAATATATATTTTATTGATTTTAGAGAGGAAAGGGAGAAACATCATTGATGAGAATCACTGGTCAGCTGCCTCCTGCACCTGCACCACCACCACCACCACCACCACCACCACCACCACCACCACCCCACCCCCTCCCCGAGATCGAGCCCACAGCCCAGACATGTGCTCCCAACTGGAATAGAACCCTGCACCTTTCAGGCCACAGGCCAAAACCAGCCAGGGCCAATTGCTTACTCTTGGCAGGTGAGGAGGAAAAAAAAATATATATATATATATATATATATATATATATATATATATATATATATATATATATGGCTAGTATGCGAGCAAAGTGTCCCCTGGGGAGTTCAACCAGGAGACTGAAGTTGGATCACTCACAATGACGGGTGCTGACCACCAGGGTGTTGCAGGATGAAGGAAGGCCCTGACTGTCAACCAGGCCTAGGGACCCTAACTGTGCACAAATTTCATGCACCAGCCTCTAGGTTCCAATGTGTTTATCGTGCCTATTATACAACACTATTTTTTAAATATATTTTATTGATTTTTTTAGAGGGGAAGGGAGAGGGATACAGAGTCAGAAACATCGATCAGCTGCCTCCTGCACACCTTCCACTGGGGATGTGCCGGCAACCAAGGTACATGCCCTTGACTGTAATTGAACCTGGGAGCTTTCTGTCCGCAGGTCGACGTTCTATCCACTGAGCCAAAAGGGTTAGGGCAAATTTGTAAACTTTCAAAGAAACTTACTATGAAGCCATAGACTAGCTAAAACATCTTACCAATCAATATTCCCCTTGCTACCTGGCTCTCAATTCCCAATTGCCAATGATTTTGATTTCATCTGATTCTGACACTCACCCACCAAAGTTTTAAATAGAACCAATATAACCAAAACTTCCTGAAATTCTATAAACCTATTACATAACACATCAGTAAAGACAAGCTTAAGATATATGAAAGCACCTTCCATATTAGACATAATTAATCTTAATTAAAACAAGATTATGTCTAATATATTTTGGAATTGTTTCACCAACTGCATTATTTGAAAATTGATAATTTTTCATATCACTGCTCCACAACACTATAATTATACCATACATAAAGATCACAACTGGTCCTAGCAGGGTGACTCAGTGATTGAGCATCGATCTATGAACCAGGAGGTCTTAGATTTGATTCTGGTCAGGGCACATGCCCAGGGTTGCAGGTTCAATCTCCAGTGGGGCGCTTGCAGGAAGGCAACCAATCAATGACTCTCTTTCATCATTGTTATTTCTAGCTCTCTCTCCCTCTCTGAAATCAATAAAAAATATACATTTTTTTTAAATATCGCAAAACAATTTTTAAAGTTCCTAACTCCACAAATGACTGCTACATTCTCTGTTTATTTTTTTTGTTTGTTTTTTTGTTAATCCTCACCTGAGGATATTTTTTCATTGAGTTTTAGGGAGAGTAGAAGAGAGAGAGAAAGAGAAACATTGTGAGAGAAACACATTGATTGGTTGCCTCCTGCATAAGCCCTAACCAGGGGCAAGGCCAGTGAGGAGCTCGAAACCAAGATACGTGCCCGAGACAGAAATCAAACCCAGGACCCTTTGTTATGCAGGCCGGCCCTCCATCCGCTGAGCCAAACCAGCTAAGGGCTCTGTTTAAAATAGTGAATCCCTAACCTTTTATGCCTCCACGGCATTCTATTACTTGTAGAGTTCTTCAATCAAGAGTGCAGTCTGCAATGGCAACCATGATACCCTAAACACATCTCCCAAGAGAAAAAGAATCCCCATCCCTCCTATCTCCTTTAAAACTATTCCTTATAGCCGAAAACAGTTTGGCTCAGCGGTAGAGCATCGGTCTTCGTACTGAAAGGTCCCAGGTTCGATTTCAGTCAAGGGCATGTGCCTCGGTTGCGGGCACATCCCCAGTGGGGGGTGTGCAAGAGGCAGCTGGTTGATGTTTCTCTTTCATCGACGTTTCAGCTCTCTATCTCTCTCCCTTCCTCTCTGTAAAATATCAATAAAATATATATATTTTTTTAAAACTATTCTTTATATAAAATGATTCTTCACAGAAACCCTTTCAAGTCGAAGCTCCTCTAACAAATTTAACCAGTTAAATGCCACCACTTTCATTTTAAAAGGTCCACTGCTTGGTTCTATAGACACTTATGGCATACAAATGGTTAAGATGTGGAGAGCACAGTTCATAACACTGTTCTAACTCCAGGCCCACTTAACCAGCCACATTAACTCAAGCTCTTTTCCTCCCTGGTTGTTTACCAGCATAAACTGTATCCACCTAAGCTCCATGGTGTGGCTGGCGAGTGTGGCTCTTCCACAAAATACCACAGCCTGGGCGAGTCTATTTTGAAGAAGTGACATTAGAAGAAGTTTTAAAAATGTGGCTCTCTAAAGAAATTTCAATCTTTGTACTGTTGATATTTGGCTCTATTGACTAATGAGTTTGCCGACCACTGACCTAGCTCACAGGGATGCTGTGAGAACAACGAACAACCTAACAAAAAATAACAACTTGGTAAACATTAAGTGCAACATTTAAGGGAGCAGTTAATACAGGTGCCTTAGTAGGTAGGGTCCTACTATTGATATCTAAACCCCAATGACACCTTTGCTAAGCAATTCCTTCATCTGTAAAAGGTTTAAAAAGTGAGACTTGGCACACAGTGACTTTGGCAGTGATACATTTTCCTACCAATCATTTTCTTGAGGGCAGGAATGGGGACTAATTCACTCCTAGCTTTCTACTGTTGCATATACCTACTAGGCTTTCAAACAGCTCACTAAGGCAATGGCTGAGGAAACACAGGCATTGTGCTTACAGACTACTGAAGGAATAATTCGGCGTTCAACTCTGTAATGAGAGAATCCACCTGAGAATCAGAAAACAAGCAGCCTAATGTTTGTAGTCTGTTATCACTTGCATAACCACTACTAAAATCCCAAAGTGAAAGCAAAAAAAAAATGGCTGCAGGCATTCAAACAACCCAGAGCCCCTATTCTAATCCAGAGCTCAGAATATAATGTGCCTCAAAATTCTTTTTTCTTTTATCAAGTATAGAAATACTTTTTAAAGTACAGTGCCCGAGACAACGAAACCCCACTCAAATCATTATTATTTTGCCTGGCCGGCATGGCTCAGTGAGTGAGCATCAACCTATGAACCAGATCACAGTTCAATTCCTGGTCAGGGCATATGCTCGGGTTGCCGGCTGGATCCCGTGTGGGGCATGCAGGAGGCAGCCGATCAATGATTCTCTCATCACTGATGTTTCTCTCTCCCTTCCTCTCTGAATTCAATAAAAGTATCTATTTTCTAAAATCATTATTTAAATAATAAACTTCAGCCCTAGCCAGTTTTACTCAGTGGTTAAAGTGTAGGCCCCAATACCAAAGGGTCTCGTGTTCAATTCCCAGTCAAGGACAGTACTATACCTAAGTTGATGGGATGCATGAGGGAGGCAACCAGGGGTATGTGAAGGAGGTAACCAATCCATGTGTCTCTTATCACTTTGATATTTGTTTCTCTCTCCCTCTCCTCACCTCCCTCCCCTGCACTCTCTCTAAAAATCAGTGGAAAAAATATCCTCCTGTGAGGATTAAAAATAAATAATAAACTTTGAACGGCTGCATTTAGTGAGAAGTTACCAGGGTAGTGTCATGTAAGTGGAAGACTCTTTGGGTCAATTACCTTAACCGGAGTTTTCTAAACGGTTAAAAAATATTTTTTCTTATTGCTTGCAAAACAAAGTTAACACAAGCATTACCTTCCTGATAATCTAAACTAAATATACATTTTTAATTTATTTTTTAACAGCGAGCTTTGATTTTGTCCACCTGTTCTGAAATGGTACATGGGTAAGAGACCAGCTGCAAAGGATTCAACGCAGAGTAGTTCGTGTTACGTTTGTCAAGTGAATCAGCCACAAAATTATTTGAAAATGAACAGTGAAAAACGGGAAATTTAATAAAGTGCCCCAGATGCTATATAATCTATATCGAATTCAACTTTTCACCTAACTAATTCAACTTCTCATCTAGCAGCGCTCCACCCTGTGATTAAGAGCTTTGGAGAAAAGATTAAGGATATAAATGTATCATAAAGGTCCTCAGAAACCCAACGAGGATACCTCAGAGCCTAGACAAATGATGAAAAAAGTCTAAAATGAACAAATCCCTTTTCAGAGTTTTCAATAATAGTGTTGAGAGTATTTCCAAAATGCCTTCCTCTTGATTTCTGAGGACTAGTAATCATCGTATTTTTTTCCTCACCCAAGTTTACCAAGCTAGTATTTAGTAAATGCTCATTAACATAAAACGCTTTTCACTACATTCATATTAACCCCCACAAGTTGTAGTTATGCACATTAAAAATTGGGCAGAAGGAAAATTCATAACAATGAGTCGGGGAGAATCGGAAGTTACTGGTTAGTGGCTATAGTTTGGGATGTTGAAAAAGTTCTGGACATGGATGGTAGTAATGGTTACATAACATTGAATGCACTATACTATGTGTATATATATATATGTTACAATTTATAAAAAACGTGTGGGAAGTCAAATGTGTGCTCAGCTTTTTTTTTCCTCTCCTCCCCCCAGCAGTGCTGGTCAAAGCCAAAACGCGCTTTTTTTCCGGGTGATTGTAATCAGAATGAGTGGGTTTCACAGGGGAAGATCATGCATTATGGAAATTTTAAAAAACCAAGGATCCGAGACTGAGCCCCAAGCAGGACTCAAAAAGAGGACGGAGTTTGGAAGACGGTAGCCAGCCAAATGATGGAAAATCTCCCCCTAAAACACAGAAAAGGCTGTTTTTCTCTCTTTTTTCCTGCTTGTTCCTAAGGGTGAACACGAAGCAGCAGGCCCGGTTGCTCTAGGAATACCTCCTGCACACCAGGGGAGTGCGAGGCGCGGGGAGGAATGGAGCCGGAGCGTGGGGCGAGGGGCGGTTCGGGCCCAGGCACTCGGCGCGGAGCGGGGGGTGGGGGCGGGGGCGGCGGCGCTCGCGGAGAGGAGGGAAGAGGCGGCGGAACTGCCCGCGCGGCCCCATACCTACCCGCCTCCGCTGCCGTTTACTGGGACCAACCGCGTGCCGAGTCCGGCACGCTACTTCTCCCCCGCCCCCGCCCCGCTCGACCGACCGGGAAACTGAGACCCCCGGTAAGGGGTGGAGTTTTGGAGGGAAATAAGAAACCCCGCGCCCAAGGTCACCCGACAGGCGAGGGGGCCGCGGCCTCGGGGACTCGCCGGCTCAGGGGCCCGCGCCATCATCCCCGCGCCCAAAGGCCTGACTGGCGGCCTCGGGGACGGACCCGGCCTGGAGGAACCGGAAGAGCGGAGCCCCGAGGTCTAGGACGAAAGAGCAACCTTGGAGGCGCTCCCGGGGCCCCCCGGCTGCACTCCTGACGGCCTTGGCCGCCCCCACCCTCGGCAGACCCGCGGGGAAGGCCTAGAGCGAGGCCGCGCCAGAGGGAGGCAGCCAACAGATTTAACGGAGCCGGCGCCGCGAAATGCCTGGCCCGGGCCAAGAAACCGTGAAATACTCACCCTTTCGGACCCGGAACCCCGTTGCCGCTTGGCGCGCCGGGCGCGCCGCTCTCCCCCTCCATTTTGGGCTCCGTCGCTGCCACCTCGGCCGCCGCCTCGACCCCTGCCGCCATTTTCTCCGCGTCTGGGCTTTGTGTGAGGGAACAGACTGCACAACACTGCGCCTGCGCGCTCACGTGACCCGGCGTGACCGGTAACGCCTGCGCGCGTTGCTACTGGCTGCCACGCCCCTACTCCCGGCCACGCCCCCTGTGCCCACAGGCTGGGACCTGCAACTGCTATTTATCTCTTCTTTTACTAGAAGCCCGAGGCACTTCGTTCACTAGTTAGGCCTTCCTTCCCCAGACTGCCGGCACTGGCTTCCCTCGCAGCCCCGGCTTCCAAAAGATCGTGGGGAAGGATGCCTGGTCTAGTTAGCATAACATGCTTTTATTATTATAGAGTCCCACAGCAAACTGGAATTAGGCACATCTACTGGGTCATCCACCCGCCCTTGGGATCTATTAGGAAGAGGCTTCTCCCACTCCCACCCTGACCTATTCACTTCCAGCTTTCTGTAATCAGATGGAGCAGAGAGGCAGCGGAATTTTTGTTTACCAGAATATAAAGGAGTTAGCCAAGGGCAGAACACAGATGGGCCAGGCTGTAGGACTGGTGAGCAAAATGTTATCTCTAAGCAAGAATCATCCTACACCAAGATGATCTCAGCACTGTCCAGTCATCTCCCCACCATGCTGGGAGCTCCTGGGTGCAGAGCTCATAGCCTGTGGTTTTCAATGAATCCATCAACCCATCACCAAACGTAAAGCTGAGAACCTAGTACGTGCTCATAGATGTTTGTTGAGTTGAATAAGCAAGAAGCCAGATGTGACCAGATGTGATGGAAGAAATGAGCTGCAGGCCATTTCTGGGGCTCTTCTGCCTGACCCTGAGTCCCTCTGCCCTGCTGGCTTGTCCCTACTCCCATCTGGGTTATTAAGGCTTTTACAGACTGTCAAGCTGTGGGGAAGGCACAGGGAAGAGGCCAATCTGGGGGAGCGTTCAGAGGTTCAGGCCTCTTTCCCCAGCAGCTCCCCATCCCTCTGGTGTCTCTGGAACTTTGAAATGCTTCACTGAATCTTTCAGGAGTTCTCATCTCACCACCAAACTCTCTCTAGGCCAGTGGTTGGCAAATTGTGGCTCGAGAGCCACATTTGGCTCTTTAGCCCCTTGAATTTTTAGCAAAGGCCTGCTTAGGAATGCCCTAATTAAGTTAATAACAATGTACCTACCTATATAGTTTTTAAAATTTAGCTCTCAAAAGAAATTTCAATTGTTGTACTATTGATATTTGGCCCTGTTGACTAATGAGTTTGCCGTCCACTGGCCTAGACTCACAAAGGGAAAGTGGTTGGATTTGTTTTGTGTGTTGTTGTTGTTTTTCCAACTCTCTCACAGAATGATTGCATTCCATTAGGCTCTGGGAGAAATATATCACTTGCCACACCCTCGAAGCTGCTTAATTCTGCCTGGTGATTCTGATCCAAGTTCAGAACTCTGGGCCCAGAAAATAAATGCATCTGATAGCCTAGCCCTAGCCCAACAGGAGGCTATGCCTCCTCCTCCCCTTCCACTTCCATTCCTATGTCCCAAACTCACCTGTCTCACAGAATTCCCTTTCCCACCCATCAAGTCCCTCTCCCACACCCCCTCCTGAAATCTCTACCAAAATCCACTGTGCACACCAACCCTTCTCCCATGACCCTACTGGAATCTATCTCAGTTTACCTTCCTCTCCCTTAGACTTCTACACTAGAGGGAAGCCTGGAACAGAAGAAGGCTCACAAACCTCTGAATGTCCTTGCCCAGGAGGGCTCAGATGGGGAAGAGACCATAGCAGTCTGTCAGAATCAGGGAGAAAAATCCAAATGCAAAGCATCAGGGACAAGAAGCTACTTCTCGCCGGGACTGGTTTGGCTCAGTGGACAGGGCGTCAGCCTGTGGAGTGAAAGGTCCCGGGTTCGATTCCGGTCAAGGGCATGTACCTTGGTTTCGGGCACATCCCCAGTAGGGGGTGTGCAAGAGGCAGCTGAACAATGTTTCTAACTCTATCACTCTCTCTTCCTTAGTGTAAAAAATCAATAAAATATATTTTTTAAAAAGAAAAAAAGAAGCTACTTCTCTTTGTAAAAAATCAATAAAACATATTTTTAAAAAAAGAAAAAAAGAAGCTACTTCTCTGATCTTCCTCCTGCAGTGCATGTGACTGGAGATTAGTGAGAAACCAGGCCCGGGCTGAGGAGACAAACTCTATTCCAATCTGAGGGCTCCTACAGGCTGGTGACTTGACCCAACACTGCACAAATTCCTGGGCTTTGCCATCTTCCTTCACACTTTAATTTAATTAATACACTTTATTTTCCTTTAAAAGCATATGTTTTAAATTGTGCTTTATGGGTTTGGGGATCTGGATAAAAAGTAAAAAGATTAAGCCAACACAAACAAACAAAAAAACTCAGGCACACTCTCCATCTGGGAATCTCACCTGTGTCTGACCTCTGGGGTGGGGGGGGGGCTGCAATCCACCCTGCAATCCCTCACCTTTGCCTCTCTCTCCTAAGTGCCAAAAGCCCTTCTGCCTCTGTAACTTGTTTACTGAGATGTAAGCCCAGCTGGCTCCCTTCTACTACCTCTGTAACTTTCTAAATAAACTTTGTCTTATAATTTGAATTTTAAAAAAAACATAGACACCGACAACAGTATAGTGATTACTGGAGGGAAAGGGCGATGGGGGAGGTAGAAGAGGACATAGGGGAGATAAAAGGTGATGGAAGGAGACTTGACTGGGTAGTGAACACACAATACAATATATAGATGATGTATTATAGAATTGTACACTTGAAACATAAAATTTTATAAACTAATGTCACCCCAATAAATTCAATTAAGAAATTGCCCTGGCCAGGTAGCTTAGTTAATTATAGCATTGTCCTGATTGTTTCAATCCCAGTCGGGGCACATATAAGATTCAACCAATGAATGCATAAATAAGTGGAACAACAAATCTCTCTCATAAATAATTTTAATTCCATTTTTAAAATCGTGCTTTTACATCATAGCCCATATTGTAAACTTGCTATAAAGAGCTTATTGTAGCCAAAACTGGTTTGGCTCAGTGGATAGAGCGTCGGCCTGTGGACTGAAAGGTCCCAGGTTCGATTCCGGTCAAGGGCATGTACCTTGGTTGCGGGCACATCCCCGGTAGGGGGTGTGCAAGAGGCAGCTGATCGATGTCTCTCTCTCTCATCAATGTTTCTAACTCTCTATCCCTCTCTCCTTCCTCTCTGTAAAAAATCAATAAAATATATATTTTAAAAAAGAGCTTATTGTAAAAAATAGCTTATTCCTCCCCATTTCTTTCTCAGGCATATTTTTTTTTCCTTCCTAAGTTTTAAGGGTCTCAACCAAGGGAGCAACGGCAGCGGCAGCTCCTCCTGGGCTTACCACCTGTTTCCACCTGTTACCACCTGTTTCCAAGACCCCCGCTTCTCCGACTTTTCAGTGAGCCAACAGCAGCCCCGCCTTTCCTCCTGTCACTGTGACTTGACTTCTCAGGGAGCCAAAGCAGCCTCACTTAAGCCCTTCCTTGTTTCATTGTCCCCAGCTTTAATACATGTTCTCTCAAATGCATATAAATAAGAGATTGATGCTATATAAATATGAGGATGACACTATTCAGTATAAATTCGGTATGCATGCTGCCAAATGCTCTGAGCTTATGACTTGCTCTCTTTGGTAAGGTCATTAAAGTCAGCCTAGCACCAAGCTACAGCTTTCTCCTACACCTAATTGAAAGTCTCAGAAGAGATTTGTAAAGGAAACAGCTTTCTCATTTCATGATGATATATCCTGGGGCTCCTTTGCATTATGTCAGTGGTACCACACTCCAAATGCTAGGCCTGGGCAGAGAGTGAGCACTGCAGAGGAAAGAAAGGTATAGCAAAAAAAAAAAAAAAAAGGAAAGAAAGAAAGAAAGAAAGAAAGAAAGAAAGAAAGAAAGAAAGAAAGAAAAGAAAAGAAAAAGAAAAAGAAAAAGAAAGGTATAACTAGGCCAGTATGGCTCAGTGATTGGGCATTGACCTATGAACTAGGAGGTCATGGTTCGGTTCCAGGTCGGGCACATGCCTGGGTTTCGGGCTCAATCCCCAATGTGGGGTATGCAGGATGCAGCTGATCAATGATTCTCATCATTGATGTTTCTAACTCTCCCTCTCCTTTCCTCTCTGAAATCAATAAATATATATTTAAAAAATATATATATAATCCTGTTTCTGCAGACCACCAGATGCCTACAAAGCCCTACTTGTCTTCCTAACTACCGCTCTCCTACCCCTCTGCCCTCCATCATATTGCCCCGGCACCATCGTCTGCCATGCGGCTGCTTCCACGGGCCACACAGGCTCCCGTCCCCAGGCCTTTGCTCTTTGATGTTCCTTCCACTCCAAAGCCAGTCTGGTCTCGAGGAGCCACAGACCAGACAGAGATTCATGCAGAAAACGACAGAACTGTGCTGGGACCATCATGAATGAATGACGTTGGGCAAGTGTCCCATTGCTCTGAGCCCCACTTTGCTCACCTGTCAGTGAGATTAATAAGAGAATAGAGAACCTACCTTTCGGGGCTGGTCTGAGTATTAAATGGGACCTGATGCAGAAAGCCCTCAAACATAAAAGGCTCAGAAAGTGCTTGTGAGTGAGTGCTATTGCCCAGCCAGAGTGGCTGTTACTTGAGCGGCGACCTGTGCACCAAAAGCTTGCCAGTTTGATTTCTGGTCAGTACACATGCCTGGGTTGTGATCCCTGGTCAGGACACATTTCAATGTCTCTCTCTCTCTCTCTCTCTCTCTCTCTCTCTCTCTCTCTCTCTCTCTCCTCCCCTTTTCCTCTCTCAAAGCATGTACTCAGGTGAGGATTAAAAAAATAATAAGTGGGTACTATTATTGACATGTCATGTTCTGCTTCTTTCCTGAGTCCTCCTGGAAGGGAAAGCACGAAGCTCAGCACTGGGGCCATGCAGGCCCATGGTCAGTCCCAACTCTGCATCCTAGAAAGGTAGGATCTTAGAAGTTTCCCTGCTTGGGGCCTCAGTCTTCTCATCTGTAAAGTGGAGGTAACAGCCATTCTTCCTGCTGAGAATGCTAGTGAGAGTTGGAGGAAGTCTTTGAAGATTGTGAACTGAGCCTCATCCTGGGTAACCCTCAATAGTGTGTACATTGTGTCTGGTCCACAAATAAGGGAGTGCAAAATAAGTGGAAACTGTTATGTATATTTATTTTAAATCATTTACTATAGAACCATATTACCTGCCCTTCCCTTCAAAACTCAGATTTAGCTGCTTCTGCTGTGTTTCACAACAGATCCTTCAAACCAGCGCATTTTTTAAAAACCTCTGTGTGGTCCCTGACTCCCCTTGGTCCCATGTCCCTCACTTTGAGCCCTTAGTTCTAAATACAATTGACAAGTCCATTTTATCCAGCAAGGGCTCCTTTTATTCATTCAGGGTGGGTTTTTGAAACTCAGTGCAACTTTATAAAGTCAAAGTGCCAGGAAAGTGAGCCTGCCAAGTGCAGAGAAGCATAAGAAGCTTGTGGAACCTCCAGCCCCATGGCCACGCTCAGCTAGCGGATGGCCACGGCTGCTGGCCCACAAGGAGCTGAGTGGCCCTCGGAATGAGATTAGGGTGCCTGCTCCATGTGAAGCTCAGGACCACTTCCATCTGTCCTCCTCTTATACAACAGTGTGCAAAACAATCTGAAAACATCTTCACACAGGACCACAGAATCAGCTCCACTCGCCATCTCTGGGCCTAAGAAGCATTCTGGCCGTGCAGGAAGGGTCAGGCAGTTTCCCTTCTTCCAAAAGCCAGGGCATTGTCAGCTGCCTCTGGCCTGCGAGCTCAGCCTTCACACAGGCGTCTCCTCGGCCACCTTCTTCAGGAATCCTGCTGCCAGCAGGGAGTGCTGGGTAGCCTCGGCGCCATCCATGTCCCGGATCTTCAGGTGTACTTTCTGGTTGGTCCTTCTCCACTCAGTATACAGCTGGTAATGATAGCGGAAGGAGACCTACAGGACAATGCAAAGATGGGTAGGAAGGTCAGCCAGCAGGCCTCCACCCCCAAGGGAAGAAAAGTGGACTCCTGAGACACTGGCCTTGGCCCGCATCAGGGCTGGGCTCAAACTTCCAGAGAAAGAGACAGCTGCCAGGTATTTTTCATACAGACTGTGCACACAAACTCATTCACTATTGTGGGGAAAGTCTCCTCCAGCGTTCAAGACCCTGCAAATGTGAGGGGTCTCTCAGAGGGTGGGAGTGAAGTGGTATAGCCACTTGGACGGGATTATATAATTGCCAACACTTGGAAACCACCAAGATGTCCTTCAGTAAGGGAACAGATAGATAAATTGTGGGACATCAGACAATGAAATATTCAGCACTAAAAATAAATGAGCTGGAGAAACCAAGATGGTGGCATAAGTAAACGCCTAACTGCAGCCTCGCACAACAATTTCAAAAAATACAACTAAAATACAAAATGGACATTATCCAGAACTACAGGAAAGTTGACAGACTGGAAATTCTACAATTGGAAGGAAAGAGAAAACCAGAAGGAAAATCAGAGGAGCTGTAAAAGCCTAAGGTATGGAGACACGGTGTGCGTGTGGGGAGAGGACTGAGCTAGAGAGGAGGGGGCGGCTGAGTGCCTGGCTGGTGTTCCCTAGTGGGAAGGAGATAAAAGCTCCGGGCTGTGCTGAACCCCAGTTCTGACTGCACTGAACCCCAGTTCTAGGCCAGACCCTGGGAACCCAGACTCATATGGAGGGAATCTGAGCTGTAAGGTGGAAACTCAGGGGAGCGGAGAAAGGCAGAGCTCCAGAGGCGCGCACATGAATGCACGCAGAGGATGGACTGTTTACTGTGCCGCTGGATTGCCCTAGCGGGAAGGAGACAAAAGCTCTGGACAGCTCTTAACCCCACTTCCAACCCCACTCACAACTGCACTGAACCCCAGTTCTGGGCTCATTGGGGGAGAGACTAGACTGTCTGGTAGCAGACAAAACTTGAGGGCACCTTTCTCTCAGAGGTGCTTGCAGCGAGTACCGAAGGACACTGAGGAACACAGACTCAGGAACCTCATAGGGCGGGGCTGATGGGAAGCCAAGGCTGTAGGCTCCACCCTGAAACTCCGCTCCATACAAGCTGAGCTCAGAGGCTTTTGCAATTTTTCCAAGTCTAGTGGAATAAGGTTGTCTCCTGGCATAGACACAGCTGATCCTCACAGCCAATTGGCCTGGAGGTCAGTTCCTCCCAGTGATACCAACAACAATCAAGACTTAACTACAATAAGGCTGTATACACAGTCCACAAAGGGGTGCACCAAGAGTGTCCACCTCAGGTAACTGGGAGGCTGACCCACTGAACCATATAGCATACCTTAGCACACAAAGCCACCCTACCAACTCAGGGAAGCAGCGAAAATGCCGAGACAAGGAAACAGATCACAAATGAAAGAAATGGAGGACAAAAAGCAACTGGATATAGAGTTCAAAACCACGGTTATAAGATTTTTTAAGAATTTCCTAGAAAAAGGCCGATAAAATAAATAAGACCTATGAGGATATGAAAAGGGATCAACTAGAAATAAAGAATACATTGTCTGAAATTAAAAAAAAATTATACAGAGTCCTAAAAACAGAATGGAAGATCGCGAAAATCAAGTCAAAGATTTGGAACATAAAGAGCCAGAGGACACTCCTCCGCAGAAGCAAGAAGACAAGAGAATCCAGAAAGTTGAAGATAATGTAAGAAACCTCTGGGACAACTTCAAGCGAACCAACATCAGAATTATGGGGGTCCCAGAAGATGACAGAGAGCAAGATACTGAAAACATATTGGAAGAAATAGTGACAGAAAACTTCCCCCACATGGTGAAATAAATAGACTCACAAGTCCAGGAAGCACACAGAACCCCAAACAAAAGGAATCCAAAGAGGACCACACCAAGACACATCATAATTAAAATTCCAAGAGCAAAAGACAGAGAATATTAGAAGCAGCAAGAGAATTGCAGGTAGTTTACCTATAAAGGAGCACCCATACAATTGTCAGCTGATTTCTCAACAGAAACTATGCAGGCCAGACGGGAATGGCAAGAATTATTCAAGGTGATGAATATCAAGAACCTACAGCCAAAAATACTCTATCCAGGAAAGCTATCACTCAGAATCGAAGGCCAGATAAAGAGCTTCACAAATTAAAAAAAATCTAAAGGAGTTCATCACCGCCAAACCAGAATTATATGAATTGCTGAAGGGGGTTCTTTAGGAAGAGGAAGAAAATAAAGATAAAAATTATGAACGCCAAAACTGGGTTGGCTCAGTAGATAGAGCATTGGCCTGTGGACTGAAGGGTCCCGGGTTCGATTCCAGTCAGGGGCACATGCCTTGGTTGCAGGCACATCCCCGGTGGGAGGTGTGCAGGAGGCGGCTGATCGGTGTTTTTCTCTCATTGATGTTTCTAACTATCCCTCTCCTCTCCCCCTCCTCTCCCCCTCCTCTCCCTCTTCTCTCCCTCTTCTCTCCTCTCTCTCTTCCCATTCTCCTTCCTTCCCTCTCTCTCCCCCTTTCCTGCCAGCCCAGTCCAGTCTTGGTGGGCTCGTGGATGGTAAGGCCTACACTCAGCACTGGTGATCAGGTGCGCTGGTCTCCTTGGAACAGAAGGCTCACCAAGCTCAGGGAACTAAACCCTGGTTGGGTTTGGAATCTGAGGTTTTACCAAGGGCTACACAGAGAGACAGGAAGGATCTCCCCACCCCAAGCCACTGACCAAACCCTGCTCTGGCTGCTGTAAGCCAGAGACCCTTCGACAACTGCCCTCTGGCTGACAGCCACTCACCAGCGTCCAAAGGACGTAGATGGTGAAGAGGGCAATGGTGAGGGCAATGAGCCCCATAGCCTCGAGCCGGCCGTGGAGCTGGAGGTGATCCTGGGCCCCGCGCAGGCACAGCCAGCCCGAGATAGCGGCTAGAGGAGTGATGAATAGGAAACACACCATGTCACAGCACAGCGTCCGCTTCTCTGTCCGAGGCCCCGGGTCCTTCAGCCACTGCCAGGGGTAAGGAAAGGAGGGAGCTGCTGAGAGAAGCGACACACCCCCCTTCAGCTATTCCAACCCGGGTTTGGCACGCAAGACCTCCAGACCCTGTGCCTCCCTCTGTCGACACCGCTTATGACCACGGGCCCTGCAGGACCAGCCTCCCGCCTGGCACCTCCCCGCCTCCTTTTCTCCTTACAAATACTTAATGAGCCTATAATAACCCAGGCACTGCTGGGCATCTCGGCCTCATTTTACAGATGGGGAAACAGAGGCACAGAGGGGCTGACGCATTTGTGCAAACTTACACAGCTAATTGCTCACAAAGCCAGGACTGGGAGCCAGGAAGTCTTGCTCCAGGGCCTGTGTGCCCTTGAACGCTGTGCTACACTGCCTGTCACAGATGAGTGGGCAAGAAAAATGGGCTTCACTCATGAAATTCTGATGAACAGGACAGAGAGTCCCGGCCCTCCAGTGCTAATGGGGTGAGGTACAAAACAGAGTGGGTGCTCAAAGAGGGGAAGGCCTTGCTGAGGAGGTGGCATTGAGGACCAGATGAGCAGAAGGAGCCATGTGAAGAATGGGGAGCCCTAACTGGTTTGGCTCAGTGGATAGAGTGTCAACCTGCGGACTGAAGGGTCCCAGGTTCGATTACTATCAAGGGCATGCACCTTGGTTGCGGGCACATCCCCAGTAGTGGGTGTGCAGGAGGCAGCTGATTGATATTTCTAACTCTCTCTATCCCTCTCCCTTCCTCTCTGTAAAAAAATCAATAAAATATATATATTTAAAAAAATAAATAACACATATTTAAAAATAAAAAAATAAAAAGAATGGGGAGACAGCATTCCAGGTGGCAGGAACAGCAAATGCAAAGGCCCTGAGTCGGGAGTGTGTGACAGTGGGAAGGAGGCCCGTGTGGCCGGAGCATGAGGAGAAGGGGCTACAGGCAGGGCAAGCTCTCCTTCCCCTGCACTAGGAGCCCAGTTCCCACGTGTGCCAGACCTTTCCGAGCCCATACCTCAGCCCGCTGTCATCACCCGTAGCTCTCAGCAGCCCTCTGCCACGCTGGGCAGAGGCGCATCAAGAGCAGCAGGGCGGTCTGCAGAGCTCTAGGGAGCAGGGAGACAGCCACGCCCGGGAATGCCCTATCTCCGCCCAGACACATTCCACTTAGGCTAAATTCTAACCCCCAGCAAGGACCACAAAACCCAGTGTGGCTGCTGCCACCTCCCTCTAGGTTACGTTCCTCCTTCTCATTGATTTCAGAGAGGGAGAGAGAGGGAGAGAAACACCAATGATGAAACAGAATCACTGATTGGCTGCCTGCTGCATGCCCCACTGGAGATCGAGCCCGCAACCTGGGCATGTTCCCTGACCAGTGATCGAACAGTGACCTCCTGGTTCATAGGCCAATGCTTAACCACTGAGCCATTCTGGCCAGGCTCCCCTCCTGCTGTAGCTTGTTCCACTCTAGCCACTTGAGCTTTGTCAAACATACTTAGCTCTTCCCGTTTCGGGGCCTTTGCACTTGCTGTGCCCTCTGCCAGGACTGCCCCTCCCTAGGTTCTTGGCATTGCTGGCTCCTTTTCATTCCTCAGATCTCCGGTTCAGAGGTCACTCAAAGTGACCAATTGGGGGAGGGGCACAGGGTTTGTCAGATCTGGAACCTTAGGCCTTGTTCCCTCCCCCCATCAGTGGACTCTACCCTAGAGTGGAGGAAGGAAGGAGGTTCATCCTATAAAGAAGCTGCTTCCTCAGCCCACCGGGATGCCCCAGGCAGTTCCCTCCTCTGGACCCATGCCTGCCTTCCTCCCTTGCCCCCTCCAACCTCATGCTCCTAAGCATACCTCTGTGAGGGGCCGAGGCCGCTTCTCCACCGCGAACTCTGTGTGGCACAGCTCACAGTAGCTGGTGTTGGATGAGGAAAGCCACCTCTCCAGACAGCTCTTGTGCACGGCGCCCAGTGTGCCGGTGCAGCCACACGGAGACAGCAAGCTCTCCCCATTCGCTCCCTCGTGGCAGATCCGGCAGAAGGGACCATCGCTGGACACAGAGATGGGACATGTGAGCAATGATCAGGCTTTCTGCCTTGATGCCTACTTCGCTCCCCACTGGATCACAAGCTACTTGGAAAACTCCTATTTATCCTTCAACACCCAGCTCCAAATGTCCTTTCCTTCGGGGAGCCTTCCCAAATCCCCGAGGTGGAGTGACGTGTTCTCTCCCCAGGGTCTCTGCAGCACTTTTAAGGCCCAGGATGAGCATCTCTCTTTTTAAAAATGTATCTTTATTATTGAAAGTATTACAGATAGCCTCCTTTTTCCATTGACCTCTTCCACCCTGCACTCGTCACCCCCCTCCCACGCCTTCACCACACTGGGTGGGTATCTCTTATACCTGTCTACCCAGAGTCCACTCCTTTTCCTGCAATAACATTCTCATTGTGCAATGCCACCCTGATTGTCCTGGGCAACCATCCCACTCTTTTTTTGTTCTTATTAATATCATCTGAATATATATATATATATATATATATATATATATATATATTTAGAGAGAGAGAATGGAAGGGAGAGGGAGAGAGAGAGAAACATCGATGTGAGAGAGACACATTGATTGGTTGCCTCCTGCATGCGACCTGACCTGGATCGGGAGCAAACCCACAACCCAGGTGTGTGCCCTCGTGGGAATCAAACTGTGACCTCCTGATTCATAGGCTGATGGTCAGTCACGGAGTCACGCCAGCCAGGCTTCACTCTTAATTCTTGGTCTTTAAGGACTAGGACAGAGCTGGTGATACCCCTGATGACCTCAGTCCTGACCAATCAAAACTCCACACATCACTGGGCACAGGACCAACTTAGACCATGTGTGATGTAATCAAAGCCACAGGGAATTAATTTTTGAACCCCCTCCTCCCCCGATAAACTCCAGAACTACAGGCAGCACAATCGATGTAAGTCTAATACTTCTGGTGGCAGCCTGGTCTCCACTTGGCATCTTTGAATGATGCCAAAGACAGAATAAAGGAAGAAAGAAGGCCAAAAGACAGGGAAGGACAGATTTTTAGGAGATCAGTCAGAGGCACTGGACCAAGGCATACCTGAGACCATGCTCCCTGAAAAACCTGTGTCCCCTCCACCCTGTGAGGCTCAGAGAACAGACATGTAAAGCACCATGGAGAGCACCTGCGGGAAGTCTCAGTCCTAGCCTGGTCTCTGGGGATGCTGGAGCTTGCTGGGGTAGCTTAGGGGAGACCAGGGACGTGGCATTGGTGGGCCCAGAGGCTGTCTAGCACATGAACCATTGTTCATGAGAGAGAGAGAGAGACAGACAGACAGACAGAGACAGAGAGATTGGTTGCTTCCTACATGCACCCAACAAGGCCAGGGATCAAACCTGCAATCCAGGTATGGACCCTTGACTTGGAATTGAACCCACAACTCTTCAGTTCTCAGGCCAATGCTCTAACCACTGAGCACACTGGCAGGGATTATTTCTTGATTTTAGAGTGAAGGAGGAAGGGGAGAGAAGAACATTGACCTGCTATTTCACTCATTTATACATTCATTGAATTTTTTTTTAAATAGAGCTTTTTTAATAAATATGTTTTTATTGATTTCAGAAAGGAAGGGAGGAAAGATACAAACATCAATGATGAGAATTATTGATCAGTTGTCTCCTGTATGCTCCTACTGGGACTCGAACTCACAACCCAGGCATGTGCCCTTGACCAGAATCGAACCCAGGACCCTTCAGTCCACAGGCCGATGCTCTATCCACTGAGTCAAACCAGAAAGGGCTATTGGTTGATTCTTGTATGTGCCCTTACTGAGGATCGAACCTACAACCTTGGCATATTGGAACAACGTTCTAACCAACTGAGCTACCCAGCCAGGGCAAGAGAACAATAGTTTTCCCTTGGGAACTGTTTTCCATTCTTTACTCAGCAGCTCCTGCGGGGGGGCAGGGCCTGATGGCTTTGAAACCAAACAGCTGAGCTGACCCCTCATGTCTGCTTTCTGTCACCAGTCCTGTGCAGGGTGCTACTTTCTCACACAAGGTCAAAAGGGGGATCCTGTCTACACTCTCACCCTGATTCCAACCCCCCCCCCCCCCACACACACACACAGTTCACAGGAAAGGAACCCCAATTCTAGAACCCAACCTGGGAAGAAAATCCTCAGGAAGAGCCCCAGCAGTTTGGGGTTGTCCTGGGAAACCCTACTTTGGAGGAGCAAGTTCAAAGAGAAAAACAAAACAAAACCACATTTATGACTGAGTACTTCTGTGCTGAGCGCTGTTTGAAGTTTAACATCTTGGATTCATTTGTCTCATTCTCTCTCACAGGAAGCCTGGGAGGAAGGTGCCCCGTTTTAGAGATGGGGAATCTGGAGCTTCAAGGGGTAAACTCAATTATGCAAACTCTCATAGCTAGTGATCTGCAAAGCTGGGGTTTGAAGCCAGGAAATCTTGCCCCGGGGCCTGTGTACCCTTGGCCACTATATTACCCTGTTTCCCGGAAAATAAGACAGTGTCTTATACTAATTTTTGCTCCCAAAGATGCACTAGGTCTTATTTTCAGGGGATGTATTATGTTTCCATGAAGTAGGTCTTATTTTCGGAGGATGTCTTATTTTCGGGGAAGCATGGTACCTATATTGCCTGCCACAGATGGTGGGGCAGGAGAAATAGACTTCCCCCAGGAAAACAATGCACATAATACAGATGGAAAGGAAGGGGAGTGGGGAAGTTGGCAATATATGCACAGATCCCCAGTGGGCTGCCCCGAGAATGCTCCAAGAGCAAGAGGAGAAGGGAGAGTGTGAGCAAGGAACAAAACAAAGAGGCAGTATTAGAAAGCCTGGGGATGCAGAAATGCTCTTGGAAGTTTCTAGAAGGACCTGGGCCCACTTACAGCCTGGTGGGCAGAGCGCTGAAGGCTCAGGGGCTAGAGGGGCCCCAGAGGCTCGCCCCGAGCCTGAGCCTTTGTGGACTGTGCTGGCCCTGGAGACACCCACCACCTGGCCTTCGTCTTTGTCCTCTGCAGGTTTAAGGGTCCAGAACTTTCTGCCTCACCTAGTCTCTGCCACGGGCCCCCAGGAATCAGGGTCTCCCTTGAAGCAAAATGAAAGGCTTGCTTATTATGAAGGCTTTGGGTATTATATCTTTGAGCCCCAGCCCATTGCTCTCAGATGGCAGAGGGTGGCTAGGAGGAGGAATTACAGGGAAAGGAGAGGGCAGGCGAATGGCGAGCTGGTTGCATGGCTATTCCAACCCCCTTAGAACCCACAGGACCTGCTGCAGTGGTGGGACGTTCCTCATTACTCCTGGGAGACTGGCCAGGAGGCTGGAGGGAAGGCCACACCTCTGGATGATAACAGCTCTTTGGAAAAACAGCAGCCTTCCCTCTGAGGACTGGGACGAGTGGGCCAAGATTGATGACCCCACAAGACTCCAAACCTGAGGACCGAGACAAGCCCGAGCACATCCCTGACCCCGATGCTAAGAAGCCTGAGGACTGGGACGAAGGGATGGATGGAAGGTGGGCACCACCAGTGATTCAGAACCAGAATACAAGAGCAAGTGGAAGCCCCGGCAGATCAACAACTCGGATTTCAAGGGCTCTTGGATTCATCCAGAGATTGACAACCCTGAGTATTCATTCCCCTGAGAGCAGTATCTATGCTTATGAAAACTTTGCCATTCTGGGCCTAGACCTCTGGCAGGGCAGGTCTGGTACCATCTTTGACAACTTCCTCACCACCAATTACAAAGCGTACGCCGAAGAGTTTGGCGACGAGACGTGGGGAGTCACAAAGGCAGCAGAAAAGCAAGTGAAGGACAAGCAGGATGAGGAGCAGAGACTAAAGGAGGAGGAGGAGGACAGAGATGAAGATGAGGAGGATGAGGTCGATAAGGAGGAGGAGGAAGAGGAAGAAGGCGCTGCTGCTGGCCAGGCCAAGGATGAGCGGTAGGGGCCACACCATCACTTCCAGGGCGGGGCTGAGGCCTGAGCCCTCCCGTCACAGAGCCGGCCGCGCCAAATCTCTGTGAGACTGGAGAACTTTCCTTTTTTCCAGGCGGGTTCCAATTTGGGTATTGTTCCTGCACTCCCCCCTCCCCCTTTTTTTATTGGTGTTTTGTCTCTCATTCTCCTTTGGCCCCCATCTTTTTTGACATCTTTGCCTTCTTCTGTCTCCTTCTCCCCCTTAGGTCCCTTAGTTCCCCTTCCAGCCCTGGGGCATGTGGGTATGGAACAGCCCCAGGCCCAAGACTTCACGTGTGGTCCTTCCTGGAGCCCAGAGCGGGCAGGGGAAGAGGATGGATCCCTCAGCCCCCAGCACTGAGGAAGACTGGGGCTCGTAGGGCCTGAGCTCTGATCACCCCTGACACCAGCTCCCTGTCTTCCCTGCCTCCATTTCGAGGCCACTGGGCGGGGAGTGGGTTCCAGCTCAGCTCACACTGAGAATGTAAGAACTACAAACAAAGTTTCTATTAAGTTTTGTGTCTTAAAAAGAAAAAAAGACAGCCGAAACCGGTTTGGCTCAGTGGTAGAGCGTCGGTCTGCGGACTGAAAGGTCCCAGGTTCGATTCCGGTCAAGGGCATGTACCTTGGCTGCGGGCACATCCCCGGTAGGGGGTGTGCAAGAGGCAGCTGGTCGATATTTCTCTCTCATCGACGTTTCTAGCTCACTATCTCTCTCCCTTCCTCTCTGTAAAATATCAATAAAAAATATTTAAAAAAAAGAAAAAAAAAGAAAAAAGACAAATCTCGGGAAAACACATTGCAATGCTTATACCGTTCCTCCCTTTTCTATTACTATCTACCCTTTAGGGGGAAAAATTTTTTTAAAAAGAAAAAAAGAAACAGAGGGGAGGCTCTAGCTAGCCAGTTTGGCTCAGTGGATAGAGCGTCGGCCTGTGGACTGAAGGGTCCCAGGTTTTTTTTTTTTTTTTTTTAATATATTTTATTGATATTTTACAGAGAGGAAGGGAGAGAGATAGAGAGCTAGAATCATTGATGAGAGAGAAACATCGACCAGCTGCCTCTTGCACACCCCCCACCGGGGATGTGCCCGCAACCAATGTACATGCCCCTGACCGAAATCGAACCTGGGACCCCTCAGTCCGCAGACCGACGCTCTACCACTGAGCCAAACCGGTTTTGGCTCCCAGGTTTGATTCTGGCCAAGGGCATGTGCCTAGGTTACGGGCTCGATCCCCAGTGTGGGCCATGCAGGAGGCAGCCGATCAATGATTCTCTCTCATCATTGATATTTCTAGCTCTCACTCCCTCTCCCTTCCTCTCTGAGATCAATAAAAAATATATTTTAAAAAAGAAACAGAGTGGAGCCCTAGCTATTTTGGCTCAGTGGATAGAGCGTCAGCCTGAGGACTCAAGGGTCTGAGGTTCAATTCCAGCCCAGGGCACATGACTAGGTTTCAGGCTTGATCCCCAGTAGGGGGCATGCAGGAGGCAGCCGATCAAAGATTCTTTCTCATCATTGATGTTTCTATCTCTTTCTCCCTCTCCCTTCCTCTCTGAAACACACTTAAAAAAGGGTAATATGCTAATTAGACCAGAGGGCTCCAGACATCCTTCCTGACAAAAGTTGTGGTGGCAGGCTGAGGCAGAGGAGGTTAGGGGCCATCAGGCAGGCAGGCAGGCAGGTGAGCCATTAGGAGCCAGCAGTCCCAGATTGCAAGAGGGATGTCCAACTGCCGGTTTAGGCCCAATCCCACAGTAGGACATCCCCTGAGGGGTCCCTGATTGGAGAGGGTGCAGGCCAGGCTGAGAGACCCTCCACCCTCACCCCCCCCCCACGCCCGTGCACCAGGGCTCTAGAATATATATATATATATATATATATATATATATATATATATATATATATATCTCGTATTTGCCGGCGTATAAGACGATTTTTTGGCCCTGAAAAATACGTATTTGCCGGTGTATAAGATGACTGGGCGTATAAGACGACCCCCTAACATTTCCACTAAAAATACAGAGTTTGTTATATACTCACCGTATAAGACTACCCCCCACTTGGAGGCATATTTTTCAGGGCCAAAAGGTCGTCTTATACTCTGGCAAATACGGTATGTTAAAAAAGAAGCAGAGGGGAGCCCTAGCTGATTTGACTCTAAATTGAGCATCAGCTGCAGGCTCCTCCCTGGCCCAGGCCCTGGTTGGGCACATGCAGGAAGCAAACAATCAGTGTGTTTCTCTCACATCAATATGTCTCTCTGTCTTTCCCTTTCTCTTCCACTCTCTCTCTCTCTAAAAAAAAAAAAAAAAAAAAAAAAAAAAAAATCAATGGAAAAATATCCTTGGGTGAGGGTTTAAAAAAAAAAAAGAAGAAGAGGAAGAAGAAGAGGAAAGAGGCTTTTAGCAAAGAGGCGGAGAGGCAGATCAGGAGGCCTAGTAGTCTCAGAGGACATGGCTGTCCAGGCCACCAGTCTGAAAGCGGAGGGACTTGCCTGGGTCTCTGAGGACTGTAGGAGAGCGGGTGGGACCCGTGAGCACCTTCCCTGTTTCTCCTAGCAGGAGCCCTGGAGTCAAACCTCCGATCTGCTGTGTCTGCCTCCCTCTGGCCTGTTTCCTCATGTATGAAGACGGAGGGTGGGGCATGGTGGGGTCAATTCACTCAGTGCCCCTCATAATCCCATGAAGGGAGACCCCAGCTTCAGTCAGCTCCTTTCCATGCCCCTGCCTAGGCAGCCCTGGCTTGACCAGAACACAGTCTGCCTTCAACAGAGCTGATGAAGATACAGACTTTAAAACCAACACCCTATAATTCTTCTTGTATAAATACAGTGCTAATTCCATTGAGGGGGGGGGGGAAATCCTGTAAAATGCTGCAGCCATCATGGAAAACAATATGGAAATTTCTCAAAAAAATAAAAATAGAGCTGCCTATATAGCCCAGCAATTCTATTTCTGGGCATTTATCTGATGGAAACAGAAACATTAATTAAAAAGACATATGCACCTGTATGTTCATTGTAGCATTATTTACGATGAGAGGCCCAATACACAAAAATTCATGCACTGGGGGAAGGGGTCCAGGAGTCCTCAGGAGATGTCCTACTGATGGCTTAGGCGACTGGGCTGATCAGGGGAAGATGCCGCCCCCATCACCCCGCTGCTGCTGCCACTGCTGGCCATGGCGGCTGCGAGGCTTGTGCCCTGGGCCTCGAATCCACCAGAACTCAGGCTGCCTGAGCCCCCGGCTCCCTTAGCCCCGGGCCTCACAGCTGCTGTGGCTTTGTGCAGATGGACATCCAGAAGACGTCTGCCCTAATTAGCATATTACCCTTTTATTAGTATAGACCAGGCTTGAGCAAACCACGGCTCGCGGGCTAGATCCGGCCCGTTCGGCTGTTCTATCGGCCTGTGCAGAGCCGAAAGAGCAGGCTGTACCCTTTTATGTAATGATGTTTACTTTGAATTTATATTAGTTTACACAAACATTCCATCCATGCTTTTGTTCTGGCCCTGTGGTCCAGTTTAAAAACCCATTGTGGCCCTCGAGTCAAAAGTTTGCCCACCCCTGGTATAGACTAACAGCCCTGGGCATGAATCCGTGCAGGAGGAGCTTGCTGCCTGGCCTCAACTGGCTCCACACCCACCACTGCTGGTAGCTCTCTGCTGCTCTCTGCCCGCTGCCCCACCCTCCTGGAGCTCTCTGCCTGCTGCCCCCTCCTCCTTCCTCTTCCCCCCTCCCCTTGCTCATAGCTTGCTACCCTGCCCCCTCCTGTAGCTTTCCGCAGCCGCTAGGTAGTTTGCGGCCCCACCCTCCTGCAGATCTGTGATCTGATTGTTAAGTGGTTGGTTGTTACGCCTCAAGGCATAACGGATAATTAGCATACTCTTCTCTTATTACATAGGATTACATAGGATAGCCAAGACAATGAAGCAATGTAGGTATCCATCAACAGACAGATGGGTGAAGAAGAGGTGCTGCATATATATAACAGAATATTACTCAACCATAAAAATGAAATCTTACCATTTGCAACAATGTGGAGGGTATTATGCTAAGTGAAGTCAGAAAAAGACAAGTACCATATGATTTTACTTATATGTGGAATCTAAAGAACAAAATAAATGAACAAATAAAACAACACAAAAAGACCCTCATAAACTCAGAGAACAAACTAAGAGCTGCCAGAGGGGACTGAGGTGAGGGAATGTGTCGAGAAGGGGAATTAAGAAACACAAACTCCCAGTTACAATGTTAAGTCATGGGGATGTCACGTACAGCATAGGGAATACCATCAATAATATTGTAGTAACGATGTTACTACACTTGTGGTGATGATCACTTTGTGTAAAGCACAAAATATTGAACCACAATGTTATACACCTGAAACTAACATAATACTCGATGCCAACTATAGTTAAAAATAAAATGTTAAAAACACAACAGCTTGTTCTCCCTCCGGGAGCGTGCCCGTGCCTTTCTTCCCTCTCGGGTGTGCATCTCCTAAAGGGTCCCCATGAGACTTGCAACCAGGGGAGCAATGAGTAGTGGCATCGCCTCCCGGGCTAACCCCCTGAGCCTGTCCCCATGGTCCCTTTGACTTTCCAGTGAGCCAAAGCGGTCCTCCTAGGCTCGTTTCTTTCCTGGAACTTTTCTAGGGAGCCAAAGCAGCCGCAGCGAGGCCCTCTCCTGCTGCTTCTTCTATACGCAGCCCTTCCTTGTTCCACTGACCTCAGCTTTAATAAATGTACTCGCAAAACAAACAAATAAATAAAATTTCAATTTAGAAAGGCAACACAAAAAAGTAAAACAAATAAATAAAATCATGGGAACAAAAACTGCCTTGGAGAAGGTCAGAAGGAAAATTGCTAATCTCATCTGGGCTCAGGCAAGGCTTCCTGGAGGAAGTGACACCAGGCAAACTTAGTGAGTGGCCGTGAGCTCCCTCCAAAGCCCAGAAAAGCTCCCATCTGCTTCATTTTATGTTTGAAAAACTTATAAATTAATTCTGATACTTAGTACAACATGGATGAACCTTGGGGACATTGAGCCAGACAGAGGAAACAAATACTGTGAGACTCCACTTACATGAGGTGGTAGAGGAGTCAGATCCGTACAGACAGAAAGTAGATGGGGGTGTCGGGGGCTGAGGGCGGGGCAGGGAGAATTGTTGTCTAATGGGGATACAAGATGAAGAGAGTAAATGGATGACAACGACTGCACAGCGATGTGAATGCACTTAGTACCGCTGAACTATGCACTTAAATGGTTATGATGGTAAATGTTATGTTATGATATACACATACACTGAGCAGCCAGATTATGATGATTTCTGAACACATAATAATCTGGCCACTCAGTGTGTGTGTGTGTGTGTGTGTGTGTGTGTGTGTAATATATATATGCCAATATATATATGTATACACACACACACACACACACACATATATATATATATATATATATATATATATATATAACATTTTAAATTATTTCAGAGAAGAAGGGAGAGGGAAAAAGAGATAGAAACACCAATGATGAGAGACTATCACTGATCAGCTGCCTCCTGCACACACTCCTGGGAATCCAAGACTTGTATCTGACTGGGAATCAAACTGTGACCTCATGGTTCATAGGTAGGTCAACCTCTGAGCTACATGGGTTAGGCTATGTTATTTACATTTTAACACAATAAAAAATTGGGGGGGGGACTTACATATTCAATCATATCAAATAAAGAATACATTAAACTTGAAAAACTGGTGGCTATTTTAAATTTGAATGAATTCAGATAGATTTATTAAATTTGTATGGGGTTTTTAAAAAAATTCTTTCCTTGGAACTGATGACAAATTGGTGAACCAGGCAGATTTAGCTCACAGACGGGTCCGGAAGGCCAGCACCAAGGTTTAAACACATTTATCAAATGCGGGCGAGGTGGTAAACCTCCCTGTGTGCACTATGTGTGGACCACAGTAACGTACTCTCAGCACAATCCAGTGTGTCTCCCGTTTAGAGATATGGGGTGACTCCCAGGGAGGGAAGGCTCCCCTCAGCACTTCAGCCAGGTGCTGTGAGTCACCCTCTGCACTCTGAACCATTTCCCCACACCGCCTCTCCAAAGTATGAGCCACTTGCCACGTTTTCTCTTCCGATTTCACATAATAAACGGGTCTTCTGGCCTTTCCTGAAGACTCAGACCTTCGCAGTCTGGGCTCCTTTCTCTGTCTGACCCTCCCAGATGGTGGATTTCTGACCACAGTCTGGGAAGAAATCCCTGGGCCCAGGAGTGAAGTGAGTGGAGATAAATACCCCTGCTTGGTCACCACTCACCTCGGAGTGTCCAAGACCCGGATGACAGTTGAGATGAGGCGGCCATCCCTTGAAGTCACCTGGGCCACATACTGGGGTGGCCCTAGGCCTGTGGCCTCCACGACCTTGGAGAAGGCAGGGCTGCTGGAGCAGTCACACAGGGAGCCAGGGAGGTGGCAGCAATCGCCCGTCGTCATGGCCACAAGGAGCACCACGTCCTCAGGGCCTGAGGCCCATTGTCCCAGGAGCCTGGGGAGAAGCCAGCAGGGAGGTGAAGGGCAGAGTGAGTGAGTAGGACACAGACCAGAGTTTGAATCCAGCTCTCTCAGCCTCAGTTGCCCAATCTGTAAGATAGGGCTTTGTAGGGGTTGTGAAGCTTCAAAAAGAACACACATGCAACTCAGCCCAGGCCTCGCACACACCAAGGACTTGGTTATATTGCCTCTAACTCTCCTAAAAAAGCCAACCTGGTCCAGCCCTTCAGAGCTTCCAGGCTCCCCAAAAATTCACCTTAATGGCATCTAACAATTACAGAGCCCTTCGGTGTGGCATACCTTTACTTAGGGCTTTCCAGTGCCAGAACCATGCCCACCAACCATGTGGAGAATGGTTCTCTGTGGACTGAATTCCTAGGACTGGGCTCAGAACAGACATACCGACCTCTGAGTGGAGCAGAACAGAGCTAGTCATTTGGCCCCACAGACAAGGATGGTGTCACCTTGACCCATCTGGTTCATGGCCTCTTCTTCTTCTTTTTTTTAATATATGTTATTGATTTTTTAAAAAAATATATTTTATTGATTTTCTACAGAGAGGAAGAGAGAAGAATAGAGAGCCAGAAACATCGATGAGAGAGAATCATCAATCAGCTGCCTCCTGCACACCCCCCACTGGGGATGTGCCCGCAACCAAGGCACACATCCCTGACCGAAATCGAACCCGGGACCCCTCAGTCCACAGGACAATGCTCCATCCACTGAGCCAAACCGGTTTCGGCTGATTTTTTTTTTCCCCCACAGAGAGGAAGGGAGAGGAATAGAGAGCTAGAGACATCGATGAGAGAGAAACATCAATCAGCTGCCTCCTGCACACCTCCCACTGGGTATGTGCCCGCAACCAAGGTACATGCCCTTGACAGGAATCGAACCTGGGACCCTTACAGTCCGCAGGCCGATGCTCTATCCACTGAGCCAAACCGGTTAGGGCTCATGGCCTCTTCCTGCACAGCTCTGAACTCCTTGGCACGTCAGGCCATCAAGGAAGTGGCCCAGGCTGGGGAGGACCTTGGCAGCCTCTGTCCCCATCAGAGCAGCTGCTCTAAGCCACGCCTCTGTTCCAAGGTGAAGCCATGGGAGACGGCTGGAGCTTCAGACAGCGATCTGAACTCAGCTCTGGGGAAGTGATTTGGCCCTCCCGTCCGGAGTCTAACCTGCCAGAAGGAAACCTTGGAAACCCCCTTGTCCCTTCCAGAACCTGCCAGAAGATGTACGTGCTTCCTTCTGAGAATTTCATGAAAGTACTAGATGTCCCTCTCGATGCCTCTGGAGGTCAGTACAGGTGCCCTGAAGCTAAGGATCTGTCTCCAAGTTGTCTCACCCTTTATCTCAGAAGCTTTGAGCCAGAGACCCCACAGATACTCACTGATGTACCCCACAGTCAGCTTTAACCAATTCCTGCTAGTTAAAATCTGAAACCCAAGGAGGCAGAGTCAGAGGAAAGCAGCATAAGTTATTGACTAACTTTTTGCACCGGGATAGCCTGTCCACGGATCACTGCCCTCTGAACAGGCTCGACCAGCAGTATCCTAGCCCAGTATACGCTTCTGAGCCTCCACATCGAGGCCAACCAGTATGAGCCAGAGGCAGGAGGAGCCAAGAGGAAGGGTGTGTGACAGAGATAACACCTGAAGGGCAGCGAGCGGCCTGCATGGTGTGTATGCTGCTGTCCTTCCATGTGCCTACAACCAGAACTTCTGGCCCAGAGGTCAGCAGGAAAGTCAATGGCCTATCCAAGAGAATGTTCCTGCCTCCCCCTCACCGCCCCCCCCCCCCCCCCCCCGGATCAACCTTAACATTCCTGCAAGGAACTGAGCATTACGAGAATAATCACAGCTCCTATATATTAGTTCTACCATTTCTTTTACTTTCAGGGGGGGAAAACTCACTGGTATATCTGCTAATGTAAGGCCTTCAAATGGCCAAAATAATAACAGTAGTTTCTCTTTCTTAGGGACTTACTACATACTAGTACTGTGCTAAGCTCACTGAACTCTAAGAAATGAAGTGTCCCCTTCAAAGGTCACCTCCCCAGAGAGGCCTTCCCTGACCATCCTGGCTAAAGTGCCACTGGTGTCCACATTATTGCCCTCACAGACTGTGCCCCACTCTGAGATGCTCTTACTTCTTCATCTACTTGTGTAACCACTGCTGTCTTCCACGCGTTAGGGAGCTCTATAAAGGAGGGACTGAATTGGACTTGCTCTCTGCGGACCCTGTGTTTGCATAGAGTGGCTGCATTAATCTCTCAGTCCCTGCTCTGTGTAAAAGCAGACCGGTATTAAGAACAAGGTCCTGCCGAAACTGGTTTGGCTCAGTGGTAGAGCGTCGGTCTGCGGACTGAAAGGTCCCGGGTTCGGTTCCGGTCAAGGGCATGTACATTGGTTGCGGGCACATCCCCGGTGGGGGGTGTGCAGGAGGCAGCTGGTCGATGTTCCTCTCTCATCGACATTTCTAGCTCTCTATCTCTCTCCCTTCCTCTCTGTAAAATATCAATAAAATATATATTTAAAAAAAAAATAACAAGGTCCTGCCCTGCCACCATGGCTCAGTTGGCTGAGTGTCATCCTGTGCACTGAAAGGTTGCCGGTTCGATTCCCGGTCAAGGCATATACCTGGGATTCGGGTTCAGTCCTGGGTTAAGGCATCTAAAGAAGGCAAAGTTTCTTTCTCTCTCTCTAAAATCAATAAAAACATTTCAGAAAAAGAACAACAACAAAAGAAAGAAAGAAAGAAAGAAAGAAAGAAAGAAAGAAAGAAAGAAAGGAAGGAAGGAAGGAAGGAAGAAAAAAGAACAAGGTCTCTTGATTTAACAGTGCCCATGGAGGGAATCAGATGTTTAAAGGCTAGAGGTCCTTGCAAACCACAGGGGTCAGGGCTCAGAAGAAACCAAACTCAAGGTTGGACACAAGGATAGAATGGCTGCAGGCTAGACTCAGCTGTGGGGCTGCTGGGATGGGAAAGGAAGCCAGTGTCTATGGCAAACTTGCTTCAGTGCCCTAGAGATAAACTTCACCGAATCTTCACAATAGACCTATGAAGTAAGTCCAGTAATTACCCCCATTTGTGACTAAGGCTCAGAGAGGAGCAGTTACTTGCTCAAGATCACAAAGCTAAGAAGGCACAGTGCCGGAATTAACTTAGTTCAGCCCTCGCTGGTTTCTCAATGGTTAGAGCATCAGCCCATGGACTGAAGGGTCACAGATTCTACTCTGGTCAAGGGCACTCTGTTGCAGGCTGAACATTATTTACTATTTTTCACCACCTGCCTCTGGTGGGGCATGTATGGGAGGCAACCAATTGATGGATATTTCTATCTCTGCCTCTCCCCTTCCCTTCCACTCTCTCCAAAAGACATGGGTTTTTTCAAGACCAGTCTCTGTCACTGATGATGTGTGCCCTGGGACAAGTCACTTTGCTTTTCTGGGCCTCATCCTTTTCTGTCAACTAAGTTGGAGTTGGTGGACTGTGTCTGCCGAGGCTCCATTCCTCCAGGGAAGCTCGCCCTTGGCTAGGCCTGTCTCGGTGGCACTTTGGCCCCACAACCTTTCCACATCTGCCCCCATCTCCTTTACTGAAGGAAGGAAACTAAAGGAAAAGAAGTCAGGGGACCCTAACTCCCTACAGTGTGATCTCAGCCCAGCTGCTTCGGTCTCTGGCCTCGCTTTACTCATCTGTAAAATAGCAGTCAACATGAAACCCAGCTCAAAATTCCATAAATATTAAGGAGTCAATAAATAGGCCCTGGGCTGGACAGCCCGTGAGTTAGAGCATCATACCATTAAACAAAGATTTCGGTTGGATCCCTGATCAGGGTACAAACAAGAATCAACCAATGAATGCATAAATAAGTGGAAGAAGAAATCAACGTCTCTCTCTCAAATCAATACATGTTTTTAAAGTTAAAAAAAAAGAAGTCAATAAATATTACCTCTTATTATAATTGCCAGTTCACATACAGAATTGTTGAGAGGGTTTGATGAGACAAGGCACAGTGTGGCACACAGTAAGTGCTCAATAAATGCCCACCTTAGAAAAAATAAATGTAGAGCCTCTGAAATGCATTCATTCCTCTTCATTCACCATAAGGGAGGCTCTTGCTCCTATCTGCCCTTCAGTAACTCCCAGGCCCTGCACTGGAGGTCAGGTTCGAATCCCAGTTCTGATCTTATTTGCTGTGCAACACTGGGCAAAACCTTGACCTCTCTGATCCTCTATTTCCTCTTCTGAACAACAGGGAACATTTCTAATACTTTCATCTATTATGGTACCTAGAAGAGTAAATGAGCCAATCATATAAATTGTTTGGAACGCCCACTAACAAACAGGCACTCTGCTTAGCTTGTCCTTTCTACAGGGTGCCTGGTTTACCATTATTTACTATTTTTCATCAGAACACCTTTGAGAAGGAGGTTGAAGAAGGACATTGGTCACTTACTGACCGCCTGCTGTGTGCCTGAAACTCTCAGCAGCCACCGCCAGAATCAGCCCTATTAGAGTGACGCTGGGATGATCAGTTTCACAGACAGGGAAACCGAGGCTCAGAGACCTCCCGCTGCCCCCGAGACGGGAACTGCAATCCCCTCGTCCTGGGAAAGGCTGAGGCCGAGGGTCAGAACCCGGCCGCTCCGCCAGGGGCCAGGCTCCAGGCTCCGGCCTCGAACCTGGGGCCGGCCCGCGGACCGGCGTCCTCTGGCCCCACCCGGCCACCCGTGCGCACCTGATCCGCGGCCGGGCCGGGAGGCAGCGCAGACCCTTCCTCTCGCCCCGGCCCGTCCCCGGCCCGGCCGGTCCCGTCGGCACCTCTAGCTCCGCTCCTCCGGCGACACCTGCGTCCCGACACCGCCCGCCGAGCAGACGGAGCCGGGGGCCAATGATGACCGCCTCTCGACCGCGCCGGCCAATATCTGTGCACGTCCAACCCTGGGAGGCGGGGCCGAAGGCGGCAGGGCATCCTGGCCGCACAGGGCGCCCCGCTTTGCTGCAGCGGCTGGCCCCGCCCCTGCCGCGCCCTAGCTCCGCCCCCCATCCCAACCCCACCGCCAGCCTTGGTCCCGCCCTAATCCGGCAAGGAGCACGAGAGGGGCTGCTAGCGCCACCTGCCGGCGACCAGTGCTTGTTAATAAAACCATTACAGAATTTGAGTGTCATCTGCCTTAAGCTTCCCATCAACCCTGGGGGAGGGAGACACCATATGGTCTCCAGAGGAAAAGCAGAAGCCTAGAGAGGTTAGGAGACCCTGGAAGAGACAAAGCCAACATCATTCATTTATTCATGCAATAGAAGTTCATTCACTAGATGTAATATAAACATCAATAAGAGAGCCTATTAGGCCCTGGTCAGTGTGACTCAGTTGGTTGAGCGTCGTACTCTGTACCAAGGGGTCACTGGTTGGATCCTGATGTTTCTCTCTAAAATCAATTTAAAATATCTTTTTTAAAAAGGAGAGCCTAGCCAAACCCGGTTTGGCTCAGTGGATAGAGCGTCGGTCTGCAGACTGAAAGGTCCCAGGTTTGATTCCGATCAAGGGCATGTACCTTGGTTGTGAGCACATCCCCAGTGGGGGTGTGCAGGAGGCAGCTGGTCGATGTTTCTCTCTCATCGACGTTTCTAGCTCTCTATCTCTCTCCCTTCCTCTCTGTCAAAAATCAATAAAATATATTTTTTAAAGAGAGCCTATTATGAGCAGGCACTGTGCTAGGCACGCTGGGGACACAATGTTAATAAGAGAAATATTGCTCTGTCGAGACCGGTTTGGCTCAGTGGATAGAGCGTCGGCCTGCGGACTGAAGGGTCCCGGGTTCGATTCCGTTCAAGGGCATGTACATTGGTTGCGGGCACATCCCCGGTAGGGGGTGTGCAGGGGGCAGCTGATCTCTCTCATTGATGTTTCTAACTATCTCTCTCCCTTCCTCTCTGTAAAAAAATCAATATATTTTTTTAAAAAGAGAAATATTGCTCTTATGGACCTCAGTCTAGGGAGTGAGAAAGACAAAACAACCAATTATGTTATTATTAATACAGGGTGATAAATTTTAGCAAGTGAGGGGGGATATCTTGGAATAATTTGAACAATCCAAACTTCTACCCTTGAACAAGAAGCAATTGAACTGACAAGGTGTGAATGAAAGTTAACTAGAAGAAAAGAGGGAGGAATCCTAGGCACATGCAAAAAGCCTCAATACTCCTTTGCTCCTCCAACCCCTCCTTTATTTAATATATAGATCAGCTCAATTGTCTCCTCCATTAAATTTTATCGTTATATCAGCTTATGTATTTTAATGAAAAAAAACATTTATTTTTATTTTTAAAAATGTTTTATTGATTTCAGAGAAGAAGGGAGAGGGAGAGACAGAGACATCAATGATGAGAGAGAATCATTGATTAGCTTGCCTCCTGCATGCCCCCTTCTGGGGATTGAGTCTGCAACCCGGACATATGCCCTGGACGGGAATTGAACCTGGGACCCTTCTGTTCACAGGACAACACTATCCACTGAGCCAAACCAGCTAGGGCCATGAAATATTTTATATAATTATCTAAAACAAAATTTAAAAATACCCCTAAACACAAAAATAAAACAAATGAATCAGTGTATCCAGTTGGTGACAAAATAGCACAAAGATGAACACCTAGTGACTTTTAAAACACAACAATTTGTATATGCCATTGCTATATTGTTGGTGGTGATATCAAAATTATTCTAAGCATGTACATGTGTAATATGAGGTAATACAAAGGAGAAATTATGTTGATGTCAAAAACTGGGATTTTCAGAGAAAGTGAAGGAGGTACAGATACAAGATTGATTTCAATAAATAAAACCCTTGTAGTCTTGAATTTTAAAAAAATATATTTTATTGATTTTTTACAGAGAAGAAGAGAGAGGGATAGAGAGCTAGAAACATTGATGAGAGAGAATCATCAATCAGCTGCCTCTTGCACACCCCCTACTGTGGATGTGCCCACAACCAATGTACATGCCCTTAACCGGAATCGAACCTGGGACCTTTCAGTCTGCAGACTGACGCTCTATCCACTGAGCCAAACCGGTTTCAGCTGTAGTCTTGGATTTAAATTGGGAATATCATAGTATATATTTTAAAAATATTTTTATTGTTCTTTAGAGAGAGAGGAAGGGAGAGGAAGAGAGAAACATTGATGTGATAGTGAAACAATGTATTGGCTGCTTCTTGCATGCCACCTACCAAGGATTGAGCCCATAACTCAGGCATGTGCCCTGACTAGAAATCAAACCAGCAACCTTTTGGTTCACAGAAAGACACCCAACCAACTAAGCCACAGTGGCCAAGGCATCATGATATATTTTATCTTTATAAAAAGAAAACACTGCCCAGCTGGTATGGCTCATTGGTTGAGCACTGACCTATGAACCAAGAGGTCGGGTTTCGGGCTTGAACCCCAGTAGGGGCTACAGGAGGCAACTGATCAATGGTTTTCATCATTGATGTTTCTCTCTCTTCCTCTCCCTTTCTGAAATCAATACAAATATATTTAAAAATAAATAAAAAGCAAACATTCTTTAGTTTTGTCCACTAAAAAGGTCAGAAACAAAGACCAACCTCATTGCAGTGAGTGTTCCTTAAGCTTGTGGACTTTAAGTATCATTTCTAATGGAAAGAATCAGGGAACCTTGGGGAAATGACTGATTCTTGGTCTGGTACAGGAAATGTACAAAATAAACGTGGCACATCGTGATATACCAGAAAGCAAAATAGTTGTCAAATACATTACCTACTAATGTAGTGTCAGTGTGGGCCAACTAAAAGATCCCACTGGCAGCAAGGTGGACAATTTGACCTAATTTAAAGATAATGATTGCAAATCAAAACACATCAAATGTTTAAATCTATGCACTTAAAAATTTTTAAACTTTCTATTTATTGATTTGTGAGAAGGGGCAGCGAGAAAGAGAAACAACAATTTTGACCTATGAGCCAGGAGATCATGGTTCAATTCCTGGTGAGGGCACATGGCCTAGGTTGTGGGCTCGATCCCCAGTGTGGGATGTGCAGGAGGCAGCTGATCAATGATTTTCATTAGTTATGTTTCTCTCTCTCTCTCTCCCTTCCTCTCTATAATCAATAAACATTCTTAAAAGGTAATATCAATTTTGTTGTTCATTAGTTGCTACTTCTATGTGCCCTGACTAGGCATTATACCTGCAATCTTGGTGTATCAGGACAAAATTGCCAGGGCTCAAGTTAAAAAAATAAATGAAAATAAAATAAAAAATATATGGGGGGGGGGCGCTTTGTGTGCTAGGTGTCCTTTTGGGCCCAGTGGTTAAAGTTTTTTATGTTAAAATAATGTCAAATAAACATAAAAGTTGCAGAAATAATGCACAGTTGTTAACATTTCAGAGTCCTTTGAGTATCAGGTACACACATGGTATCTCATTAATCCTTAATACTTCAGAGTATTTTTCTTAAGTATAAGTACACTCTTCCACATAACTTCAGTGAAACTTCAAAAATCAGGATATTAATATTGACCCGATATTACCATGTCATTCCTAAATATTATTGTTTCAATCAAGTCCTTTAAAGTTCCAGAATCCATCCCAGGATTAAATATTATATTTTGTCATCTAATTCAATCTCCTTCAGTCTAGAACAATTCCTCAATCTTTCCTTGTCTTTCATGACCTTAATACTTTGGAAGATTATAGGCTAGTTATTTTTAGAAAGCCCCTCAACTGATGTTTGGGTAGTATTTCCTCATGATTTATGCATTTGGGACAGGAAACCACAGAAGTGATGGTGTTCTCAGTGCATACATGTATCAGGAGGCATGAAATGTTTTCTTCCATCTCTGATTAAAATCATCTGCTAGGTTTCTCCAGTACAATTTATTACGTTGTACTTGTTAATAAGTTATGGGAAAGACTTTGAAACTAATTTTCCTGTTATTCATAAACCTTCACCCACCAGATTTAATGTTCATGGATGAGCCAATTTTTGTTTCTTTCAACAAGAATTCTAGAGGAGGATGGCTGCTGGCATTGATCAAATGATGATAGGGTCAATGATTCTGAGATCCTCTTGGCCTTTTTCTCATGGTAGCAAAATAGCTGATATAGGGTGTAATTATACTGACTGAGTTGGGTGGTGGCAATATAGGGGTTCTTTTGACATAAGAAAAGCTCAGCCCTGGCTGGACTGGATCAATGGATAGAGTGTCAGCCTGTGGACTGAAGGGTCCCAGATTCAATTCTGGTCAAGGGCACATGCCTGGGTTGTAGGATCGATCTGGGGCGTGCAGGAGGCAGCCAATCAATGATTCTTATCATTGATGTTTCTCTCCCTCTCCCTTCCTCTCTGAAATAAATAAAAAACATTTTTTTTAAAAGCTCAAACTTGTAGAGAATTTTTATGAGTTTATTTAAGCCAAAACTGATGCCAGGGAGTAAGATCTAAAATGCTCTGCCAAAATAATAATAACAATAAATAAATAAATAAATAAATAAATAAATAAATATAAAATGCTCTGCAAAATAACAACTGGAAGTTTCCTTTATGCATTCAGAATTAAAGGAGGAACACAGGAAGATTACATGAAAACGAGAAAGCAAGATAGAGACTGGATTACAGAACAGTTAAGATTGTGCTCCCTTGAGGATGGTTATACTTTGGAGGATGGGTCTGAAAGGGTGGTTCACATTAAAAAGGTTTTATAAAGAGGTATTTCAAAGGTTAATCTAGATGCACAGAAATAAACGCTTTACTGAAAAGTTATATGTCTGGGATGTGACCACCCACTATTACCTGCACAATTAGGAATTATGATCAGACCATCCTATAAGGTTACTTTTCATAAAATTCCTTTCTTAAAATTTATTTTTTAAATATATTTTTATTGATTTCAGAGAGAGGAAGAGTCTGGGCTCTAATAAAATTTTGTTAATTATCCTCTGAGTATAGTTTTCCTTTTTTTGGGGGGATGGGGAAGACACAGAGAGAAAACTCAATGTGAGACACATCAATTGGTTGCCTCCTGCACACGTCCCAACGAGGGCCAGGAATCAAGCCTGGACCCTTCAGTCCGCAGACCAATGTTCTATTCACTGAGCCAAACCAACTAGAGACATAATAAAATAAAAAATTATTTTTAATTTTGGTATTCTTCTTCCCAGTCTTTTATCTGGGCGTTTTCTTCAATTGTTAGGGCTTTCTGACACATAGTAAGCACTCAATAAACATTTGGAGTAGCCTGCTTAGCTAAGTGGTTACTATATAGCTCTGGTGTGGAAACCTGCTTACTTTTTAACTGTGAAACTCTGGGAGTCACTTTTTTGAAAATACCCATTTATTTATTTTTCCCATCAATGACTTCTGTTCCCTGCTTATAAATTGAGGCTGGTAAATTATGCCCACCTCTTGAATCACATGGTAATTCTGTATTTAATTTTTTGAGGAACTGTTATGATATAAAAGATTTATTTTTTGTGGAACTATATTCTTTTATTGCATAATTTATTTATATTAACAGTTCATCAAAAATATTAAACACAGCCAAAACCGGTTTGGCTCATTGGATAGAGCATCGGCCTGGGAACTGTAAGGTCTCAGGTTCCATTCTGGTCAAGGGCATATACATTGGTTTCGGGCACATCCCCAGTAGGGGGTGTGCAAGAGGCAGCTGATCGATGCTTCTCTCTCATCGATGTTTCTAGCTCTCTATCCCTCTCTCTTCCTCTGTAACAATCAATAAAATATATATTTTTAAAAATATTAAACACAGAATTACCATATGATCCAGCAATTTCACCCAAAAGAATAGAAAGCAGGGATTCAAACAGGTATTTGCACACCATTCATATCAACTGTGATTCACAATAGTAGAAGGTGGAAGCAACCAAGTGCCCATCACAGATGAAGGATAAACACAATGTGGTCCATCCATACAATGGAATACTATTCAGCCTAAAGAGGAAGGCCATCTGGATACCTGCTACAACATGGATAAACCCTGAGGACAAATACTGTAGGGTCCCACTTTTATGAGGTGCCTAGAGGAGTCAAATTTGTGGGCAAAAAAGGAGGAAGGGGATTCTACTGAAAGTGACCTTGCTGGGTGGTCTGATCGTAAGTTGCTAACTGGGTCTTGGCTGGTGTTGCTAAGCGGTTAGAGTGTTGGCCTGCTAACCAAAGGGTCCAGAGTTTGATTCTGTCAAGGGCACTTACCTAGGTTGCAGGTTCAATTCCCGCCCAGATCAGGGCACTTGCTGCCTCTCTTACATCAATGTTTCTTTCTCTCTCTCACCTCCTCCCTCCTCCCCTTCCACACTCTTAAAAAAAAAAATCAATGAAGCTTTGGCTGGTTTGGCTGTGGATAGAGTGTTGGCCTGAGGACTGCAGATTCCTGGGTTCAATTCTAGTCAAGGGCACATGCTCAGGTTGGGGGCTTGATCCCCAGTAGGGGGCATGCAGGAGGCAATCAATGATTCTCATCATTGATGTTTCTATCTCTATCTCCCTCTCCTTTCCTCTTTGAAATCAATAAAAATATATTTTAAAAAATTCAATGGAGCCCAGCCTGGTGTGGCTCAGCAGTTAAGCATTGACCCAGGAATCAAGAAGTTGCCAGCTTGAACTCCAGTAGGGGGCGTGCAAGAGGCTGCTGATCAATGATTCTCATAATTGTTTCTATTTCTCTCTCCCTCTCCCTTCCTTTCTGAAATCAATTTCATATATATATATATATATATATATATATATATATATGGAAAAATATTCTTGGGTATTAACAAAAATCTAACTAATTAAATTGCCAACTGGGCAGTTCATAGTGAGTAGCCACACCTGACATAACTTCTTTACTAAATAGCTTATCTTTGCCTTTAGCAAGCTCTGTTCGTTGATCCTGTTAACACATCTTTGAAATGCTCTTTCAGATCCCTCCTTCTAAAGCATAGGGGAGCACATGATCTTAACTACCCTGTAATTTGATCATCATCTTGCCTTTTCACACTTTTATATAATCTTCTTCCTTAATCTCAAATGCATAAAAGAAATTGCAAATTGTTATTCTCCAAAGCATTTTTCTCAGTGTGTTGAAATTTTGCTTCCAGGTGTATCCTCTGATAATTGATCCTCAAATAAATGTTTTAAAATTGTTTTTTGAGAGAGGAAGGAGAGGGAGGGAGGGAAAGGGAGACAGTGACATCAATGTGAGAGAAACATAGACCAGTTGCCTCCCAAAGGCACCCTGACCAGGATAGAATGTGGGTATGTAACCTTGATTGAGAATCGAACCAACCACCTTTTGGTGGTCAGATGAACTGAGCCACACCTGTCAGGGTTATCCCCAAATACATTCTAATAAAAATTCCCTGCATGTTTAGACATTCTTAGGTTAACAAATTCATGAAGACTGAAAATAGAATGGTGGGTGTCAGGGAATGGGGGAGGGAGGTGAGGGGATTAGTGTTTAATGGGGACAGTGTTTCATTTTGGGAAGATGAGAAAGATCTGGAGATTGAAGGTGGTGATGGTGGAACAAATGTGAGTGTACCACATTAATGCCACTAAACTGTACTGTTAAAAATGGCTGAGGGTAATCTTCCCACTAGAGGGTGACTCCCGCCTGGCTCCCCATTTCCCCAAATTAACTCTTTTCCAGTCTCTCTCTTCATTTTAGTGTGCGGCCTTCTCCAGAAACCGGACCCTGAGTGGGCCCTGAACCACGTGGGTAGTGTTCAGGGATCCCACACCACAGCCCCTCCCCCCAGAAAAAAAATGGTTGCGATGGCCTTGGCCAGGTAGCTCAGTTGGTTAGAACATTGCCCCGATAAGCCAAGGTTGTGGGTTTGATCTCCAGTAAGGGCACATACAAAAATCAACCAATGAATGCATAAATAAGTGGAAAACAAATCGATTTCTCTTCCTCTCTCTAAAAATCAATATAAAAAATTTTTTTGTGCCGAAACCGGTTTGGCTCAGTGGATAGAGCGTCGGCCTGCGGACTGAAAAGTCCCAGGTTCCATTCCAGTCAAGGGCATGTACATTGGTTACGGGCACATCCCCGGTGGGGGGTGTGCAGGAGGCAGCTGGTCGATGTTTCTCTCTCATCGATGTTTCTAGCTCTGTATCCCTCTCCCTTCTTCTCTGTAAAAAATCAATAAAATATATTTTTAAAAGAAATTTTTTGTAATGTTTATTTTACCATAAAAACAAAACAAAAAAACTCTGAAGAACAGTGCCTAGCACAAAGCCAGCATGTTATGCTTAAATTATTGAAATTAGAGTAACTGAAATAGCATCACTGGACTATCACCCTGCAAGGGGACAGAGTCACATCAGTCTAAATACTGGCATATGCCCAGGGCCTGGCCAGCCTGCGGCTTCACCAAGATTTGATCTTTGACTGCTTGAAACCCTTTCGCGAGCCTGAGTGCTTCACTGGTCCTCCTGAAGCTCCCATTCCCCCTCTGCCTTTCCATAGCACCCCCTACCCAAACCCAGGGGACCTGGGATCCACGTAAATGGACCCTGGATTGCGCACCCCACCAGATCCCCAGCTGAGGGTGCTCCTCAGCCTGGAGCATGGGCTCTGGCTCACCCAACTCCTGTGAGAACAGCCCCTATGACTCAAAAGCTCTTTTGGAGGGATGTCTGCGCAGGGCAGCAGAGCCTGGAATCCCCCTCTGGTGGCTCTCCTAGGAGTCAAGGGCACAAGGGGTTCAGGCAGAGACTGGAGCTTCTAGAAGAGCTACCAGCACTCAGGTGAGAGAGAACACCCATTGGGTCATGTGATCAGTGCAAAGACAGGGCTGGGCACACCTCCTCCCCCTCCACTCTGGGAACCTGCCCTCAGGCCAGTCCTGCCCCCGTGAACAAGCATCCCATTCAGCCCTCCTCAAAGGTCTGGGATGGGACTGGTACTGCCAACATGTGGGCCAGCCCCTCTTACTAGTCCTTGCTGGGACCCCAAGTGGTGGCCAGGTGGGAAACAGATGGAAGCAATGAGCAGTCCAACTCCCAGAGCTGGGAGGTGAAAGCAGTGGACTCAGCCCACCTCCTCCTGGAGGGCCACACTCAAGTCCTAGAGCTGGTGGTCCTTGCAGCAAGGAGTTTAAAGGCAACCCCTCACCCAGCCTCCCCTCCACCCTTATCCCCCCTCCCCCCCGGGGCCTCCGTGGTCAGCTCAGGAGGCCTCTGCATGGTCCCGAGCAGGGGTTCAGGCCTGGTGGTCTAGCCCCCCGTGAGGCTGAGCCCGGTGGAGCAGCCCAGGGAAGGATGTGTGCGGCAAGGGGCCTGGCTCAGGGTGGCCGCCTGGAGGAGAGAAAGAAGACAAAAGTGCAGCGGCAGGTTTCTGTCCAGGAAGTCGGGTTACACATTTTAGTAACGGGACAGAGAAATGAGGCATCGGGACGACAGGGGCCACAGGGAGAATAAGAGATCTGAGAGCTGGGGTTTGGCGTCAATCTTACAAAGTGTATAAAGAATCTGTTTCTCTACAATAACAAAAAAACAAAGGCTACAAGAGCGGTTGTATATACAAAACACTGAGATATTGCTTCACTTGCAAACAGTTCCTGACCAGACAGGGAGACAAGACAGAGAGGAGGGCACAGGGAGGGGTGGGGAGTGCGCTGCGTGCAGAAAGGGGGGGAGGTCTTCTCCCAGCATACATCTACAGGCAGGAGCTGGATTCACGCACACACAGGAGAGGCCGAGGTCAAAGGCATGTGCCGGTGCTGGCTGTATGTGGGTGGCAGGGTGCCAGGAGCCTCTGTCTGCCTGACCCAGTCCCCTGGTCACTTGTTCTTCAGGCTTCCGCCCAGAGGGGGGTTCTGGGTGGGGACCAGGGCCGGCTGGGACAACTGGCCAGAGAGGAAGGAGGTAATGGCTCCCTGGAGTCTGCTGTGGAAAACTGAAGCCTGCTTGGTGTGCCCATCCTCTTGCCTCTGGCTGGCCTGGTCCATCCTGTCACCCTCCCCACCCCACCCAGAGCCCCCTGGGACCCGAGAAGGATAGGTGCAGCAGCCAGGTTTCAAGCTTCCCTGGGGTGGGGGGAAGGACAGATGGTGCGGCTGGACTCCTGTTCTTCCTAAGCCCCAGCTGACTGTGCAGAGCTCAGTGGAGGGGGAGGAGCCAGCCGCAGAGGGACAGAGAGGGTCGGGTCAGAGGAGACGTCGTGGTGAGGGGCAGGCGCAGGATGAGGATGTGCACGCACGCATACTTGGACGAGGCACGGGGCAGTCACAGGTTCTGGCAGCACTGCAGCTTGCTCGGTTTCTGTCCATCAGTAGTGGGTGGCACACTGATGTCCACCACGTTGTTACCAGGGGACTCATCATGGGCTGCGCGGTCTGCAATTTGCTTCTGTGACACGATGCGGTAGATCTCTGCAATGGGGGATGTGAGGTGAGTGTCGTGCATACTCTTGCCTGTGGTGACTGGCGCCCTGCGGGACTCATCTGGATGTCACCTCCTCCAGGGAGTTCCCCTACAGTTGTGCCCCTCCCAAAGGCCCCCACCCTTATGTCAGAGGCCTACCTGCACCTCTGACATAAGGGCTCTCCCCTGTGCACTCAGCAAGGGTAGGACCCACATCTAATCACTGAGATATGCTCCCCGGCCCAGGCCTCTTTCTTTGTAAAGATCAGAGACCCCTCCTCCTCAGAATAAACTTACAGAAAACCAAGAGCTCTGGGCCCGAGGCCATCTGCAGTCCCCTCTGGCTGTTCCCTGGTGGAGCCATGGGTTTACCATGGAGCTGGGTGCCAAGTGCCAGTAGGGGTGGGGTTTGGCGTCAACCTTACAAAGTGTATAAACTGACTTCACAGAGCTTGCCATGTCTGTCCTCCTGGGCAGACTGACCAGCAGGTTTAAGAAATGAAGGGTCAGGGGCTGCATTCTGAAGCATACAACCAGTGTAGCTGGTGCCCTTCCCACACCACCTTTGGTCAGTCTCCTGTGGCCCCCTCCAGACCCTGGGATAACCTGTGAGAATGTTCTTGAAAGCTTCCTCTACGTTGGTGGAGTCCAAGGCTGAGGTCTCAATGAAGGACAAGTTGTTCTTCTCTGGAACAAAGAGAATATTGCCCAGGTGAGCAATCCTCTAAGAAGGGCCCCTGTGTGCCTAACCACTCACCTGGCCCAGGAAATGAAGGGCTGGGCCGAGAGGGAAGGACTGAGATGTCCACTCCTTGAAGAGGGGAGGACGGCACTGTGGCCATGCTCACAGCCAGGGGAAGTGGGAAGGACCTGGAGGGGGCTGCTGGCTTTCCAGAAACTTCACGGATGCCTTAATCGAAGTCCCGCTCTCAGGAGCTGGCCCCTGCGGGAGGACCCTGACCCTAAGTGAAACCCTTCACAACTGGGAGGTGCTCACCTGCGAAGGCTCGGGCCTCGTCAGTGGGCACAGCCCGCAGGTGGCGCAGGTCGCTCTTGTTGCCCACCAGCATGATGACGATGTTACTGTCAGCATGGTCCCTCAGCTCCTTCAGCCAGCGTTCCACATTCTCGTATGTCAGGTGCTTGGCGATGTCATACACCAGCAGTGCACCCACTGCGCCTCGGTAGTAGCTGTGGGGACAGGGGGCAGGGCCCAGGAATGAGCTGCCTGCCAGCGCCCCATGGGGGCCCCCAGACTTTGTGGGCAGCAGCTCCTGGACCCACACAGAGCCCAGCCGAGGGGCGACCTTCATGGCCTTGCGAGAGGACTCTGTGTCCCAGATTCAACTCAAGATTGTAGGGGCCTATCCTAGCCGGTTTGGCTCAGTGAATAGTTGGTCTGTGGATGAAGGGCCCCAGATTCGATTCCGATAAAGGACACATGCCCAGGTTGTGGGCTCGATCCCAGTAGGGGGCGTGCAGGAGACAGCCGATCAATGGTTTTCCGCTCATCATTGATATTTCTCTCTCTCCCTTCCTTTCTGAAATAAACAAAAAATACACATTAAGAACATAAATAAACAAAATGACTGTGGAGGCCTGAGGAGGGAGTTAAGGGCCTGAGGTCAGAAGACGCCCACAAAAAGGGAGAAGGAAGCAGTGCCTATGCAGGAAAAGGCTGCTGCGAGGCAAAAGCTCCGATGCCTGCGGTGGCCTGCTCACCAGAAGACTACGGACACATATCCACCCCGAGGGATTAAAGAGGCGAAGAGGTAACCAGGCTTCCGTGGAAGGCATTGAGAGGAAAGCGTGACCAACGGGGAAATGGCCAAGGCGGCTGGAAGGAGGCAGCTCCAGGAGGTCCTGATGGCTGGGTGGCCATAGAGAGCTGAGAAAGAGGAAGACCTGAACAAAGCCAGGCAAGGCAGGCCAGGCAGGCAGGACTGAGGGGTGGGCAGATTAGAATGGCCCACTCCAGGTGTCAGAGGAGCCATCAGACATGCCCACATGAGGTCACAGAGTGGTCAAGAGTGGGCACTGGTCTTCCTGAGGGTCCCACAGCTCCTGGGGGCGTCTCATCCCTCCACCCCTGTGCCAGCTGCTCTCAGGGTTGTGCTCTCCCCTTCTCCTCCTGCCCAACTCCTACCCGTCCTTCAGATCCCATAAGCCCTATGTCCAAGACCTACATATCCCCATCCCTGCCACTCACGCGGAGGTGATGGCACGGTAGCGTTCCTGGCCAGCGGTGTCCCAGATCTGCGCCTTGATGGTCTTGCCGTCCACCTGGATGCTGCGGGTGGCGAACTCCACACCAATGGTGCTCTTGCTCTCCAGGTTGAATTCGTTGCGGGTGAAGCGGGACAACAGGTTGCTCTTCCCCACGCCCGAGTCCCCGATGAGCACCACTGTAAGGGTGGGGAGGGCTCTAGGTGCGGCTCCACGGGGCAGAGCAGGGCAGCCCACCAAGCAAAGACCCACACGCCACCCACGTCCACCCATAGAGCCTTCACAGCAGTGCCCCAGGCTCTTCGGAAATGTGACAGCCAACAACAGGGTGGAGTCAGAGCTGTCTCGAGCCCCTTGCCCCAGGCCTCACATTTCTTGGTGCAGAAGCAAACAGTGGCTCCAGGTTTCCAGAAACATAGCCACTGCAGACAGCACAATACTCTTGCCTATGTCTGGCCTTCAGAGCAGGGCTGACCCAGCTAAGGCATAGGGACCCATGCATCCAGGCAGGCGGGTGACTTGGGGATCCATCGGCCCCCAAACTTTCACTGCAGCCTGGAGGGCCAAGTAAGCTCTGGGGTAGGTGACCTTGGGCAAGTCACTTAACCTCCCTGGACTGCCTTTTCCACAGGGGTGAAGAAAGACAGCAACAAGAAAGAGCCAGTTCAGGGAAGGGGACACAGGAGCTTGCAGGATCAGAACTCAGCCAGCATCCAGCCAGCTAAGATAAGTGGGAAAGCAATTATTATTATTGTTCCACCATGTCCTTCCAGAGTTTTAAGTCACAGGAAACGAGAAACCTCATGTCCCATGCCCACCCTGTTGCTTCTTCATGGAAAGTGGCTGCAAGCAAACCAACATTCAGCCCAACACAGCCAACTTGCCCATTCAGAAGAGAGAAATACCCTCTGTGTGGAATTAAGAGAGAATAGAACCAGTTAGCCCTCCCATCAGCCAACCCCAGGGCTGGACCGCCCTGCAGGGACATCCAGGATAAGAGCCCTCCCGAGCAGGGCAAAGCAGTGGGGCCACTCGAGATGATCCAGGAAGGTCCTAGGCCTGGGGAGGCTGGCCTCAGCCCTGGAGGAGCACTGTGTCTGTGTGTGCACACACACCTGCGTGTATGTGCAGCACAGAAGGAACAACACACAGCAGAGATCAGACACCCCAGCTGGAAACCACATGGACCTCCAAGTATGGGCCTTGGGCTCTGGCACCTGAGCGTGGATCTGCCCAGTGAGAGCTGTCAGCACTGCAGGCTTGGTCACCCTCGGCTCGATGAAAAATGTTATGTGTACATATCCAGATTCCCCCAATCTTACCACCGTCTCTGCCCCAACCCTAGGTAATCCAGGCAGCCTCCTTCTTTCCCTGGGTGGCAGTGCCAGCTTCCCCTCTAGTGCCCCCGAGTTCACTCTCATTTCCAACCAGCAGGCTGTTCTTCCAGGCAGCCACCAGGGGGTACTTGTGAGCACCTGAGTCAGGTCCTGCTCCTCCTCCGCCCACAGACCTCCAGGGCTCCCACTCCCTTGGGGTAAAAGCCTAAGTCCTCCCTCGGACCCACAAGGCCCTGCATGACCTGCCTCTGTCCCCTCCCTGCCCTCACCTCCTCTCTCTCCCCTGCTTGCTGCCCCTGCCCCTGCCACATGGGCCTCCTCGCCAAGACTCAGAGATGTGCAAGTGCACACTGCCTTTTGCCTGGAATGTTCTCCCCCAGGTACCCACCCGATTCCCACCCTCATCTCCTCCACGTGGTGCCTCATTCAAGAAGGCCTTCCCTGCAGTCCTCTTAAAACCCCTCTCCTCCAAAACTCCCCACTCCCTCACGCTGCCTTTCCTCCATAGCTCTTACCACCCTCCCACACTTGCCAGGTTTCGCTCATTTGTTTTTCGTCAGTCTTCTTCAAGGGTATGCTATCAGATGGCCTCATTCCTGCTGTATCCCCAGGCCCTGGCACAGAACCCGGCACATAGGACAGAGTGAAAAAAACAAATGATAAAGTGGCTGCAAGAATAGGACGAGGGCCACCAGCCATTGCCCAAATAAATGTTGGAAAGGCCAGGATGCCTGGGCACTCCCTGGCACAGGTGCCCGCTGCAGAGAGATGGCCAGCAGGGCTGTGGCTGGGTTGGCTCTGGTACATTGTGGGAATGAGAACGGCACTGTCAAAAGGCACAAGCGATCTATTGTCTCGGGGAAATAAAGGGCCCTTGTGGACACGACCCCTAGCATTTCCACAGAAGGTGGTGGCGACGCTGGCCAGGAAATGGCCTCCCCAGACATGCCACTTGGCTGGCAGGGCAGGCAAGCCTAGTTGGCAAAAACAAAGAACTGGCACCTCTTGAAGGCCTGGGTCCTCTGGCCTGCCCCATAACAGCGTAGCACCACCAGGGCCCACACTCAGATTGTTCAGCAAACTGAGCGGCCATTTGGGTGGGGAGCACACGCCCCTACTTCAGGCAGAGCAGAGTCCCTTCTCCCCTCCAGGAAGCAGACCCGATTATCCCAGGCTCCAGGGATCAGCACTTGGGGGGCAATCTTACCACAGCTAGTCCTCTGGGAATTAGAGAACAAAGAAGACGTGTTTGAAGCTGGGACACAGGCAGGCCGCCATATGCAGTGGGAGAAGATGGTGTGCTTGGTTCTGGGACCAGTGGGCCTGGCGGATCCTGTACAGATGGCAGAGCCAGGAGGCTGCCTTGGGAGCACTTGGCAGAGAGTGGTGAACACTGGCGCTGGCACTCTCTCCTTGCCCCCTTTCCCAAAGGTACTTATAGATGGGACATGGCATAAACAACCAGGGAACGGGCTCTGGGCCACCGGGGGTGCTTCCCACGTTAGTCACATCCTTCTGAGCCAGGTGAGTGGCTCTAGAAAGGCCTCGGCGGCCTTTGGGGACACCACTGCTCCCACTATAGATACCACGACCTGGTCGATCAGAGGAGAAAGCAGGGAGCCTTAAGGGACTGATGGAGCTGGGAAAATGACCCACAGTTGACAGGATAAATGTGAGAATCTATAATTAGGTACAAATAAACAACCTCACTCCTGGGGAAAGGGGAATGTGCAGCAAAGAAAAGAAACACCACGTGGAGAAAATACCCAGGAGGATCTACTGGCCTTGGGGTGGAGGTCAGGAGAGCCAGCATGTGAGACGGCTGCCAACACAAACAAGACTGGTGGGAGGGCTGCACAGGCAGCAACCAGCGTCCCAAAGTGAGAGGTTGGCCCCTTTGTGCCCAGGACAGGGCCAGGGGAAGGTGACAGAGCCTGAGGAAGGTTGGGCACAGGGTGGGTGGGGGGAGGATGACTGTCCCCTTTTCTGCCAACAGGTGGCCTTTACCAGGTGGCAGGGTCAGGGAGAAAGCTGGCCCTGGTCAACCCTTCTGATGCAGTCATGTCTTGGATGCCTCTCTAAAGCCCAGGCCTGGCCCTTTGCAGGCCACGGGGTCTCCAGAGGGGCTGGGACGGCAGGGTGTACAGCATATTTATGTATCTGTCTACCTGCCATATTTATGTTATTTGGGGGTTGTGTACGCCTGCCGGCTTCTCTCCTCCCTTCTTTATTTGCCAGAGCCAAATAGTCATTCCTTTTCCCATTTAAAAGAACGAAACGTGGATAAATTTAAAGACAAACATTAAAGGATAAAGTGTGTGTGTGTGTGGGGGGGGGATCCTCCAACAAGATTTAAGTGTGAAGTGGTCTCAGATGACCCCAGTTTGGAGAGCCCTGACCTTGTGGACTTAGAAAAGGAGGTCAGTGGGGGAGGGAAGCAGAGCAGGCGGGCACCATCCCCCCCATGCCAAGGTGCCACAGAAGAGGGATTAGTTTCCAGGAAGTGGACCAGACACAGCTGCTCCATTGCCCCTGACCCAGTAACTGAACTTCTGGGAACACACTTCAAGGAAATAACCCAAAGGGCAAAGATGATTTGTGCGAACACTTGGAACTGGATTACTTATATCAGCGGACAACTGAAAATAACAAGCAAATGACCACAGAAATGTGAAGCGGGCGACAGGGGGAATGCCCCCTGCCATGGCAATGCAGTCAGGAGCAGTCACCTAAGGGCACATTGGGTAGCAATACTGAAGTCTAGACCACCTGTCCCCAGAACCCTGACAGAACTTCCCCTGCCGCTAAGGTGAGACCAACCACAAGGCTTAGTCTGCACCAGGCCTTGGCCTGATGCCTGCTGACCACACAGCCTCAACTGCCAGTGACATGTCAGCCTGCAGGCACCTCCTCGGGCCCATGGTGCTGTGTGAAGACTCTGGGTCTCTGCAATGGGCACTCTCTCACCCAGGTAGGGAATGCTCCACCCACTCTCCATACCTCCAAAGTTCTCAGGTAACATGCGCCAAGATGCTGGATGGTTACCCAACAAGAAAAGATTCCAACAGCTAGTGTGGCAGGCAGGCAGACCCTCACACAGCAGGCAGCAGAGCAAATGTACCCCATGTGGACCTGGCCAGTTTGGCTCAGTGGTTATAGTATCGGCCTGTGGACCAAAGGGCTGTGGGTTCAATTCCTGTCAAGGGCACATACCTCAGTTGCAGGTTTTATCCCTGGCCCTGGCAACCAATCAATGTGTCTCTCTCACTTTGATGTTTCTCTCTGTGTCTCTATCTCTCTCTTTCCCCTCCCACCTCTCCTCCCTATCTTCCACTCTCTCTCTAAAATAAGCAAATAAATAAATAAATAAATAAATAAAAGCAATGGGAGAAATAGCCTCAAGTGAGGATTTTTTTAAAAAAGTACCCTGTGTGGGCCCAGGAGTGAGCTCTCAAGGGCAGCCACTATCAGCCAGCACGGACAGCAGAAGGCCTGGCCAAAGTCCAGGTTGGCACAGAAGGCACTATAAAACCAGTGACCCCTACACTAGCTGAGCTGAGAAATGAAGGACTCTAGCAACATGTAGCAAGTCTCTTCAGCTTGGGGCAGGGTGAAGGAGTTCCCCAACTGGCTGCAGGCCAGCTATGGCTGCCTGACCTACATAGGCCATACTTGAGGCCCACAAAGCCCCCTGTCCCTCCGGCTGGGAAAATCCTCCAGCAGGTTGTCCTGGACCCAAGCCATCATCGTGCTGTGTTGAAGGAGGCTGGCTGTCTGATACCTTAGTCCCAGATCCTGGCCATAAGCTCTCCCAAATACACTCCCCTAAGTGATAAAGCAGCAAATGGCCTGGCTTCAAATTCTGCTCTAACACCTATTCACTATGTCCTTCTCTCCTTGGGCCTGTTTCCAGGTCCATAAAAAAAAAAAAAAAGGCTGGATAGTACTGACCTCACAGGGTTGTGGTGAGGATTTCAATGAATTCTTGTGTGTAAAGAGCTTAGAAAAGTGCAGATACTTGGGTGGTGCTATTAAGAGTTCTAGGGCCAAAACCGGTTTGGCTCAGTGGCAGAGCGTCGGTCTGCGGACTGAAGGTCCCAGGTTCGATTCCTGTCAAGGGCATGTACCTTGGTTGCGGGCACATCCCCAGTAGGGGGTGTGCAAGAGGCGGCTGGTCGATGTTTCTAGCTCTCTATCTCTCTCCCTTCCTCTCTGTAAAATATCAATAATATATATATATATATATATATATATATATATATTTATATATTTATATATATATATATATATATATATATATATATATATATATTTAAAAAGAGTTCTAGGTGTGTGCTTGCTTCCGTAGCACATACCGTATTTTTCGGACCATAAGACGCACTTTTTCTTCACCAAATAGTGGGAGGAAAAGTGCCTGCGTCTTATGGTCCGAATAGAAGAAGTGCCTGCGACTTTAGGTTTTCAGAAGACTAGAGTACTCAAACCTTTGTCTTTATGTGTTAATGACAGTGATAATGGTTCTCAATGCCACTGTTGACTGCTGTTCAGTTTATATGGTTCAAATATTATTCTGTTATACTTTATTAAATATTTTATTACACTATTTGGTTCAGAATATTTTTTTTCCTATTTTTCTCCTCTAAAAACCAGGTGCGTCTTATGGTCGGGTGCGTCTTATGGTGCGAAAAATACGGTAAACTAAAATTGGAATGATAGAGATTAGCAAGACCCCTGCGAAAGGATGACATGCAAATTCATGAAGCCTCATGTACCAGATAAAATTATAGATGGGAATTTTTTTTGTGCATCACCCACTATTATGTATAATCTTTAAACAATTTATATATCTTCTTGAAAAAGAAAAGAATTCTAAGAGTTAATAGAGATAACTATTGATGTTAACTTCCAGGCCTGGGTCCATCCAACACACACACACACACACACACACACACACACACACACACACGCCAGGCACCCCTCCACGCAATCTGTGTCCCCCACACATCTCCACCCGCAGAGTCCACGCCTCCCTTCTCGGCCACACTCTAAAGGTGCTCACACCAAGTCTAACCACGCCCACCCAAGAGCACCGCCCCACCCGTCCGCCCTAGTCTTGGACACGCCCATCGCATCCTAGCCCCGCCCCCACTGGCCCCACCCCCACCCCTACTGGAGCTTTCCACCCAGCCCGGTCCTCAAAAGATGGGGCGGTCCCGTCCCCTCCCGAGGCCTCGCCCCCAACGGCCTCTCCCACCGCTGGGGGCCCCACCTCCTCTGGGCTCCAGCCCTGCCCGGGCGCATCCTAGGAACCACGGGCCCTCTGGTCTGCCGGCCCAAAGCTGTCGAGACCAGCCTGCCCCGGCCTTCTCGACTGCCTGCCCCGCCGGACCCCAAGTCCTGGGCTCCGACCCGGGCCCAGCGGCCTGGACGGGACTTGGGCCCGCTTGTTGGTCGCCGCCGGTACCTCGTCCATTTGTGCCCCACCGGCCATACCTTTGAATAGGTAGTCGTACTCGTCGTCCCGGGTCCCCATTGTCCTGGCGCTTCCGGCGGGATCCACGGCTCCGCAGCCCCACCACAAACACCACGGGGGCGGGGCCGGCGCCGTGCAGAGCGGCGGCAGGATAGTCAATCAGCGCCGGGTGGCGTAGTGACGGGCACCCAGAGCAGCCAATCAGAGGCAGAAGCAGAGCCCCGGGGTGGGCGCCGCCTGGGATCCACCTTCCTCGCCTCCGGTCGGCTGTAGAAAGGCGGAAGGAATGCGGACCTTTCTGAAGTGACAGCCGCGTCAACCTCTCAGAGACTGGATGGGGAAGGCGGGGCGGAAGGCTGGTATAATTAAACGGATTGACGGAGCGAGTAACCAATGAGAGGCTTGATACCGACTGTGCCTGACCAACAGCGGAACTCTCCGGGAAGGAAAATGGGGCTACGCCCAGGTAATGTTACGCTATCTAACGTCCGGATGACATCATAGGTCACTGTGCGGGCCCACGGGTTCCGCCTCCATTAATAACCGTTTCCCTGAGGCCTCTACGCGAGGTCTTTTTCACCTTGAGGTCCTTTCTCCTCTCGGTGCAGTTTTCATCCTTACATTGGCGACTCATAATGTTAACCCTCTGCCTCAGTTTCCCTCTTCTGTATAACAGGAAAGAAACCCACCTCATGGAAACTTTTGACGATATCTAGATTTTTTTCCCCTAAACATGTACTAAGTCAACCACCCACTTTCTGTCATTAAGGTGTTTTAAAATATATATATATATATATATATATATATATATATATATATATATATATATTATTGATTTTTTACGGAGAGAAAGGGAGAGGGATAGAGAGTTAGAAACGTAGATCAGCTGCCTCCTGCACACCTCTACTAGGGATGTGCCCGTAACCAAGGTACATGCTCTTGACAGGAATCGAACCTGGGACCCTTCATTCTGCAGGCCAATGCTCTGTTCCACTGAGCCAAGCCGGTTAGGGCTAAGGTATTTTTTTTAATTGTTGAAATTATAGATGTCACCCATTATCTCCCTTTGTCCCCCTCCACCCAGACCCTGACCTCCTCTCCCTCTGGCTGTAACCACATTGTGTCTGTGTCCATGGGATATTCATATATGTTCTTTGTCTATTCTTTTTTCCCGCCTAGCGCCCCCCCTACTTCCCTCTGATATCAGTCTGAACCGTCCTGTATAATAATCTATCATCATCCTATATAATAAAAGACTAATATGCCAATAGACCAAACACTGGAACAACTAAACAACTGAACAACTGGTGGCTATGATGTGTGCTGACCACCAGGGGGTGTGTGCAAAACATGGCGGGTGTTGGCTGCTGTGAGATGCTGGAGCAGGTGAGCAGGGGCACCAGACCAAGGCAGGGCGAGGGTCACTGTCATTGGGGCAAGCCTCTGCTGTTTACTGAAAATTCTTTGCTTCTATGTGCCATGGTCCCGATCACTCAGTGCAGCTGCTGGCCCTGATGGCCCCTGAGGGTTTCTCCACTCCCCCTTACTCCCCCACTTCTCAGGGGCAATCGGGGCAGCAGCAGCACTGGCCATACTTGCACCCGCTGCCAGCACCAGCCCCAATTGTTCACGTGTAAGCAGGGCCATCACCGTTAACATGTGGGAGTGATGGTGGTGGGAGCAGGGCTGCCAGAAGACAGGAGACTGGGAGTGCAGTGGGAGGGGCTGGGCAGGGATGCGAAGGATGGGCTGAGACCCACTCCTGTGCCTACTGCAGCCTCACAGCCCACAGTTCCTTTCAAAGTGCATGAATTCTTACACTGAGCCCCTACTATATAATCCTAATATATAAAAATCCTGGGTCCTAACAACCAGTAACGACTGAGGCTGGACCAACCAGAAGTCACTGGGTTGTGGCAACCCAGTGCTGACTGCTTCTGCTGCAGGCCTGGTGCTCCAGCACTGACTGCTGAGGGGGTTGCAAATCAGGGCCAGAGAGAGGCCTGAAGGGAAAAGCAGGGACTGATCCATTGCCTCTGTGGCAGCTTTTGATCAACACTTGCCTCTCTTTTTCTCTCCCAGTCTGGCCTGCAGTCACTCCTCCATTCCTCTCTAAGCCTCCACAGGGCCTCCTGATCAGCCCCACCTTTCTGATCAGGCCTCATTGATAGGCCCAGAGATGCTGACTAGCATAAAAACTGACCAATCAGAACCAAATCTGGATGAAGTGTGAGGAACCAATGGCTGCCTAGGAGGTGGAGCTTTTGATGCTGACTGGCATAAAAACTGACCAGTCAAAACCAAATTAGGTCAAATGTGAGGAATCAATGGCTGCCTAGAAGGCAGAGCTTTTGACACTGACTGGCATAGTAACCAACCAATCAGAACCAAATCTGGGTGAAATGTAAGGAGTCAATGGCTGCCTAGGAGGTGGAGCTTCTGACACTGACTGGCATAGAAGCTGACCAATCAGAACCAAATTGGCCAGCAGAGGAGGGCAGTTTGGAGGAGATCAGGCCAGCAGGGGAGGGCCACTGGGGACAAGATTGGGCTGGCAGGAGAGGGCAGTTAGGAGTGATCAGGCTAGCAGGCAGAGGCAGTCGGGGGTGATCAGGCAGGCAGGCAGGTTAGGAGCCAGCAGTCCCAGATTGCAAGAGGGATGTCTGACGGCTGGTTTAGGTCCAACCCCTGGGATCAGGCCTAAACTGGCAGTCGGACATCCTCCAAGGGGTCCCCAATTGGAGAGGGTGGGCTGAGGGAACTGCGGGGGGGGGGGGGGAGCCTCTGTGCACCAATTTTGTGTTACCAGGCCACTAGTAAAAACATAATATCAATTCATTGGATGGGGGAATGACTGGTTGCTATCACGCACATTGACCACTAGGGGGAAGACACTCATGCAGGACTGCCCCCTGGTGGTCAGTGTGCTCTCACAGGGGGAGCACCACTCAACCAGAAGCCAGGCTCAGGGCTGGCTAGCATAGTGGTGGTAGTGGGAGCCTCTCCCACCTATGCTGCAGGGGGCAGTAAGGAGCGAGGGGTCCCACAGGATGGGCTGAGGGACCTTCCCAACCCTGTGCATGAATCTCGTGCACAGGGCCTGTAATGTATCCATAACTCTGGTTCTATTTTGTTCATCAGTTTATTCTGTTCATTGAATTCCAGGAATAAGCGAGGTCATCCTTATTTGTCTTTCTCTGACTGGCTTATTTTGCTTAGCATTATAATCTCCAGGTCCATCCATGCTGTCAAACAGTGAGAGTTCCTTCTTATTTATAGCTGCATAGTATTCCACTGTGTAAATGCACCACAGCATTTTTTAAAAACATATATTTTATTGATATTTTACAGAAGAAAGGAAAGAGATAGAGAGCTAGAAACGTCAATGAGAGAGAAACACCGACTAGCTGCCTCCTGCACACCCCCTACCGGGGATGTGCCTGCAATCAATGTACATGCCCCTGACCGGAATCGAACCCGGGACCCCTCAGTCCACAGACCAACGCTCTATCACTGAGCCAAACCGGTTTCAGCCACCACAGCATTTTTATCCACTCATCTCCTGATGGGCACTTGGGCTGTTTCCAGATCTTAGCTATTGTAAATAACACTGCTATGAATATAGGGTTACATCTATCTTTCTGATTGGTGTTTTGGGATTCTTTTCTTTTTTAAAAAAAAATATTTTTTATTTATTTCAAAGAGGAAGAGAGATAGAAACAACAATAACAAGAAAGAATCATTGCTCAGCTGCCTCCTGCACGCCCCCTACTGGGGATCAAGCTCGCTACCCAGGAATGTGCCCTTGAGCAGAATCTAACCCAGGACCTTTCAGTCTGCAGGTCCACGCTCTATCCACTGAGCCAAACCGACTAGAAGCAAGTATTTATAATATTTACTGACTTCAGACTCTGTCCAACATAACCTCTCCTCTCTGTCCCTTACCCTATTTTATTACACACACACACACACACACACACACACACACACACACAAACACACACACAAACACACACACACTCCCCCCACCCCAGGATTTCTCATTACCTAACCTTAAAGTGTGTATTTCTTTCTTGGTCCATTAATCTGTTTTGTTTCTGTCTCAAGTCAATAAAATTGCCAGCCTCATGAGGGCAGAGACATGTCTGTTGCAATCATTGCTGTTCTCAATAAATATTTGGGATACGTGATGGATAATGTAAGCATAGATCTCATGTACTACTTATAACGATAACTATAATTACTCTTTATATAACTATAATTATTATTATTGCCTCCTGGGCGTCATCCCTGCTATGTCCATCAGGCATCCTAGATGTTAATTTGGCCTTTTTGCTCCTCCTCCTGCGTCTTCATTCTTCCCACCTCCCCTCCATGATCAAAACCAGAGGTCATGTACTTTTCTCTCCTCCTCCTCCTTACTCCCCTGGCCCTGCCTCCTTACCCCTCTCTTAATTGCCGTTTTATGTCCCTCCTTCCTCGTATATTCTGACTTCTTCTCCACTGCCGCCACCCTGATTCTTGCCCCATCATCGCTCCCTGGACCTCCCAGATCTCCCTACTCTGCCCACACATGCACATACTGTTCTTCCCACAGCAGTCAAAGGGAGTCTTTTAAAACACGAGTCAGATTTTCTCGCTCCCCTGTTTAAAAATCGTTTTAGTCCTTAATAAGTGTTTACCTAGCACCTACTAAGTGGCAGGCAGCGCTCTAGGCGCTGGGGACACACCATTGAGTAAGATAGTCCCAATCCTCACGGAGCTGACAGTTCAGTGGGAACAGGGAGACAAGAAGCAAGTAAACAACACGCACCGCACCGTACTTGTCTTTCTCTGGCTGGCTTACTTTGCTCAGGTCCCTCATGGGAGACATGCAATGAGGAAAGTAGCCTGGGTTATTGTCAGGAGCCGCAAGAGCTCAGCACAGCACTGCTGCTCTGAGTCCATATGTCCTTCTGAATTCTCCTCAGCTACGCCAAGCACCAGGGCAGGTTCCTTCCCAAACCCTGCCCATTGTACCAACTGTTGGGGCCGAGCCGCTTTGCCAGGGTCTGGACCTTGTTGGCTGCGGGGTGATAGACAGAGAAGCCATGAGAAGTTGTGGGTCTATAAGAACGAGTCTCTATTGCAGAAGCCATATAAGACATCATACAAAGCAGTCCTTCACAGCAACCCCACATAGGGCAGCCACACACTGGCTGGTAAACACGTGTTTTCCCCACACAGTAGTAGCAGTCTCTGTACCGTACCCACAGTTATCATCTGAGCAGCTGCACGCTGCCCCCTAGACTTACCATCTCACCTAGAAACGGCACCTGAGCTCTCTGCCTCAGCAGCTTCTCCAACCTCTCCAGCCTCACATAGCAGCTCCGTGCTCACCTCAGCTGCTCCAGCACACGCTTCTGTCCATTACGCTGGCTGGCCTCTGTAGCCTCACACAGTAACTACCTCTGAGCTCGCTCCCAGCACACTGGCTGGTTAATTACATGCATTTATACTCCTTAGACAAAGAAGGCCAGTTGCTGCCCTAACCGGTTTGGCTCAATGGATAGAGCATTGGCCTGCGGACTGAAAGGTCCCAGATTTGATTCTGGCTAAGGGCATGTACCTTGGTTGCGGGCACATCCCCAGTAGGAGGTGTGTAGGAGGTAGCTGATCAATGTTTCTCTCTCATTGATGTTTCTAACTATCTGTCTCCCTTCCTCTCTGTAAAAAAAAAAAATCAATAGAATATATATATATATTTTTAAAAGGCCAGTTTCCAACAATGACATCGATCAATTAGGCTCCAGAAGGGCACAGTGACGGTGAGATTGCTGTACTTGCTGTGCACCCGCACACAGTCCATGGACCTGTGTGTGGTATCTTAGCCTTCAACATTCTGATTACGAGTCCCGGGCTCAGCGTGGCCTTGACCATCCGGTGCACTCTAAACAGGGTCCCCACAGTTATGTGAAAGTGGGGCTCCTTCATTAGGGAGTCAAGGAAGGTATCCTGAGGCAGGTGGCATTTGCACCAAATCCTCAGTGAGGGAGGAGATGGTGGATGCAACAGCGAGTGAAGGAGAGAACCTGATGAGTCTGGACAGCAAGGACGCGGTGGCTGGAGAGTGAGTTCCAGGGGCCAGAGGTGAGATTAGGTGAAAAGGCGAGGCTGGAGGAAAGCCTTAGTCAGCAAGCTCCTCGGCAGCTGGCTGGAAACCCTGCACATTCCGGCCAAATCCCCTCCCGACCTTACCCAGTTCACCATCCAGCTGCCTGCTCCATGCTGCAGCCAGTTGGGGCTGTGCACTTCCCTCCCAGACCACTAGGCTTTTGCTCTCACAGTGACCTCTTTCTAGAATGCCATCCCACCCCCACTCCCACCCCCACCGTCTTTGTAGAATTTTTATCCTAATTTGAAAACTGACTCATAGGCCATGTTCACCAAATGAGGCCTTCTCTCCTGTTTCGGTCATGCTCCCTTCTCTGCCCTACACCCAGCATGACTTAATGAGGTGGACAGTTAGACCTGAGCAGAGCAAGAATGATGGGCAGGTACAGAAGGTCACTGAAGTGGAAAGCCCCAAGTTCCTAGCAATGGACAACCATTTTCAGGGCGGAGCCTCACCCCAGGGTGACTTTTGGATGTGGTTTGGACCCCCTGACCTTTCCTCCCTAGAGATAACTCCTAGGCCTCAGTTGGATTTCTTCTCCAGGCCAGATAAGCAATGGAACCAGCCTCAGGACCAGCAGCATTGGATAATGACCCCCTGCCCTGGTGCCAGCCAATCAAGCAGTGGAGACCACAACCCTGACCTGACACAGCTGGAACACTGCTGTGATCTATGGAGATCTTCCCCTGGGACCGCCCCTAAAATCTCCAGCCTTGCAACCCTCAGGTAGAAGGACCCAGAGGCTCTTCCTCTGGGGAGTACCTGGTGCCTTTCCCTTCCCCCTCCATCGTCCCCTCCTGCCCAGGCACATCACCATTAGCTTCCTCTGTAACTTCTTTCCTAAGCCCATTTCTTTCTCTCTTTTTTTAAAAATATATTTTTATTGATTTTTTACAGAGAGGAAGGGAGAGGGATAGAGAGTTAGAAACATCAGATGAGAGAGAAACTTCGATCAGCTGCCTCTTGCACACTCCTTACTGGGGATGTGCCCGCAACCAAGGTACATGCCCTTGACTGGAATCGAACCTGGAATCCCTCAGTCTGCAGGCCGACACTCTATCCACTGAGCCAAACCGGTTTCAAACTAAGCCCATTTCTTCTAGGAATTACCTGTTATATTTTTCTCCTTTTTCCTTTTTAAAAAATTATTCTTTATTGTTAAAAGTATTACATATGTCCCCCTTTTTTCTCCATTGACCCTCATCAGGCCACACCCCACCCCCCTTCCTCTGTGATTTTATAAATAAACTAGAGGCCTGGTGCATGAAATTCATGCACTCGGGGGTGGGAAGGGGTGGTCCCTCAGCCCCTGCCTTATCCCTCTCACAGTCCAGGAGCCCTTGGGGGAATGTCTAACTGCTGTAAAGGTGGGATAGGCTCTGTGGCTGAGTGGCGCTCCCCCTGGTGGTCAGTGTGTACATAGCAACTGGTTGTTCTGCCATTTGGTCGATTTGCATATTAGCCTTTTATTATATATGACTAGAAGCCCAATGCACAAAGATTGGTGCTAAAATGGGCTTTCCTTTCCCTGGATGCTGGCACTGCCTTTCCACTGCAGCCCAGCCCCTTTCCACTCCGGCCCCGCCTTCCCACACTGCCCACAGGCCCTGAGAGACGGGGGGGTCGTCAGAACGCCTGCATCCAAGCGTCTCACCTCTGTCACTTGGCACCTGTGTTTGCAAAAAACAGCTATCTTTGTTGGATTAATTTGCATATTACTCCTGATTGCTTGGTGGCATAGCAGAGGTATGGTTAATTTACATGTTTGTCTATTATTAGGTAAGATATTCTATTACAGTTTGGGCCTTAGCTCTGAATTCTTTTCTAGCCAAAACCCAAGTACTGAGGTTCCTGAACCCAGGTTTGGCCTGACTCCAAAGGTCAGACACCTGATGCTGTTGCCACCTACAACAGTGATAATAGTATTAGTAAGGATGGGTAATGTTTATATCGGGTGCTATGAGCCAGATATTCACTGTTCTGTGTGTTTTTCATGTAATGCTACATGAAATCCTCACACCATCGGGAGAACAGGAAGGGTGGTATGGGTTGGAAGGGTGGGGTGCCAGCACCATCTCCATTTTCCAGATGCAGGAACTGAGGCCACAGTCACTTAGGAGATGGATATGCTTAACCGCTCAGGCTCTGGAGTTAGACAGGTCTGGATTCACATCCTGATTCTTATTTGGTTCTCAACTCTGGTGATTATTTTTTGTGTTGTTCCTGGGGGTGAAGGGGCAGAAAATGTTGTGTTGGGGGAGGTGGTGAGAGCAGGAGAAGGGACAGGTTGGGAAAGTGTGCCCTCTTGGAAGAGCTTGAGGATTAAGAGGGGAGAGCTGGGGGGACCACCCCTCCACCAACACAGTTGGGATTCCCTACCAGTTCCAGCCACGCAGAGTCTCAAGAGAGACTCTCCAATTTGCCTGAGACAGGACACCCCCAAACAAGGAGCCTGGAGAGGGCCTGGCCCACAGTGCTGAGGACTTCATGGCCCATACTCAACCAGGGCCCCAGGAAGTTACTGTGTCCCCAGAACGTTCTAGGAAGAGGCAGCTGGGACTCGGGGCATAGGCAAAAGGTGTTTTCTTCTAACATGTGTCCCAGAGACAAGAGATCACATTATTCCAGGCCATATTGAAAGGAGTTTTGAAACAGAACAGGCAGTTAGGGAATAAGGGGGGGGGGGGGTCCCTGGGAGAGGAAGACATACATTCACAGAGGAATGTTACAAGATAAGGGGAAGAGGAAGACCAGGGCACCAGGTCGGCTTTGGACTTTGAAACTCATACACTGCAAAAAAAGTGTCCAATTAGGAAAACACTGTGCCATAAAATGGGAAAAGGGTCCAATTAGAAGAGAGCGTAGATAAAGAACTTCCAGCCTTTAAAAACTTAGACAAAGGGGCTTAGTTGGTTACCCCCTTGAGAGCCCTTCCCTATATTGGAGTTTGTGTTTGCTTCCAATAAATGTCCACGCTTCTACTAACAAGTCCTTTTAGTCCACGAATTTCATTCTTCAAACTTCATAAGATAAGAATCCACAAGGAGAGTCTGCTCACCAAACGCCACGTTACAATATGACCTGGGTGATAATTTCAGGTGGTGCATTAAATAACATTGAAAGTCCTATCTTGCCGAAACTGGTTTGATTCAGTGGATAGAGCGTGTGCCTGCAGACTGAAAGGTCCCAGGTTCGATTCTGGTCAAGGGCATATACCTTGGTTGCGGGCACATCCCCAGTTGGGAAGGGGTGTGTGTGCAAAAGGCAACTGATTGATGATTCTCTCTCATTGATGTTTCTAACTCTCTATCCCTCTCTCTTCCTCTCTATAAAAAATCAATAAAATATATATTTTAAAAAAAGATAAAAAGAAAGTCCTATCTTTTTTCTTTTTTCCTTTATTACCTAACAAGGAGAGAGGCTTACTCTCTGTGGCTAATATCTCTTGAACAATTTTCTATCCCTTATCTTTCTCATTTTAAGAGCTGGGGGGACCACCCCTCCACCAACACAGTTGGGACTTAGACTGAAAATCTGCAGAAGGCAACAGGATCTGGTTAGGATTTTCTTCCTTACATTCGATTGCGAAATTTTAAACATTTAGAAAAATAAAAAGAATTGTAACAGAAAATATCTCTGTACTCATATCCCAACCACCTGGATCCACCTGTTAGTGCAGCATTTTGTTTTATCACATATCTCTCTATCCATCCATCATCATCTTATTTTTTAAAATATATTTTAATTGATTTTAGAGAGGAAGGAAGAGGGAGAGAGAAAAATCAATGATGAGAGAGAATCATTGATTGACTATCTCCTGCCCCTCACCCCACTGGATGTGCCCTTGACCAGAATTAAACCTGGGACCCTTCAATCTGTAGGCCAATGCTCTATCCACTGAGCCAAACCAGCTAGGGCTCTAGCTGGAATTTTAAAGCTTTGGCTTTGTTTTATTTTCATTGACGTTAGTTTTACTAGTCTGTTTATGGCAGGTGATATTGGCTTTCCATATGTAGGAGAGATATGCGTTTATATTTTTTTCTTATCTTTGTTATTTATTTGTGTTTACATTTTTTTAAAAACAAGCCAGGCCCTAGCCAGGTAGTTCAGTTGGTTAGAGCATCATCCTGATACACCAAGGTTGTGGGTTCCCTGGTCAGGGCACATACAAGAATCACTCAATAGCCCTGGCCAGTGTGGCTCGGTTGGTTGGGCATCATGCATGCCCATGAAAGGTGGCAGGTTGAGTTCTAGTCAGAGCACATGCCTGGGTTGCAGGCTCAATCTCCAGTTGGGGGCATGCAGGAGGCAACCGATCAATGTTGCATTCTCACATTGATGTTTCTCGCTCCCTTCCTCAAAAATATTTTAAAATTTTATTTTAACAGGTTGAGTCAGTTTGAAAGCGCTCCGCGGTGACGGTGGAGGATGCTGCGAGCGAGCAGAACCTGAGGCGTGGTGTTAGCCGACAGGGATGCTTTGTTGCGGCTCCTTCCCACAGTTGTGACGTACTATACACAAATGCCGGTTCCATCAGAGTCGTCCCGGAGCCGTGATTTCTAAGAGTTGTTCATTGATGCCCACACGTGAGTGATGACATCCTACAGTTCTTGTCCCTTTCTGTCTGACTTCCTTCACTTAGCAGTATACTCTCGCAATCCTTCTATGTTGCAAATAGTGCTGTTGCATCCTTTCTTATAGCTGAGCAGTATCTCATTGTATATGTACCAGTCACCCACTGAAGGATCCTTAGGTTGTTCCATATCTTGGCTGACGGGACTAGCTGCCTGGCCATTGTGGTTTCTAAGAGAAATGAACAGAAATAACCCATTTTGAGGAAGGCATGGCAAAAACAAATACAAAACACAGAGTTTGTTCTCCGGAATCTTCAGTATCTTCTCTGTAAGCAAGCTGCAGCCTCAGTGGTAGTAATTCCTCTAACCCTGATGTCTCTGTTCAGTATAAGGATAAACTGTACAGTTCTGCATCTCAGGCTCTACATGCCTATATTGATTATTTTGATCGAAGCCAGATATATCCTGGTGTAAGCACTGGAAAGATTAACATTGATAAATGTCCTGCTAATATGCCATAATTCCCCAACTATATTTATAAACCAAACCATGCTTTTGAAAAATTTGATCACAAAGAAAGCTCCTTGTCCTTATCTTCTAGAAGATGTACTATTAATGACATAGACTCCATTAGCCTAACAACTGACGATCTGTTAAAACTTCCAGCAGATGGATCATTTTCTTTTTTTTTCTTTTTTTAAAAATATATATTTTTATTGATTTTTTACAGAGAGGAAGAGAGAGGGATAGAGAGTTAGAAACATCGATGAGAGAGAATCATCCACCAGCTGCCTCTTGCACGCCCCCTACTGGGGATTTGCCCGCAGCCAAGGTATATGCCCTTGACCAGAATTGAACCTGGGACCTTTCAGTCCGCAGGCCGACGCTCTATCCACTGAGCCAAACCGGTCTTGGCGGATCATTTTCTTTTACTTGTGTTGGACCAGGTCATCAAATTACCAAGAAAACCAAGAAATGCATTGGAAGACTGAGTTTATCGGACACTGAAAAGAATCAAAATTTTCAAGAACCCTGCATTGCTAGGAGAAAGGATTACTTAGTTACTCCTGTTGTATATAGAATTATAAATGGAAAGCAGTGCCAACTGCCACACATACACATACACATCTTAAATAATAAACGAAGGAAATTAAAATCAGTTGTCAGAGGTGGTAGGGAGTTCTGTCCTTAACAGGCCAGGGAGTGTTCACCTCCACCTTGAGAATATGTTTACCTGGATTTTGAAACTGTCCTCTTTTAACAAACTTAAGGACAAAGAAGAATGAAATATTCTGAAGCTGCTTTTATTTCAAGAATTCTGTGGGCTCCGCCCAGACACCAATGGCATGGGCTTGTCCCACAGCACCCCCATAAAACAGCACCGTGAGGGTGCCCTCATCCCCTGGCCAGTCAACATGACTGAATCTACCATTGAGGGCTCCTGGTTGCCCCTGAGTGGTCTCTTTGCACCTCCCATTCCTTGGGTAGGCAAGGAGCAGGCCTCAATGTCCGCTGGTCCCACACGTCTGTGGTCTGTGCCCTGTAGCTCTGTCCTCAGAGGGTAGGTCACCTGTAGCCACCCCACCGAGAAAGGGGGCCTCTTCAGTCGTAGGCTGCTTCTCTGTCCACATTGCTCCAAATGGCCCCTGCCCAGAGCCCCTGCCCAGGCAGAGCGTGGCCACATGCTGGGCCAGAGTCATAATCACTGTCCTCTAGGAGCCTGGGACCAGGCCCCAGCAAGGAGGCTAAGAGGCTACTTCATCCGTTCTGGGCTGGATCAGCATGGTGGTGGCCCGCAGCGGGTAGTAGCGGCCCCGCCACGTCTTCCAGAAGATGCCCTTCTTACGCTGCTGCCGCTGCTGAGGAATGGAGTGGAAGTACTGGCCATTAAGGTTCGAGTGGCTGCAATTACCAAACCACCAGCCTCCTGTCGGAACAAAAGGGGACATGGTTAGGCGGGGCCTAACCACCGGGGCTGGGATAGCCATGAGGCTAGGCACTGGACTTCCACACTTTAGATGGGAGGGCGTTGGCAGCGGTTGTCAAATTGTGTCCTGAAGAACCTCAGGTTGTAAAAGTGGAGCCTCAGGGACTCTGGAACCCCCAACCCAATAACCGTAGCCTTCACATCTGTGACTGTGGCAAGTTACTTCCCTGCCCTTGACATTCATTAAAGACTTTCTATGATTGGCATCTGTCTCATCAATTCATTTTATATTGGAACCTTAAAAAATTACCAGTATTCCATCACTTTTTAATGTATTTTTTATTTATTTTTAAAGTCACCCTTTTAAATGCTTTTTAATTGATTTTTTTAGAGAGAGAGGAAAGAGGAGGGAGAGAGATAGAAACATCGATGAGAGAGACATCGATTGACTGACTCTTGCCCACAACTTGGGCATGTGCACTGACTGGGAATTGAACTGGTAACCTCTTGGTCCATGGGTAAATGCTCAACAACTGAGCAACACTTGTCAGGCTTTTATTATTTTTTTAAATCGTCACCTGAGGATATGTTTGTATTGATTTGAGAGAGAGAGGAACATGGATAGGTTGCCTCCCTTATGCAACCCAACCAGGGGATTGAACCCACAACCTGGGTAGGTGTCCTGACTGGGAATCAAACCCACAACCTTTCAGTGCATGGGATGACACTTCAACCAACTGAGCCACACATTTTTTTGACTCACCAAAAGGGAGTTTGATATGTTTCACTTCACAAGGCCTAGACTCTGCCTTAGATTTCATTAGAACAAGACAGAGTTTATCTTGGTGGCTTTGCTACAATGTCATCTCATTGAATATTCATAACAATCCTATGGAGTAGGCACTGTGATTATGCCCATGTTAAAAGTGAGGCAACTGAGCCCTAACCAGTTTGGCTCAGTGGAGAGAGTGCCTGCCTGTGGACTGAAAGGTCCCAGGTTCGATTCCATTCAAGGGCATGTACCTTGGTTTTGGGCACATCCCCAATAGGAGGTGTGCAAGAGGCAGCTGATTGATGTTTATCTCTCATTGTTGTTTCTAACTCTCTATCTCTTTCCCTTCTTCTCTGTAAAACAACCAATAAAATATATATATATATATATATATATATATATATATATATATATATATATGTTTTAAAGTGGGGCAACTGAAGATGGGAGAGGTTAAGTCATACGGCAAGTAAGGAGAAGAGGGTAACGGATGGGATTGTGTTGGAGGCAGGGCAGGGAAGCAGAAAGGCAGGGAGGGGAGGCCCCGCAGGCAGGACCAGGAGGCACAGAGCTTACTCACCAGAGAGGCTCTTCGCACAGTTCTTGTCCCCATGGAGGTCGTGGTCCTGGTCCCAAGTGGAGAAGGGAAGGGAGAGGCTGCTGGGTGTCATAGTGGTGGCACCCAGCTCGCTGGCCATGGGTGCTGTTAGCTGCAGGCTGTACGCTGTGTCCTCACCACCCAGGCGGATGGGGAACTGCAATGACTTGGCATTGCCTTCCCAGTCCTGCAGCTGCACAGCCAGGTGGCTGCTGTGGTCCCCCAAGATCAGGTGCATCTTCTCTAAGCCCAGCCAGAACTCTCCTACAGTGGGAACGGTCATCAGTGAGACAGGGACCGCCGCCACCGCCCCCTCCTCTCCCTGTGCCTTGGCTTCTGGAAACACCCACCTTGGGGATCTCCAAAGCCAGTCTTATAGGCTTCCCAGGGCTGATTGAAATCCACGGAGCCATCCTGGCGCCTCTGAATTACGGTCCAGCCTCCATCTGCCCAGACAGGTGCAAGGTCACGAGGAGCACCCTTCTCACAGGGGACTCCAACTCCTCCATCTGGTCCAAAACCCCAAGCCCTCTCCAAACCCAGGGACAGCAATGCTCCCCTCATTCATCTCAGCAGGACTGGAGGAAGGCGGTCAAAGGAAGGAATGCTGTGGACAGGCAGCAGGTGGGAGGCTCAGCCGAGGTCTTTGTCCCCAGGACTCGGCAGGGAAAGAGGGAGTGGGAGGCAGGCTGCACCTGACAGAATGACAACCGTTCCCCAGGATGGCTAACACATCCTACCTGAGGTCATCTTGCAGTTAACCAGGAAAGGCAGGGACCCCTGAGGCTGGATCTGGAATAGTCCGCTTTGCCGTTCTCCCTCTTCAAACAGCTCTTGGCAGTCCCTGGGCAGCCCTATAGGGCAAGGAGAGAGACAGGGAGATTGAATCAGAGAGCAGTCCTGTGGGTCTCAGGAAACAGGTGTATGCAGAATCTGGGCAGTGGGCAACAGGGATATTAGAGGGCAATCCTGAGTTCAGGACACCCCCCCCCCACTTGCCTACAGTCTTCCATGGCTCCCTCTGACCTTCCTTAATACTGACCACAAGATGCTCCAGGATTGGCCTCTGCCCCCATCCTCCCTCTTCCCACACTGCACGCCCACCTTCTGGCCACACAGCCTTCCTTGTCCCACACACCTTCCTGCCACAGGTCCTTTGTACATGCTGGTCCATCTGCCTAGCATGCTTTACCCTCATTGCCTTTTTATGCTTCAATGTAAGGGTCCCAGGTTCTGGAAGAAATCTCTGACTCCCCAGACCAGACCAGACTCCCAGAAAGGAGCATCAAGGACTTCCCACTCGAAATACTAGGGTCATCTGGTGTCCTCTCCCCGACTCCGTCCCCTGAATGAGGCCTCCATGAGGCCAGGGATAGGGAATGTTCTTGGCCCAGGCTGGCACCAGTGCCAGGCTGATCCTAGTCCACAGCAGATGTTTAATAAAGACACAGTGACTGAATGATTAATAAATGAATATTTGCAGGAGCTGAATGTGGGGCTGGGCAGAGGAGGCAAGAGCTGAGCTGAACTGGACAGACTTTGCTTTGTCTAATGGGGGATTCAAATCAGGTCTGGATGGGACTTGCTGGGACAGAGACCGGCCAAGGGTCCCAGAGGGGGAGTTGAATGACTGGAGTAAGAGAGGGAGAGAAGGAGGGAGGGAGGGAGGGAGGGAGGGAGGGAGGGAGGGAGGAAGGCAGGGAGTGAGAAGGGGAGGGAGGGAGGAAGTGAGGAAGGAGGGATGGCCACTGCTGGTGGGAAGTCCCGCCCCCAGCCCAGCAAAGAAAGTAGGGGAAAGGTCGCTGGAGGGAAAGGGGGAGTGAAGGCCCAGGACAAGGGGTGAATGTGCCCTATTGTTGCCAGGGTGGGGGCCAGCCCAGAGTGACTGCAGACACTTTCTCGCCCCTGGGGCAGCTCCCCTTTCCCCTACTTTCCTTTCTTCCAATCAGGACAGGCACCTGGCCAAACCACCAATGTGGCTTCCATTAGCACCAGCTGTTTCTCTCTCCAGCTCTGAACTTTCCCCTACTTGGCAGGACTGAGCTGGAGTCTGGGAGTTCCCAAATCCATGAGTTCCCCCCTCCAAATCCCTCAGCCTGGACCTATACCTACTAGTCCATCCCAGAAGCCCCTCATCCCAGGACAGAAGTTTGGGAGGGAGTACTGGACCCTTTCTGATAGGAGCGGGGCGGGGGAGCCGTGTGTGTGTGTGTGTGTGTGTGTGTGTGTGTGTGTGTGTGGCAGGGGGCAGGGGGGGGGAAGCCCTCAAAAGAGAGGGCTGCAAGCCAGCAATCAGGCTGAGGGTGTGAAGGGGGAGAATGTGAACTTTCACCCAGTTGGCTATAGATAGCCACAGATGCCAGGCCGGGTGATGGGGTAGGAGGACTAGAGGGAAGTTGGCTGGCTCTGGGGCCATGAACTTAAGGTGGGGCAGAGACAGGAAGCTGGGAGCCTGTGTTGACATACACAGACATGTGGTTGGGAATTTGGGCAATTTCAGGCATACATTCAAACAGGACTGCAGATGGTGGCAATGGCTAGCTCTCTGTGGAAGTAGGGGAATGGCAAAGGGGGGCAATCAGGTACTTTGGGGCCAAGAATGGGGGGAGGGACCAGGTGCTCAGACCCACAGCCCTGGGTTTGTCAGAGATGCAAGAGTGAATGTGTCTGGCCAGGGAGGTAGGCTCCCTGCCCCTGCTCTACCTCCTAGACCAGGGGTGGGCAAACTTTTTGACTCGAGGGCCACAATGGGTTCTTAAACTGGACCGGAGGGCCAGAACAAAAGCAACCTGGCCATGCTGGCACTCTCATCTTGGGCTGCTGGTGAAGGAGCGGAGGGGAGAGCAAGAGAACCCTCTGCTCTTTCGGCTCCGAGGGCCGGATAGAACAGCCGAAAGGGCTGTAGTTTGCCCACGGCTGTCCTAGATCCACATTCCCAGTCTTAGAACCCTTCTCACAGGCAGGGATTTGCTGTTCAACCAATAAGGACTCCAGACTCCTCAGCTGGCATCCTCTTGGCCACCATGGTGCCCTCCTAGAAAGTTCCAGCCTACATGGAGGTGTCTCTGCACTGCACCACCCCCTTCCCCACACTCCTGCAGCTCAAGTCCCTTTTGGACTGGGACCCTCTTTCCCAATCCTTGCTCTATTAATAGCCAGCAAGGCTTTGGGGAAAACCCATTGGCCCACGGGAAGAAGGGTGGGGCAGTCGGGGACAGAGCTGAAGACGGTGCCCCATTAGCCCTTCACCAGAGCCCAGAGGGACCCAGGGCCAAGGCCTCTCTCCTCCAGGAAGGTGGACATGACTAGGAGGGGTACAGGAATGGCAAGTGTGGGTGTCTGTGTGTGGAGGTGGGAGCTGCCAGAGGACGGCCAAGGGCTGGACACTCACTGTGGAGGTGGGTTACGTTGTGAGCGGAGCCAACAGGCTGGGGCATCTTGGGCAGCCTCTTCCTCCTGGCAGGCTTGGCCACCCCGCGGCCCAGGTGCGTGGGGGCCAGGAGGCCCACCTGGGCAAGGGCGGGAAGAGAATGTCAGATATGGCCGGCTCACAGCCAGACTCACGGGTTCAGCTTGGGCCTCCCCGCCCTCGCGGTGCAAGCATCCGGTACCTGGCTCTGCAGGTTCTGGATTCTCAGGTGCTGCTTCTCCAGGTGGCGCTGCTGTCGGGCCACCTTTTGGAAGAGTAGCTCGATCCTGCTGTTCTGAGCCTTGAGCTGAGTCTGGAGAGAGCGTGAAAACCCTGGTGAGGACCTGGCCTTCCGCCGCCGGCCTCTCCGTTCCCCGCTCCTCCGTCCTTTCAACGCTCCATCCTAGGACTCCTGGGCAGGACAGCTGACGGAGGCCTGGAAGCGCATCACTTCCGTCCACACCCTCCCAGACCCGAGCGGTACGAGTGCGGACAGCCACCTGGGTGGCACGTACCTGCAGGCTGCGGAGGGTCTCGGGGACGGCCTCGCCCGGACTTGCGGGGACGTGCCGGGGCGGGGCGGCCGTTCCCGTTCCCGGGTCCGCGCAGGCGGCTCCACACGCGCTCAGGCGCCGCTCCAGCGCGCCCAGCTGCCCCCGGGTGCGCTCCGCCTGTTCGCGCAGCCCGTGCCCGAGCTGCAGGAGCCCGTGGGCCAGGACGTTCACCTCGTCCCAGGACGCGTAGCGGGGCGGCGGCTCCGCGGGCGCGGGGCGGCCCTGCGCGCTCAGCAGCCCGGCGGTGGCGGCGCACAGCACCAGGGCTGCTCCGGCCGAGGGCGCGCAGCGCATCCTTCCCGGTGGCTGGGCGCGGGCACGTGGGGGCTCGGACCGAGGGGCGCGCGGGCGCTCGGCGGACGGACACGGGCTCTAAACACGCGCCGACCCCGGCGGAGGCTCGCGTTGTGTGCAGAAGCCCCGATGGACAAGGATCGGGTCCGAGCCTCCCGCCCTTGGCTTGGCTTGGCGTGTTCCAGCGACGCCCTTTTTATAAGGCGGGTGCGAGATGGGGCGGAGCGGCCTCCAAGGCGGAGCGCACGTGCGGGGGCGGGGTGTACCGTCCGGGGTGGGGTTCTGTGCATTCTCAGCCGTGTAGTTAGAGTGCGGGGTGCAGGGCGCCCTAAGATTGCAAAACTCAGACTCCTCCCCGCCTGGCTCTGACGCGGCTTCTCTGCCGACCGTGGGGGACGTGACTGTCCCCCTTATCGTAATCCTCTTTCCTGCACCGAAATTCCGAGTCTCTTCCCCGCCCCCCTCTCTCCCTGTTCCCCCACTGCACCCGAAGACTGGGCGGCTGGCATTCCTCGTGCCCTCCTCAAGTCAAACGCTGGGGAGAAGGGGGGAGGAGACTGTGAAAGGCCCTGAGGTGTTGAGTCCAGCAGGACCCGGAGGTGAGCCGAGGATGTTTCTGGGAGAGCTTCCCAAGGCCAGGCTGTCCCCTCTCTCCCCCCTCCCACTACACCCAGACGTCTGCAAGCTCCCACGCTCCTTCCCGCTCCAGGATTCGTCATAGCAGAGGTGTCTGTGGATTCTTTAACGTCCCTCATCATCACCCTTCCCCTCAGCCTCGTGCCCTGTTGACAGGACCCGTGTCTGTCCTGTTAAGTCTCCAGCCCAGGGTCTCCCTTCCCCACCCTCTCTACCCTCAGGGTCTGCAGTGTCTGAGTCTTCCCTGCATCTGTACCTCGGAACAGAAAGAGGGGATACTTGGAAGAAAGGCCAACCCATTCATCCATTCATTCATTCATTCATTCATTGGGCAGTCATCTGCTCTCCTATATGGAGCTCCCAGGTTGGTGGTGGAGAGACCCCGATACTCTGAGGCTGGGGAAGGAGCAAGGCTGGGACAAAGGGAGAGCTGAGAGCAGCTGGGAGGCTGTACCACGTCCATTCCACAGGGCAACCATTCATTCAGCAAACTTTCACTAACCCTCTCCCTCCATCCCCTACCAACTTCCCTATGCCCGCCAGGAAAGAGGCTGGCACAGAAAAGCCCATCTGCCAGGAAGAACCCGGGGGCAGGTTAGTTCCAAGCTCCGGCAAGAACAGCGTTGACTCAGCAGGGCTCGGAGCCAAGTTCAGCCTCCGTAATCTGAAACTGCATGCCTGGGGCCTGATGTGCCGGTCTCCGCTCACACTGGGCCCGCCCAGATGTCAGGATCGCAGATCTTGGCTGCCATGCCAGGCAGATGGGAAGGGCAAGGAGGAAAATCTCCACCAGGAATAGACCTGGACGGTCACCATCTGCCTGGCAGCCGGCCTGTCCACGCCAAAGCCCATGCTCTGTGTGAGTGGGTGACATTGCTATCCCAGGACGTGTCCTCTCACCCCTGGCTCCCTGCGCTGAGATAAATGATCAGTTACTTTCCCAACCTGATGGCCTTTTCATGATCCATTTTTTAAATATATTTTATTGATTTTTTACAGAGAGGAAGGGAGAGGGATAGAGAGCTAGAAACATCAATGAGAGAAACGTCGATCAGCTGCCTCCTGCACACCCCCTACTGGGGATGTCCCTTTAACCAAGGTACATGCCCTTGACCGGAATCGAACCTGGGATCTTTGAGTCTTCAGGCAGATGCTCTATCCATGGGTTACTCATGCAACTACAGTCACCTGGAACTCGACTTGGAGTAGATATTCCAAGGTGGACACTTAGTGTCTGGTGACTAGCCTCTCCAGCAGGATCACCTGAGCTTCTCCCATGGTGACATTAGTGTTCCCAGAGGATGAGAACCAAGAGCCAAGATGTATTCAGCCTCTGCTTGCCTCACATTGGCAAACATCTCAATGACCAAAGCTACAGAAGAATGTGGATACCAGTTGGCATGAAGCATGAAGGCCAGTAGCGAGCAGCTTATCACAGTTAGTGTAATGTAGAACTCTAAATATTTAGACATAGTACTCAGACCTTCGTTTGCACTCTTGACACACACCCTGCAAACATTGGAGTGAATTTCTCTATTTCACCAGGGACTCAATGCAGATCAGGAAATAATCCTGCCATTTTCCTCAAAGAGATCCCAGCCCTGGGATCACTAGTCAGCCCAGCACACTCACTTAGTTCATTCTGAAAATGTTACCTGTACATCTACTGTGTACCATACACTGGGGTACAGCCATCAGCTAGAAGACACAGTCCTGTCCTCAAGAACTGGGGAGTCCAGGGCCCTGGGGTGGGTTATCTACATGGAGTTCAGTGAGATTGATGTCAAGTGACTTTTATTTTTCCAATCCTCACCTGAGGGTATTTTTTCCATTGCTTCTTCAGAGAGTGGAAGGGAGGGAAGGAGGGAGAGAGAGAGAGAGAGAGAGGAAAGCATCGATGGGAGAGAGCTACATCAACTGGTTCCTCCCTGATCAGAGTGGGGAGCCAACCTGCAACTCAGGAAAGAGCCCCTAGCCAGGAATGGAACCCTTCACGCTTTGGTACATAGGCCATTGCTCTAACAACTGAGCAACACAGGTCAACAAGTGACATTTTGTAGACATTTAATTAAACATTTATTAACTTTAATAATGCAGACTATTTGTGATTTCCCAATATGTGAGAAGATATGCATTGTTTTCAAGCCTCAAACATTTTGTAGGGGCTTGAAAAGTCTTTATACTTTCTTTGTGGAAAAGTTTGCCCTGGGAAGGGAGACAGAACACATAATCCTGTGATTTCTTTCCTTTTGTGTGAGTAATTAAAATTTTTGCAATAATTTCAACTTACAGAAATTTTGCAACAAGAGTATAAAGACCACCTGTATACTCTTCATGGAAATTCACCAATTGTTAACTTGTTCTATTCACTTTATTATTCTCTCAATATCTCTCTCTTGAAAATGAAACATATATTGGCATATACTAGTATGCATCTGTAACATACACACAAATATATTGATATATAAATCTTTTATTGAGAGAGACATGTATAATATATAACACACAGAGTAACAGAATATAAGTATGTGTAGAAATATACAATCCATATACCTGTAGAGATGTATTACAACACACAGAGGCATATATACACTAGAGGCCCCGATAGGGACTGGGTGAGACTGCCCTGATCGCCCTAATCACCAGCCAGGCTTAGGAACCCCACCGGTCCACGAATTTGTGCACCAGCCTCTAGTTTATTTTACAACTGGACGTTTGTATCTTTTAACCTAATGTGATTCTTTTAACCATTTAACTTGAATACTGGGTGATCGGTGCTATCCTGGGAGAAGCTCAGGAGCTGTAAGAGCTCAGAGAAGGGGCCAATCCCCTCAGGCAAGGCTTCCTGGGGCAGGGGCCAGAGGCCGAGGGGACCAAGATTACCCAGACAAAGAGAGTAAGGAATGGGTGACCCAGACTGGGGAGGAGCCTGAAAATGCACTATAGCCTGGGGCGTGCCTGATGCTTCCTGGATGAGCCCACTGACCTTGGGGCTAAGTATGTGGACACCCCAAGAGAGGCCTCTGGGCCTGTCTAAGGACTGGCCCCACCACCCCGTCAGCTGATCATGGCCTTTTCTGCCAGGCATTGGTCACATTCAGGTCACCAGGAAAGGTCAGCCCCAGGGCAAGAGCCTCGGAGGCTTGGGCAGAGATGACTCAGCTTCTGGGTTGAGGCTTCAGAAGGGAACAAAGTGGCTGCTACAGAGACACCCTCTCCATGTGCACCTCGAAGTTTCCCCAGCCTCGGAGCGTATGTGAGCCTTTGCTCCCAGGGCAAACAGCCCTGAGCTCACTAAGGAGAGAAAAATAAGTCTAAGTGCACCTTAATAGCACTCACCTTTATGGCACCTGGCATGCGCATGCTCCATCTCACCTCCTCCTCAAATCCGCCTTGGAGAGGGGAGCACGCCTTTCCCTTATGAACTAGGGAAGCTGAGATGTTCAGGCACTTCACCAAAGTTGCACAGCTTTCAAGGGCCAAAATTTGAAGCTAGTTCTCTCTCCTGGTCCAAACCACTGAAACTTTTGTTTTGAATGGATAATGTATCTCCACTGCCCCGAACCCAAAACGTTTAAACAGCATAGCTGGAGAAATCGCCCTTCCCTAGTCACGTGTCCACACAAACTTTGTTCAAGAATGTTTATCCAGCCCTGTGGTTGAGCATGACCTATAAACCAGGAGGTCACGGTTCGATTCCCAGTCAGGGCACATGCCCAGGTTGAGGGCTCTATCTCCAATGTGAGGCATGTAGGAGGCATCCAATCAATAATTCCCATGCCGAAACCGGTTTGGTTCTGTGGATAGAGTGTCGGTCTGTGGACTGAAAGGTCCCGGGTTTGATTCCGGTCAAGGACATGTACCTTGGTTGCGGGCACATCCCCAGTGGGGGTTGTGCAGGAGGCAGCAGATCGATGTTTCTCACTCTCTATCCCTCTGCTGCTGGTTTGATTCTCTCTCAGGGCACATGCTTGGGTTTCTGGCTCAAACCCTGTGGGAGACACGCAAGAGGCAGCTGATCAACAATGCATGCGCTCTCACATCGATGTTTCTCTCTTTCTCCCTCTCTAAAAATCAATTTAAAAAATCTTAGCTCCCTTTCTTCCTCCTCCTCCTCCTCCTCCTCCTCCTCCTCCTCCTCCTCCTCCTCCTCCTCTTCTTCTTCTTCTTCTTCTTCTTCTTCTTCTTCTTCTTCTTCTTCTTCTTTTCTCTCTCTCTCTCTCTCTCTCTCTCTCATGCCGGGATATTCTGGGGGAAATGCTCCCTTGTGCCCAGGACACCCAGGACTGGCTTCTCTCAATAAACTTTGCATCCACCAAAAACACACACAAAAACTTAACCCTACCTAGCTTGGCTCAGTGAATAGAGCATCTGCCTGCAGACTGAAGGGTCCCAGGTTCAATTCCAGCCAAGGGCACATACCTGGGTTGAGGGCTCGATCCTCAGTAGGGGGCATGCAGGAAGTGGCCCATCAATGATTCTATCTCATCATTGATGTTTCTATCTCTCTCTCCCTTTCCATTTCTCTCTGAAATTAATAAAAATAAGATAATAAGAGACAACCCCAACCCCAGCAAATCTGAAATTTAAAAAAAAATCTAAAAAAAAAGAAAAGACAAAAATTGTTATGGACTGAATGTTTGTGTCCGCTTAAAATTCCTATGTTGATGGTGTTTGGAGGTGGGGTCTCTTGATGGGACTGGTGCCCTTATAAAAAGAGAGATGCTCTCTTTCCCTCTCTGCCACATGAGGGCACAGAGAGAAGTTTGCTGTCTGCAAGCCAGGAAGAAAGCTCTCACCAGAAATTGCCTGCACCTTGACCTTGGACTTTCCAGCCTCAGGAGGGTGAGAAATACATGGCTGTTGTTTAAGGCCCCAGCCTGTGGTGTTTTGTGATAGTGGCGCCAGCTGACTAACAAAAAAATGGTGAGGAAAACATTTCAGCAGCAAGTGGAAGTCTAATTGACATACCATAATCTGCACATATCTCAAGTTCATGATGTTGACATATGTATGAGCCTATGAAACTATAGCCACAAACAAGGCAACGTACCCCACCCGAGAGCTTCTTCCTGCCTCTCGGGAACCCCTTCCACTGTCCTCTCTGCCTTCCTCATGTAATCAATCATCACTTGCTTTCCATCACTACAGATGAGGTTGTGTTTTCTTTTTTCTTTTTCTTTTTTTTTTGACTTTTTAAAAATTTATTAAGGAATTATATGTGTACATAGCTTACCATTGCCCCCCACCCCCACCTCCCATTCATGCCCTCCCTCCCCAGAGTTCTGTGTTCTTTGGTTGTACTTATATGCATGCATACCAGTCCTTCAGTTGTTCTCTTATCTCCCCTCAGGTCTCCTTCCCCTCCCCTCTGTGGTTTGACAATCTGCTTGTTTTATGGTGACTATCTCAGGACCACATGAATAGGATCCGCTCCTCATTTGGCAGTCTGCTTGTTTTATGGTGACTATCTCAGGACATGAATAGAATCCGCTCCTCATTTAGCAGTCTGCTTGTTTTATGGTGACTATCTCAGGACCACACGAATAGAATCCGCTCCTCCTCTGGTTCACACCGCCCCTCCCCCCGGGTCCCACTGCTTCCCCAGGCACATGGCCCTCTTGGGGCACACAGCCCCCTGGGGGAACACGGTTCACCCAGGGCACACAGCCCCCTGGGACACACGGCTCACCCGGGGCACACAGCCCCTCTGGGGCGCTGGGGTCACAAATTGGAGGCACTGTGCTAGCTCCTCGCTAGCATGGTGGGCAGGCTGGGACAGCTGTGGGCAGGGAGACCCAGCTCCAAGGAGTCTCAGCAGAACGGCTGCTGACGCGGAAGCCAAGCTCCGAAGTCGCCCACTCCCTGGGCCCGGGGTGGAGGGAGATCTGTTCTCGGTGGGCTTCCCTCACTCGCGGCAGTGGCAGGGGGTGCGGCGGAGGTGGTGGCTTTTGTGGCTCAATTTCCACTGTAGTTTTAAAATCCACATGGTGGCAGTGGCGCCTCTCCTTGGGGTCCCGGCAGAGGCTCCAGCTCGGCCCTGCGGCGGTGGGCCTGAAGGGCAAAGGGCTCGCCGGGGCCGTGAACGGAAGGCGCCGTGCCATCTCCTCACCAGCAGGGTGGGTGGGCTGGGACAGCTGCAGGCGGGCTGAGATGGCTGCGGGCGGGGAGATGACGCTCAAAGGCTTCTCGTCCGGGCAAGAGCTGAAGGCGTGGCGGAGGCCCGGCATCATCTCCCTTGCTCCCATGGCGGGCCGGCCGGATGGCCCGGGCCTGGGGCAGAGCGAGGTCTGGCTTCTCTCATTCCCGGCGGCAGCGGCTCCAGCAGGTCCAGTTTCATCATAGTTTTAAACTCCACATGGCAGCAGCGGCGCCCTGCTTGGTGTCTAGTTGCAGCCTTCCCATTCCGCCAGCTTTCCTGTGGGTCTGGTGCGATCCCTTTAGATTTTAGCTGTTGTTTTTTTCCAAATTGTTGATGAGGTGACAGCTTAGGAAACTACCTAGGCCGCCATCTTGTTTCGGTCCCCAGAACTTAATGTAAATGGAACCACATAGAATATACTTTAAAAAAAATTTTTATTGATATTTTACAGAGAGGAAGAGAGAGAGGTAGAGAGCCCAAAACGTCAATGAGAGAGAAACATTGACCAGCTGCCTCTTGCACACCCCCTACTGGGGATGTGCCCGCAACCAAGGTACATGCCCTGGACCGGAATTGAACCTGGGACCTTTCAGTCGGCAGACTGACGCTCTACCACTGAGCCAAACTGGTTTCGGCTATACTTTTTTTCTAGTTTCTTTCACTCAGCACAATTACTTTGAGATTATCCCTGTTGAATTATCTACAGCGTATTTATTTTTTATGATGATAGGGATAAACCAGTTTCTTTATTCGCCTGTTGAAGGACATTTGGGTTGTTTCCAGTTTTTGGTTATTACAAATAAAGCTATGGACATTCATGTGCAAATTGTGAAAAATATATTTTTATTGATTCAGAGAGGAAGGGAGAAAGAGAGATAGAAACATCAATGATGAGAGAAACATCAACGAGAGAATCGTTCATCAGCTGCCTCCTGCATGCCCCCTACTGTGGATCAATCCCAAAAACCCGGGCATGTGCCCTTGACCCTGAATGGAACCTGCAACCCTTCCATGTGAGGGTAAATGCTGTAGCCATTGGAAAACACTGGCCAGGGACATACATGGCTTCATGTTCATGCTTCATTATTTGATTCAAATCACAATATCTTAACAAACCAGCTACGCCATCTCCCTAGCCAATGACTTGTACTAGTGACACTCTAGAAACAACCCAAGTGGTTCAACTATAAGGAACAGCCATAGGGTGCAACACACTTTCAAACTGCAAATTATTTTAAGGAGGTTTTTAGTGACCTGGGAAAGTATATGGGGTGTGTTGAGTTAGAAATACAGAAATTCAACTATGTATCCAGTGGCATTCCAGTTTTCTTGCTTATCAGAAAAGAGGCTGACGAGAAACACACAAATAGGTGAGTCATCGCAGCCTTAGTTTCCTTGGGCACATCCATTCATTCAGTAAGATATTTGTCGGTGCTTCTATTGCAAAAGAGTGGCAGCTAGCCTTGCTGAAAAAAAACACAAAACAAAACCCAAATCAGATAAAATGTCTAGGAGGTTCAAGCTCCAAAAAAATGTACAAAACAGTAGCTATGAGTCACATGTGACTGTCAGATACTTGACATGCGGCCAGTCCATATTGAGATGTTCTCTAAATGTCAACTATACACCAGTCTTGGAAAAAAGAGTGCAAACTACTTGACTAGTTCTATAAACTATTGATTGCTTGTTGAAATAATTAAATGTTGGATGTGTTGGTTTACAATTAAATGATTAAAATAAATTTCTTTTTTTTTTATTTTTAAAGTGCCTACTAGAAAATTCAAACGGCCGTGTGCCCTGGGTGAGCAATGTGCCCCAAGGGGCCGTGTGCCCCAGGGGGCCGTGTGCCCCAGAGGGGCCATGGGTCCCAGGAGAGCCATGTGCCCCAGGGGAGCCGTGTGCCCAAGGGGGGCGGTGGAACCCAGGGGGAGGGGGCGGTGTGAACCGGAGGAGGAATGGATTCTATTCGTGTGGTCCTGAGACATTTGGACGGTCTGCAGCCATTAGCTGCAGAACACTCTGTTGTATTTGCCTACAAAAACAAATGAGAGAGAGTGTGTCCCACTTGAAATTCATATATGGAAAAAAGGAAAAGAGAAGGGAAAAAAATCTGAGGAACAGAATAAAGTGGTGAATATAGTAGAATCAGGGGCAAAGAAGGGGAGTGGACTGATAATTATCAGGAGGATAAGGGGGTGGGGAAGTAGTGAGAGACTGGATTGAAATTGTATAACCAATGGATGAAGACAATTGTGGGGAGAGGGGGTAAGGGCAGAGGGTGGGAAGGGAACTGGGTGGTAGGGAGCTTTGGGGGAGAAAAAGGAGAAACAATTGTAATAATCTGAGTAATAAAGATTTATTTAAAAAAAAAAGAAAGAAAATTTAAACGTATACATGTGACTCGCATTGGCAGCTCACAGTATGTTTTTCTTTTCAACACTGGCCTAGAGTTATGTCCCAAAGTTTAGCAAATACAAAGAACAGGAGAACATCACCAATGACACTACTTGGTGCAAGGAAATCCCAGCTGTGGAAGAGGTTACAGAAAAAATCTGTTTTCTTTGACAAATAAATTGGAGGGAAAATGGTGAGAAAGTTTTTAGATCAAAGGATATTTGAAAAAAATTTCAATCAAATGCAATGTATGGACATTTTGGGATCCTGATTTACTAAAGAAATAAAACAAAACAAATTACAACATTTATGAAACAATTAAAAGTTAGATCACTTGCTGGACATTTGTTGATTTTATTTTATTTTTTTAAAGTAAGTGTTGTTGCGGAGGACTGAGAAGGTGGGGCAGTTCTGTACCGTGCTGCCTTCCACTGGTTAAGACCTCCAAGAGCAAAGGCCTACCGAGGTGAGGATGCCCCTACTGTCACCTGTAGAGGGGCAGCACTGAGCTGGCCAATATTTGTGGTGGTGCTGCTTGCCCTGGCTCAGGGGAAGCGTTCCACTAAGTCTGAAAGACTAAGACATCGCGGGGACTCTCCGCCACCGCCCGTGGCCTGCTCTGCCAGGCCTTCGCGCGCGCTGTGCTGGCACTGCGCCTTCCATTGGCAGACCCGGAGAATCCTCTCTCCGCTGCCACATGGCCAGGCCAAAGCATCAGATACTACCACCATGCGGATTTTAAAACTACAGGGGAAATTGAGCCAAAGGAGCTACCATCGCTGCCGCACCCACTGCCGCCCCCAAGAATGGGAATCCACCGAAATCAGAGCTCACTACGCACCGGGCTCATAGAGAGTGTGGCTTCAGAAATTAGCCTCTGCATCCACAGCAGCTCCACATCCGCAACAAAGAGGACACCATTGAGGGCGGACTCTCCCCACACAGCCATCACAGCCCGCCCACAATCTTCCCAGCACACCCACCATGCTGGGAGGGAGATGGAGCGCGCTGGTGAGGAAACGGCACGGCGCCTTCCATTAGCCGCCCAGGTGAGCCCATCCTCCGATGCCACATGGCCAAGCCGAAGCTCTCGCCACCACCGCCATGTGAACTCTAAAACTACAGTGGTAATTGAACCACAGGAGCAACCGTCAATGTTGCACCTGGCACTGCCACCCGCCACTGCCGCCGAGAATAAAGGAAATCCACCGAGAACAGAGCTCACCATGCCTCGGGCTCAGGGAGTGGGCGACCTCAGAACTTAGCCTCCATGTCTGCAGCTGCTCTGCTCCCACACCGAATGAGACACCTTTGAAGGTGGTCCCCCCGCCTGCAACCATCTCAGCCCAACTGCAGCTGTCCCAGCCTGCCCGCCATGCTAGCAAGGAGCTAGCGCGGCGCCTCCAATATGCGACCCCAACACCCTAGAGGGGCCGTGTGCCCCGGGTGAGCCGAGTGTCCCAGGGGGCCCAGTGCCCCGGGTGAGCCGTACCCCCCAAAGGGGAAGGGGATCCCGGGTGAGCCGTGTGTCCCAGGGGGCCGAGTGCCCCGGGTGAGCCGTGTGTCCCAGGGGGCCGAGTGCCCCGGGTGAGCCGAGTGTCCCAGGGGGCCGAGTGCCCCGGGTGAGCCGTACCCCCCCTAAAGGGGAAGGGTCTCCCGGGTGAGCCGTGTGTCCCAGGGGGCCGAGTGCCCCGGGTGAGCCGAGTGTCCCAAGGTGCAGTGTGCCCCAGGCGAGCCGTGTGTCCCAGGGGAAGCAGTGGGACCCAGGGGAAGGGGCGGTGTAAACCAGAGGAGGAGCGGACTCTATTCATATGGTCCTGAGATAGTCACCATAAAACAAGCAGACTGCCAAATGAGGAGCAGATTCTATTCATGGGGTCCTAAGATGGTCACCATAAAACAAGCAGATTGTCAAATGACAGCGGGGAGGGGAAGGAGACCTGGGGGGAGATAGGAGAACAACCGAGGGACTGGTATGCATGAACATAAGTACAACCAATGAACACAGAACTCTGGGGAGGGAGGGCATAAATGGGAGGGGGGCGGCAATGGTAAACTATGTACACAGATAATACCTTAATAAAATAAAATTAAAATAAAATTAAATTAAATAAAGATAACACCTCATCCCGTTCCAAAAAAAGTAAAAAAAAAAATAAATAAAGTAAGTGTTGCTTTTTTAAAATATATTTTATTGATTTTTTACAGAAAGGAAGAGAGAGGGATAGAAAGTTAGAAACATCGATGAGAGAATCACGGACCAGCTGCCTCTTGCACACCCCCTACTGGGGATGTGCCTGTAACCATGGTACATGTCCTTGACCGGAATCGAACCTGGGACCTTTCAGTCCGCAGGCTGACGCTCTATCCACTGAGCCAAACTGGTTTCAGCCATTTGTTGATTTTAAGTTTTAAAGTATAATGATGCCGCCAAAACCGGTTTGGCTCAGTGGTAGAGCATCGGTCTGTGGACTGAAAGGTCCCAGGTTCGATTCTGGTCAAGGGCATGTACATTGGTTGCGGGCACATCACCGGTAGGGGGTGTGCAAGAGGCAGCTGGTCGATGTTTCTCTCTCATCGATATTTCTAGCTCTCTATCTCTCTCCCTTCCTCTCTGTAAAATATCAATAAAATATATATATTTTTAAAAAGTATAATGATGCCATTACGGGTATTTTAAAAATAAATAAGCATTATCTTCTATAATGCATACATATTGAAAATATTTATAGATGCAACCTGGTGTGGCTCAGCGGTTGAGCAATGACCTATAAACCAAGAGGTTGTGGCTCCATTCCCAGGTACATGCCCACGTTTTGGGTTCCATCCACTGTAAGGGACATGCAGGAGGCAGCTGATCAATAATTCTCATCACTGATACTTCTATCTCTCTCTTTCTCTCCCTTCCTCTCTAAAATAAATAAAATATATTTTAAAAGTATTTGTAGATGATAGAACATCTGCTTTCAGGCAAATGCTTCAAAACAATCTAATTGACAAGGAAGTGGGAACATGGGAAGAGATGAAACAGGATTGACTTGCAATTGTCTATATTTATAATCTATTACTTTTGTTCATTGTGGAAAATACACATCATATAAAACTTACCTTTGCTGTTGTTGTTAATCCTTACCTGAGGATATTTTCCCATTGACTTTTAGAAAGAGTGGAAGGGCAGAGGAAAGACAGAGAAACATCGCTGTGAGATGTGAGAGAAACACATCAGTTGTTTCCCACTCATGCAGGACCAGGACCAGGGATCGAGCCTGCAACTGAGGTATGTGCCCTTGACCAGTATCGAACCCAGGACTCTTCAGTCCCCCAGCCGAGGCTCTATCCACTGAGCCAAATAGCCTAGGTCTAAAGTTTATCATTTTAACTATTTTCTAGTGTACAGTTTAGTGGCATTAGTATATTTCTCTGCCTTTTTTGTTAAAAATTGTCCAAAATAAAAGGTTGAAATAAAAATTGTGAATAAGTAAATGATGATAAAAATAAAACATGTAGAGACCGAAACAAGATGGCAGCTTAGGTAGTCTCCTAAACTGCCACCTCATCAACAATTTGGAAAAAAACAACAGCTAAAATTGAAAGGGATCGCACCAGACCCACAGGAAAGCTGGCGGAATGGGAAGGCTACAACTAGACACAAAGCAGGTTGCTGCTGCTGCCATGTGGAGTTTAAAACTATGGCGGAACCAGACCTCCCGGAGCCGCCGCCTCCGGGAATGAGGGAAGCCAGACCTCGCTCCGCCCCAGGCCCAGGGAGTGGGCCAGCCCTGCCGGCCCGCCGTGGGAACGAGGGAGCTCATATCAGGCCTCCGCCGCACCTTCGGCTCCTGCCCGGACGAGAAGCCTTTGAGCCTGGTCTCCCTGCCCGCAACCATCCCAGCCCGCAGCTGTCCCAGCCCGCCGTGCTGGTGAGGAGCTGGAGAGGCACTGGCGAGTCCTTCCTCCGCCGCTGCATGGCCGGGCTGAAGCTTCCGCTACTGCCGCCATGTGGATTTTAAAACTACAGGGGAAATTGAACCACAGGATCACCGTTGCTGCCGCACCCGCTGCTGCACCTGCACCCGCCGCTGCATCCGCCACCGCCACCGCGAATAAGGGAAATCCACTAAGAACAGAGCTCACTACGCCCCGGGCTCAGGGAGTGGGTGGCCTCAGAACTTAGCCTCCGCATCCGAAGCTGCTCAGCTTCCACACCGAATGAGACACCTTTGAGGGCGGTCTCCCCGCCTGCAGCCATTTCACCCGGCCTGTAGCCGTCCCAGCCCTCCCGCCGTGCTGGTGAGGAGATGGGGCGCCTTCCATTCACGGCCCAGGTGAGCCCTTTGCCCTTCAGGCCCACTGCTGCAGGGCTGAGCCGGAGCCTCTGCCGGGACCCCAAGGAGGGGCACTGCTACCGCCATATGGATTTTAAAAATACAGTGGAAATTGAGCCACAAAAGCCACCACCTCTGCCGTACCCGCTGCCACTGCCGCGAGTGAAAGAAGCCCACCAAGAACAGATCTCACTCCTCCCTGGGCCCAGGGAGTGGGCAGCTTCAGAGCTTGGCCACCGCATCAGCAGCCGTTCCATTGAGACTCCTTGGAGCTGGGTTTCCCCGCCCATAGCCGTCCCAGCCTGCCCGCCATGCTAGCAAGGAGCTAGCATAGTGCCTCCAATTCATGACCCCTCGTCCCAGAGGGGCCGTGTGCCCCGGGTGAGCCGTGTGCCCCGGGGAAGCAATGGGACCCGGGGGGAGGGGGAGTGTGAATCAGAGGAGCAGCGGATTCTATTCATGTGGTCCTGAGATAGTCACCATAAAACCAGCAGATTGTCAAATGACAGCAGGGAGGGGAAGGAGACCTGGGGGGAGATAAGAGAACAACTGAAGGACTGGTATGCATGAATATAAGTTCAACCAACGAACACAGAACTCTGGGGAGGGAGGGCATGACTGGGAGGTGGGGGGGGGGGCAATGGTAAGCTATGTACACATATAATACCTTAATAAATTTTAAAAAATAATAAATCATGTAGATAAATTAATATTGAGTTCCTAAGGTGGGCTAGTGAAGTAATTTTTATTTATCTCTTTAGTTTCTTAAAATTCTATAATTAATATGCTAATTTTTAGAGATTAAATAATTTTCGTTGATTTGTTTTTTTTTCTCTTTTTTTAAAATATATTTTATTGATATTCTACAGAGAGGAAGGGAGAGAGATAGAGAGCCAGAAACGTCGACGACCAGCTGCCTCCTGCACACCCCCCACAGGGGACGTGCCCACAACCAATGCACATACCCCCGACCGGAATCGAACCCGGGACCCTCCTGTCCGCAGACCGACGCTCCACCACTGAGCCAAGCCGGTCCCGACTATTGATTTGTTTTGAGAGAGAGAGACATACTTCTATTTGTTGTCCCACTTATTTATACATTCATTGGTTGTTTCTTGCATGTGCCCTGATTGGAGATCAAACCCGAAGCCTGGGTTTATAGGGACGACCCTCTTCACCAATTGGGCTACCCAGCCAGGGCAATTTTTAGAGATTTTTAAAAATAACAATAAGAAGCAGCTAAATAAAGGTGGCATTGTTTTTCAGAACAATTTCTTCATGGGTGTTCCAAGGGCAAGCGCTGCTCCTGTATTTGGCCGTAGGAGAGACGCCCCCTTGTGGCGGATATGAGAACTACCTTTGCTAGTTCCTTTACCCAAATGCTCCTGAGGGCTATGCACCCTCTTGGGCGACTCCTGAGCGCCGAGGGGACACCAGGAGTGACCTAGAGGTCTTGTCCTACAAGAAGAGAGATTCAGAGAAGAAACCAAAGGGGAAATGTAGAGATGATGAACAGCAACGTCCTTCCCCCTCCCCCTCCACTTTCTCTTTTCAATCTATCTCATTTAACAGCACATCACTCATTCCTCCATCAAACATTTATTGATCACCTACTGTGTGCCAGGCCCTGTTCCACGTATTAGGGATAAAAGCCCTTGCCCAAATGGAGCTGACACAATTACTGGGTGAGAACACACAATAAACAAATAAAGAAAATATACAGAGTGTTATTTGGTGAAAAGTACTTGGTGATAGGGAGAAAAATAAACCCAGGAATGGAGATACCAAATAGGATAGGCTTGTAATAAAATGGTTAGAAAAGGTTTCACTAAGAAAAGGGAATTTGATGCCCAAACCGGTTTGGCTCAATGGATAGAGTGTCGGCCTGCGGACTGAGGGTTCCCAGGTTTGATTCCAGTCAAAGACTTGTACCTTGGTTATGGGCACATCCCCAGTGGGGGTTATGCAGGAGGCAGCTGGTCGCTGTGCTGTTTCTCTCTCATCGGTGTTTCTAACTATTCCTCTTTTTTCCTCTCTGTAAAAAAAAAATCAATAAAATATATTTTTTTTACAGAGAGGAAAAGAGAGGGATAGAGAGTTAGAAACAACAATGAGAGAGAATCATCGATCAGCTGCCTCTTGCACACCCTCTATCGGGGACATGCCTGCAACCAAGGTACATGCCCTTGACCGGAATCGAACCTGGGACCTTCCAGTCCGCAGGCTGACGCTCTATCCACTGAGCCAAACCGGTTTTGGCTAAAATATATTTAAAAAAGAAAGAGAGAGAGAGAGAGAGAGAGAGAGAGAGAGAGAGAGAGAGAGAGAGAGAGAAAGAAAGAAAGAAAGAAAGAAAGAAAGAAAGAAAGAAAGGAAGAAAAAAAGAAAGATGCCCTGACCGGTTTGGCTCAGTGGATAGAGCATTGGCATGTGGACTGAGGGGTCCCAGGTTTGATTCTGGTCAAGGGCATTAAGAACTGAGGTTTCATCATCTCCAGGCAGGCAAGACTAAAACTACAAGTGTCAGGAGATGCATATTCGGGTGATAAACTATCCAGGAATGCAAGGCAGTGATCACTACAAAAGTCACAACAGTGGTTACTTTGCAAAGGAAGAAGGCAGCTGTGATAGGAATGTGGTGAATGGAGGGCCTTCTGGGGTAGCTGGAGACATGTTGACCTGGGCGGGAGTTATAATCCTGTTCACTTTCCAGCTGGGTTTCTCAAACTCAGCACTATTCTTTAAAAATATATATTTTATTGATTTTTTACAGAGAGGAAGGGAGAGGGAGAGAGAGTTAGAAGCATCCATGAGAGAGAAACATCAATCATCTGCCTCCTGCACTCCTCTGACTGGGGATGTGCCTGAAAACAAGGTACATGCCCTTGACCAGAATCGAACCGGGGACCCTTTAGTCCGCAGGCCAACACTCTATCCACTGAGCCAAACCGGTTAGGGCTCAAACTCAACACTGTTGACATTCAGGCTATTTAATCCTTTGTTGTGGGGGGCTGCCCTGTGCACTAAAGGGTGTTCAGCAGCATCTTGTGCTTCCACCCACTAGATCCTTTCCCCTTCTCCATTATGGCAATCAAAAGTCACCCTGGGCCGAAATCGGTTTGGCTCAGTGGTAGAGCGTCGGTCTGTGGACTGAAAGGTACTGGGTTCGATTCTGGTCAAGGGCATGTACATTGGTTGCGGGCACATCCCCAGTGGGGGGTGTGCAAAAGGCAGCTGGTCGATGTTTCTTTCTCATCGACGTTTCTAGCTCTCTATCTCTCTCCCTTCCTCTCTGTAATATATCAATAAAATGTATTTAAAAAAAAAAAAGTCACCCTGGGCCCTGCCGGTATGGCTCAGTGGTTGAGTGTTCACCTATGAGCCAGGAGGTCATGGTTCAATGCCCGGGATGCAGGCTCAATCTCTAGAAGGGGGCCTGCAGGGGGCAGCGGATCAATGATTCTCTCTCATCATTGATGTTTCCATCTCTCTCCCTCTCCCTTCCTCTCTGAAATCAATAAAAAATATATATTTTAAAAATCACCTTGGTTGAGAAACTCCCTTCAAGATTCCTCAAGCTATACATTTATTTTATGTGGCTTCCTTATTTTTTTCAAAGGTTCTTTATTGATTTTTAGAGAGAGAGGAAGGAGAGGGAAAGAGAGAGAAACATTAATGTGAGAGTGAATTATTGCTTGACTGACTCCTGCACACCTCCTTCCAGGGATCTGGGATCGAACATGCAACCGGGGATGTGTCCTAGCCTGGAATCCTGGAATCAAACAGGGAACATTTCAGTACACTAGATGATGCCCGGCCAACTGAGCCACACAGGCCAGGGCTTATGTAGTTTATTGAGTTTGCTTCTATTTTATTTTATTTTTTAATAATTATTTTCATTTTTTATTAAGGTATTATATTGGTTGCTTTTTGAGTTCGCTTCCATTTTACAATAACAATACTCTTTAAATTCCAATGAAGTGTTCATAGGAAAATTCGACAGAATTCTATAAACAGTTTATGTGTATGAAAAAAAGACAGTGGAAATAGCCCAGGAATTTTCTAAAAGGAAGAATACCCAGTATTGAAATACGTTCTAAAGCTACAGTGTTAAAGTGGAGTGGAATTGGGACAACATAGAGGAATCTGGAATAAATAGCTTGCCTCCAGGGCCCCATTGATCGGATAAAGCCTGAGAGCTTCAGGTGTGCTTTTCAGCCTGTCCCTTCAGTCACCCTCCTACCAACACATTGACCTGGTCCAAGTCCTGATATAGAGAGCTTCCTTCTTTCCTTCCTCTGCACACGCTTTTTCTCCTATCTGGAGCACCTTTCCTTAAATGCTACACCTCCAGGCTGCCTCGCAGGACACTCCAGGTGAGGGCTTTACCCCTCTTTTCTCCTCCCATAGACCCCAGCCCCCACTCATCATCCCCTTACCCATAAACTGTAGCTTGAGTCTGCCTCTGCCTCTCAGCTTTGAGGTGCAGGATGACAGGGATTGTGTCTCCTCGGGGGCATACACAGTGCCAGGGACACAGTAGGTGCTCAGTCACACTAAAATAACCAGGGGAAAAAACCAATTTGTACAGTCGCTTTAAATAATAATATATTCCAAATGGATTAAAATGTGCCGAAACCAGTTTGGCTCATTGGATAGAGTTTCGGCCTGCAGACTGAAAGGTCCCAGATTCCATTCTGGTCAAGGGCATGTACCTTGGTTGCAGGCACATCCCCAGTGGAGGGTGTGCAAGAGGCAGCTGATCGATGATTCTCTCTCATCGATGTTTCTAACTCTCTATCCCTCTCCCTTCCTCTCTGTAAAAAATCAACAAAATATACTTTAAAGAAAACAAATGGATTAAAATGTTAAAGGTATTTTTAAATCATTAGTTCAACGAATATTTATTGCACACCTACTGTGTGCCAGGGGCATTGGATAAAGTAGTGACCAAAATAAATCAATTCCCTGTCATTGTGGTGCTGACATTAGTGGGACAGATAGGTATGTGACGGGAAGACAGGTCAGGAAGGTGGAACAGCATATGCAAAGACCCTGTGGTGGGAAAGACCCAGGGTCCAGGTACCTCACCCAGACACTGGGATCTGAGCATCAGTCCTTCCAGGTTCCACCCAAATGTTCCAAGCAGTTTTGGTCACTGCTTTATCCAATGCCCCTGGCACACAGTAAGTGTGCAATAAACGTTCGTTGAACTAATTATTTAAATTTACATTTCACACTCTAATCCATTTGGAATATATTATTATCTAGAGCGGCTGTACAGATTGATTTTCCCTCCTGATTATTTTAGTGTTATTGAGCACCTACTGTGTTCCTGGCACTGTGTATGCCCCTAAGGGGACACAAATCCCCCCGGTGAATCGCGTGCTCAGAGCCTCCCATGGCTCCCTAATGTCCAGTGGATCAAACCCCAGGTCCTCAGCCCTTCGCTGGGCAGCCCTTGGCCTCGGGGCTCCGTCCTGCCGTCCCTCAGGGACAGTCATTCCAAGCCCCGCCCCCAGGCTCTCCCACCTTCGCGGGGCCGGCCCACTCCACCTCACCATTGGACAGTTCGGAGGGTGCCGGGCGTTGGTTGGCTGGAGGGACCGTCAATTATGGCCAAGGCATAGATAACCTGTTCTCGGGCGTCGAGGGGGCGGGTTCGGGTGCGGGCGCGGATGTGGCTGCGGCATCAGGTAAATCGCCAGCTTGCGGGCCACCGAGGAGGACCCGGGCGGGATGAGGGGGCGCCCCGGGGAGCGGCGCTGCGCCTCCAGCCCCCGCGGGCTCAGCGCGCCGCGACGGGGCGGACGCCGTGCCCTCTGGCTGGGACCCTCCCACACCGAAGCCCCCAGTGGGCAGCGAGCAGGATGGGGAGCTCTGCATTCGTGCGATCGCCCTCCGGGAGCCAAGGGGGGCTTGTTGGCCCCCTGGCTCCCCGGCCGGCTCCCCCAGCCCTCCCCGCGTCTCTCCGGGACAGCCTGGGCCCGGGTCGAGCCCCCCGCGCTGGACCGGGCTGTGCGCGGGCTGATGCGGAAACGGTGCTGGGGGAGGGACGGCCGCCCCCGGGCCCGCAGACAATGGGCAGCGGATGGAACCGCCCGGCTGCGTTTCCTGTAGGAAACGGCTCTGTCCCCGCGAGGCCGTTTAGGGGGGACGGTGAGGGAGTGGTGGGTGCTGACCCGAGTGCCTCCCCCTCATCTCACACTGTCACCAGACAACACCCCCATCTCGGGGGTGTCCGTGTTCCGCTCCAACTTCAGGGGGCGCCACCACCCAGGGCCTCAAGCGGGGGTAGGGTGAGGGCCGGGGGGGGGGTCCCCTCCCCAGGACCAGGAGCTGCACTGCCGGCGGGGTTTCGTGATCACAGCACCGAGCCCAGAAATAGTCCCGGGGGCTGGAGTGGGGCGTCTGGCGTCAGCTCTGACGGCCTAATGAGGGGCCTCAGGCTGGGGACCCGAGTCTAGCTGTGACAGCTCAGGCGGGAGCGGAGGAGAGGGGAGGGCAGCTGCACGCCCCAATTCCCCACCTGCGGTGAGGCTGCAACCCCTGGAGCCGGGGGGAGGGGGTGCCCCCTGCCATCCGGGACACACGCGGGGACAGGCATGAGTGCAGGTGGGAGGGTCGTAGGGGAGGGAAGGGCTGTTTCTAGAAGGCCATGGGAATGGCCAATGCAGAAACAGTGGCAAAGCCGCCTGGGTTTGAATCCTGCCTCTGCTTGAACGTGACCTTGGGAGCATCCCTTAATCTGTTTCTTCCTCTGTATAAAGGAGAAAGATAGTGAGAAACCCGACCTCAGAGGGCTTAGCTAGGATTTTTTAAAAAGCTAATTAATACCTATAGATTGTCTAGAATTGAAGCTGGTCCATTGAAAATGGGAAAAAAGTCCTGGCTGGTTTGGCTCAGTGGATCCTCTGGGTCAGCTTCTAGGTGGTCTGGGTCTTAGGGATGGCCTACAGATGTTCTTGGAAGTTCCCAGCACCTCAGATTTGGGTGTTCCCCGATCACTGGAGGAGGGGGCTGTTCCCCTTTGAGCTGTGAGTGAAAAGGCCCAGCCTTCTAACCCCCCACCCAGGCCTTTTCCATGGCCAAGCTTTTCTCTGGAAGTTTCCTATAAACAAGTCCTGAGAGGCACTGGATGTCCTGTGTGATGGCCAGCTGTCCTGCTGGTCCACCCTTGCTCCTGGTATAAGGGGCAGGAAACAGCTGCCCTGGGACAGGAAGAGGCTCTGAGTGGGGGAGGTCAGGGACCAAAGCTGGACAAAGGTGGGAAGTGAGAAAATGGTTAGTTTAGCCGAAACCATTTGGCTCATTGGATAGAGCGTCAGCTTGCAGACTGAATGGTCCCAGGTTTGATTCCGGTCAAGGGCATGTACCTTAGTTGCGGGCACATCCCCAGTAGGAGGTGTGCAAGAGGCAGCTGATCAATGATTCTCTCTCATCGGTGTTTCTAACTCTCTATCCCTCTCTCTTCCTCTCTGTAAGAAATCAATAAAATATATTTTTTTTAAAAAAGATTGTTAGTTTAGCACAAATGAGCGGTGGGTTAGGGAGAGGTCAGATTGGGTCTGGTAGGCCAGGGGCTTCAGAAGATGAGCAGAGGGTGTTTCCCACAATTGACTTAATTGCTTTGTACCTCGGTTTCCCCATCTGTAAGATGTGAATATCTTCCTTGCAGGATTGCTCAGGATTACATGTAACCACGCAGGGAACACAGTAGGCACTTGGTTCTGGCAGCTGGCTTGCCCTTCCCTGAGGCTTTTCATGGGAGCTCTTTAAAGCCCCATCTTTCTCACCCTGTGCTTTCTGAACCCACGTTCAGGACTCAGTATTTGTTCTTGTAAAATAGCACATTATTAGGTGTGTCTCAGTCTCCCTCAATTTCTTAGGGCCTCCATCATGTCGCCCTGATTTACTCCCCCTCCATCCCCAGACACAGTTTCAGCTCCGACAACCTGGGTGTTTGTGGTTCCATTATAAGCTCTTACGAGCCAAAGACAGAGCCCTGTGGCAGGCCACCAGAGGTATCCCAGGGATACAGGTATCCATTGATTTGCATCCTTTGTGCATCTGACCCCCAACTCTGTCTTTCCTATAAAGGCCTCAGAGGTGACCTTGGTAAAAATTCACATGCAGTTATATCTTACTTGCATTTGTCCAAGGGAAAAATTCAAGTGATTCTGTATTTTTGTTTTTTAATCTGCAGAATCTGACCAGATGAGTTCTTTTTAAAAAAATATATTTTATTGATTTTTTTTTTACAGAGAGGAAGGGAGAGAGATAGGGAGCTAGAAACATCAATGAGAGAGAAACATCGACCAGCTGCCTCTTGCACCCCCCCCCACCCCCCCCACCGGGGATGTGCCCGCAACCAAGGTACATGCCCTTGACCGGAATCAAACCAGGGACCTTTCAGTCCGCAGACCGACGCTCTACCACTGAGCCAAACCGGTTTCAGCCCAGATGAGTTCTTAATGATCCCATGAGGGCTTCCAGTTCTTGCCTTCCTCTCCTGAAACTTCACATTCTATCCCTGTGATGATTGATTTCTGATTTTCCCCAGCGATTGACAGAAAACTCAGACCTAGAACGACACCCATACCCATTCTCACCTTCAGCTACTCTTGTTTTTCTTTTTTATTGATTTCATAGAGAGAAATGGAGAGGGGGAGAGGGATAGAAAAATCAGTGATGAGATCATCATAAAACAAGCAGATTGTCAAATGACAGCGGGGAGGGGAAGGAGACCTGGGGGGAGATAGGAGAACAACTGAAGGACTGGTATGCATGAACATAAGTACAACCAACAAACACAGAACTCTGGGGAGGGAGGGCATGAATGGGAGGTGGGGAGGCAATGGTAAGTTATGTACACATATAATACCTTAATAAAAAAATAAAATAAAAAAATAAAAAATAAAATAAAATAATGCTTAAAAAATAAAGTTATTATTGATAGTTTAAAAAAAATCAGTGATGAGAGACAATCAATGATCAGCTGCCTCCTGCACGCACCTACTGGGGATCGAGCCCATAAGCTGGGCATGTGTCTTGACGAATTGAACCATGACCTCCAGGTTCACAGGTTGGTGCTCAACCACTGAGCTACACCACTGGGCTACTCTTGTTTTCTGAATAACTTTCCTCTCTCTTTTTATGCTCTTCCTTTCTCCTCCTGCCCAGCAGGCTGAAGCCTAACACCTGGGTATTTCCACATTCATTCATTCCAAACTTTCAAGGCCTCTTGAGGGAGGATGGAGAAAAGGGCACTGGTGTGTGGGGTGGGATGTTGGAGAACTCCTGGCCTGTTTACTCACCCAGAATCCAGGCTGACCTGAGTCACAGCCAGAAGGAGAGGGCCTGACCCTTACCTCCTCTGGGGGACTTTTTCAGGGTGTGTCTGGTGGCTACTCCAGGAAACATGGCCAAGTTTGCCCTGAATCAAAACCTGCCTGGTAAGTGTACAAAACGGTAAGTGTGCAAAGGCCCACACTTAGTGCTGGTGTGTGGACACAACCCTGCAGTTCCCTTCTTTGCATGGTGGCTGGAGGGGCCCTCTGTGCTGCCTGTCACATGTGGAATGTAATCTAACATCTCATGATGGCCTGGAGTCCCCCTCTGTCTGGCCTCATCTCACCTCTCCTACTCCTCTCTCCCTCTCTTCATTACTCTTCTCTGGACCCCTCAACTCACCCTTTATTCCAGCCACCCCCCTACTCAACACCCCCCTCCCCCGGACCTTTGCATGGCCAGGACCTTTGCATGGGCTGTTTGTTTTAGGAACCTTCTGTCCCAGCTGATTCCTCCTCCTCACTTGGCCCTGACAAGCAGAGCCAAAGTCACGCCAAACTTATTCTCTACTTCACCTTCTTATTGCCCTAAGCTCCATTTTTCCCCCCTAAGCTCCATTTGTAATGTTCGTGTTTATCTGTCTCCTACAAGAGGACAGAGATGTTTGTCTAGTTCGATGCTTTGTCCTCAGAAAAGTGCTTGACGTGTAGCAGGAGCCTCAATAAACGTGTGTTTGCATGACTATTTGGGTGCACATAGGCATTTGAGCCTTGGGTCTGTAATGGCTTGGTGCAGATGGAGCCCTGCCAGTGGAGGGGAGGGGTACCCCTGGCCTGACACCCCTCGCGCCCCTGTCATGCCCGCAGACCTGGGTGGCTCTCGCCTGTGCCACGGCCCGATTGGGGGCTCCCGCAGCCCGAGTTCGTCCTACACTGTGGAGACGCCCTATGGCTTCCACTTGGACCTGGATTTCCTCAAATACGTGGAGGAGCTGGAGCGCGGCCCCGTCGCCCGTCGCGCCCCCAGCGCCCAGCCTGCACGCCGTCCCCGCGCGCCCCGGGTCGGCATCGCGGGCGCGCGTAGCCCAGGGACCTGGACATCCAGCGAGTCCCTGGCTAGCGACGAAGGGGCAGCGTCGGGTGCACTCTCTCCGGGTGCACCCGCTTGGCTCCTGCAGCCGCCGCTGTCGCCGCGCGTGCCGGTGCGTAACCCGCACGTCGAGGACATGCTCCTGGAGACCAGCCGGCGGCTGGAGCTGGCGCAGGGGCACGAGCGCGAGCGCAGCCCGCGTGGTTCGGGCCGCAGCAGCCCCGCCCCAGGCTCCGCCGCCAATCCCACCCCTGCCTCGCCGGGCCCCGCGCAACTGCAGATGGTGCGGGAGCAAATGGCCTTGGCGCTGCGGCGTCTGCGCGAGCTCGAGGACCAGGCGCGCGCGCTGCCCCAGCTGCAGGAGCAGGTGCGCGTGCTGCGTGCGGAGAGGGCGCGGCTGCTGGCGGGGCGCCGGCAGCCAGAAGACGACGCGGAGGCCGAGGCGCGCCCGGACAAGCTCGCACAGCTGCGGCGGCTCACCGAGCGCCTGGCGGCTTCCGAGCGCGGCGTTCGCGCCAGGGCCAGTCCCCGGGCGGACGGCCTGGACGAGGAAGCTCCGAGGCGCAGCGAGGGCGCACTCCACGTCCTTGACGGGGCGGCGGGGACCGCCGACCGGGCGCCCCAGACGCAGGAGCCTGGACAGGCCGTGCTGGGGACCCAAGAGGCAGAAGCCCAGGCAGTGCCGGAGACCCAGGACGCCGGCGTGCAGGCGGTCCCCAAGACCCTTGAGGCGGACGCATGGGTGACGGAGGCGCTGCTGGGGCTGCCCGCTGCCGCGGAGCGCGAGCTGGAGCTGCTGCGCACCAGCCTGGAGCACCAGTGCGGGGTGAGCGAGCTCCTGCGGAGCCGGCTGCGAGAGTTGGAGGCCCGAGCGGCTACGGAGGAGGAGGCGGCGGCCCGGTCTCAGTCCCGCGAGGCTGCGACCCAGACCCCGTGGGGTTGTGATGAGAAGTCCACGCAGACCGAGCCTCCCGCGGAGGTCCCTTACCTGACGCAGGGCCCCTCTGGACTCACAGAGGGGGACAGGGCCATAGCGCCGGCGGGTGAGTCCCGACCTCTTCCTGAGCCCTGGCTTGATGACCACTGGTCTCGAATTCAGTGCCCTTATCTGATCCCTGGCAGGCGTCCTCAAATCCATCATGAAGAGGAGAGACGGAACATCTGGCGCCCAATCCAGCCCCGGACCCAAGAGCCTGCAGTTTGTTGGAGTCACCAACGGAGAGTGAGCATTTTCCCCTCCCCCTGGCAGCAGCTGTGGGAACATGGACTGGGGTTGAATTCCAGCTCTACCCTCAGTTTTCTCCTCTGGGAAATGGGGACAGCCAGTCCCACCTGGCACGACTCGGGACCCAGCCCACAGGGGAGGTTCAGCACCTGCCTCCCAAACCGCTCCCAGGTACGAGAGCTCATCCAGTGAGGAAGACAGTGACAGCGAAGACGGTGCTGCTGATCCCCCGAGGAGCAGTTCCGGTGGCTCAGAGGACGACAGCGGCCAGGGATCCGACTCGGGCACCCCGGGACCTCCCAGCAGCGGAGTCGTTCGGGAGCCGGAGCCAGAGCGGGAGCCGGAGCCAGAGCCTGAGCCTCAACCCGGTGCGCCGGGGAGGTGAGCGGCGCCAGAACTCTGGAGGGGGGACGGTTGTTCTCGCTCCAGTTTCCGCGCCCACCCCCACCACTCCTGAGCCTCTCCCCACGTCTTCCGTAGGTGCGAACTGAGCCCGCGATTGAGGGAGGCGTGCGCAGCGCTGCAGCGGCAGCTGAGCCAGCCCCGCGGGGTCGCCCGTGACAGCGTGAGTGCGCGAGGAGACAGTACTTTACAGATGAAGTCGTGGAGTCCGCCAAGGACCTCCCTGATGTCCTTAGGGAAGCGCCTCTATTGTCTAGAGTTGGGGGAGGGTCCGGAGTTCCGAATCCTAGTGCCTGGGACCTCCACCAATCCCAGACTCCACAGGAATCTCCCAAACCATGCTGATCCTTACCTGGTTCCCTAAAAGCACCCCGCCCCAAGCACTGATCAGAGCCCCGGTCCACTCTGGACTCCCCAAAGGAAAGCGCTCACCACCTTCCTCACTCCAGGTCTCCCCACAGGCTCTTCCCCATAAGAGGCTCCCTGCTCCTGTGAGCTGGGGGCCCAATGTACTCCCTCTTCCGAAGGAGTGCGGCCCCATGGGTCCCCACGGCCCACCTCAGACAAGCAGTGACCACCCTCCCCCAGCCTGGACTCCCAGCCCCAACTCCATGGCAGCGGGACCTTCGCTGATGCTTTTCCCTGTCCTCGCAGGGCGCAGCGCGCCTGGTGGCCCTGGAGTGGTTCCGAGTGTCCAGCCAGCGCCGTTCCCAGGCTGAGCTTGTAGCTGGGGTCCTGCAGGCGGTAGCGCGCCTGGGACAGGAGCTGCTGTCCCACGTGGTGAACCTGGCAGACGGCAACGGGAACACAGCCCTGCACTACAGCGTGTCCCATGGGAACCTTGCCATCTCCAGCTTGCTGCTGGATACTGGTCAGCATGGAGGGGGGGTGGGCAGGGCACAAGGCAGTGGTGGTGGTGGGACAGGTAAAGGAGAGCCTTGGCAGCTGGGAAAACCCGGAGAAATGTAGAGATGGGCTGGACAGGCAGCTGGGACCAACATCCTTCACTGGGTGTTTCAAGAGCCAACAAGGATTGACCTGAGCGCTGCCCCTGACCCTTCACTTGCTTTCCAGGCTTTTGAATTATGTTGTCCTAAATTTAGGGGGACTATTTTATCTTAGCTTCCTTAACTGTGAAATGAGAATGTATCATCTCCCTCCCTGCCTGGACTGCTGTAACACCGGTGTGTCAGGCATGCAGTGTGAAACTCCAGCCACATGCTCAGCCAGCTGCCTTTCCAGTCTTGAGGGAAGGTACTCACTGGTCAGGGCTGTGACTACCACCTTGGTCTGGGACTGTCCCCTACTCTCCAATTCCACTTCACACCTCTCCATCCCCTGCCTCAGGAAGAGATACATGGTACCATGTGGTGCTGGAGTGGGCCACTCATGCTGCTTTTCCCATGGGACCAACTGCCCAAGAGCCCTCTGAGTGCCCTCCCTCAGGCCCAGTAACCTCTGGGGCCTGCAGGCCTTGGTGACCAAAGGAAGGTCACAGCTACTCTGGGCTGGTTACCAGGCTGAGGCTTGTGAGGAGGGGGTGATGCATCGAGTTATTTCCTGGGCATGCTCTGCCTTAAAGGGGATTGACTGTCACTCATGAGACACAAGGCTCCTTGGACCCTTTCACCCTGTATAGAGCTCCATTCAGCCAACTCCCCATGTTACCACCAGTATCCCCCTTACCCCTACCCACTGGTGGTATGTCAGCCTGGCCTAACCTCACCCAGAACAGTGAACCTCATACAGGGGCTACTTTTCTTTCATCCCTCCAACTTGGCTTCTCAGTTCCTTCACCTGCTCCTTCCTCTCCCTTCACCTTGTTCTATCAGCCTTATACTTGAAAGGTCACCTTAAAAGCCTGATGTCACCTACTCCATAACCTTATTCCCCCTCTTCACAACTTTCACCTCCCTGAGGTCTCAGCTTCCCATTCCCTAACTCCAACAATCCTCAATCTTAAGGGACTATTACCCATTGTCCCCAACCCATCTCATAAGGACACCAGTCATACAAGATCAGGGCCTACCATGACCTCATTTTGTTACATCTACAAAGAGCGTTTTCAAGTAAGGCCACATTTACCGTTCATGTAGGACACATTCAATCTGTCACAGGCTTGGGGAAGGGGAGGATTCCAGAGGAACCTAAGTTAACAGCTTCATGGGTCATGGTGGACAATAGCGTTTGTTCCAGGAGTCAACAGGAAGGTTTTAAATAGACTGGGCCAAATTCCTTTTATCTATTTCTGGCTGCTGTAAAGGAAAGGAGGGGGACTTGGATCAAGGTGAACAATGGTGGTTTGTAGCCATAAAAATAAACATCCTTTATTGAGTGCTAGGGGGAGGGTAGAACATAACGTGAGGGAGAAGCCACATGACATGGTACTTGGTGGGACCACCTACAACACAAATGAACCCGAGACTGGGAGAGGTGAGTGAACCAGGTTGGGCTAGAGTTGTGGGTTTAGTTGACAGATCCCCTGTCTCCTAGGAGTCTGCAATGTTGACTGCCAGAATCAAGCAGGGTACTCAGCCCTTATGTTAGCTGCACTCACCTCTGTTGGGCAAGAGGACATGCCTGTGGTCCAAAGACTCTTCCAAATGGGCAACGTCAATGCCAAGGCTAGCCAGGTGCGTGGATACCTACAGTTCAGGAACCAACCCTGATTTTGACCTCCCTTCCCCTCAAGCCCACCCAGTCCTGTCTTCCCCACCCCAGACAGGGCAGACGGCCCTCATGCTCGCCATCAGCCATGGCCGACAGGACATGGTAGCAGCCCTGCTAGCATGTGGGGCAGATGTCAATGTGCAAGATGTGGATGGAGCCACAGCACTCATGTTTGCCAGTGAGTATGGGCACCTGGAAACTGTTCGGATGCTACTGGCCCAGCCAAGCTGCGATCCTGCCCTCCTGGATAATGTGAGCTACTGTGGGCGGGGCTGGTTGGGTAGGCAGGATACCCATGCCTTGGTTCATTGACCTAACTGTCCGGTTTTCTTCAGGAGGGCACCAGTGCCCTGGCCATGGCTCTGGAGGCTGAGCAGGATGAGGTGGCTGCTCTGCTGCATGCCCACCTGAGTGCAGGCCAGCCTGGTCCCCCGGTGAGTGTGGCTCGAACCTTAAGCAACAAAACTTTACAGCTGCACATCGTGTGAGAATACCCAGCATGCTTTTAGGAAGGTCTCCCCCTTCCTACTCCCTCAGGGAAATCATGGGAGGAGAAACTGGGGGTTTAATCTATGTGGCTGGGACACTCCCTCCATTTTATAGATTGAGACGGAGGACTGCATAGGGAAAGTGACCTGATCATGATCAGTTACTGCCCCCCAAAGAGGCTCATAGCGCTGAAGCCGGTTTGGCTCAGTGTTAGAGCGTCGGTCTGCAGACTAAAAGGTCCCGGGTTCGATTCCGGTCAAGGGCATGTACATTGGTTGCGGGCACATCCCCAGTAGGGGATGTGCAAGAGGCGGCTGGTCGATGTTTCTCTCTCATCGACGTTTCTAGCTCTCTCTCTCTCCCTTCCTCTCTGTGAAATATCAATAAAATATATTAAAAAAAAAAAAAAGAGGCTCATAGCAAAGGAGTTAAGGACCCTTTGTAGTTAGGCTTGGTTGGGGAAGAGGGTGCAGGCCCCCTGCAAGTAGGAGCTTCAGAATTGGAGACTGGATCAATTTGCCAGCAGCTGGCAGGTAGGGAACACCCAGTTTGTCCCTCAATGGGGAAAAAGAGTGCTGAAACCAGTTTGGCTCAGTGGATGGAGCGTCAGCCTTTGGACTGAAAGGTCCCAGGCTGGATTCCGGTCAAGGGCATGTACCTTTGTTTGGAGCATATCCCCATTTTGGGGGGGAGGAAGGGGTGCAGAAGGCAGCTGATCGATGTTTCTCTCTCATCAATGTTTCTAGCTTTCTATCCCTCTCTCTCCCTCTGAAAAAACTCAATATACTTTAAAAAGGGGGGGGGGGGGAGTAATTCTCAAGCTAAATCTGCCTGCCCAACTTGCTCTTTCCAGCAGAGATATGGGAAAGGAGGCATGGTTAAGTGCCTCTTCCAGGTCAGATGGGGTAAAGGCAGGATTCAAACCTAGGCAGTCTGGCCCCACTATGAAGGAGTTTTTCCTTAGACATGACCACAATGGAGAGGAACGAGACTTCCACTAAGTTAAGCATCCTTGAGTCTATGGCATCTGAAACCCAGATTGTCCACAAGAGTGTGACATGACCTCCACCACCTTTCTCACCAGTCACCCCCTGACTCTCCCACCGCCGTGCCTGGACAAAGAGGAAGCAGTGACAACGAAGAGGACCCCCAGCCTCAGTGACCGGCCTCGCACAATGGACCTGGATATGGACAGCATGGGGTGGTGAGGGTGGACCTTCTTTCCTAATAAAACATGTCTAACTAAACTTGTGTCTTGTTTTAGAAGCACATATAGACACTTTGTTTCCCTCTTCAAAAAGAGGTAGAACCTCCCTCCCCCAAGTTTCCAGAATGCAAAGGGGTCAGTGACCCACCAGAAGGTATTATAAGCTTAGTGACCCCAGACAAGAACCCAAATTTTTATAAACATTTTATTATTAACAGTGGAGCATCTTCCCCATGGGCTATGTGTTCGTTCACCCAGCCAGCCAGGACCCTGTAAAAAGACCCAAGCATGAGATGCTGACAGGCCTCCCAGCAACTGGCAAACTCCCGCCTCCCCAGCCTTGCAGCTTTACCCTCCTCCTCCAAGAGCCCCCACCCCGGGGCTTGCCAAAGCCTCCCTACCACCAGCCGCGAGTGTCAACAGAGGCCGGCTCCCAGTTCCCCCATGCCGGCACTGCACTCACCAGACACAAGTTCAGCGCAGCCTCCGAGCCTCTCGCTCGGACTCCAATAGAGTGAGCACGTCGCCCTCGCGCACAGGGCCTTTCACGTTGCGGATGATGGAGCGGCTCGTGTCGTCCATGAATTCCACGCGGACCTACCGGGCCCACGGGAGTGGGGCGGGGCGGAGAGGCGTGTGGGCCAGCCACGGTTAGGCACCAAATTTAGAGGACGCGAAGGGGCGGCCAAGGGAAGCTTAGAAAGGGGGATGAGGCTCGCTGGCACGTAAGACCGGGCCGGGAGGAAAACCAAAAAGGGCGAAGACTAGCGAACAAAGCTCTCGAGCGCCAGAAGCTGCCACCATGGGGGAGGGGGGAGGGGGTACTGCAGCTCTGGGCCCGCTGGGGACGGTCCATACTCGGCAGGGAGCCGCTGAGCCAAGATACAGGGGTTCACTGGAGCTCAGACCCAGGTGGCAGGGCCTTGGTGGAGGTTTGGACCCTCCAGGAAGCCTGGGATAAGGGCTTCTCGGATTCCCAGAGGGATAGTCCCCACCCGCTTACCTGCGTGCACTGTCCCTGGGAGCCGGTCCTGCCTAGCACCTTGGTAACCTGGAGGGAAGAAGCTGGGGTCAGGACCCGGCCCGGTTCCCTCCCCCCTTCCCCCTCCCCTATCGGCCTCATTTGGGCCCGCAACGCCGCACCCAGCTCACCCTAGCAAGCTTGATGGGCTGCACGCGACTCGTGTCCATGATGGCGGCAACAGTCGGGCGGAAAGGAGTCACGTGGTTTTGGGAGAGGCTTTATATGCCGTCCTAGCCCCGCCCCCTCTCTCGCGAGATTATACACATATTTCCCAACAGCCCCTCTGCTGCACTGCAGCCGGCGCCCTTCAGCGCGGAGAAAAGATGGCGTCCGCCACCCGGTTCATCCAGAAGCTACGGAACTGGGCCTCCGGGGTGCGCGCAGCAGGGAGGAAGGGCCGCGCTGGGATGGGCGTGGGGGGCTGCGAGCTCCGGGCGCCCGGGGCCCGCTCCTTCACTCTGTCCTGTACCCTGGGTCTGAACGCCTCGGTGCCAAGATCTCCCCGGCCAGGCTCCTCGCTCAGCCCGGGACCCCGAACTCTGGAGGCCTTCAGCCCAGGACACATCCATCTCCACTCCCACCCTTTGACAGGGACACACCCACCTCCACTCCCACCCTTTGCCAGGGACACACCCACCTCCACTCCCACGCTCTGGCGGGGGACCTGGCGTCTCCCTAGTTCCTGACCGTATCAGCCTTGGATCTGGTGGTCCCGGCCCCGACCTTTCCTTTTCACAGGGGCCATATCCCTGTCTCCACATGCCCATCTTTCTCCTTCCCTTCATCTATCCATCCCTGGGCTGTCCCTCTCCTCTTCTGGGGTGCCCTGCTGGCTGACCTTCCTTTCCTCCCACAGCACGACTTGCAGGCGAAGCTGCAGCTACGTTACCAGGAGATCGCCAAGCGGTGAGCAGGCCCCGCTCGCTGCTCAAACCCTCGCCCTGTTCTGCCCTTCCACCAAAAACAAAACCCATGTTCCTTTAGACCCTAAAGCCCTGAGCCAGAATCCTGCCTCCAGCTTCCTTGCCAATTGGTGGTATCATCCCCAAGCAATAGGTGGGGAAAAAGAATTGAAGCGTGGAGAGACTAAATTATTTGATTAAAGCCATTCAGAAGCTAGAAAGTGACCCTGGGACTTGAACCCAGAAGTGTCTTGATTTAAACTCATTAATATCTAAAAAATGCTTGAAATTTACAAGCCCTTGCCATGTCCTCAGCCTTGGGGTTACCAGTGTAAACAAGAGAAGTTCTGGTCCTCATTCCTTCATATCCTAGGGAGAGAAAAACAGGGGGGAAAACACAGTAGGCAAAAAAAATAAACCAAAAAAACCCCACATTATTCTGGAATGCTCCAAAGATAAATGAGAGTAATCTGGAGGGTTACTATCCTGGGTCATGTGGGTCAGGAAAAGTTTCTTTTCAGGGATTGACGTTTGACTCACCTAAATGATGAGAAAGAGCCAAAGGATAATTATTGAAACTTTCTGGGCAGAGAGAACAGCAAGCACGAAGGCTGTAAGGCCCAACAGAGACAGAAGTAGGAAGGAGGCCAGTGTGTTGGAAACACAGGTAGGAAAGGGGATAGCAGAATAAAATTAAGTCTGTGGCAGGCAAAGGTAAGGCAGTTTTGGAGAGTTGGCAGTGAAGGCATTAAAATTGACTAATAACCAAATTGACTAATTCCTAATATCAAAAGTTTAAATTGCTTTTCCATCCAGGGTTTAGGTCAATTGAGGAAACTTGTAAAATTTTTAGCTTCTTTAGGGTATTGGCATCCCTAGTATTTTATTTGGGCTTTCCCTTTCAGCACTGGCTCTTTTTTTTTTTTTTTTTTTAATTGATTTCAGAGAGGAAGAGAGAGAAACTTTATTTTTTTTTTAATATATTTTATTGATATTTTACAGAGAGAAAGGGAAAGAGATAGAGAGCTAGAAATGTCGATGAGAGAGAAACATCGACCAGCTGCCTCCTGTACACCCCCTACCGGGGATGTGCCCGCAACCAATGTACATGCCCTTGACCGGAATCGAACCCGGGACCTTTTAGTCCGCAGACCGACGCTCTACCACTGAGCCAAACCGGTTTCAGCTTTTTCTTTCTTTCTTTATTTTTTTTTAATATGGAAGAGAGAGAAACTTTAATGACGAGCCTGGCCAGCTGGCGTGACTCAGGGGTTGAGCCACTGTTTGATTCCTGGTCAAGGCACATGCCTGGGTTGTGGGTTCAATCCCCAGTGAGTGCAGGGGGCAGACGATCATTGATGTTTCTATCATTCTATCCCTTTCCCTTGCTCTCTGAAATAAATTAAAAAAAAAAAAAAAAAGACGAAGAAGAAACATCAATGTTGAGAGAGAATCTGGTTGGAATCAAACCTGGGACCTTTCAGTCTGCAGGCCGAGGCGCTATCCACTGAGCCAAACCAACTAGGGCCAGCTCTGGTTCTTTATATCTTATGTGTGCTAGGTTGCAGAAAACTATGACCATTCCTGCAGAAATCATCTCTGTACTATAGGGCTTAAACAAATTCTAACTTCCACACAGGACATTTTGAATGTTAAATTTTTTTTTTTAAATGCACAATGACTATCACTTGTATTAAGAAAAAACTTAAATCCTGGCAAAATGATTACCAGACAAAAAGTTTAAAAATATGGTTGAATGAAAGCCCAGTTTTAAAAAGATTTTTCCTATCATTTTGCCCCCCTCTCTGCTGCATTTTCTAGGAAAGCCCCTCTTGAGGTTAGGGTTTCCTTTTCAAAAGGCTTCTAGCCTCTTTGTAAATTCACCGCAGGCCCAGAACAGAGCTCTGTTCACCCGCTTTCTGGCTGCGGCCACCATGAGATGACAGGAAATGCAGAGGCCTGGGGAGCTTGGAATACAAGTGCTCTTTGAGTTATAAGCCTTGATCCCAGCAGGGTCCTCCAGAGCAGCTGTCGCCAACTTCTTGGACCTTATAGACTGCTGTCCACGGACCATCAGTTGGCGACCGCTGCTCCAGAGAGTTACTGAAATAGCAGGAAACCCAGGATTGGTGTAGTCTGGCCTTTGGGAAGGGAGCCCCTCAGAATGAGCTATGTTTGGAGCTGGTTGCCCAAGCTTTTACTGATTAACTACTGGATAGGTAGTGGGAGAGCCTCACAGCCTGGCTTCTCCATCTCCTGAGCATCTTCAGGTGGGAGTGAGGCCAGCTGCCAAACTTTGGGTCATGGGGAGGGTGGGAACAGGCCCACGTGTTCAGACTGGGCCTACCCCTTCCATGGGTTTCACAGAAGGTCATTCATCCATTTGGGGCAGATATGGGACCTGCAATGGACAAACCCAGCTCTTACATCCAAAGCCTGGGCTGCCACCTCCTTGTAGGCTCTGGACTCTCCAGGCATGTCCCTCCTTGACAGTGTGCCAAGGGATACCCCTGGCCTGCAGCCTGTCCCAGTGACAGGTGACCAGCCACGCCCAGCCAGGCAGTGAGAACGCTTAGGGCTTTGATTTAATGCCGATGTCCTTTTTCCTTAGAACTCAGCCTCCTCCCAGGCTCCCGGTGGGCCCCAGCCACAAGCTCTCCAACAATTACTACTGTACTCGGGATGGCCGCAGGGAAGCCATGCCACCTTCCATTGTCATGTCCTCACAGAAGGCGCTGGTGTCAGGCAAGCCAGCAGACAGGTGAGGATGCCACACTCTCTTGCAGCCAGCCTGCTCTCCTGCCTCTGCTTTTCAAGGTCCCATTTACCTAGCATCAGCTGTGTTGGGAACTGTGTTGCCAGGAGCTTTTCATCTGCAAACTCATTTAATCCCCACCTATCCCAGTGTGCAGGGGTGGGCAAACTTTTTGACTCAAGGGCAATGGGTTCTTAAACTGGACCGGAGGGCCGGAACAAAAGCAACCTGACCATGCTGGCACTCTCAGCTTGGGCTGCTGCTGAAGGAGCGGAGGGGAGAGCAAGAGAACCCTCCTCTCTTTTGGCTCCTCTGGCCAGATAGAACAGCTGAAAGGACCAGATTCAGCCCGAGGGCCGTAGTTTGCCCATGGCTGGGTTAGGGCCTCAGGCAGGGGTGGGTTTCCTGCAAATCAGATAAAGTTCCAGGGTGGGTCCTTTAGTTTCAGGTGTACAGTGTAATGATTTGATATTTGTATATATTGCAAAATGATAACCACAGTAAGTCTACTTAGTGTTCCTCATTTTACATAGTTAAAATATTTTTTTTTTGTAATGAGAACTTTTATTTATTTATTTTTGTAACGAGAACTTTTAAAATATATATATATATATATATTGATTTTTACAGAGAGGAAGGGAGAGGGAGAAGGATAGAGTTAGAAACATAGATCAGCAGTCTCTTACACACCTCCTACTGGGGATGTGCCCGTAACCAAGGTACATGCCCTTGACTAGAATTGAACCTGGGACCTTTAAGTCCATAGGCTGATGCTCTATCCACTGAGCCAAACCAGAACTTTTAAAATATATATATATTTTATTGATATTTTACAGAGAGGAAGGGAGAGAGAGAGAGAGAACTAGAAACATCGATGAGAGAGAAACACTGACCAGCTGCCTCCTGCACACCCCCCACTGGGGATGTGCCTGCAACCAATGCACATGCCCTTGACCAGAATCGAACCTGGGATCCTTCAGTCCGCAGACCGACACTCTACCACTGAGCCAAACCGGTTTCGGCCAAACCAGAACTTTTAACAATTCTTTTAGCAACCTTCAAATATATAATACAGTATTATTAACTGCATCGGTGGGGTCCTGCAGGCCCTGCCCCCAATCAGGGTTGGGGGGCCATCTGAGAAGACTGGGTGGTTGGTTGGCCAGCTGGCCCTGCCTCCTGGTCAAACTCCCAGTGGAGGGGACAATTTGCATGTGTCTTATATAGGCTAGTCACCATGTTATACATTACATCCCCAGAACTTATTTTATAAATAGAAGTTTGTACCTTTTAACCTCTTTTGCCCACCTACCACCCTCCACCCCTGGCAATCTGTTCTCTGTATCTGTGGGCTGGTGTGTGTGTATGTGTGTGTCTTTGTTTTTTAGATATCACATATAAGTGAGGTCATATGGTTCTTGTCTTCCTCTGTCTGACTTATTCACTGAGCTTAATACCTTCTGGCCCTCTCTGTCCATCCATCTTGTTGCAAATGGTAAGATATCATTCCTCTTCCAGCTCAGCTTTGGCAGCCACTGAGAAGAAGGCGGTGACACCAGCTCCTCCTATACAGAAGTGGGAGCTGTCCCAGGACCAGCCTTACCTGTGATACTGCTCTGGGCCACCCGACTGTGCCCTCAGGGCGACTGAGTGTTTCCCTTCCTCCTCTTCCATTCTGGGAGAACGTGACCTAACTTATGACAAATACATTATATTGTGCTCTCTAGTATCACTTCCATCTTTACTTTAAAATATATATATATATATATATATATATATATATATATATATATATATATATATATATGATTTCAGAGAAGGGAGAGTGAGATAGACACATCAATGATGATTGGCCGCCTCCTGCAAGCCCCCTACTGGGGACCAAGTGTACAAACTAGGCATGTGCCCTGACCAGGAATTGAACTGACACTCAATCACTGGGCCATGCCAGCTGGGCCATTTTTACTTTTAAAGTGACCCTGGGTTAGAGTGATGGAAAAAAAATAAGGTGACCCTGGGTTTACTTGGATTTTAGGGTGAAGTTGGTGCCAAATCTCTTAACTCTTTGTCAGTGCTCCAGGGACAGAGAGGGATAGTAGTTCTCGGGCTCCAGGGTGACATGTCACAGACATGGATGACATGATACAGGGGGCCCAGATCCCTTCTCCAAGGGCCTGGCTCTATCCCTGAGATTGGTGGGCTGGCTTTCAGGGCCTGTGGGGGGTGGGGATGCTCTGACTGAGAAGACAGCAGCACCAAAGACATACTGCTCACTTATCTCAAGAGCTTCCCCAGCCATTGCTCATGTGGACATTGGCTAGTACCCTCCCACCGTGGCCCCTGCCTGACTTGGACCACCTTGCAGCTCAGCAGGGGAGGCAGAGGGCAGCAAGGTGGCTTGCAGGCAAAGCTCACCTAGGACAGGTGAGGAAAGGCCTCCCTGAGCCAGAAGCCTTGCTGCTCAGGACTTCGGGGTACAGGGGTGAGGCAGAGTCAGCCAAGGGAAGTAAGGGGCTTGTGCCTGTGGAGGGATGAGCAGAAGAGTAAAAGCCAAAACAAGGTGGTCCCAGTCTGGCTGCAGGAGCAACACTGACCTCAAGTGGGGAGTGGCATGGCTGCCCCATGAAAGAACCCTGCAGCCTTTCCAAAGGTTTAGATCAGCGGTGTGGAAGCGGAGAGCAAGGCAGGAAGCAGGAAAGGGTCTCAGGCAGGAGGTATAAGTGGACCAGAGTGGGCATCTCAAATGCCAAAAGCTCGTCAGAGGTAGGGGGCCCCGTAGGCTGAAACACCTGGTAAGGCTTCCTGGAAGGAGGTGGGGTTTTGGTTGGGGTAAATGGTAAGTGATAAATCACATTCAGGAAGGCTGAACAGGGTATGGAAGCTACAAGGAGGGCAACCCTGGAAGGCTTCAGAAGAACCAAGGCAAGATGTGCCATTGAAGGTGTCAATAGTTTTATGACCCAGACTTGAAATTTGGTGAGAGAGTAAAATAGGACACCTGAGCTCTTTCTGTGTGCTAGGTACAGTTCTGAATGCTTCCTATCCATGATCTCAGCTCCTTTGATCCTGTGAGGTCACCCCTGTTAAGCCTCCAACAGCCTTGAAGGCCAGACACTCCTACCCCCAGTCCTATTTGCTACTCCTCCCACCTGCTTTTGCATCTTTACTGCTTACCCATTTCCCCTGAGAGATTATTATCAGAAAATAAAACTACTTCAAAAGCAGCTATAACTTCTAACATTTTCAAATAGTGAAGTGTGCCACTGACCGGCAAATAGAACCATTTCTGTGAAAATATGTACGCAATAGTGTAGCTTCACAATTACAGGGTGGTAAACAGTTGCATATCCAGCATAATGCTGAAGGACAGTGATTTGTTTGGATGAGGCCTTGCTGGCAGTGGGACTTGCTTCTGAAGACAGAGCTGTAGGTGATATTTTCTAGAAGAGAACACAGAAATCAAATTAGCTAGAAAACTTGCAGAAGGTTTGTTATTTTATGTGCCTTCTGGGTGAGTGTGAGAAATGAAAACCCAAGGATTGCCTTCACAGAAGTTAAGAATACTTCCCTATTGTGTACATGAGGACTAAATGAGATCCTGAGCGTGAGTGCATCCAGGTGTCGGGAACAGGATGTTCATTTTTTTTTTTTTTTTTAAAAAGGAACTACGATTATTAGGTCGTCTGGAAAACCAGATGGGCTGAGCCCCCAAATGGCGCCAGCCAGGATGTTTATATTTAAAAGCCTACTAGGTAAGTAGGCACTGGGGACGCAAGAACAGCATTCCTGAACTCCTGGGCCTGACGTTACAGTTGGGAATCAGACACTAAACCAAAATAAGTAAATACATAATGTGTCGGATGCACGAAAGAAATAGAGTAAAGGGAAGCAACAATATCTAATGTGTCAGCTGCACAAAAGATTAGAAGGCGGGGATGGGGCGTGTCTGAGGGGAGTGGTTGCCATGATAGATAGGCAGTACACATGCTGCGGCTTGCATGTGGAACGTTAAAAGTACTTAGACGTCAACAAGTTCGCTTCCACCCCTCCGTTCTTCGCTGTACCCTATCACAGGGAAAAGTGCGAAAGTCTCAAATCGCGGGCCCCCTCACATTCGGACATTTACGGTAGACTTGGCGGCCAGACCGCTGTGCGTGGGCCCCGCCCCCGGCGGGCGCGCGTGCGCGGGAATCAGAGCTCCTCCAGACCCAGACCGCGCGCGCGCCAGTGCCTGGCTGGGAGGCACGTTGAGCGGTTGGATGGCGCTGGGAGGAGCGCAGCAGATCGTGGCTCTGGGGCTGACACTGCAGCTGCTGCTCGGCTTCATGCCGGGCCTGGAGGCAGCCCCGACCCGGACCCGGTCCCGGACCCGGACCCAGACCAAGAGCGTAGGTGAGTGAGCTTCGCGCTGCCCGTGCGCCCACCTGGCCAGCCGCCTGCTTCGTCCCCGCCGGCACCGCTTCGCCATTGGCTGCGCCGCACTCCGTCCGGACACTCCTCCCGCTGGTGGCTGTTGACTCTGGGAAACTGTGCGAGTTCTCACCGATGGAAGAGTTCACTGCCTGCCTGTAACTACCGTGCCCTGGCCCCGCGCACACCCCGCATCTGCTCTGCTTTGTCGTCACCCATTGTTACCTCCAAGCCGTCCGTCCTTCAGCCCCGCGCGGGCTCGCCCCGGGCCCTGGTTGACCGACCTCTAACTCTGCGGGTCGGTCACCTGGTACCTGGTACCTTCCGCTGCAGCAGCGCCTTCCACACCCTCCCGTCTGAGCTGAGGCCATGTGGCTGTTTCCTCGGCGGCCATCCTCCCAATCTCTGCACTTTTCTCCTCTAGCCTTAGAGAACGAAAGGTCTCCCTCTCTGTGACCCCTGGCCGATGTGATGTTGGTGGATGTCTCAGGTTCCCAGAGGCAACTGGGAGGGTTAGAGTGGCCTCTGTGTGTGTAAAGGTGCCCCAGACTTTCAAATGTGAGCTCAGGGTCGCACACATGGGATCTCCTTTTATCTGGTCCTCTACCTCATCCCAAAGTCCCTGCCAATTCAGGTTAAATGTGTCGGTAAGGAAAGCAGGACTCATGTTAACCAAGTAACAAGCCCTTTACATACAAGCAGTCTCCTCAGGATACTGAGGTAGGGATTCCTAACTGCCCCATTTACAGGTAAGAAAACCAAGGCTGGGAGGAGAAGTCACTGGTCTGGCTCCCAACCCTATGAGGAGGAGTCAACTCTGCTCTGCTGCCCACTTTACAAAGGGAACACACTCCAGCAGGCCAGGGAGAGATGTCGTTGCTTGTCCAGGCCAAGACTGGCTAGGCCTGGGGAGTAGGCTGAGCCTGGATGCTGACAGTCCCCCTCAGGCAGCGAAGGAAGCAGCTCCAGGTTGTCTACAGCTCTTCCCAGCTCCACCAAGCTCGGACTGTGTGGCTCGGACGGCTGGGCCTGGGCGTCCGCAGAGGAGCCCGCGGTGGAGAGTGGGGTGTTTGGAGGCCCAGGCCCCTGTGAGTAAAAGTGGAAGGGGCAAGTGGACCAGCATCAAACGGGGCCAGGCTGGGGCCAAGCCTGGAATTTGCCACCCATCTTGCTACATCTAGGAGAAAGCCCTAAAAGTCACTCTCTAGCTCTGTCCCTCAAACTCAGTTTCCAGTTCTGTGCTCCTCCAGATCAGCATACGGCCGATCCCTTGCTGTCAAGGATCCAGGAAGGCTCGGATCTCACCTGAGTGTGACCCATGTTCACTTACTGTCAGCCACCACCCTGGGCTTTCAGACCAGGACAAGGTCATGGTCCTGGCACACTGAGTGTCCAGTCTAGTCCATATCAGTTTGAAGAGAGTTGCTATAAGTGGGAAGCAGAACCTCAGGAGGCTCTGAGAGGGACAGGAAACCCCTCCTAGGAAACAGATTGAGATCTGGGGGCGGAGGAGGAAATCCCCAGGTAGAGTGGAGGGAGGAAAGGGAGTACTGGGCCAAGAAACGGCACAAACAGGCCCTGAGGTGGAACAAGCGGGCTTCTTGGGGAAGCAGCGAGCAGGCCACGACAGAGAGAGCTTTGTGAAGAGGAAAACTTGGGAGGTAGCCAGCTTCCAGGAAGGGTTCAGGGCTGGGCTAGGCCTTGAGGGTCACATGGAGGAGGTAGGATTTGGTTGTGAGGGCTGGTGGGCCAGGAGACGGCTTTGAGCAGGCGTGGGTTACCAAATGATGTGCCGGGAGAGGTCTCCAGTGCCCAAATGGAGATGAGGTTGGGGGCCTGGGGAGGCAGCCCATTCAGGATGCGGAAAGTGGTCAGATGTGGAGGAATTTAGGAGCTGAGATGATAAAGCATGGTGACAGCTGATCTTTTACCCTTTTAGTAAGTAGGTGGCACGTCATGGGCCTGACCCAAGGCAGGTTCAGAGATGGCCCCTCCCCAAGTCTGTTTCACCATGGTTTGGAGAGAGTCCCGGGGAGACCATCTGACCATGGGGAGCTTGGTAATGACTCTAGCATCAGTGAGGCCTGGGTTCCAGTCCTGACTCTGCCACCAGCTCTGCAGCTTCTGGCCTTACATCTCCTCAGTGTTCTCTTCAGAACGGGGATCGCTGGAGAACCGGCCCTGTAGGGCTTATGGTGAGGCTGTGAGCTCTTCGGCTTCGAGCCCCGCATCTGGTGGGTCCTCAGCAGAGGTAACCACCAGTACGGTTCCAGCGCCCCGGGCCCGGGCCCGTCTCCTGGTGTTCGCAGCCTGGGACTCCTGGACTTCTGGAGAGAGGGTCCAGACGCGGGCCTCCCAGGCCTCACTCCTGTTCGTCTCGCAGGCTCACCCCCAAGCTTCCAGTGCCGCGTCGGCGGCTACTCCGTGCCCCTCGCCTGGCATTGCGACGGCGACCCGGACTGCCCTGACGGCAGCGATGAGGAGTGCAGTGAGTGGTCTCACCTCGGGGCGGGGCTTGCAAGGATGGGGCCCCAGGTGGTGATGCTTGTGGAAGGGGGCACAGTGGGGTAAGGTCTGGTTGGGGGGGGGTGGCTGTAAGGAGGGGAGTCTGGGTCTCAGGCTTGAGAAGAGGTGAGTTAACACGGAGGTGGGTTAGTGTGGTCTTGGATCAGGGGGCTTGCGAGAGGATGGGCTGTGGGGAGTACCTGGGCCCTGTTGTGGGGGCGCCGGGGACCTGACTGACTCTGTGTCCCAGAGCCAGAGCCAGAGCCAGAGCCGTGCACCCAGGACGGGCAGTGCTCACCGCCCAAGGGCAGCCTTTGCTCTTGTGACAACATCGATGACTGCCCTGATGACATCAACAAGATCCTTCTCAACTGTGGCCGCCAGCCCTGCCCGGCTGGGGAGTTCCGCTGCCTGGACGGCACCTGCATCCTACACACCTGGCTCTGCGACGGCCACCCGGACTGTCCTGACTCCAGTGACGAGCTGGGCTGTGGTGTGTGCCAGGGGACCTCCTCGTGGCTGTAGCAGTGGGGAGGGCTGGTCGTTACATGAGGATGCCTGACAGCACGTGTGCGACCAGGCTGCGAGTGTGGGCTTGTGCCTCTGTGCTTGTCTGCATACCTGTCGGGGCAGGGAGAGGTCACTCCTAGCTCCAGTGCTCACCAGCCTCACTCAGCCTGGGATGGGGGATGTGCCTCAGGGTCTTCTTCAGGCACATGGAACACCTGCTCACCCCCCCCCCCCCCAACACACACACACATACATACCCCTCCCCAGCTATTGAATGCCTGGGTTTATTGCAGGGACTGAGACCTTCAAGGAAGGCATGTCTGTGACCCTGGAGAGTGTCACCTATTTCGGGAATGCCACCTTTGTCAGGAACCAGGACTCCGTCCAGTCTGGAAATCGAAGTGCCTATGGGATTATTGCAGCTGCTGGTATGATGAACGTCCCATTTCTACCCCCCGGGCCTGAGGCAGCTGCTCCTAGGAGCCGGGGCTTGGGGCGGGGACAGGCTGCAGGCCCCAACCCCCATGCATTAGGATCTTGTGGGTGTGGGGCTCCTTCCACTCCCTCACCCGACCCCATCTGTCTGCTCCCCACAGTGGTGCTAAGTGCAGGTTTGGTTGTTGCCATTCTGCTCCTGGTGTCCCGGCTCCTGTTCCCGCCGGGGCTGCTGGTGGCCGTGAAGGAGTCCCTGCTGGTGTCAGAGAAGAAGACCTCACCGCTCTGAGGAGGAGCTCTTGCCATCATGTTGTCGGGGCCCCGAGCGTGGCAGCCATGGGGAGTGCATGTGCCGCTGGCACACCAGGCCTCAGCTATGGGTTCTTCTGACCACAGTACTGCAGACCGAGTTCCTGTGGACTTGACCCTGGAGACTGGACGTGCCTGACCCAGCCCCTGAATATGGGGAGCCTGACTGGAACATGCCCCACCTGGGGTGGGCCCCAGGCTGCTCCAGGGTGGCCTGCGCAGAGACACTGCTCCTGCCCTGCCCCGACTGAGGGTGGTGATTAAAGTTATTTTGCATCATCAGCCTGCTTCTGGGCCTCTGTCTCCCTCTGCTGGGCAGTCTGGGCAGCAGCCCACCTCTGTGGCCATTCTGCTTCTTGCTTCCTGAGACCCAGAGCAGGGGCGGTGGGGCAGTCTGCATTACCCACAGGCTTCTTCCAGGAGAGCAGAGCTTGGGCATTGCCTCCTGGAGTCAGAGGATCCCTGTCTATCCTGGCTGCCTTTTTGAGATGGAAGCTGGTTTCTGCTCCACCGCGTTTTAAAATGTAGTTTTATTATTCAGGTATGATGAGGCCAACAGATCAGGAGAGGAAACATCCTCAACCAGTGTGGCTCAGAGGTTGAGCATTGACCTGTGAACCAGGAGGTCATGGTTTGATTCCCAGTTGACACATGCACAGGTTGCAGGTTCAATCCCCAGTAGGGGGCATGCAGGAGGTGGCTGATCAATGGTTATCTCTCCCATTGAGGTTTCTATCTCCTTTTTTCTCTCTGAAATCAATAATAATAATAAGACTGCCCTAGCTGGTTTGGCTCAGTGGAGAGAGCATTAGCTTGCAGACAAGGGTCTCAGGTTCAATTCTGGCCAAGGGCACATGCCCGGGTTGCAGGTTCAATCCCCACTGAGTGGTGTGTGGGAGGCAATCGAGCAATGATTCTCATAATTGATGTTTTTATCTCTCCCTCTTCCTCTCTGAAATCAATATATATATATATATATATATATATATATATATATATATATATATTAAGAAAAAAAGAAAAGACACATTGTGTCCTGGCCACTGTTTTATCCGGCTGTGGGCAAACTATGGCCCGCGGGCTGGATCCTGCCCGTTCGGCTGTTCTATCCGGGCTGAGGAGCCGAAAGAGTGGAGGGTTCTCTTGCTCTCCCCTCCGCTCCTTCACCAGCAGCCCAAGATGAGAGTGCCAGCATGGTCAGGTTGCTTTTATTCCGGCCCTCCAGTCCAGTTTAAGAACCCATTGTGAATCCTGTGCCCCAAGGGGTCCGGTGTCCCGGGTGAGCCATGTGTCCCAGGGGGCTGTGTGCCCCAAGAGGGCCGTGTGCCCTGGGGAAGCAGTGGGACCCGGGGGGAGGGGCAGTGTGAACCAGAGGAGGATCGGATTCTATTCGTATGGTCCTGAGATAGTCACCATAAAACAAGTAGACTGCCAAATGAGGAGCGGATCCTATTCATGTGATCCTGAGATAGTCACCATAAAACCAGCAGATTGTCAAATGACCGCAGGGAGAGGAAGGAGACCTGGGGGGAGATAAGAGAACATCCGAAGGACTGGTATGCATGCATATAAGTACAACCAATGAACACAGAACTCTGGGGAGGGAGGGCATGAATGGGAGGTGGGGGGGAGGGGGCAATGGTAAGCTATGTACACATATAATACCTTAATAAATTAAAAAAAAAAACCCATTGTGGACCTCGAGTCAAAAAGTTTACCCACCCCTGGTTTTACCAGTGGGTGGAGCATTTGCCCGTATGTCAAAAGGTCGAGGATTTGATTCTCAGCCAAGGGCACATACCTGGGCTGCAGGCCCTGGTCAGGTCATGAGCAGAAGGCAACCAATGGATGTGTCTCTCTATGTTTCTCCCTCTCTCCTCCTCCCTCCACTCTCCAAATATCAGTGGAAAAAATAACCTTGAGTGAGGATTAGCAAAGAAGGGAAATATAACTAAGCGGAGGGGCCCACCTCTGCAGGTAGGGCCACACAAAGAAGGCCTGGCAGTCAGGAGGCAGAGGCAGGAGAGAGGGGCCAGAGCCGTGACTGTGGTTCCCACCAGAGGGGTGGGTGAGGCAGGGTAAGCAGGCCTGGACTGCAGGTTGGAATAGCCTCAGTGGGCTCGGCACAGGCAGTCTGTTTTGCGTCAGTCTGTTGACAGTGATGCACTCAGCTAGGAAGGCCTGAGACACACCTGGGTCTTGTGTTCTGTCCCAACACGTTTCCTGTCCAGAGCCAGTGCTGTGGCTTGCCCAACCCTTGTGGTTCTTTAAAAAAAAAAAAAAAAATATATATATATATATATATATATATATATATATATATATATATATTTTTTTTTTTTTTTTTTTTAAAAAGGATTTTTTTTTACAGAGGGGAAGGGAGAAGGATAGAGAGTTAGAAACATTGATGAAAGAGAAGCATCAATCACATCCTCCTGCACACCCCCTACTGGGTATATGCCTGCAACCAAAGTACATGCCCTTGACTGGAATTGAACCCGAGACCCCTCAGTCTGCAGGCTGACGCTCTATCCACTGAGCAAAACCAGTTAGGGCCCTTGTGGTTCTTAGTATGATCCCAGGATCCAACTCAGCAGCAGCCATCCCAGTAGGGAACTTCAGGGAACAAGATTTATTACTCATGGGTCCTGGAGCTTACATGGCAGGCTTGGCCACTCAGCGTGACGGAGTGAGGGGTGGCACGGACCTGGGGGTTCTGCCTTTATTAGGGACTGAGGGTGAGTCATCTAGGGCTGCCTGGGTTCTCTGTGGGTATATTTAAAGCATAAGAGCAGGAATGAGGGCGCGGGAAGGGAGGAGCAAGGTCACGCAAGAGGTCAGTTATTAGGTCACCTGGGCTTTCTGAAAGAGGGCCTTTAGGTGTGGGAGCAGCGGATTCCTGTCTGGGTTGTCTTGCTAGTAGACTGGCATTGTGTGTATTCCAGCTGGATGTCTTTTGAATTGGATGCCTCAGCTATCAAAAGCTTATTTTCAGGCACTTACACTACACTATCCCTACTTGGCACCTGGTCCTGGGGTGATCAGGGCAAGGGCATAATGGCTCTGGATTGGTTGGTTTGCACATTGAAGTTGAGTTGTTTGCTATCTCCAGGAGCTAGCTAACCCCGAGGAACAGTCCCTCCCTGGTTAGGGAGACCACAGTTGCCAGAGCATCGAGAAAGAAAATATAGACCAGCTGGTGTGGCTCTTGGTTGAGCATTGACCTATGAACCAGTAAGTCACAGTTTGATTCCAGGTCAGGGCACATGCCTGGGTTGTGGGCTCAGTCCCTAGTGTGGGGTGTGCAGGAATCAGCCGATCAATGATTATTATCATCATTGATGTTTCTGTCTCCCTCCCCTTCTCTGAAATCAATAAAAAATATTTTTTAAAAAGAATACAGAAAATATAATTAATATACAGTAGTTCCTTGGATTACAGCTGAGATCCATTCCTGTGAGACATAAGGTGATTTTCCCTGTAAGTCAGAACCCACCTACATAAGCACCTACATCACTCACATGGAACACATACACCGCAGTAATGAAGTGAAACAGTAAAAGAAATTTAAAAGAAAGATAAGAATTCCTGCTCTTTACTTGTGATAAATAAATAATAAAAAACATAAAGCATCTACGTATGTACATACATTGAAATGATGTAACTTTTATTTTTAATAAATAAATGGGAGATGGCGATGTAACCACGAAATGACATAACCGAGGACTGCCTGTACATCCTGACTGCTGGGTGAAGGGGACAAGGCTTCCCTCTGATCCTCTTTCCTCATCACTGAGGGTGGCAGGGCCCCGACAGCCTCTCTGGGGGCAGTGACCTCGCTGACATCCTTGCAGGTGGTCTGGATGTTCGCCAGCAGCTGGCTCCATGCCGTCTAGTGCTGGGCAACACCCAGGGCCCCGTGCAAGGTCCCCCCTATACGGGGTCTGAGGGCAGGAAGCTGGCTCCTGGTGTGAGATGTTTGGAGAGGATAAAGCAGGGGGGTGCCTAGGAAGGCTTCCAGGAGGTGACAAGCTTGGTTTTGAGACCCTGCCTGCACTGGGGGAAGGTGGTTGAGGAGGGTTTTGGAGTCCAGGTCTTAGGCAGCATGTTGGGGGCTGAGCTCTCTGTGAGGCAGAGGGAGTTGAGGCTTGGGAGGTGGGCTGCTGCCAGGATAGAGGGGCCTTAGGTGCCCTGCCCTCTGCGGTACAAGGCCTTCCCTCTGCACCCTGCGGGTGCACCCGAGCTGGCCAAGACGTCCTGTCAAAGAGACAGAACTGTGGTGTTGACAGGAAGGAGTTATCACAGAGAGAAGGGTTTTCTTTTTTAAATTGTTTGGAGAGAGAGAGAGAGAGAGAGAGAGAGAGAGAGAGAGAGAGAGAGAAACATCGATCTGTTGTTCCACTTATTTATGCATTCCTTGGTTGATTCTTGTATGCGCCCTGACCAGGGATCGAACCCACAACGTAGATGTTTCAGGGGGACACTAACCAAATGAACTCCCCGGCCAGGACCCAGAGCTGGGTTTCCTCCTCCGCTCAGGTATCATCAGCTGCAGTGGGCCAGGGGCTCTGAGGCTGGCGGCAGGTGTTCAGGCTGCCTAGCAGAGGCCTAGGATGTGGATCTTTCTGAGATCTCATTGGGTTTTCAGTTATCAGGGAAGCCAATCACTGCACGCCTAGGAGCTCCTCACAGGTGTTGTGGTTCTGGGCTCACCAACCTGCTGCTCCCCTATTTTTGTTTTGTTTTGTTTTTTGAGGAATCCAAATGTTCAGTTTATTTAACTAAGGCTGGCGAAGCCATGGCTGGCAAAGCCATAGCATGAAGAAAAGCTGCAGTCGCCCTAGCTAGTTTGGCTCAGTGGATAGACTGAAGGGTCCTGGGTTCAATTCCGGTCAAGGGCATATGCCAGTAGGGGGCATGCAGGAGGAAGCTGATCAATAATTCCATCTCATTAATGTTTCTATTTCTCTCTTCCTCTCTGAAATAAATAAAAATATATTTTGGAGGAGAAAAAAAAGAAAAGCTACAGTCATTGGAGAGTTAGAAGCATCGATCAACCGCCTCCTATTGGGAATGTGCCTGCAGCCAAGGTACATGCCCTTGACCTGAATTGAATCTGGGACCCTTCAGTCCCCAGGCCGATGCTCTACCCACTGAGCCAAACTGGTTAGGGTGCCGTACGTGCTCTGACAGCACTGCAGCTCCGGCTTATTTCCAGGGGTTGGTGGAACATGAATAGGAGCCATTATTTTCACGTCTGACATTTGCTTCTGGGAAACAGGGCGGTGTATCTCTGTCAGAACTGTCTGAGAAGCAGCTTCCACGTGTGTGGAGTCTAGAGCTGATGTCCCAATGAGTGACAAACCATTCTTTTCGGCAAAAATTCTTGCTTCATGTGCAGGAACTGCCCTGAGATGACGCACATCACTCTTAGTGCCCTCAGGCCTGGTGACGACGTTACTGTCAGCGCGACCTCTCAGTTCTTCCAGCCATCGCTCTACATTTTCCTGTGAGGTGCTTAGCAATGTCACCAACCCATAGGGCAGGCAGCTCCAGCTCCATGACAGTGTGCTGAGGTGACAGCTCCAAGCCGCTCCTGCCCAGCGGTGCCCCATACCTGTGCTTTCATTGTGTTCCCATCAACCTGGATGCTTCACGGGGCAAACTCTACTCCAGTGGTGCTCTTGCTTTCAGGATTAAACTTGTTTCAAGTAAGTTGAGACGAGAGATTATTCATTCCAACACTGGAATCTCTGATAAGGACAACTTGGAAGAGGCTGACGTATTTGTCTTGCGGGCGCCCGTAGCAAGGAGTGAAGGGGCAGGAATAGCAATGGTAGGGGTGGGACCAGGGGGATGTTGCTGCAGGGGGTTCCCCCTCCCCCTTTTTAATGTTACTATCATTTTACTTTTTCAAGTTTAAAAACATTTTTCAGTTACAGTTGACATTCAATATTATATTAGCTTCAGGTGTGCAGAATAGTGGTCAGACATTGATATAACTGAGGAAGTGGTCCCCCCTGGAAGTCTGGGACCCACCTGACACCAGACAATTGACTATATTCCCTATGCCCGTGGTCCGCAAACTGCAGCTCTCAAGCCACATGAGGCAAGCCACATGAGGCTCTTTGGCCCCTTGAGTGTGGCTCTTCCACAAAATACCACGGCCTGGGTGAGTCTATTTTGAAGAAGTGGCATTAGAAGAAGTTTAAGTTTTAAAAATTTGGCTCTCTAAAGAAATTTCAATCGTTGTACTGTTGATATTTGGCTCTGTTGACTAATGAGTTTGCCAACCACTGCCTTATGTCATACTTACATCCCCATGATTACTTTAAAACTGCTACTTGTGCTGAAACCGGTTTGGCTCAGTGGTAGAGCATCGGTCTGCAGACTGGAAGGTCTCAGGTTCGATTCCGGTCAAGGGCATGTACATTGGTTGCGGGCACATCCCCGGTGGGGGGTGTGCAGGAGGCGGCTGGTCGATGTTTCTCTCTCATTGACGTTTCTAGCTCTCTATCTCTCTCCCTTCCTCTCTGTAATAAAATCAATAAAATATATTAAAACAAAAAACAAAACTGCTATTTGTACTTGTTAATCCCCCCCCCCTTTTTTTTTTAAATCCATTCCCCAACTCATTCCCACCTGGCAATCATCAGTTTGTTCTCTGTATCAATGAGTTTGTTTCTGTTTTGTCTGTTCATTTATTCCACATATAAGTGAAATCATATGGAATTTCTCTCTGCCTGACTTTTTTCATTGAGCTTAATACTCTAGGTTTATCCATATTATTGCAAATGGCAAAGTTTCATTCCTTTCTATGGCTGAGTATATTCCATTGTATATATCTACCACAGCTTATTTTATTTCATTTAAAAATTAATAAATATTTATTGTTGAAAGTATTACATTGTCCCCTTCCCCTCCCCCCCGCATTGTCCTCTCCCAACCCCTTCTCCCAAACCTTCACCCACTGCTGTGTCCTTGGGTTATGCATATATACATATAAGTTCATTGGTTGGTCTCTTCCCCTCCGTGACCCTCCCCTGCCTTCCCTCTGAGGTTTGACAGTCTAGTCTGTTCGATGTTTCTCTGTCTCTGGGTCTATTTTTAAAAATATATATATTTTATTAATTTTTTACAGAGAGGAAGAGATAGGGACAGAGAGTTAGAAACATTGATGAGGAAGAATCATCAATTAGCTACCTCCTGCACACCCCCCACTGAGGATGTGCCTGCAACCAAGGTACATGCCCCCCACCAGAATCGAACCCGGGACCCTTCAGTCCGCAGGCCGACACTCTATCCACTGAGCCAAACCGGTTTCGGTTCTGGGTCTATTTTTGTTCATCAGTTTATGTTGGTCATTAGATTCCACAAATGAGTGAGATCGTGCAATATATATTTTTCTCTGACTGGCTTATTTCGCTTAACTAATGCTCTCCAGTCCATCCATGCTGTTGCAAATTGTAAGAGTTCTTTCTTTTTTATAGCAGCATAGTATCCCATTGTGTAGATGTACCACCGTTTTTTAATCCACTCATCTGCTGATGGGCACTTAGGCTGTTTCCAAATCTTAGCTATTGTAAATTGTGCTGCTATGAACATTGGGGTGCAAATATTCTTTCTTCTGGGTGTCTATGAGTTCTTGAGATATATTCTTAGAAGTGGGATCACTGGGTCAAATGGGAGTTCCATTTTAAAATTTTCGAGGAAACTCTCATACTGTTCTCCACAGTGGCTGTACCAGTCTGCATTCCCACCAGCAGTGCACAAGAATTCCCTACTTTCCACATCCTTGCCAACACTTGTTTGCTGATTTGTTGATGATAGCCATTTTGACAGGTGTGAGGTTATTTTGATTTGCATCTCTAGGATGAGCAGTAACTTTGAGCACTTTTTTGTATGCCTTTTGGCTATCTGTATGTCCATTTTACAGAAGTGTCTATTAAGATCCTTTGTCCATTATTTATTGGATTGTTTATTTTCCTTTTGTTAAGTTGTATGAATTTTCTATAGATTTTGGAGGTTAACCTCTTATCAGATCTACCATTGGCAAATATATTCTCCCATGGAGTGGGCATTCTTGTTATTTTATAGATGGTTTCTTTTTTAAAAAAATATATTTTATTGATATTTTACAGAGAGGAAGGGAGAGAGATAGAGAGCCAGAAATGTCGATGAGAGAGAAACATCGACCAGCCGCCTCCTGCACACCCCCCACTGGAGATGTGCCCGAAACCAAGGTACATGCCCTTGACCGGAATCAAACCTGGGACCTTTCAGTCCGCAGACTGACGCTCTACCACTGAGCCAAACCGGTTTCAGCTAGATGGTTTCTTTTGCTGTGCAGCTCTTTATTTTGATGTAGTCCCACTTGTTTGTTTTTTTTCTTTTATTTCCCTTGCCCGAGGAGACATATATAAAATATATATATATATATATATATATATATATATATATATATATATATATATTTGACAACACATCACATTTATTGATTTCCAGAGGGGGATTTAAGGTCAAAGAAGTTTTGGGTGTGCCCAGGTCCTATTCATTCCCTCATCCCTGGGATTTAGCATATCTAGACCTGGGTAAGTCAAGTCCTATTTGTTCCTCATTCCAAGCACACGGATAAAGATAAGACCGTACTGATGGTGGTCTATGACCTTTTCGGGGAACTGCCATGCCAGTCACCTTGACTCAGCTGACAATTTAAAGGTCATCCATGTGCATTCCCAAGAGGCCCTCTACACTCAACTTTTAAAAATTATGTAAAAACAAATGTAAAAGCCAACAAAAACCACATATCCTAGATTCTAGGACCTAGAAAGAGATGAAGCTGCTGCTCTCTAACTCAGTGTATGGGATTGTAAGCCAACGGAAGGGTCATTGACCAGCAAGAACCCCAAATTAATTAATTCTCAGAAAATTATATCACACATTTCTCAAAATGATGCAAGTCACCATGTAAGCATGTTGCGGCAGACATTTCATTTCCCAGCAAAAATCAATTAATTCTGTGGGCAGTGCCCTTCTGTGGAGCTGTTACCTTGTGCTGTCCCTTATAGGAACTTGTCCAGCACTCAAGTGCACTATTATTTCCTAGATTTCTGATTCTGTCACAGAGCATTTTAACATTCTGTAAGCCAGGTCCTGCAATTGTTATGCCCAGTCTTCGTGATCCCCAAGTACCATCAGGGAGCTGAGTCCGATGCAATAAACAAAAGAGCCTCTTCCATGCTAGCATGGGCTCTGTCCCACTCACGCTGACAGCATGGCGGAAAAGAGGCCTTCAGCTCATGGCCCCAGCGAGCCCTTGGCCCGTCCGTCCACCACCGGGCCAGGCCAGAACCTCTGCTGAGCACCTGAGGAAAAGCGCTGCTGCCGCCATGTGGAGTTTAAAGCCACACTGGAACCCGAGCCGCCGCCCCCGCAGCCACCAGTGAGGGAGGCCCAACAAGAGCAGAGCTCGCCCTGCCCCGGGCCCAGGGAGCAGGCTGCCTCAGAGCCCGGCCTCCGAGCCCACAGACTTCCCGGCTCGCCTGCCTTGCTGGCGAGGGAGCCAGTGCAGGGCCTCGGCTGCGCCTTCAGCTTGCGGCCCGAGCGAGGCCTTTGCCCATCTGTCCCACCGCTGCCAGGCCTGGCCGGAGCCTCTACGGAGCTCCCGAGAGCCAGCGCCAAGGCTGAGCATACTCATGGAGTGTGACGGAGGACCGAGAGGTAGTACCCAAAACACTCTTTGCGGCCGGGGACTCTAAACACCTAAACCCGGGGGTCTAAAAGCCTGAACGTGTGAAATCAGAGTTGCTGAGGTTGCTAGGGTGAAATCAGCCGGAGCCTCCCCGTTCTTCCCCTCATCGCTCCTGCTCGACCTCCTGCTCGCCTGCAGCTCGGGCCCTGAGGGATCCAGGATAGAAGGGCATCAATCGATGGTCCCAGAGGGACTGTAGCACGGGGGGGGGGGGGGGGGGGCTTTGTGACCCAGGGGAGCGGTGTGGCCTGTGACCAGGGGGAGATGTGTGCCCCAGGAGAGCTGTGGTCCCCGGGGGAGCGGTGGGACCAGGGGGAGACGTGAGACCTGGGGGGGGGGGGTAGTGGGACCCGGGGGAGCCTTGTGCTCCAGGGGAGCGGTGGGACCCAGGGGAGCCTTGGGCCCAGGGGTAGCGGTGGGCCCAGGGGGAGCCCCTATGTTCATAGCAGCACAATTTACAATAGCTAGGATTTGGAAATAGACTAGGTGACCGTCAGCAGATGATTGGATCAGAAAACTATGGTGCATCTACACAATGGAATACTATGCTGCCATAAAAAAGGAATTCTCATCATTAGCAGCAACCTGGATGGAATTGAAGAACATCATGCTGAGTGAAATAAGCTAGTCAATGAAAGATAAACACCACATGTCCTCACTCATTTATGGATAATAAAGAATATTATAAACTAATGAACAGAAAGATAGATATAGTGACAGTAAAGCTACAAGCAGACTGTCAAATGACAGTGGGGAGGGTAGGGTGATCTGGGGGAGATAAGAGATCAACTGAAGGACTGGTATGCATGCATATAAGTACAACCAATGGACACAAAACTCTGGGGAGGGAGGGCATGTATGGGAGGTGGGAGAGGGGGGCAAAGGTAAGCAATGTACACATATAATACCTTAATAAAAAAATGGTTGAAAGATAAAAAAAAATAAATAAAAAGAAAAAGAAAAACATGGGGAAGGGGGTGGATGGGCATATGTGTGTCTTTTTTGTCCAATTTTCACCATTCATTCTATTTATTTTTATCAAGGAAAAATCACATAACATAAAATTAACCATTAATCATTGTAAAGTGGACAGTTCACTGGCACTTGATATATCAGAAATGCTGTGCAACGCCCACATCCATCTATTTCCAGGACATCTTCATCACCCCAAAAGGAAACCTCTCCCCATCAGCAGTCACTCTCCCCCCCCTGCCCCCCACTACACTAATTAAATCTTGTCTCTGAAGGCTTGCCTGTTCTGACAGCTCACATAAATGGAATCACACACTGTGGCCTTGTGTCTGGCTTCTCTCACTGAGCTCACGTTTTTAAGGTTCTTCCCCCAAAGTTTCCTCATTTCCCATTTATGATAACTGCCCCCCTCCCCCGCCCCATTGCCCAGGTAACTACTGGTTGGCTTCTGACACTATAGACTATTTGCATTTCTAGAATCATACAGTATATACCCTTTTTAGGCAGTTTCTACCTAACACAATTATTTTAAGACATATCCATATTGTTGCATGTCTTAAAAGTTAACTCATTTTTATTGCTGAGCTGTAATCCATGGCATAGCTAGCCCATAATTCACTTACCAATGCATCTGTTGATAGACACTTGGGTTGTTTCCAGTTTTTTTTTTATTATTATTACAGGCAGAGATGCTGTGAGCATTTATGTATAAGTCTGTTCATATGCTTTTGTTTCTTTTGGGTAAATTCCCAGAAGTGGAATGGTTGCCTCAGATGGGAAGTATATATTTAATTTTAAGGAAATTTCAAAATGTTTTCCAAAGCGGTTGTACTCTTTTCCTCTCTCAACAATGTAAATGTTCTCATTCCCTCATACCCTGCATCACCTGCTGTGGTTAATCTTTGCAATTTTATTTTATTTTATTTATTCATTTTTTAATCTTGGCAATTTTGTTATTCTAAATCTAATGGGTATGTAATGGTATTATTTTAATTTTTTCTTTATTATGCTGTTTAAAAAAATAAAATTTACATAACAGAAAATTAACCATTTTATTTTAAAAAATATTTTTATTGATTTCAGAAAGGAAGGGAGAGGGGAAGAGATAGAAACATCAATGTTGAGAAAGAATCATTGATCTGCTGTCTCCTGTACCCACCCTGCTGAGGATGGAGCCCGCAAGCTGGGCTTGTGCCTGGGAATCAAACGGTGACCTCCTGGTACACAGGTTGACACTTAATCTCTGATCCACACCAGCTGGGCAAAACCTAACCATTTTAAAGTGACAATTCAATGGCATCTAGTACATTCATAATGTAATGTGACCCCCATCTCTAGGAGTGCAGGAATCTTTTAATGAGTTTGTTGCATTTCACAAAGATCAAATTGGGACTTTGATTGGGATTGCATCGTGTTTGTAAGTTAACTTGCACAGGAGCACAAACATTCATTGAGCATGGGCTGTGTGCCAGGCATTGCTATAAGTGCTAGAGATGGTGCCTGAAAGAGAACAAGGCTCCTCCCCCATGATGAGGAGGGGAGAGGAGGCAGACAACCAGCTAATATACTGGTCAGATGGTTTTAAGTTGTGGGGACGAAAAGCAAAGTAGGAGGGAAGGGCATGCTGGGTTGGGGAAAGATAGGTCACTCTTTTTATATTAAACTAGTGGCCCAGTGCATGAATTTGTGCACAAAAAAGGGAAATTAATTAGAAGAAATATTTTAATATCGCTATTTGCCCTTTCTGCAATAAGAATTCTCCCTTTCTTTTTAATTTTTATTATTATTATTATTATTATTATTATTATTTTTGGTAAGAAAAAGAAAATTCCTTTTGTCCTGGCTGTATGGCTCAGTTGGTTGTAGCTTCATCCTGTACACCAAAACATTGCAGGTTCAATTCCTGGTCAGGATACATACTAGGTTGCAGGTTTGATCCCTGGGATTGGGGTGTGTACAGGAGGCAACTGATCAATGCTTCTTTCTTACTTTGATATTTCTCTCTCCCTTCCTCTATCTTTAAAATCAATAAAATAAAAACAATCAAACAAACAAACAAACAAACACCCCATGTCTTTAGGTTAGGATTAAAAAAAAAAAAGAGCCCAGCCAGTGTGGTTCAGTAGTTGATCAGGGCACATGCCCAGGTTTTGGTACTGATCCCCAGTGCAGGTGGTGGTGGGGGTGGTACCAGAGGCAACTGATTGATGATGTTTCTCTCTATCTCTCTCCCTTCCTCTCTCTCTAAAAATCAATTAAAAACAACAAAAAAGAAAATCCCTTTTTAAATAACTGATTTATTGAACTGACAGCTTCAGTCCTAAGAAAGACTTTGTGGTTTTTAAAATATATATATATTTTTTACTAGAGGCCTGGTGCACAAAATGCATGCATGGGTGAATTCCCTCTGCCTGGCCAGTGATTGGGGGCGATCAGGACCATCTTACCCAGTCCCGATCGGCTGGACCCCAGCAGCAAGCTAATCTACCTGTTGGAGCATCTGCCCCCTGGTAGTCAATGAACGTCATAGTGACCAGTCAGTCAACCAGTCAGTGGGTTGACTGCTCAGTTAGATACTTAGCATATTAGGCTTTTATATATATATATTAGGGGCCTGGTGCATGAAATTTGTGCATGGGGGGTGGTGGTGTGCCAGATCAGGGTGGGGATTCCCTTGGGGCAAAGGGTGGCCTGGGCGAGGGGACTGTTGTGGTTTTTAGGCCAGCCATGCTTCCATGGGGTGAGGGTTCCTGCTGGGGGGGCATGGCCAGCCTGGGTGAGGGGCTTTTTTTTCTTCCATCGCTGGGCTAATTTGCATACTTGCTCCTGATTGGCTGGTGGGTGTATGAGAGAGATGGTTAATTTGCATGTTTCTCTTTTATTAGTGTAGATTGTAACACATGGTGTGGAATACTTGGCATGCACTTTCCCTCCAGCCCCGGTCTTGGAGAACTCATGTGGTTCCAAGGCTCTGCTCACCCTCTTCACTGCCATATGAAGTAAATTGCATCGTGTGCATGGAAACCTTTGCAGGCTCCATGGGTGCCTCAACCTGCACGGTTAGGGCTCAGGACCTGAAGAAGGGGCTGACACACAAATGAAAACACTAGACAAAGAAATATGAATTTAGAAGGCATTGGTGGGCCTCTTTCTTGAAGAGGCACACTGAAACCTGGCCTTACCCACTTTTTATTCAGTTTTAGATACACATCTTGCCCCCAGTAAAGCACGGCACACAGGTAGCAGACAGACCGTCTCTAAGGTCGATAAAGATCAGTAAAGATCAGGAAGGCCCAGCAAACATTTACTTTGAGGTTATTAGGTCAGGAAATTGCTTTGAGCTACCGCTATCTCAACACGAACAGTGGTGCTTGGCATTAGCCCTGCTAACACCCAAGGTCCCTCCGCCTTCCGCGTTCCTCGGTGCACTCTCATATACTATTGGCAGTGGGTGGCTTCCCGTATCTCCCACGTTTTTCTCTCTTAATAAATTTTGGAAAGTGTATGCTGTCTATAGGGCTTGAGTCCTTTTAAGACTCTTCATTCCGCATCTGCAGACTAGAAATAAACATATAAGAACAAAAATGAGACAGGCAATAGTGGTTATGCTGAGGCAAATGTAAGGAGATCCAGTGAAAAGGATTAAATTCTCTCATGTCCTTTTTTTTTTTTTTTGAGTTGGGCAACATTTTTATTAGACTACAACACAGAATTTGCAAGAGAAATATCAACTCTAGAATGGGGGTGGGGGGGAGGAAGCAAAGATTAACCCATAGGCAATTGGGCAATACTCAACAATTCTACTCATTTATTGCTTACAAGCTACCTTTACTATTAGAGATGACTTCTTTAAAGTATATTCTAGAAATCACTAAAGGTATGAAAGAATTTATTTAGCTTTGTGAGGCTTCAGTTTCACAATAATAATACACCATTGGCACAGGAAGACTCTTTAACGTTTCATAAATTGCCTTAACAAAGTAAATATTTACATTGATTTTATGGAGCTTTCAGACTTTAAGTTTGAGAAAGTTAATGATTAGCACAATTTGCACAAATTATACAATCAAAACAGTAAAGTAAACCAAAGAACAAGATTTTCTTAACAACCCTAGAAACATAAGAAATAGCAATTTCTATTAAAACATTTTCTATTCAAATACTTCTGCTATATTAATTTTGATGTCTGACTTTATATTGATTTATTCCCCCCCCCCTGAAAATAGGTTACTAATAATCTTCTGTGTTAACTCTTAATACCCCAAAGTCACTGGATATGCCTGGCTCTATTATTATTGTTTAGAGTAGGATGTGCTTACTAAGCCAGTTATACTCCAGTAACTTTGTGAATGAAAAAAAAATGCTAAAAGAATTAAGAACAAACAATAGAGTCACTGTTTCACCTATCCTCATTCTATTTCAGGAAAATCACTTCCAAAAAGCAATTCTGCCTGATAAATTAATGTTTAAACAGAAACTGAAAGAAAGTGAAATAATGGGAAATCTATAATGGTTTATTAGACATTGTGTGCTTTTAATAGTTCAACACTGGTAATACTTGAGAACCAAGAGTAAATTAATAGACTAACATTTTTTTTAAGTGTACTTTAATAAGTATAAAGTATATAAACAATTAGGTAAGCTTGTGGAAAAGCTGCCAAGATACATAAATTAAGAAATACAAGTATCTATCTAAGTTTTCTATCTTTCTTTCTTTCTTTCTTTTTTTAGAATATTAAACTTGTTAATGTATAATTTCTCATTAGTCATTTTGGAAGTCCTTTATTGTAAAGACTATTCTTTGTTTGATAACAAACAGCAGCCCCAGTGTCAGTGATTATTCAGGATCTCCACATTGGATATATTCGATTTCTTCTTGAGAGACAAGTTTCCTTCTGTATTTCTGAGGTAATGTTTTTATTATTTCTGCAGTGTCTGGTGGACCCTGATGCATCAGCTAATCTGATGATTTACTTCCCTTAGAATGCTGTGAAATTGAAGAAGAGTGAAAAGGTACTCCTGTTGATCTACATTTGGTTTAGGATTATCTCTTCTGTTAGGGAATCTTATTAATGGAGTATGTGGCTTGACTACCTGCACGACCCTGCTGGCGGACGCCATCTTGCTGCCCATCACGACCCCGAGAAGGGGCAGCTCCTCTCATGTCCTTTTTATTTTTTATTTATTTTAAATATATTTTATTGATTTTTTACAGAGAGGAAGAGAGAGGGATAGAGAGTCAGAAACATCAATGAGAAAGTACATCGATCAGCTGTCTCTTTCACATTTCCTACTGGGGATGTGCTCGCAACCAAGGTACATGTCCTTGACTGGAATCGAACTTTTAGTTCTTTTAGTCTGCAGGGTGACACTCTATCCACTGAGCCAAATCAGTTTCGGCTCTCATGTCCTTTTTAAATTGCTGCCAGGCATCTAAGGAACTAGTTTGTAAGTTTGCCTGGGATAGTTGTACAATATGCTGATGGAATTCTAAAATATCAAGGTTGTGTGACCTTTACCCCAAGCACCAAGAAGGTGATTTTTTTTTTTATTGATTCCCAAGTGTGTAAGGTACTGTTATAGGGAATGTGGGTTACACAAATCTGGGAAAAATTATAATGCCACTGTAAGGACATTCTTTGCTCTAAGCTGTGGATTTTATCACCCATCCATAAAACTGTAGATTTTAGTATTGATAATTCTATCTCAAACTGGCTGTCAATTCTTTTTTGCATAGACAAGTTTTTAGTTACATTTTCCTTAACCTGTTGTACAAACTGAGAAGTCTGAACAGTTTGTACCATAGATGAAGCAGCAATTCCCACAGAAGTAACATATTGAGAGCAAAGAGTCCTGCAGTTAACATTCCAAGAACTATTTTTTGTCGTTTTAAGATTTTCACCAGGTCATGTAACAGTTGGTAGGTTTGATGAGATTCCCAGGGCTCGGTTAGGTTAGTAGGAACCCAAGCAAAAGCAGGTTGGTTTAAAATCAGGAGGGAATCTTTTTGAAAGGTAGAATTAATACAATGGGATAGTGTGCAGCCTGTGCATGACCCCTCATACAGATGGCTTGTGCATTAAGGCGCATCTGGAGTACAAAGGGATCAAATACACAAGCGGTGGCAAATACTGTCTTATTGGGAGTTCCCCATAAGGTCCGAATGGAGTTATTTAAGCTATAGGTGAAAACTATGCCATTTTATAGGTGCAAGTGCAGCAGCTAATTTCCATTGCATATTTTGTAAGGTACAATTATCATGTTGTAATTGAGATCCAACAAATCCTCCTCCATACCATGAGATGGAGTAATTAGCTTCAACATATACTAGATAGGATGTGCTCCCCTTCCATTTCAGGGTGCTCCCCGTCCATTTCAGGGTGCCATCGTTACTATATGCAGACCTGTAGGGGCTCCAATCCACAAAGGAAAAACTATCATTAAGTTTGCTGCTAGTGGGGTGGTCACTATAACAGTCTTGCCCATTAATTTCTTCCTTAGTGGGGTGCCATGCATAAGACTTTTTACTAATGGCTTAGTGGGAGGATGTCTTAGTAATGTTACATTTTCTGTACCTCTTGGGGTTTTGGTCTCCTCACAAATTCGCTCAGCTTTCTGGACTGTCTTCTTCACCACCCCCCAGGTTATCTCTGGACTGTTTGTCATCTGTCTTATTCTCCTCCCTCTCCTTATCTTCAGCGTGTGGCTTGGGGCTACTGCTATCTGTGGCTGGAGGAGTGGACTGTCTGCAGCCGCAGGTACAGGATGAGGCTCCAGGTGCAAGGTCCTCATTAGTCTGGTCAGTTCCTCTCTCAGATCCATGTTGAAGTTTAACATTCTTTGCAGGAATCCACAGGAGCTGGGAAGATTTTTCTGAAAATACACAGGCATGTCCTCAATCAAATGTTAACAGAGGGTCAAGGTCCTTCCATAAACCAGACTCGGGGTTTTCCCATTTAGCCAGATCATCTTCCTTTGGCTTATTCTGACACCAGTGCAGTTCCATAGGTGTCTTGCCACCGAGGTTACAAGTGAAAAAATTTAAAGTAATTAATGCTTGGTGTAGTCTACTTACAGGAGATTTCACCACTATTCCCCATTTTGGTTTTTCAAGTTGGGATTTTAGCCCCTGATGTTGGCGTTTTAGAATTGCCTGTCCTTGGGAATTGTATGGCATTCCCGTAATGTGCAGAATTTTCCACTTTTTACAAAATTGCTGGAAATGACAGCTTGTGTATGCAGGTCCATTATCAGTTTTAATAATTTTTGGAATTCCCATGACAGCAAAAGCAGCTAGGCAATGATTAATGACCTGTTTCGCCGTTTCCCCGGTAGATGCAGTGGCCCATGGGACCTTTGAAAAAGTGTCTACAGGGACATGCAATGCCCTAAGGCTTCCACAAGGAGTATAATGTGTTACCTTCATTTGCCAGATATAGTCCCTTATTAGTCCTCGAGAATTAATTCCTGTATTAGGCCTTTGAGGCAGATGTAACAAATAAATGGGACATTCCTTGATAATCTGTTTTGCCTGCTGCTGAGTGATTGAGACTTGTTTAGACAACATTTTGGTAAGCTGATGTAAAAGCTGATGAGCTTCTGTGGTCTGTTTTAATAAAGCAACCAATTGATTGACATATGCATTTTCTTTTGTTAAAGGGCCAGGCAGAGTGGTATGAGTCCTGATATGAACAATATAAAAGGGGTATTGTCTTTGCTGTACAATTTTCTGTACCTGTTTAAATAGTATAGATAGACTTTGGTTACTGAGACATTTTAATCGAGCAGTCTCAATTCTGTTTACCAGGCCAGCAGCATAGGCAGAATCAGAAATAATATTAAGAGGCTCTTGGAATCCTGCAATGCAGCCTTGATAACTTCTTTTTTTAAAAAAATATATATTTTATTGATATTTTACAGAGAGGAACGGAGAGAGATAGAGAGCTAGAAACGTCAATGAGAGAGAAACATCGACCAGCTGCCTCTTGCACACCCCCTACCGGGGATGTGCCCGCAACCAACGTACATGCCCTTGACCGGAATAGAACCTGGGACCTTTCAGTCCGCGGACTGACACTCTACCACTGAGCCAAACCGGTTTCGGCAGCCTTGATAACTTCTAACTCAGTTCTTTGCACAGAAATATGACTGGTCTGGATGACTCCATCTGAATTCATTGCATGATAAGTAGTAGCTTTACCATTAGATGAACCATCAGTAAAAACAGTCAATACTTTAGGAATAGTTTCCTGCTTAGTATTTTTTGGTATAATAATAGGGGTATAATATAAAAACTGTAGTAATTTGACAACTAAGTTCCCCTGAATATCTACTTAGTCCAATTTGCCAATTCAAATCAGTCTGAAATAACATTTCTAATTGCTTCCCCGTGAGGGAAAGCTAGGTGCATTGGGGTTCTTCTCCTCTAAGCTGCCTGCAGTGCTTTCTGAGTTGAGATATTAATTGAGCCATGAGTTCTATATATGTAACCACAGTTTTAGAGGATTGATGCCCTAGGTCAGTGATCGGCAAACTGCGGCTTGCGAGCCACACAAGGCTGGAGAGCCGCAGTTTGCCGCTCTGTTGACTAATGAGTTTGCTGACCACTGGGATAGGGACTTAATCACAAGATCTAGGCCTGTGCTTTCTGGAGTGGCTAGGATGAGGGACTCTACTGTGGGCCTTGCAGGGCGTAAACCCCCTGTGGTTGATGGGGTTTCCCTGAGGCTGGCCATTCCTTATGTCTCAATTTAATGGCTTCCCATTGCTATTAAATTTAGATCTACATTGGCCCAATGATTTCCTTTTTGACATCTAGGCCAGAAGGAGGTTGAACCTGCATTGTTTGAATCCGGAGGCGGAATGCTCACACCTTCCTCTTGGGCGCCACCCGGAGTCCTTTTTGGTTGCCTACATTCTTTTTTGAAAGGTCCTGGCTGTCCACAATTACATTTTTTTACTCCCCGCGGCGGCTAGTAAGTGCGCTTGAAGAATGCCTGATCGGGCATCCTAACGTGCTTGAATCATTTCTGTAACGGTGCCATTTTTATTTAGAGGCGCCAGATGTTTCTTACACTCAGCACTGGCATTTCCATAGGCTGATTCCTGAATTAAAATGTCTTCTGCTGTTTCATGTTGTATTTGTCATCTCACTGCTCGAGTGAGGTGAGCCATGAAATCAGAAAGTGATTCCATGGTCCCTGCATGCACTTACCGAAAGCTCCCTCAGGGTCCCCTTTAGCTGGAAAATCCCACCAGGCTTTTTCCCCACTAAGTCTAATCTGCTCGTCTGCTTGTTGCACATGCTATCGCTGATTCTGCAAGCCACTGTATTGTCCTGGTCCTGCTAACATTTCAAAAGTTATTTGAACATCCTGCCCGCAATTAGTATGAGTCTGCTCTCGACATAGCCCTAAAAGTTCTCCCTTCCATAGTAAGTAATCTCCTCCATCCAGGGCTGCACGAGCTGAAAAGTACCAGTCAAAAGGAGGCAGGAGCCGAAACCGGTTTGGCTCAGTGGTAGAGCATTGGTCTGCGGACTGAAAGGTCCCGGGTTCGATTCCGGTCAAGGGCATGTACATTGGTTACGGGCACATCCCCGGTAGGGGGTGTGCAGGAGGCAGCTGGTCAGTGTTTCTCTCTCTCATCGACATTTCTAGCTCTCTCTCCCTTTCTCTCTATAAAATATCAATAAAATATATATTTAAAAAAAAAAAAAAGGAGGCAGGAGCCTTCAGAAATGTTAGTCATGATTTCTCCGGTAAATGGAGTGGTAGACCATTTTGCACTACGCTCTCACGCAAGGCCTTTATCATCTTAAAGTCAAATTTGTCATGCTGTCTTTTTTAAAAAATATATATTTTATTGATATTTTTCAGAGAGGAAGGGAGAGAGATAGAGAGCTAGAAACGTCGATGAGAGAGAAACATCGACCAGCTGCCTCTTGCACACCCCCTACCGGGGATGTGCCCGCAGCAAAGGTACATGCCCTTGACCGGAATCGAACCCGGGACCTTTCAGTCCGCAGACCGACGCTCTACCACTGAGCCAAACCAGCTTCGGCTGTCATGCTGTCTTATTATTTGATTTGGGAAATGTGGGTTAGCTACCTACATAATAGGAAAGCAAGTCTCTCCTCCATTGCCATGTCCTTTGATCCTTCTTGGATAGCTCTTTGCACAGTTGATTCTATTAGCGTGTGAATTAAATATTTCAGGACCAGGACACGGAGGTGGAGGGGGACAGGAAGGCCACTCCTTCAATTTTTCTTTCTGCTTCTCTTAGGAGCAGAGGATGAAGGAAAAGAGGTTTATCCTCTTTTTGCTTCTCTACAGGTTCTAGCAAATGCAATGCCATGCCCCCAAGGAGAAACAATATGGAGGCAAGTTTTTCCCTGCTGAGGAGCCTTTTCAAGTTCTGTCCCAACATTCAGTATCTAAGGTCAGGAAACCAAGGATTGTGTTCTATAATAATATGCAAAAATTGTAAGAAAGAGCCCGAGCCTGCGCCAGAGGCCGTGAGGGTGATCCGCAGGCCTGTAAGGATATAGGACATACATATCAGATTGCTAGGGACTGTGTCCACACAGTTTGCCTTAAAACTAAATTTAGTTTTTAAGCTGAAACTACTTTCTAAAAGGATTTAAATAATTGGTTCTATTGTAACTATCCATCAATGTGCATTTACTTATCATAATTTCACCTTTTTTTTCTTTTCTTAAAAAAAGGTGGTTTGTCCTGATTGCAGTGATGAAATTGCTGTGAAGAAAGATAATATTCTTGTTCGATCTTTCAAGGATGGCAAATTTACTTCAGTACCAAGAAAGGATGTCCATGAAATTATGAGTGACTCTGCACCAAAGCCTGATGCTGTATTAAAACAAGCCTTTGATCAGGCACTGGAGTTTCACAGAAGTAGAACTATTCCGCTAACTGGAAGACGGAATTGAAAGAAGACAGCTCCAGCAGTGAGGCAGAGGAGGAGGAGAAAAGGAGGAGGATGAGAAAGAAAAGGAGGATAACAGCAGTGAGGAGGAGGAAGATATAGAACCATTTCCAGAAGAAAGAGAAAACTTCCTTCAGCAGTTGTACAAATTCATGGAGGATAGAGGCACACCTATTAACAAACGACCATACTTGGATATAGAAATTTGAATCTCTTTAAGTTATTCAGACTTGTACACAAACTTGGAGGATTTGATAATATCGAAAGTGGAGCTGTTTGGAAGCAAGTCTACCAAGACCTTGGGATCCCTGTCTTAAACTCGGCTGCAGGATACAATGTTAAATGTGCTTATAAAAAATACTTGTATGGTTTTGAGGAGTACTGTAGGTCGGCCATATTGAATTTCAGATGGCCCTGCCAGAGAAAGTTGCTAACAAGCCATGTAAGGAGTGTGAAAATGTAAAAGAAATAAAAGTTACGGAAGAAAGTGAACCAGAAATGAAAGAAATAAAGATTGAAGAGGAGGAAAAGAAGATAATAAAAGAAGAAAAGCCTGCTGAAGATGATGTTGAAAGAAAGGAAAACATTAACCCTTTCTGGGAAGTAAAAAGAATTTATTAGAATCCATATCTACACAAAGTGATAAGGAAAAAGAAGTTACCATAAAAGACAGAAGAAAATGAAAATCTGCTCAACAGAAATGATGAGACAACTGGGATAGATGAGTCCTTCAGCATAAAGGTAGAAGCTGAAGAAGAAAAAGCAAAATTTGGAGATGAAATAAATAAAGAGGAAGAGGAAGACGACGAGGAAGCTGAAGAGGAGGAGGAGGAGGAGGATGAGGAGGAAGAGGAGGAAGAGGAGGAGGACAACCACGAGGAAGAAGAGTTTGAATGCTATCCCCCAAGCATGAAAGTCCAAGTGCGATATGATGAATGGATTAAAGCAGATAAAATAATAAGACCTGCTGATAAAAATGTACCAAAGATAAAACATTGGGAAAAAAATAAAGGTAAGTGCTTATTTTTCTCTACATCACAATTCTTAATTAAAGAACTTTCCCGAAGGGGAGACCGAAACAAGATGGTGGCCTAGGGAGTCTCCTAAGCTGTCACCTCCTCAACAATTTGGAAAAAAACAACAGATAAAATCGAAAGGGATCGCACCAGACCCACAGGAAAGCTGGCGAAATGGGAAGGCTACAACTAGACACAAAGCAGGACGCCGCTGCTGCAACGTGGAGTTTAAAACTACGGCGGAACCGGACCTGCCGGAGCCGCTGCCGCTGGAATGAGGGAAGCCAGACCTCGCTCCGCCCCGGGCCCAGGGAGTGGGCCAGCCCTGCCAGCCGCCATGGGAGCTGATGCTGGCTTCCAGCGCGCCTTCGGCTCCTGCCTGGACGAGAAGCCCGTGAGCGCGACCTCCCTGCCCGCAACCATCCCGGCCCCCAGCCATCCCAGCCCGTCCTCCCTGCTGGTGAGGAGCGGGCCCAGCCCCCGAGCTTGCTGTGCTGGCGAAGAGATTGCGCAGCGTCTCCCCGCCCGCAGCCAGCTCGGCCCAGAAATGGGAAGGCTACAACTAGACACCAAGCAGGGCGCCGCTGCTGCCATGTGGAGTTTAAAACTACGGTGAAACCGGTCCTGCCAGAGACGCTGCCACCGGAAATGAGGGAAATCAGACCTTGCTCCGCCCCGGGGCCCAGGGACTGGGCCAGCCCATCGGCCATGGGAACCAGGGAGCTGATATGGGATCTTCGCCATGCCTTCGGCGCCTGCCCACAACCATCCCGAGGAGCTGTCTCGGCGTCTCCCGGCCTGTGGCCAGCTCGGCCCAGTCTCTGCATGCACCTTACTGGTGGGGAGCTGGTGTGGCGCCTTCCCTTTGCGCCCCGGCGAGTCTTTCCGCTGCCACTGCCAGCAGCCGGCCCCAAAGCTTACGCCACTACCGCCATGTGGATTTTAATACTACAGGGGAAATTGAGACACAGGAGCTACCATCGCTGCTGGACCTGCCGCCGCCCCCCGCGAATGGGAATCCACCAAAATCAGAGCTCACTACGCCCTGGGCGTCGATGACCGGAATTGAACCTGGGACCTTTCTGTCCGCAGACCGACGCTCTACCACTGAGCCAAACGGGTCTCGGCGAGCCCTCTTTCTTGAAGAGGCACACTGAAACCTGGCCTTATCCGCTTTTTATTCAGTTTTAGATACACATCTTGCCCCCAGTAAAGCACGGCACACAGGTAGCAGACAGACCGTCTCTAAGGTCGATAAAGATCAGGAAGGCCCAGCAAACATTTACTTTGAGGTTACTAGGTCAGGAAATTGCTTTGAGCCACCGCTATCTCAACACGAACAGTGGTGCTTGGCGTTGTTAGTCCTGCTAACACCCAAGGTCCCTCGGCCTCCCGCGTTCCTCGGTGCACTTGCATGGTAGTATTGGCAGTGGGTGGCTTCCCGCACATGGATGAGTCCTTACTTTGCTGCAGTTCCAATTACCCCAACATAAGGAGAGACACTCTCATTATCAGGTAGCACCATGGTGGTAAGACCCCTGCTCAGCCTACTGCAGCGGTTTTAAATAGGCTGTGGGTCACCCTCGATGACTTGGCTCAGTGGATAGAGCATGGCTGGCAGAATGAAGGGTCCTGGGTTCAATTCCATTCACGGGCACATGCCTGGGTTGTGGGCTCGATCCCCAGTAAAGGGACATGCAAGAGGCAACCGATCAATGATTCTCTCTCATCATTGATGTTTCTATCTCCCTCTGCCTTCCTTTCTGAAATCAATAAAAATATATTAACAAAAATAAAAATAATTAAGCCATGAATCAAACATCGCTGATCTCCATCCATCCAGTTCCCTCACACCCTCTTTTGTCTTCACACCCCATCCCTTCTCCCCCCCTCCTCACACAGACTCTGCTGGGGTCTGTAAAATGGGGTCAGGATTTCTACTTCAACCAAGGACAGTGCTTCTGCTGGGCCCTCTTTCCCTCCCATCTCTGTCCTCAGTCCTATGGGGTCTCTCCCTCCCTTCCCTGCATCTAACTTGGTGGGCCCTGCTCTGCCCCCTCTTCCTGGGACCTCCTGTCTGCAGCCTCCCCCTTTCTCCTCCAGGGGCGGAGCTCCCCAAAGGCTGTGGGGAGGGCGGAGAGGGGCAGAGTGGGGCTGTGCGGGGTGGCAAGGTGGTGGGGTGAGGCAGTGTGGGTGGGGCTGTGTGGGGTGCGGGAGCTGAGCGGGGCAAGCCCAGGGTGACAGGTCACTGGAGGAGGGGGGACTTGGAGCCTGTCCGGAGGGAGAGGCACCGGGCTCCTCGGCTGCCCCCACCCAGCAGCTTTCTAGGCCCCTGCACAGCTGTCGCCCTCCGCCCCTCCCTGCCCCACCCGCACCACCTTGCCCACTCCACACAGCCCGGCTCTGCCCCCCTACCCACCCCCAGCCTTTGGGGAGCTCCGCCCCTGGAGGAGAAAGTGGGGGGTGGGGTGGGATGGAGACTGCAGACAGGAGGTCGCTGGAAGAGGGGTCAGAGCAGGGCCCACCAAGTTAGATGGAGGGGAGGGAGGGAGAGAAATCCTGACCCCATTTTACAGACCCCAGCAGAGTGTGTGTGAGGGGGGAGGGGATAATGAAGAGAAAAATGGGTGTGAGGGAACTGGATGGAGGGAGACCAACCCTGGTTCCCTCTCTGCGGTCTCCCCAGATCCCAGGGCCGCCCCTTGGCCTTGGGAGGCGCGCCTGGCCCATCCCCCTGTAATGGGGCTCCCACTCTCCTGGGGGTAGTGAGCGAAACTTGACAAATACAAAGAAACATTAATGGCCATCAGAAATATATATTAGCCGAAACCGGTTTGGCTCAGTGGTAGAGCGTCGGTCTGCGGACTGAAAGGTCCCGGGTTTGAATCCGGTCAAGGGCATGTACATTGGTTGCGGGCACATCCCCGGTAGGGTAGATGTTTCTCTCTCATCGACGTTTCTAGCTCTCTATCTCTCTATCTCTCTCCCTTCCTCTCTGTAAAATATCAATAAAAATATATTTTTAAAAAGAAATATATATTAGAACAATATGCTTCCGATCTTTTATATTTGCAAAGAATAAAATTGGAGAGCTAAAACTGGTTTGGCTCAGTGCATAGAGCGTCAGCCTGAGGACAGAGGGGTCCTGGTTCGATTCTGGTCAAGGGCATGCGCCTTGGTTGCGGGCACATGGTGGAGTGTGTGTGTGTGTGTGTGTGTGTGTGTGTGTATGTGTGCAGGAGGCAACTGATCAATGTTTCTCTCTCATGGATGTTTCTAGCTCTCTGTCTCCCTTCCTCTCTGTAAGAAATAAATAAAAAATATATATTAAAAAAAAAGAAGCAGCTCTAAAGATTATAAATTGGGCACTGAGAATGCCACAGGCTGTGGATCACTGCCCCACCCCCATTCCCCTCCATCTGGGGCTCTGGCCAAACCCTGGGAGCTTCCTGACACCTCACTTTCCAGTCCAGCCCACCAGTGCCTTCAGCAAGCTAACCTACCAGTTAGTCTGTCTGCCCCCTGATGGTCAATGTGCATCATAGTGACTGGTAGAATGGTCGAACTCCCAGCAGAACTCCAGTTGAGGGGACAATTTGCATATTAGGCTTTTATTATATAGGATTGAGTTCAGAGAGGAAGGGAGAGGGAGAAAGAGATAGAAACATCAATAATGAGAATCACTGATTGGCTGCCTCCTGCATGTCCACACAGGGGATCGAGCCCACAACCGGGGTATGTGCCCTGACCAAGAATCAAATGTAACCTCCTGGTTCCTAGGTTGATGCTCAATCACTGAGTCACGCTGGTGGGCTCTTTGCACGTTTTAAGTGGGTGACTATGGTATGTGTAGTGTTATGAGCTGAACTTCTATTTTTTAAAAAAATATATTTTTTTATTGATTTCAGAAAGGAAGGGAGAGGGAAAGAGAGAGATAGCAACATCAGTGGATGAGAGAGAATCATTGATTGGCTCCCTCCTGCACACCCCACACTGAAGATCGAGCCCAGAATCAGGCACATGCCCCTGACTGGGAATCCAACCGGTGACCTCTTGGTTCCTGGGTCAATGCTCAACCATGAAACTACACCCAGCTGGAATGAACTTATATTTTTTAAAAAATATATTTTATTGGCCGAAATCGGTTTGGCTTAGTGGATAGAGTGTCGGCCTGCGGACTGAAGGGTCCCGGGTTCGATTCCGGTCAAGGGCATGTACATTGGTAAAAAATCAATAAAATATATTTAATTGTACACTCCATCTACTGACCCAAACCAATTAGGCTAAACTTCTATTTTTAAAGTTGGATTCCTATTCCCATATTTATTTATTTGCACGCATGAGAAATGTGCTAGTATTTTCTCAAGCTCCTTTCTCAAGTTCCTTTCTGCTTATAAGGTTTTGAGTGGCTGCCCCTACCATGTGTTTGGATGAACCCCTTTCTCAGGTCTGATCATGACAAGTGTCTATAGCAGGAGGGATCCCGCCAGCAGACACATGTAAATAACCCTGATCTTCTGAGGTTGACTCTTCTATGCTTTTCTGGCCCAGTGGTACTTGGTCATGATGGAATCACCCCAATCTGCAAGATTTGGGTGGCAGCCCTTTATTTAGGGCTTCTGTGTCTATGAACATTGTTGCAAATTGGCCTGAATTTTTCAGTCTCGCTTCATGCTCTTTATCTGATTTTGTTTTTTGTTTTAAATATTTTATTGATTTTTTTACAGAGAGGAAGGGAGAGGGATAGAGAGCTAGAAACATCAATGAGAAAGAAACATCCATCAGCTGCCTCATGCACACCCCCTACTGGGTATGTGCTGGCAACCAAGGCACATGTTCTTGACCAGAATCAAACCTGGGACCCTTGAGTCCACAGGCCGGTGCTCTATCCACTGAGCCAAACCAGTGAGGGCTGTTTTTGGGGTTTTTTTGAGGCGAAAATTTACATAATGAAATGCCATTTAGAAGATTCACAATGCGGTGCAACCACCTCCCTCTCATTCCAAAACATTTCCTCACCCCTAAAGGAACCCGCCCCCTCCGATTCATTAAGCATTGCTCCCATTACCCCTTCTCCACCCCCCGCAATTCTCCATCTTCCTGCCTGTGGATTTGCCTGACCTGGACATTTCCTATAAACAGCGTTTTACACTGTGGCTTGTGTGTCTGGCCTCTGTGGTTGAGAATCTGTTTTTAGGGCTCAGCCACGTTGTAACCCCATCTGGTTTTGGTTTGTAGGTTATATGCTATCCCCTTCAAAGAAGTTGGGTGTTCTCTGAACTTGATCCCTTTTTTCTATTCTTGGTGTCAACCTGAATAAAACGGGAGTTATCTGCTACATGAGAATCTGGTAAAACTTGATGGCTAAATCCTCTAGGTTTTTGTTTTGTGTTTTGTTAATCCTTACCTGAGGATATTTTCTCCTTTGAGTTTTAGAGAGAGTGGGAAGGGGGGAAGAGAGAGAGAGAGAGAGAATATGATGTGAGACATATTGATTATTATTATTTTTTTAAATATATATATATTTTATTGATTTAAAAAATTTATTAAGGTATTATATGTGTACATAGCTTACCATTGCCCCCCCTCTTATACATGCCCTCCCTTCCCAGAGTTTTGTGTCCATTAGTTGTACTTATATGCATGCATACCAGTCCTTCGGTTGATCTCTTATCTCCCCCAGATCTCCCTACCCCCCCCCCCCCCGCTGTCATTTGACAGTCTGCTTGTTGTTTTACTGTCTCTATATCTATCCTTCTGTTCATTAGTTTATAATGTTCTTTAATATCCATAAATGAGTGAAGTCATGTAGTGTTTCTCTTTCATTGACTGGCTTATTTCACTCAGCATGATGCTCTCCAATTCCATCCAGGTTACTGCAAATGATGAGAATTCCTTCCTTTTTATGGCAGCATAGTGTTCCATTGTGTAGATGTACCATAGTTTTCTGATCCATTCATCTGCTGACGGGCACCTAGGCTGTTTCCAAATCCTAGCTATTGTAAATTGTGCTGCTATGAACATAGGGGTGCATATATCCTTTCTAATTGGGGTTTCTAGTTTCTTGGGGTATATTCTAGTAGTGGGATTACTGGGTCAAATGGGAGTTCCATTTTCAGTTTTTTGAGGAAGCTCATACTGTTCTCCACAGTGGTTGCACCAACCTGCACTCCCACCAGCAGTGCATGAGGGTTCCTTTTTCTCCGCAACCTTGCCAACACTTGTTGTTTGTTGTTTTGTTGATGTTGGCCATTCTGACAGGTGTGAGGTGGTACCGCATTGCTGTTTTGATTTGCATCTCTTGATTATTATTTAAAAAAATATATTTTATTGATTTTACACAGAGAGGAATTGAGAGAGATAGAGAGTTAGAAACGTCGATGAGAGAGAAACATCAACCAGCCACCTCCTGCGCACCCCCCACTGGGGATGTGCCCACAACCAAGGCACATGCCTTGACCGGAATCGAACCCGGGATCTTTCACTCTGCAGTCCGACCCTCTATCCACTGAGCCAAACTGGTTTCGGCGAGACACATTGATTATTGATTGCCTCCTGCACACTCCCCAACTAGGGCTCATGACAACGCTTTTTACTCAACCATGTTCTTTGCGTGGCTCAGTGGTTGAGCATGGACCCATGAAGCAGAAGGTCAAGGTCCAATTCCTGGTCAGGGCACATGCCTGAGTAGCAGGCTCCATCCCTAGTTCGGGGCATGCAAGAGGTAGCCTATTAATTATTCTCTCTCATCAATAGATGTTTCTATCTCTTTCTCTCTCCCTTCCTCTCTGAAACCAATAAAAACATATTTGTAAAAAACAATGTTTTTGGTATCTATTCATATTGATAACATGAATGCCATTCATAGTGATATGTAGTATTGAAACATGTGCATTTTATTAGTCCATGTCCATATGTTTGGCTTTTGGGGCAGTTTTCCACTAGGACAGCCTCTGCATCCACAGGCAGTGCTGTGGGTGGGGTCAGCGAATTTTCCCTTTTTTTTCAGGTAGTGCCTAATGTCTTCCAAAATTACTTGTGTCAAAGCCCATGCCATACCCGCTTCTCCAAGAAGAATAGGATTTTTCCCACAACCTCATTAACATTTGATATTATCAAACTCATAAATTTTTTTTCCAACCCAACAGTTGGAAAATAAATCTTGTGACTATTTCAGTGGGCATTTTCTTGATTACTAGAGAACTCTCTTTTTAAACATGTTAGATAGATTTTATTTTCTAGAGCAGTTTTAGGTTCACAGCAAACTGTTCTCAGGTCCCCTGCCCCCGCACTGTTGCTGTAGGGGGACCTGGCCCTGAGCGTGTCTGCCTAAGGCCAGCCGGTAGTTTGTAGGTTATTGACTTCGTGCAGGAAAGATTTCACAAAGCGAGTCCAGGTAATTTTTAAAGAACATTGATTAAAGCTGGGGACAGTGCAAGAAGGAAGAGCCTAGCACAGAAGAAGCAACAGGAGAGGGACTAGGAGGGGAAATGAGCCCAGGCAGGGCTGCTTTGGCTCACTAATGTCCCGGGAACCCCACCCCCATTCCCACCCTCCCTCCCTTCTCCCCCCTCCCCCCCTCACCCCGGTGGGCTCGGCTGCCTGTCGCAATGTCCAATCATGAAGGCAGGGTTGAATCATATAAGGGGTTTATTGAAAAGGCCAGCCAACCAAGAAGACAGGGAGCTTACAAGCATCCAACACCTGTCTTGACAGTAAGGTGCAGGGGACAGGATTATATAGGAGAAACGGGCTGGGGTGAGGTTGGGGACAGAATGCAATTGCATGCAGCCCTGGCCGTCAGCAGACCTGGACGACAATGGTTGCTCTTGGCTGTCAGGCAGTGAGCCGACGGCTTGGCTCCTGGTGGGGCCGGCTGGTCATGCTTAGCAGTTCTGCTGGCCTGCTGGGCACAGTGTACATTGTCCGCAGTTGGATCACCTCCTCCGTCACCTTGCTCAGGATCAAAGGGAGTACGCAGGTGCACTGGCCCGAGAAAGGAAACTTAGAAAAGAAAAGAAAATTAACCCTCTGTTCCCCACACATATATGTATTTCAGAATTTCAAGCTAATATGATTATCTCTTAGATTAACTCAGGTGCTCTATTAGATTATGAGTACCCCCTGTCACTAAGGCATCAGAGAAAAGGGAGCTCTGGGGCCCTAACCATTTTGGCTCAGTGGATAGAGAGTCGGCCTGTGGACTCAAGGGTCCCAGGTTCGATTCTGGTCAAGGACATATACCTTGGTTGTGGGCACATCCCCAGAAGGGGGTGTGCAGGAAGCAGCTGATGGATGTTTCTTTCTCATTGATGTTTCTAACTCTCTATCCCTCTCCCTTCCTCGCTGTAAATAAATCAATAAAATATATTTTTTTTAAAAAAGGGAAAGAGGGCTCTGGGAACAAGGTCAGGGGGTTGGCCCGTTGCTCCCTGATTGTAAGCTTCATGGGGTCCCTTAGAATTTAGGAGACACATTCCTGTGAGGAGGGGGGGAGGAGAATCAGAGGAAGGGAAAGGCGAGGGAATGCTCGGGGGGGGGGGGGGGACCTGTTTCTTTTTTTTTTTTTTAATGTATTATTTTATTGATTTTTCACAGAGAGGAGGGGAGAGGGATAGAGCGTTAGAAACATCGAAGAGAGAGAAACATCGATCAGCTGCCTCTTGCACAGCCCTATTGGGAATGTACCCGCAACCAAGGTACATGCCCTTGACTGGAATTGAACCTGGGACCTTTCATTCTTCAGGCCGACACTCTATCCACTGAGCCAAATCGGTTAGGGCCAGGGACCTGGTGTTTGAGTGTTTGTAAAGACTGGGGTTTTAGGGTGATTTGGGGGGAGGATCTTAATAGAACATGCATTCGTTTTATGCTGACATGCCAAAATGAGATTTACTCCCTTAGCTTCAGCTGTCCTTGGGTGTGGTTGGCAAATGGCACTAATTGGTTTTCTGCCATCTCCCTGAGTAGGGCGATTTAAGCTCCTCTGGTTGGAAAGAAGTATAAACCATTTACTTTTAAAAAAAATATATATTTTATTGATTTTTCACAGAGAGGAAGAGAGAGGGATAGAGAGTTAGAAACATCGATGAGAGAGAATCATCAATCAGCTGCCCCCTGCACACCCCCCACTGGGAATGTGCCCGAAACCAAGGCACACGCTCTTGACCGGAATCGAACCTGAGACCTTTCAGTCTGCAGGCCGACGCTCTATCCACTGAGCCAAACCGGTTTTGGCTAAACCATTTACTTTTTTATTTTATTTTTTTAGGACACAAAGTTTCCATTAATTACCGTATTTGCCGGCGTATAAGACGATTTTTTGGCCCTGAAAAATACGTATTTGCCGGCATATAAGACGACTGGGCATATAAGACAACCCCCTAACATTTCCACTAAAAATACAGTTTGTTATATACTCGCCGTATAAGACTACCCCCCACTTGAAGGCATATTTTTCAGGGCCAAAAAATTGTCTTATACGCCGGCAAATACGGTATTCTTTGGGGGAAGGGACACCACACTTCCACTCAATTAAGAGAAACATTTCATCAGCACTGAGTCTTTTTTATTTTTCCCACTTATCTCGCCATGAATCATGGGAAATGGGTCCCAGCAGCTCCGGCTCCTTTCCTTTGGTTCTCACTGTGCTTCTCTGGGTGGAGCAGGCTGGCGCTTCAGGTGAACCAGGTACCTTTCTCTTTGGCTCCCTTCTTTCTCTGGTCATTGTTCTTCACACGTTACCTTCACATGACAAGCAATCTCAGCTCTTAATATGCTCAATACATACATTAATTCTCTTGGCAAGAATCTTGCCCTTACCTTGCTTGTTCACAAGAATGCCCACTGCATGCTGGGTCACACGGTAGACTCTACCAGTTTTGCCAGGGTAGCATTTGTGGGCGTTCTTATTGAATAGTGCCCATTCCCTTGTTGTCTACAACATCACCTTTCTTGTAGATTCGCATGGATGTGGCCAAAGAAACAGCTCCATGTTTTCTTTCTTTTTTTTTTTTTTTTTAATATATTTTATTTTTTACAGAGAGGAAGGGAGAAGGATAGAGAGCTAGAAACGTCGATCAGCTGCCTCTTGCACACCCCCTACTGGGGATGTGCCCACAACTAAGGTACATGCCCTTGACCGGAATCGAACCTGGGACCTTTCAGTCCGCAGGCCAACGCTCTATCCACTAAGCCAAACCGGTTTCGGCTGCTCCATGTTTTCTAAAAGGCCTAGAGCACATATAGCGGGTGCCTCTTCTCTTTCCCTTTGCGTTGGTCATTTTATTAGCCTGTCAAACCATGGTCGCCGGGTGCCATGTCTGGGCCTACCTGGAAGATGGCAGTTCCAACTGAAAGGAATCATGGATCTTTTTTGGTCTCCATAGTTTTGCCTTTTCCAGAATGCCATACAGTTGGAACCATCCATATGTAGGCTTTTCACATTGGCTTCCTTCACTAAATAATAGTCATTTAACTTTCTTCTGTGTCTTTCCATGGCTAGACAGCTCATTTCTTTTGAAAATTATTAGTGAAGTTGCCATAAACATTCATGCACAGGTTTTTGTGTGGATGTAAATTTTCAGCCCCGTTGGGTCAATGCCAAGGAGCTTAGCTGCTGGATCATATCATAAGAATATGTTTAGCTTTGTAAGAAATCACCAAACTAGGCCTGGTTGTGTAGCCCAGTTGGTTAGAACTTCATCCTAATATGCCAAGGTTGTGAGTTCAATCCCTGGTCAGGTACATACAAGAATCAACCAATGAATGCATAAGTAAGTGGAACAAAAAATCTCTCTCTCTCTCTCTCTCCCCTTCTCTTCCTCTTTCTCCTCCTCTCTCTAGATTCAATAGGAAAAAAGCTTAAAGAGATATTAAAAAATAAAGAAATCACCAAACTACCTCCTCAAATGGCTATGCCATTGTGCATTCCCACCCAATGAGTGAGAGTTCCTGTCATCCTACATGTCAAACTCAAAGCTAACACAGGCCAAGTAAACACGGTTTAAGTTTATGTGGGCCAAAAAAAGCAAAAGCTTCAATTTTCATAGAAACGTAGGTTTATTTCGATGGAGACATGCTGAATACAAAGAGCTGAAATAAATGAGTAATCATTAACATAAAATAATAGAACATTTTAATAAAAAATGTTATTTTTTCTTGAACATTAACTTACCAGAAACTAAATAACTGCACAAATTATAAGCGTAACGCAAATAAACTTATTTTTCTTGTTCTCCGAAAGCGAAATATTTCCTGTTGCGAACGCCAAATAAATCAGTTTAAGACTAATGGTGTGGCAATTGGCTGCTAAAATATTCGCTGCCAGTATTAGTGGAGAGGAGTGGTGTGCCTTCACATAAGGTATGTGAGGGAAATGAATGCAACACGATTATAGTAATGTCATTAGCCAATGTTGTAGTTTGTTATTAACAATATATAATAATAAAAGCGTAATATGTTAATTAGACCAGATGTCCTTCCCAACGACCTTCTGGGCAAAGCTGAGGCTGTGAGGGAAGCCTGGGTCCCGGATGCCAGAGGGAAGCGAGTGCCGGCAGCTAGGGGAAGGAAGGGCTTGCACGAATTTTGTGCATTGGGCCTCTAGTTATGTATAACAGGATATTGTAAAAATTAGGTTGTGAAAATTTTTTTTTTAAATTTATTAAGGTATTATATGTGTACATAGCTTACCATTGGCCACCCCTCCCCCCCCCACCTCCCATTAGGTTGTGAAATTTTTATTATGTTTCTTTCAGACCTTTACATTGGCTGGGCTGAAAAAAACATTCCTTGTCTGCCACATGCGGCCTGAGGGCCGTGAGTTTGACGTGTTTGCTCTACATCTTTGCCAGCATTTGGTGTCAGAGTTCTGGATTTGGGGCCATTCTGATAGGTGTGTAGAGGCATCTCATTGTGTGTTTCTTAAAAATATTTTTATTGATTTCAGTGAGAAAGGGAGAGGGAGAGAGAAACATCAATGATGAGAAAGAATCACTGGTTAGCTGCCTCTTACCTGCCCTGCACTGGGGATGGAGCCCACAGCCTGGGCATGTGCCCTGACCAGGAATCAAACTGTGACCTGGTTTTTAATTTACATTTATTTCCCTGATGGCATATGATGTGTGATGACATATGTGTTTTCATATGCTTATTTGCAATCTGTATATCTTTAATAATCTTTGGCCCATTTTCCAGTTGGGTTGTTTTCTTATTGTTGAGTTTTAAGAGTTCTTTGTACCAGTATATCTTAGATAACAGTCCTTTATCAATTTCTTTTGCAAATTTTTCTCCTAGTCTGAAACTTCTGTTGTCTTTTCTTTCTTCTTCTCTCCCCCTCTCTCCCTCTCTCTGGATAATGTCTTTCACAGTGTAGAAAAAAATTAATTTTTATAAAGTGGAGCTATCAATTCTCTCTCTCATGAATTGTATCTTTGGTGTTATATCTAAAAAGTCATTGCCAAACCCAAGTCCATCTAGATTTTCTTCTCTGTTATTTTCTTGGAGTTTTATGTTTTGCATTTAGGTTTGTGGTCCATTTTGAGTTCATTTGTGAAGGGTATAAGGTCTGTATCTAGATTCTTTTTTTTTTTTTTTGCCTGTGGATGCCCAGTTGTTCTAGTACCATTTGTTGAAAAAACTATCTCCCTCCCCCACTGTGTTGCTTTTAATCCTTTGCCACAGATCAGTTGATTATAATTGCATCTGTCTGTTTCTTGGTGCTCTCTCTGTTCATTGATCTATTTGTCAATACTGCACTGTCTTCATTACTGTAGCTTTATAATAAGTCTTGAAATTGTACATTGTCAGTCCAACTAGGTTTTTTCCCTTCAATATTGTGTTAGCTATTTTGTGTTATTGTCTCTCCTTATCAACTTGAGAATCAGTTTGCTAATAACCACAAAACAAGTTTTTGGGATTTTGATTGGAATTGCATTAGGTCTATAGATCAAGTTGAGAAGAACTAACATCCTGTTAGTATCAAGTCTTTTTATCCATGAACATGGAATATTTCTTTAAAAAAATTTAAAAATACGTTTTATTGCCCTAGCTTAGAGGTCGGCAAACTCATTATAGTCAACAGAGTGGCAAACTGCCCTAGCCGATTTGGCTCAGTGGATAGACCATCAGCCTGAGGACTGAGAGGTCATGGGATCAATTCCTGTCAAGGGCATGTATCTGGGTTGCAGGCTTGATCCCCGACCATGTTGGGGTGCGTGCAGGAGGCAACCAGTCGATGTGTCTCTCTCACATTGGTGTTTCTCTCTCTATGTTTCTACCCCTCCTTTCCACTCTCTAAAAATCAATGGAAAAATATCCTCCATTGAGGATTAACAACAACAAAAACATACACATACACACAAAATGTTGTTTATTGATTTTTAGAGAGAGATGGATAGGATAGATAAAAACATCAATGAGAAGCATCAATCAGTTGTCTCCTGCGCCACCAACACCCTCTTCCCCTGTTGCGCCCTCCCTCCCCCCACTGGGGATAGAGCCGTAAGCCTGGGCATGTGCCCTGGCCAGGGGTTGAACTGATGACCTTCTGGTTCCTGGGTTGATGCTCAACCTCCGAGTCACAATGCCAGGCTGAATATTTCTTTAAAATAATTTTTTAAAAATTGATTTTAGAGAGAGAGATACAAACATTGATTTGTCATTTCGCTTATTTATGTATTCATTGGTTCTTCTTTTAAAATTTCTTTATTGATTAAGGTATCACATATTTGTCCTCAACCCCCCATTCCAGTCCCCCACCCCTCTCTACTCATGCCCCCACCCCCTATTGTTTTTGTATGTGCCCTGACCTATGATGAACCCGTAATCTTAGTGTATGGGAACTATGCTCTAACCAGCTGAGCTATTAGGCCAGGGCAGACTATGTCTCCATTTATTTAGGTTTTTTTTGTTTGTTTGTTTGTTTTTTACTTCTTTCAGAGTTTATAGCTTTACTGATGTAGAACTTGTACATATTTTATTAGATTTATGCCAAAGTATTTACTTGGGGGAGGGATGATGCCAATGTAAATGGTATTGTTTTCAATTTCAAATTCCACTTTTTAATTGCTGGTACATAGGAAAGTGATGGGCTTTTATATATTGACCTTATTTCTTGCAATGTTGCTATAATGGTTTATTAGTTCCAAGAGGTTCTTTTGGTTAAAATTTTTTGAATTTTCTACATAGACAATCATATCATCTAGGAACAAAGTTTTATTTCTTCCTTCTCAATCTGTATCCCTCCCCTTTTCTTGTCTTAGCTAGACCTTAAGTGAGAACTGGAAAGGAGTGGTGAGAGAGGACATCTTTGCCTTGCTCCTGATCTTAGTGGGGAAGTTTGAGTTTCTCACCATTAAGTATGATGCTAGCTGTAGAGTGTTTTGGGTAGATGTTTTCATCAAGTTGAATCAATTCACCTCTATTTTTAATTTATGGACTTTCCCCATTTTTTAAAAATTGTAGTAAGAATATACATAACATAAAATTACCATCTTAACTATTTTTAAAAATATGTTTTTATTTATTTCGGAGAGAGAAAGGAAGAGGGAGAGAGAAACATCAGTGAGAAACATCAATCAGCTGCCTCCTGCATGCCCTCTACTGGGGATCAAGCCCAAAACCCAGGCATGTGCCCTGACGGAGAATCGAACTATGACATACTGGTGCCTGGAACAATGCTCAACACTGAGCAACACCAAGCAGGCACCACTCTAACTATTTTTGAGTGTCCATTTTAGTAGGGTTAAGAATAATCACATTGCCGTTTGACTCAGTGGATAGAGCGTCAGCCTGCGAACTCAAAGGTCCCAGGTTCGATTCCAGTCAAGGGCATGTAACTTGGTTGCAGACACATCCCCAGTAGGGTTTGTGCAGGAGGCAGCAGATCGATGTTTCTTTCTCATCGATGTTTCTAACTCTCTATCCCTCTCTCTTCCTCTCTGTAAAAAATCAAATATATATATGATAGTCTCTTAAGAAAAGGGGGGGGGGGGAGAAAGAAGTTCCTGCCCTGATTTTCATGCAAACAAGGACTCCAAATCCTAGAAGTTTGATTGGTCCAACAGGCACTGCCCTGATTGGTCAGAATGGAGCCACTATGATTGGTTGATGAAGAAGCTGATGGGGGGGATTTAGCTGCACAACTCAGACTGTGAAAGCCTCAGTCATATTGGTTGACATAGGATTCCAGGAACTTCTTTATAAGGGCTGGCTCAGATGGCAGAAATACAGTGCAGACTGTTCAGTGTAGGCTTCTCCCTGAAGTGATTAGTGTGTAGAAATGGCTACTAAGTCGTTTTGTTTTGTTTTTATTTTATTTATTTAAACAATTTTTAAAAATATATTTTATTGATATTTTACAGAGGAAGGGAGAGAGATAGAGAGCCAGAAACGTCGATGAGAACATTGACCAGCTGCCTATTGCACACCCCCTACCGGGGATGTGCCCGCAACCAATGTACATGCCCTTGACCGGAATCGAACCTGGGACCTTTCAGTCCACAGACCGATGCTCTACCATTGAGCCAAGCCGGTTTTGGCTTGTTTTTATTTTAAATTTGAGACCAGTTAGCTATTGGATACCCCCCCCCCTTTTTTTTTTCTAATCCTCACTTGAGAATATTTTTTCTATTGATTTTTTTTTTTAAGAGAGAGAGAGAAGGAAGGAGAGAAACATGATGTGAGAGACACATCAATTAATTGTAGGATGTGCCAAGACCGGTTTTGCTCAGTGGATAGAGCGTCGGCCTGCAGACTGAAAGGTCCCGGGTTCGATTCCGGTCAAGGGCACATGCCTTGGTTTCGGGCACATCCCCATTGGGGAGTGTGCAAGAGGCAGCTGGTTGATGTATCTCTCTCATCGACGTTTCTAACTCTCTATCCCTCTCAATTTATCTGTGTAAAAATCAATAAAATATATTTTTTTTAAAATTAATTGTAGGATGTAGGATTGAACTTGCAACCCTTCGGTGTGTGGCCAATCCAATGCTCGAACCACGGAGACCCATCAGCCAGGGCCCCATGCCCTTTTAAGGAGGTATGTTCTTGTTAAGGGTCCACACACTCCTACAACTTGCCTGTTCATATCCGTCTGTCCCTTTACTTTTGGTTGGCTTTTTCTTGCTGATATTTGGGTTTATTGTTTTTAATGGAATGCTTTGCGAATTTACATGTCAAGGAACCACACCAATCTTCTCTGTATTCCAATTTTAGTATGTGCTGCCAAAGTGAGTGTGGGAGTTCTTTCTTAAGGCTCAGTCCAAAAAACAAACAAACAAAAAAATCTCCCCGCCTATTAAAAGTTATTTCATGTAGTAGCACATGGTAGTTATTTTTCATTTTTCATCCTCACCCCATATTTTTTCTTTGTTTGTGGCTGAATAATATTCCATTGTGTGGACAGACCACAATTTGTCCACTCGCTGGTGGATGGTTTCCATCTTTTTAAAAATATATATATTTTATCCATTTTTTACAGAGAGGAAGAGAGAGGGATAGAGTTAGAAACATCGATGAGAGAGAATCATTGATCAGCTGCCTCTTGCATACCCCCCACTGGGGATGTCCCTGCAACCAAGGCATGTGCCCTTGACCGGAATCGAACCCGGGACCTTTCAGTCTGCAGACCGACGCTCTATCCACTGAGCCAAACCGGTCTTGGCTGGTTTCCATCTTTTGGCTGTTATGAATGGTGCTACTGTGAACATTCATGCAAACTATTTGGAGTCCCTGTTTTCAACGGACTCATACATAACTTTTTGAGGAGCTGCCAAATTGTGTTCCACAGTGTAAACCATTTTGTTCCTAGCAATGTATGAGGGTTGTTCCAGTTTTCCCACATCTTCACCAACACTGGTTATTTCACTTTTTGCCACATCCATCCTGACGGATGTGAAGGTGTATCTTGTGGCTGTGATTTACACTGAACATAATTTGATTTGTTGAACATCTTTTTGTGTGCTTGGTAACTACTTGTGTATCTTTGGAGAAATGTCAGTTCAAGTCCTTTGCCTGTCCTGTTATTCTTTTTTTTTAAAATATATTTTTTATTGATATTTTACAGAGATGAAGAGAGATAGAGAGCTAGCAATGTCGATGAGAAACATCGACCAGCTGCCTCTTGCACACCCCCTACTGGGGATGTGCCCGCAACCAATGAACATGCCCTTGACCGGAATCGAACCCGGGACCTTTCAGTCCGCAGGCCAACGCTCTACCACAGAGCCAAACCGGTTTCGGCTGTCCTGTTATTCTTGAACTGTAGTTCTTTATATTCTGGATACTAGGCCTTTTTCAGGCATATGGCTTGCAAGTACTTTCTCCTGGGTTGCATGCTGTCTTTTTGCATATAGCCTTTAAAATACTTTTTAAAAATTAAATTTATTGGGGGTTTAATTGGTTAATACAACCATATAGGTTTCAAGTGTATAATTCTATGAGACATCATCTGTGTATTGCATTGTGTCCACCACCTAAAGTCAAATCTTCTGTCATCATACACTCCACCCCCTCATCCCTCTTTCCTTCTGGTAACCACCATACTGTTGTCTGTGAGTTTTTCTTATTTATTCATTTGATGTTATCAATTTTATTTTATTTTTTAAAATATATTTTGATTTTTTTTTACAGAGAGGAAGAGAGAGGGATAGAGAATTAGAAACATCGATGAGAAACATCAATCAGCTGCCTCCTGCACACTCCCTACTGGGGATATGCCCACAACCAAGGTACATACTCGATTGGAATTGAACCCGGGACCTTTCAGTCCACAGGCCAACGCTCTACCCACTGAGCCAAACCGGTTTCGGCTTCAGTTTTATTTTATTTTATTATTTTAAAAATATATTTTATTGATTTTTTACAGAGAGGAAGAGAGAGGGATAGTTAGGAACATCGATGAGAGAGAATCATCAATCAGTTGCCTCCTGCAACACCCCCCCCCCCACACACACACACACTGGGGATGTGCCCGTAACCATGGTAGACCGGAATCCAACCCGGGACCCTCCAGTCCGCAAGCCAATGCTCTATCCACTGAGCCAAACTGGTTTCCACCAGTTTTATTTTTTAAATGTATCTTTTTATTTCTGAGGGAGAGAAACATCAATGATGATAATCATTGATTGCTTGCCTCCTGCACACCCCCTACTGGGATCAAGCTCACATCCAGGCATGTGCCGTTAATCAGAATTGAACCCAAGACCCTTCAGTCCACAGGCTGACGCTCTAGCCACTGAGCCAAACTAGTTAGGGCAGATGCTTTTAGTTTTAGATCCCACATGAGTGAAATCTGCATATCCCTTTCAAATTGTATTTAACTAAAGGCCTACATGAAATTTGTGGGTGTCCTCAGCTCAGCCTGCACCCTTTCCAATCTGGGACCCCTCGTGGAATGTCTGACTTTGGTAGAATCGGGCCTAAACAGGCAGTTGGATATCACGCTCATAATCCAGGACTGCTGGCTCCCAAGTGCTCGCCTGCCTGACTTCCTGATTGCCCATAACCGCTTCTGCCTGCCAGCCTGATTGATGCCTAACTGCTCTCCTGCCAGCCTGATTGTCCCTAACTGCTCTCCCCTGCAGGCCTGGTTGCCCCAACTTCCCTCCTCTGTAGGCTTGATCACACCAACTGCCCTCCCTTGCAGCCTGGTCCCTCCCATCTGCCCATCTTGTGTTGGAGTAGCAGTCAATTTGCAAATTACTCTTTTATTAGATAGGATAATATATCTGTCACCACATCTCACATCTCCAAAAATTAGAACAGTGACAGTAATTTATATCTACCGGAATTCCATTCCCCTGCTTCTCCAGATCAAAGGTAATGTATCAGTCTTCTGGATTTTCTGTCTATATTTTCTTAAATATAGTAGTATCCCCCTACCCATGGTTTTGCTTTCTGAGGTCTGTTACCTGTGATAAGTGGAAAACTGCAGAAATAAAACAGTATACAGGGTATTCCACAAAAATGTACACACACTAACAGCTGATAGCTCAGTTTTGAAAATGAAATGCATTTTAATAAACACAGCCTTTATAATTTATTCCAAGTTTGTGTATATGTTTTTGGGGAACACTATAAACATAGGATTTGGTACAATCTGTGACTTCAGGCATCTGCTGGAGATCTTGGATAAGGGGGGACTACTATAGTCCCATTAGACATTTATGCCCAAACAATACACCATTTTAAGATGCTCTGAACTTTATAAAATTGTCAACAATTTTACATGATGGTTTTCCAAGTGACGTACCAGTTTACACTGTCCCCAGTAATATCTGATTCTTATGGATTCTCACCTTCTCCACACTTGCTTTGTCCAATGTCTTCATTTTTGCCAACTGAATGGGTCTAAAATAGTATCTGTCTTGATTGGCATTATCCTGATTATGAATGAGATAACATGAATGTGTGTCTTCATGTGTTTATTGGTCAGAAATGTCATCTTCTGTAAGTGTGCATTGTGTATTTTTTTTCCTATTTTCTCTTTAGGTTGGTTGTCCTTTCTTTACTGATTTGTAGGCGCACTAGGGATCTCTTGCTGTCTCTTTAGGGATGAAGATGAAATGCACCTATCCTGCCAGCGAAAGCCCAGCTCCTCTCCAGGGCCCGCGCCTTAGCAACTTCCTTTCACCTGCAAACATCACCACCAGAGGGCGCTGTCACTTTTGCCAGGATAGCTGGTGAGAAATAATTTGTCATTTTCATCTGCACTTTTTAAAAAAACGTTGAGCATCTTTTTTTATTTGCTGCAAGGCCAAACTGCACCTTTCCCCTCCGAGTAACCTCTTCATCTCCCCATGCCTCCCTCTTCTGAGGATCTGCTTTTCTCTCTCAACATTTACTGTAACATTCCTGCTTGATAACCCTTTCACACCCACTTTGTGGGTTTCTCCCACTTTGCCATTTCTCAATTTCCTCCCTTCCCCACCCCTCCCATATACTGTCTCCTCACAAATCCTCCTGACACTTCATTCACCCTCTCTCCAGTGCCTTCCCCTCCCACTGCCCCATGTCCCTTGTTCCCATACCCCTACCCCTCTGCTCTCTGTTCCTCACCCTCCCATCTTTCTAGTCCCTCTTCCCATCATCTTAAACACCCTTTCTCTTGAATCTTCCCTCTCCTTCCACCCTCTTCTCTCAGTGGAGACAAAGCAGAGGCCTTCCTCCTCTCTGCCCCGTGTCCCCACTCCATTCTCTCCGTCGGCTGCACAGAGGACAAGACCTGCATGCCTTCTCTCTTCTCGCCTCCCCGCTCCTGTCCCTCAGCTGTCTTGACAGGGTGTCTCCCCTGGCTTCTCCCGTCCCTCTTCCACGGCCGCCTCTCCTAGCCATTTCTTCTCACATCTGTTCCTCTGACCGTTTTCCTCCCCTCTCAATGACCTGTCCTCCATCTTTCTCTAACCCTTCTCCTCTCCCCCTTGTCCCCAGGCAGTGCCCTCCTCTGCCGTTTCCTACTTCGTTGGCTTCTGCCACTCCTCCTCTTTGTTGTTCCGAGGTCAGCATGTCCTGGCCCTCCATGGGGCCGGGCTGGCTAAGGTTTCGGGGTATGGGACACAGCCAGCCTGTGTCAGCTGGGGACGAGGGGGCACCTTCCTGCAGGGCTCTGGAGGAGAACGTGACCTCACGCAGGCTGACCTGGGGAGGCCCGTGGGGGTGGGGCTCTGCCAGCACTGAGCAAGAGCTGCAAGGACGGGTATGGACCCCCCCTTCGCCCTTTTGCTTGGCCTCTGACCTCCGTGACCTCCAGCTGTAAGCCGGTAAGTAGCTAGCTGAAGGCTGCTCTGGGTGGCAGGAGGTGGCTCACGCTCACGAGCTGCTTGTTATCTGGGTCTCGTGGGGCTGGGCGTGTGTCTTGGGGTGGCAGTGAGTGTCCTGTCAGGGGGGTATGCAAACAGAGTCCTGGCTTCCGCTGGCCTCTGAGGAGCTGTGACAGGGACACAAACTCTGAGGCAGAGGATTTGGCTCTGTTCAAGTTTTATTGTACCCCTTACTGCCTGGGGATGGCGCCGGTGGGCTGCAGCACCCTGCTGTGCCCACCCCCAGCTCTGTCTAGTGGCCTGAGGGAGGGCGGGAGGGTAGGCAGAAGGAAGGGGCTGGAGACAGATCATCAGCCCTCCTCCCACCCTGGGGTGGGGCCCTCTCTGTCTCCACAGAGCTGGCCCGAAGGCCACCAGTCCAGGCGGCGCCCCACAAATCCAAGGCACCGGGGCAGCCCTCACAGCCGATCCTCGCCAGCTAGGAGGCCACCGTGTGCCCATTGGCCAGCCGCCCAGCCGCCCGGCTCCGAGGGCCGTCCGTGGGGGCCGCCTGGGAGCCTCGAGCTGCTCCGTTCTTGAGCTGCGGATGCTCCTCCCCTTCGCTCGAGGCCGACTCCTCCACATCACTGCGGATGTCCTTCTCCATCTGGGGAACAAGGAGTGGGCACAAGGCTCGCCTGGGCCCCGGGGTGGCGCACAGGAGCCCTCCCTCGCGCGGCCCTACCTGGCCTTTCTTTACGAAGCTGCGGATCATACGGAGGATGAGGCAAGACCAGAACACATGCAGCAGCTGCAGTATCGCCAGAAGCGAGTTGAAGAAGTAATAGCCGAAGAAGGGGCTGGAGTTGGCAATGGACTCGTAGTATGTGGTATAGAGGATCCTGGGGCGGGCGGCAGGCAGGAGGGAGGGAGAAGCTCTAGCTTGTGTGACCGTCCCTACTCCAGAGCCTTCCACGGCTCCCCGTGGCCCCCAGAGTGCTGCCAATGCTTCAGCTGGGCACGTAAATGCCCCCTCTCACTTGGTGGCGAGCAGGTCACACAAGCTTCCCGACTGGCCTGTGCACAGCCGTGAGCCCAGAGAGCAGCACGTGGTATTCCCACTGCTCTGCTGGGGTCTTCCCACACCTTTCCCTCTCTTCTCAGCCCCGCCCCCCCCTGCCCGCCCGCCCCATCCCTCCCCCAGACCAGCTTGTAAGATCCGCTGGCTCAGGCAGCGGCCCCAGCTGGCCCTCTCTGCTCCCTGGTCCCCTTTCCTCAGACACCTTCAGGGACCCACTCTCCCACCCCCACTGCATGCCGCTCCCTCTGCGTCTCCCTTGCAGGCTCGCCTTGACCTGCAAACATCAGGGGCTCCAGCACTGGGACTCTGTCCATTCCTGGTCCCTGGATGACCCTGTCCAGTCTCATGGCTGCAAACACTGAATATTCATCTCTCTCCAAGCTGGTGTGTTCACTGTCTTTTCGGGGGTTCTCTGGAGACCCCTCAACCCCAACACAGCCAGAGCCGAGCTCCTGATCCTGACATGACAACTCTGAGCTCATAACCATCTCCTGACCCTGAGGCATCTCTGAGTCCACCCACTTCACCTGCGCTGGTCCCGTCCCATCTCCGCTCCCCTGGACCAGGGCAGTGGCCTCTGCCCTGGCTCCCAGGCTCCCGGGCCAGGGTTGGGATGGGGGGTAGGGGTCAGGGTGTTGGTTCCTGGGTCTCACCAGCTATTCACTCTGCAGCCACCAGAGGGTACCCGTGAGCACTTGAGTCAGATCCCCTCCCTCCTCTGTGCAGAATCCTTCACTTGGCTTGGTGTAAACACCCGTCGGTCCCAGTGGCCCATAAGGCCCCGAACAACCTGTCTGGTCCCCTACCTGCCCTCACAGCCTCCCTCCCGGTGTCCAGCTCACTCTGCTCCCGTCACACGGGCCTCCTTGCTGCTCAGGCCCAGTCCAGCCTCATCAGGGCTTTTGCCTGTGGTGTTCCCACTGCTCTCCTGCTGTGGTCAGCACTGCCCTCTCCCTCACCCCGCTCCAGTCTTCCTGGATGAGTGCGGTCAGGGACACCCATGACCGTCCAGAGATCCACGCACTTCCTGTGCCTGGCTTTACTTTCTCTTTAACACAATCACACTCCCTCACACGCTTTCTTTTCTACCTGTCTGCCTCATTTTATTCCCCCAATGCCAGCTCCGTGTGAGCAGAGACCTTCCTATCGCTCCCTCGGCTGGAAGAGGCCCAGCAAGTACGCTGGGCAGACCTGAGCGAGCTGGTGACAGCCCTGCCACCCGTCCCGTTCTGGGCACACAGGGGAGGAGGACCGAGCCAGCTTCCCGTCTCTTTTGCCTCGGGCCCTGAGCCCGTGCGGCGCCCGGAGCTGGGAACACAACGCCCTCCTTTGTCTCCTCTGGGAGGCCTCCCAGCCAGCACCCCCTGCTCCCGGGTCTGGATCCCAGCTGCGCCCACACCTCCCGGCCCCCCTGGAGGTCTGACTCACTGGGTGGGGAAGAGCACGAGGCGGGTGTAGAAGAAGACCACGGAGAAGATGAGGAAGAGGGAGTTGCACACTCGCCGCCGGTGCGTGTAGTTGAACATCTTACAGGCCTGGGGGAGGGAGACAGCAGAGGGGACTCAGGCGGGGGGAGGGGAGAGGGTAAGGGGGGAGCCAGGTAGGGAGGGGTGAGCCCTCTTCTCAAGGAAAAGGAGCCTGGGGCAGAGTCTCATCTCCAGGAACTGCCGGGAAAGGGACAAGGTGGGTCTCTGAGTGAGAAGCTTCCGCTTCCAGGAATCTTAGGGGGTGGGCCTCACCTCCTAGGAAAGACAGAGGGTCCGGGAACAATTCCTGGGAAGCCCGAGTAGGGCGAGGTCCTCTCCCCGGAGCTGAGGGGGCGGCCTCACCTCGCTGGAGGGCTGGGGGCACCTGGGAGGGTGGGGAAGGACGCGGAGGGGGCGGCTGGGCCCACCTCCAGCAGGTAGTCCGCGGTGTCGTGCAGCAGCAGCACCAGCGAGCCGATGCGCAGCAGGTTCGCGCTGTAGGAGAAGGTGATGAGGACGATGGTCACGAGGTGGTGCGCCACCTGTTCCTTGAAATCCTGCGAGAGACAGCGGGTGACCCCCCGGACAAGGCTGGGTGGCCAGAGGGGCCCTCTTGGGGACTGCTTGGCACCACGCTTCCTGCCCAAGGTAGCGGTGTGTGTGTGTGTGTGTGTGTGTGTGTGTGTGTGTGTGTGTCTCCAGGTGGGGGCTGGCGAGGCCGTCCCTCCCAACTGCCCTGGATCCCGAGCCCCCCGGGACGTCATGCCCCAGCGGTCCCTGGGCCGCCCTCACCTTGCGCCGGATGTCGAAGGGCAGCGTGATCAGCAGTGAGATGTAGAAGCTCAGCTCGAGGAGGTACCAGCAGTACAGGGCCGGCTTCAGGGGCTGTGGGCAGCGGTGGGCAGGGTTAGCGGAGGGAGGGGACTCTCAGGCCCTCCCCGACTCGCTCAGAACCAGGACACTTGAATCCCAAGGAGCGAAGAGGTGTGAGGTCATTACCCCAGAGGCGACCGAGGGCCCTCCTGCTCCCAGCCTCCGGCCTCGAGCCCCCCTGGCTCCGCAGGGGAGCAGGACAGACAGCCGGCTCGGAGGGGGACCGCTCGGAGGGGGACCGCGCTGCCATGTCCAGGTGTGGTCCTGCCGCCTTTGGCCACGGGGACTCTGGCTGCCCCAATCCTCTCCAGCCCCGGCCCCAGCCCCAGCCACTCACCTGGTTTGGGTAATTGTCCCAGCACATTGCTGGCCTCCACAGCCATGACTCCTGAGGGGAAGGGGAGAAGGGAGGGACACACACACAGACATCTGAAGCTGCCCCAAGATCAGACCCAGTTCCCCATCCCAGGCCTGGGGGATGGGGAACTGGGGTCTGGCACCTCCTTGGCCCTTGAAGTGCTGCTGTCACTCATCTCTGATTTTTTTTCTCTTTCTATTTTGCTTTCTGCACACCTCCTGCAGGGAATTGAACCTGCAACCTAGGCATGTGCCCTGACCGGCGTCAAACCAACAACCTCTGGGTGCATGGAACGATGCCCAACCAATGAGCAACACCAGCCAGGCGACCCGCTCTGATTTTTCCCACCTGGTCACATCTCTGCTCTCACCCTACACCAGGCCCCACTCCCTGCCAGATCCCCCGCCCGACCACAGTAGGTTCCAACAGGCCCCACTGAGGGGGCATCTGCACAACAATGTTTGCCAAGGTCTCTCCCCTCTTCTGTGCACGAGCTTCCCCCACCGCCCACCCTCCTCCCCCTTGCCCCAAGCCAGGCCCAGTGCCCGCAGGTGCCTGTGGGGCAGGCGGGGGGCAGGAGCAGCCAGTCACTCACGTGGTAGAGGACGGAGAGGCCACCGATGAAGGAGCATAGGTAGAAGAGAAACCTCCAGCTGCAGGCAGACAGGGAGCCCCTGAGGCGGCTGCCGACACAGCGGACCCCCCCCCTTCCCCCACACCTCCCAAGCCCTCCCCCCGTCCCCCCTCTCCCTGGGCTGACCTGGCCTCACAGAACTTCTTGGTCAGGCAAGGCCGATCCTGGTTCCGGCGTCTTCGGAACCAGCGTTGGGTCTGCCGCAGCGTGAGGCCGCACTGCGTGGCCAGGACGGCTATCTGAGCCTGGGGAAGGGGTGATGGGGGCCAGGGTCAGAGAGGTAGCGTCCCATTCCTGTCCCAGGAAAGGGGGGACCCCCGCTTTGCTACTCCCTCCCCTGCAGCCCCAGACCTCACCTGTGGGGCTGTCTACCTATGGAGATGGGGGCGTTGTGGGGTGTGGGGTAGGGCCCCCCAAACAGTCAGCCCTGTGCGAACCCAGCCCTGCTCACAGGACAGGAGATGTCGGAGGGGGCGGGGACTAAGGAAGGGGCTGGGGCATGGGGGCAGCTCCCCAGAGGCTTTCCTGAACCCCCTAGAGAAGAGAGCGTTCGTTCTCAGCTACTCCGGGCGGGCAGTGGAGACCTTGTGCTGACCCCTCCCTGCAGAGGGGGCTGGCCACAGGCTCTGTTCTGCAGGAGCCACCCCCCCACCAGGTAGGAAGACCTCTCCCTTCCCTCTTCCCGCTCAGGACCCAGCCCTGACCCTGTCCACCGGGCAGCTACGCCAGGACAGGGACTGAGCAAGAGTCACATGACTGCAGAACCCCCAGAACAGCCAGCCCTCCCACTCTTCCCGGAACAAGAGAGACACCCCCACCCCCCCCCCCCCCCCCCCCGGCCCAGGAGCTGCCGCGGGGCCCTCACCTTGTCGGGTTTCCATCCTTCCAGGAGGAAGTGCTTCTCCAGCGTGGCGTTGGGCTCCACCGGCCGCCGGGCCTGCTTCCGCACGCCCAGCCAGCGGCTCAGGGGCAGGCCGATGAGTCTGGGTGCGGGGGACACAGGGCTTGTCAGTCCAGGTGAGAAGGGATGGACACGTTAAGGCGGAGAAACTGAGGCTCGGAAGGGCCAGGCCATACCCTGGGGCCCAGGAGGACAGCCTGGCTGCTGCATTAAACGGAACGTAAGAAAGGTAGCTGGACTGCTCTTCAGAACCGGGGTGTGGTCAGTTTTGGGGGTACCAAAGCACCTTCCTTCAATCTAATCCCAAACCAGGGGTCAGAGTCCCCTCACTGCCTGTCTCCTGGTGTCCTACACCCTGGCCTGGCCCCACCAGGCTGGGGATACCCCCTCCCCGACTCCAGGGTGGACGCTTGGAGGAGCCGGACTCTGATCAATCATCACACCGCCCACAGGGGCTCCTCAGGGGGGGGGTCAGGGCTGATTTTCCCATCTATCATTCTAACACCGAGGCTTTGTTTGGGGAGACTGCGGCTCAGAGCAGCCCTGCAAGGAATGCTTCCCAGACCCAGTCACGATGGAGGACAGCATGCACTGACGTGTGTGAGGGCTTACAACCTGTCAAGCGCTGTGCACTTAACCCTATTGTTGTCCTCATCCCTGTGTCCTGGCGGACAAAGGCTCAGAGATCAGAAATGTGCCTGAGGTGACACAGTGAGTGGAAAGCCCGGAATTCAAATCCGGGATTCACTTTCCCTTAACGAAGGGGAAACCCTGCCTTCCACCCAGAAAAGCTCCCCCCCCCCCCCCCACAGCCCTTGGCAGCCATCATGCCCGAGGGATAACGCTTTCACCTCAGTCAAATACGCAAACCTCCCTTGGGGAGCCAGCAGAGAACCTAGGCACCCCCTTCAGCACGCGCCCCTGTGGGAAGCAGACCAGCCACCAAGGACCGGCTAGTGGTGCCTCCCAGGGCCCTCGGGCGAAGCCTCAGGCTCTACCGCCCCCGCCCTCTCTGTGCCTCCTCTGTGCCTCCCTTTCAGTGCCCCCTCTCAGGGTTGCAATGAGGGCAGAGTGGGTGCTGAGAGCAGCGGTTGGCACAGAGGACGTGCTCAAAGGGCGCCTGTAAGATAAATTCACCAGTGGGTCCCCGGCCCCAGGAAGCTCCTTCTGCGTGGAAGAGAGAAAGCAGGATGCAGGATGCTCCCAGGATGGTCCTATGTCCCTTTGGCGGGTTAGTCAGGGTGGAGACCCAATGGCTGAGGGGGTGGAGGGCTCTGTGGTGGGAGGGGCAGCGCAGGCTTCCCTGGGACCGGCCTTAAAGGAGCCTTAAAGGAGCCGCCAAGGAGGGTGTGCAAAGCAGGGACGTGTGAGAAGTGGAGGAAGGGGAGGGAGAGGGATTCTCTCCTGGTCCGGGGTTGGGAGCACAGCACTGGTCCCAGGGGAAAGGGCGGGACCACCTGGGACGGGGAGGGAGCCTAGGAGAGAAACCTAACCCAGGAGGACACCCAGGGAGAGAGGGAGAAACCCAATGCTGAGGTCTGGGTCACCTGAGAAATGACTGCAAACCTACAGGGTTTGGAGGGGCGGGTGCCAGGCTGAGGAGACTGGGGGTGACTGGAGGGAATCCTAGGCCTCCTTCCTTTGGCTGGAAAGGGCAGCAGCAGGAGGGGTGATAGAAGGAGCAATGGGGAGCCAGAGAGGGTGAGGGGCTGGCTTGCCCGCAGAGGAAGAGGAGGAGGGAGTGGGCCGGAGCTTCCCTGCTGGCGGACCCACGGCCTCTGCAGACCTGTCCCTGGCCAGCAAGTGGGGCTCATGCCCACCAAGCCCCGAAGACGCCGGCACAGCCGGGCGGGCGCTGCAGGCAGAGCTGCGACACAACAGCCACCAGAGCCCAGAAGGAACGGAGTGGTGGCAGCCGGGGGCAGGACGGAGGAAGGGGCAATGCGGCCCAAAGCCAGGGGCACCTCAGGACAAAGCCCTGCCCGGGGGTGGCCCAGGACACTCACCTCTCGAAGGCGAAGCGCATGGCCACCAGGGCCAGCGCCAGGGGCAGGGCTGCCAGCAGGTCCCGGGGGTGGGCGTAGACCAGGCCGTCCCGGTCCTCCAGGTCAGCCCATGAGTTGTTGGGGGGCAGCCAGAAGCGGTCCTGCCACAGCCACTCGTTCAGACGGGACCACATCCTGCGGACAGACGGGCGGTGAGGGGCCGCCGTGCGGGGGCGAGGCTGGACGGCCCCCGCCCGCCCGCCCGCCCGCAGCCCAGCACCTGCCGCCTGGAGCCTATTCCAGCCAGTGTTGGAGGAACTCGTCCGTCCGTGTGTCTTCAGACAAACGACCCGATCGCTCGGAGCCTCAAGTTCATCTGTAACACAGGGACGCGACGCCCACCTCTCAGCTGGGCCTGCGGGCTCACAAGGCGCTCAGCCCGGCGCCCACCGACCTGACCACACGGCCGATGACGGCAGTGACGATGCTGCCCTTGGCAGACCAGACAGTGATGGATGGAAGTTCAGGAAGTAGGGTCACGGCCTCAAGTTGTCAAATGTCAGGAAATGCAACCCAAATGCCAAAAATGTAAGGAAATCTGTAAGGCCCCCGCTGGCTGCCCTTCCCGATGTGGACTCCCTATGAGGAAGGAATGTCGCTGTCTCCTGTGCCTCCCCAAACCATGTGGCAGCTGGGCCAGAGAACCGACAGCAAGACGGAGCTTCCGGGAACGGAGCAGGAACTAAGGGGGTTCGCACCCCCTCCCCCGGGGCTACACGGGACCTGCCCCATCTGCAGACCCAGGAGTAGCTCCCTTTCTCCCTTTCTCCAGACCCCCCTGCCTCCCTCCTGAAGGGACCCCTGAGGTCACTTTGGGCCCCATAGGCAATCCAGACGAGGTTACTCCCATCTCAAGGTCAGCCTGTTAGTAGCCTCAATTCCTTCCGAAAACCAACTCCCCTTCGCTGTGAAGTTAACACAATCCCAGGTCCGGGGTTAGGACATGGGCATCGTTACGGGGCGTTGTTGTGCGGCCGTTGGGAGAGGGGTTGCCCTGAGGGACAGGGAGTGACCGGAGGGGCCTGCGGAGGCCGGAAGGTCCAGCCCTCAGTCAAGAAAATGCACTGAGCTGTGCGTGTCTGACGTGGGCCCTTTTCTCTGCCCAAATGGAAACACTTGTATTTAAAAAGTCTCTACAGCCAAAACCGGTTTGGCTCAGTGGATAGAGCGTCAGCCTGTGGACTGAAAGGTCTCAGGTTTGATTCTGGTCAAGGGAATGTACCTGGATTGCGGGCACAGCCCCAGTAGGGGGTGTGCAAGAGGCAGCTGATCGATGATTCTCTCATCGATATTTCTAACTCTCTATCCCTCTCCTTTCCTCTCTGTGAAAAATCAATAAAATATATTTAAAAAAAATAAAGTCTCTACAGTTCTGCCCACCTGGCGCGGACGGCTCAGTGGTTGAGAGTCAACCTACGAACAGGAGGTCATGGTTTGAGGCCCAGCCAGGGCACATGCCCAGGTTGCGGGCTTGATCCCCAGGAGAGGGCGTATGGGAGGTCGCCGATCAATGATTCTCTCTCATCATTGATGTTTCTTTCTCTCTTCCTCTCCCTTCATCTCTGAAATAAAAAATAAAGTCTACAAATCTATTTCAGGTCTGCCATGTGGGTTTTCTCCCCACACCAGCAAGCAATTCTGACACCTAATTCAGACCCCACAGGATATGGACTCTGTCCTGCAAGACTGCCTCCCCCACCGTCACCTGCTTCTGACTGACAAGGGCTACAAACCAGGTTGCCACTACCCCGTTCTCGGGTCTGAGGCATTTGCTAGAGCGGCTCACAGAACTCGGAGACAGTTTACTCGCGAGGTCCCTGGTTTGTAAAGGAAACCGCTCAGGAGCAGCCCGATGGGAGAGGCGTGGGGCCAGGTATGGGGAAAGGGCACAGAGCTCCATGCCCCTCCCCAAACCTCCATGTGTTCACACCTCCAAACCCTGTCCTATTGCTGTTTACGGATTCTTCACTACACAAGCATGATTGATTAACTCATTGGCTATTGGTGACTGATTCAACCTTCAGCCCCTCGCCCCTCCTGGGAGGTCCTGGGGTGGGACGGACACACAGTTGGGTCCCCTGACAACCAGCCCCATCCTTAGGGGACTAAGGGGCTTTCCAAAAGTCACCTCATCGACGGAACAAGATAACTCTATCCATCCCAGTTCTCAGTGTTAGGAGCTCTGTGCCAGGACCGGCGACAAAGGCCAAATTTGTATTTATTATTATTAATCACAAGTGAAATATAGGAAACAATAAAAATTCTTAAGAGTCTGAGGAAGTGGGCGAACCAGGATGGGTGAGAGGATTTTGGGGTAGTTGGGTTCAGTGTGGAGAGACAAGCTGTGGGGTGTGTGTGTGTGTGTGTGTGTGTGTGTCAGATGTCCCCATGGACACACAAAGGAGGCGGAGCTCCTCAGGCCTGGGGTAGGGGTGGGGGAAGGCCAGGCAGGACTCATGAGTGCGTGGCCTGGTAAACCCATGGGCATGGGTGGACCTGCACGTGAGTGTGAGGCGGGTGTGTGGTGAGGAGCAGCCTCAGGCTTCAGAGGGAGGAGTGGCGGCCACTGCGCCGGACACTACTGTGGAGGGCGCTTGAGGGCAGTAGCCTGGAAAGCAGTCAAGGACGTGAGGCACTGACAAATTTATTTTTTTACTATTATTATTTTTACTCTTATTACTATTTAAAAAAATAATTTAGAAAATATATTTATTGATTTCAGAGAGGGAGGGAGAGATAGAAACATCAATGATGAGAGAGAATCATTGATTGCCTGCCTCCTGCACATCCCCCACTGGGGATTGAGCCCGCAACCCAGGCATGTGCCCTTGGCTGGAATCGAACCCAGAACCCATTAGCCCGCAAGCTAGGGCTATTATCATTATTTTTAAGAATTACCTTCCTGCCGAAACCGGTTTGGCTCAGTGGTAGAGCGTCGGTCTACGGACTGAAGGGTCCCGGGTTCAATTCCGGTCAAGGGCACATATGTATATTGGTTGTGGGCACATCCCCGGTAGGGGGTGTGCAAGAGGCGGCTGGTCGATGTTTCTCTCTCATCGACGTTTCTAGCTCTCTATCTCTATCCCTTCCTCTCTGAAATATCAATAAGATATATATTAAAAAAAAAAAAGAATTACCTTCCTGAAAATTGCATCTTATTTATTATTATTTATTTTTAATATGCATTCTTTTTTATTTTTTATTTCAGAGAGGAAGGGAGAGGGAGAGGGAGGAACATCAAAGATGAGAATCACTGGTTGGCTGCTGCCTATTGGGGATCCAGCCCACAACCTGGGCGCGTGCCCCGACAGGGAATCGAACGAGACTTCCTGGTTCATAGGTCGAGGCTCAATCACGGGGCCACGCCGGCCACGCCGGCCAGGCACAGTGATCACCCACGAGGCTCCAATAACCGGACAGGAGAGACAGACGGAAAGGCACACGCGAGGACGTCTGTCCGGTGGTTATCTCTCTGGCAGAGAGGCCTCCTTCACTAACAGGAAAGGCTGGCTTGACTCCATGTACCCACTGGGGCCCGAGGGCACCGCCCATCCTGGACTTCCCGGCCCCGCACCCCCACTGCAGGGCATCCCCCGCCGCTTCCCCGGAGCCGGCACAGCCGTCCCACAGGACACCCCACCAAGGGCAGATGGGAGCTGGCTAGGGGTCCAGTCCCCAGCCCCATGTTCTTCCCCCACCCCAGGGTGCCAGATGGGTCCGGTGAAGCCAGGGTGCCACTGAGTCCTAATCTCCGCCGCTGCTGATGTGTGCAGCCTCAAAGTCCACCCTTCAGTCGCCTGACCCTTTGCTCCCATCGCACTGCCCGGGTCCACACACCCAGCTTTCCAGAGGCTGCCCGGCCCGGAAGGCCCAGATAATGTTTATTGCCCAGGCTGGGTGCTGAGGGCCCAGAACGGCGGGGAGAGGGCAAGGTCTCTGCCCCCGCAGGTAGTTCAGTTGTCACTTCCTCCTGGAGGCACCGGCCGACCGCCCCAACCTCGGATCCACTGGAAGAGCCTCCCAGCCCTCCCAGCCCGGCCTGGCTCCGTGGCGCTGGGAGCTAGCCAGGAGGCGGGAGAGGTGGGAAGGAGAACCAGCCCCAAGCCCGTCCGTCCCCTCAGGGGAAGCAGCCCTTTCTGGCTCGAGTCATCCTGAGAAAGTACTTTCCCAACCAGAGAGCCTCCACGGTGGCTTCAGAGTGGCATACCCCACCCTGGAAGTCCCTCCTCTCTCTAACCCCTAGGTCTGTCACGTCCCCCGCCACTCCTCCCTCCTCTGGATAAAGAAGAGACAGCGTTTGGGAAGAGAACAGGGTCCGGAGCCCAGCAAAGTGGCCAAGTCCCAGGTCCCATGCTCCCGGCCCAGGGGCCTCAACTGCTTCACCCACCCGGGGGGCCAGGTGCCCGACACCCGGGGGGGGGGGGGCCTCAGGGGCGGCTGTGGACAAGCGTCTATCACCAGCAAGGCTGAACTTCTCTTTCACTCCTGGTCCCCTCACATGCCCTCTGCCCTAAGGACGGGAGGAAGCGGGGTTCTGGGGGGGCACTGCTCCCCAGTCTTCACTTTTCCTCTTTTGGGCACCTCCACTGGCTCACTCTGCCCTGTCTGAGGAACGAGTACAGACAGGCCTCGGGCTTCACCACACACCCGGCACGCTGGCATTGATTGCCACACACGGCGTTCCTGTCTCACCCATTTCCACGGGCTGCTGACCTGGCTGCTCTGTGCTTCCGCTTCCTCATCTGTAAAACGGAGTAACCACGTGGGGTGGCTGGAGAGACCCCAGGAGAGGGGTGGGCCCGGCTGTCAGCAGTAGGGAGGGGCGGGCGGGGGAGTGTTCTGGAAAGGCGGCCCTGGCCTTACAGCGCACCCAGCGGACTCAGGCTGGGCGGAGAGGGCCCGGAGGGGCCATCTGGAGGACGGCCATGTGGGTGGCTGGGCCAGCCCGCGCCTTCATCCCCGTCCCCATCAGTCCGGCTGCATTTTGAAGCCTCTTTGGCCTTATTCCCAGCCCTGCCTCTGCCACCTGGAGCTCAACTCTGATAATCCTTCTTAGAGGCTAAAAATATCCCCGATTGGGGGGCAGAGAGATTGGGGCTTGTGCTGACGTGAGGAGGGGGCAGGAGAGCAGCGGGTCCCTGGCCTGCCTCAGGGGTCTGGAAGAGCTCGCCTGGTCCCTATTGGTCCCCTGAACCCTCAAAGGCCCCCCCAGAGCAGGACTGTGCACACAAGTTTGTCTTATTTTCAATCTGGCTGGAAATAGGACTAGCCTGAGTTGTTTAATTGAAATAGGAAATCAATTCAGACTCCAGATGTCCAGGTCCAGCCCAGGGACAGACAGACACAGGCAGGCAGGCAGGCAGGCAGACAGACAGACAGACAGACACACACACACACACACACACACACACACACACACACAATCACCCCAACCCTACGGCCTGGCCTGCTGCCCGGAGTCACCTGACTCCTGCAGCTGGAGGCCCTGGCAAAGAACACATGATGTGCTAAGTGGGGATTGTTTGTCGATAACCATAGTTGCCCCTCCAGATGGCCCCGGCTCCCCGACTCTGGGCCTCTCTGAACAGGGTGGCCGAGGGGTGCTAATAGCCGGCGATGCAGCCAGTCCAAGAGACACTGCCATATTGCTCCCTGCAAAGATCCAAAGAAGAACCCCCAAGTCCAGGGTTCTACCTTGCCCCAGCCTATTTTATTTTATTTTTTTAATATATATTTTATTGATTTTTTACAGAGAGGAAGAGATAAGGATAGAGAGCTAGAAACATCGATGAGAAAGAAACATCGATCAGCTGCCTCTTGCACACCCCCCACTGGAGATGTACCGGCAACCAAGGTACATGCCCTTGACCGGAATCGAACCTGGGACCCTTCAGTCCAAAGCCGACGCTCTATCCACTGAGCCAAACCAGTTTCGGCATTATTTTATTTTATATTTTATTTTATTTTTTTAAAATATTTTTTATTGATATTTTACAGAGAGGAAGGGAGAGAGATAGAGAGCTAGAAACGTCGATGAGAGAGAAACATCGACCAGCTGCCTCCTGCACACCCCCTACCGGGGATGTGCCCGCAGCCAAAATACATGCCCTTGACCGGAATCGAACCCGGGACCCTTCAGTCCGCAGACTGACGCTCTACCACTGAGCCAAACTGGTTTTGGCTATTTTATTTTTTAAATATTGACTTTTAGAGAGAGAGGAAGGGAGAGGAGAGAGAAAGGGAAACATGGATGTGAAGGTAGAACATGGATCAGCTGCATCCTACAGGACCCCCTACCTGGGCAAAACCTTTTGGTGCCCAGAATGACGCCCAACCAGCCGAGCCACATCAGCCGGGGCTGCCTTCGCCCACCATTCTTCTCAGCTCACCCATCACCTCCTCACAGAAGCCTTCTCAGATCACTCACTACCCAAGAAGCCACGTTATCAGTCCATCTCTTTTCCCTGTTTCATTCCTTTAGCCCTGTCATCTCCATTGGTCTGTTTTTTTATGCGCCCGTAGGTCTGCCTCACTACAAGGCATGAGCCTCATGAAGGCACGGATGCTGTTTTAGTCACTGCTCTGTCCTCAGACAGGGCCCGGCACAACATTTGGCACCGACTAATGAGTAGGTGAATGAGTGGAGAGAAGAGACACATGGACAAGTGGGTGGACGTGAAGAATTCAGATCAGGTGGACAAAGCTCCTAGAAAAACATGCCACTTTCTGTAACAGGCAAGGTCAGCTTGGTCCCCACGAAGTGGGGGTACTGTCTTCCTGTAAGCTGGGTAGCCTGAGGCTCCAAGCCAGAAGCTACTAGAAACAGGTCACTCAGCCAGCAAAGGAGAGCCAGGGTTGGCAGCTCCCTCAGGGGGACCGGGACCCCATGGAGGCCTCTCCAGGCCTGCTTCTGCCTAGCAAGGTTTCCCGGCAAGCTCAGGGGCCTGGGTGCGCTGAGTCAGATACCCTGGTATCCCCAGCCCACTAGCCACCCCTCATGACCTCATCCACCCACCCATCCCCTGGTGCCCCTCCCCACAGCCAACAACCAGCAGTGGGGCCACGGAGCTGCGGCTCTACCACTGCCTGCCACCCGCCCTCCCACCCACAGCTCCACTCAAGTCCCCACCCCCACCCCCCAAAAACACACACCCAGGTCCTAGGATGCCCAAGCCCCCCCCCCCCCCCCCCCCCCCCCCCCGCCGTGGCCCAGCCTCCAGGGTCTTTTGCCAGTTCCTGCTGGCCTTCAAGACCTTGATCAGGTTAACTCCCCTTCTCTGCCTCCCACCCTCGGCAGAGCCCCTCAGGCTTTTATTTATTTTTTTTTAGCCTCACCTGAGGATATTTTCCCATTGATTTTTATATCTATCTATCTATCTATATTTTATTGATTTTTTTAAGAGAGGAAGGGAGAGAGATAGAGAGCTAGAAACGTCGATGAGAGAGAAACTGACTAGCTGCCTCTTGCACACCCCCTACTGGGGATGTGCCCGCAATCAATGTACATGCCCTTGACGGGAATCGAACCTGGGACCTTTCAGTCCGCAGACGGACGCTCTACCACTGAGCCAAACTGGTTTAGGCTCCATTGATTTTTAGAGAGAGTGGAGGAGAGAGGGGAAGACAGAGAGAAACATCAATGTGAGAGAAACACTTGATTGCCTCCTGTACGGGCCCAGGCCAGGGAGGAGCCTGCAACCAAGGTACGTGCCCTTGACCTGAATCAAACTCATCACACTTGGGACCCTTTGGCCGACAGGCCGATGTTCTAGCCCAGCCGTGGGCAAACTACGGCCCGTTCGGCTGTTCTATCTGGCCCGAGGAGCCGAAAGAGCGGAGGGTTCTCTTGCTCTCCCCTCCGCTCTTTCACTAGCAGCCCAAGATGAGAGTGCCAGCATGGTCAGGTTGCTTTTGTTCCGGCCCTCCGGTCCAGTTTAAGAACCCATTGTGGCCCTTGAGTCAAAAAGTTTGCCCACCCCTGTTCTAGCCACTGAGCCAAACCCGCTGGGGCCTCAAGCCTCTCTTAAGATCTGTGTTTTGGCCCTGGTCAGACCCCATGGAGCTTAGAGAGCGAGGTAGCTCTGAGTCTCCCTCAACAGTGAGCACCAGGGAAAGAGACCTCTGGGGTCCCCAGCATCACCTAGTGTGGTGTGTGTTGGGGTCAGTCAGGGGGCTTCAAGGACTGGGGGAGGATCGGGTCGCTGGAGGTCTGAGGGAGGAAATGTGCAGTCCCCAGCCTCAAAGGCAGGCGAGGTGGAGGCAGCAGGATCTGAGGGATACTGCACAGGGTTGGGTCAGGAATACAGGTGAGGGTATAAAAGCAGCTCTACTGGACTACTACAATTAAAACACAACACTGCTTCATTGAGGTATCACTGGCAGGTAAGAAATGGCATGTTTAGCCGAAACCGGTTTGGCTCAGTGGATAGAGCGTCAGCCTGTGGAATGAAAGGTCCCGGGTTCGATTCCGGTCAAGGGCATGCACCTTGGCTGCGGGCATATCCCCAGTACGGGGTGTGCAAGAGGCAGCTGATTGGTGATTCTCTCTCATCGATGTTTCTTTTTTCTTTTCTTTTTAAAAAAAATATATTTTATTGATATTTCACAGAGAGAAAGGGAGAGAGATAGAGGAGCTAGAAACGTCGATGAGAGAGAAACATCGACCAGCTGCCTCCTGCATACCTCCTACCTGGGATGTGCCCGCAACCAAGGTACATGCCCTTGACCGAAATTGAACCCGGGACCTTTCAGTCTGAAGACCGACGCTCTACCACTGAGCCAAACCGGTTTCGGCTCATCGATGTTTCTAACTCTCTATCTCTCTCTCTTCCTCTCTGTAAAAATATCAATAAAATATGTTTAAAAAAAGGAGAAATGGCATGTTTAAAGCATGTGATTCGATGTATTTTGACATATATGCACAACCATGAAATCATCACTTCAATCAAGACATTGAGCCGAGGTCGGTTTGGCTCAGTGGTAGAGCGTCGGTCTGGGGACTGAAGGGTCCCGGGTTCGATTCCGGCCAAGGGCATGTACATTGGTTGCGGGCACATCCCCGGTGGAGGGTGTGCAAGAGGCAGCTGGTCGATGTTTCTCTCTCATCGACGTTTCTGGCTCTCTATCTCTCTCTCCCTTCCTCTCTGTAAAATATCAATAAAAATATATATTATTAAAAAAAAAAAAAAAGACATTGAATACAACTGACCCTTAAAAAACACGGGTTTGACCTGCGTTAGTCCACACTATATGCAGACTTTTCACATCTTGTAAACAGAGACATACTTACATATTGATAAATACATACAGAACTAAAAATGCATTCTCTTCTTAAAGATTTTCTTCATAACATTACCCTCTATCTAGCTTAGTTTACTGTAAAAGCATAGGGTGCCTTTGTGGACTGTTTATGTTATCAGTGAGACTTCCAGTCAACAGTAGGCTATCAGTAGTTAAGTTTTGGGGGAGTCAAAAGCTAAAGATAGCCCTAGCTGGTTTGGCTCAATAAATAGAGCGCCGGCCTGCGGACGGAAGGATCCCTGCTCAATTCCAGTAGGGGGCGTGCAGGAGGCAGCAGATCAATGATTCTCATCATTGTGATGTTTTCGTCTCTTTCCCTCTTCCTCATTCATCTCTGAAATCAATAAAAAATATATACCTCTTATATAAAAGGCCCGTGGCCGACACGCCTTAATGCCAACATGACCAAACCAGCAGCGGCTCTGGGCTCTCGCAGCAAGCTGGGCGGGGTGGGGCGGGGCATGAGCTACTAGCGGCAGAGAGGTACGAGCAGGGGAGGCCTATGAGCGGTGATGGGCAGAGCAGCCAGCTGAGGCAAGTGGAAGCAAGCTACTGGTGCAGGAAAGGGGCCTCTAGTATCCTATATAATAAAAGGGTTATATGCAAATTGACCCTAATAGCAGAACAGCCCTGAACTACTGGTTGTTATGACGCACACTGACCACTAGGGGGCATACACTCAATGCAGGAGCTGCCCCTGGTGGTCAGTGCACTCCCACAGGGGAACTCCACTCAGCCACAAGCTGGGCAGATGGCTGCAACTGCAGCAGCAGCGGCAGGAGCCTCTCCCACCTCCTTGGCAGTGCCAAGGATGTCCAACTGACAGCTTAGGCCCCACACCCCAGGGACATCCCTGAGAGCTCATGCTCAACATCTGGGAATCAGGAGCCTCAGCGTTCCACACGATGAAATATTAGGTATGCGTTTACAAGGAGGAAGACACAGGGATGAACCTTGAGGGCATTATGAGAAGTGAAACAAGCCAATCACTGAAGGACAAATAGGACAGGACACCACACAGGACGCCCCTAGGGGAGTCAAAGCGATGGGAAGTTATTGTTTTATGTGGTAAGAGTTCGTTTTGCAAGATGAAAAGTTGTGGAGATGGGTTGCACAACAATGTGAACATTCTTAACAACACTGAACTGTGCCCTTAAACATGGCCAGGATGGTCAATTTTTGTTATATGCACTTTACCACAATTAAAAACATTTTGTAACTTAAAAAATTGTCAAAGGAGGAGGGAAGAAGAGGAAAAGCTACGTTCGCTGACTTGGGAGGATCATCGAACTAAAAAGATAAAAGCAGAGACAGAGAGACACACTAATGGCCTGACATGCAGATTGCGAAATGGACAACCTCCAAGATTTCTGCTCTGGTAACAGCGGAGTTAGCCACTTCCGATCAGTCCTCTCAGAGATAACAAACGCTAAACTATACATTAAAAAACTATAGCTGCCCCAGCCCGTTTGGCTCAGTGGATAAAGCGTCGACCTGCAGAATGAAGGGTCCCAGGTTCGATTCCGGCCAAGGACACATGCCCAGGTTGTGGGCTCGATCCCCAGTAGGGGACGTGCAGGAGGCAGGTGATCAATGATTCTCTCTCATCATTGATGTTTCTATCTCTCTCTCCCTCTCCCTTCCTCTCTGAAATCAATAAAGAAATATATTTTTTAAAAAAACCAAACAACCATAGCAAGTCCTCAAACAATGTATTTCACTATAATGTTGATGAAATGCTGTAGGAACTTAACTCTGTTTATTAGCCTTTGGTCAATTGGCTTTGGTATGCATCATTTCACTTAAAGTCACAGAACCGATCAATGTTTTGGTTTTAAAAAAATATATATTTTATTGATTGATTTTTTACAGAGAGGAAGGGAGAGGGATAGAGAGTTAGAAATGTCGATGAGAGGGAATCATCAACCAGCTGCCTCCTGCACACCTACTGGGGATGTGCCCGCAGCCAACGTACATGCCCCTGACCGGAATCGAACCTGGGACCCTTCAGTCCGCAGGCTGACGCTCTATCCACTGAGCCAAACCGGTTTCGGCAGAACCGATCAATGTTAAGTGAGGACTTAATGTACCTGAAGGCTCTGGTATGTCCAATGTCGGAGCCACTAGCCTAATATGTGACTATGTACATTTCAATTAATTAAAATTGCATATACAAATTAAAATTAAATATACAATTTAAAATTCAGTTCCTCAGCGGCACCAGAAACCTGTCCACGCTCAACAGCTGCTTGTGTCAGCTGCACGGGCAGTGCAAACAGGGAACATGTCCACTGTGCACACAATCGTGCTCGAGAGCGACCCCAAACGTGGGGGGATGGGAGACCATGCCCGGAGGAGGCACAGCATGAGATGAGTTTCCCATTTTTTACTGTTATTCACTGAAAACAGAATCTGGCTTGAAAAATGAGAAGACAGAGCCCACAGAGACCATCACCGCTCAACAACAGATGGAACATGTATAAAAAAAAAAAAAAGCAGCTCCAGGTTCTATACAAAAACTGTAGAAGCTGAACCATACAAATCCCGGGCAGGCTCCAACCAGCCCCAACTGACTCTAAAAGAAAGAGTGAAATTTCACCTGTCACCACCATGGCAAAATAGACTTTGGAGCTTGAATCCAGATAGGTTAATTGCCTGATAAAATTAAAAAAAAAAAAAAAAAAAGGCAATGGTCTCCTGAGGAACAACAGAATCCAGAGTCTCGGCAACATATCTTTCACAATGTCCAGAATACAATCCAAAATACTTGACGTGAAGAAACAGGACAGCATGACCCAGACTCAAGAAAGGAGGAAATCAATGGGGACTGGCCCGCGGTAACCCAGATTTTGTAATGAGCAAGTGAGGGCTTTGAAGCAGCTATTATACTCAGTATGGCCAAGGATGTGAAGAAAAACGACCTCCTCATGAATGAACAAATACGACACCTCAGCAGAGAAGCAGGAACTATAAACAGGAACCAACAGAAATTCTAAAACTGAAAGTACAATATGTGAAATTAAGATGCGTGAGGGCTTTTAGCTCCGTCACACTCAAGTCGCCCCCCCACCCACAGAACATGCTTTCTTTCTCCCGAAGCTTCTTGACCAAGATCCCACTTCCCATCCCAGGCCCTCACACACACACACACACACACACACACACACACACACCACACACCCCCACACTCAGCTACTCACCAAGTCCTGCAATTGTACCCGCGACCCTAGTTACTGTGGAGGAAGTCCCTGCTGATTGGCTCATCTCTCCACCTCAATCACTGTGGCCCCTGCCCGCGGGTTTTACATCCATGCCACCCTTCTACCAATCACATCAGACCCCCTCAGCCTTAAATCCTGTACCTGCTCCCCCCGACCTGGCCTCACACACTCAGGCACATCTTTAGGCCTTTGCACATTATGAATGAATGTAGTTCTTCTTGTTGCCAAAGCCGCCATTCTAAATTTTGAAACTGTTGCCTTTTTTACACCACAAAATTCACATGACTATACAGAAGTATCAACTGGTTGCCTCCGCATACCCTTACCGGGGTAGGGGGTCGAACCCTCAACCCAGGCATGTGCCCTTGACCAGGAATTGAACCTGCATCCCTTTGGTCCATGGCCCAATGCTCTAACCACTGAGTACACCAGCCGGGGCCCAAAAGGGTCACCTTTTTCTTCAAGTACATTCATTTTCAGGTTGCCCTCCACCCCCCCTAAGAGAAAGCCAGGTTGTAGCGTCTGTCATGTGCAGACAGTGGGCATAAAACAAAGTGAAAACAAGATGACACTCACTACTGGCCAAATTCTGAAGGTCCTGAGGCATAATCTTTATACCCATTTCTAAAATTTCCTTGGCTGCGCTCGCTTGAGTCCTGGATGAATACGGCCCAAGGTTGAAATAGGCTGACCCAAGTGAACAGTCTGTCTCACTCGTGTCTCGACACAGACACCACTGCAAGCATCTCTCTTCCTGCATCAACACTCTTCCTTTAGCCCTGGAGAACGTTCTGGAAACACTGAACCCTCAGAGCCAGCTTCAAATCTAGGAACAACTCGGGCTGCAAGGAAAAGGTCTTCTCTGTTATTGAGATAGACTCTCAGATCGAATAAACTCAGACTACACCACCAATCTGAATGCTCCTGTAGAGTCATGTGAATTTTATGATGTAAAAAAGGCAACAGGCTCAAAATTCAGAAGAACTACATTAAGGAGGCATGTGCGTGAACAACCGGACCCCTCCTCCAAGAACCACCTTATAATCTCGCAGTTCAGAGGCTCTTAGTGCCTGAGAAAACCTGGCACTCAGCAGTGGAAGGGAAATTGGACTTGATAATTTTCTACACTAATACACAGTAGCTGCTTGCTATGGTGATGACACACGCATTCTGCACCACCCCAGCAACTCCAGGCCTCTGGGCGGCATGGGAAGGCAGAAAGGCAGCTCGGGGTGGAGCAAAGGTGGTGCCGGCAGCCAGGGGAAGGAAGGCCCATTCTCGCATGAATCTTCATGCATTGGGTCTCTAGTCAGAGGAAAATGGTACTGCTTTCTCACATCCTAAAGGGTCATTGCATGTGTCCTGGAAAATGGTCTATGAAACGTTTTCTTTGTATCCAAAAGAGAAAGATAAGCAACCTATTAAGGGAAAAACAACAACAACAACAACATATACATGACCTCCTCAGAGAGGTTCTGACTACCTCAAGTAAAATACCCATCCACACCACTCTCAACACATTTCTTAAAAATTCCAGACTATGTGGGGATATATTAAGTGTCCTCCCTCTGGGTCTGATTTGCCCCCTTAGTTGGAAATTGGAATTTCCAGCTAAGCCCCCAGGAGCTTGAGCAGGTGTCCAGTGCCAGGAGTTTCTGTAGTGTGTATTTTGCAGATGAGGAAACTGAGGCACGGGATAGGAAGTGGAAAGCTGGGATCTGAATCTAAGCCCACCTGTCTCCAGAGCCTGACACCCTATGCACCCCCCAACCCCCTTCCAAGCCAACCCTCTTAGGACATATCTGCCTTCCAAGCCAACCCTCTTAGGACATACCAGGGATGCCTGTCATCCTTTCACAAACATGTATTGGGTGCCGACTGTGTGCCAGGTGCTGGCTATACACTGGGGTGCCAGCAGGGTACCGACTACCACAGGATTCCCACCACATCCAGAACCTCAGTTCCATGAGGGTGGGAGTTGGAGATGGCAAAAACAGATATTTTATTAATATACTAGAGGCCTAGTGCACAGAAGTCATGCATGGGTAGGTTACCTGGGCCTGGCCAGCAATCAGGGCCTATCAGATTCCCCACCTCCCCGCCTCCTCCTCCCCTCTCTCCCTCAGCACCCTGCCACCACCACTGGTTGCCTGCCATGCTGCACGCCTCTTCCTGGTGGTCAGCACACGTCACAGCAAGCAATCCTGGTCTCCTGGTCAAACTCCCAAGGGGACACTTTGCATATTAGCCTTTTACATATATAGATTTTGTTTCATGATGTCAGGTAGTAGAGCGAAAAATAAGGAAGGAAAAAGATCAGGAGCTGATCAGTAAGGGCTGCAATTTTAAACAGGAAGGCCTTTCTGACAAGATATTTGCACAAAAGCGGTGAGGAAGGAAGCCAAGGGGACAGAGCATTCTAGGCAGCCGGAACAGCTTGTGCAAAGGCTCAGATGGATGGGACTGGGACAGGGGAGAGAATGGGGAGAGAAAACAACCACAGCAGTGAGGTGAGGGTAGGGAAGTGACAGCTAATATCTAACCAGCACCTCAGACGGAGAAAAGAGACTCAGAGGCAGAGATTTCCAGAGCTTGCCCTGCTTGCTCTCTCCTGTCACTCAAGCTCCCTGTACCCTGCCATCTCCATAGTTTAGCCCAGGGGTGGGCAAACTTTTTGACTCGAGGGCCACAATGGGTTCTTAAAGTGGACCGGAGGGCCGGAACAAAAGAACCCTCCGCAGGCTGGATAGAACAGCCGAACGGGCCGGATCCGGCACCTGCCAGGATCACTGCCACGGCAGAGCCAGGGCCTCAGGAAGCTGCTCTTAGGTGCACCCACCCCCACTGTGGAGGGTGATGGGGGTGGTGGAGGGAACAGTGCCAACCACGGCGTGTCTTGGCTCCAATGAAGGTTCCAGGGCCCAAGTGTGCAAAGCCTCTGAAGCCAGAGGGTTTGGGGAACATCTGGGTCAGTGATGGGAGTGTGGGGGGTCACCAGGCCCAGACAACTGGCCTTTTCATAGGGTGTGTGTGGGGGGGGGGGGAGGGGCAAGTCCTTTTCTTCAACTTGGAAAGGGAGTGACAGTGGGCCAGTGGCAGGGCCACCACAGGGCCTGCCTAGGTCTCTGCTGCTTGTCCTGAAGGCCCAGTCAGACCCCTGCCTGCCATCCCTGTGTCCCTTGGGGCTCCTGTCACCTTTTGAAAGCATCCTACCTTAACACCAGCTCTGAGCCCTGTACAATGTGCCTGGCCTGCGCCCAGCCACCAGTGCCACCCCCTGACCTCCACACCCCCCATCATGACCCTCCCCCTGGCTACTCTCCTCCACTCCCTCCAGCCCCTCCAGGGAGTCTTGCCAGGTCAGCTGAGCCCCCAAGTGCAGGAGGGAGAGGGTGGTCTTTGCTCCTGCCAGGCCCCTCAGTTTTCAGGGTTCCAGGACTTCAGAGCAGGATGACCAGAGCACACGAGGGACAGGGTACCAGACACGCCAGGGTCCGCGGCTGCCCCTGAGAGGCTGTCTCCTCGTCTGCTCCGCTCCCCGCTCTCCCCCTCACCCCTCAGCTCCAGCCACACCCCACTCTTCCTCCGACATGCCGGGCCTGGTCCTGCCTCAGGGTCTTTGCACACACAGGTCCTTCTGCCCGAACGCTCTTCCTTCAGATGCCACCCATCCCCAACCTGACTGGCTCCTTCTCATCCTCCAGGTCTCCATCACTTTTCTGCTTCCCTCCTCCCAGAACATCAGTTCCAGGGAAGGGGGAGATTTTGTTTTGTTTACTACTGGTCCCCACTGTCTCCCAGTGCAGGGACCTTCCTAAGTACAGGCTGAATGAAGGCGGGAAGGAGAGAAAGCCAGGCATGGCTGGCAGGAGACCCCTCCTCAGATACACAGAATAGGACCTGGGCCAAATGTGGTTTTGAAAGCCCAGGAAGGGCGGGGAGAAAGCCAAACTCCTGCTGGTTCAGCGCGGGGAACTGGTGTGAGGGCATCATGTAAGATTGGGTCTGAGGTGCAGATTTAGGTGCAGCTTCCAGGGTGGCAATGAAAAGGAAGGGTGGCAGTTCTGAAAGACTTGGGGTGGGGGTGGGGATGGGGGTAGAAAGGGCAAGCAAATAAAGGAGGAAGACCCTGCCAAGGCAAGGGACTGGAAGCGGGGGATTGAGAAACACGGCTGAGGCTGACCTCTTCCTCCTTTAAAAAGAATTATTTTTTAGTGATTTCAGACAGAGGAGGGGGTGGGTAGGAAGAAAGAGAGATAGACAGACAGACAGCGATGAGAGAGAAGCACTAATTGGCTGCCTCCCACACACCCCCACTGGATCCAGCCAGAAATCCTGGCATGTGCCCAAACAGGGAATCCAACTGTGACCTCACTGGCCAGTCTCATCCTCCTTTTTGAAGTCCTTGCTCCTTTGGCGTGTGTGTGTGTGTGTGTGTGTGTGTGTGTGTGTGTGTATTATTGATTTTGGAGAAGGGAAAGGGAAAGCGAGAGATAGAAACATCAATGATGAGAGAGAATTATTGGTTGGCTGCCTGCTGCAGGCTCCTACTGGGGATCGAGCCCGCAACCTGGGACCCTTCAGTCTACAGGCCGAGGCTCTATCCATTAAGCCAAACCAGCTAGGGCTCCTTTGGCTTTTGGCTTGTCACCCACTCCTACTTTCTCTTCAAACTCCCCCCAGCTCCTAGGTGGGTATGTGTCCCAAGCGCCAGGCTGCCTCTCCAAAGCCTGCCCGCGCCCAGCCGCGCCTCACCTCCGCCCGGACCGCCAACAGCACCTCAGAAACAGATGGCTAACCTGTACCCGAACCTGCTTCCACTGCAGCAGCTTTGCACCCCATCCAACTGCAAAGCTGCCGTGGACCCACCCACTTCTCACACATCCACACTTCCACCTGCTCCAGCTCCGTCACGTCACCATCTGGACCGGAGCAGGGTGCTGGCGCCTGCAGGCAGCAACTCCCATGGAGCCTGCAGCTCCTCCCCTCCACATCTCAGCTCTCTGGTCTCTGCCCATTAACTCTTACTCATCCTTACTCATCATTACTCAGGAGTCCAACAGCCACCTCCTCCACGAAGCCTTTCCTGACCCCTGCCCCGGGGAATCGGGTCCCTCCTCTGGTCCCCTAGCCCAGGCATTCTGTCTTACCACATGCTTATTGCCCAAGAGCTGGACAATGCGCTCACCACTGAAGTGATGATTGTTATTATTCCCATTTGCAAGGAAGAAACTGAAGCACAAAGGAAGTGAAGTCACTGGCCTGAGGGCACTGACCTCAAACTGGCAGGACCTGGTCTGTGGCAACTTCCAGACAGCCACAGCAGGAAAGGGGACAGCCTGCAGCGCCCGGATAAGAGAACCTTACCTCCCCACCCCCACGCCCGCTTTCCTGTGGGTGTCCCCGGGGCAGTGGGGGGTGGGAGAAGTGAACCAAGGCCTGCTCTCTCCTCCCCCCGCCCCCCAACTACAGTCATCCTAGCGGCTCCTGTGCCAGTGTTCACTCCATGCCAGGCACCGGGCCAACTAAACACTTTGCATGCCCGGCTCAATCTGTAAATGGCCCTGGTGCAGTTCCGAACCCCCACTCCCATTCCTCAGAACAAGAAATGGAGGCTCATGGGGCTGTGAACTCACTCCCACTGGCGCTGGAGTCTTCCCCATCCCCCCCCCAGTCATGAGGCTGCCACTGGGATGGCCAAGCCCCCAAGACTTCCTCGGACCCCCAACATTCCCAGGGATAGGAGGAACTGCTGACCCATTTTGCAGATGGGCAAACTGAAGCTCACAAAACTTTCCCTGGGACCAAGGCTCCCAGATCATTTCCACCGCCTCTTCCCTCTCCTCTCCTCTCCTCTCCAGACTTCTTTGCCAGGAGCTGGGAGGGCAGGCAAGGCCGGTCCCCAGAGCCTCCTCCCCTCGGTCTGGCTAGGCCTGTGGGACCCAGGTGTGCTGCGTGAGGCTCTAGGCCAGCCGTGGGCAAACTTGACTCGAGGGCCACACTGGGTTCTTAAACTGGGCCGGAGGGCCAGAACAAAAGCAACCTGACCATGCTGGCACTCTCATCTTGGACTACTGGTGAAGGAGCGGAGGGGAGAGCAAGAGAACCCTCTGCTCTTTCGGCTCCGCGGGCCGGATAGAACAGCCGAACCAGCCCGAGGGCCGTAGTTTGCCCATGGCTGCTCTAGGCACTCACTGGCTTATTCACCGCAGCTGCTCTTGGGAGGGGACTGGGTTGAGGTGGGGATGCCAGGAGCTTCAAAGACTGCCCCACGCTCCAGAATTTCTAACTCAGACTACCCAAGCAACAGATCCAGGCCACCTCCACGGGCCAGCTGGGGCTCCGCTGCTTGGGACTTGCCTGGGCTCCCCCATCAGGTGGCATTCTCACGGGTTTTGCAAACCAGCGCCCCCTCCCCTCCCCCATACGTTATCCCCTCAGGTTCCCTATGCCAGCCACGAAAGGCCCCTCCACACTCCCGGCTGCCCAAGCCACCATCTCCTCCCGGCACCTTCCTTCATGCCCCACTTCTGAGCAGGGAGGAGAGAAGGATGTTCTGAAAAAATTAACCCCCAACTCGCCTAGTTTCCACCACCCCTGCCAGTCCGGCCCCTAGCAGCAGCCAGCCTCCCCCCATCTGCTCTGCCCACAGCAGCTGCTGATCTCCTGGAGACTGCCTCCCGCCCTTTGCCCTAAGCCCTCTGCGGACCCCGCGGCTTGAGAACGGGAGCCACGCACTCCTCGCCGACCATCTTCGGGGCCGGGCCAGCCTCCCCCACTTCCAGCGCCCGCGCTTCGGCCCCGCCGGCCTCCGCAGGCGGTGGCCCCGGCCGGGCCCTACCCGGAGAACGCTGCTGTCCCGGGGCCTGCGGAGCCCTCGCCGCCGGCCGGCGCCTCCTCCGAGAAGCCTGCCCTGGCTTCACCTACCCCATCGCCCGACGCGTCGCCTTCCCCGCACTCCGCAGGGGCAGAACGATCGGTTCCTGTTTACGCGGCGGCTAGCGGTCTACGTGGCCCCGGCTGCGCCGCCAACTGCGGCCCGTCGGTGGGTCGCTCGGGACGGGCTCACAGGTGCGGGGCCGGCCCCCGGCCGCCGGCTTCCCCCGCGTCACGGCGCCAGGCCGGCCCCCGGCCCCTCCCGCCCGCGTCGCAGCCGCATCCCCGCGAGCGCGCGGCGCCGGCCCTCCGGGGCGCAGGGCTCTCGGGGAGGCACCGGGCCGGGACCAGATGGGAAGCCCCGAGACGCCGTCTGGGCAGGGCGCTGGGGGGAAGGGGGGGCGAGCTGGGTCACGTGGGGGCCGGGCCGGGGCCGCCATGGCGGTGGAGGAGGGGCTGGGCCGGCCGCGAGGGTGGCCTCCGGGACGGGCCCTGGCGGGCGGGGGCTCGCTTACCCGGGGCGGGCGGCCGGGCGCGCCGGGCTGGGGTCCGCACGCCGCCGAGGGAGCGCGGGAGCGCTGGGCAGCCGGACGCGGGCGCTCGGCGGGGCCGCGGGAAAAGGCTGGAGGGAGGGGGCGGGGCCTGGAAGGGCGGGGCGGGGGCGGGGGCGGCGGGACGCGGCCTCCCGGCGGCGCTGGCTCCCTCCCGGCCCGCGGGCGCCGCGGACCCTCCCGCCGGCCCCGCCCCGAGGCTTTCTTGGCCGCGATCCAGCCTCAGATTTCTCGCACGAACCTCTCCGCCCGCCTCGGAATACGGCCCTGTGCGCTGCGCGCTCAGTCTGCCCCCTCCTCCCGCCCCTCTGCTTCTCCTTCGTTCGCCGCTCGCACCCCTGCCCCCCGCCGGAGTCCCCTCTTCTGGCCCGGCTCCGGCCCGGCTCCGGCCCGGCTCTGGCCCGGCTCTGACCCGTGCATCTGCCAACACTCCGGAGGCGCCCCGATCTGCCGAAGCGCACGCCGGGGCGTCGCCGAGAAGGCCCAGACCCCGCCCCGGGCCTCGGGGGCCGCCGCCCGCACCTGGAGTCCGGGTCCCGTCCCCGCCCGCAGGCCATGTGGGTCCGGGTCGCGGTGCGTGGGGCCCAGGCGCGCCCAGAGGCCGTTCTGGAGGCGGGGAGGCGGGGAGGGCAGCCGGGCAAAGTCTGCGGGTTGGAGTCGCAGTAGGAGATTTTAACACTCCGTTGACATCGGTGGATAGATCTTCCAGACACACACTCGGCAGGGAACCGGCAGCCTGAAGTAACACGCTAGACCCGATGGGCCTAACTGATATCTGCAGAGCACTCCACCCCAAAGCGGGAGAACACCCATCCTTTTCAGGTGCACACGGAACATGTGCGAGGATAGACCACCTGTTAGGACACCTAACAAGTCTCAATAAATTTAAGAAGTTTGAGGGGGGGAAAAAAAAGGTCTGCGGTTGGGTGGGGTGTAAGGGTCAGGCAGCCCAGCAGAGGGCAACAGAGGAAGGTGCTGGGCCCCCTCTTGGCAGCTGGAACCTAACGTGACCCCAATCAGCGCGCGGGGGCATGACGCCTGCGTCAGCTGTGTATGGAGGACAACCCCCGGTCTTCTCTGCACACCTGAGGCTCACTGGACACTCAGGGCCCAGCTGTTGCCAGTTGGAGGGAAGGGGGTTCCAGAGCCGCTGGCCAGCAGCCCGTGTCATCTGGGCAAGTAGCTTCACCTTTGGACAAAAAACCTCTCCCTGAAGCAGATCCTGGGAGGTAGGGGAAGTCCTGATATTCTGGGCTGTGGGGCCACAGGCAAGTTCCTTTGGTCACTGAAATTTGATTTCCACTGTGAACGAAAACAGCCACTTGCTGACCTGATGAGCTCAGGGAAGGCCTGCGTGGCAGTCTTGCAGACTCAGAGACCTGAAGTAACCACAAAGGATGGTTTGAAAATTAAATATCTTACTTCCAACAGGTTATAGTGGGCAGTCATTTTCTAGGCCAATGTTTCCCAGACAAAGATCAGCTTGATCTTTACTGAGCCCATCTGCCCACCAGCCTCTAAGATAACCTATCTGTGAGATGTCTGAGTAACCTGTAACTTCCCTTTTCTCTGGAGCCCCTGGGGTACAACCAAATGTGGTGGGCACCAGGACAGATGCCTCAAATTCCTTCGTTATCATGTTAATTGTTCCTGCACTAACCTAAGTAAGCATCCATCATTTTACTCTTTATCCAATCCCAGGGCTTTCCCACAGGCTTGCTTTCTCCCGCCTCCTTACTCCATCACCAATGAATTTCATGTAACCCACCTATGTCCCTCCTTTGATCGCAATGTATAAATACAGAAATGTAACCCGCCATTCTTCGGAGCATTATCTCAATCCGTTGAGGTTCTGCTTCGCGGCAATTGTCGACAGTTTGGCTCAAATAAACTCACAAAAATTCTTTACAGGTTTCAATGTTGTTGTTTTTTTTCGTTAACACCACACAGAAAGTGGTGGTGGTGGTGGTGGTGGTGGTGGTGGGGTAGTGTGCTGAGGCCTTTGGTTGCAAGTTTGGAAGAAGCTGCCCTGCTTCTGGCCTTGCATTGGCTGTCCCCCTCCCTATCTCCCTCAGGCCGCAGTCCCCTCCAAAGATCCCCCCACCTCCACCGCTGCCCCCCCCCCCCCCCCGCCCCCAGCCAGAACTTCTTTGCATATCAGAAAAGGAAATGGTAACTTTTCTCAGTCGTGACGACTGGGAACTGTCTGGTATCACAAACCTTGTACCTGAGGCTGCTCAGAAGGGGACAGTCATGTGTGTGACACCCCCTGAATGGGGGACAAGTGGCTGATTCTTGGTGAAGTGCAGCGAGAGGCCCTCTGAAGGGGATGGGGTGAGCCAGGGCCAGGGAAAGACTTCAGGTGGGAGTACTGTCCTTTTTCTGGTTCCCCCATTCCCCTCCCATGGAGGGGAATGCTTCCTGGAGGAGGAGGTGCTCAGTGGGTAGGGATTAAGCTGAGTCAGGGTCTGGAAGTGAATGAGGAGAGGACAGCAGGGTGGGGCCGGTGCCTAAAGACCCTCAAAGGCTCTCTCTGGCGAGGCACAGTTTATTTAGTTATTTAGGTATTTACTAGCGGCCCGATGCATGAAGTTCGTGCACGGGGAGGGGGGCGGAACTCTCCTCAGCCCAGCCTGCACCCCCTCCAATCTGGGACCCCTCTGGGGATGTCCAACTGCTGGTTTAGGCCTAATCCCAGGAATCGGGCCTAAACCGGCAGTCAGACACCCCTCTCACAATCCAGGACCACTGACTCCTAACTGCCTCTGCCTGCTGGCCTGGTTGCCTCTTACAGCCCGTCCCCCTGTCGGCCTTGTCGCCCCATACAGCCTGCTGTTTAGTTGTTACTGTGATGGCATCCTGGACAATTTGTATATTCCTCTATTATTAGTATAGATTTATTTATTTATTTATTTAGCATATTTTTATTGATTTCAGAGAGGAAGGGACAGGGAGAGAGAGATAGAAACATCAATGATGAGAGAGAATCATTGATTTGCTGCCTCCTGCACGCCCCCTACTGGGGATCAGGCCTGCAACCCAGGCATGTGCCCTTGACTGGAATCAAACAAACCCAGGACCCTTTTTTAGTCCACTCTAGCCACTGAGCCAAATTAGCTAGGGCGAGGCACAATTTAAAATTAGACCCAGGCATGTCAGATTTAAAGGGAGTAGACAGTGAGAGCAGCTGGGGCCTGATATGGAGGTTGCAGACGGAATAAAAGGAGCGACTCCAGAGGGACTTAAAGATAAAATTGTCGGTGTCGGGGGGAAATCAGGGAAGACCAGGGCCAGGTTAGTGGGAATGGGGAAACAGGGCTGTTTCTAAGCTGGCCTGGCCGGTGCAGTGGGTGTTTTGGGAGGAGACCCTAGGAAAGCCCAGAGCTCAGACCTGAGGGAGAGAAGGAGCTTCTTGCCTCCCCTTCCTCCCCTCCCGGACTTCACAGGAATGAGGAAGAGGAAGGAGGAGGCTGATAAGCCTGGATACAGGTGACTCCCTGAAGATTTCCTTGTCAGTCCGCTTGTCCCAGCCACATTGGCCATTTTCAGACCCTGGGGCCGTCATGGCCAGGCCTGGAAGCTGGACCCGGACTCTGAACCCTGTGACAGGTGGAAAATGGCTCTCTGGTGCTGTCCACGGGTCCGAGCGCCTGGAACCTGTGACTATGTGACCTTATATGTCAAACGGGACTTTGCAGATCTGATTTTGAGGATCTGGAGATGGGGAGATGATCTTGGATTACCCAGATGGGCCCAGGGTCCTTATGATGGGGAGGCAAGAGGGTCAGAGAGACTGGAAGATGCTATGCTGCTGACTGAAGATGGAAGAAGGGACCATGCGCCAAGGCGTGCAGGCAGCCTCTAGAAGCTGGAAGAGTCACAGAATGTTCTCCCCTCGAGCCTCCCAGAAGGACCACAGCCCTGCAGACACCTCGATGTTATCTCAGCGAGACCCATGTTGAACCTCCGGTCTCTAGAACTATTAGGTAATACATGTGTGATGATTGTTATTGCAGCCGTAGGAGACTCCTACAGAATCAGAGTCCCCTATTCACAGCCCTGCTTCCACTCCCTCCCTTCCCAAGTTGACTCATTTTCCAAATTATCACCGCTCCGGGCTGGCCCCCTCTCCGGGGCTGATGCTCTCCTGTTCTGGAGGGCTGGGGACTGAGGTCCTGAATGTCTGTCTGTCTGTTACTGCCTCTCTGGGCCCTGCAGTCTCTATCCAGTTAAGTAGCTCTCACTCCAGCGCATCATGCAGGGCAGGTGTCTGCTGTCCCAGGGCCTGACTGTCCGGTCTGGCCCAGACTTTGCCAATCAAGATTTCTGCCCTTGGAATCTAAAGAGTAAAATAAATGAACAAATGAAGCAGAAACACACTTATAGATACAAAAATCAGTTTGATGGTTGCCAGATCGGTGGGAGGCTGGGGACTGGGTGAAGAGATTAAAGAGTACAAATTAGTAGTTAAAAATATTAATCTTCTCTAATAAAAGAGAAACATGCAAATTGATCATACCTTTGCTACACCCACAAGCCATGCCCACCAGGCAATCAGTGTGAGTATGCAAATTAACCAAACCAAGATGGCGGTTAATTTGCATATCCAGGCCAGAGTGAAGATTGAAGACAGCATAGAAAGAAGCCAAGCACTGCCAATGTGACAAGAGTCCTATCTTGTCTTCATCAGGCCCAGAAATAGGACTAGTGTCCAGATATTTTGCGCCATTGGTTCAGCTCATGTCTCTGTTCTTTTTTTAATCTTTATTGTTGAAAATATTACGTATGTCCTCTTTCCCCGCCAAAAAAACCCCTCTGGCTCTCTGGGCCACATGGTCTCTGTTGCAATTATTTTGCTCTATTATTATAGCGTGAAAGCAGCAACAAACAATACACACCAAATGGGTGTGTCCAGTAAAACTTTATTTACAAAAATAGGCAGCTGGCCATTTGGTCCACATGCCATCGTGTTCTGACCCCTGCTCTAGAGCTTAACATTGTATTGCACAACTTAATCCTATGTCATCTTTTCCTCTTATGTTGTTTCATATGGATTAGTCTATTCTCCTTGGTTGGAATGTAAGGGATGTTTAATATCCTGACATCATGCTCTGTAACCTTACAGCAGTATGAACAGCCATAAGTTACTTAATCTTTCTGGCCTCAATTTCCTCATCTGTCCAATAGGAATAATAATGACCCCCTAGGTATTTGTGATAATAAATGAATTAATTGTTGTACCATGGGGAAAAAAACCAAAACCCTCTAGCCTGCCCTGCACTCTCCCGCTGCCTCCCCACCTGGCCTCAGACCCTATTGTCTGTGGGTTATGCACATATGCATGCAAGTTCTTTGATTTCCTCCCTCCCACCTACCCTCCCCTGCCTTCCCTCTGAGGTTCCTCTCTGTTCCATGCATCCATGTCTCTGGATCCTCTCCCATCATCAGTTTATTTTGTTAATTAGATTCCACATATGAGTGTAATCATGTGATACTTGTCTTTCTCTGACTGGCTTATTTAAATTAGCATGATACTCTCTGGGTCCCTCCATGCTGTCTCAAAGGGTAACAGATTTTTCATTTTTACTGCTGCATAGTTTTCCTTGGCATAAATGTGTCGAAGCTCGATTTTTTACAGAGAGGAAGGGAGAGGGATAGAGAGTTAGAAACATCGATAAGAGAGAAACATCTGTCAGCTGCCTCCTGCAACACCCCCAATGGGGATGTGCCCACATCCAAGGCACATGCTCTTGACGGAAATTGAACCTGGGACCCTTCAGTCTGCAGGCTGAAGCTCTATCCACAAAGCCAAACCGGTTAGGGCTGCAATTCTTTTATCACTCATCTATTGATGGGCACTTGGGCTGTTTCCAGATCTTAGTTATTGTCAATTGTGCTTCTATGAACAAAGGGGTGCATACATTTGTTCTGATTGGTGTTTCGGGTTTCTTAGGAGATATTCCTAGAAGTATGATCACTGAGTCAAATTTATTTTATTTTATTTATTTTATTTGTTAAATTTCTTTATTGGTTAAGGTATCATATATTTGTCCTCAACCCCCCATATATTTAGTTTTTTTAGGAAACTCCATACTGTTTCCCATAGTGGCTGCACAAGTCTGCATTCCCACCAGCAGTGTAGTAGGATTCTCTCTTCTCCACATCCTCGCCAGCACTTGCCATTTGTTGATTTATTGATGATAGCCATTCTGATAGGTATGAAGTGACACCTCATTGTCATTTTAATTTGCATCTCTCTGATGATCAGTGACTTTGAGCATTTTTAAATGTCTCTGGGCCATCTGTACATCCCCTTTGGAGAAGTGTCTATTTAGATCTTTGTCCCATTTTAAAAATATATATATTTTTTTATTGATTTTTTTTTTTTTACAGAGAGGAAGGGAGAGGGACAGAGAGCTAGAAACATTGATGAGAGAGAAACATCAACCAGCTGCCTCCTATTAGGGATGTTCCTGCAACCAAGGTACATGCCCTTGACCAGAATCGAACCTGGGACCCCTCAGTCCACAGACCGACGCTCTATCCACTGAGCCAAACCGGTTTCGGCTTTAACCCATTTTTAAATTGGATTGTTAGTCTTACTTTTGTTAAGTTGTATGAGTCCGTATATAGTGTTTTGGATATTAATCCCTTATCGGATGGATCATTGCCAAATATGTTCTCCCATATAGTGGGCTCCTTTTTCATTGTTGTTGTTGTTATGCAGAAGCTTTTTATTTTGATACTAGAGGCCTGGTGCATGATATTCAGGCACTTGGGGGAGGAGGGTTCTCAGCCTGGCCTGTGCCCTCTCACAGTCCGGGAGAACTTGGGAGATGTCTGACTGATGGCATAAGCCAGTAAGCAGATGTCCTTAGCGCTGCTACTGCAGAGGTGGGAGAGGCTCCTGCCACCGCCACTGCACTCACCAGCCATGAGCCTGGCTTCTGGCTGAGCAGCGCTCACCTGTGGGAGCCCACTGACCACCAGGGGGCAGCTTCTACATTGAGCAACTGCCCCCTGGTGGTCAGTGTGCATCATAGCGACCTGTTGTTCCACCATTTAGTCGATTTGCATATTAGCCTTTCATCATATAGGGCTAGAGGCCTGAAGCACGAAATTCATGCATGGGGGGGGGGGGGTTTCCCCTCAGCCTAGTCTGCACCCACTCCAATCAGGGACCCCTTTGTGGGATCGAGTCTAAATCAGTGGTCGGACACTCTTCTCATAATCTGGGGCCACTGGCTCCTAACCACTCACCTGCCTGCCTGATTGCCTCTAACTCCTCTGCTTACCTGCCTGATCACCCCTAAATGCCCTCCCCTGCTTGCCTGATTGAGCCCCCAACTGCCCACCCCTGCCATCCTGATCTTGCTCCCAACTGCTCTCCTGTGCCAGCATAATTTTGCCCCCAAAGGTCCAACCCTGCTGGCCTGATCTCACACCTAACTACTCTCCCCTGCTGGCCTGATCTCCCCTAACTGCCCTTCCCTGCTGTTCTGATCTCTCCCCCAACTGTCCTCCCCTGCCAGCCTGATCTCGCTCCCAACTGCCCTCCTCTGTCAGCCAATTTGGTTCTTATTGGTCAGTGCCTATGCCAGTCAGTGCCTTGGCCTATCAACAGGGCCTGATCAGAAAGGTGGGGCTTATCAGCAGCTCCAGTGGAGACCTTGAGAGAAATGGAGGCTCTCCTGTTGGCCAGGTCAGGGAGAAAGAGAGGCAAGTTCTGATCAACAGCTGCCACAGAGGCTGCGGATCAGACCCTGCCTCTCTCTCTGCAGGCCTCTCTCCGGGCCTGATCCCCAGCTCCCTATGGAGTCAGTGCTGGGTCAGGGCACTGGCAGCGGCCCCAGTCAGTGCTGGGTCGCCACAGCAACCCAGCCATGACTTCCAGTCTGGTCCAGCCTTCGGTCATAACAGTCGTTATGACCCCAGCTATTTATTATATAGATAGTTCCATTTGTTTATTTTCTCCTTAGTTTCCTGTGCCCTAGGATATGTATCTGTAAACATACTGCTACTAGAGATGTCTGAGATTTTATTACCTATGGTTTCTTCTAGGATTTTAATGTTTTTCTTATTTACATTTAAGTCTTTTATCCATTTTGAGTTTATTCTTGTGTATGGTATAAGCTGGTGATTTAGTTTCATTTTTTTTGCATGCATCTGTCCAATTTTCCCAACACCATTCATTGAAGAGACTGTCTTGACTCCATTGTATACTTTTGCCTCCTTTGTCAAATATTAATTGAGCATAATTATTTGGGTCAATTTCTGGGGTGTCTGTTCCATTGGTCTATATGCCTGTTCTTGTGCCAGTACCAGGCTGTTTTGATTATAGTGACCTTGTAGTATAACTTAAAATATGATATTGTGATTTCTCCAACTTTATTCTCCTTTCTCAAGATTGCTACTGCTATTTGGAGTCTTTTTTTTTTTTTTTTTTTTTTTTTTTTTATCCGTATAAATTTTTGGAGTATTTGTTCTAGGTCTGTGAAATATGCTGTTGGTATTAATAGGGATTACATTGAATCTGTAGATTGCCTTGGGTAGTATGGACATGTTAATGATATTGATTCTACCAATCTATGAACACTGTATATTCTTCCTATTGTTTATATCTTTCTCTATCTCTTTTTTCAACATCCTGTAGTTTTCTGAGTACAGGTCTTTTACCTCCATGGATAAGTTTTTTCCTAAGTATCTTAATTTTTTGTTGTTGCAATGGTCAGTGGGATTGTTTGTTTAGTTCCTCTTTCTGAGAATTAATTATTGATGTATAAAAAAGCCATTGTTTTTTGGGTGTGGATTTCATATCCTGTGCCAAATTCATTTATTTAATCTAGTAGTTTTTTTTGGTGGAGTCTTTAGGGTTTTCTATGTATAATATCATGTCATCTGCAAATAATGAGAGTTTTTATTTCCTGCTTTCCAATTTGGATGTCTTGTATTTTTTCTTGTCTGATTGCTGTTGCTAGGACTTCCAGTACTGTGTTGAATAAGAGTGGTGAAGCAGACATCCCTGTCTTGTTCCTGTTCTTAGGGGAAATGTTTTTAGTTTTTGTCCATTGAGTATGATGTTGGCCTTAGGTTTGTCATATATGGCCTTTATCATCTTGAGATAAGCTTCCTCTATTCTAACTTTGCTGAGAGTTCTTTTTATCAAAAATGGGTGTTGGGTTTGTCGAACACTTTTTCTGTATCTATTGATCATGTGATTTTTGTCTTTTAATTTGTTTATGTGATGCATCATGTTTATTGATTTGGGTATATATATATATATATTTTTTTTTTTTGTAAATATGTTTTATTGATTTTTTTTTTTTTTTACAGAGAGGAAGAGAGGGATAGAGAGCTAGAAACATTGAGAGAAACATCAACCAGCCGCCTCCTACACACCCCCTACTGGGGATGTGCCTGCAACCAAGGTCCATGCCCTTGACTGGAATCGAACCTGGGACCCTTCAGTCCGCAGGCCGACGCTCTATCCACTGAGCCACACCGGTTTCGGCCACGTCCCGCATTCTTTCCTTCTCCAAGCAGGTGCTGAGCACAGGCTTCCTCGCCTCCTGCCCAGGGTGCTGCTGGGAAGCGCAGGTGCAGGCGAGGGGAGTGATTTGGGGGCAAAGGATGAGGGTTCCTAAGCCGGATGGCCCTGTTTTTAAATCGCTAGACCCCAGCGTTGATTCAGAGCCTTTGTGTTAACCTTCCTCCTCCTCTCCTCTCAGAACTCGAGTCTGATTTGGGTATATTTTACCAGTATCTCACTTGGTTATGGTGAATAATATTTTTAATGTATTGCTGGACCCAATTTGCTAATATTTTGTTGATGATTATAGCATCTATGTTCATCAGGGATATTGGTCTGTAATTCTCTTTCATTGTAGTGTCTTTATCTGGTTTTGTAATTAAGATAATGCTGGCCTCATAAAAAGAACTTAGAAGTGTTCTTTTCTCTTGGATTTTATGTAATAGTTTGAGGAGTACAGGTGTTAGTTCTTCTTTGAATGTTTGGTAAAACTCCCCTGAGTTGGGTCCCCATTTGGACCTGAACTTTTGTTTGCTAGGAGGTTTGTTTTTTGTTTTTTGTTTTTTAAAATTTTTATTTATTTGTTTATTTATTTCAAGGTAACAGAATCATTGTTTATTATTATTACAATAGATTATAGAAAGCAGCATCTATTTTGTGCAGTTTTTAGGGGCCTTGGAAGTAAAAAGCTATGATTTCAAAAAGTATAACAAAGGATTGAATAATATATACATTTAAAGATACATTTTATTAAAGTTTAGGAGAACTGATTAAAAAATATACTGTCTCTTTAAATTAGTGTGTAATTGTTTTTCTCCTCCTACCTAATTTGGACATGACAATAATTATAAATATAGGTCACACTACAACTAGGTAGTCTCTAGGGAACACGATCTGCTGACACAAGGCCGACACATGGAAACAAAGAGGTGTTTCCATGTACCCTGTATGAGGTGGCTCCCAGGTCTGTGGCAGATCTCTGGGGACAGGCCCAATAGGACACGGGGACCCTCTGCGGGGCTGTGCACACGAGCTCCACGGCTTCCTCCAGGTGTCTGATTGTCTCATCAATTTCATTGTTGATAATTGTGAGATCGAAGTAGTGTGCGTATGTTCTCTGTAAGATGTCAGACTCCTTCTGCAGGCGCTGAAGAGATTCATCCTCATTCAGACCCGGGGTGATGGTTGGTGCAGCAATAAAAACAACACAAGGAGCGAACTCGGCGGTTCTCAGGACCTTCAGCGCCCGAGGCTCCACGCCCAGGATGGCGATCAGCCCCTGCCCGTGGATCTGGCGGATGGTCTCCAGCGTGGTCGCGTACACGGCGTCCTCGTGGCTGCCGTACTCCAGGGACTCGTTGTCGGAGATGTCCTGCATCATCTGTTCGTGGGACACAAAGTAATAGTTCTCCCCGTTCTCTTCATCTTTCTTTGGAGGTCTGGTGGTGTGTGGAATAGGGTACGCAAAGCGGTCTGGGTGCTTTGTGAGGAGGGCGTTTTTTATGTCTTCTCCCAACCCATGCGCACCTAATAAGACTAGTGTTTTCCTTTTGAATGCTGGCAGTTTTACTACTTCTTCATATGTAACAAGATCTAATTGGTCAAACACTGCGTTGTGCTTGGCCAAGTACTTGTCCTTGTACTGCTTCTGCTTCTTGCCGAGCCAAGTGCAGCTGGCCTGCTGCGCCTGCTTGGTCTTCTCGTGGCGATGCAGGCCACGCGCCATCCCTGCAGCTCAGGGCAAGAGATGAGGCCCGCGGTTCGGTTTTTGGGAGTTTTCCAGCTTGCCCTGCCACCAGCTGTGGTCGTCCTTGCTGGCGATCTGGGTGACGTCACCGACCCGGAAGTGGATGCCAGCCTCCTTGCACGGGATGAAGTCATCCTTGGCCAGGTCATACTCAAACTGCGCTCCTACATAGATCTCACAGGACGATGACTGGGTTCGGTAACTGGGCAGATCTTGAAGGTGATACTCCCCCGCATTTCCCGGAGCATTTTCTGCAGCTGCTCCACTGTCTGGTTAGCCACGCTGATGCCCTTGATTTCTCGGATTTCGTCACCCACATGCAGGGTGCCTTGTCTGTGAATCATGCCCCCATGCATAATTCTTGCAACAATATTGATGTAGCTCCTTCATTTTTTTTTTTTTTTTTTTTGCTCCTTCATTTTTAAAGCAATTCCCTCAGCCCTTTGCAGCTCCCAGTCTGATCCATGGGCCTCTCTCCTTCTTTCTAGTTGTAGATTTCTCACTCTGCCAGCCTTCCTGTGTTTTTGGATGAAGTCCTTTTTGATTTTAGTTGTTTTTAAAAAAAATTGTGTGAGGTGGCAGCTTAGGTGCTTACCTAGGCCGCCATCTTGGTTCCTCCTCCAGACAAATCCCTGTTTTTGTTTTTTGTTTTTAGTTATTGCATCTATTTCATCATTTGTTATAAGCTTATTTGGGTTTTCTGATTCTTCCTAATTTAGTTTTGGGAGATTGTATTTTTCTAGGAATTTGTCTATTTCATTCACATTGTTCAGCTTGTTGGCATATAGTTGTTCATTGTATTTTCTTACAATCCTTTGTATGTGTCAATGGTTATTTCTCTCCTTTTGTTTCTGATTTTATTTACTTGGGTCCTCTCTCTTTGTTTCTTTTCTTTTCCTTTCTTTCTCTCTTTTCTCGTCTTTCTTTCTTTCTTTTCTTTTTTTTTTTTTTTAACTGCTCCAGTTGACAAAAGAGAAACTTTATTGAGGCCCCAGGGTCACAAGGTTCAGGTAGGTTCAGGCTGCCCTGTGGACTCAAGGAGTTGGTGGAAGGGCCTTATTTAACATTCTCTTGGGGTGCAGATTGTTGGTGTGGCCGCACTTCTTCTTGTGGCAGTTGACAGCGCGGAGTGCAGGCAGGTGTAACACTTGCAGCAGATCATCTTGTTGCAGTTGTACTTTTGTGTGAGCTGGCGGTGAGAAAGCTAAAAGGGGCTAATTCCAATGTAACCCTGATATTTGGGGGGATAGCAATCTATGCCATCAAACTCAGTGTACATTCTTAATAACCTATAATTAAGTCACTACCTCTTTATCAGAAACTGGTCTTGCAGAACTTGTTACAGAGGCCATAAAACTGTGAACAGTGCACTGCCCCGAGGAAGGGTTATTAATGCTGGTGCCGGGCCAGACCATCAGATATGGCTTGGAGACCCCCAACACCTGGGAGCCTTCTTGCAAGGCCCACAAAAAGGGTTAGAAGCACAATCCATATTTGTGGGACAAAGACCCCAGGAAGATATAAAAGAGAAGCCCCCTGCATGTTACTTTACTCAGATTAGGAAAGTTATTCCCTGAGTCTGCCGGCATAAATAAAAAGTGTCCCTCCTTTTCTTTAAAGCATCGCTTGGTTTTTCTTTGGTCTTCTGCAACAGCAGAGGAGGGTTTGATGATGCCACCCCTCAGACGAAGCACCGAGTGTAGGGTGGACTCTTTCTGAATATTGCAATCTGAGAGTGTGGCCATCCTCTAGCTGTTTACACACAAAAATCAGATGGTACTGGTCAGGCGGGATGCCCTCCTTGACTTGAATTTTAGCATTGACATTCTCAATGGTGTCACTAAGCTCAACCTCAAGGTTGATGGTATTGCCAGTCAGGGTCTTCACAAAGATAAGCATCTCTGTGTCTGCTGGGGAAGCTGCTCCACCGCCTCATTGATGAGTCACTCTTTTTTTTTTTTTAAAATATTTTATTGATATTTTACAGAGAGGAAGGGAGAGACATAGAGAGCTAGAAATGTCAATGAGAGAGAAACACTGACCAGCTGCCTCTTGCACACCCCCCACCGGGGATGTGCCCGCAACCAATGTACATGCCCTTGACCGGAATCGAACCCGGGACCTTTCAGTCCGCAGACCGACGCTCTACCACTGAGCCAAACCGGTTTTGGCTGATGAGTCACTCTTAATGAGTGTGGCTAATGGTTCATTAATATTGTTTATTCTTTCCAAGAACCAGCTCTTGGTTTCTATTATTATTATTATTAATTTTAGTCTCTATGTCATTTATTTCTGCTGTAATCTTTATTATTTCTTTCCTTCTACTTACTCTGGGCTTTTCTTGTTCTCATTCTAATTCTTTAAGTTGTAGGGTTAAATAGTTTATTATTAATTTTTCTTGTTTTTTTGTGTTTTTTTTAATGTAGGCTTGTAGTGCTATGAACTTCCCTCTGAGGATTGCTTTGTCTCAGAGATTTGAGGTTGTTGTGTGTTCATTTGTTTCTAGGAAGTTTTTATTTCTTTCTTGATCTCATTGGTAACCCATTCATCGTTTAATGACATACTATTTAGCCTCTAGGTATTTGAATGTTTTGGGGTGTTTTTACTGTAGTTGATTTCTAATTTCATTCTACTGTGATCTGAGAAGATGCTTGTTATGATTTCAATCTTCTTGAACTTGTAGAGACTTATTTTATGTCCTAACATGTGGTCTATTTTTGAGAATGACCCATGTGCACTTGAGAAGAATTTACATTCTGCAGCTTCAGGGAGAAATGTTTTATATATATATTTAAATATATTTTATTGATTTTCCACAGAGAGGAAGGAAGAGGGATAGAGAGCTAGAAATGTCAAGAGAGAAACATCAACCAGCTGCCTCCTGCACACCCCTTACTGGGGATATGCCCACAGCCAATGTACATGCCCTTGGCTGGAATCGAACCTGGGACCTTTCAGTCTGCAGACTGACGCTCTATCCACTGAGCCAAACTGGTTTCGGTGAGAAATGTTTTATAATTTGTCAATTAAATCCATCTAATCCAGCATGACTTTTAGAGTCACTGTTTACTTGTTAATTTATTTTAAATATATTTCTCTTTATTTATTTCAGAGGAAGGGAGAAGGAGAGAGAGATAGAAATATCAATGATAAAAGAGAATCATTGATCGGCTGCCTCCTGCACGTCTCTCACTGGGAATCAAGTCTGCAACCCTAGTATGTGCCCTTGGCCAGAATTGAACTTGGGACCCTTTAGTCTGCAGGCCAATGCTCTATCCACTGAGCCAAACTGGCTAGGGCTACTTGTTAAATTTTTGTTTGAAAGATCTATCCAGTGAAATTAGTGGGGTGTTATAATCCCTACTATGACTGTATTGTTGCTCTCTCTGTTGAAGTCACTAGAAGTATTTTGTGTGTGTTGTCTCTTATGATGGCCTTCATTTTGAAGTCTATTTTGTCAGATATGAGTATTGCTACGCCAGCTTTTCTTTTCTTTTCTATTTACATGGAAACATTTGTCATCCTTTCATTCTCATCCTGTGTGTGTCTTTTGTTCTGAGGTGGGTCGCTTGTAGACAGCATATAGTTGGGTCATGTTTTTGTATCCATTCAGCTACCCTATGTCTTTTGATTGGAACATTTATTTTTTTAATTATTATTTTAAAATATATTTTATTGATATTTTACAGAGATGAAGGAAGAGAGATAGAGAGCCAGAAATGTCGATGAGAGAGAAACATCGACCAGCTGCCTCCTGCACACCCCCCACTGGGGATGTGCCCACAACCAATGTACATGCCCTTGGCTGGAATCGAACCAGGACCCCCCAGTCCGCAGACCGACGCTCTATCATTGAGACAAACTGACCTTGGCTTGATTGGAACATTTAATCCACTTACATTTGAGGATATTATTGATAGGTACTTGTTTATTGCCATTTTAATTCTGTATGCCTATATTTTTATCTCTATTTTTCTTCTAATTACAGCAGTCCCTTTAGTATTTCTTGAAGTGCTGGCTTGGTTGTGATAAACTCCTTTAGCCTTTTTTTTTTGGTCTGGGATGCTCTTATTTCACTGTCTATTTGAATGATAGCCTTGCTGGATATAGTGATATTGGTCTCAGATCCTTGCTTTCCATTACCTTAAATACTTTATGCCATTCCCTCTGGCTTTTTGAGTTTCTGATGAGAAATCAGATGACAGTCTTCTGGAAGCTCCTTTTTAATTAGCCATTTGCTTTTCTCTTGCTGCCTTTAAGATTATATCTTTGTCTTTAATTTTTGGCATTTTAATTATGATGTGTACAGGAGTGGGCCTCTTTAGGTTCATCTTGCTTAGGGTTCTTTGTATATCTTGAACTCGTGTGACTTTTTCTTTCACCAGGTGAGGGAAGTTTTCTGCAATAATTTCTTCAAAAACTTTCTCTTTCTACCTTTCTTCCTCCTCTGGTACACATACTATGCGAATATTGTTATATTTCATGTTGTCCCACAACTTTCTTAACCTGTCCTCCTGTCTTTTAATTGGTTTTACTTTTTGGTTCTATGATAAGGTGACCAGACATCCCGCTTTTGGCCGGACAGTCCTGATTTTTAACAATTTGTCCAACGTCCCACAGTGTTTTAAAAATGTCCAAAAGATTTAAAAGAATCTTTCCAAAAATTGGGACTTTTTAAAAATGCCGTGGAACATGGGACAAATTGTTAAAAATTGGAACTGTCCCGCCAAAAGCGGGATGTCTGGTCACCTTATTCTATGATCGAGTGATTTTTTTTCTACCCTGCCTTCTAATTCACTGATTAAATCCTTCAGTCTCCTAACCTGCTGTGTATTCCTTCTAATATGCTATGTAATTCTTTATTTCTGACTGTTCTGTTTTCATAGTTACTATATATTTTCTCATGCTGTTGCACATGTTTATTATCATTATTCTGAACTCTATCAGATAAATTTCATATTCCATTTCATTTATCTTCTGGGTAATTCTCTTGTTTTTTCATTTGGGGATTATTTTTTTTTTTGTCTCCTCATTTTGGCTGCCTGTTAGGGTTTGTGACTATGTATTAGATCTGCATCCCTCAATATCTAGTGAAGGATAGTGTCAAAAGATGTTTTTGACTAATTAGATCAGGCAAAGACTCCAAGTGTCCAAAGACCTGCCTCTGCCTGAAGACTGATTGGATTCAGTCTTTTTTTTTTTTTTTAATAAATTATTATTGATATCAGAAAGGAAGGAAAAAGGAGAGATAGAAACACCAATGATGAGAGAGAAGCACTGACCAGCTGCCTCTTTCATGCCTCATGCTATGTTTCCAGCCCACAACCCAGGCATGTGCCCTGACTGAGAATCAAACCATGACCTCCTGGTTCAGGGGTTGATGCTTAACCACTCTGCCATGTGGGCTGAGCTTGATTTAGTATTGAATAGCACTCAGGTGATTCTCCACAGGTGTGGCGAGAGTTTTTTTGAACAGGGTGGGGCAGTTGCTTTTGCCTGGAGGCTTATTGTTATTATCAGTCTCTCACCAATTCCACACCAAGGTGCAAGATGTTTTCCAATAGGGTGGGTCAACTGTCTTATCCCCAGGCAAATACCACCAGGATAGCGATTTTCTGCCTGAGGGAACTGTCCTCCACATTCTACCTTGGTTGCAGACTTAAATCTCAACCTTGGTCCTCGGCCCTGGTCACAGAGCATGCGTGAGGCCACCCACCAATTGATGTGTGTCTCTCACATCAATGTTTTTTTCTTTCTGTCTCTCCCCTTCCCTGCCACTCTCTTTAAAAATCAATGGGAAAATATCCTTGGTGAGGATTAACATAAGTAAATAAAAAGGCCCTGCCAAATTGACCTGCAGCATTCCAGATGCTGCAGTAGACATGGGCATCTCTACTGAGAGTGCCAGTTTGAATAATGGATCTTAAGGTAAGACTTCTTGGGGAATGAAGAATAACCTGTGGTGCCAGCACCCCAGGACATACACCATGGAGCTATTGTATTAAGCTGGCCTTGGGTAACTCGAACTTGTACCCTTTGGTGCACTCTCATAGCCCCATGGGGGAGGGTCTTCCTCAAGACTTGCTTATACAACCCACAGTAACTGGTAAATGGCAAACTACTATTCAAGTAAATAACCATAAGAAACTTATTTGAGTAGGTACCTTAATTATTTCCTTCTGGCAGATTCAGACTCTTCCTCTCACAGCTAGCATTCTAGGCCAGGGGGTGTCACCAGTAAAATTTATGGTATAGGAGACCTGGGAGACCACCTGAACAAGGATAAACAGGACAGAGCAACAGTCTTTAAACTACCCACTGGTGCTGATGTGTCTCTGTTGATTCCTGCTAAACATTTGTCTTATTTTCCTTAGTTCAGTGCAAGCTGACAGCTTTGTGAGATGGGTTGAAGAAGTGGATTTCTAGCCCAATGTTTTGGATTGTTGGGTATTTTAAAAGGTTCCCCTCTCTGCTACTGCTGGGCTATTTTGGAACACAAATCCAGTCAATGATCCTATCTCAACATGGTTTGGAAACTTGTCTTGGGGCTGATGATCAGCTTTATATATTCTGACACTGGTATGTATAAGTCTGTTCTTCTTTTGCTGTATGTTGTTGCTGTGGTATATGGACACAATGCCTCACCCATTTTTCTCCCTCCCCAGGGTTTTCAGAAGATGCAATGGGCAGATTATATGGAGTGGAGAAGAAAGGTACCCATGTTGGGATGGAGTGTGGGAATTGATATGTGAATACAGCAGGTCCTCGGGTTACTTCAAAGATCCACTCCTATGGTGCAACGTAACTCGATTTTCAACGTAAGTGGGAGCCCACCTACATAAGCACCTATGTAACTCACATGGAGCACATACATAGCAGTAATGACGTGAAACAGTAAAAAAAAAAATTTAAAGGAAAGATAACAATTTCTGACTTTTACTTGTGGTAAATAAATAATAAAAATCATAAAGCACATATGTATACACGTAGAAATGACAGACTTTAAAAATAAATAAATAAATGGGAGATGGCGACCAAAAAGAAGAAACTGTTTCTGGATGTGAGCCTGGGTTGTAAACATGGTTACTCTGCTTGCTTTGTTTGTTGTACTCTATATTATCATATAGTGAGAAAGTCTGTGTTGCAGAGCCTTCACCTGTAGGCTGCCCGCCCCCGCTCCCCACCTGCACATGCAGGTCCTAATAAACCCATGTCTTTCACAGCCAGTCCTCTGGGTTTTATTTATTTATGCATTTTTAAATTTTTAATCAGCAAGAATTAACAGTCAAACCTCAGTTCTTGACTGTCTTCCATTTTGAATAATTCACTTCTCAACCTGACAATCTTGTCATGCTGATACCTGTATGACCAGTCATGTGTTTCTCAGGCAACAAAGAAGAGGAAGTGCCAGTCTGAGTTAGTTTACCACTAAACCTCATGTTGTTAACATCAGAAAATGGTGCTGTGCATATTTTTGTGGGGTTTTTTTTGCTTTTGTTGCTGTTTATTATTATTACATTTTCATTTATTACTGTATATTTCATTTCCTTTTTGTTAAATTTTCATTTCACATCCTTTTTGTTAAAGTGTTTTTATTTATGGATTAAAAACAGTACGTTAGACATGTTCTGTGTATAAGAAAGGCTAAGACAGGAAATCATTTGAGGGTCTGGAATGGATTAATTAAATGTATATTATTTCTCATGGGGGGGAAAAAAGATTTGGTTTTTGAACAGCCTTCCAAACAAATTATGTTTGAGAACCAAGGTTCCACTACACTGAAGCCTTCTGGACCTTGGCTCTTTGCATAACAGGATAGAGCTGAGCATCTTCTCACTCTTTAAAAAAGATGGATCACTATTCTTTTCCTGGAAAATTGTTTTTTAGCTGTCAGACTTTAAAAAATGTATTTCTGGAGGCTCTTTTTAAAAAACAATGGTAGGAGCAGGCAAATCTCAGGAGCCATGGAGGCCACCCTGGCTTTGGAGAGGGACCTGACCCAAGCCTTTGGGAGCTGCAGGCCCTAATTCTACCTGCAGACCCTAGTCTCAATGACTTCCTGCAGAACTACTTACAAAGTGAGAAGGTGAAACTCATCAAGAAATGGACGACACAAATAGTTTTATTGGAGACCGAAACAAGATGGCGGCCTAGGAGGTCTCCTAAGCTGCCACCTCCTCAACAATTTGGAAAAAAACAACAGCTAAAATCAAAGGGGATCGCACTGGACCCACAGAAAAGCTGGCGAAAGGGGAAGGCTACAACTAGACACAAAGCAGGACGCTACTGCTGCCATGTGGAGCTTAAGACTACGGCGAAACTGGACCTGCTGGAGCCACTGCCACCAGGAATGAGGGAAGCCAGACCTCGCTCTGCCCCGGGGCCCAGGGAGTGGGCCAGCCCGGCCGGCCCACCATGGGAAACAGGGAGCCGATGTGGGAACTCTGCCACGCCTTCAGCGCCTGCCCAGACGAGAACCCTCCCTGCCTGCAACCATCCTGGCACGCAGCTGTCCCAGCCCGCCCACCGTACCAGTGAGGTGCTGGCATGGTGTCTCCCGGCCCGTGGCCGGCTCGGCCTGGTCTCCTTGCGCGCCATGCTGGAAGGGGATGGCGCGGCGCCTTCCGTCTGCGGCCCCGCGAGTGCAGCCGCTGCCGCTGCCGCCCGCAGTCGGTTCCGCTTGGCCCGGCCTCTCTGCACACAGTGATGACGAAGAGATGGCACAGCCTCTGTCTCCCAGCCCGCAGCCAGCTGGGCCCAGGCTCCTTGCACTGTGCTGGTGGGGGATAGAGCGGCGCCTTCCGTTTGCAGCCCCAGGAATCCTTTCTCTGCCAAACCTCCTGCCACTGCCGCCATGTGAACTTTAAAACTACAGTGGAAATTGAACCATAGGAACGACCGTTGCTGCATCACCCACCACTGCAACCTGCCACCGCACCGCCTCTGAGAAGAAAGGAAATCCACCGAGACTCACTATGCCCTGGGCGCAGGGAGTGGGCGCCCTCAGAACTTAGCCTCCGCGTCCGAAGCTGCTCCGCTTCCGCACCGAACGAGACACATTTGAGGGCGGTCATCCCACCTGCAGCCATCTCAGCCTGCCTGCAGCCATCCCAGCCTGCCCACCGAGCTAGCGAGGAGCTAGCATGGTGCCTCCAATACACCACCCCAGCCCCCCAGAGGGGTCGAGTGCCCTGGGTGAGCCATATGTCCCAGGGGGCCCTGTGCCCCGGGTGAGTCGTGTGTCCCAGGGGGCCGTGTGCCCCAGGTGAGCCGTGTGTCCCAGGGGAAGCAGTGGGACCCAGGGGAAGGGGCGGTGAGAACCAGAGGAGGAGCAGACTCTATTCATGTGGTCCTGAGATAGTCACCATAATACAAGCAGACTGCCAAATGAGGAGCGGATTCTACTCATGTGACCCTGAGTTAGTCATCATAAAGCAAGCAGATTGTCAAATGACAGCGGGGAGGGGAAGGAGACCTGGGGGGAGATTAGAGTACAACGGAAGGACTGGTATGCATGAATATAAGTACAACCAACGAACACAGAACTCTGGGGAGGGAGGGTATGAATGGGAGGGAGGTGGGGGGGGGATGGTAAGCTATGTACACATATAATATCTTAATAAATTTTTTTTAAAAAAGAAAAAAAGCTTTCCTGTAGGAGAAAAATATTCAGAGAATTTCTCTATATTAAAAGTGGAAAATAGATTAAATCAGAACTTAAACCTCAAAAAAAAATAAAAAAATAAAAAACAATGGTAAAATACACATATAAGCTTTTTAAAAAAATTGAGTTTAGAGAGAGGAAAGGAAAGAGAGAGAGAAACATTGATCAGTTGCCTCCCATATGCTCCCTATGGGAAATATAACCCACAACCTGAATATGTGCCCTGACCAGGAATCGAACCCTTGATCCTTCACTGCCTGGGATAATGCTTCAACCAACTGAGCCACACTGGTCAGGGCTCAACCTGTTATTTTTAAAAGGCCCCCATGTGGTTTTTTTCCCCTAGCACTTTTATGAATTTATTGTGCACATGTGATTCTTTGATCTGTCAGAAATGTATACTGAGACCAAGTGTGTGCTATGGATTTACCTTTCATTTTCCTAGTTGTCCCAACAGCACTTATTGCATCATCCCTCTTTTTGATGGGTAGTATTGGGAAGATCCATAGGGATGTCACAGCTGCGAGGAGGGTAGTTCTGGGTGTGAAGAGAAATGAGGGTTTTACAACATGGAGACTGCTCACTGCTACATTGGTGATTTAGGAAAACAGTCCTCCAACTTTTTACAGTGCCAGCTCACCCCTGCCATGAGATTAAAAAAAAAAATCATCTGCTGTATGGTTGTGGAATGCTTTAGATATTCCACAAAAACAACGTTGACACCATGATAGGACAAAAACAATGAAAGACAAATCTTGCAACTTGGTGGGGTTTTATGTGATGTAAGGAAGTGATGGTGGAGAGGAAAGGAAAACGCCTATGAGTTACTGACTGAGTAAGACTTGGTGGTCAGTCCAAAGGATAAGTAATAATGGGGAGAATGGCCACTGGTGAAGAAGGAGGAGGTACTCCAGGGGGAGAGACCAGAATGTCACACGAGTCAGACCAGGACATAGGCATGGTTTCCTGAGGCATCACAACCAAGTCCCACAAATTGGGTGGCTTAACAACAGAAATTTATTCTCGCACGGTTCTGAGAGTGCAAAATCAAAGAGTTAGCAGGTCTATGCTCCCCTTCCAAAGACTCTAGGGAAGACTCTTTCCTGCCCTTTTCCAGCTGCTGGTGCCGCTGGCACTCCTTGGCATTCTTTGGCTTCTAAAACACATCACTCCGATTTCTAGGTCTGTATCCACACAGCCATCTTCCATCTCTGTCCAAATTTATCTTACAAGGTCACCAGCCATTCGGTGAGGGCCCATTCTACTCCTGGGTGACCTCATCTTAACTTGATTACATCTCCAAAGGCCCTATAATAAAGTCCTCAATGCAATGAGGTCTATGACTTTAAGCAAAATTATTTATAACAAAACTAATTTTATCAAAAGCTGATTGATATAAACAAGAGTTCCATTCTCATCAATGTTATAACAAAATGTCGGACACTACCTTATTCAAGGGCCTGCTGTATTTCCAAATATGATCACATTTCCAGATACTGGAAGTCAGACTTTAACTTATCTTTTGGGGGGACATAATTTGATCTAAAATACCTTCTAAGCATTTTTTGTTTGTTTTCTTTGTGTGTGTGTGTGTGCATCTGTTCCTCTCCCCCTAAATGACTGTGTGGTGTCAAAACCCTATTGAAATATAGCATGTGAATTATTAAATATACATAATAAAAGAGTAATATGCAAATTAACCATCACTCTGCTCCACAAGCCATGCCCACAAGCCAATCAGAGCGAGTATGCAAACAAACCCAACCAAGATGGCTACAGCCACAGAGAGCAGGAGGGAGGTGTTTCCCCTGCAACGGAGGAAGCCAAGCTTTCTGCCTGCCCTTGCTGGCCTACGCCTCCACTCCAGGCTACAAAGTTTCAATTATAGAAGCTAAACAAATCTGAACAGAAACAGCTGCTGCCATGGGGTGAGCAGGAGGCTTGGCTGTGCTCCAGGCTATAAAGTTTCAATTGTAGAAAGTAAATATATCCCAGATATCAGGGCCTCTGCTTGGGTCGCTGGGGGGGCATGCCCAGCCTACAAACCATCACAGGCCCCTCCCTCAGACCACCCCACGCCCCAAGGGAACCCCCACCCTGATCTGGGACACCCTTCAGAGCAAACCAGCTGGCCCCCTCCCGTGCATCAGGCCTCTATCCTGTCTAATAAAAGAGTATTATGTAGATTGACCATCACTCCAACATACAAGATGGCTGCCTCCATGTAGTCAAAGATCCTGTCCCCATGTGGACACAATATGGCCACCACAAGATGGCCAACAGGGGAGGGCAGTTGGGAGGGACCAGGTCTGCAAGGGAGGAAAGTTGTGGGTGATCAGGCAAGTAGGGGAGGGCAGTTGGGAGGCACCAGGCCTATAAGGGGAGGGCAGTTGAGAGGGACCAGGCCTGCAAGGGAGGACAGTTGAAGGTGATCAACCCTGCAGGGGAGGGCAGTTAGGGGTGACCAGGCTGGCAAAGGAGGGAAGTTGGGGCAAACAGGCTGGCAGGGGAGAGGTTAGACATCAATCAGGCTGGCATGGGAGTAGTTAGGGGGTGATCAGGCTGGCAGGCAAAAGCGGTTAGGAGCAATCAGGAAGGCAGGCAGGTGAGCTGTTGGGAGCCAGCAGTCCTGGATTGTGAGAGGGATGTATGACTGCCCATTTAAAAAGGGTGGTTGGACATCCCTCGAGGGGTCCCAGATTGGAGAGGGTGCAGGCTGGGCTGAGGGACAACCCCCCACTTGCCCCCATGCAAAAATTTCATGCACCGGGCCTCTAGTTAAATATAAAACTTTAGGGGCAAAAATGCCCCCTCCAAAAAACACCCCAGTGAATTAATTTCTTCTTTTGTTTCAAGAATTAGCTTGTAATTTCAATTTTAGCCTTCATCTGGTTTACTAGAAAGTAGAATGAATTCTTTGTCATAATTTCGACACTGTTTTTGAAAGACACAGTTCCTTCCAACCGATCCTCTCATTTTCTCCTCTGGGTTTTGGTGCTCATGTTTTGGAGGGCCTTTTCTCTGGGATTAGTGATGCAAAGGTCATGAGGAGGCCCGTTGGCCATTCCATTTCAGTGTGCTGAGTGAGTGATGGGGGGAGGGGGCGGTGTAGGAACAGAATGTTCCGGATGTGGGTATGAGGTAGGGGTGACCTTCTCAAGGATGGAATGTCTCTGCTGAAGGGGCAGTTGAGCAGGGATGGGGGTGCCGGGGAGACGGGGCTCCATTGAAGCAGAAAACCCAGTGTGACCTGAGGGGCAGTCTGAAGCGGACTGTCCACTCAGGCCTGTGGGGTCTAGGCTCAGACCTCATGGGACCACTATCTGGTTCTTTTTTTTAATTTTTAATTTTTTAAATATAATAAATCTTTATTATTACAGGTATTCCTCCTTTTTTCTCCCCCATAGCTCCTCTCCACCTGATTCCCCACCCTCACCCCATGCCCTTACCCCCGCCACTGTCTTCATCCATAGGTGTAAGATTTTTGTCCAATCTCTTCCCGCACCCCTCAGACCCCCTTCCCCCCAAGAATTGTCAGTCCACTCCCTTTCTATGTCCCTGATTCCATTATATTCGCCAGTCCATTCTGTTCTTCAGGTTTTTTATTCACTTGATTTTTAGATTCACTTGTTGGTAGGTATGTATTTGATGTCTTTTTGTTGTTATCAGGTTTGTATAGAGTGCCATGCTCTGGTTTGCAATCACAAGGGTCACGGGAGGTGCCAGGGGGAACAGAAAGGCCGCAGCCTTGTCTCCACGAGGCCCCTTGGCGCTGGCAGGACCAGGGGAAGGAGGGAGAGGGAGATGGGAGGGAGGTCTCCTGTGCGGGGCTGGACTGTGCACCCAGCAGACTTGGAGGGAGGTGCTAGGCTGGATGGGAGGGGTCCAGATGTCCTGGAAGGCATGAGCTGGAAGCCCACTGTGTCTGTGTGAGCCGGAGATGCAGTGCCCAGGGGTCAGCCTCTGTGGGTGAGGGCGAGAGGAAGCAGTGGGGGAGGCTCAGCCTCACTGCACGGGGGACAGCGGGCTGGTGCTTGTTGCCACTTCCCCTCATGCCAGCCGCATGGCCACCCTCAGCACGCAGGCAGGGGCGGCCACTCAGCAGCTTTCCGGGCAGATGAGGCTGAAAGACAGATTCAGACTGGTAGGGGCAGAAATAGAATAGCGGGAACTAGCTATAGTATAGTCGGAAGGAAGCTCCAAGATTGGACCTGGGACTGAGGGTAGCTCAGGACTGTCTTCTGTCCTCCCATAGTATGCTGATGGGCAGCCCGATAGAAATATTAATTATGCTCTGTTACCCAGGCTTATTCTGTTCTGATCAAATAAAGCACATTTTAACTTGGCTGAGAGTTGTACACCCGCCCTGGGGCCCTGGGACATGGCCGTTAATGCTGGAATGCAGTCCATTCTCCTTTCCTGAGAACTGCCTATCTTCATGGAAAGATTAACAACCTTATTGCTGAGACAATGTGGCCTTGGGGGTGCCCTCTGCGCCCTGCCCGCCAGCCCACATTGCCTGTAACCTGTAGCCGTTATCCCGTGCCTGCTTCCCCGAGCCTGCAACTCCTACTCTCCTGGGTGCTCTTTACGCTTCCACCCAATGTGAGCAGCTGGTTTGTGGGAAGAGGCAGAACTGCCGGCATTATTGGAGTAAATGCTCGTACGTGATTCAACTCTGTCTCTGCTTAATTGGCTCAGGTAGTGACAGGCAGCCTGGATCCCGTGGTTGTCTGGTTTCAAGACCTTGAACTCGAAACTCCAGACAACCGTGGGTCAGGAGACAATCAGAAAGGAGAGCAGGATTGGAGGAGTGGGGAGAGAATAGCACTTACTGCATTTACTAACCGTTTACCAAACACAGGGCATATCCTAACCCAGCCGTGGGAAAACTACGGCCCGCGGGCCGGATCCAGCCCAGTCAGCTGTTCTGTCCGACCCTCGGAGCCGAAAGAGCGGAGGGTTCTCTTGCTCTCCCCTCCGCTCCTTCACCAGCAGCCCAAGATGAGAGTGCCAGCATGGTCAGGTTGCTTTTGTTCTGGCCCTCCGGTCCAGTTTAAGAACCCATTGTGGCCCTCGAGTCAAAAAGTTTGCCCACCCCCCCTAACCTCTTGCCCAGTAAAAACATCAACAGTGGACAATTGTCACAGGGTGCTCATGTGCCAGACACTATTTTATTTTTATTTATTTAATTCAAGAAAAATGATTTTAAATATAATACAGTTACATGGAATAAATATTAATATTTTAAGAAAAATGATCTTAAATATAATAATGTCACATGTAATAAATACCAATTACTCAAGAAAAACTATCTTAACTGTAATATTACATGCAATAAATATTAATATTTCAAGAAAAAAAGGATTTTAAGTATAATAATCTCACCAAAACTGTACTAACATAGTATGATATCATAAAAGTTGTAGGACATGTTAAAAATCTGCAAATAACAGGGTTACTTCTATTAAATTCTAAAATGTTTTTTTCTTCTGGCTCTACTTTTGTTCACCAGTTTATGTTGTTCATTATATTCCACAAATGAGTGAGATCATGTGATATTTATCTTTCTCTGACTGGCTTATTTCACTTAGCATGATTCTCTCCAGGTCCATCCATGCTGCTGCAAATGGTAAGAATTCCTTCTTCTTTTTTTCTTTCTTTCTTTTCTTTTTTTTTTTTTTTATAGCAGCGTAGCATTCCATTGGCACCCTCCCCCACTCCTCCCCCAACACACACACACAGCTGAGGTATCTCTCCAGGACTTCAGTTGCCATCTGTGGGCACCTTGCCAGCCCTTTCACGCCTCTGCCTCTCCTACCAGTCTCTATGTGGTCTCCATCTTCGGTCCTTGGGTATCAGGTTTCTCTCCTGTGTGTTTTCTATTGATTATTCAGGAAGCCTTTCCATATTTCAGATGTACCATAGTTTTCTAATCTACTCATCTGCTGATGGGCACTTGGGCTGTTTCCCCAAATCGTAGCTATGGTGAATTGTGCTGCTATGAACATAGGGGTGCATATATCCTTTCTGATTGGGGTTTCTGGTTTCTTGGAATATATTCCTAGAAGTGAGATTATTGGGTTAAATGTTAATTTCATTTTAAATTTTTTGAGGAAGCTCTATACTATTCTCCACAGTGGCTGCACCAGTCTGTATTCCCACCAGCAGTGCAAGAGGGTTCCTTTTTCTTCACATCCTGGCCAGCACTTGTCGTTTGTTGATTTGTTGAAAGCCATTCTGACAGGTGTGAGATGGTACCTCATTGTCGTTTTGATTTGCATCTCTCGGATGATTAGTGACTTTGCACATGTTTTCATATATCTCTTGGCCTTCTGTACATCCTCTTTCGAAAAATGTTTATTTATGTCCTTTGCCCATCTTTTGATTGGATTGTTTATCTTCCTTTTGTTAAGTTGTATGAGTTCCCTAAAAATTTTGAAAATTAAACCCTTATTTGAGATAACATTGGCAAATATGTTCTCCCATACAGTAGGTTTCTTGTTGGTTTTATTGATGGTTTCTTTTGCTGTGCAGAAGCTTTTTATTTTGATGTAGTCCCGTTTGTTTATTTCCTCTTTAGTTTCCATTGCCCTCGGAGCTAGATTGGTAAAGATAATGCTACGACATATGTCTGATATTTTGCTGCCTATGGCTTCTTCTAAGATTTTATGATTTTCTGTCTTATGTTTAAGTCCTTTATCCACTTTGAGTGTATTCTTGTGTATGGTGTAAGTTGGTGGTCTAACTTCATTTTTTTTGCATGTATCTGTCCAATTTTCCCAGCACCATTTATTGAAGAGACTGTCTTGACTCCATTGTATGCTCATGCCTCCTTTGTCAAACATTAATTGAGCATAATGGCTTGGGTCAATTTCTGGATCCTTTGTTCTGTTCCATTGGTCTATATGTCTGTTCTTGTGCCAGTACCAGGCAGTTTTGAGAACAGTGCTTTTTAATATAGGTTGATATATTGTGTATTGTGTATTGATATATTGTGTATTGGGTATTGTGATCCCTCCAACTTTGTTCTTTCTCAGGTTTGCTGCAGCTATTTGGGGTCTTTTTAAAAAAAATTCTAGATGAATTTTTGGAGAGTTTGTTCTAGGTCTGTGAAATATTCCATTGGTATCATAATGGGAAAGCATTGAATCTATAGTAATATGTGTAATATCTTGTGTAATATGGACATTTTAGTGATATTGATTCTACCAGTGCATGGACATGTATATTCTTTCATTTGTTTATCTCTTCCTCTATCTCTTTTTTGATTATTGCTTCTAGTTCATCAGTTATTATTGGCCCATTCAGGTTTTTATATTCTTTCTGATTTAGTTTTGGAGATTATGTTTTTCTAGGAATTTGTCTATTTCATCCACACTGTCCAGTTTGTTGGCATTTAGTTGTTTATAGTATTTTCTTTCTTTTAAAAAATATATTTTATTGATTTTTTTTTTTTTTACAGAGAGGAAGAGAGAAGGATAGAGAATTAGAAACATCGATGAGAGAGAATCATCGATCAGCTCTTGGTTTCATTGATTTTTTTTTTTTGCATTAAAAAAAATCTCTATGTTATTTATTTCTGCTCTAAATATTTATTATTCTCTTCCTTCTATTAACTCTGAGTTTTCCTTCTTGTTCTCTTTCTAGTTCTTTAAGTTGTAGGGTTAAATAGTTTATTGCTGATTTTTCTTGTTTGTTTGTTTGTTTTGAGGTATGCCTGTAGTGCTATGAATTTCCCTCCCAGGACTGCTTTTGCTGTGGTTTTGGGTTGTTGTGTGTTCATTTTCATTTCTTTCTTGATTTCATTGGTAACCCATTCATTGTTTAATAACATGCTATTTAGCCTCCATGTGTTTGAATGTTTTGGGGTGTTTTTACTATAGTTTATTTCTAATTGCATTCCACTGTGATCTGAGAAGATACTTGATATGATTTCAATGTTCTTGAACTTGTAGAGACTTGATTTTGTTCTAACATGTGGTCTATCTTTGAGAATGACCCATGTGCACTTGAAAAGAATGTATACTCTTCAGCTTTGGGGTGAAATGTTCTATAAATGTCTATTAAGTCCATCTGATCCAGTGTGTTCTTTAGAGTCTCTGTTTTCTTGTTAAGTTTTTGTCTGGAAGGTCTTTCCAGTGAAGTCAACGGGGTGTTCAAGTCCTGTACTATGAATGTATTGTTGTCAATCTCTCCATTAAACTCCTCTAGAAGTTTTTTGTGTATTTTTTTTTTTACATATTTAGGTGTACCTACCAATATATTGGGTGCATATATGTTTACAAAGGTCATATCCTCTTGTTGGATCAATCTCTTTAATATTATGTTGTGACCTTTGTTATCTCTTGTGATGGCCTTCATTTTAAAGTCTATTTTGTCAGATATGAGTATTGCTACCCAAGCTTTATTTTTTCTATTCCATTTTCATGGAAAATTTTTTCCATCCCTTCACTTTCATCCTTTGTGTGTCTTTTGTTTTGAGTTGGGTCTCTTGTAGATAGCATATAGTTGGTTCATGTTTTTGTATCCATTCAGCTACCCTATGTCTTTTGAATGGAGCATTTAACTCATTTACATTTAGGTTTATTATTGAGAGTTACTTATTCATATCCACTTTAATTTGGTATAGCTCGGTTTCTCTCTCTATTCCTTCTCAGCAATCCCTTAAAGCAATCTCTTTAGATTAGATCCCAGAGTTCTTATTGGCACCCCCCCCCCCCACCTCCCCCAACACACACACACAGCTGAGGTATCTCTCCAGGATTTCAGTTGCCATCTGTGGGCACCTTGCCAGCCCTTTCACGCCTCTGCCTCTCCTACCAGTCTCTATGTGGTCTCCATCTTCGGTCCTTGGGTATCAGGTTTCTCTCCTGTGTGTTTTCTATTGATTATTCAAGAAGCCTTTCCATATTTCAGTTTTAATTCCGGCCTGTTCCTGGAATTAAGCCAGACACTATTTTAAATAAACTCATCTGATCTCTTTTTTTATTTTTTTATTTTTATATATTTTATTGATATTTTACAGAGAGGAAGGGAGAGAGATAGAGAGCTAGAAACGTCGATGAGAGAGAAACATCAACCAGCTGCCTCTTGCACACCCCCTACTGGGGATGTGCCCGCAACCAAGGTACATGCCCTTGACCAGAATCAAACCCGGGACCTTTCAGTCTGCAGACCACGCTCTACCACTGAGCCAAACCGGTTTCGGCTCATCTGATCTCTTAATATCCCTGTGAGGTGAGTATTTTATCTATCTATCTATCTATCTATCTATCTATCCATCCATCTATTTATTTATTTATAGCTGAGGAACCAGACACACAGAGAGGTTAGGGCACTGTCTCAAGGTCACGGAGCCTGTGAGTGGCTGAGCTGGAAGTGAGTCCCTGGGCTGTGTTTCTGCTCTGCTGGCAGCGAGTCAGTGGCAGGTGGGCTGACGGAGCCCATTGTGTGGACAAAGTTCGGCTCCCTGTCACTGGGGGTGTGAGCTGGAGGTGGGACCAACCTAACCCACTTCCCTGGAACCTCCTTCCCAACCACTTTCCTGTTAGCAACAGCTGCAAGCTGGGGAGGTGGGAGGAGGAGGAGGTGAATTCTCTGAAATTGGGGAGGTGAGAGGAGGTATGGGAGAGGAGCCCGTGGATGTGGGGTTGGGGGACACAGGAAGGGCCGGCCAGGAAACAGAGGGGCAGTGTTCAAGCTCAGGACCTGTGGAGTCTCTGCCTTGTCCTCCCCCACTGGGGGAGGGGCAGTCTTTAGGCAGAGGCTGGGGGGGGGGGGTTCCTGAAGGAAAGGATCCTAGGGTGAGTGGCTACACCTGATTTCTAATTTCATTCCACTTGCATATTACTCAATGCTTTCTCTTGTAGTTTTCAAAAGTGTGTGTGTGTGTGTGTGTGTGTGTGTGTGTGTGTGTGTGTGTGTGTGGTTGACTAGAAGAAAATCAGCTCTGATCCCAAAGCTTCCTGTCTGGAGATCTGAGCTGAGGGAAGGTGGGGCAGAGGGAAGGTGGGCGGCTGGGGTCCCAGTGCAGGGACACGAGCTGAAGCTAGAAGGGCAAGAGTGCGTCTGGGCAGTCAGGCAAAGAGGACGCAGGAGCAGCACACTGGAGGTTTGAAGCAGCATGTTCTGGGATGAAGGTTAATTTCATGGTGCAAGGAGCAGAGAGGGGAGGCAGAGATGAAACTGCAGAAGAAGCACCAAGAATGTCCTTCAAGACTTGGATCTGATCTTGGGGGCATTTGGGAGCCACGAAAGGTTGTAGAGCAGGAAGGGACACAGTCCTATTTTTGTGCCCCAGGGATCCCCTGGCTGCTGTCTGGAGGACAGGCAGCCGGGAGGTGGGGGCAGTTGCTTAGTGAGAAGTTGAAAAGGCTTTAACAGGGCAAAGCGGTGGAGGGAAGGGGGATTTTTTTTTTTTTAACTTTAGAACCTTTTATTCAAATATAGCATCAAGCAGAAAAAACACAGAAGCCACAACTGTCCAGTACAAAGTTTTCACCATGTGAACATGCTGTGTAGCCAGGACAACGACGTACTGTCACCAGCCCTTGGAAGTCTCCACCACGCCGCCTTTCCTTCATCCCACCTATGGAGCCATGAACTTGACTTTGCACAGCATACAGTCGTTTTCCCTCTCATGTCTGGCTTCCTTTGCACAGCATTAGGCTGGTGAGCGTTATCCAAATTGTTTTAGATTGTTCTAAGCTGTGTTTATTTATTTAAAAAATTTTATTGGTTAAAGTGTTACATATATTAGTCCATATATCTCCCTCCCCCCCCCCATTGACCTTCCCTCAGCCTCCCCTATCTCCTGTCGTATGCCCTCATCCCACCCCCCACAGTGTCTTGTGTCCACTGGTGTGCTTATATGCATGCATACCAATCCTTTGGTTGATCTATTTCCCTCCCTCTCTAACACTCCCCAGCCTTCCTGCTGTAATTTGACAGTCTGTTCCAGGCTTTACTGCCTCTGTGTCTATCTTTTTGTTCATCAGGTTATAATGTTCTTTGTTTTCCATAAACGAGTGAGATCATGTGGTATTTTTCTTTCATTGCCTGGCTTATTTCACTTAACACAATGCTCTCCAGGTCCATCCAAGCTGTTGCAAATGGTAAGAGTTCCTTCTTTTTTTCAGCAGCGTTCTAGTCTGTGTTTGTTGTCATTGTTGTACAGCAGGCGGCTCAATCACTAATGGCATCTGGGGCTGAATGATTCTTTGTGTGTCTGTCCTATTCATTGGAAGGCGTTGAGCATTGTCCCCATGAGATGACAGTACACACCCCTCCACGTTATGACAACCACACATGTCCCCTTAGGCTGGGAATCACCCCTGGGTGAGAATCGCTGCTATTGAATGTTCCGTTTTGGGATGTCACTTCATTTATTGACCCATCTTGTTTTGTTGGGTACTTCAGTTGTTTCCAATTTGGGGGTATTACAAGGAGAGGTGTTATGAACATTCTTGTAGAATTTTTATGAACATAAATACGCATTTCCTTTTAGCTTATTCCTCAGAGTCACAGTGCCAGGTGTTTGCTCAGCTTTATGAATACTGCAAACAGTGCTCGAAAGCAGCATGCCATTTTACACTTCACCGGCTGCACAGCATGACTCGGGATTGTTTCTCTCCTGTTAGCCATGCTGGTAGGGGGAGAGTGCCGTGGCATTTTGGTTTTATTTTTATTTATTTTTTGAATATATTTTATTAATTTTTCCACAGAGAGGAAGGGAGAGAGATAGAGAGCTAGAAACGTCGATGAGAGAGGAACATCGACCAGCTACCTCTTGCACACCCCGCACTGGGGATGTGCCCGCAACCAAGGTACATGCCCTTGACCGGAATCGAACCTGGGACCTTTGAGTCCACAGACCGACGCTCTATCCACTGAGCCAACTGGTTTCGGCGGCATTTTGGTTTTAATTTGAGTTTTCCCTGTGAGTCCTGATATCAAGCATTTTCATTTAATGGCCATTTGGAGATCTCTTTTTATTAAAAGCCCCCCCCCCCCCTTTGGAGTTTCTGCCTTTCTCTTTTTGATTTGTAGGAACTCTTTATATATGCTGGGCATAAGTCTTTTGCCAGATATTTCTACAGCAGACCTTTGGGAAGAGATTTTGGGAGGTGTTCAGGAGGTAAGGTCAGCAGACTTGGTGACTGGTGGGAGGAGAGAGAGAGGAAGGACTGGAGAATGGATCCCGGGCTAAGTGCCAGGGGGACTGATGGGCCATGACTCCGGTGGGATCATGGCAGGGCCTGCAGATGGGGGAGGTGCTGGTAGGTATGAGGAGCCACTGGAATTCGTCCTGGGGTGCCAAGGACACAGTAGGGGTCATAGGGAAGGGTCCCTGGGTGGTCTGCAGACCCCAGACATCACTGGCAAGATGTGCATTCTGAGCATCTGCAGCTTACTGCAGGTCCAGACATGCCAGTCCATGGTTCAGAGCACAAAACCCACCAGGTCCTGTGGACTAGCTGAGGATCTGGCAACAGAATTTTCTTTTTTACATTAAAATTTTAAAAAGTATATCAGCCATGGCTGGTTTGGCTCAGTGGTTAGTATGCAGACCCCTGGACCAAAGGGTGGCAAGTTTGATTCCTAGTCAGAGTCTAGTCTTTCTGAGACTGTTCTCTCGTTCAGCATAAGGGCAACAGGATTTTCCTTTTTTTCAATAGACTTTAGAGCAATTGTAGGTTCACAGCAAAGTTGAGCAGAAAGTACCGAGATTTCTCATGTACCCCACCCTACTGGTGCACAGCCTCCACCAGAGTGGTGCATTTGTGACAATCCATGATCCTACATTGACACACTGATATTGAAGCAGGAAAGTTAGAGCAGGGAAGGGGTAAGCAGGCCAATGGGGGAGGGGAGCACAAAAGGAGGCTGGCTGGGTGGGGGGGGCGGGGTCAGGAGGTTGGTCATGGGCACGTACCATGGTTGCAGGTTCCCACCCTGGTCAGGATGCGCGCAGGAGGCAACCTGTCAAGGTGTCTCTCTCACATTGATGTTTCTCTCTGCCTCTCCCTCTCCCTTCCGCTCTCTCTAAAAGTCAATGGAAAAATATTCTCGAATGAGGATTTAAAAAAACACGCCAAAACACCCACTCTTCAAGTCTGGCAACTTCAAGTCTATAACACAGTATTAACTATAATCACCATGTTTTACATTAGATCCTCAGAATTTAAAAGTTTTTTGTAAACTTTTCCCCCCATTTTTTAAATTAAGGTATTATATGTGTACATATCTTACTATTGCCCCCCCCGACTCCCATACATGCCCTCCCTCCCCAGAGTTTTGTGTCCATTGGTTGTACTTATATGCGTGCATACCAGTCCTTCAGTTGATCTCTTATCTCCCCCAGATCACCCTCCCCTCCCAGCTGTCATTTGACAGTCTGCTTGTTGCTTTACTGTCACTATATCTATCTTTCTGTTCATTAGTTTATAATGTTCTTTATTATCCATAAATGAGTGAAGTCATGTGGTGTTTCTCTTTCATTGACTGGCTTATTTCACTCAGCATGATGTTTTCCAATTCCATCCAGGTTGCTGCAAATGATGAGAATTTCTTCTTTTTTTATGGCAGCATAGTATTCCATTGTGTACTGTAGTTTTCTGATCCAATCATCTGCTGACGGGCACCTAGCCTGTTTCCAAATCCTAGCTATTGTAAATTGTGCTACTATGAACATAGGGGTGCATATATCCTTTCTGATTGATGTTTTTAGTTTCTTGGGATATATTCCTAGTAGGGGGATTACTGGGTCAAATGGGAGTTCCATTTTCAGTTTTTTGAGGAAGCTCCATACTGTTCTCCACAGTGGTTGCACCAGTCTGCATTCCCACAGCAGTGCACTAGGGTTCCTTTTTCTCCGCAACCTCGCCAACATTTGTCGTTGTTTTGTTGATGTTGGCCATTCTGACAGGTGTGAGATGGTACCACATTGTTGTTTTGATTTGCATCTCTCGGATGATTAGTGACTTTGAGCATGTTTTCATGTGCCTCTTGGCCTTCTTTCTGTCTTCTTTTGAGAGGATTCTATTTAGGTCCATTGCCCATTTTTCTTTTTTTTCTTTTTTTTGCCAGTATGTTATATTTATTTATTTATTTTTTTAATTTTATTTTATTAAGGTATTTTCTGTGTACATAGTTTACCATTGCCCCCCCTCACCTCCCATTTATGCCCTCCCTCCCCAGAGTTCTGTGTTCATTGGTTGTACTATGTTCATTCATACCAGTCCCTCGGTTGTTCTCCTATCTCCCCCCAGGTCTCCTTCCCCTCCCCCCTGTCATTTGACAATCTGCTTGTTTTATGGTGACTATCTCTGGACCCCATGAATAAAATCTGCTCCTCATTTGGCAGTCTGCTTGTTTTATGGTGACTATCTCAGGACCATATGAATAGAGTCCGCTCCTCCTCTGGTATTCACCGCCCCTTCCCCTGGGTCCCACTGCTTCCCCTGGGACGCACGGCTCGCCCGGGGCACACTGCACCATGGGACACTCGGCTCACCCGGGGCTCTTGGCCCCATGGGACACACGGCTCACCCGGGGCACTCGGCCCCCTGGGACACTCGGTTCACCCGGGGCACTCGGCCCCCTGGGGCACTCGGCTCACCCGGGGCACTCGGCCCCCTGGGGCTCTCGGCTCACCCGGGGCACTCGGCCCCCTGGGACACTCGGCTCACCCGGGGCACTCGGCCCCCTGGGACACACGGCTCACCCGGGACACCCTTCCCCTTTGGGGGGTACGGCTTACCCGGGGCACATGGCCCCCTGGGACACTTGGCTCACCCGGGGCACTCAGCCCCCTGGGGCACTCGGTTCACCCGGGGCACTCGGCCCCCTGGGGCACTCGGCTCACCCGGGGCACTCGGCCCCCTGGGGCTCTCGGCTCACCCGGGGCACTCGGCCCCCTGGGACACTCGGCTCACCCGGGGCACTCGGCCCCCTGGGACACACGGCTCACCCGGGACACCCTTCCCCTTTGGGGGGTACGGCTTACCCGGGGCACATGGCCCCCTGGGACACTTGGCTCACCTGGGGCACTCGGCCCCCTGGGGCACTCGGCTCACCCAGGGCACTCGGCCCCCTTGGACACTCGGCTCACCTGGGGCACTCGGCCCCCTGGGACACTCGGCTCACCCAGGGCACTCGACCCCCTGGGACACTCGGCTCACCCGGGGCACTCGGCCCCCTGGGACACACGGCTCATCCGGGGCACATGGCCCCTCTAGGGTGTTGGGGTCGCATACTGGAGGCGCCGCGCCAGCTCCTTGCTAGCATGGCGGGCAGGCTGGGAGAGCTGCAGTTGGTCTGAGATGGTTTCAGGCGGGGGGACCACCCCCAAAGGTGTCTCATTCGGTGTGGGAGCGGAGCAGCTGCAGACATGGAGGCTAAGTTCTGAGGTCGCCCACTCCCTGAGCCCAAGGCGTGGTGAGCTCTGTTCTTGGTGGATTTCCTTTATTCTCGGCGGCAGTGGCGGGTGGTGGTGCCAGGTGCAATATTGACGGTCGCTCCTGTGGTTCAATTACCACTGTAGTTTTAAAGTTCATATGGCGATGGTGGTGAGAGCTTCGGCTTGGCCATGTGGCATCGGAGGATGGGCTCGCCTGGGTGGGCAATGGAAGGCACCATGCCATTTCCTCACCAGCGCGCTCCATTTCCCTTTCAGCATGGTGGGTGTGCTGGGAAGATTGTGGGCGGGCTGTGATGGCTGCATGGGGAGAGTCCGCCCTCAATGGTGTCCTATTTGTTGCGGATGTGGAGCTGCTGTGGATGCAGAGGCTAATTTCTGAAGCCACACTCTCTATGAGCCCGGTGTGTAGTGAGCTCTGATTTCGGTGGATTCCCATTCTTGGGGGCGGCGACAGCGATGGCAGCGCCTGTGGCTCAATTTCCCCTGCAGTTTTAAAATCTGCATGTTGGTAGTGTCTGATGCCCTGGCCTGGCCATGTGGCAGCGGAGAGAGGACTCTCCAGGTCTGCCAATGGAAGGCGCAGCGCCAACACAGCGCATGCGAAGGCCTGGCAGAGCAGGCCGTGGGCGGTGGCGAAGAGTCCCCGCGATGTCCCAGTCTTTCAGACTTAGTGGAACGCTTCCCCTGAGCCAGGACAAGCAGCACCACCACAAATATTGGCCAGCTCAGCGCTGCCCCTCCACAGGTGACAGTAGGGGCATCCTCACCTCGGTAGGCCCTCACTCTTGGAGGTCTCAACCAGTGGAAGGCAGCACGGCACAGAACTGCCCCACCTTCTCAGTCCTCCACTCGCCGTAGTTTTAAACTCCACATGGCAGCTGCAGCGCCCTGCTTGGTGTCTAATTGTTGCCTTCCCATTTCTGGGCCGAGCTGGTTGTGCGGGAGGGGAGACGCTGCGCCCGCTCCTCTCTAGCACTGTGGGCAGGCTGGGAGGTCGTGCTCACGGGCTTCTAGTCCAGGCAGGAGCCAAAGGCACGGCGAAGGCGCGGCGAAGGCGGGGCGGTAGCGGCGTAGGCCCCCATCAGCTCCAGTAGTGGCCGCAGGGCTGGCCCACTCCCTGGGCCCCAGGGCGGGGCGAGGTCTGGCTTCCCTCATTTCCAGCATCAGCGGCAGGTTCAGTTTCGCTGTAGTTTTAAACTCCACATGGGGGCCGCGGCGCCCTGCTTGGTTTCTAATTGTAGTCTTCCCTCTTCTGGGCTGGTTGCGGGCGGGGAGACGCTGCGCGACTTCTTCGCCTGCACAGTAAGCGCGGGGGCTGGGCCGGCAGGGAGATAATACACCATCTCTTCGCCCACCGGGCGGCGAGTGCGGGGGGCCGAGCCCAGGCGCCCGCTCCTCTCCAGCACTGCGGGTGGGCTGGGAGGTTGCACTCACGGGCTTCTCGTCCAGGCAGGAGCCGAAGGCGCTGCGGCGGCGGCCATCAGCTCCCGTGGCAGCCGGCGGGGCTGGCCCACTCCCTGGGCCCCGGGGCGGAGCGAGGTCTGGCTTCCCTCATTCCTGGCAGCAGCGGCTCAGGCAGGTTCAGTTTCGCTGTAGTTTTAAACTCCACATGGCAGCAGCGACGTCCTGCTTTGCGTTTAGTTGTAGCCTTCCCATTTCGCCAGCTTTCCTGTGGGTCTGGTGCGATCCCTTTCAGTTTTATCCGTTGTTTATTTCCAAATTGTTGAGGAGATGGCAGCCCAGGAGACTTCCTGGGCCGCCATCTTGCTTCGGTCTCCCATTGCCCATTTTTCAATTGGCTCATTTATTTTCCTTTTATTGAGTTGTACAAGCTGTATGTAGATGTTGGAGATTAAACTTTTATCAGTGATATCATTTGCAAATATGTTCTCCCATACCATAGGATTTCTTGTTGTTTTGTTGATGGTTTCTTTCACTGTAAAAAAAAGATTTTTATTTTGATGTAGTCCCATTTGTATATTTTCTCTTTAGCTTCCATTGCCCTAGGGTTAGTATCAGTGAAGAAGTTCTTTAGGCATATGTCTGAGATTTTGCTGGCTGTGAATGTCTCTAGTATTTTTATGGTTTCCCGTCTTATGTTTAATCATGTATCCATTTTGAGTTTATTTTTGTGTATGGTGTAAGTTGGTGATCTAGCTTCATTGTTTTGCATGTATCTGTCCAATTTTCCCAACACCATTTATTGAAGAGACTGTCTTGACTCCATTGTATGCTCGTGCCTCCTTTGTCAAATATTAATTGAGCATAGTGATTTGGGTTGATGTCTGGATTCTCTAATCTATTCCATTGATCAATATGTCTGTTCTTATGCCAGTACCAGGCTGTTTTGAGACAGTTGCTTTGTAATACAGCTTGAAATCTGGTATTGAGATCCCTCCTACTTTACTCTTCTTTCTCAAGATTGATTCGGGGTCTTTTATTGTTCCAAATGAACTTTTGGAGAGTTCTTTCTAGGTCTGTGAAGCATGCCGTTGGTATTTTAATGGGGAGTGCATTGAACTTATAAATTGCTTTGGGAAGTATGGACATTTTGATGATGTTGATTCTACCAATCCATGAGCATGGTATGTTCTTCCATCTGTTTACATCTTCCTCTATTTCTTTTTTCAGTGTCGTGTAGTTTTCTGCATACAGGTCTTTTACCTCCTTAGTTAAGTTTATTCCTAGGTATCTTAATTTTTTTGGCATGATGGTAAATGGGATTGCTTTTTTAGTCTCTGTTTCTGTAAGTTCACTATTGGTATATAGAAATGCCATAGATTTCTTGGCATTGATTTTGTATCCTGCTACATTGCCAAATTCACTTATTAAGTCTATTAGTTTTTTGATGGAATCTTTTGGGCTTTTTATGTACAATATCATATCATCTGCAAATAGGGACAATTTTACTTCTTCTTTTCCAATTTGGATGCCTCTTATTTCCTCTTCTTGTCTAATTGCAATGGCTAGTACTTCCAGTACTATGTCAAACAGGAGTGGTGAGAGTGGGCATCCCTGTCTTGTTCCTGTTCTTAGAGGGAATGGTTTTAGTTTTTGCCCATTGAGTATGATGTTTGCTGTAGGTTTATCATAGATAGCTTTTATTATGTTGAGGTATGATCCTTGTACTCCCATCTTGTTGAGAGTTTTTATCAGGAAAGGGTGTTGGGTTTTATCAAATGCTTTTTCTGCATCAATTGATATGACTATATGATTTTTAACTTTCAATTTGTTTATGTGATGTATCACGTTTATTGATTTGCGGATATTGTACCATCCTTGTATTCCGGGAATAAATCCTACTTGATCATGGTGTATGATCTTTCTGATGTACTGCTGGAGCCGATTTGCTAGAATTTTGTTGAGGATTTTTGCATTTATGTTCATGAGGGATATTGGCCTGTAATTCTCTTTCATTGTGTTGTCTTTACCTGGTTTTGGTATTAGGGTGATGCTGGCTTCATAGAAGGAGTTTGGAAGTGTTCCTTCCTTTTGAATTTTTTGGAATAGTCTGAGGATGGGTTTTAGTTCTTCCTTGAATGTTTGGTAAAACTCTCCTGTGAAGCCATCTGGCCCTGGACTTTTGTTTGCTGGAAGGTTTTTGATGACTGCTTCAATTTCTTCCAAAGTCACTGGTCTATTGAGGTTTTTAGATTCTTCCTGATTGAGTTTTGGCAGGTTATATTTTTCTAGGAAAATGTCCATTTCCTCCAGGTTGGTCCAATTTGTTGGAATAGAGTTGTTTGTAGTATTTTGTAACAATCCTTTGTATTTCGGTGGGGTCTGTTGTTATTTCACCTCTTTCATTTCTGATTTTGTTTATTTGGGTCCTCTCTCTTTGTTTCTTGGTTAGCCTGTCTAGAGGTTCATCAATCTTGTTTATTCTTTCAAAGAACCAGCTCTTGGTTTTGTTGATCTTATGTATTGTTTCTTTGGTCTCTATGTCATTTATCTCCACTCTGATTTTTTTTTTTTAAATATTTTTTATTAAGGTATTATCTGTGTACATAGCTTATCATTGCCCCCCCCCATAGATGCCCTCCCTCCCCAGAGTTTTGTGTCCATTGGTTGTTCTTATATGCAAGCATACCAGTCCTTCGGTTGATCTCTTATCTCCCCCAGATCTCCCTACCCTCCCCCCCCCCCGCTGTCATTTGGCAGTCTGCCTGTTGTTTTACTGTCACTATATCTATCTTTCTGTTCATTCGTTTATAATGTTCTTTAATATCCATAAATGAGTGAGGTCATGTAGTGTTTCTCTTTCATTGACTGGCTTATTTCACTCAGCATGATGCTCTCCAATTCCATCCAGGTTACTGCAAATGATGAGAATTCCTTCCTTTTTATGGCAGCATAGTATTCCATGGTGTAGATGTACCACAGTTTTCTGATCCATTCATCTGCTGACGGGCACCTAGGCTGTTTCCAAGTCCTAGCTATTGTAAATTGTGCTGCTATGAACATAGGGGTGCATATATCCTTTCTGATTGGTCTTTCTAGTTTCTTGGGGTATATTCCTAGTAGTGGGATTGCTGGGTCAAATGGGAGTTCCATTTTCAGTTTTTTGAGGAAGCTCCATACTGTTCTCCACAGTGGTTGCACCACCCTGCAATCCCACCAGCAGTGCAGGAGGGTTCCTTTTTCTCCGAAACCTCGCCAACATTTGTTGTTTGTTGTTTTGTTGATGTTGGCCATTCTGACAGGTGTGAGATGGTACCGCAATGTTGTTTTGACCTGCATCTCTCGGATAATTAGTGACTTGGAGCATGTTTTCATGTGCCTCTTGGCCTTCCTTCTGTCTTCTTTTGGGAGGATTCTATTTAGGTCCATTGCCCATTTTTTAATTGGCTCATTCATTTTCCTTTTATTGAGTTGTATAAGCTGTCTGTAGATGTTGGAGATTAAACCTTTATCAGTGATATCGTTTGCAAATATGTTCTCCCATACAGTGGGTTTTCTTGTTGTTTTGTTGATGGTTTCTTTTGATGTAAAAAAGCTTTTTATTTTGATGTAGTCCCATTTGTTTATTTTCTCCTTAGCTTCCATTGCCCTAGGGTTAGTATCAGTGAAGAAGTTCTTTAGGCATATGTCTGAGATTTTGCTGCCTGCGGATGCCTCTAGTATTTTTATGGTTTCCCGTCTTATGTTTAAGTCCTGTATCCATTTTGAGTTTATTTTTGTGTATGGTGTAAGTTGGTGATCTAGTTTCATTCTTTTGCATGTCTCTGTCCAATTTTCCCAACACCATTTATTGAAAAGACTGTCTTGGCTCCATTGTATGTTCGTGCCTCCTTTGTCAAATATTAATTGAGCATATTGATTTGGGTTGATGTCTGGATTCTCTAATCTATTCCATTGATCAATATGTCTGTTCTTGTGCCAGTACCAGGCTGTTTTGAGAACAGTTGTTTTGTAATACAGCTTGAAATCTGGTATTGAGATTCCTCCTACTTTACTCTTATTTCTCAAGATTGCTGAGGCTATTCGGGGTCTTTTATTGTTCCAAATGAATTTTTGGAGAGTTCTTTCTAGGTCTGTGAAGTATGTCCATGGTATTTTCATGGGGAGTGCATTGAACTTGTATATTGCTTTGGGAAGTATGGACATTTTGATGATGTTGATTCTACCAATCCATGAACATGCTATGTTCTTCCATCTGTTTACATCTTTCTCTATTTCTTTTTTCAGTGTCCTGTAGTTTGCTGCATATAGGTCTTTTACCTCCTTGGTTAAGTTTATTCCTAGGTATCTTAATTTTTTTGGTGCGATGGTAAACGGGATTGCTTTTTTAGTCTCTGTTTCTGTAAGTTCACTATTGGTGTAGAGAAATGCCATTGATTTCTTGGCATTGATTTTGTATCCTGCTACATTGCCAAATTCGTTTATTAAGTCTATTAGCTTTTTGATGGAGTCTTTTGGGTTTTTTATGTACAATATCATGTCATCTGCAAATAGTGACAGCTTTACTTCTTCTTTTCCAATTTTGATGCCTTTTATTTCCTCTTCTTGTCTAATTGCAATGGCGAGTACTTCCAGTACTATGTCAAAGAGGAGTGGTGAGAGTGGGCATCCCTGTCTTGTTCCTGTTCTTAGAGGGAATGGTTTTAGTTTTTGCCCATTGAGCATGATGTTGGCTGTGGGTTTATCATATATAGCTTTTATTATGTTGAGGTATGATCCTTGTACTCCCACCTTGTTGAGAGTTTTTATCAGGAAAGGGTGTTGGATTTTATCAAATGCCTTTTCTGCATCGATAGATATGACTATATGATTTTTATCTCTCAATTTGTTTATGTGATGTATCACGTTTATTGATTTGCGAATATTGTACCATCCTTGCATTCCTGGAATAAAACCTACTTGGTCATGGTGTATGATCTTCCTGATGTACTGCTGGAGCCGATTTGCTAGAATTTTGTTGAGGATTTTGGCATCTATGTTCATGAGGGATATTGGCCTGTAATTCTCTTTCATTGAGTTGTCTTTATCTGGTTTTGGTATTAGGGTGATGCTGGCTTCATAAAAGGAGTTTGGCAGTGTTCCTTCCTCTTGAATTTTTTGGAAAAGTCTGAGGAGGATAGGTTTTAGTTCTTCCTTGAATGTTTGGTAAAACTCTCCTGTGAAGCCATCTGGCCCTGGGCTTTTGTTTGCTGGAAGCTTTTTGATGACTGCTTCAATTTCTTCCCAAGTTATTGGTCTATTGAGATTTTTAGATTCTTCCTGATTGAGTTTTGGAAGGTTGTATTTTTCTAGGAATATGTCCATTTCCTCCAGGTTGTCCAATTTGTTGGAATAGAGTTGTTCATAGTATTTTGTAACAATCCTTTGTATTTCGGCTGGGTCTGTTGTTATTTCACCTCTTTCATTTCTGATTTTGTTTATTTGGGTTCTCTCTCTTTGTTTCTTGGTTAGCCTGGCTAGAGGCTCATCAATCTTGTTTATCCGTTCGAAGAACCAGCTCTTGGTTTTGTTGATTTTATGTATTGTGTCTTTGGTCTCTATGTCGTTAATCTCTGCTCTGATTTTTATTATTTCCTTCCTTCTGCTTACAGTGGGCCTTTCTTGCTGTTCTTTTTCTAACTGTTTGAGTTGTAGGGTAAGATAATTTGTTACCATTCTTTCTTGTTTTTTGCAATAGGCTTGTAGGGATATGAACTTCCCTCTCAAAACAGCTTTTGTTGTATCCCATAGATTTTGGATTGTTGTATTTTCATTGTCATTAGTTGCCATGATGTTTTTGATTTCTTCCTTGATTTCTCTGGTAACCCAGTCTTTGTTCAATAGCATGCTATTTAGTCTCCATGTGTTTAATTTCTTTGGCTTATTATTATTGTAGTTGATTTCCAATTTTATGGCACTATGATCTGAGAAAATGCTTGATAAGATTTCTATCTTCTTGAATTTGAAGAGACTTTGCCTATGTCCCAACATGTGGTCTATCTTTGAGAATGACCCGTGTGCACTTGAGAAGAATGTATATTCTGTGGCTTTGGGATGAAATGTTCTGAAGATGTCGATTAATTCCATCTGGTCTAGTACGTCATTTAGGATTGACGTTTCTTTACTGATTTTTTGTTTAGATGATTTGTCCAAAGGTGACAGTGGAGTATTAAAATCTCCTACTATGATTGCATTGCTATTTATCTCTCCCTTAATGTCCTCCAGCAGTTTCTTTATGTATTTGGGTGCTCCTGTATTGGGTGCATATATGTTTACCAGGGTTATTTCTTCTTGTTGGATTGCTCCCTTTAGTATAATGAAGTGGCCTTCAATATCTCTTTTTATGTCCTTCACTTTGAGATCTAATTTGTCAGATATAAGTATTGCTACCCCAGCCTTTTTTTCATTTCCATTCGCCTGGAAAATCTTTTTCCATCCCTTCACCCTCAGCCTGTGTGCATCTTTTTTCCTGAAGTGTGTTTCTTGTAGACAGCAGATATAAGGGTCTTGCTTTCTTATCCATTCTGTTACCCTATGTCTTTTGATTGGAGCATTTAAACCATTTACATTTAAAGTTATTATTGATAAGTAGGTATTTGATGCCATTTTTATTCTATACCCCTGTGTTCCTTCTTTGCTTCCTATTTCTTCATTTTTACAGTAGACCCTTTAGCATTTCTTGCATTGCTGGTTTGGTGGAGATAAATTCCTTTAGTCTTTTTTTGTCTGTGAAGCTTTTGATTTCATTTTCAATCTTGATTGATAGCCTTGCTGGGTACAGTATTCTTGGATTCAGACCCTTCCTTTGCATGACTTTGTATATTTCATCCCATTCCCTTCTGGCCTGATGAGTTTCTGTGGAGAAATCAGATGCTAGTCTGATGGGGGTTCCTTTATATGTAACCTTCTGTCTCTCTCTAGCTGCTTTTAAGATTCTTGCTTTGTCGTTGTTGTTTTGCACTTTAATTATAATGTGCCTAGCTGTTGGTCTTTGGGGATTCATTTTGCTTGGGACTCTACGAGCTTCTTGTATTTGTATGGTTTTTTTCTTCTCTATCTCAGGAAAGTTTTCTGTCATTATATCTTGAAACAGTTTTTCTATGCCTTCCTCTGTTTCCTTTCCTTCTGGAACCCCTATTATTCTAATATTGTTTTGTTTTGTAATGTCCCAAAGTTCCCGTAGGCTCTCTTCCTGCTTTTTAATTTTTTTTTCTAAAAGCTGCTCTAATTGGGTATTTTTTTCCATCTTGTCTTCTAGCTCACTGATCCGGTCCTCTGCTTCATCTAGCCTACTTTTGATGCTTTCTATTGAGTTCTTTACAGTAGCTATGTCATTTTTCATTTCTTCTTGGTTCTTCTTCATTTCCTCTTGGGTCTTACTCATATTGTCAAATTTGTCTTCCATTCTTTTTAGCCATCCCATGATCATTACTCTGAATTCTTGCTCTGGTAGGTTGCTTGCCTCTAAATCGTTTACTTCATTTTCTGGTGATGGCTGATTTTCTTTCATAGGCGGGTTGTTTCTTAGCCTCCCCATGATCTATCTTTTTAGGAAGCCTGTTTATGTAGTTCTCTCTCTCCTGCTTAGATTTAAAGGTACAAAATACAACACAACCAGGTACAACACACAAGGCACTGAACAGAAAAGCGTTTGCAATATTAATATCCTCCAATAAAGGTGACTAGAACCCAGCTAACAAAATCATACAATCAAATAAACAGAATAAGCAAACCAATCTTACAAAAAAGCATAAAACTTTGATATAGTTAGCATTTAGCATACAACTACAAAGGGGTATAGAGAAGGATTTTTTTTTTTTTTAAGGACAGTGACAAGGTAGGTGCAAATGGACTTGGAGTAGGGGGTTGGGGGTTAGATATACACTGGAAGGGTGAAAATTAGGAGGGGATAAATAGAAAAAAAAATAGGGAAAATCTAGAGCAGTAAAGAGTTAAGATAAGCAGGGCACCAAAGGGAAAGGGTTAGGAAGAGAGTGATGGCATAAAGGTAGGGTTGAGTTAGAATAGAGCGTTGGAGAAGGAAAGGTATAAATAGTCTTTTGAATAGTAATCCCAAAGGGAAAAAAAGAGAAAAGAAAGAAAAAGTAGAAAAAGAGAAATAAAAAAAAAGAAATAAAAAAAAGGATTACAATATGTCACTTAAAAAGTAGTAATAAAAATAAACAAAAGAAAATAAGATAAAAAACATAAAAAGGTAAAATAGTAGTAGTAATAATGTTGATTACCTATAAAAAATGAATTAATTAAAAAGGTAAAATCAAGTGAGGGCAGATGAAAAAATTTCTTGAGTAAACTTTGCAATTAAAGTAGGTAAAAAACAAAAATTAAACAGTTAAAAAGTAAAAATTGAAAATTAAACAAAATTTGCTGTAATGAAGGTCATTCAGTTTCTGTGTTGTTCTGTCTGGCACGCCTGTTCCCCGTCTGGGCGGTAGTTGCAGATCCCTGTGTTTCACTGTTCCTCCGTGTTGATTACAAGTCCTGATTTTAGGCCGATTTAGAGACCATATGTGCTTTAGCCTCTGGGTGGCAGTGTTTCTGGATGACTTCCAGGACTCTAAAGCCTTTCTATCTTTTTCCCCCCCTCTCTCTGTGTCTCTGGTTTATGGAGGGCTGGGGGTGGGGCGGTCCCGAGCTGGCTGCACTCCCCTGTATCTCTGTGGACACTTCTTGGATTCAGATCCAGATGTGCTGCTCCCCAGATATCCCCCCTCCTAGGAGCCCAGTCCACAGACAGGCGCGCCTCCAATCGCAAACCCTGGGGCTTGCTGCAAATCCAGGCCCAGTCCTTCAGCCTCTGTGCTCCTGGCACTGCGCGCGAGCTGGTGGGCGGGGGTTGCTGTGCCGAGTGGAACTCAGTCAGAACTACCGGGCCGAGGGGAACTCACCCACCGGATCGCTGCGAAATCTGAGCTCCTCTGAGATCAAGGGTTCGCGCCGATTATGTTCAGTTGGTGTTCCTTGGGGCTGTGGATAATCAGGCCTCCGACTCGAACCTCCTCCCTTCCAAGATGGCGAGATCTCCCCGTGCGCGCTGGCAAGTATCTCCGGTAAGGGACCCAGCCGCGGGTGGTCAACTGTCTGTCGGGGGCTCCCTGATCAGCAGACCCCAAATTTCCTCTGGTGTTCGCCCGTTTCCTGGCTTGTTGACCAGCACTCCTAGCGTGATCCTCCGCTGCTCTCTCTCTCTTCCTCGGGACAAGACTCAGAAACCGCCCATCTGCTCTTCCGCCATTTTCTCTCCTCCACTCTGATTTTTGTTATTTCCTTCCTTCTGCGTACACTGGGCTTTTCTTGTTGCTCTTTTTCTAACTCTTTGAGTTGTAGAGTTAGATAATTTGTTACCATTTTTTCTTGTCTTTTACAATAGGCTTACAGAGATATGAACTTCCCTCTCAAGACTGCTTTTGCTATGTACCATAGATTTTGGATTGTTGTGTTTTCATTGTCATTTGTTGCTATGATGTTTTTAATTTCTTCCTTGATTTCTCTGGTAACCCAGTCCTTGTTCAATAACATGATATTCAGTCTCCATGTGTTTGATTTCCTTGGATTATTTTTATTGTAGTTGATTTCCAATTTTATGCCATTATGATCTGAGAAAATGCTTGATATGATTTCTATCTTCTTGAGTTTGAAGAGATTTTGCCTATGTCCCAACATGTGGTCTATATTTGAAAATGACCCATGTGCACTTGAAAAGAATGTGTATTCTGTGGCTTTGGGGTGAAATGTTCTGAAGATGTCGATTAATTCCATCTGGTCTAATGTGTCATTTAGCATTGATGTTTCCTTGCTGATTTTTTGTTTAGATGATTTGTCCAAAGGTGACAGTGGGATATTAAAATCTCATACTATGATTGTATTGCTATTAATCTCTCCCTTAATGTCCTCCAGCAGTTTAAAAAAATGTATTTGGGTGCTCCTGTATTGGTTACATATATGTTTAACAGGGTTATTTCTTCTTGTTGGATTGCTCTCCTTAGTATTATGAAGTGGCCTTCATTATCTTTTGTTATGTCATTCACTTTGAGATCTAAATTGTCAGATATAAGTATTGCTACCTCAGCTTTTTTTTCATTTCCATTTGTCTGGAAAACCTTTTTCCATCCCTTCTCCCTCAGTCTGTGTGCGTCTTTTTTTCTGAAATGGGTTTCTTGTAGACAGCAGATATATGGGTCTTGTTTTTTATCCAATCTGTTACCCTATGTCTTTTGATTGGAGCATTTAAACCATTTACATTTAAAGTTATTATTGATAGGTAGGTATTTGACGACATTTTTAATTCTGTACCTGTGTCCCTTCTTTGCTTCCTATTTCTTTATTTTTACAGTAGACCCTTTAGCATTTCTTGCATTGCTGGTTTGGTGGAGATAAATTCCTTTAGCCTTTTTTTTTGTCTGTGAAGCTCCTGATTTCTCCTTCAATTTTGATTGATTGCCTTTCAGGGTACAGTATTCTTGGATTCAGAGCCTTCCTTTGCATGACTTTGTATATTTAATCCCATTCCCTTCTGTCCTGATGAGTTTCTGTTGAGAAATCAGTTTCTAGTCTGATGGGGGTTCCTTTATATGTAACTTTCTGTCTCTCTCTGGCTGCTTTTAAGATTACTTTGTCATTGGTGTTTGCCAATTTAATTATAATATGCCTTGGCATTGGTCTTTTGGGATTCATTTTGTTTGGGACTCTGCGAGCATCTTGTATTTGTGTGGGTTTTTTCTTCTCTATCTCAGGGAAGTTTTCTGCCATTATTTCTTGAAATACATTTTCCATGTCTTCCTCAGTTTCCTTTCCTTCTGGAAACTATTATTCTAATATTGTTTTGCTTTGTATTGTCCCAAAGCTCCCATAGGCTTTCCTCCTGCTTTTTAATTTTTCTTTCTAGAAGCTGCTCTCATTGGGTATTTTTTCCATTTTGTCTTCTAGCTCACTGATGCAGTCCTCTGCTTCTTCTAGTCTACTCTTGATGCTTTCATCCCCGGTAGGAGGTGTGCAAGAGGCAGCTGGTCAATGTTTCTCTCTCATCGACGTTTCTAGCTCTCTATCTCTCTCTCACTTCCTCTCTGTAAAATATCAATAAAATATATATTAAAAAAAAAGAAAAAGGGAAAGGAAACAAAAAGTGCAAAATAGCAGTATTAATAATGATGATTAGAACTAAAAAATGTAATTATTAATAGGTAACATCAAGTGAGGAAAAAAGAAAATAATTGTTTCTTAAGTAAAGGATGTAAAAAAATGAAAATAAAATAAAAGATGTAAAACATGAAAATAATACAAAATATAGAAAAATTAGCATAAAAATTTGTAGTAGTGGTCATTCACTTCCTCTGTTTTTCTATTTGGCACACCTGTTTCTCAGTCCAATCAGTATTGCAGTTCCCTGCATTCCACTGCAGCTCAGTTTTGTAAGCTAGACCTTGATTTAAGTAGGCTATTTCTTCCGTTTATTTTTGATTAATTAAAAGTAGTAAAAAAGAAGAAAGAAAGAAAGAAAGAAAGAAAGAAAGAAAGAGAAAAAGAAAAAGAAAAAGAAAAAGAAAAAGAAAAGAAAAGAGGCAGTTTGTATATCAGCCCCTAGGTGGCAGTGTTTCTGGGTTGACTTCTCCATCTTCCCTTCTTTCTCTATGGCGTTCTCAATGGTGCCTCCTTGGTGGCTCCTGTTCAGGTCCCCTGTTTCCAGGCAGGCAATTTCCCCCTGCCGCTCCCAGGATATGCCAAACCGGGCAATCTTTCCCTGGTGCTCTTAAGCCAGGGGACGAGGGGGATCAGGCACAGGATGGGTCTGCGCCAAGGTTTCCAGATGTTCCGCTTATGACGGGATAGTCCCGATTCTTAACCATTTGTCCCACGCCCCTTGGCGTTTTTTTTTTTTTTTTCAAAGTCCTGATTTTTGGGAAGAAAACCCGGCACTGGGACTTGCAGCTCATGGTTCTCTCTGGGGCTGCTGCCTCTTTCAGAGCCGCTCTAGCAGCGCAGCTGCTGAAACTGCTCTGGCCCCGCAGCCACTACAGGCGCCGCTGCCACCGGAGGAACCCAGAACCCGCACGTTATCCCCGGCAAACTCTGACCTTTCTGTGGATGATTGAAGAACTTCCTTGAATCCACGTCTTTGTGCCAATTGGGGCGTCACAGCTATCGGTGGGCTCCACTGCTGTGGGCTTTTCAGGCCTCAGGTAAGATCCTCTTGTCTTTGTAAGATGGCGAAGTTTTCCTTCTGAGCCCGTAGGTCGGGGAGAAGTTCCCGCTGCAGAGCGGGCTGCCTGGCCAGGAAATCCTGTCCTTCAGGCTCCCCCCATCTTCTCCTAGAGCTCTGCCACCGCTCAGCTTGCCAACTAACACTTCCCGATGGATTCTCGGCGCTCCTTCTATCTGCTCTGGGACTAGGTTCAGAACAGGTCCATCTGATCCACCGCCATTTTGTCCACTGGTTGATCTCTTATCTCCCCCATATCTGCCTACCCTCCCCATTGTAATTTGACAGTTTGTTTGTTGCTTTACTGTCTCTGTATCTATCTTCTTGTTCAGCAGTTTATAATGTTCTCCATAAATGAGTGAGATCATGTGGTATTTTTCTTTCATTGACTGGTGCCGGGAGCCATAAAAACAAGAGTTCGGTCTCACTTCCTGGTCAGCCCTACTTCCTGATTGAGCCCACGCCTGCCAAGAAAGCCCGCCAAGAAAGCCTGTGCGAGCCAAAGGCCAGAAGAACCTCCCACATCAGAATAACCAATCAGCTAAGGAGCGATACCCAGTCCCCAACCAATCACCCCATGACAATCCCTTATCCTGTTCCTCCCCTTCCGAGCTTTTAAAAACCACTACGCTTCAATAGAGAAAGGAGGCTTGATCGGAACTTCGTCTTGCCTCCATTCTTTCGCGCCCTCTTAAGTGGTTCCTGCGTGCCCTCATTGTTGCCCTGCAGGCCGGGGCAGACTGGCCCAGAATTTAAAACATTTAATTTAATTTTTAAAATTAAATTTCTTGGGTGAACTTTAATAACACTATATAAATTCATTAATAACACTATATAAATTTCAGGTGTACAGTATTATAATATGACATCTGTGTGCTCACCCCCTGAAGTCTAGTCTCCTTCCATCATCACAACTTCCTTCTCCTTTACCTTCTTCATCATTCCCTAGGAAGCAGGATTTTTAGTCACAGAGAAATCTAGAAAAAAAAATTTGAATTCCATCCATATGCTGCTTTTTTCTTAAAATATATGAAAACATTTTCCACAGTGTTGGAAAAAATCTGTTCATGTCATTAGAAAAATCTCCCTATATTAAAAAATGCCTCCTTAGGGTGTGTGCTAATTGAACATCAAAATAATGCTCCACGAGCATTGTTACGTGTACATATTTGCCTACTTCTCATATTTCTTCGGAATGAATTCTCAGAAGTGGAAATACCGGCTTGCAGAAGATAAACATTTTATGATTCTTGGCACATGGTGTCAAATGCTCTCCAGATGGCTTTATGCTGAAAAGCAGCAAGACAAAGCAAAATTTTGTAATTTTTAAAAATATATAGTTTTATTGATTTCAGAGAGGAAGAGGAAGGGAGAGAGAGATGGAAACATTAATGATGAAAGAGACATGTCCCCTACTGGGGATGGAGGCTGCAACCTGGGCATGTGCCCCGAGCAGGAATCAGATCTTTAAAAAATAAAAAAATAAAAAATAAAATTATATATATATATATATATATATATATATATATATATATTTGATTTTTTTTACAGAGAGTAAGAGAGAGGGATAGAGAGTTAGAAACATCGATGAGAGAGAATCATCGATCAGCTAGCTGCCTCTTGCACACCCCCCACCGGGGATGTGCCTAGGATGTGCCCGCAACCAAGGTACATGCCCTTGACTGGAATCGAACCTGGGACCTTTCAGTCCACAGGCCAGTGCTCTATCCACTGAGTCAAACCGGTTTCGGCAGGAATCAGATTTTGACCTCCTGGTTCATAGGTCGATGCTTAACCACTGTGCCATGCTGGCTGGGCTAAACTTTGTAATTTTTTAAAAGTCACTATTAAAATAGACAAAAAGGCTGAAACCGGTTTGGCTCAGTGGATAGAGTGTCGGCCTATGGACTGAAAGGTCCCAGGTTCGATTCCGGTCAAGGGCATGTACTTTGGTTGCAGGCACATCCCCAGTAGGGGGTGTGCAGGAAGCAGCTGATCGATGATTCTCTCTCATCGATGTTTCTAACTCTCTATCCCTCTCTCTTCCTCTCTGTAAGAAATCAATAAAATATGTTTTTTTAAAAAAGGAAAAAAAAAGAGAAAATGTTGCTATCATTCTCATAAAAAAATAAAATAGACAAAAAGCTATCTCATTTTAAATTAGCAACTATTATCTTTGAGTATTTGTGAGGTTGAACACTTTTCTGGATGGATCAGAACCATTGGTTTGCTTTTTTCACCTAGATATTAGTTATTTCTCCTCTCTTGGGCTTTTCTATCTCTTGGTTGCAATATTCATCTCAATCAATCCATATAAGCTCTTTAAGTTTTAAAGAGAAATAACCCAGTACATTTCTTGCCCTTTTCTCCTACTGCCTGTAAGCTTAGAAAGCGCTGTGAAACCTTAGAGACTAGAGATCCATTTCCTTCTTGTCACATGGAAGTGTGTAGTTTGATTTGCAGATAGTCAACTATTTTTTTAAAATCTTTTTATTGATTTTTTTTTAATAGATCGGGGTAGAAACATTGCCGAGGGAGAAACATCAATATGAACTGGCTGCTTCCTGCATGGCCCCAACTGGGGGTTGAGCCTGTAACCTGGGCATGTGCCCTGACCAAGAATTAAACTGGTGACCTCTTGGTGCAGGGGTTGACACTCAACCCCTGAGGCATAGCAGCTGGGCTAGATATTTAACTCTTGAGATCACCTTGTATTCATTAGCCATCGCTGAATAACAAGTTACCTCAGAATTTAGTTTCTGAAAATTTAAAGGCTAAGGATAAAATGTTTCCCACGGCCCATTTTTATAAACTTCTATTGGAACACATACTCATTTGTTTACAAGTTGCATGTGATTGCATTTGCACTGCAAACAGCAAGTCAAGCCATTGAAACAAAGATCGTATGGCCGGTAAAACATAAAATATTTACTATCTATTTATATTTATATTTATATTTCCCTTTAAATTACCAAGGCAGAAGTTACGATGCTATTTATGACCTAGCCTTGGAAGTCACATACTGTCCCACAGAGCTACACCAATCACAGATCACCCCTTCTCTGACTTCACAGGAAAGGCGACTTGAACACCAGAAGGCGAGGCTCACGGGGGCCATGATGGAGCTTACTGCCTCCTCAGAAATTTGTTTGCAGGCATTTTTGCAAAGATGCTAGCTGCCTGCCCCGTATTCATTTTCCTTCTTCGTTACTAAAAACGTTGATTTTGTATGGGGCAGCAATATGCTTTATTTATTTATTTTTCTAAAAATATGTTTTTATTGCCGAAACCGGTTTGGCTCAGTGGTAGAGCGTCGGTCTGCGGACTGAAAGGTCCCGGGTTCGATTCCGGTCAAAGGCATGTACATTGGTTGCGGGCACATCCCCAGTAGGGGGTGCGCAAGAGGCAGCTGGTCGATGTTTCTCTCTCATCGACGTTTCTAGCTCTCTATCTCTCTCCCTTCCTCTCTGTAAAATATCAATAAAATATATATTTTTAAAAATATATGTTTCTATTGATTTTAGAGAGAGGAAGGGGAGGGGTGCTTGAAACACTGATGAGAGAGAAACACTGATTGGTTGCCTCCTGCATGCCCCTTACTGGGGATCAAACCAGAACCTTGGCATGTGCCCTGAAAGGGAATCAAACACATGACCTTTTCGTGCATGGGTCCACACTCAACCACTGAGCCACACACCAGCCAGGTAGTAATACACTCCATTTAAAATACAAACATCCCCAGATTCCCTTGTGCTAGGAGTGGTCATGTGACACATTTGTGACTAATGAGATGTAAGTGATGTTAGGGCTTCTGAAAGCTATTGTTTTCTTAATTAGAAGTAAAAACGCTCCCTCTCTGACATAATTTTTTAAAAAATGCCCTCATCTTTATAAAAAGAATATTTTATTGATTTTTTACAGAGAGGAAGGGAGAGGGATTGAGAGTTAGAAACATCGATCAGCCCGCAACCAAGGTACCTGCCCTTGACCGGAATCGAACCTGGGACCCTTCAGTCCGCAGGCTGATGCTCTATCCACTGAGCCAAACCGGTTTCAGCTAAAAATAATTTTATTGTTGGAAGTATTACATATGTCCCCATTTCCCCCCCATTGACCTCTCCAGCCCTCTCAGGCCCCACCCCAGGCTCTCACCACCTAACTGTCCATGTTCATGGTTATGCATATATACATACAAGGTCTTTGGTTGAATACCTCCCACCCACCCACTCTCCCCTGCCTTCCCTCTGAGATTCCACATTCTTTCCCATGCTTCCATGTCTCTGGATCCTTTCTGTTCATCAGTTTATCCAGTTCATTAGGTTCCACATATGAGTGAGATCATGTGATACTTGTCTTTCTCTGACTGACTTATTTCACTTAGCATGATACTCTCCAGGTTCCCCCGTGCTGTCTCAAAGGGTGAGACATTCTTCTTTTTTTATTGCTGCATAGAATTCGTTGTGTAAATGCCCCACAGCTTTTTAATCCACTCATCTACTGATGGGCACTTGGGCTGTTTACAGATCTTAGCTATTGTACATTGTGCTGCTATGAACATAGGGGTGCATACATTAGTTCTGATTGGCGTTTTAAAAAATATATATTTTATTGTTTTTTTTTATAGAGAGGAAGAGAGAGGGATAGAGAACTAGAGACATTGATGAGAGAGAAACATTGATCAGCTACCTCTTGCATACCCCCTACTGGGGATGTGCCCGCAACCAAGGTACATGCTCTTGACCGGAATCGAACCCAGGACCCTTGAGTCCACAAGCCGACGCTCTGTCCACTGAGCCAAACCGGTTTCAGCCTGATTGGCGTTTCTTAGGATATATTCCTAGAAATGGGATCACTGGATCAAAGGGCAGTTTCATATTTCATTTTTTGAGGAAACTCCATACTGTTTTCCATAATGGCTGCACCAGTCTGCATTCCCACCAGCAGTGCACTAGGGTTCCCTTTTCTCCACATCCTTGCCAGCACTTGGCATTTGTTGATGGGAGCCATCTGACAGGTGTGAGATAGTACCTTATTGTCGTTTCAATTCGCATCTCTCTGGTGATCAGTGACTTCGAGCATTTTCATGTCTCTTGGCCATCTGTATGTCCTCTTTGGAGAAGTGTCTATTTGGGTCCTTTGTTCATTTTTTAACTGGATTGTTGGTCTTTCTTTTGTTAAGTAGTATGAGTTCCTTATATAGTATTTTGGATATTAACCCTTTATCAGATGGATCATTGCCAAATATGTTCTCCCATACCGTGGGGTCCCTTTTCGTTTTGTTGTGCAGAAGCTTTTTGTTTTAATGTAGTCCCATTTGTATAATTTTCTCCTTAGTTTCCTGTGCCCTAGGATATGTATCCATAAATATACTGCTAGGAGAGATGTCTGAGATTTTGCTGTCTATGGTTTATTCTAGGATTTTTATGGTTCCCGACTTACATTTAAGTCTTTTATCTATTTTGAGTTTATTCTTGTGTATGGTGTAAGCTGATGATCTAGTTTCATTTTTTGGCATGTATCTGTCCAATTTTCCCAACACCATTCATTGAAGAGACTGTCTTGACTCCATTGTATGCTCTTGCCTCCTTTGTCAAACATTAATTGAGCATAATGGCTTGGGCTGATTTCTGGGGTCTCTGTTCTATTCCATTGGTCTATATGCCTGTTCTTGTTCCAGTACCAGGCTGTTTTGCTTATGGTGACTTTGTAATATAACTTGATATCTGGTATTTTGATTCCTCTAACTTTGTTCTTCTTTCTCAAGATTGCAGCTGCTATTCGGGGTCTTTTTTGGTTCCTTATACATTTTTGGAGTATTTGTTCTAGGTCTGTGAAATATGCTGTTGTTATTTTAATAGGGATTACATTGAATCTGTAGATTGCCTTGAGTAGTATGGACATTTTAATGATGCTGATTCTACCAACCTATAAACACAGTATATCCTCCTCTTCTTTATATCTTCCTCTATCACTTTTTTCAGTGTCCTGCAGTTTTCCAAGTACAGGTCTTTCCCCTTCATGGTTAAATTTATTCCTAGGTATCTTAATTTTTTGTTGTTGCAATGGTAAATGGGATTGTTTATTTAGTCTCTCTTTCTGAGAATTCGTTATTGATATATAAAAAAGCCATGATTTGGGGGTGTTGATTTTGCTACATTGCCAAATTAATTTATTAAATCTAGTAGTTTTTTTGGTGGAGTCTTTAGGGTTTTCTATGTACAATATCATGTCATCTTCGAATAATGAGATTTTTACTTTTTCCTTTCCAACTTCGATGCCAGCACTCCCAAACAACCACAGAGAGGAATTTAGAATTTTCCTGAGCAGAGGAAAATGTCAGGATCCACTAAACAATCACCTGTAAAATTGGGAGGGGGGCATTTGCTAGGACTTCACCCCTTTAGAGACCCCAGTGGAAGAAGGCTTCACCCAAGTCTAGAATCCCACTTCCTGTGACCTATAACTACTGACATGTCTATACTTCCCTCACTTGTCTGTCCATTTTATCCTCATATAAGCTTTGTCCAAAGCCCTGAACAGGGAACAGTAAGTCCATTCATTTAGTGCATCAACAGATAGTAATTGAGCAGCTACTGTTTGCAAGGCTCCCCCCCCCCCCCCCCCGGGAATTCAGCAGTGAACGGTATTGACAAAAATCCCTCCTCTCTGGAATGGACATTTCGGATAGCAGCAACCAGTCTCCTCTCTCTGAGCATCACAGAGGTCAATGAGCTCCCCATTTTCTTGGAACCTTTTCCCAACAGTCTGCAACCACCATCCTCTCTCAGTTTGGCTGAGTCTAAATCATTCCATTTATCCATCCATCCGTGGGGACCCCGAGAGCGTGACTCTTGGCAGATGTGCAGTTGCTGCTGTCAGCTGACTGCCCCCAGGTCCAGTTCTGTGTCCTGCTGTGGTTACATCACCTGCTTCTCAATCACCCAAGTGGCTCTGCAGAGGTGACTCATACTTTAGGCACTGTGCCCAGGGCCCATGACACTTTTAAGGACCCATAAATATGTTATGAATTTAATTTCTCTTTAGCTCAGAAGAAAAATGTGAATAAAAAATGAGTGAAAATGTAATCATGAATCCAGGCTGAATTATGTTCACTTTTTATACCAATGCAATTCAGAGTAGAATTACTACTTTTGTTTAAAAGGAAGAGGGAGCTCATGAAAGCACAGTGCCGAGGGCCCACTAAAGCAGCCCTGATGCTCTCCCGGGAAAACCCCAGCCCCACCTGTCACCCTCACCCTGTGAGGGAGATTGGTTCTCATCCTGCCCCTGATCAAAACCTCCTGCAGCTGCCCAGCATAATAAAAAACAACTGCAACAGTCATTACCGCAGCCAACAAGGCCCATCATCTTCCTGCTACTCGCCCCTTGGCCCTCTCTCCTCCAACATCACTGGCCTTCCTGCTATGCATCCCACCTCAGGGCCTTTGCACTTGCAATTTCTGCTGCCTGGATCACCGTTTCCTAGTTCTTATCATAACTGGCTTCTTCTTGTCCTTCAGGTCTCAGTTCTAACCCTAACCCTAACACTAACCCTACCCCTCACCCATCTCCCAGAGGCCTCTTGGATGCCTCCAACTAAAGCAACCGCCTGCCAAAACCGGTTTGGCTCAGTGGTAGAGCGTCGGTCTGTGGACTGAAGGGTCCCGGGTTCGATTCCAGTCAAGGGCATGTACATTGGCTGCGGGCACATCCCTGGTAGGAGGTGTGCAAGAGGCAGCTGGTCGATGTTTCTCTCTCATCGACATTTCTAGCTCTCTATATCTCTCTCTTCCTCTTTGTAAAATATCAATAAAATATATTTAAAAAAAATAAATAAAGCAACTGCCTTAAGACACATCACTCCACTTTCGTGTTTCCATACCACTGGTTGAAATTCTTTTGTTTACCTGATTCTGGTTATCTATGGCTGTATAATGTCACCCTCAAAAACTAACCTTTCACCACAGTTTGGGGGGTTACTGGACTCGGCTGAGTGGACCCTGGCTCATGGTTTTTCATGCGGTTGCAGTCAGGCTGGGATGGGAGCCATTCCAGGCATCACGGCTCCCCTGTCCAGTAGCTGGTGCTGGCTGTCCTCTAGGATCTCAGCTGGGCTGTCAATTGCAACACCTGTGTGTGGCCACTCCATGTGGTTTGGGCTCCCTCCCATCACAGCAGCTGGTTCCCAGGGGGAGTGACCCGAGGGAGCCAGGAAGGAGCCTCACACTATTTATGACCTAGCCCAGTGGTTGGCAAACTCATTAGTCAACAGAGCCAAACATCAACAGTACAACAATTGAAATTTCTTTTGAGAGCCAAAATTTTTAAACTAAAACTTCTACTAATGCTACTTCTTCCAAATAGACTTGTCCAGGCCGTGGTATTTTGTGGAAGAGCCACACTCAAGGGGCCAAAGAGCTGCATGTGGCTCACGAGCCACGGTTTGCTGACCACTGACCTAGACTATAGCATTGTATCACTTCCACCACATTATATTGGTTAAGGAGGTGGACACAAAGGTTTGCCTGGGTCTAGACCTCAGCTCTCATGCAGGGGGTCAAGTTCACACTGAAGAAGAGACAGTGGGACAAGGGATAATATTTCAGCTGTTTTCAGAATTCAATCTGCTCCATCCCCACTGCAGGGTTCTCATTCAGGTTGCTACACTACTGTGTCCACAACTGTGCCTGGCACACAGTAGGTAACCAGCATACCAGGTGCTTCTCTAGAAGCATTCTAATGTTTTCCTGAAAAATCCTGTGTTCTGAAAACTCACACTCTAACAATAACAGGATATTATTCGTATACTGATACATATTATAATATAAACAAAATTTAAATTATAGCAGGATATTAATTATTTATCATACCTAATAATAGATAAACATGTAAATTGACCATACCTCTGCTATGCCCACAGCCAATCAGAGTGAGTATGCAAATTAACCCAACAAAGATGGGGGTTAATTTGCATATGTAGGTGTCCAGCAGCCTGGGTCCCGGGAACTTTCTCAGCACCCAGGTCACTGTGAGGTAGGCCCCCGTGGGTCCTGAGTAACCTGGGAAGGGCCTGAGCCAGGGGCTCCTGGGCACGGGTAGAGCTGGGAGATTGGCTATCTGAGGGAGCTGGGGATCCCCTGCCCAGGCCCCAAGCCCTGGCCAGAGGCTGGGGCCTGGGCAGGGGTGGAGCTGGGTGATCGGGCAATTGGAGGGAGCTGGGGGGCCTCTGCCCAGACCCCAAGGCTTTAGGCCTTGGCAGGGGTGGAGCTGGCGATGAAAGAGAGTTGGGGGGTGGGGGCGGGAGCTGCCCAGGCCATGAAGCTTTAGGCTTTGGCAGGGGCCGAGCCAGAGATCAGAGGCAATTGGTGTGAACTACAGAAGAAATACCTTTTCTGACCGCTCATTGGTTAAGCTCCCTGTTTGCCACTGGTAATATTCTTAGTAACTTGGGTATAAGAATCCAAAAAGGTGACCTAGGGTTTTTCTACCACATTCCTGGAGAAAAAAAGGAAGGTCCACTGCTGGAGGGCTAAGAAATGTCATATCCTGCCCTAGTTGGTTTGACTCAGTGGATAATGCCTAGGCTTGCCGGCCGCAGGGACTGTTCGATTCTGGTCAAGGGCAGGCTCCTCCATGGCTGGGGCCCAGGTCAGGGCTCATGCAGGAGGCAACCAATCAAAGTGTTCCTCTCACTTTGATGTTTTTCTCTGTCTTTCTCTTTCTCTTCCACATTCTCTAAAAATCAATGGAAACATATCCTCAGTTGAAGATAAAAAACAAAGAAAGAAAGAAAGAAAGAAAGAAAGAAAGAAAGAAAGAAAGAAAGGTCATATCCTATGAAAGACACATCTTGAAAATGCCTAAAGAAAGTTGTCATTTTTTCATGGTGAGGGGACTGGAGTCGTGTTGCTGAAAACACCTTGGTGGCTGTGGTGACTGGCAGTGGCTGCAGTAGTGTGGTGATGGGGCTGGTGCTTTCCCCTGATCAGCCCGGTCGCCTCAGTAGGACTTCCCCTGAGAGCTCCAACTATGTGAGAGGGAGCAGGCTGGGCTGAGGGCCCCCAACTCACCCTGTGCACGAATTTTGTAACCAGGCCCCTAGTATATATATAAAAGCCTAATATGCAAAGTGTCCCCTTGGGAGTTCAACTGACCTGGAGTCTGATCATTCACTATGACGTGCAATGACTACCAGGGGGCAGTGTGGAATGAAGGAAGGCCCCGGCCGGCCGGCAGCTGGCAGCCACTAGAGATCCCATCCATGCACAAATTTCATGCACTGGGTCTCTGGTAACAAATATAATTGGGGAAAACAGGGTTGAGGGCAGAACAACAAAACATACTGCATTTTTTATCCAAAGCACTAACAAAACTTGTTGACATCCTGGTCAAATCCCTACAACAGGTAACTTCTCTTGGTATCTGTGCCATTCCCTCTTCTCCAGGCTCAAACTCGAAGCAACTGCCTCCTTCTTTGAGGTGAAGGCATTCACTCTAAGAGAGGTCATTTTTAACCCAGATCAAATCAGATCCAGCATGTGGGTATTATCATTAATTTATTGCTTCAAACTATGGTAAAATATCTTTACAGTGTCTTTTCACCTGAACTAGAAACTTTCCTAACCAAGATAACAGGAGGCAGAGATGTTATTGAAGACCTAAATCACACCTAAATCAGTCTTGGAACATAACCATGAAACCTAACCATGGAACCCAACAAAAAACTCAGCCACAGAATCCAGCTGTGGAATCCAGGCACAAATTCAACCATGAACACAGCCACAGAAACTAGTCATAAAACTCAACCACAGAACCCAATATGAAATCCAACCATAGCACCCAAGTCATGGAATCCAGCTATAGGATGCAAGCATGGAATCCAGCCATAGGACCCAGTCATGAGACCCAACCACAGGACCCCGCCATGGAACCCAGCCACAGGACCCAGTCATAAGACCCAACCACAGGACCCAGCCATGGAACCCAGCCATGGAACCCAGCCACAGACCCAGCCATGGAACCCAGCCACAGACCCAGCCATGGAACCCAGCCACAGACCTAGCCATGGAACCCAGCCACAGACCCAGCCATGGAACCCAGCCACAGGACCCAGCCATGGAACCCAGCCACAGGACCCAGTCATGGAACCCAGCCACAGGACCCAGCCATGGAACCCAGCCACAGGACCCAGCCATGGAACCCAGTCACAGAACTCAACACAAACCCAACCATAGAATCCAGCCATGGAACCCAGCCACTATTCATCCTAAAGGAAGGTTTTTGTGTGGCTCTTCCTGTTTTTTTTCTTTTTACATATGATTATTCATATACCATTAAGACTTTCTCTTTAGCCTGGCTGGTGTGGTTCAGTGGTTAAGCATTGACCTATGAACCAGGAGGTCACAGTTCGATTCCCGGTGAGGGAACAAGTTTGGGTTTGGGCTCTATTCCCAGTAGGGGGCATGCAGGAGGCAGCCAATCAATGATTTTCTCTCATCTTTGATGTTTCTTTCTCTCTTCCTTTCTCTCTGAAAACAATAAAAAAAATTTTTAAGGGAAAAGCTTTGAATTTCCTTCTTCTTCTTCTTCTTCTTCTTCTTCTTCTTCTTCTTCTTCTTCTTCTTCTGCAAGAGGCCCCACAAATTATGCAGTTACCTATAAATTATAAATTTATAGCTTGATACAGAACAGGGTTTTGCAAAGATTAGCAACCCTGACCACTGCCACTGTCATAACCACCACCATCATCACTACCATCATTATCATCACCATTATTATCATCACCATCACCACCATCAGCAACCAAGGCTACCATCACCATCAGTATGAGTATCATCATCAGCATCATCATCATCATCTCTCTATCCACAATCTTTGTGCTCTTACTCTCCCACCTCCAGCTCCCTTACTGCACTGATCTCTCCCTATTGGCGAGTCCAACCTCAGGGCCTGCCATAACTCTTCTTCCCCACCACCTTTGACCCATCTGCCCACTCCTTCCAGCCGCACCTTACCAGCATGCTGCCAATGGTGCCTCTACCCTGCATTCATTCAGTCAACAATCCTATGCCTGCTCCAAGGGGCACAGTGCAAGTCAGCTGAGCCCTCATCCCTCTCCCTCATCAGCTCCTCTCCCCTTTGCTCACCCCAGTGTTCTCCCCCAAACTTACTATGTTGCCACAGTCCTTCACCATCTCTTCCACTGACCCAAAGCAAAAATGCTTCTTTAAGCTGGTATCCCTTCAGCTGCCCACAGACTTCTTCCATTTTACAGTTAACCTTGTGCTCATTTCCCAGTCAGAGATGACATTCTACCCTCCACATGCCACTGCCAGCCCATCTGTCTCAGTGGGGACCCCTCCGTTCCTACAGTCACAAGCAACTCTCGGCTGCCCTGACCTCTTATGGCATCTCAACATTGTTCACCCATGAGAATAAACAAGCAATCTTTTCTGTCAAAGAACAGTTTAGGCAGACACCATTTTGGCCCCCATGACTTGCAGCTCCCCTGGGGGCCACCATCTTGAAATGGCAAAGGCCAATCCCTCCCTTTGACTTAACCAATCATGAAAGACTGTGTGCCTGAGCTCCAATCAAGAGTGAGGGGCAGATCACGTGTGTCAGGATTAAAAAACCAAGCAGACCGCCTGCTCAGTGTAAGTGTGCTTCCAGACCGTGTGTGTGCACACTTCTGCAGAAGTAAAGATATTTGCCTTGCTGCCTGGCTTCCGAGTGTTCTTTGTGCTCTACCAGGACCCCAGAATTTGGGGGCTTGCCTTATTTCTAACACACCCATCCACATATGAATTGATTATCACCCAAGATGCCACCTTCCCCTCATGCCCTGCATCCACAAGACCCAACCACAGGACCCAGCCATGGAATGCAGTCATAGGACCCAGCCACAGGACCCAGCCACAGGACCAAGCCACGGAACCCAGCTAAAGAACCCAGCCATGGAACCCAGCCACAGGACCCAGCCACGGAACCCAGCCACAGAACCCAGCCATGGAACCCAGCCACAGGACCCAGCCACAGGACCCAGCTACAGAACCTAGCCATGGAACCCTGCCACAGGTTGACTATCCAGTTCATGGTGTTACCTCCTTAGTATTTCTCAAAAGCCCCCTCTTTGGGCAACCCCTACTATTTCATGCCTTCATTCCATCAACAAATGATTATTGGTCCCTCTATTCACCAGGCCTTAGGTCATGTTCCTGGGGCCAATGCAGTGGCCAGAACATACACAGTCCCTATCTCAGAGTTCACAGTCCCTGGGATCCAGGCACTCGACATCTGTTTCTATTTTTGAATCAGCCCCCTACCTGGGCCTCCTGGTTCAGCCTACTTCCATCCCCATCTGCCACCAGCAGCCAGATAAATGATTCTGAAACAGACAGACAGAATGGTATTGAATATCCTTGCTCAGAATCCTGAGGCATCCCTGCCTGGCTGGCATGGTTCAGTGGTTGAGCATTGACCTATAAACCAGGAGGTCATGATTTAATTCCTGGTCAGGGCACATGCCTGGGTTTTGGGCTTGATCCCCTGTAGGGGGCGTGCAGCAGGCAGCAGGTCAACTATTCTCATCATTGATGTTTCTATCTCCCTCCCCCTTTCTTTCTGAAATCAATAGGAAAAAAAAAAAACCCATAATACATTTTCACGAAAAAGAATCCTGGGTCTTCCCTGTTCCCCTTAAGAGAGTTCACACATCTTGGCTGGAGACACAAAGCGCTTTGTGAGCTGAGCTCTGGCCTATGGGTTGCTTAATGATGACGATTATGGTCTTAAGCACCAAGTACCACGCATTTCGGCCTCCTGCTTCCCCAGCCCGCTGAGCCTCACCTGTCCCCAGGCTGGAGCCTCTGCCTCTGTCTACCTCAAGTTCATGTCCTCACTTTGTCTTTCTGGTATTAGATGGGCAAAGATCAAAGTCTGAGAGACACAGTCATTGCAGGTGTATCTCAGCCTGGAAAGGACCTCGCAGGAGGCCAACAGTGTCTAGTTGTGAAATGCGCACGTCCTTTGGCTTGGCCATCCCATTTGGGGAGATGCATTCTGCAGAGAAACCTGCACATGCAAATAAATTCATGTGAGTTGGTTCCAGGCTGCGTTTGTGACAGCAAAACCTAAATGTATGACCATTGTAAGCCAATTAAATAAAAACAGTGGCCCTGCCCTAACCGGTTTGGCTCAGTGGATAGAGCGTCGGCCTGCGGACTGAAGGGTCCTAGGTTCAATTCCGGTCAAGGGCATGTACCATGGTTTGGGCACATCCCCAGTAGGGGGTGTGCAGGAGGCAGCTGATTGATGATTCTCTCTCATTGATGTTTCTAACTCTCTATTCCTCTCCCTTCCTCTCTGTAAAATAAAATAAAATAAAATAAAATAAAATAAAATAAAATAAAGCAGTGGCCCTTCCACAAAATGTACGGCTGTCAAATGGAAGGAAGCAGGTTAGGATGCTCTCAAAGAAGCACCACACTGTGGTAGGCTTTTTCCTTCATGTGGATTAAAATGCTCATCACATTTAGATATAGGAAACACGTGCTGTAATTTTCATTTTAGTGAGTAAGAAACTGAGTCTGGACCAGTGAGGTCAGACCACCTGGGGACAGACAGTTGACTGGTCAACCAGTTGCTATGATGTGCACTGACCACCAGAGGGCAGATGCTCCAACCGGTAGGTTAGCTTGCTGCTGGGGTCCAGCTGATGGGGACTGTGCGAGAAGGGCCAGACTTGCCCTGGAGCCCTCCCCGATCCCCTCCCCGCTTCCTCCCCAGCTGGCCTGCCTGGAGTTGTTGCAGAGGGAAATAGGGTCCTTCTGTTTTAGGTCTAAGGGGAGCAGGGGGGAGACAGAGGAGAGGCACCAGGTATCTGGCTGGACCTGGGTTCAGCAACACTGAATTTAAGTTCTGGCTAAGAAATAATTCAGAGCCGAGACTCATTAGAAAACATTTATTGGGCAAGCAAAGAGAAAGTACACTCGAAGAGAAATATTGAGCGGGCAGCTCTTTGAGGTGTGAGCTAGGGCTCCTTTTAACACCTTAATTGCGTTCTTCTTCAAACTGATGTATCATATTGGGGGCCGGTCCAGTCGTCTTCTGTCCTTGTATGGAAATTAGATGGGTCTTCCTCCAGCCCCGCTGTGTTCCTCTTAGGGTGGCGGCCTATTACATGGCTTCACCACGTGCCAGGGGGGAAGAGGTCAGGAGACTCTGACCTGCAGGGCTGGAGGCAGGTCCTGATTAACAATACGTATCTCCCCAGTACTTGCTCTGCCAGTTTTCTCCATTGCTAGGTGTCCAGGACGTTCTGCCCTGGCAACCTTCTGTAACTGACCCGTTGTCCTTGCTGTAGTCCTGTCTACCTACCTGCCTTCCTCTCTTTCACGGAGTCTCAAGAAAAGAGTTTCTGAGGGCGAGATGTAGAGTAAGGTTTATTGGAATAGAAATGAAGCCTGCCCCAGGTTCCCGAGTCTCATCTCCGTCCATCCCACCGTGGAACAAGTCCAGCCTTGTCCTCATGAAGCCCGGAAGAAAGGTCAGGGTGCACAAAATCTGTGCCGTTGGTTCAGCCTATGGCAAAGCTTAGTGCAGTCCAGGCTTTGTTCCTGCCTGGCTAGCATAGTGTCTGCTGCCGCTGCTGCTCCGGCTGGCACTACATTGCCCTACCTGGGCTCGCACTTGGAGCCTGCACTTGCAGTCTGCACTTGCTGGGGCCCAGGTGGCTGCTAGGCTAAGGTGACCAGATGTCCCGCTTTTGGCAGGACAGTCCCGATTTTTAACAATTTGTCCCGCGTCCCACGGCGTTTTAAAAAATCGGGACTTTTTAAAAACACCGCAGGATGCAGGACAAATTGTTAAAAATCGGGGCTGTCCCGCCAAAAGTGGGACGTCTGCTCACCTTATGCTAGGCCTTCATTCCAAAATAAAAAGTTTACTTAAAAGAAAAAGGTTTACTATGTTAATTGGAATAATCCAGTTAGAGAAAGACAAGCACCATAGGATTTTCCTTATATATGGAATCTAATGAACAAAATTAACAAGCAAAATAGAAACAGACTCATAGAGAACAGACTGAGGGGGGAGAGTTGGGGGGGGGGGTAAAGGGATTAGGAAAAGAAAAAAAGCCCTAACAGGTTTGGCTCGGGGAGTGGAGTGTCGGCCTGCGGAATGAAGGGTCCCAGGTTCTATTCCGGTCAAGGGCTTGTACCTTGGTTATGGGAACATTCCCAGTGGAGGTGTACAGGAGGCAGCTAATCGATGTTTCTCTCATCGATGTTTCTAACTCTCTATCCCTCTCCCTTCCTCTCTATAAAAATCAATAAAATATAGTTAATTTTAAAAATAAAATAAATAAAATAAAAAGCTCACGAGTATGAGCTTTCCAGAGGGAAAGGAGGGTAGAGGGGGAGGTGGAAGAGGTAAAGGGGGTGGGGGGTAAATGGTGATGGAAGGAGACTTGGCTTGGGGTGGTGAACACACGATGCAACATCAGATGATGCATTATAGAATTGTACACCTGAAACCTATATAACTTTATTAACCAACATCACCCCAATAAATTCAATTTTTACAAAAGGCCTTCAAGAGACGTTTGCACACCCATGTTCACTGCAGCATATCCACAGTAGCCACAAGATGGAAGCAACCCGGGCGTCCATTGATGACTGAATGGATCAACACAATGCGGTCCGTCCATCCGATGGAATATTATTCAGCCTTCAAAAGGAAGAAAATTCTGACATAGGCTACAATACGGTTGAACGTTGGGGGCAAATAAACCAGACACTACGAGAGAGATATTGTATGATTGGACTTGCCTGAGGTCCCCAGAGGAGTCAGATTCACAGACAGAAAATAGCCGAAGGGTGCTAGGGCCCGGGGGAGGGGAAGAGAGAGAGTTCGTGTTTAATGAGGACGGAGTCCCAGTTAAGAAGTCCCTTTAAGAAGATGAGGAAGTTCTGGGGATGGATGGCTGGGATTATTGCGCAACAATGTGAATATACTTAATGCCACTGATCTGGGCACTTAAAACCACGTTTTCTCCATGCCCTAGTGCCAGTTCCGTCTGTGGAAGCATCAGTCAATATTTGCTAATGTCTCCCATCAGTGTTGTTTGCTGAGGCTGACTGCCAAGGTGCCTGGGTTCATGTCCCTTCGCTGGTGCTGGATCACAGGTTCTTACCTCTGGGAGCAGATTTTCCATCACAGAGAAACATGAGTATCTCTGTGAACAGAGTGAAAGAATGAAGAAAGCAGGTTGCTTTTTCCACAAGTGGTGTAAGGTGGTGAAGTCAGGGCAGGACTCTGGCTGGGAAGAGAGAAGTTTATCCTGTGAGGGCCTCTCTCCCATCCTTGCCTTCCCCTCCTCTCTTCTAGACCAGTGGTCGGCAAACTCATTAAACAGCCGAAACCGGTTTGGCTCAGTGGTTGGATAGAGCATCAGTCTGTGGACTGAGGGGTCCCAGGTTCGATTCTGGTCAAGGGCATGTACCTTGGTTGCAGGAACATCCCCAGTAGGAGGCAGCTGGTTGATGTTTCTCTCTCATCGATGTTTCTAGCTCTCTATCCCTCTCCCTTTCTCTCTGTAAAAAATCAATGAAATATATATATTTTTAAGACCCAACTCAGTCAGCAGAGCCAAGTATCAACAGTACAATTGAAATTTCTTTAAAAATATATTTTATTGATTTTTTACACAGAGGAAGAGAGAGGGATAGAAAGTTAAAGACATCGAGAGAGAAACATCGTCTCTTGCACAGCCCTTACTGGGGATGTGCCCGCAGCCAAGGTACATGCCCTTGACCGGAATTGAACCTGGGACCTTTCAGTCCGCAGGCAGACGCTCTATCCACTGAGCCAAACCAGTTTTGGCTGAAATTTCTTTTGAGAGTCAAAATTTTTTAAACATAAACTTCTTCTAACACCACTTCTTCAAAATAGACTCACCCAGGCCATGGTATTTTGTGGAAGAGCCACACTCAAGGGGCCAAAGAGTTGCATGTGGCTTGGGAGCCACAGTTTGCCGACCACGGTTCTAGGGCATATTAAAAAGTATTTCACCAGGAAATAACCCCTGAACTACAAAACACAGGCCCAGGTGAGCAGGTGGGCATGGCAGGGACTGGAGCATGGAGAGACCGGCCTCTGGGAGCCGAGAAAGGTCCCCCAGACCAAGACAGGTAAGGGCTTTGCAGGCCACAGCTGGGCCTGTGAAAGGTTAGACTTAGCAGTAGTTGATTGTCATTGTTCAAGGTTTTGGCTGGTGACTCAGGCTGTGAAAAAATTCACAACTGAGAGAAGACAAAGTTTATTTTTACTTTCCCCGAAGGGAAAGGACCGGTGCATTGCTAATCACTACAAAGGAAAGAAATAAAACAGCGGCCTGCCCTTTTAAATTGTAAGGGCTAGGTAACAAGGAAGGGAGGGGGATTTGGGGACTGAACTTGAGCAGCCGTGAGCTGGGCTGTAGTTCGTTAATTCTTCAGGAAACTATTTGGGCAGATGTCCTAGGGAGGTGTCTTATCGGTATTTTCCTAAAGACTGTAAAACATTCTTAGAAGCAAAAGTCATGAAGAGTTCAGTAGAGGCTTGTTTGAAGGGGAAGGGAGGAAGGGAACTTTCTATTAATTATCCCTGAATTGTAAAAAAAAAAAAAAAAAAAAAAGAAAGAAAAAAGAAAAGAAAGAAAAAGAAAAACAAAACAAAACAAAAAATGCAGCAAGAAGGAGGGATATGAATGCAAGAATGTAGCCTTAAGAGTAACTTGTCTTGCAGTTTGAACAGAGGGGTTGTTTGAACCAGAGGAGCTTACAATCTTGGAATTTAATTACTAGGTGCTTCTTATAAATTGTAGAAGGCCACAGCAAAGAAAAAGAAAGGCTTTTTTTTTTCTTGCTCTCACACAGTTATGATTATTAAGTACAGCTGACCCTCAATCAACATGGTCTGAACTGTGCATATCCACTTACATGTGTTTTTCCCCCCCCAATAAATATATTGGGGAAAAATATTTGGAGATTTTTAACAATTTGAAAAATATTGCAGTTGATTAGTATGATTTTTTTCAATAGCATCTTATTTTCTCTAATATATATATATATATATATATATATATATATATCCTATATAATAAAAGCCTAATATACTAAGTGTCTGGTCAAGTGGTTGGCTATTCAACCAATCAAAGCATAATATGCTAATGATATGCTAAAATTGCTCAACCACTTGCTATAATGTGCACTGACCACCTGGGGCAGACAGTTGACTGGTTAACCAGTCACTATGACTTGCACTGACCACCAGGGGGCATATGCTCCAACTGATAAGTTAGCTTGCTGCTGGGGTCCAACTGATAGGGCCTGAGCAAGAAAGGCCGGACATGCCCTGGAGCCCTCCAAAGGTCCCTCCAGACTGGCCAACCTCCCGTGTCCCTCCCCAGCCTTGATCATGCACTGTTAGGGTCCTCAGTCTGGCCTGTGCCTTCTCACAATCTGGGGCCCTTTGGGCGATGTCAGAGAGCTGGTTTCAGCCCGTTCCTGAAGGCCAGGAGGAGGGACCCCATTAGTGCACAAATTTGTGCACCAGGCCTTTAGCCAATATAGTAAAAGCCTAAGCGACAGTTACGGCAGAACGACTGAAGCAAACAGTTGCTGTGACGCACCCTGACCACCAGGGGCAGACACTCAACGCAGGAGCTGCCCCCTGGTGGTCAGTGCACTCCCACAGGAGGAGCACCACTCAGCCAGAAACCAGGCTCATGGCTGGCAAGCACAGCAGCCTCAGCAGAAGCCTCTCACAACTCTGCGGCAGCAGGCACAGTGAGCCAGGAAGAGCATGAGCAGTGCCCAGCCCTGATTCAGGCTCCTCCCTGGCTGCCTGCTGCTTGGCACACTGCTACATCCCCCAAAGGGGTCTTGGACTTCGAGAGAGCATAGGCCAGGCTGAGGAACCCCCAAAGCATAGTTGGCTGTACATATATATCTAGTACATATATATCATAGGCGGGACATATGAAATATGTGTTCATTGACTGTTTATGTTCATGGTAAGGCTTCTGATCCACAGTTTGCTATTAGTAGTTAAGTTTGGGGGGAGTCAAAAGTTATATGCAGATATTGTTGTTGTTAATCCTCACCCAAGGTATTTTTTTTCATTGATTTTTAGAGATAGTGGAAGGGGGAGGGGAGAAAGAAACAACAATGTGAGAGATACACAACCACCAGTTGCCTCCTGCATGCACCCCAAGTGGGGTTAGTGAGTGAACCCACACCCAGCTATGTGTCCTTGACCAGAATTGAACCTGTAACCCTTTGGTGTGCAGGCTGATGCTCTAACTGCTAAGCACAGTGGCCAGGGCTATGTGCAGATTTTTAACTGTGGAGGGGGTGGTTGATGCCCCTAACCTCTGTGTTGTTCAAGGGTCGACTATAGTTATATTGTACTTGAGCTCCTCCAAAGGGGTAGGAAGCTCTCTGCTAAGATGTAGGGTGCCTTTGTGTAAACTATAAAAAGCTGTGGGCCTCACCAAGAGGCAGGAGCACACAGCATTTACAGGCATGGGCTGTGTCACAGGACAGGGTTCAAATCCCAGCTCTGCCAAGTGGGCAGCCTTGGGCGTGTTATTCAATCTCTCTGAACCTCAGAGTTTGTTCCCGTAAAAAATGGAATGACAACAGTAGTGGCAGGTTGTGTGGGACTGAGGTGGGAACTGGAGATGTGTGTGAAGGAGAAAGACAGTACCTGGACAGGAGAAGCACTTCCGACTCTTAACGATCCTATCTAATAAAAGAGTAACATGCGCCAAGGTCGGTTTGGCTCAGTGGTAGAGCGTAGGTCTGCAGACTGAAAGGTCCCGGGTTCGATTCCAGCCAAGGGCATGTACATTGGTTGTGGGCACATTCCCAGTAGGGGGTGTGCAAGAGGCAGCTGGTCGATGTTTCTCTCTCATCGACGTTTCTGACTATCTCTCTCCCTTCCTCTCTGTAAAATATCAATAAAATATTTTTTAAAAAGAGTAATATGCAAATTGACTGTGACTCCAATACACAAGATGGTTTGCCCCATTTGGGCACAAGATGGCAACCACAAGATGGCCTGCAGAGGAGGGCAGTTGTGGGCAATTAGGGGTGACCAGGCCATCAGAGGAGCAGAAATTGGCTCTGGGCCAGAGTGGAAAGGCGGCTCCGGCCAAAGCTAAGGCAGTGCTGGCAGCCAGGGGAAGGAAGGCCCATTCTTGCACGAATCTTCTCGCATCAGGCCTCAATAACTATAACAGGCCTCATAATTGTTATTGTTATTCTATGAGGTCCCACACTTCAGTAGGAACTTGAATCCCTCTGGGAATCCTAGGAGGCAGGACTTACTATTATTTCTATTTTCCAGATGGGAGATCAAGACTCAAAGAGACTAAACCTGAGAGCCTAGAGCAGGGGTGGGCAAACTTTTTGACTCGAGGACCACAAAAGCAATCTAACCATGCTGACACTCTCATCTTGGGCTGCTGGTGAAGGAGCAGAGGGGAGAGTAAGAGAACCCTCTGCTCTTTTGGCTCTGTGGGCCGGATAGAACAACCGAACGGGCCGGATTCGGCCCGCGGGTCGTAGTTTGCCCACGGGTGACCTAGAACTATAAGGGAATGGGGTGGGCATTTCATCCAGCCTGCCTGCCACCCCAGATTCCATGGCCTGCTCTTGCACCCTGGCCTAAGCCCCAGACATGGAGGGGAAACCAGGTATCTGGTCTATGAATAGTGCAAGAGGGGGCAGATTCCACGGCTGGGCCCCTATTACAGCCAAAGTTCTTTGCTCTTTTTCTGGGTTCCAGGAAGACAGTTCCTTGTGTCCTTGCACCTAGCATGCCAATGACCCCAGGAGGTGATCAGGCCTCTTCCTTCCTGCCCTGGGCTGCAGACTCTCCAGCTCTTGGGCTATTCTCATGACCAGTTTGGCTCCTGCATGTGATTTTTCATTCATTTATCTCAACATGGTGTTTGACTTCGAGGAGCCTGGGGGCTACAGGGAGGTGAAGAAACGGGTGGAAAAAGGGAAGGGGAAATCTAAGTGACTATATATACAAACTGAGGACAAAAGACATTTTTATTTTTTTTTAATTGATTTTATTGTTGGAGCCCTACTTTGTCCATTTGGGAATGTATGTTCCTGGGAGACAATTGACAAATGGTATCCAAAAGTTTAATAAGTGTCCTTTGACCCTGAAATTCTACTTTTAAGATTCAATCCTAAGAAAATAAAGAGTTAATGAAAGCATTAACAATTTTATTTATAAATACATATATAATATTGTATATAGAACATATCATAATCCTATCTAATAAAAGAGTAATATTCAAATTAATCATCACTCTGCTACACCCACAAGCCAATCAGAGTGAATATGCAAATTAACCCCAACCAAGATGACTGCAGCCACAGAGAGTAGGAGGGAGGCTTGGGTTTCCCTGGCAATGAAGAAAGACAAGCTTTCCACACACCCTGGTGGGCCAGGCCTCCACTCAAGAGTACAAAGTTTCAATTATAGAAAGTAAATAAATTCCAACAGAAATGGCAGCAGCCATGAACCTGGAAAAAGCTGAAGGCTATGGTTGCCCCAGGCAATGGAGGAAGCCAAGCTTCTGCAGCCCTGGCCAACTCAGGCCTGCACTCCAGGCTACAAAGTTTCAATTATAGATGACACATAAATTCCAACAGAAAGGGCTGCCGCCAAAGAGCCAGCAAGATGCTTGGTTTCGCTCCAGACTACAAAGTTTCAATTGTAGAAGATAAATTCCAGAAACCAGGGCCTCCACTTGGGTCACAGGGGAGTGGGCCGGCCTGCAAACCACCACAGGCCCCTCACCCAGGCTGCCCCACACCCCAAGGGAACCCCCACCCTGATCTGGGACACCCTTCAGGGTAAACCAGCTGGCCCCTACCCATGCACCCAGCTTCTATCCTATCTAATAAAGGAGTAATATGCATATTGACCATCACTCCAACACACAAGATGGCTGCCCCCATGTAGTCAAAGATCCTGCTCTCAAGGGGATACAATATGGCCACCACAAGATGGCCAACAGGGGAGGGCAGTTGGGAGGCAATCAGGCAAGCAGGGGAGGGCAATTAGGGGTGACTAAGCCAGCAGAGGAGGGAAGTTGGGGGCAAACAGGCTGGCAGGGGAGCAGTTAGACATCAATCAGGCTGGCATGGGAGTGGTTAGGGGGGTGATCAGGTTGGCAGGCAGAAGCGGTTAGGGGAAATCAGGAAGGCAGGCAGGTGAGCAACTGGGAGCCAGCAGTCCTGGATTGTCAGAGGGATGCTGACTGCCTGTTTAGGCGCGATCCCAGGCAGTCAGACATCCCTCAAGGGGTTCCAGATTGGAGAGTTTGCAAGCTGGGCTGAGGTACAACCCCCTCCCCCCCCCCCCCGCCGTGCACGAATTTCATGCACCGGGCCTCTAGTATATTATATTATATGAATACTAGAGGCCCAATGCATGAAATTGGTGAAGAATAGGCCTTCGCAGTCATGGCAGCTGCCTGGATCCTTCCCTCACAGCCGCGCGGCTGCTTTGACGCTGCAGCTGCAGCCCAGTTTCATCCAGAAGGCTGTCTGGAAGGACATCCAGAAGTATGTCTGGTCTAATTAGCATATCATGCTCTTATTGTTACAGATAGTTATATATTATATAGAGTTACACATTATATATGTGTGCAATATAGTTATATATAATGTAGTTATGTGTATTATAACAATAAGAAGAAATAAGAAGCTACCTAAATGTGCAATAATAGAATATTGCTTAAGTATATAATGCTGCGGTCATGTAACGGAATACCATATGGTCATTGTAATAAAAAGATGAGATAGTTACCGGAACCAGTTTGCTTCAGTGGATGAGCATCGGCCTGTGGACTGAGGGGTCCCGGGTTCGATTCCGGTTAAGGGCATGTGTGTTGGTTACAGGTGCATCCCCGGTGGGGGGTGTGCAGGAGGCAGCTGGTCGATAATTCTCTCTCATTGATGTTTCTAACTCTCTATTCTCTATCCCTCTCTCTTCCCCTCTGTAAAAAATCAATAAAATATATTTTTTTTCTAAAAGGATGAGATAGTTTTGCATTTATTGACATGAGAAAATGTCTACAATCATGGCACAAAAACAGTTGGTTAGAAAAAAACCAATTATAGGTAAAGCTAGTTAATGAGAGATGGGAACTATGGGAGAAAAAAATGTAAGGGACATGAAGGATCAATTTAGGTATTCTACTAGAGAAGTTTCCAGAAGGAACTAGAATGGTCAATAGAGAACATTCTGGAAGAACCTAGGCTGTCAATAGAGAATGTTCCAAAAGTAATTGGAATGGGCAAGCTCTAAGTGGCACGAATTATCTCTTTTGCTCAGTGCTATATTGCCGGTATCTAGAATGGGGCTTGTAGGTGCTCAATGAATAGCAGTTATCAATAAAGACTACTGAGGAAAAGAAGCAGTATTTAAAGAAATAATGAGAAGGAATTTCCGAATGGGTAGGAAGTTGATTATCTGTTCAAATTAGCTCCCACCTAGAAGGTACCAGGCATGAGGAGGGAGGAAGAAGCATCATGTTTAAAAAAGGGATGGCCAAAACCGCTTTGGCTCAGTGGATAGAGCGTCGGGCTGCAGACTGAAGGGTCCCAGGTTCGATTCCTGTCAAGGGCATGTATCTTGGTTGCAGACACATCCCCAGTAGAGGGTGTGCAAGAGGCAGCTGATCAATGATTCTCTCTCATCGATGTTTCTAACCCTCTATCCCTCTCTGTAAAAAATCAATAAAATATATATATATATATATATATATATATATATATATATATATAAATAAAATAAAAAAGGGATGGGCTAAAGCTTCTATACTGGGTAGGGAGATTGCCATCCCCCCCCCCCTGCTTGTCCTCGAACCCTGCCAAGGGTTCTCTGTCCACCCCTCCTCCATAGGGGACTGGGTGTCTTCTCTGGAGAAACCAAATATTCCAGAGAAAACACCTTACTTTCCCAGGAGACCTCTTCACTTCCTTCCTTCCTTTTTTCCTTTCTTTCTTTCTTTCTTTCTTTCTTTCTTTCTTTCTTTAAAAAAATATATATTTTATTGATTTTTTTTTTTACAGAGAGGAAGGGAGAGGGATAGAGAGATAGAAACATCGATGAGGGAGAAACATCGACCAGCTGCCTCCTGCACACCCTCACCCGGGATGTGCCCATAACCAAGGTACATGCCCGTGACCAGAATCGAACCTGGGACCCTTCAGTCCACAGACTGACACTCTATCCACTGAGCCAAACTGGTTTCAGCGACCTCTTCACTTTCAATGAAACTGCCACTGACTGGCCACCCCCTGCCCCAATCATTTAAGCCTTCATACCACACATCTATACACTGAGTGGCCAGATTATCATGATCTCTGAATGCATAATAATCTGGCCACTCAGTATATCCTTTATAATAAAAGGCTAACATGCAAATTGTCCCCTTGACCAGGAGCTTGGCCAGCAGGCAGGCCAGCCAACTGCCTCTGTCCCCTCCCCCTGGCCAGGCTGACTGGACCCCACCCGTGCACAAATTCATACACTGGGCCTCTAACATATATATGTATATATACTGAATGGCCAGACCATTATGCGTTCAGAGATCATAATAATCTGGCCACTCAGTGTATATATAAAAGCCAAGCAACCAGAATGACCAACGACTGGAATGACCAGAATGACCAGCTGCTATGGAGTACACTGTGCCAGCCAACCAGCCCGATGGGGTGGGGCCGGCCAGCCAACTTCCTTGGCCCCTCCCCACAGCCAGCCACTCCAATAGGCCCTAATCGGTGCTGGCCGGCAGGACCCTACTTGTGCATGAATTCATGCACTGGACCTCTAGTTCAAATACAAGATTTAAGGAAACTTCTAAAATGAAAGGCAGCAATCAGAATATACATAGGAGGGAACTCCCAACAAATTTAAGAAAACAAAATAATGCAGGACGGGGAGTAAGGTGACTCCACAATTATCTTCAGAGAAATAGCAGAAGATACAGCACACTGATTAGATCAGTCGGAGATGAACAGAACGCTGTTTTTGAAATAGAAAAGAGATAAACATATACAATGGAATATTTAAATATTGCCATTTGTGACAACATGGATGAATCTACTATGTTAAATGAAATAAATCGAACAGTATGGTTTCACTTATATGTGGAATCTAAAACACAGAACAAATGAACAAGCAAAACAAAACAGAAACAAACTCATAGATACAGAAAACAAACTGAGGGTTGCCAGAGGAGACAGGGGGCGAAGGAATGTGCGGAAAAGGGGAAGGGGAAATCTAAGTGACTATATCTACAATCTGACAAAAGAGACTTTTCTTTTTTATTGACGAGAGAGAGAGAGAGAGAGAGAGAGAGAGAGAGAGAGAGAGAGAGATTTGTCATTTCACTTATTTATACATTCATTGGTTGATTCTTGTATGTGCTCTGACCAGGGATCAAACCCACAACCTTGGAGTATCAGAACAACACTCTAGTCAACTGAGCTACCCAGCCAGGGCTCATGGATCATGTATTTAAAAACCCATTACCAAACCCACAGCCATCCTATTTTTTCTCCTATGTTTCCTTCTAGAAGCTTTATAGTTTTGCTTTTTACATCTAGGTCTATGGTCCTTTGTGTGTGTGTGCACTAAAATAGATATAACATATAACTTACCACTTTAATAATTTTAAGTGTACAGTTCAGTACATTCACAATGTCATGCAACCATCACCACTATTTTCAGACCTTAAAGAAAAAAGTGTTTTTAATGATAGTGAACATTGTTTACAGAACTTTTTAATCATTCTTAACATAAACAGTACCCATTAAACAATAACTCCCCCTTCCCCTTCCCAGAACCCTCTGGTAACTTCTGTTCTACTTTGTGTATTTACTGGAGGCCCAGTGCATGGAATTCATGCACAGGTGCAGTGCCTAGGCCAGGATGGAGACCAAAGCATGAATGTCTGGAGTGGAAAGGCGGGTCTCCAGGCCCCCGTGGATCCCCCTCCACCTGAGTCAAGGCACCTGAGTCCCCACACACAGATGCGGTGAGCACAGCCAGATGGAAACTGGGCTGGCAGCAGGCTCTCCCCGACCAGCCTCCCAGACCAGCTCTTGTTTGAACTCACAGGGAACCCCACCAGCCCCTGTGGTCCCTGCGGCTGCTACCCAGTTCACTCAGAAAAAGCCACGGGGGAGGGAGTGCCTGGCACCTGAGCGCCTGGGGCTTCCCCAGGGAACCATCCCTGGCGTTCTGGGCGGGGATAGCAGGATGAGTAAGAGTGAGCTCATTTCTTGTATCACAAGGTCTCATTCATCTAGTCCAGGGGTGGGCAAACTTTGTGACTCGAGGACCACAATGGGTTCTTAAACTGGACCAGAGGGCCGGAACAAAAGCAACCTGACCATGCTGGCACTCTCATCTTGGGCTGCTGGTGAAGGAGCGGAGGGGAGAGCAAGAGAAGCCTCTGCTCTTTTGGCTCCGTGGGCCGGATAGAACAGCCAAACAGGCCGGATCCGGCCCGTGGGCCATAGTTTGCCCACGGCTGATCTAGGGGAAATAATGAACAACATAAACTGATGAACAAAAACCGACCTGGAGACAGGGAAGCATTGATCAGACTGTCAAACCTCAGAGGGAAGGTAGGGGAGGGTTGGGGTAAGAAGGAGAGATCAACCAAAGGACTTGTGTGCATGCATATAATAAGCCTAACCAGTGGTCATGGACAACAGGGGGGTGGGGGTATACGTGGGGAGAGGTTTGAGTTGGGAATGGAGGGATGAGGACAAATATGTGATACCTTAATCAATAAAGAAATTTTTTAAAAGAACCAAATTAAAAAAAAAAAAAAAGAAGAAGAAGAAGAAGAGAGAGCTCAGTAGACACCCCCACCCCGAATTCTCACTGACCCTCCATCCTGTCACCCCGCCCCCTGCCTATGAGGGCACTACAGGAGGTTGGTCATAGCCACCCACCCCAAGTTCCCTGTTCCAGCCTGGGCCTGGCCCCGGATCAGGTGATCAGAGCCTGCTGGCTGCTGGTCCACATCCGTAGAGCGATCATCAATCATTGACAGGGAGATCAGCCCCCCTCCCATTGTCCACCTGCTCTACCACCCCACCAGGGTCTGCTCTCATCAGGCCCATCTGGCCGCAGCGCCTCCACTGTCGCCTGCTGCCAGCGCTGGACACTGACGCCTGCCACTTCCGCACTGCCCCAGGTTATTGCCTCACACCTGAACAGCCGCAGGCTATTCCCCATTCTGACAAAGGGCCCCTTGCTTTTTATTAACACAAATTGTCTAAGGTAAGGTGGAGATACACACTTCATTGTCTGAATGGGGAATAGCTTATGGCTGTTCAGGTGTTTAGCCAGTAGGAGGCAATACGTGTAGATTAAGACGCCCTGAGCTTGTCTGGCAGCAAACAATCATCCTTTTCAGATTTGGGGAAATGCCTTTAGCCACTCCCAACAGGCAACAACATACGTGACTCATATTTGTACCCTTGGTAGGAAGCACCGTGGATGCTTATCTTGAAGGATGACGAATGTAAGAGGAAGTAAGAGAAAAACAGATGTTAGTTTGCCCCTTCACAGTAGTTGAAAATAGTAACTTTTCTCTCAGCTGGCACTGCCCCCATAGAAATATATGTAATCCATGTACACAATCTTAATCAGACTTTTTAAAATAAAAATAAACAGGTGAAATTTTTACACAGTCTTTGAAATCTAGTGTGTACTTTATACTTATGTCTCCATTCTGATTGGTTATCTGTGGCCAGTGGCCACCCTCTGGGCAGTGCAGTTCTGAAGACAATCTCTAGGGTAACTTGAATGCCCCCTAACGACAGATCAATTGACTCCATCCTTTTAGGCAACTTGGTCCAACTCAAATATAAATCAGATTGCATGGCTTTCTGTCTAGAACCTTCCATGGCTCCCAGCTGCTGCCAGATCATGCCTACACTCCCTGGTTTGGCTTTGAGGGCTTCTCCAATCTGAGTCCTGCTCACCTCTCCACAGGTGATTTCCACTCCTCCCCGCGAGCCACACTGGACTTGCCCACCATTCATTCCTTCATCCATTCGCTCACTCATCATGGGTTCACTGAATGTTCACTGGGGACCTAAGAGATACCCTGACACATGCATGGCTTCTGAGAGTCGGCGATGCTTGAACTTCTGGGTCCAACAGTCGGCACTTCACTGACGGTATCCTTGGGCCGCAGTCTCCACATCTGACCCTGGGCATCACATCATGCCTTCATTGTGGGATTATTAAAGGAACTCACATGATAGTGAATGTAAAGCACCTGGTATACAGTAGGTGCCTAATAGAGGTAGGCTGAAATAATGGCATCCTCAAGGTTTGGAGGGAATGGGAGAAAGCTGCAAGCAGAAAATCTGACAGTGGCTGGGGGGTGGATGAGGCCAAAGGGAGAGAGGCCAGGCAGACACTGGAGTCCCAGAGAGAAGGGTGCAAATAGCAGGGCTGGGGAGGGGCAGTGCCTGGGTTCGTCCTCCACCAGCAGTACTGGCCTCGTGGCCCCGATCTTTGCAGAACCCACTTGCAATCAGCCCCTCCATGGCTCCCTGCTGATCTTGGAATATTGAGAAATTTCCCAGACTGCCCAGCCTCACCTCTCCCTCCTCTCTCCCTTTGGTTCTTGGGCTGCAGCCATTCAGCTAACTTCTCCGCTCTGTCCACTGTTCATTCGGCAGCAAGGCTGGCTGTGGTGGTGATTGGCAGGGGGGGGGGGGAGAGCAAGCTGATGAGAGTGACCATATGTTGATAATTATTTTTTAATATATATTTTATTGATTTTTCACAGAGAGGAAGAGAGAGGGATAGAGAGTTAGAAACATCAATGAGAGAGAATCATTGATCAATTGTCTCTTGCACACCTCCTACTGGGGATGTGCTCGCAACCAAGGTACATGCCCCTGACCGGAATCGAACCTGGGACCTTTCAGTCCACAGGCTGACGCTCCATGTACTGAGCCAAACCGGTTTCAGCAATATGTTGATAATTATTAAATTAAATGAGGGGTCCCTGGAGGGTCACCACACTGTCTACTGCGTGTTTAACATTTTCCATAAAAATAAAAAAAGACTTCTAGCCTGGCTGGTGTGGCTTAGTGGGTGAGCGTCGACCTATGAACCGGTCACGGTTCAATCCCAGTCAGAGCACGTGGCCGGGTTGCCGGCTCAATCCCTAGCAGGGCGTGTGCTGGAGGCAGGCGATCGATGTTTCTCTTTCTCCCTTCCCTACACCTCGCTCTCTAAAATCAACAAAAATGTATGTTAAAAGGTATTTCTAAAGACCCTGCATTATATTTAGCATGAGCTGACACCTGTACTGAGCTACTTTCGTAGCACTCTCTGCAATTACATACGTAGGTGACCATGTAAACAAATTACAGTTCAGCTCACCAATGTAGTCCTCCATAAAACGAAAGAAGATGAACAAGTTCTTTCCAAGCAAAAGAGTTTATAACCAAGAGGAAAGAAAGCAAGGAAAAACCCATGTGTGCAGGTGCTGACATCTGGGTTACTGTTAAAGAATACGTGTGTGTGTGTGTGTGTGTGTGTGTGTGTGTATCAAAGAAATACAGGCTTCTCTCCCTGCCCCTGCCCAGGAGGCTGAGGGTTTGGGCTTTTGTGACCTGGGTTCAGGTCTGCTTGTGCTCTTTACTGGCTGTGGGGCCGGGACGAGTGAGTTGGGAGCTCTGTACCTCAGTTTCCCCATGTGTGTAAAGGGGGAGATAGCAGCGCAGCCTGCCTGGGGATCTGTTGTGAAGGTCCAACCTGGCCCACAGTGAGCGCTCTGGGAACCAGGGGGAGGGCTTGTCATTTCCGGAGAGCAGGACTCAGAGCCCAGGCCTGGCCTTCTCAGGGACTTCCGGGGACCCCCAGGACCTGCTTCCGTCCCAGGCATCTGGCCAAACTCCCTGCCCATATACTTCCTCCTCCCAGAGCTCGGCTCCTTCTTGTGCTCAGACAAAGAGGGTTCTGTCCCCAGCCACCCAGCCTAGGCAGACCCAGAGCACCCACCCACACAGCACAGGCCAGAGGCAGCCCCCCATGCCTCTTTGTCCTCCCCCTGACCCTGTGCTCCTAGGCACCCTCTCCCCCCCCCCATCTCCATCCCATCCTCAGGCCTGTGTTAAGGGACATTTGAGAGTCTCCTGGCTCGGGACACATAGAGTCCTGTCTGCAAGGGGGCACTCCAGAACTGCACAGAAGGCAGAGGAGGGTGGTTTGTAAGAGAAAGGCTGACGCTGGGACGACTCAGACATTCACTCACAATGACCTTACAGGGGATGGAGTGTGTGTGTGTGTGTGTGTGCTCAGGGTGACATGGATGACATGGCCATGAGACAGGACAGGTGGCGATTTATAGGAACTGAGGGTGATGGAGAGACAGTGTGACAACAACAGGTGTCATTGTAATTTTAAAAAATCCTACTCATTGGGTTGATGTTGGTAGGGGGGTGGTGATATGGTGACGAAGGACAATAAGGGGACAGTGTATAAAAATGACAGGTGACCGTGTGGAGGCGGAGGCAGTGAGAGATGATGACAATAAAACAGTCGATGACAGCTCTGGCCGGTGTGGCCCAGCAGTTAGAGCACTATATTTCACACCAAGCCTAGTGGGGGCGGGGGAGGCAGCCAAGCCAAATGTCTCTCTCATGCCTCTATGTTTCTTCTCTGTCCCTCCCCCTCTTTCTTTCCCTCCCTCCCGCCCTCCACTCTCTCTAAAAATCAGTGGAGAAAGTGTCCTTGGGTGAGGAATAACAACCCCCCCCCAACACACACACACACACACACACACACACACACAAAAAACAACAACACCAGTCTATGACAGTGACAGACGACAGTGTGGTGGAGCAGGGACAGATGATGGGGAAGGAAGAGAACAGCATACAGAACCTTTGCCATCTACTTGGCTATCAGGTGACTCAAGCGACCTTCCCCTGGGCTGGGAAATGCCCCCTGAAGGGGGCAGATCCACACCAGAACCTCAGGGCACTGGGTCCCGGTTTTCCAGCCCGGAACAGTAAGGAATCCGGGCCTCCCAGGTGAGTTTCCCCCATCGCCCTCGGAATTCCAGCCCGAGGGAGCGGGAGGAGGCTTGGCAGGATGTGGGGGAGCGACTAGGAGGGCCTCGCCTGGGTGAGAGCCGAGGCCTTCGGGTCTGCCTCTCCTCCAGGCCACCCCAAATCCGAGCCCAACCTCAGGGCCACCTCCAACTCAACTTCTCCCTGAAAATGCTGTCCCCCCAGCGCCTCGCTCCAACATCCGCCCCCACCGCGACCCCCCATCCCCGCCCCAAGTCTCAGCCCCAGCCCGGGCTTCGTGCTCCCTCCCATCTCTCCAGCCCGCGCCCCAGTTCCCCAGAGCCCCGGGCCCGGCCCTAGCCCCAGCCCCTCCCAGCCGGGCTGGGACCCGGCCCCGGGAAACTCGGAGGCGCAGACGTGCCCTCCCCAGCTCCGGCCCCCGAGCGCCCCCGTGTGGCCGCTCTGGGAACGCCGCGGGCTTGGCCCCTCGGGCCCGTCCTGCCCGGTCCTGGCGCCCGCGAGTGGGGCCCGGAGAGAAGGCTGGGGAGCGGGGCGGGAGGAACTGGGGGTTGATCCCCTGGTTTGCAGCCCGCTACTCGGGGCCAGCCTCCGCCTTCTCTGAGTTGGGCACAGGTCTTGGGACACGCGCTGGCCGGAGGAGCGCAGACCCTCCCGTGAGCCCGGAGCCCGGCGTGGTGATGCCCGGACTTGGCCCTCGGCCCTGCCTGCGGGAGAACGCGGCCCGTGGGCTCCGAGGCTCGCACCCCTCCACGCTTCCCGCCTGGACCGCCTGCGCCATCCCCCAGCATTCACAGACATGTGCGTATACACACACACAGAGAGAGAGAGAGAGAGAGAGAGAGAGAGAGAGAGAGAGAGAAAGAGAGAGAGACGCGCGCCTCCCACCTGATCCCACCGCTCCCGAGCTCTGTGCCTCCCGCCCTTACAAAAAAAACTTCCCACAGTGCCCACCTCACTTGCACCTCACCTCACCCTTGTTTTCTCTTGTGTCATGACCATTCCCCTCTCTGTCTCTGCACTTTTCACACATGCACACAACCAGGACCCTGCATGTCAGCATGCTTGCCTGGGTGCACAGAGTCAGTGCAAACACATGACTGCACTCTGCTCACATGCATGCGCCTAGTCTGTTCAGCCACATGCACGGACCTGGGTGAACCCCATGCTGCTGGGCTTTGGCAGCCCCGGGAGAGGAGGGTGCTCTGGCCAGGTGGGGCTCCCCTTCCTACAGCGTAGGACCCGATGGGGGCTGTCCTCACAGACATGACGAGTGCCTGTCCAACTCGTGTGTGAATGGTGCGTGCTGGAACCTGGCCGGCTCCTACACCTGCTATGTGCCCCTGGCAGCCTGCTAGGGCCCTGGGGCACTGTGTGCCTAGGTGAGAGGCCCCATGCCACGAGTTCCATCTTGCCTTCTGACCCTGTACCCTATCAGGGCTGGGGGCAGTGTGGGCCTCTGTGGTCAGTGTGCAGGTGCCAGGCAGGTGACCCTTCTGCAGGCAGCACTGAGTGGTCAAATAGTAAGACCTTGTGGCCACTGCTGGCTGGGAGCCCAGGACAGCTGCTGCGAGGTGGACCTTCACGGAGCCACTCTGTGGTCTGAGTGCTGTGCCACTCGGGGGGGGGGGTGCCTGGGGGAGCCCCTGTGAACGCTGCAAGATGGGGAACACCCCTAGGGTGGGATTCTGGAGGCCTCCCAGGTGTGGCCACTGGGCCTGCCTGGGTGTCCACGGAGAAAACTGAGGAAGAACGGGTGACCCTAGCCTGGGGGGGAGAGTCCCCCTGTCCACACTCTGGTTCCCCCATCCGCAGACCCTGCCTGTGTCCCTGGCTTTGCCAGCACAACGGGGCTCACCTGCGAAGGTAACTAACTTCCTGCCCCTCTAGGGTCACCCCCGCCCCCGGCTGCACGTTCTGGGGGCTGAAGTGTCTGAGATCAAGACAGACACCCGCTCCTTGGCGCCCAGATTTTCGCTGTGATGTCCCTTTAATGAAACTCATTGCAAATAGTTAGACCTTTTGAAGTGACATCTGCGTGGGTTGTTTATTGTTTTTTCTTGACCAGAGAAGACTGACTTGGAAAATTGAGTGTGAAGCCCCCTCAGCATCCGGGGTTCACACACGCACCCTAAGTGGCCCTGAGCCTGAGTCCCTGGCATTCACTGACCTCTGACCCCAGGGCCTGGGCTTTGCCAGCAGGGACTGCCCGTCAGACCAGCCCTGCTGTAAAGGTGTGTGGAGCCGGGAGGATGGGGAGCGGCCACAGCACAGGCAAAGCCGAGCGGGGAAAGCTCAGGACTTGAGCCTCGGACCAGGGCACGTGGCACAACATAGCGGGCAGCTTCCTCTGCTCCTGAGCGGGGGGCTTCCCCCTACATGCCCAGGAGAGGACCTGCACAGGCACATGCCCCCCTCTGTCTCTTGGGGGGGGGGGCACCTGTAGGGATGGGGCCATGAATCAGAGGTGGAATCAAGGCATCTATATTTAGGCACCTCTTGTCATGCCTGCCTGCCAGCTGTGTAAGTGCAGGCCACTACCCCCTCTGGGCCTCGGAGACCTTGGCTATAAAACAAGAGGCTGGTAAAGGTGACCTCCAGGGGCCGCTGGCCAGGGGGGAACTCTTGCCCTGTCTAATGGGCAGTCACAGTGCTCCCATTTTCCCACTCTGTTCAGTGTGGCATCTGGGGCTTCTGGGTAGCCCTCCGTCCCCAGACAGGGACCAGTGCCGCACCCCCCCTCCCCCAGCCGCTGCGGCCATGGTGCCTGTGTCAGAATCCTGGGCAGCTTCCAGTGCGAGGGTTCCCATGGCCGGGAGAGCGGCTTCCTGTGGATGAAGAGGGGCGTGGGTAGGTGGCAGCCCCTGGGCAGGATAGAGCCGCAGGGTTTGGGACAAACAGAGGGATGGTGGGGACACTGCTCTGAGGGGCGTGGGTGGAGGGTCAGGTGTGGGGGTAGCTGTGATCCGGCTGGGACACAGCCAGCGTCACATTGTTGTGGTGTCACCCTCATCTTACAAAGGACGCCTCAAAAAGTCGAATGACGGAGTCATTTATTAAAAACCGGCGGCATACGAGGAAGCAAAAGCGCCCTAGACCTCGCAGCCCCGAATAGCTGGCCACATCTGGCTTATATTGGCAGAAGATCACTAAAGTATTGATTACATCTTTGGGTCTGGAATGAGAAACCTGTTTCTCGAAGAAAAGCATTTTACAGAAGCGAAATTGAGCAACTTAGTTAAAGTATCTATGAGTCATTAAATCAATAGAAACACATTATCTGGGACCACCGGGGCAATTTAGAACAACTGTGCTGTCCAGATTCTGGGATCACTGAGTCAACCGGAATGCATTATCTGTAGCTACTGAGACAATTTAGGACAATTGAGCTGTCCTGGGTCGCAGAAGAATGTGCTTTGATGACCAGTGAGATCACAACCAATGGGACATTCAAACCATCATCAGTGGAGTATTGGGATGGCATACATAAGTTCAGAAAATCAAAATAACTTTTTTAAAAATATATATTTTATTGATTTTTTTTTTTATGGAGAGGAAGAGAGAGGGATAGAGAGTTAGAAACATCAATGAGAAAGAATCATCGATCAGCTGCCTCCTGCACAACCCCCACTGGGGATGTGCCCACAACCAACCAAGGTACATGCCCTTGACCGGAATCGAACCCAGGACCTTTCAGTCCACAGGCCGACGCTCTATCCACTGAGCCAAACCGGTTTCGGCCAAAATAACTTTTAAATGAGTACAGAACCCAAAACAGCAAGATTAAAATATTCAACAGCAATTTTTACCCAAGTATGGTCGCTACCATACTTCCACATCAGGCCTGGCGGGCAGAACTGAGTCCCGGGACCAGCCTTCCGCAGCTTCCCCAGGGCGGTGCTGCGTGAGAAGAGAGGGCCCGGAAGGGAAGAGCTGCTTGCCTCCTGCCTGCACTTCTGCGTGTGCCTCTCCTCAGGTTCTGCACAACATTCGGCAGCAGAAACTCATGTTCTTGGCCCTGTGGCCTAATGGAGAGACGGGCGTGAATAACGTAAATCCCCAGAGAAATGCAAAGCGGCCACTGTAGGAAGCTCTGAAACGGCCACGTGGTGCACGGAGCTGGGGGACGTGTCCGTTCTGCGGGGCCTGAGGTTGTGGCTGAGAGAGCAGACATAAACGAAGCGAAGAGGGGCTGAGAGAGGCCCGGAGGAAGAGCAACACACGCCCAAGCTCTGGGTGGGCCTGAGGGAGAGAACGGCAGGTGAGACTGGAGCTTGGGGAGGTGGGTGGCTGGGTGCCTGTTCCCTGCACTGACACTTGGTGGGGCGGGGCCCATGCCTTCCCTCTGTGTCCTCTAGAGGGTGTTGTTGTTTAAATAATTCTTCATTGTTGAAAGTATTACATACATCTCCCTTTTCCTCCCATTGACCCCCTCCAGCCTGCCCCCACCCACTGCCCCAGGCCCTCACAACAGCATTGTCTGTGTCCACAGACCATGCATATATGTTTACAAGGTCCTTGTTTGCTTGATTGCTTCCTAACCACCCATCCACCCACCCTCCCCGGCCTTCCTTCCAAGATTCTGCAATCTGCTCCATGCTACCAAGTCTCTGGATCCACTCCGATCATCAGTTTATTTTGTTACATAGGTTCCACGTATGAGTGAGATCATGTGATACTTGTTTTTCTCTGATCGACTGCTTCTCTTAGCATGATACTCTCTCCAGGTCCTTTGATGCTGTCTCAAAGGGTAAGAGATTTTTCTTTTTTACAGCTGCATAGTATTCCCTGGCTTTTTTATGTCCCACAGCTTTTTTATCCACTTGTCTACTGATGGGCACTTGGGCTGTTTCCAAATCTTAGCTATTGTAAATTGTGCTGCTATGAACATAGGGGTGCACATATTCTTTCTGATTGGCATTTCAGGTTTCTTAGAATATATTCCCAGAAGTGGGATCACTGGGTCAAATGGGAGTTCCATATTTCATTTTTTGAGGAAGCTCCATACTGTTTTCCATAATGACTGCACCAGTCTGCAATCCCACCAGCAGTGCACTAGGGTTCCCTTTTCTCCACATCCTCGCCAGCACTTGTCATTTGTTGATTTGTTGATGGGAGTCATTCTAAGTAGTGTGAGGTGGTACCTCATTGTCATTTTAATTTGCATCTCTCTGATGATCAGTGACTTTGAGCATTTTTTATATGTCTCTTGGCCTTCTTTATGTCCTCTTTGGAGAAGTGTCTATTTAGGTCCTTTGCTCATTTAAAAATATATATATATATTTTTTTTTTTTAATATTTTTTATTGAGTTTTTACAGAGAGGAAGAGAGAGGGATAGAAAGCTAGAAACATCGATGAGAGAGAAACATTGATCAGCTGCCTCCTGCATACCCCCTACTGGGGATGTGCCCGCAACCAAGGTACATGCCCCTGACTGGAATCGAACCCGGGACCCTTCAGCCCGCAGGCCGACGCTCTATCCACTGAGCCAAACCAGTTTCGGCTAAAAAATATTTTTGATTGATTTTTTACAGAGAGGAAGGGAGAGGGACAGAGAGCCCGAAACATCGGATGAGAGAGAAACATCAATCCGCTGCCTCCTGCACACCTCCCACTGGGGAATGTGCCCACAACCAAGGCACATGCCCTTGACCCAGACTGGGACCCTCCAGTCTGCAGGCTGACGCTCCATCCTCTGAGCCAAATTGGCCAGGGCTCATTTTTTAATTGGATTGTCTTCTTTTTATTAAGTTGTGTGAGTTCCTTATAAATTTTTTATAGTAACCTTTTATTAGATATATCATTGCCAAATATGTTCTCCCAGGAGAAACCAAGATGGCGGCATAGGTAAACACCTAAATTGGTGCCTTGCACAACAATTTCAAAAATATAACTAAAAGACAAAATGGATAACATCCAGAACCACAGGAAGGCTGGCTGAGTGGAAATTCTACAACTAGATGGAATTAGGCACAGCTAAGCACGGTGCAGTGCATATCTCCACCAAACTCTGGTGCAAAGCGTACCCCCACCAAACTCTTCCCATACCCCTGAGGGTACGCGTACCACTTTGGGAAACACTGCTCTACATAAACCTCTCAGTCTCTCGCCTGGATTGAATGTCATCTCGTGCACCAAGAGGTCTCTGGTCGATTCCCGGTCAGGGCACATGCCTGGGTTGCAGGCTAGATCCCCAGCAGGGGGCCTGCAGGAGGCAGCTGATCAATGTTTCTCTTTCTTTCTAAAACCAATTAAAAACATATTAAACAAACAAACAGAAAAACCTCAATCAGTGGCAATTGTAAAATACGGCTCTTGGCCCTAGTTCAGTGGCTCAGTTGGTTAGAGCATTGTCCTGACACACCAAGGTTGCAGGTTCAATCCCCAGTCAAGGCACATACAAGAATCAACCAATGAATGTATAAATAAGCGGAACAACAAATCAAAGCCCCCTCCCCATCTAAAAAGTCAATAAATAAAAATGTAAAGAAATAGTTATCAAATAAATAAATAAAATACAGCGCTTGGAATGGGTGTGAGCCTCTGATGTGTGTTGTCTCTACAGTGAGTGTTCAGTAAATGTACTTCAAAGGAACAAGGTTTCGGGAGGGGGGACTCTGCTGCCGTGAAAGACATCCACGAGCTTTGGTGCAGGCTCAGGGTCACGAGCAGTCCACCGAGCGACGTGAAAAGCCTGCTCTCTGAGTGTGACAGGAATGGGGCCTGGCCTCTGTCTCACCCTCCCTGAGGAAGGCCTGTTGTGTGAGTTTTGACACTGCCTCTTCCACCTGGCAGTCCCAGCTCCTCCCCAACACACGTCCTCACACCCAGGGTGGTCTTGAAGCCATCATAGCACAAACCATGCTGACCCCTTGGGAGGTTGGTGCACCATCCGCCGTCACAGATGTCCAGGTTCTCTTCACACTCACTCATGTCTGGGGCAGCAGGATAGGGGCGGGCCTACAGGCGAGCAGTGATAAAGGGGGAGCCCCAGAAACCCTCCCACAGGGTCAGTGGCCTGCGGCTTGCTTTGCTTTGGCTCTCCCGTTCCGATAGTAGGAGGGTACTGCACACGCGCGCACACACACACACACACACACACACACACGCCCATCGGGCATCAGTGAGAAGCCATTCCACAGCTATATCGATAGCTGCCTTCAGTGTTAACACAGTGCACGGCACACCCACCAGCACACCCATCATGTCTCTAAGAAGTCATGGATTTGATGCTTTCACATAATGTTTGAGCCTGATATGTGTAAAAATAATGGTATAATTGTAACAGATAGGCCCTGTGTTCCCCCACAAGATACGTTTACTAGTAAGTCCTCACTTCTGGAACCTGGGAATAGGACCTTATTTGGAAACCAGAGGCCCGGTGCACAAAATTCGTGCCGGGGTGGGGGTGGGGGGAGAGAAGTATCCCTCAGCCTGGCCTGCACCCTCTCTAATCTGGGACCCCTCGGGGGATGTCTGACTGCCGGTTTAGGCATTGGACATCCCTCTCACAATCCAGGACTGCTGGCTCCTAACTACTCACCTGCCTGCCAGCCTGACTCTCCCCTGCTGGCTTGATAGCCCCCAACTGCCCTCCCCTGCCAGCCCAATCACCCCCAACTGCCCTCCCCTGCCAGCCAATCACCCCCAACTGTCCTCCCCTGCCTCCCTTCCAGCTGAGTATAGAACCTTATGCCCAGGTGGCAAGGGCTTCTGGTCTAACCTCATCACTGTCATTCTGGAAGAGAAGATCTTGGCAAATCATCCGTCATCTACCCACTGATTGACCTTTCTTTCAAAACTACCTCATCAGGGCCGAGGTGGGCAGTGGAAGGGGGTACCAGATCCTCCTGCCTGGAGGCCCAGCAATGAGACCAAACTGTGCTTTTAGTTTATGGTGATTTGTGTGTGTGTGTGTGTGTGTGTGTGTGTGTGTGTGTGTGTGTGTGTTTTTCTTTCAGCTGTCAGGCCACACGGCTTTGAGGTGGTGCAGATTCAAATGAGATTCAAATGAAGTTCTATATGTGTGTGATCTCAGATATTTGAGGCAATTCTGTGAGGTAGGAACTGGTACAGATCTCATCTCACAGAGGGGTAAACTGAGGCACTGAGAGGATAAGTGACTTGCTCAAAGCTACACGTTTGGTCAGGTGGTAGCCCCAGCGTCCTGGTGCCTGACATTTCCCCCTGACCCCCAGGCGGCCTTGCCCGTCTCCGTCCTCTGCAGATAATGATGAGTGATTGGCCCAGCCTGGCCTTTATGGCACCTGTGGACCCTGCCACCTGCTCCAGGCAGCTCCGGCTGTGACTGCTATCAAGGCTTCACCCTGGACAGCGCAGGTTGTGGCTGTGAGGGTAGAGCCGAGCTTTGGGTGGAGTCTAGGCCTGGGAGGTGATCCTAAAGGACGCTGGGTGAGCCCTGCATCAAGACTAGGCAAGGGTGAGGGGCTTGAGTGGGATGTACCCAAACCCCAAAACCCTGCGGTGTCTGCACATGGGAAGGCCTGTGCACACATGTATATACACGTGCACAGAGAAGGGGCACCGAGCCCCAGCAGCAAATGTCCACGTGTACACACAAGCTTACATGCACTGTGGTATAATTGTCCTCATGGCACTCCTGCATGATTGCACATCCACAGGATGGATGCCCAATGCTTTAATGACATGTGCCCATGAGCACACCTCACACCTATGCCCACAAGCCCAGGCACCCTTATGCATGCATATATCCAATATATATTCATATATCCAATATGCATATATTCAATATGCATTCATATATCCAATATGCATGTGTGCAAGCATGTGTGCAAGTACACATTGACATCCCAGCATGCACGCAGGCTTGCACATGCACTCTCCCCTGGATACACTCAGATGCATTCATATACTCTGAGTGCATGCAGGTTCACACGGCTCTGCCCAGTTAAGCCAAGGATGAATGTTTCCGTGTGCGCACACGCACATCCACCTTCCCCCCCCCCCCCACACACACACGCCTGGAGAGGTTCACACACAGCCACGCTGACACATTTGCATGACATCACTTGCGCCCAGGGGCAGCGTGGCTACAGATGAATTGTGGGGGTGGCAGGGGAGCCTGCTGCCTCCACCTCCGTCCTGGCGTAGGCACTGTCTTCAGCCTGAGCTTCACCCCAGATCTCAGAGCACTCCGGATGCGGAGGGCTGCTCTCACCTAAAGCCTGCTGTGGGGGCAAGATCCAGGGCCTCCCCCGCCATGGCACAGCACGCACTGGGACCACCAGGTGCCATGGAGAATGCACTCGGTGTGGCAGTCCAGCCAGTGGCGGGACAGTCGGAGGATGAGCCAAAGGTGGGAACACCAGACTGTGCAGCTCGTCCCAGCGTTGTGGTACCTGCCTGGGCCTTCCTCCACTTCCTCAGCTCTGGGTTCCCCTTGGGCTCTCTGCACCCCACTTCACTCCTGGTAATGAGTCAGGTACCTTCCACATAGACTCTGGCCAGGCCTGATGCCCCCCATGATCCCTTCCATGGCACGTGGATGCCCCCCAACCTTATTTGCACCCCAGAACTTGTCACCCCTCACCTCTTTGCTGGCAAAGCCTCCCCTCAGAGCTCCTCCGAATTTAGCACCCATGGGGCCCAGAGTAGCCAGCTTAACCCCTCTGTTCATTCATAGGCTAGTGGTCCTCATCACTCCGCTCCTCTCCCCTTCAGCTCCTCCTCTGCTCCTCTTTCCTGCACCTTTGAGCTGCGGGACTCTTGAAGCCACCTCAGCTCTAGAAATCTCCCCACACTCTCAGGACAGCAGAGCACAGGTAGCTTTGTCCCTCTTGTCCCTCTGGGGCCGCTCCAGCCATGACCCTGACCCCAGGTTGTGATTTTGTCCCTGAGGCCACTGCTGGGCAGCTTTGCCACCATCCCCAAGGGGTCTGAAAGCTAAACATTCACTAGGTGCCTGCTGGATGCACACACTACTCCAAGCACTCTGCATCCATGGCCTCTCGATGTTTACCGCAGTCTTGAGAGGTGCAGATGCCTTTATCCCCATTTTCCCACTGAGGAAACCGAGGCACAAAGAAGTTGGGTCACACTGCAGCTCTGCTCACATGGCAGAACTCAGAAGTGGCCGAGCAGGAGGCTCCAGGGCGGTAGCACGTGGCCTTTTGGTCACCAGCGGCCCTGGTCTTCACGACCAGGCATCCTAGGCCCCTCCGCAGTCACTACCCTCTGAGTCCATCCCTTTATGCCATTCCCCCAAATCACTGAGCACAGAGGCCATTACCCACGTCAGGGACCAAACTTCTTCACTCCAAAGGTTTTTCTGAACACTTACTGTGCACTGGGGACTGCAGTGGAGCAATAGTAAACAGGAAGAAAGAAAAAAAAGTCTCTGCCCCCATGAGGCCAATACTCTAAAAATAGGGAGACAGATAAGAAACATTGTAACACATGATAAAATATGATACATGATAAGTGCTGGGGGAACAATGAAGGCAGAACTAGGATAGGAATTGGATCTGAGGGGCTTTTAATATTAGATTAAGTATAAGTGGATTACTTTGCCCTGTTTTTTCCCTTTTTTTTTTTAACTTCTTGCTGGAAAAACTGACCGTACGTGTTATCCCATTGTTACCATTATTTTCTGTAAGCTTTGCAAGGGCAGGGCCATGTGTCTGTAGGGCTTGCCACTGTGTCACCAGCCCTTGATCCTCGGCGGGAAAGGCGTGGTTGTCGGGCTTCTGTGACTTTGCCTGCAATGCCCGCAGGCTGCCGCTAGGTGCTGGTAGGAGCACATGTCTGCAACACTTAGGGGGAAGGACTGAAGTCTCCAGAGCTCAGGGGTTAGGAAACAGGAATAGCTTTCACTTTTGATGCAAGAGCAAAACACCCCGGCAGCATATCAATGAGGCGAAACAAACACTGCACTGCCCAGAGCAAAGGAGAAGGAAACACAGTTAACCTCCTGTGTGACTGGATATGGCACCCAGCCCTGGTTCGTCTGCCGTCGCGCCTGGCTGACTCAATCAGAGCCCTCTCTGGCTGCCAGGACCAGGAGCATACTCACAGGAGCTCGGATAAAGCAGAGTTTGTCGTCTGCACACAGAGGGCTCTCAAAAAGCCCCGATGCAGAAAGGGCAGCAGGCCTCCACGAACCGGAAAGCTAGCTGGCAACTCCTCTCTAGCCCGGCCGGATCTGCTGCTTCTCTCACTGTCGGGTCAGGCATCCTCTTGTAGGCCGGCTTCTGCTGCAAGGCCCTTGGTCATAATTCCAGCCACCCCAGCCACCTTTGGGATCTGACGCTGTCTGGCTGAGTCTTGTGTGGGACTCTTAGGTCATACCCTCCATCCTCTCTGCCCAGGCTGGCAGGAATCTCACCGAAGCCCCTTTTACTGGGATTAGGGGTCCGGAGTTAGTGTGTAAAACTGGCGGCCTACCTTCCCTCTTCGCTTCCCACCTGAGAACCAGCCTCTGATTTCATGCCTCTATCTCAAGGCCACGTGCTGTCCATTGGCCTTGAGGATGGAGGGCTAGACAGAAGTCAAGGGCAGAGGCTGTCGTGTGCCTGTGTTTTCCTCCTCTTTAGAGACTGGCTAAGCTCTACCCTTGGCCATGACTCCATGGCCCCCTATTCACCGCATTCCCGTGCTGCCAGCCTTAACCATCACCCATCCACTTGGTTCTTCTTCCCCAGGTGAGCCTAGCCAGCTTTGATGTGAGGGTCCTGCTGACCTTGGGCTTGAGCCTCTGGTGCCTGGGCTGGGCCGAGCACATCCTGGAGCTGCAGCCAGAGCTGGGGAGTTAAAGAGGCCAGGTCCACTATGCTATTGTCCCCAGCAATGAGCGGTCTCTTCCGCATGCATCGCCTCTTTGGTCGCAGGTCCCCGCAGCTGGGGCGTCAGAGGCGAGAGCCTGCAACCTACCAGCTGGAGGTGGTGAGCGCGGCAGGGCCCTGGTGCATCTGGCCAGAGGGACAGTCGGGCCAAGGGTCCAGGCCGTGCGGCTGAAGGTTTGGCTGCAGCTACTATAGCCTGGTCCCAGGCCTCCCCTGCAGCCCCCTGTCCAGACTCACCACCTGGGCACCACCCAGCCCAGCCTCATTCCATGGGTTTTGGAGGAAATGGATAAAACTCTGCTCGCGCCGAAACCGGTTTGGCTCAGTGGATAGAGCGTTGGCCTGCGGACTGAAAGGTCCCGGGTTCGATTCCGGTCAAGGGCATGTACCTTGGTTGCGGGCACATCCCTGGTGGGGAGTGTGCAAGAGGCAGCTGGTTGATGTATCTCTCTCATCGACGTTTCTAACTCTCTATCCCTCTCAATTCATCTCTGTATAAAATCAATAAAGTATATTTAAAAAAAAAAAAAAACTCTGCTCGCTACACACTGCGGGGAGACCCTGGTGACGAGCTGGGGCCTTTCTAAGGCCTCCAAGCCTCCTCCTCTCCAGAGACAGGATATTTGGGAACTGCTAAGAATCCAGCCCTGGTTGCAGTGGCTGACCAGGTGAAACCCCGAAACTCAGGAAGAGTGACATGCTACGTTATTACCTCAGGCGAGACGAGCCTCTCCCCGGCACTGTCTTTCCTGGAGACAGCTGGAAGTCGTGGCCTGCACCTCCACCTCCCGCACTAGGGTCAAGCAGGGCCCAGGGATTCACTGTATCTGGTCAATCTCAGGCTAAACTTCTGCACTGCACCAGGTCTCACCCACCCTCCACCCCCCGGGCTTGGTGGGCATGGGGACAGCAGCAGAGGTGGGCATAGGGCTCGTCCCTCCAAGCTGAAGGGCCCACAGGCCCCAGCCAGAGCTGATGACACACAGCCATGTTCATGCCCCCTGGGGTTCCAAGGATGCTTTATATCAGAAGTGGGAAAACAATAGTTATTTTGGGGGTTGTGTCTGCCTCCTTAGCACGTTCTCAAAGTAAATAGACACAGAAGAGCTACATGAAGAACTGGAGCCCCTAGGAGGGCGGAAGCTATGGGAGGATGGGCTATAGCGCCGGGCTCTGAGCAGAAAGCCTCTAGGTGAGAGGTGGGTGGAGTCCACCTTCCATCGGGGGTGGAGACACGGTCCTGGGGTGCATACAGGCTCTGCCAATTCTCAGGCCTGTGTGTTTGGCATCAACTGAGCCATCGTGGGTTCACTCAATACTGATAAAAATGGCCTGGCTGGTGTGGCTCCAGGGTTGAGCATCAACGCACGAACAAGGAGGTTGGGTTTTGATTCCCAGTCAGGGCACATGGACGGAGCTCTTTCTCCCTTCCTCTCTGAAATCAGTAAGAATATATATATTTTAAATATTGATGAAAACAGCTCACATTTCCAGATCACATACTACATATGGGACAGCATTCTAAGTACTTCCCAATTATGGACCCATTTGTTACTACAGCCTCATGGAACAGGGACTGCTATCCTCATCCTTTCAATCACTTTGCAGATTGAAAAACTGAAGCTCAGGGAGGACAAGCAACTTACTAAGGTGACTGCAGGTTGGAGACAGCAGACCTGGGTTCAAAGCCAGGCAGCTGTGCCATCGCCTGCCTGGCTCAGGGTTGGGCCAGTTCTACCGAGTTTGACGGCTGAGATTCTCATCCGGTAACATGTAGTCAGTGTGTGTGTGTGTGTGTGTGTGTGTGTGTGTACAACACAGATAGGAATATACCCCATAACCTTGTATGAGGCAGGCAGAGCTATCACTCCATTTTATAGGGGGTGGGGGAGACTGAGGTTTAGAGAGTTTGTGGAATGTGCCTGGATCACAATAGCATAGTGGGGCCTGGATGCAACCCAGTTTCCTCCAAGTCTGGCCCCTGGCCCCAAACTACCTCTTGTCCTCTAGAGATGGTACACTTGCTTTCATTCAGAACACTGTCATGGACAGGGGCTGCCTGAGGACAGCACATTTGGGTCCATTGAGTTTGAGTGGTACCTGGACCCTGACATTTGCCGCTTCCTCCTTCTGCAGAGCAGTCACTGAACTCTGTCCTCGCTGGGGTCTGGTTCAGCCAAACTATCAGGAGCCTGTGGGCACCCATCAGAGCTCACAGAGGCTTCCTCCATTAGCCGGTTATGACAACCCAGGGACCTGGGCAAAGCAAGCATGTGACCCCACTTTGTCAACCAGGAAGGAGGCAGCAAGAGAGTGAGCGGTTTGCTCAAGGTCACCAGCTGAACATGCACTTGGTCCAGTCTCTAGCAATCCAGCGCTCGGCCCCCTGGAGGTGTGTGCTCTTCTGGAGTGAGAGGGGATCACGTGGGATTCGGCACAGGTTGGGACTGGCAGCCCATAATGAAACATGACAGAGACAGGAATGATGGCCCACCAGAGGTTTATTTTTAAACGCACAGCTTAAGAGGGGTGTCCCTGGGTGGACTAAAGCTTTGCAAGGGCCCAGAGGGACAGAGGCAGGTGTGGCCCCAGAGTCGGTGACAAAAGACTGCAAATGGGTGGTGTGCCTTGATGATTTCCCATCAGAACCGTTGGCCTGGTCTGGCTCTGGTTCTCAAAGAAAACAAAGGGCTTGAAATGAGGCCAGACCCCTCCTTACAGCTGCCTGAGGAGCAGGAGGGGGCAGCGGTGAGAGAACCAACGCAGACTCAGGGACAGGGCTTTGAGAGCTGGCTTGGAGGACAGAGCAACGGGGGGCTGCAAGGCCATCGTCATGATGGAGAAACTCCAGCCCATCTTGTGTTGATTGACCCTGGAAATGTGCAGCCTCACAGTCCTGCAGGAGAGCTGGGAGAGGACTGGGGAGGACGGCAGGTGACAGAGTGCAGTGGAGCTGAAGGTTCCAGGGCTGAGTCAACTGTGGACACTTAGGACGCTCTCGTGTGAACCTGTGGGGCTAACACAGAACCAACCCTCCTTGGTCCTGCCGATGAGTCCCCGACCCAACCTGGGCTCATCATGAGCCCTCATCACGATGAGCCCAGAGATGGTCACATGATCCAAGACCTTACCTGGATTAGCTCTTGTTGGGAGGGAGGCATTCCTCTCGCTGCTTCTGATGCCAGGTGGAACCCTGAAGGTCCCAGAGCGCAACTTCTTCCCAATAGCGTGAGAGCCTGCCAGAAAGATGGAAACAGAAACAGGGAATAGACTCACCAATGCCCTTTGAGCACCTGGATCCAGCCGAGCCTGAAGCCATTGGCTGGTCATTTGAGCTGATGAGTTTCCCATTTGCTTGACGTGCCCATCTCTGGCCATTGAAAGTGTTTTGACTAAAAGAGTTGCCCACTCACTCGGTCTCCCCCTCGCCAGCAGCTGGCTTTCTTTGGGGCGGGGGCAGCTGTCAGCACGCTGGGCTGCAGTCCCCTCCTTTGGGGGCTGAGAAGCTCAGGACCCTGCAGCTGGGCTGGGGTCTCACCCACCGTGGAGTTTTCCCGAGGTGCCTTGGTGATGCTTTTTCCGATGATCCAGAAACTTCATCAAATTCTGTACCCACTTGGCCTTTGGGTCCCCACACACCTTCTTATCTATGCGAGGGAAGTGGAATCTGTGCGAGCGGGAGTGGGATGCAAGGTTAATGTGTAAGTGGGAAGCAAAGCCATGTGTGAGCTCCCACCCGCCCCCGCCCCCTTGTCCCACTCACATCACAGCGGGGAGGTTGCAGCTCCCACTCACATCCTGGTGCCGGTAACTGTGGGCCTGCCGGAGCATGGCCTTCTTAATGTGGCGATGGTGGCCCAGGCAGCAGTCCTCAAAGGCGCCTGCAACCACACAGTCCCCCAGGTCACTTTTCTGTTTTGCATTTTAATTTTTGTTGTTAATCCTCACCTGCAGGTGTTTCCTCCCCCCCCCCCTGTTGATTTTTGGATAGGGAGGGAGGAAGGGAGGGAGGAAGCAAAGAGAGAAACATCAATTTGAGAGACACTTTGGTTGCTTTCCCTCATGTGCCTGCAACCCAGGTATGTGCCCTTGACCGGAAATGGGAACACAGGCCAACGCTCTAACCATTGAGTGACACAGCCATGGCCAGGCTCGGTTTCCTCTGTGTCTTTGTGGCTGCATTTGCACTGGGTGTGCAGGCACGGCCACTGATGTAGGCACCCTCGAACATATCGTGACTGTCCCAGGCCCCATGGAGGCTGAGGGACAGCCCAGGTGATAAGGAAGCCATTAGGCTCACCTTTGGTCCTTGATACGGGGACAGCTGGCAGGAGCTGGAGAGGGCCTGACACCCTGGCTAGGAAGGGCCCAGCACCTCAAAATGAATGGGAGGCCAAGGCCATTTCTACACCTGCTCTGGGGCAGAGGGCAAGGAGGGCAGATGCCGTGCCCTGAGGAGGGGTCAGGGGCCACCACTCCCATCTAGGTCCCTCCTCCTAAAATAAGTGGGCTGGCCCGCTGTTCCTGGCGTCCTGGTTCCTGCTCCAGGCTGGCCTTTTCCCCCCTCGGTCTGCCTCAGGTACCGCCTCTCTGTCCCCATCAGAGTGGCCTCTCCGAGTCACCTGGCCAGAGACCCGGAGCTCTCTGTTCACTCCCCCCTTCCGTTGGACAAAAGCATTTAGAGCTCCTACTCAGGGCCAGATGTCTGGACAGACAGAGGGGGGTTGGACCCAGTGTCGTCATCGGGGGTGTCCTGGCCTAGCAAGGAGACCAGGAAGTGGATCTACGCGGGGAGGGGCAAGTTTAGGAGGGGAGGCGCTCAGAGGAGGAGGTGCTGGTGCCAGGGGGTCTGGAAGCAAAGGATGAATTGATGCAAAAGACGGTACAGAGGCCTTCAAGGGTCTGTCCCTCCATCGGCCCCTGGAGTGGCCAGGACTAAGCCCTGGCAGAGTGAAGCCAGAGGGAGGAGGGGAAGGGGGGGGCAAGAGCGGCCCCAGGGAGCAAGGGGCAGCGGAGTCAAATGGATCCTGGGGCACAGTGTCAGGCAAGCCGCTCCTCAGTGGGGGCCACTCTGCCCCCGGGATCAAAGGGCCTGGGCCTGCCTGGCTGCCGGAATGGGCCGCTGATACCAGGGCAATGGAAACTAAGCCCAGCCCCCTCTGGGGCAAAGGCTAAGATCGCTGGGGGACCGGAGAGGGCCTCAGGCCTAGGAAGGGGTGGGTGGGGCAGGCGGGCGGGGCCATGGGACCTGACCCTGCCCTGCCAGCTGCTGGGGCTCAGTAGCCTCCCCTGGGCCCGCTGGGATGGAGGACACAGGGGCAGGGCTCCTCTCCGGGGGGTATTGCATGCTCAGAACTGGCTTTTCGTCACCAAAACCCTCAAGTGCCTAATCTAGAGAGAGGAAGGAAGGTATTTCCCAATAATAACAGTAATTATTGTTGCTGCTGGCAGGCCCTGGGCCAGGAGTTTTGCAGGCATTAGTCCATTGGATCTTCATGCCCCTCTCGCTGCAGTGGGAACTGGGAGCCCCATTTTGCAGATGAGGAAACTGAGGCCCACGAAGGCTGACCAGTTAGCCCGGGTTGGGGGAAGCTGGGAAGGGGACCCTTTCTGCTAGTCTCTGGGGCTCTACAAGGTGAAGTCCCTGCAGTGTGTTCCTGGTGATAAGGGGCCGGGCCACTACTGGGAGCCACCCTCTGCCTCCCACGCTCCCTGGGCTGACTGGAGTCCCTGCAGGGAAGACTTGAGTCAGGGGCTTTGGTGGAGGCACCGCAGGGATTCCGCAGCCCCAACGAGCTGCACAGAAGCCAGGAGTTTCTGCAAGCTGGGGGATATGGCAGCTGTCTGTCAGAGAATCTGATGGTGGAAATCAGCTCGGGCTTCTGGAGGAGGGGATAGGCACATGGGAAGGGGAGACAGAGGATGGGTGGGTAGGGGGAAATCTGAGGGGAGGAGAGTAGGTACGGCCCCAGACAGTACCTTGAGCGTGGGCAGTGGGGGTCCAGGTGTCTATGAAGCAGGTCACTAGGCAGGCCAGGAGCCACAAGTTCATGGTGCAGATTTTTTCTCTTCCCTCCTGTTCCTTGAGGAGTTACAGGGGAGGTGGGTGGGGGTTAGGAGGACCCCAAATGGACAGTAGCAGGCACGGGAACACCCCCTCCCACCTCCATGCAAGGGAAGCAGGCAGCAGAGGATGGGGCCAAGCGGCTCCTGGGAGATGAGCTGCTGGTCTCTGCAGCGAGGGGACACTCACCGACGCTTACGGGGCTCCTGTAGCCTCTGGAGCGTGTGCCAAGCTCTCCTACCCACTAGCCAGCGGGCTTTCTCCCTTTATAGATGGAGCCCCACCCTGCCACCGCCCGCCCTCCTCCACCCTCCTCACCTGGCCTCCCACTCCACCTCCGGTTTCTGCCTCCCGCCCCGCCCTCCTCTCTTCTCCCGTTTCTCTTTCTAGCGCCTCTCCCCAAGGTCAGGATACATGTGGAGGGAGTTGGGGGCAACTGGGAAAAGGCCCCAAATCAGGAAACAACGACTCCCTCAACGACTACTCAGATGCGGAACCGGCAGGGGTTTGGCTTCCTTGGCACTAAGAGGCTGAAGGTGCATGCAGACGGACAGACCGGCCCTGCCAGGCCACTGAAGGCTGCCTACCCTGTGACCCCAACACGACTTCCTTCCCTATCCCAGGCCTCTCAGCCAGCACCCTGATTTCTCCCTGAAGGACCCTCCTTCTCCTCCGGTCCCCTCTCCTGTCAGACACCTGCGTGGCTTCTAGTGGACAGGTGACCGGCTGGCCAGGGGAGACTTTTCCTCTGCTCCCCACTCCCCAGCCACCTGTTCCCTTGGGGCCCTGACTTCACATGGCTTTTCTCTCCTTCCACACAATGGGGTGACCTACGTCACAGAAATGATGTGGTGTTGCGAACTGCAAACTGACAGAAACAGAAAGTAAAATGAGTGGTTGCCATGGGCTGGGAGGAGGGAAGACTGAGGGACTGCAAAAAGGGTCATGGGTGGTGAGTTTTTTGTTTGTTCTGAAATTAGATAGTGGTGAGCATCCAGTGACCCTGAGAACATGGTAAACACTACAGAATGGCCCACTTGCAATGAGTGCAATGTACACATGTGAATTTTATCGAATAGTCTTGAAAATAATCCCAATAAAACTATTAACTACAACAAATACATGTTCTAGTTTGGGAAGAAAAGTCAGGAGCCCCACATAGCCTCACCATGAGGAATAAACGTCACAGGAGTAGGCGTCTCTTCTTTCCCTGGGTTCCATGGCCCAGCTGAAATAGGGGTGCGGGTGGGGAGGGAAGATGGGGTGCAAGTAGGGGAAAGGGGGCTCTTCAGATCACTCACAACTGATTGCTTTTAACTTTTTTTCCCAAATATATTTTATTGATTTTTTACAAAGAGGCAGGGAGAGGGATAGAGAGTTAGAAACATCGATGGGAGAGACACATCCGACCAGCTGCCTCCTGCACACCCCCTACTGGGGATGTGCCCGCAACCAAGGTACATGCCCTTGACCAGAATCGAACCTGGGACTCTTCAGTCCACAGGCCTACTACGCTCTATCCACTGCGCAAACCAGCCAGGGCTGCTTTTAACTTAAAAAAAAATGTTTTTATTGATTTTAGGAAAGGGGAGAGAAATAGAAACACCAATGGGAAACATCAGCATCAACATGAGAGAGAAACATGAATTAGCTGCCTCCTGCATGCCCCCTGCTAGGGATGGAACCCGCAATCAGGGCATGTGCCTGTTAGGGAATCAAACCGATGGCCTCTTGGTGCATGAGTGGATGCTCAACCACTGAGCCTCACAGGCCCGGCGGCTTGTAACTTTTCGTCCCCGGCATTCTTAGCTGCAGACAACTCTTATTGAGAACAGCCTGCACGCACCCCTTCTTCATTTCTCCTACTCCACGGGCCGGGCCGGGCCGGGCCGGGCCGTGGTGGGGCAGCCCCTCGCCCTGCACTAGCCGAGCGGGAGCGGGCGGGTTGGGGCTCGGCGTGGGGCGGGGCTTGAGGAAGGCGCTGGGCGTCGGGGCGGAGCTTCCTGGGCGGGGCTTACACCGCGGGGCGGAGCCACAGCCCGCCCGCCCGCCCCGCCCGCCGCTGCAGTCCCGGCTGGGGGGCTGGGCGCCGCCGCGGCTCCGCGTGGCTGCGGGCGTGGGGACGCGGCGTGGCGACCCCGGGCCAGCCCCGGCCCCCTGCCCCTGCCTTCCCCGCCCGTGGACAGCGGCCAAGACGTGTGGTTCTGCAGACTTAGCCCAGGTCCGCGGCGAGCGAGTCCCTCCCCCGCCCACCGTTTGCTCCGGCGCCGCCTTAGAGGAGGGCGGGGGAGCTGGACCCCGAGCGCCCATCAGACAGGGGTGTGCGCGTTCTGGGACTTGGCCCCCGACCCAGGTGTCTGGGCAGGAGACAAGATGTTCCGAGGCCCCGAGAGAAAACCCCCAGTTCTAAGGACCACAGCTACGGACTGAGAGGAGGACCGCGTATTCAGGTCAAGGCTCCCCCGGGAGAGGCGAGGCCTCTTCCGTTCCGACAGCTGCCTCCCGGGGACCGTCTTTCTCATCGCGGGTGAAGTGAGTGCAGCTGTGGCGACGGAAGCAGTCTCTTGCTTCCCGGTCACCAGTCCTGACAATGGAAGCCGATGGGGGAGGTCTCCAGCCTGGAGCTGAGCCAAACTCGGGGGACTGGTTACACCCCAGGGCCTGCAGGGCAGCGGCTGCAGTACATGGGTGCTGGGCAGGGCCCCCTGTGAAAAGCACCTCGTGGGTGGGTATACACAGGTGGCCCTACTGTAGAGCTGGGTGGGCAGTGGGTCTGTGAGGAGAAATACCAAAGGTTCCCTTTGGAGTGGACTCCTCTGCAGGCTGAGTACTTCTTATTTCTCTGCTTGAGGGTCTTCCCAGGTGCTCAACGTTGGCCCACTTTATAAAGGGGGCGATGGAGAGTCAAGGAGGCCAGGCATTTGCCTCTTTTTGGCCAGGAAAATTATCTTTTCTTAAAACTGTGAATCCCTTCCCTAACAGCAGAGAGCCACTGAGCAGAGGCCTAAGGGTCATCAGGTCAGATACCGAAGTACCACCAGCTGAAGTGGGGGTCCTTCTGCAGTTGCTTTTGCATATCAAAACCCCCCCCCCCCCCCCCGCCTCATATCAAATCTCCTGGAGCTGCCCACAGTTTTCCGGAACCTCTGGTGCCTCAAGGTCTCACCAGTTCAGGTGGCCTCCAAGAGAAGCAGCTAGGGACCCTTCTCTCTCCTCCTCCTCCCCATCATCATGCAGCTCTTGGGGAGACGGGTGTCCTGTCTGCTGGGCCTGGACTCCTGTTAAGCCCCATTGCCTCTTGCTCTGGTCCAGTTCCACAATGGTTGCCAAGCAACTAGAGGAAGGTTGGGAGGAGGGAGGGGAAGGTGTCTTGCGGGCCTCTGACCTTACTTTCAGGGACTTGGTTTATAGATTGTGCCTGTGTGTTCCCAATATGGTTGGCCCTGGTCCCTTCTCCAAGTGCAGCTTGGAGGGGCTTCCACCCCCAGGCTAACCAGCCACTTTTGTGTTCCAGAGGGCAGCTGCACTGATGGCCAGGGTGAGGGAACTCAGGCTGTGGGCATTGGTCTCAGCCTTGGCCTCACTTCTTTTTTTAAAAAAATTTTAAAATATATTTTATTGATATTTTACAGAGAGGAAGAGAGAGGGATAGAGAGAGCCAGAAACATCCATGAGAGAGAATCATGGATCAGCTGCCTCCCGCACACCCCCCACCGGGGATGTGCCCACAACCAAAGCACATGCCCTTGACCAGAATTGAACCTGGGACCCCTCAGTCAGCAGGCTGACGCTCTATCAACTGAGCCAAACTGGTTTTGGCTTGGCCTCACTTCTTATGCTTCTCCTGCTCTTATTGATTTGAGGGGGCCAGGTGAGGCTGGGGCTGGGGCAGGGGTGACTTCAAAAGGGAGATTGGTGGGCCCTGAGGAGAGGTCCTATCCCAACCCAAGAACCTCCATTCACCCCTTCCACACAGTTCTTCTGGATACCTCTGACATACCAGCCCTGGGGGGACGGCAGTAAGGAAGCAGGTATGTCCCTAACATGAAAGATGGCAAGGATGTCACTGATCCTCACTGGACACCTGTGTTGGGGCCACTTGCTATCTCATTCATTCTTCACTTAGAAGCAGCACTTTCTATAAGCCAGGCACTGAGCTGGGGGCTGGGTCAAGCAATGAAAAAGACAGATGGTGTCGAGCAGACAAGCAGCAAAACAACAAAGCAAGAGCCCCAGCTAGTTTGGCTCAGTGGATAGGACATTGGCCTGCAGAATGAAGGGTCCTGGGTTCGATCCCAGTCAAGGGCACATGCCCAAGTTGTGAGCTCGATCACCAGTAGGGGACATGCAGGAGGCAGCCGATCAATAATTCTCTCTCATCATTGATGTTTCTATCTCTCTCCCTCTCCCTTCTTCTGAAATCAATAAAAATATGTTTTAAAAAAATGAAGCAAGATGCTGTGAGGTTAGAATCACTGCCTCTAATCCCGAGTAACAGGGAGATCCTAGGGATGAGCTGCTCTTTTCTTTCTTTTCTTTTCTTTCCTTTTCTTTCCAGGCGTAATTGGAAGCTGGCTGCAGATTGAGAGACTGGGCCAGCTTTTATTTTGTGTAATTGGCAGGGAGCAGAGGAAAGGAAAGGAGAAGAAAAACAGACCCACTTTAGACCTGCTAGGCACGGGGAAACTATAGAAATTCAAAGAGAAACACCCTAGGGCCAAGGGCAGGAATCTGGATCTGGAGCCCAACAAGCCGGCCCTTGGGGCATGGAATCACAGCCAGGATGCACATTTATGTTGGAGGGAGGCACCCCGCCAGTCCCACCAAGCTGCATTTCTTTAAAAAGAGCGGTTTGAATTAACAATTACCCTAGGGGATTACTATTTATCCCCATGTTACTGGGGGAAAAATAATTAACCGAGTCCCAGAGAGGTTAAGTTACCTGACCAAGTAAGTGGGATCCAGATTCCAAGCTTAGGTCTGATTGCTTCATTCCACATATACATACTATTGAGTGCTGTATTAAACATGTCTTTAAAACATTTTTAATAATGTAGCCCTGGAAAAAAAAAACTAGAGGATTTGCAACAAGATGGCAGCAGAGGTAAACGCCTAACTGCAGCCGCACTCAACAATTTCAAAAAATACAACTAAAATATAAAGTGGACACTAGCCAGAACTACAGGAAAGTTGACTGACTGGAAATTCTACAACTAGAAGGAAAGAGAAAACCAGAAGGAAAACCAGAGGAGCTGTAAAAGCTTAAGGTACTGAGACACAGTGCACACATGGGGAGAGGACGGAGCTGGAGAGGAGGGGGCTGCTGAGTGCCTGGCTGGCGTTCCCTAGTGGGAAGGAGATAAAAGCTCCGGACTGTGCTGAACCCCAACTCTGACTGCACTGAACCACAGTCCTGGAGTTGCGCACATTGCGCGCAGATGAACAGACTGTTTACTAAGCTGCTGAATTGCCCTAGTGGGAAGGAATCAAAAGCTCAGGAATGTGCTGAGCCCCAGTTCTGACTGCACTGAACCCCAGTCCTGGGCAAGACCCTCGGGCCCCAGCCTCATACAGGGGGAATCTGGGCTGTAAGGCAGAAGCTCAGGGGAGCTGCGAAAGGTAGAACCCTGGAGTTGTGCACATTGTGCGCACAGAGGACAGACAGTTGATTGGGCCGAGAGATTGAAATACCGTATTTTTCGGACCATAAGACGCACCTTTTCTTCACCAAATAGTGGGAGGAAAAGTGCCTGCGTCTTATGGTCCAAATAGAAGTAGTGCCTGCGTCTTATGGTCCGAGTTGCAGAGCGGCAGCGGGTCCCCCGGGACCTTCCGTGTCCCTGGGGACTGCATATTTGGTGAAGAAAAAGTGCGTCTCATGGTCCGAAAAATACGGTAACAGGAAGGAGACATAAGCTTCGGACTGTTCTTAACCCCACTTCCAACTGCTCTGAACCCCAGTTGTGGGCTTGTTGGGGGAGAGACTACACTGTCTGGTAGCGGGCGAAGCTCTAGGGTGCCTTTCTCTCAGAGGTACACTGAGACTCAGGAACCTCAGAGGGCGGGGCTAACAGGAAGCCAAGGCTGTAGGCTCCACCCTGAAACTCAGCCCCATCCAAGCTGAACTCAGAAGCTTTTGCAGGTTTCCAAGTCTAGTGGAATAAGGCTGCCTCTTGGCATAGACACAGCTGATCCTCCCAACCTACCAACTCAGGGAAGCAGCGAAAATGCTGAAACGAGGAAACAGATCACAAACAAAAGAAATGGAGGACAAAAAGCGACTGGATATAGAGTTCAAAGCCACGCTTATAAGGTTGTTCAACAATCTCTTAGAAAAGGCCAATAAAATAAATGAGACCTATGAGGATATGAAAAGGGATCAATTAGAAATAAAGAATACATTCTCTGAAATAAAAAATATTATACAGAGTCCTAAAAACAGATTGAAAGATTGCAAGAATCAAGTCCAAGATTTGGAACACAAAGAGCCAGAGGACACTCCTCCACAGAAGCAAGAAGACAAGAGAATCCAAAAAGTTGAAGATGGTGTAAGAAACCTCTGGGACAACTTCAAGCGAACCAACATCAGAATTATGGGCATCCCAGATGACAGAGAGCAAGATACCGAAAACCTATTGAAAGAGTGACAGAAAACTTCCCCCACCTGGTGAAAGAAATAGATTTACACGTCCAGGAAGCACACAGAACCCCAAACAAAAGGAATCCAAAGAGGACCACACCAAGACACATCATAATTAAAATTCCAAGAGCTAAAGACAAAGAGAGAATATTAAAAGCAGCAAGACAAAAGCAGGTAGTTACCTATAAAGGGGCACCCATACGACTGTCAGCTGATTTCTCAACAGAAACCATGCAGGCCAGACGGGAATGGCAAGAAATATTCAAGGAGATGAATAACAAGAACCTACAGCCAAAAATATTCTACCCAGCAAAGATATCACTCAGAATCGAAGGCCAGATAAAGAGCTTCACAAATAAATTTAAGCTAAAGGAGTTCATCACTGCCAAGCCAGAATTGTATGAATTGCTAAAAGGGGTTCTTTAGGAAGAGGAAGAAAATAAAGGTAAAAATTATGAACAAACACGTAACTATCAAGAAGTGGGAAGTGAAAATCATGATGAACAATATTAACTGGTGAATATAATAGAATCAGAGGTATGGAAGGGGAGTGGACTGATGATTCTCGGGGAAATGGGGAGTGGGGTGGGGCGGGACGAGACTGAACATTAACTGCACCTATGGATGAGGACAATGGGGGATGGGGAAAGGGCAGAGAATTGAATGGAAACTTGGTGGAGGGGAGCAATGGAGGGGGGGAATGAGGAACATTTGTAATAATATGAACAGTAAAGATTTATTTAAAAAAATAAAGTACAGACACAATGGGGGGAAAAAATAATAATGTAGCCTTGGCCAATATTGCTCAGTTGGTTGGGCATTGTCTGTGCACCTAAAGGTTGCCGATTTGATTCCAAGTCAGGGCACATGCCTGAGTTGCGGGCTTCATCCCCCATGGAGGGCATGCAGGAGGCAGCTGATCAATATTTCATTCTGGCATCAATGTTTCTCCCCCCCCCCCCACTCCACTTCCTCTTTCCCTAAAACTCAAATTAAAAAAAAAATTAATGTATTTTGTTTAACCCTATCTATCATGTTGAAATGATAATACAGGGGTGAGTAAAAGTAGGCTATAGTTGTGAGTACTCAATAGTTGTTCATGAAAAAAAAATAAAAATAAAAAAAAATAGTTGTTCATGTATTTATTTATTTATTTATTAACCTACTTTTGCCCACCCCTTTCAACATGTAACCAAATAAAAATGACTAATGAGATATTTTCCTTTTTGCATAGTAAAGTCTTCAAAACGTGGTTTGTGGTCCACCTCAACTCAAGTGCCAAATAGCCACATGTGGCTGGTGTTCACCTTACTGGACAGTGCAGTTCTAGCCACAGATAATGATCAGTTCATAATTTTTTGTTGTTTCTTTTTTATATTTTTATTAAGACTATTTTTTTTAAATATGGTTTTATTAATTTTAGAGAGAGGGAGAGGAGGGAGACCCTTTGATGTGAGAGAGAAACATCAATAGGTTGCCTCCTGCACACACCATAAGCCCACAACCTGGGCAAGTGTCCCAACCAGGAATCAACTGGTGACCTTTTCGGTATGAGGGACAATGCTCAACCAACTGAGCCATACCTGCCACTGAAATATGTTTATTGTTTTTTAAAATATATTTTTATTGATTTCATAGAGGAAGGAGAGGGAGAGAGATAGAAACATGAATGATGAGAGAGAATCATTGATCAGCTGCCTCTTGCATAGCCCAAACTGGGATCCAGCCCACAACCTGGACATGGGCCCTGATCAGGAATGTACCCTGACCAGGAATCGAATCATGACCTCCTGGTTCAACCACTGAGCCATGTCATCCAGGCAACTGTTTGTTTTTTTAAAGCAGTTTAATTTTTGCAGCAAAATTGAGGGGAAGGACAAAGAGTTTCCATGTCCTATGCTTACACAGCCTTCTCCATTATCAACATACCCACCAGAGGGTATAATTGTTGCCACTGATAAACCTACACTGATACCTCATCATCACCCAGAGTCCATTGTTTACATCATAGGTCACTCCTGGTATTGTACATTCTGTGTACAGTACGTGTACCCATCATGATGCTATCATAGAGTATTTCACTGCCCTTAAAACTCTGTGCTCCAACTTGTCTTTTTTTAAAATATATTTTTTTAAATTGAATTCAAAGAGGAAGGGAGAGGGAGAGATAGAAACATCGATGAAAGAGAATCATTGATTGGTTGCCTCCTGCATGCCCCCTACCAGGGATCAAGCCTGCAGCCCAGGAATGTGTCTTGACGTAGAATTGAACTAGTGACTTTTTGTTGCATGGGACAACATTCAAACAACTGAGCCACATTGGCCAGAGAAGCAAAATGCCTTTTTAAGGGCAACCATCTCCTGATAGGTTGACTTCACCAAATTTGCATAATAATAAAACCTATATTTTAAAACAGATGCCAAGTAATGTGCAGAGAGCCAGACACACAGGCAGACAATAGATGCACTACTTATCAATGGGGCTTGAAACCAGGGTGTGTGTGTGTGTGAGGGGAGGGGTCAGAGCAGTATTCATAGGATGTTGCAAGACTGCATGGTCAGTGTTCTAGAGCAGTGTTTCCCAAACTTTTGACATATGTGTACCCCTTCTATAATTTTCATAACGCTGAGTACCCCTTGTCAAAAAAAGGATGTATTTTAATAACAATCAAAATATATTTATTTTTTATTTTTTTGGTACATATACAAAATAATAATAAACAAAAAATAAAATTATTCATAATAAAATATAAATAAAAGTTATATTATAAATAACATTTATTTGGATCAATGAGAAGGATGAAATTGACTTGACTCATGAGAACGTAGAATTAGGCGCAGCTAAGCACGGTGCAGTGCATACCCTCACCAAACTCTTCCTGTACTCCTGGGGGTACGCGTACCTCACTTTGGGAAACACTGCTAAAGGAATGTCTATACATACGTAGGCTGTGGGGTACAAAGGGCACCTCACCAGGTCTCTGAAGGGAACAATCACCAAAGACCTGAAAGACATGCAGGTGTCAGTCAGAGGCCAGCTCAGCTCAGGATGTCCAAGAGACCTACAGGATGGCTAAGGTGAGATACTGAAAGATGGAGGGGGGACAGGTTACCCAGGGCCTCACATAGGAACTAAGAAGGGTGACCTTTATCAAGGGCACTGGGGAGCTGCTGAAGGATTTAGCCAAGGGAGAATAGTAGTAAGGTCTATGTTATAGCTCTGCCAAGGTCATGTGGGAGATGCACTGGAGGGCCGTCAGCTCAGGCAAAAGGAGATTAAAAACTCAGACTTCCCTGGAGTGCTATGGGGAAGCCACTTTCCCAGTTCTTTTCCAGCCCTACATCAGTGAGAAATAATTCAGGAAATATTTACTGAGGTCTACTATGTGCCAGGTTGGGTAGTCATTTTTATTTTTCTAACAAAGGGGTTATAGTAGCAACTGATGAATGCTGAGAAGACAGAAAACAGGGACCTAGAAGAGAGAGGAAAAAAATAACAGATTAGAAATAAAAGTGGGAACATAACTACCATCCTTATAGAAATAAACAAAAAGGACACAGTAATCAAAACAGCAATGGTACCCACATAAAAACAGACATATAGACCAATGGAACAGACTAGAAAACCCAGAAATAAACCCACCCCTTTACAGTCCGTTAATATTTGACAAAGGAGGCAAAAACATGCAAAGACAGTCTCTTCAATAAATGGTGTGGTAGAAACCGGACAGATACATACAAAAAAATGAAACTAGACCACCATCTTACACTGCACACAAGAAGAAAATCATAAAAATCTTAGAGGCAGCTTATAAAACTTAATAAAAGGGAGATAAATGATCCAATAAAAAAATGGGCAACGGAACAAAATAGAATCTTTTCAAAAGAAGACAGAAGGAAGGCCAAGAGACACATGAAAACATGCTCTAAGTCACTAATTATCTGAGAGATGCAAATCAAAACGACAATGTGGTACCACCTCACACCTGTCAGAATGGCTATCATTAACAAATCAACAAATGACAAGTGTTGGCAAGGATGTGGAGAAAAAGGAACTCTATTGCACTGCTGGTGGGAATGCAGACTGGTGCAGCCACTGTGGAGAACAGTATGGAGTTTCCTCAAAAAACTAAAAATGGAACTCCCATTTGACCCAGTAATCCCATTCCTAGGAATATATCCTAAGAAACTGGAAACACCAATAAGAAAGAATATATGCACCCCTATGTTCATAGCAGCACAATTTATAATAGCTAAGATTTGGAAACAGCCGATGTGCCCATCAGCAGATGACTGGGTCAGAAAACTATGGTACATATACACAATGGAATACTATGCTGCCATAAAAAAGAAGGAATTCTTACCATTTGCAGCAACCTGAATGGAATTGAAGAACATTATGCTGAGCGAAATAAGCCAGTTAATGAAAGAAAAACACCACATGATCTCACTCATTTATGGATAACAAAGATAATTATAAACTGTTGAACAAAAAGATAGATACAGAGACAGTAAAGCATCAAATAGAATGTCAAATTACAGCGGGAAGGTTAGGGAGAGGTGGGGGAGATAAAAGATCAGCTAAAGGACTTGTATGCATGCATATAAGCATAACCAATGGATGCAAAACTCTGGCGGGGAGGGCATGTATGGGTGTGGGAGGGTGGTAAGATATGTACACATATAATACCCTAAAAAATGAGAAAAAAAATCCTAGAAGAAAACATAGGCAGTAAAATCTCAGACATTTCTTGTAGCAGTATTTTCTGATATATCTCCTCAGGCCAGGGAAACAAAATTAAATATTAAAAAGTGGGACTCATCAAACGAAAGAGTTTTTGCACAGCAAAGGAAATCATCAATGAAATCAAAAGCTAACCCACTGAATGATATGTCTGATAAGGGGTTAATATTCAAAATTCATAAAGAACTTATTAAACACAACACAAAAAAACCTCAAACAATCCATTAAAAAATGGGAAAATAAAAAATAATAAAAATAAAAAATTGGTAAAGGACATGAATAGACACTTCTCCAAAGAGGACATACAGATGGCCAATAGACATATGAAAAGATGCTCACTAATCATCAGATAAATGCAAATCAAAACCACAATAGATATCACCTCACACCTGTCAGAATGGTTATCATCAATAAACCAACAAAAAAGTGTTGGTGAGGATGTGGAGAAAAGTGAACCCTTTACAAGTGTTGGTGAAAATGCAGATTGGTACAGCCACTGTGGGAAGCAGTATGGAGTTACCTCAAAAAATTAACATGGAACTGCCTTATGACTCAGCAATATCACCTGTGAATTTATCTAAAGAAATCTGAATCACTAATTCGAAAGAATATGTGTATCCCTATGTTCACTGTAGTGATATTTGCAATAGCCAAGATTTGGAAGCAGCCAAGTGTCCATCAGTAGATGAGTCAATACAAAAGCTGTGGTACATTTATACAATGGAATACCATTCTTCTGTAAAAAGGAAGAAAATTTTACCCTTTGCAACAAGCATGGAGGGACCCGGAGAACATTATGCTAAGTGAAATAAGGCAGTCAGAGAAAGACAAGTACTCATACATGGAATGTATTGAACAAACTGAACTACCAAGCAAAACAGAGACAGATTCAGAGAACAGGCAGACAGTGCCAGTGATGGTGGGCTTGTTGGAGGTGGAGGAGATTCAATAACAAAAAGAGAGAGAGATAGAACTCATGGTCATGGACAACAGAGTGGTGAATGGAAGGGTGGAGGTGGAAGAGGGTATAGCAGTGATAAATGGTGATGGAAAAAATTACATTAAGTTAAAAAAATAAAAAAAATAATAAAGTACATAATAATAAATGTTAACTAAGAAAATGTAAACTTATAGACTAAAAACTATAAAACATTGTTGAAAAGAATCCAAAAAAAGCTAAATAAATAGAAAGACAATCCATGTTCATAGATTGGGAGACTTAACATTGATAAGACGGCTGGCTATACTGCCCTGGCTGGTAGTGGTGAGTTGGGTGAGCATTTTCCCATGCACCAAAAGGTCACCAGTTTGATTCTAGGCCAGGATACATGCCCAGATTGTGGGTTTGAGGCACCCAATACATGTTTCTCCCTCTCTCCTTCTCTCTCTCTCTCTCTCTCTCTCTCTCTCTCTCTCTCTCTCTCCCTCACCTTCCCTCTCCCTTCCTCTCTCTCAAATCAATAAAAACACATTTTAAAAAAGATGATAAGGAGACCAAAACAAGATGGCGGCCTAGGTAGTCTCCTAAGCTGCCACCTCATCAACAATTTGGGAAAAAACAACAGCTAAAATCAAAAGGGATCGCACCAGACCTACAGGAAAGCTGGCGAAATGAGAAGGCTACAACTAGACACCAAGCAGGGTGCCGCTGCTGCCATGTGGAGTTTAAAACTACGGTGAAACCGGACCTGCCGGAGCCACTGCCGCCGGGAATGAGGGAAGCCAGACCTCGCTTCGTTCCGGGGCCAAGGGAGTGGGCCAGCCCAGCCGGCCGCCTTGAGAGCCAGGAAGCTGAAGCCGGGCCTCCGCCGTGTCTTCGGCTCCTGCCCGGACGAGAAGCCTTTGAGCAGTCTCCCTGCCTGCAACCATCCCAGCCTGAAGCTGTCCCAGCCCACCCGCCATGCTGGTGAGGAGATGGCGCAGCGTCTCCCGGCCAGCAGCCAGCTCGGCCCAGCCTCTGCGCACGCCGTGCTGGTGAGGAGCTGGCAAGGCGCCTTCCATTTGCGGTCCCAGCCAGTCCTTCCTCCCCGCCGCATGGCCGGGCTGAAGCTTCCGCCACTACCTCCATGTAGATTTTAAAACTACAGGGGAAATTGAGCCACAGGAGCTACCGTCGCTGCCGCACCCGCCACCACCGCCGTGAATAAGGGAAAGCCACCGAGAATAGAGCTCACTACGCCCCGGGCTCAGGGAGTGGGCGGCCTCAGAACTTAGCCTCCACGTCCGAAGCTGCTCTGCTTCCGCACCGAACGAGACACCTTTGAGGGCAGTCTCTCCGCCTGCAGCCATCTCAGCCATCCCAGCCCGCCCACTGTGCTGCTGAGGAGATGCCGCGGCGCCTTCCGTTCACAGCCCCAGCGAGCCCTTCGCCCTTCAGGTCCACCACTGCAGGGCCGAGCCAGAGCCTCGGCCGGGACCTCAAGGAGGGGCGCTGCTGCTGCCATGTGGATTTTAAAAATACAGTGGAAATTGAGCCACAAAAGCCACCACCTCCACTGCCGCGAGTGAGGGAAGCCCACTGAGAACAGAGCTCACTCCACCCCGGGTCCAGGGAGTGGGCGGCTTCGGAGCTTGGCCTCCACGTCAGCAGCCGTTCCGCTGAGACTCCTTGGAGCTGGGTCTTCCCGCATGCAGCCGTCCCAGCTTGCCCATTGTGCTAGCGAGGAGCTAGCGCAGTGCCTCCAATTAGTGACCCCAGCGCCCCAGAGGGGCCGTGTGCCCTGGGTGAGCCATGTGTCCCAGGGGGCTGTGTGCCCCGGGTGAGCCGTGTGTCCCAGGGGGCCCTGTGCCCCGGGTGAGCTGTGTGTCCCAGGGGAAGCAGTGGGACCTGGGGGGAGAGGCGGTGTGAACCAGAGGAGGAGCGGACTCTATTCGTGTGGTCCTGAGATAGTCACCATAAAACAAGCAGACTGCCAAATGAGGAGTGGATTCTATTCATGTGATCCTGAGATAGTCACCATAAAACAAGCAGATTGTCAAATGACAGCGGGGAGGGGAAGGAGACCTGGGGGGAGATAAGAGAACAAACGAAGGACTGGTATGCATGAATATAAGTACAACCAACGAACACAGAACTCTGGGGAGGGAGGGCATGAATGGGAGGGGGGGCAATGGTAAGCTATGTACACATATACCTTAATAAAAAATAAAATAAAAAATTTAAAAAAATATGATAATGCTCCCCAAAGTGATCTACAGATTGATTCAATGAAATCCCTATCAGAATACCAATTACCTTTTATGCAGAAATGGAAAAGCAGATCCTAAAATTCATATGGACTTACAGAGGACCCTCAATAGCCAATCAAACAGGAGCCCAGGCTAAGAGTGGGACCAGCCCTTTTCCTCCTGCAGGGCCACAGTGAAGGCCTGCCCAGCCGGGCCGGATTTTTGTCAGAAACAGCAGCTCCCTCTGGCTGCCACAAGTGGATATGTCCTCCCTCAAAGCAGGCCCAGCCAGGCACTGCCCCTCACTCAGCCCTGATGCCTCCACCTCACCAGATTCTTCTTCACAGGATTATCAAGGTCAAATCCAATGGTAGTCAATTCTTTAAGAAATTCTGTGCAGAATATTTCATACCCCCCAACATAAAACAAATGAAAATATATTTGACCTCTGAATAACATAGGGGTTAGGGTGGAAACTCCTCTTCCCCGCTGATGCAGTAAAAAATTGCATATAGCCCTGGCTGGTGTTGCTTGGTGATTAGAGCATCAGCCCTCACATCAAAAGGTCATAGGTTTGATTCCCAGTCAAGGGCACATACCTGGGGTGCAGGTTTGATCTCCTTTTATCCCCATATGCAAGAGACAAACAATTGATGCATCTCCCACATCGGTTTCTCTCGCCTCCCTTCCTCTCTTTCTAAACAATATCCTGATGTGACCATTAACAAAAATCAGCATCTAATTTTTGACTCCACCAAAATTTAACTGCAGTGACCCCTCAGTATCCACAGAGGATTGGTTCCAGGACACCCCTCAGATACCAAAATCTTCCAATGCTTAAGTCTCTTATATAAAATGGCATAGAACAATGTATACAGTTGGCTCTCCGCATCCATGAATTCCCCACTGTGGATCAAAAATACCGTTTTTTGATGTGCAGTTGGTTGAATCAGTGGATGTGAAACCTAGGGATAGGAAGGACTGGTTGTATACTTATTGAGAGAAAACCATATAAGTGGACCCACACAGTTCAAGGGTCAACTGTAAACAGAACTGTGTGGTTCAAACAGGACCTGGGGGCCTCAAAGCACTTCCATCTCATCATCCCCAACTCCAGATATGTGGAAACACTTGGACCTCTGAAAATACTTAGAGGGAAAAGTAAAACGATAGAACAGTGTTTCCTAAACTTTTGACATATGTGTACCCCTGCTATAATTTTTGTAACGCTGAGTACCCCTAGTCAAAAAAAAAAAAAAAAAAGGATGGAGGAGACCGAAACAAGATGGCAGCCTAGGTAGTCTCCTAAGCTGCTACCTCATCAACAATTTGGAAAAAAACAACAGCTAAAATTGAAAGGGATCGCACCAGACCCACAGGAAAGCTGGCGGAATGGGATGGCTACAACTAGACACAAAGCAAGGTGCTGCTGCTGCCATGTGGAGTTCAAAACTAGTGGAACTGGAGCCGACGGATCTGCCGGAGCCGACGGAGCTGCCGGAGCTGCCGTTGCTGCGAATGAGGAAAGCCAGACCTTGCTCCGCCCCGGGCCCAGGGAGTGGGCCATCCCAGCCAGCCCGCCGTGGGAGCTAGGGAGCCAATGCCAGGCCTCCACTGAGCCTTCGGCTCCTGCCCACATGCCCTGGGAGAGCCATGTTCCCCAGGGGGCCGTGTGCCCTGGGTGAGCCGGGTGCCCCAGGGGAACCATGTGTCCCCGGAGAGCCGTGTGCCCTGGGGGAGACATGTGCCCCGGGGAAGCAGTGGGACCCAGGGGGAGGGGCAGTGTGAACCAGAGGAGGAGCAGATTTTATTCGTGTGGTCCTGAGATAGTCACCATAAAACAAGCAGATTGTCAAATGACAGTGGGGAGGGGAAGGAGACCTGGGGGGAGATAAGAGAACAACCAAAGGACTGGTATGCATGCATATAAGTACAACCAACGAACACAGAACTCTGGGGAGGGAGGGCATGAATGGGAGGTGGGGGGGGGGGCAATGGTAAGCTATGTACACATATAATACCTTAATAAATTTTTAAAAAGGATGCATTTTAATAACAATCAAAATATATTTATTTTTTCTCTTTTTGGTACATACACAAAATAATAATAAATGAAAAATAAAATTATTCATAATAAAATATAAATGAAAGTTATATTATAAATAACATTTATTTGCACATGGACCATCTCACACCTCACAAGACTGTCTTGACTTGACTCATGAGAACGTAGAATTAGGCGCAGCTAAGCACGGTGCAGTGCATATCCCCACCAAACTCTGGTGCAATGCGTTATCTCCCCCCCCCCCCAAACTCTTCCCGTACCCCTGGGGGTACGAGTAACACACTTTGGGAAACACTGCTAGAACTTGGATTTTCTATTTTCTTCTTGAATCAGTTTTGGTAGTTTGTTTCTATGAATTTGTTAACTTCATATAGGTTATCTGATTTGTTGGCATACAATTGTTCAGTTACTCTTATAAACCTTTGTATTTCTGTCAAGTATTTGTTTTTTCTTTCTTAGTCTAGGTAAAGCTGTCGATTTTATTAATTTTTTTCAAAAAACCAACAGTTGGTTTTGTTGATGCTCTGTATTATTTTTCTATTCTCTATTCCACTTATTTCCACTAAAATCTTTATTATTTCCTTCTCTGTGCTAGCTTAGATTTAGCCTACTCTTCTTTGTCTAGTTCCTAAAGGTATAAAGTTAGGTTATCTATTTGAGATCTTTCTTCTTTTTTTAATATAGGCATTTACAACTATAATTTTCTCTCTGAACACTACTTTTGCTGCATCTCACAGATTTTGGTATGTTCTGTTTTTGTTTTCATCCATCTAAAAGTATTTTAAAATTTCCTTTTTTATTTCTTCCTTGAACCATCCATCCATTGGTTATTTAAAAGTGTGCTGTTTTCCACTTTTCCCTCTGTGATTGATTTCTAGCTTCATTCCATTTTGTTCAGAGAAGATATATGATTTCAATCTATTGAGACTTGTTCTATGGCTTAGCATTTGGTCTATATTGTATTATATGCATTTGAGAAAATGTGTATTCTACTGTTATTGGGTGAATTTTTTAATATCAGTTAAGTTACAGAAATATTGAAAATAGAATATTGAAGTCTCCAACTATATTGCAGAATTGTCTATTTCTCCCTTAAATTATGCCAGTGTTTTATTCACATCTTTTAGGTCTCTGTAGTTTAGTACATATGTTTATAATTAATATATCCTCTAAATCAGTGGTCAGCAAACTCATTAGTCAACAGAGCCGAATATCAACAGTACAACGATTGAAATTTCTTTTGAGAGCCAAATTTTTTAAACTTAAACTTCTTCTAATGCCACTTCTTCAAAATAGACTTGCCCAGGCCGGGGTATTTTGTGGAAGAGCCACACTCGAGGCCAAAGAGCTGCATGTGGCTCGTGAGCTGCAATTTGCCGACCACGGCTCTAGATAGATCAGCCCTTTTATCCTTCATTGTTTCTTTGAACAACTTTTAACTTTAAATCTTTTTTGTGTGTCTGATATTAGTATAGCTATTCCAGCTCTTTTTTTTGGTTACTATTTGCATAGAATATCTTTTCCTGCCAGAAGAGGGGAGCAGGGGATGGGTAGAGGTAGGCAAAGATGGTGGTGTGGGGGCGGGGGGAATGGAGGACATCTGTAATAGTGTCAATAATAAAAAATAAAAATAAGATATTCTTTTCCCTCTCTTATGCTTTCAAACTTTTTGGATCTAAAATGAGTCCCTTTTAGATCTGGAGAGTATCATGCTAAGTGAAATAAGTCAATCAGAGAAAGATAAGTATCACATGATCTCACTCATATATGAAATCTAAATAATAATCTGATGAACGGAGTAGATTCAGAGACACGGAAGCATAGAACAGAGTGCAGGATCTCAGAGGGAAGGCAGGGGAGGATCGGTGAGTGGGAGGTAATTCTCTAAGACCTTGTATGCATATATGCATAACCCACGGACACAGACAATCGGGTGCTGAAGGCCTGAGGTGCGGGTTAGGGGTGAGCTGGAGGGGGTCAATGGGGGGAAAAAAGGGGGGACATATGTAATACTTTCAACAATAAAGAATTATAGCCCTAACCAGTTTGGCTCAGTGGATAGAGCATCAGCTGCAGACTGAAAGGTCGCATGTTCAATTCCAGTCAAGAGCATGTATCTTGGTTGTTGATGTATCCCCAGTAGGAGGTGTGCAGAAGGCAGCTGGTCGATGTTTCTCTCTCATTGATGTTTCTAACTCTATCCCTCTCCCTTCCTCTCTGTAAAAAAATCAATAAAATTTTAAAAAAACCAATAAAATATATTTTAAAAAAACAATAAATTATTAATAAATAAAATGAGTCCATTTTAGACAGCATATAGTTGTCACATTTTTTTACCCATTCTGTCAGTATCCACTTTAAACTGATTTGGAGAGTTAATCCTTTTACATTTAAAATAACTATGATAAGGAAAAACGTTTTACTACTTGTTTTAAAGGAACATCTTATACCTTTATTGTTCCTCAATTTGTCCACTACCATCTTCATGTTTGTTTGTTTTTAAAATATTTTTATTGATTTTAGAGAGAGGAAGGGAGAAGGATAGAGAGATAGAAACATCGATGAGAGAGAAACATCTATGGGCTGCTTCTTGCACATCCCCTATTAGGGATTGAGCTCACAATCCAGGCATGTGCCCTGACTGGGAATCGAACCAGCAACCTCTTGGTTCATGGGTTGATGCTCAACTGCTGAGCCACACTGGCTGAGCTGTTTGATTCGTTAGTGTATCATTTGATCCCCTTATTGTTTCCTTTTCTGTATATTTTTAGTTATTTTCTTACTGGTTACCTGGGGATTACAGTTAATATCTTCTATTAGTAAGAATCTAGTTTGAATTAATACCTACTTAACTTCAATAGTATATAAATTCTGCTCATATATAGTTTCATTCCTTCTCTTTTGTGTTATTATCATAAATTACATCTTTATATGTTGTATTCCCATTAAAATAGCTTAATAATTGTTGTTCCATGCCTTGTCTTTTAAATCAGATAGAAAAAAAAGAGGAGTTACAAACCAACAATACAATAATACTCTTTTTTAAAAAATATATATTTTATTGATTTTTTACAGAGAGGAAAGGAGGACAGAGAGCCAGAAACATCAATGAGAGAGAAACACCAATCAGCAACCAAGGTACATGCCCCTGACCAGAATTGAACCCAGGATCCTTCAGTCTGAAGGCTGACGCTCTATTCACTGAGCCAAACCGGTCAAGGCAATACTGACTTTTATACTTACTTATATAGTTACCTTTACCAGTGTTCTTTATTTCTTCATATGGCTTTGAGTTGCTATCTAGTATCCTTTCATTTCTCCTAAAAGAAGAAAGACACCTTTTAGCACTTCTTGTAAGGCAGGTCTACTAGCCACAAACCCTCTTAACGTTTATTTATCTGGGAATATCTAAGCTTCATTTTTGCACGTCTGTTTTACCAGATACAGAACTCCTGGTTGACTTTTTTTCTTTCAGCACTTTAAATGTCATTCACTGTTTGCTGGCCTCCAGGATATCTAATAAAAAATAAAAATTTAAAAAAGGCTGTTAATCTTTTTTGAGATCTCTTATATGTGATGAGTTACTTCTCTCTTGCTGCTTTTAAGATTATCTTTATCTTACAATCTGATTATAATGTTTCTTTGAGTTATCCTGCTTAGAGACTGTTGAGCTTCTTGGAGTATAGACCTATGACTGTTATCTAGGAAGTTTTCAGCCATTATTTTTTTCTTTGCCTCTTATTCCAATGGGGCTCCCAATTACCGTATGTTTTACACTTTGATAGTATCCCAAAGGAGTCTCATGTTCTGCCATGTATCTTCGTTGTTTTTCTTTTTGACTTCTCAAATTGGGATACTTTTAATTGACTTTACTGCAAGGTAAGCATATTTGAAATTGGCTAGTGTGAATAATTTTAGCAGGCTCTGGGGCACAGGTGCTGTCCCTAATTGCCTAACCTTGGGGTGGTTGGGGGAGGGGGATATTGCCTCCTGGAGTGTGAGAGCCTAATAAAGAAGGTGGTTGGAGTGTCAGTTCTAGAGTGTGAGCTCTGGATTGGCTGTTTGAAAAGCCCACTCCCAGGAGAGTCATTTGCTATCTCTAGGAATTAACTAGCCTTGTGAGGGGCAGTCAGGCCCAGATCAGCAAGGGCTCAAGATGTCAAAAACAAAATACTGAAAATAAAAAACATGATTGAGCAGCTGATTCTAGATGGACCAACGTCAGAGTGTGATGGTCATGGTCTTTGAGGTGGCAAGAAAGATGACAGGACAAGAAAAACAGACATGAACCTCCTGCCCTGGCTGGTGTGGCTCAGTTGGTTGGAGCACTGTCCTGTATACCAAAAAGTTGTAGATCTGATCCCCAGTTGGGGCACATAGGGAAGTCAACCAATTGTTGTCCTCTCTCACGTTGACGTTTCTCTCTCTCTCAAACCAATAAGCATATCTTTAGGTGAAGATTAAAAAAATAATAACCTCCGATACCAACCACTAGGGTAAAAGAAGAAAACAAGGGACCAGATGCTGCCAGCAAACTGCCACTGGTGATACCACACATTCAGTGCTGGTTAAAATTATTTAAGTAGAATTAAACACTATCTTCTCATGGAGGAAGAATTCATTAGAAATCAAGAACAAAGGAAGCAGAAGAAAAGCAAGAGGAGGAAAGAGCAAAGATAGGTAATCTGAGGGGGACCCCAATGTCAGTTGGAACCTTAGAAGAAATCATTGATGATAATCACACCATATTGTCTACATCTGTGGGCTCAGAACACTACGCCAACATTCTTCCATTTGTAGACAAGGATCTGCTAAAACTGGACTGCTTTGTCCTGTTTAACCACCAGCACCTGCCAGGACAGGGGTGCTGATGGATCACACAGATCCCTTAGTCAGTGATGAAGGTGGAAAAGGCCCTTATGATGACATTTGGTTGGACAACCAAATCCAGGAAATTAAGAAATCTGGAGCTTCCTTTCACTCACCCTGAATATTATGAAGAGATGGGTTTAAAGCCCCCTTCGGGGGTCATTCTCTATGGTCCACGTGGCACATGCAAAACCTTATTAGCCTAAGCAGTAGCAAACCAAATCTCAGCCTCTTGCTTGAGTGTGGTTGGCTCTGGACTTATTCAGAAGTACATAGGCAACGGGCCTAAATTCATTTCAAAGTTGTTTGGAGTTGCTGAATGCACCATCCACCGTGTTTACTGATGAAATTGATGCCATTGGGACAAAAAGCTATGACTCAAATTCTAATGGTGAGAGAGAAATTCAGTGTACAGTGTTGGAATAGTTGGAACAGTTGGGGTTGGGTGGATTTAAGGGGAGATGTAAAAGTTTTCATGGCCATAAACCAAATAGAAACTTTTGATCCAGCACTTATCAGACCTGGCCATGTTGACAGGAAGATCGAGTTCCCCTGCCCAGTGAAAAGAACAGTAAGTGCATCTTTGCCCTAACCCATTTGGCTCAATGGATAGAGCGTTTGCCTGTGGACTGAAAGGTCCCAAGAAACCCAGCATCTCTGATCCCTTGTTGCCTTACTCCCTGTCCCCTTACCCTGTCCCCTCCCACTCCTGAACTCCTGCACCGGCTCCAGATTGAAACCTAACAGCTGCCCGTCCCCCTCAGCCCCCCAGCCGTTCCTTCCATTGGGCCCTCTCCTCCGCTGCCTCAGAGACACAGCCCCTCTGCGCCCTGTTCCCCACTCACACACTTCTCATCGTTTGTGAGACAAGGACATTTTGTCAAGGTTCTGTTCCTGATCCCTTTCTCTGGGATCAGGCAGAGACCACACGAAACCTCCTTTGGTATTTTAGCTACCAGTGAAAGGTTTGGAGATGCTTCATATATTGTGTCCATTTGACAGTGAATTTCTGCAACAAAAAACTCATTTTCCCTTTAATGTTGGCTATAAAAATCAAAGATATCTTCTCTTGGGGGAGGGGGGTAATTGGCCCAGGGCGTGTTGAATATGGGAAGCTTCAAAGTCATCTATGTGAAGCAACAATTGGGGCTTTTTGGTCTTTATAAGCATAACTTTAAAAAATTGCTTCTCTTTCTAAGCCTAAGAAGTCTGGTCCACTCAAGTCCTGACTCCCAACCTTTCTGTACACTGAGTTCTCCCCACCTAGTGGGAGGCAGACAGCACCACTGGGCACGGTAGCTCATGCCAAGAGAGGCAAATGCCACCTGACCACCCAGCAGCTCTCCCTGACTCGGAGTTTCAGAGTAGATGCCTGTATGAATTCCCTGCATTTGCTGTAACAAAATGCCACAACTTTAGTAGCTTAAAACATCACAAACTTATTATCTTACAGTCTCGGAGGCAGAAGTCCTATGATTGAGGCAGTGGCAGTGCTATCTTCCTCTGGAGGCACTAAGGGGCAATCCATGTCCATGCCTTTTCCAGCTTCTAGAGGCCACCAGCATGCCTTGGCTCACAGCCTTTTTCTCCATCTTCAAAGTCAGCAGCGTAACATCTTCTAACTTCTTTCTCTGACTCTGCATCCATCCTCACATCTCCTCTAACCTGAACTCTCCTGCCTCCATCTCATAAAGAGCCTGGGCCCACCTAGATAATCCAGGAAAATCTCCCCAACTGCACTGCCTTAATTTAGCCACACCTGCAAGGTCATATTCCCCACATTCTGGGGATCAGAGCATGGACATCTTGTGGGGGGACATGCATTATTCAGCCTGCCACAGCATCAGTGGGGCCACATTTCTAACATGGGACCCATGGACCACCCTTTGGGAGAAGCAAGCAATGTGTGGGCTTGTTCTGGAAGATGGCAGGTGGGGCTTTGGTTAGGGGGCAGAAAATGGAATACCTGAATGGATGGGACCTGAACGCTATTAAGCTCAGCACAAGGACCAGCGCAAGGGAGAGCCTGCTCTTTCCGGGCTCAGTCCTGCAAAGTGGGGGTTCCCCCATGGGTCACTTTTGCCCCCAGGGGACAACTGGCAAAGTGTGAACACGTATTTGGCTGTCACAGCTGGGGAGGGGTGGCCAGAGATGCTGCTAAATAACCTACAATGCATAATATTGTCCTCACCACAAAGAATCCTCCTGCCCAAAGGTCAGTGGATTGGGAGTGTGAAGTCCTGTTTAGTCACTTTCTGGCTGTCTCTCCAGACCCAGAGGGACTTCCCCACTTCTTCATCAAGGGTTGCTGCTCAGTGACCTTTAGCCTTTCTGCCCCCATCCTGCCTCTCTTGGAAAAAGCTGTGTCTAGTGACCCTTGGCCTGCCTTTGTGAAGGTTGATAGCTCCGACCTCTGGAGTGTGAAGGCGGGCCTGACCTGCTCTGGCCTCTGGGTCCCTGCACTGGGCAGATGAGAGAGGCCGATTGTGTGCTGACCCCTGTTAAGACTGTGCCAATCACTGGGTGGGGAATAAGTTTGGGGAACTCAAATTCATTGGGCAGCAGGTGACAGGGCCCCTGACAGCAGAATGTGATTGGGTTGGGGCATTCCTTTCAGCCTGTCAGTGGTGTCCCTGGAGTTAGACATGTTCTCCTTGGGCCAGAGCAGGAGTAGGGTACCCACCTCACCCATAATGGAAGGTACCCCAGCCTGGTGGCTGACCCAGTGTGTATGTATAGGGGGGAACAGGGTAGGCTCTGCCTGGATGTGATAAATCCCAGCTAGTGTCTTACTGCTGTTGGTCCCTGTAAGAAGGTTCTGCTGCTTGTCCATGTGGTCAGCAAATGGACTGACGTCTATAGGCTTCGTGCTTTGTGCCGGGTTGCAAAGATGGACAGGACCCAGCTGTCCCTTCTAGGAACTCTCTGCAATTGGGGAAAACAGGGCTCATGCTGGTTGACTGCTTAACCAAGAACCGGCCCCTGTATTGGCTGTGCCTCATCTCTCAGTGGGAGCAGAACAACTACAATTCTGGAGGAAGGGATGGGGGTAAGGAACAGAAAGAGGGCGCAGGGATATGGGTAGGGAAAGCCCTGATACAACAACTCAGAGGGGAGGAGGAAGGTGAGCATGTGTCCAGCGGGACTTCCCTGGGGGTAAGCCCAGGAAAAACCCTGCTCCTGGGAGTGGGAGGGCTGCGTCTGGGGAGATGGCCTACCCTGACTCCTGCAGGCTCCCGAGCTTCTCCCTCACTGCCCCTGTGCTGGTGGAGCTGCCTGGCCAGCCTCTATGCATTTCCATGCAGCCCCTCACTAAATCCAAGTCCTTGGTGTATGGTACTGTCCTCCTGTTGGGTCCAGTGTCAGCCCTAGCTGCCAGAGAACGGGGCGTGCAAACCTCAGAATCCTGGCTCCTTGACCTGTGGAAGACCAGGCAGTACCCTCAGGTGACCAGGGTCACCTGGGCTCCTCCACCCACCCCTGCTGACACCCAATGGGCTGTAGCGGAATCACATGTTCCCCCTGTGTTATGTATGGGCTGCACTGTGTCCTCCCCAAATTTGTATGTTGAAGTCTTAAACTCCAGTACCTCAGAACATGACTGTATTTAGAAACCAGGCCTTTAAGAGGTAGTCAAGTTAAAATTAGGTCATTAGGGTGGGCCCTGATCTAACCTGACCGGTGTTCTTATAAAAAGGGGAAATCAGGACACAGACACACACAGAGGGAGGATCATGTGAGGACACAGAAAAGATGGCCATTACATTCCAAGGAAGGAGGCCACAGAAGGAACCAACCCACCAACATCTTGATCTTGGACTTCTCACCTTCAGAACTGTGAGAGACTTGATTTCTGTTGTCCATAAACCACCCAGACTATGCTTTGCTGTGGCAGCCCTCGTGACTTCACACACCCAGGATACAGCTGAGTAAGCCGGCAGCACATCTGGAAGTGGGAAGGTACAAAGATGAAGGCAAATCTTTATCCACAGCCTTTGTATTTTCTCTCCCCCATGTGGACCTGAAGCCATAACTTTATCTGTATTACTGAGGCATCCTCTTGCCTCAAACTCAAGCATCTTAAGCCACTGGGCCCTGGTTTTGTGAGGGAGTGGAAATTATACCCACAGATGCCACCACAGACAAAAGACTCCCACCAGGCTGTGCCTTCCTTCCCAGTGGTCCATGTGAACCTCCCTCCCCTTTCCACCAACCCTTCCTCTCTCCCAGGCCCCCACCACCTCTTATCAGAATCCTGCTTAGTCCTTTCTCCTGCCCACTGGCCCTGGGGATGAGCCTCCCTCAGTGCTGGCTGGCCCATCTCTTCGCTTTCTCTGTCCCTCCACACCCATCCAGCCCAAGGTGGAAGACCCTCAGAGAATAGGTACAACTCTGTGCCCTGCACTTATCTCTTAAGTCATGAGCACATTAGCATCAAAGTTCCATGCATGAGTTCTGAGCTCCACTGATGCTGGCCCTTAACCCCCTTCTGCTCCTCTTCCAGGAGTGTGACCTTGAGCCCACTCGATCCTTCTATAAACTGAGGCTCATAAACTACATCCCCAAAGCTCAGCCTAGGGAGCTACTCTTACTCTATGTGGTTGGGGGCCTCCTGCTGTCATTTTTAGTGCATGAACAATTCACCAAGCCAGCTTCATCGCTGGGTGTTTGGACTGTTGCCAACCCAATGGTGCCTCATTGAAAACTAAGAAATGTCTTACTTTGGATGGACCTTCCCTGGGTGGTGCAGGGTAATTTCAGTGGTATAACCACAAAGTCAGACTACGAGCCCTTTCATATGCTGGCAAGTATCTTCCACAGGGTCTTTCAGAGGAACATGACCACCACCCCTGAGGAAAGCTGGTGTTGGGGTCCTGGCAGCACTGCAATAATCTTCACCTTGACCAGCCCCTGCCCATGGCCCCACTGTTACAACTCTGTGCAGACACTGATGTTTGTTGACCCTCTTCCCCCTCCTGTGAAGTGTCTATTTCTGATCTTTGCCCCTTTGGTTCTCATCAATTTGGGTGAGCTTTTAGTAGACTGATAACACCTGATCTGTTCATCTCAGGACACTCTCGGCACATGACAGAGTTTAGTGTGCCTGGAGACTCTGAGTAATGCTGCTGAGTGTGATTTGGGATCTTCGGTCTGGGAGGCTGGGAGATGTGAGGGTTTTGGGAGTTGCCAGGATCAGGCAGAAGCTGGGAAAGGGAACACCCATCCTCAGTACTCCTGTGCTAGCACTTGGGGGTCAAGTGAGAGGCGCCTCATAGGGAGAGCTGTTTCCCATGGCATGCTGGTGAACTGTCACAGCAAACTGACCACCTGCCTTCAATAAGCATGAAGCCTCTATCTCATTTATAAAGAAAAAATTCGGGGGACAGTGATCAGCTATACTCAGTGAAAGAAGCCAGAAACAAAGGGTCCCATATTATATGATCCCACTTATATAAAGTAATTAGAAGAAGCATATCCACGGAGTCAGAAAAATTCCAGGGGCAAGCAGGTGACTACTTATGGGCATGGGGTTTATTTTAGGGATGATAAGAATGTCCTGGAATGATACTAAATATACTAGAAACCACTGAATATCCGTTTTAAATTTTTGTTGTTGTTGTTTGTTAATCCTCACCTGAGGATATTTTTTCCCATTGCTTTTCAGAGAGAGTGGAAAGGAGTGAAGAGAGAGAGAAATATTGATGTGAGGAAGACATCAATGTTGCCTCTGGCACATGCCCCGACTGGTTGTGGAGAGTGAATATGCAGTCCAGGTACATGCCCTTGACCAGGAATTGAACCCAAGACCCTTCAGTTCACAGGCTGACGCTCTAACCACTGGACAACCAGTTAGGGCTAAATTTCTGCTTTTAAAATTTTTTTAAGCATTGCAAAAAGCCCAACAAATACATGTAAAATATTTAAAGACAAAGAAGAAAAGAGAATGTGTATGGCATGAAAAAGAACAGTTGGATAAAAAAACAAATCTTAAAAAAAAACAAAAACAATCCTGGCTACTATGAGTCACTGGGAGGAATGAGGAGGGTGGCAAAGTGACAGACAACACCTGCAAGGGAAAATGGTCACCACCCATATTGCACCGGGACAACAGGAGTAACCAGGTCACTCTGTGACCCTGGGAATCAGAGTTGTGAAGCCTCTTCTAATCTTTGATCCTATGGGAGATAAAAAGCCCACTGCTGTCCTTGCCAGAAAGATATCGGAATCAAAGGGTAATGGGTCAGATCCAGGAGGATAATTCTGGAAAACAAAACTTGCCAAACTCGTTCAGGCCAGCGCTCCATGTTATCTCACACTGGTGTTCAGGAAGCCGTGATTCCAAGACAAGAAGCAGAGCCCTTCCTGCTCTCCGGGGCACTGACCACACAACTTTCTTTATGGCCCCTTTGAAACAACGGGAGTCCTGATGTGTTAGATGTCCCACTCAGTGCCTGCTTTACTCATGTTCCCAAGGTGGTAGTGCCACATGACTTTTGCAAACAAGCGAAACTTCGCAGAGGTTCCGAAAGTTATTACGGTAGCAGAGTTCCTGAGGCCGGCCTTGCACTGCTGTGCCCCTCCAGGACCAGACTTTCTGGGTCAGAAATAGGAACCATACGTGACCCAGCCCTGAAGGGGCCACTACTTTTATATAGCTCCAATTCTAACCTAATCAGGTGCCTGAGTTCTAAACTGTTGCTAACCTGAAAATAAACTCAGCTGCCTAAGAGAAAATAAAAAAAGCTTCCTGGTTTTCTATATGACTGACTTACTTGGCACTTGAGATGGAATCAGACTGAAGTAGGGTCCCCTAAAAATTTGAGTGCCAGAAAATTCTTTTGGCTTGTTTGGGACTGCCCAGCTTCTGTTCTCAGAATGAGGGTTCCACTTTGATGTATCAGCTCTGTTAGGGATAAGAAACCCATTTCTGGAGACCGAAACAAGATGGCGGCCTAGGTAGTCTCCTAAGCTGCCACCTCATCAACAATTTGGAAAAAAACAACAGCTAAAAATGAAAGGGATCGCACCAGACCCACAGGAAAGCTGGCGAAATGAAAAGGCTACAACTAGACACAAGGCAGGGCACCGCTGCTGCCATGTGGAGTTTACAACTACGGTGAAACCGGACCTGCCAGAGCCGCTGCCGCTGGGAATGAGGGAAGCCAGACCTCGCTCCACCCCGGGGCCCAGGGAGTGGGCCAGCCCGCCGGCCGCCGTGGGAGCCAGGGAGCTGAAGCCAGGCATCAGCCGCGCCTTTGGCTCCTGCCCGGACAAGAAGCCTTTGAGTGTGGCCTCCCTGCCAGCAACCATCCTGGCCCGCAGCAGTCCCAGCCCGCCCGCTGTGCTGGTGAGGAGCTGGTGCGGCGCCTTCCATTCGCGGCCCCGGCCAGTCCTTCCTCCACCACCGCCCACAGCAAAACCAGCCCGGCCTCCGCACACGCCGTGCTGGTGAAGAGATGGCGCAGCATCTCCCAGCACGCAGCCAGCTCAGCCCAGCCTCCGCACATGCCGTGCTGGTGAGGAGATGGTGCAGCTCCTTCCGTTCCTGGCCCCGGCGATTCCTTCCTCCGCCGCCGCAGGGCTGGGCCGAAGCTCCCGCCACTGCCACCATGAGAACTTTAAAACTACAGTGGAAATTGAACCACAGGAGCGACCGTTGCTGCCGCACCCGCCACTGCCGCGGCGAATAAAGGAAATCCACCAAGAACAGAGCTCACTACGCCCAGGGCTCGGAGTGGGCAGCCTCAGAACTTAGCCTCTGCATCCACAGCTGCTCCGCTTCCGCACTAAACGAGACACCTTTGAGGGCGGTCTCCCGCCTGCAGCCATCTCAGCCCGCCTGCAGCCGTCCCAGCCTGCCCGCCGTGCTAGCGAGGAGCTAGCGTGGTGCCTCCAATACACGACCCCTGCGCCCCAGAGGGCCTGAGTGCCCTGGGTGAGCCGTGTGTCCCAGGGGGCCATGTGCCCCGGGTGAGCCGTGTGTCCCAGGGGGCCATGTTCCCCAGGCGAGCAGTGTCTCCCAGGGGGCCGTGTGCCCTGGGCGAGCAGTGTGTCCCAGGGGAAGCAGTGGGACCCAGAGGAGGAGCGGACTCTATTCATGTGGTTCTAAGATAGTCACCATAAAACAAGCAGACTGCCAAATGACAGCGGGGAGGGGAAGGAGACCTGAGGGGAAATAAGAGAACAACCGAAGGACTGGTATGCATGAATATAAGTACAACCAATGAACACAGAACTCTGGGGAGGGAGGGCATGAATGGGAGGTAGGGGGGGGGCAATGGTAAGCTATGTACACATATAATATCTTAATAAAAATAAAAAAGATTAAAATAATAATAACAATAAAAAGAAACCCATTTCTTATGTCCACAACATAAGCCCACCCACATATGAAGCCCATAAATGGTTCAGATATCATGGCTTTCCACCACATCAGAAGATCAAAAGTCAGAAATTGGTCTTACTCGACTAAAGTCAATGTGTCAGCAGGATTCAACCTTCTGGAGGCTCTAGGAGAGAACGTTTCCTTGCCTTTCCAAGCTTCTAGACACTTCCTGCCACCTGTCGCTGGTGGCCCTTTCCTCCATCGTCAGAGGCAGCAATGGCATCACTGACCTCTGCTTCCATCGTCACATCTCTTCCTCTGACTCTGACCTTCCTGCCTCTGTCTTATAAAAACCCTCATGATAACACTGGCCTCATGCAGGTAATCCAGGATAATCTCTCCATCTCGATACTTAACGTAATCTGATCTGCACAAAGTCCTTTTGCTAAGTAAGGTAACATAATCACAGGTTCCAAGAGATTGGGACATCTTTGGGGTACTGCTATTCTGCCCACCACAGGAGGACCAGCATATACTTTCTGAAAAGGGCTAGTCAGTGTGGAGCTGCCCTCTTAAACTGGTCCCCACAAGCTGTAACTTCTGTGGGCTCAGATACCACAACTGGCATGATCACTATTGTATCCACAAGACTTAACACCTGTGCTGGGTGTGTTGTGGGCCTAAAAGAAATAACATGCACTCCTAGTGCTCACATCTTAGTTTCTAACACCATCTTCCTATCTAATAAAGAGGGAAAATACTAATCCGTCACAAAGATGGCTACACCCACAGCTGAAACCAAGTTACCACAAGGAACCTGAAGGAGCAATCAGCAGGGATCTGAGGCTATGCCCTCCCCCACCCCTGTAGGGCTTGACAGGGGACCTCAGGCTTTACCCCCCGCCCTAGAATCAGGCCAGGGGACCTGAGGCTGCACCCCCCCCCCCGGCCCCGCTGGACTTGACAGGGGACCTCAGGCCATGCCTCCTACCCAGTGGGGCTTGATAGGGAACCTCAAGATGCACCCCCAGGACTAGGTCAGGAGAACTCAGGCCGCGCCCCCCACCCCAGCACCACTAGGGAACCTCAGACTGCACCCCCCCCCCCCGCCAGGTGGGGTTTGGCAGAGGACCTCAGACCAGGCCAGGGGACCTGAGGCTACACTCCCCCTTCCTGGCTGGGCTTGACAGGGGACCTCAGGCCTTGCCCCCTGCCCCAGCGCCAGGACAGGGAACCTGAGGCCACGCCCCCCTCCTGGCAGGGCTTGATGGAGGACCTCAAGGTGCACTTCCTGTCCTGGTGCTGGGCTGGGCGACCTTAGGCTGCTCCCCCTGCCCCAGTGCCAGGCTGGAGGACCTCAGGTTGCACCCTCTCCCCACCAGGTGGCACTTGACGGGAGACCTCCGGCCTCGCCCCCCACCGCGCACCAGGTCAGGGGACCTGAGGCTGTGCCCCCCTGCCTGGGGGGGGCTTGATGGGGACCTCAGGCCATGCCTCCAAGCCAGTAGGGCTTGACAGGGAATCTCAGGCCATGTCCCCCACTTGGTGGGGCTTGATGGGGGACTTAAAAGCATGCCTCTCCTGCCCCAGTCTGGGCTGGGGGACCTCAGGCCATGCCCCATCCTGGCGCCAGGCCAGGGGACCTGAGGCTACATCCCCTGCCCGGCAGGGCTTGACAAGGGTGGGACTGGCCAGATCTGGATCTAACCCAATGGGGGAAGGGGCCAGCCAGGTCTGGGTCTCAAGCGATTTTGAGGTGCATGTGGGTGGGCAGGGACTTGACTCTGGGTCCTATGGTGCGTCCCAGACTCTGACAGGAGGAAGGTTTTCATACACATTTTACTCATTTTCTTTCATCTCTGACACTTCTATTATAGAGAAAGGGCAAATAGCAATATTAAGTTATTTCCTCTAATAAATCCCCTTTTAATGTGCATGAATTTTGTGCACTGGATCACTAGTTGTCTAACAAAAGGAACAAATCTCAAAGAAATGGCTGATTCTAAGACTGGGCGAGGAAATACATGAGATGAGCCTGGTACCTTATAGTACCAGAGAAAGGGAAGTGCTCCAAAGAAAACAAAGTGAAAAAAGTCAAAACACATTGATGGGGAGTGTCAAAGGGCCACAGGAGCCAACTAGAAGAGATCCCAATGGCTAAAGTCAGAACAATTTGAGCATCAAAAGAAATAAAGTAGTATTATGTTAAAACCCAGGGTATAAAATATGCAGGAGGCCATACAGATATAATTAAATGATTGGATAAACTTATAAATGGGGGAGAAAAGAGAAATCTCCCATGCAGAATTCTAAATAATTTATGTAGCTATCCACCCTTAAAGAGGAGGAATATAACCCTCTGCTCTTCAAATGTGGGCACATAGTGACTTCCTTCCAAAGTATTGGGGGGGGGGGGTTGCGATGAAGCCAGATACTTCACCAACCAGGTGTTCAAGGCCAACATCAACAGGCATAGATAATGTGCCCCTGACAGGATGTAATGAGATGACCACTTTACCTCTGTGGTCTTCCTCCCCCAAACCCATCACCCCATCTTATCATGAGGAAAACATCAGACAAATTCCAAAAGAGGGACATCCTACAAAATATCTGACCAGTTCTCAAAACCATCAAGGTCATCAAAAACACAGAAAGTCTGAGAATCTGCCACAGCCAAGAGAAGCCTGCAGAGGCAGGACAGCCCTAGCCAGTCCAGTCAAGGCCAATGTGTTTCTCTCGTCTCTCTCTCTCTCTCTCTCTCCTCCCCCTCCCTCTCTCTCTCTTCCACCCTTCCTAAAAATCAATGGAAAAACATTCTCAGGAGAGAGGAAGGGAAAGAGAGAACACAAATAAGAGAATAGAATTTAAAAGTTCTCATCACATGAATGGATAAAAAAAGCTGTGGTACATTTATACCATGGAATACTATGCAGCTGTAAAAAATTATCTATTACCCTTTGAGACATCATGGAGAGACCTAGAGAGTATTATGCTAAGTGAAATAAATCAGTCAGAGAAAGACAAGTATCACATGATCTCACTTATATGTGGAATCTAATGAACAAAATAAACTGGCAAAATAAACTGACAAAATAGATCTAAAATCATGGAAGCATGCAACAGACTAAGGGAAGAGGCAGGGAGAAGAGACCAACCAAGGAACTTATATGCATACTAGAGGCCCGGTGTATGAATTCATGCATGGGTGGGGTCCAGCCGGTAGATTGGGGCGATTTGGGAGGGCGGGCCGGGGGAGGGGACGCAAAGGGTGGGAAGGCCAAGAAGAGGGGCCTCGGGCTGTTGGCTGGCCCTGCCCCCAATTGGGGTGATAACTCCTTTAGTTTTTTCTTGTCTGTGAAGCTCTTTATCTGGCCTTCAATTCTAAATGAGCTTTGCAGGGTAGAGAAGGGTGTGGCAAGAAATATCCAAAATGCCAAAGAGCAAGGACCTGCAACCAGGGTGACCTTCCCTTTGAAAGGATGTGGCTGCTCTGGGGGCAAGGATTCGCTCTCCATGAAAACTGGGTTAGTCTTTGCATCGGGCAGTGGAATCACTGAGGCCTATATGAGAGTCGCCAAGGCCGGGAGTGTGATCTCACAGCAGTTAAAAACACATTTGTGAAGGGATGTTATGGGTTCTCTCTCATCAAACAGTCCACGAGTATCTGTTCTGCACCAACAGGATTGCTTTAACACTGAAGCCTCCATCCACAAGCCCAGGAGCTGGCAGGAGGACACTGAAAGTGGATGCATGGTGCCGGATGACCTGGCAGGTGTCAGCGGGTTGGCCATCTTAGCTCTGGGCACGGGGAGATGAGCTCTGACATCACCATCGCGTGGAGGCATCAGCAGCAGCTTCAGAGCTTGTTGCTATTTTGTTTTCTTTTTCATCTCCTTTTCCCTTTAAACCTCTCCAGGTTGCATGTGTTCAAGAGAAGCAGCCTTTGCAGCCTCCTCAGCGGAGGGCACGCCTTCGATCTGGGTTCACACACAGCCGGAGAGTCCTGTTTAGAAACAAGTGTGGGTCTTGCAGTATTTGTGCTATTACTGATAAAGAGATTTTTATTTTTATTTTTTATTTTTTAAAGCTTTTGGAAGTTGTGTCAAAATTGAGTTTTCTGACCTTTTTAAAAATATATATTTTATTGATTTTTTACGGAGAGGAAGAGAGAGGGATAGAGAGTTAGAAACATCAATGAGAGAGAATCATTAATCAGCTGCCTCTTGCAAACTCCCTACTAGGGATGCGCCTGCAACCAACGTACATGCCCTTGATCGGAATCGAACCTGGGATCTTTCAGTCCGAAGGCTGACGCTCTATCCACTGAGCCAAACCGGTTTCGGTGATAAAGAGATTTTTAGATTCTGGCACGGAAATATGTTTCCTGCTTATCCACGAGGGCAGGAGGCCGAGCACAACCACTGGCACAACCACAGTTCTTCACTCCTTCACAGGCCTCCGTCCAAGGGTGGTGATGCAGGGGCTTCACACACAGAGGAGGCCGGGAGCAGGGTCGGGCAGCAAACGCAGAGCATACCATCCATCCTCAGCCCTGCTTTTCCCAGGCCTTCTGTCTCAGTCCCCATCCTCCCATTCTCGGTCTGTAGTGTCTTCCTCTTAAGGCAGATCAGGCACCTGCAGGACATGATGTTTATCACATTGTTCTTTGTATGAGTGGTCAGGCTTCCTCAGCATTATGGTGGTGTATGTGTGTGTGTGGGGGGGGGGGCAGCATGAAGGTGCAAACACGATCCATGTGGATTCCTCACTGAGCCCCTTCTATATACCTTCTGTATACCTGGTAGGCATTTCCCCTCAGAAGGGGTGCCAAGAGCTCAGTCACATGCTCCCCATGTCCATGATCAGCAGGTTGGGGGGGGCCTGATTAGGGGTAGGGGTGGCCAGCAGGAGGGGCCCCAGGGGGCCGATCGGGGTCGGATCAGGCTGGTTGGCTGCTGCAGTATGCGTCATAGCCACCAGTAGTTCTGGTCATTCTGCATTAATGGTCACTGGACACACACACACACACACACACACACACATACACACACACACACACACACACACACGAGGCCTGGTGCACAAAATTCCTGCACTGGACAGGGTCCCCAGCCTTGTCTGCATCCTCTAATAGTCCGAGACCCCTCGCTCCTTACCGCTCTCCTGCTCACTGCTCCTTAGCACTGCTGTGGAAGCAGGAGAGGCTCATGCCACCACCACTGCACTCACCAGCCAAGAGCCCAGCTTCTAGCTGAGCAGCGCTCCCGCTGTGGGAGCACACTGATTACCAGGGGGCAGCTCCTACGTTAGTGCCTGACCCCTGGTGGTCATTGTGCATCACAGTGACCAGTCATTCTAGGCGTTCTGCCGTACTGGTCGCTTAGGCTTTTATTATATAGATTATATAGACTAGAGGCCCAGCACATGAAATGGTGCGGGTAGGATCCCTAAGGCCTAGCCTCTTGCAATCAGGGCCATCTTCTGCCCATTCACCAGTCCCCAGGCCAAATGCCGCCTCCGCTGCAGGGCTGTCAGGCCATTAGGATCACCAGCTCAGCCCCGGCTGTTCGGGGGCTCAGGCCTGTGAGAAAGCAGATGCCGACGACTTCACCTCCATGCACGTGCGCCACACCAGCCACTGATGGAACGTGCTGCCAGCTTGTGGTTGTTTTCCCATAGGCCTGAGCCCCCAAACAGCCGGGGATGAGCTGGTGATCCCAATGGCCTGACAGCCAGCCCGGTCCTCCTGCCACCCATCCCAATTCCCCCATTCACCATCGCTGATCCATTGGAGCCTGTGGGCCGGGGGCAGGGACCAAGAGGTCAGCCATTCAGTCTACTTACCAGTCTTCAGTCCTGCCCCACTTGTGGGCAGGGGGTGGAGAGGAACTAAGAGGTGCTCAATGCACCTCATGATGACTAGTTGTTTGGTCGTCATGGACACTGGTTTTTTATATATATACTAGAGGCCCATTGCATGAAGATTCATGCAATAGGCCTTCCTTCCCCTGACTGCCGGCACCGGTTTTCCTCTAGCACCCAGGATCCAGGCCTTTGCTCTGGCCGCAAAGGAGAAGCCAAGCCTCTTCAGTCTTCAGCCTTCAGTCTTTGATCCATGCCTGTATATGCAAATTAACCTGCCATCTTTGTTAGGTTGATTTGCATGCTCACTCTCAATTGGCTGGTGGGTGTCATGGAGGTAGGGTCAATTTACATGCTTCTCTTTTATTAGTGTAGATATATGCATAACCCATGACACAGACAATAGTAGGGTAAAGGCCTGAGGAGGGGATGGGAATGGGAAAGAATAGGGAGGGTTCAAGGGGAAAAAAATGGGACATCTGTAATACTTTAAATAACAAAGATAAATTTTTTAAAAATTCTCATCACAAGAATAAAAAAATTATAACCAGGTGTGATGATGGATGTTAAACTCATTGTGGTGACTATTTTGCAATATATACATACTAGAGGCCCGGTGCACGAAATTCATGCATGGGAAGGGTCCCTTAGCCCAGCCTGCACCCTTTCCAATCTGGGACCCCTCAAGGGATGTCCAACTGCCCATTTAGGCCCAATCCTATCCCACAATCCAGGACTGCTGGCTTCCAACTGCTTGCCTGCCTGCCTTCCTGATTGCCCCTAACTGCTTCTGCCTGCCAGCCTGATCACCTCCTAACCACTCTCCTGCCAGCCTGATTGCCCCTAACTGCCCTTCCCTGCTGGCCTGGTCACCCCTAACTGCCCTCCCCTGTAGGCCTGGTCACCCATAACTTACCTCCCCTATAGGTCTGGTCCCCCCAAACTGCCCTCCCCTGCAGGCCTGATCCCCCACAACTGTTCTCCCCTATAGGCCTAGGTTCCCCACAACTGCCCTTCCCTGCAGGCCTGGTTGCCCACAACTTCCCTCCTCTGCCAACCTGGTCTACCCTAACTGCCCTCCCCTGTAGGATTGATTGCTTCCAACTGCCCTCCTTTGCAGGTCTGGTCCCTCCCAACTGCTGGTCATCTTGTGGCAGCCATCTTGTGTCCACATGGGGGCAGCCATCTTTGACCACATGGGGGCAGCCATCTTGTGTGTTGGAGTGATGGTCAATTTGCATATTACTCTTTTATTAGATGTGATATCAATTTGCACAGCTAAAACTAATATAAAGTTATACCAGTATGTCAAGTATTTTTTTTAAAAAAAGAGAAAGATTGGGGAGGGGGAGAACAACTAAATGTAATATGGTATCCCAGATGGGATTCTGGAAGAGAAAAAGAACATTATGTAAAAACAAAGGAAGGAGACAGAAACAAGATGGCGGCCTAGGAAGTCTCCTAAGCTGCCATCTCCTCAACAATTTGGAAAAACAACAACAGATAAAATCAAAAGGGATCGCACCAGACGCAAGCTGGCAAAATGGGAAGGCTACAACTAGACACCAAGCAGGGCGCCGCTGCTGCCATGTGGAGTTTAAAACTACGGCGAAACTGGACCTGCCAGAGATGCTGCCGCTGGGAATGAGGGAAGCCAGACCTTGCTCCGCCCCGGGGCCCAAGGACTGGGCCAGCCCGCCGGCCATGGGAACCAGGGAGCTGTTATGGGACCTTCGGCGCCTGCCAACAACCATCCTGAGGAGCTGTTGCGGAGTCTCCTGGCCTGCAGCCAGCTGGGCCCAGTGTCCGCACGCACCTTACTGTTGGGGAGCCTTCCCTTTGCGCTCCAGCGAGTCTTTCCGCTGCCACCGCCAGCAGCCGGCTCCAAAGCTTACACCACTACCGCCATGTGGATTTTAATACTACAGGGGAAATTGAGACACAGGAGCTACCATCACTGCCGCACCTGCCGCCACCCCCGCGAATGGGAATCCACCGAAATCAGAGCTCACTACGCCCCGGGCTCAGAGAGAGTGTGGCTTCAGAACTTAGCCTCTGCGTCCACAGCAGCTCCGCTTCTGCACCAAAGGAGACACCATTGAGGGGGAACTCTCCGCCCACAGCCATCTCAGCCCGCCCACAACCTTCCCAGCACACCGGCCATGCTGGTGAGGAGCCAGCACAGCACCTTCCGTTAGCAGCCCCAGCGAGTCCTCCCTCAGCCGCCGCATGGCCGAGCCAAAGCTCCCGCCACTGCTGCCATGTGAACTTTAAAACTACAGGGGAAATTGAACCACAGGAGCGACCGTCACTGCCACACCAGCCACCGCCACCTCAACCACCGCTGCAAATAAAGGAAATCCACCGAGAACAGAGCTCACTACGCCCTGGGCTCAGAGAGTGGGCGGCCTCAGAACTTAGCCTCCGTATCCGCAGCTGCTCCGCTTCCGCACCGGACAAGACACCTTTGAGGGCAGTCTACCCGCCTGCAGCCATCTCAGCCTGCCTGCAGCCTTCCCAGCCCGCCTGCCGTGCTAGCAAGGAGCTAGCGCGGCCCCTCCAATACGCAACCCCAGCGCCCGAGATGGGTCGTGTGCCCTGGGTAAGCCATATGTCCAGGGGGCCGTATACCCCTGGTGAGCCGTGTGTCCCAGGGGGCCCTGTTCCCTGGGTGAACCGTGTATCCCAGGGGGCCGTGTGCCCCGGGTGAGCCGTGTGTCCCAGGGGGCCCTGTGCCCCGGGTGAGCCGTGTCCCCCAAAGGGGCTGGGTGCCCCGGGTGAGCCGTGTGTCCCAGGGGGCCGTGTGTCCAGGGTGAGCCCTGTGTCCCTAGGGAAGCAGTGGGACCCAGGGGGAGGGGCGGTGAGAACCAGAGGAGGAGCAGACTCTATTCATGTGGTCCTGAGATAGCCACCATAAAACAAGCAGACTGCCAAATGAGGAGCGGATTCTCTTCATGTGATCCTGAGATAGTCACCATAAAACAAGCAGATTGTCAAATGACAGCAGTGAGGGGAAGGAGACCTGGGGGGAGATAAGAGAACAACCAAAGGACTGGTATACATGAATACAAACAACGAACACAGAACTCTGGGGAGGAAGGGCATGAATGGGAGGTGGGGGGGGGGGCAATGGTAAGATATGTACACATATAATACCTTAATAAAAAAATATTGGGAATAAATAAATAAATAAATAAAAACAAAGGAAATTAAATTAACTATGAACTTTGGTTGATAATGCTGTATCAATTTTGGTTCGTTAGTTATAACAAATGTATCATACTACTGAAAGAGGTAACTAATAGGGGAAACTGGGTAGCTCTGTACCTTCTTTGCAATATTTCCATAAATCTAAAACTGTCCTAAAAGATAGTCTATTAATGCCAACAATAAAGCATAGATGAATAAATGAAGGACTTCATTCTTAATGGTAACAATGGTCATTGCTCTCTTCTCAGAGATACATCAAGAATTATACAGGAGAACCTGCAAAAGCATTTAGCACACAGTACATGCTCAATTCAGAGCACTTGCCACCATTCTCATAAAGCTATGTCATCTGCTATCGGAGCCATTGGCCCTGTTGTGATCATTTAAACTTCAATTAAGTAAAAATTAAATATATTAAAAATTCATTTCTTTAGTGTAACCAGCTACATGTCAAGTGCCCTAAGACCACATGGAGCTAGTAGCTACTAATTTCGTGCTAATAAAGCACATGCCCATCAGCACAGAACGTTCTACTGGGCCAACACTTGCACTAAACAATGAATACCGTAATTCTTTGTTCAGTCTTTTCAACTCCTTCCAGTCCTTGTACAAATGCCATCCTCTCAACCATCCTGACCACCACTATCTTTCAAATTGCTACCCCCACATTTCCCCTGCCCTTTCCCCAATTTATTTTTCTTTTTACCACTTTTCACCACTTAATGTGGAAACCCCTTGATTTCTTTTCTACCTCGTCCATACAGCACTGAAAGGTCAAACGCAGTTGCACTGACAACATGTGGCTGTTGTGCCCTTGAAATGTAGCCAGTCCAACTGTAGACGGGCTGTGAGTGTTCAAAGAACATGTGAAGGAAAAAAGAAAAAAGATCTCATAACTTTTGTTTTTAATCCTTACCTAACGATATTTTTCCCATTAATTTTTAGAGAGGAAAAGGGGAGGAGAGAAAGAGAGAAAGAGAAATATCAATGAGAGAGAAGACACACTGGTGGCCTCCTGCATGTGCCTGGACTGAGGCTGGAGATCGAACCTGCAACCTAGGTACACGCCCTTGACCAGGAATTGAACCCAAGATCCTTTGGTGGGCAGGCTGACGCTCTAACCACTGCACCACAGTGGCCAGGGCATCATAACTTTTCATATCGGTTACCTGTCAAAATAACATTTTGGACATAAATTGGGTTAAATAAAACACATTGTTAAAATTAACGTCACTTGTTTCATTTTACTTTTTCCGTGTAACATGGCTACTAGAAAATTTAAATTATGCATGTGGCCAACACTTGTCGCTTGCTTACATTTATTTCTACTAAACAGCGCTGGCCTAAAATGTGAGTCCCGTAAAGGGTAGATATTTTTGTCTGTTCACTGCCCATTCAGTGCCTGGCACATAGTAGATGCTCGATAACATTTTAATGAATGAATGTTGAGCTGAGCTTTGGAAACACAAGAGCTATAATGGTCAACACTGTTGAAATGCTGACACGTCCCATGTCCCGCCTTCACACCACACCAGATAAGGAAACTGAGGCCCAACGAGATGACGTCAGGCCCTGTCCAATCGCGCGTAGTGCGGAACCGTCGGGGCCAGGATTCGAACCCGGGTTCTGTCCCCATACATAGATAGCCCACACGCGCTGACCGTTCCTACCTCATAGGGCGGGGGGACGCCGGGGACAGGACAGACAGCAGCGGGAACACAGCATGCTCCACAAGATGCGTGGCTCTTCCACCGCCGCCTTCAGTCCGCCTCCGCGATCCGGACGCCATCTGGACCTCACCGCAGCCATCGCTGGCCACCCGGGTCTCACCTGCCATCTACCCCTTCGTAGGCAGCGCCAGACGGAAATCCCTCCTCCACCGCGCGCCCCAGAGCGCCGTGACAGCCACGCTGGCCAATGAGAGGCGCGCCGTGGCGAACGCCGGCCAATGGGCGCGCGCGCCGAGGGGGCGTGTCCGGGCCGCGGGCCGGAGCGAGCCGTGCGCGCCGAGGAGGAGCTGCCGCCGCCTCCGTCGCCGTAGCCGCCGCCGCTGCCGCCGCCACCGCTAGCGAGGCCGAGCGGAGCCGTTAGCGCCGCGCCGCCGCCCCTCGCCCGCCTCGGAGCAGCCCTGGGCCCGCCCGCCCGCGTCCAGGTGAGGCTGGGGCCTTCGGGGGTGCTGGGCCGGGTAGGCCGCGGCAGGCCAGAGCTCGCCTCGCCGGGCCGCGGGCGTCCGCGGGCCTGCACCGGCCGAGGCCCAGGCCGCGCGGAGCCGGTCGGAGACGCGCGCGTCCGCGGCTGGCGGGCGGGTGCTGGCCGGTGAGGGCCCGGGCGGCAGGCCCCGGGCCGGATTCCTCGGCCGCCTCGAGGAGCGGGCGAGGGGGGACCCAGGTGGGCACGCGCCCGCCGGGCGGGCTCCACGACGCGGGCCTGGGCAGTCTTGGAAGCCAGGGGTCCGGGGGCAGGAGATCGAAGCCAGAGGCGAGGTAGTGGGGCAAGCGCCCTCAGCACCCAAAGGTTCGGGCCCACGGGCTCGGTCCCCTGGAAATCCCGCAGGTTCTTTTGTGGTCGTTGTCAGATGACCGCGGCTAACCTGAGGTCCTTTGAGAAGTGTGCAAGCTCTTAAGTACGAATGGGAGTCCCAGAAAAGTATACGGTTTTTTTTTTTTGCACGCCATCCCTAACAAGGCTCTTTAGGGGGCGGGGAACATTTGGATTTGTAAAGTCTGTGTGTGTGTGTGTGTGTGTGTGTGTGTGTGTGTGCATGTGTGTGCTGAAAAGACAAACTGCAGGCATTTGAACAATGGGGATGGATACTCTTCCTTTCTTTTTTGGAGTCCTCTGCTGCTAGGCTCATTAAAATGGATTTTAAAACCTACTGTGTGCAGAGCAGGTGAGGAGCAACTTCTGCCTGCGCTGCCGCTGGGGGGAGAGGGGAACCCCTTTACCCAAAGTGTTCATGTGGGATCCAGATGGCCAGTGCTCCAGAAGTGGGAAGATGGGGAGGGTGATCATACAGGGGAAGGGTTTCTCAGCCTTGGCATCACTGACATTTTGGGTCTGATCATTCTTGTTTTGGGCTGTCCTGTGCATTGTAGAATGTTGAATAGCATTCCTGGCCTCTACCCACTATATGAAGGACACCCCCCCCACACACCCCTGTGAATATAAAAAGTCTTCACATAGCCAAAAGTCAGTCAGTCTCTCTCTCTTTCTCTCTCCCCCTCTCTCCCTCTCCCTCTCTCCCTTTCTCCCTCCCTTTCCCTTCCTCCCCCCCCCCACACACATTCACTCAGTCACGTGTGAGAGCCACCACTGGATTAAATAATCTTCCTCTAAAGGTTCCTCCAGTCCTATCTCTGACACCTTGAGAACTAAGGCCCCAAAGACCTTCAACAAACTTATCTTCGGGGATGGGGGAAGAGGGGCTTAGATTTTCTTATCTGTAAACTAAGATTGACAGCAGTATTACTGTGCAGATTTAAGAGTGTGGGAAGCACTGATAATTATCAGGAGGATAAGGGGGTGGGGAAGCAGTGAGAGACTGGATTGAAATCGTATAACCAATGGATGAAGACAATTGGGGGGAGAGGGGGTAAGGGCAGAGGGTGGGAAGGGAACTGGGTGGTAGGGAGCTTTGGGAGAGAAAAGGGAGAAACAATTGTAATAATCTGAGTAATAAAGATTTATTTAAAAAAGAATAAACACTGTATAAATCCACTTATATGAGGCGTCTAGAATTGTCAAAATCAGAACATAGACATTACTGGGGGTTGGGGGGCCTTGGGAGTTACTAAATGTATAAAAAGTTTCTTTTTGGGGTGACACAAAAGTTTTAGAAATAGTGATGATGGTTACACGAAAAAAAAAATAAAGAGGTTCAGGGGAAAAAGAGAGAAAAAAAAAAGAGTGTGGGAAGCCCCTAGCATTGTGCAAGGCCTGTGAATTGCTAGCACTGAATAAATGATGTTATAAAGTGTCAACAGTTTTTATTAAGGATTTATTTTATGCTTGACACTCAACAGACATTTATCTCTAGCCCTTGTGGTAGGTACTGTTACAGTGTCCGTTTTATTTTATCTGTTTGTTTGTTTGTTTGTTTGTTTTATTTAATTCTCGCCTGAGGATATTTTTCCATTGATTTTTTACAGAGAGTAGAAGAGAGAGGAAAAGACAGAGACAGAGAAATAACTATGTGAGAGAAACACACTAATTGGTTGCCTCCCGAACGTGTTCCAACCAGGGTCCCTGCGGGGAGAAGCCTACAACCGAGGTACATGCCCTTGACTGCAATAGAATCTGGGACCCTTTGATCCACAGGCTGATGTTCTATCCATTGAGCCAAACTGGCTAGGGCTACAGTATTAATTTTAGGGACAAAGAAACTGAGGCTTAGATGGGTCACTTGATATGACCAGCATCACACCATAAAGTGGCTTGTTCAGGATTTGAACTCAGACCCTCTTACTCAGAGTCCTTATTGCTCTTAACCATAGGGTTCTACTGCTCTTATCATCACAAAAGTTCAGGAAACCCCAGAAGAATTCCATCCAGTTGCTGTTGAGCATCTCTGTGTACAAAGCCCTATGCTGGGATCCATTATAAAACTGCAACTTCAAGTTCCTGAAATATGGTCATAAATGTTTATGTTGAAACACTAGTTTTGATGGGGCAGAATTTCAGTTTGGATGTGTTGAATCTGAAGTCATGAGGCATCAAAAAGAAAATTATGAAAATAACATCTTATGCTTGCTTTGTTGCTTCCCTTACTCCCTGCCTCTCATTTTGTTTGTTTGTTTGTTTGTCAATCCTCACCCAAGGATATTTTTTCCATTGATTTTTAGAGAGTGGAAGGAGGGAAAGAGAAAAACAGAGAAACATTGATGGGAAAGAGATACATGGATTAGTTACCTCCAGCACATATCCCAACTGGAACCAGGGATGGACCTGCAACCCAGGTATATGCCCTTGATTGGGGATCAAACCCGAGACCCTTTGGCACTCAGATTGATGCTCTAACCACTGAGTTATGCTAGCTAGGGCTGCCTCCCATTTTTTATCCCTTTTCTTCACTCTAGCAAGAGTTGTCATAAACAGCCCTACTCGGTGTGGCTCAGTGGATAGAGGACCAAAGGGTCCAGGGTTCGGTTCTGGTCAAGGGCAAATACCTGAAGGTCTTTGCAGGATGTAGGAACAGTACTAGCAAGGGTACAGGGGTGGAAACATTTAGGCTTGTTCAGGAAACCTGAGTTGCAGGATTCTCCCCAGCCCAGGCCCTGGTCAGGGTTTGTGCAGGAGACAACCAATCGATGTGTTTCTCTCACATCGATATTTCTGTCTTTCCCTCTCTCTTCCCCTCTTTCTAAAAATCAATGGAAAAATATCATTGGATGAGGATTAAAAAAAAAAAAGGTTGTAAACACAGATCCGATCATGTCACTCCTAATTTAAAGTCTTTGGGCAGATAAAAAAAATTAATTCTCTAAACCTCTTTAAGTTGCTTAAAAGCTAAAGTTTGGGATTCCAGATCTTGCATATTCTAACCCTTCCTTTGTGATTTCACCTGCACAAACTCTAACCCTCTCTCTGCTTGTTGCCCCCACTGCCTGGAATGCTATTCTCTTGCTGTGTGGCCCAGATCAGAGCTCATTCACCACTTGAAGCCTCTGACTGCCTGCCAGAATCAACTGCTCTCGTTTGTGTCCTCCCCATCCATTCAATATATTGAATCAAATTACAAGTAAATGGTGAATGGTGAGAGAGGTGCAGTTGCTGTCTTCTCCCCTAGGTGGCAGTATATGCAGCCAGGCCCTTGTGGTAGGTACTCTGGCTTTGGGTCAGGGAAAGATGGGAGGAAGCCAGCCTAGGAAGGGAATTGAGTCTTGCTTCCCTCCTTTAACCAGCTCTCCCTGCTATGTCCCAGGCCCTGAGCAAAGGCTCTGGGGAAGCAGTGGTGGTTAAATCCTGTGCATAGATCGTTTCGGCCCATTCTGGTTAGTGTATTGATGGTGTAAATGGTTGCTGTGAAAACACCAAAAAGGACACTGTAACCAATGACAGTGCTTCCTAAAAGAGGTAAATTTGTGCTGGGGCGGAATTATCCAGGGAAATATCCTGGGGAAGGTCTTTGCAGGATGCAGGAACAGCACTGGCAAGGGCACAGGGGTGGAAACATTTAGGCTTGTTCAGGGAACCACGTGGGTCTGGTACTTCAGGGGCAAGAAAGGTGGAGTGAGTAGTGGCTGGAGAACGCATGTGGCTGGTTTGCAGAGGGCTTGGGTGTTGTCCTGCAGGCCACGCCGGGGTGGCTATTAGGCAGTTTTAGTTTGCAAAGTGAAGGAGTCACATCTGTACAGGAGAGGAAGAGTTGGAGGGGGATAATGCTGAAGGTCATCAAACCAGTTAGAAAGGGATTCCTTTCCTTTCAATAAGGAAAATTGGGGAGTATGACCTGGAATGTAGTAATAGGGCAAAAGAGGGGGTGGGTTTGAGATGTGGTTAAGAGCTAAAAGATGCAGAACTTAGTGGGTATTTAGATGTGGGACATGAGCAAGAATGAATGATTCCGGGTCTCTGCCTGAGTGACCAGTAGATGAAGAGAGGAAAAGAGAGAAAGTGAGAGTAGCTGTTTAGAATGTGAGCATCAGAGGGAAAGCTTATCACTCAGGTAGAATGCGTGTGCATGGTGTGCAGTGAAACAGATGGCAGAAAGCAGTGTCCATGTTCCTACGTGTTGGGGGATTCACTTATGTGATCATTGTCCATCCCCACTCAACCTAGAGAGCCTCCATGTACTGGTATATTGGCCAACTTCATTATCAAACTTTTATAAAGCATCACTGTCTGTCCAGTGTCACAGGGAATGGGGAGAAGTGGAAGAATTTGCCTCCTCAAAAAACTTACAACCTGCCCTAGCTGGTTTAGCTCAGTGGTTAGAGTGTCAGCCTGTGGACTGAAGGATCCAGGTTCAATTCCAATCAAGGGCACATGCCCAGGTTGTGGGCTCAATCCCCAAAAGGGGGTGTGCAGGAGGCAGCCCATCAATAATTCTCATCCATGTTCCTATCTCTCCTCCCTTGCTCTGAAATAAATAAATATATATATATATATATATTAAAACCACACACACACACAACAAAAACTTAACCTGAGCTAGGGAAAGTAGAGTGTGTGAGGTTCAATAACAAAAAGTTGAAGCAGCAGGTCATGATAGTATTGAGAGGATGTGGAAAGAAATGATTGTCCGTTTTTTGGTTTTAGGTTTTGATGAAAGCACAAACTGTGACTTGTGATTAGAGAGGTGTAGGCAGGAGTTTCCATGTGCAGCCAGAGTGAATAAGAAAGGGGAGCACAAGGAGGTTCAGAAGCCCAAGTGGACTGGTTTGGGCAGGCAGAGGTTCAGAAGGTGAGCTTGGATATAAATCTGGAAAAGCATGCCAAGGTCTGGTGATGGAGGCACAGTCAAAAGGTGATCTTGGAATATTGCTTTTCTAGAGGAGAGATAAGGATGGATTGACTGGTCAAGAGGCTTTTGCAGTACTGAAGTGGCCTGGTAAAGGCCTGAACTTGAAGGTTAACATTGCACCTGATCTGCTTATGTCCCAGGCGTCTCAGCCCGGCGGCTACAGATTTGCCATGACTTAGCGGGAGCCACCCCAGTCCGGCGACTTTCCCCTCTATGAGCTATAGGAAGGGGAGAGTAAGAAAACATGTACTGTGTCCAATTGAGCCTTTGTCTCATACCAGTTTTAATTGGGTCAGGAGATATATTCAGAGGGGTTTTTGTGTGTGTGTTTTTTTCCTTTTCTGGCACCAGAGTATTTCCTGAGAGACCTTATATTCCTAAGACTTTTACCCTGATGAACTCCGAATTTTACATCTGGAATATAATTGATTCCAGGCCTCTCCATATGATATATGAAGTCTCAAGATTGAGCCTGCAGATACATTTGATTGTTCTAGTTTTCTTCTTTCTCAAATAGCTTAGAAAGTCTGCTCTGTAACCATAAAATGAGACAGATTCTAAGGGGTACCCAATGCAAACCAGTCTTGCTGCTTTATATATATACTACCTATGTATATTTTAATGTCATTTCTATACATATCTCTCCCTTATACATGTAGTAGGTATACTACTGATGTGAACAACATTGCTGAAGTCACACAGACAGCCAAGACTGTTTAAAATATTCAATGAGGCTGAAAACCCTCAGATCATCCCAAAAGGACTTCTTGATACATAGAGTTTATGGAAGTGTTTTTAAATCAACAAAAGTCATTTTGATAAACTCAAAAATCTGTCTTTTTGTTCCTTGCAATTGACTTGGATGCTGTGGGATAGGACAGTACTTATTGATAATCCTAAAAAAGATACTGAATGTGTTAACAAGCTGTCAGGACAGTTGCCAACTGCACTTTAATATAAAAGAATACACCATCCTAACCAGTTTGGCTCAGTGGATAGAGCGTCAGCCTGCAGACTGAAAGGTCCCAGGTTCGATTCTGGTCAAGGACATGCGCGTTGGTTGCGGGCACATCCCCAGTGGGAGGTATGCAGGAGGCAGCTGATCAGTCTTTCTCTCCCATCAGTGTTTCTGACTCTCTATTCCTCTCTCTTCCGCTCTCTGGAAAATCAATAAAATATATATTTTTTAAAAATAAATAAAAGTATACACCAAATATACATGATTCCTGGGTGAGTTGAAACCCAGTGTCTGTTCCACCTCTGCTACTGTGTGTACCTGTATGATGCACCTATAGTTTGCTAAACCCTGGGTTTGCCTGGCGATCCTTAGATGATAGTGATGTGGTCCCGGCCACCAAGGCTTCCACCAATGATATAGGTGAAAAAAACCAAATAATTATGAGTCAGAGTGATTCCTGCAGTGATAAACGTTTACACCAGTGGTGTGTGGGCACTGAGAACAAGAGCGACCTATTGTCCTGGGGTATTTTTTAAAGATAAATGAGATTATGGAGAGGTGTACAGTCTGCAAATGGAGCAGCTATGATAGAGACATGGGGCCATGAAGGTCTGTGATATCCTGGGGGAGAAGCTAATGAGGGGATTAAGAACTGGAGCCCCAGGCCAGCCCCAAGATGAAGGGCCTTAAGTTTCATCAAACTTGCTCTGTGACAAGCTTGAGACCTGACTCTGCCACTTATTAACAGTGTGATGGCTGACCACAAGCAATGAAATCTCTGAGCCTCAGTGGGTGGAGACACCTTGGAGGGGGGAGCCAGCTTGGTGAGACTGAACGTGCTGACTTGGAGGAGTCTCCAGGACATCTGCATGGAGATACTAAGTGAGAAGAGACAGGGTCAGGTGAGCTGAGACAGCTAGAGGTGGTCACAACTTGGAAGTCATTGATTGTCAGGTTAAAATGAAGGCTGGTTGTGGTTGGAGATTATAAGGACAGGAGCTGGTTTGGAACAGTTAGGGGAAGGGACCCAGAGAGCAGGATGGAGTGGCCACAAAGCACCAAGGAATTAGGCTCTTGGGATTTTGGTGTCTACCTTGTTGCCAGTTGACCAAGAATTGGGCCTGCTAAGAGCTGCTAAGCCCCAACTGGGCATCCGAAAGAGCTAGCATGCTGGGGACAGGGCTGCAAAGCAGAGAGTGCACTTTTTTATATATGTGTTGTTTTTATCGATTTCAGAGGGCAAGGGAGAGGGAGAGCGAGATAGAAACATCCATGATGAGAGAGAATCATTGATTGGCTGCCTCCTGCATGCCCTACACTGGGGATCCAGCCTGCAACCCAGGCATGTGCCCTTGACTGGAGTCGAACCCAGGACCCTTCAGTCCACAGGCCAACGCTCTATCCACTGAGCCAAACCAAGCAGGGCAGAAGGTGCATTTTTTTAAAACCTTGAAATTTTATTTTTAACTCTCTTTGGCAGGGGTGGGCAAACTTTTTGACTCGAGGGCCACAGTGGGTTCTTAAACTGGACCGGAGGGCCGGAACAAAAGCAACCTGACCATGCTGGCACTTTCATCTTGGGCTGCTGGTGAAGGAGCGGAGGGGAGAGCAAGAGAACCCTCCGCTCCCCGGATCTGGCCTTCGGGCCATAGTTTGCCCACAGCTGCTATTTGGTGTAGTTTTTTGAGTTTTGACAAATGTAGAGTCAAGTGACTACCACCATGATCAAGATATCAGAAAGTTCCATCATCCAAGAAATAAAAATACAGTTGACAGTGAGGGGGTCAGGTGTGCCAATCACCCATGCAGTTAAATCCTCGTGTAACTAAAGTGGGTCCTACATATACATGAATTTCCAGCTGTGGATCAAAAATACTTATTCCTCAGTGTTCCCCCTGTGTAGTCAACTCTTCCTTCTGCCTCTGGCAACCACTGATCTAACATTCTGGGTTTGCCTTTTCCAGAATGAAATCATGTAACGTGTCTCAAAATCATCTTCCTACTCCGCAGAATGTCTTTGAGATACATACAAGTTGTGCGAATTACCCAATTTCCCCAAAAATAAGACAATGTCTTATATTAATTTTTGCTCCCAAAGATGCGCTGGGTCTTATTTTCAGGGGATGTATTATGTTTCCATGAAGTAGGTCTTATTTTCGGAGAATGTCTTATTTTCGGGGAAACACAGGTAGTAGTACCTTTTTAATTGCTGAACAGTATTCCATTGTGTGGTAGTTTATCCACTAACAGCTTAAAGGACATTTGGGTTCCAGTTTGTGGTGGTTATGCATAAAGCTGCTATAAACATTTGTGTATAGGTTTTTATATAAACAGTAGACGCCCATGCACGGTTAAGGGATCAGGTTAGAGGTCCAGCTGGCCTGGCCCCAATCGGGACAGATCAGGGCCAGGCCTGTCAGGAGGAGGAGATGGGGGGAGGTTGGCTGGAGGGCCCCACCCCCAATTGGAGTCAGGGGGCAATTTGGGTGGGGGTGGCCATGGGGAGGGGCTTTGGGTGGTGGGCTGGCTGGCCCTATCCCCAAATGAGATGGGGGCCAGTTTGGGGGCCAGTGGCCTGGGGGAGGAGCCATGGGTGGTTGGCCGGCCAGTCCTGCCTCTGATTGGAGTGTGTGTGGGCGGGGGGGAGGTGATTGGGGTTGGCACTGGGTAGAGGGAGGGGCTGCAGGCTGATAAGGTGGTGGGGACCCATTGAGGATGGGGCTGGGTGGGGGGAGGGGCTGCAGGAGGTTGGTCAGCTGACCCCACCCCCTATAGAGTGGGGGGGGGGAGTAATCAGGAGAGGGGGGCTTGCCAGGGAGGGGCTGAGGGAGGTTGGCTAGTGGCCCAACCCCCCGATCCTGCCAGTTCACTGGCCGCAGTGGGCATCATAGCAACCAACTGGTCGTTCTGGTCACTGGCTTTTTATATATAGATGACTTTCATTTCTTTTATATGAATTCAGACTAGGAATAGGAACTGCTAGTCTGTTTTCCAAAGTGGCTGTACCATTTTTATATGTCTACCAGCAATGTATGAAAGTTTTGGTTTCTCCACAACATCACCAGAACTTGATATGGTCTGTTTTGTTGTTTTTTGCTTGCTTTTGTATGTGTGCTTTTTATTAAAATACTAGAGGCCCAGTGCATGAAATTCATGTACAGGGGAGAAGGGTCCCTCAGCCCAGCGGGCTCCCTCTCACAGTCCAGGAGCCTTTGGGGGAGGTCTGACTGAGGGACCTAAGCTGTTAGTTGGACATCCTTAGCATTGCTATGAAGGCGGGAGAGGCTCCTGCAAGCACTGCTGCACTGGCCAGCGGTGAGCCCAGCTACTGGCTGATCGGCTCTCCCATTGTGGGAGCACATTGAGTGTCTGCCCCTGGTGGTCAGTGTGCATCATAGTGACCAGACATTATGCCATTCAGTTGTTTTTCATATTAGCCTTTTATAATATAGAACTAGTGACCCGTCACACAAAATCGTGCAAGACCCAGGACACACACACACACACACACACACACACACACACCCGTGCAGTGGGACTGCCTCGAGTCCTGGAGTGCCGCCGGTGCCCCGCCTCCAGGCCTAGTGAACCAGTGAAACCCCAGTAGCCGCTTGTAATGGCATTGTGGTGGGAGGGTTAATTTGCATATTACCTCTTTATTATATAGGATAGTTTACATACAATTTTATATTAGTTTCAGGTATAGTTTGCTTTTGTTTTATTTTGTTTTAGCCTTTCTAAATGGGTAATAGTATCTCGATTCTCACCCTAAATGAGAAGAGGTTTTAATTTGCATTAATGACATTGAGCATCTTTTCACATGTTTATTTGCCATCCATATATCTTCTTTGATGCAGTGTCTGTTCACATTTTTTGCCATTTTTTTAAATTGGGTTGTTATTGTTAAATTTGGACAGTTTAAAAAAAATACATGTTCTAGATACAAGTACTTTTGCAGATATATGATTTGTAAATATTTTCTTCCAGACTATAGATTGTAATTTTCCTAGCAGTGTCTTTTCACTGAGCAAAAGTTTTAACATTTGATGTATCCAATTTCAGTTTCCAGTTCATCAATTTCCAGTTTCAATCCAGTTTATCAATTTCTTTTACATGAATTGGGCTTTTGGTGTGGTGTCTAAGAAATCTTTGCCTCATCTAATGTCACAAAGATTTTCTCCTAGAAATGTTCTGTTTTTACATGCTAGAACAGAGGTCAGCACACTTTTCCTTTAAAGAACCAGATGGTAAATATTTTCAGCTTTGTCACAATTACTCAATTTCGTAGCTATAGAGCAAAAGCAGCCCAGACAATATATAAACAAATTAGAGTAGCAGTGTGCCAATAAAACTTTATTTATAAAAGTAGGTAGTGGGTCAAATTTGGCCTCCAGGCCATAGTTTGCTGACCACTGTTTTAGAAAGTTAACTTTTACCAGGAGTAGAAAATATACCACACCTCTCTGGATAATGAGAATGAGGTAATTATTGTTCATCCATGAAAGCAGGCTAAAGGATAAGGCAGAAGAGTAGATGCCTAACACAGAACAAGAGTGAAGAGAGGGAGTCATAAAGAAAAAAAAGAAGAAAGAAGAAAAATGTTAGAATCCCATTTGGAGCAAATTTCAGTGTGTATTTATTTATTTTATTTTTAATTTTTTTTTATTTTCAGTGTGCATTTTAATTTCTTAGAGTTTACCCTTGCACTTTGGTTCAGGTTTCAGCAGATGTTTTTGTTTACTTTTGAGCTAATGATCTCAAAGTCTCCTGGTCACAGACATTTTAACAGGTTTATGGGGCTTTTCATAATTAAACCTGTTAATGCCGATGTTCCTGTGCTTTCTACTGACCCACTCCCCATTAGTGCATATTTAGATTATATTCAGTTCAGTGTTTTACTTTTACCAGCCAGGGGTTTATGTGTTCTTATGCATTTTCCCCTGCACATGTGTGTTTATTTCACGGGAACAGACTCTTAACAGTTTTGAGTTGGAGGGTAGTATTCACATAAAAACATCTTGGTAGGTACTACCAAGTAAGTTATTCTTTAAATAGGTGGTATCATGTCACACTCATATTAGTGGTCCTTTATCTTTAAACTGCATTTATTCCATCTTACAAGCAGAAAGGAGCATCTCTAATTTCACATTTCCTTCATTATTCGCAAACTTGAGCTTCTTTCCATAGTTTCCTACCCATTTGAATTGCTGGCATCTATTAGTTGCAGTTAATATCCTTTGACTACTTGTCTGTTAGTGAGAGGTGTGTGTGTGTGTGTGTGTGTGTGTGTGTGTGTGTGTGTGTGTGTATTTTAGAGGCCCGTTGCACAAACAGATGCAAGAGGCCTTCCTTCCCTTGGCTTCCAGCGCCAGTTTTCCTCCAGCACCCAGGACCCAGGCCTTCGCTCCGGCCAGAGTCTGTCTTCTTCATCTTTGCTGCAGACTCTGGAGTCTGCAGTCTTGTCTTCAGTGTGGCACTCTGATCCTGTAGATCCCTTCCTTCTCCTCCCCACCTCCCTTGCCCTCTCTCTCATAGCAGATGCCCTCTCTCTCATAGCAGGTGTCCTGCCCCTCCCAGCCACTCCGTGCCTGGAGCAGCTGAGTGGCTACCATCTTTGGCCTTCTAATTTGCATACTCACTCTTATTGGCTGTGGGCATGGTGGAGGTATGGTCAATTTACATGTTTGCCTATTATTACTAGGTAAGTTGTTCTTTTTAAAATAAATTTTTATTGTTCAGATTATTACAGTTGTTCCTCTTCCCCCCTCTTCCATAGCTCCCCTCCACCTGGTTCCCACGCCACCCCACCCTCTGCCCTTAACCCCCCCCCCCCCACTGTCCTCATCCATAGGTATACAATTTTTGTCCAGTCTCTTCCCGCACCCCCCACATTCCTTTCCCCCCAAGAATTGTCAGTCCACTCCCTTTCTATGTCCCTGATTCTATGATATTCACCAGTTTATTCTGTTCATCAGATTTTTTATTCACTTGATTTTTATGATGTTTTTTGTATGTTTTTTGTATGTTTATTGATTTTTTACAGAGAGGGATAGAGAGTGAGAAACATCGATCAGCTACCTCCTGCACACCCCTGCCAGGGATGTGCCTGCAACCAATGTACATGCATTTGACCGGAATCGAACCTGGGACCTTTCAGTCTGTAGGCCGATGCTCTATCCACTGAGCCAAACTGGTTTAGGCTATTCATTTGATTTTTAGATTCGCTTGTTGATAGATATGTATATGTTGTTCATAATTTTTTAAAAATATATATTTTATTGATTTTATTACAGAGAGGAAGGGAAAGAGAGAGCTAGAAACGTCGATGAGAGAAACATCGACCAGCCACCTCCTGCACACCCCCCACCGGGGATGTGCCCGCAACCAATGTACATGCCCTTGACCGGAATCGAACCTGGGACCTTCCAGTCCGCAGATCGACGCTCTACCACTGAGCCAAACCGGTTTCGGCTGTTGTTCATAATTTTTATCTTTACCTTTTTCTTCTTCCTCCTCTTCCTAAATAATACCCTTCAGCATTTCATATAATACTGATTTGGTGGTGATGAACTCCTTTAGCTTTTTCTTATCTGTGAAGCTCTTTATCTGACCTTTAATTCTGAATGATAGCTTTGCTGGATAGAGTAATCTTGATTATAGGTTCTTGCTATTTCTCACTTTGAATATTTCTTGCCACTCCCATCTGGCCTGCATAGTTTCTGTGGAGAAATCATCTGACAGTTGTATGGGTGCTCCCTTGTAGGTAACTGTTTTTCTCTTGCTGCTTTTAATATTATCTCTGTCTTTTGCTCTCTGCATTTTAATTATGATATGTCTTGGTGTGGTCCTCTTTGGATTCCTTTTGTTTGGGGTTCTGTGCATCTCCTGGACTTGTAAGTCTATTTCTTTCACCAGGTGTCATTATTTCTTCAAATAGATTTTCAGTTCTTGCTCTCTCTCTTCTTCTGGCACCCCCATAATTCTGATGTTAGTACGCTTGAAGTTGTCCCAGAGGCTCCTTACACTATCTTCATATTTTTGGATTCTTTTTGCTTTTCCAGTTGGGTGTTTTTTGCTTCTTTGTATCGCAAATCTTTGACTTGATTCTTGCAATCCTCTGATCTGCTGTTGGATCTGTGTATATTATTTTTATTTCAGTCAGTGTATGCTTAATTTCTAGTTGGTCCCTTTTCATATCATCGAGGATCTCGCTAAATTTATCGGCCTTTTCTAGAAAATTCTTGAAAAATCTTATAACCATGGTTTTGAACTCTATATCCAGTCATTTGCTTTCCTCCATTTCTTTTATTTGTTACCTGTTTCTTTGTCTCCATATTTTGGCTGCTTCCCTGAGTTGATAAGAGTGGCTTTGTGTGCTAGGTGTCTTATAGGGCTCAGTGGCTCAGCCTCCCCAGTTACCTGAGGAGGTGCACCCCTTTGTGGGCTGTGTGCACAGTCTTGATATAGTTAAGCCTTGATTGTTGTTGGTATCACTGGGAGGAATTGACCTCCAGGCCAATTGACTGTGAGGATCAGCTGTGTCTATGATGGGAGAACTTCTTTGCTGGAGCCACTCTTATGAGGCAAGACTTACTTCACTGGGGCTTTGGTGCTCACTGAGTCTGTCCCTTGAGTGTGTCCCTTAAGGATCTGAGGAGTTGTAATCTGGATGGTCCTTGCCTTGTGGAATGTTTCGCAGCATCCCTGACCTCTACCCACTAAATGCCAGTGGCACAAGCACACACTCACCTCACCCCCCCAGTCGTGATAATCAGAATTATCTCCAGACATTGCCCAGTATCCCCTGGGGGCAGAATCACCCAGGGTGAGAACCACCAATCTAAGTAATATAATAGGTAGCAGGTACCCTTAAACAACATAAAGGTGCTGATACCTATGTAGTCAAAAATCCACCTTATAAAAATGCAGTTGACCTATGAACAACATGGATGTGAACTGTGTGGGTCCACTAAAGGCATTCCAAAGCCTGCATGCTTTCAATTCTGTGTTAAGGTCAACTGTATTTTCTCCCAGTCTGCTTCTTGTCTGTTTCTGACGCCTTTTGGCATGCAAACTTTTGAATCTTATGAAGTCTAACTTTCTAATCTCTTTTTTTGGCCTTTGATGCCAAACTACTTTATAAAGAGCAGGGAACAGAACATTTGCAAATAAGTAAAAGAAATGCTGGGAGATTGGGCTAATGTTGCACACCATGTATGGAACTTAAATGATGGTACTGAAATTGTATGTGTCTTTTTTGAAGCCCTCTTAGTAAGTGGAAACGGTTGAACTTGGAATTGTTTTGTTTTAAGAGACTTTTTAAGAGTAGTTTTAGGTTTATGGAAAGATTGCTAAGAAAGTACAAAGTGAGTTTCCATATACCTCTCCTCGAACATAAAGTTTCTCCCATTACTAATACCACACATTAGTATGAACCATTACTGATACATATTAACTGAAGCCCATAGTTGCTTTATGGTTCCCTCTTGATGGTGTACCTTCCATGGGTTTGGACAAATGTAGAAAGACATATATCTACCATATAGTATCAAACAGAATAGCTTCACTGCCCTAAAAATCCTCTGTGCTCCAAATATTCACCCCTCTCCCAAAATTCCAGCAACCTCTCCTCTTTTTATTGTCTCCATTGTTTTACCTTTTCCACAGTGCAGTATAATTGAAATCATATAATATATAGCCTTTCAAGCTGTTTTCTTTCATTTAGCAGTGTGCATTTAAGGTTCTTCCATGTCTCTATGGCTTCATAGCTCATTTCTTTTTATTCCTGAATAATACTCACTTGTGTAGATGTTTTATTTCTCCATTCACCCTCTGAAGGACATCGTGGTTTCTCCCAGTTTGGGGGCAATTGTACATAAAGTTGCTGTAAACATCCATGTGCAGGTTTTTGTGTGGACACATGTTGAAGAGAAAACTAAGTGCTAATGCAGTTATTAGTTTTGTTTCCCATTTTGTAATATGAACATTGGGAATTCACTTGATTTTTTTTCCCCTGCAGATTTTTTAAAAATACAATGTCTAATGGTTATGAAGACCACATGGCCGAAGACTGCAGGGATGACATTGGGAGAACAAATTTAATAGTCAACTACCTCCCTCAGAACATGACCCAGGATGAGTTGCGAAGTCTGTTCAGCAGTATTGGTGAAGTCGAGTCTGCAAAACTTATTCGGGATAAAGTTGCAGGTAAAGAAACCAAGACGTTTTTGTATAGGGAGTGCTTGGGGCTGTCCTGCTAAGCACTGTCTTCTTACCTGTGACTCCGCAGCATTCCTCAGTGTAGAAGAGCTGCAGCCTTGCAGTGATGCTTGTAAAGTTTCATTTTTATCTCAGACTCTACTTTGCCACCACCATGGTATAAAATTAGATGTAGGTTCCCAAAGAGATAAAAATCAACATTAGACAGAGAGCATGTCCAAAATAAGATGGTGGGAGGGGAGGAAAAATGAGATACCAGAAATTGGTCTGCTCTTGAGAGCTGGAAGGGGCCAAAGAAGGACAGGCTAGTCTGGTGTGTGCCCGTTTATGGAAGGGACTTGGGCCAGCGCCCTGCTCTGGGCAGGCCCATTCATCGTCCCAGGCTCCCACACATGGTCAGGCCCACTGAGTCCCCAGTGAGTGGCCCCTCATTAGGTTTAGGCAACCTTGGCTGTTTGTTGTCACTCCATCAACCTGAACATCTGAAACACACTGAACTTGACCTCTGTGTGGGAGTGGGAGCATGGCAGTGGTTCTATAGACTGGATGTGGGGTTGGTAGGCTGATTCAAAGCCCTGCTCTCCACTCCCTTGCAGTATGACTTCTAAGCCTCCGTGTTTCCATCCATAGTATGGGTGTGGTGGTGCCTACCTCCTGATGCCTACCTCATAAGGGTTTGGGGAAGGCCCAGTAGTACCTGGTAAGGTTGTTATTCTGAGAGCATAGTTTCAAGGACTCTGAAGAAAAATAAGGAAAGACCAGGTACTAGGATTCTTTTCTCCCCAGGGAGGAACTCTTTTTTAGAGAGCCCTCCCCATCTTTGTCCTCCTCCCCCTTTTCCTCCCCTTTTCTCTCCTTCCTATTCTCCTTCTCTTCTTCCTTCTCCTCCTCATCCCCCACATCTTCCTCCCCTGCCTTTTCCTCTCTGTCTCCTTTCCCCTCTCTATCCTTCTTCTCCTCCCCCTCCCCTTCCTCCTCTCTGCTCTGGTGAGCTAAGGAATGGACAATCTTCCCAGGATGGCTTTGGCTGCCTCCTGAGTTGTGGGACTATTTATGATTCCCTACACTGAAATTAATTTTAAAGTAAAACACCCCTGGCCAGTGTGGTTCAGTTGATTGGGCATTGTCCCATGCACCAAAAGGTTGCTGGTTCAATACCCAGGTTGTGGGCTCAGTCCCCAATGTGGGGTGTACAGGAGGCAGCTGATCAATGTCCCACTCTCACATCAATGTTTCTCTTTCTCTTTTTTCTCTCTATAAATTTTAATTAAAATATTTTTAAAGTAAAACAGTATTTTTATTATAGAAATACAATAATATTTAAATTTACATAGCCAGAGTGACTCAGTTGGTTGACCATCCTCCTGTGCACCAAAAGGTTAGCGGTTTGATTCTTTGTCAGGACACATACTTGGGTTGCAGGTTCAATCTCCCAGAGGGGGCATTTATGGAAGGCAACCAATCGATGTATTTATTCTCTTATACATCAATGTTTCTCCCCTCTTCCCCCTTTCCCTTTCCCTTTCTTCTCTCTAAGCATGTCCTTGGGTGAGGACTTAAAAAATTTTTTTTTTCCATAACAGTAGAGTAAGATATTGAACCACATGTACTCATTGTCAACTCTCAGCATTTGCCAGAGATGGGACGATGCCCATGCCTGGATAACTCCTGGAGAGGCTGGCTGACCCGTATAAGGAATTGGTTCGTCAGATAAAGGCTTGGAACTCAAAGTATTTTTAATTAATTTATTTATTTTTAAAATATATTTTTATTGATTTCAGAGAAGACAAAAGAGGGAGAGAGATGGAAACATCAATGATGAGAGGGAATCATTAATCGCCTGCCTCCTGTACTCCCCCTACTGGGGGTTGAGCCCGCAACCCAGACACATGCCCTAACTGGGAATGGAACCGTAATCTGGTTCATGTGTTGATGCTCTTTAGGTTAGAACAGCAGTCACCACTGGTGGTTCATGAGATCCGAAAGGTTGGCAACTGCTGGTTTAAGGAAATCTTTGGAGCAGCGGTCGCCACCTGGTGGTTCATAAGATCCAAAAGGTTGGCGACTGCTGGGTTAGAGTGTGTCCCATAAAGGGTCAAAGATTCGATTCCCAGACGGCACATACCCAGGTTGCAGGTTTGATCCATGGTTGGGGTGAATATGGGAAGCAACCAATCAATGTTTCTCTCTCTCCCTCTCCCTGCCTCTCTCTAGAATCAATGAAAAATATATCCTTGGGTAAGGAGTAAAAACAAAATTCTTGCTAAAATTCTCCAACTTCCTATAGCTCAGGTTTTCTCAACTTGAGCACTATCACTATTGGGGACTGGATAATTCTTGGGGTGGGGCATCCTATGCATTGTAGGATGTTGAACAGCATCCCCGATCTTCACCCACTAGATACCAGAGGCACTTTCTGAATTGTGATAACAAAAAAAAAATGTCCCCAGCCATTGCCAAATATTTCTGAGGGGGCAGAATCACTCACAGTTGAAAACCACTGTTCTAGCTATTGTTCTTCTCCTCCTGTTCAAAGACACAGCGAATTACTGTCTCCTCTTCCTTCTAGAAGCTTCTGCCCTGCTCTCTATTCTGGTGTTTGGTCCCTCTGCAGATGCCTTTATCCTCCTGAACTGTCTGTCATACTGGCCACTTGGTCTTCAGTCTCGAGTTCAGTTTTGCTCAGCTTCTGTCTCATTGCTGTGCACCTCTAATCAGGGTAAAGCCCTTACCCCTGCCTGCAGCTCACAAGTCTCCTGGAGACCTGTCCCCTCATCCCAGCCACTGCACCCCACACACACTCTCCTCTGGGATTGGACTGAGCTACTTGTCATTCCCTAGACATGCCCATGATTGCACACTTGTGATTTCATGAATGTTCTTCCACATCTGGTCAGCCTATCACTTTTTTTTTTCCTTAATGCAAAATAACTTTTGTTCCTTCTAGAAAAAGGTTTCACGTGAGATAAGAAAAGTTTAAATTACCCATAATCTCACAATTGTAGACTTATTTCTTTATACAGTAGGTCTTTGGGTTACATTGGAGATCCATTCCTACAGCATGATGTAATTAACACGATTTTCTCTGTAAGTCGGAACCACCTACATAAGCATCTACGTCACTCACATAGAACACATACACAGCAATAATGAAGTGAAACAGTGAAAAAAATTTAAAAGAAAGATAATAATTCCTGACCTTGTGGTAAATGCAGTAAATAATAAAAAACAGAGCACATATGTACATATGTCAAAATGACAGAACTTTTTTTTTTTAATAAATAAATGGGAGTTGGCGACATAACCTGAGGACTGCCTGTATATTCCTTGTTGTAAGCAGTTGTGTTCTTTTAAAAATATGGCCTTACACCACCCAAACTATGTGAAAACTTTTCTTCTGGTGTTTGTGAATATTTTTCTCTGCCATTGAACATAGCTAGCTCCTCATCTTAACAGTTACATAATATTCTACTGTATGGAGGTTCTGAGTTTATACAGCAGGTTACTGTAGCTGTTTTTCTATATTTACTAGCCTCACTGAGATAAATATCCTGGCACAAATCTTTGCTCACTGGTTATTTCCATAGGAAGTCCTCTTTGAAGTGAACCAACAGATTCGATAGTGTATATAGTCGTCCCCTTATCTGTGGTTTTGCTTTCCATGGTTTCAGTTACCCATGGCCAACCGCTGTGCAAAAATATTAGATGGGAAATTCTGGAAATAAACAATCTATAAATTTCAAATTGCACATTGCCCTGAGTAGCGGGATGAAATCTCTTAGCATTCTGTTCTGTCCTGCCGGAGATGTGACTCATCCCTTTCTCCAAGGTCTCCATGATATATATGCTCATTGCCTGTTAGTCACTTAGTAGCCGTGTTGGTTATCAGATCAACTGTTGTGGTATCTCAGTGCTTGTGTTCAAGTGACCCTTATTTTACTTCATAATGGTCCTAAAGCATAAGAGTAGTGATGCTGGCAGCTCGGACATGCCAAAGAGGAGCCGTAAATGCTTCCTTTAAGTGAAAGGTGTGTATGTATAAAAAGAAACATAATATATGTAGGGTTTAATGCTGTGCTGAGTTTCCAGCATCCACTTGGGAGTCTTAGAGGTAATACTCTAAGAATAAGGGGGGACTACTGTACTTTCTAAAACCCCTTGGCCCCTATTGCCAGCTTGCCCTCCAGTTTACACTCCCTTCCCCCTCCAGCCCACCCACCCCCTGGTGTGGCAGGGTTTCTCATCTTTGCCAGCCAACCTAAGTGAAGAATGGCATCTGATCCTGGTGGTAATTAGCATTTCTAGGAAAATTTATCTGTTTTCCTGTACTTACTGGCTGTTTGTACTTTTATAAAATATCCTTATTGTCCTTTGAATGTCCTAAGTTGGAACCCACCTACATTTCTTTGGGGGCATTTGTTGTTTCTTATTTATTGCCTGCTTAGTTCACTCATCCCCCAAGAACCAGTCTCTCTCCTTCAGTGAAGTCTTCCCTTGAGCCCCCATGGAGGGCTAGGTGGCTCCTGCACTCAGATGTTTCAGGGGAGGCCTCATCCATAAGGCACTCACCTACCTCAGCCATGACTCCAGGTCAATTTGAGAAACACTAGGGGATTAAAATAGTAAATCTGGCTGCCCTTATCTATAAATAGAAGATGAACTGCTGTGTAATTATCTATTAGTTTTAACCCTTGCCCAAAGAGAGAGGAAGTATGTTTGGAAATGGAAAAGCACTTGCCCAAGGTAGCCTGACAGAGCATGAAGAGTGCTCCATGAGGAGGCAAGTAGGCTTGCTTTTCTCCAGGCAGTGGCGCTTGGAGCATTGGACCCTGACCAGCAGCAGAACATGGTGGCAAGGAAGAGGGGTTTGGACATGGACCCCAGTCTCTGGCCCCACCCAGATGCACTGAATCAGCCAGACTCCGTGTTTAAACACCTGATATTTAACCTTCCTGGAGGGAGGGCAATGCTAGGTCCTTGGCAAATCAGAAAACCAGAGCTGAGCCCTAGCTGGTTTTGCTCAGTGGTTAGAGTGTCAGGCCCCAGTACTGAAAGATCTTGGGTTTGATTTTAGTCAGGGGCATGTACCTGGGTTGCAGGCTTGTTCCCCAGCCTGGTCTAGGCTTGTGTGGGAGGCAACTAATCAATGTGTCTCTCACATCGTTGGTTTCTCTCTTTCTCTCCCTGCTCCCTTTCACTGTCTCTGAGGATCGATGGAAAAAAGTATCCTCTGGTGAGGATTAACAAACAAACAAAAAAATAAATCCAGAACTGAGAAACTCTAGGCCTGTGGCCAGAATGGTGGTGGTGGCACTTTTCCTACATCATGGGAAGTGAGAGCTGGGAGGAGTGCTGAACTCTGGGACATCCTTTGACCTCAGACCCAAGGTTTATGTATGCTTTATCCCTGGCCCCTCTCCCTCTTCTGTTTCTTTCCCTCATTTTCTGTCCCATCCCCTGCTCCCCACATCTCCCCTCCAGGGCTCTAGTGGCCCTCATCCCCAGCCCAGCCCAAAGTCCAGGCATGCTCTGTTCTCCTCAAGCCCTAGTAGTCTGTGCAGATTTCCTTGCTCTACCCAAACTCTGACACTGAGCATCCCTGCTCCTCTAGCCAGACCTTAGAATTCTCTCATTTGGAGCTGGTCTTCCATCATCCTGAAGGGTAGACAAATAGGCCTTGATGGCGTTGAGTCTAGCAGGCTCACTGTCTCGAGGAGGAGGAGAATCATCTGTAAGGAACTGAGAAGCATAGATTCCTATGCCTGCCTGACATCCTGGGTCCCTGGACTCTGGAGGATTCTAGGGAGCTGCATCGTTACCTGCATGATTTGTGGACCCTATTAGAGAAATAGTAACAGAGACTGCTTTGGAGAGTGAGGGTCTTCCCCCAGGTGCCTGGGATTCCTCTGTATAACCATAAGAAATCCTGCTCTCTGGGGCTCCCCACCTGCACTGAATTCAAGCATCAGCTCTCAACCTGTGCACATTGGAATCCTTCTGAAACTACTAAAACCACCCCACTCCTGCTCCGCTCCACTCCCACTCCAATTTCATTGATCTGGGATGTGGCTTAGGTAGTGGTCATTTTTTAGAAGCTTCCCTGGTGATTCTAATGGGAAGCCAAAGATGAAAGTGATTGGTTCATGGTGAAGGAAAGAGTGGAGGTTGGTGCTCAGCACTGTTAAGCACTTTGCTTTACAGCCATGGTTGGCAAACTGCAGCTCACGAGCCACATGTGGCTCTTTGGTCCCTTGAGTGTGGCTCTTCCACAAAATACCATGGCCTGGGCGAGTCTATTTTGAAGAAGTGGCGTTAGAAGAAGTTTAAGTTTAAAAAATTTGGCTCTCAAAAGAAATTTCAATTGATAGACTGTTGATATTTGGCTCTGTTGACTAATGAGTTTGCCAACCACTGCTCTACAGCATCGTCAATTGGGTGAAAGTCAGGGACTCCCATTTGTTCCTCTACCATCTTTCTTCTTGCTGCACACAGGTGCCCACCACAGAGGGTAGAACAGATTGAGGGGACAGAGCCAGCCCTGGGGGCAGGACTATGCAGAGATCCCTCCCCACCTGGCCCCAGAAGGCCAGCCCATTCCAGGAGTGCTGGCGCTTTAGGTGCCTCTGAAGTTCTCCTGCATCAGCTCCCCTGCAGATCTTCTCTGAAGGCCTTCCTTCTGCTGCCTCCTCTCTGGTGCACACTACCCTCATCTCACACCTGCTCAAGCTCACAGACTCCACAGGGTCCTGTCTAGCTTGACCTACTGAATCTGCTTTCCACCCAGCAGCAACCTCTGGTCCATTCCCCCATTTCCTGGAACATACTCACTGTCTCTACCTCAAAGACTTGGCACTTGCTCTTCTGTCTGGAATGCTTGCCCTCAGCTATCAAAAGGTCTTGCTTCAGATATTACCTCCTCAAAGGGTGCTCCTGTCTACTGCGGGCCCGTCCTGTCAGCCCCTCACCACAAGAAAGATTCTCCTCCTAGCACCTATGCAGTGGTTTGTTCATTTCTTTCTTGCCCATTTGTTGTCCAATTTGCCCACTGGGATATGAGTTTTATAAAGGTAGAAGCTTCCTCTATTGTGATCATCATCAAAACCCCACCCCACCCTGCCATCCTGGCCTGGAATCTGGTACATACTAGGTGTTCAATTATTGGCGGACTCATTCAGGAAAACTGGAGTTGGTGTAAGGACAGGAAAGGGAGGCAGTGGCCATCTAAGGGTGTGCAACTTCCTAGGTGACATTAGAAGGTGCAGGCACACAGGTGGTCAGAGAGGTCACCCAGGAAGACTGATGGAGATAAAGGACCAAAGGCAGAGTCATGGGGACCATCTTGATGAAATTGGCAGAGGAAGAACCTGAAGAGGGACAGCTGTGGAGAAAGAAAACTTGGCACGGTTGTCACATCCTGAGGAGGTGGCACTTCAAGTTGAGAGCTCAGGAAGCTGGGTCCTGAAACCGTCCATGGGGCAGCATCCAGGGGCCCTGGACAGCCTTGGTGAGTGTAGTGCTAGCAGTCAGCAGTGACCACTCTAGGGAGCCAGCCAGGGCCACCAAGCACTGAAGTGGGGCAAGGCCCATGTTTATATGCTGAGAGGAGCCAGCTGTAGCTGAAGACACTGGAATAGGGTCTGGGTGAGTCTTCATTGGTATTTGGTTTCCCCAGCATTGCTTAGACCACCTGAGGCACCAGAAGGGAAGAAGACTAGTGAGTAATACTGGGTGTAATTGGCCTTGTGGGAGGAGCAGAAAGACAAGGAGACCAGTGTGCAGGTGTTGCTGATCAGAGAGGAGAGGAGGAGCCTGTCCAAGGCTGGGCAGAAAGGACAGACTCTTGGCCTGGCTACAGTGAGAGATTGACAGAGTGAGGTTGAAGAGCAGGCGTTTGGGTGTAAGAATCCCAGACAGGCTGGAGTTTGGTTGGGAATCTATCACAGACCTCTGCATCCTCAGGTCTGGAATGTTTGCAAGGACCCTAAGTCCCTGACTTGGAGCTGATTATAGTTTTCCGAGTTGTACTATGACTCTCCTGCTAGATGGACCTGGGCCCCACAGCCCTGCTCTCCAGGGTTCTCACTGTTCAGTCTCAGGAGCCGAGTCTCAGAGATCCATGGGGTTTTGTTAAAAATATGGGTCTGGCCCTGACTGATTTGGCTCAGTTTGGCATCAGTCTGTGGACTGAAGGGTCCCAGGTTTGATTTCGGTCAAGGGCATGTACCTTGGTTGCGGGCACATCCCCAGAGGGTGTGCAGGAGGCAGCTGATCAGTGTTTCTCTCGCATCGATGTGTCTAACTCTCTATCCCTCTCCCCCTCTGTAAAAAATCAATAAAATAAAATAAAATAAAATATATGGGTCTGGAGGATCAGATTTTGTTTTTGTTTCTTTAAAAAAGAAAGCGGTTGCCGAAACCGGTTTGGCTCAGTGGTAGAGCATCGGTCTGCGGTCTGAAAGGTCCCGGGTTCGATTCCGGTCAAGGGCATGTACATTGGTTGCGGGCACATCCCCGGTAGGGGGTGTGCAAGAGGCAGCTGGTCGATGTTTCTCTCTTATCGACGTTTCTAGCTCTCTATCTCTCTCCCTTCCTCTCTGTAAAATATCAATAAAATATATTTAAAAAAAGAAAAAAGAAAGCGGTTGCCAAAACCGGTTTGGCTCAATGGATAGAGTGTCGGTCTGCGGACTCGGGGGTCCCGGGTTCGATTCCAGTCAAGGGTATGTGCCTGGGTTGCGGGCGCATCCCCATTGGGGGGTGTGCAGGAGGCAGCTGATGGATGTTACTCTCTCATCAATGTTTGTAGCTTTCTGTCCCTCTCCCTTCCTCTCTGTAAAAAATCAATAAAATACTTTAAAAAAAAAAAGAAAGAAAGAAAGAAAGAAAGAAAGCGGTTGTGTAAATAATTTAAATAGCTACTCCACCCTGAAGGAGGCAGAGTGGAATTCCACAAGGTACTCCCTAAGTGTGGGCTGCCTAAGTGTGACTGCCTTCCAAAGCCTACAATTTGGAGTCGGGGAATGACTTACAGTGGAGAAGAAACCTGCCAAACGGACTGCCTCTGCCAGGAAATGAAGGTCAACATCATCTGTGACAAGTCACATTGACAGAATACACCCCCTGATGTCATGTCATGAGAAGGACATTCATTGCACTATGTGATCTTCCTCCCCAAAACCCATCACGCCAACCTAACCATGAGAAAAAGTATCTGACCAGCCCAGACTGAGAGGGATTCTACAGCATTCCTGACCAGTCCTCCTCAAAGCTGTCAAGGTCATCACAAGCAAGGAAGGTCTGAAAAATTGTCTCAGCCAAGAGATGTGATGACTAAATGTTACATGGGATCCCGAATGGCATCCTGGGACAGAAAAGAACATTAGGGGAAGACAAATACTATGGAAATCAAATGTGGATTGCAGTTAAAAATAATATATCACCTGGCCGGTTTGGCTCAGTGGATAGAGCATTGGCCTGCCAACTGAAGGGTCTGGGGGTTTGATTCTGGTCAAGGGCAGATGCCAGGGTTGCAGGCTCGATCCCCAGTAGGGGGCATGCAGGAGGCAGCTGATCAGTGATTCTCTCTCATCATTGATGGTTGTCTCTCTCTCCCTCTCCCTCCTACCTCTCTGAAATCAATACAAATATATATTTTAAAAAATAATGTATCACTGCTGGTTTATTACTTGTAAACAAGTGTTCCATCCATTCTAGTATAAGTTGTTACTAATGGGAAACTGGATGTGGGGTATTATGGGAATTCTGCATTATCTTTGTAATTTTTCTTTACATTTAAAAAAAAATTTTTTTTAAGTGGCAAAACTGAGTTAAGCTGTCCTCTGGGTTCCAAGTCTCATTATCACAGAAACAGGCCTGGGTTCCTCTGGCACTTCAGATTGAGTCAGCATAGCTACAGTGAGGATCTCCATCTCTGTGTGGCTCGGAGCCTGGTTGTATTATTTATTTATTTTTTTATATATATTTTTTTAATTGATATTTTACAGAGAGGAAGGGAGAGAGATAGAGAGCTAGAAACGTCGATAAGAGAGAAACATCGACCAGCTGCCTCTTGCACACCCCCTACCGGGGATGTGCCCGCAACCAAGGTACATGCCCTTGACCGGAATCGAACCCGGGACCTTTCAGTCCGCAGACCGATGCTCTACCACTGAGCCAAACCGGTTTCTGCTTTTATTTATTTTTTAATCCTCTCCTGAGGACATGCTTAGAAAGAGGAAGGGAGGGAGGGAAAGAAAGAGAAACATCAATCAGTTGCCATTTTTTATTAATATATTTTTATTTATTTTAGAGAGGAAGGGAGAGGACGAGAGAGATGGAAACATTTGTTGAGACAGAACCATTGATCGGCTGCGTCCTGCATGTTCCACACTGAGGATTGAGTGCACAACCCAGGCATATGCTCTGACCGGGAATCAAACCGTGACCTCCTGGTTCATAGGTCAACACTCAACCATTGAGCCAGGCTGACCGGTGATCAGTTGCCTTCTGTATACTCCCCAGCTGGGGATCAAACTCACAACCTAGGAATGTACCCTGAGCAGGAATCAAACCCATAACCTTTTGGTACACAGGATGATGATCAACCAACTAAGCCACTCTGGCTGGTTAGATGCCAGCCAGATTGTATTTTTTAACCTGCTCATTGTTACCCTCTGCCAACTGGAGGAATGGAACAAAACTCAATGAAGGTGGCCCTTGGTCTTACACATAGCTCTGTTTCTGCCCAGGGCAGTGCCTGTGTGTAGTGGGTGCCCCCTAATGTGTCATGTGCATGGGTCAGATGTGGGCACATTGGTGGTTCTCTACTCTGTACCTCCTGCTCCCCCTGTGGTGAAGGTGTAAGGCTCCTTCCACCTCAGACCCTCAGCCTTTGCTCCTCTCTGACTTCCTGGGAACCCACAGTGCCTCGCCTACTATGCTGAGTCCCTTGTGGGTATCCAGTTGGTGGTCACTCCCACTTATAAAAGTTTCATACAGAAGGGGCTGGAGCCCTAACTGGTTTGGCTCAGTGGATAGAACGCCCTGCAGACTGAAGGGTCCCAGGTTCGATTCCAGTCAAGGGCATGTATCTTGATTGTGGGCACATCCCCAGTAGGGGGTGAACAGGAGGCAGCTGGTCGATGTTTCTCTCTCATCGATGTTTCTAACTCTCCCTCTCTTTTCCTCTTATAAAAAATTAATAAGATATATTTTTTTAAAAGAACAAGAAGAAGAAGAAGGGGCTGGAACAGGTTACCTGTAATCTTGGCTCTCTTTGGGAAGAATTCAGGTTCTTGCATCCCGTATGACTCCCCTAGACTTTAGCTGATAATGCTATCTCAGTGGAGGGCCACTTCCAAGGGGACCCTGCAAGCTTAGCCAAGGCTGTGAAGGTGGTTCAGGGGCTGCCCGGCAAGGATAGAACTTCTCTAAGTGCTATCCTCTCCTTGTGCTCCCCACTAGGTTGCAGATTCAGGAAAGTAAGAACTGACACTGGGTGGCACCAGAGCCCAGCAAGCTTTCCCTGCCCTGGGGTAGAAAGTAGTGGAGAAGTGTCTGTCTACCTATCTGCCACCTGTAACTGTCCTCCCCTTCCCAGACCCAGGCTTCCTCAGAACCCCACAGAGTAGCCATCAGTAGTGGCACCAATCATTGTCGTTGCTTTAATGATGGGTTCCCCAGGATGTAGTCAGTAGCACAGTTTTTCAATAATTTTTTTAAATTACAGAAGTAACATTTGTTCTTTGCAGAAAATGTACAATTTTGCCAAAGAAGTATACCAAATAAACCATTAATATAGCCGGGCAGGCTAGCGTGGCTCAGTGGTTGAGCATCAACCTATGAACCAGGAGGTCATGGTTGGATTTCTGGTCAGGACACATGCCTGGGTTGTGGGCTTGATCCCTGGTGGGGGTTGTGCAGGAAGCAGCCAATCAATGATTAGCTCTTATCATTGATAGTCTATCTATCTCTCACTCTCCCTTCCTCTCTGAAATCAATAAAGTATATATTAAAAAACAATCATAAACCATTAATATGCACTGAGTAGCCAGATTATTATGATCTCTGAACGCATAATAATCTGGCCACTCAGTGTAAATTATAAACTCATTTCCTGCAGACCCTGGCTCTTAAGGTTCCTGTGTTTTTTCTGTCTTTTCTCTGACCTTATCCTTTTGAGCCCAGCCAGACATGGGAGTGCACAGTCCTTTTCATCCTCTTGATCTCTCTCTGTTGGTTTACCAGTGTACACATGTTCTCCCACAGGACACAGCTTGGGCTATGGCTTTGTGAACTATGTGACTGCAAAGGACGCGGAGAAAGCAATAAACACGCTGAATGGCCTGCGGCTCCAATCCAAAACCATTAAGGTAAAGAGTGGTGATCCTATCCTGGGCTGGGATCTCTGCCAAGCCTGACCTACCTCACCATCACTGTCAAGGGCATCATTAGCATCTCAGAGCCACTTTATTCGACATTCCCATCACAGCCACTTTATTCGACACTTAGTATATGTTTATTGAACAACTACTCTATTGAACAAATCAGACAAACTTCATGCCTTATAGAGCTGGCACATAGAACTACACTCCTGCCCTTCCTAGCAGAACTGAGTGTTCTGGTAAGAACCCACTTGTTGTCCATGCCCTCATGCTGCCCAGTGACATAAGACTTTATACTTGCACCCTAACCAGTTTGGCTCAGTGGATAGAATGTCAGCTTGTGGACTGAAGGGCCCCAGGTTCAATTCCAGTCAAGGACACATGCCCAGGTTGTGTGCAGGAGGTAACCAATAATGATGTTTCCAATCTCTCTCTCCCTCACTCTCTAAAATCAATAAAAAAAGAAAAAAGAATGAATTATACTTGCAAGAAAAAAAAAAAAAGAGTTTATCTTTGCTCCTGTGTTATGGTGTCAGGCTCCTCATCATATCAGTTTTGTAACCCTAGAGAGAGAGTTCTGCAGGCCCCACCTCTGGAGCACACGGTTCTCTTGTTTCCTCCCTTCTGCCTCTGTCTCTCAGCCTCCTCACTGTTCTGACTCTGGTGTGACTGAGTCCCATTTCCCTAGATTGCCCCTTTGTGGGCAGAAGCCTTCCTCCCAGCTGCCCCTTCCCAATGAGACCTTGGTCCCTCCTTTGGCCTGCAGGGTCCACACAGCTGTCACTTTTTCTTCAGAGACCTTTTCTTTGAAGAAAGGACCAAAGACCTTTTCTTACCATCAGCCCCTGCAGCCTCTCCTCACCACCTCTAGTACATACAAGCCTCTTTCTCTAAGCCACTACAAAAGGTCATATTAGGCTTTCTTCAATTTTGCAAAACATAAACCTAAAAGGCCTAGAGTCATTTCATATTGAACAGTTGTGTGTGGAACTCAGGGCTCCCCTAGCACTCACATCCCCATCCGGGCTCCTGTGGCGAGCTTGCCTATTGGCAGGTGAATGTTGCATTCCCAGCAGCATCCAGCTTTCTTGCCCACCACTCCCCGTAAGCAGGTCTTGTTCCCAGCCCAGCTCATCATCCAGAGAGGGATAAGGCCTTGGTAAGTGCACAGGTAACGGAGTTCAGTCCCTGCTCTGCCACAAACAAACTGTGGACCTTCAGTTGCTTTGTAAAACGGATAATGTTCCCTTCATTGAAATGTGAAAATGCTGCCAGCTATCAGCTCATTGCCTGGGGAGCTGCCTCAGGTGATGAGTGTTTGTTTATTCTCCCACCATAGGTAGGCTTTTTCTCACCCCAAAATTTAACACCCTTCCTTGATGCTTTGGCCACACACCTGTCCTAACCCCCGAAAGCGGTTTGTTTTCAAGGTGTCATATGCTCGCCCAAGCTCAGAGGTCATCAAAGACGCCAACTTGTACATCAGCGGGCTCCCCAGGACCATGACCCAGAAGGATGTGGAGGACATGTTCTCCCGATTCGGGCGAATCATCAACTCCCGAGTCCTTGTGGACCAGACGACAGGTACGGAGGTGGCCTGGGATGCACGGTGAGGTTTTCCTCTAGGCCAGGGGCTAGGTTTCCTAGGGAAGACAGATCATGTTTGATTTTAAATGTCATTAGTTGTTCCACCAATGAAAACAGAATCAAAATGAGATGACATAGGTGTTTGTTCTGTGAGACTGGAGAGATAAAGTGGCATGAAAGAGTCCCTCAGTCAGGCTGGCATTTATGGTGAAAACACCAAGACATTGTGGCAACAAGACATACCTTTCCTTAGGCATCCAAACGTCTGTGAATGGGTTACAAGGATTTGCTGTGTTCTTAGTGCAAGCATACAATGTGTGATGTGACAGTCTTTACTCTTGGCCCAGGCCTTATTGTCCCAAAGCTACAAGGGGGGCTGTTATGATTATTTAGATGCCCCACCCACAGAACTCAACAGTGGTAGATTTTACTCGCGATTATCCCAGCCCCTCTCAGGTCACCTCAGTTCAGGACATTAGCCACTTGGGCTTTGCTGAATCAGCCTTGGGCTCACAGACTGGCAGGAAGCTGGGCTCTGGCCCTGACAGTGTGGCTCACATGCTCTGCTGGCCTGGAAACCGGGATCAGGATATCCTTTGCCAAGTCCTATGTATGCCTCTAGCTGGGGAGCAGAGAGCTTGGGCCCTGCCCTCTTTTGGACTCCTCAAAACCGTTCCTGCCAGGAGTAGGGATCTTGCTTCCGGAGCTCAGCGAAGCCGGTAGAATTGTCTGCATTTGATTTTTATGTTCTTCCTACACAGAGTATTCACTACCCCCTTTGCTGTGGTATTAAAATTAATATTGGGTAATTAGGGCACAGGAAGTCATAGCTCTGAGATGACCTCCCCTTTGCAGAGCAGACCCTGGAGAGCAGGTAGGTGGGGTCACACACATTTTTTCACATTCCCCCCAAGCTGTGTGCTTTGGGGCATCTGGCCTGAACCCCTGCTCTCCTTTCTCTAGCCCCAACTGTGGAAGCTGAGATTGGTGCCTGCTGGAGCCTTGAGAGGAGGGGGCAGCTTGATTGCCCCCGGGGCCTGAGGAGGCGGATATAGTCCACAGTATAGTCCACAGGCTCAGGTCACTGGCGTTTCATGGGAGCTCTGGGTATACCCCTAATCTGGCACAGACACCAGGTTATGCTGGAGTGACATGAGTTCTACCCCATGCATATTGCCTCCTACATTCTGACCCTTTGCTGGAGGATGGGGTGGGTATAGGGTGAGGATACCATTTATTTGGGATAAACCCTCTGGCCTGCACCAGATTAGTTTCTTTCTTTTTTTCTTTTTCTTTTTAAATATATATTTTATTGGTTTTTTACCGAGAGGAAGAGAGAGGGATAGAGAGTTAGAAACATCAATGAGAGAGAATCCTTAATCAACTGCCTCTTGCACACCCACTTTTGGGGATATGCCTGCAACCAAGGTACATGCCCTTGACCGGAATCGAACCCGGGACCTTTCAATCCGCAGGCCGACGCTCTATCCACTGAGCCTAACTGGTTTCGGCCAGATTAGTTTCTTAAAGCCCCCATTGAGAGAAAACAAATGCAATCAGCTGGTCCATGCATGTATTTATTCCCAGCTCCACCTGGATAGGAGTGCCTGAATGTGCTGCCTGGGGGCCCTCCTTCCTGCTTCCATGGCCCTGCTTTTCTAGATCCAGCGACCTTGAGAACGTACCCCTGGCCATGTTGCTTTTCTTTCACTTTTGTAGATAGCTCCCTCAGCCATCTGCTGGGGATTTGGTGGCCTCCTTTCCCTCTGCAAGGCTTTTATCTCCTAGTGTTGGGGACACCTCAGGGTTGCCCCAGGCTCAGCTGTGACCTTAGGGTGGTGTACTGGATCCTCACTCTCCCTCAGGCCTCCCTGCCAGCCTCTGCTACTTCAAGGAAGGAACTGGGAACTGGGACCCCACCCTACCCCTTTTCTGTTATGGTGTTCTTGCAAGAGGATAGGAGGGAAGGGAGAGATGAGGGGCTTCTGGGCTCCCTCTCCCAGTTCTGCTTCCTGATCTGGGGCTAGAATTAGAGAGAGAAAATGTGAGTTCTCTTTGGCTGAAGGCTCCCTTCTTCCCTTGCCCACCCAGGGCCCCTCTACTGGGACCCCAGGGAGCCCACAGGGGATGAGGCAGAGAACAGCATGGCAGACAGATTTGCCTTCATAAGAGTGTTGAAGAAATGGGAAGCTCTCTTCAGAAACCTTTATATCCTAAGCTAATAGAACTTAATTTTTTAATTTTTCTTTGCTTCTTTATCCATTTTAACTGTGATCTTTATAGTTTACTCTTTTGAAGATTGTTCCATTTTTTGGACTCTGCTCTTAATTCTAAAAAACACTAGCGGAAAAAAAGGATCTCTTACCCTTTGAGACAGCATGGAGGGACCTAGAGAGTATTATGCTAAGTGAAATAAACCAGTCAGAGGAAGACAAATATCACATGATCTCACTCATATGTGGGATATAATGAACAAAATAAACTGATGAACAAAATAGATCCAGAGACATAGCATAGAGCAGACTGTGGAATCTCAGAGGGGGCAGGGAATGATCAACCAAAGAACTTGCATCCATATGTACATAACCCATAGACACAGACATTAGGGTGGTAAAGGCCTAGGGCGGGTGGGAGCAAGTTAGAGGGGGCAGTGGAGGGAAAAGGGGGACATAAGAAGTTCTTTCAACAATAAAGATTTAATTTAAAAATTTTAAAAAGTAAACAGAGGGGAAAACGGCTATCTTCAAAAAAGTGTAGATTCATCACATTAGTGAATTAACATTTTCTTTCTCGGGTTTTGTTCATTGCAGTTTGGAAGTTTTCATTTGTAATTCATTTTACAAAATCAAACAGGGAAATCCCACTTGCACACACATTCTTTCTGCTGGATCTTGTAGTTTTATAAATAGAATAAAACCATCTCCCTGAAGGTAGCTTCCTGGAGGAGCCAGCCAGCTCCAGCTTTCAGCATTGTTTATCTCAAGTTAGATTTTGTTCGTGTTTCCATCTGTCTCAGCTATTATTTATGCCCTTTAAGAGTGAATAAAAACAGTACTTTCAAGTGTTCTTTTGAACTGAAATAAAAAAATAAGCTCAGGTTCTAGAATTTTCTGGGGCATACATGTGATTGCTAGGTGTGATCTCACTAATTCAGTGAGTGTCTCTATCTGTGAATTTTAAAGAGTTATGGAGCCAACATGGGACAGCCTTCAGACTGCTAGGAGCTTCTGTATGATCCCAGGGCACTGTGCTGCGGGGAGGGGTGAACTGGGTCAGGGAGCTTCCCAGTTGGGGTGTTGTGTGCTTTAAGACCCAGCATGGGTTGTCCACAATATGTTACAGTTGAAAACAAAGAACCCTTGGCTTGAGGGTCCCTGGCTATTCACTGTATGCTTGAGGCCCACAGTATCATATCCAAGTCAGGTCCCCACATGGGATTCCAGGCCCAGAGAGGTGTCAACCATGCTTTACAGTGACACTTGTCATCTGATGTGCCTGAGTCTCTCCATGCCCCTCCAGGGCCTCAGGACCAGCCAGGGAGACCCATGTCCCATGCCAGTTGGTAGGAGGGACCCTGTGGGAAATGGTAAGGAAAGGTACTGGAACATGGGAGCTGAAGGGGGAACATCTGGTGTGTTCACTTAGCTGGTGGCCCTATAAATGGCAGACAAATACGAGAGTGTTTAGCATAGGGCTATCAACCACAGCCATCCCACCAGTTACACCTGTGACTCCAGCCCAGCAATGTCACCCTCACACTGGCCCTTGCTGTCACCTCTCCATACATTTGAACCTTCACTGTGAGTGTGGTTTGTTTGTTTGTTTGTTTGTTTTGACCCCATTTCTTCTCAGGAGAAGGAGCCAGGCTCTTCTGTGACTCCAAATTCCCTCGCCCCACCCCCACCCCATTCCTTGAATTCTTCAAGGGCCAATATCTCCTCATCAACCCCCCAGACCCAGAATGTGGATGGGCAGGTTGTTGGGGGCAGCTGAACCCTCTGCTATCTGGTTTGCTCAGGTCTCACACTCATGCCAGCTGACCAGACACTGCCTATAGCAGTTGGCCTTAGATCTCAGGCAGCCTTGTCCTATATCGCGTTCCTGCTCTGTTGAGGGACTCAGCTTGCCTACAGGTGCCTCAGTCTAGGTAGCAAGAGAAGGTACCTTCTCGAGACAGATGGAGGCCACTGGCCCTTCCCATGCAGGAACAAGACCAGGTCTAGAGTAGGCCGAAGGCAGGGACTCTTAACCTGCCAGGCAGCCTGTGGGGAACTGTCAGCACTGTTATGTGTGCTTGGTCAGTTTAGGGCAGTGGTCGGCAAACCGCGGCTTACAAGCCACATGCAGCTCTTTGGCCCCTTGAGTGTGGCTCTTCCACAAAATACCATGTGCGGGTGCGCACATACAATGCAATGGAAACTTCGTGGCCCATGCACAGAAGTTGGTTTTCAGCCTGGGCGAGTCTATTTTGAAGTGACGTTAGAACACTCAAGGGGCCAAAGAGCCGCATGTGGCTTTCAAGCCACGGTTTGCTGACCACTGGTTTAGGGGGAAAGAGTTGGGTGGCATCATTTGATTCTGAGGGCAGTTTGGGGCCCCCAGGAGGTCCAGGGTTTTAAAGTAGTGAATGAGCTGATGGCGGCAGGACAGTGCTGCTTGGGTGAGGCTTGGTTACTGGGACTCCACGCCCTTCAAGGATGAGGGAGAAGGCTGAGCTGGGCACCTAGCAACCAGCGATTCTGTTGGGCCCACCGGAAAGGCCGCAGGCTGCAAAAGCCTGTCCGGGCTATGAGGCCAGGTTGCCTCTTATTCACTACAGGCCCTCAGCGGCACCACCGCTCCTCGGGCACACTGGGAGGGCAAGGCAGGCGTGGGGGTGTCCAGAGCCCAGGGAGAGTTCTCAGACCCAGCCCTACCAATCCTGGTTGCCTTCCATCCCCAGCCCATCCGGCACCCACACCACAGTGGGTACCTGGTGTCAAAATCGTGATGGGAGATGGGGCGGGGGGGGGGGGGGTGGTTGCTTCTAATGTGCCCGTCTGTCACCAAATATCTTTTGGCACTGGGTAACTCAGAAGAAAGTCTGAAGCCTTAATCTTTTATTAGTCATCGTTGGGGTTTTTTAATTCATTTTATTTTTTATTTTTAGATAGTCATAGAACTATTTTTAATTAAATTATAAATGTCCCTTCATTCCTTTTTTAATCCTCACCCAAGGACATGCGTAAAAAGAGGAAAGGAGGGGGAAAGAAAGGGAGGGAGTGAAGGAGGGACATCGATCAGCTGCTTTCCATATATATTTCAATGAGGGCTTGAACTCACAACCCAGGTATGTGCCCTGACCAGGAATTGAACCGGCAACATTGCTGTACACAGGACGATGCTCAACCAACTGAGCCACTCTGGCTGTGCTGTCCCTTTATTCTTAATTTAAGCATGTTTAGCATTTTTTAATTCACTTCACACAGAATAATGAAAAATTATTGACCCAGGTGGCTTGAGCATATTTAGGCTTAATTTTTGTCTATCTCGCTAAGTAAGCATCCAGTTTGAAGCACAGTAGACTGACTTGCTTGATTTTTGTTTTTCAGTTTTAAAAAATCCTTGCATTTTTCCCCCTAACTCCATTTTTGTTGGTTTGTTAACAAGGTTTGTCCAGAGGGGTTGCGTTTATCCGGTTTGACAAACGGTCGGAAGCAGAAGAGGCAATTACCAGTTTCAATGGTCATAAACCCCCAGGTTCCTCTGAACCCATTACAGTGAAGTTCGCAGCCAATCCCAACCAGAACAAAAATGTGGCGCTGCTCTCCCAGCTGTACCACTCGCCAGCTAGACGGTTTGGAGGCCCCGTGCATCACCAGGCACAGAGATTCAGGTGGGTCAGGAGGGCAGTGCTCTCATCTACCTACCCAGTCTCTTCCCACCATGGCTGGCGGTGCTTTGAAGGCTGTTAGAGCCTCACTGGCTGGGTGACCACACACAGTGGGAAGCACTGGGCATGTCAGGCTGGTCACTTCAGAAGGTTGCACTCAGGTCATTTCATGTCTCCATGTCCCCACCTCCGTTATAAAAGTGTCCATATGAAAGCCATCTCTTTACAGTTGAGTGTTGTCTTTAATTAGAATTAAAAAGATGATGCCAGCTCCAACCTGAGAGAGCGGGTGATAGCACTTAAGCATATAGTTTCTAGAGAGAGGAGGGTATAGCTGTGAGTTTAAAAAATCATTCCAAAAAAACAAGTATATATAACACATAGACACAGACAATTGTGTGGTAATAGCCAGAGGGAAAGGCGGGTGGGAGCTAGGTATAGGTGGGCAAAGAGGGGCAAGTGAGGAAGGAAAGAGGCCTTGTTTGGGACCATGGGTACATGGATGCATTGTGTAGATGATCTTTTATTGAGTTGTTGTACATTTGAAACCTATATGGTTTTGTGAACCAATGTCGCCCCAATAAATTCAACTTAAAAAAAACACTCTAAAAATATATGCATCATTCAACTCCATTAAGAAAAGGGTGCAGCTTTAGGTATGTTAAGTGAGAGCTGTTCTCCTTCCTAAGTTTTTAAACAGGTTTTAGGCATTTGGTCATCAGGGCAAAGGCAACCCTTTCTGTAACACCTTGTCGAGTTACTTTGATATCTAAATACTGTATACCTTCTATTCAAAAGCCCTGACCAGAGTTCTCAACCATGTCAAGTTCTATAGCTGGCTCTCCTAGTTACTAGACAAAGGCAGGGGAAGTGCCTGCAGACAGAAGCGAGTATGGAAGTAAGTCCAGTGTGGAAGTCAGATAACACAGATCACCTCACTACTGATTGGGATGAGTGGATGGCAGTGTCCTTGAGTCATGGTACCTGGAAAACCAGGGACGGTTGGAGGAGAAGGGGGCCTTGGTCACAGCAACAAGGAGTAGAAGAGAAAGGGGAGGCCAGAGGAGCCAAACTGCTGGTTAGACAAGGAAGGAATCTTGACGGCCAGAGGAACAAAGAAAAAGAGATGGAAGGAAGTAGTGAGTGGAGAGGCCGGAGGGAAGAATTACCACCGGAAGGCAGACTAAGATAAAAATAAGAGAAAGACCCGGCAGAGAAGAAAGTGCCTCTGTTGTTACCACATTGGGGAAAGAAGGGTCTGTTCTCCTTTCGTGCCATGGAGAAGGGAAGTTAGGGGTGGGGTTCCTGAGTGTCAGGATGAAGGAAATCAGCTCCAATTGGCAAGAGAAAAACCTTAACAATAATTAATAAGAATGAGAATCATGTCAATAAAAGGCAATAAAATATTTTATCAGATTATTTATAGTATAATAGCTACATGAGATTAACTATAAGAAGTCATGTCCATATTGGGTACCTATAAAACTTAGAGAAAAGTAGGTCCTTTTAAGAGGTCCTTTTAAAAGTGGGAATTCCTTTCCTTTTCAGTTCTCATTGAGAACCAGCTGGGTGCCTTTTCTCCCCCATTTCAATGCTGTTGTGGTCTCACTGTCATCCCAACAGACTCAAGATCACTGACAAGCCACAAGTCATGTAGCCAACTCAGGCTTTCCGATGCAGGCTGTTTAAAATTATTCTTGAGAAGTCAAAGCCATGGCCAATAATGTGTCTGGATTCTTCCATACCTGTGTTAAATACAGTCCTTGGATCAGTGGCCTAGACCTCGGGGGCTGGTCACTCCTGCCTGGGGTCATGTCTGTAGCGAAAGTAAATTTGTTTAATGGCCCCTTGGAGGCACCACCTACCTCTATGTCAGCCCCACAGCTCGAAGCCCAGTTTTATTTTGGAGATGAAGTACTTCTCCATTTGCATAGTGTGGCTTCACTGATATCACAGGCAAATCTTTTTAAGTTGACCTGAAACCGTCTAGAGGGCCACATGGCTTCAATAATAGTTTTATTATCTCCCTTAATCCTTATTGCATTGGCTACACATTGGTAGAGACTTAGTTTTAATTACATCAAAATGTTCCACATTTTTGTTACAGTTCAGTGACCCTGCAGTATGGCCCCTGGTCTTTCTGGGATGTTCTGAGCCAACAACGGAGGGTTGCCCAGAGCTTTGGGAAGGAGTTCCCTTATGCTGGCAGTGGCCCTTCACCAGAGCATGTGTAACGCAGACACTGCTTGGCTATGAACTCTTAGAGATGGCAGGTCATGACCAGGGAAAGGTACAAAATTCAGAAAAAGAAGAAAGAAGTACAGGCCTCCCCAAAAGACACATATGCAGTATGAGGAAAGTGTTTCCTCCAAGGCAATTTGAGGGTGAAAGAAAACCTCAGAGGATGTGGAGAGGCTTCCATCATTTAAAATGTGGGAAGCACAGAAATGGCAAACAGGAACCACACACACACAGTGGGGAAGAATGGAGGAAGTAATTGGTCAGCCACTAACAGGCCATCATTCTGAGTGAAATCAGTTGAGGCTCTGAACTTCCACAGGCACCAGTTGTCTCAGAGGCTAGTCCCATCCTCTGCCACCGTAGTAAATTCCTCTCGGTTTAAAAAAAAAAAATCTTGCTTGTGACTGGTGGGGTGTGGCAGCCTTGAGAACTCCACCCCTGGCTGATGGGAGAGGGAAGGGCCTGAGCCAATCCTGCCTGTTCCCCCAATAGTGTTGGCATGCTAGCCAACACTGACCTTGATCTTGACCTGAATGCTGTGCTCTCTGTTTGCTAGGTTCTCCCCTATGGGTGTAGATCACATGAGTGGGCTTTCTGGTGTCAATGTCCCAGGAAACGCGTCTTCAGGCTGGTGCATCTTCATCTACAACCTTGGTCAAGATGCCGATGAGGGAATCCTCTGGCAGATGTTTGGCCCCTTTGGTGCAGTCACCAATGTGAAAGTGATTCGCGACTTCAACACCAACAAGTGCAAAGGCTTTGGTTTTGTGACCATGACAAACTATGAAGAAGCCGCGATGGCCATAGCAAGTCTGAACGGCTACCGCCTGGGGGACAAAATCTTACAGGTTTCCTTCAAAACCAACAAGTCCCACAAATAACTCACTCATGCTTTTTTGTACGGAATAGGTAATTCAGAGTGAAGAAGTTGAAACTTTTTTGTTAGTGTACAACTCATTTTGCGCCAATTTTCACAAGTGTTTGTCTTAGTCTAAATGAGAAGTGAAAAGGTTTTTATACTCTGAGATGCAACCAACATGTTCAAATGTTTGAAATCCCACAATGTTAGACCAACTTTAAGTTTCTTAAGTTATTTTCTTTAAAATATATATTAAACAGAAATCTAAGTAGACTGCATTGACTAACCAGTCCCTCGGGATGGTGGTGAAACTGAAGCATGCTTTAACTTCTAAGACTGTCTAACACACACTTCATTCGGTGTCTCCACAAACTGGATAAAAAAAAAGAAATGATCTTTCAATTTTTGTTTTTAAACTAAAGATGTTAGACAGATGCTGAGTGTGCATTTTCTCAACTGCTTCAACATTTTAAGCAATTTCTGCTTTGGTTGACATGAAATTGCTTCCCCAAGCAGGTCCCATTGCCACCTTCCGGTCACTCAGTCCTGGGTTCTGCCGAGTGGTCCTGACAGTGGCCGAGGGCCACCACCGGGGATGGGGCCACAAGCTGGGCCAGGCCCTCTAAAGGAGGACACAATGTTTTCTAAGCCCACATGTCAATGGGAACGGACCAAAGAGTTTCAGGGAAACTCCATATATTCCTGAATCAGATCTAAGCCCCAGGCACTCCTGAAGATGTGTTGCTACTCTGACATTCTGAGTTCCTGTCCACACATTGCATGCACAGTGCCCCACACATCAGATATTGTTGTTCACAGTCATTTCTCCAGTTTCCAAAAGCATTTAACATAGCTCGAATGCATAAGATAGCTCTATTTTTAATAACATGAACATTTGAGCATTGTATTTCTCATATCCCTTGTGAGTGCTAGACTTTTTTCTACTTTAGTCGGATTTTGTTTTGAAACTTTGCTTTCATATGAACACTCAGCAGAAAAGTACTTACTTCTTGCCAATTATCTATTAACAACAACAACAACAAAAAAAACCTTTGATTTGTAGTTTTAAAGATTAACCCTCAAAAAAGTTCTCTTCATTATTGCTTTGACATTTTGGGTTGTTCTGTTCTGTTAATTTTCTTTTGCTTTTTTGTGTTTTTTGTTTGTTTTTACTTTTGCATTTAAGACCATTAAATTTGATTTTGTTTTGCTCAAATTTTGTTTTGTTTTTTATTTTACCTTTTCTTTCTTTTTGGCTAGGCGAAATATAGACGGCCCAGCATTCAGGGAGGATATATAAGAGCTTAAGGAACAAATACTTGCCTCAAGACAAAGCATTTACAGATCTGTCGTATAGGAATGTGCAGTCACAGATGGTGTGTTTTAAAATGGGGAGCCAGTAGGGAGCACCTGACAGGGCCTGCGAAGTAGCCAGGGCCAGGTCTCCGGGCAGTTCCTACGGAGCATGATCCGATTTTTATAAATATCTAGTGTACAGTGAGAATAAAAAACAGAATAACTTAGTACCAGCAGTTTTTAACTTTGACACGAGACTAAAACATAATAATAGGCTGTTTTTTAGTTATTGAGATCATGGAATTGCAGCATTATTTATCTGTCTGTCTGTCTGTGTATTTATTTATTTAAGTGGGGGGAAAGGCCGACAGGCACAGCCTTCTCCAGAAAAGATCAGTGTTCTGAGAAGCCCATGGAAAAAAAATTGAAGCTATTCTCATACTTTCTTGAGGGGCTACCAGTTGCTTGCATTATTCTCCCAAATTTAAGATGTTGCCATGTCCTTTTCCCACACAAGGCCAAGTTCATACCTTGAGGCCTTGTCTCATAAGTTGCCATGGAGGGCCTCCTCCCTCCAGCAGAATGTCCCAGATCCCAAGTGAAAGCCAGCCTGCGTGCCTCCTAGAACCCAAAACATGAAGATTGTCCCCAGTATGTTGCCCCAGAGTGCTCTTCACCCTGGGACTGGCATGTGTGTGTTTTTGGAAAAATAAGCCTTTCAAGGTGGTGCAACCAACATTTTCTCAGAGATAAGATTCCCAATTCTGAAACCGACCCTTTAATCTCATTGGCACACATTCCTGTCAGCCCTCACTCGAGCCCATTGTCTTATAAGGATAATATAAATGCAAATTGAGATGATGGTGGGCTCGCACCCAGCACCACAACTTCTTTCCTCCCCTCCCTTTTATTTGAACCAGATTGATTGTTCTGATGTTAGATCAGATGAGGAGGAGATGTAGAGTACATATGAGCCTTTGAAAGTTGAGTTTCTCAGGTCATTAAAATTCTGTTACATGGTCACCTCACCACTCTGAATAGCCTTCTAACTAAAAATCCCAATGTGTTTCTTTGGGAGTTTTGGCGTATAGGTGTGTGGAACAATTGTGTTTTTGACATATTCCTCCTGAAAAGCAGTTGTCACTCCCATCCAGGTACCAGATCCTGGCCCTGTGTCTATAACATTCATTACATCTCTAGGCTTGTTTGCAAAAGGAAGATTTATTTTTTAAAAATCACAATCCAAAAGAAACCATTTTTATTTACATTTGTATTTTGCAAAATGAATGGTATTTGGGAATCTTGATGGAAAAATAAGAGTAGATAAGTTTATCAGAAGTTTGGTTTGGTACATAAATGCCAAAGAAGCCTTGGTTGAACTCTCTTTTGTCCTGTAACTGCCCTAACAGTTGTTTACTAAACAACTCCCAACTTGTGGGCCTGGTTCCAGTTGAGTTCTCTTGTTTTTAACCCTTGGCTTTTGGAGCTTTTCACTGGAATATGCTAGGCCATGGTCTCCACGGCTGTGCCTCTTACCAGCAGGTGGGGCTGGATTGGCTCTCCGTCTTTGTTCAGAAGGTGAGTCTTTCCCTTGCCAAAGGCAGCTGACTTAACTTTGGAGAGTCTGCACTTGGTGTTAATGCTGGAAACCCAGCATCCAGGGTCTGCACCAGTCTGCTGCAGGAGCTGGTGCCTTTGTCTGGCAGCTGGATCAGACAAGTGGAAGAATCCTGTGAAAGTTACTAGCAATAACTTATTCTGGTTGGCCTCCAAACTAGGACCATTGACTGACCTGAGTCCACTTGAAAATCAAAGTTAGCATCACTCAGCTAGCTGTTCCATTTTACATCTGATGCAGCCTGTTTTTTTCTCTTTACCTTTTGCAGCCTTCCTGTGTTGGATTAAAAAAAGATTAAGAATAAGCTGCCCCAGCTCCCACCCCAGTCCTCCACCAGAAATTCTTCCTAGGACCTAAGGCACCTACCTCCCTCCCATTTATCAGATTCCCAGGCCAGCCACCAACCAAGGTTGCAAGAGCTTTGTGTTGAGTGGCATTGCTAACTGACCCTTTCTGACAATAGCAGTAGAACTTGGATCCCAGATCTTCAGCAGGGTTCAAGGTTCTAAACCTTTTGATTTGCCTCTGACTTCTAATGATTGTATTGTATATTTTCCCCCAACCTTTTGGTGACATAGTTCAGTTTTCTGCTTGGTCGTTTTAAAAAGAAAAAAGGAAAATTTACTTGTAAGTCACCACCAGGACCTATGTTAGGCTAACCAGTGGTCTAAGCAGTGATTTGGAGAGGACTGTATTTCACTCCCCCACCCCCCAGAAGAAAAAGCTTGTCCATTGGTTGGGACCACCTCGTTACCATGTAATGTTCTGTTTATAGTGACTTGCTCTGGGGGAGGGGGACTTTCCTGACTGGTCCCCATGTTGTACAGTAGATGAGTAGACATTTTGTATATTAGTGTTTTAAGTTACTGATTTGTTTTATATGAAATAATTTATTTTTCAGATACCATTTTTCATTTTAACTTTGTTTTTACATGGGTTTGTTTTCAATAAAGTATGACACTGCTGTCCAAAGTCAACAATAAAATGAATCCCATTGTGTTATTTGAGGATGCTTATGTAACTAGCTTTTTCGTAATTATTATTTTCAGGGGGGGAAAACTCCCTCAGTTTTCCATCTTCCTATTTCCCTTTTTATCCTTGTGAATAAATGTTCTTTAGTGTTTTAAGAGGAAAAAGCAAACCTAGATTTTGATAATACAGAAGATTTCAGATTAATAAAGAAGCTTTGAAAGAAGACCATTTTTCAAAATTTTAGTGAAGTACGAATATTTTTTGTCAATGGCTTTCTCAAAGAGAATGAAACTTTTGCACCATTTTCAGAGTTTTTATAGAGATGCCAAATTGATATATTTACATGTAATGGAAACATGAAAAAGTTTTATTAAACAATTGTTCATAGCTGTGTAGACATTTTAATTCAGTTTCCAAAGCTCTCAAAGCGTATTTTTGGAGTACGGAGTGATAACAGTTTGGGATATGATTCCAAACATTCAATTGTCCAAATACTTAGTTCTTTCCACAGGTATCAGGTTTGTGTTAAACACTGTATGTGAACTATAACTGGAATTCTGTGATATTTTGGTAATAAATGAAGTGGGATCATTGAGACGTGGTGGTGTAGGTGATGGTGTATAACTTAAAAGCAGCGAACACTGCCAAAGCGCCAGCTGGGGTTGCAGGTGACTTCCTCCTAGTTATACTTGGGCTGCCCTCTGCCAAACTCTCCCTGTATGCCGGGTGTGGCCTTGACCCATGTGAGGAGGCAGGGGACCCTCGGACAGCCCACCTTGGGGTATTGAGGGAAAGGCACCAGAATGTGCTCTGTGACCAGATCTCCCACAACCCTCTGCCACACAGTTTTTGCCCCCTCTCCTGGACACACAAGCCAGCTCCCTCCCCTCAAAGACTCAAAGGCCCCTCTTCTCCAGGTTCAAATGTTCTTGGGCTTCCTTCGTTGTCCCTGAGAGTTTCCTGTCCATCTGCTCCTCACTCCTGAGCCCTGTGGCCATTCTAAGTGTCATGACACTAACCTCCTTGGTGATGGGAAAGTAAATTCTGACTGAGGCAGGATGGAGCAACCAAGGATCTTGGGTTTGAATCCTGGCTTGGCCCTCTTCCCAGTGTGCATTGGGGGCAAGTCACTGACTTTCCAAGCCTCAGTGTTCCCATCTGTGAAATGGGATCCGTAACACCCCCCACCACCACCACTCTGTAGGATTCTTAGAAAAGAAAAATAGATCAAGGAGGTACTGCACTTGCCACAGCTGTTCTAAATCCAAGAAGCATCAGAAGCGAGGTTGGGGTCAGCAGAGAGGAGCCGATGGGCTCCACTGAAACCTATAGGTGGGCCTCTTCTAAAGTCTGGTTTTTCATGTGTGCACACGTGTGTGCGTGTGGGTGTAGGTGTGGGTGTGTGTGTTGCAGTAATGTATTCATCTTCCTCTTCCTAGATGTGGCTAAACAGTCCTGTGACTTCTGGAATACCTCAGGATATCCAGCCCCTGTCTGCCACGGGGGGCGGGCATCTGGGGAAGAAGGAGCACTCGGGCAGGAGGAGGTTCAGGGTGTCCCCTGCGTGCTCAGACCAGAGGCCAGCGCAGGGCCTCCAGCAGGGTTCCTTGGATGGACGGGCTTCCAGGCGTCTGCACTGGCGCACTGAGGAGAAGGGACCTCAGTGTCAGCCCTCCCAGTGCATCAGAGTGGGGCTTCTTGGCCTGGATGCATCCTCCTTCCCCAGGGGCCCTGTTGAAAAGCATATTTACCGTCAGCAGGTGTGGGGTAAGCCTGAGGTTGTGCATTCCTAACAAGCCCAGGTGATGCTCTAGGAACCCACTTTTGGGGGGTTTAACAAGGTGCCTTAAGTGGGGGAATGTTTTTTTTTTGTTGTTGTTTTTTTTAAATATATATTTTATTGATATTTTACAGAGAGGAAGGGAGAGAGATAGAGAGCTAGAAACGTCAATGAGAGAGAAACATCGACCAGCTGCCTCTTGCACACCCCCTACTGGGGACATGCCCGAAACGTGTACATGCCCTTGACCGAAATCGAACCCGGGACCTTTCAGTCCGCAGACCGACGCTCTATCCACTGAGCCAAACCGGTTTTGGCAGTGGGGGAATGTTTTAACAAAACCTTGCTGGCCAGGACAGCTTCTGATTCCCTCTCACCCAGGATTCAGAGCCCTGTGAGGCCGAACCCATGTGCAAGGCAGGAGAGTCCTTGCCACCAGGCTGCCCAGCACAGGCTCTGTGGCCTAACTTCTACATCCCTATGTCCTTAGGTTTGTTTTTTTTTTTTTTTTACTGGTTTAACTTCAATAACTTCTTAGCACAATTTAAGAGGATTTTAGGAAGAGCAGAGAGAAAATCATAGTCACCAGCTGCAACGGGTTTGGCTCAGTGGATAGAGCATCAGTCTGGTGACTGAAAGGTCCCAGGTTCCAGTCAAGGGCATGTACATTGGTTGCAGGCACATCCCCAGTAGGGAGTGCGCAGGAGGCAGCTGGTCGATGTTTCTCTCTCATCGATGTTTCTGACTATCCCTCTCCTTCCTCTCTGGGAGCATCTATTCCAAGTTAGGAGCTGCTTTGCCCACCTGCCTTATCTGGCGATGGTGAGTACATTTTTCCCACACAGGGGTCCAAAGGAACAGACCAAAGATCCCTTACCCCATGTGTGGGTAATGCTGTGTAGGGAGGACAGCAGGGTGTCCCAGGGGCTGGCATTGTCAGGATTTAACAGGAGAGAGTGATAGGAGCTAGAGATAGTGGTGGGAAAGATGCTGTTAGCCGTGAGCTGTGCTTTGCACTGTACAAAGTACTTTTCTACATTACAGGTGTGTCAGCCCCATGAGGAAGGTGTCGCTGTTACTGTTGTTCATATACCCACTTTATAGAGGATATGCCGAAGCTTAGCCCGCTGGAAAACGGGCTGTTTAGTGCTGTTGACTTTGCCCCCCAGGTATATAAAAGGGTTTGGGCTCCCTTTTAGTTTTGTGCCTATGAACTACACATTTTGGGATTCAGTTTGGGATGGAAAGTTTGGATGCAGAGGAGGTGTGGTTTCTGCAGGCGTGACCAAACAGGGATGAGAAGGTGCTCAGGTGCCTGCAGGCACATGCTGTGGGCCTGGAGCTGACCCCAAGTTCTCCCGGGTCTTTAGGTCACCCCGGAGCAATGGAGGCCACCTCTTGAGTAGCCAGCCAGCTGCTTCCCACTGAGACCTCCTGGGACAGTGTCCTCTGAAGGCTTCCCATAACCTGCCAGCAGAACTGGCACAGAATGTATAGGGCCTCTTTGTTCAGAAAGCATTAAGAATGCCATGGCCAGTGTTTCTCAGTGGTTGTTGTCGACCTATGAATCAAGAGGTTACTGCTCGATTCCTGGTCAGGGCACATGTCAGGGTTGGCAGGCTTCATCCCCAGTACAGGGCGTGCAGGAGGCAGCCAGTCAATGATTCTCTCTCATCATTGATATTTCTATCTCCCTCTCTCTTCCTCTCTAAAATCAGTAAAAATATTAAAAATAAATAAAATAAAATAAAAGAATGCCCTGGCCAGTGTGGCTCAGTTGGTTGAGTGTTGTTCCATACACCAAAAGGTCATCAGTTCAATTGCCCATTAGGGCACATGTCTGAGTTGGGGACTCAAGCCCAGTACAGAGTGTGCATGAAGCAGCCCATTGATGTTTCTCTCCCTCTCCCTTTCTCCCCCTCCCCCAATATATTTTATTGATTTTTTTATAGAGAGGAAGGGAGACAGATAGAGAGCTAGAAACATCGATGAAAGAGAAACATCAACCAGCTGCCTCCTGCACAACCCCCCACTGGGGATATGCCTGTAACCAATGTACATGTCCTTGACCGGAATTGAACCTGGGACCTTTCAGTCCGAAGACCAATGCTCTATTTACTGAGCCAAACCAGTTTCAGCTCTCCCTCTTTCTCTTAAAAAAAAAAAATCAATAAAAACATTTTAAATATATATCTACACTAATAAAAGAGAAACATGCAAATTGACCATCACTTCACTACACCCACCAGCCAATCAGAAGCAAATATGCACATCAACCCAACTAAGATGGCAGTGGCCACAGAGCTGGAGCGAGCAGGAGGCTTGGGTTGCCCCTGGCAATGGAGGGATGGAGAAAGCCAAGCTTCCAGCCTGTCCTGGCTGGCCCTGGCCTCTGCTCAAGGCTACAAAATTTCAATTATAGAAAATAAATAAATCCCAGATACCTGCTTCCAGTTGGACCTGGCCTTCACTCAAGGAGACGCTGAAGAAAAACAAAAAAATAAAAAATAAAAACAGGAGGGATTGGGAGCTTAGGTTGCTGGGGGGGGGGAGGGGGAGGGAGCATGGCCAGCCTACAAACAGCCATCAGCCCCCCACCCAGGCTGGCCAGGCACCCCAGCGGGACCCCCACCTGGATCCAGGACACGCTTCAGGGCAAACCAGCTGGCTCCCACCCATGCACCAGGCTTCTTATTTATACTAATAAAAGGGTAATACATTAATTAGACTGAGAGACCTTCCAGGAGACTTTCTGGACGTTCTTCTGGACAAAGCCATGGTGGCAGGACCGAGGTACAGACAGTTAGAGGCCAAGAGGGGTGGGCAGTTGTGGGTGATAAGGCTGGTGGGGGGCGGGGCAGTTGGGGGTAAGCAGACCAGCAGGGGGGCCAGTTGGCAGCAATCAGTCTGTCAGTGGGGGTCAGTTGGAGGTGATCAGGACAGCGGAGGGAGGGAAGTTTGGAGTGAGCAGGCCAGTGGGGAGGGAAGTTGGGGGCAAGCAGGCCAGCAGGGAGAACAGTTGGGGGTGAGCAGGCCAGCAGGGGAGGCAGTGGGGGCAAGCACACAGGCACAGGGGGCAGTTGGGGGAGATCAGGCTGGTGGGGAGGGGCATTTGGGGGCGAGCAGGTCAGCAGGCAGAGTGGTTAGGGTAATCAGGCAGGCAGGCAGGTTAGGAGCCAACAGTCCCGGATTGCCGAAAGGGATGTCCGACTGCCAGTTTAGGCCCAGTCTCTGTAAACCAGCAGGACATCATTCGAGGGGTCCCATATTAGAGAGGGTGCAGGCCAGGCTGAGGAACACCCCCTTCCCCCGTGCATGAATTTCATGCACTGGGTCTCTAGTATATATACATACATATACATATATATATATATATATATATATATATATATATATATATATATGCTTTAAAGAAAAGCATTTAGAATTTCAAAACAGCAACACCAGAGCATTAAACTGGGCACAGGCCCTCTGTGTGGGATCTGTGTCCCTGCGTGGGTAGCATGCCCACAACACCAGCCCTGCCTGCCACCTGGCTCTGTTCATAAGTTTTCAAGTTGTCTTGGGCTTCTTGGAGACGATAGAATTTTTAAACTTGCCTTTTACCTTTGTTCCAAGGACTACATTCTGTCCAGTTGATTTTCTCAAGTTGAAGACATTGGTGCAGGGCATGAAAACTCCGTGTGGCAATATCTGGGGTCTGGGTGTCGAAGGAAACTGCAGCTTTAGAGAGCCACTGCTGCGGGGAGGGGGTGGCTGGGCTGGGGTAGCCTGCAGAAAGGTCCTTTCCAGTTGGAGGGATCCAGAACAAGAGGTGGGGGTGGGGACAGAACAGCTTGCTGGCCACAGTGTGAAACACCCACCCCAGGCCTACACCAAAGTGCACAGGGTGTGGGGGGAGTAAGGCCCAGAAACAGTCGGTGCAGGGACTGGAGCCCCAGGACCACCAGAGGCCCCTCAGCAGAGACTTTGGAGTGGAGGGGTGGAGGCCAGAGCACAGAGCCCCAGATCAAGCAGTTGTTTTTGAGATGTCAAGGAATCCCTGCCTCATTCTTTCTTTCTTTCTTTTTTTTTGAGAGAGAGAGAGAGAGAGAGAGAGAGAGAGAGAGAGAGAGAGAGAGAGAGAGAAAGAGAGAGAGAGAGAGAAACATCTATTTGTTGTTCCACTTTTTTGTGCATTCATTGTTTGACTCTTATATGTGCCCTGACTGAGGATCACAACCTTGGAGTATCTAGATGACGCTCTAACCCACTGAACTATCTGGCCAGGGCCCAAGCCAGTTTTTACTTAGAAATAAGTATAAGTTTTCTCCTGCATGCAAGTACATAAAATGGCTGCATCCCAGGAAAAGCAAAACATGGAGTGAGGGGACGGTCTGCCTTGACACAGAATGAGTAGCAACCAAAACATCCCCATAGGGACCCCACCGAGAATCAGTGTCGACACGCAGGCCACAGGCTCTGTAAGGGAAGCCGTGGGTGTCAGAATCAGAATCTCAGGGCAGATGCTCTGAAGGCAGGTGTAGACGTGTAGGCCTTTCCCAGGGAGGGAGGCAATGGAAAATGTGTCTCTCAAAGGTGTACAGATCCCCCCAACAGGCTGGGGTGAGGAAGGCAGTGGGGGCCTTTGAATGCCAAGGTCACACCAGAGGCGAAGGGGAACTGGTCTTCATTTCCTTGGATGCCAGACCCTTGTCAATGCTGTTGTCCCTGCTGGGAGTGGCCTTGCACCTTGATCATTCCCTCGGCTTAAATTTCACTCACTGGGCCCTCACCGGTTTGGCTCAGTGGATAGAGCATCGGCCTGCAGACTCAAGGGTCCCAGGTTTGATTCCGGTCAAGGGCATGTACCTTGGTTGTGGGCACATCCCCAGTAGGGGGTGTGCAGGAAGCAGCTGATCAATGTTTCTCTTTCATCGATGTGTCTAACTCTCTATCCCTCTCCCTTCCTCTGTAAAAAAACAATAAAATATATATTTTTAAAAAAATATTTCACCCACTGGGCTGCCATCTCTCATTGGTTGTGTGGACTGGGCTGGGGCAAGGGGAGCAATGACATTTAAAGGATTTTACAGGGCATCTGGTAATGATGTGTGTCCTGCTGGAGAAGCAGGGGTGGGGGTGATGAACAAATTGACAACAGTACAACTACAACTACTTAAAATTAAAAATGAAAAGTGAATAAATAAGGGAAACTTAGAAAGGGATGTGTCAAAGATGGAGGTAGCAAGGTCTGAGCATTGCACGGAGAGTGAAGATAAAATGAGGAAGATAATTGGTTGTGAAGGCACCTGGGGCCCAGACCCACAGAAAAACAAGCACAAACCTTACATGTGCTTTGTAACTAGGCTTTCTGATTTTATTTTGGTAAATTTTTAAATTCTAAAATATTTCATTCATCTGTTTCTGTGACTGAGGAAACAGAAGTGCAGTGTTTTGCAAGTTATTTTTAAATGCTTCAGTTTAAAACTGCAGTCTAAAACATTTTTAATTTAGAGAGATATGTATAAAGCACCACCTTCCCTCTCCTGTACTCTTTTCAAGCCCTTTAAGCCCCCCTTTCCCGCCCCCCCCCATCTCATGCAGGTTCTAGTCTTAAAAATCCGACAGTCAGACTGGACAGTGTGGGCAGCATGTCAAGGAGGACAATGGAGGCAGGGAACGGGGAAGGAGGAGGCCAAGACCTCCCAAGTCACTTCTAGGTGTCCTCCAAGCAGGCAAGTAGAGGACATATGTAGACACTGCTCAATTTAGTGTGACAGAAGCCAGCAGGTCGGGCTACATACTTTGTGAGGCTCGGTGCAAAGATAACATGTTCAAATTTAAGAATTTCAGATAAGCAAAATGTGATCCATTCATACAATGGAGTATTATTCAGCCTTAGAAAAGAAGGAAATTCTGACAGTGCTACAACTGGATGAACCTTAAGGACATCATGCTCAGTGAAATAGCAGTTACAAAAGGATAAATATTATATGATTCCACTTACATGAGGTCCCTACAGGAGTCAGATCCATAGAAAGAGAAAATAGATGGTGGGAGCCAGGGGCTAGGGGAGGGGGAAGAGGACAGAGTGTTTAATGGGGACAGTTTCAGTTTGGGAAGAAGAGGAAGTTCTGGAGATGATGGTGGTGATGGTTGCACAACAATGAGAATGTACTTTAATGCCCATGAACTGTTTAGTTAAAAATGCCCAAACAACACAAACAATGGGCATTCCTAGAGCATCCAGCTCAAGTGAACAATAAGGCTACACCACTGGACCCTTCAAGACACTTTCTACGTAAGGCCATTCCACAAAGACTGGGATGCATAGCAGTTCTATCTAATACATACCGTAGAAGCAAATACAAAGAGACCGCTAAAAAGGGGAGACAAAGAACAACACCAGAGGAGAGAAAAAGAAAGAATCTCCAGAAAAAGAACTAAATGAAATAAAAGCAAGCAACCTATCAGACATAGAGTTCAAAGCAATGGTTATAAAGATGCTTAAAGAACTTAGTGCAAATTACAATAGCATGAAAAGGGAAATAGAGGCCATGAAAAAAGAACCAGCTAGAAATGAAGAATGATATATCTGACATCAAGAACACACTGGAAGTATTAAAAGTAGATAGGATGAAACAGAGGGTCGAAACAGTGATTTGGAAGACAAAATAGAAATAAATACCCAATTAGAGCAGCAAATAGAAAAAAGAATTAAAAAGCAGGAAATAGTTTAAGGGAACTCTGGGACAACATGAAACATAACAACATTCACATAGGAATACCAGAAGGGGAAGAGGGTGAACAAGGAACAGAGAACCTGTTTAAAAAAATAACGACAGAAAATTTCCCAACCTGGAGAAGGAAAATGTCACACAAGTTCAGGAGACACAAGAGAGTCCCAATCAAGATAAACTCGAAGAGACCCACACCTAAACACATCATAATTAAAATGGCAAGTGTTTCCCAGCCAGTATGGCTCAGTGGCTGAGCATCAACCTATGAACCAGGAGGTCACAGTTCAATTCCCTGTCAGGGCACATACCCGGGTTGTGGGCTCAATCCATAGTAGGGGGTGTGCAGGAAACAGCGGATCAATGATTCCCCTCATTGATGTTTCTATCTCACCCTTCCTCTCTAAAATCAATAAAAATATATTTTTAAAAATTAAAAAATAAAAAGGCAAATGTTAAAGACAATGGAAGAATCTTAAAGGCAGCAAGAAAGAGCAGAAAATTACCTACAAATGAGTTCCCATGTGAATTTTAGCTGACTTTTCAATAGAAACATTTTAGTCCAGAAGGGAGTGGAATGAAGTGCTCAAGGTAATGAAAAGCAAAAGCCTAAATCCAAGACTACTGTATCCAGTGAGACTATCATTTAAAATTTAAGGTAAGCCTAAACCAGTTTGGCTCAGTGGATAGAGCGTCGGCCTGTGGACTGAAAGGTCCCAGGTTCGATTCCAGTCAAGGGCATGTACCTTGGTTGTGGGCACATCCCCAGTAGGGGGTGTGCAAGAGGCAGATGATTGATGATTCTCTCTCATTGATGTTTCTAGCTCTCTATCCCTCTCTCTTCCTCTCTGTAAAAAATCAATAAAATATATATATATTTTTAAATGGCAATAAATAAATACCTATCAATAATAACCTTAAGCCAAAACCGGTTTGGCTCAGTGGTAGAGCGTCGGTCTGTGGACTGAAAGGTCCCAAGTTCGATTCCAGTCAAGGGCATGTACCTTGGTTGCGGGCACATCCCCAGTAGGGGGTGTGCAAGAGGCAGCTGGTCGATGTTTCTTTCTCATTCATGTTTCTAGCTCTCTATCTCTCTCCCTTCCTCTCTGTAAAATATCAATAAAATATATTTTAAAAATAATAATAATAATAACCTTAAATATAAATGGACTAAACACTCCAGTGAAAAGGCATAGGGTGACTGAATGAAGAAGAAAACATGACCCATATATATGCTGTCTACCAAAAACCTACCTCAGAACAAGACATATATACAAACTGAAAGTAACGGGATAGAAAAATATATTCCATGCAAATGGAAATAAAAAATAGCTGTAGTAGCAATGCTCATATCAGACGAAATAGAGTTCAAACCAAAGGCCGTCACAAGAGACAAAGAAAGCCACTTCAAAATACTAAAGGGGATGATTCAACCAGAAAATACAACCCTTGTAAACATATATGCACTCAATGTAGAAGCACCCAAGTACAAAACAAAAAACAAAAAACCTCTTGACGGACTTTAAGGGAGAGATTAACAGAAATAAAAGTCATAGTAGGGTATTTTAACACCACACTAACATCACTGGATAGATCTTCCAAACAAAAACGAACAAGAAAACAAAGGCCTTAAATGACACACTAGATCAGAAGTATCTAACCAATATTTACAGAACATTTCACCCCAAAGCAACAAAATAAACATTCTTCTCAAGTGCACATGGAACATCCTCAAAGACAGACCACATGTTAGAGCACAAAAACAGGTCTATACAAATTCAAGAAGATTAATATAATACCGAGCATTTTCTCAGCTTCAGAATGGCATGAAGTTAGAAATCAATTACAATAAAATAAAATAAAAACACTCAAATACATGGAGACTAAATAACATGTTATTAAGCAATGAATGGGTCACTAATGAGATCAAGCAAGAAATTAAAAACTTCTTGGAAACAAATGAAAATGAACATACAACAACACAAAACCTATGGGATATGGTGAAAACAGTCCTGAGAGGGAAGTTCATAGCACTAAAGGAACTCATAGCTTCCTTAGGAAGCAATAAAAGGGACTAATAAACTGCCTAACCCTACAACTAAATGAATTTGAAGGAGAACAGCAAGAAAATCCCAGAGGAAGTAGAAGGAAGGAAATAATAAAGATCAGAGTGAAATAAATGACACAGACTGGGGAAAAAAAGTACAAAAGATCAATAAATCCAAGAGCTGGTTCTTTGAAAGGATAAACAAAATTGATAAACTATTAGCCAGACTCAAGAAACAAAGAGAGAGAACCCAAATAAATAAGTCAGAAATAAAAGTGGAGAAGTAACCACCAACACCACAGAAATACAAAAGATTGTAAGAAAATACTAAACAACCATATGGCAACAAGCTGGACAATGTGGATGAAATAGACAAATTCCTAAAAAAAAAATACAATCTCCCAAAACTAAATCAGGAAGAATAAAACAAAAAAACCTGAGAAGGCCAATAACAACTGATAAAATAGAGGCAATAATCAAAATACTCCCAGCAAACAAAAGCCAAGGTCCAGATGGCTTCACAAAGGAGTTTTTCCAAACATTCAAAGAAGAACTAACACTTATACTCCTCAAAAGCTATTTCAGAAAATCCAAGAGGAAGGAACAGTTTCACACTCTTTTTATGAGGCCAACATAATCCTAATTCTAAATCTAGATAAAGACACTACAAAGAAAGAGAATTGTAGGCCAATATACCTGATGAACAAAGATGCTAAAATCCTCAACAAAATATTAGCAAATTGCATCCAGCAATATATTAAAAAGATCATACACCATGATCAAGTGGGATTTATTCCAGGGATGCAAGGCTGGTACAATATTCTCAAATCAATAAGTGTGATACATCACATAAACAAATTGAAAAACAAAATTCACTTGATCATATCAATACAAAGAAAAAAAGCATTCGACAAAATCCAACACCTATTTTTTATTAAAAATAACTCTCAGTGCGGGGGGGGGGAAAGAGAAACAATTATAATCTGAGTAATAAAGATTTATTTAATTTTTTAATGTATATTTTATTGATTTTTTTACAGAGAGGAAGGGAGAGGGACAGAGAGCCAAAAACATCTATGAGAGAGAAACATCGACCAGCTGCCTCCTGCACACCCTACTGGGAATGTGCCCACAATCAAGGTACATGCCCTTGACCGGAATTGGACCTGGGACCCCTCAGTCCGAAGACCAACGCTCTATCCACTAAGCCAAACCGGTTTCAGCGATTTATTTAATTTAAATTTAAAAAAAATAATAACTCTCAGCAAAGTTGGAATAGAGGGAGCATATCTCAAAATGATAATGGCCATAAATGAAAAACCTACAGTCAACATAAAACTAAAAGCATTTCCCTTAAGAAAGGGAACAAGACAAGTATATTCACTTTTGCCACTAGTACTGAAAATCCTAGCCAAAGTAATCAGACAAGTAGAAGAAATAAGAGGTATCCAAATTGGAAAGAAGAAAGTGAAACTGTCTTTATTTGAAGATGACATGATATTGTGTATAGAAAACCCTAAAGACCCCACCAGGAAACTACTAGACTTAATAAATGAATTCGGCAAGGTAGCAGGACACAAAATCAACATCCACAAATTGATGGCATTTTTATATACCAATAATGAACTCTCAAAAAGAGAACCTAAAAAAGCAATTCCATATACCATTGCAACAACAACAAAAAGATACCTAGGAATAAACTTAACCAAGGAGGTAAAAGACCTGTATTTGAAAAACTACAGGATACTGATGAAAGAAAGAGAGGAAGATACAAACAAATGAAAGCATATACTATGTCCATGGATTGGAAGAAGGAACATCATTTAAATGTCTATACCACCCAAAGCAATCTATAGGTTCAACACAAACCCTATTAAAATTCTAATGGCATACTTCACAGAGCTAAAACAAATACTCCAAAAACTTATATGGAACCATAACAGATCCTGAATAGATGCAGCAATCTTGAGGTAGAAGAATGAAGTAGGAAGGATCACAATACCAAATATCAAATTATACTACAAAGCTATTATAACCAAGATAGCCTGATACTGGCACAAGAACAGGTATATAGACCATTGGATCAGAACAGAGACCCCAGAAATCAACCCAAGCCGTTATGCTCAATTAATATTTAACAAAAGAGGTAAGAACATACAATAAAGACAAATGGTGCTAGGAAAACTGGACAGATACAAGCAAAAAGGTGAAACTAGATCACCAACTTACACCATACACAAGAATAAACTCAAGGTGGATAAAATACATAAATGTAAGGCATGAAGCCATAAAATTCTTAGGGGAGAACATAGGCAGTAAAATCTCAGACATCTCTTGTAGCAATATGTTTATGGATACATCTCCTAGGACAAAGGAAACTGAGAATAAAATAAACAAACTAGAATACATCAAAATAAAAAGCTTCTGCATAGCAAAAGAAACCACCATCAAGCCAAAACCGGCTTAGTGGATAGAGCGTAGGCCTGCATACTGAAAGGTCCCAGGTTCGATTCCAGTCAAGGGCATGTACCTTGGTTGCAGGCACATCCCCAGTAGGGAATGTGCAAGAGGCAGCTGATCGATGATTCTCTCTCATTGATGTTTCTAACTCTCTATTTCTCTCACTTCCTCTCTGTAAAAAATCAATAAAATATATTTAAATTTTAAAAAAAGAAACCACCATCAAAATTAAAATAGAGCCCACTGTATGGAAGAACGTATTTGCCAATGATACATCTGATAAGGGCTCTCTGTCCCTCTCCCTTCCTCTCTATAAAAAAATCAATAATATATAAAGTATTCATTCAACTCAACAAAAAATCCAATTAAAAAACGGGCAGAAGCCCTGGCTGGTTTGGCTCTGGATAGAGTGTCAGCCTGCGGAGTAAAAGGTCCCAAGTTCAGTTCTGGCCAGGGGCATATGCCTGGGTTTCAGGCTCGATCCCCAGTAGAGAGTGTGCAAGAGACATCCAATCAATGATTCTATCTCTCTTTCCCTCTCTTTCCTCTCTATGCAATAAAATACATATTTTTTAAGTGGGCAGAAGACCTGAATAGATATTTCTCCAAAGAGGACATACAAATGGCCAAGAGACATATTAAAAAATGCTCAAAGACAATAATAATCAGCAAAATGCAAATTAAAACCACAATGAGATATCACCTCACACCTGTTAGAATGACTATCATAAAAAAAATCAAACCACGGCCAGTGCTGACGAGGATGTTGAGAAAAGGAAACACTGGTTCACTGCTTGTGGGAATGCAGACTGGTACAGCCACTATGGAAAACAGTGTGGAGTTTCCTCAAAAAATTAAAAATGGAACTTCCATTTGCCCCAGTGATCCCACTTCTGGGAATTTATTCTGAAAACTCTGAAACATCCATCAGAAAGAATATATGTACATAGTTCATAGCAGCATTGTTTATAATAGCTAAGATTTGGAAACAGCACAAGTGCCCATCAGTAAAGGAATGGATAAAAAAGCTGTGGGACATTTACACTATGGAATACTATGCAGCTTTAAAAAATTCATGCATGGGTGGGGTCCGGCCAGCCCACCCCAATGGGGACTGGTGGGGGCTGGGCTGGCCGGGAGAGGGACTGCAAGAGGTTGGCCAGCCTCACCCCCAATGGAGGGGCCTGATTGGATGGGGAGGCAAGTTGGGTGGGTGGGAACAATTTGGGGTGGGGCTGATCAGGTTGGGGGGACCTATCGGTGCCTCTATGGGGCTGGTTGGCCACCTCTATGTGCATCATAGCAACCAGTGGTTCCAGTTATTCTGTTGTTCTGGTTGCTTGGCAGATACATGATAGATAGATAGATAGATAGATAGATAGATAGATAGATAGATAGATGATAGATAGATATGCATAGTCCATGGACACAGGTGATAGGGTAGCAAAAACCTGGAAGGGTGGGTAGAGGCTGGGAGGAGGGGAGGCAAAGCGGGGAAATGAGAGACATCTGTAATACTATCAACAATAAAAATACATTTTAAAGATATTGTGAGAAGGAATTCAGACTAGTGACAGAGAATAGTGTTGAAACAATGCAAGTAAATATTTATTAAGGAAGGAAATCAAGAAATTATTAAGAGTGTACTTGGCACAGAGCATAGGGGGGTTGAGGGCATGTGCTGGGGGCGGGATTGGTCAGGGAGAGTCAATGGGGGAAAAGGAGACATATGTAATACTCTCAACAATAAAGAATTTAAATTAAATAATAATTTAAAAAAAAAAAAGTGTAGCCGAAACCGGTTTGGCTCAGTGGTAGAGCGTCGATCTGCAGACTGAAAGGTCCCGAGTTTGATTCCGGTCAAGGGCATGTACCTTGGTTGAGGGCACATCCCCGGTAGGGGGTGTGCAAGAGGCAGCTGGTCGATGTTTCTCTCTCATTGACGTTTCTAGCTCTCTATCTCTCTCCCTTCCTCTCTGTAAAATATCAATAAAATAAAAAAAATAAAAATAAATTTTAAAAAAGTGTAGGTGGTGTAAAGCTAGTCTGAGTGCCTAGTGGGGGTTCAAGGTGTTTTATACACTTTCCCCCTTTAGGTTTTAAAGGTTCCCCTGCTAGATATCTTGGGTAGCAGACTAGGTTTCAAAATCCCCTTCACTGTTTGGCTTATCTTGGAATGTTTGTTCAGGCATCTGGTCATCTTGTTTGGCAAGTCTTACAATGGCTGACTTCTTTGTTAAGTGGGTGAAATAAACTCTACCTTCTTCCCCCTTCCCTAGTGGCTATCTATTCTATCTAGCAGGGCTGATCAAATTCATCTTAAAAGAGTCTGGAATCCAGGCATCTTTTATTTAAGGGAAGGGAGGAGGGGCAAGGCAAAAGTTGGGTGCTGGCCATAGACAGGTAGGTTTTGAAAGGGATCCAAAGAGGAATGTGAACTTTCTCAATCCCTTTGTTCCCTCCTAGTTGGTCTGCTGACCCCTGGCGATCTGTGTCCAGTTATGGAGTCTACTGCGAATCTCCGAGAGACAGTCATTACCTTATAGGCAGCCCCCCACCTCTTTGCTTACAAAGGGGCTGCCCAAGCCACAAGCAGAATTCCTCCAGCTCAAGCATGTCCAAGTCAAAGGCTAACACGGGCCAAATAAACAAGGTTTAAACTTACAGGAGCCACAAAAAAACCAAAAGCTTCAATTTTCATAGAAACGTAGGTCTATTTCCATAGAGACATGCTGAATACAAAAGGCTGAAATAGCCGAAACCGGTTTGGCTCAGTGGATAGATAGAGTGTCGGCCGTCCTTACTGAAGGGTCCCGGGTTTGATTCCAGTCAAGGGCATGTACCTTGGTTGCGGGCACATCCCCAGTAGGGAGTGTGCAAGAGGCAGCTGATCGATGATTCTCTCTCTTTGATGTTTCTGACTCCTCTATTCCTCTCACCTCCTCTCTGTAAGAAGTCAATAAAATAGATTTTTTTTAAACAAAGGGCTGAAATAAATGAGTTATCGTTAACAAAAAATAATAGAACATTTTAATAAAAATTAATATTTTTCTTGAACATTAACTTACCAGGCAGTGAATAACTGGACAAATTAGTTAGTGTAATGCAAATAAACCTATTTTCTTGTTCTCCAAAAGCGAAATATTTCCTGTTGCGCACACCAAACAAGTCAGTCCAAGACTAATGACGCTGTAGTCAGCTGCTAAAATATTTGCTGCTGGTATTAGTGGAGAGAAATGGTGTGCCTTCACATAAGGTACGTGAGGGAAATGAATGCAACACTATTATAGCCATCAGTCATTAGTGAATGTTGTAGTTCGTTATTAATAATTATGTATAACAGGATACTATAAAAATTAACTTGTAAAGTTTTAATTAAAACGTTTCTTATACACCGTTATGTTGGCTGGGCCGCAAAAAAAAAACCTCTTTGTGGGCCGCATGTGGGCCCCAGGCTTGCTCTAGTTAATTACATACCGTATTTGCCAGCGTATAAGACGATTTTTTGGCCCTGAAAAATATGCCTCCAAGTGGGGGGTAGTCTTATACGGCGAGTATATAACAAACTCTCTATTTTTAGTGGAAATTTTAGGGGGTCGTCTTATACGCCCAGTTGTCTTATACGCCGGCAAATACGTATTTTTCAGGGCCAAAAAATCGTCTTATACGCCGGCAAATACGGTATCTACAGCAGGAGTGACCAGCCTGCAGGCCATCAGAGAGAGGAAGCATTTCGCTCTGTTATAGCATGGTTCCGTGAAAGTTCTGATTGTCTTACGAGCCTGTAAGCACAAGAGCATTCCTCCCACACACCCTGTCTGAGCTCTTCCTTCCTGCACTAAGCCTTGGCGAGTCTAGCTGCCCTTAGAGCTTCTCAGACATTTTGATTTCCCCCACTGCAGCATTGGAATGGCTTAGCCCCTGGAGGCCCTCACCTCCTGGCCTAGAAAATGGGGAATAATGCTGCTGACTTCACAGATTTTAAGAATTCGGTACCTTCCATATGCATAACCTCTGCTTCCATACCATCCTGCCCACACACAGCCCATAGGCCAGGGGTCTGTGCTCTGACCTGGGACCAAGGTTCTCCCCGAGCCAGGACCACCCAGATTCTCTTTTTGTCACTAGCTGTGTGGTTGTGAGCAACTTCCTTCCCCTCGGCCAGCTCTGGGTGCATCTCTGCAGGAGGCTAATAATAGCACCCACCTGGAAGGGGTGTGGGGTGGTGCTAAATAAGATACGCTTCCTGGGGCCCGAGAGCTCCAGCCTGGAACAGAGGAGGTGTGACACTAGTGCCAGCGAGTGTTATTATACCTCCAGAGGGAGAGCAGAAGATGGAGGAGGACAGCCCAGGAGAAGAGGAAGCAGAGTGGGAGGCCACACAGCAGGCAGACAGATGGTGAGGCCCGTGGGCAACAGAAGCTGGAGTGGGCATGGCCTCTGAACCCGAGGGGAGAGGCGGAGGACCTGTGATTTGAGTTTGCAGGGGCTGCTCTAACTGACTGGGCAGCCTACACAATGGATATGGACCTTTCACAGCTCTGAAGGCTGGAAGTGTAAGGTCAAGGTGTTGGCAGGGTTGGTTTCTTCTGTGGCCTCTCTCCTTGTTTTGTGGATGGCCATCTTCTCCCCGTGTCCTCACATGGATTCCCTCCGTGTGTCTGTGTCTTAATCTCCTCTTCTTATAAGGACACCAGTCATATTGGATTATGCCTCATCCTGATGACCTTTATTAACTTGAATATCTCTTTCAATGCCTTATCAAATACAGTCACATTTTGAGGTACTAGGGGTTAGGGCTTCAACACATGACTTTGGGGAAACATCATTCAGCTTTGGAAAAAGGGAAGCAGGAAGAGTATTGGACTGGAGGCAATAGGCTTCTTTAAAATATATATATATTATTGATTTGAGAGAGAGAGAGAGGGAGAGGGGAAAAGAGAAGGGGAGAGGAAGAGGGAGAGAGAGAGAGAGAGAGAGAGAGAGAGAGAGAGAGAGAGAGAGAGAGACATTGATTGGTGGCCTCCTACACCTCCACCACTGGACATCAAGCCCACAACCCAGGCATGTGCCCTGTAGGGAAATCAAACCAGTGGCCCTCCATTGCACAGACAACGTTCAACCAACTGAGCCAAACTGGCTAGGGCGCAACAGACTTCGTTTGCTAAAGATGTAGCTGTGTTTTGATCCAGTCTCCATGAGGTTGGAGGAACCATCCAGTTCTGCCATAAGGCCTAGCTGCAAAGTTAGATGCCCGTCTCTGTCATTCAGGTTTTTTATAGCTGTTACAAAAGGTCTAACTAAACCAGTATGTGAAGCAGTTGGCACACTGCCTGGCTGCCAGCGTTGTGTCGCCAATGGATGCCATGTTTCCCGCCACCCTCTAGTGGTCAGCGCACATCTAACTCCAGGTCAGTGGAACTCCCACCCATGGGAACAATTTGCATATTAGCCTTTTATTATATAGGATGCATAAATTTAATGTATTCATCTTACTAAACAGTTTTGGATTCTCAATATAGGAATTAATGTAAAAAGCAATTAGTGACTATTCTTTTTTTTAATATAAAAGTTTATTTTTTAGAAAAGTTTTAGGTTCACAGTAGTAAAGTACAGAGATTTCCGTTATGTCCCCTGCCCCTTCCCCACTAGCCTCCCCCATTATCAGCACAGCACCAAAGTGCTACCTTTGTTATAATGAGGGAACCTAAGTTGACATGCCATTATCAGCCCAAGTCCATAGTTCACATAGGGGTCACCCTTGAGGTTGCACATTCTGTGGGGTTTGACTAATGTTTAATGACATGCCATCATACAGAGTAGCTTTGCTGCCCTGAAAATCCTCTGTGCTTTACCTGTTCATCCTTCCCTACCATCCAGGCCCTGGCAACCACTGATCTTTCTCTGTCTCCATCGTTCTGCCTTTTCCAGAATGTCAGAGATAGCGCTGGTCACCCCACAGATCAGCCCTGATCACCAGCCAGGCCTAGGGACCCTACCTGTGCATTAATTTTGTTCACCAGGCCTCTAGTCTATTCATAAAAAATCATGACACAATGATGTAAATGTTATCATTAATGAAATGATTAATTTGTATACCAAAAGTTATACCTTACAAATAATAAGTAGGTCTTTTAAAAAATAAATTTTTGGCTGAAACCGGTTTGGCTCAGTGGATAGAGCATCAGCCTTTGGACTGGAAGGTCCCAAGTTTGATTCCAGTAAAAGGGCATGTACATCCCCAGTGAGGGGTGTGCAGGAGAAAGCTGATGGATGTCTCTCTCATCGATGTTTTAACTCTCTTTCCCTCTACCTTCCTCTCTGCAAAAAAATCAACAAAATATATTTTAAACAAACAAACAAACAAACAAACAAACAAACTTTTGCCCGGCCGGTGTGGCTCAGTTGGTTGAATGTCAACTCATGCACCAAGGGATGATCAGTTTGATTCCCATCAGGGCACATGCCTGGCTTGTGACTCGATCCCCAGGCAGCTGACATTTCTCTCTCAGAAGGATGATGCTCTCTCTCCCCCTTCCTCTCTAAAATCAATAAAAACATTTTAAAAAATAAATAAACTTTTAATTTTAGAGCAGTTAGATTTACAGAAAAATTACAAATTAGCTGTAAACTGCATACACCCCATACCATTTCCCCTATTTGTAACAGATTGGTATAGGATTTTGTTACAATTAACAAACCAAACAAATACATTATCCTTGACTAACATCTATACTTTATTCAGACTTCCTCAAAATTTCCCTAGTGTTCTTTCTGTGCCCCCAAACTCCACATGGCATGTCAACTGACACAATCTCTCCGGCTTTCTTTGTTTTGATAACCTTGACATGAAGGAGGAGGACTGGTCAGGAATTTTATAGAATCTGTCAGTTGGGGCCTGTTTGAGGTTTTTCCTCACATTTAGACTGGGGTGATGGGTTTTGGGAGGAAGATCTCAGAGGTGAAGGTCCCTTGTCATCATATCACATCTTATTAGGAGTATGCTGTCAGAATGACTAATCATGGGTGAAGTTTTTCTTCAAGTTTTCTAGGAAGAGTAACAAAAAATATAACACATATAGGCCAAGAAAGAAATTTCTAAGCAAAAAAAGAAACTGCTCAAGTTCCAGGTTCTTTTTGGTACAAGTATCTATATATATATAAAAGCCTAAGTGACCAAACGACCTTTCAACCCATCACTAGATGCGCACTGACCACCAGGGGGCAGACGTTCAATGCAGGAGCTGCCCCCCTGGTGGTCAGTACACTCCCACAGCCAACCACCCGCACTAGCCAACCTCCCACAGTCCCTCCCCCTAACTAGCCAGCCCCGATAGGCCCCAATCAGGACTGGGCGAGATGGCCCGGATCGGCCCCAATCGTAGGCCAGGCAGCAGGACCCTACCTGTGCTCGAATTTATGCACCAGGCCTCTAGTAATAAATAAAGCTGGAGTTATCCCTGAGTCTCGAGTCTCACAAGCCCCAAACCATATAATCAAACCACTCTAACACTTGAGAGTGTGAGTGGGGCCCTGGCAGGTGTAGCTCAGTGAACAGCATGTTGACCTGAGGACTGAAGGGTCCTGGGTTTGATCCTGGTCAAGGGCATATATCTTGGCTGCAGGCTCAATCCCTGACCCTGGTCTGGGCCCGTGGCGGGGAGCAACCAATTGATATGTACCTCTCACGTTGATGTTTCTCTTTTTCTGTCTCTCCCTCTCCCTTCTACTCTCTCTAAAAATCAATGGAAAAATCTCCTTGGATGAGAATTAACAATAACAACAACAAGAGTATGAGTAGGGGTCAGCCCTCACACCAATATTTATGCTCTATTCTGATCCTGTCTCCTTGAATATAGTCAAGACCTAGTGAGTCCAGCCCTGCCAGCATGGCTCAGTGATTGAATGTAGACCTATGAACCAGGAGGTCAGGGTTCAGTTCCTGGTCAGGGCACATGCCCAGGTTGCAGGCTTGATCCCCAGTATGGGGTATGCAGGAGGCAGCTGATCAATGATTATCTCTCATCATTAATGTTTCTAGCTCTCTTCTCTGAAATCAATACACTGAGTGGCCAGTTTATTATGACCAGCTGACGTTTGTAGGCAAATTAGCTGTAAACTGCATCGTATGGGATATGGAATTCGAAGGCCTGTTCAAACACCTTTGCTGTCTGCAGTTACCAAGATAAAATGTCTCAAATTCGCACAGGAACACAGGGACTGGACAGTCGCGCATTGGAAAAAAGTCATGTGGTCCGATGAATCACGTTTTTAGTTGCATCATGCAGATGGCAGAGTGAGAATTTCACAGAAACAGCATGAAAGCCTGCACCCCACATGCATGACTACAACCCTTCAAGCTGGTGGGGGCAGTGTTATGGTTTGGGGCATGTTTTTCTGGTATGATTTGGGTCCTTTAATTCGTGTGGAATAATGTCTGAATAGCATAACATACCTAAGTATAAGTATCGTTGCTGATCAAGTTTATCCTATCATGTTGATGGTATATCCCAATGAAAATGGCTTCTTCCAACAAGACAATGTGCCATCCCATGGTGCCTGTATTGTTCAGGAGTGTTTTCAAGAACATGAGGAAGACTTTACCTTGCTTAGGTGGATTGAGATCTGGTGATTGTGGCCCCCACAATCACCAGATCTCAATCGAATTGAGCACTGGTGGGACAAAGTTAAAAGGCCATCTGGCAGCTAGTTCCACAACCATCAAATCTCACAGAACTGGACAGTGCTATTCATCAGACATGGTGTCAGATTCCTCACATCACTTTTCTTTTTTTTTTTCTTTTTTAAAATATATTATATTGATTTTTTACAGAGAGGAAGAGAGAGGGACAGAAAGTTAGAAACATCGATGAGAGAGAATCATCGATCAGCTACATCTTGCACAACCCCCACTGTGGGTGTGCCCACAACCAAGGTACATGCCCTTGACCAGAATCTAACCCAGGACCTTTTAGTCTGCAGGCCGACACTCTATCCACTGAGCCAAACCGGTTTCAGCTCACATCACTTTTCAACATCTCGTGGAGTCAATGCCAAGAAGAATCGGCACTGCCAAAACCGGTTTAGCTCAGTGGATAGAGCGTCGGCCTGCGGACTGAAAGGTCCTGGGTTCGATTCCGGTCAAGGGCATGTACCTTGATTGCGGGCACATCCCCAGTAGGGGGTGTGCAAGAGGCAGCTGATCGATGATTCTCTCTCATTGATGTTTCTAACTCTCTATCCCTCTCTCTTCCTCTCTGTAAAAAATCAATAAAATATATATTAAAAAAAAAAAAAAAAGAATCGCCACAGTATTGAAGGCAAAGGTGGCCCAACGAAGTATTGATGGGGTGGTCATAATAAGCTGGCCACTCAGTATATATACATGTATATTAGTATATATATATTATATATATATATATATATATATATATATATATATATATGTGTGTGTGTGTGTGTGTGTGTGTGTGTGTGTGCGCGCGCGCATGTGTGTGTATGTGTATGTGTGTGTGTATGATATTATATATTATTATATACACTGAGTGGTCAGATTATTATGACCTCTGAATGCATAATAATCTGGCCATTCAGTGTATATCCTATATAATAAAAGGCTAATAAACAACTTGTCTCCTCAACCAGGAGTTCGACCAACAGGCAGGCTGGCCAACTGCCATGTCCTCTACCCCTAGTCAGGCTGACTGGACCCCACCCATGCACGAATTCATGCACCGGGCCTCTAAAATATATTTTTAATATATACAATATTATAAAATATATTTTTATAATTTTATATAACATACATATGTTTTAAAATATTGGCCAGATTATTATGCATTCAGATATCATAATAATCTGGCCATTCAGTGTATATATACACCTAGTGAGTCCATTTTAACTAACAAACTATGACCATTGGGATAGGTTGTCACATCTGAGATTAAGTTACAGAAGACTGACTCAATCTTGCTGGCCGCCTCTTGCACCCTTGATGGAAGCCAGCTGCCATGTTGGAAGCTGCTGTATGCCCATGTGGCAAAGACCGAGGAGGGCCACTGGCTAACAGTCTGAGAAACAGGCCTTCGTGCCACAGCCAGCAAGGAACTGAACCCTGTAATGGCCAAGTGAGTGATCTTGGAGCAGAACCTCCCCCATTTGGGCCTTGAGAAGATTACAACCTCACATGACACCTTGATTGCAAACTTGTAGGACACCATGAACCAGAGGACCAGCTGGATGGCACCCAGATTCCTGACACACAGAAAGTAGGAGAACACACATACTTATTTTAAATGATTACGTTTTCTGGATACTTTTTAAAAGAAATATAATATAATATAATATAATAAATATAATATAATATAATATAATATAATATAATACACACACACTTTTTTTTTTTTCAGAGAGGAAGGGAGGAGAAAGAGATAGAAACATCAGTGAGGAGAGAGAATCACTGATCGGCTGCCTCCTGTATACCCCCTATTGGGGATCAAGCTCGCAACCTGAGTATGTGCCCTGGATGTAAAAAATCCTGACCTCCTGGTTCATAAGTCAACACTCAACCATTGAGCTGCACGGGCAGACCTGAATGCTGCTTACAAAAGTGCTCCAAGTGCCCCACAGATCCCTTGCCTCTTCCACCATGTGAGATTTATTGAGGTATAATTGATATACAAAAACTGCATTTAATACATCTGTATGCATATTTAATGTGCACTATTGTATACCATTTAATGTACATATTTAAACATATACAATTTGATGGATTTGGACATATGCCATAATCAAGGTAATAAACATATCACCTCCAAAATTTCCTCCTATCCCTTTGTTTCTTGGATTTTTTTTGTGGGGGGAGGTAAGGAGGGGTAAAGAACACCTAAGTGTACCATGCAATGTTGTTAACTATGGGCACTATGTGGCACAACAGAGCTCTAGAACTGACTCATCTTGCACATCTGAAACGTATACCTATTGAACATCACTCATGGAACATTTTTGGCAAAATTTGAAACTAATTATGCTATGCCAATCAGTCAACATCAGCATGTGGGTAGTTTTACAAGACAACAGAACTTCAGAGTCATCAGCCATGCAAGACTTCCCATCCTCCCAGCAAAAATGAAAGAGATTTTTCTAGATTAAAGTAAACTGAAAGAGATAGGATAACCAAATGTAACAAGTCTACATCTTGTTTTAAGAAGCTATAAAGAGAAAATTGGGGGAAGGATAACAGTTGTATCTGATTGAACTTGAATTATTTAATGAATGATAATAACTGTCTTGGGGTGATAATGGCATTGTGGTCTTGTAGAGGATGCCCTTAGGTGATACATGCTTAAATATTGGAGGGGAAGAATTACGATGTCTGCAGCTCTCCTCCAAATGGTTTAGCAAAATAAACATTTTTGTATAGATGTTCCTTGATTTATGATGTGGTTATGTTCTGATAAATCCACCATAAATTAAAAATATCGTAAGTTGAAAATGAACTTAATATTACCTAACCTACTTAACATCACAGCTTAGCCCAGCCCACTGTGACCATGCTCAGAACATTTATGTTTGCCTCTGGGTGGGCAAAGTCTCACTGCCACTGCCCAGCACCATGGGAGAGAAGCACTAGCCCAGGACAAGATCGAATGCAAAATTCAAAGTATGTAAAAAAAATGTTTTTTCAAAGTATGCATATCACTTTTGCACCATCATAAAGTCAAAAAATTGTAAGTTGAACCACTATAAGTCAGGAACTATCTGTATATATTTCTATAAATATATGTTTGTGTATATATGTATATGTATAATAGAGAATGCTAAAGCACATGTGGTTAAATAAATCTAGGTGAAGGATATATGGATGGGTATCATATTATTCTTGCAACTTTTTTGTAGCTTAGAAACTTTTCAAAATAAAAGTGGGAAAAACAAATCACTTCTCATGCCTCCATCTGTGTTTCTCAAGCTGTCATCATTTAATCTTCTACTTACAGCAAAGATTCCTCAAAGGAGTATATGCACACTCCCTGTGCTGATTAAATTTTTAATAACTGGTTCTGCACACAAACCAAAAGGTTCCTGATCTGTATTTTCTGTTAATTCCTATGGTGTAAATATTCCCACCATGGCCAATTTCAAACTACTAATGTGGTGTCACTTGACACAGAATTGGTAAGCAGTCAGCAGCACACATCATATAGTATTTCCAGCATACAGATGTGATGCATGTAAATAACCTCAGCGGCCCAGGTAGTAACATGTAGTAAAATAATTAGGAAGTGTTGAATTTTGAATATTTTTTATCTTTGTCTTATTATAACCCATTTGATCATACGTTTACTTTACATATTCAATTTAAAAATAATGGCTGTGTTTAGCAACTGTCTCCAATTTTTTTCCCTTTATTGATTTTTAGAGAGAGAGGAATGGAGAGGGATAGAGAGATAGAAATATCGATGAGAAAAGCATCACTGATTGGCTTCCTCCTGTACGGCCCCCACAGGGGATCAAGTCCACAAGCTGAGAATAGCTCTGACCAGGAATCAAGCCAGTGACCTCTAGGTTTCTGGATTGATACTCCACTGAGCCACACAAGCTGAGCCAAAATTTCTAAAAATGTGACAGTTGGCTCTCACCAGCCGGTACACACTGGCTTCGGCAAACCCCTGTAAAAAAAAAAAAAATCTCAATCCACTAAACTCTGGCTTCCACAACTACCATTTAACCAACACCCTCTTGCTCAACTCAGCAAGGACCTCCATATTGTAAAAGTTAAAAGGATGATGGACAGAGTTCTGGCCTGGCCTGCCTTGCCTGCGTTCTCTGCAGCATTCAGTGCTGCTTGCCCCATCTGCCTTCTCCAAGGCCCTCCAGATTCTCTTCCTCCCTGTTGAGCAGTTCTGCCCTGTCTCCTATAAGGGCTCTTTCTCCTCCATTTTACCTTTGGGCCTTTGATATGGCCTGTTTGACACATTCTCCTGTGTGCCCTTGTTCAGCTCCATGGTCCCAAATCCATCTGAAAGCGCAAACCTTCTTCTCAGCTAGTTTGCTCCTCTTTGAATGAAGCCCTTTCAAAGCTAGAGCGGCGCACACATCTCTTGCTCCCACCCCTAGGTGGCGCTCCTGAGGGACAGCTATACCGGTGAAGCAGGGCGTATGTGCACTCTTTCAAGTCCGATAGACCTTATCACAATTTAATAATGCAAAAAAGCTTCAAATAGGACAAACAGCATCCATGAAATCCCCAAGAGAACATCCTTTCCTCTCCCCAGCCTCAAATAGCTTGGTGGCGGCATTCCCATATATTCTTCATGGGAAATGGCAGCTGGCCGGAGCTTCTTCAGGGCAAGGTGTCTCAATTCACACGGAATCGATGGAGGGGTGACCCACACCAGCCTGGTCTCATCTGTCCTGGGCCAAAATCCCCAGGAGCCTTCCCAGGGTGCTACACAAAAGTGGGCTCATCCGCTCTTGCTCTTGGAGCAACTCAATTGCCCATCTGGCGGTCACTGGCGGTCACTGTCAGTCAAGCAGGCATTATCAGTGAGAGCCAGTCAGTCACCATCTGGCTGGTTCGCTGGTCAATCAGTCAGACTCCAACTGAACCTGTTCTTGTGGCAGGTCACTCGGCCCACGTGTGCGTCCAGCCGCCGGAACCCAGCGAGTTCTAGGGGGAATCTCTGCTCTGGGCAGAATCCCAGCCCTCAGGCTCCGCCCCTTCGTAGTCTTATCCAATCCTAGGCCTTTGCCTCACAGGAGTTCCCGCCCCCCACCCCCACCCCGGGCCACATCCAGTGGCAGCCCGCTCTTTCGAAATTCTGACCTAACAGAGGCCTCGCTCTTCTGGAATTCCCCGCCCTCCATTAGGCCTCGCCCCTATCGGAACCCTGGCTCCAAGGCCCGCCTCCCTGGGAGTGCTGTCCAATCAGAGTCGTTTTCTCTCCTCAACATCGCCGTCCGGGCCGCTCGTCCCAGGCCCTCGGCGTTCCAGGCTGACGCGACGGATGACACTATCAAGCCGCGCGGCGGGAAGGTCACACGGGGTCCTGCAATATGGCGGCGGCGACGCTGCGGACAGGCTGGTGCCGCTGCCCACGGGTGAGCAGCCCTGTGGGGCCGTGGGGAGAGGGAGCCGGAGGGTGGCTGACCTTAGGGAGCTCCCGGCCCACGACCTCTAGGGTCTCCTTCTCCTCGGGCCCTTGGCCCCCGAGGCCTTTCCCTGGACTCGGCGAGAGGCGTGGGGTTGGACCGTGGGTCCGCCGAGGCCGGGGCCGGGGGCCCGGAGCTGGGCCTGAGTGCGGGCGCCGGGCGGGCCGCGCGGGAACGGCGTGGCGCGGGGCTGAGGCGGGAGCGGGTCGCGGTTCCTCGCCTCCCGGTCTGTCCCCATGGGGTTGGCGCCTAGGAGAGAGAAAGCAGCGAGAAGGCGAAAAACCATGAGAGCGTGGCTCGCGTTCCTATGCCAGGTCCTCTGCTTGCCTCCGGCCGTCCGTGTGCAGGTGTGGGCGGAAAACCGCGCCCCGGCTAAGAACTCTGTCGCAGGAGTTGCGTGTAAAACCCACTCAGAAAACAGAACTTGATGCTGCTGTTGCTTATGACTGTGCCCCAGGTTAGGACACAGCCTGCGGGAGCGGCCTGCCACGGCCTGCCCGAGCTAGTGGGTGGCGGACCCCGTCCGAGTGTTACCCCTGGGGCTTACCGGTGGGACCTCGGCCCTTCCCGTCCACGCAGAAAAGATCTTGAGGTCAACAACAATGAAAGGAAAGCCAAGTGGGATTTCTTGAAGATACACTCCAAGAGAGAGACAGTGGCCCCGAACTCCTGGGTTGTGTGGTTTGAACCAAAAAGATGTTACCGGGCAGATGAGGAGAGGAGCCTTGGGTTCTTCTTGAGGGAAAGATTTCAGTCCTAGCCGGTTGGCTCAGTGGATAGAGCGTGCCGCTCGCTGGCCACCCGCCCCCCAAGCCCCTCCAAGGGTTGGGGTTCGATTCTGGTCAAGGGCACGTACCTCCCGGGCCCTTGACCAGTTGCAGGCTCCTCCTGGGCCCAGGCCCGGGTAGGTGAGGAGGCAACCAATCGATGTATTTCTCTCACATGGATGTTTCTCTCTGTCTTTTCCTCTCTTCCACAACCAAAAAAATCAATGGAAAAATATCCTCGGGTGGGGATTTAAAAAAAAAGAAAGAAAAGAAAAAGAAACAAAGTGTAGAAAAGCAAGCAAAAATTTATTGACTGCAGCAAAAATAGACTTAGGAGAGGGAGACAAGGAAGGACATAGACGAAGTAATAGGAGAACCTAGGCTCCTGGGAAGTCAGAGGAAGGGGGAAGGGGCGCCTTGGAGACCGGTCCAGGAGGTTAGCCCACACGAGCTACCGCTGCCCATTGCTCCCCTGGTTGCAAGTCTCATGGGGTCCCTTAGAGGTTAGGGGATACTTGTGGGTGTGGGGGGCGGGGTGTGCATGGGGGTGCTGAAGGAGAAGGGGAAGGGAATGAATGGTACTGGGGTGCTTCCTGGACTTTCATTTGCAGGGGTTTTAAATGCTGGGCCTTTAGGGGAGGTCTTAGAGATATATCAGTAAAATATTCATCAGCTTTTGCTGATGTACCAACATGAAATTTATTCTCTGAATTTGTCTGTCCTTGAGTGTGGTTGGCAAATGGCACTTACTTGGATTTCTAGGAAGGTGATTTAAGCTGTTTACCTTCTGGTTGGGGAAGAGAAGTGCAAACTGTTTACTCTTACATGTCCTAGGATTAGGAGATACGATTTACTAGGTGGACACAAACTGCTATTTTTAAAAATATATATTTTATTGATTTCTTTCAGAGAGGAAGAGAGAGGGATAGAGAGTTAGAAACATCGATGAGAGAGAATCATCAACCAGTTGCCTCTTGCACGCCCCCTACTGGGGATGTGCCCACAACCAAGGTACATGCCCTTGACCGGAATCGAACCCGGGACCCTTCAGTCCGCAGTCCGATGCTCTATCCACTGAGCAAAACCGGTTCCGGCACAAACTGCTATTTAACTCTCTCAGTTTCCCTATTCTGCTTCTGGAATTTTCCTAGATTTTACTATGCTATAACATAAAGCCGAGGTCATTCTGACTCTAGAGCCAGATTCTGGAGGAAGGAAAATATTTCATTGGAATCTAAGTGCCGGAGAAAGAAGTTGTCTTGGACTGATTTTTTTTCCTTGGCTTTGTCTTTTGAATCAGGGTTTAGAGGTTGAATCTGCATGTGTTTGGATTTGGGCAAAGAGAGAAGCGGCCTCAGGTTTGGTCCTGTCACAGGATTTCTCTCCAAGTTAGCCATCTTCAATTTCAGACTGATGCTGAAGTCAGTGCCTCCAGAAACAGTGGGTATAGGCATATAGAGAAGTAAAATAAGTTAATTAAACTCCCAAGAGTTAACTTAGATTAGCTATAGAAGAAGTATGGGGTATGGAATAGAGAAAGGAAAGACCCATGGAAGGTAGAAATGAAAGATTGGCCGAAACCGGTTTGGCTCAGTGGTAGAGCGTCGGTCTGTGGACTGAAAGGTCCCGGGTTCGATTCTGATCAAGGGCGTGTACATTGGTTGCGGGCACATCCCCAGTAGGGGGTGTGCAAGAGGCAGCTGGTCGATGTTTCTCTCTCATTGACGTTTCTAGCTCTATCTCTCTCCCTTCCTCTCTGTAAAATATCAATAAAATATATTCTTAAAAGAAAGAAAGAAAGAAAGATTGGTTCTACAAATAATCCAAAACTTACATGGAATCAAGAAAGACCCCCAATAGCTACAGCAATCTTAAGAAAGAAAAACAAAGTTGGAGGAATCATAATACCAAATTTTAAGTTATACTACAAAGCCACCGTAATCAAAATAGCCTGATACTGGCACAAGAACAGGCATATAGATTAATGGAACAGAACAGAGACCCCAAAAATAAACCCCAGCCATTATGCTCAATATTTAATAAAGGAGGCAAGAGCATACAATAGAGTCAAGATGGTCTTGTCAATAAATGCTGTTGGGAAAATTGGACAGATACTTGCCCCCCAAAAAAGAAACTAGACCACCAACATACACTATACATAAGCATAAACTCAATATGGATAAAAGACTTAAGTGTAAGTTATGAAACCATAAAAATCCTAGGAGAAATCATAGCCAGCAAAATCTCAGATATCTCTGGTAGCGATATGTTTATAGGTACATCTCCTAGGGCAGTGGTCGGCAAACTGCGGCTTACAAGCAACGATGGCCGCTCTGTTGACTAATGAGTTTGCCAACCACTGACCCTAAGCATTTAAAAGAGGAACATTGTGGCAGTAGTTGAACTTTAACCATGAATTAGGACAGTGGTCGGCAAACTCATTAGTCAACAGAGCGGCTCTCGAGCCCCGGTTTGCCGACCACTGTCATAGGGCAAAGGAGACTAAGGAGAAAATAAACAAATGGGATTACATCAAAATGAAAAGTTTCTGCCCAGCAAAAGAAACCATCAACAAAACGAAAAGGTAGCCCACTATATTGGAGAACATATTTGGCAATGATACATCTGATAAAGAATTAATATCCAAAATATATAAGGAACTCATACAACTTAACAAAAAGAAGTCAGATTATCTAATTTAAAAATGGGCAAAGGACTAAATAGACACTTTTCCAAAGAGGACATACAGATGACCAAGAGACATGAAAAGTCACTGATCATCAAAGAGATGCAAATTAAAACGACAATGAGGTACTATCTCACACCTGTCAGAATGGCTCCCAAGAACAAATCAACAAATGACAAGTGCTGGTGAGGATGTGGAGAAAAGGGAACCCTAGTGCACTGCTGGTGGGAATGCAGACTGTTGCAGTCATTATGGGAAACAGTATGGAGTTTCCTAAAAAAATTAAGTATGAAACTTCCATTTGACCTAGTGATTCCACTCCTAGAAAACCCAAAACATCAATCATAAAGAATGTATGCAACCCCTATGTTCATAGAAGCACAGTTTACAATAGCTAAGATCTGGAAACAGCCCAAGTGCCCATCAGTAGATGAGTGGATAAACAAGCTGTGGTACTTTTGTAACATGGAATACTCTGCAGCTGTAAAAAAGAAGAATCTTACCATTTGAGACAGCATTGAATGCCCTGGAGCGTATTGTGCTAAGTGAAATAAGTCAGTCAGAGAAAGACAAGTATCACATGATCTCACTCATGTGGAGTCTGATTAACAAACTGATGAATGAAATGGATTCAGAGACATAGAAGCATGGAACAAGAGTGCAGAATCTGCTGAAACCGGTTTGGCTCAGTGGATAGAGCTGCGGACTGAAAGGTCCCAGGTTCAATTCCGGTCAAGGGCATGTACCTTGGTTGTGGGCATATCCCCAGTAGGGTGTGTGCAAGAGGCAACTGATCAATGATTCTCTCATCAGTGTTTCTAACTCTCTATCTCTCTCTCTTCCTCCCAGTAAAAAAATTAATAAAATACATTTTTTTTAAAAAAGAGTGCAGAATCTTGGAGTGAAGGCAGGAGATGGTGGGTGGGTGGGAGGTAATCAACCAAAGACCTTGTGTGAATGTATGCATAACCCATGGACACAGATAATAGGGTGGTGAAGGCCTGGGGTGGGGGACCGGGTGGGCTGGAGGAGGTCATTGGGGGGAAAAGGAATATTTGTAATACTTTCAACAATAAAGATTTATTTTTTTTAAAAAAGAATAATAATAAGAAGAAAGATTGGTTCTATCAGGCCATTGATGTCAATGTGCCCGGCTCCATGCTGGGTTCTGGGATACATCATTAACAGGACCTGCGTAAGCCCTTACTTTAGGGGCATCTTTGCCAAAGTGACTCCCTAAATTGCCCTGCCTATAGCCTGACCCTGGACCAGGACATGGTAGGTTTATTCCAGGGTTGTGCCTGGTACAGTAAGTTATCAGTGTTTACCTCTTTAAAATTTTATTTTAGAGAGAAACATCAATTTGTTCTTTCACTTACTTATGCATTCATTAATTGATTCTTGTATATGCCCTGACTAGGGATCAAACCCACAGCTCTGGCATATTGAGACAGTGTTCTAACCACCCGAGCTACTTAGCCAGGGCTATCATTGTTTACCTCTTAAGTGCAGGTCTCTGGTTTTACAAGGTCAGTAGAAGTGGATGGGCTTGTGAGAAAAGACTGCTTGCCATCAGCATTGAGACAGCCTGCCCATTGTCAGACTAAGGGATTAAATTGGGGGTTTAGCCTTATTCTACCATAAATTGGCATTTCCTAGAATCAATCTTGTTTCCTCTAGGCTCAGAGGTGGGAGGGTAGATATGGCCCTTGGTGTTGGAGATCCAGTGTTTTCTCTTCCCACCAGATTCCACTGGCTTCTCAGAATTTGGGAAGATTGTGGAGCTGTTAGCAAGTGGTGGGCATGGGATAAAAATTGGCAAATGAATCCTAGCTGGTTTGACTCAGTGGCTAGAACATCAGCCTACAGACTGACGGATCCTGGGTTTGATTACGGTCAAGGGTATATGCCCGATTGTGGGCTCAAACCCCCCTGGAGGGCTGATCGGTGGTTCTCATCATTGATGTTTCTCTTCCTCTCTGAAATCAATAAAAATATATACTTTTTAAAAATTGGCAAATGAGTCTCAGGCAACTCCTGCTTTTTTAGTGTGGCCTGTTTACTTCCTAGTTACCCTCTTATCTGAATGGTTCTTTCTCTTTTCTCCCCCAATTAGAGATGCCTCGGCGGTGGTGTCCAGTTCCTGTCCAGCCACAACCTAGTGCCACTGCCCCGCGGAACCTATCAGATACCCCGGCCAAATGGAGAGCTGCCCCTGGTGAGTAACCTGGGCCGAGCGGACAGAGGGGAGGCCTGAAAACTCAGAACTAGGTGACAAGCAAGAGGGCTGCAGGATGCTTGCTGCCCACATTGCCAGGCCTTGGGAGTTACGGAGCCCAGTGTGCCTGGTCTTCTCCATGTCCCTACAGTGCTCAGCACTGTCAGGGATAGAAACCCTGCCTCACAGAGTAGTACAGTGTGTCAGCTGGTGGCTAGAAAGGCGTCCTTTGTGGTTTCTACTAGTGGGTCCTTCACTGCGCAAGGCTATTCCTTTTCTAGGTGACAGCCTTATAAGCAATTTGAGCAACTCCAGAGTGTCCTCCATCATATCCTGGGGCTTCGATTCTCCAGGCTACATCTCCCCCATTCTTTACGTTGTTCTTCACAAGTTAGCATTTTCTAGAGCTTTTGCCCTCCCTGGCACTTTCCTTTAACCATGCTTCTGTTGGTGCCTCACCACCCCAGGGAGCAAAGCCCACTACCTGACACTCTTCCCCAGTCTGCACTGGGCAGCCCACTCTCCTTGTCCAGGCTCATCTCCGCTGTTTCCATGCAGACAGCTGGTTTCCTGGGCCTGCCTCGCTCAGGCTTGACTCCCTGATCCTCTCCTGGTGCTGTTACAGGCCCGGGACAGGCCCTGTGGCCCTTCCCGTTACTTGTCCAGTCCCAACTGCAGTTTGTAGCCCCTGGGTGAGTGTCAGGGCTGTGCAAGGTGGCATAGCCCTGATGTTTTTAGAACTTGGAGTCCTGTGGAGAGAAAGGCTGGCCAGGGTGCATCTAGACAAGGCCAGGCCACCTTTCCTGTGGAGTAGCCCTGAGATTGTCAAAACGTTCCCTAGGGCTTGATGGGCTGGGGAGGCATTTGCTCTTGAAATAGGTAAAGTGAGCCCCCAACCATGGCAGCATACCCTACACACTGGTGGCAGTGGTAGGAGCAGCTGAGCACACTCGGCCACTTCACCGTGACTTGACTCTCACAGTCGTGCTTTAAGCATTCTCTTTTCTGAGCGTGCTCTTAGTTACATAGTGCAAAGCAGGGACCTGAACCTGGTTCTGTCTGGCCCCGTGTCTTAAGCAGTGTACCACACTGTTCCTGGAGCAGAGCCTCTTAGGTGTCTGCCTCTGGGTGTGTTGGTGGAGAGGAACTTTGAGCTTGAGCTCTCAGTGACTGTGATTCTGTGGGCCAAGAGAGGGAGATGTGGACCAGTATGCAGGCCTTTGGGTGACGTGTATGTCCCAGATGGGGACTTGGGAGTGGCCCCAAACGAAGCAGTTACCTGGCCCCAGAAGCCCGGGGAGCAGGGCCCTGTGCCAGCTCCTTTCCGATGAGGGGCCGCAGAATTCTTCAAATTCAGTTTTGGGTCATGAGCCCCTTTGGTGTTGACCTTGGCCTTGTGTGAGCATGTTTGAATCCCCGGGAGGATTCCAAGCTGCTCCAGTTTTCCTCTGTTGGACAAGGAGCCTGGCGTTTTGTTTTATTTTTAATAGAATTTTTTTTTTTTTTAAGTTTTAGATTCACAGAAAAATTGAACAGAAAGTGCAGAGAGTTCACATATACCTCCTCTCCTCCTCAGCACAGTTTCCCTGTTATTCACATCTTGTATCAGGGTGGGATAATTGTTACAGTTGGTGAACTGATATGGATACATTATTAACTGAAGTCTATAGATTACATTAGGATCACTCTGTGTATTGAACATTCAGTTTTGGCAAACATAATCATTTGTATTCATCATTATAGTATTATTCAGAATAATTTCTACTGCCCTAATAATCCTGTGTCCTGTCTGTTTATCCCAAACCCCAAGTTTTACCTTTTCCAGAATTTCATAGAGTTGAAATCAGACTGGCTTCTTTAATTTAGTAACATGCTTTTAAGTTTCCTATAGGTCTTTTCCTGCCTTGATAGCTCACTTCTTATTATTGCTACCGTATTTGCCGGCGTATAAGACGACTTTTTGGCCCTGAAAAATATGCCTCCAAGTGGGGGGTAGTCTTATACGGCGAGTATATAACAAACTCTGTATTTTTAGTGGAAATTTTAGGGGGTCGTCTTATACGTCGGCAAATACGTATTTTTCATGGCCAAAAAATCGTCTTATACGCCGGCAAATATGGTAAATAATATTTTGTTGTCTGGATGTCTACTTTTTAAATTTGTTTCGTATTGTTAAACTGTATAAACAGAAAGGAGAAAATTAAAAATCCTTCATTCCTTTTACATCTTTCCAGTTCAAATCCTATTCTTCTGGAAACAGAAAAGGCTTTCTCTCTGGATTGCTAGATAATATCAAACAAGAATTAGCCAAAAACAAAGAAATGAAAGAAAGTATTAAAAAATTCAGAGATGAGGCCCGGAAGTTGGAAGAATCAGATGCGCTCCAGGAAGCCAGAAGGAAATACGTGAGTCCCTTTGCTTTGAGTCTCCCTCAGTGGGCACACTGACTTTCAGAGCCAGGATTTCCCTGGCCCCAGACAGTGCAAGGCGCTCAGTGTGGGTGTGATGGGGAAGAGCGCTTTTGTGGAGTGAGTTCCCCTCAGTGATGATAGCTGCCTAGGGCACAAGAATGCGCCACCCAGCTTTCCAGTTCTGTAGGGACACAGTGCAGCATTGGCTTCTGGGAGCTTGTGAGAAATGCAGAGCCCTCTACCTGATGGTTAGAATCTCCAGCTCCACGGACCCCTTGTGACCCCTCAAGCACTGGGTTTGAGGTGAGCTGCTCTAAAGAGCCTCCGATCATAGCCTCTGAGTGATATGGATAGAATGTGCCTCGGGGTGCTTGTATAATTACTAACTACCATTTCCAGCTCTTACCAAGTAGCTGCACTGAGTGGAGGTGCACTGCCCAGGTCCCTTAATTTTTATTCTCTTGGGCCCCTCCCAGGCAGTGTACAAGCCCTGTTCCCTCTGAGTGTCCCCCCAAATCTCTCAGATGGGTGTGACTACCTGTGTGAGGATTCAACCCAAAGGGAGAGCACCCTTTTTAAAAAATATATATTTTATTGATATTTTACAGAGAGGAAGGGAGAGAGCTAGAGAGCTAGAAACGTCAATGAGAGAGAAACATCTACCAGCTGCCTCTTGCACACCCCCTACCGGAGATGTGCGCAACCAATGTACATGCCCTTGACCGGAATCGAACCTGAGACCTTTCAGTCCGCAGACCGACACTCTACCACTGAGCCAAACTGGTTTCGGCGAGCACCCTTTTCATTAAAGTCGGGTTTGGGCTGAGGAGTCCTTTGGGGGCAGAGCAGGCTAAGGTTGGGTGGAATGGCTGGGGTGTGGGAAATGCTGCAGTGACTGGGTGGGGGGCAAAGTGGGGAAGGAGAATACTGACAAGCTGACAGGCAGGACCACCCCTGCCACCCAGAGAAAGATTCCGGACCAAGGCCTTCAGCAGCTGAGACCCACAGGCCAGGCAGGGGGGTGGGTTAGTGGCGGGTGGGAGAGGTGAAGTTTGGGGGGGGGAGGGCTGTTGAGAGAAATGTTTCTTTGGCCTTTTGGCTCTCTGGTAACTGCTATGTAGTAACAAACGGAAATAACTTCCTTTCTATAGAAAACCATTGAATCTGAAACCGTGCGGACCAGTGAGGTGATCAAGAAGAAGTTGGGGGCTATCTCGGGCACTGTGAAGGAGGTAATGGCCTCTGGGTCCCTCAGTTTCCTGCCTTAGCCTCCTGGCCCATGTGTGCCTCACCATGGGGTCATGCGGCATGACTTGGGAGCTGGGCAGCTAACAAGGGGAGAGCCAGCCTGGCATGGTGGCTTCCAGAGTTCAAATACACAGCATCCTCAGGAAGGAAGGGAAGTGGGCAGTTTACTACTTAGTTAGAAGTGAATGGTCCACCAGCCTGGACACGAGGGTAGAATAAAGGTTTTGTTCTGCCTGTCTAAAAAAGGGGGGAGGGGACAGTTCGCTCCCAAGGGAGAGTAGATATGAGGTTGAAATTCCCCGCCTCCCACCCACCCACGATGTGGGGTCTTTCTTCTCATTGGTTCTGTTGTGGGCAGGAGAGGGAAGACAGGACTTTGCGGGTTCTAGGCCCAATACTAGGCACACCCTCACCTTTTTTTTTAATATATATATTTTATTGATTTATTACAGAGAGAAAGAGAGGATAGAGAGTTAGAAACATCGATGAGAGAGAAACATCGATTAGTTGCCTCCTGCACACACCCTACTGGGGATGTGCCTGCAACCAAGGTACATGCCCTTGACCAGAATCTGAAACCTTTCAGTCCGCAGACCGATGCTCTATCCATTGAGCAAAACTGGTTTCAGCCACCCTCACTTTCTTACTCCCTCTCCCTAGACTGCTGCTCTTGTGGCATTCTGAGAAGAGAAAAGGCCAGCTGACCTAGGGAGCAGCACCCCAGAAATTGTAGGCAGTGTCTCAGATGTGTGTGCCTCAGACTTGGGACTTGAGGAGCCAGATGAGTTCAGAATGCCTGTTCCTGCCCGCCCTTTGGAAGATAAGGACTGACCTTGGTTTCAGAGACGCCCCTGTGGGTCTCCAAGGTCACTGCGCTGACACCCTCTCCCTTTTCTGTCTCAGTAGAGTCTTGACGAAGTCAGTAAAAGTGACCTTGGCCGGAAAATCAAGGAGGGCGTGGAGGAAGCAGCCAAGACTGCCAAGCAGTCAGCTGAGTCGGTGTCCAAGGGTGGGGCCTTCAAAGCCCTTTCCCAGGTGAGTTAGTTGCTGGGGCCTGTGCGGGCTCTGGCCCTCTGAAGCTGAGAGCCAGAGCTCCCACCTCAGAGCTCAACCCCAGAGAAGGCTGGCTGCACTGAAGGGAGTGCAGTGGGACTGGTGAGGAGAGCCCACTCAAGGTTTAAAATCCTGCTGCCCTCCTGGCTTGGTGACCTTGGACAAGTCACAGCTCCTCGGGAGCTGCAGGTCAATGTACTGAGAGAGCCTCTCGCCCACTCCTAGCTGCTGACACCCTAAGCCAGTGGTCGGCGAGCTGTGGTTTGCCACTCTGTTTGCTAATGAGTTTGCCGACCACTACCCAAAGCTATGTCCAAAACCCAGAGCTCTGTTGCACTGGGGATGACTTGGGGTCCTGAATTCATTCCAGTAACAGTTCCACATGCCAGGGCCTCTGCTGCCATGGAAGCCACAGAAGACAAAGTTCAAGTTTCGACTCTTGAAGGGTTTGGAGGGACAGGAAAGGGGACAGGCAGTTCCTGAGTGATATGTGACAGAGGAACACAGGGAAGGGGTTGCAGACAGAAGGAGCAGACCCTGTGGAGAGGTGCAAGTACAGTCTGCTTGGAATATTCCTCGCCACCTGGCATGGTCAGAGGGAGGCCAGGAGAAAGCAGGGACCATCGGAACGGTCCTCAGAGGACCACTCAGAGGACTTGAGTTTCCTCCAGAAAGTGACAAGGAGCCAAAGAAGGATATAGGTAGACCTTAGAGATGTTGTAGGATTGGTTCCAGACCATTCACTAAAGCGAATACCACAATAAAGCTAGTACAGTATGTTACACTGTACTGTAACCTGTTACATGTGTTATAGCATTATGTCTCAAATCACAGTGTGTAGACCTTCATTTTTTATTGCTAAAAAAATTACCACTACCTGAGCCTTCAGCAAGTTGTAATCTTTTTGCTGGTAGAGGGTCTTACCTTTAATTTATAAAAAAGCAATGTGAGTGAAGTGCAGTAAACTGGAGTATGCCTGTATTGGGTGTGGAAGAGGCACAGCTTTCCAGTCTGGACTCTGGTACCAGCACTGAGGAGCCCTGAGAGTGTCTCGGGAGGCCTTAATGGAGCTGCCCTTGGGGTAGAGGGAAGGGAAATGGGTTCGAGAGATTTCGGGAGGTGGACCCACAGATCTTGGGTCTGCTTGAATCGGGAGAGTGGGGCAGAGGCAGAACTTAGGATGCCACCCCCGGTTCCAGGGAGAGTGGGTTATGGGTCTTAGAACCTGAAGGTCATCTGGCTGTGCAGGGAGGCATGTCTGCTGCTCTTGGAAGGGGAGGGGGCAGAAGTCAGGCAGAACTGGGGTCTCCTGGGAGGCTCAGGCATGTTGTTGCCAGGCCAGGTGGGTGATGTGGGCCAGGTGACCAAGAGACCTGGGGGAGGAAAGACCCCAGGGTACGAGGTTGGGGTTCACAGCATACACTCCCTGACTTTAGACACAACTGCACCGGCTGAGACTGATGTGTGGGTGTCAGGAAGGTCCCAGTACCCACCCAAGCTTTCCTCTCCTCCAGGGAGTGGAGTCAGTGAAAAAGGAGATCGATGAAAGTGTCCTGGGCCAGACCGGGCCCTACCGCAGGCCCGAGCGGCTCAGGAAAAGGAAGGAGTTTGCTGGAGAGAAGTTCAAGGAAGAGAAAGTGTTTGAGCCCAATGAGTAGGTACCAGTCCGCCCGGCCCAGGATTCTCCTCACTGCCTCCCCTTCAGGCTCACAAAAGGTCCACACAAGTCAGTTATTGAGTTTATTTTCTGCTCCAGGTTCTCTGGCTCCCTTGAGAGAATTTGTGGGAAGGTAGGAGGTGGGAATGGGAATAGAGAAGACAGGAAGCTGAGAGATGAGGATGGGGTCACCAAAGGCCCTGAGCTTGGGCACTCCTCCCCCCAGCAACGAGACTGGGCCCAGTGACTCCCCAGCTGCTGCTTACCAACCCCCCCCCCCATCTTCCCCAGGGATGCCCTGGGAGTCGTGCTACACAAGGACTCCAAGTGGTATCAGCAGTGGAAGGACTTCAGGGACAACAACGTGGTGTTCAACCGTGAGTGTTCATGTCACCAGCACGTGGCTGACAGCAAGGCTGTGACAGGGGACACTTACTGAGCGCTCCTCAGGCTTGGCACAAGCCGACCCCCATTTTACAGATGAGGAGACAGGAGTCTGAGAGGACCATTTATGTCTGCCGGTTACTCAGTGAGTGAGCAGTGGGGCACTGGCCTCTAGCTGGCCAGTGGGCACGGACATTGCCATTAAGGTCACCCTCTTGGCCATTGTCAGAGCAGGGTGACTAGGCACAAAGGCCTCTGTGGATATGGAGAGACACTTCAGCATTAGGAGGGCCAGGAGGCAAGGAACCTGGTGCAGGTGGAGCCCAAGCCCACTCGGGGCCCTGGAGTTACCTGCTCTTGCTGGCGCATGGAGCTTCCCAGATGCTGACAGAGTGGGGCCACACCATCCTAGAGGCTGTGTTTCTTCGTTCACACCCCCATCCCCGCCCCAGGCCCACAGCTGAGTGGTCTCTGCTGCCCCTGAGGTATGTTGGCTGCCCAGTCTGCAGGCTCAGAGAGGTCTTCTTATTTACCCCGCCTGTGTCTGGAGCAGCCACACAGGCCATGAGGAGCTCCCAGAAGTCAGGCGGAGGCATATGTTTCTAGAAGGGAGGCCTGACCTCTGACCTGTCTCCTCAGGGTTCTTCGAGATGAAGATGAGGTATGACGAGAGCGACAACACATTCATCCGGGCCTCCCGTGCACTGACAGATAAGGTCACAGACTTGCTGGGTGAGTGGGTGGCTTCAGGACCATCTTGCCCCACCCCCACACTCCTGGGCTGACAGCTGGAAGGGGTTCCCAGCCCCCCTACTTACTCCAGGCTTGGCTGCACCCAGGGGGTCTGTTTTCGAAGACAGAGATGTCTGAGGTGCTCACGGAGATCCTACGTGTGGATCCTGCCTTTGACAAGGAGCGGTTCCTGCAGCAGTGCGAGAATGACATCATCCCCAACATCCTGGAGGTGGGTGCCAACCCCGAAGGCTGGCCCTCGGTGTCCTGTGCTCACTGCCCTGCCTCTGGCGCACCACTCACTAACCTGAGACCAGACCAGAAAGTTCCTCCAGGGATGTTTGGCTAAGACAGTGTTTGCCAAACTTTTGACATATGTGTACCCCTTCTATAATTTTCATAACACTGAGTCCCCCTCGTAAAAAAAAAAAAAATGGATGTATTTTAATAACAATCAAAAAATATATATATATATATTTTTTTTTGGTACATACACAAAATAATAATAAACGAAAAATAAAATTATTCATAATAAAATATAAATAAAAGTTATATTATAAATAACATTTATTTGAATCAATGAGAAGGATGAAATTGACTTGACTCATGAGAACGTAGAATTAGGCACAGCTAAGCATGGTGCAATGCATATCCCCACCAAACTCCGATGCAACAAGTACCCCCACCAAACTTCCCGTACCCCTGGGGGCACGTGTACCACACTTTGGGAAACACTGGGCTAAGGAGAATGTTTTCTCAGCAGAGATGAGGCTTCAGTCTTCAGAGCCTGAGCATCCCCACCCCCAGGCCTTGGCCATCAAGTGAGAGGCATCTGTTGCCCATGGCCCCCTCTGGTCCTAATAGTGGTGGCCCTGACCCATGGTGTGTGTCTTCCTTTCCATCTCATTTCCCTCATGCTCTCTACTTGAAGCGATTCCCTCGTGGCTGTCAGGGGTCAGGTGTTTGTCTTCCAGGTGCCAGAGGCCTTTTAGTAGTCAGGGAGAAGCTGGCTGCTGGCTCTTGGGGTGAGCCATGAGGAGGGCTTGGGGGATGCATGTGAGCTACAACCAGATCCTCAACACAGGGAGGCCAGGCCAGGGCTTCTATAGCAGGAGGAGGCGCTCTTCCCCCTTCCTGTAGGTCTCCCTAGGAATCCTGAATCCCATTTTCTGGTCCCCTTTCACCTCCTTTTGGCTCAGAAGTGAGGATGGGGTGGCTTGCTCAAGGTCCCACCCTCCATGAAGCTCCTGCCTCTGTCAGCTGCCTTTTCTCTGCCCATTCACAGCCCCCAACCTCTAGCCCAGCCAAAGCAGGCCTTTAGGAGGCCCCTTGTAGGATGAAAGAAAAGCCCTCTCAATGGATAGAGCGTCGGTCGGCCTGGGGACTGAAAGGTCCCGGGTCCGATTCCGGTCAGGGGCACGTACCTTGGTTGTGGGCACATCCCCAGTAGGAGGTGTGCAAGAGGCAGCTGATCGATGATTCTCTCTCATCGATGTTTCTAACTCTCTATCTCTCTCTCTTCCTCTCTGTAAGAAATCAATAAAATATATTTTAAAAAAAGAAAAGCCCTCAACTCCATGTGGATGCCTGCCCTCTACCTGTCACCTCCCTCCCATCAGCCTCCATGTGGTCCCTCTCCCTCCTCTGATTGCCCAGGTCCCTCATGCCACGCTGGGCTGGGCTGGGCTGGGCAGAGGTGGGAATGGGATGATTCCTGAAAGCAGCAGTCCATGCTCAGACAGCTTCTTCCAGGGTAAGGGCGGCTCAGCACTCGGCCTACCTGCAGTTTCCCACAGGCGCCTGGCCCCCCTCCCTTTTCTGGGCTCCTCCCAGCCCTGATTCCAGGTTCTTGTGGAAGCAGCTCATGAGCATCACCATCCAAAGCTTTATCCCCGGGGGAGGCAGAAAGCAGCTTCTCACCTTCTTGGTTCAATTTCCCTGCCAGGGTGAGAGCCTGGCATGCTGCCACCTTCCTCTTCCTTCTACCAGGTCTTTGGGGACCCACCCTGGGCCACATGCAGGGGCTCTGCTCCCAGGGGCTTGGGGAGATGGCACCCCCTGCTGCAGCCTAACTCAAGTTCCCCATCCTTCCTCAACCAGACCCCACCACAAAAGGGTCTGCAGAGCAAAGGGTCTCATTGGAGAACATTCTTGAATATTCTCCTGCCTTAAAAGCCCACTCTCATTCTCTTTTTTTTTTTTTTTTTTTTTTTTTGTCTTTTCCTCTGTAGGCCATGATTTCTGGAGAGCTTGACATTCTCAAAGACTGGTGCTATGAAGCTGTGAGTACTTTCTTTTTTTCCTATTTAGGCCTAAACAGAAATCACAGTTTGGAGGACATCTGCTAAGCAGCTGGTCTGGAAAAGACAGGACAGGGCCTGGAGTCCTGGTTAGAGGGAGGTTCTTATGTTTGACATGCTCAGGGCACGATCCTCTGTACCTTATGCACATCACACCACATAACCTGCAAGACTCACCAAGGGCCTGTGGGTGGTCCTCCTAGGGTAAACTAGTCAGGGATGGCCCTTCCAGCTTGCTCTTTCTCCCCTTACTTAGCCTAAAGGATGGCCTGGGACTAGGGCAGTCCTCCTGCCTTGTCATCCAGAACCCTTCCTTCCTCCATCTTAACTCTGGTTTTAGAAGGCTCATAGGAGAGAAAAGTGATGATAAGAGAAGCATCTGAGTAAGGTGAGTTTTCAGAGTGGCCTATCTGCGCTGTTTTAGGTGGCCCTAAGTGACATAAAGCAAGGTCTCATGGCCAGGATGGCCTGGGGTATAGGCTGGGGGCCCAGGGGTCAGGTGGAAATGGACAAGGAGTAACTGAGCTGCATTAGATGTTCCCCTGGAGCCCATGGGTGCTGGAGAAAGAGCAGTTGGAGGCCCAATGGCCTCTGTCACCTTCCTTTCCTGAGCCAGAGTCGCACCGTTGTCCCCGTTCCATGGGGCACAGCTTGAGCTCAGAAGCAGTGTTCCAGGGTACACCGAGCACCAGATGAGTTCATTAGCTATTCTTGCTTCAAGATCCCAGAACTCAGATCAAAATAGACATTGATAAATTTCCTGCCTGGGGAGGAGCTGTGGGTCCTGATGAGGTCCCCCTGCCCCCCAGGGTCAGGGCTGGGGGTCCTAGGGCCACAGGCGGTGCTAGGCTCTGAGGAGGTGGGTCAGGTGTTACCAGGAGCACACTGTCCGCCCTGCTCCTGGCAACCTCCTCATCTCAGGGTTTCCATCTCCCCGTCACCTGGCTTCTCCCTGCTCACCTCCTGACCTGTGTCTTCATGGGGTGTTTGCTTCCATTTTCTTTGTATTGAGCAATCCAAAGGCCTTTTTGGTCGATTTTGTTCTGTGCCAGCTCAAAAACAACTTAGAAAAAGCAGAGAAATTGTTATATTTTCTTTTTAAACACGCCCCTGCATGGTGACTAATCCATCAGTCAGTTCAAAGGTGGTTTTTTTGTTTATTTGTTTGTTTTTTGTTTTTGCTTTGGAACCGTTATGACATGGCGAATTTTCTTTGCCAGAGAGCCACTGGTGTCCCTGAAAACACAGCTGAGGTTATAGCTGCTCACAGAGGTGTTTTATCAATGTCATCTCACAAGAAGTGGGGTAGACACCATACTTTTCTCTCTATTGGAATGTCTTCTGTTGTAGTTGTCTGATGTGATATGAGGCTGTGTTTTGGGTGTGGGAATAGGCACGAGGGGATTAAGAGTGTCACTTGGGCTGAAACCGGTTTGGCTCAGTGGTAGAGCGTCGGTCTGTGGACTGAAAGGTCTCGGGTTCGATTCTGGTCAAGGGCATGTACCTTGGTTGCGGGCACATCCCCAGTGGGGGGTGTGCAAGAGGCAGCTGGTCGATGTTTCTCTCTCATCGACGTTTCTAGCTCTCTATCTCACTCCCTTCCTCTCTGTAAAATATCAATAATATATATATATATTTTTTAATTTTATTATTATTATTTTTTAAAGAGTGTCACTTGGGGCACCACTGTCCCCGTAGGGAGAACACGCTGCCTGCGGTGGTCAGCCACCTACAAAGGGCTAGTCAGTGAGAACAAGGCAGTTAGTTTCAAAGCCACCCATGGGTTAGGGCAAATCCTAGAAGCGTTTGATTCCAGGCCAAGACTTGGAGTGAGATAAATGTGGGAGCATTTAAGCTCAGCCAAGCAGGCCTCTACTTAACCCTGGAGTGCCTTTCAGGTGTCTTTCCGGAGGCGTTACCTGCTGCACTGATTAACACCACTTTCATTTGGTAGTCCTGACAGCTCTGTTTTTATAATAAGAAGGAAGTGTGTGACTTGGGCCAGCAAATGGGTGGCACCAGCCTCTGTACTTGGACCCATGCTCCTGGCATCTGCTGCTCCTGGAGTAGCACACCCAGGCACTGTGGCCATTTCTGGAAGGTGCAAGAGCTGAAATCAGGAAACTCTGTGAGCTGCCTGCAGGAAGCATGTTCTAGGATGCTGGCACCTGCCCAAAGTGGGCAGGCATTAGCGGTGCACCAGCCCTCTTGTGGCGTGGCGCCTTGGTGTGGCTTGGTCGGGGTGGTCCTCAGATGGGCACATTGGCCTCTTGTTGCAGACCTACAGCCAGCTGGCCCACCCGATCCAGCAGGCTAAGGCGCTGGGCCTCCAGTTCCACTCCCGTATCTTGGACATTGACAATGTCGACGTAAGTGACTTTCGGGGTGGGCTGGGTGGACCCTGGGATTGGGAAGGTGTACTGCTCAGCATGAGGAGTGAGCTCCCCATCCCTGGAGGAGTTCCATCATTAAATGATCTCCAGGGTCCCTCTCAGTGAAAGTCTTCCATGGTCCTGTGATTGGAATATTTGCAGAAAAGTGGTAAGCAAAAGGGCTGCTGCTGCCTAGATATCGGGGTCTCAGGGCTCCCCAAGGTGATGGTATGCCTGAACCTTCACTAGGAAGGGTGTGGGCTTTGTCAGGACTTCTTAGGCTGCCAGAGACCTGCTCTGCCACCATCACCCCCATTTCCTCCTTGTTCTGGGCTAAAAGCATGCCAGCGCCAGCTTCCCTCCCCCCACCTGTGTACAAGGTACCCCACTCAGGTCTTTTTGCGTGTGCTACCTCCCCTCCCTGCACAGCCCCAGTCTGGGGACCAAGAGGCTGCCAGGATGTTGGGAGCCCTCATGGTTCTCAGAAGTTCAGACTCCGTCTCACAGTGGAGGGTTTGGATTTGTCCATGGAAGGGTTTCCTGGGAAATGCCTACACAGAAACAGGCCAGCGGGAGGTGACAGGCGTGGAGTACTGATTGGGTGGCTCCTCAGAGTCCTTCCAGGGTGATGAATTGAGATGTTGAGGTGCAAGGGCTTCCTCCTGGCAGCATCCCAAGACATAGAGGTCTCCATATCAAGGGGAGCAATAGGGAATTGGTGGGGACCGTTCAGTGATACCCATCCACCTCATTGGTTCCCCCCACAGCTGGCCATGGGCAAGATGATGGAGCAGGGCCCCGTGCTGATCGTCACCTTCCACGCCCAGCTGGTGATGGTGATCAAGAACGCCAAAGGCGAGGTTGTCGAGGGCAACCCGGTGAGTGAGGGGGGGAGGGGGGCTAGACAGGGCAGGCTGCCAGCCCAGGGCCAGTTGGATGGCAGTGGCCAGCCACCTGCACTGGTGGCGGTTCTGTGTCTGGGAGGAGACAGCAGGATGGCACCTTGAGAAGTCCCAGGAACTGGTGGAGGTCATAAGGCGACTGACTTGTCCAGTTTTACCAAGTCCTGGGTTTTAGGCTCTGTCCCAGCCTCTGTTCTGGACCCCAGACCCACACTCCAACACCCCTCCCTGGTCCCCCAGTGTCCCCATGTCCTGACCTGGCAGCTTCATTCTGCTGTGCTGCTCTCTGCCTCCAGACCCATACCCATTCCCACTCCTGCAGGACAAGGTGTTACGCATGCTGTACGTGTGGGCACTGTGCCGGGACCAGGATGAGCTCAACCCTTATGCGGCCTGGCGGCTCCTGGACATCTCCGCTTCCAGCACAGAGCAGGTCCTCTGAGCCCGGCAGCCACCACCGGAGGTTCCAGTCTGCATCGCAGGGCAGCTGCATGGGGTGGAGTGTCCACCGGTGGCAACAGACCTCTGGGGACAAGGCTGTCAGCTCCGACCTCTCTCTGCTACGGTGGATGTAGAGCCAGCTGGACAAGGAATGGCCAGAAACTATGGAGGGCTGCTCCCCACAGTCCTAGCCCCTGAACCCCCCTCTGCTGCTCAGGGGTTGCTGGCAGGGAAAGTCAACAAGGTGCACTGGCCAGACAATGCCAAGAGAGAGGCTCTGGCCCAGGGACTCCTCTGGGACAGATGGGGGTCCCACTGGCCATATCCAGGCTGTTTTAGCTTCATAACAGTGCCCTTATTAACCTGTATGACTGAGATTTGGAAGTAATAATAAAACACCAAAGTGCAGGAGAGCAACTTGGGTGGTCTGAGATGTCTGTCACTGGTGTGGCTGAGGGGCAAGATGGTCACTGGAAGCAGTCAAGGTCACTGAAGAAACTGGACCCAGAAGAATGCCTGTCTGGTTAGGACCCTGCTCTCTGGGAGGTGGGGGTGGGAGGATGAGTGAGAAGAAAAGCGAGGGAGGTTCCCCATGAGCTGGCTGAGTGTCTGGGGGTTGGGATCCCTGGGGCTGGGGAAGTGCAGGGGCTAAGATGTGGGGGGAGCACCTGGGGTACTTGGAGGGGTGGGGATCCTGGATGCCTGCAGCAGAGCTGGGCGTGAGAAGCGATCCTGAGGCGGGGCGGGGTCGCTGCTGTGCGCCGCTCCCTGCGCAGCCTCCGCCCCCGTCGCTATGGAAACAGCAGCGGCGGCGACCAGGCTCACTCTCGCCTCGCCCGCCTTGGTCTCTGCTGCTTCAGGAGCCGGTGGGGTGGGCTGAGTGCCGACCGCCGCTGCCGTCACCACCGCCTGGGAGAGGCCGCGAGCGGAGTCGGCGCGGGTCCCGGAGAGCACGGCCAGGGTGAGGGGAGAGGCAGGGTGGTGGGCGAAGGAGTCCCGGGGACGCCGAGAACAAAGACGGCGAGCGGGCTCGGGGAAGGATCCCGGGGCTGCGCGGTTGCACCTGTTGTGTGCCGGCTGGCCAGGTCGGGGCTCCGTCTCCGCTCTCAGTTCCCCCACCTGTGCGCAGCTGGGTCCCCGCGTGGGATGTGTCTACCGGCGGGCATGGGCATTGCCTGGAGACCGGAGAGGGGGGACGGGCAAGGTGGGTGGAGGGGGTGATGTGGGAAGGCACAGCCTCATTCCCGCGCCCAGGGCCGACTTCTTGTCCGCAGGACTCGCGGGAATGTGAGCCATGAGCACGACCTGGACGCTGTCCCCGGAGCCGCTGCCGCCGTCGACGGGGCCCCCGGCGGGCGTGGGCCTGGATGCTGAGCAGCGCACCGTGTTCGCCTTCGTGCTCTGCCTGCTCGTGGTGCTGGTGCTGCTGATGGTGCGCTGCGTGCGCATCCTACTCGACCCCTACAGCCGCATGCCCGCCTCGTCCTGGACCGACCACAAGGAGGCGCTCGAGCGTGGCCAATTCGACTACGCGCTGGTCTGAGCCACGGCACCCTGGGGTGGCCCTCTGTCGGGTCACTGTTCCGGGTCCACCCCAGAGCCCAGCCAAAGGAGGAGTGCATGAGAAGTCCAGCCCCTCTCTGCCCAGATACCTTCCATACTCTTAGGCCTCTCCCATCATCCCTCCCGGGCAAGCCCGAACCCCACTTGGTGCCTTTATCCCTCCCTGTCCTCGCCCCAGAACTCACTGACCGCCCAGCATGTAGATGACTCTGCTGTTGTCCAGCCTCCAGCATAAATGGTATGTGCGTTCCTGGATGTAGGGACTCCTCTGTGTCCCCCCTCCCATGTCTGGCCATCCCACCACTCCATCGCGCCCTCCCCCTCCTCCCCTTCCCCCCCCCCCCCCCGCTTCCCCGTGTTGAACCCCTCCTTGGGCTCCTCCTGGACCCACAGAGTAGAATATGCCCAGTGCAGCCTGCCCTGAGACCGAGCCTGAAGAGCAACAATGGCTGCTGGGTCCAGGATGTTTGGCACCTTCCATGGGGGCAAAGGCCCCCAGACTCACTCCCACCCCCACCTCGGCCTGTTAGTAATCAGCACGCCCCTCCCAGTCACCATCTCTATATGCCAGTCACTGGCAATACTGACACCTCTCCCTGATCTCTCCTGCCATGCCCCACACCATCTCCCTGCCCCATGCCCTCATGCCTTCTGACTCTTCATGTCTCTGAGTAGATGGTGATAATAAAAGCTATTATTGAGCGCTTACTTGAGCCAAGCAGAAAGTCGGGTTAGCATTCCTGCCCAGTGCTGCAGACACTCAGACCCATAGAGGGACTGGTGTGTTACCACCTCAATACCCCTGGCTCTAGGCACAGCCAAGACACCCTCCCCTTTCCCTTGATTTAGGGAGACTCGGGAATGGACTTAGTTGAGTGGGCAGTGAGGATGGGGTGCCCTCAGCCAGCCCTACAAGAACTGGCACGGCCGCCTGCTGCGATGATTACACCTTCAGCTCCAAACCCCTCTGACGTTGGTCTCTCCTTTCCGTCATCATCACGTGCCCTTGGGAACCCGTGGGTCTGGTATGTGTGTGTGGTGGGTCCTGATCATGGAGTGGGCTGACTCCACAACCCACCTGGGAAATGTGCTGTGAGTCCCGGGAGGGCCGTGTGCAATGTGTGGGGGAGAAGTGAGGGTTTCTATAAAAGGAAGGCTGAGTGTGGGAACAGAAAATTCTGGGCTCTCAGTGGACTAGTTAGGCTTGGGGGGGTGCCACTCCATGGAAGGACACTGGTTCCTGTTCTGCCGTCCCCTGAACCCACACCCTTGGAGGCTGTCGAGGAGGGACCACTTACGAGGAAACCCAAAAGCACCTCCAGGAATTTGGGGCCTTTGACAATAGATGGGACTCCAACTCCCTACTCTACCCAGCTCTGCTCTTCCTCCCCTTACTTCCCCAAAGCTACCTCAGAGGACCCTCCCTCTAACCTGCAACACGAGACAGCCTACCCCTAACCCTTGGGCCCTCAGCCTTGGGCAACATCAAGAGTTTAGTAAGGCCCTGGCCAGTTTGGCTCAGTGGATAGAGTGTCAGCCTGTGGACTCAAGGGTCCCAGGTTAGATTCTGGTCAAGGACATATACCTTGGTTGTGGGCACATCCCCAGTGGGGGGTATGCAGGAGATAGCTGATCAATGTTTCTCTCTCATTGATGTTTCTAACTCTATTCCTCTCCCTCTCTGTAGAAAATAAAAAATATATATTTTTTAAAGTTTAGTAAGGGCCCGGCCTGGTTTGGTTCAGTGGACAGCGTTAGCGTGTGGACTGAAGGATGCTGGGTTCCATTCTGGTCAGGGCACATGCCTGGTTGCAGGATTGATCCCCAGTAGTGGGTATGTAGGAGGCAGCCGATCAATGATTCTCATCATTGATGTTTTGTTTTTTATTTAGGAGAGGGATAGATAGAAACATCAATGAGAGAAACAACATTGATCAGCTGCCTCCTGAATACCCACTACTGGAGATCAAGTCCACAACCTGGGCATGGGCCCTGACGGGGAATTGAACAGGTGACCTCCGGGGTTCCTGGGTCAATGCTCAACCACTCGGCCACACCGATCCTGCTGAGGCCCAGCAACTTAAGGTATTACATACGTGTCCTTATCCCCCTATTGCCCCACCCCACTCCCGTTCATGCCCTCATCCCCCTGGTGTCTATGTCCATTGGTTATGCTTATGTTGTTTTTATCTCTCCTCCCTTCCTCTCTGAAATCAATAAAAATGTGTGTATATATATATATATATATATATATATATATATGTTTTAAAGTTTAAAAGGGAACTTATGGACCGAAGTGGCTCACACCAGCAGAGGAGGGAGGTGTGATATAGATGGCCAAGTGGCAACAGACCCACTTGTGTTTGCGTGAACATTCCTTTCAGGTGATAGGGGCCCACTCTTTCTGGGGTGAACTGGTTGGTCCTAGTGCCTGTCCAGTGAAGTACAAAGATTCTTTTTGCCTAACACACTCACTCTGCTGGTGCCCGCCCCGCCCCCCACCCCCCGCTTCCATCTGTATGATGTAAGGTTACCCTGCTCAGAAAACCTTCCCCTGACACCTTTCAAGCTAAAGCTTGCCTTGACCCTCTACATAATCACCAAGAGTCCCCTCATAGCCAAACTGAGGTCACTCCAAGCAGCTTTGGAGCAAGCCTGGCGGTGGTAGCATTTGGTGACTGCACCTCCTTGGCATGCCCCTGGCTCTCTCTACTTCCAACAATCTCCCTCTGTACTCTGAGCCACCACTGCCACTTTTTTTGTTGCTATTAATTCTCACCTGAGGATATTTTATCCATTGACTTTTAGAGAGAGTGGAAGGGAAAAGGAGAGAGACATTAATTGGTTGCCTCCGGCATGCACCCCAACCAGGGCCTGGGATCGAACCTGCAACCCAGATATGCACTCTTGGCCAGAAATCAAACCCGTGACTCTTCGATGCATGGCTCAACTCTATAAACACTGAGAACACCAGCCAGGACTCTGCCACCTTTAAGTCACAGAAAAAAGAGTGAGACAATCTTGCTGGGTAGCTCATTTGGTTAGAGTGTCATTCCAATATGCCGAGATTTCGGGTTCGATCCCCGGTCAGGGCACATACAAGAATCAACCAATGAATGTATAAATAAGTAAAACAACAAACTGATGTTTCTCTCCCTGTCTAAAATCACCTTTAAAAAAAGAGACAGGTTGACAACTTTATTGAGTTATAGGGCATAAACAACAAGATGCAGGAAAGGAGGGGGCAGTATTTGATGGTGGTTTTATCCCAGCCATCTGGCTGCCCCCACTTACGATCTGTGGCTGAACTCCTACACAAACTGGACTTCCGTTTCTGAGACCCCTGCTGTATGGAACGTCCTGAAGGCCACTTGGCACTGCACACCGAGTGAGGACTTTCCACCAGAACCAGGTCCTCATAAAGACCCAGTGCCAGCCCAAGCTGAATCGAAGGCCAGGAGCTCACAGATGTCTGGTGTGTGCTTGGTCTGCTGGGACCCTCACTTTGCAGGGGCAGCTACCTGGCCCAGGAGCTCCAGGGGCATCAGAAATGGGTTCAGGGGGCAAACCCCAACTACTTGCCAGGCAGATCTCGGTTTGCTGGGCCTGGCATTCTCGGGGGCCTGGGGGTTGGCCTGACTGGACTCTTCTTGCCCTCTAGAGCCAGTCCCACAAACCTCAGCCTCTGGTCCCAGGTTCCCACTGCCAGGGTCAGACTGGGGGGCCATCAGGTGTAGGTATGTATCCATCATATGCTCAACCAGGGCTGCACAGGGCAGGTGAGACAGCTCCTCAGGAAGTGACATGAGCAGGTCAAGGACCACAGCTGACTCTGGTGGTGGATGGTGAGGAGAAGGGTTAAGAGGAGGTCAGGATTTGCTGTCTGAACCCCACCCCCATAGCCCCCTCCCCCATTCTCACCAGCTGGGGAAAGCTCAGGGCCATGGTAGCTGTGGGAGATGGATGACAGGTACTTGTAGATCTTCTCAAAGTCCACTTGGAGGTCTCCCTCAGCAGAGGGGCCAGCAGGTGCTTCAGGGGTGGGGCCACCAGCCTCAGGGCTCGGGTTCTCTTGTCTGCTAGGGGTGTTAAGGGGCAGCAGTTTTCCACGCGCCTGCGTAGGCTTGGACGGCTTGGAGTACAAGAGGCTGATGGGCTCCACAGCCATGATGGTGAGCGCCTGGCAGGCAGACAGATCAGGAAAGGAAAAGCAGAAGTCCAGTCAGCCCCTGCCCTGCTAACTGCTGAGCCCTCCACCTCCGCCTGCTCACAGAAGATGACCTCAGAGGAGGGGTACTGAGGCTCAAGGTGTCCGGTGAAGGGCCAGAGCTAGCAGGAGGAAGGACCCAAGACACGGATCCATACCTTTCTTGGGCTCTTGTGTATGACCCTGACCCTAGGGACACCCTTGCCTCCCTAGGGGATGGTTGTACCTGTGAGAAAGCCACGGTCAGAGCTTCCTCCAGTGGGCCTGTTATCTTCTTAGCCAGGTCCATCCACACCTGGGTCGGGCAACCAGAAAATACATGGTCAGCCTAGGGATCAACTCTCAGGAGTCTCCCCCTTCCTGAGGATCCTCTGACCAAGTTATCCTCCCAACTCCCACCCATCTTCCAGAGAGCCTTGCCCGGCCTCACCTCTATGGGAGCTGGGGGCTGACGCCTTTGACCCGTTAGGCCACCTGGATGCACCTTCTGAATGGCTTCCCGGGCCACACGGTTCTTGAGCTGCTGGAGGAAATCCCGAATCTGGGGAAGAGAAAGGATGGACCAAATGGGCTTTCTACAAATCCAGGGCTCGGGGTGAGAGCCAAAGCCCAACATTAAGGGTCACTGAGACTCTGCCCAGGGTCTGGGGTCCAGGCCCAGGTGTGACCTCATAAAAAATGTAAGGTCTTAGCCCATCTGGCTCCTCCCTGCAGCACTATCCTATTCACCTCCATTTTCGTCCACTGCACCCCATTCCTGATTCTCATTTCAACCTCATTCCCGCCTAGTGCCACTGCACCATGGCCACGTCCGCCCAGGCTGGGTCTCCATTCGGTCCTCCTCGCAGTGCGCCCCGCCCCCGCCCCCGCCCCCAGCCTCGCGCATGCCCCGCCCACGCCCGGCCGTCCCGCCAAGCTCGCCCCGCCCCACCCAGGCCACGCCACGCCACTCGTCCTACTCCCGGGGTCCCCCCCCCCCCCACACCCCGACCCGGCACACATCTCAGGTCCGCGCCCAGCCTTGCTCCCTCCCGGGAGGGACCCGTCACCTCGGCCTCGCTCCGGCCCGGCAGCTCCCCGGCCAGCTCGGCGGCGTCGGGCTCCGGCTGGCCCCGCCGCGCCTGCAGAAGTCGGAGCAGCTGCCGCTTCTCGAGGGCGCTCCAGCCGGCGGTGCCGGCCACCTCGCCCCGGTAGCGCGCCGGGGCGGCTCGTCGCCGCGGAGGAGGCTTCATGCCGGCGGCGGCGGCGGGGTCGGCGGGCCGGGCCGCGCCCCGGGGGCGGGGTTACGGAGGCCGCAAAGCACCGCGCGGAAGCGGCGCCGGCGGGGGCGTGGCTCTGCGCTGCCCGGCGGAGGGAGCGGTGGGGCTGGGAGATGAGCGAGGCTGGCAGGCTAGCATCGCAACTGGTGGCGAACATGGTCTTTCTCCCCCCCGTCCCCATTTTATCTCATTTGTACACTGGAGCCCACTTAGATCTCGCGCCCTCTCGCCACTTCTGGACTAAGTCTTGTGGAGCCCCTGCAGCCGCTCGCCCTGTCGTAGCCAAGAGCCTGGGCTGTGGGGTCGCCCAGCTCCCGGGACCTTGAGCAAGTGATTTAGCTGTACCCGGCCTCAGTTTCCTCGTCTGTGAAATGGAACTAGCCGTTTCGCACTTGTCAGTGCCCAGGGGCGCTCGGAGCTTGGGCAGGAAGGATTTAGGGAGCTCTAGACCGGAAGGGAGAGCAGAGGCCAGACTGGAGCAGAGGTCGGAGGCCGAGGTCCTAGTGAGGGTAGGCGGTGCAAGTGGAGAACAGAGAAGGCCTGGATTTGGGAAGATGGGAAGATCTAAAGAGGCAGGCGGTCTGGTGCTGGGGTGGAGGAAGAGAGCGGGATTTAAAACTTAACCGGGGCGGGGGGGTAGGGAGATGGTCAGGTGCCCTTTCTGTTTGGGACAAAACGCCCTTGGGTCTCCCCTGATCCGCATGTGGGTGTATGAGCCCACCCCCAAGCTCTAACTCTCCAGTCTGGGCCTCTTCCAGCCCAGAACCCCCCAGTCCTGATGCCAAGCCTCCGCTTCCTGCTCCGCACCCCCAACCCTGCGCACAAGCAGACTTCAGAACTGTGCATGTCAGACCAGATGTTTATTTTGAGTCCAGGTGGGAGGAAGGAGGAGGCGGGGTGCTAGGATCGCGGTGCCGTGGAGTCCGAGGTGGAAAGCTGCGGTCCAGACTGGTGAGTCTGCTCGGGCATAAGTCTTGCGGGTGCGTCCCTGGACTCTGCCGGGGGCGCGCCATCCCTTGAAGGGGCGATCCAGGCCACCCTAGGGAGAGGACACTAGGAAGGCTACCTCCGTCTCAGCTGAGATTGGCTTCCCTCACTAGTCTGTGTGCGGGGAGAGGATGCTAGGTCTCAATCTTGAACTCTCCCTAGTGCTTCAGACACAGCCGCTGTCTACCACGGGCGGGCGACCCATGCCTGAGTCTGAATCCCAGCTCCACCAAATTTTGTGACCTTCGATAAATCACTTAACTTCAGAGAACGCCTCATTTTCCTCTTCTCCAAAAAGGGGATTTTAATAGTATCTACCAAAAGGTTTTTATGAGGATTAAATTAGTAAACATTTAGAACACTGCCTGGCACAGAGAAAGCGCTATGAAGAGTCATTATCATCACCTCCCTCCTGCAGCTCTCCTATGGGCCCTATGTTTTACACACACGCACACCCGCACACTTACCTGCCTTACTGGGGTCTTCTGGGCTGGGGGTCGCTAGGCGAGGCTCTGGGGGTTGGGCTGGGAGGTGGAGGCGCTGGTAGTGAGAGGCAGGCTCCGGAGCAGTAGGGGCTGCTGAAGGCTGGCCCGGTGCAGGGGCGCCCCCTGGGGGCTGCTACGGGCATAACGGAGGCAGGTCTAAGGATGGTCAGGCAGGCCCCCCCCCCCCCCCCCACGCAAGCTGGGAACGCAGTGCCCCAAAGCACTGGAACATTCTGGGGGTGACACGAAGATCTGAGCGGGCCGAGCTCGGTACCTGACTGCGCGCACACGAGGCCGAGCCCGGCGACCAGCGCGGCGCCCAACAAGAAGGCGGCCACCACCAGCGCCACCAGCGGTGCGGGCTCCAGGGCCACGGGGGCCGGCGCGGGAGGCTCAGGGCGGACGGCTCTGCCGGGGACGCCCTTGGGTGGCCCTGTGGGGAGCACATCGCGGAGACTAGGCCCAGACCCCAGAAGTCCTCCCACCCCAGTTTTCCTGCCCCCGGGACCCCTGCGGAGGGCTTCGAGCTCACTGAGGGGCGGCCGTGGCACCGTGACCACGATGGGCTGCGTCAGTGTGTGCAGGGGGGGGTTGGCACCCAGACTCTCGCCGCTGCCACTGCTGGCGCACGCCTCATCCTGAGGCAGACACTGCAGGGAGTTGGGGGGAGAAGGAAGGAACGGGATGTGAGGCCCGGGATCCAGGAGCTCCCCCCCAAGGCTCCTGAGAGAGCTAAGTGTTCGGCGCTCTCTCCAACCAGGAGTCCCACTACTAGATCCCTGTGAATCTGACCCCTTGGGGGTCCCCGAGCCCAGCCCATTAGATATACAAACAGCTGGCCGGCCCCCCAGCTCCCCAACATTCCAAATGTCAGCCCACGGAAGTCACAGGACCCGCCTCTCTGAGCATCTAACCTGTGGACTCCACCTTCGGGCACCAGAGATTTGGCCCCCGAGTGGCTTTCTTTATCCAACCACCCAGCCTTGGAGGGACCTCAGAGGCCCACCCCAGGGGCCCTGGTGCTATGGCCGTGAAGGAATTCAGTGCCTACACCCCCTGTTCACTGAGGAACCCTTGTGCGGAGCCCCCGGGGCCCCTCAAGCCCCTGTGCCCGGCCTGGGAGAGGCCAGAACCTACCCCCAGCTCCAAGGCACCCGTGCCCCAGGCTCCAAAGCGCCCTGACCCCAAGATTCCCCGAGCCGAGAGGCTCCTCCTTCAAAAGCTGGAGGTGATCCGCCCACCCCCACGCCGGCCTCAGGAGCCAGACTCCCTGTCCCGCCGCACACCGGCGACTGGGGCGGCGGCGGCGTCCGAGGGTCCGGGGCGCGGTGGGCCCTCGGCCGGCGGCAGCGGCTCAGCTGGCAGTGCAGGAACTGCACGGAGGCGTTGAAGACCGGGCGCAGGCGGAAGCTGAAGCGGGCGGCCCCGGGGCGTGGTGGCGGGAAGGTGACGGAGGAGTCGGCGGGGCAGCCCCCTCGCAGAAGCGCCAGGGTGGGCCCCGGGGCCGGAAGCGAGGAGGGCGTCACCCAGCAGCGGTGCAGGGCCAGGCTCCAGCGCGGCGAGGAGCGGGCCAGGGCCGCCTGGGGGTGGAGTGTGCCTTCAGGACCCAGCTGCGCCCGCCGCCCGCGGCCCCCGCCCCAGGCCGGCCGCACCTGCACGAACACGCGGCTGTCCGCCGGCACCTCCAGCGGCCCCGCGCGGCGCCGGGCCGCGTCCGGGGCGGCCGACAGCTCCAGGTGGAAAAGGGGTCGGCGCAGCCGCGAGCCGGGCGCCCCTGGGGAGCGGGGCGCTGTCGGGCAGAAAAAGGAACACAGGAGGAGCGCGGGCTGCCCCCTAGGCCCTCAAGCAAACGATTCAATCTCCTAGCCTCCTCTGGAGAACGTAGCGTGGGGAATTCACTCAGCTGGGCTCCTTCAGCGCTGCGGGACACCGGCTACGATGTATTCCCCGGGGACCCATGGGCCATCGCAGCCCAGCAGCGAGGCTGTGCACAAAGGGCTCCCCTTCCTGGACTTTGGTTTCCTTCCCCACAGTGAGCGAGAGGGAGTTCCAGGCTGGGCAGGGGCTGAGGAGCCCGGGAGCCGCAGCAGGGCCAGGAGTATGGGGCCCCCACCCTCCCCTTTCTAAGGGGAGTCGGGTGCTGTCATCAAAGGAATGGGAAGGGAAAGGGCGCTCTCCCACAGCCCTGGCACAGCCAGGCCACCAGGCTCTCCTTTTGTCCAGGGCCTCCCTCCCAGGCTGAGGGCATCGCAGTGAAGGCAGGGGCACCAGGAACGCCAACAGGGTCTTCTCATCAGTGAGGACGTGCGCATGCAGGGCACAGGTCTGCTTCATGATGGCCTAAGAGCATCTGCACGGACCCCTCCCCTCCCCTCCCCTCCACACTACTTGGCCTCACGTGGCTGCTGGGAACTTTGAAGTTGGGGATCCCAGAGAACCTGGAAATGGGGGACAGGGGTAGATCCCACTGCCCACCCACCCATTCCCCAAGGCAAGACAGATGGGAGGTTCAGAAAGGGTGGCAGAGGAACGGGAGCACGAAGGCACGTGTATTGCCCAATCCCTACATACCAGGCGGCCCGCTGGGCCCGGCGGGGATCCCCGGGAGCAGGGCCAGCAGCAGGGCCGCGGTGCCCAGCATGCTGGACTGGCTGCGGTAAGTGTGTGGGCCAGAGGCAGCGGCACCAGTCCAGGCAGCACCCGGGCCCAGAGGTAAGCAGGTGTCCTTGTCCTTGGCTGGGCAGCCACTCCGGGAAGCGAAGAGCGGGGGTGGCAGACTGGGCGGCTGACACCAGAGCCCTTCCCCAAGGCCAGCCGGGACTGAGAGCTCTCTTCCAGCAGGACCTCTGGCTACTGGGTCGGGTGTCCCGCCGCACTGCCTGCTTGACGTTGGGCGAATCACTACCAAGACCACCCTCCCAGCCGCAACCCTGCCTCCTTTTCCCTTTTGATGCAGAGGCCTTATCCACCAGAATTCACCACTTCCCAGCCCTCCAACCCAAGGTCAGGGCTTACAGACCCTTCCCACATGTCGGCCCATATCTTGCCAAGGCGCAGGTCACACCACAGACTCAGTGGAAGAAAAGGGAGGGTTTTTATTCTCAAGCATCTAAGGATTTACAAACGAGGGTGTTTCATTTTAAAAAGGGAAGGGGCAATACTGGCGGCCTGAGAAGGGGTCATGGGCTGGTGGGCTGGGCCAAGTCGCCCCAGGCTCCGGCCTGCCCGCTCAACCCTCTGCCTGGTCCAGAAGGACGGCTGGTGACTGGAGATAGAGGGAGGAGACGGGGAGAGGTGGGAGGGGGGGACGGGCTCCCCCAGGGTTCCCACTTAATTAACACTGAAGGGGAGGGACAGGCAGACACACACTCATAAACAAAATTAAGTTAAATAAAATAAACCGGCGGCCGGCCTCTGACCTCTGCTGGCCCTGGAACCAGCCACTTGACCTTCTGGTTATGGGCAAAAGCCCCCTTGGCTGGGCCCCCCCCCCCGAGGTGGAGCCAGGCCTGTTGCCCACCTACCTCTACCCCGCCCCATCCAGTCACAAGGGGGATTTGGGCAAGAAAGGTGGCCACCCAGCCCCCCGGGGGAGCAGAGAGAAGACAAGGAGTACTGTTTATACATGCGACCTTTTGTGACTATGGTAAGAGTAACAGAGTCCGTAGGATAGTGAGAGTAACAGTGACGCCTATGCTGAGTCTACGTTGCTCCAGCTACATCCAGGGAGCTCACCACCTTTGGCGTAGGCTGGTTGGTGTGTGTTTGTCCACTGATTTGCATGCATCACCAACAAAAAAGGAAACCCCCTTCCTGCTCTGACTGCTGCTGAGGGGGTGGGGGGAGAGGGGCCCCATGGCCTATCCTCAAGGTGGGCTGGGGACTGGCCAGCTCTGAGGGGTTGAGGGGTGCTCAGGGGCACTGTGAGGGCATGACTGCCTTCACACCCCCAGCCCTAGGCCTGCCCCACTTCCGTCCCTGTCACACATCCTCAAACCCCCACATCCATTCCCTATACACTCAATCCCTGCCTCCCTGGGCCTTGTGACCCCCACTGCTGTCATTCACTCCTTCTCCTCCACTCCAGCATTACTGCCTCCCGCCATGCCCCACACCCACCTTCCCTGAAGGCCACCCGTGTGGCCACAGCCCCGCGGGCTCCCTTCACACAGCCTGAGGTCCTCAATTCACCCCAAGCTGCGGCCAGTCTCCAGCCCCAAGGGAGGAGCCCCCGTCCCAGCACCCACCTTTGGGACTAGTCTCTCCAGAACAGGCTGACAAGGCACAGCGGCCCAGGCCCCGACCTGGCTCCAGCCCCCCAGTGCCCAGGAGGTTGGGGCACACCACAGCAGCGAAACATGACTTTGGTAACAGTTTCTGAAGGTACTGACAAACCCCATGAGAACAAGCTCTGCTTCCTCCCCCATCCCCCAAACACCCCACCAAGTACAATAAAATACAATAAATTCCAAAAAGGACCCCCTGAGATCAAAGAGAGAAAGAGAGAGAGAGAGAGAGAGAGCGCGCAAGAGAGCGCGCAAGCGCCAGAGCCCCCACAGCCTGGTTCAGCTGCAGTCGTAATGCCCAGCCTGCCTTCCTGGGACAAGGGTGCCAGCCAGAGGCCTCGCTGCTCACCACAGACCTAAGCGGACCGAGGAGTCCTGCTGTGGGTAACAGAGCCTGGGCTTGGGCCAGGAGAGAGGCAGATACAGGAAGGGAGACAGGGAAAACCAGAGAGGCATCAAGGGAGGGGACAGAGGCAGACAGAAACAGAGAGCATGTGTACCACGAGGGTGGAAGGGACGGCACGGGGAGGACGCAAGGGTGACTCTCTCTCCTGGCCCCTGGCGGCCACCCCAGCTCAGGGGTTAAGACTGAATAAATAGCGAGTCTGCTCATGGCCTGCTGCTGTCTTCCGTTCACAGTGTCTGTTGGGGGGACTTGTACAGCCGGCTGACCACAGGAGCTGAAGGGCTAGGGCCTGGTGGGCCCATCTGTCCGTGGCTGCTGGGTAGGGAGTCGGGGTTGGGTTGGCATCCCCTACTTTCTGTCCTCAGCCCTCGGCGGCCATCCAGTTCCCAGGTCTCCCTTGGCGGGCAGCTGGGTGGCTGGGTAGGGAAGAGGGGACCTGTGGCCACTTCTCCGGCCCCTCCCCCCAGTGGGGCTGGCCACCGCCACGCAGCTACCTGAAGAAGGGCAGGTGGTGCTGGCTTAGGACTCCACTAGTCCTCGGTGACTCGGTCTTCGCCATGACATCCTTGAACCAGGACGCCACGTCCACCTCCAGCGTCTCATAACGCTTAATGAAGCTGTGTTCCTGCAGGGCCGAGGGGGGGCTTAGAACAAGGGCAGCTGCCGGCCTCCCCCAGGCCCTGGGCGTCCAGATGAGCAGGCGGGGGGGAGTGAGGGTGGGGAGGGCCTCGGGTACTCACAAGTAGCTTATTGTACTTTGGTCTCTTCCTGTGATCTTTAGTAAGGCTGGGGAGAGAAGAGAGGAAAGGGCAGTGAGAGCCTGGAGGGGCTCAGCCGGTCTACCTGCTGAGCCAGGGTCTGCAAAACCTGTGGGGAGGGGCTACTGCATCTTCCCCGCCCCGCCCCGCCCCGTGTGGCCAACTGGGCCGCCTCAGAGGATCCGGGCCTGTAGGAGGGTTTCCCGGATAATCCAATGTGAACATCCTGCCTGCATGGTTCTGCTTGTTGGTGCAGGATGCTCACAGCCCTCCCTGCTCTGCTTGTTTAAAGCTTCCTGCGGTGAAGCTCCAGGCTACCCAAATGCCCTGGGGCCAGCTGTCACCTCAGGCCAAGTCCAAACCCAAGCCATGGCTCCCAAAGCTTTGGCTCCTGCCTGCAGCCCCTGCCTGAGCCCCTTCTGACCCACAGCTGCCCCCCCCCCCCATGAGCAGGCTTTCCATCCTCCCACCCCAACTTCCCTGGCTGCTTGGAGCTTGGGGTCACACCTGATCTGCCCCCCTCCTGGAAGGCCTGGGTAGGGGCTCCTCACCAGTCTTTGACGAATGACTGAAAGTCCCCCGAGAAGCCCATGTGACTGGGCAGGAGCGGGGGCTCTTCCTGCAGGACCTTGGTGAGGACCTCGAAGTCCGTCTTACAGTTCTTGTAGGGAAACTGTCCTGTCGCCAGCTCCACCTGAGAAGACACGTGCTGGATTGGTTGAAAACAGACTCCCGCCCTCGCTGCTGTCCTCCCGGAAACGGGCCACCCCAGCCCTCAGGAGGAGGGGCCCCAACTCACCAGAGAGATACCCAGGCTCCACACGTCCGCCCGGATGTCATAGTCTGGCTTTGTGGGGTCCGGGGGGTCGATGCGCTCAGGCTGTAGGGAAGAGGTGGGGAAGAGGAGACGGAAAGGGGAGTGGACCCTGTGGCCGGAGCGGGTGCACTGCCCAGGCCACCCGGGCCCCCACTTACCGCCATGTAGGCGGCGCAGCCAGCGCTCCGTGTTTTGGCCTTGGAGTCGACCAGGCGGCCGCTGATGCCGAAGTCGCAGAGCTTGATCTGGCCCCGCTCGTCCAGCAGGATGTTGGAGGGTTTGACGTCCCGGTGGATCACACCGTGCTTCTCCTTCAGGTAGTAGAGCGCCTTCACAATCTGCGAGGAAAGAGGAGCGCTGTGACTGGGGGGCGGGGGAGGGGAGGGCCCGGGCCTCTGCCCCAGCCTGGCACTCACCGCGACCGTCATCTTGCCCAGGATCCGCTCGGGGATGGGGCCCTGCATCCGCTTCTTCAGCTTCTCGGCACAGGTGCCCATGAGCTCCATGGCAATGAAGACATCCGTCTGCAAGGGCAGCAGGCATGGCTTGGGGGCGGCCGTACCCTCTTGCCACCCCAATCAGGGGAAGAGAACAGGGGCTGGAGGGCACACTCTGGCAAGAGAGACTCGGGGAGCGCAGAAAGGCAGGGGCTGGGCAGCCAGGCTCACGTTGGTGATGAAGGTCCCGAAGCACTGCACGATGTAGGGGCAGTCATGACTCTTGAGGACCACGTCCAGGTCCATGAGGATCCGCTTGTTCTCCTCCTTGTTCCCGGAGCGTCGCATTTGCTGCACAGGTGGCAGGGGGAGGGGAGGAGACCCTCAGCACCAGAGCCGAGAGGTGTGGGACTCACCTGGGCGGGTGGGTGCTCACCTTGACGGCGATAATGTGGCCGGTCTTCCGGAAGCGCATCTTCCATACCTGGCCGCAAGTACCACTGCCCATCTCCCCCAAGTTCTCCAGGTCATTGATTTCCGCCTGGTAGCGCTGGTGAAGAGAATCAGGACTGAGGGTCTGCCCAGCTTCTGCCCTACCACGTAGACCTAGCCCCACTGTGTCCTCCCCCACCGCCCAGGGGCCGGGGCAAAGGGTGGTACCTGGCCCCCGATAGTCAGGTAGCCTGTCTGCTTCATGATCTCCTGCAGCTTCTGGTCAATCTCGATACTGGAGGAACAGGGTGAGGGTGTGAGTGGAGGCGGGTCCTGACCAACCTGAGACCGCCCCAGCTCCCAACACACAGGGGTTTCCCACGTATTTCACCACCGCCTCCCTGGGCTAGCCCAGCAGCCCTCTCCAAGCTGACCTCCCGAAGGCCAGTGGCCCATTCTGAAGGCTCACCTCTCCATGCTTCGGGGTATGAACAAGGTGGATGGGAGCCCCAGCATGTGACGGGGCCGGGCAGGGGGCGTGGGCTGCTGCGGGGAGCTCTCAGAAGACGGCGAACGGCTACCGCCATCGTTGGCCAATGGGAGCTGGAGGGCTGGGGTGAGAGGCAGGGGCATGGAGGGGGTTGGCACGCAGCTGGCCCCACCTCCAATGCTGGCTCCTGGGGGCTCGGGACCCTGGCTTTCCCTCCCCAGGAATGCTCAGATAGGCTGGCACGGCCGCCTGCCGGCTGGGCGGGAGGAGCTGGCGCCTCACCCTGGGAACCACTCAGGGTACCTCTCCTTCCGGGGAGGGAGATGGAGCGGGCTGGCTGGGAATGGTGGTCCCCAGAGGCCAACGGTTCATCCCCAAGTCAATGCTGACAGAAAAATGAGTCCTGGAGGCTGATGGCATCCTCAGACAGGCGTCCTCCCTGGCATGTCCCTTTCCCCCCACGTCTGCCCAGGAAGCAGGCCCAGGGCCACGGCGCCCATGCTCAGGACCATGCTCAGGAGGGCTGCCAGCCAGGATCAGCCTGCGCTCTGGTCCTGTGGGCTGCAATGAACTTGGCTGTCTAACAAAAGTGAGGCAGACCACCCTGGGGAGACAGTGGGCAAGGGACCCAGGGTTCCCCCACCCCATGTTCTGTTCCAAAGTAAGGGAGGGCTACCCTCTGGCCAGCAGGCTCCTCTGTGAGCCTCCCGGCCTGGCGTGCACAGCTGGGGCCAACAGGGACAGTGGCAGGCCTGCATCCTGCTGATGAGGGTTCCGGCTGGCACAGCCCTATAGCACTGGTGGGATTTGGAGGGGTGCTAGGCCAGGCAGGGGTCTGGTTCTTTCCAGCAGCCTGCATGCAGATGGCTTTGAACATGCCGCAGGCAGGCAGGGAGCGGGCAGGCAGCGGACAGCCCAGGACAGGCAGGCAGCGTTAGGGAATGGGAGGGCAGGAGACAGACAGACGGGAGCCAAGACCGGAGCCCAGCTACCCAACAGTTGGGGTGCTGCAGAGATAGGCCAGAGAGGGGCCTGGACAGGAGAGTGGGTTCGCTGAGGGGGTGGGAGCCTCCCCTAGCTGGGTTGGCCACAGGTTGGAGGAGCAGAGGCTGCTGTGGCCCCTGGAGGAGACACACAGTCCTCCATTGAACCCTCACACCTGAGAGGCCCTGGCACTCTGGAAGGGGCTTGGGAGGGCACTGGCTACAAGCACCCTCCCAGGTTCACCTTCCCATGGGGCCTGCTTCCCGCTGCTGTCCCTCCTCTCTCCACACCTCCTTCTGCAGCCCACTTTTTCTCCCCACAGTCTGTGAGCATCTAGTAACACGGCCCAGTGACCAATGGTTGAGTTGCTGGTGGCCAAGCACTTTCCTTGCCCTGGTGACCCAGGACCCTGATGTGAGGGAACCAGCGTGAGGGAACAAGTATGTGATCCTGGCCTGCAGTTCTAGAAAGGGCACAGGTCCTGCTGGAGCCTGGCGGGAATAGAGATAGAGTTCTGGGGACTCCAGAGACATAGTCAAGCCCAGAACCCCCGACTCCCACGTCCCCACCCCACCCCAGCTCAGTAGCATCCGTACACTCTGCTCTGCCAGGGCCTGGACCAGGATCGTAAGCCTTCCCTCTGGCTCAACAACCTCGCTTTGCACTCCCCTGCACACAGACTCTCCCGAGACAGCGTCCGCTTCTCATCCCTGGACAAGTACCTGGGTCCTTTTCCTGCCTGCACTGCCAGCTCCCTCGGGGAAGACCACATCTCTGCCCTCTCCACATTGTTTGGTGCCCCGTGGGTCCCCTCCCTCACATAGGCCTTTGAGCTGCCCCAGAAAGGGCTGCGGGAAACAGGCTTCCCCCAGCCCTGCACACTGAAGCACAGTGGGATCTGAAGTGGTGGTGGGAAGGGGAGACACAAAGTCCCAGAGTGGTCAGTGAGCTCTGAGGTGGTGATGGGCCACGAGGCAGGTCAGGAGGGAGATCATGAAGGTGAATGGGAGAGAGAGACAGACAGAGAGAGACAGAGAGGGAGAGTGAGGGGGGGAGGTGAATGAATTAGAGAATAAGAGAACATGGGGCATGCAGCTGTCAGGAATCATAGATGTACCAGGCTGTCAGCCAGTGCGCGCCTGCGCAAACACACACACACACACACACACACACACACACACACACGGTATTGCACAAACCCACACAAACATGCAGCCAGGCAGACGATGCAACAGAGCCTCCAACACCATCTTACACACACACACACACACACACACACACATGAGGTGGTACACATACAACTGCCCAACCTAGTGCCACTTACCCACAAGGGCCATAGGTCCAGGCCTCCAGCCTGGTCTCTCATCCACCCTCGCACACTGGGCCTGTGCTAAACACATCTGTTCCCAGATCCACTGGCACCTACACTCAGGCGTTGGCAGGGCCGTTCTGCTACCTCCATTCAGCTGCTCCCCTCACCTCCCACAAGACTTTGCTTCAGAAGAAATCATTTCACAGTCTCCCCAAATGACGACGGGCAGTTGGAACCATGCACATGACACCAAAAATAGTGGACAGTCCAGCACCAAGGTATAACCTGAGGCTCTCCATGAATTTTCACTGAGTAAAATAGAATTGGTTTTATTTATCATGTATCCAGGAACAGAGATACATTATTTATCATCATGTATCCAGGAACAGAGATACATTATTTATCATCATGTATCCAGGAACAGAGAATTCCTCCATGACATGGTAGGGCTTGTCATCTATAATCCTGGCTGATGGAACTTAATTTTCTGATCATTAAAAAAAAAAAAAAAGAATAGTTTTTGATTTTTAGAGAGAGGGAGAGGGAGAGAGAAACATCTATGTGAGAGCACAACATCCATCAGCTGCCTCCTGCATGCCCCCTACCCGGGATGCAGTCCACAGCTCAGGCATGTGCCCTTGACCAAGAATGGAACCAGCAACCTTCTGGTGCACGGAACGATGCTCAACCAACTGAGCAGCACCCGCCAGGGCGAGCATGTTTTGAACTTATAATACAGGTGTTTTTTTAATTGTTAAAAAAAAAATCCTGCCTTTTCCAGAGGCTTTTCCTGACCACCCTGCTGCAGATCCCTCATCCCTACTCCACTCTGCCTTTTCTCCAGAGTTCATAGCTTTCTTCTGCTTTCCCTGAGTTTACGCTCTGTTCATACTCCACCCCATCTCCAGTGGAGCATCAGCTGCACAAGGAGAGGCACTTGGTCCATTTTACTAACTGCTGTGCTCCTGGAGCCTAGGAGACATGGCACACAGGGGCCAAAACATGGCCCCTGAATTGCTGAAGTGGATACATAAGCACAGCTGACCCATTGGTCCCACTTTCTCTCCTTTTCACTGATACACACACACTTGCACACACACATGTGACTTCCTCACAAGTGATATACTTCGTCCATGAGGGAGCCCAGTTCCTCCTCCAGGGAGTCCAAACCTGCCTCTGAGAGAAAGGAAAGGAGGGTGGGGGGTAAGAGAACAGAGGAAGAGGTGGAATGGGCCTGATGTGGATCACATGGAGGGAGAAAGACTGAGAATGAGAGAGTTCAAGGAGGTGTATACTAGTATGTGCACCAGTACTAGCACACGCACACACACACAAGTGCGCGCGTACACACACACACACACACACACACACACACACAGCATGGGAGGGGGATGAGGGATGGGATTCTGCAGCTGGGGCAGCAGTTAAGTCAATGGTGCAGATGTCCAAGCAGCGATGATAAAAAGGCTGGTACCTGCTCGTTGGGACGGGGCAGGAGCAGGGCTTAGAGTGATCACAATAACTGGATGGGGAGAAGGAAGAAAAAAAAACACAACACGACGATAAATCACAACAGAAACAACCGATTTGTCCAAAAGAAAAGAAATCAAATCATAATGAGGAGGAGGGGGAGGTGCAAGGCACCAAACTGCAGAGGTGGGTAGAAACTGACAGATGGGCGGACTGGAAGGATGGGATGGAGTTGACACAGACACAGATGCCTAGAGTGGGGCTCTCAAGGGCCTGCCCGCCGTGGGCCTCGCTGTGCCTCATTCTGCAACTGGGACGGCCTCCCCCTCCTGCCCCCCGCAAGGCACCTCAGGCCCCATACCCAACTCTGTCCTGTTCATGCTGGGGGGTGAGGGGGTGGGGTGGGAGGGACCGTGCAGCACTGCAGTCCTGGCTGGGCTTCCTGCCCCAGGCCACGGAGTGTCTAATGCCAGCATCGCCGCTTTGAGGCTTTCTTTGGGCCCCCAGGAGACCCTCTCATGGAGGAACCCAAGCTGACCCAGGAAGGGAGGGTTGGGGAGTGGGCCCTACACAGGGGCTGGGGTGGGTTTCAGGCTGTGAAGGTCAGGCTGGGTGAGTAGCGGATATTTGGGAGTACCCAGATATAGGTGTCTTCCTCTTCTGTCAGGATGATGCCACGGGAGCTACATAAGCTACAAGGGTCATATCAGAGAGGGCATTATAGACCACAAGAAAAACAGGAGGTGTTGTGGGGTGCTGTGCATTAGGTCTGTGTGGAGAGGATTTGAGGAGGGGTTATGTGGGGCACAACAAGACTAAATGTAATCATGGGGATTCCGGGGCAGGTGGGGATATTGGAGGGACAACTCTTGATTCCAGATGACAAGATCCCAGGAAGGTAGGCACTGAGGTGGTGGGATCAGAGGAGAGGTAGTGAGTGCTGAGGTGCCAGATATTACCATAACGACCTCAGGTGTCCCCAGGCCGGGTCGGGTATCGGTGTGAGGGGAAGTCATGGAGCCCAAGTGACAAAGTCCTCAGACTGGAGGTTGGGTGTGTGTTTTTGAGGAGCTAGACACAGTCACCGAGATGGTGGTAGTGAAACTGGTCAGAGGCCTGGTGTACGTGGATAGTGTGGCAGGGGGCTGCTGAGCAATGACAAAAGTCCGACTGGGGAGAGGGGGTCCCCAGTCACAGGGAGGGAGTGGGAGAATCATCAGGTCAGAGGGGAAAGGGGGGTTATATGTGGTCAAGTGACCTCAGGCGTCCCCAGGCCAGGTGTGAGTGTGTGAGGGGATCACCCCTTGAAGCCGATGACAAGGACTCAGGAATGGAGGGGGGGGGGGTAGGGTTCTCTTAACAGTCACTGCGATGGAGGGAGTGGAACCATCTGATCAAAAGGGATGAGTGCGAGTTTGCTGGGGGACCTGGATGCAATCACAGTCGCATGGGGTGGAGGAAACTCGGCTCACAGTAGGTGACGGAGGCTCCGCAGGTCACGGTGATGGGGGCAGGTCATCCGGTGGGGTAACATCACCTGGAGCCGGGCAACTAGCCTCTCAGGCCCCAGAAAGGTGCATTCCCCCAGGCCGGGGGAGGACCGTCCGGGAGCCCGCCAGCCCCTAGGCGCGGGGTCACCGTGACCCTCTCTCTCCACGCAAGCAGACAGCTGGAGGGAGCGGGGAGCAGCGAGCGCGCTCCGGAAAGGGAGGCGGGGCCTGGGGCGTGGGCGGGGCCTCCCGCAGAGCGCGCCCCGCCCCCGCCCGCCCCCTCCCCCACGCCGCCGTGCTTACTGGGCCTGGGCCGCTGGGGGCTGATATCCAGGTTGAGGTCGATCCTCCGACGGGCCTCGCGGTTCTCCTGCTTCAGTTTTGCTTCCAGGCGGGACAACTTCTGCTCCAGGGAGGACGCCGCCATCTTCCCCGCCGCCGCCGCCGCCGCCGCGCACCGCCGGCCGCCCGGCCGCCCCTCAGCCCGGCAGACAAACACCGCACTGCGCCTGCGCCTGCGTCCGGGTGACCCCGCCGAGCCGCCGTCTCGTCCCGCTCAGCGCATGCCCGCGGTCCCCTCGTGCGGAGCTCCGCGCGTGCGTGCGGCGTCCCGGCCGGAGCGGTGACGCCACCTAGAGCCCGCGGCTGGCAGCGTGCGAGCCTCCCGCCGCCGAGAAGCTCCGGTGCGAGTGCCCGCGGGCTCTGGTGAGCCGCGCTGGGTGGAGGCCACATTCCGCGTTCTGCAAGGGCGACGTCGGGGGTCTGGGGGTGGGGGCTCTGGCTCTGGTGGTCACCGCGGCTGTGTCCTTGTAATTCGCCGCTTCTGGCTGGGCCATTTCTGCCACCCATGCCCTCTCAGAACTGCTCTCTCACCTTGGACAGACTTCGTTATGATCTGTTATGCATAATTGCTGCCTCCTCATAATTAGGCAGCCGCGGGAAGCCCCTTCCATTTCCGCAAGCTCAGGATTGGCCAAGGGCAGGGAGAAGAGGCGGGGGTGGGAAGAGATGGGGGCCCTGGGAGCCCAGCGGCGTGACCCCTGGCCAAAAGTCAAGGCTCGAGTTCCAGGTCAGGCTAGCCTGGGACGTTTTAAGACTGTCCGGCCCCCAGAATGTGAGCCCTCCTCCTTGGCAATGCAGAAGACTGGCCCTGGGGTTAGGGTGCCTCGGCCTGGTGTCCTTGCAGCCTGAAGATTCCTTTAACTGGTCTGAAGGTGCTGGGAACATGTCCCCATCTGAAATTCTGGGTCCCTGGAGAGTAGCCTGTCTTTGTTCCAGGGGCCAGGTGGAAGATGGCGTTTAGCATACACCTAGGAGGTGGTCGAGCCCAGGGGGTCAGGGTCAGCCAGGCTGCGCCAAGTGCTCTGCTGGTCCAGCCAAGGGGACCCCTCTGGTGATGATTGACAGGTGAAGCAGATACAGAAGTACAGAGTCAGCCCTGGCCGGGTAGCTCAGTTGGTTAGAGCATCTTCCTGATACACCAAGGTTGTGGGTTCCATCTCCAGTCAGGGCACATACAACAAGCAACCAATGAACGCATAAAAGTATGAAACAGCAAAAGTTATGTTTTTCTTTCAAGTCAATCAATAAAAAATTATAAAAAGTCTAGAGTCGGGAGAATAACAGGGAAGGTATAAGAAGAAGGATTCTCCAGGAAAAAAGGTAGACAGGAGATGCCACCTAATTTCTTCCGATTACCTGAGGTCTCCAGGACAGAGACACATACCCTTTATTGTGGCACTGTGGTTACGGGCCTATAATTGGTCTCGTGAAATGGCTTAGACAACAAGGGTGAACGCAGGAAATCAGAGTGATAGTTCTGATAATTAGTATTATTTATTTTTTAAAAATGTACCCTCCACAGCACGTGTTCTTAACCTGGGGTCTGCAACCCTTAGGGCAGCCATGAATAGTCCTTGGGGAGTTGACGGCATTTGTTGACTGCCTGAAATTGCAGAATTGTGCATGAATATGTACACAGGCATTTTCCTGAGGAAGGAGGTACCCAGCTTTCATCAGATTCTCAAAGGGTCTAGGGCAGCCATGGGCAAACTACGGCCCATTCGGCTGTTCTATCCGGCCTGCGGAGCCGAAAGAGCGGAGGGTTCTCTTGCTCTCCCCTCCGCTCCTTCTCCAGCAGCCCAAGATGAGAGTGCCAGCATGGTCAGGTTGCTTTTGTTCCGGCCCATTTTAAGAACCCATTGTGGCCCTCGAGTCAAAAAGTTTGCCCACCCCTGGTCTAGGGACCTTTGTAGGTTCAGAATTCCTGCCCTAGAGGACACCTGGAGGTCAGCATTTCCCAACATGCCGCGCTAGGACCGCATGCATCAGGGTTACCTGGAGCACTTATTGACAAGCAAGTTCCTGGCCTCGGGCCAAAGCTCCTGAGTCAGTCTTTCTGGGGTGGGGCCTGTGATGTTTTCTGGGAATGTTGATTTTGATACCTTGCCAAATAAGAAAATTAACAAGCCAGGGCAGTGTGTGCTGGTCCCTTGTGTCTGTGACACTTTCTTGGGAGAGAACCCAAGATGTAAGCTTTGGTACGGGGGAGGAGATTGAAATCCTATCGGAATGTGTCCTCACCCCCTTTTGTGGCACTGACTGGGCTAGAATGTCCAGGGGGAGGGCAGCAGTTCTGGCCCAGGGCTGAGGCAGGCCAGCCAGCCAAGACCGAGATGTGGTTTTGGTCTGAGTTCATCTCTCCATGCCATTCCACCCCAAACCCACAGCCTCTCGTCTCCCCAGAGAAACCAGTCCCAAGTTCTTGCCTGAGCCCCATGGGCTGACATGTCTGTTCCTCCTCTCCTCTCCTGGCCTGGGCCCACCTGGCCACCTCAGTGGTAGAGCTTTTGGTACGGAAACATCCAGAAAGCCTTGCTGCAACCTGCCCCTCCCTGGCTTTACTCCTCTTCCATCTTCTCTCGAACCTCTGCCGGTAGGCCCTCATAAAGGCTGTCCTCCACCAGGAGCCCAGCCTTCTTTAGCCCTCGACAGCTGCCCAGTTCTTCTGGCAGAGCCTCCAAACTATTGCCCTTGAGCTCCAGGCGGCTGAGGGACCTGAGGTTCCCCACCTGGGGAGACAGCTGAGTCAGTTGGTTGTAGCCCAGGAGTAACGTCCGAAGCTTAGAGCAGAAGAAGATCTCATCGGGCAGGGTCTCCAGGGCGTTGTAGGAGAGAGCCAGGTGTTGCAGGTTCTGGAGGAGACCCAGCTCAGGAGGCAGGGAGTGTAACCCATTGTGGGTAACATCCAGCAGGCGGAGGCCAGAGCACATGCCCAGTTGGGTGGGCAGGACCTCCAGCTTGTTGTGGCTGAGGTAGAGCTGCTCAAGGACCCGCAGCTTACGCACATGTTCGGGGACGTAGGCGATCTGGTTGTGCCATAGCCTGAGCGTGACCAGCTTGCGACAGTGCTGGAAGCTGAGGATCTCCTCAATGGACCGCAGGTGATTGTCCTTAAGGTCGAGTTCCTGCAGTGCGCCCAGGCTAAACACTGCATGGGGGATGCGCTCCAGCCCGCAGGCCACCAGCTCCAGCTCCCGAAGCACCGTCAGCTTCTTGAGGCTATTAAGGGCCAGCAGGCGGGCCCCATCGTTGTGCAAGCTAAGTCGCTGCAAGTGACCAGCCACATCGGTCACGCTGGCTGGGACCTTGCCCGCATTGCTCCAAAGAGATAGCACCTTGAGCTGCTTCAGCTCTCGGAGGCTCTCAAGGGAAGCTGCCTGAGCCAGCTCTGGGGGAAAGAGCCCCTCAAGGTGCAGCTCTTCCAGGCTACGCAGCCCAAACACCCAGAGAGGCACCTCTCGGAGCTCCTCACACTTGATACGGATGACCTTCAGGCGGTCCCGCAGAAAGATCTGCAAGGAAAAGGGTAGCCTGGCAGGAGAGTGGATCAGGCTGAGCTCCTGCAGGTGCACCAGCTGCGACAGGCCTGGGGGGAAAGTGATATCAGAGATGGCCTCCAGGCGGAGTGCCTCGACCTCACGGAGCTCAAAGACGGTATCAGGCAGTCCTGGGAGCATGCAGAGCGCCAGCTCCAGCCGGCCCTTGGTGTTGTGCTGTAGCTTCTGCCGAAGTTTCTCAGGTGTCCACTCGTGGTTGAGGTTCAGCTGCTTCAGGCGGCTCTCGCTGACCTCGGAGAGGAAGACGGCGAAGCGCTTGGAGTAGAGCGGGTCATACTGGTCGATGAGGTGCAGCATGAAGGCAAAGTCATTTTTGACGTCGGGAATGTCACCCATGCCGGTCTCCTCCCGCACGGAACGGAAGGAGTATTCCTTGAGGGGTCGGTGGAAGAGCCAATAGAGTGTATAGAGGCAGGTGATCCCATAGACACACACAAAGCAGATGTAGCAGAAAGCCAGCTTGGAGAAGAGGTGGGCCTTGGTGTGGTTGCAGCAGAAGCTGGCATAGCCCGTGAATCTGGAAGTCTCCACCGTGCAGGCCACCACGAAGCTTATCTTCTCCACATAGACGAGGTTGTAGACCAGGATGGCAAAGAACTTGCAGACTTTGAGCACGATCTGCCTGATGTACATGGTGTATAGAATGTCCCCCTCTTCCACATGCACACGGAACTTCTTGACCTTCTCAAACAGGGCTTTGGCCTGTTCCCCCTCCTTCTTGTCCAACAGGGTGACAGCTGGTGGCTCACTCACCACCTTCTCAGGCTCTGTCAGCACCTTCTCCTTTTCACCCTCCCCCACCTTTCCTGGCCCCGCCTCAGCAGCCACAGTTGCTGTTGCCTGTCGAGTGGCATGGCCCTTACGGTTCTCCCCCGAGACCTCAGACAGAGCCCGTGTGGTCCATGGCGAGTCGAAACACTTGCCCAGGATGGAGGTGAAGTGTTCGATCTTGGAGCTTGTGCCCGGGAACTTGAACCAGAAGCTGGTGCAGACCATAAAGATGAGTGTGTGGATGACAACCAGGTAGGGAAAGTACTTGGGGTACCAGTGAAGGGCCTTCTCGTAGCAGAGCTGGTTAATGAAGCTGTACTGCTGCAGGTCCAGGTTATTTTTGAGGCCGCTCACTTCCTGGAGACCCTCCATCTGTTCAGGGACCCCCTGCAACAACAGTTGCTGACACGGGGCCTCAGAGAAGTTCTCCCGGGGTTCATGACTGGGCAGACAGATGATCTTGTCCTGTGTCACCTGTGGAATAGGGGAGAGGGTGAGAGAGGGTGAGGGGCCTGGGAAATTGGGAGAGAAGTAGGCTGAGGTGGAAGGTCCTGATCCCCAACTGTCCTCAGCTGGCTCTGACTTGAGAAGTCACTAAACCTGAGCATCAGTCTGCCTGAAAAAAAAGAGTTAGGTTGAATTGTGTCCTCCAGAAAGATGCTGGAGTCCTAATCCCCAATACCCATGAATGTGGCATGTTTCCAGAGCAGATGGAGTCAAGATGAGGTCATTAAGGTGGACCCTAAACCAATATGATTGCCTTTATTGATTGGTTAAAAATATAATTTTATTGCCGAAACCGGTTTGGCTCAGTAGATAGAGTGTCGGCCTGCAGACTGCAGGGTCCTGGGTTTGATTCCTGTCAAGGGCACGTACCTAGGTTGTGGGCACATCCCCAGTGGGGGTGTGCCAGAGGCAGCTGATTGATGTTTCTCTCTCATCGATGTTTTAACTCTCTATCTCTCTCTCTTCCTCTCTGTAAAAAAAAAAAAGAAAGAAAGAAAGAATAAAATTATATATATACTTTTATTGATTTCAGAGAGGAAGAAATAGAAACATCAATTTTTCGAGAGAATTATTGATTGGCTGCCTCCTGCATGCCTCACACTGGAGATTGGGCCCACAACCTGGGCATGTGCCTTGACTGGAAATCAAACCGTAACCACTGAGCCATGCCAGCAGGGCTGACTGTGTCCTTTTAAAAAGAAGGAATCTGGACATAGACACACACACACACAGAGGGAAGATGCTATGAAGACAGAGGGAGAATATTATCTATAAATCAAGTCAGCAGAACCTAGGAAAGAGGCATGGGACATATTCTCTCTGACAGCCCTGGAAAGAAACCAACCAGGTTGACACTTTGATTTCAGACTTCTAGTCTTAAGAGCTGTTAGATAAAAAAGGTCTGTTTCAGCTACCCAGTTCATGATAGTTTGTTATGACAGCCCTAGCAAATGAATAAGGTAACTGCAGTTCTTACTAGATTCTAGGGACAAAAGTATTATAAAAATATGGACTACCACAGCCATGTGCAGGACTTTGGTGCTGCTGCCAGTGATGGAGAAAATGGGAGGGCTTCAGAATTGGTCTGTGAGTATAGGGGGCTCTGGTTTCCCCTTCCTTGGATAAGAGGAAGATTTCCAAAATTCCCTAGGCCACACCCTCTAAAGTCCCCGCCCTTCTACAGACTCCTCTCCGACCCCTCATTCAGGCCCCGCCCTTCCCCTCCCCTTACCTGGAGGGTGCAGCCGAAGACCCCGATCATGAGCATAGCCACCGTGAGGTATTCGGCCAGTACGTCCCACCAGGGTTTGAGCAACTTGAAGGCAGGCTGCTGCTCCGAGAACTGCTTGAACTCGGCCAGAGGAATCATCCTGCCTATAAGAGAGGAGGAGGTGTGGTGTGGAGACTCGGGCAGTGGCACCTGCTGGTGGGGCCCCCTAGGAGCCAGCTGCTGCTCCGGGCTTCACCCTGCCGAAATCTGGCAGAACCCAGGAGCTGTGTGTTCCCTTTCCCTCTCCCTCTCCCTCTCCCTCTCCCCCAGACCTCACCCTCCTTCCTGGAGCCAAGCGACTAATGTTCTCACGACTTCTGCTCCTGGGACCTCTGCGCCAATCTGAACCTGCCTGCCCTCTCAGGGCTCAGGAAGGGCCGTCCCAGCGCCGCTGTCGCCCAGCTGGCTCCTGTGACCTTCTTTCAGAACCAGGGCATCTCCTACCCTCAACTACGAGCCAGGCAAACGTTCCTCTGCTGCTCTCCTGACTCCAGACCCTGGTGTCTGAGTGTCAGGACTGGCTCTCCACCACAGGACCAGAGGATGGCTCAAGGCTCAGGACTGGGACTTCCGGGGCGTGGGCCCTGCCACCCCCTTGAGGGAGCTCAGGGCACCACCTCCAAACTCCAACCGGAAAAGCCGGCTGGAGCCTGGATCCGATTACAGGCCCCAGGGACAGGGAGAGGCAAAACTGAAGGCTGGTCAGCCCTCCGGGTGTGTGGCTAGGACACCTGGGTTTCCAGAGGGACTAGTACCCAGAATCCGAGGCAGAAAAAGACTCTTAGGCTCCGAAAGTGTAGGGCAGGGGGTGCCAGGGTGAGTGAGGCTGTGGCAGAGGATCAGGAAGTGGAAAAACTCGGGGGGGAGGGGTGGACGAAGGGGGCCACGTGCTGACTGACATGCTCAGGGGAGGCCTGAGTGGTGGTCTTGCAAACTCAGAGACCTAAGGTAACCACAAAGATGGTCTGAAATTAAACTTTAACTAAACATAGTTATGGTGGGCAGTTACGTCCTAGGGCGGTATCTTTACTGACAAGGTCAACCTTTACCTTAACTGAGCCTATTTGTCTTTGCAACTACGATAACATACCCTTGCAATGTCTGAGTAACTTGTAACTTTCCTTTTTCTGGAGCCGCTGGGGCACTGCCAGGTGTGTGTGTGTGGGGTGGGGAGACACAGATACCACAAATTCCTAAATTATCATGTTAATTGTTCCTGTACTCACCTAAGTATGTGTCCATGTCCATCATTTTACTTTTTATCCAATCCCAGGGGTTTCCCACCCCTTTGCTTTATCCCACCTCCTTAATCTATCACCAATGAATTTCATGTAACCCACCTCCTCCCTCCTTTGATTGCAATGTATAAATACAGATGTAACCCTCCATTCTCCGGAGCATTATATCAATTCCTTAGGGTTCTGCTTCCTGGCATATGTCAACAGTTTGGCTCAAATAAACTCACAAAAATTCTTTACAGGTTTCAATGGCTTTTTTTACGTTAACAAGAGCCAGTGTGACATCTGTGACTGAGTCAGTCCCTGGGTTCCATTTTAGACCAAGGTATCCTTATTCCAGATACAGATGGCCACGTGCAAATCACACAAAGGCCACAAGCCTGGACCAGGGGCCCCCTCTTCTCTCCCTGAGGCTGGAGGTGGGAGGAGAGGGAGGTTGTCTCTGAGGGGGCTCCTAGGCCACCCACATCTCCCAGCATCCATGGTTCCCAATATATAGGCCTCATTTTCTCCCAAAGGCTTCCTGGAGCCAGCTCTCCTCATCCTGATAGCCTCATGGTGCAGGCTGGGCAAGGAAGGGAGCATCTGGGCCACCAGCTGGTCCTCCAGCCCTTCGCCCATCTTCAGGGGGAACCTGACCCAGTCCCACACCTGCACCAAAGACTCTGACACCTCCACACCTCCCTTTCCCACCCCTCATCCCTTGAAAGCCTTGGGGATTTGGTGGGTGGGGATAGTGGATGCAGGCCCCACCCACTTAATCCCATCAGAGGCTTCCACCAAGGAACCAAGATGGGGCTAGGCTAGCAAAATGGGTACGTGTGTGCTCACACCCAGACTCCTGGGCTCCCTGACTCAGCCCCTGACTCACCCAGCACCAGGCACACGCAAGGAGGTGCACAAAGAACACAAGATCCCTTATGCAGTGGCTCATTCCTCATACTCAGTTTCATACCATCCTCAACAAAAAGCCAAGTAAAATGCCCCAGTGCATCCCAGTCTTGGCCACCAGGGAATCTGATAGAAACATACCCAGGGCCTCTTAGCCCCAAGTGCCCCAAAGTACATTGCAGCCACCAAAAGGGTCACTTGGGGGCATTTTGAAGTGTGCATATTTGTGCGTGATGGCATAAGTGCACCAACACTGAGCTGAGGGGAGACCTGGGACCAGGGAGACACCACACATCCTTTTCCAGTCCTGCCACCGTGGTTCCCCTGTCCTGGCTACCTGTCACTGTCAGAGACACTACTCAGTGGCTTAACTTAAGAACTAACTCTGGAGGACTTCCTACCTGAGTTCCTGCCACATCTCAGAATCCATCTCACAATGGGGGACATTCAATTTTGGGGTCCACAATCAGAGGCAGAAAGGCAGGGACCCTAAGGTCCCCAGCAGATGGCTCAGAGGTTCCCATGGAACAAGGTGCATATACACCACCATCAGAGGCAGACGTGAGGGGTTATCATTATGTGTCTCCATGACTCAGACTTGATTGTTGGAACCTGCCATTAAGCTTCCACAGACACAATGCCCCCCCCCCCCCCTTTGTCTGAGCAGGGCTAGTGGGAGGGTCCAGAGAAAAGGACTTTCGGGATGGGTGAAACCCTAAGGAAACAACAATGGGGCCACACACACAACTTAAAGCCACTATGTCTCAACATGGGTGTCGGACTCTCTTTTTCCCACCTCAAAGGGAGAGAAATAACTTGCTCAAGTTTTCACAGCTCAAATGATTGCATCCATCTTGTTCCATTTTGAGAGAAAATCTCTGGCAGAGACTAGTATCTTTGCCAAAAGAATCTCTGTAGGGGAGTGTGGGGGTGAGATGGTGGGATGGCTGCTCTGCATGCCAGACTGAAGAAGGGGTCTCTGTCAGCCTAGGATAGGTACCTGCCCCCTACCCAGTCTTAGCTCCACCCATCCACATCTGACCCTTGCTTCTCCTCTCTTAGGCTCTCCCCTCCCCCCACAACCTGCCTCCAAAAACCCGGTGGTAGTGAGGACTCCTGAGCTAGCCCTTGTCCCCACCCTCAGTCCATGCCGAGAGGAGAGGAAGACAGCAGCAGTTGTCAGCACTAGAACGGGCCTTGGAGGACACAAGGTCCAACCTTTTGACTTCTGCATAAGGGAGAAACTGAGGCCTTGGTGGGGGAGGATGGGGCTTAGTAGCAGATGGAGCAGGGCACCCCTGGGAACTCCCAACCGAGTACTTTTCCAAGGTGCCCTGCCAGGACTTGGGGGTCTAGGGAATCTTGAGGTTCAAGAGTCCCAGAGGGGGGCAGCCTGGTGAAGACCCCAAGTGGTGTTTCTGGGGCCTTATGGAGCTCAGAGATGAATTGCCGCTGTTGTCTCAGAGGTCAAGGAGAGGGAAGCATCCTGAAGGACCCCTCCCCACTCTCCCCGTCAGGTCGCCGACAGCCTGTTGATCTTCACTCTGTCCTTGGCCAGGCCTCCCTGCCCTCCTGCCCTGCACCCTTGGCCTGCGCAGGGCCTAGCCTAGCCACTCTCTGCCCCCACCTTTCCTCAGCTGCCCTGTGCCCCAGGCGGAGGCGGTGGGCTCAGGCCACTGTGCCAGACACATTTGGGCCAGTCCTCCTGTGGGCCCGACCCCCTCCCAGCAACCTGGTTCCCAGCGGTGGAGAGAGCCACCTACTCACCGCTCAGGGTGGAGCTGGGCCCAACTCCTGGGTCCCGGCTCCGGCAGAGTTAGTTCCCCGGGCCAGGCTGGGTGAATCAGGGCGGGCGGGACCGCAACCAGGAGCCGCCCCGTCCCTCCCTACCCCTCCCCTCCCCGCCCACCTGACGTCTCAGCCCTGCCTTCCTCCGCGGCTTCCAGGTGGCCCCTGACTCCTGGCGCCGGGAGCGGGGATCGCAGAAAGGGTGACTGCTCTCCACAAGGTGGTCCAGCGCCGGCCTCAGGAGCGGGGCCTTGACCTCTGGGCTCGGCTGCCATTGGCTTGGACCTGGCCTGAGGCATACTGATGAGGATCAGGCATTGCGCATCCGCGGGGGCGCTCTCCTTGGAGCCAAGCTGTACAGACGGAGTCAGAAAACGAGGAGGGGTCTCTGCCTTCGCCCACCCCAAGGTGTAGCCACCAGGCTTTGAGGCCCAACCAAGGAACCAGGGATCAAGGTCCAGAGAAGAGAAAGGGGGTTGCCCCTTCCTGCTCTGACCATCCAGTCAGGGAGCTAAGTAGAGTGGGGAGCTTACCTGTCTGACCCTGCCCAGCCTTGAGGTTGGCCCTCCACTGCCAGGTCCTTGCGCGGGTCGGTGGACAGGTGCAGGGGTCAGAGGGCTCTGGGAGCTGGGGCTAGAGTCCAGCCTGGGCGGCCAGCTTCTAGAAGGATGACTCGGTCTCCCCATGCCCACCCTTCCCTTCCCACGGGGAGGCCTGGGTTGGGTCTTAGACTAGCCAATTGCCCAATTCAGCCTGAGGGCACAGGCATGGGGAGTGGTCTAACTTGGGACAAAGAAGCCCAAGTTCACCACATTAGAGGCTTCCTGAGACCCTGAAACCTTGAAGGCTGGAACTCCCTTAGCTTAGATTCCCCTGTGAGACCCTGGGCTGCATTCCACCTTCTGGCACTGCACCTCTGGTAAGTCTTGGGCTCCCTCTGAGGAACCATTGGAGACCAAGTACTTTCTCCCTCTTCTTCAGTGGCCTCTTCCTGCCTCCAGAGAAGCTCCTTGAGATCCATCCCCTGGGGTTTGTTCCAGCTTTGTTCTGGAATAAGCATCCAGCTTGGCACATTTATGCAGGAGTCTGCGGTCACTGGGCTGGCAGCCCCATTAACTCCAGGCAGGGGTCTCTTCTGCTCCCTTCCGTGTCCCCAGCACTCGGAATGGTGCCAGGCACACAGTGGTGAGCCTTCAGTTAATGATGAGTGGGTGGACGATTGCGCTGTTATGTTAATTCGGGCTCTTCTAGTTGCCGGACTGTGAGACAAGGAATCCGATGTAAACAGATCTGAGAAGTGATCCCAACAGGCACTAATGGTGAGACAGTGGGGAGATGAGAGTGGGAAGGGAGGGAAGCCAATAAGCTTTAATGAGGGCACATCAATGAGGACGAATGAGCAGGCTGACACTGAGCAACCAGGGCTCCATTCTTCTGGGGAACTCTGGGAGATGGTGGAAGACACCGCCCAGTGGTGGGAGTTGAAGTACTCATAGACCGGATCCTGTTTCTGTTGGCCGAGGGCTGCTCTGCAGGAGGGAAATGGAGGGGCATTAATTCCCTGGTACTTGTGATTTTCCTGGCATGTGGGAACCATGGGTGCTCCGGAGATATGGAGGGGCTTCAGGGCACCTGCTGCGCGGATCGACACTTGAGTGGAATGGATGGGTCGTAGGACACACATACAATCTTTCCGGTTGTTCTCCAGAAAGACTACTCACTTTATGTTCCCATTGGGAATGGGTGAATTTTCCCACATCAGTAACACCAACTTAAAAACAAAACAAAATGGTGATAACAGAACTTACCGTCTTAACTATTTTTAAGTGTACAGTTCAGTGGCATTAAGCACATTCACCGTGTTCTGCAAACACCCCCACATCCATTTCTAAAACGTCCTCATCTTCCCAAACTGAAACTCTGTCCCCATTAAACACTTACTCCTCCTCCTCCTCCCCCAGGCCCTGGCAGCCGCCCCTCCCCTCTGCCCCCATCTACTTTCTGTCTCCGGATCTGACTCCTCTAGGGACCGCATACAAGTGGAATCATACAGTACTTGTTCTTTTGTGACTGGCTTATTTCACTGAGCATAATATCTCCAAGTTTCATCCATATTTTAGTCTGTGTCAGAATATCCTTCCTTCCTTTTTATGGCTAAATAATCTCCCATTGTATGGGCGGGCCACATTTTGTTTAACCATTCACCAGAGACCCTTGGGTTGCTTCCATCTTCTGCTCATTGTGACTAATTAAACACAAGTGTGTAAACATCTCTTGGAGTTCCTGCTTTCAGTTCTTTTGGGTGGAATTGATGGATCAAATGGGAATTCTCTGTTTAATTTTTTTTTTGAGGACCATCCACACTGTCTTTCACAGCAGCTGCATCGTTTTGCATTTCCACCAACAGTACCCATGATTGCCCATGTCTCCACATTTTCACCAACACTTGTGCTTAATACCCAGCTTCTAATATTTTGTGAACCTGAGGTAGTTAGCTATTTGTACATAACAAATTACCTCCCAAACCTAGCAGCTTAAAACAAGCATTCACTGTCTCACAGTTTCCGAGGGTCGGGAACTTGAGAGTGGTACAGAGGGTGGTCCCAGTGTCCCTCCCCCACCAGTTCCCAGCAACTACTGCTTTGTTTTCTGTCACTCTAGATTAGCTTTCATTTCTCAGAATGTTTTGTAAATGGAATCATACAGTGAAACCTGTGTGTGTGTGTGTGTGTGTGTGTGTGTGTGTGTGTGGCTTCTTTTCATCAGCAGAATGTTTTTGAGATTTGCCCCAATGTATTTTGAGTGTCTTGGTAGTTGGTTTTTTGTTTGTTTTTGCTGAAGAGTATTCCATTGTGGGGATTGCAGGTTATGTTTTGGTTTGTGCAATCCATCCCCTTCTTGATGGACCAAATTTGGGAAATGGTCTTATATCAGGACAGAATCCAGGTCTCAATGAAATGCAGGATGGAGTCAGTTTAGCCTTGAAGAGACCCTTGCACCCAAGAAGACAGCAGAGCCGGGCTCTGGGCAGGCAGTTATGACTCAGGAGGGCACTGCTAGTGAATGGTGATCAGGCAGGCAGGGACCCAGGCTGCTGTACTGCCAGAAGGTATTCACACAGTGATCCTCAAATAGACCTGGCATGAGGTGAGGCCTAGAATGATCCAATCGGTGTGTGTATGGGATGTGTGTGAGTGTGTGTGTGTGTGTGTGTGTGTGTGTAAGAGGGGTGTTTGAGGAACACCTCTTCCAGGCTGAAGGGAGGAACCCATTGCAAGGATGGGTTCTGGATAGGCTTTCACCAGCCAAAGCAGGGGATTCAGTTCTGACCCTGGCTTCTCTCTTTTTCTTCCATTTTCTGAACCTCAACTGTGGACACAACTATTGATTTGAAGCAAGAAAATGCAAACCTCTGCTTCTGGCCAAGCTAAATATGTTTTTATTGATTTTAGAGAGAAAAGGAGGAAAGGGGAGAGAGAAAACAACGATGAGAGCTCCGCTGGTGTCTCAGTGGTTGAGCCAGAAGGTTGTGGTTCCATTCCTGGTCAGGGCATGTGTGCAGGTTGTGGGCTCGATTCCCAGTAGGGGTTGGTGCAGGAGGTGGCCGATCAATGATTCTCTCTCATTATTGATGTTTCTATTCCTCTTTCCCTCTCTCTGAAATTAATAAAAAATATTTAAAAAGCAAGAAATATTGATGAGAGAAACATCCATAGGCTGCCTCCTGCATGCCCTCTACTGGGGATCAAGCCCTATACCTGGGCATATGCCCTGAATGGAAATCAAATCTTCAATCTCTCAGTGCATTGGACAATGTTCAACCAACTGAGCTACACTGGCCAGGGCAGGTCTGGGGTTCTTTTATTGGGGTAGAGTGTGGTGCCTAGGGTTTCATGAACCCACTCTTTTTTAAAAATTTTTATTTTATTGATTTTTTACAGAGAGGGATGGAGAGGGATAGAGAGTTAGAAACATCGATGAGAGAGAAACATTGATCAGCTGCTTCCTACACATCTCCTACTGGGGATGTGCCTGCAACCAAGGTACATGCCCTTGACGGAATCAAACCTGGGACCCTTCAGTCTGCAGGCCGAGCTCTATCCACTGAGCCAAACCGGCTGGGGCATGAGCCCACTCTTTATTGGTGAATTTAAAGCATGGAAAGAAAAAAAAAATGACTCAAATGGTCAACCAAAATCTCTAAAACAAAGGACTCTTCATGGGGAAGACAACCTGGCCCTTCATTTACTTGTGTGGCTGGCAGTGTGTTCATTGGAGATGGCCATCCTTGCGGTGGCTGCCTCTACAATGGAAGTTTAACCAGCCTTTGCATTACAAAAAACTTAAAAACCCAACTTTCATGGCTCACATACATCATCTTCCCCTCACCACATGACAGGTTCACCCTGGTGCCAATGCCACCTGAACTGGTCCTGTGCTTGGAAGCCTCCTAAGTCCCAGGCAAGTACAAATATGAGCTGCTTCTGTAATGAGTATGTGTGTGTGTGTGGGGGGGGGAGGTGACAGGCATGTAATGGGGAAAGGAATGGAGCAGAGGGAGCTGGTTCTTTGGGATGGGGCTAAGCATTTAGACAGATCAGGCAAGGAGCAGAAGGCACAGGAAGTATGTTGGGGGAACGCATAGGTGCGAGAGGGCAAGTGGCATCCGTTGGACAACACAGGACAACTGAGGATGGCCATCTCCTCTTCATACTCCTATGCCTTCCATGCCACAGCCCCCTACCAAGTTCCTCTACTGAGACCACTTGCACAAGTCGATGAAGTCACCAGAATGACACCTCTTACCAGCTGGGCACCTGGACAGGATCTTCTCAGCTCCTTCATGTACCTGTTTTGACACCTCATAACCTCCCATAATCTTGACACGCTCTACATCCCCTCAAACCCTATCTCTATCAGGAACCCTTTACTGACCTGACCTCACCCCTTCATGTGACTTAGGTGGGTGTGGAGGTTGGGTGCCTTGTCCTGCAGAAGGCTGGGCCACCTCTCACCATATTCAGTTTCTCTCTCCCTCTTGACCTCCCTTCTTCTCTTGCCCCAATTTCAGGGTTTGTCCCTAAATCCCCAGGGCTGCGTTCTCCCAATAGTCCTCCCCACCGCCAGCTAGGGATTTTCCTGGGGTCTGGGAAAGCCTTTGGGTATGCCAGGGGCGGATGCCTCTAGGGACCCAGGGCGGCCTTGCCTCCTGGGTCCCAAAGGCCAGGACAGAGACCAGGGACCCTGAACTGCCGGATTGGCCCATGGGGACCAGAGGTGCGGCCAGGCCCCCTGGTTGCCAGGGCCCTGTGCATGTTGTGGTGGGGAGGCCAGATCCGAGACCTCGAGGGATTTCCGCCTCCCTCCCCAACCCCCTCGGGTTCGGTCTCCAATGCTCCGGCGCCGAGCGGAGTGGCCGCCCCTCCCTCCAATGCGCGCCTCTCCCCCACCCTCGGCGCGCTCCCGCCGCCTCCCGTCTGGAGCTGGCGCGTGCGCCCCTTGTCTCCGAGCCCGCGGCCGAGGGGCGGGCCGGCTCCGGGCGCCACCGCCCCGCAGCCCCGTCCCTCGCAGCCGTTCCACCCCACCCCAGGCGGCCCCGCGTGGATGAGCGGCCGGCCGGTCGGAGGTGAGTGCGGCACCAGCAGGTGGAGTGGCGGCGCGGACCCGGCCCGGCGGGGCGAGGGCATCTCGCTCGGGACGCGGTTCTTTGTCTCTCCGAGCTGGTGCGCGGGCGGCCGGGGCCGCTCCTCCTCCCGGCAGGTGCTGGCGTCCCCCCGCGGCTGGCGAGGGGACCCGGGTGTGCGCTCCCGCCCCCCCACCCCATCTGGAGCCCGTGGGGTTCCCCCGTCCCCAGGGCCGGCCGTCCGGTTCCCTAGGGGGTGAGGAGCAGAGGCTGGATCCCGGGGTCTGAAAGGGAGCGGAGACCGGACAAGGGGGATGGGCGGGGGCAGGCAGGGCGCGGAGGAGGGTGATGGGGTGGGACTTGGGGACCGCCTGGAGCTGCCGGGCTGGGGAGTGGGTGGTTGGGTGGGAGGGAAGGGGATCGAGGCCGAGGTGTGCGTGCCCGTGGGTGGCGACGCCGGGGCGGGGGCAGCGAGGTGCCAGAGCCCGGGTCCCGCCGGCTGCCTAGCGGTCCAAGCCCCGGGGCGCGCGCTGTCTCCATCAGGTGCGGGATGGACAAGAGAGACAAGGCCAGGGCCGGGGCCGCTGCGCGGACCACGGCGTCGCACCCTCCGGGCCGTCGGAAAGCCCCCAGGCCCCCAGCGTCTCCTCGAGCCCCTCCGCCTGTGACCCCCGCAGCCCTCAGAGTCCCGGGGGCGCCGGGGGCTGCGGGGCGGGGGCCCCCGGCCGAGCGAGCGCCCGGCACCCGGCCAGCCGCTCCTTCGGAAGCTGCTCCCGCGGCGGAGCCCACGCGGGGCCCCAGGGCAGGCCCCAGCAACCCAGGTATCCTAGCCTCTTCCTCCCAGTCCGAGCCCGCCTCCCTGACCTCTCTCCTCCTGAGACTCCCCCTGCTTCCCGGCACCCTGCTCACCAGGCCTTCTCCTGGCAGCTGGGAGGCCCGCAGCGGCGGGGAGAGGGGAGCGGACCCCCGCCAAGACCCCCGGCCCAGGCTCTGTCTCCGGCCCTGGACGAGCCAGCGGTACCACCAGGTAACGCCCCCCCACCCCACACACACCCACCTCCCTGGGCAAGGGTCAGGGCCACTCTCTGGAATAATTTCACACACGAATTGGGGTGTGTGGACACCTGCAGATGACTGGGTGCAAATTGGGTGAAAGCCATTCTAAGGCGGCAGACGGCCCGCATGCCCATTTCACAGATGAGGACGACAATGTGAACTTTGGAGGTCAACCAAAAAGGAGACGGGGTGGGGAGGCGGGCTCTGCCCTGAGCATGCACCCCCACCCCCACCCCCAGGCTAGGCCCTCTGGGGCAGAAGGGACTCCGGCCGCCAGCGGAGGAGCCTAGGGGCAGAGGAAAACCCCCAGAAACTCCCAGAACGAGCGCCCTGCGGGCGGAGGCGCGGAGAGGTATGCGCCCCGGGAGGAGTGGGCTCCGGGGCTTGGCGGGGGACCAGCCTGTAAGTATCGATGACCCTTTTGCCTTCTGCTTTGGCCCTAGACTCTTTCGGTCCCGCCCCAGGCGCTCCCTTCCCAGCCATCTCCCATCGGTCTCGGGCTGGGGGTGCTGATGTGGGGCTCCCTCGGCCAGCTCCCAATGCCCGGCCACGACCCCTGGCGGAAGCCCCCAGGAAACCAGCGAGCAATGCCCCGGAGCGCAGCACCGCGGAGCCGAGCCCCGCAGCCCGGAGACGACCCGGCGCCTGCGGCGGCGTCCAGCGGCCGGCCCCGCACCCCCTGGGCCCTAGCGCCACCCCGCCGTCCTCCCCGGCTCGCTCCCGGGCCTCGCCGGGTGGGACGCCCCGGGCCCTGGGGAGCTCCTCGCAGGCCAAGTCGAAAGGGCTGCAGGCTCTGCGCCCCCCACAGGCCGCACCCTCAAGGAAGGGCGCAGCCGGCCTGCAGAGCCTCTCGCCCCCTGTGGCCACTGCGTCGCCACGGGTTCGGACCGCACCACCGGCTCGGCCCACCCTAACCACAGCCCCTACTCTGCGGGACACACCCCTCCCACCTCCACCCGCCACGCCTCCTGCCCGGGCCCCGGCGGGCCCTCCGGCCGCGCCCCTTCCGCCGGCTCCTCCCTCTGCTCCGCTCTCTCAGCAGAGCCTCCCCTCCCCGCCAGCCACACTCCCCTCGCCAGCTCCCCTCGTACACCTGAGCGCTTCCCTCCCGGAGGCACCCGCCTCTCCCACGGCCACTCCCCTAGCTCCGGTCCCTCCTCCAGGCTCACCCCCTCTGCAGAGTACGTCCCCTACCCGGGTTCCCCCGGCTTTGCCCTCCCCGCCGGCTCTCCCCTCCTCCCTGTCCACACCTCCCTGGTCAGCCGGTCTGCCACCAGCCACGCCCCCCCTGCAAGTCCCTCTTTCTCAGGCGAGGTCTCTGCAGAGCTCACCCTCGCCCTCAGCCGCAGCCCCGCTGCAGGACTTCTCCCCGCCGCTGGCCCGTCCTCTGTCTCCGCCCCATCTCCAGCCCTCGGCCTGCCCTCCGGCCGCCCCTCCCCCGCAGGACCCTCTTCCCGCCACTTCCCCTCCGCAGGCTCCTCCTTCCCCACTGGCCACGCCCCCGACGCAGCCCCCACCTCCGGCCACGTCCCCTCCTCAGGCCGCTCCCTCGTCGGTCCTGCCTCCTCTGCAGGCCCCACACTTTCTGGCCTCGCCGGCTTTGCAAGCCCCTCCCCTGGGCCCGCCCCCTCCACAGGGTCCCTCTCCTCTGGACACACTTTCTCTACAGGTCTCTCCCTCTTCCCAGGCCCCGGCCCCTCCACAGGTCTCGCTTTCTCTGGCCTCACCACCTCTGCAGGCCCCGCCCGCCCCGCCCGGTCCGCTCCTAGAAGCTACGGCCCCTGTGCAAACCCAAACTCCGGCCTGGCCTTTCCTGCCAGACCCTCCCCTTCCAATGGCCACGCCCCCTGCCCCGGCTCCACCTTCTCTAGTCTCGTCCCCTCCGCAGGCCCTTCCCTCTCCCCCGGCTTCTCCCCCTCTTCAGACACCACGCCGCCCCCCAACCCCGGGCCCCGACGCCCCGATCCCGGGCCCGCGGCTGACCCTGGCGCTGGCCTCGGCCCCGCCGCCGCCGCCCTCGCGCAGCCCGTCCAGCACTCTGAGCGGCCCGGACCTGGCGGGCCACAGCAGCAGCGCCACCAGCACGCCGGAGGAGCTGCGCGGCTACGACAGCGGGCCGGAGGGCGCCGCCGCCTCCCCCGCCGCCGACGCGGAGCTCGCCGCCTGCCACCCGGCCGCCTGGAGCCGAGGGCCCGCTCCGCCGCTGGCCGGCCGGGGCGCCCCGGGTGAGCGGGCAAGGGGACCCGGCGGGGCCGTGGGCGGGGCCAGGCCCTGGAATGTGGGTGGGCGGGTGGGAGGCGGGGCTTCGCAGCTCGGGGCGGGCCGCTGGGTCCGGGGCGGGGCTGCGGGCGGGGCTGATCGCTCCCTCCCGCTAGGTCGGCTCTTCTCGCTGCAGGAGCGGCCCTGCCCTGGCCTCCCGCCGCCGGGTCTGGCGCTGCCGACGGCCTGTGCACCATCTACGAGGCTGAAAGGCCCGAGTCGGCGACCGCCGCCCCAGGAGCGCTGGATCCCGGGCCCGGCCCCGGCGCGGGTGGTGGGAAGGCGGCGGCCGGGCCCGGGACGCGGGCGGCCTCGCGCGGCGTGAAGCCCGCGCGCCTGGGGGAGCTGCCGCTGGGGGCTCTGCAGGCGAGCGTCGTGCAGCACCTGCTGAGCCGGACGCTGCTGCTGGCGGCGACGGAGGGTGCCGCCGGCGACAGTGGCCCCGGAAGCGCTGGGGGCGGCGGCGGCGGGGGCGGCTCCCGAACGGCGCTCAGCGATGCTGAACTGGGTCGCTGGGCCGAACTGTTGTCTCCTCTGGACGAGTCCCGCGCCAGTATCACCTCCGTCACCAGCTTCTCCCCGGACGACGTGGCTTCCCCGCAGGGTGACTGGACCGTGGTGGAGGTGGAGACCTTCCACTGAGCCCGATTCTCTTAACGCCGCCCCGCACACTCCACCCCCCGCCTTAGCATCCGCCCTCCCGTTACACCTTTAGGTCTTAGACCCCGGTCCCCTCCTTCTGGAATCCAGATCTCCGTAGAATTTTGGCCCAGGCTCGCGACCCACCAACACCTTTTGCCAAGGCCCTCCCCTCGAGCTTCGCCCCTTTGGCCTGGGACACGCTCACGCTCCCCTCGAGCCCCGCTTCCTCCCTCAGCGTAGCCCCCATCCCATGTGTATAGTTTGCAATAAAGCCGGGACACTGCCGCCTGTGCGTCTTTGTCGCTGCGGGGGCCGAGGCTGCGGTGGGACTGGGCGATTCGGAGCGTGGTCTAGCCAGGCACACCTACCCACGTGCGTGAATGTGGGTTTTTCCCCGTCTGACTTCTGCTGGAAACTTTAGGAGGGTCCCAATGCGTTAACTAGTGCGTGCAAGCTCTTCCCACACTGGGCCAGGGGAGCCAGCACCTCCTGGGGAGAGGGGGAAGACACGTGGGAGGGGCTCGCTGGGGGTGGAGGGCCCCTCCTAATGTGCACCCCTTTCCTTGCATGCTCCGGTGTGTTGGAGGGAGAGAGGGGTCACTCTGTTTCCCCTGGGACTCCCTACCCAGGGCACACTGCCCTTTGCTTACCCAGGAGGCTGCAGTGCAGGGGCCTCCTCAAAATGACCTAGTGTAGGGAGCAGGACCCGCCTGGGAGGGAAAGGCCTGTAGGGAAGGAGCAACCTCCTCCAAGGCTAGGTTGCAGATCAGGGAGTCTTCACCTTGCCCCTTTATGACTCCCAACCCATGGACCTCACTTATCCTCCCAGCTTGGGTATTCTCCCCAAACCAGGGGTCCTCACCAGAGCCAACCAATACCTTCATTTGTCTCCCCTGACCAGAATTCCTTGCCCTTCCCCCCATAGCCCAGTCACCCTGACCCTGGATTCCTCAAGCCCCAGCCCAGGCCCTTCTTCCCAAGTGCTCCTTCAGGAAACACTCCCAGGCCTTTGCTTCCTCCATAAGGGTCTCCTGCTTCACACCAAGAATAATGGCAGCTTGGCAAGGACCACAGTCCTTTACCTGGGCAGGTAAAAGGACAGAGCAGGACTCCTTGTTGGGTCCTCAGCCTTTTTTTGTGCCCATACACCCAGTCCTCATGGTGCACCCTGCAGCCAGGCTCCTGTCACACACAGATCACCCTGTTCTGCCTGTCCCCACCCCAGACGTGGGGACCTCCCAATCTAGGGTCTGAGGAGAAATAGACCCTATCCCAGCAGGACACTACCACCTCCACCCCCCCCCACCCCCCCCCCGTTGTTTGAGGGCACACAGCATGCTTCCTCATTCAAGGTCAAGTTCTATGGCAAAAAAAGAGGTTCTTTCTGAGCCCTGGCAAGGACCCATGAGTCTTTCTAGAATGTGAGACAAACCCAAAGGTGGGTGCTGGCTCCTTACCTTCTGCACAGTCAGGACCTCGGGCCAGCCCCAAGAGGGAGCAGGGCAGAACCTCAGAGTTTCCCTGGGGCCCTACCCGACCTGGACGCCGGTGAGGTGGAATTACCCTATGAAAGCAGGAGACAGAGTCACTGTTGGGGGTCTCAGTGTTAGTTCTGTATGATGGGAACGGTGCATGGCCCACAGGAGCTGTGTGCTCAGTGATGGGACAATCTGGGGAACTTGGCTGTCCCAGTGCATAAGCAGCACCCTGCCCTGCTGCTCGGCAGTCCCGGTTCCTTGAGGAGAGCTCATGTTCTCTCTCCTTTCTGCCTGGCTCAGCTTGGTCTTTGTCCTGGCCTCCTCACTGATCCCCAACACTATGGTCCATCTGATGCTGTTCCCCTCACCTCAGCTCTCCATAGCTCCCCAGTGCTCTCAGTTCAAATAGCAAACGTAGGCTTCTGACTAGAGAATCCCCTTTCTGGTCTGGCCACGCCCACTCTCCTGTTCCTATCATGTGCTTCCTGCTGGCCCTGCCATGTCTTGCGGTTTTGCTTTTGCCCTTGGAGCGGACTGTGGCATCCTCCTCCAGTAAGCCTTCCCTGATCTCCCTGCTCATTCATCTACTGATCCCTTGTTGCATCAGCATGAAGGCTCAGCGCCTGCTCCCACACCAGTGTCTGTCACCTCCACTACCCTGGGGATCCCTTAGAGCCAGGCCCGGGGCAGAGCACCAGGAAGGCCTCAGGACGTATGGCGGAATGAACACAATCTGATTCCCAGACCCCAAATTGCCCCACAGCTGGGTCACCCAGGAGAGAAACCATGCCCCTTGTCCTCACCACCTCCAGAACCACCCTGGTGACACCACCAGCTACCAGGGTCCACCTGGGAGCCTGACATCCAAGGTCCTCGGTGGCCTGTTCTCCTCATACTAACCATCCCTCCCAAACCAACACAGCTGCTCACACTGAACCAGCCCAATGCTCTTTCCTCTTCCTGCTGCACCCCAACCTGGGTACTCCCTTGGGCCCCTTGCTGTCCTGATAGAGCCTCCACCTCTCCAGGAGGCTCCCACGGACAAGGACAGCCTCTCCCCTCCCGACTGTTGTGGCCCCGAGGCTGTTTGCAGCCCCCTTACTCAGTGCCCCTTGTCTGTGACTGTGTAAATACATTTTATTTTCTATCCCCACCTGGGCGACGTGTGGAGTGTGAACAGGCAGTGTGCAAAATGGTGGTGGGCAGTGTGAGAGGCACATGGAAGAGCCCCGCGGTGCCCACCCTGGTCCCCAGGCTTTGTAACACTGAGAAGTGGGCAAGTGGGAAGGGGTGGGGGTGAGCGTGAATCCCCACTCCGGGAGGCGCCGAGGAGGCCGCTTCAGGCTCCAGCCCCAACAGTCCAAAGGCCCCGGAAGGGAAGGGGTCTGGGGAGCGCTGTTGGACTTTGGCACCATTCTTGGCTCTGACTGCAGAGACCACAGGACCACCACGAGGAAGGAGGCATGGGTGCCATCCCTCTGGGCAGCCTCCTCTCTTGGGGCCTGGTCCTGGCAAAAGGGTGGGGCCGGGGAACCGAGGGAAGGAAGGGAAGTGGAGGCTGGGGGCCCTGGAGAGCAGGCTAGCCTGGGGGGCGGAGCCCTTCCATCAGTGGTCAAGATGGGGTGATGGGTGCTTCACAGAGGAACATGTAGGGGCTTGGGGACTTGGGTCTCATGACTTGCTTGCAGTTGCTCTGGCCCCCCTCCTCCCAGGAAGCAGGGACGGACGCTGCCCTGGCCTGGTTCCTGCTGGCTGTGCACACCCCAGGGGACCCTGCCCACAGGAGGCGGGACTTTGGTTTCTGCTTGGGCCATGAGGCCTGCATCAGGCAGGAAAGCCCAGCTTGGCCATCTGTCCCTGGAAGCCCAGGACCCCCAGGAACATTGTGAGGTGCTGACGTCCAGCCCAGAGTGGCCCTTCTTCCTCAGGCCTCCTCCAGCTCCTTGCCCTTCCCAGCAGGGCTACTCTGTTCCCCGGGCCTGTGGGAGGAGGGAGCCTTCTGTTCCCAGTCCTGGGACCTGTGTCCTCTCGTGCCCTTTCTGTTCAGAGGGGCAGACTTCCAGGTAACCGGGCCTAGAGGGGTTAAACAGTGCTGGGGAGGGCGGGTATGACAGGTACCCTGAGGGTCCTCAGGCTCCAGCTCTACCCTCTGCATCCCGCTGTGTGTCCCTTGGGGTGGGCCTGGAGTTTAAGTGTGGCCCTGGAGGCCCTCCCCCACCCCCAGCTCTCAGCTCAAGGGCAGGGCCTCAGTTGTCCAGGCCCTGGCTATAGGGTGTGGTCAGCTCCTCGGCATCGCTGTCTGAGCTGCCTTCGCTGTCCTTGGCTGGCCGCTCCAGACTGCGGAGGAAGCGAGCGTCTTGGGGCGACAGCGGGTAGAGTGTATCCTGCAGTGCTGTGCCCACGCCCATGCCCAGCAGCTCCTCGTCGGACGATGGCAGCGAGTCCTCATCCAGGTGCCGTGCCAGCCCTAGCCCGTCGAAGGCCAGTGGGTCCTTGAAGGACGGCGGGCCCTTCAGCAGTCGCACCTGGGCGGGATGCACACTGGATGTGAACCCCCCTGCCCTCAGGCACCCTCCTCCCCCGCACCTCGGGCGGACACCCACTCCCGGCTGGTCACCCAACGAGGACACGTCGGGCTCTCAGGTCCCTCCCGCACTCACCTCGGCCTTCAGCTCCTCTATCTGGTCCTTGAGCTCCCGGATGTACTGCGAGGAGTCCGAGTGGTTCAGCTGGCCCTGGATGCGGCCCTCCTCCCTCTGTGGGTGAGCCAGGTTCAGGGGGTCAGGCAGCATCCGGGCCCGGGGCACGCTCCTCCCCACCCTCACCCCTCACCTGGATCTCCAGCTCCGCAATGCGCTGCCGCATTTCAGCCACCGCGGCCATGCTGTCCGCCTCTCGCAGGCGCACCGCCATCACCTCCTCCTTGCTCTGAGGGCAGCGGGGAGAAGGCGGGTCAAGGGCGAGGCGGGCAGGGGTGGGGGCGGGAAGGCGGGATCCGGGAAGGCGGCACCTTGCACTCGGCCTCTGCCTGCTTGCGGCGGCTTTCGCTCAGCTGTGTCTGCAGCCCCTTGTTCTGCGCAGCCAAGTACTGCAGCTTCTCTTGCAGCGCCGCGCGTTCCGCCTCCACGCGGTTCAGAAGGTTGCGGTGGATGTGGTCCTGGAGGAGGGAGGACGTGCGGGCGGGGTCACGGCCTACGCACGGGGGCAGTCGTGAGCACCCAGACGCCTGCCGAGAGGGCGGCCGCGGCCCACCTGCGTCTCCAGCTCCACCACGCGCTGCCGCAGCTCTCTGCCCTCCGCCAGCGCCTGGGCCTCGCGCAGACGCACGCTCATCAGTTCGTCCTGCAGCTCGCCCAGGACCAGCTTCCGCGGGGACTCCTTCCAGCGGCCCCCGCGGGACAGGTGGGCCTGCCGAGAGACAGAGGCCGGTGGTCAGCCAGGGCTTTTACGCACGGAGGGTGGCCCACCTCCTGGGTGCACGGCTGCTTCCTGTCCACGGGAGCGCCTCACCTGCCAGGTGTCCGAGAGCTCCTGCAGCTGCAGCTTCAGCTCCCTCGCGGAGGCCACGGCCTGGCCCTCCCGCACCTTGAGTGCCTTTAGCTCCTCCTGCAGCTGGGCCACGTTGTTCTCATCAGGCAGGGAGCTGTTCCTCTGAGGGGGACAGGGGTGGTCAGCGCCTGGGGCAGCCGGCAGCCATGCACCCCCTTCCTATGGGCCAAGATGGCTCTCCTCATTTCTTGTGGGCTCCACTTGGGGTAGCCCGGCTGGGAGAGGCCCATGGGGAGCAGATCCACCTCTGTGGCCCCAGCTGTAGATTCTCACCTATAAAATGACTGCCAGAGCCCTGGCCGGTGTGGCTCAGTTGGCTGGAGCATCATCCCGTACACCAAAAGGTGGTGGGTTCGATTCCTGGTCAGGGCACATACCCAGGTTGCAGTTCCATCCCCAGTTGGGGTGCATGCAACAGGTTGATCTTTCTTTTTTAAAACTTATCTTTATTGTTTATAGTATTACAGATGTCCCCCCTTTTTTCCTCATTGACTCCCTCCATCCTGCACCCCCTTGATTTTTCTCTTATGTCAATGTTTGCCTCTCTCTCTCCCCGCTTCCTCTCTGTAAAATCAATAAAAATAAAATGGCTGTAAAAACAGGGGTGGGGTGGGAAGGGGGGACCCAGGAAGGATTGGCTTAGGGACACCATTAATCTTACTGCTGAGGACACCAGGCAGGCTGGGTGAGGACCAGTGCCTTCCCGCCTGGGAATCTGAGACCCACTCCTATGGGGCCAGAGCTGGGACCGGCCCCAGCTGAAGCTGAGAAGACTGGACTTTGGCACCCTGTACCCCACTCCTTCCCAAGTAGCCCTTCTTTCTGGGAACCCCCGTAGGGTCAGCCCAGGCCTTGTCTTGGCTTCCCAAGGGTCAGGGATGAGAGATTCGTGCTCTGGCCTTCCGGAATAAAATCCAGTTTGCCACCCTGGGACCTCACTGATTCTTGTTTGGGTCGGAATCGGGGGAGGGAGCCAGGATCTACTGGGTACACTTTCCTCCAATGTGGAGGGAGGCCCCGCTCTTGGATGGCTGATGGGGACTGAGGGCTGTGGCAGAGATGCCGGGAGGCACCCAGAAGAGTGCAGGCTCCAGGCGGGTGGGCGGCTTCTGCCAGAGTGAGTATGCCCTGCTGCCGGCCCTCTCCTGGCAGCTTGGTAGAAGCTGAGTCATTAGTCAGTGTGGAAGGAGAGGGGACTGACCCAGGAGGCCTGAGGCCCCCTAAGGGCTGCAGGCAGGAGAGGGTGGGGTGAGCAGCTCTGCTGGACCTGGAATTTCCCTTCCCCTCCTTCTCGCCTGGAACCCAGGGCCTGGGGGACACACAGGTAGGACAGACTGTCCAGGAAGCCCATGAAAAAAGCCAACACACTGCTGTCTCTACCTGGTGCAAGATGGTGGGTGTGCCCTGATGTGTGTGTGAGTGTGTGTGTGTGAATGTGTGTTTGTGTGTGTGTGTGAATGTGTGTTTGTGTGTGTGTGTGTGTGTACCTCTAGGACTTGGGAAGGTCTTAGAGGTGCGCGGCCCACTTTCTATCTGCCCAGATCTGCCCGTAGAGGCCATGGGGGAAGCAATCTTGGGTTGCCTGGGATTCTGAGGCGGGAGGATCTGATCCCAGGACACTCTCCATGGTTCCCCTGGCAGCCCTTTTCCTTGGCTCAGGCCTGATTATGTACCTCCTTAAGGGCATGCAGCACCCCACCTCCCTTTCCCCAGTCTCCCAAACACCGGCCTGCCCAGTTGCACCTTCTCCATGTCTAGAACCTTGTCCTGCATCTCCCGTAGGGCCCCTAGTGTCTCCATCTCCCGCAGCCGGGACTGCTCCAGCTCGGTCTCCAGGTGGGCCACAAAGTCCTTGGTGAGGCGAGGGTTACCCTGGGGACAGACGGAGGGCTGCATCAGTTGCCAGGCTGCAGCGGGAGGGTGGGCAGCCTTCCTGCCAGCTGGCTGTGAGCTCAGGACTCGCCCCCTACTCTCCAGAGCCCAGGGCTGGGAGGCGGCTCAGGCTGGGGGATCAGGAGAAACCCCAATCCTCTTCCCGTGCCTTCTGCCTTCATGGGAGGAGAGTGGAACCCTGATGGCCAGGCCCAGCCTCCTTCCTGAGAAAGCCACACCCAGGGAACCTCCTGAAGGGGACCTCCCGTGGCCTCAGGAGACTCCCCGAGGGACGCTAATGGCTGGCTGCCAGGACTGCTGGGGTGGAGAGGGTGGGGCTCCGGGCTATGGCACTATGGGCCCCCTTTCTTCACCCCTGTCCTCTCTCTTCCCCCATATCTAAATAGGAAAGGATGGGGAAGAGTTTGCTGGTGGGTCTGCAGATCTTTGCACAGTGCTCTAGCCTGTCCTGGTGGCCTGGCAGGGCATTCTCTGGAAGGTGGACTCTGCACCCCACTTCCACCCCATCCATCTCCCCTTCCCCCCTCCCCAGGCCTGCTTGCTGCCCTTGACCGCTTTGAGCCTCTGACATCCAGGAGTGCCAGTGGGCCTCCCTTGGCCCAGGTGGGCTTCAGGCCACATACCAAGCTCCAGCCCTGCCAGGCTGACCCTCTGCTCACACCCAAGGAGATGGTGCTCAGGGGCCAGTGTCTAAGGCACTGCCTGCCTCACCCATCTCTGCATCCCCTAAGGCCAGAGTTCAGGGGTGGCAGGTGTCTCTTTGGCCTGAAAGAGGGCATCATGCCAGTGATAGGATGAGTCTAGCCTCGGTTTCCCCATTGGCTCAGCTGCTTCAGAGAAAACTGGCAGGTGAGGGGTGTGGGGTGGACTCAGGTGAGAAATGGCAAAGCTCCCTGCCCCTGTGTCCAGGGACAAAGAATCAACTCATTCCTGAACTAAAGCCCGAGCCCAGGTCTCCAGGCCTGGGGGAGCGTCCCCCCAGGGAGCTGCCCTTCCTTCTTTCCACCAGGGCTTCTTGGGCATCTGAGGTTTCCCCAAATCAGGGAGCCCACTTCACTGCCAGGCTCTGCTGGGATCAGGCCTGGATTGCAGGGCCCAGGGAACCTACGGCATCTTTCTCTGCCCCTCCAGCGCATGTGCACATGTGCACTCTGAACCTGGGGGCTGCAGCTGCTGGCAGGTCAGTAGCTAAGGAAGAGGCCTGCTGGGTAAATCTGAAGGAAGGGTCTGCAGATCTTTGCACAGTGCTCTAGCCTGTGAGCCCTCCCCACCACTGAGTTTAAGACCCCATAACAGACTTGCACTACCCACTCATGCCAACCCTGCCAGTTCAGATTAGAGGGCACAGACCAGACTCTCCTCTGAGTACAAAGTCCTGGGTCCCTCATCCTAGCTCCTACCCTTCATGGTTGACCTCTGGGGAAGCCCAAGAGCTCCAAAGAACTTGGGGAGACACAAGGAACCATAGGCCCATCAGTCAAGTCCAATGCCTGGGCCAGGAAGGGGGCCCTGCCAAGCACCCCCGAGGGTGGTGGAACATGGAAACTGAAGGATTCTCTCTCGGGTCAGGGGCTGACTGCTGAGGGTGGGGCTGGGGAGAGTATGCACTGAGCTCTGGGTGCTCTCCCCACCCAACCGGTTAGGAACTGCAGGGCTGACTGGTGAGTCCAGACAGTAGCTGCCAGGCAGGGGGTTGGAGTGTGGCCTCACCGCGGTGGCCTGCCGGTACCTGCTGCTCCTGCAGCTGCCGGATGGTGCTCTGCGCCTTCTGCAGGTCTTCCGTTGCGGAGCTGCACTGCTGCCGCACCACCGCCAGCTCCCGCTTGATGACATAGTTTTCCTCGGCCTCCTGCGCCCGTGTCACCTGTCCCTGAGCCGGTGGAGGACAGGGCGTGACCCTCTGCTCACACGCCAGGCCCTGCCTCCGGGAGTCCCAAGGAGGGCAGAGGAGTTGTGGGAGAGGGATGAGGCCTCCTTCACTCAGAGTCTGGGATGGGGCGCCCCACGGGACCTCGGAACAAGGGCGAGGGGAAGGCAGGTGCAGGACACCAGGAGGAGCCTGGAGGAAGACACCGGTTTCCAACCCGGGTCCAGGCTCGCGGGGCTTAAATGGAGACGGGGCCGCAGGCTGGGGCTGCTGGCAGCTTTGTCTCCTCCTGACTTCTGGCTGCCGGCCTCTGTCCCAGGGGAGGAGAAGCAAGTCCTTATCCAGGGTGATGGCACCCCAGAGCTCAGGTCTGCTGGAGAGGGTGGGGCCCCTGAGGGCTGGCTCCCCAGGGCAGGGTTGGGAGGTGGAATATGCCTCTCCCCTGGCCTTCCTCGGTTCTGATCTACCCCACCCAGCCTCATCCCCTCACCCCACCCAATGTGGGTCCCCCCATTCCATGCTCGGAGCCACCAGGTGGCAGGCAGATGCTTCCCGATAAAGCCATTCAAGATAAGGCAGCAGCAGAAGCAGGTGAGTGAGAGAAGGAGGCACGCCTTGCAGGTGGAAGCAGAGAGCGTGAAAGGCCGGAGGGGATGGTGTGTGTGTGGGCGGGGGAGGCTCAGCAGTGCACACACGAAGGCCTGCTGTTGATGCACCCTCAGGCTCCCTGAACCCTCCTGGGTCCCCACCTGTATCCCCTAGAGGGAGGAAACTTTGTGTCCCTGTGTGTGTACACACACTCACAGACACAGAGACATACCCTCAGTTGCCACGTTTGCACACGCACAGCCACCTCCTCTAGATGGAACCTCTGTTTTCCTGAGAAGCAGTCCCCAGCCACCCCCATGCACGGTGCCAGGCCTGTCCCCCTCACCCACGGCACAGCCAGGGAGGAGGCAGTGTTGGCTATCGTGTGGAGAGACTAGGAAGGAAGCAGGAGAGTCAGAAGAAAAGCTACAGTACCTGGATTAACCTATCAGCCAGAGCAGCGCTCTCCTACCCGGCGAGGGGTTCCCAGCAACAGGGGGAGGAGGCAGAGCAGAAGGTGCGGGGACAGGAGAGGGGGAGAGACAGACAAGAACCACTTGTCACTAACGCAGTGAACTATGTCTAGAAGCAGGGGAGACAGGAGTGAAACCTGAGAACCAGAAAACCAGCAGGACAGGACCTGGAGGAAGACCAAAGCTAGAGCCAGGTCCTTCCAGGAGAGGGTCTGTGTGTGAGCTGAGTGGGAAGCCAGGGGGGCTCACGACCGGGGCCAACTAAGGCCACCTGGGAACACTCAGCAACTTTGCTTTGGAGGCTGAACAAGAATGGAGGCTCCGGGGCAAGGGCAATAGAATCCTGTGGACAACCTGTGGTCCATGCAGGGTCACGTGAAAATGAGGGTAGAGCAGGAAGAGGGGCTTCCAACTCTACTTCCACCTTTAAAAACAGGATTGGGCCATGGTCAAGGTTGTGGCACCCCATCATGGATCCAGTGGCAAGACCACCCCCTATTCCCTCACTCCCATCTCCTTCCCTTTGAGGGCAAGGCTTTCAAATTATAGGGTGGGGCGTCTTGTGGCCCAGTTCCAGGCACCTCAGTCAAAGTAGCAGTTCTACCTCCTCCGGCCCACTCAGACGGCCCTGGAGGGCACCGGGCACAAATGGGTTGTGGTGGCTGCAATTAACTGGGTTGGTGCTCAACCTCCAGCCCAATCTAAGTTTCCCCACGGTCAGATTATGTGGCAGCTCAATTATCAGCGGGGTTCATGGGGAGGCAGGAGGCTTGCTGGCCCTCTGGCTGTTGGGTCCTGCTTGGGGCCCGGAGAGTTCAGTGTCTGACAGGCAGGTGGCCATACCCTCACCTTCTCCAGGGTCTCAATCCGCTGTTTCAGAAGTCGGTTCTCTGTTCGAAGCCTCTATGTGGGGAGAGGGGAGAGCATGTCAGATCCTGCCTTCCACTTCCACACAGAGGTCTGCCCCCCAGGGGCCAGGCCAACGCTCAGGACAGAGCTAGAGGCTTACATTCTGGGTCAGTGATCCCAGAAAATAGGGCCAGCTTCCAGTTAGAATGGCCCATTAAATTAAACAATATTTTTATTGATTCAGAGAGGAAGGGAGAGAGAGAGATAGAAACATCAACAATGAGAGCGAATCACTGATCAGCTGATAAGCCTTAGTTCAGTAAAAATAATGCGAGCGCTTTTGTGGATACACAATGTGTGTGAGGTGGGCAGTCTCTACCCATGTTGGGCCTGTCCACTTCCCAAGGGCAAAGGCTTCTGCATTTGGGGGGAAGCTGCTTTTAGACAGGAAGCTGCTTTATGGCTTAGCCTCCAGCCCCAGAGTTCAATTTTCAGTTGACAAACTTCTCTGAATTTGGGCCCAGGGTAGGAGGTCTTGTTGAACACTCATACTTCCTTCGGCTCAACAGCTACATTTCTATGACCCACTGGCCCACTGACAGCTGTGTCCAACAATCGTTACTTCCCCCCCAGCCAGGGGAGGCCACCTCTCTTGCTTTTGTCTTCTGTCCTGTGCTCGTGGATTTTGGTTAGATATTTGTGGTTTTAGGTTTTCCTATGAAGCAACTGCTCAGAGTGATGGCAGACTTGATTGATGGCCATTGACTTACACCATGGAGGGGGAAACTGAGTCGGAATGAGGCAGTGTTGTGCCTGAGCCTCCTAAACTGTTTCAGAGGGCAGGTCTCTGTCCCTCCCAGTGATCTGGAACCCAGAGTCTTGACCTATGACCTTTGGATTTCTTTGGCATAAACACAGCCATCCTTGGAGGAGCTGGATGTGCACTGCAAACAACTTACTACCTCTCTCTGCTTACTCCAAAGGGAGAGAGAGAGAGAGAGAGAGTGTGTGTGTGTGTGTGTGTGTGTGTGTGTGTGTATGTATGTATGTGTGTGAACAAAAACTATGGGGGCTGTGTACTAGTAAGAGCTTAAATTTCCCCCCCTGTATTTTTGATGCTTGGACATCCTGAGACCTAGCTAATCCTGGAGAGACTTCCCATCCCAGGATTTAGCTAATTCTACAGATAGTAAACAATCAGGATTTAGCTAATTCTACAGATAGTAAACGATCAGGATTTAGCTAATTCCTACAGATAGTAAACAATCAGGATTTAGCTAATTCTACAGATAGTGAACAATCAGGATTTAGCTAATTCCTACAGATAGTAAACAACCAGGATTTAGCTAATTCCTACAGATAGTAACAACCAGGATTTAGCTAATTCCTACAGATAGTAAACAACCTGTTTGACAAGGCAAACCAGCCAATCCACAGTGTGATACCCCCCCACCACCACTTATCTAACGCTCAAATACCTGCCAACATTTCCCTTCTGAAATTGTCACAGGGCAACTAGGGACCACCCGTATAGCCCCTGAAATTATTCAAACTAGTCAATCCTAAACTTGCCCACCTGCTTTGCCCATTCCTTTGTTTGAAAACCACAATAAAGGCTCTGGCCCATGTTTTCCCCTTGATCTATTTGCCTCCTGACCAACCCTGGTGCTTCCCCATAAGGCCTGGTGTGCCCTGCCTCTTTGAAACTGTAATAAACTCCTTTCAAAGGCAGTTAAAACAAATCCCATGTATATTTTAAAACAGGCTAAAGGTGAAAGAGCAAAGGACAGGGCTAAGGGAGAAGGCACTTGCCCGAATCCTTTAAGACCTCCTCTCATGGGAAATTTCCAAACTGAACATGTGGTCCAATGGTCTGCTGTATACCTACCTAATGCTGGGCCCTCACAGTCACCAGATGGGAGCAGGCCTTGTCTATGCCTGAGTAAGACACACACACACACACACACACACACACACACACACACAGCTTAGAGCTTAGACTGGCACATAAGTCAGGTTGCCACTTCTGAGAAAGAGACATGCTAAAAAATTCAAGACACAAAACTATTTCTGGAAATCCTACAACCAGGACAGAACAATGCTGCTCTCTTTCCCACTCAGGAATGGGTGGCAGGACTGGATTCTAACCTAGGCCCTGCCTTTGCCTTTCTAGAAGATGTGGGGGTGAGGAGATGATGATGACGATAGTGGTGGTGGTGGTGATAATAAAAAATGGAACATCAGAGTCAGTATCATTTCCCTTTTGCAGAGGGGACACTGAGAGGATCAGAGAGGTGAATTCATTTTCCTGGGTTACACAGCTGGTCTGTGGAAGAGCTGGCATTTGAACCCTGGTCTCTGGGACTCTAGTTTCAGCCACTGTGGAACTCTGCCAGTCTGTAGACAGAGGACAGAGCCAGGCTGTGTTGGGATTTGTGTTTATGTCTTACCCCCTACCCCCACTGGACTGGGGACCCTCCCTCTCTGCTGCCACTTACAGATGGGGGCTGGTTCCCAGAGAGTTGGAACTTTCAGTCCTCTCCCCAGATCTCTGGGGAGAGGAGATGGGTTGGAGGTTGAATAAAGTGCTGATGGCAAATCATGTAATCAATCATGCCTGTGTAATGAAGTCCCATAAAACCCCACAGGATGGGGTTTGGAGAGCTTCCAGGCTGCTGAGTGGTTGGCGGTGCTGTGAGTGTGGTACGAAGGGAAAGGGCATGGAGCTCGGTGCCTTTCCCCTGTACCTGGCCCTAAGCATCTCTTCCTTCTGGCTGCTCCTGAGCTGTGTCCTTTATAACAAACCAGTGACCTAGTCCTAATATTTCTCTGAATTCTGTGAGCCATTCTAGCAAATTAATTGAACCGCAGAAGGGAATCACAGGAACCTGTGGCCTAATGCCAGCTGGCCAGAAGCATAGGCGACAATCTGGACTTGAGACTGGCTTCTGAAGCGGGAGTGGCAGTCTTGTGGGACAATGCCCTTAACCTATGGGATCTGACTTCATCTCCGAGAAGATGGGGTCAGAATTGAGCTGAATTGTAGGACGTCCAGCAGGCATTGGAGAATTGTTTGGTGGTGTGGGGAAAATCCCACATATTGGAGTTGCTGACAGAATTGTACCCCCAAACCTAGTAGGGCTGGCTGGCCAGGCACCAGCGGCCATGAGTGCAGTGCCCTGGCCTATCCTCCCTGCAATGGCCCCTGCCTACCTCGGGGCTCCCCCGATCCCTGACCTCAGGGTTCCCACCACTGAGGGCAGCATTCCTGCTGTTCCTCTAGCCCAGCTGTGAGCAAACTACGGCCCCGCAGGCCGGATACGGCCCGTTCGGCTGTTCTATCCGGCCTGCGGAGCCGAAAGAGCGGAGGGTTCTCTTGCTCTCCCCTCCGCTCCTTCACCAGCAGCCCAAGATGAGAGTGCCAGCATGGTCAGGTTGCTTTTGTTCCGGCCCTCCGGTCCAGTTTAAGAACCCAGTGTGGCCCTCGAGTCAAAAAGTTCACCCATCGCCGAAACCGGTTTGGCTCAGCGGTAGAGCGTCGGTCTCTGGACAGAAGGGTCCCCGGGTTCGATTCCGGTCAAGGGTGTGTACATTGGTTGCGGGCACATCCCTGGTAGGGGGTGTGCAAGAGGCAGCTGGTCGATGTTTCTCTCTCATCGACGTTTCTGGCTCTCTATCTCCCTCCCTTCCTCTCTGTAAAATATCAATAAAATATATATATATATATTTAAAAAAAGTTCGCCCACCCCTGCTCTAGCCCCTCAGGCCCGCTGCTGCTGGGGCCTTTCGTGCTCAGCTCCCTAGACCTGCGGCAATCTCCCCTACACATTTTCTCCGGAGATCTTTCTAGAGCTCATATCTGCACTTACTGGCTCACTGACTGCACTCTCATTGCAATGGGAGCCCCCCAAGGGCAGGCCCAGCTTGTCCACCTCTGGGTCCCCAGCGCCCCGTGAGCCCCTGCTCACATGTAGTCACCCCCTCAGAGCTTAAGGACAGCCTGGTGTGCCTCATGCGCTGGGCTGGGATGCCCCCTAGTGGCCACCCACTTCTTGCCTTGGGACAGAAGCTCCCAGTGGCCTCTGGACCCTGTCCCCCTTCCCTAGGAACTCACTTTGATTTCGATCTGCTCCTCCATCTCTTTACTCTTCATGGCCGCATATTCCTTCTCGAGCCTGCAGAGGTGAAGGCTGACAAGGTCACTATCCCACCACCAGGGACCCCTTTTTCCACCTGCGCCCTGACTGCTGGTACTGACCTCTTCATCTTCTTAGGGTTGTACTTGACCTGGTAAGCCTTGAGGATCAGCTTATCTGGGCAGCTGTCGAACTGATGAGGTATCACCTTTTGGAAGTACTGTGGGGACACAGGCAGTCACTGATTACCAGGGTGTATAGGGGGGCGCCCCAGCCCCTCTGTGTCTGCTGCGCCCATTGCCCTGGAGGAGGCGGGGAGGGCAGAGTGGGTCTGCCTGGGATGTCACCATGTGCCCAGTGCAGTGCCTGGCCTGCCTGTTGTGGGGGCTCCATCACTGTGGAGCAAGCGAGTGAGTGTGAGAAGGCATCTGGGAGAAGCTGCCAGCAGCCGGACTTCGGTTTGCAGGGAAAAGCAGGCTGCGGAGGCTCCTGAGGGCAGAGACCCAGGGGTGCGTTGGGGTAGGGTCTGAGCACAGGGCACCTTCTTAGAGGAAGGGGGAGGCGTGTTGCATCCAGAGAGGATACAGAAAAGGTTGCAGAATTAGAACAGCCAGGAGCAACCTGGAGGGAAGGCCCCTCAGTGGGTCTGCTGGCCTGGGGCCTCTACAAAGGGTTAAGTGTGAGCCACTGGGGGACACAGCTTGCTGTTGGTTGGGGCCAGGCTGGCTCCTGCTCCCCAGCCCAGCTGGCCCCCTCTGGCAGCTGCAGACAATGAACATTCGTGTCTGTGGACACAACCGTGGCCTTTGTGTATTCTTCTCAGAAGTAGCAGCTGGAGGGCGCTGGGAGGGGGCAGGGGCTGCATGGCGGGGACATGGCGGTGAGAAGCAGGGAAGCCAGGGTGGGGTAGGCCAGTGAGGCTGCCCAGACCCCTCCCTTCCTCCCTCCCTCCCTCCCTCCCTCCCTCCCGTGCCCTCACCTGGCCCAGTTCCTAGGACCAAAAACCATACTCAAGGCCCCATGGTTTGGCTAGTATAATTATTTACCGCAAAGGTTTTGGGGGCAAGAGAAAGGAGGGGTGAGACCTCCCAGAGCCAGGGCCTGGGCCTTCCTCTCCCCACTGCCAGGCTGTGGGCCTGGACTCTGTCTGGCAGAGCCGGGAGCTCCTTAGGGCCCAACCTGGCTCTCCAGGGAGCCTCAGGGGTCACAGGGGATAGAAAAGGATCAGGCTGCTCAGGAACTCCAAACAGCTCACTTCACCTGCCCAGGGGCCCCTACGGGGGTGGGGGAGCAATCCCACCCTTCCTGGGCCCTGGCCCACCTGGGACATGCCCTCCATGTCCAGCTGCATCAGCTCCACCTGGTTCACCTGCAGCAGGGCGAGGCCCACCCGGAACACGATCTCCAGGCCCTGCAAAGGCAGCGGGGACAGTGCTTCCCTGATCCCTCCTCAACCCCTGGCCCTTCCTCGGTTGGAATTCATTTCCGGTGTGGGGCCTTCGGGAGGGCAAGAGGGTGAAGGGGTCCTGACCTCATACATGAAAATGTCGAAGACACGAGTGGCGACAGGCAGTGGGAAGGTGGTCAGGAAGAGTGTGAGGAACCAGGATGAGGCGTACATGGACGTGTGGAAGCTCTGGGAGCGGAAGTGGGTGTTCAGGTCCGGGAGCTGCTCCTGAGGGGTCGGAGGAGGAGGCCCCGCACTGAGGAGCCGCTTGTGGGCACCAGGCACCGCTGTCCATGCCCACAGGCTCCTTCCACCTGAAGTGCCGTCTCGGTGCTCCTGCCTCCAGGAAGCCTTCTCTGGTCTGCCCTTGGGTGCCTTCCTCTGTGTGCCTCAGCACTGTGTGTGGGTGAGGCTGAAACAACCCAGAACTCTGAGCAGCAAGAGCTGGGACACAGGCAGGGGTGACAGGAGCAGCAGCAGCCCATGGGTGCTGGATGTGCACCTTGGGCAGGAAGTGGCCCATCTGCTCTCCTTTCTGCTCATGGGCTTCTCATGATCAGCCTGACAGGAGCTTCTGAAGCTTGGGGTGGTTTACGTAATTCTTCAAGGTCACCCAGAGAGTGAGAGGTGGGGTGGGGTGCGGTGTAAACCTACTGCTGGTCAACCTGTATTCCTTGACTTGCCAGTCATTGTGTCTCCCCACAGCTCCCTCATGATGCTCTGCGCCCAGCAATGCTCAGGGGATGCCGGTCTGATTGGCCTGAACTTCAGATTGCTGAGAAGTGACAGAAACTGGGGAAATGGGCTGGAGGAAGTAGTAGGACCCCCTTGATGTCATTTACTGGGAGAAGGGACTCTGGTGTCCCCTCCTGCAACCTGCCCTAGGCTTCCTTGCAGACCCAGGCGCTCCCTGGCTCTGTCCGGCTACTTTGCTGAGGGGGCTCTCAGCTACCCAGCCTGCGCAGGGCCTCTTCTTCTCTGCAGGCCCTGGGCCCCTTGCTTGTTGGCACTACCAGGTCCCCTTGGACAACAGCACCTCCCAGTTTTCCAGGCCTGAGGAATGGGGCTTTCATGGCCAGGCTTGTCCCAGGGCCCACCTCCCACCTCCCATTCCCCCTTCAACCCTCACCCCCAACTGCTGTGCAGTTTCACAGCCCCACCTGTGACAGACTTCTGGAGCAGACTGTGTGTGTGTGTGTGTGTGTGTGTGTGTGTGTGTGTGTGTGTGCTCTTTCCTTGCATGCTCAGGGAAAGTGCCGTCTGCCAGCCAAGAGTGGCCCCTGCGCCCTGTGGGGGCTGCTATTTATAAACAGAAAGGTCTGCGTCTCCTGTAATCATCAAAGGCCGCAGACAATACTTTCCCTCCTCTGCCATACCACGCTGGGAGCAGACAGGGAGGGCATTATGGGTGTGTCTGGCAAAAGCCAGCTTGACCCCTCTGCCCTTGGACTCTGGAAGCCCAGAGCTCTCAGGAGCCCCCACTATACATGGCTGGCCCTGCCCTCTCCCTGGAAGTGTGCTTGGGGGCAGTGCACATGGCTCCCTGGGGACTAGAGCCCCTTTCTGAGCTGGGGCCTCGGGATATGACTTCTCAGCCCTGGAATGTCCAGTGAAGTAGACCCACTGGGCTGGCTGAGGGTGGTGATGGGCCACCCGGCCCCACTCACCTGCAGCATGTACTCAAACTGGTAGATGCAGAGCCCCAGCTCAGCCATGCTGGGCTTGAAGAGCTCCCGAAGGCGATACTCCTGCATCAGCCGCACAAACACACAGAAAGCCTCCTCCTCCGGCATCTGAGGGATGGGCAGGGGGCAGAGGGCTGTGAGTGCGGGCAGGGTGGCAGGAGGGCGCTTACTGCTCTTCTCTTGGACATGGAATACTGTGCTAGGCCTGTTTCTGCTCTATTTACGCTTAATGAATGTGGACTGGGTGGGCTGTCAGAACTCTCACAATGAACCTCTGGTCACTCTCGTTTACTGATGGAAAATCTCCCGAGGCTGAAGTCACCTACCACAGGTCACCTGGCAGGGGCTTGACCCCCAGGGGTGGCCACCTCCAGAGCCCATGATTGGGACACCATTTGGTCCACTCTCAGTGTCTCTCCTCTCCTCTTCCCAAGCTGCTGGATTCTCTGGACAAACCCAGCCCCACACTCCACACTGGCTAATGTAAGCTCCTGCTGGAGTTCCCTGTCCAACCCTGGGAGGTGGCTGAGAAGGACGGCCTGCCCCTCTAGACCGTGGACAGTGCCGTGGACAGAACAGGCGGTCAGCCCCTCTGTGTTCACCCACAGGGGCTTGGCCTGGGACCACCAGAGGTCACAGCTGGACGCAGGGGTAGGCTCTGACAGTAGGACACTGGATAGAGGGTTACATTCTGCCTTTGTCCACCTCCTGGAAGCAAAGCCAAGAAGGGCTGGCCCCTGCCGTAAGCCTGGCCCAGGCCACCTACCTGCATCAGGAGCAGGCCCACGATGAAGGCACTGCCCTGGCAGTAGCCCACCTCCCGGTCCACCAGAGAGTAGGCCTGCAAGGGAACGTGAGTGTCAGGGCAGGGTCCTACCAGGCTCAGTGACAGCAGGCCAATGTGGCAGTGCTTCTTCATGTGGGGTTAGGGGGTCCTCAGGAGTGGGGGCCTCACCTTCATGACATTGAAGAGAACCTCCTGGCCCAGGCTGTCCTGGCCCTTGAAGAACTCGTGCTCTGGGTAGGTGCGGGCGATGTCCCTGCGGATCAGCTTCTCGCATGGCGAGGACATCTTGAGCAGCTCTGAGTACTGGTTCTTGACTGGCATGTTTGTAGCGCTGCACAGGAGCTGCCACACGATGGCCCGGAAGTGGTGCGGGATGCCCTTGTGGATGAGCTCCTGGGGAATGGGCAGCAGGAGGCCAGACTGGATGCTGGCCCAGGGCAGTCTCCCCACGGCTACCTAGTCCACGGGCCTTGCCTACGCCGTGCATGTGGCTCAGAGCTCTGCGGAGCTTTTGCACTGCAGAGGAGTCCACACACTGCTTATGGTAATTTACCCCCCCCCCCGCCCCCCAATTTGTCACAGAACATAGCGGGGCAGGAAACAATAGGTGCCTGAGCTGGCAGTGTGACCGCTACTTACCTGGCCAGCCCCACTCACACTCTCTTCCCTCCCCCTGCCCTGGCAAGGCCCCCGGAAAGGGCCTGCACAACTCCACTTCTGTCCCTTGGCCCGTGCGGGGACCCTGGTGCTGGCGGAGTGACCTGCTGTCTGTCCCTGTTGGCCCTCCCACCACCCACCCACCTCCACCATCCCTGCCACCTTAAGCAGCTTCTCCTTCCTACGCCGCCACTCTTCCCACTCATTGGCGATCCGGCCCCATAGGATCCAGGTGTCCTCCTCCAGGTGGCTCAAGTTAGAGGAGGCAGAGGAGCTGGATACCAGAGAGGAGCCGCTGTTTCTCCGGGAGCCGTTCATGGAGCGCATTGATTTGGAGTCGGCTTCCAGGAGCCTAGGTAGGGAGGGCGGGGAGAGGCAGTTCTGGGCTGCAGGCATCACCACGCTGGTCCCTGGGCTTCAGTGACTCCTCGGGAACAGGTAGCTGCTGAGGAGCCCGGCCCCTCTTCTCGGGGATTCCAGAGGCCACCAGGGATTTGGTCTAACTGTTCTTGCCGAGTGACCTCGGCCAGAGCTCTAACCTCTCTGAGCTGAGCTGTGGTCCATCTCCCTGGTTCTCTGCAGAGGCCGCCCTTGTTTGTCTCACTCTGTGCCCTGGACTGGGCTGAGAAGCATATGGATTGGCTCACTGAGCCTTGTACCACCCCTGAAGGGCAGGTTTTGTGAAGAATCATGTTCTAGGGATGAGGCTCAGAGAGGTGAGCAGGTGGCTGGGAGTACTCGGCCAATGACAAGCTTTATGGAACCTGGGTTTCTGACGCTTTGACAGCGAGGTCCTGGCTGATCCTAGAGGGCCTGTCGCTCCCAGGCCTAGCTAATTCCTAGAGATAGAGAAGAAGGACTCACCTGCTAGTGCATCTTTCATGTGCAAATCAATGAATCCAGAACCCACAAACCCCCCTCCTCTCCATCACCTGGCTCTCGCACTCAGGGCTTCTATGTGTCATCGCCACAGGCCACCCCTGTACCCCAGAGCAGGTGAAATTATTCAAACAGCCCAACCCGGGCCTGCTTACCCTGCCTTGGCCATTCCTCCTTTCAGAAACCACAGCAGGCCGAAACCGGTTTAGCTCAGTGGTAGAGCATCGGTCTGCGGACTGAAGGGTCCCGGGTTCGATTCCAGTCAAGGGCATGTGCATTGGTTGCGGGCACATCCCCGGTGGGGGGTGTGCAAGAGGCAGCTGGTCGATGTTTCTCTCTCATTGACATTTCTGGCTCTCTATCTCTCTCCCTTCCTCTCTGTAAAATATCAATAAAATATATTAAAAAAAAAAAAAAAGAAACCACAGCAGAAGTACTTGCCTGCATTTCCCCCTGGCTCCCTCTGCCTCCTGCCAGACCCTGGTGCCTCCCCCAGTGGCCCTGCCTGGTGGCCCTGCCTCCTGCTTCTGTCTTCTCAGTGGCAGTCCTCCCCTGATCTGTTGGCTTTGTCATAGCTGGATGGTAATCTATGTTTTATTTTATATTTTAATAATTGAAAAATATTTTTTTTTAATTCAAAGCTATACTTCTGGGAAAAGGGGGTATGTTTTAAAAATAAGAAACCATAACTGATTAAAATTTCAATCACAAGTTTGTATTAACTTTTTAAAAAATTATATATTTCTTTAATATATATATATATATATATATATATATATATATATATAATTGATTTTTGCAGAGAGGAAGGGAGAGGGATAGAGAATTAGAAACATCGATGAGAGAGAATCATTGATCAGCTGCTTCCTGCAAACCCCCTACTAGGGATGTGCCCGAAACCAAGGTACATGCCTTTGACCAGAATCGAACCCGGGATCTTTCAGTCCATAAACCGATGCTCTATCCACTGAGCCAAACCAGTTTCAGCTAATACAGTAACATTTATTACAAACTTATCTTGCTATAAAACATTGTTGCCCTGGCTAATGTGGTTCAGTGGTTACAGTGTTAGTTTGTGAACTAAAGGGTCTTGCGTTGGATTCCCAGTCAAGGGCACATACTTGGGTTGTAGGTTTGATACCCTGGTCAGGGCACATGCAGGAGACAAGCAATTGATATATTTCCCATCAATGTTTCTCTCTCTCTCTCTCTCTCTCTCTCTCTCTCCCCCTCCCTCCCTCCCTCCCTCTCTCCTACACTCTCTAAAAAATCAATGGAAGAAATATCCTCTGGTAAGGATTAACAGCAACAACAAAGAAGACACTGTTTATGAAAAGGAGAGCCATCCCTGGCCAGTGTGGCTCAGTTGTTGGGTGTTGTCCTGTGGACCAAAAGGTTGCTGGCTTGGTTCTTGATCAGGGCACACACCCAGGTTGTGAGCTTGATCCCAGGGAGGGGGTGTGCAGGAGGCAGCTGATTGATGTTTTACTATCATATTGATGTTTCTCCCTCTAGAAACCAATAAAAAAATCTTAAAAAAAGAAGTAATATAACAGGATCACTTCAAAAGCTCAAAAAGCATTATTTAAAAGTAATTTCAATTATTGCCTCTGTTCCAGCTAGAAAAGTTCACTAAGCGTACACTGAAAAAGTGCTACTATTTTTAGTCACCTTTCATTTAATAAATACTCATACTCATGAATATAATTCTCCTTCTTCTACAACTTTATGGAAAATTAAAAGTACTTACATGCCAAAGGAGGAAAGGCAGAGCAGATTTAAAGGGCTTCAAGGAGTACTTGTCTGCTAAGCATCAATATGACTCCCTTTTTTATTTTTATTTTTAAAATTTATTTTATTGTTTTTTTTATAGAGGAAGGTGAGAGGGTCAGAGAGCTAGAAACATTGATGAGAGAGAAATATCGATCAGCTGCCTCCTGCAAAACCCCTACTAGGGATGTGCCCGCAACCAAAGCACATGTCCTTGACCGGAATCGAACCTGGGACCCTTCAGTCTGCAGGCTGGCTCTATCCACTGAGCCAAACTGGTTTCAGCAATATGACTCCCTTTTAAAAAAAATTTTTATTTTTTTCAATTACAGTTTACATTCAGCATTATTTTACATTAATTTCAGGTGTCCAGCATAGTGGTTAGACAATCATATACTTTAGAAAGTGTATGGCTGGTGTGGCTCAGCAGTTGAGAATTGACCTAGGAACCAAAAGGTCACTGGTTAGATTCCTGGTCAGGGCACATACCCGGGTTGCGGGCTTAGTCCCCAGTAAGGGCCATGTAGGAAGCAGCTGATCGAAGATGTTCCTCTCTCATTGATATTTCCATCTCCCTTCCTCTCTCTCTCAAAATCAATAAAACCATATTTAAAAATGAATTTAGGCCGAAACCAGTTTGGCTCAGTGGATAGAGTGTTGGCTTGCGGACTGAAGGGTCTCGGGTTCGATTCCGGTCAAGGGCATGTGCCTTGGTTGCAGGCACATCCCCAGTAGGGGGTGTGCAGGAGGCAGCTGATTGATGTTTCCCTCTCATTGATATTTCTAACTCGCTATCTCTCTTCCTTTCTCTCTGTAGAAAATCAATAAATTATATTTAAAAAATGAAACAGAACTAAAATATATATGAAATTAAAAAAAAATGAATTTAGGCTGAAACAGGTTTGGCTCAGTGGATAGAGCGTCGGTCTGTGGATTGAAAGGTCCCAGGTTTGATTCCCGTCAAGGGCATGTACATTGGTGTGCAGGAGGAGGGGGTGTGCAGGAGGAGGCAGCTGGTCGATGTTTTTAACTCTCTATCCCTCTCCTTTCCTCTCTGTGAAGGTAGAGGGACAGAGAGATAGAAACATCGACCAGCTGCCTCTTGCACACCCCCCACTGGGGATGTGCCCGCAACCAAGGTACATGCCCTTGACCGGAATCGAACCTGGGACCTTTCAGTCCGCAGACCGACGCTCTATCTACTGAGCCAAACCGGTTTCGGCCCCCAAATAATTTTTTTAAAAAAATATATTTTATTGATTTTTTACAGAGAGGAAGAGAGAGGGAGAGTTAGAAACATCGATGAGAGAGAATCATCGATCAGCTGCCTCCTACACACACCCTACTGGGGATGTGCCCGCAACCAAGGTACATCCCCTTGACTGGAATTGAACCTGGGACCTTTCAGTCGGCAGGCCGATGCTCCATCCACTGAGCCAAACCGGTTTCAGCAGGTTCTTTTTTTTCCAAAAGAAAGTGTTCCTGCCAATATTTCCAGTACCCACCTGGTACCATACATAATTATTACAATAGTTTTGACCCAAATCCTTATGCTATACTTTACATCCCCATGACTATTTTGTAATGATCAATCTGTGCTTCCCAATCCCTTTACCTTTTTCACTTAGTCCCCATTCCCCTCCCTGTGGCAACCATCAGTCTGTTCTCTGTATCTATGAGTCTGTTTTTGTTTTGCTTGTTTACATTGTTCTTCAGATTCCACATATAAAGTAAAATCATACAGTATTTGTCTTTTTAATTTCACTTAGCATAATACCCTCTAGGTCCATCCATACTATAAAAATGGTAAGATTTCATTCTTTTTATCACTGAGTATATATGTATCACAGCTTTTAAAATAATATATATATTTTCATTGATTTCAGAGAGAAATGGAGAGGGAGAGAGAGATAGAAACATCAATGAGAGAGAATCATTGATCTGCTGCCTCCTGCACGCTCCCTATTGGGGATCTAGCCCGCAATCTGGATATGTGCCCTTGACCAGAATCGAACCCAGGACCCTTCAGTCCACAAAGCTCTATCTACTGAGCCAAACCCACTGGGACATGTATCATAGCTTTTTTATCCACTCATCTATTGATGGGAACTTGAGTTGCTTCCATATCTTGGCTATTGTATAAAACCATGCAATGCACATAGGGGTGCATATATTCTTTCCAATTAGTAGGGAATAAACCTACATTTTAAAACAAGGGGAGGGCCAGAAAAGAAAGGTGGGAAGGCCTGACTCCAGAGTCAGAGGTTTTACTCTTCTGTCTAACAATGACTTGAGAAACACAGCCAGGTTCCCAGACTCACTCTGCCTCTAGAAACCTTGGTCTCCTCATCTGAATGGGGAACTGTCTGTTCACTCAGGGTTAGGAGGATGGCACTGCCTCTGGTGGGAGCTATTACTTTGCCCAGGACTAGACTCAGATGTGAGTGTGAGGGAGCACCCAGGAGCTTCTGTTTGGGGCCCAAGCTGTACCCTGCACACCCTCCTCCTCCTCCCCGAGGCCCCAACTCACCGGTTCTGTTCTTCCAGCTTGGCCAGCAGCTCCAGCTCATTGGGGCTGAGGTTCTCAGAGTCAGAGGTGGGGGAGCAGGTGGGGGCTGACAGGGCCTCCTGGGATGAGGAGTCAGGGCTCAGAGTGGGGCTTGCCATGGTGGGCAGGCTCATCAACTGCAAGCAGGGCCAGGTCACAGCTCTGTCTGGGGGCCGGAGACACACATGGTCAGCATTGGGTTGGGTCTGCACCTCATTCTGCCAGTTCTGGGCCAGCTGAGCCTGCTGTTCACCTGTGCACATTTCCTCACTCTGGGCTCCCACTTCTGCTCTGTACACTTGGTGTACCCCTCATCCCCATGCACCCCAGCTCAGCTGATGGCCATGCCAGCATCTTCTATTCCAGACACTGACTACCAGGACCTCTTGCCTATGTCCTCCAGATGCCCGGACAGATACCACAGGACCACGGCAGGGCCCAAGATGTCCTGTTGTCCATGGGCATGAAGGCCAAGGCCCATCTCCACACCCCGGAGTCTTCAGCAGAGCCTGAGGCCAAGGCTCCCATCACTCAAGACCCCTGCTGGGACCTTGAGGTGCAGGAGCCCCTACTTTGGTGGCCCTTTCTGACAGCCTTGGTCCTTGTTTCCTGTTGTGGTCTGCCCTGGAAGGCCTGCCTCAGCCTCTGAACTTCCCTGTCTCATCAACCAGAGTGGGCTGCTAGCACAGCCAGAAGCAATTATTCTCTACTGTTAATTGTCTGGTGCTGCCAATTGCCAGAAGAGTTGACTACACTTGGGCTGGGAAGCCAGGGATGCATCAAAGTGCTGGGAGTCTGTGCCCTGGTGGACACAGTGAGAGCCGAAAGTTCTGATGGGTATCCTGATCTTGGCTTCCCGTGTGCCATGCAGGCATCAGGTCATCTCTCCTATTTTTCCTGGGGATGGTCTGGCCCCACCCTCCTCGGGGGGCTCCAAGGACACTGACCTCTCACCTTCTGCCAGTGTCATGAGAGGCAGCTCAGCACCAAACCCAAAGCTACGGCTCCAGACTTAGATAGACCTGTACCTAAAGCATGGCACCCTCTCAACCAACTGTGTAGGCTTCTCTGAGCCTCACAGACCTCAGAGGGTGACTGTGAGAACTGAGTATGCTACTGCACATGGTGTGTGAGAACAGTGCCTGATACTTAGTGACCATTCAATAAACATCCACTATTATTATCCATCCTGGGGCCAACGTTGAGGGCTAGCTGGGAACCAGGGCTCCGTAGTTCTGCTGTGCCAGTTGTGGGATATCTGCGGGGTTGGCATCACACCTGTAGGAGGTTCTAGTAATCAGAAATGGCTAGGAAAGGGAAGGCTGCTAAGACCTGGGAATGGTGTTCCTTCTACTCAGTCATTCTGCTTCTGATGAGCTCAGCTTAGCTCAAATGGTCTAAAAAGATAGTGAACCCCAGGATCATGGTGGCAGGAAGAAAATCCTGCTCCCCTACTGCCACTGTGGGCAGTCCCTTCATGCCCACCCATTTTCCTGCATGCTCTGTACCAGGAGTCCTCTATGTGCTCTTGGACCCCACCTGACCTGGCTCTGACAGCTCAGCCTGCATAGGAGCCCTTGCCTGGAGAGGTGGGAACTGGTCCCCTCGGCACAGGGGGATAGTGACAGGAAGAAAGCAGACCTCTCACACCTGCCTGGCCACCTCAGGGCACTGGGCACCTCCCTGCAGCCTAAGCTTAGCTCCCAGCCAACACCCAAGGGCTCAGGGGTTGACTGGACTTGATCCTGGCCATGCACTTGATTCTGGCTGCCTTCCCTCATGCTGCCCTGTCATGGGGGTACCATTCTTTCACCTCGAGGTGTGTGTGTGTGTGGGGGGGCAAGAACCCTCCCTCCCCAGGACTCTGTGACTCCCCAGGGCCACTGGTTCTGTCTCTGGTTCCTGAGAGTTCCCCTGTCTGTTGGGTACTAAGGGCTCTGGCTTTTGGTGAGTGGTATGAACTCTAGGTCCTGGCAGAACCGCTGGCCAGGGACCACTGCTCCAAAGATCAAGCCACATGCACCACCTAGCCAGGGGTTAATCATTTCTGACAGAGGAACCGTGGGGGCTGCACCAGGGCCTCCTGCAGAGTCAAAGGCTGTGGACAAGAAGTGCTGACCTAGAAGAATCTCTCTGCGCAGGGAGGAGCATGGGTTTCCCAGCTTCAGAGTTGGGAGTTAGGAAGGAGCCTCAAAAACACACCTGGATTTGGGGAGCAGTGGGGGCCTCAGAGAAAGAGAACACATGAAGCTAGGGTGAGGACCTGGGACACTCTCTCAGTCATGCCTCTTCCTTGCTGGGCCCACCCTCGCCCCTAAAGAGCCTAAGAAAATGACTCAGGTCTGAGTTTCTGTTAAAAATAAAAACCACACCAGGAACCATCCACTAGGAGAGTGTGTTCAGCAATTTATCATATAGTAATGTGTATTTCATTCAGAAAATGAAGTTGACTCAGTTTGGGCTGAAATGTGCAGTCTGGAGGTAGAAACTAATGTCCCCAGGAGCTTTCTTTTGACTCATCCCTGGTCTGTAAACACTGCCTTGCCCTGGAATCCATCTCCTGGTGAATGTACATTCACACACTCATACAGGCAGACATACACATTCACATACAATCTCCCACTTATACACAACTCACTCTTGATATACAGGCAGACACACACTCATACACATTCACTTTCACATGCACACACTACCTCATACCCATGCACGCTCTTGCACACACACAGGCATGCATGCTTTCTGCACTGAAAAGACCTTGCCACCCTTGGAACTGAGTAGCTTGGGATGGACACTGGCTTGCTGCCGTCCTAGCTTTGTGAGCAATGCCCCTTCTAGCCCCAGAGTGCCATGACTTACTGGCTCAACCATTCCTTTCCTGGCACTTACTGAGGGCCAGGCGCTGTTCTATGCATAGAGTGGAACAAGGTGACGAGAATACAACTCCACAGGGTATGCAGCCATTTCTCCCTTGCTGAATGGGCTCAGAGATGCAGAGAAAAGGTCCCCTTTAGGTCCAAGAAGCCATACCTCTAAAATCCACACACAGGCTCCCTCTAGGTCTGGGGCTCCAACTTCAATGCCATTTGCCCCTACTCTAACTCAGCCACCTGAGGGGGATCCTGGCTCCTGTGGAGTGGGCAAAGCCACCAAACCCTGCTTCTGCTGGCACCATCATTCACCTTGTTCCCATAGGGTGGTCTATGGCTTAGGAAGCTGAGCCAAGCAAGAGGGGTGGGAAGAAGATTCTGCTGGTGAGCTGGGCAGGGAGCATGGGGACAGAATAATCCAGATGTCGGACATCTCCCACCTGCTTTTCCCTCTCCCTCTTAGGGAATTTTGGACACTGTCGGTCATGCCTCCTCCTTCTTGGAGTCCTCTCCCATCTGGTTTCCAAGAGGCTGGGCTCCTCGGCCTCCTACTTCTTTGCCCAGGGCATCTTAGCCTCCCACATGGTGCCTCTTCCTCCCTAGGCTCTGCTGGGCCCTTGTCCCTTCTTGCTGTTGATGATCTCACTCTTACGGTTTAAATGACTGAATGTATGTCAGTGATTGTGACACCTCCTTTCCCAGGTTTTTTCCGAGCAACTTCCAGAATCCAAATGACTCCTGAACATCTTCATCAGACCCCTGGCCAGGGCAGGAATTGCCATTGTCTGAGTCCCTGCAACTGCAATGTCCCCCGTTGGACCTGGTACAACCTAAGAGTTGATAAATATTTGAGGAATTGAACCAACCTGTTCACCTACCAATATTTACTGGATGTCTGCCAGGTGCTAGGTACTATGCTGAGGACTGAAGGCTGGTGGGCACAGAGACACAGCCCCTTCCCACCCAGAACGTACAGGGGAAGAGACTAAGAAATGGTCACCCAAGCTTACTACAGATGGAGACAAATGCTTGGAATAAAAGGTAAGGTAGAGTGGAAAACAGTCTGGCAGTTCCTCAAAAAGTTCAACAATAGTTACCACATGAAAAAAGAAAAAGAAAAAAAGAAGTTACCACATGACCGAGCAATTCTACTTCTAGATGTCTACCCAAGAGAATGAAAGACACACATATACATGTAAACTTGTCCATGACTGTTTATAGCAGCATTATTCACAATAGCCAATAAGTGGAAATAACCCAAGTGTCCATTGGCAGATGAATGGATATATAAAATGTGGTCCATCCATATAATGGGATATTAAAAGAAAGGAAGTTCAGATACATATGAACATCGAAGGCATGATGCAGAGGGAAAGAAGTCAGACACAAAAGACCACAAGTGATAGGATTCCATTTATATGAAATGTCCAGAATAGGTAAATCCTTAGAGAGAAAGTCAATTAGTGGTTGCCAGGAACTAGAGCCTGGGGGTGGGAGAAATGGGGTGGGGGAGCAACTGTTTATGGGATTTTTTTGGGGGGGGTAATGAAGTGTTCTAGAATTAATGGTGGAGGTTGCACAACTTTGTGAATATACTAAGATCCACTGAATTATTCATTTTAAAAGGGTGAATTTTATGAATTATACCCCAGTTAAGAGAAGGTAAGGGATGGGCTGGGCTGGCAGAGGGACCCGGTGCAGAAGCAGTTGGGGAGGGGTGGGTGCAATTCAAGAAGGGACTAGGCAGGGGCCAGAACCCCACAGAGCATTGTGGGCCAAGGCAGCAGCCTGACTGGGCTTGCATTTTAGGAAAACCCTCCTGACCTGCAGTGTGAAGATGCTCCTCCAAGACAACTCTCTCCTGACTAAAGCTAGCCCCTCCTCCTGCTGCAGGTGGGCCTCCCTCGTCGCTGATGCTGTCATCCATTGGCTCAGGCCAGGCCTGGTACTACCCTCCTGGTGCTTGCTCTAAACCCTTTAGCCACTCCCTACTATGACCTGGAATCCCAACATTTTTGCATGGTACACACAGCCCTGCTAACCTCACCTCCTCCCATCTCGCAGTCTCTCCACACTTAGCCACAGGAGCACCTACTTCTTCCTGCCTATCTTTGACTGGAAAGGCATTCTCCAAGACTTGGTTTGAGTTTTCTTCTTCTTCTGTGAAATATTTTCTGTCAACACTCCGCCTCTAGTGTCCTGACTCATTTCTCTCTTTTCTCTCCCTGAAAATACCTACTCCCTGCACCCCAGCTCAAGACATATTCTATGGCAATTACTTCTATATAGGCCTGCCTGCCCTACTGGGTCATGAACATTCTGAGTATAAGGGCCTGTTTTCTTAATTTTCTACTCCAAGCCCATAACGCAGCAACTGACATTTAGTTAGATGCTCAATAAAGGTCTGCTGAATAAATGAAGATAAAAATATCTGTGCTGCTCAGGCAGGGGATCAAGGTCAACATCAACAGTAATAAGTCATGTTAAGAATATGTACCCTTGATAAGATGAGATGAGAAGGGCAATTCACCCCATGTCTTCCTCCCCCCCCCCCCCAAATCACCTAATTTAGCTATGAGAAAATCTGGTGGCAAATCTGATTAGGGAACATTTTAAAAAAGTCCTGACTAGTCCTCCTCAAAATTGTCAAGGTCATAAAAAACAAGGGAAGTCTGAGAAACTGTTCCAGCCAGGAGAAGCCTAAGATATGATGATGAAATGTTGTGTGGGATCCAGGATGTAGTCCTGGAAAAGATAAAGGATATTAGGGAAAGAACCAAGGAGAGCTGAATAAAGTGCAGGCTATAGTTAATGATAATGAATCAATATTGGCCCATTAATTATAACAAAGGTACCAGACTAATCTGGGATGTTAGTAATAGGGGAAACTGGGTGTGGAGTCTTTAGGAACTCTCTGGACTATTGTCTGACTTTTTCTGTAAATCTTAAACTGTTATAAAAAATAAAGTCTAGCCGAAACCAGTTTGGCTCAGTGGATAGAGCGTCAGCCTGCGGACTGAAAGGTCCCAGGTTCAATTCCGGTCGAGGGCATGTACCTTTGTTGCGGGCATATTCCCAGTAGGGGGTGTGCAAGAGGCAGTTGATCAATGATTCTCTCTCATCGATGTTTCTAACTCTCTATCCCTCTCTCTTCCTCTCTGTAAAAAATCAGTAAAATATATTTAAAAATAAAAATAAAGTCTATTTTAAAGATACAAAAGTGACCATATACCAGTGTAGACAGAGAAGTAAAGGACAGGTCCAACACATGAGACGTGTCATCTTGGGCAGAAGGGTCCCTTAACTAGGCTGTAGGGGAAGAAAAATTCAAACTTGGATTTCTGACTCCCAAGCCTTTGTCCTACATTGATCTTTTGTGCTGCCAATCTCTCTGAGTTCTTTTACTTTAGAAATAATATACATGAAGCACTGAGTGTAGTGGGCACTCAGGGAATGGCAGTAATTATTATTATTACTAGAGGATGGTACATGAAAATTTTGTACTCTTGGGCGGGTGGTCCCTCAGTCCGGCCTGCACCCTCTCACAATCCGGGACCCCTCGGTTAGGGTCCCTAGGCCTGGCCTGTGATCAGGGCCTATCAGCATTTCCTTCCCCTGGTTGCAGGCAGCTGGCCCCACCCCCGCCACTGCTTGCCATCTGTGCAGCGTTGCTCCCCTTCCCCTGCCACCGGTGGCTTCCCTCTGCAGGCAATAGGCGTGGGGTGTGATGGCTTTGCTGGTCTGAGCATCCCTCTGTGGGGCGATTGCTGGCCGGCCACACAACTGCCACAGAGTTGCCACCACTAGTGGGCCTCCCTCTTTCTTTGCTGGGGAGTGGGGCCAGCCCTATGAGGGGCCTTCTGCCTACCTGATTGCCCCTAACTGCTGACCTGCTTACCTGATCACCACTAACCACTTGCCTGCCTGCCTCATCACCCCTAACAGCTGGTCTGCCTGCCTGATTGCCTCTAACCACTTGCTTGGGGGTGGGGCCAGCCCAGTGAGGGGCGATGGTGGTTCTGGTCTCTGGTCATTCTGGTGATTATGCTTATGGTGGCTGCCGTTTCATTATATAGGATTACTAGTTTTGTTAATCCTCACCCAAGAATATTTTTCCATTGATTTTTAGGGAGAGTGCAAGAGTCAAGGGCAAAAGAGAGAGAAACATTGATGTGAGAGAAATACATCAACTGGTTGCCTCCTGCATATGCCCCAACCAGAGCCCTGGCAGGGAAGGAACCTGCAACCAAGATACATGACCTTGACTTGAATTGAACCCAGGACCTTTTTTTTTTTTTTAAAGATTTAACATTTATTTATTTATTTTTATTGATTTCAGAGGAAGATGGAGAGGGAGAGAGGGGGAGAGAGAGAGAGAGAGAGAGAGAGAGAGAGAGAGAGAGCGAGCTAGCAGTGATGAGAGAGAATCATGGATCGGCTGCCTATTGCACGCCTCCTACTGGGGGTGGAGACTGAAAGCTGAGCATGTGCCTTTGACAGAGATCAAACCTGGGACCCTTCAGTCCGCAGGTCGATCCTCTATCCATTGAGCCAAACCAGCCAGGGCCACAGTCATTGCTTTTTAGCAGGGAAAGCTACTGAGTGTGTATGCACCATCTTTCAGAGCGTGGTATTTTCAGAGGCCGGAAAATACCTCAAGTGTCCTTTAATTTTGGCTCCCTTGTCCTCTCCCCCTGGCTTCTGATCCTCCACCTCTACTGATTATGGGGACACAGAATCATTTCTGAAACTGAAGCCTTGAAAGATGCCGGCTGACTCCATTGTCCAGCAGACCACCATGGCTCTAACTCTGGGTCCTGGTGTCTCAGGTCCTTTTCCTTGGCAAGGAGTAGGCAACTGATGGGCCAGCTGCCCCCTTCCCCTTCCCCAGGTAACATAGAATTCAAAAGCAAGTGAGTAGAGAAGACTGACAGCTCTAAACTAACCAGGCACTTACTGAGTATCTGCTATAGGCCCTAGAATCACCTGAACTCCGTTGTGAGTAGACACGAGCCCTGCTCTTGTGGGACTCATGGGCTGGAATGGGAGACAGACACAGAGGGAACAACCTCACAGGCATATGCGGTTCACTGTAAAGTGAAGGAGAAGTGTAGCGAGTCATGCCAACAGGGCCTTGGTATCTTCCCAGGGGTCAACCTCTCCCTAGCTTTGGGGGGGGGGGCTAGTTCTCCTAGCTAAACCTCCTTCCTTCCACCGTCTCCGTTTGGCTTCTAGAGCATGTGTACTGCAGACTCCCCCAGGCAGGTGGGTTTTACTGCCTTTCCGATTCTCCCGACTATGGATTGCTCTGACCAGGGAGTTTCCATCGTGTGTGTCTCATGGATCGCCCTTGAAACATGAAGGCTTATAGGATGAGCCCGCCAAACGAGGCATGCTTCCCTGGATGCATCATGCTTGCTCCTGCTTCCCGGGCCTCTGTCCAAGCACTCTGGCTGCCTAGAATGCTCCATACATCATACTTGCTCCACCTAGCACCCCAGAAATGCTCAGGGCCCTTTTCTGCTTTCCCTTAGCAGCACCCCGTACACAATTGTGTCTCAAGTTTCCACTCAGAAGACAGCAGGAGCAGGAGGTGATGTGAAGGGCACAGTGCCGGAATCCCAGGTTGTCTGGAGGATTAAATGAGATACTATGTAAATGGCACTTGGCACGGAGCCTAGGGCATGGCATGGGCCTGATTAGCATTCACTAGTGGTTCCACCTCTTGTCTTGAGATGTAGAGAGGGTCTTTAGATGCAGAGCAAGAACCACTTTTGACATTCCTTCAGACCCCAATATCTGGCTCAATTTCCAGGATGGGGCTTCCCCCAGAATGATCCGTATCTATATTCTGCACAAGGAAGTTGAGAACATGTTCCCCCTTGGCCCCTGTAACCATCAAAGCACATACACAAACACAGCCCTGTGTTCCAGGCTAGGGTAAAAGTGCGCGGATATTGTCCACAAGCCCTCCCTGGAGCCTTTTTGTGTTTTCCTAAGGAGTTCACAGACTCTCCTGGAGAGCCTTCCGCCCCTACTGCCCCCACACAAGGTCCCACCCTGGGGAGCCTGTGGGGGTTCACTTCTTGTGTACCTCATGACCTTCAGCAGTCTTTTCGTTCACTTTCTCCCTTCAGCAAGTGAGCAGAACAAACCTCTTCCTCCCCAGCACCAGGCGTCCATGCGGCGTGGTGTGTGTGTGTGTGTGTGTGTGTGTGTGTGTGTGTACACTGCCAGCAAGCAGGCCTCCTACTGCTCTCTGTCCCCCAACACAATAGATTATTTCTCAGCCCTGATTCAAGCTGGCTTCCTGAGGGCAGCATGGCCACAGAGATATTCATTATACAGTGAGGCATCAACTAATTACAACTAGGGGACCAGGGTGGCTAGTGCTTCTGCTAGCCCCCGTAGAAGTGTGACTGCCCTCCTGAACGCCATTGGCTCTTCCACCCCGTGCCCAGGGACAGTCAAAGCCACACCCTAACCTCCCTGGCTCCCTGCAGTACAACTACCATTCTAAGAACTTATTCCCCCATTTTCCAGAGGGAGAAGTTGAGGTCCTAAACCAGGGGTGGGCAAACTTTTTGACTCGAGGGCCACAATGGGTTCTTAAACTGGACCGGAGGGCCAGAACAAAAGCAACCTGACCATGCTGGCACTCTCATCTTGGGCTGCTGGTGAAGGAGCGGAGGGGAGAGCAAGAGAACCCTCCGCTCTTTCCGCTCCGAGGGCCGGATAGAACAGCCGAACGGGCTGGATCCAGCCCGCGGGAGGTAGTTTGCCCAGGGCTGTCCTAATCCAAGATATGCTTTTTTTCTAGGCCATCCAGAATACAGCGGTGAACATCCACAAAGAAGCCTGGTCCTGTTTACTTGGGATTGCCGAGGAATGCTTACGTGGCTTGAAGGACCTAGGTGGGCAAAGCCAGGACTGAACTGATCTGGAAATCTGCATGGGGCGAGGCCCGGGTCTCCTCCTTACTCCCTGCAGTCTGGCCATGCCAGCTTGCCAGTTCTGTAATCGCCTCTCTTCTCCGTCTCACCTCATTCTTGTGCCGGGGCCAAGCCACCTGCAGTTTTTTCAAGCCACCAGCAGTTAACCGCAGAAGCTCAGGGGAACCCACAGGTTGGACCCAAGGGCGAGGGTGGCGGGGTGGCGGAACGGACAGGAAAAGACAACACAACCCAGAAAGACACAAGCATAGGGGCTTCTAGCTCCATCACAGCCTGGCTGAGGGAAAAAACGGCCCATTTTTCCCCTTCTGGAAATGCTCCTTAACAAAGAGCTGCCTGCTTCTGGCAGGCCCACACCCAGACACACGGGGTCCCAGATGCCAGGGGAGGAGGAAGCTGTTTCATTTTGGCATGACATACTGGTTGTGGGTGAAAGAACTCACAGGGGCTGGGCTGCCCCTGGGCAGCAGCACTGGCCCTGCCATCTGAGACCAGTAGGTGGGTGTGATGGGGTCAGTATGCTGGTCCTACCAGTCTGGTCAGACTTCAGGGCCAGGGCCAGGAGCAGTGTGAACTCCTCTTCCTCGCCATGGGTGGCATAAATCAGGGGCCAGGCAGCGGTTCTTTTAGGGGGACGGGTGGAGGAGAGAGAGGGAGTGTCCTTCCCTTGGGAGAAGGGCAAAGTGGGGAGAGAGAGATAAAGGGGAAGAAGCCTGCAGCAGGTGTTCACTGGCTGTTGGGAGATTCTGGGTCACCCAACCACCTCCAGGGCTCTAGTGGGGGTGCTGGCTTGGGTAGGTTGGTGCGGATGGACAGACTGGCTGCCTGGGGCAGGGAAGTCAGCTCACACATCTTAGTCTCTGCCAGAGCTGGGGGCACTGGGGAACCCAGGAGAACCTGAGAAGGTAAGGTCCAAGAAGGGGTGTTGAGGAGCCGCGCGCGCACGTGTGTGTGTGTGTGTGTGTGTGTGTGTGTGTGTGTGGTACCCATTGCCTGTTCTGTGTTGGAGGTCTGAGTTTCTCTGTGAATGTTGGGGATCCAAGTATCTGATTGTGAGTAGTGCATGTCAAGGGCTCCTGAATGGTTTTTTTGGTGGGGTGGAGTGGGGTGGGTTGGGGGGGGTGGGAGGGGTTTCATGGGTATTCTCTGAGAACTGTTGGCAGTATGTGTGTGCTGTGCTGGGCTCTCAGAACAATTGGGGGATAGTGCTGAGCAGGAGGTGAGGGTGGACTTCCAGGGAACAGGGATCCAGATGAGTCAAGATCAGGGGTGTGTGAGGAGCTACTGGAGTGTGCCCGGAGGACCCCAGGAGTGCTGAGAGGAGGAGATGGGCCAGCAGGCTGAGGTGAGGCCTATGGACAGGAGAGGCTAGGCAAGGGTCCTGCGGGGTCAGAAGGGAAGGGCAGGCGGACTCTGAGGCTGGTATCCCCGAGGACGGGGTAGGTCTAGGCCCAGAGAGAGGATGGGAAGTGAGAGGAGGGACAGGGTGGTAAGGGGTCTGCAGATGGGAGCATCCTAAGGACAGAGGGGTGGGTGGTGTCCTGGGCGCACAGGGGGAAGGTCTGCGGGGTCGGGGCTGGGGAGGCCCTGAAAGGTCCTAGGAGGGGTCCTGAAGGTCAGTGAGGAGGGTGGGCGGGGGTCACGGGCCGGAGGGGCGCGCCCTGGGAGGGGCGGGTGGGGGTGGGAGGCGCCCGAAAGGGTCCGAGAAAGGGCCCCGAGAAGTCGGGCAGCGTCGGGAACGAGAGCGGGTGTAGGTCCGGCCCGAGGCTGACCACCAGGGTCCGTGCTGGGAGTGCAGAGGGTTCCCAGCGCGGGCTCCGGGGCGAGGCAGCCCGACTCCCGGTCTTGCCCGGCCCCGGCGGGCCGCGGCGAGAAGCCACTTGCCTGTGAAGGGGCCCGGGAGGGCCGGGCCACGCCGCCTCCCTACCTGCGCCGAGCGCGCCGCCATCGCCGTGCCGAGCCGCGCCGTCCCGTTAGCCCCACAGCGGCCAGCCCCGCAGCCCTGGCCCAGCTCCCTCAGCCGCCCCCCGGGACCGCTGCCCCGGCCGGCTCGCCGCTGCCATTTCACCCGCTGACAGGAGCCGCTGCCCCGCCCCCAAAGCCCAGCCAGCCAATTCACCGCCCCCAGTTACCATGGCTCCGCCCACAGGCCAGGAGTGACGGGATATTTGACCATTCCGAAGGAAGGCCAGAAGGTTGCCGCCTCTGAGGAGGGGAGCGAATTGAAATTAGGGAAGCAGTGAAGGATGGGTGCTTTTGCCTATCGAAATGTGTGATCCTGTTGATCAACGCCTGTCACGGCCAATAGCGAGGAAAGAGGGGCGTGTCCCTGAGAGAAGTCGGTGGCCCTGAGGCACCCCCTACTGAGCAGCCAAGCTTTCGGCACTAAGCCCCGCCCATAACCGGGCTCTCCCCCAATGAAGAGACGTCCTGATATGTCCATTATCGTCTGTCCCTCAAACCAAGCCTTGGCAACTGTTGGGACTATATAAAGAAGATTGACGACTGAAGGAGGGCGATGAAGTAACACTCTGTGGCCAATGGGATCGTGAGATTGGTGTGCGGTTATCCTCCGGGAGGCGGGGCTTGAAACCTACACTGAATGACACAGGGGAGGGGATTGGGGGCGTGGCCTAGACAGCGATGGGGCGGGGCCAGATAAGGGAGATGCTAATGGGTTGGGTCTGAGGAGAGGCGTTGCCCCAAAATCCCTGAAGGAGAAATGATGGGACACGTCTTCTTTGAGGCTGACTCAGTGCTGGGGGCGGGGCTGCAAGGGGGTGGGTCACACGGAAGATTCAGGCTGGTCCTCAGCCTTAGTCCGTTTTGGCCCGGTTAAGAATCTTTTCTGAGGCTCACACTCCCTTATGTTCCCCCAGGCAGTGTTACCGCAGCTACACTCCTCCCGTCCCACACCCTCCCCAGACTGATGGCTGCGGGGAATGGGGTAGGAGGGGCGATGAGGGGACTTGTAGGGCCCAAGTCAGGTCTCACCAGCATTATTGATGAGGGGCCTGGCACATGGGAACTGCTTATAAATGCTCGCTGAGTGAATGATTAAATGAATAGTGGGCCCAAGACTCTTTAACAGGGAAGGGAAGGGCGGGGGTGGGGTGGGGGGATCACTCAGCTGGGGCGGATATGTAGGGACAGTCACTGACAGAAGGCAAGACTTAGCAAAAAGGACATATTTTCACCCTAAGATTCAGGAATGGGCCTTGCAAGGGTAAGGCAGGGAATGACCCTGTCACAGGAGGGTGACATCATAAATTCAGAATGGGGACTGGTAATTGGAAACAGAAGGACTGGGACCGAGTAGGATGTTGCAGGACCTTCTAAATCTCAACCTTTGAAGTTCTGTCTGGTTTGGGAAGCAATGACTGACATCCTTTGCTCCCTGTCCCTGGCCATCTTTCTACACTCTGTCCCATCTACATTTTATTTCTGTCTATACTTTCTCTGCTGCTGTCTCTACTCTTCCTTTGCCTCTTTATGCCTTTCCTGTCTCTCTCCCTCTCTCTTACTACCTACATTGTATCTATGAAAATTCTGGAACTATTAAGAAAAGCCCCCAAACATATTTCTAAAAACTCAGGTGTTAAAAATAGCCCTGGCTGGTTTGGCTGAGTGGATAGAGCGTCTGCCTTTGGACTGGAGGGTCTCAGGTTCGATTCCGGTCAAGGGTATGTACCTTGGTTGCAGGCACATCCCCAGTGGGGGGTGTGCAGGAGGCAGCTGATTGATGTTTCTCTCTCATCGATGTTTTTAACTCTGTATCTTTTCCCCTTTCTCTCTGTAAAAAACCAATAAAGTATATTTAAAAATATATATTTTATTGATTTTTTACAGAGAGGAAGAGAGAGGGATAGAGAGTTAGAAACATCGATGAGAGAGAATCATCGATCAGCTGCCTCTTGCACACCCCCCACTGGGGATGTGCCCGCAACCAAGGTACCTGCCCTTGACAGGAATCGAACCCGAGATCTTTAAGTCCGAAGGCTGACGCTCTATCCACTGAGCTAAACCGGTTTCGGTCAATAAAGTATATTTAAAAAAAATGCATTCTGTCTCCCTCACAAGCCTATAGCCCCCTCCCTCATTTTCTTTCTTCTTCTTCCTTTTTTATCCTCCTTGAAAGAACAGATCTATGCCTCCCTCCTTTAAAAGTCAGCTTTTGTGTTGGGCATTCTATAGTCCTGACATAGTTACAAGGTGACTTTGGATTTAATGAGTTAGAAGTTGAAATGAATTTATGGACATTGTCCCCTGATTTCTGGGTGGGCCTAGGAGAGGGGGGTCACAGATCCCCATGGACAAGGTTGGAGATGGGACATGGGTGTTGAGCCAGGAGGGCAAGAGTGACATCAGGATGTGGTGAGGGCCAAGCAACTAGTGAAGGACAATCCCTGAGCATGGAAGACTGAGGTGCCATCATGAGGGCGAAGTCGTGGGGTTTGCTCTTGTTTGGTATGAGACATAACCTCAGAGGAACAGAGAAACCTGGACTGGTAGCCAAGATGTGGGAACTGCAGAGGTACAAGGGCCCCCCAGAAAGAGGTCATAACCAGTTTGTTCTGGGGCCTTGCCTAGGAGATAGGGACATCTAGTGGCTAGGAGATAAAATCAAACACCAGCCTGGCGGGTGTGGCTGTTGAGTGTCAACCTACGAACCAGGAGGTCACAGTTCCGTTTCTGGTGGGGTTACCTGGGTTGGAGGCAGCCCATCAATGATGCTCTCTCATCATTGATGTTTCTATCTCTCTCTTCCTCTCCCTTCCTCTCTGAAATCAATAAAGATATATTTTGAAAAGCCGAACACCAGGAAGATGCACAGGGTATTTAACCCTCTCCTTCTTATACAGCCATTTCCACACAAAGGGCAGTTTAATTCTGGGGACACTTGGATTCCAGTTTTATAAGCACAATGGGGAAAAAATCCAGCAAATTTTTGTTGTAAAATACTTTTGAATCATAAATTGCACTTAGCCAATTAGATTCCTAGATCACTTTTCTATTCAGTGCAGTTAAAGGATTCTCAAAGTTTATTTTTACTTGATTGAAATAATATTTATGAGGAATTTTTCCCATGTGATTTTTTTATAGGAGGTATTTTATTATTTTATTTTTTAAAATATATCATTGATTTTTTTTACAGAGAGGAAAGGATAGGGATAGAGAGCTAGAAACATCGATGAGAGAGAAACATCGACCAGCTGCTGCAACCAATGTACATGCCCTTGACTTGAATTGAACCTGGGACTTTTTAGTCCGCAGACCAATGCTCTATCCACAGAGTCAAACCGGCTTCGGATCCCATGTGATTTTTGAAGTAAACATTTGATTTATCAAGTAGGCTCCTTTGTCTAATTTTTTACCAACTATTGATTCTATCACTGTGGTATTTTGTGTCATTGTCATTTCTTCTGAGTCAACTTTTGCACATTTAAATTTATTGAAATATCTTTTCTCTTTCTCTCTCATTATTCAGCCATAACAAATTTTAGCACAATCAAATTTTTTTTTCTGGGTTCAACTTTCAGGACTCAAAATTCATTTGTTGTCAATATTGATTAATGTGAGTTATACCTAATATTTGTTGCATAGAGAGCAAATTAAGCTATAATTTAAAAAATATATTTTTATTGAGTTCAGAGAGGGAGAGAGAGAGAGAGAGAGAGAGAGAGAGAGAGAGAGAGAGAGAAACATCAATAATGACAGAGAATCATTGATCAGCTGCTTCCTGCAACCCTCTGTTGAGGATCAAGCCTACAGCCCCTGCATGTGCCCTGACTGATAATCGAACTGTGACCTACTGGTTCATAAGTTGATGCTCAACCACTGAGCCATGCTGGCCAGGTCATTTTTATTTTTTTTGAGGTAATTCAATATTGCTTTCCACAGTGGCTATACCAATCTGCATTCCTACCAACAGAGTTCCCCTTTCTCCAAGTCCTTGACAGCATTTGTTAGTTGTTGACTTATTGATAATAGTCACTCTGACAGGTGTGGGGTGATATCATAGTGGTTTTGATTTGCATTTCTCTGATGATTAGGGACATTGAACAACTTTTCATATGTCTATTGGCCATCTGTATGTCCTCTTTGGAGAAGTGTCTATTTAGTTCCTTTGCCCATTTTAAAAAAATTGGAATTTTTTGTATTGAGTTTTATAAGTTCTTTATAAATTGCGGATAGTAATCCCTTATCATATATATCACTGGCAAATATGTTCTCCCAGTCAGTGGGTTGGTTGTCTCTTCATTTTGTTCATTGTTTCCTTTGTTGTGCCAAAACTTTTTAGTTTGATGTAGTCTCATATTTTTTCATGTTTTCTTTTGTTTCACTTGATCAGGGAGATATATCAGAAAAAATATTGCTGTAAGAAATGTCCAGCCGAAACCGGTTTGGTTCAGTGGATAGAGCGTCTGTCTGCAGACTGAAAGGTCCCAGGTTCTATTCTGGTTAAGGGCAGGTACATTGGTTGCGGGCACATCCCCGGTGGGGGGTGTGCAGGAGGCAGCTGATTGATGCTTCTCTCTCATCGACGTTTCTAGCTCTCTATCCCTCTCCCTTCCTCTCTGTAAAAAAATCAATAAAATATATTAAAAAAAGAAATGTCCAAGATTTTACTCCCGATATGTATTAATTCTTGAAATTGAAAAGTCTGAGTCCTCTGACTTTGTTTTTCTTTTTTAAGAAATACGATGTTAGCTGGAACTGGTTTGGCTCAGTGGATAGAGCGTCGGCCTGCGGACTCAAGGGTCCCAGGTTCGATTCTGGTGAAGGGCATGTACCTTGGTTGCGGGCACATCCCAGTAGGGGGTGTGCAAGAGGCAGCTGATCGATGTTTCTCTCTCATTGATGTTTCTAATTCTCTATCCCTCTCTCTTCCTCTCTGTAAAAAATCAATAAAATATATATTAAAAAAAAGAAAAAAATACGATGTTAGCTGTCAGGCAGAAGAAGAGCCCGTGAAAGAGGTGGAGCGGGAGCAGCCTGGCAGGTAGGAAGAGTCCAGGTGAGGGTAGGGCTCAACCAGGGAGAAGGGAATGGCCACGCCTATCAGGGTTGGACCAAGACAAAAATGCATCTGTTGGTTTGCTCAGGGGGAAGGGAGGTTCTGTCCCTGGTCATTTTGGGGTGGGTGGATGGGGTGAGGGGGTCGGCGGGGGTGGGGGGCCGCCCCAGCAGCCAAGAGAAGGAAAAAGAGGAGGCGATGGCGGGAATGAGGACAGTCCTTTTCCGAGATGTTTGGTGACACCTAGCGGACTGGGGAGGTTTTTCCCCAAAGATGAGAGAAGCATAACCAAGTTCCTAGAAGTCTCCTTGTTCCAACACGCGGGGCACAGCTCACCTGCAACCCCAGGAACCGAGCCTTTGGGGCTGAAACAACAGCCGACCCAGGAGGTCAGGAGTCTCCTCCCCTCTCCCCGGGGCTCTCCAGGGCAGCAGTGACGAGGAGGGGCTAAGACCCAAGGTGAGGAAAATGAGCAAATCCGGAGGACCGTGACGTCACGCTCCAGAACAGGTAAAAGGTCCGCGAGGTGGGGGAAGGGTGGCGTGCCAGTGCCGAGGCAAGGAGGTAGGAAAGTTTGGTTGGTATTTGTTCTGTAAACCTGTGTTTAAGCCACCTCAAACCTCCGGGTGGCGCAGTCTAGCCTGGCGAGACACCCAAACAGACTGCCTGTATTTTATTTTATTTTTTCCTGAACAGGTTTTATTACACACAGAGGGGATGTGGCTCAGCCCTTCTTGGCTGCTGCTGTCCTCCTGGTGAGGACATTGCTCAGCTCCTCTCTCTTCCTCTTGACATGGGTGTGCGTCCCTTTTCCTTCCTTCCTCCCTCCCTCTCTCCCTCCCCCCTCCCTCCCTCCCTCCCTCTTTCTTTCTTTCTTTCTTTCTTTCTTTCTTTCTTTCTTTCTTTCTTTCTTTCTTTCTTTCTTTCTTTCTTCTTTTAATTTATTTTAGAGAGAAAGGGAGAGGGAGAGAGAGAAGAAACATCAATGATAAGAAAGAATCATTGATCAGCTGAAACCGGTTTGGCTCAGTGGTAGAGCTTCGGTCTGCGGACTGAAAGGTCCCAGGTTCGATTCCGGTCAAGGGCATGTACATTGGTTGCGGGCACATCCCCGGTGGGGAGTGTGCAGGAGGCAGCTGGTCGATGTTTCTCTCTCATCGACGTTTCTGGCTCTCTATATCTCTCCCTTCCTCTCTGTAAAATATCAATAAAATATATTTAAAAAAAAGAATCATTGATCAGATGGATGCCTCCTGCACGCCCCACACTGGGGATCGAGCCGGCAACCAGGGCATATGCCTGACTGGGAATCGAACCTTGATCTCCTGTTCATAGGTTGATGCTCATCCACTGAGCTTAGCTGGTAGGCCATGTGTCCCCTTTTCTTGAAGCATTTCAAGGCCCTCTTGTCCTTAACCTTGAGCAGCTCCATAGCATGCCTATCATGGTGGCAAAGTCATGCTCCTCTCGGATCATTTCCCGCACCAACTTGGTGAGCTTGATGAGGCGCCTGCGTAGCGGCTGTGACAGTTTGCTCATATTTTTGGTCACCATGTGTCCCTTGTTGAGGCCCAAGGCCATCGGGTAGCACAAAGCCATGGCTTCTGCTCCTCAATGGCTGCCATGGTGAAAGGGCCGGCTCCACTGCTATTCTGTTCTTCTTCTTCTTTTTTTTAAAAAAATATTTTTTATTGATTTTTCACAGAGAGGAAAGGAGAGGGACAGAGAGCTAGAAACATTGAAGAGAGAGAAATATCAACCAGCTGCCCCCTGCACCCCCCCCCCCCAGGGATGTGCCCGCAACCAATGTACCTGCCCTTGACCGGAATCGAACCTGGGACCTTTCAGTCTGCAGACCGATGCTCTATCCACTGAGCAAAACCGGTTTCAGCTGCTGTTCTTTGATTCCTGTCCACAGGCCCACAGGGTCTCTTTCTGATCTGTGGATGTTAGCTGAGGTTCTGTACTTCCATTGCGGGCAAGTTTCTCATAGACCAGCCCAGACTGCTCACATTTCAAAGAAGGAGAGACACACCCTTGAAGCAGCAGGTGGCCTGTGTCTAAGAATTGAGGAGGTAAGTGGGGTCTTGTAACCGGATAACCGACGAGTTTGGGCTGACTGTCACTACTTGAGCCAATTAAGCAGAGTCTGGGTTGAATCATATATGAACGTTTATTCCAATAAAGCCGGCAGTATGGGAGAGCAGCTGGTCATCCACAAAAATCTGCTCTGCCTCTCCCCATACGACAGCTGCTTTTATTGGGTAGAAGGACAAAAAGACTACCCAGGAAAGTAGGAATTACAGGCATAGAAAGTAGGCACAGTATAATCATTACAGGTTACAAGTCATGTGGGCTGGTGGGGGTCTCAGAAGGCAGGCACCTCTGGGACTAGATTGTTTCAGCCACGAGCTTGTAAGTGTCTCCATAATGATAGTCAATTCTTGGGACAGGAGGATGGACTGTACTCTGAGGTTAGCTCTCATGTCCCATGCAACTCTCAACCAGGTGAGAATGCGCTTTCCCTAATCAGAACAGAACCATCATGGTTAATAGAGCATGATGAACATTTCTTATAATCATAGTTAGTCCCCAGTATTCTATTTCTGCCCTTAATAGTTTGACTTGGGAAAAACTCCTGCTGCCAATAAAAGTTTATGGGGTGTGACAGAGTCTGTGCAATTCAAGTAGTTTGGAAAAGAGCTCCAAGTGGATAGGGGAGGAAACCTCTCTGGAGGAGGTGGTATTAACAGATGTGTCTTTGCCCTAACTGGTTTAGCTCAGTGGATAGAGAGTCGGCCTGTGGACTGAAGGGTCCCAAGTTCGATTCTGGTCAAGGGCATGTATCTTGGTTGTGGGCACATCTTCCGTAGGAGGTGTGTAAGAGGTGGCTGATTGATGTTTCTCTCCCATCAATGTTTCTAACTCTCTATCCCTCTCCCTTCCCCTCTGTAAAAAATCAATAATAATAATTAAAAAGATGCGTCTCATCCATGGCCAGGTAGCTCAATTGGTTTGATCCTTGGTCAGTGCACATGCAAGAATCAATCAATACACGCATAAATAAGTGGAACAACAAAAAATCGATTTTTTTTTACCCTTTCTCTCATGAACTCAAATCAATAAAGAGAAAAATTTTAAAAAGATGTGTCTGTATATGATGTATATAAAGTTAAACTGGGCAGTGAAATGAGCCAACATTTGCTTACTCACTTCATTTGTTCACTAGACATTTGTTGAACTCAGTCTCTCCATGGAACTCACAGTCTAGAGGGGGAGACAGATGTAAGCATGGGGTTTCTTTATTTAAAAATTTTTTTAAAAAAATTGATTTCAGCCGAAACCAGTCTGGCTCAGTGGTAGAGCGCCGGTCTGCGGACTGAAGGGTCCCAGGTTCGATTCCGGTCAGGGGCATGTACCTTGGCTGCGGGCACATCCCCGGTGGGGGGTGTGCAAGAGGCGGCTGGTTGATGTTTCTCTCTCATCGACGTTTCTAGCTCTCTATATCTCTCCCTTCCTCTCTGTAAAAAATATCAATAAAATATATTTTAAAAAAAATTGATTTCAGAGAGGGAGAGGGAGAGAAAGATAGAAACATCGATGATGAGAGAAAATCATTGACTGACAGCCTCCTGCATGACCCACACTGGGAATTGAGCCCACAATCTGGGCATGTGCCCTGACTGGGAATTGAACTGTGACCTGGTTCATAGGTTGACATTCAACCATTGAGCCATACTTGCTGGGCATAAGAAGTGTCTTTTGATCACACCAGAGTTTATGCTAATGAGATGACTCAGAGTAGGGCTACTTTATAGTCTTAGGTTGGTCAAGTGATTACAGGGTTGGAGATTAAGCTCTACAAAAACTCATGAAATATGAGTTGATGAGCTGATTGGTAAGGCATTCCAGTTCGACAGACACAGAGCTCTTGTGTTTCGGGTCCTTCTGGACCTCATCCTATGTACCTCTTCATCTGGCTGTTTATCTGTATTCTTTAGCATGTCCTTTGTAATAACCCGGCTGGTGTGGTCCAGTGGTTGAGGAAGTCATGGTTCACTTCTCAGTCAGGACACATGCTGGGGTTTCAGACTCAATCCCCTGTAGGGAGGGTGAGGAAGCAGTTAAGCAATCAGTCTCTCTCATCATTGATGTTTCTATCTCTCACTTCCTTCCTCTCTGAAATCAATAAAATACATTAAAAAACAAAAGAAGTAAGACCAATTATTTTCCCGGCCGGTGTGGCTCATGGATTGCACTTGGTCGTCCCACGCACCACGAGATCACTGGTTTGATTCTGAGTCAGAGCACATGCCTGGCTTTAGGGCTTGAGCCCCAGTAGGGGGCATGCAGAATGGATGTTTCTCTCTCATTGACATTTCTTTTTTTTCCTTTTTTAAAAATATATATTTTTATTGATTTTTTAAAGAGAGGAAGGGAGAGGGATAGAGAGCTAGAAACATTGATGAGAGAGAAACATTGAGCAGCTGCCTCCTGCACATCCTCCACTGGGGATGTGCCTGCAAGCAATGTACATGCCCTTGACCGGAATTGAACCCAGGACCTTTCAGTCCGCAGGCCAACGCTCTATCCAGTGAGCCAAACCAGTTTTGGCGCTCTCATTGATATTTCTATCTCTCCCTTTCCCTTCCTCTCTATCTAAAAATCAATTAAAAACATTAAAAAACAACAACCAATAAACATAAGTTTAGTTAATGTTTCCTGGAGATTAAGCTCTAACAAATTATTGGACTGAGGAGGGTGACATGACAACCCCTGATTTATAGCCAGTCCATCCGAAATATGGGTGACCTGGACTTTCAACTGGTGTCTGAAATTGGGGACAGTCTATGGGACTGAGCCCTTAACCTGTGGGATCTGTTAAAAACAAGACAACAGCCCTAACCGGTTTGGCTCAGTGGATAGATTGGCCTGAGGACTGAAGGGTCCCAGGTTCAATTTCTGTCAAGGGCATGTACCTTTGGTTGTGGGCACATCCCCAGTGGGAAGTGTGCAGGAGGCAGCTGATTGATGCTTCTCTCTCATCTACGTTTCTAACTCTCTATCCCTCTCCCTCTCTGTAAAAAATTAATAACTATATTTAAAAAGACACACAAGACAACAGACCCCAAATGAAGTTGCTTATGCTAAGCCCTATGTCACCAAACTGAGACTTAAGTTAACAGTTTCATCTCTCTCAGAAATGGAATCTTAACCAAGAATCGCCTGATCAGCACTAGCCATCCCCTGTAGGAAAAGTAACCTTGCAATAACCAACCTGCTTTTTCTGCATTGTACAACTTCCTTGTTTCTGTTCCCTTCTCTCTAAAATCTCTTGCCTTGCATAGTTCTTCAGAGCTCTAACTGCTAGATTGGATGCCATTTGACTCACAAATCATTGAATAAAGCCAGTAAGATTACTGAAATTCACTCAGTTGAACCCTCTCCCAAGGACATTTTTCCATTGATTATTTTAGAGTGGGAGAGGGAAAGACAGAGAGAAATATTGATATGAAAGAAACACATCGATTAGTTGCCTCCTGCATGCACTCTGACGAGGGCCCAGGCCAGGGAGGAATCTACAACCAAGGTACATGCCCTGGACCAGAATCAAACCTGGCATCCTGCAGGCCACACATTGATGCTCTATCTACTGAGCCAAAGTGGCTAGGGCTCAGGTGAATTTTTCATTTATTATTTTATTTTTTATTGATTTCAGAGAGGAAGGGAGAGGGAGAGAGAGATAGGAAAAAAACAAAACAAAACAAAACATCAATGATGAGAAAGAATCATTGATCGGCTGCTTCCTGCATGCCCTCTACTGGGGATTGAGCACACAACCCAGGCATATGCCCTTGACCAGAATCAAACCCAAGTCCCTTCAGTCCCCAGGCCGAAGCTCTATCCACTGAGCCAAGCTGGTTAGGGCTCAGTTGAATTTTTCAAATAGCTCTGATGCTATATCCAAGTTGATAATGTCAGACTTGACTTAAATTTATAGGACATCCAGTCAGTGATGGCCTAGAATTTTAGAATTGCTTGGTGATATAGGAAAACATGACAGAGCTTCCAGAAGGTCACATTTTAGGATAAGGGTTACATTCTGAAGAATGAAGTGCTGGAGCAGAGATGAAATGGGGTGGAGGAAGGAGTGTTTCTGGTAGATTGATCAGCACTTGAAAAGATTAGGAAATGAAAGAGAATGTGACTTCCCTAGAGGAACTGAAAGTTTTCAGCAGGACACTAGAGTCTTAGGAAGGAAAACAAAATGGCTAGTTTGGGATCTAATTACAAAGTATGGAATACCAGGCAGAAGGGTTAATAATAAATTTTGTAGGAATAGCACATCCAAGAGAGAGTATCATCTATGGCCTTCCTGAGGGATTAATGTTCCAGTTTTGCTGATGTGCCTTTGGAGATGGAAAAGCCACTACCTCCTCAGGAAGTTCAGCTGAGCACAAAGAATATGCCAAATCAGGCTGGGGACCCTAGCCCTGCCTCAAGCCATGCAGCCAGGAGCAGGGCTTCTCAACTCTCTGAGCCTCAGTTTCCCCTATGTGAAATGGGACACAGATTGTCTTAATTTGTTCAGGCTGCTATAACAAAATAACATAAACTAGGTGACTTAAACAGCCAACATTTAGTTTTTACAGTTCTGGAGGCTGCAAGTCCAAGGTCAAGGCTCTGGCAGATTCCATTTGTGGTGAGAATCCTCTTCCTGGTTCATAGACAGCCATCTCATTCACAATCTAGTCCCTTCCAGAATGCCCCAATCCCCAAATGCTATTACACTGGGGATTAGGCTTCATCATAGAATTCTGGGAGGACACAAACATTTAATCTATGGCATAAAACCACCTCACAGGGCTGTCATGAGATAGAACAGGTCCTTAGCAACAAATAGATACCAAATAAAAATTGTTTTCCCCCCTCTTCTTTAAGGAATAAAACTCCTCCAGAAAACCTGTAACATATTTTCAAGTTGGATCTTGCACTGTTCAACAATTCCACCAGCACCAGACACTCTGGTGATGTCACCTCTTCTCCACCAAGAACATACAAACAAAAATAATTCTTTTAGTCATTCACTTAACAAACACTGATGGAGTGCCTACTATGTGGTGGGCAGTGTTCTTTACACTTGGGGGGAGGTAGCAGTGAAGAAAATAGACTCAGTCCCTTCCTTCTGAACAGCCAGTCCCCAGCTCTTTTTATAAAAACAGTTGACCTTGAACAACACAGAGGTTAGGGGTGCTGACACCTACATAGTCAAAATCCACAGGTAATTTTGACTTTCCCAAAACTTAAGTTGCACCTAAATATCCATGGGGTTGATTTCAAGATCCTTTGTGGATACCAAAATTCACAGATCCTCAAGTCTCTTATAAAAAATGGCCTAGATTGCCCTGGCCAGTGTGGTTTAGTTGGTGGGAGTGTTATCCGGTTCACCAAAAGGTGTTAGGTTCAGTTCCTGGTCAGGGCATGTTTGGGAGGCAACTGATTGATTTTTCCCCCTCTCTCTTTCTCTCTTCATTCCTCTCTCTAAAATCAATAAAAAAGAGAAATTGATAACAAAAATAATGGCATAGATCATTGCATACAGTCATTCCTCTGCCCCTGTGAACTCCCAACTAAAAAAATAGTACAAGTATTTATTGAAAAAAAAATCCATGTATAAGTGGACCCATGCAGTCAAGCCCATATTATCCAAGGGCCAACTGTAATTTATTAAAACATACCCCTGTTCATTCACTGATATATTCATGATGTTTTCATGTTATAGTGGCAAAGTTGAGTAGATGTGGCAGAAATAGTATTGCCCACAAGGCCAAAAAATATTTGTTACCTGGTTCTTTTCAGGAAATGTTTGTCAAACTCTTGGTCTAGAGCAGGGGTGGGCAAACTTTTTGACTCGAGGGCCGCAATGGGTTCTTAAACTGGACCGGAGGGCTGGAACAAAAGCAACCTGACCATGCTGACACTCTCATCTTGGGCTGCTGGTGAAGGAGCGGAGGAGAGAGCAAGAGAACCCTCCGCTCTTTCAGCTCTGCGGGCCGGATAGAACAGCCGAACGGGCTGGATCTGGCCCGCAGGCCGTAGTTTGCCCACGGCTGGTCTAGAAGGTTGCATTGTAGGGGAGACAAATAGTAAACAGATAAATTTTAAGCCTGAATATGGGCCCTTCCCTCTCTTTCTTGGACTCCCCAAATATGAGAGGCAATACTGTCACCTCTCCCTCACTTTATTTTGAGCTGGTTTGAGTTGGGGGCATAGAGGTGAATGAAAACAATGTGCTTTCATGGTTTGAACCCAGCTGTAGCATTTACAAGCTGATGGACCATGGGCAGGTGGAATAATCTTTGAGTTGGTTTGCTCATAGGTACAAGGAGGACACTAATAGATGTGTTATGGGGATTAACTGAAATCATGTCCAAAAAGCATTCAGCACAAAAGAAGTGCTCGAGGAATGCTGGTGGAATTTCTGCTTCTGGTTAGAATGTAGAAGGACCCAAAGACTCTCACTTCCATGGTGACAAAAACGAGAGGAAAATCCATGCTTTACATTGGTTAAGATGATGAATGCAAGGAAGCCTGCTACTGGTACAGAAAAAAGATTCCAGAAATTGACCCCTGCCACTGTGGTCAATATTTGACAAAGGAGGCAAGAGCAAACAATGGAGTAAAGATAGTTTCTTCAATATATGGTGTTGGGAAAATTGGATAGCTACATGAAAAAAAAAAATGAAATCAGACCACTAACTTACACCATACACAAAAATAAATGGAAAATGGATTAAAGACAAATGTAAGTTGCAAAACTGTAAGAAACCTAGAAGAAAACACAGGCAGTAAAATCTTAGACATCTCATGTAGCAAAATTTTTACCAATACATCTAAAGCAAGAGAAACAAAGGAAAAAAAATAATGGGAATATATCAAAATAAAAAGCTTCTGCACAACAAAATAAACCATCCTCAAAATGAAAAAGGAATCCACTGTATGGGAGAACGTATTTGCCAATGATACATCTGATAAGGGGTTAATTTCCAAAATATACAAAGAACTCATACAACTCAATACTGGAGAGACAAACAACTCAACTTAAAAAATGGGCAAAGGGCTTGAATAGATGCTTCTTCAAAGAGGACATAGAGATGACCAATAGACATCACTAATCATCAGAAAGATGCAAATCAAAACCCAAAATACGATATCACCTCACGCTGAGACCGGTTTGGCTCAGTGGATAGAGCATCGGCTTGGGGACTGAAAGGTCCCGGGTTCGATTCCGGTCAAGGGCATGTACCTTGGTTGCAGGCACATCCCCAGTAGGGGGTGTGCAAGAGGCAGCTGATTGATGATTCTCTCTCATCGATGTTTCTAACTCTCTATCCCTCGCTCTTCCTCTCTGTAAAAAATCAATAAAATATATTAAAAAAAGATATCACCTCACACCTGCCAGAATGGCTACTATCAATAAATCAACAACAACAACAACAACAAAAAAAACCACACAAATGCTGTTGAGGATATGGGGAAAAGGGAACCCCAGTACACCGCTGGTGAGAACACAGACTGGTGCAGCCACTATGGAAAACGGTATGAATATTCCTCAAAAAATTAAATATGGATCTGCTGTTTGATCTAGTAATCCCACTTGTAGGCATATATCCTAAAAATCCCAAAACACCAATTAGAAAGAATATACACCCCCCCATATTCCTAGCAGCATTATTTATAATAGCTAAGATCTGGAAACAGCCCCATTACCCATCACTAGATGAGTGGATAAAAAACCTGTGATACATTTACACAATGGACCCTACCCATGCATGAATTTCATGCACTGGGCTTTTAGTAGGGGATATAAAAGCCAAATAGCAAAATGGCAGATATAAACCTTTCCTTATCAGTAATAACATTAAATATAAATGGATTAATCTCTCCAGAAGCAGAGATTGACAGAATGGATAACAATGACCTAATTATATGCTGTCTATAGAATATATAGATTTAGATGTGAACAAAATCAACTCCATCTCTGTGTCCAGATTTCATTTCATTTTTAAGTTTCATGCTGTGACCAACCTCACTATCCTTAGCAAGCACATCAAAGCCTTCTAGTTGATGATTATATGTGTTCTTTAAAATGTTGCCATAAAATTTTGTTAGTAATGGCCACAATGGCATGACAACTGAGATAAATATCAACTGGTGATAGTACTGATTTAAGAAATCACATATCACAGGACCATCAGGTGGTATGGCACTACTGCATTCTTTGTCCCTTTGTCTTGTCAGTTATCAGTACCTGAGTATACCATAAAAAAACACCGTTACAGCCGAAACCGGTTTGACTCAGTGGCCTGCGGACTGAAAGGTCCCAGGTTCGATTCTGGTCAAGGGCATGTACCTTGGCTGCGGGCACATTCCTGGTAGGGGGCATGCAAGAGGCAGCTGATAGATGATTCTCTCTCATCGATGTTTCTAACTCTCTATCCCTCTCTCTTCCTCTCTGTAAAAAATCAATTATATATATATATATATATATATATATATATATATATATATATATATTTAAAGCACCATTACAGGGATCTAGTAGTAAAGAATAACTTGCACAGACTTCTGGGTTGTCTGCTCTGCTCTAGCCCAATCTTCCTGTAAGTAAATAACCCTATAATAAATTGTTATTTCTATGGAGTTGCCTGCTTTGTTCTTTGGTCTGAAGAGAACTTCTCCTTATTGTAGCCATTACACCTTTACCCCACTATTGGACAAAAAAATTCACTTTAGATTAAAATTAAAGGGCGCCCTACTGATGTGACTCAATGGTTGATCATCACCCTATAAACCCTGGAGGTCATGGTTCAATTCCCAGTCAGGGCACATGCATGGGTTATGGGCTCGATCCCCAGTGTGGGGCGTGCAGGAGGCAGCCTATCAATGATTCTCTCTCATCATTGATGTTTCTATCTCCCTCTTCCTTCCTCTCTGAAATTAATAATGAAAATATGTTTTAAAAATTAAAGATACTAACATAAAACTGACTGAATCAGATAGGAAATCAGGAGTCCATACATAAATAAATTCAAAACTTGATACACACAGTTTCAAAGTAACTCTCTACAAAATAATAATTACAAAGGGGAAAGGGTATCTGCTTTGTGCAGTCGTTAAGCAGAGACCCAGAGGTCCACCTGCCTGGGTCTAACTCCCAGCCCATCACTTACAGGCTGTGTGACCTCAGGCAGTTCCTGCTCTCTCTGTTTCTGTCCTCAGCTCTAAAGCAGGATAATAACTACCCTTTTCTGTCAGTGCTCCTCAGCCAAAGACCACCAGGAGCACACCTGTCGTTTCTTATTTGTTGCAGCAAGGTAGAATGCACAGCACAGGGTTCTGAGGTGTGTGTGTGTGCTAAGTGCTATTACTACTGATTATTTATCATTGAGATCGGAAATCCATAACCATTACTAGTGCACTGTATTAGATTTCACATTACAGTACGAAGCAGGGTAATTGTCCCATTTTACAGCTGAGGAAACTGAGGCTCTGATAAGGTGGGGCCGAAGTTTCCAGAATTACATCAGAGCTGGAACAGTGCTTCCCGACACTAGCATTGACCTCAGACTTCTGCTCCACCTTAAATGACTTCTTTCATAGCTGTGTCAGGCATTTCATCCCCACCCCAATTTTCTGAGAGGAAGTGGGTGTCCCCACATAGTTCCTCATTTTTCTTCCTGAGTTTGGGAGGAATATCCCTTGGAGGGGCTTCCTAGGACAATACATGAGGTTATAAAAACCGTAGTCCAGGGAGGAGCTGGACAGAACAGAGAGGAGAAGAAGATGGCAGAGATGTGTGTCCCCAAGGAGCCAGGTGGCCTTGATGAGGCTAAGTCCCCATTATGGGGTAATGGTGGGGAGGGCAGGGCCCCAGGGTCCTGGGGGAGTCCAGGTCTGGCTTCCAGCCTGCAAGGAGGGAAGAGGGTGTGGCCTCCATTAGGGCTTTGAAGCTCAGTTGAATACATTCTGTCCTGTTCAGAGGAGAGGGAGATATTTCAAGGCCAGAGATCATCTGAGAAAGACTTTGGGCTGTCGAGGTGCTCAAGAAATTTGCCAGGTACTGGGATGGGTGGTTCAGGAGCAAGCACCCGGGGAAGGGAGGCCACCTCCAGCATGGGAGGGTTGAGGCAGGTTCTGTCCCTAACTCCCAGCTCTGCCCATTCTGTAACAGAGTGTCTAACCCGGGCCCCTCTGCATCTGATACTCCTCCTCTTCTCTTTGGGTCTCTTCATGCTCATGCTGATCACCCTGATTCAAGGTGAGTTTGGGGCGAGGGGCTGGGAGTCCTGAGCCTCCTGGGGTTTCCCCTCTGGGTTGGTCTTTGCCCTTTTCTACAGCCCTCAAGACCACTGGGGCTGGGATATTTGGACTCTCTGTCAACTCCTGTGTGACGGTGGGCTGGTTACTACCTCTCTCTAAGCCTTTTTCCTTATCTGTGAAATGCAGCTCATTTTCCTCCAGGTGGGTTTGTGGGGCCAGGGTTAGGTTCTCAGATCTTGAAACCAAAGGAGGCACAGGATCAGACATACTGTCGGCACTCAATTAAGGGGAGTTCTCTGCTCTGTTGCAGTCTCCAGGATCCAACAATCCCTGTCAAGAGAAATGGACGACCAGGAGAGCCACAGGCCGGGTGAGGGGCTGGAGGCTGGGTTCTGGAATGGGAAGGGCTCTGAGCTGCATGACCTTGGACCAGTCACTGCTGTGGGGTGGAGGGCAGGAGGAGTGGGGGAGGAGACCCGACCCCTGTATGAGGTCCTAGGGGCCAGGATGCCAGGAAAGTCACTGCCGAAGGCTCACGTTTCTTGATTGTCTAACGGGCTGTTGCGGTTATCACGAGAAGCCAAAATCATGGGCCCTCTCCGCACCAAACACACAGCAGGTGCTTAATAACTGAAGTCTTCTTCTTCCAGTGGCTGTTTTGCAATCAGACCTGGAGGAGATCGTCCATCAGCTGACCAGGATGAATGCCACCCTGAGTAAGGTTCAGATATCAAGGTCAGGAGGGAGTTGTGGGGTCATAGGTGGGGCTGAGGCTCGCCTCCCATGGCTGCCATTTTGAAAATGGCAGGGCAGAATGGGATGTTTCTCGTGGGTTTCTTGGAGACTGAGCTGATAGCTGAATAAAGGGGCCTGGCCCTGGACTTCCATATCTGATGCCTGTGTTGGGGACCTGGGAACCTAGCAGCCTGTCTCCCCAGCTGTTCCAATCTCGTCCCTGCTCCCCAGCTGGCCTGTGCCGTCATTGCCCCTGGGACTGGGACTTCTTCCAGGGAAGCTGCTATACCTTCTCCAAGATTCAGAAAAACTGGAAAGCTTCTGTCTCTGCCTGTGAGGACATGAGGGCCCAGTTGGTGATCATTAACAATACTGAGGAGCAGGTAGGCCAGGCGTGGTTCCTGTCTGGGGCTGGGCCAGGCGACCCGTCAACAAAAAGCCTTCTACCACTCTCCTCTGCCCTCTGAGAGATGGAGGTTTGGGGGCGATGCAGTCAGGGAAGGCTTCCCGGAGGAGAAACCATGATGGACTTGGGAAGGTCACGTAAAAGGGACCCATGTATGTAAAGAAAGGAAGCTCAGAGTAATTTCTCTCTTGACATATAAGTGAATTGAGACATAAGTTAATACATTTCCACACATTCACAGCATTAATGCACATGTGAACACATACAACTTAAGTAGGGGATGCAGTCTAGAACACAGAAAGACTTCTGTGGGAGGCAGGGGACCATGAGAATGTGGGCAGACATGAGATGGGTGGCCTTCACCAATATTCCTCTTGATATCCCATCCCTCCCCCACCCCCAGAAATTCCTGAACTCTTGGAATATCAGAAAGAATAAAAACGCCTGGATTGGTCTCAGTGATGAACACAATGAAGGTTCCTGGAAATGGGTGGACAACACCTCCTTACATATCAGGTGACTTGCCAGCGACAATGGCCTGGGAGGGGCAGGGGAGGGAAGAGACCTGCACCTAAAGCCAGGGTTGCCCAGACTCTGGGGTTGGAAAGTATCACCCGAGAAACTAGGCTGAGATGCAGAATCTCAAGTGGTGGTATAGGGGGTTTGATTCTCTAAGCCTATGTATGGGCACAGAAATTCATATTTTTATTTTGCTAGCACTGATTGAGGGAGATGGTATTTGAACCCACATTTTGAAAACCCTGTCTCTGAATTCACCATCCTCTCTAGCTTGTCCTTAGAAATTTGCTACCAAAGGCCATAGACCAACTGGTCCAAGGGTGGGTTGGGGAGTTGGCTCTGGGTGGGGGAGGGAACTCATAGCTTTGATGGTGTTCACAGCTTCTGGAAAGAAGGGGAACCTAACAATATTAGAGAAGAGGACTGTGCGGAACTGTCTGGTGATGGCTGGAATGATAGCTTATGTAATGAAGAAAGATTCTGGATCTGCGAGAAACCCTCAGCTCTGTGCCCGGGCCTCTGAGGGCCGCTGTCCTCCACTCTCACCCCTGCCCCCTGTGCATTCTCCAGGATCGGGCAGTTTGGCCATGCCCTCTGCTAGTTCGACTCTGGTCCCACCCACTTCTGTTTTTATTCCTCCTAAACTGAAGTCTCTGAGATCTTGAGATTCTGAGAATCCTTTCTCCCTCCAAAGGCTTAGTGCCCCGACTCAGCCCCCATGATATCCTCTTAATAAAGTCACACACTGCATTAAGCCTGTGTCCTTTGCCAATGCTTTAGTTACTACAGTTCTATAATACGACTGATTTACACCACGACATTGTCTTCTCTCCATGTTTCTTTCTATTACTGTGCATTTTATTGCCTCGATACAATTCTGAGTCAGTTTGTAATTTTGGTTGGGAATATACATGTGTATGTATATTGTGTCTGTCTATTTACGTATTCATTCATAAACCAGTTATTTATTCAGGTACCTTTAAAATATTCTTCAGCAAAATTTTATGACTTTCTTCATATGCATTTTGAAAAAAAACATTATTTCAGGTATGTGCATTCGTTTTCAATTGATAATGTAACAAATCACCACAAACTTACTGACATAAGACAATTCAAATTTATTATCTTATTGTTCTGGAAGTCAGACCCAAGACGAGTCCCATAATGCTGAAATCAAGGTGTTGACAAGGCTGTGTTTCTTTCTGAAGGTTCTGGGGAACAATTCGTTTTCTTGCTTTTTTCAGCTCCTAGAGGTGGCCTGCACTACTTGGCTGGTGGCCCCTTCCTCCACCTTTGAATCCAACAGCGACATGGATCTTTCTTTCTTTACGCTGCCCAAATACTGACCCTTTGCCTCCTCTTCCACATTTAAGGGACCCTTGCTATTACATTGGGGCCACTGGATAATTTCATATGACATTAGTATTTTAAGATCAGTGGGTTAGGAACCCTATTTCTATATGCAACCTTCACTCTCATTTTTTCATGTAGCTAGCATATCCACAGGTTCTGGGGATTAGGACATGGGCATCTTGAAAAGGACATTATTCTGCTCACCATATTGTGTTATTATTGTTGTGCTGAATGGGATACATCTCAATGACAGATGTGAGTTAGGGGACAAGAACCCAACACCCTCTGCTCTTGACCGAGAAAACTCTGAGGCCTGTTCCACATGATTGCCCCAGATGCCTTTTGCAGTCACCTGCTCAGTAATGCCAATTCTTTCTTATGGTGTCTTTCCCACTTCCCTCCTGGTGTTGTCTCAGGATGATACTGTTTGCGTTGAAATCCTTTCTTCAGTATCCAGGGGAACTGAAGTAAATTCAGGTTGTTTATGTGATTCATTCTGAATGGTGGGCTAGAACCATGAATGGATCTGCCTGATGAATGGATCAGCAGAGACTGGATGAACCATGTCATTTCCAGACTAGGCTATCTATCTATCTATCTATCTATCTATCTATCTATCTATCATCTATCTATCTAATCTATTATCTATCTATCTATCTATCTATCTACCTACCATCTATCTATTTTTATGACTCTTTTTCGCTTATTACATGAAGGAGTTACACTAGTCCAAGTTAAAAGCAGACCCTAAATGGTTACATTTTACAAGATGTGAGTTTTTAAACTTATAACAAGGGACAGAAGGGGAATTCTACTCATTGCAAGGAAATCCTCACTTAAGCTTCTGTGAACCAAAAGTACTTAAAACCCAGGAATCTTCAGCTGGTGTCCTTAGCCAGTCCAATCTCTATGAGGAACTGGCATATGTTCTTACGCTGGTCGCCCTGTAGCTGAATTACTTCTCCATATTCTATATGCTCAATTACAGTGCCATTGAAGGCAATTTTCTTCTTAAATGCCTCAACTAGTTTCTTTTGATTGTAGTCATCAGTGAGCCCTTGGACAATAGTAAGGGTCTTCCTGTGATTTCTCTGTTGAATTCTTGTATGAATATAATCCTCAGGGCTAGCTGGAAGTTCTGGAACAAAAGCAGTAACTTGGGTGTATTGCCCTTACTTGCATCAGCAAAGGGGTTGAAAGAGTGGAGGTTCTGGATAATGGACTTATGACATGATTCCTTTTCTTTGGTAGAAACGGCTGGCGGAAGACTGCAGCAAAGGGTGTGTGTGTGTGTGTGTGTGTGTGTGTGTGTGTCTGAAGGAGCAGGCAGAAAGCGAGGAGGGGGGGTGGTTTCATGGGAAAGGTTACTGAGTTCTCAGCAGTGGCTCAGTGACTGGGGCCCAGATTGGGACATTTAAGAGTGACTAATCATTTCCTTGTACTCTCTTCTCCCCAACCTCTTCCTGAAGTTCTGGAACAACAGCACTAACTCGGGTACAAGATAGCGTGGCCACACACTAAACTTGACAAGCTCAGGGGTGGCCTGCATGGCAGCCTTACAAACTCAAAGTCCTAAAGTAACCAATAGGATGGCTTTGTGACTGGCAGCCCAGAGACCCTAGAAAAGATGTCATTGGACAGCCAACTGAGTCAGAGGGAGAGGCCTATCCCCTCCTGGTTCTTGTCTTCTTGAACAAATGAGTTTAAATGATAGACTCTGATTGTGCTGTGATAATGCCAACTTATTATTTTTTTTTTGATAATGCCAACTTATTAAAGCAAGCAATCTATTAAAGAAGGAAGGCAAGTGAATCTATTTCATTTCATCCAGCTTGGAGTGTAGATAGGTATCAATTAAACTGAGGAGCAAGTTGGGTGGGGGTTTAAGGTGTTATATAGCCTCCTGAATATAGATTTCAAAATTCCCCTGTTGAATATCTTGGTATAGATTAATTCTCCAGATCCCTTTTTACTTTAATGAGAAGCACCTTGATATGGCTAGCTTCTTTGTTAAGGGAGACAAACAAACAAACAAACAAACAAACAAACAAACAAACAAACAACTGCCCGTCCTCTCCTTCAACTTCTCCCAAAAATCCAAGAGGAAGGAACACTTCCAACTTCTTTTTATGAGGCTAGCATGATCCTGATTCCAAAATCAGATAAAGACACAACAAAGAAAGAGAATTACAGGCCAAATATCCCTGATGAACATAAATGCTAAAATCCTCAACAAAAATATTAGCAAATCAAATCCAGCAATATATTAAAAAGAGCATACAGACGAGATTGCGCCCTTCCTTCCTCTTGGCCACTGGGCCATCTTCTCCCCTTCCCCTCCCAGCCCCCCCCTTCTTCCCCGTGGCCCATCCCCACGGGCTAATATGGTCTTCGGCGATGGACGCCCCAAGTGCAGGACTCACCTTTGAGTACCTTATTGAAACATTAAATGACAGTTCATGCAAGAAGTTCTTCAATGTACCTAAACTTGGAGGTGCCAAGTATGGTAATGTTGTTTCAATTCACTGGGGCTCCTTTCGTTTCTAATAAAAATGCTTTTGTCGCTCTGGCCGGTTTTGCTCAGTGGATAGAGCATTGGCCTGCCAACTGAAGGGTCCTGGATTTGATTCCAGCTAAGGGCACATGCCTGGATTGCGGGCTTGGTCCCCAGTGGGTGGCATGTGGGAGGCAGCCAACCAATGATTCTCTCATCATTGATGTTTCCATCTCTCTAACCCTCTCCTTTCCTCTCTGAAATCAATAAAAATATTTAAAAAATAAATAAAATGTGTTTGTCAACCTGAGCTGGAAAAAAGAAAATGTAGCCCTAGCTGGTTTGGCTCAGTGGATAGAGCGTCAGCCTGTAGGACTGAGGAGTCCCAGATTCGATTCCAGTCAAGGGCATATGCCTGGGTTGCGGTAGTGTGTAGGAGGCAGCCGGTCAATGATTCTCTCTCATCATTGATGTTTCTATCTTTCTCTCCCTTTCCCTTCCTCACTGAAAATCAATAAATAAAATAAAAATAAAAATAAAAAGAGCATACACCATGATCAAGTGGGATTTATTTCGAGGATGCAAGGCTGGTACAATATTCATAAGTCAATAAATGTGATACATCACAAACAAATTAAAAGACAAAAATCACATGCTTATATCAATAAACACAGAAAGAGTATTAGACAAAATCCAACACCCATTTTTAAAATTTTTGTTTTGTTTTTTTCTTTACACATGTCCGCCCCCCCCCCCCCCCCCCCCGCCAACTGACTCCCTCTAGCCTGCTCCCCGCCCCCCCAACCAGGCCTTCAGCACCCTATTGTCTGTGTCCATGGGCTATGCATATATATATATATATATATATATATATATATATATATATAGTCTTTGATTGATTACCTCCCACCAACCCATCCTCCCCTGCCTTCCCTCCAATATTCCACACTCTGTTCCATGCTTCCATGTCTCTGGACCCACTCCGATCATCACTTTGTTTTGTTACTTAGATTTCACATATGAGTTTGATCAGGTGATACTTGTCTTTCTCTGACTGACCTATTTCACTTATCATGATACTTTCCAGGTCCCTCCATGCTGTTTTAAAGGGCAAGAAATTCTTTTTTTATTGCTGCATAGTATTCCATGGTATAAATGTACCACAGCTTTTTTATCCACTCATCTATAGATGGGCACTTGAGCTGTTTCCAGATCTTAGCGATTGTAAATTGTGCTGCTATGAACATAGGGGTGCATACATTCTTTCTGATTGGTGTTTTGGGTTTCTTAGGATATATTCCTAGAAGTGGGATTACTGGGTCAAATGGCAGTTTCATTTTTTTGAGGAAACTCCAAAAATTATTTCAACAGTGGCTGCACTAGTCTTCATTCCCACCAGCAGTGCACTAGGGTTCCTTTTCTCCACATCCTGGCCAGCACTTGTCATTCGTTGATTTGTTGGTGGTAGCCATTCTGCCTGGTGTGAGGAGATAACTCATTATAGTTTTAATTTGCATCTCTCTGATGATCAGTAACTTTGAGCATTTTTTCATACATCTCTGTATGTCCTCTTTGGGGAAGTGTCTATTTAGGTCCTTTACTCTTTTTTTTTTTTTTAACTGAATTATCTTCCTTTTGTTAAGTTGTATGAGTTTCTTATATATTTTGGATATTAACCCTTTATTAAATGTATCATTGCCAAATATGTTCTCCCATATAGTGGGATCTCTTTTCTTTTTTTCTTTTAAAAAATATATTTTATTGATTTTACACAGAGAGGAATTGAGAGGGATAGAGAGTTAAAAACATCGATGAGAGAGAAACATCGACCAGCTGCCTCTTGCACATCCCCCACTGGGGATGTGCCCACAGCTAAGGTTTGCCCTTGACCGGAATCGAACCCGGGACCTTTCAGTCAGCAGGCCGACGCTCTATCCACTGAGCCAAACCGGTTTCGGCTCTTTTCTTTTTTTGTTGATGGCTTATTTTTATTTTATTTTTTGCTGTGCAGAAGCATTTTGTTTTGATACATTTGTTTATTTTCTCCTTAGTTTCCTTTGCCCTAAAAGATGTATCCGTAAACATTGCTACAAGAGATATCTGAGATTTTGCTGCTTGAATCCAGCAACATACTAGTATTAAAAATTTATATTTAAGTTTTTTACCCACTTTGAGTTTATTTTGTGTATGGTATAAGTTGGTGATCTAGTTTCATTCTTTTTGGTCCAATTTTCCCAACACCATTTATTGAAGAGACTCTCTTGACTCCATTGTATGCTCTTGCCTGCTTTGTCAAATATTAATTGAGTGTATTGGCTTGGGCTGATTTCTGGGGTCTCTGTTCTGTTCCATTGATCTATATGCCTGTTCATGTGCCAGTATCAGTCTGTTTTGATTAGTGGCTTTGTAGTATTTGATATCTGGTATTGTGATTTCTCCAACTTTGTTCTTCTTTCTGAAGATTGCTGCGGCTATTTGGGGTCTTTTTTTATTCCATAAAAATTTTTGGAGTATTTGTTCTAGCTCTGTGAAATATGCCATTGGTATTTTAATATGGATTGTGTTGAATCTGTAGATTGCCTCTGGTAGTATGGACATTTTAATGGTGTTAATTATACCAATCTATTACACTTGGTATATTCTTTCACTTGTTTATATCTTCCTCTATCTATTTTTATTTTTAAAAGATATTTTTATTGATTTCAGAGAGGAAGGGAGGGGGAGAGAGATATATAGAAACATCAACGATGAGAGAGAATCATTGGTTGGCTGCCTCCTGCCTTCCCCACACTAGCGGTTGAGCCCACAACTCGGCATGTGCCCTGGCTGGGAATCGAATCGTGATCTCCAGGATCATAGGTTGATGCTCAACCACTGAACCATGCCAGACTAGCTTAATCACTTTTTTCACTGTCCTGTAGTTTTCTGCATACAAGTCTTTTACATCTTTGGTTAAGTTTATTCCTAAGTATCTTAATTTTTCATTGCAATTGTAAATGGGATTATTTTTTAGTTTCTCTCTCTGAAATTTATTATTGGTGTACAAAAAAGCCATACATTTTTGGTGCTGATTTTGTATCTTGCTACATTTACAAATTCATTTATTAAATCTAGTAGTTTTTTGTGGAGTCTTTAGGGTTTTCTATGTACAATGTCATGTCATCTGTGAATAATGAAAGTTTTACTTACTCCTTTCTATTTTGGATGCCTTTTATTTATTCTTCTTGTCTGATTGCTGTGGCTAGGACGTTCCGTGCTATGTTGAATAAGAGTAGTAAAAGCAGACATCCCTGTCTTGTTCCTGTTCTTAGGGGAAATGGTTTTAGATTTTGCCATTTGAGTATGATGTTCGCTGCAGGTGTGTCATATATGGCCTTTATCAAGTTGAGATATGCTCCCTCTATTCCCACTTTGCTGAGATGTTTTTATCAAAAATGGGTGTTGGATTTTGTCGAATACTTTTTTCCCCGTTTATTGATATGATCATGTGATTTTTGTCTTTCAATTTGTTTATGTGATGTATCATGTTCATTGATTTGTGAATATTGTACCAGCCTTACATTCCTGGAATAAATCACACTTGATTATGGTGTATGATCTTTTTAATATATTATTGCTGTATGTGATTTTCTAATATTTTATTGAGGATTTTAGCATCTATGATCATCAGGGATATTGGCCTGTAATTCTTTTTCTTTGTAGTGTCTTTATCAGGTTTTGGAATTAGGATCATGCTAGCCTCATAAAAAGAACTTGGCAGTGTTCCTTCCTCTTGGACTTTCTGAAATAGTTTGAGGAGTATCAGTGTTAGTTCTTTAAATGTTTGGTAACACTCCTCTGTAAAGCCATTCAGACCTAGGTTTTTGTTTGCTGGGAATTGCTTCTATTCCATCAGTGGTTATTGGCCTATTCAGGTTTTCTTATTCTTTTTGATTCAGTTTTGGGAGATTGTATTTTTCTAGGAATTTGTCCATTTCATTCACATTGTCCAGCTTGTTGGCATATAGTTAGTTGTTCATAGTATTTTCTTACAAACCCTTGTATTTATGGGGTGTCAGTGGTTACTCCTCCACTTTGTTTCTGATTTTATTTATTTGGGTCCTCTCTCTTTGTTTCTTGATGAGTCTGGATGATGGTTTATCAATTTTATTTATCCTTTCAAAGAACCAGCTCTTGATTTTATTGATTTTTTTTGGTATTTTCTTTTAGTCTCTATGTTATTTATTTCTGCTCTATTCTTTATTTCCTTCCTCTACTTTGGGATTTTCTTGTTGTTCACTTTCTAGTTCTTTAAGTTGTAGGGTTAAATAGTTTATTGCTGTTTTTAAAAAAATATATTTTATTGATTTTTTACAGAGAGGAAGAGAGAGGGATAGAGAGTTAGAAACATCGATGAGAGAGAATCATCGATCAGCTGCCTCTTGTACATCCCCAATGGGGCATGTGCCCGCAACCAAGGTACATGCCCTTGACCGGAATCGAAACCGGGACCTTTCAGTCTGCAGGCTGACGCTTTATCCACTGAGCCAAACCAGTTAGGGCTGTTTTTGCTTTTTGAGGTGTATATCTGTAGTGCTATGAACTTCCCTCTCAGGACTGCTTTTGCTGTGTCCCAGACAGAATATAGTTGGCTCATGTTTTTGTATCCATTCAGCTACCCTATACATTTTGATTGGAACATTTAATCCATTTACATTTAGGGTTATTATTGATAGGTACTTATTTATTGCCATTTTAATTCTGTATGCCTAGGTTTCTCTCTCTGTTTCTTCTTTTCTTTCCAGCAGTCCCTTTAGCATTTTTTGTAATGCTGGATTAGTTGTGATGTACTCCTTTAGCTTTATTTATTTATTTATTTATTTATTGTCTGGAAAGTTCTTTATTTAACCATTATTTTTTTAAATGACTTAGACATTTATTATTTAATTAGTTTGAAATAGGAAAAAAACCAGTTGAACACCACAAAATGAAACAAAATTTAATTCTAACCAAACTTAAAACTAAGAAAGATTGATTAAAATTATTTGCTTTAATCAGAGACCAAATTAAGGCTAGAAATTGAACTATTGTACACTAGACCATTTCATCTCTGTAGAATCAAAATATTTCTGAATATATATTATCTTTTACAATTTACCTTGTTCCTTTCTGGAGCTGAATTCTTTTCTTTTTTAAATATTTTTTATTGATATTTTACAGAGAGGAAGGGAGAGAGATAGAGAGCCAGAAACGTCGATGAGAGAGAAACATCGACCAGCTGCCTCTTGCACACCCCCTACTGGGGATGTGCCCGCAGCCAAGGTACATGCCCTTGGCCGGAATCGAACCTGGGACTTTTCAGTCCGAAGACCAACGCTCTACCACTGAGCCAAACCGACCTCGGCTGGAGCTGAATTCTTAATTGTGTCAGTTATGACAGTGATTTTTTTTTTGTTTTTAAAGAGATATTTGTCTTTCCTTCAATGGCATTTTTTTTTTCATGAAGTCTGTTGGAAGGAATTTATAGATGCTCTTGTTACAGGTTCTGTCTGGATTCTGGGAGAAAATTCCATCACATAGACTGTAATGTGAATGAATGCTGCACCACTGGCCTAAGAGGAATTATGTTAAACTTTAGCTAAGTCAAAAATAGAAAAAATGCTTTGCGACTAATGATTAATGCACTATTTAAGATAAGCTTTATCAGATGCATCATATCTAAAATTGGTATGACTGGGAAATACATAGTTGGTGTTTTTTAAAAATTTATTAAGGTATTATATGTGTACATAGCTTACCATTGTCCCCCCCTCCCATACATGCCCTCCCTCCCCAGAGTTTTGTGTCCATTGGTTGTACTTATATGCATGCATACCAGTCCTTTGGTTGATCTCTTACCTCCCCCAGATCTCCCTACCCTTCCCACTGTCATTTGACAGTCTGCTTGTTGTTTTACTGTCACTGTATCTATCTTTCTGTTCATTAGTTTATAATGTCCTTTGTTATCCATAAATGAGTGAGGTCATGTGGTGTTTCTCTTTCATTGAATGGCTTATTTCACTCAGCCTGATGTTTTCCAATTCCATCCAGGTTACTGCAAATGATGAGAATTCCTTATTTTTTATGGCAGCATAGTATTCCATTGTGTAGATGTACCATAGTTTTCTGATCCAATCATCTGCTGACGGGTACCTACGCTGTTTCCAAATCCTAGATATTGTAAATTGTGCTGATAAACCATCTATTTTTAATTATAGCCTTTCACTGCTTCTCTGAGTTGGTAGGGTGGCTTTGTGTGCTAGGTGTCCTATATGGTCAGCCTCCCAGTTACCTGAGATGAACACTCTTGGTGCACCCCTTTGTGGACTGTGTGTACAGCCTTGTTGTAGTTAAGCCTTTTAAAAAAATATATTTTATTGATTTTTTACAGAGATGAAGAGAGAGGGATAGAGAGTCAGAAACATCGATGAGAGAGAATCATTGATCAGTTGCCTCCTGCACCACCCCCACTGGGGATGTGCCTGCAACCAAGGTACATGCCCTTGACCGGAATCAAACCCGGGACCTTTCAGTCCGCAGGCCGAGGCCCTATCCACTGAGCCAAACCATGTGGCATGTAGTTAAGTCTTGATTGTTGTTGGTGTCTCAGGGAGAAATTGACCTCTAGGCCAATTGGCTGTGAGGACCCGCTGTGTCTATAATGGAAGAACTGATGGCTGGAGACATGCTATGGGCAGGAATTATTTCAGTGGGGCTTTGGTGCTCACTGAGTCAGCTGTCTCTGCGTCTCCGAGTTTCCAAGTCCCTGCATCCCATGTCCCAGCGCAGTAAACAATGATTGCTGAGCACACGTCTGCAAGAAAGTCACCCTCACTTTCCAATCTGATGGCAGACAGTCCAGCTTCTCCCCGTAGGAGTTTGTGTTCCCAGTGTCTCCCCAGAAACTGGAGTTCAGAGTAATTGGGTTGAAAAAGCAGTGCACCCAATCTCCCATTGCCTTCTCAATAGGCTGCCAGTCTGATTTGTGCACCTCTGTACCTCAGCTTGTCAGCACGTGTGTACATCTCAATGCTCTTTTCTCTTTCCTTATAGTTGTAAAACTTCCACTCAGAAGCTTTCTCGTAGTTCTGTGTGATAGACATTTTGTCTTTTAGTTGTAGTTTTGAAATTGTTGTGAGAGGCAGCAGTTTAGGTGTTTACCTATGCCACCATATTGGGTTCTTCTCAACAAATGTGTTTAGATTATCTAGCTTGAGTAGTCCTCAGCAACAGGATTGCTTATTTGCTTGTAGCCCAGAATTCTTGCTGAAGTCACCTGGGGTATGGAGAATATGCAATTCTGGCTAAAATGACTCAGCAGGATTCTTGTTAAAACTGAGTAATGTCTAAATGAATCCAGGAATCCAAAAGTCAAGGCCTAGTTGAAAAATTGCTCATAGGCTTCCACAGTATGACCAGCCTCTATTTCCAAGAAGACTCATGTTCAATTTTCACACACACACACACACACACACACACACACACACACACACACACACACCAGGAAATATTTTATTAATTCTTTATAAAAAAAGAAGTGAATGTAAAATAATACTATAGCAGTCCCTCTCCCCCTTCTTATCACTCCCCACCCCTGCCCCCGGCAAAGGAGGGAACCTGAAATAGCTGGAAAGATCCACAACAGTGGCAGGAGAAGAGATTTAATTTAGTTGATTTTCTGTGATTATTGGCTGTTTGCCAGTCTCACGGTGATGGGGGTTGCACATTATTTTGAAGGGACCAAAAAGCTACTAGAGGCTTTGTTTTACAGGCAGCAACCCAATGCACATCTCACAATCTCAAGATCCAAGTGGGACATAGTTTTGAAGGATGTGCAATGTTCAATTGTAAGTGTAACAAAAAATTACAAGCAGAAAGCTTAGGTACTCAGTGAGGCGAGCAAGTTTGTCTACAGGAGAGGTTTAATTTTGAAGACATGTGGCACTACCCTCTTGCTGAAAGCACTGTTTCCCCTGTTGAAACTTGCTAGGGGTTACAGTGGCTTTGACTCAATTCAAAGCTTCTTTTATTCTTGTAAGAATGTCATGAAGCCTTCTCACCAAGGGTACACATACTGAAATTTCCAGGAAGAAATAGAGTTTCTTAATGCAGTTTTCCCAAAAGGAGCAGCATATTGTATGGAATGTATGAATTCTGACTGTTGGTACTTGTATACTTCGGATTTCTCAGAGAGTAGGGTAATCAGTCAACCAGATCAAACCCTGGACATTCTGATGAGTGAGCTTGACCCAGAAGTTATCTACCAGTTCCACATGAAAGATGGTGTTACTGCAAAGGATGTCACTTGTGAGAGTGGAATTCATGACCTGATGCCAGATCCTGTCATTGGTGCCACAATGTTCAATCCTTATGGGTATTCTGTGAATGGCATGTAATCAGATGGGACTTACTGGACCATTCACATCATTCCAAAATCAGAATTTTCTTATGTTATTTCTAACTAACTTAAGTCAGATCTCCTATGATGATCTGATCAGGAAAGCTGTGGAAGTTTTCAAGCCAGGAAAATTTGTGACCACCTTGTTTATAAACCAGAGTTCTAAATGTCACACAGTGTTTTCTTTGCTCAGAAGATTGAAGGTTTTATTAGCACCACGCTCTAACCAACTGAGCTAACCGGCCAGCCAGATTGAAGGTTTTAAACTCTTGATTGTAAGACTGTTCAATGTTCAATGATTACAACTTTGTTTTTACTAGTTTCCACAAGCAGCAGCAACAACAGCAGAATTAAGAAAAAAAATGCAAAAAGAAAACACGTGAAGGTGGTGGCTCCTTTTTAGATATTGATATGCTTACCATAACCACCACCTTGTAGCTGCAGAAAGCCCTAGATGTGATGATAGTGTGGTCATGTTGAAATGTTTGCATTGCTATATGAAGGAGTTAGATATCTTGCTCTCTTCTGTGTCTAGGTATCATGTGCCACTCTTGCTGTGAAATTGAAGTGGATGTAGGAAAAAAACACCATTTACTATATAAAGCTTCACAACACAAGTGACAACAATTCAATGTGGTTATGTACAATGCAATATTTCTCCAAAGTTCCCCACAGAAAAGGCTTTCTTCCTCATTAGGAGTTGGCTTCAGCCTAACCATCTGGGACTGTTCTATTAAATTGCTGCCAGGATGTTACATCCAGTTACCAGCTACCCCCAATTTCTTTCTTTTTTTTTTTATGAAAGTGTAACATGTACATATGTATGTATGCATGTATGTATGTATGTATGCATACATGCATGCATGTATGAGAGGGAATGACAGAGAGAAACATCGATGTGAGAGAAACACATTGATCGGTCACCTCCTGCAGGAGCCCTGACCAGGGCCCAGACCAGGGAGGAGCCTGCAATCCAGGTCTGTGCCCTTAGCCGGAATTGAATCCAGGACTCTTTGGTCTGCAGACCGATGCTCTATCCAGTGAGCCAAACCAGTTAGAGCTTACCTCCAATTTCTAGAATGTATTCTCTACTAATGTTACTGAAACCAATTTCTACTTCTACCTATAAGGTGTGTTTTTTTTTGCAAAGAAAATTAAATTTTTTCTTCCTTGGGTTGAGTCCTCTTAAGAAAGTGATTGCAGTTAACCATTTTGTGTACAACTATTTTAACATTATTACTTCCCAAGCATGTCGTCCTTTCATTGATTTTGCTCCTCGTCATTGTGCCTCCCTGCCCAACCTCACCCTAATAAAGCAGCACCGTTTACACTGTGGGTTTAAGCTAATCTTATACCCCAGAGGGGGCAGGAGGGTGGACCCTAGGCTTTAATTTTCTTTTAAGGTCAATGGGAGTTTGGCTTCTTTTTTATTGGCATTGGCTCTTTTAGAAGATTGTGACCAACCCCCCCCCCAAAAAAAAACACCCAAAAAACAACAACAAAAAAACCCCCTGCTGAAACTGGTTTGGCTCAATGGATAGAGCGTCAGCCTGCAGACTGAAGGGTCCCAGGTTCGATGCCGGTCAAGGGCATGTACCTTGGTTGCAGGTACAATCCCTGGTAGGGGGTGTACAAGAGGCAGCTGATCGATGATTCTCTCTCATCGATGTTTCTAACTCTCTATCCCTCTCTCTTCCTCTCTGTAAAAAATCAATAAAATATATATTAAAAAAAACCCCAAACCTTCTAGTGTTGATTAGCAAGGAAGACACGCTGATTAATATAAAAATATACTGGCAGAATTATATGGGAACTGTATGACATTCTGTGCTTTCCAGTAAATAAGATGAGCTTATCATGAGGACCATGCCTTTACTAACTTGCTAAGCAGTAGTATAAAAAATTTTTATCACTAAATTTATTAATTTATTTCAGATAAAGGTTGTACTTGTTTCAGTAAGTCAAATAAAATCATGCACCTTAATTTTTATTTTAGCAGCCATTTCCACTATTTTCCATTAATAATATACCATAAACTTTATTTCAGAATGGCATCAATGTCTGTGCCGTCTTGTGCTTGAAGTTCTGTGACTTTGTGATGTAGTGTTCTGACTTTATGTGTTCCTCTTACTGGGAGTGTTTCTTTCACCAGGATTTCAGAGGATCCTGAGAATGACCAGCATGAGAACTGCTCAGGTTATTCAGACAAGCACAGTGAAGCTGTGCTGTCCATAAAACAAAACATACACAACTCCAATTGGCCAGTGGGAAATGACTAGAAAAAAAGGCTTTCAAAAGTTGCCATTTTTAGCTTTATTTGCAAATACTATGAGATTTAAGCAGACTAGAAAAAAGCAGTTGACTAAATTTTGTATTCTTGCCCTCAATTTTTTTTTATTCTTTGTGGTTTGATGCAGTGATGTTTTCATTCCTTCTATATTTGTAATGTTTCTAAACATAAACTCTACTGGGTTTGAAATCAAGTGGATGGATCACTTTTGTCTTTTAAGTGCATTCTTGATTCAAAGTTTCATTGAAGAAGCTTTCAATCAATGGACCAGTTTGATTTTGTAATTAGTACACAGTATCTACTGTTTTGGTGTTGTTTTGAGGACCAAGTATCAAAGTGCATTTTCTTGAACAATATCCCAGTAGATTTGACGATTATGTGTTGATTTGAGGTCTAATTTTTTAAAATACATTTAAGATTTCTATCTAATGTTGAAAAACTATGCAAATTTGTATGAAACAAATCTAGAAAAATGAAAACTGTAGATTAAATAGTAATTTTAATTAATCTATACTAATAAAAGGGCAATATGCAAATTGGTCAGGACACCCTCATAGTAATGACTGAATAGCAGACTGCATGGGGTGACAAGGCTGGGAGGGGGGTTAGTGAGGGATGTTTGAACGACTGAATAGCAGGCTGTGTGGGACAACCAAGCCCGTGGGGGGGGGGGCATGATGGGAGACCAGGCCAGCAGGGGGGGGCAGTTGGGGGCCACCAGCCAGTGTGGGGAGGGCAATTAAGGGTAACCAGGCTGGCAGAGGGGGCCAGTTGGAGGCAACCAGGCCGGCAGGGGGGCACTAAGAGGGGGGCATTAAGAGGCGACCAGGCTGGCAGGGGGGGTGCAGTTGGGGGTGACCAGCCCAGGAGGGGGGGCACTTGGGGATGATTAGGCTGGCAGGGGAGGCAGTAAGGGGTGACTAGGCTAGCAAGGGAGCAGTTGGGGCAACCAGGCTGGCGGGGGCGGGGGGCAGTAAGAGGTGACCAGGCTGGCAGGCAGGTGAGTGATTAGGAGCCAGTGGTCCAGGATTGTGATTCAGACATCCCCCGAGGGGTCTTGGATTGGAGAAGGTGCAGGCGGGGCTGAGGGGACCCCCCCAATCTGTGCACAAATTTTGTACACCGGGCCTCTAGTCCTATTATAGTATGATAGAGGAGGATACACTTTTGGTGCCATAATTTCTCTCTTCATGATGGTGTTGGACTTAAATAATGTGAAATGTATTTCTGTACCATAATTTAAGCTTCAATAAAAGTTTGTTTAATTGATTAGAAAAAAGAAAGAAAAATTGCTCAGAGGACCCTGCCTACAGTTTGGTGAAGGAGAGAATCTGTTAGTATGACCATCCCAATCTCTAAATATTCCTTTGACCTAATTTTTTTTTTTTAAGTTTCTGGCCTTTTTAAAAAAAGTCTAACTGTGCTGTTGCTAAAGAAAACGGTCTGTATGATACCACTTCTTTGAAATGTATTGAGACCACTTTATAGGGTAGTATGAGGTCATTTTCCCCCCACCCCTTCACCCCAAACCCAAGCAAAAGTTTATTTAGAAAGTCACAGAGAAGCCCAGCTGGTATGGGTCACTGGTTGAGCATTGACCCATGCATGGTTCCATTCCTATCAGGGCACAAGTGGGTTGGATCCCCAGTAGGGGGCGTGCAGGAGGTAAATGAACAATGATTCTCTCTCATCATTGATGTTTCTATTCTCTCTCCCTCTCCCTTTCTTTCTGAAATCAATTGAAAAAAATATTTTTAAAAGTCTCAGAGGTAGAAGTGAGCCAGCTGGGCTTAGGAAACAAGTTACAGAGGCCAAAAAAGAAAAAAAAAAGAAAAAGAAAAAAGAAAAAGCTTAGGAGAAAGAAAGCTTTTATAGAAGAAAAGGGGAGAAAAGGCGCAAACATGCTGGAGAGAGAGTGCCGCATGAGGTCGTTTTTAAATTATCTTCTTCATATCTAACAATACTTTAAAAAATATATTTTATTGATAGTTTACAGAGAAGGGAGAGAAATAGAGAGCCAGAAACGTCGATGAGAGAGAAATATCGACCAGCTGCCTCCTGCACACCCCCCCACTGGGGATGTGTTTACAATCAATGTACATGCCCTTGACCAGAATTGAACCCGGGACTCTTCGGTCCACAGGCTGATGCTCTAACCACTGAGCCAAACCGGTTTAGACTTGTCTCAACTTTTTAAAATCTAAATATCACTATAATTTTTCTGTGGTTAATATCAGAAATATATCCAACTTTCTACTTTCAAGATTTGTATATCCTTATGTTTTAGCACATAGCCAGATTGTTAAGAAATCTAGTTGGACAGTATTTTTCTTTTATTTGGAAAGTTCAGTCCATGTGTATATATAGTGATTACTGATATACTTTGATTTATTGCTAACACTTTATTATGTACTTTTTATTTGTCTGAATTGTTTTGTTTCTGGGTTGTTGGGTTTTTTATTTGTTTGCTAATTTGTTTTCTTCTCCCCTTTCCCTACTTTCTGCCTATGTGAGTCTTATCAAGGAGTGTCTCTCTACCAAAACAACTCATTATAGTTATTATGTAATTATATAGTTATATAACTTTGATTGTAAGAATGCCCTTGTAATCCTGGAAAAGTTGTTTGGTTCAAGGTATTTGCCATAGTGCAGTGTCAGATTTTTAAATGTAGTTTATTTGGTATTATCTGGGTTTTCTAAGCTTGATTAAATGAATTGTGAAGAGTTTCATATTTTTAAAAAAATATATTTTATTGATTTCTTACAGAGAGGAAGAGAGAGGGATAGAGAGTTAGAAACATCGATGAAAGAGGATCATCGACCAGCTGCCTCTTGCACACCTCCTACTGGGGATGTGCCCACAACCAAGGTACGTGCCCTTGACCGGAATCGAACCCGGGACCTTTCAGTCCCCAGGCTGATGCTCTATCCACTGAGCCAAACCGGTCTCGGCTATTTTTCAATATTTTGAAATAGTTCAGACAGTTCTCAAAGAGAAATAGAGATGAGAAAACATTTTATTCAGTACTATTGCCAACAGGGGAGAGAAGCTTCAGTTATAAATCAAACTCAACTCCCAAAACAACAAAGACAGATGGGGTTTTATAGCAAAAGAGCAGATTAAGAGGGTCAGTAGATGGAAAACTACCAAAAGTACCAAGTTGGGGGGATTTTTGCTAAATATAGGCAGGCCAAGGACTTAGACATCAAGAATAGGGGATTAGGAATTGGATCAGATATTAAGAATGGGGATTCTACCGAGGCTCATTTATCAGGATTCTTGCTAAAAATGGAGCCCCACAGGCCAAGGACAGGGGCCAGGAACCAGGAGCAGTGGAAAAGAGGGCTCCGAGGAACCTGTCTAAAGTTGGGTCAAGGGTAGAATCTTTGTCACAGCAACAGAAACAGGCAGAGGTTAGTTTTAGAAAACCAAGTATTACACTCTATCAAATTGATCTGCCCCCAAAGTCATGTACTTCTCCAAGTTCCAGCAGCAGAATTAGCTGAAACTAGTTCTGGCCACATATTTCATTGAAGATTTTGTCTGCATTTTACACAGTGATGATTTTGAAGCCCTTCGAGCAGGGTAGGGGAGTGCCCACTATCACTCGAGACGTTACTACCTCTTCTCATTCTCCTGACAGCTCTGCGAGGGGCTCTTCCGGGCTCCCTCTCCTACAGAGGAGGAAAGTGAGGCTGAGCCCAGGCTGTCTCCTCCCTCTCCAAGGATTAGGAACGTCAGACTCTAACGTAGGGTAGTCAGGATAAGATCTCGGTACAGACCTCTGCAGGCTAGGCGAGCCGCAACCCCGCCGTGGGAACCCACGCAGTCAGCCCCCCAGTCCCTCCGTGGGCTGGCGCCGCCCCTTCCCTCCCGCCCCCACCCTCGGGCCTGCGCTGGGCGCCCTCCTTGCCGCGCCGCTGCCCAGCTGCCTTGTGGGAGACGTAGTTCGGCGCCCCGGGGAGGCGGCGGGCTGGACGGCGCCGGCTTAGGCAGCTCCCGGGTGCGGGTGAGTGCGGCAGCGGCTGGCAGCGCCCAGTCTGGCCGGGTGGCGGGCGCTGGGCGGAGGCCCGGATGGGACGAGCCCTGGACGCCGGGCGAAGTGAGGTCGGCGCGGGCGGGCTGGGGCCGCTTCTTGCGGGCCCCTGCGCAGCGCCGGGCCGCTTGCTCCAGGTGCGCCCCATCTCCCCCGGGAGCCGGGCCGGCCGGGGTGGGGGGCTCCCGGCCGAGGGTCCCCCACGCGGCCCTTCCCCACCTGTCTCAGGACGGCCACGGTCCGCGGGCCAGTGCGGGTCCCTGGCGGCGTCCCTCCCGCCGCGGGCGGGCTTTCCCCGGGACCCGCTCTGCAGTGGGGGGGATGCTGGCCCTCTCGCGGGGGCTCCGGGCTCCAGCCTTTGCCCTTTGTGTAAGCCGCACCTCCGTGCGCGCCCGCTGATTTCCCATTCGGCGTGGTCTCTCCTGGACCCATTTCTTCCTAAGAATGGGCGGCAAGCTGTGCAGGTTCTTTACCTTAGAGAATTCTTTTCTCTTTCTTTTTTATTTAAGCATGTTTTTTTTAATCTTGCAAAGAAAAAAATGTTCACAACCAGAAAACTCAGAGGAGCAAAAGGGAAAAATTATTTGCAAACTGTCAAAATCTGCACGTCGACGTATATATGTGTTTGAACATCGAAACTCTTTGTTCTTAAAGCTATGGCTATTAATATCCTTTTCTCCATGAGTTGTGAAATACATTTGGTATGGGATTTAAAGTGTACAAATCTTAAGCTCCATGGTTTTTATATTTTTTTGTCCATGTAAGTACCCCTCAAACAACATGGAGAATACATTTTAAAAGAAGTTAATATTGAAAGCATTACTTCTAGAAATTTTTAAAAATTAGCTAAGCTGACATTTTAATGAGTGTGAGGAAAAGCATGTCTGTGCCATACTTAATCCTTTCTTTAGGTCTTTCTGTTATTAAGTTTTGTTTTGTTTCAGGATTATAAACAACACGGGCCACCTGGTTACATATATCTTCGCATTCTTGTCTCATTCTATAAATCCCTTAAAGTGAAATTTCTGGGGCTTTATAATATATACTAGTGACCCAGTGCACAAAATTCATGCACATTAAAAGGGGATTGATTAGAGGAAATAATTTAATATTGCTGTTTGCCCTTTCTTTATAATAAAAGTGTCAAGAGATGAAAGAAAATGAGTAAAATGTGTATGAAAACCTTCCTCCTGTCAGAGTCTGGGGCGCACCACGGGACCCAGAGTCAAGTCCCCTCCTGCCACATATGCCTCAAAATCGTGTGAGACCCAGACCTGGCTGGCCCCTGCCCCCACTGGGCTAGATCCAGACGTGGCCAGTCCCACCCTTGTCAAGCCCTGCCGGGCAGGGGATGTAGCCTCAGGTCCCCTGGCCTGGCGCCAGGATGGGGGCATGGCCTGAGGTCCCCTAACCCAGACCGGGGCGGGGGGCATGCCTTGAGGTCCCTTGTCAAGCCCTGCTGGGCAGGGGGCTTGTCTTGAGCTTCCCCGACCTAGCATTGCAGTGGGGGTGCACCTTGAGGTCTCCCATCCAGCCCTGCTCAAGCCTGAGATTCCCTGTCAAGCCCCTCCAGGCATAGGGATGCAGTCTCAGGTACCCTGGCCCAGTGCTGGGTTGGGGGTGTGGCCTGAGGTTCCCTGTCAAGCCCTATGGAGATGGGGGAGGGTATAGGCTCAGGACCCTGCTGATTGCTCATAAAGGCTCTTTATGGTAACTTGGCTTCAGCTGTGGGTGCAGCCATCTTTGTGATGGAATGATGGTCAATTAGCATATCCCCTCTTTATTAGATAGGATATGTATTTTAATTGATTTTAGAGATGAAGGGAGAAGGAGAGAGAGATGGAAACATCAATGATGAGTGAGAATCATTGATCAGCTGCCTCCTGTGTGCCCCACACTGGGGATGGAGCCTGCAGCCCAGTCATGTGCCCTGACCTGGAATCAAACCTGACCTCCTGGTTCATGGGACTACATTCAACCATGGAGGCACGCTGGTTGGGGTTTTTGTTTCCTCTTATCTTATTTTCTCCAGAAAAGTAGCAGTTTTAAAAATTTGCAATGTAATTGAGCCAGAATGATCCACCCCAAACCTGGGTATTACTTAACTATTTTCTAACTTTCTGAGAGGTGCAAATGATAGGGTTGTTTAATTTGCATTTTGAATATTAATGACTATTTTATGCAATTTGCTTTTTGTCTTAAAATTTTCCATGTGATGCACAGGTGTTTCCTTACTGTGCACAAATGTCATATTTTCATGTGGTCAGACAAGAACACCTTCCCTTCATATTTGGGGTTTTGGCATCATTAGGCCTCCTAGTCCTTTATCATCACAAAAATGCTCACCTGCATTTTCTTCTAATTCTTTAGCTGCATTTTATGTGTAAACTTTTATTCTTTTCCAAACATTAAGCTCTTATTCCAAGTTATTGAATAATCCATCCTTTCTTCACTGACCTGAATTTCACTTTTTTCTTATCCTGAATTCTTATATATATATATATTTTTTTTCTGAACTGTTTGTGTTGTTATAAGAACTGGTCGGGTCTGTGTCTCACAACTTTTTGTTCCATTGACTCTTTCCCCCTGTGTATACTAATAATAGAGGAATATGCAAATTGTCCAGGACACTGTCACAGTAACAACTGAAGAGCAGTCTGCATGGGGCGACCAGGCCAGCAGGGGCGTTAGTGAGGGATGACCAAACGACTGAACAGCAGGGTGTGTGGGGTGACCAGACTGGCGGGGGGGGGGCAGTTAGGGGTAATCAGGCAGGCAGGCAGGTGGGTGAGCAGTTAGGGGCCAGCAGTCCCAGATTGTGAGAGAGATGTCTGACTGCTGGTTTAGGCCCAATCTTGAGGGGTCCCAGATTGGTGAGGGTGCAGGCTGGGTTGAGGGGACCCTCCCCCCCCTCCCGTTGCATGAATTTCCTGCCCTGGGCCTCCAGTTACATTATAACATCCAGGAGAACAGAGAGATTTTTCATTTTGTTTGCAACTGTATTCACTCTTCTTCCCCTCCTCACATACATAGACACAGGAATAGTGCCTGCTCAACAGTATATCTGGTGAATGAGTGATTCTGACATTCAGTAACATTATGTTCTATTTGGGGCCCCGTGCACAAATTCGTGAACCTTGAAAGGAACTGTGGGCCGTGAGGCTGCAGTGGGTACTAGGGCTGGTCTCAGCCCATCCTCCTCACCCCTGCCTGGCCCCCTGTCTGCTGGCAGCCCTGCTCCTGCTGCTGCCGCTCCCATTCCCTGATGGCGCCAGCCCCGCTTGTACCTGCTGATGGCATAGAGCGATTTGGGCTGGATCCAGCAGTGGGTGCAAGTGGTGGCTACTGCCCCGATTGCCCCTCAGAAGCAGGGGGAGTGGAGAAGCTCTCAGGGGCGATCAGGGCCGGCAGCCTCCGCTGGCACCAGCTGACAGTGCTGAGTGATCAGGACTTATGCTGGGTGCTGGCAGTGGGTGCAAGCAGTGGCTTTGGCACCAGCTGCAGATGCTAGTGGAGCTGGTGCCGGCAGTGGGTGGGAGAGGCAGCTGCTGGCCCTGATTGACCCTCAGGAGCAGGGGGAGGTAAAGAAATCCTGAGGGGTGATCGGGGCCAGAAGCTGCCTCTCCCACCCACTGCCGGCACCAGCTCCACTAGCATCTGCAACTGGTTACAGAGCCACTGCTTGCACCCACTGCCAGCACCCAGCATAAGTCCTAATCACTGTCAGCAGTGCCAGCGGAGGCTGCTGGCCCTGATCGCCCCTGAGAGCTTCTCCACTCCCCCTGCTTCTGAGGGGCAATCGGGGCAGTAGCCACCACTAGCACCGGCTGACAGTGCTGAGTGATCAAGGCTGACAGTGCTGAGTGATCAAGGCTGGTGCTGGGCTCGGCTCTAGTACTGGCAGCAGGTGCAAGCAGGGCCAGCACTGGCAGCAGGTGTGAGCGCCTGGTGGGACTGTGGCATGCACGCGGGAGTAAAGAATTTTCAGTAACCACCAGAGGCTTGCCCTGGTCTGGCGCCTCTGCTCACCTGCTCCACCATCCCACAGCGGCCCATGCCTGTCATGTTTCCATGCTCTGCCACCTGCTGCCAATGCCAGCCATGTTTGGTGCATGCACCCTAGTGGTCAGTGCACATCATAGCGACTGTTGTTCTGCTGTTCGGTCTATTTGCACATTAGGGTTTTATATACATAAACTAGAGGCCCAGTGCACAAATTCGTGCACAGGTGGGGTCCGGCCAGATCGGGCTGGGCCTGTTAGGAGGAGGAGATGGTGGGAGATTGGCCAGCAGGCCTTGACCCTGATTGGGGTGGGGGTGTAGATGGGGGGGGTCAGCAGTCTGGGGGAGGGGCCATGGGTGGTTGGCTAGCTGGCCCTGCCCCTGATCAGGGTGGGAGGGCCAATCTGGGGTGGGGCTGGAGAAGGGAAGGGGTTGTAGGAGGTTGGCTGGCCAGCCCTGTCCCCTATTGGGGTGGGAGGGCAATCAGGGATGGGGTTGGCCAGAGGGAGGGGCTGCAGGCCAATCAAGGTGATGGGGGCCCATTGTGGGCATGGCCAGCCAGGGGAGGGGCTGCAGGAGGTTGGCTGGCCAGCTGAGCCCCCTATTGGGGTGCAGGGGTGCGATCAGGGGTGGGCTGGCTAGGGGAAGGGGCTATTGTAGTGGGGTGGGATGATCGGGGGCAGGACGGGGGGGGGAAGAGAAGGGGTGTTTGGCTGGCAGCCCGCTCTTTTAAAAAATATATATATATTTTATTGATTTTTCTCAGGAAGAGAGAGAGAGATAGTTAGAAACGTCGATGAGAGAGAATCATCAATCAGCTGCCTCTTGCACACCCCCCACTGGGGATGTGCCCGAAACCAAGGTACATGCCCTTGACCTGAATCGAACCTGGGACCTTTCAGTCTGCAGGCCAACGCTCTATGCACTGAGCCAAACCGGATTTTGGCTGGCAGCCTGCTCTTGATGGGGTGGGAGAGTCTGTTCAGGGCAGGCTGTCGGGGGGGAGGGGCCGAGAGGCTGGCTGTCCTGCCCCACCCCCTGATCTGGCTGGTTCACAGGCCACAGTGGTTGTTGTAGCCACTGATCGTCAGGGTTGTTATGGCATTATGGTCGCTGGCTTCTTATCTATATAGATTACCATAGCTTCATAGTGTCTGGTGGGCAAGGTTTTGCTCATCACCATTCTCTTTCAGAAATTTCCTGGCTGTTGCTATACAGCACAGTTAACTTAAAAAAAAACCTTTTTCGTAATTAACTTTAAAATATTGTTAGTTTCGTCTAATTTGATTGAGAATGTGTTAACTTTATAAATAATTTAAAAGAAGTGACAAATTTTGTGACATCCTATCCAGGAATATGGTATGTCTTTCACTGTTCATCTTTCTTCATATATAAGTCAAATAAGCTTAGCAAAATAAACAATGAAAATCATAGTTTCATTTAAGTCGTGTGTACACGTTGTATTTGCTTTATCTATAGGTGTTTTATTTCTTGTTGTTGTGGAAGTCTTTCTCATGGCTTCTTTTCCTGCCATCAGCTCTGCCTCCTCTCCCCACCCATCTCCTAGGAAGGACCCCACAGGAAGGAAGGAGAAGGCAGTGCGTGGATGCTGGTCCTCTATCTTTGGGAGCTCAGGTGAGGCTTTTCAATTTCAAACCTCTCCTTCACCCCTTACTCCCATACTGTACATGCTTTCACTGCAGAGGACCGGGCTACCGAGATCTCTGAATGTTGGGTATTTTGCAGAAAGCTACCTTCAGTTTCCCTCAGCTCTGTTCTCAGCTGTCACCTCCTCATTCAGCTGGCCTATTGAGCTCTTGGTGCTGTTCAAGAGTCAGTGCTTACAGGGCTATGGACTCTCAGGGAACATAAAAAGTCACATCTCTTCAAGATACAGTCACTGTGATTGTACATGAATCTGATAATAAGAATGAGTATCGCTGAAACCGGTTTGGCTCAGTGGCTAGAGCATCAGCCTCTGGTCTGAGGGGCCCCATGTTCGATTCCGGTTAAGGACATGTACCTTGATTGTGGGCACATCCCCAGTAGGGGGTATGCAGGAGGCAGCTGATTGATGTTTCTCTCTCATTGATGTTTCTAACTCTCTATCCCTCTCCCTTTCTCTCTGTAAAAAAAAAAAATCAATAAAATATATTTAAAAAAAGAAAAGAAAAAAAGAATGAGTATGGCTAGGTGCCCAGATTGTCAGTGTTCCAAGACCTGGAGAAGGAGAAGATCAGTGTGGCAGCCGGGAGAAGGAGAGTTGGATAGGGATAATGGGAGAGGATTTGCTGTAATGGAGTCAGAATGTCCCAAGTTTAAGTCCTGACTTGACCATTTAATAGCTGTGTTGTCTTGGGTAGGTGACTTGATTTCCCTGAAGCATCAGCTCCTCATGGTCATGATAGAAATAACAGCATTAACCAAGTGTTTGCCACACACTTGACTTTGGTAGCAGTTTCACACGGCTTATTCCATTGAGTAATACCGGTTTCATAGGTTTGTGGAAAGTTCAAATGAAGTAATGTAAAAGAGAAGTGCCCAACATGGTTCCTGAGATGTTGAAGGCAGTAGGTACGTGTAGGCACCCTCTGCACCATCCAGCCAAGTGCTAGGTATTTACTAGTAGAGTTTACAGGTAGAACAGAAGGTAGCATTGACTAGTAGTGAGGAGTCAGTTACAAAGTTTGGGATCAAATGCCAGGAGTGAGGAGTTTGTGTGTTGGTGAGGTGGTAGGCTTGGGGGTGGAGGAGGAGTCACAGAAGTTTTGATAAGGGAGTTGGCATAAGAATTTTCCTAGGAAGAAGCAGTGCCCATCAGCTAGAGGAAACCATGGGACAAAAACAGTGAATGAGGAGCCGTGGCTTTTTCTGCACTGATTGCTTTAAAATGGAACATTTGCTCTGGCAAGCATTGCTCAGTAGTTAGATCATTGGCCTGCTCACTGGAGGGTTGTGGGTTCAATTCCCAGTCAAGAGCACGTACCTGGGTTGTAGTTTCAGTACCTGTCCCTAGTTGGGGAGCATGTGGAAGGCGACCAATCAGTGTGTCTCTCTTACATCTGTGTTTCTCTTTCTCCATTCCCCCCCTCCCTTCCACTCTCTCTGAAAAAAAAAATCAATGGAAAAAATATCATCACTCCTCTAGTGAGGTTTAAAAATAAAATAAAATAAATAAATAAAAATAAAATAAAATGGAAGCTGCTAGTTTTTACTAGAACATGGAGTTATTGCTTCTCTGGAAAAGGATATAAGACATTGGGGGAGGGGGGCGCAAAGGGAGACCCCTGACCAGTTTGGCTCAGTGGATAGAACATCAGCCTGCAGACTGAAAGGTCCTGGGTTCAATTCTGGTCAAGGGCATGTACCTTGGTTACGGGCACATCCCCAGTAGAAGGTGTGCAGGAGGCAGCTGATCAATGTTTCTCTCATCGATGTTTCTAACTCTCTATCCCTCTCCCTTCCTCTCTATAAAAAAAATCAAATATATATATATATATATATATATATATATATATATATAGACAGCTAGGGGACTTGGCTCAGGAAGCACCTAAGTTTTATTTATATTTTTCTTTTTTAAGGTTAGACTTACTTAACTTTGTAGTCCTGAAGGACTTGCGGTGTTTTCCTCATTCATTAGATCATGCGTTAGGCTTCTCTTAAATGTGTCACTTACATAGCAAAGGAGCTAGTTTTTTTCTTTTTTCTTTTTTTAAATTGATTTTAGAGAGAGGCAGGGAAGGAGAAACATCTGTTGGTTGCCTGGAGCCCACCACCTTCTGGTGTACAGGATGATGCTCCAACCAACTTAGCCACACTCGCCAGGACCCAAAGGAACCAGTTTTAAGAAGACTTCATGAAGACAAGTATAATTGTTAGGATTTCTGTTTGTACTACTTTCTTACCTTGATATTATCAAGCTTAGCTCTAAAAGTCAGCATAATGCATAATTATTAGAGAAAGGGAGTTTCCAGAAGAGGGGAAGGTTTAAAGAGGGAGCATTCAGAAGATTTTGGTTGATGAAGGTTGTGGTTTGTTTGTCACTAGCCTTGATTGGTTTTATTAAAAATAGTGTTTGCCAAAACCGGTTTGGCTCAGTGGAGAGAGCATCAGCCTGCGGACTGAAAGGTCCCAGGTTCGATTCTGGTCAAGGGTATGTACCTTGGTTGCGGGCACATCCCCAGAGGGGGGTGTGCAAGAGGCAGCTGATCGATGATTCTCTCATCGATGTTTCTAACTCTCTATCCCTCTCTCTTCCTCTCTGTGAAAAATCAATAAAATGTATTAAAAAATAGTGTTTATTATGTTCTTAAGCCAATGTTCTTTTCAGACATAATTTATATAAAACAACCTATTTTGAATTATAATTAATTGAGTTTTGTCAAATATGTGCACCACTCCAGTGAAGCTGTAGAACATTTTCATTACTCCAGGTGTTCTTAGCCCCTTCCAGTCCACGTTCCCCATTCCAGGAATCCACTGGTTTTACTCAACCAAAATGCAAAGATCAAAAGGATGAAACTTAGAAGGATATACCCGGTTTCCCCGAAAATAAGACAGTGTCTTATATTAATTTTTGCTCCCAAAGATGCGCTAGGTCTTATTTTCAGGGGATGTCTTATTTTTCCATGAAGAAGAATACGGTACACATTTATTGGCAAATGAAAATAAAGGAAATTTATTACCTGTATACAGTACAGTAGTACAGTAGTTGTCAACACAAACCAGACAAACTGTGAATCCTACAGTATCAATAATTTACTCATTTATTCAATGACAATCATGTCATCATCTTCTGGAACATCATCATAACAATACAATTCCTCAATTTCCTGGTGAATTTCTTGTGACTCCATTTCTTTCAGAATCAGTGGACCGAATCTCTCATGTTTAGCAATAGCACTGTCTTTAAATGAGTACTTCTTGTCAAGGTAGCCTGCTCGCAGTGCATTTGCAATACAACTGTCAGTGATTTTCTCCCATGAATTCTTCACCCAAGTCACAACTTCTTGCAGTTTAGGTTTTACAAAGTTTCCACGCTGATTTCTCTCCATTCACACAGCAGTGACGTCAGGACTCCGCTTAACGTCACTGGTTGCTAGACGCCAGTTGGGGCAGCCCTAGTGACCAGTTTATGGTAAATTAATTTTCATTCTGAGACAGAGCCTGGGGGCCTTATTTTCAGGGGGTGCCTTATATTTCACTCAGAAGGAAACCTGTAAGTAGGTCTTATTTTCAGAGGATGTTTTATTTTCAGGGAAACACAGTAGTACTGTTATCTAATCTACAAATCTTACTCATATTTTGCCACAGATGTCCTTTATCTGGCCATGATCTAATCCAGATCACAACTGAAACTTAGCTGTCCTGTCTCCTTAGTCTCCCTTGATCTAGAACAGTTCCTCAAGTCTTTGTCTTTGGTGACCTTGACACTTTTGAAGAATACAAAAATTGATTTGGGATGCATTGGTACAGCATTAGAGCTATTTTCCTTTCTTCATCTTTCTATCTATCAGCCAGTGATGTGACTGTGAGTTGCCAAGTATGACTTATATTTGTCTATAACTTATATATTCTTTTTCTGAATATAAATATTAGGCATATAATTGTAAAAAAATTTCTGAAGCAGCTGAGACCGGTTTGGCTCAGTGGATAGAGCGTCGGCCGGCAGACTGAAAGGTCCCAGGTTCGATTCTGGTCAAGGGCATGTACCTTGGTTGTGGGCACATCCCCAGTGGGGGGTGTGCAAGAGGTAGCTGATCGATGATTCTCTCTCATCGATGTTTCTAGCTCTCTATCCCTCTCTCTTCCTCTCTGTAAAAAATCAATAAAATATATTTTTAAAAATTTCTGAAGCAAAAAAAATATAATAATAATTCTGAAGCTATAATGTATTCTCCCAAGTCTCAAACCCTCAAAAATAACTATGGATATAAATTTTCCTAACCCTTTAAAATACCTCTCACATCTTTTGCCAATTTTAATATTGGGTTGTTTATATGTAAAAAAAGCCTTTCCTGTAATATGAATATTAATCTTTTGCCATAAGTTGCCAATACTGTTTTTTCCCTGTCATTTTTCTTCTTCTGTTACAAGTAAGTTTTGAAGTTTTATTCGGTTAACTTTCCTTTTTCTTTGTTTGGCTTTGGAATCATGCTGTGAAAAGCTTTCTGCACCATGAGATTACATATAAATATATTTCTATTTTTTCTATTTGTTTTATCATTTTAATTTTAAATCCTAGCTATGTGGAATTTACTTACTCTACATTATGTGGGGTTGCAGACTAACTTTATTTAACATGGTGAGGTGAGGCAGCAAAGATTTATATAAAATTAGTGCCCTGGTGCATGAATTCATGCAGGGGTGGAGTCCCTTGACCTGGCAGCGATTGGGGCCATTGGGGCCATTGGGCCGTCTCACCCAGTCTGGGGGGAGGGACTGTGGGAGGTTGGCCAGCCCGGGGGAGGGGCTGTGGGAGGTTGACTGTGGGAGTGCACTGACCACCAGGGGTCAGCTCCTGTATTAAGCATCAGAAAGGCACTGGCTGTCTGTGCGTGCTATAGTGACTGATCAACTGGTCGGTCATTCAGTTAACTGGCTGTAATGGTCGCTTAGGCTTTTATATATATAGATAACCTATTCAGATATAATTTCATTATTATCCATCCATTCATAAACAGATATTTAGCACCTGCCTGTCATATGCTAAGCCATGTTTCGAATGCTGGGAAGATAACATTGAATGAGCCAGGCAAAGTCCCTCTCTTCTAGATCTTATCTTCTGCAAAGGGGAGGCAGCAATGAAGAAGAGACATTACTGAAGCCATTGCTAAGGTGTGCTGGCCACACAGCAGGTTGATATGGTCAACTATGACGTGGAAGGATGGAGACTGGTTAGCCAGACAGAGCCGGAGTGGCACCACAGTTTCTGCTGTAGTGCCACAGACATCCTATTTACTTAGATTTAAAAAAAATATTTTATTGATATTTTACAGAGAGGAAGGGAGAAAGATAGAGAGCTGCCTCCTGCGCACCCCCCACTGGGGATGTGCCTGTGACCAATGCACATGCCCTTGACCAGAATCAAACCTGGGACCCCTCAGTCCGCAGACCGATGCTCTACCACTGAGCCAAACCAGTTTCAGCTACTTAGAATTTTTTGTTATTTCACAAAGCAAATCCCCTAATTTTTCTTTTCAAAACTTTGGTTAGTGAACTGTTCTTATACACTTATCCTTATAGTTGAATTTTAATAACTGTCAAGGTTTATTAACTTTATCAAGTTCCAAAGGTAACAGTTAAAAAGAAAAATATGCAATTTTGATTGGCATTTCATTAAATCGATATTAATTTGAGGAAGACTACCATATTTACAATGTTTATTTTTCCTATTGAGTAAAAAAATTACCCTTCGAGTTATTCAGATCTTTTATTATGACTTCTGTTGACTTTGATCATGAGGACCTTGAATATTCCTATTAAGTGTATTTTGCCATGTTTCATTTTTTTGTTGCTATTGTGATTGTGATTTAACCATGACTGGGATTTTGTAGAAAGAAAAATGATTGCTAAGAATTCTATCAGAGGACATTTTGCTGTTGTGGTGTCTCAAACGTCATCACGATCGTATCTTCTCTATAAATCACACTTGCATCATTTAATGTATCCCTATTTATTTCACTTGCACTCCATCTTTTCAAAGAATAACAATATCAGAAGGCCTGTGTTTTTAGGTTACATGAATGACCTAAGTCCATGAAGCTGCTTTTTTCCCAACACCATGAGCATCCTGTGCTTCATGCTAGGAGAAAAGGGCCCAGACTAAGTGGAAAGGAGAAAAAGGAAACAAAAACACGTCTTCATGGATTAACAAGAAATACATTTTATGAACAATAAAGGATTAACAATATATATATTTTTTGCGAACGATACTGTTTTACTTTAACCTTTTAAAATGCCTTTCTGTGCTTAACTAGGTCAGTGCTTCCTAAGCCCATAGCCGGCACAGGATTCCACAGGACATTTCGTGATAAGAGACAAGCATTGGGGCCCGCTGAGGGCTCTGCAATGAGGGATGAGAGACTAGGGAGGTGGGGAACACCACCATGTAGTTCATTTGAGTCTGAATTTGGGTTTTCAATTTTGCCCAATATATTCAGCTAGCAAGTCAGTTTATTGAAAAAGGTGGATTAATTTTTGGAAAGAGAATGCCACATCTTCTCTCACAAACTAGGGGTTCCTATTTTGTTTCCACACATATTCTAACTTATATCATATTTCTGTGTTCTCCCTGCTTATTTTTTATTTGCAATTGCCTGCCAGCTCTTGTTTTAACTCCCTGCTCTTATTTTAACTTCTTGTTCGTTTTTTAGATCTGTCTCTTATATGTACCATATAATTGGATTTTCATACAATTATTAGAGTTTTTGATATTTTTGTTTCATTTTTTAAAATTTATTAAGGTATTATATGTGTACATAGCTTACCATTGCCCTCCCCCCCCCCAGACATGCTCTCCCTCCCCAGAGTTTTGTAGAGTTTTTGACTTTTAATAGAGAAAGTCAACTCATTTACATATCAGGTTTCTTTCTGGTTATTTAATGTTTATGATTTTTATGCTTTCTGATTTCCTTTTGTTAGCGATAGGTTTAGGCTATAATAAAGAATTCAGTGTTTATTTGAGCAAAGGAGGGATTGCAATCCAGGGCACAGATTCAGGCAGCAACATAAACTGTGCTTCAAAGGGAGCGAGGAAGGCAGGGTTTGTAAAGGGCAGAGCCACACAGTCACTCTCAGTAAAGCTTTGAGCAGATGAAGGGTGTTGGCGAGGTCAATGGCATCGTCAGGCTCCTCCTGCCAATGGCTGGGTTCCTTTCAAGGTGAAGCGTGCTTCCAGGATGTTTGTTGTTCACCCTTCACTAACAACAGGTCAGCAACTTAACAGTAGTTCCAAGATTTTCCATGAGCCATGTCCAGGCCTCCAAAACCATTTTAGGTGACAATCTTAGCAATGCTTATTCCATTTTATTTTCTTCATGTCACCTTCTCCTTTCTTTACATTGGTTGAGCTGATGACTTTTCTTGGCTCTTTCTTCCCTTCCATAAAGTGGAAATATAATGTATTTATATCCTAGTAGCTACTTTTACCTGATAATATTTGTGAGTGATTTTAATAATTTTTTTGTTATTTAAATATATTGTTTAAATAAATATTAGGAGAAAATAATGAGATAGAAAGAAAGATAATGAACTTTGTGCCTCAGTGAGGCGCCGTTTCTTAAGTTCATAGCAAGTAGAATGGGAAATGCACAAATTTCTTGGAATTGGTTTCATTCTATGTCTGGTCTCTTTAGTCCTTTCTCCCCGCTAAATTTATCCCTTTTGTCCTTAAATGAAAACCTTTTCTATTACTTTCTTTGCATTACATATTCCTTATTTTCTATACAGTCCTATTAGTCTACTTTTCCACAAAAAGTTTAACTTCACCTGGTTGCTTCTGATTTCTTATCTTCCATTTATTCTTTTGTCGACTGCAAGGTGACTTCTGCCTTCACCATTCTGCTGGAATTACCTAATTTTCCAATCAGCAGCTCCCTTTTCTGTCATCATTCTGTTTGACCCACTCCGGCTTATGAGCGTGCTGAGCACTCCCTTCTCCTTGAAACTCTTTCCCCAACTGTCAATCCTGAATCTCCATCCATCTTTCCTTTCTGACTTGTTCTCACTCTGGTCTCCTGGGGTGTGAGCGTTCTTTTCTTGGCCTTCTCATCTCACAACGCTGGGAGTTGGGTAGCCTTGTTTTTAAGTCCCAGCTGTGTGATCTAGGGGAGGTTATTTAACCTTTTGATCAGATTCCTCATCTACAAAAGGACGATTCAGTTAGTGTTTCCTCCTTGTATTAGTCGGATTCTCCAGAGAAACAGAACCAAAAAGGTCTATGTGCACATGTGGAAGGAGATATGGGGAGCTGGCTCATGCAGTGATGGAGGCTGAAGGTTCCCAGGAGCTGCCTGCCACCTTCAGGTTCAGGAAAGCCTGTGCTGAAGTTCCACTCCACACCTGGAGGCCGGAGGCTGGTCGGGGCCGAAGTCCCACAAATTAGGAACACTGCTCTCTGAGGCAGGAGAAGATGGCTGTCTCCTCCCAAGCAAAGAGCAGATTCACCCTTCCCTGCCTTTTTGTTCTATTCCGGCTCTCAGCAGCCTGGATGATGCCTACCCTCTCTGGTGAGGGCTGATCTTTACTCAGCCTACCCACTCAAATTCGAGCTCCCTCATCGAAACACCACGGATACTACTTTCCCAGTTACCTGGGCTCGCCTTAGCCTCATCAAGTTGACATAAAATTAACCACCACACTTGGTAAACAGATACTGAATGCTTACAGTGTTTTATTTCCTAGACTAGTGGTCAGCAAACCGAGACTTGCGAGCCACATGCGGCTCTTTGGCCCCTTGAGCCACTTCTTCAAAATAGACTCATGGGCCACGAAGTTTCTATTGCACTGTATGTGCATGCCTGCACGTGGTATTTTGTGGAAGAGCCACACTCAAGGGGCCAAAGAGCCACATGTAGCTCTCGAGCCAAGGTTTGCAGACCACTGTCCTAGACTAAGGGCTACAGAAAAGGCTGAAATGCCAATCAGGTCAAGCTGGATATTGTATTGTTTCTCACAGTTTAGATTTGTCATTTGCACTTGCTTGTCTCCCAGTAATGGATTTCCACCTGTATTGCAAGTCCTGTAATTCCGTGTGCTGCCTTGGCAACTTGGAGCCTCACAGGGCTGCAGAGACCTACCAGTGAGTTCCCTGCTCTTGCCGAATGTGCCCCCATCCAGCTGGGAAGGCCCCCCTGCCCAGCTAATCCCCTTGTCAGCCCCATCGGTTACACCCTTCCCAGGTCTCAACCCACTGGGTTTCACCTCCCTACCAATCCACAGAATTGTTCAAATAAACCAAAGATCACCCTATTGTCGTTGCACAGTCTGCCTCCCACAGCTCCTGCTAGTTCCCAGTTCCCGAGTGCAACTGCATGGCTTGTAGTGTCCTTCCTCCTTCTCCTTCCAAGGCTATGAGGAGTGTCCTCTGCCCAGCGCTAGGTACGGTGTGTTGGGTCATCTTGTGCTATTTGGGGTGGGAATCCCTCCTTCACCAGCGGGGTGGATAGGAGGCGATCAGAACAGTGGTAATCCAGAGTGGACTTCATTACTGTCCCCATTGCTCCCTTGTGCTCTGCTCCTTGTCCGTAATGCCAGAGCACTTTCTGTATTATATTTACTTCTGATTATGTCATAATAATGTTGTAGATGCTTACTTTCTTTTGGGGGATGTCACGTTTTTTTCTCACAAAGGTCTGTTTATCCTGTCCCTTCTAAGGTTGCTTGTTTTTCCACTCTCCTCAGAGGGTTTTATTGGCGTAATCTTTGTGGAGCAGGAATTTATAGTTTCAGGAATCAGTGACACTCTAGGATGTGTCAGGATTTCACGTGGGAAGAATAGATTCATCTAGATTTTGCTCAGGAAAGTTGTGTGGGAACATGATGCTGGAGAACTATAGGAACTTGGTCTCACTGGTAAGGACTTCCCCTTGTAAACCCCCTCTCCCTCCCATTGACATCTTGTACAACCTCTGGAATTCATGAATTTGAACTTGAAATCCTGAATATTTTTATGGCATTGTTTTAGGCTAATTGCTTGGTGTCCTGTCTTTCCACATGAAAGGTCTTTTCTTCAGAGAATTGGAAGATGGGAAACTACAGAAGGCCCGTGTTCCTTTGTTTAAGAAGCCCCGAAGGGGAAGGGAAAAGGACTTGTGCTCGGAGTAGCTTTTATACTTAGTTCAGTACTCAAGTTTAACGTCTTTCCTCTGAGCAGGGAATCAGCTTTCCAAACCAAATGCAACTTCTTAGCTGAAATGAGAAGGACTGAGCCTGATGCCAAAAGAACTTCCAGGGTATATCTCTGAGGTAAAGTGTCAGGACTTGTTAAATGAGTGTGCCACCTGGGCAAGAAGTCACTTCAGAAATCGCTAGGTCTCTTGGGAACATGCACCTTTGATGTATATTCTCTCAGATGCTTCTCCTCCTCTCCAGAGTACCATGTTCTTGCCTTGGTGACACACTGTGTAGACTAAATGAGTTGATGCATTGTCTGGGCTGTATAGAATGCAGTAAAAGTTAGCGATTGTTTCCTCTTCTGCGTCTATACTTTGAACTCATGCTTTTCTCTCTCCTTATTCTCTTTTCTCTCTGACATTGGTCTTTCTTTTTAGCCATAACCTATAGCTACAGTTTCCTTTCCTCTATTTCCTTAAACATTTGTCAGCTTTTTAAAAGGTAACATTTCTCATCCTTTATGTTATTTTATAGTTTTCATTTAAAAACAAATGGAAATGACTTCAGCTATGTTACTAGTAACCTTACATTTTCTATAGTTCCTTTCTCATTTCTAAGTGTAATCAGCATTGACTGCCTATTCAGTCCCATTCTCCTCTGAAAACAGTGCTTTTTAATCTTTATTATCTGGTTTCTAATCCACATCACAATTGAAATTTCTTTTTTAGATACTATTTATATTATATTAGCGACTTTTCTCTGAAAAAAAATGTTTTATACCTTTACTAGAGGCCCAGTGCATGAAAATCGTGCATGGGTACGGTCCCTGGGCCTGACTGGCGATCAAAGCATGAGCGTCTGGCATGGAAGGGCAGGTCCCAGCTGACCTCTGGCCCCTGGGAGACACCTGGGCTCCTGCTCACACCCACCTTGGCCTGGCACTGCTCCACCATCCTGCTGCATTCCCACTCTCCGCTGCCGATGCCTGCCATGTTCCACCCTTCCTCCTGGTGGTCAGAGCATGTCATAGTGAGTGGTCTAACACCCAGTCTCCAGGTTGAATTTCCAGTCGAACAATTGCCTGAGGGGAAAATTTGCATATTAGGCTTTTATTATATAGAGTATTTCTCTGCTCAGTGTGAAAATGTTCCTCATATATTTCTTTTTCCCCCCTAAAATGTATTTTATTGATTTTTTACAGAAAGGAAGGGAGAGGGATAGAGAATTGGGAACATCGATGAGAGAGAAACATCGATCAGCTGCCTCCTGTACACTCCCCACTGTGGATATGCCCGCAACCAAGGTACATGCCCTTGACTGGAATTGAACCTGGAACCCTTCAGTCCACATGCCGATGCTCTGTCCACTGAGCCAAACTGGTTAGGGCTCATACACTTCTTTTCATACTTTTTAAAAATTGTGAAATAGGCAAGTAATTTTTGATTTCTAGTTTATAGCAATCTATATATATAATATCCAAAGCCCATGGTTGGCAAACTGCGGCTCAGGAGCCACATATGGCTCTTTGGCCCCTTGAGTGTGGATCTTCCACAAAATACCATAGCCTGGTCAAGTCTGTTTTGAAGAACTAGCATTAGAAGAAGTTTAAGTTTAAAAAATTTGGCTCTCAAAGAAATTTTAATCATTGTACTGTTGATATTTGGCTCTGTTGACCAATGATTTTGCTGACCACTGGCCTAAGCGACTGTTAAGGTAGAATGATTGGAACAATTGGTCGCTGCGATGCACACTGACCACCAGGGGGCACACGCTTAACACAGGAGCTGCCCCCTGGTGGTCAGTGCACTCTCACAGTGGGAGCTCCGCTCAGCCAGAAGCCAGGCTCATGGCTGATGCTAAGGAGCAGTGAGCTGAGCTGTAAGGAGGGAGCAGGCAGGTGGTGAGTCAGCAGGTGGGTAAAAGGAGTGAGGGGTCCTGGACTGTGAGAGGGATGTTTGACTGCTGACTTAGGCACAATCCCTGAGATTGTGCCTAAGTCAGTAGTCGGATATCACCTGAGGGATCCTGGACTGCAAGGACTGCGAGGAGAAAGAAAATTAATACCTGGGTGCATTGGAGGGAAACTATATTTTTAAAAAAAAGGCAGCCGAAACAGGTTTGGCTCAGTGGTAGAGCGTCGGTCTGCGGACTGAAAGGTCCCAGGTTTGATTCCGGTCAAGGGCATGTACCTGGGTTGCGGGCACATCCCCAGTAGGGGGTGTGCAAGAGGCAGTTGGTCGATGTTTCTCTCTCACTGACGTTTCTAGCTCTCTATCTCTCTCCCTTCCTCTCTGTAAAATATCAATAAAATATATTTAAAAAAAAAAGGCAGAGGACATCTTAAAAGTAGTCAGAAGAAAACCAGCAGGTGTCATCCCTCAAGGGGTCCCAGACTGCGAAAGGGCATAGGCCGGGCTGAGGAACACCCACCCCCCCTCCGTCCCCCCAGTGCATGGTTTTCATGCACCAGGCCTCTAGTGGATATATAATGCAATAAAATAAATTAGTGAAATAACATTTTGATATGAAAGAATGATTTGATGAACATCATTGCTGGTTTTCAGTAAGGTTTTGAAAGTGTGGGGTTCTAGAAGAATCACTGGGTCAAAGGATACACACATCTTATGGCTCTTGCTATATACTGCACAACTTGGATATTATTTTGTGTTTTGAATACTAATTTATTAGGTATAAAATGATCTCTCTTAATGGCTATAATTGCAAACTTGTGTGGATTTGATTACTTTTGATATTTGTATTTATTAAGTAAATAACCTCTCTGTTCAATAGATGTTTTTGAGCACTAGGCTCTGTTCCTAGCACTGCAGATACAGCAATAACCAAAACAGGCAGTTTCCCCATAGAGCTTCAGTCTAGTGAGGGGGACAATAAATTACTAAAGAAAGGAGAGAGGGAGGGAGAAGGGACAGAAGAGGAAGGAGGAGGGAGGGAATGAGTACCACAGTGTCATAGAGCTGTGTGGGTAAATAGTGGCATCAGGAGCTAGAAGAGTTAACAGTGGACTTTTACAGGGGCAGTCAGGGAAGGCCTTCCCTCCGAGGTGACTGTTGAGTAGCTACTAACCATAATGGGCCACACGGGGGACGCTCTAGGCACGGGACAGGAGGTGCTGGCATGGTGTTGTTTGAAGGGAAGAGTACAAAGAGATGTGAAGATTTTCTTGAACTATATCTTTCAGTTCTGTAAAAAAATTTGTTTCTACTGTCATTTTTGTTTTTAAAATTTCTGTGAGCTTTCTCATTCTTTGCATGTTCCTTCCTTTTTGATAGCTATTTTAATGCATGCCATAACTTCTCTTGTCTGTATGAGGATATTTAAGTTATTTTTATTTTATTTTATTTTTGGTATGCATGTGTAGCATTTCCCACCCCCTGTTCCCTAGATTATTCTAGTGGGTTTATATAGGTCTTTGTCATTATCCCACTGTCATTCTGGTGGGCTTTCTGGAGGCAGCAGAGGCAAACATATGTATTCTTGATACTTGGTTGTCCTCTCTCATTTCTTTACCAATTTTCATACTTCTCCATTGGGCTGGGTTCTGAAAATTCTTCAATTGTTACCAGGTGCTGTAGGTTCAAAAAAAAGAGAAAGATTCTTCACTTGTTTATGACTGCATTTCACACGTTTTCCTTATCTCTTTGAATGTCTGTCTAGCCATAGTATGTAGGTTCATTGAATTGTCATGATTGAGCTTAGTTTTCTTTATATTCTCTGCCTAGTACAATGCCTGCCAGAGGAGGTATTTAATATGTTTGTTGAGTTGAATATTGAATGACATCAAGTAGAATTTTTAGAAATCAGGTGAAAAGACAGATTTGGAGAGTTATATGTGTGACATTTATACCAATTTGTCTTATTAATTATCAGGAAGAATGAACAATAAGGGTAAAGCAGCAAGGATGAAATTCTAAAGAACAATAATGTTTGACTGGGACCCAAAGATACTCTAGCAAAGGGGACAAAGAGTGGTCAAAGAAGGGGGAGAGAATTAGGGGGAGCTAAAGGAAGAGAGAAAAGTAGAGGGTGAGTGCAATAGTGTCAAGAAGGTAAGAGTGGTCTGTGACCCAGGGGAGAGCATTTCTGGTGTGAGGGAAACGTACTGTGGATTGGAATGTAAACAATTAAAGACTTAAGTATAAACTGTCATTTCAGCATGGTTAACTCTGAGGAAAAAGAAGAAAGGGCAAGAACTGAAAGAACTCATAGAGTGCCTCGATTTGGTTTTTACCAAGGAAGAGAATTGAATGAATTTACAAGAACAGAAATATCTGTTAGAAAGGAGAAACTAAAAGTGGAGGGAGAGCATGGAACCTAGGAAACATGATGATGTGCAAACTCCAGATCTTCTTTGCAGGTTTTCCTCAATGATGCTGCCAGTAAGCTACCATTTAGTCTCATTGTCCTGACCAAAATTAAGACAAAAAAGCATCGCTTGACTGCTGTGCTTGGCTCTTCCCTGATTGTTATGACTATAATGTGCTCATCATAACAATCACACGGGGTAGGTATCGTTAGCCCCTTTCATAGTGGGAGAATAAACTTAGAGAGGTGAAATGACATGCTAGAATTTAAACACAGTTTTTTTTGTTTTGTGTGTTTTTGTCTTGGAGTTTAACGCTAATTCTAAAAAAATAATCATTATTTTCTTGCCTTGCCTTGCTGTGACTTCTTGTTTCCTAGTATATTTAGTGAAAATAGAACTTCTGTATAGAAAGTTTCTGTATAGAAAATAGAACTTCTGGTCTAATATTCTTAAAAAATTTTTTTTTTTTTTAATTTCAGAGAAAGGAAGGGCGAGGGAGAGAGAGATAGGAACATCAATGATGACAGTTAATAATTAATTGACTACCTCTTGCATCCTCCCCCCTCCACTTACATTCCCCCCTTCCCCCCCCCCCCCCCCCCCCGCCCCAGGATTGAGTCTGCAACCTGGGTATGTGCCCTGACTGAGAATTGAACTATGACCTCCTGGTTCATAGGTTGATGCTCAACCACTGAATCACACTGGCTGGGCCTGGTTTAATATCTTCTTAGATGATTGTTTTCTGTTTCTATGCTAAAGGTTTTATGTGTACAATTATTATTATTTTTTAAAAATATATATTTTATTGATATTTTACAGAGAGGAAGGGAGAGAGATAGAGAGCTAGAAACGTCGATGAGAGAGAAACATCGACCAGCTGCCTCCTGCACACCCCCTACCAGGGATGTGCCCGCAACCACTGTACATGCCCTTGACCGGAATCGAACCCGGGACCTTTCAGTCTGCAGGCTGATGCTCTATCCACTGAGCCAAACCGGTTTCTGCATTATGTGTACAATTATTGAATGCTTTGTTAGGTTTTACTATTTTATCAAAGCTGAGTAGAAAATGTAAATTTAGAAGTGCTGTGTCTGGAGACAGTATTATCACTAATAAACTTGTTGAAACAAAGATTAGTAACATGGGCCGAAACCGGTTTGGCTCAGTGGTAGAGCGTCGGTCTGCGGACTGAAAGGTCCCGGGTTCGATTCCGGTCAAGGGCATGTACATTGGTTGCGGGCACATCCCCAGTAGGGGGTGTGCAAGAGGCAGCTGGTCGATGTTTCTCTCTCATTGACGTTTCTAGCTCTCTATCTCTCTCCCTTCCTCTCTGGAAAATATCAATAAAATATATTTAAAAAAAACAAAAAAAAAAAACGATTAGTAACATGGAAAGCAGCAAATTTTTAGCCTTTAATCAGTTGTCAGTTTTGAAGGAAACAAATTAAGAACGTGTAAAATATTAGAAATATATTACCAAAGATTATGCTTAAAAATAAGGTAGATTATATAAATATTATATAATCTCAGGAGATATGGTTAAACATGAAAAATCTAATGTTTGTGTTTCATACATGATTTTATATCATTCTCAGAGATGTTCTGGGTGACTACCTGTGTATCTATGTATTTTTGTGTGTAAAGTATATGTGAATACACCCACACACAATTTATATACTGTTTTAGAATCCCTATTTGTATCTACTAATTTCATGCTAGTATGAGTCTCAGTAATGTTTGGTACAGATACAAGTCTTTGCTTCCATTAGTAGGAAAACTGATGTAAAAGGCTATAATAAATATAGGAGTATTCAAAAGTTTGGTCATCCTTACACAGGCAGCCCAATCTTGCCTAGGGCATCATCGTGGGCAATTCCTTCAGTCTGGGGTGCTATCCCTTCAGTCGGCCTGTTAATCCTTCCCCTTAGTCACCAAAGTCTTTTTTCTTTTAATAAGTTTTAATTAATTAATTAATTATTTTTTTATTTCAGAGAGGAAGGGAAAGGGAGAGAGAGATAGAAACTTCAATGATGAGAGAGAATCATTGATTGGCTTCCTTCTGCATGCCCCCTACTGGGGAGGGGGCCCACAACCTGGGTATGTGCCCTTGCCAGAATTGAACCCAGGACTCTTCAGTCTGCAGGCTGATGCTCTATCCACTGAGCCAAATCAGCAAGGGCACCCCCCAAAGCCTTCACTTCAGTCACTTTTTTAGTGAAACCTTCTTGAAGGTGTTATTTAAAATTACAAACCTTTTCCCTCATTATATTCCCTACTAGAGGCCTGGTGCATGGATTTGTGTCCCGGTGGGGTCCCTCGGCCTAGCATGTGCCCTCATGCAATCCAGGACCTCTCGGGGGATGTAGAGAACTGGATTTGGCCTGATCCCCACAGTCCAGGCCGAGGGATCCCACTGGTGCATGATTGGGGCTGGGGAGGGATTGTAGGAGCACTCCAGGGTGTGTCTGGCCTGTCTTGCTAAGTCCTGATTGGCTGGACCCCAGCAGCAAGCTAATCTACCAATCAGAGCATCTGCTCCTTGGTGATCAGTTTGTACCATAGGACTGGTCAAATGGTTGAACACACGGACACTTAGCATATTAGGATTTTATTACATAGGACTGGAAGCCCAGTGCATAAAATTCATGCACGGGTAGGGTCCCTAGCACTGCTGGCTGCCAACCAGGGCCTCCCTTCCTTCCCTTGGCTGCCTGCTGCAGCCACCAGCGAGGGCCTTCTTCCCTTCCCTTGGCTGGCCCTGTCCCCACCGCTTGGTCGAACTCCCAGAAGAACTAAGAACTCTGGTGAAGGGGACAATTTGCATACTATGCTTTTATTATATAGAATTTTCATTTTACAGCTTTTATTTTATCCATAAGGCATACCACTTAAATACTAAGTATTATACTTGTTTATTATGGTTTTTGGTGTTGAATCAGGATTGGATGTTGGATAGTATCACGTAATTTTTTGAAGCATCGATCTGTTGATCATGTGTCCTTTTTCCATGACCTTGTATGATAGTAATAGATTTCTAAGAGTGAACTTTCTGGAATTCCTGGAAAAAAATCCCTTTGTGTAAATTGCATATGTCATGTAATATTTATTGAATGCTTTAGAAGTACTATAATTACTGAATCTGTCATATTTAAGAATGTGTTTCTTTATAAATGTATAGAGTACTGACCAAGTTGAATTCTTGAGTCACATCAGCCAGTATTTTAAAAATTTGTAGGTAATCAATTCTTTTTAGGGAGCATGTCTTCAGAATAAATAAATAATTATAAGTATTTACTTAATTGGTTTTTAGAGAGAGAAACATTGATGTAAGAGAAACATTGATCAGCTGCTTCCTGCAACCTAAGGATGTGCCCTGACCAGAAATCGAACTGGCAACACCCAACCAACTGAGCCCCAATGGCCAGGGCCAGGAACACTTTTATTTTATTTTATTTTATATTATTTTTAAAAAATAAATCTTTATTGTTCAGATTATTACAAATGTGTAATTACATCCCCCCTCCCCCTCAATTGCTTCCCTCCACCAGGTGCCCACCCCACCCTCTGCCCTTTCCCCACCCCCCATTGTCCTCATCCATAGGTGCACAGTTTTTGTTCAGTCTCTTCCCTGCACCCCCCACTTCCCTTTTCCCCGAGAATCATCAGTCCACTCCCCTTCCATACCTCTGATTCTATTATATTCACCAGTTATATTGTTTATCAGATTTTTTAATTCCCTTGGTTTTTAGTTTCACTTGTTGATAGTTATGTATTTGTTGTTCATAATTTTTATCTTTATCTTCTTCCTCTTCCTAAAGAACTCCCTTCAGCAATTCATATAATTCTGGTTTGGTGGTGATGAACTCCTTTAGTTTTTTTATTTTTATTTGTGAAGCTCTTTATCTGGCCTTCAATTCTGAGTGATAGCTTTGCTGGGTAGAGTATTTTTGGCTGTAGGTTCTTGCTATTCATCACCTTGAATATTTCTTGCCATTCCCATCTGGCCTGCATGGTTTCTGTTGAGAAATTAGCTGACAATAGTATGGGTGCTCCTTTATAGGTAACTACCTGCTTTTGTCTTGCTGCTTTTAATATTCTCTCTTAGTTTTTTGCTCTTGGCATTTTAATTATGATGTGTCTTGGTGTGGTCATCTTTGGAATCCTTTTGTTTGGGGTTCTGTGTGCTTCCTGGACTTGCAAGTCTATTTCTTTCACCAGGTGGGGGAAGTTTTCTTTCACTATTTCTTCCAATATGTTTTTGGTATCTTGCTCTTTCTCTTCTTCTGGAACCCCCATAATTCTGATGTTGGTTCGCTTGAAGTTGTTCCAGAGGTTTCTTACACTATCTCCAACTTTCTGGATTCTCTTATCTTCTTGCTTCTGTGGAGGAGTTTCCTCTGGTTCTTTGTGTTCTAAATCTTTGTCTTGATTCTTGCGATCTTCCAGTCTGTTTTTAGGACTCTGTGTAATATTTTTTTATTTCAGATAATGTATTCTTTATTTCTAGTTGATCATTTATTATTTCTAGTTGATCCCTTTTCATATCCTCATAGGTCTCATTTATTTTATTGGCTTTTTTAAAAAGGAAATTCTTGAAAAACCTTATAACTGTAGTTTTGAACTCAATGTCCATTCTTTTCTTTTCCTCCATCTCCTTCCTTTGTGTCCTGCCTCTCCTCCGCATTTTAGCTTCTTCCCTGATTTGATGGAATAGTTTTATGTGCTAGGTGTCCTGGCAGAGCCCAGTAGCACAGTCTTCCTAGTTACCTGAGTTGGACAGTCTTGGTGTAGCCCTTTGTGGGTTGTGTGTGCAGTCTTGTTGGTAAGCTTTGGTATCACTGGGAAGCGTTGATCTCCAAGCCAATTGGCTGTGATGATCAGCAGTGTCTCAGCTAGGAGGGCTTCTGTACTCTGCTTGTATGGGGCAGATTCTTGGGGTGGCACAGACAAGTTTTGGTTCCCTGTCAGCCTCTCCTTAGGAAAGTCCTATTCACGGTGAGTCCCACAAGATTGGTTGCAGGCCCGCACACCTCTTTGGTAAAGGCGCAGACAAGCTTTGGATTCTGGTCAGTCCCTCCTAGAGAAAGCCAGCCTCTGGGAGAGCTTCTGTGCTCAATTTAGATGGGGCGGAGTCTCGGGGAGGTGCATACAAGCTTTGGTATCCCGTTGGCTCCTCCCTAAGTCCTGCAGTAATGGCCTCTGGCTTTACACACCTCTGAGAGATCTCTGCCTGCTGCCTGACAGTCGGGCCTCTCCCTGACTGGGGCCGTCTATCAGAACAATAGGGTGATTTTGTTTTCCTCCCAAACAAGAAAGCCAGCCGCACGTTAGCTGTCCGCCCTCTCTGTGCGCCTGGAGTAAGCCAGCAGCCAACTTGGCAGCCCTCTCCACGTGCCGTGAGCAAGCCAGCAGTGAACTCTGCGTCTGCCTTTTCGCGCACACAGTTCTCCGCACCTTCAGTTTCTGAGGCTCAGCATGCCTTTTCTCTCCTTCCCAGATGGTAGAGCCTTCTCTCAGCCAGCCATCCGGTGCTTCAGGGCAATGTTTCCCCTGTTTTCCAGTTCTAAATTAAAAATTGTTGTGGTAGGCTGCATTCGGATGTCTACCCTATGCACCAGGAATACTTTTAAATTAAATATCCAAATTCCATAGAGATAAAATGAATCTGACTGTTAAGTTTTTTGCAATACATAATGATTTTAAAACTTTCATTTAGTATTTTCTAAAATAGTATTTTGTTCTTAATTTTTGAAATGTTATATATACAGAAGAATATGGAAAATATATATTAACAAAGCTGACATACTCTGCTAATATAAATACTATAAATATTAACTAACTTTTGTTTTTACATCAATACTATGAGAGATAGGGACCATTTAACAGGTGAGAAAAAGAATACAAACATGTTAAGTAACCTGCCCAAGGTCACACAGCTAACTGTGGTGGAGCTCAAATTTGAGCCAGGTAGTATGGCTCCAGAGTTGTTGTCTTAGCTATTATGCCATACTGTATCTTTTTATAGGTAATAATAATAAATATTAATGAATAATAAAGCAAACACCTAGGCACTAAAACCTAGAGTAAGAAACAGGAAATTATTGGTATCCTCACCATGACTTGTGTACTCCTCATTTACACACCTAGGTAAATTTAACTTACAAAAGCATACCATTCATAATTTTAAAAGTAGCAGTGCACAACAGCTAAAAAAAAAAAAAAAAGGAAGCAGCACAAGTATCAATAATAGAATAACTAAATTGTCAAATATATATACAATGGAATATTTGACAACAGTGAATGTTTGTGTCTCCCCAAAATTCCTATGTCGAAGCTAAATTCCCAGTGGTATTATATTAGGTGGCATTTTGGGGAGATCATAGGTCATGAGGGCAGAGGGGTGATGGGAGCAGTGCCCTCATAAGAAGAGATGAAAGAGCTTGTATTCTGTCTCTCCATTCTCTAGCATGTGAGGATACAGCAGGAAGGAGTTGTCTCTGAACCAGGATGAGGGCCCTCACCAACAACCCAACCACACTGGCATTCTAATCTCAGACTTAACAGTCTCTGGAACAGTGAGAAGTAGTTATTTGACTTTTAAGCTACTTGTATAGTATTCTGTTACAGCAGCCTAAATTAAGACTATTTAAAATTAATAAACAGCCAAGGTCGGTTTGGCTCAGTGGTAGAGCGTCGGTCTGCAGACTGAAAGGTCCCGGGTTCGATTCCGGCCAAGGGCATGTACATTGGTTGTGGGCACATCCCCGGTAGGGAGTGTGCAAGAGGCAGCTGGTCGATGTTTCTCTCTCATCGACATTTCTGGCTCTCTATCTCTCTCCCTTCCTCTCTGTAAAATATCAATAAAAAAAATAAAATAAAATTAATAAATAATAGCTATACATAAAGTCACAGAAAAAATATCTAGCCAGAGTCTAAAGTTTAAAAACAGATTAAAACTAAATGCTGTTTATAGGTTCATTTATGGATGGCAATATTTAAAGGGAAGAGAATTATCATTTAAAGAAAAGGGAAGAGATTATGTCCCAGAGAGATGTTAAGAGTGTGTAAATGAGGAGTACACAAGTCATGGTGAGGATTGTTAAACCATTTATTCAGATGTCCACTTCTTATGTGCCTATTCATGTCTTTCCAGTTTTTCTAGTGGGTGTACTGTTCCATAGATATTGTTTTCCAAGTGTAGGTTCTAGTTCTTTGTGAGTTATATATATATATCTTTCCCCAGTATGCAACTTAAAAAATTTTTTTCTTTATGATGTCTTTGGTATGGCTGTAAGCATGTAATTATTCTTCCAATAATTGTTCTCCCTTTTGATTTTTATGTTTTTTTTCTTCTCATTATTTACATTATTTAAAAAATATATTTTTATTGATATTTTTTACAGAGAGGAAGAGAGAGAGATAGAGTCAGAAACATCGATGAGAGAGAAACATTAATCAGCTGCCTCTTGCACACCCCTCACTGGGGATGTGCCCGCAACCAAGGTTCATGCCCTTGACTGGAATTGAACCTAGGACCTTTCAGTCCGCACTCCGACACTCTATCCACTGAGCCAAACCAGTTTTGGCTGTTTACATTATTTTAAAAATTTATTTCTTAACTCTCTACATAGTTTCCAAACTTGGTATCTTCTGTGTATCATTTATCTTTGACTGCAGGTAGTTCTATCTGGACTTTGTCTAACAGGATGAAACCCCCTTTTGTCCTTATGTTGTGCCTGGGTGCCACTTTATTTTTATTTTATTTTATTTTTGTTTTTTTTTAAACTAAATATTTATTGTTCATATTATTACAAATGTTCCTGATTCCTCCCCCCCCCCAATTGCTCCCCTACACCAAGTTTCCATTCAATTCTCTGTCCTTTCCCCATCCCCCATTGTCCTCATCCATAGGTGCAGTTTATGTTCAGTCTCTTCCCGCCCCGCTCCACTCCCCATTTCCCCCAGAATCATCAGTCCACTCCCTTTCCATACCTCTGATTCTATTATATTCACAGTTAATATTGTTCATCATGATTTTTGCTTCCCTTGGTTTTTAGACTCACTTGTTGATAGTTACATGTTTGTTCATATTTTTATCTTTATTTTCTTCCTCTTCCTAAAGAACCCCTTTCAGCAATTCATATAATTCTGGCTTGGCAGTGATGAATTCCTTTAGCTTAAATTTATTTGTGAAGCTCTTTATCTGGCCTTCGATTCTGAGTGATAGCTTTGCTGGGTAGAGTATTTTTGGCTGTAGGTTCTTGTTATTCATCACCTTGAATATTTCTTGCCATTCCCGTCTGGCCTGCATGGTTTCTGTTGAGAAATCAGCTGACAGTCGTATGGGTGCCCCTTTATAGGTAACTACCTGCTTTTGTCTTGCTGCTTTTAATATTCTCTCTTTGTCTTTAGCTCTTGGAATTTTAATTATGATGTGTCTTGGTGTGGTCCTCTTTGGATTCCTTTTGTTTGGGGTTCTGTGTGCTTCCTGTACGTGTAAGTCTATTTCTTTTCCCAGGTGGGGGAAGTTTTCTGTCACTATTTCTTTCAATATGTTTTCGGTATCTTGCTCTCTGTCATCTTCTGGGATGCCCATAATTCTGATGTTGGTTCGCTTGAAGTTGTCCCAGAGATTTCTTACACCATCTTCAACTTTCTGGATTCTCTTGTCTTCTTGCTTCTGTGGAGGAGTGTCCTCTGGCTCTTTGTGTTCCAAATATTGGACTTGATTCTTGCAATCTTCCAATCTGTTTTTAGGACTCTGTATAATATTTTTTATTTCAGAGAATGTATTCTTTATTTCTAGTTGATCCCTTTTCATATCCTCATAGGTCTCATTTATTTTATCCGCCTTTTCTAAGAGATTGTTGAACATCCTTATAAGCGTGGCTTTGAACTCTATATCCAGTCGCTTTTTGTCCTCCATTTCTTTCGTTTTTGATCTGTTTCCTCGTTTCGGCATTTTCGCTGCTTCCCTGAGTTGGTAGGTTGGGAGGATCAGCTGTGTCTATGCCAGGAGACAACCTTATTCCACTAGACTTGGAAACCTGCAAAAGCCTCTCTGAGTTCAGCTTGGATGGGGCAGAGTTTCAGGGTGGAGCCTACAGCCTTGGCTTCCGGTTAGCCCCGCCCTCAGAGGTTCCTGAGTCTCAGTGTTCCTCAGTGTGCTTTGGTACTCGCTGCAAGCACCTCTGAGAGAAAGGCACCTTAGAGCTTCGCCCGCTACCAGACAGCGTAGTCTCTCCCCCAACAAGCCCACAGCTGGGGTTCAGAGCAGTTGGAAGTGGGGTTAAGAACAGTCCGGAGCTTATGTCTCCTTCCCGCCAGGGCAATCTCACGGCTCAAACAACAGTCTGTCCTCTGTGAGCGTAAAGTGTGCTACTCAGGGGCTCTGCTTTTCGCTGTTCCCCTGAGCTTCTGTCTTACAGCCCAGATTCCCTCTGTATGAGGCTGGAGCCCGAGAGTTTTGCCCAGGACTGGGGTTCAGTGCAGTCAGAACTGGGGCTCAGCACAGTCCTGAGCTTTTGAGTCCTTCCTGCTGGGGCAAATCAGCAGCTCAGCGAACAGTCCCTCCTCTGTGCGCAATGTGCGCGACTCCGGGGCTCTGCCTTTCGCTGCAGCTCCGCTTCCGCCTTACAGCCTGGTTTCCCTCTGTATGAGCCTGGACCCCAGGGTCTCGCCCAGAACTGGGGTTCAGTGCAGTCGCAGTTGGGGTTCAGCACGGTCCGGAGCTTTTATCTCCTTCCCGCTAGGGAACGCCAGCCAGGCACTCAGCCGCCCCTCCTCTCCGGCTCTGTCCTCTCCCAGCGCGCGCACACCGTGCCTCCGTATCTTAGGCTTTAACAGCTCCTCTGGTTTTCCTTCTGGTTTTCTCTTTGCTTCTAGTTGTAGAATTCCCAGTCAGTCAACTTTCCTGTAGTTCTGGATAGTGTCCACTCTATATTTTAGTTGTATTTTTTGAAATTGTTGAGTGCGGCTGCAGTTAGGCTTTTACCTCTGCCGCCATCTTGTTGTCTCCCCCTGGGTGCCACTTTAAATGTTCTCAAATAATTTTAGTTGGGTAGCTGGATGTGATAGTGAGGTAGGACAAGTGGTCATCTGTAATTCATGTGTTGCCTGTTCATACTTTATTGGATAGGTCCTCACTGTGGTTACTTGGTGGTGTGTTTTGGAGATGGATCCCACTAGGATTTCCACTTTTTATCTTTTATGTAAGCAAGTCAGATTGTAATGAGGAAGTCCAATTAATGTCTAACTCTTGCTTCACAATAAAGCCTCCTGCTCACATGCCAAACTTTGTCTGTTGCTTCAGTGTTTATCTCTGCTCTGTTGACTCTGATCAAGCTGACAGATTCTCAGATTATAGTTTCCTGTTCTCTGCCTCTCATTGCCACCAGGCCATTTTGTCTGGAATAAGACATTGATCAGAAAATAAAGCCTGAGTGGTCCTTCTTTTAGTTCATTCTGAAGCAGTTCAACAGATTCTTCCTTACCTTTCTCCCCTAGTCTCCCCCACTCTCTTCCATCTCATCTTTAAGGAATGGGTATTTAGGAAAGTGTAGGGCCCTTTAGGACTCTGTTAACCTTTGTGAAAAAATTACAGCCTGCTTAAAATTTGTGTGTGGAGAGGGGAAGCTTTTAGATTGTATTATCCTTCCTTAAAGATTTTGAGTTTCAAATATGTTCCAGACAGGTATATTTTCAAAAGTTAGGTTATATACATCATCCTTATCAGATTATTTTTATCCTCACTTTATAGCCCTGAAAACTCAGACCTGGAGAAACAAGTAACTAGTTAAGGTGGTATGTGTTGAACCTGGTTGTCTGATTTCAGGGTTGACAGCATTCATTGTGTCACTCTGTGATATTTTTGAAGATTTAGTATTAGAATTATAGGTAGTATGAAATGGCTGGTAAGAATAGTGGTACAACATGACAGGGCTTTCTGATCTTTCTCTTGCAATCCTATGTCTTCTGTATATTTTCCTTTAGTTCCATCATTATTTAGCTTTATCTAGTGGTCAGTTATTTCAATATCTATCCCTTCTGCATAAGCTCACTCTTTTTCTCTGCTTACCCTGTTTCTAGTTCTCTTATTTGTGGACTGGTTCGCTGTTTTTTTCTTTTTCTAATTCTCTTTCTAATTGTAGGGACATCTCTAAAAGCTTTTCAAATGTGCCATGTATTCTCAATTTTATTCTCATTCCCACTTTATACAGTTTTCAGTCTCCTAACACAGAAACCAATGTGCATTTGAATTTTTTATTTTTTACAGACTGGGAGGCAAGACTTGAAACCAAAGAGTCAACTTCAAAGCCCATCATTACTGAAGATTTATCCTATTGGGTAATAATGGAAATGGAAGGTCTCTGGCATTCTTCTTTAAGGGAAACCTGGGAATCTGAAAATTGGTTAGAGGGGCAACAGAAAAACCAGGATAGACATCTGGGTCAAGTGGCAGTTACCCATAAGGAAACCCTCACTGAGAGGAGAGTATGTAGAGGTAATGAATTTGAAAGATGTTCCAATCAGGGTTCAGTCATTGATATACAACAAAGTACTCCTATGGGAAAAAGGCCCTGTTATCAGAATTCACATGGAAAAGATAAACAAAATTCTGAATTAATTAAGATTCAAAGAATGTTTGTAGGGAAGAAAATCTATGAATGTAATGAATGCAGGAAATCCTTCAGCCAGAGCTCATCCCTTCTTAAACACCAGAGGATTCATACTGGGGAGAAGCCCTATAAGTGCAATGTATGTGAGAAGCACTTCACTGAACGCTCCTCTCTTACTGTACATCAAAGAATTCATACTGGAGAGAAACCTTACAAATGTAATGAATGTGGCAAAACCTTCAGTCAAAGCATGAACCTTACTGTTCATCAAAGAACTCATACGGGAGAAAAACCCTATCAATGTAAAGAGTGTGGAAAAGCTTTCCGAAAGAATTCATCCCTTATTCAACATGAAAGGATTCATACTGGTGAGAAACCCTACAAATGTAATGAATGTGGGAAAGCTTTTACCCAAAGTATGAATCTCACAGTGCATCAAAGAACTCATACAGGAGAAAAGCCCTATGAATGTAATGAATGTGGGAAATCTTTCAGTCAAAGTATGCACCTTATTGTACACCAGAGAAGTCATACTGGAGAAAAACCCTATGAGTGTAGTGAATGTGGGAAAGCCTTCAGTAAGAGCTCAACACTTACACTGCATCAACGAAATCACACTGGAGAAAAACCCTACAAATGTAACAAATGTGGGAAATCCTTTAGCCAAAGTACATACCTTATAGAACATCAGAGACTTCATTCTGGAGTAAAACCTTTTGAATGCAATCAGTGTGGAAAAGCTTTCAGTAAGAATTCATCTCTTACTCAACATAAGAGGATTCATACCGGAGAGAAGCCTTATGAGTGTATCGTATGTGGGAAGCATTTTACTGGACGATCATCTCTTACTGTACATCAGGTTATTCACACTGGAGAGAAACCTTATGAGTGCAATGAATGTGGAAAGGCCTTCAGCCAAAGTGCATATCTTATTGAGCATCAAAGAATTCATACTGGTGAGAAACCCTATGAATGTGATCAGTGTGGTAAAGCTTTCATTAAGAATTCGTCTCTTGTAGTGCATCAGAGAACTCATACAGGAGAGAAACCCTATCGGTGTAGTGAATGTGGGAAAGCCTTCAGTCGGAGTACAAACCTTACACGGCATCAGAGAACTCATACATGAGGAAAGTTTTCACTGGGCCCATTATGATGAATTCTTCAGTGATAATCAGATATATCATGTCATGTAGGAGCCAATAAATGTTATGATTTTAGGAATCTTTTAGGTGAAGTATATTATACCATATCAGTTGATACAGACCACTGCAGAGGAACCATACAAAAGTAGAAAATCTTGATTGAATTAGAAAGAAAAACTCTGTATCTGAAGGCTCAAGTTGCTGATATTCTAAACAATGAGGAGTCATGCTGAAGATAAGTTCTATTGTATCATACTGCAGATACTTCTTTGGATGTCAGAGATTTCACATTGGAGAGAATATGTGAGAGTGCTTAACTGGACAGCCCAAAGACCTGGTATGTACTCTGATCTGTCACTAACTTGGACAAGTCACCTACTTTCACCAGGTCACAGTGCCCATATTTGGTAAATGAGGTATTTTGGATTTAGAAGACCTCCAGGATCCCTTTAAGCTCTATAAAGCAACAAACCTGTAGATATAATGAATATTGGGACATCCTTAATCTTTTACCATGTTATGTAATTAGATGCTACTATTTTTCAGTCTGGTTTCCCTGGATGTTGTAAGTTAAAATTCTCTATCTCTACCAAATCCTGTTATTTTCCCATGCCTACCCCCTTCTCCTTACATTATTTTCTCCCCTAAACATTGGCTGGTTGCAAACAGGTGATGGAATAATTGTACAAACCTTAACGCAATAGTATACTGTGTTGAGTCCTCAATTAACAGTCATTAAATTGTTAAATAAGCTAATTACTTAGAAAATAATATAATGTCTTTCCCTAGGACTAAAATACATATCTTTTTATCATATTGACAATGGAGTGTAAAGGAAGATAGGCTGAACACTAATAGAAATAAAATCTGACATTAATAAAACCTTTGTAATTCAAACATATGCAAAACAATCATGGAGACTTTATAGACCTATCGTAAAGACAATTTTATTTATTTCACACACATTTAATAAGTGTTATAAACATGTGTTAGATGTGATTAGAAAATAAAAATAAATATGATATAGTCTTGTTTTCCAAGGTTTAAACTGAGAAAGTGACAGTGAGATGGGAAAAGAATTCAAGCAAAAATGAGACAGAATCTAGATAATGTGGTAACTGATTAAATGTGAGTGCTTGAATTATTTATTTGAATGTATAGGGAATGCCATAACTAAAAATATAAAGTTGACCAATTTTGTGGGGCAATGATGAGTTCAGTCTGGGGGCATTTTGGTGAGTACGTAGATATCTGAGTGAAGATTCATAATATACTAACCACTAAGTAGTAGGGCATTGAATAGAGGGTTTTCTGGGAGTATAATAGTTCCCCAAAACCCAATTCATGGTTTTGCTTTTCACAGTTTGTTACCCACAGTCAACCTTGAATAAAAAAAATATTAAATGGAAAATTCCAAAAGAAACCTCACAATTCATGTTTTAAATTGCACACCATTCTGAGTTGTGTGCGGAATTCCTATGCCACCTCACTTCATTGTGATCTTATCACATAACCACTGTATCATGTCACATCATCACAAGAAGGGTGAGTACAGTACAATGAGATATTTTGAGAGACATTTACATAACTTATTATGGTATCTTGTTAAGATTGTTCTCATTAGTTACTGTTAATCTTTTACTGTGTCTAATTTGTAAATTAAACTTTAACTTAAGTATGTTTTTATGGGTGAAAACGTGTGTGTGTGTGTGTGTGTGTGTGTGTGTGTGTGTGTGTATGTAGGGTTCAGTACAACTTATTGTTTTAGGCATCCAGTGGAGGTCTTGGAACATACCTTGTAAACAACAATTAAGAGACACAAAAACAGAAAAATCAGAACATTGTGGAACAGAAGTAAAAGGAGAATTTTAGTGTAGGGATAGGAATAGTTAATGTTTTCAAATGCTACAAAGGGTTAAAGTAAGATAAAAATATAAACATTGCCCTTAGTTTGGTTGTTGATAAACTATGTAAATTTTAGTAGGTTAAAGAGGAGTTAAAGGTTGAAGAAGAATTAGTAGCTTGATTGGAAAAGGAGAGTTTAGAAAGATAACTAGAGGGAGATTGGGGTTGAAAAAATCCCTATCAGAAGAGCTTTGGCTACATCAATAGAAAGCCCAGTTAACAATGCCTTATGAGCAAGTAGGGATTTATTTCCTCATATAATAAATCTGGAAGTCAATGAGATTGTTCAGAGACAAAATAATTCAATGCCTTGAGTTTCATGGCTTTTCCATCATGGACACATGGTTGCCACTGCTTCAGGTAAAATATCTGCATTCAATGCAGAAAGAAATGGAGTGGGTAGTATTAGCGACATTTTATCAGAAAATGTTTCCCCAGATGCTCCTCAGTAGATTACTGCTTACATTTTCCTTGACCACAGCTGTGTTACACAGAGACTACCCTGTATCCCCCAAAATAAGACCGTGTCTTATATTAATTTTTGCTCCTAAAGATGTGCTAGGTCTCATTTTTAGGGGGTTTATTATGTTTCCATGAAGTAGGTCTTATTTTTGGAGGATATCTTATTTTCGGGGAAACGCAGTAGTAGCAAAGAAGACTCTCCATTTCACCCAGTTTCCTCCTTTTCCTTCACCTTTTTTTCTTACACCTCATTTCATCTGAAGAATACAAGGAGAACCCTAACCACTTTGGCTCAGTGGATAGAGTGTCAGCCTGTGGACTGAAGGGTCCCAGGTTCGATTCCAGTCAAGGGCATGTACCTTGGTTGTGAGCACACACAGTGGGGAGTGTGCAGGAGGCAGCTGAATTGATGTTTCTCTCTCATTGATGTTTCTAACTTTGTATCCCTCTCCCTTCCTCTCTGTAAAAAATTAATAAAAATATGTTTTAAAAAAGAATACAAGTAGATGGGAGGAAAGGTAGTAAATAAATGGGTAGAAAGTAGAAGAAAGTGATAAAGACAGCAGCATGATAAAGACTCAAAAAGAAGGTATAGGATAAGGGGAAGAGGAAGAATGAAGATATTGAAGCCTATGATGGATATTAGTGCCTGGAGGGAGGGCCAGGACACATGATCCAGATAAATGAAGGTTTCACTACGTTTTTAGGAGTTTTGGAAGTCTTAGACTCTGTATGTCAGCTTTCAGCCATTTTGGGCAACAAGTAATGAGGACTTTGTACCTTTTCTCTATCAACAGGTGTAGGACTCCTGGTTCCATGCATTACACATGAGACCTTGTGCAAGGCACTTAACCTTGATGCCTCCCTTTTTTCATTTGTTAATAGTGCAAACCTCACAGCTTTAGATTGCATTAGGTAACTAATGTAAAGTGCTTATAAAAGTGTCCGTGTAGTTAGTACCCAACAAATGTTATCACCCTCATGTAATTACATGTGGTTCTACTTACATGTGGAATCTAAATATCCAATAACAATACTATCCAAACTCCATAGCATGGCATCCAGAAACCTTAATTATCTTTGAACTAGAGGCCCAGTGCCAGAATTCATGCACCAGTTGGGTCCCTTGGCCTTGCCTGTGGGATCAGGCTGAAACCAGCTTGCCAACATCCCCCCAAGGGGTCCTGGATTGTGAGAGGGTGCAGGCCAGGCCGAGGGGCTCTACTGGTGCACATTCGGGGCTATGTGGGAGTTAGCCAGCCAGAGAGGGACTGAGGGAGGGCTCCAGAGTGTGTCTGGCCTGTCTTGCTCAAATTCCATCAGCAAGCTAACCTACTGGTTGGAACATCTGCCCCCTGCTGGTCAGTGCATGTCACAGAGAGCCATTGAGCAGCCTTAGCGTATCATTAGCATATTACACTTTGGTTGGTTGAATGGCTGACCAGATTACCAGACACTTAGCATATTGGGCTTTTATTATATAGGATGACTATGCTCTCCAAACATATCTTGTAAAAAAAAAAGTTATAAAACTGGGAGTCAGTCCCGCCTCCAGCCTGCTGTACTAACTGGTTTCCCTGTATTCCTTCCCACTACTGCGTGCTCTCCACACAACTGACTAGTGATTCTGTCCAAGTATGGTCAGCCATGTCACTATTTTGCTCAAACACCTGTAATGGTTTCCCATCACACACATATTAAGTCCTGCAATGGTCTTCAAGGGTCCTAGCGACCCTGTGAATTCATAATTTCCCCATCTCCCTTGTTCACAAGGCTCTCTCCAGTCATATTGGACTTCTAAACCTCAAACTTACCAGGTACCCTTCTCTGGACAGCACTCCTGTTTCCTCCTACTTAGAGGTTTCCCCCCAGATTTCCTCCCTCACAGTATTCCAGTGTCTGCTCGATATTTTCTCAGGGAACTTCCCAAAACGCTACTAATAATCCCGAACCTCTGTCACCCTCTGAAACTTAACCCAGCTTCACTGTCATCAGAATCTGAGGTTTTGCTTTATTGACTTCCTCCCAGAAGAGAACTACACCCGAATAAGTGCAGGGTTTTCAGCCCTAGAACAAGGCCTTACACATAAGTGCTCCAAAGTAGGTATCTACAGAAACCTTCAATAAACCCCAAACAATGCTGTAGAGTCACGTAAGAGTCACTGACACTGCTTCCCAAGAAGTAGCCAACGGGTTAGTTCCCTGACAAACCTCAGGCCACATACTTGAATTTTTCACCACCTACAAAATCGAAACTCTCTCAGATCTTCCTGAAAATCCTGATAAATCGCCAAGAGCGATTTATCCCACTTGCTCTACGCTTCCCAGGCACCGTGCCCGAAGCCACCGCCCAGGTCCCGGACCTCCTCCCTCCTCTGCCATCCTTCTGCCCGGGTCCTCCCGCCTCCGCATCCCGTTTCTCCAGGTCCGACAGCCGGCCACAGGGTCCGCGTCGGTGGCGACCCCGGGCGGATGCACAGCCTCATTGCCTTCACCTCCTAGGTGCGGTCTTTGGTCTGGCGCGCGCCTTTCGGCTGTTGTGTCCTCCGCCCTCCGGTACCGGTCCAGAGCCGCACCCGGCGCCGCTCCACCAGGCTGACCGGCCTCATCCCAACTTCTCGCCAGTCTCCCGCCTGGACGTGTTTCAAGGCAGAGACCGAGCCCCAGTCTGACCAGAGCGGAATCAAAGCCGCAACTCCCCGTTAGCACGCGGGGAGATATCTGCGAGCTGGACCGGCGACGCCCCGCCGAGGCCTCTGGGAAATGTAGTTTCAGTGTAAAGTCCCTGGAACTGGAGGAGGGGGGCGGGGTGTGAAGTCAGGGGCCAGCTGCTCGCGAGAGCAATAGTTTCTTCCGCGCGCGGCGGTGGGTTTGCCAGGTGGGAAGTGGCCTGGAGAGCAGAGCGGCGCAGCCTTGGGATTTGTGGGGATTCGTCCCTGCGGTTCTGAGGAAAATGCGCAAGCGCAGTTCAGACCCGGGCCGCAGCCTCCAGCTCTTTGTTCTGCGGCGGCGACGTGGCGATGGAGGTCTCTGGCCGCTGGCGGGGTCTCCTCGGCCGCCCGTGGGTAACCGGGCGCCGTAGTCAGAGCCTCGCCGGGAGAGCGGGAGCGGCCGTGGGTGGTTGCGTCCGGGGAGAAGAACGGAGATGAAAGCTCAGTAGGTCCGGGCATGCTCCGTCCCGGAGGACGCTGCTGTGATGCCGCAAACTTCCCAGGATGTATGGCTAAGGTTTGATTCCAAAGAGTAAAGGGACGATCAGGTTTGGGTTCTTGGATTTGGGGCTCGACTCTGCGAGCGCCCTCAGGAGGACGCGGGCAGGGCTTCTGGCGTGCATCTTAGAGCCGAGCCGACCCCGGGAAGCCCGTTTACGCCCAGGGGGTAGCTGATGCTCCCGATGGGGTTGTGACACACTATACGTGGAGCCCTCCGAGGGCGGGAGGGTTGGATGAAGAAGATTCCTAAATATCTCCCTCTCCCTGCCTCTCCCAGCCTCTCCCACTTCCCCCAAATACCTGCTCCTCCACCTTTCACGCCAGGTGGCCCAAACTGGGTCCGGGAAGAGGACAGGCCTGAGGCCAGAGAAGGGCTTGGCTTGAGAGCCTCTACAGGGAAAGGGGTGGGGGTAGGGAATCTACCCTTCTTTGCTTCCTTTTGGAGGAGAAAGAAGTCGACTCTCCTCCTGCACTTCCTCACTCCACTCCCAGAATTAGGCAGCTGTCCAGCGAGGAAAGGCAGATTCTATAGAGAGAGCTCTCAGAGCAACTTAAGGGCAAAGGCCTGGGAGCGGGTAGAAAGTGTGAGAGCTGGGGCTGGAGAGCGCTTTCTGCAAGGAGAAGTCAATGTATTTATGCTATGGAAGGAGGATGCTAGGGGAAGTGTGTGTGTGTGTGTGTGTGTGTGTGTGTAGTAGCAGAATGGTGAGTGATTCCCTTTACTGTTGGGACCAGCAGAAAGAAATGCTCTCAGGAGGAGAGAGAATTAGGAGCAAATGGCTAAGAATTCAGGGCTGGGTATTGGAGGACTCCCAGGATGTGAATGCTCACAGCCTCACTCTGGACTGCTGTGTGCTTTCTTCTGATGCAGTCCTCTCCCCATAACAGGTGTGTAGAGGTTTCTGCGTGAGGAGTCCTACTCTGCTTGTTCCTAAAAGCTCATTAGAGAAGAAGCAATGGCTGTCAGGCACCTGCCACACACGGTCCAGGTGAGTGGGGGTGTAGTGAAGCACTCCTACACCTTAGAGTTTGAATGTGGAGGTTTGGAGAGTGTGGGCATGCTTCTTTTCCCTGACCAGAGCTTTTTCTCCCAGTCCAGTCTCATTCAGAGGACTGATGAAGTCACTACTTCTCCCTCCCCCACCATGTCAGGCTCATCCTAGTGGGTGTCATCCAAGCTAAAGAACTTGTTAAAGGTCACAAAAGTGACAACTGGAACTGGAATCCAGGTTGGTCCAAAAGAGAAACCTGTACTCCTTCTACTAGCGAGTAAGATTAGGGATCTGAAGTGATAAAGGCAGTGCCTAAGACAGGAGCTGGGAGGAGAGATTGGAACAGTTTCTTGAGGAGGTGAGATTTACTGAACCCTCTTTTTAAAAATATATATTTTTATTGATTTTTTACAGAGAGGAAGGGAGAGAGAGAGCTAGAAACATCGATGAGAGAGAAACATCGACCAGCTGCCTCTTGCACACCCCCTACCGGGGGGATGTGCCCGCAACCAATGTACATGCCCTTGACCGGAATCGAACCCGGGACCTTTCAGTTCGCAGACCGACGCTCTACCACTGAGCCAAACCGGTTTCGGCTGAACCCTCTTTTTTAAAAATATGACATACGGCTTTTTACTTCAGAGAAATTTGCATACCAATGAAATAATTTTAAAAAGTGGTACATATATGAATGGAATATTACTCAGCCATGAAAAATAGTGAAATCTTACCATTTGTGACAACATGGATGGACCTAGAGGTTATTGTGCTCTGTGAAATAAGTCAGTCAGAGAAAGACAAATGCCATATGGTTCTACTTACATGTGGACTCTAAAGAACAAAATGAACAAAACTGAAACAGACTTATAGAAAGAATAAACTGACGGTTGTCCGATGGGAGGGGTTTGGGGAGCTGGATGAAAAAGGTGAGGGGATTAAGAAGTACAAATCGATAGTTACAGAATAGTCACAGGGATGTAAAGTATACAGCACAAGGAATATAGTCAGTAATATTGTAATAATTATGTATGTGCCAGTTAAGTACTAGACTTATGGGGGGAATCACTTCATCTTACTAATAAAAGGGTAATATGCTAATTAGACCAGGAGACCTTCTGGGAGACCTTCTGGACGTCCTTCCGGACAAAGCCATGGTTGTAGGGCCCAGGGAGAGGTGGTTAGGGGGTAATCAGGCCATCAGGGGAGGGAAGTTGGGGGCAATCAGGCTGGTGGGTGGACAGTTGGGGATGATCAGGCTGGCGATGGAGGGGCTGGTTGGGAGGTGAGCAGGCCAGCAGGGGGGGCAGTTGGGGGTGATCAGGCCAGCAAGGGGGTGCAGTTAGGGGTGATCAGACCAGAAGGGTGGGGCAGTTGGCAGTGATCAGGCCAGCAGGCAGAGTGGTTAGGGGCGATCAGGCAGGCAGGGAGGTGAGTGGTTAGGAGCCAGTGGTCCTGGATTGTAATAGGGATGTCCAACTGCCAGTTTAGGTCCGATTGGAGAGGGTGCAGGCCAGGCTGATGAACACGATTCCCTGTGTATGAATTTCTTGCACTGGGCCACTAATAAGTTATACAAATGTCTAATTACTATGTAACATTGTATGTCAACTATAATAATATATATATTTTTAATTTCAAAAAAGATTATGCTTTCAATTTTAATAATTTACTAAAAGGCTTTGAGCAGAGCTAACCTCTAGAGAATAAGGTTATGGACTGCATTATGAGGGAGATAGCACTCATTTGAGTGTTTAAGTTCCAATGAGTTTGGTAAATTGTTCTAACACCTTCACATCTAAGCCTGTCTAGGGCAGGACTCTGTGGTAGAAATCTTTGATAGGGATGAGCAGCTCCAGTTTCTGACGTCCTTTAGGACCCATCTGATGCACCACTTTTTCTGTGCAACTGGTCTCAATGGTGCCAGTCTATTGTGGTATTTCTCCTCCATGACCATTTTCTCAAATTCATTGTTGGTGTTGTGCAATTATCTTGTGTTTACACCCTGCCTCAGTTTGTTTGCCATGTGAAGGGGTAGCTGCCAGTCAACAGGGATGGGCTTGTTGTTCCAGGAATCAGTGACCTTCAAGGATGTGGCCGTGCTCTTCACCCAGGATGAGTGGGCACAGCTGAGCCCTGCTCAGAGGGCCTTGTACAGGGATGTGATGCTGGAGAACTACAGCCACCTGGTCTCACTGGGTAAGTGCGGAGCCTCTGAAGGTTTACCTTCACACGTGGACACCTCTTGGGACCTTAAACTGGTAGCACATAGCTGGCATGGGCTGATTGAAGATGTTATTTTTAAGTCTGCGACCTGCCTACCTTGGTGTCCCAGACACTGGACTCTTTTGGAGCGTAGAGTGAGTGGGGGTTGAATCCTCCCTCCCTTTGGCAGAGAGAAGGACATAGGCATAGGTTGTGTATCAGATCTGAGCCATCTTTTTTAAAAAAAAATATATATATTTTATTGATATTTTACAGAGAGGAAGGGAGAGAGATAGAGAGCTAGAAATGTCGATGAGAGAGGAACATCAACCAGCTACCTCTTGCACACCCCCTACCGGGGATGTGCCCGCAACCAATGTACATGCCCTTGACCGGAATCGAACCCCGGACCTTTCAGTCCGCAGACCGACGCTCTACCACTGAGCCAAACGGCTTCGGCTGAGCCATCTTTTTGTCCTCTGGGCACCATCTCTATCTTGGACCTTCCCATCAATCACCTTTTCCAGGAAGATGTGAGGACCAGATCTCTTCCTTGCAATGATTTTTTTCTATAGCACGAACAGATGTGGTCCATTTTTTCCCCCCTTAAAAACAGGGCTCTTAGGACCCAAGCCAGATCTGTTTGCCCAGCTTGGAAAAGGGGAAGAATGGACACCAGAAGACGCCTCCCGAGGCTTCTGTCTGGGTAAGATCCTGGTGGGGGAGGCTGGAGAGAAATTCGGCAAATGCGACAGGCTTGTGGACCTGGAAATGAGCATCTTCTCCCTCCTGTTCTCCTCAATACTTCATCACCTTTGTCCCTGCATGCATAGGTCACTCCTTTCTTTTGGCAATTTGTGCCTCGCTAAATGCTCCTCTCTGGGACATTTCTTCTCTCCCACTCTGGCATGGATTGATCATCTCCGGTTTGGAAAAGACCTCACATGTAATCTGGGCAGCTCCCCCACTAGGTACCATTGTCCCCCTCAACACTTGGCAATGCAGTCTCTGTTCCTACTTCTCCAGTGATGGGGAGCCATGCTGGGTCACACACAGTAGGGCAGCTTCTTCATAGTTATAGGCCGGTAACCATACTCATCCTGAGGCCACTCTTGTAGCTGAACATTGCACATTTCTTCAACTGCTCTACTGTTTGTCCAGATACATGTACATGTACTCAGCCAGCATTCGGTTACTTTCCACCTTCTGCGGCAGCACACTTACTAAATTATACTCTGCTGTATCACTCACATCCAGCATCCAAATGCTTGGCACCTGGGTGGGTGGCATAGACTTGTTGCTTAGGGATACAGAGAACATGATGGTTTCGTGGTTGTTACTTATCTTGAGGAGCCCATTGGATTTGGTAGCTTAAGAGCAAGAGCAGGGATGCTTTCCTAACCCTGGATGTTCTAGAGCAGCGGTCACCAGCCGGTGGTCCGTGAGGTCCAAGAGGTTGGTGACCGCTGTTCTAGAGAGCTTATTGCCTTATCCAGTGCTGTATTACAACATTTCACTTTTACTGTCACACTTGCAGACTATAAAATATATTTATATAAAAACCTTACTGATGTTTCACAGTAGTCCAGTGAAGTAGGCAGGAATTTATATCTTACATTAAATAAATATATACATGCAGTGTGCTGCTCTTCATGGTTTTACCACATTTATCCATAGTTTGGACCAATGCTGTTGCTGTAAGCTTGATATATATGTGTTATACTATAGGCACCTTTCCACAACTTCCATTTTTAAATCCTTATTGTGCTGTGTAGCTCTAGATATATTTTATTTTATTTTATTTTATTTTATTTTATTTTATTTTATTTTATTTTATTTTATTTTATTTTACAGAGAGGAAGAGAGAGGAATAGAGAGTTAGGAACATCGATGAGAGAGAATCATAGATCAGCAGCCTCTTGCACACCCCCTACTGGGAATGTGCCCACAACCAAGGTACATGCCCTTGACCGGAATCAAACCTGGGATCTTTCAGTCCGCAGGACGACACTCTATCTACTGAACCAAACTCTATCTACTGACGCTCTAGATATTTTTAAATTGCACTTTGATGTTCCTTCAGTGACTATCCCTTAATTTATCCTTTCTCTTGTTGATAGACCCGGATGTTGTTTCAAGACTTTTTGTTGTTTTTAATAGGGCTGACCTGACTATGCTTGCACATACTCCCTGGGGTTTTCTTGTGTTCAGGTGCAAATACTGGATATAAGAGCAAATGCTGCTTCAACTGAACTAGGTTTTCCCAGAGTTCGATATTATACTAATAGTTGATGTAAGTTCCTGTTACTTTACATTCTTGCCAAAATTTGGAACTTTTAGACTTTTAAAAAATTCTCCTAGTTCTATTCCATACCTCATTGTGGTAATAAATGGCATTTCCTTATTTGCTGGTGAAGTTGAATATCTTTTTATATGTTGACTGTTTCCTATAACTTACATATTTATGTTCTTTGTTCAATTTTCCATTATTTTTTCTTACTAATTTCTGGGAGTTTTGTATATATTCAGGAGTTTAATACTTTATTAGTTAATATGTATTTCAGTCTATAACTTATCTTTTTTTAAAATATATTTTTATTTATTTATTTATTTTAAATTTTATTTTATTAAGGTATTATCTGTGTACATAGTTTACCATTGCTCCCCCCTCCCATTTATACCCTCCCTCCCCAGAGTTCTGTGTTCATTGGTTGTACTTATGTTCATGCATACCAGTCCCTCGGTTGTTCTCCTATCTCCCCCCAGGTCTCCTTCCCCCTCCCCGCTGTCATTTGACAATCTGCTTGTTTTATGGTGACCATCTCAGGACCCCATGAATAGAATCTGCTCCTCATTTGGCAGTCTGCTTGTTTTATGGTGACTATCTCAGGACCATATGAATAGAGTCCGTTCCTCCTCTGGTTTTCACCGCCCCTTCCCGTGGGTCCCACTGCTTCCCCTGGGACACTCGGCTCACCCGGGGCACACTGCACCCTGGGACACTCGGCTCACCCGGGGCACTCGGCCCCATGGGACACTCGGCTCACCCGGGGCACTCGGCCCCCTGGGACACTCGGCTCACCCGGGGCACTCGGCCCCCTGGGACACTCGGCTCACCCGGGGCACTCGGCCCCCTGGGACACACGGCTCACCCGGAATCCCCTTCCCCTTTGAGGGGTACGGCTCACCCGGGGAACACGGCCCCTCTAGGGTGTTGGGGTCGCATATTGGAGGCGCCGCGCTAGCTCCTTGCTAGCATGGCGGGCAGGCTGGGACAGCTGCAGATGGGCTGAGATGGTTGCAGGCGGGGGGACCACCTTCAAAGGTGTCTCGTTCGGTGTGGGAGCGGAGCAGCTGCAGACATGGAGGCTAAGTTCTGAGGTCGCCCACTCCCTGAGCCCAAGGTGTGGTGAGCTCTGTTCTTGGTGGGTTTCCTTTATTCTCGGCGGCAGTGGCGGGTGGCGGTGCCAGGTGTAACATTGACGGTCGCTCCTGTGGTTCAATTACCACTGTAGTTTTAAAGTTCACATGGCGGTGGTGGCAAGAGCTTCGGCTTGGCCATGTGGCATTGGAGGATGGGCTCGCCTGGGTGGCTAATGGAAGGCACCGTGCCATTTCCTCACCAGCGCGCTCCATCTCCCTCCCAGCAAGGTGGGTGTGCTGGGAAGATTGTGGGTGGGCTGTGATGGCTGCATGGGGAAAGTCCGCCCTCAATGGTGTCCTCTTTGTTGCGGATGTGGAGCTGCTGTGGATGCAGAGGCTAATTTCTGAAGCCACACTCTCTATGAGCCCGGTGCGTAGTGAGCTCTGATTTCGGTGGATTCCCATTCTTGGGGGCGGCGGTGGGTGCGGCAGCGATGGTAGCTCCTGTGGCTCAATTTCCCCTGTAGTTTTAAAATCCGCATGGGGGTAGTGTCTGATGCTTTGGCCTGGCATGTGGCAGCGGAGAGAGGATTCTCCGGGTCTGCCAATGGAAGGCGCAGTGCCAGCACATCGCTCGCGAAGGCCTGGCAGAGCAGGCCGCGGGCGGTGGCGGAGAGTCCCCGCGATGTCTTAGTCTTTCAGACTTAGTGGAACGCTTCCCCTGAGCCAGGACAAGCAGCACCACCACAAATATTGGCCAGCTCAGTGCTGCCCCTCTACAGGTGACAGTAGGGGCATCCTCTTGGAGGTCTTAACCAGTGGAAGGCAGCACGGTACAGAACTGCCCCACCTTCTCAGTTCTCCGCTATAACTTATCTTTTATCTTTATTTACTAACAAATTCTTAATTAATGAATCAGAACAGATCAGTCTTTATCTTTATTATTTTTTTCTTTTTCTGTATCCTGTTTACATAATCCTTTCTGCACTCAGACCCATGAGGGAGGGATTTGGTCTTGTTTGATCTTGTGTCCCCAGGACACCAGGTCCCAGTATGTAGTTGTGAGGGAAAGCATTTATTTCTAATACTTACTTTTACCTTTTTTCTGTATAAGTCTTGTCTGAGGTTTGCTTTTTCAGTAGACTTTTTAATGAATAAATGTTTGACTTAGCTAATCCTTTCTATTTTATATTGATCTAGTTCATTAATTTTTGTTTTTTTAAATTTACATCTTTATTGTAGAGAGCATTACAGATGTCCCCCCCACCCCCCCCATCCCCCCGCTACCCCAATGCCCTTCACTTGGTTCCAGCCCCGTCCCAGGCCTTCACCACCCTATTGGCTGTGTCCATAGGTAATATGTATCCTATCTAACAAAAGAGTAATATGCAAATTGACCATCACTCCAACACAAAAGATCGCTGCCCCATGTGGACACAAGATGGTCACCACAAGATGGCTAGCATGGGAGGGCAGTTGGGAGGGACCAGGCCAGCAGATGAGGGAAGTTGGGGGTGACTGGACCTGCAAGGTAGGGCAGTTGGGGGAAGGGGGGATGACCCAGGTCTGCAGGGGAGAGCAGTTGGGGAGACCAGGCCTGTAGGGGAGGGCAATTGTGGGGACCAGATCTGCAGGGGAAGCAGTTAGAGGTGACCATACCTGCAGAGGAGGGCAGTTAGGGGCAATCAGGCTGGCAGGGGAGCAGTTAGGCATCAATCAGGCTGGCAGGGGAGTGATTAGGGGGTGATCAGGCTGGCAGGCAGGCGAGCAGTTGGGAGCCAGCAGTCCTGGATTGTGAGAGGGATGTCCAACTGCCTATTTAGGTCTAAACCCAGTCAGACATCCCTTGATGGGTCCCAGATTGGAGAGGGTGCAGGCTGGGGTGAGGGACACACACTCCTGTGCACGAATTTTGTGCACTGGGCCTCTAGTAAGTATATAAGATCTTTGGTTAATCTCTTCTCACTCCTTCAACCCACCTTTCCTCTGAGATTCATCAGTCTGTTCCATGTTTCTATGCCTCTGATTCTATTTTTTTAGATTTAATTGTTGATAGATATGTATTCATTGCCATTTTATTGTTCATATTTTTAATATTTTTTCCCTTCTTTTTCTTCCTTTTCTTAAAAAATAACCTTCAACATTTTATGTAATACTGGTTTGATGGTGATGAACTCTTTTAGCTTTTTCTTGTCTGTGAAGCTCTTTATCTGATCTTGAATTCTAAATGATAACTTTTCTGGGTAGAGGAATCTTGGTTGTAGGTCCTTGCTATTCATCACCTTGAATATTTCTTGCCACTCCCTTCTGACCTGCAAAGTTTCTGTTAAGAACTCAGCTGACAGTTGTATGGGTGCTCCCTTATAGGTAACTAACTGCTTTTCGCTTGCTGCTTTAAGATTTTCTCTTTGTAACTCTTGGCATTTGATGTGTCTTGGTGTGGGTCTTTTTGGGTTTTTCTTGTTTGAGATTCTTTGTATTTCCTGAACTTGTAAGTCTATTTCTTTCACCATGTAGGGGGAATTTTCTTTCATGATTTCTTTAAATAGGTTTTCAATATCTTGCTCTGTTCTCTTTCTGGTACCCTCATAATGTGAATATTGATATACTTACTTGAAGTTGCCCCAGAAGCTCTTTATACTGTCTTCATATTTTTTATTAATTTTTCTTTTTGCTATTCTGATTGGGTGTTTTTTGCTTCTCCATATTCCAAGGTGATCATTTGATTCTCAGAATTCTGTACTCTACTGTTGAATCCTAGTAAATTATTCTGTATTTCAGTTATTGTAGGCTTAATTTCTGATTGGTCCTTTTTCATGTCTTTGAAATTCTCACTAAGGTTCTCATCTCACCAGGTCCCTTGAAGCTCTCTTTAACTCCCTTGAAGCTTGTTAAGGTCCTTGAGCAACTATATAACCATTGTTTTGAACTCTATATCCAGTAGTTTGCTTACTTCCATTTTTTTCATTTGTGACATGTTTCTTTGTCTCAGCATTTTGGCTGCTTCCCTGTGTTTGTTTCTATGTATTAGGTAGAACTTCTATGTCTTTTGGACTTAGTAGAGTGGCTTTGTGTAGTAGGTATCCTGTAGGACCCAGTGGCTCAGCCTCCCCCGTCACCTGAGCTGGGCCCTGTGTGGGCTGTGTGCACAGTCTTGTTGTAGTTGAGCCTTCATTGCTATTGGTGTCACTGGGAGGAATTGACCTTCCAGACCAATTGGCTGAGAGAACCAGCTGCAACTAAAGTGGAAGAGCTGCTGCTATGCAGGAAACACTCATATGGAGCAGGACTTGCTTCATTGGGGGCTTTGGTAGTCAATGAGTCTGGTCCTTGAGTGTGTTGCTTGTAGATGTGTAGAGTTGTAATCTGGTATGGTCTGAAACTGTCCACAAGGTGCATTGGCTTGGAGCCTTCTGGGAGATGCAAAGTCAGCCACTGCCTGGGGCCACCAAGCAGGAGCTGCAAAGAGATCTTCAGATGGTTGGTATTTGTATTGGGCTTGGAAGTCCCCAGGTGAGGCCCAGCTGTGAAACAAGGTGGGTTCATGCTAGTGCCAGGTCTTGAGCTTCTTATTGATAGGTATTGTGCACACTGACACCAGCTACTGCTTATTTGAGAGACTTTAGAAAATTCTTATGCCTGAGTGGGGACAGGGCATTTATATGGAAAAGCCACTGCAATTAGCTTGGTTTGGGCTGCAAATTGAATGGGGCAGAGTCTCAGGGAATCACTAAGGCAGAGAAAACAGTGTGGTTCATGCTGATGAAAACTCAGATATGGCTGCCAGTCAGCTCTGGGATGGGGGAGATTCCAGCACAGAACAATGATCCCTTGTGAGCATCCCTGTCTGGTAGAAAGCTGTCCTTGAGTTCCTGTCCTGATGCCAGACAATCTGGTTCCTCCTAATATGTCCCTGGGTAACCCAAAGCTGCTGCCTGGCACCAGGGCTCAGAGGAAGCAGGACAATGTAAGTTCCTACATCAGCCCTTTAAGAGGAACTGCTGCGTCTCCAGCAGTCTCAGTGTCACTTAACCACAATCCCCAAAGTTCTGGGTACTTCTCTTCCCAGTTCTGGAACCCTGGGGTGATATGAGACTGGGACCTCTTGTTTTTAAAGGGAGGCCTCTGCTGCCTAGATATCCCACCCTAGTGGAAAAAAAACCACACCACATGTGGTATCAGACTTGTCTGACCCATGTTTCTGCTTCTCCTACTAGTTTCAAATTGCTTCTTTACTTCTCTGAGTGTAGGACTTCCATTCAGCCAGATTCCAGGTGGCTTGAATGATGGTTGTTCTGTATTTTAGTTGTAGTTTTGATGTGGTTGTAGGAGGTGGTAATATTGGTGTTTACTTACCCTGCCATCTTGGTTTCCAGTTCATTAATTTTTGCTTTTCATTATTTCTTTCCTTTGACATTTTGGAGTTTATTTTGTTATTTTTTACTCGTAGACTTAAATTTTCTCAAATTAATACATTCATTTAAAATGTATTTATTTACAGAGAGAGAGAGAGAGAAAGAGAAAGAAAGAGAGAGAGAGATACATCAATTTGTTGTTCTACTTATTTATGCAATCATTGATTGATTCTTGTATGTGTCCTTACTGGGGATCGGACCCACAATCTTGGTGCATCAGGGCAATGCTCTAACCACCTGAGCTTCCTGGCCAGGATTGAGTCCGCCAGCTCTTCCTGGGGGTCTGGTGCGGTCCCTTTCGATTTTAACTGTTGTTTTTTTTCCAAATTGTTGAGGAGGTGGCAGTTTAGGAGAATACCTAGGCCATCATCTTGTTTCGGTCCCCTTGAATCAGTTGTATTTTTTGAAATTGTTGTGCGAGGCTGCAGTTAGGCATTTACCTATGCCGCCATCTTGGTTTCCTCCCGGGAAACTCTTTATCTGTCCTTCAATTTTGAATGATAATCTTGCTGGATATAGTATTCTAGTTTGTAGGTAAAGATGTCCTGCCACTTCTTTTGGCCTGTAAAGTTGCTGCTGATAAGTCAGCTCTCAGCCTTATGATGTTTCCTTTATGTATAATTTGATGCTTTCCTTTTGCTTCCTTCAAAATTGTCTCTAACTTTTGCAATTGTAATTATAGTATGCCTTGGTGTGGGCCTTTTTGAGTTCATCTTGTTTGGAACTTTGTGCTTCCTGGATATGTTTCCTTTCCCACGTTGGTAAATTCTTCAGCTATTGTTTCTTTAAATAAATTTTCTATTTCTTTTTTTTCTTCTGGTATCCCTGCAATGCAAATGTTTCAGTCCCAAATGAGAGCCTCACATGTTAACTATGCCTTTTCTTCCTTCCTTTGAAGTTCCTGAACTCCAATTTTTGGCTTCACAATACTATAAGACTATAGAAAATTCTGAATCTATGTTTAACTTTAGTCCCTTGCCCTGAGAAGCATAAAAATTTAACACATTTGGTGAGATTAAAAACTACTAAGTTTTGGGATCACATCTCTGTATTTCCCTTCTCTCACCAAAATTAGACTATCAAGTTAGACTCAAGTGACATATTACACCTTTAGACATAATTTTTTATTTTCACTTCAGATTTTCCAGTAGTTTTCTAAGGAATATTGGTCTGTCCCAGGTTACTCTATCAGATCTGGAGGTGAAAGTCACTCCTTAAGATTTTGAAATTTGGCCCTAGCTGTTTTGGCTCAGTGGATAGAGCATTGGCCTGTGGACTGAAGGGTCCCAGATTTGATTCCCAGCCAAGGGCACATGCCTGGGTTGCAGGCTCTATCCCCAGAAGGGGGCAGTCAGGAGGCAGCCAGTCAATGATTCCCTCTCATTATTGATGTTTCTATCTCTCCTTCTCCTCTTCCTGTCTGAAATCAGTAAAATATATTTTATAAAAAGATTTTATAAAGAACATTATAAACTGATGAACAAAAAGATAGATATAGAGACAATAAAGCATCAGACTGTCAAATTACAGAGGGAAGGTTAGGGAGAGGTGGAGGAGATAAGAGATAAACCGAAGGACTGGTATCCATGCATATAAGCATAACCAACGGATGCAAAACACTGGGGCGGGGGTGAGGGCATGTATGGTAGTGGGTGGTTGGGGCCAATGTGTAAGATATGTACACATATAATACCTTCATTAAAAAATGGAAAAAAAAGATTTTGAAATTTGGCAATATTGGTGTTTAACTTTGACCATTCTTTGTTTTGAGAAAGGATACATTATTCTGAGCTATTTGAGAAAGGATACATTATTCTAAATCACCGGATTTAGCCATAAAGTGCATCTATTTAACTTTCTTTTCCAGATAAGTTTCAAAGAGTTTATTTATTTATTTATTTATTTATTTTTATTTATTATAGCTCTTTGTAGATTTTCTGGATTGAGTGTGGAGGTGGGGGGAGTAACGAGGGAAGTTTATTCTTGATAGCACTTCCCAGTAGTCTGCATTGTGTGCATTTAGTAGCTAGTCGTCATTATTGCATATCTTAGCAGAGAGTTTTAAATAAACTTAATATGAAAGGCAGATATTCACAATACATATGCAAAATTAATATGCCATTCAGAACTCTACTTGTAAATACCAAGGAACCTATGAATGAAAGCAAGTGACACAATTGTTAATTGTGAAGTTTGTATTTGGAGAGAGAAATTACTTTGCCAGATAATTCATGAGACCATGGCTTCTATCCCAGTAGCAGATTTCCATTCTAGTGACTAGTATTCCTCCTTCCCTAGGTTCAGGACCTTGCGTTTATAGATGTAGTGGGTATATTCTGGCAGATTTGCAGATTTTTTCCTGGTTTTCATATAGGTGTTTGAACTTCATATAAGTTTGAAGATATTGCTTCCTCACCAGTAGTAGGAGGTCCTTCACACAGCCTTAATCATAGCATTCTTATTATCCATCTGAATGCTAAAACGAGTGTATAAAACAGTAAAATATTGATTTTAGTAGTTACTCTGGAGTTGATTTTTTCCCTGCTTAGTGTTGCCTCTAGTTTCAATGCGGCAACGAACAGTACCTGATTGAGGGGGTGAGGATAAGAAAAAAGACAGATAAGAACAGGTGGGGTCCGAAGGACTGAGACCGAGGTCTCCAGTCCAGAGTTTATTTCTCAAAGCCTTTTTATACCAAAGTGTTTTCTTCAGGCAAGCACAATAAGTTTTGAAATACACCCGGTTCCTAATCTTTTCACCCCGCCAACTTTCTTACACAAACACGCTATCTTCCTCTGATTTCTAGGTCCTTCTAAGTCAACAGTCTCCTGACTAATCTTTGACCTTCTGAATAAGCAAGGCTGTCTGCAGTTAAGTACATATTAGCAGTCCTAAAAGTAGCAGTTATTTCTCACTTAGATTAATATGAAGGGCACATGGAGAGCTGTGTCCTACACCTATGCCTGCATTCAGACACGTAGGACTCATGCATTCAGGGCAGCTCCCCACACTTAAGGTTACTTCTGGATTAATTTAAAGACCATATCACTAAAATAAACAAGGAACATTTATCCTTATCTGTTGGCATAGTGTGGTCTGTACAGGTGTTTCTGTGGCTCATAAAGTCTGGTAACTTATCTGTAATCACAAATAAAATTATTGCTATACTCAAGGTCCCAACCCAGGCCTGACTTCTGAACTCAATCTCCCAAGGTCTCCTGCTTAATTCATTATACATTAGATCAACCCCTTTCTGCTTTGTCCTCTGTTCACCTCTCATCCACTTTCCTTTCTTCAGGAAATCTTAAAAACTGCAACCTTTTTAATTAGCATTATAAACAGACTCATCATCTTACCCCAACTAGACATTTCACTAGGATAAAACAAATATTTTTATTTTTGTCTTTCAGACTGGATGACTATTCCTGTGAATAAGAAATCTACTCTCAAGGCAGATATTCCTGAAGAAGAATTGGATCATTGGATGATAAAGGAAAGATTCACTAGCAATAGTCATTGGAAATATGATAGCCTATTGGAATGGCAGCATGGAGCCCAGGAGATAAAGTTGCAGAAAATGGTAGTTACTCACCAGAAAATCTCATCTATGGGTAATGACCAGGAATGTGATGGATCTGAGAAACGCTGCATTATGAACTCACCTCTTGTTCAAAGTCAGGGATTTCAATCTAGCAAAAAAGCCTTTGAGTGTAGTGAGTGTGGGAAAGTTTTCACCAAGAGTTCAACTCTTAATAAACATCAGAAAATTCATACTGAAAAACTTAACTCAAATCCAAAAACTCTTATTAAAGAGAAACGGTATAAATGTAGAGAATGTGGGAAAGCCTTTCACCAGAGTACACACCTTATCCATCACCAAAGAATTCACACCGGGGAGAAACCATATGAATGTAAGGAATGTGGCAAGGCCTTCTCAGTGAGTTCCTCACTTACTTATCATCAGAAAATTCACACTGGAGAGAAACCTTTTGAATGCAACTTATGTGGAAAAGCTTTTATTCGAAATATACACCTAGCCCACCATCATAGAATACATACAGGAGAGAAACCTTTTAAATGTAATATATGTGACAAAGCCTTTGTGTGCAGGGCACATCTTACCAAACATCAGAATATTCATAGTGGAGAAAAACCCTATAAATGCAATGAATGTGGGAAAGCCTTTAACCAGAGTACAAGTTTTCTTCAGCATCAGAGAATTCACACTGGAGAGAAGCCCTTTGAATGTAATGAATGTGGAAAGGCCTTCAGGGTGAACTCTTCCCTTACTGAACATCAGAGAATTCATACTGGAGAGAAACCTTATAAGTGTAACGAATGTGGGAAAGCTTTCAGAGATAATTCATCCTTTGCTCGACATCAGAAAATTCATACTGGAGAAAAACCTTACAGATGTGGTTTGTGTGAGAAAGCCTTTAGGGACCAGTCTGCCCTTGCTCAACATCAAAGAATTCATACTGGGGAAAAACCATATACATGTAATATATGTGAGAAAGCCTTCAGTGACCATTCAGCCCTTACTCAACATAAGAGAATTCATTCTAAGGAAAAACCTTACAAATGTAAAGTCTGTGGGAAAGCCTTTATCAGAAGCACACACCTTACTCAACATCAGAGGATTCACACAGGAGAAAAACCCTATAAATGTAATAAATGTGGGAAAGCCTTCAACCAGACTGCAAACCTCATGCAGCATCAGAAACATCATTTTGGAGAAAAGTGATATGATTGCAATTTATAAGGAAGGGCTTTGAGACTGAGTATATGAATAATTGAATTTAAGAGAATCCATTCTAGAGACTAACCATGAAAACTTATATTAAGATAAGTCATTTTATTTACTGAGAGTCAACTTTACAGTATTGTGGGTTTTGATAGTTTTAGAATGCCAAACACTTCTCATGGTTCAAAAACTGCCTCAATGGAATAGCAGTACTATGTAATTAGTCTGAATTACCAAGTATTAAAAGCAAAATGGAGCTTCATTAACAACATATAAATTTGTTTATCAGATTTACATTTCATTATTAAAAGAAATAAATTTGTAAAAATTAAGTTTAAAAGCAAGGAACAAAAAGGTAAGAAAATGGTCTGCTAGCATTTGCCTCTATTTGATTCTCTTATATAAGAGACCCCTAGAGTAAAGAAAGTGTATTTACTACTCATGCATAAGGACTTATTTAAACTGTACTCCCCACCTCCTGCTTCAAACCATCTTTTGTTTGATCTCCCTGGTCTGTGTGTCCACTAATTGTCTATTTATCTTCTCTTTCCTGGACAGTTCATTTGAATGGTGTGTCCCTCTTTTGATTTAGCAACTGCTAACTGGTAACATCATACCACTTATTATCAACCCATTTGTTCTTGGGGAGTAGAGTGATCTAACCTCACACACAGTCCATGATTCTGGATATTGCACCCAAATTCAGCTTTCAGAACTTAGAACTTCTGCCTGGGGTTTCAGAGATTAATAAAGATTCCTGAATTTTCCAGTTCCTCTGGGCCTCCACTTGACTCTGACCCTGGGGGGATACCTAAAGTATGGGCTTAGTCTTTGTAAACATTCTCTAATTGTTTGCACTGCAGTTACTGTACACACAGCAGGCAGGGGCATGCTTAACCTCAGGTGTGACAATCCCAACCACCTGGTGGTACTTTAGTTTACTTCCACTTCTGTGACTTGTCATTTTCTGATGTGCAACCTGCATGAGAAGTTGGAGCCTCACAGCCAATTCTCAAAAGGCTCTGACCCACTCTCTTCAGCTGAACAGTCCTCAGTGGCCCCTGCATTAGAGTTTGTTACAACCAGAATATTGAACCACATCCTGGTCCTTGCCCTGCCTTTGTACATTTTTCTGAAGGGATAGAGTCTGTGTTCACAGGAAAAGCAGAGAGCTTTTATTTTTTTGCTTTTGCATTTGAAAGTGGCTACCTCCTCTCCTGGGTATTCCACTACCTAAAGGCTGTCCAATTCTGACAGTGGTGAGCAGCATTGAGTAATACATTGCTCAAAAAGTGGTCAATGGCACCATGACATTCTCTGGCAGGAGAAGTATCTACACCCAAATGTTAGAGTGATACTCTAGTCCTGCAGGTACAGATCATTCATCATCTTTAATCCTTCAATGCTGTCAGTGGAAATAACAGATAAAATAACATCTGTGTGTCTTCACATACACAGCTTCTGATGGCACTGTCCCTTCCCCACCACAAAGTGAGGAGCCCACACCACTGCAAGTTGGAGCACTCTACATCATAAAGGTGGAAGAGCAAGGAAACTATTGTTCTGGGAAGAAGGTGGCAGGTTCCTGGTCTGTAGAAGTGTTCCCCATCAAGTTGGGCAGCCTGCTGACCCCTATGAATGCTACTGCTCAGCTCCAAGCTAGAGAGTATTATGTGTCATGGTGGAATCTGGACTCTAGGTTAAACAGAATTGAAACTCCCTGCAGCCTTAAAGCTCAAGTTCTCAAAATACAGCTTTCATTTCATAAAGGCCAATTGTAGGCATCTCCTGTTAGATAAACAGTGACTCTTCTTCCTATTAAGCTGCAGGTAAAGCAGTATTTCAAAAGGTTGAGACTATCCATGCCCAGGGCATGTTTTCCTACAGCCTCACATGGCTGGTGACCCCCAATTCCACAATAAACTAGGTAAACTGCTCACCATCACAGATATTTGCCTTCATTATCCATATGGCTCTCCTGGTCCTAACTCTCACCCCCTTACCTTGAATGGAGAAATACTTTTCTAAGCTGAATTTGTTTTTTGTTTGTTTTGAGAGCTACCACCACTTACGTGCCTGCAGTTCAGCTGAGGCCAAGACCAGCTGCCACTTAAGAGCCTCATTCATCCCAATGACAGATCCAGCAGCTCTTGTTCCACCAGAACCAGTGCTGTCAGAAGGCTCTCCGCTTGGTATTGCAGTCTGCTTTTCTTGAACCCAGCTCCTGTCATGCTTGGGTTTGGGTGAATTTATATCTCTGAAAAATGCCTATTCACTCTTTCCTGTTTGGGGCGGCAAACATTTTAAATAAATGGTCTATTAGATATGCCTGGCCTACTGAATATTTATGGAAATGCTGTTTGACCAGGCCTTTAGCTGTGGCCTTATTATATTCTGCCATATGATTGACACCTTATTGTGTGACCTCAACTAAGGGGGTCAGCATTTGTCCTGCTGCCCCTTCTGTACTTTTTGAATCCTAAGTAGTATGGCTCTCTGCCTGGGCAGTCTGACCCTCCCCAGCATCACTTTTTGGCTCACCCCTAGAAATGCATTTTCAAGAACTTTGAGGTAGAGTTCCTCAGTTATCTTCTCTACCAACTGATATGCAAAGTGTTAGACAAGATTTCAGCAATTATTGAGAAGGACATTACTCTACCCTCAGCCAGGTTACTCCCTACACATAAGAGATTCCTAGGAACAGTTCATTCTGTGCCTCACCTTCCTAGCCTTGCTGACTGGTCACATAGACACCCATGGACAAAAGTGGGGACCGCCGAAACCGGTTTGGCTCAGTGGTAGAGCGTCTGTCTGCGGACTGAAAGGTCTCGGGTTCGATTCCGGTCGGGGGCATGTGCCTTGGTTGCGGGCACATCCCCGGTAGGGGGTGTGCAAGAAGCAGCTGATGTTTCTCTCTCATCTACGTTTCTAGCTCTCTATCTCTCTCCCTTCCTCTCTGTAAAAATATCAATAAAATATATATTTTTTAAAAGTGGGGACCACTGGGATCCACCCTTCAGTGTTACTGAGTCTGGGCTGGTGAGGTGCAGTCCTCAGTACATCCAGCCCATCCCTCACTACTTCCGGCCCGCCATAGTTAAGACTTCCCAGCACACCCATGAGTATGCCATTTCCAAATGACGAATATGTGCATGTGGTAGAGCAAGTGCTGGACTTAATATGTGAGCCAACCTCCCCACTCCCTCACCTAGACTGTAGCTAAGCTATAAGCCAGAGAAATGGACCACAGTCCACCCCTTACAGTACCCTCTTCATGTACTTTGGAGTTGTCAAGTGGGCAAACCCATTGGAAGTGCAAAGTGCACTCGGCCTGGGGAACCATTTCAGTAGAGGAATAGTATCTAGACTTTGTTACATTCTTCAGTGTCTATGGACTTCCACAAACAGCCATTGAAACTGCTCTCAAGGAGAAAAACAAATCACTTCAAGTTTCCCCTTTTAAATTCCTTTAATCCTTCTCTATTGTTAGGTCTTAACTCATCTCCAGCTGATTGATTTTGCACCTAGGTTCTCCCTGTCCACCTGAGTTTGCCTAACTTTGACAGTGGTGTCTCCCTAAGATGTTACCTTCCTCCATATTCAGCAACTGCTTTTAAAATAGCACCCTGGCCACCACCGGTTTGGCTCAGTGGTAGAGCGTTGGTCTGCGAACTGAAAGGTCCCAGGTTCGATTCCGGTCAAGGGCATGTGCATTGGTTGCGGGCACATCCCGGATGGGAGGTGTGCAGGAGGCGGCTGGTTGATGTTTCTCTCTCATCAACGTTTCTGGCTCTCTATCTCTCTCCCTTCCTCTCTGCAAAATATCAATAAAATATGTTTATAAAAAAAAAAATAAAATAAAATAGCACCCTGACCTTGCAGCAGGCTTAGTCCCACAGGTTACTGTGCTTGAGCCCCAGAATCTTTGGTAAAATAGCCCCAAACTACACGCCTTAGGTTAAGAAGATAATTCTCTTAAACGTGAATTTAAGAATAGGTAGCCTCCAGCTGCCTAGTTCTTTTTTCCTTGGCACGTTGTGCTTCCCTCCTTTACAGCACTGGACTAGCCAGCAGGATAGTATGGAAACAACATTCTCTCACCTGCAGTGGGAGGGTTCCTGACTTCTTGGCTAACCTCAATTCCTGCTAAATATATTTTCAGTAATATTTTTGCTCTTAATACTTTTATACCAGTTTGTGAAGGGAAAAGAAATACAAAGCTTGATTTTCCCCATCACTCAAGGACTTCTCAGCTGTGCAAATGGCCATTCTCTGCAAGTTCTAGGATTTGGTCATGCAGACATAGCCTTCCTGTTTTGTGTGTCACCCTGTACACCACACATCACTATTCTTAAAAACTGTTGCTATAAAAAGTATTTTTCAGTAAGTCTTTCTGAAAATAATGAGAAAAGTACACAGTGTTCTAAGATGCACAAGTTGCATCTGTGCTGCCTGCTTACTGATCAGATATAATTAAAATATGTCAGATTTGTGCTTCCAAGTGTTTTTATACTGTTATGACCAATCTGTACCCAGGTCTACACACAGCCAGCCAAACCTACCTGACCCCAGGAACCAGAGTGTTCCAGCTACATCCTCATTGCTGAGAGAACAGTTATAACATTTGAGGGCATACCTTGTGCCAGGTGTAATTGTAAGCACCCTGTGTATAGTGAGTCACTTAATCCTCACAATTTATATGAGGCTGTTTCTACCATCCCCTCTTGAAGGTTTAAGAAAGGTTTTGTTGACCAGGAAAATAAATGTGCCTGTTGAAAAGGGCTCCTAATGGTTAACTGGGCTCAAATTTATAAACAGATTGGCAGCTGTTGCTAAAAGGGGCCTCTCATGCAAGCCACACTCAAGGGAGAAGCCTGCACTACACTACTTGCCTCTGGTACTAAGCTATTTATCTACATTGTGTTCCTGTTGGCTGAGCCAACTCTTATAAAGGAGTTCCTGGAATCCTATTTCAACCAATAGGATTAAGACTTTACCTATCCAGTTGGAGCTATGCAGCTATATATCCTCATTAGCATCTTCCCCAACCAATTAGAGCTGCTCTGTTTTGGCCAATCAGGACAGTGCTTTTTTGGACCAATCAAATTGCGAGGATCTGGAGTTCTCATTTACGGAGAACAGTCCAATCCTGGACTAGGGGAGGGGACTTCTCTCTATATGTCAGCTCCCCTCTGGTTTGTGTGTGCACCTCTCCTTTTCATAGAAAACTAAAGACTGCATTTCCCTTTGCTGAAGACATCTCACCAGACTGGAGGAGAGTTGGCAATAAGGATAGTAACTGATCAATCACACATGCTCTTGCAAAGATAAAATCTAAAGTTAGCTTTTTGCCAGTTGGGTATGCACCCAAAGGAGTTTCTTTTGAGGCCCAGTGAATGAGGATTGTATTAATGTTATGCCCAGACTTCGTGATCCCCAAGGACCACCAGGGAGCTGAGTCCGATGCAATAGACAAAAGAGCCTCTACCATGCTAGCATGGGCTCCGTTCCACTCACGCCATCAGCATGGCAGAAAAGAGAGCGAACTTCGGCAAGTCAAGCGGTTTTATAAGGGTGGTGATGTCACTGCTTTGGCTGACTCAGATTGGTTGGGTGAGGGCAAGGGTCTTTACACAAAATGGAGGATAGCTCCGCCCTGTTCTGGTTAGGGTCCTTACACAAAATGGAGGATAGCTCCGCCCTGTTCTGCCCTGCCCCACAATACAAAATGGAGTCAGGAGTTAGCCTCGCACTGCCCTCTCAATTAACTATCATTTTCAGAGCGAAAAACCTAAAAACAGAGATATTGGTAGCTGAGGGAAAATGAGCATCCCTAATGTTCCCTAGCTCCTATCACAGAGTATAATTTAGGATTGCCTGTGACCCCTTAGCCCCTGAGGTATCCTGTGCCAACCTGGCCTAAGCTGGCTGTGGAATTTGTCCACAGCTGTCTCTTTCCACATCAGGTCTTCCTTAGGTGGAAGTGGTGACACAATTATCCAGCTATGTAGTGTTATTGGCCCTGCTAGTTGGGTTTACCTAACTCTATGTGAGAGATTTTGATGGCCTCTGACCTTACTGGATAGTTTCACCCTCCACTGTCTTGGGTAGAAAAACTCCGGCCTTTAATAGCTGGGCTCGTAACCTGTTTCTTTCCTCTTGTATTTCACGCGGTCTCAGGCTTTCAAGAGGCCTAACCAAGTGAGAAGAGGAGAGAACATTTCCTGTTAACCTGGCAAAACAGATTTAACACCTGGACCCTGTGGTTAAATGGTTAGCCTTTTTTTGTAGGGATAAATATTTAGTCAGTCTCCAAGGTTAGTTACCAAAACCGTTTCATTTTTCTGAGCACCTGTACATTTGAGGCTTTTCTCTATTACTTATACCTGTGGAAGCATTAACAGGTAAGTAGCCGTGTCTGCATGAGTCAACATCACAGCAGCAGCTGTGAGCATCAGATGGGGCTTTGGCTATGGTTTCTGTGGCTCCGCCCCCTCGCAATGAGGTTATGGGGAGTGACAGTTGTGGTTCCCACCCCCTAGCCACGTGATTGTTGCCAAGAGAATTGTCACTGGGAGCTGGCAGCTAACTGGTGCCCGTCTCTGTCCCCAGCACACGACCACAAGGTCTCAGCCTCATGCCCTAAGCCCGCAGGGCTGCGGGTGCCCCACGCAGGAGTGCCCGAAGGGGGCAAATGTCCAAGCATCCTGAGTGAGGTCTTAGTAACAGGAGTGACTAAGTGGAGAGCAGAGCAGGGAAAGGCACTGTAGTGAAATCCAAGCAGCATTGAGTGTGCGCCTGCCCTCCGCTGGTGCCCTGCCGGTTTCATGCTGCAGAGGCAGGAGTACCAACAGGGTAAGGAAGAGGGAAGTGAGTCTGGGTTTGGTGTCTTGGTGCTGGGCTCGAGCCATGACTTAAGTCTTCCCTCCCACCCACAACTCTCCACTTTCCTGGCTTTAGAAGAGTGTGTATGCGGCCCGCTGCACCTGGGAAGCTGTGAGAAAGCTGCCAGGGTGGAGGTGAGGAGTTGCAAAAGGGAAGCGGCTGGGCTCCGCAGCTGAAACAGGTTTCTGCTTCTGAGTGCAGTCGCTGTGAATAGAGAAAGGAGTCCCAGGAGTCCCCCAGGTTTCACGCACCAGGTACAGAACCCACGAAATTAGTACTGGGAGCACGTGCACTTCCCTCCTGCCCAGCGGGGAGCCACGGCCCCATCTGCTGAGGCAGTAGCACTGAGGGAGCACGGCTCTGACTCCACTGCTTGCCAGGCTGCAGGCATCTGCAGCTGCAGCCCTGGTATGGGGCACAGCTGGACACCCTACACCCACCACGTTAGTCCTGGGCCTGAATCTGAAGGCACAGTGATTGAGGTGATGGAGGGCAGTTGGACTTCCCTCTCACAATCCGGTACTGCTGGCTCCTAACCGCTCACATACCTGCCTGCCTGATTGCCCCTAACTGCTTCTGCCTACCAGCCTGATTGCCCCCTAACCACTCCCCTGCCAGCCTGATTGATGCCTAACTGCTCCCCTACCGGCCGATTGCTCCCAACTGCCCTCTCCTGCTGGCCTAATCTCCCCCAATTGCCCTCCCCTGGCAGCCTGGTTGCCCTTTACTGCTCTCCCCTATCAGCCTGGTCACACCCAACTGCCCTCGCTTGTAGGCCTGGTCACCCTCAACTGTCCTCCCCTGCAGGCCTGGTTGCATACAACGGCCCTCCCCTACAAGTCTGGTCGCCCCCAACTGCCCTTCCCTGCTGTGACCTGCCTCCTCTGCTGGGATTTGCTTCCTCCGCACGAGGCAGTGGAGATGCCAGGACTAGCCTCCTCTGCACCATGTGGAGCCACTGGAACCCCAGGCCTCACCACATGGAGCTGGGCCCTGCCTCCGCTGTACCCACCGCCATCTTGTGGCTGCCATTTTGTGGCGACTATCTTGTGATGATGTTGCACACGAGGGCATGAAGACCACCTAGGCTTTTATTTGTATAGATTGTTTGTATCCACCACTAGGATGTAAGTCCCGTGAAGGAAACAATTCTTGTTTGCTGTGTAGAATGATGTATCCCAGGTACTCAGCACAGAGGACACTTCCAGTGATACTTGTTGGAAGAATGGATGAGGAGTCCACGGGGAGGAGAGTCAGTAAATAGAGAGCCCGTGCGTCTGAGATGGTGTCTTGGGATTGATCAACTGAGAGTTTAGCTGAATGAATGGGTCTGCGTGGCAGTGATTGGTAGGCCTGGGAGGATCAGTTGTAGGTAAATGGCATCAATGATTTGGGCATCTCCGTGGAGATCATTAAGGATACTCTGGCTGTCAGTAAGAGAGGCTAATTATCTTGCCCAAGGTCACCTATATAGCAAGTGGCAGAGCTGAAATTGACTTAAGAAGTCTTAACTTCAGCATTGTACAATTTCATAATGTGAAAACTGAATGACACAAGTATACAGTGGCAGGGGCAAGACAAAAATCTCTGGATCCTGGAAAATTTTCCTGTTGGCAAATCAGAATGGTAAAAAGAATTCAGAAGTTGATATTGTGAGTCAGCTCGATATTCAGTAGCTCTGGTAAAATAACCTAATGATACTTAATTTGCCAGATTATGCCAGGGAACAGCATGTGGGGCCATGATAATCTAGAGGGTGTACCCTTCCTGCTATTTGTTTCTGAGTTTGCAGGTAAGTATGAGAATAAATCACAGCCAGATGCAGGTGCTGGGACAGGGCAGGGCCCATAGCAATGTTCCTCTAAATGTGGGGAGCTGGTGCCCTGCAAATAATGATTTTGATGTTGGTGTGTAGGATGAGAGGGGAAAGATACAGGACACAGAATAACCAGTTAGTATTCTGCCATAGTGGTCCATAAATGAAACAATGAAGCTTAAAATGTCCAGATCCAGTCCCTTGACAAATATGTCTTTCTACACCCTTGTCTTCCTTTTCCATCCAGTTGTCCCACTCACTCTTTTCCATTTCAGAGCTTTATTCCATTTATTCCTTCCCTTTATACCATAGGTTGAAAGGTCATCTCTGAAATGCCCACCTTATTTGTCTTCGCTATCAGTACTCTGCTCTGTCTATACTGAAGCAGAGTTTCCCTCTCAAAACCCAAGAGATGGGAAATAGTTACACTTGGAAATTTTTCGTATTTGGAAACAAAGGTGTCACTATAACAAAATATTCCTGATGAGGTTTCACTCTATAAAACAGTGGTGGAAATATTTGCTTACAATTCAATTGTGCACTTATTCCATTTTAGAAGGAGTCTTGCAATTGAAAACAACATTTAAAAAAAGCAACAGAAATCCTAAGTCAAACTTTTAGGGAAATTTACATTTATTTAAGAAGAACTACTGAATAAAGTGAGAGGCAATGAGTGTAACAAATTTGGGGAAATTTCTAAAGAACACGGAATGTAATAAATGTAATAAACATCAAAGATTCACACTAATGAAAAGGCATAAGAATATAATTGGTATTAAAAAGTCCCTCTGATAGAAGTCACGAAAATATTGCCTTACAAATGGGTGATAAAATGGAATCTTATTCTCTCTTAAACAACTCATAATTGGGGAGAAATACTGTGATTATAGTGTGGAAAAAGTCTTCAATTCAGATCCTATTTCCACTGGAACATATAATTCATACTGGGGAAAAATCATTAGAAGGCAATGAGTGTGAAAGAGCCTACAAGTATAGCTTAGTTTTTATTCAACATAAAAGAAATCATGCAGGTAGAATGCTTAAAAATTCTAAAAATTTGAAAAAACTTTACTTAGGAGTTCAAATTGATTGATTGGACACCAGACAATGTAAATAGGAGAAAACCTTCAGGGAGTTGTGAACTCCACTGAGCATCAAAGAAATGATCAAAGGGAGAGCACTTATGTAGACATGGAATGTGGGAAAGCCCTTTTCCAGAAGTCAAGCCATTGAACACATTGGAGAATTCAGAAAGGGACCACATATGTGTACTAAATATGACAATGCCTTTAGGAATAGAGGATGTCCACTGCACACAAAACGGCTCATGCTGTGGAATCATGGACAGAGGATTAATGTGAGAAGGTTGCATACAGAAGACAGAACTCATGGTGCATCAGGGAAATCATGTCAGAGGCAGGTAGGGATGACTGTGGGGAGTGTGTGGAAGTTTTTAGCAGGAAGCCAGGCCTCTATATCAGAAATCTCAGATCATAGATCATATAGGGAGAATTCCTTCAAATGTAAAAAGCTTTTACTAAGAAATCATCTGAACTTTTGAGTTATAGGGTTCAGAATGGGGACAACCACAAAAATGTAACAAATATGGAAAAATGTTCAACTAAAAGATAAGACTTATAGCACACTAGAGAATTCAGACTGGGAGAAACACCAAGAAAATGGTACATGCAGGAAAGCCTTCATTTAGAGATCAGAGCTCATTAACTCTCTACAAGGTCATGTAGGAGAACCCCCCCCCCCCCTATAAAAGCACTACTATGGAAACCTTTAGCAAGAAAACACAATTCATCATTCAAAAGAAAACCCACACAGGGAAGAAGCCCTATGAAATAATGAATTTGGGAAAGCATTCAGTAATATATAAAACTCCATAATTAACAATGCAGAGAAACAAACCCTGGGAATGCAACAGGTGTGAGAAAGGAGAATGTATGTTTTGTATGTTACTCTGAGGAGACACCCTATTAATTTAAAGAATGCAGAAACACCTAGTCAAAATGTATATGCACCAGAGAGTCTGTATAGGAAATAGTCTCTATGTTGTATGAAGTGTGGTTGATCTTCAAATCATTTCCAGACATTAGATACTAGAGAATTCACACTAACAAAGAGTCAAGTTTTAAATTTAAATTCTACCCCAAGGAAATAAAATTCCATCACTTAAACCAAGCTTCTAGAAAAAATTACTGAGAAATAAACACCCATGTATCTGTAGTGCAAGCATCGTCCTCCCCATGCCTATGCTTGCTTTTCAAAGGGGACTTCCTGGTAGTGTTGGAAAAGAGGCATTTTATCCTACATTATCCACTTGGAATTAATCTTTACCATGTATACAACTCTTTTTGTCACTGGTCCCTGGAATTCCTGAAAACAATCCCTCACAGGCACCAAGGAGGGCAAATGCCACTCTTGTTAGTTTATTTTCACAACACTCACCACACAAGTGCATCTATTAGAGGTCATTGAAGGAGTACAGATGGGAAAGGAAAAAAAAACCTCTACTCTGAGTGTGACACCCCTCAGATCCCAGGGGATAAGATTCCAAGGAAAATGCCCTCACACAAGTAACTTTGAGGGGTGCACCTGGTCCCTCTGCTCACCCCCATGTCCCTGCAGGCCCATCCTCTCTCACGGGGATCTCACCCAAGGCTCCATCCCTCTGTGCCAAGCCCGGGTTGCTCAGTCTCGTATACAGATCCACAGATCTGCTTTTGTGGAAACCATTCTTCCCCAAACCCAGCCCAGTATTTCACTCTGGGGCCTGCACATTCTCACACAGGGCCCAGTCCCTATATCCTTGTGGTTGAAGAAGGAATGGAAATATCACTCACAATGGCCAAGCCCAGGAAGTCATTGTGATCTCTGAACTTCAAACCAGAGAGTGTAAGCTGAGTCTCTCTCTAGGAATAGAAGCCTTGCCATGGCCATTTCTCACCATGGGTAGAGAGGAAATATGCCAACATGCACAGAAAAAAAGGGATAAAATGGGCATGTGGGCAGGTCTTTCTGGAGGCCAGCCTCAAGATAGGTCCTGCTAGGCATTGCCTCCGTGGACCTCTTCTCTGATTCACTGCATGCCTGGACTCCTCACAGTTCCCACTGTGAAGCAAGGGAAAGAAAAGAAGGCCTCTCACTACTTGGGGGCCTCTGTGTCCTCACCCTTGGGTGGGGCTGTCACTGTGGAGGTTGCTTTGAGGCTCCGCTTCCGCTTCTGTACGTTCTGCTCCGGGTGGAACAAGATGACGTAGGTTTTGGGTACATAGAGCATGCCGAGGGACACCGATGCGCTCAGGCTCAGGGACACAGTCAGTGTGGTGGTTTGAATGTAGATCTGAGCCATGGAAAAAGGGACCAGGTGGGACGCAGCCCTGTTTTCTCTTACCCCCACCTCCACATAGCCGAGGAATAAGCACTTAGAAAGGGACAACTGCATAAGCAAAGGCCCCGGGCATGAAGAAGGGATAGTCACAGTGTGACTCCAGTGTAAGCAGGATGGAGCGTGAGTGACATGGCACTAAGTGGACCAGTGTCTGAGGGAAGACAGTTTTATTCACAGAGAGTGACACCTGGGGAAATGGTCCATATGCCTAAAGAGGTCTGGAAGATATTAATGAATGAATGGACATGTTTTCAAATGTACAAATGAATGAACAAACTGAGATTAAATAAAAGTAAAGGTGAGCAAACATATGGACGAATAAACAAATGTTCTATTCTACAAATGAATAGATGAGTGACTAATGATCAAACAAATGGATCAATAGATCAATGGATCAGTAGATAGAAAGTATGTAATTGAATGAAAGGTTAATCAATGGTTAGAAGTGTGGATGAATGAATGGCCGAATGAACAAGCAGAGGGCAACTGGAAGGATAAGTAAATGAACAAGTATTTAAGTATAGGAATAAATCAACCAACCAAGCAATCATTCATATGTGTAACCCAGCTCTTGGGATAATTGAGCCCTTCTTTCTGTGGCAGAAGGCAGGAAACACATGAGACAGTGAAACCAATAGGAGACCCCAAATTACCTTTTCAGCTGACTGGGCAGTGCCAAAGAAGATAGGCACAAAAGCCAGCCAGATGATGCAGGTGGTGTACATGGTGAAGCCAATGGGCTTGGCCTCGTTGAAGGTCTCAGGCACTCCACGGGCCTTGATGGCATACACTGTGCACGTGACCATGAGTAGGAGGCTGTAGCCCAGGCAGCCGATGAGAGACAGATCTGACATGTCGCACTTGAGCACCCCTCTGGCTTGCTCTGGGTCCACTGTCCGCTGCTCCTCATAGTCGATCACGCTGTGTGGGGGCTGGGCCCCTAGCCATGCTATCACTCCCACCACCTACAGGAGACAACATCATATCAGGACACACTAAGACTGGCCGCCAACTGAGGTCTCTGGCAGGTTAGGATCCCCTGGAGGCTCCTGACCTACTGGGAGGGAATGCTTGGATCTGAGAGAATCACTATGAAGAGAAGGCCTTCCAGGAAGGGAATACTTAGGCCTATAACATGGCCCAGTAGAGAGATGTGTCAGGGCTGGTTTGGTAAGGGGCTCCAGGACATACTTTTCCTATATTCCAGACATTACCAATGTCATTTTCTGAGCCTGCAAGATGTAGTAACTGCAGACAGAATCTGTGGAACTTTGATCCTACCTGTCTTCTCTATCTATATAATGGGAATCATCATAATCTGTTTCAAGAGCACGATGCCATCTTGGAGGGGGGATGGTGTATGTACCACTGGTTAAGGGCCAGGCCCAGCAGAGATGTTTTCTCCTCACCACCATCCAGTAGGCAGTATCCCCTTCACTCTGTACATGTGAAACACTAGCTCATTCCTATATAGCAGCATGACAAACCTAGTTCCTAAGGAGCCCCTTCCTTCTCCAGATGCAGAGAACTGTTGAGCAGGATGTAGTGAAATAACAAGTGAATGCACAATGCAGCCCAAATTGAAGAGACCCTTAATGGGGAATTGTAAGGATGTCAGGAGTTGGTGCTGGGCAGCTTTGGGGTTATCAGAGTAAGACACAGGTTCTAACGATGAGGAGATGGAGCCTCAATGTCCTCAATGACAGGAGACATGACTTTGAGGTAAGGGCAGCTGGAGTGCAGGAAATAGGGTCACAACCCTGAAAGGGCTACCCATACATTCATTCCCTGCACAAGTGCATCTGATTTAGGGGGAGGGTATGGGGACGTGAGGTGGGTCTGTGCACCTGGAGCAGGGCTGTGTGATCCTGGAGGAGGGGATGTTTTATAATAATCTGTACGACCAGAAGGAACATCTTTTTGTAATTCTCCCAAAGGCAGCAGCTTCAAGAACAAGCGACTAGTAAGATGTCATGGCACCCACTGTTCAAAAGGCCCAATGGAGGCTTTTCTTAGAGCAAAACTCCAGGCGGGGGACAAATGTTTCCCATGAGTACCTAACACTCAAGGCCTGTGATACGCGGGAGTAGCAAGCAAAATGTAGCTCATCAACGCTGCACCCCCTGTAATTGATAAAGAATTAGGACCCAGCACATGCAACTAATACCTACAAAGTAACAGAAAATGACCAAAGCATAGGAAGAGGCGGGCCACAGAAGAGGGCACTGCAAGGGCCATTGACTAGCAAGGAAGTGAGGCAGGCGGAAACAGCAGTGAGATAGCATAGGACAGCCGTCATTTTGGTGTAGAGCCTAGTCAAGTTGAAAGTGTGCCTCTCTGAAAGGGCCCAGGGTTTCTGGAATTCAGGCACCATGTGGGGAGCCCCTGGGTGAGCTGGGGGCACTGAATGTACTCTAAGCATCTCTGTCTGGGGTGAGGCGTGTCATGGGGTTTCCAGACAGAGAGGCAGAGAGATGCCGTTTCAAATGAGCTGGGCACTGAGATGCTGGCCCACTCTGCAGGTGCAGGAAGCATCTGCCAGCTGTGAACTGCATGGATATAGGCACATGCAAGCCTGGGTAGAGAGAAGGGCTCGCTTGGAATGGAGAGCATGCTGTCCACCGGGCCCTGAGAACTGGGCTGGCTCCACAGTGTCACACACGGTCAGACACCCCTTCCACTTAGTGCCCTTTGCACAGAAACACCCAGCGCTTCCCCAACCACCGGACCTCTTCCAAAGCTGCGGAAAGACTCAAAGGAACTCTGCGTTTGATGCCCTTACATCTTGAAACCTGGCCATTTATGGAACAGGGTGCTCCCCTCCATTGCTAGTTACATTTCTGGGGCCCGGGCCTCTCACCAGGGCTTGGGCAGCAGTAACTGCCTTGATGGAAACATATTCGTTGCTTGAGGAAAATGTATCCGATTTTTCTCTGCTTTGTGTTCATACTAGAGGCCCTGGTGCATGAAATTCATGCACTTGCGGGGTCCCTCAGCCCAGCCTGTGTCCTCTTGCAGTCAGGGAGGCCTCAGTGGATATCCAACTGCCGACTTAGTGCTGCTGTGGAGGCGGGAGAGGCTCCCGCCACAGCTACTGTGCTTCCCAGCCGTGGGCCCAGCTCAGGGCTTCTGGCTGGGTGGCACTCCTCCGGGACCTGGCATCTGCCCCCTGGTGGTCAGTGTGCGTCACAGCGACTGGTTGCTCCGTATGATCAATTTGCATATTGGCCCTTTATTATTATATAGGATGGGAAACCCATTTTCCTTCAGGACCAAGTGGAGGAATGGCTGCTCTTAACTGAGTTCTCCTCACTGGTTGCAGGGCCCTCTCTCCCAAGGCTACACGCTTTTCCAAAATGGAAGAGTGAGTCTCCGAGGAGGGTCAGCGCCTCCCCCTCCTAAGCCCGGGGACCCACCTGCACGGCGGTGAGGCCGAAGGTGATGACCAGCTGCGAGGTGGGGCTGATGAAGGGCGGGGGCGTGACGGAGCGCTTCCCCTGTTCGAAGATGCGGTAGATGCGGTTGGTCTTGGTGAACAGGGCCGAGTAGCTGAGCGTGGTGCCCAGGCCGAGGAAGAGCCTCCGAGCGGCGCACACGGCCGCCCCCGGCTCGGCCACCATGAGGAAGGTGATGGCGTAGACCAGGAAGATGCCGGTGAGCAGCACGTAGCTGAGCTCGCGGCCCGAGGCGCGGACGATGGGCGTGTCGTTGTGCCTCACGAAGGTGGCCACCACCGCGGTGGTGGCCGTGATGCCCAGCACGGCCAGGAGGAGCGGCGGGGCGGCCCAGGGCGAGGCCCAGGTGAGGCGCACCACGGGCGTGGGGCGGCAGCCGGTGCGGTTGCGCAGGGGCCGCAGGTGCCCGGGGCACACCTCGCAGGTGAACTCGTCCGCCTGGAACTGGTACCCGTCGCAGGCCTCGCAGTGCCAGCAGCAGGGCACGCCCTTCACCATCTTCTTCCGCTCCCCGGGCCGGCAGGGGAGGCTGCACTGGGAGGCCGGCACTTCCCAGGGCTCCCCTGACCACTGCAGGGCGCCCACCTGCTAGGGGGACACAGGTGGGCGCCCTCCGCGGCGGCAGCTGGCCGGCCCGCCTCCCACACCCCGAGCTCCGTGCCACTCACGTCCAGCCGGAGCGTCTCCGCCCACTGGCCCACGGTCTGGTAGCCGCCACTGCCCGCGCTGCCGTTGGACGCCTGGTACTGGAAGATGTCGTATCTCCCGGGCGCATCCCCGTTCTCATTGAACATCACGGGGGTTCCTGCGCTGCCTGGAGGGAGAGCCTGGCATCCATCCTCAGTGGCTCTCCAGCCCAGCCCAGCCCAGCCAGCCGCCTGGAGAGGCCCAAGGCCCCGCCAGGATACAGGAAGCGCTCAACAAGCACACGCAAAGGGTGTGCCAATCAAAACCACAGTGAGAGACCACCTCCTGCCCAAACATCGGAAAATACCAAGGAGCAGCCAGGACACAGAGAAGCGGGAGCCTTATGTGTTGCTGGTAGAAACCTTGAGCAGTCAGGTGGAAAACAGTAGGGTGGATCTCAGACAGTGTGGAGGAATTACCACGTGACCCAGCAAGCCCACCTCTAGGCATAAGCACAAAGGAGCTAAACACAGGAACTCGAAGAGATGCTTGGACACTCAGGTTCATAGCAGCATCATTCACAACAGCCCAAAGGTGGACGCGACCTTTGTCATTGGGGGTTGAATGGATAAACGAAGAGTGTTCATCCATATGATGGAGGATTAGTCAGCTTTAAGAAAGGAAGGACATTCAGACACATGTACAACATGAATGAACCTTGAGGACATTGCACTAAGTGAAATAAGCCAGTCATAAAAAGACACATCCCGCAGGATCCCTCCCATAAGAGGTATTCAGAACAGACAGGAAGTAGAATGGTGGTTGCCATGGCAGGGGGGAGGGAGGGATGGGAAGTTGTTTAATGGGATAATAGTTTCAGTTGTGCAAAATGAAAAGAGTTTTGGAGATTGGTTGCATAACAATGTACATGACTACACTGTACACTTACTAGTGGTTAAGATGGTAATATACTATATGGAGCTCTATGTATGTTACCACAATTATAAAAGGAAATAGAAATCTTAACTGTTTAGGTGAAAGGAGGAGTTCAGACTCAAATAAAAGTCTGTGTTGACATGAAATTTGTACTAGTTTGGTCGGCTTTATTTCTTTTAGAAGCTTGTTCTGCCAGCTTGTAAAGTTGGTCTGGAGTGAAATTCAGCTGTGCTAGTTAGCAGAGAGCGTGCTCAATTTTGGTGGACGAATAGAGTTTTGATTTTCTAAGGGACAGTTATTGTACAAGAATTGTATTTCTCCCCACAAACCATAAGCACAGCCACGTCCACTGGGCCTTTTCAGAGCCCCGACCATGTGCCAGGCCCTCTGCTGGCACAAGGGGACACATCATAGGCAGTGCCTCTTCACTGTATGCTCTGTGCCCTGAGCGACCAGTGCCATCAAGCTCTGTGCAGTGGAGGGGAGAGTTGTGGGTGACCTGCTGAGGGTTTCAGGCAGAAGTAGTCACAGGGAAGTTCCCCAACACCTGCATTTTTCAAGTGGGGAGATGGGGTGCTGAAGCCTGAGAGAGGAGGAGTGTTAAAAAGTGGTCCTCAGGACTTGGCTCAAGTCCCCAGCTCCCAGGTGCAGATGCTCCCGATACGATGCTGCTTCTCCCATCCCTTTGCTCCCCACTCATCCGAGTCCCAGAGAGAAATCCATCTCAGGGGACGTCCTTTCTCTCATGCAGGAGCTCAGGCATCCACTCACCATTGAAGCGGACTGCCCGGATATACTGCAGCAGTGTCCTCCCATCGGTGGGCTCCATTGCTGGGCACAGGCCTGTATGCCCAGGACAGAGCGCCTGGTGCATGCTGTGTAGGGCGTGGGCAATGGCGTACACTGCGTCGATCACAAACTGCACCTTCCCCTCCTGTTCGTAGGTAGAGTCCCGGCCGATGCGTTCCTCACCTGTCCTAGGGATGCCCAGAGGAAATGCGCCTGGCCCCCAGACACCTGAACTGGCCCCCTCCCCCCCCCACTTTCCCACCACGTTTCTTGCCACCCTTTGCAGCTCTCACCTGTGCATTTGCGGGTGGCTTTGTCTGGCTGGGTACTCGGGCTGGTCAGTTTGCAGTTAAAATTCTCTTCCCAGAACTCTGCAAACCAGATGTTGCGGCGGTTGTTCTCCAGGGAGCGTGTCATGAAGTACTGGTCAAATCCTGAGAGGGAGGGGAGAAGGCTGGTGACCACAGCCAGCCACAGTCCTCCTGTGTCCCTCCACCAGTTGCTCACTTTGCAGCTAGGAATGGCCATTGAACCAACTTCTGGCCCGAGTTCAAAGACATCTGGGGACTCCAGGGTAAAATTTGCATCCTGATGTAAAGCTGAGCCTCACTACATGAAACACTTCTATGCTGCACATTCTTTCCTGGTTACGATGCTGCTGGGAACATGCAGTGGGGGAGCTTCAGCAGCCACTTTGTAACTATGATGCCACCAGCATGAAGACTCAGCCATCACCGAGGGTGGTGAAACAGGAGGGAGGACAGAGCTCGGGGCTTTGAGAATGTCATGGACTCACTGCCCCAAACCTGAAGTCTTGTGATGAAATGCTTTCATTGCAGAGACTATTCTCAGTCTAGTTTGCCACTTGCAAAAGAGTGCATTCTGAAAGGGGCCTGGGGGAAGGATGTGAGGGTGGGTGTATCCCCCAAGAGGAATTAGTGTGGGCGGCAGGGCTCAGTGCTACGAGAGTTAACACTTTACAAATAGCCCTGAAGTTCCTCCTCAAGTTATCTGCAGTTCATTCAGCCTTTGGGAAAAGGAACAATACTGATGTAAAGTGGACATCCCTGCTGGCTTCTTCCAGATGTTCACAGATGGGATAGTGGGAAGGGAAAAGGGAGAGGTGACCTCATTACTTTGAGCAACAGGATAGTTAGTCCCATCTCCTTGGTTTCTCTCCCTCCCACCCTCACCCTAAAATCATAATGCCTTCGACAGAAAGAGGAATACAGGTATTGAATTAAAAAATTTTAAAAAACCACATAAAACAACACAAACTAAAAAACAATTTTACCCTGTGTGGTGGGTGTGCTTTTTCTCATTTGCCAGCTCATTCAAACACTGCTCGGAGGGATGTAATGACAGAATCTTAGAATCATAGAACTTGGGAATCTTAGAAGGGACCGGGATCACAGTATAATTTTACCAATGGGCCCCCAAGAGGGATGGTGGGAAAGGATGGGGTGGGGGCAGGGGACCAAGTGGAGGAGGTCATCCCTACACTCACCATCAATGGAAGCTCTTTTGGGCAGGATGGTGATGGCCCCCACGGCCACGTCCTCCAGGTTCAGGACGGGTGAGATCTTGGACCCCCAGCTGTCGGAGCCAACCCACAGGAAGTGGCCTGTCAGGTTGGCCTGGCGTGCTGCCTCGAGGACCCTCCTGGTACAAACAGGGCTGAGGGTGAATAAAGTCCCGAGATCTTCCTTCAAGCTACCTCTAGTCAATTCTCCTTCTTCGCTCTCCATCTGTCGAATTCCACATCACTCATCAGGCCATCATTGGCCAGGAAAAATGGAGTATAGGGTGTTTAGAACACTTGCCCTGGGCTTCTGAGGTGGTGAGGGTCCAGCCAGGCCCTGGCCCGGGCTTGCCCTCTTGCTCCATGCACTACGACCCAGTTCACACTGCCTGGAAGCAGGGCGTCCCTCCTCTTACAGAGCCTCCCCTGGCTCTGCCCAGGCTCCTTCCCTTTTGTTCATTTTCTGCACTTAGATCTGCCCACAGGTCTCCCCATTATGAATGATAAGAACAGGCATGTGTTCTTGTGTGTTTTTTTGGCTGGTCTTAGAGCACCTCCACTTAGAGCAGACCAGGCAGAGAATGCAGCAGGAAAAGTGTGTGTGTGTGTATGTGTGTGGTGGTGGTGGTGGTGGTGGTGGTGGTGGTGGTGGAAAGGATGGGGGTGCAAGAAGGAAGGAAAGGGAGGAAGGGAGGATGTGCAGTGGGGATGAGGGAGAAGACAAGGCAGGGCCTTCAAGGAGGACATCCACAGAACAGCAGCTGAGGTTCCATCCATCCCACCTGATGTCATCCTCATTGGCAAAGATGATGATGCCCCGAGCGTTGGGCGTCTCCATGAGTCGTCTGATAACCTTGTTGAATTCTCCTGGCTTTGGTTCTCTGGGAATCTTGATGGACTGGGCAATACAGACTCCCCCTGAGTGTCCAGGATGCCAAAGTCAGCGTTCATCCATCCCACCGCCCACTGGGGCTGCCGGAGTGCACGACTGTGCAGTGTGAGCACTCAGGAGTCCGGGCCAGGGGTCTGCAGGGGTGAAGCCTCGCCTGCCCCTCCCCCCCCCCCCCCGCCAGGCCACGAGGCAGGACTGAGTCCTCCAAAGGAAAGGGGCGCTGATAGGAGACACATCCAGGCTCCCCACCGGGGCCCCAGTGGCCGTTTCACAGCCCTGGCTCTCCCCTCTGTAGGTTCCTCGGTGCCTCTGGCCCCCCTGTCCCAACTCACCCGCCTCCCGGGAGATCTGCACAAAGGCCTCAACCCCGCTCTCGCCATAGTTGCCCTCGGAGGCCAGCGTGGATACGTAGTTCCATCCGAATGCCCGCACAATGTCCACCATGGCCTGGGCCTGGTAGGAATCGGGGGGCACCACCCGGGAGAAGAAGTCGTAGCGCGTGGAGTCGCTGAGCTCAGGGGCCGTGGAGGCATAGCTGATCTGGGGAATCTGGAGGGGGAAAGCACGCCCAGGCTGCGGCTAGAGGTTCAGGGACCCCGGAAGGGAGGGCAATGGCGACTCAGGATGCAGGTGGGGGCACAGGTTTGGGGTAGGGAGCTGAGAGCCCCCGGGAGTGGCAGGAGGCGTGGGGAAAGACCTGCATCTTGTGACTAGGTCAGATGAAACAGGGGAGGTGTGAGGGCCCAGGGGCGCGGGCAGGGCCACCACCTCCAGCTGTGCAGGGTGTGTCTGAGCAAAGCAGCTGTGGGCGCCCAAGCCCAGCCTGCAGCCAATCTTGCCTCCAGGGGGCCGTCTGCCCTGGAGAAGGGCGGCCTTGTCAGTCCCAGAGGAGACAAGTTTTCCTACTTCACACAAGGGGGTGGTCTGTGTGGGAGAGGGCAGCCCCAGGAGGGGTCAGAACAGACAAGAGAGCTGCTGAGGGACATTTGATTCGAGGCTAGTGTCCAAAATCTGGGGTTTCAGCACCACCTCAGTTCTGGGCTGAGCTGGCAGCATTGGGCCTGGGCTCTCAGGGCCCTGCTCATTCAGCTACAGGCCTCACTCGGACCCTGAAGACCCTTGAGTTTGAGATGCTGCGCCCGACCGAGAAGGAGAAAGACAGAAACCAGGGCTGCAGGCAGGGAAGGAGACTGAGCCCACAAATGTGAACAGACATGAACTGGCGAGACAAAGACACCCCCACCCTGCCCCAACACACACACACACACACACACACACACACACACACACACACCCTCTCTTGGTGCCAAGTAGAAGGTGCATCTGTATGCTCTGCACCAAGATTGCCATGCAGCAGAAACTGGGGTGGGAGGGAGTAAGTGAGTGCAGATGATAAAAGGGGCCCTGAGAAAACCTCCCCAGTGCCACGGAGAATCAGAGAAACTCGAGAAACAAAGGTCCCCTGCCTGGCCAGATGGAGGCAAAGCCTTCCTCTCTTCTCAGAAAGATAAAAGGTCAGAGACAATCCCCTGATGGGACCCCAGTAAAACGGTCCCAGAAGCCCACCCCAAGTGAGTGTAGGGAAAATCACCAACTCTAATGCAAAGGCCCCCCAATCCCTGATTCCTATGGCTCCCCCAGTCACTGCCCCTCAGACTGCAAGCAAGGTGCTGCCTCCCACGGAAGGCAGTTAGCAAGAGATGAGGCAGGGCAGGGCCTGCCCCAGCCTTTCCTACAGACCAGGGCACTGCAGACGAAAGGAGACTCCTCTGGCGCCTCTCTCAGAGGCCCCTTAAGAGACCTTCAGAGACAGGCATTTTGAAATTGAATTTAAGTGATGACCAGAAAAGAGGATCCTTACAGACCTACCCACCCCCAGAGCAGCCAGGAACATGCGCGGCTTGCCTCGCCGTTAGGAGGGCCCTAATTCCGGGGAAACCTTGCTCCTCGTCACCCAGAGCTCTCCACGGGGGTCCAGGGTCAGGACCTCCTTGCATGGTTGGGCAGCATGCAAGCGGCCAAGTGGGGTCTAAAGTCCAGGGCGCCCAGCGGTCAGCTAAGGGGGTTGGTTTCCTTATCCCACGGCGGGCTGTGTGCGGGCGGCAGCCGCTAGAGGGCGCCCGAGCAGACGGGGGAGGCTGAAGCGCGGGGACCTGGCTCAGACGGGGCCTGGGGGACCCATCGGCTTCCTTCGTGAGTTGGAGTGACTTCTGCAAGGAAACTGAGCCTGAGCCATCCCAAGGGAGAGGACTGGGCGGAGGGGCCGGACACCCAGCGCGGCCAGCGGCCCTCACCGCAAACAGACGCAGCACGTTGGCGACCATGATGGAGACGGAGCTGGCCGAGGCTCCCACGACGGCCACCACGCGCTCGGGGGGCGCGGCGCGCAGCGGGGGGACGCCGCCGGGGCAGCGCACGGCCGCCTCCTCGCCGTCGCCGCGGCCGCGGATCAGCGCCTGCAGGAAGCTCAGCGCCTGCTCCAGGGCGTACGTGTCCCGGGAGCAGGTGTCGAGCAGCCGCGCGCCCAGACGCACGCCCGGCAGCAGCTCGGGGTCCGCGTTGATGCGGTCCAGCGCGTACAGCATGGCCTCCAGCCGGTGGATGCCCTGCTCCTTCTTCAGCGGCCCGCACGCCCGGCCCGCCGCGCCCCGCGCGTGCACCGGGAACAGGCCGCCCAGCGTGAGGCCGCCCGCCAGGCGCACCGAGCCCGCCGCCGCCGCCCCGCCCGCCTGCGCCAGCGTCAGCACCTGCACCAGGAGCGGCGGCAGCAGCGCCTGCAGCGGCGGCTCCAGGACGCCCCGGGGCCCGGCCATCGGCTCCCCGGTCTCCCCGGCTGCCGGAGGAGCCCGGACGGACGGACGGGGAGAACGGAATCGAAGAATGCTCCGAGTGCCTGCCTGGCCGGGGACAACTGGGGATAAGGGAGCCCCGAGAGCTCGGGGGAGGGAGGCGCGCGATAAAAGTTGGCCGAGCCTATCAGAGAAGAGGCGGATTATCAACTCGGCCCTGTCCTAACCTCCTCCTTCTCCCCTCTCCTCCCCCCCTCCGGCCGGCAGCGGGCCCCCTGCTGGACCATTATCTCCAGCGTGCAAACCCTTCCTTCCCTTTCCCCGAAAGCCCTGGTCCATTCATACTCACCTGTGCCAGCGTCTGCCGGGTCAGGACGCAGCTGTGACAGACGTGGGAGGAGAGAGAGAGAGAGAGAGAGAGAGAGAGAGAGAGAGAGAGAGAGAGAGAGAGAGAGAGAGAGAGAGAGAGAGAGCGCTGAGCAGGGATGTGTGAAGAACTGGATCTCTCCGCATCTTCTTTCCCTCCCTCTCCTACTCCCTGGGCCTGTCTGTTTCTTTCCTGTCTTTGGATGTATGCTGTCCATCTGACTGTCTTTCTCTCAGGCTGTGTCTGACACACACACACACACACACACACACACACACACACACACTGTCCTCTGTCTCTTTGCTTCTCTACTTCTGTCTCCACCTTGCTGTCTCTCCACCCCCCTCTCTTTTCCCTTCCTGTCTCTCTGCCATTTTTTCTTTTTCTGTTTCTTTCTCTCTCTCTGTCTCTTATCCTTTTTCTATCTCTTTCTCCCTTTTTTTTCCTGGCCACCAGTCTTTTGACTCCAGCTGCCTAAAGTACTCCCCAACTTTCTCCTTGCAAAACCCTGCAGACAATCCAGGATAGACAAAGGAGTGCAGGCTGTGAGCTGAGCGGACCTGCACAGAGAGAGGGAGAACAAGGCTGGGCAGGGAGGAACCATGAGCAAGCCAACCTTTAACATTTTGAAATTATGTTTCTATTGATTTCACAGAGAGGAAGGGAGAGGGAGAGAGAGATATAGAAACATCAACTATGAGAGAGCATCATTCAGTGGCTGCTACCTGCACACCCCCTACCAGGAGTGGAGTCCACAACCCAGACATGTGCCCTGACCTGGAATCTGGTTCATGGGTTGATGCTCAACCACCGAGCCACACCAGCTGGCTCCAAGCCAACATTTAGCATTAGCAGGGACTCTGCTTAACGTACCCTCAACAACCTTGTGAAGAACAGACCCATTTTGCAGATGAGAAAATAGAGACCTGAAAAAATTAAGTGACTTGCACAAGGTCACCCGGTGGGGGGGAGTCAGCAGCAGGGTCTGCACCCAGATTAGTGTGAAGCCGCCAGCCTGCGAGCCTCTGATGGGAGAAGGGACAGGCCAGCTTGCCCTGCCGCTCACACTCCACCTTTTGCAGCTGATAAGGGAGCCGTAGGGAGTTGTTTCTGTCACTCATAAAGCCTTCCTGGCTCTGAGCAGCGACTTGCAGCATGTGAACTTGAGTTTCCCCATCTCATCATCGAGGGCCAAAGCTGAGGGGGTTTTGTCAAAAGACACTTGTACCATCACCCCTGTCTGAGGTCCCAGAGGCCGAGAGGGCAAAGCGTCCTGGAGACAGGTGGTGAGCTCTCAGCCCCCGAGATTAGCAGGCTCGTCCTGCGGGGCCTGAGCTGGCTCGGGCTCCATTAGACAGAGAGGATTAGGGCGGCCACAGGGATTTGGTCAAAGCTGGCAGTAGGAGCAAGCAAAAGCCATGTCAACCCTGCTCTCTTCCCCCAACACATACAGAATCTGTTTCCAGAGCTGTCCTGGCCCCTCTCCCGGAGGCGCAGATCAAGTGTGGCTTTACATATTTTAAAAGTTGGGAAGGACGGGGCATTTAACTGTACAAGCCTGGTGTTTGGGGTGAATGGGTCGGCAGCTGGGCTCACACAGTCCTTTATAGCTCTTCCCTGCTCAGGACTTTCCAGCAGGGCCTCAAAGCACAGGATCAGAGCATCCCTGTGGCTCCAGAGTGAAGATGAGCAAGCAGGGGCAGAGTCCTTCACAATGGCGCAAGAAGAGGTGGAGAGGGCCTGACCAGGGTGCTAGAGGTAAAAGGAAGAGAAGTAGGTGGGCTCCCGGCATGGAAGAAGTAGCTATGAGGTGAGGGAGGAGAAGGCACCATAGTTCAGCACCTGGCAGAAAGGGCAGCATCCCTGAGAATGTGGGGACCAGGACCTGCACAGGGCAGAACCATGGAGAGCAGAAACCTCTGTGGGGTTTAAAGTCTTGGGGTGAATAAGTGCACCTGTACAGAGGGTGTGGACAGGGTGAGGATGGAGCCCCAGGCACCCCAACGTCTAGGCCGGGAGTATGAACAAAGAGAGGCAGCTGGAAGGGGTGGCCAACGAGGTGGAGGGAGGATGGAGAGTGGGTGGCACAGTGGCCAAAAAACAAAATTTATCACAATTAATTCAGCCCCACGCAGTAGCAAATGATCATGCAGATGAGACAACTGAGCCAGAGCGGTGTGGCCACTCCTCCAAGGCCACTCAGCACCAGGGGCATGGGACTGCCCAGACAACCTGAGGTGTAAGACCCCACAGCCCTCAATGACCTATACTGCCGAGCCCATGATCTCAGCTCTAGCTATTTCAATGGCCAAGATTCAATTCAATTAGAAGCCCAGGGCTGGTGCCTGCTGTATGCTTTCCACAGTCCTAATCCCAGAGCAGGAATTAAATATATATTTTTAGACTAGCCCCCAATTTAACAGCCACATGATTTTTATTACACAGTTTGTTGGGGAGCACAAAATACGTGGTGGGAAAGTTGTAAGGAGGACATTCTGAGGAAAGGGAAGATGTGGAGGCTGCCTGTCCTGTTTATCAGAATTCCGACTTAGGGACTATTTTCTTACACTGAACACAAGAATAAACACAAAATGGATTAAATTTGTACAATCTTTAAGATTTGTTATATAGGATCGTGTCTTCTATGAATAGAGATAGTTATACTTTTTTCTTTCTAATTTGCATGTCTAGTTCAATATCTGCAAATCAATGTGATATGATACATCACATTTTACAATCCAGCTTTATGTAAAATCTGAAACCATAAAGCTCTGGGGAAAAACATAGACAGTAAACTCTCTGACATCGTTTGTAGTAGTATTTTTTTGGACTTGTCTCCTTGGGCAAGGGAAACAAAAAATAAACAAACTAAGAAGGTTTTGCTCAGTGAAAACTATCAACAAAATGAAAAGATATCTTCTCAATGGGAGAAGATATTCATCAATGATGCATCAGAAAAGGAATAAATATTCAAAATATATAAGAAACTTACAGCTTCATACCAAAATAAATAATCTAATTAAAATGGGCAGAGCACTTGACTAGATGTTTCTCTAACGAGGACATGCAAATGGCCAAAAGATATATGAAAAGATGCTCAATATCACTAATCATCAGAGAAACGCAAATTAAAACCACAATGAAATATCACCTGCCACCTGTCAGAATGGCTACCAATAAATCAACAAACAAACAAATAAACAAACAAAAAACCAAACCAAACAAACAGACAAAATAAATAAATCGACAAACAATGCTGGTGAGGATGTGGAGAAAGGGATACCCCTGTGTACTGTAGGTGAGACTGCAAACTGGTGCAGCCACTATGGAAAACAGTATGGAGGTTCCTCAAAAAATTATAAATAGAACAACCTTGTGACCCAGCAATCCCAATTCTGGGAATTTACTCAAAGAAACTAAAATACTAACCTAACATCACACTAACTGGTGAAAAATGAAAGATTTCCAATAAAATATGAAGTAATATATGTACACCTGCTTTTACAACTGCTATTGGAAATTGTACTGAATTTCCAATAGCAGTTCTAGCCAGAGCAATTAGGCAACACAAAGAACTAGACAAGAAAATTGGAAAGAGAAAAGTAAAACCATCTTTATTCACAGAAGACATGATCCTATATAATAAATCTTAAAGATTGTACAAAAAAACCTAGTAGGGCTAATAGGTGAATTTATCAAATATTCAAGATAAAAATCAATACACAAAAAACCAGTTGTGTTTCTATACACTAACGATGAACAATTTAAAAAAAAGAATTAAAAAATAATTCTGAGTAACCCTGGCCAGGTAGCTCAGTTGGTAGAGCATTATCTAGATAAGCCAAGGTTGTGGGCACATGTAAGAATCAACCAATGCATGCTTAAATAAGTGGTACCACAACTATCTCTCTCCCTCTCTCTTCCTCTCTCTCTAAAATCAATCAATCAATAAAACCTTTTACAATGGTATCCAAAATACCTAGAAATAAATTTAGCCAAGGAGGTTAGAGTCTTTACACTGAAAACTATAATAAATATAGAATTATCATATGATCCAGTACTCCCACTCCCAGATATGTACTCAAGAATATAGAAAACAGGCACTCAAACAAAATGCTTATACACAAATGTTCACAATAGCACTATTCACAGTAGACAAAAGTTAGAAAAAACATATATCCATTAATGAATAATCGAATTAAAAATTTTGATATATACATGCAGTGGAATATTATTTAGTTGTAAAAGGGATGAACTACTAACACATGTTAAAATGTGGATAAACTTCAAAAACATTATTCTGAGTAAAAAACTAGACATAAAAGGTGACATACATCTAATTCTATTTATATGAAATTTCCCAAACAGGTAAATACATAGAGACAGACAATAGATTTATAGTTCCTGGGGGCTGGGAAGAAATGTAATGGGAAATAACTGCTTAATGGGTAGAGGGTTTCCTTTTGGGATGAATAAAATATTTTGGAACTACACAGCAGTGGTGGTTCCCAACACTGTGAATGCCCTATTACTAAATTTAAAGAGAAACTACATCAACATAACCCACAAAGGACTACTCATAACCCAGACCCTTTAGGAATGAAGGTTTGGGTCCCACCACCAGGTTAAGAACATTGATCAGGTACAGTGCTTGCTGAAGACAGAGGAAATACAGAATGGGTGGTGGAGGAGGTGTTTATAAAATATTTTTTTAATTGATATCTTACAGAGAGGAAGGGAGAGAGATAGAGCCAGAAACGTCGATGAGAGAGAAACATCGACCAACTGCCTCATGCACACCCCCCACCAGGGATGCGCCCGTAACCAATGTACATGCCCTTGACCGAATCGAACCCGGGACCCCTCAGTCCGCAGACCGACGCTCTACCACTGAGCCAAACCGGTTTTGGCTGAGGAGGTGTTTATAAATACCAGCTATGCTATGCCCATGTGACCAGTTACATAAATGAGGACTGAAACGATCACGATTTTATTTCTTTGTTATGAGCATGCTTGTTTATATTGCTATTTTCTTTTATCTATTATACCCTGATCATGCAATAGAAGGTGTGTTGACTTTAAAGTCTTTGAGTATTTTTACTTTACATCCTTGTATTTAAGTTGAAATCAAAGAGAAGGGTCAATGTCACAGAAGGACTTTACCTCCTCTGGCGAAGAGGTAAACACATTTTATTATTTATTATTTTTTAAAAACATATTTTATTGCTATTTTATAGAGAGGAAGGGAGAGAGATAGAGAGATAGAGAGCTAGAAACGTCTATGAGAGAGAAACATCGACCAGCCGCCTCCTGCACACCCCTGATTGGGGATGTGCCCGCCACCAGTGTACATGCCCTTGACTGGAATAGAACCCGGGGCCCATCAGTCCGCAGGCCGACTCTCTACCACTGAGCCAAACCGGTTTAGGCGGTAAACACATTTTAAATTGTGTGCAGGACAGTTGTATCATGTTAGGTGACATATGACCTTGTTATTGTCTTTATTTGGAGATTAAGTATGATTTAAGAAGATACATAGGGATAATGTCAACTTGTCTATACCATGGTGCCAGATAGTTGCTTAACATTATTCTGGATATTACCGTGAAGGTGTTTTTGAAAAAGATTAATATTCAAATGGAATAAAACAAATTGTCCTCCATAATGTGGGTGAGCCTTATTCACTCAACTGAATAGAACAAAAGGTTCATCTTATCTGAAAAAGAGAGAATTCTGTCAGCAAATGACGTTCACACTTAAGCTGCAACATCTACTCTCCCTGGATATCTAGCCTGCTGGCCCACCTTGCAGATTTTGGACTTGCCAGTCTCCATAATTGTGAGCCAATTCATTAAAATCTCTCTCTTTCTGTTTCTCCTCCTCCTCCTTCCTCTCTCTCTCTCTCTCTCTCTCTCTCTCTCTCTCTCTCGGTTCTGTTTCTCTGAGAACCCTGACTAATACAATGTTTTTCATTTTCTTGAGTCTATACCAAGGAGATTTGTTAGATCACATGATAAATCTATATTTAACTTTTTAAGGAAATGTAAAACTTTTCTATAATGTTTGAACCATTTTATACTTCTACCAGCAATGCATAAGAGTTTCAGTTTTTCCACATCCTCATCAACACTTACTTCTCATTTTTAAAAATTATCTCCTTCTGCCCTAACCGGTTTGGTTCAGTGAATAGAGCGTGGGCCTGCAGACTGAAAGGTCGTGGGTTCAATTGTGGTCAAGGGCATGTACCTTGGTTGTGGGCACATCCCCAGAAGGAGGCATGCTGGAGGCAGCTGATCAATGTTTCTCTCTCATCGATGTTTCTAACTCTCTATTCCTTTCCTTCTCCCTTCCTCTCTGTAAAAAATCAATAAAATATATATTTAAAAAAATTATCTCCTTCCTATTGTGTGTAAAATGGTATCTTAATGTGGTTTTTCATTTGAATTTCCCTAATAACTAGTGATGTTGAGCATCTTTTTCAAGTGCTTTTTCCCATTTGTATATCTTTAAAGAAATGACTATTCTCATACTTTGAAACTTTGTAAATTGGGCTTTTGTCTAAGGTTGAGTTGTAAGAGCTCTTTACATATTCTGGATACTATGTTTTTAATATATATATATATATATATATATATATATATAGTATTTTTATTATGTTCTTAATATATATATTCTAAAAATACTATTAAGAACATAGTATATATATATATTAAGAACATAGAATTTTTATCTATATATATTAATAACATATTAAGAACAAAATATTTTGTACCATTTAGTATATTGTCTTTCACTCTTTTGAAAATGTCCTTTGGTGCACAAAGGTTTTTCAATTTTGGTAAAATGAAAATTATGTATTTCCCAATATTTCTTGTGTTTTTGTGTAATTTCTAAGAATCTATTACCAAATCTGAGATCACGAACATTTATATCTAGATTTTATTGTCAAATTCTAATAGTTTTAGCTTTCACATTCAGGTTTTTTATCCATGTTAAGTTAATTTTTGTATATGATGTGTGGTGGGGGTCCAAATTCATACTTTTGCATATGGATACCAGTTGGATATATAGAAGACCTATGTGGTAGGTGATATTTGAAAAGTGTGATAAAGTAATGTTGATATTTACCAGGCAGAGGGGTCAGCAATTGAAGACTTTATGTACAGAGAAGTGGCACAAATTAATCAATGAATAAATACAGGTGTTTCTGCTGGACTACTGCATATTTATCCCTGAAAATTTTTCTGTTGAGTAGAAATGCCAACAAAAATTACCTGGTGTAGCCCTAGTCAGTTTGGCTCAGTGGTTAAAGCATCAGCTAGAGGACTGAAGGTTTCCAGATTCAATACCGGTCAAGGGCACAAACCTTGGTTACAGGCTTGGTGCCCAGCCCTTGTCGGTGCAGAAAGCAACATGGATGTTTCTCTTTGTGTGTCTCTCCCTTTCCTTTTACTCTTTCTAATAATCAATGGAAAATATCCTTGGGTGAGGATTAACAACAACAACAAAATAACTGGCATTATGGGAAGAATAGTATTTGAACAGACCACTCAAACCATAACATGTTTGGTATCAAAACACTAATAAAAGCCACTTGCTATTAAAAAATAATGGCATAATTAAAAAGATGTTGTAAATTATTAGATACATAAATACCTACCCAAGAGAAAGAAAGAGATAGAAATAATGTCACCTATTAATAAAGGTGAAAGTACCTTGGAAAAAGAGACTATGATGGATTGATGGCACTGAGTTATGAAGACCACACAGGAGTGTCCTGTGTAAGAGCAGGTGGCCACACTAAGCTAAGAGAAAGATTGTGAGCGTTGAAGGGGTGTCAGGAAAGTCCTATTTTCTCCAGTTGTACTGCTCTCAGCTGTCTGGGTTCATCTGCTTTAAGACCCTTTTATATGGAGTGTAAAATTTTAAACTGGGGGTGAAAATCTTACAAAACCCATGAAATCTCCCACATACGATGGAATTAATCCACAATACAGAAGTATGTGTTGTAGCAGAACATATTTTTTAAAAAACATATTTTGCCAAAACCGGTTTGGCTCAGTGGATAGAGGGTTGGCCTGCAGACTGAGAGGTCCTGGTTTCGATTCCGGTCAAGGGCATGTACCTTGGTTGCGGGCACATCCCCAGTGGGGGTTGTGCAAGAGGCAGCTGATTGATGACTCTCTCTCATGGATGTTTCTAACTCTCTATCCCTCTCTCTTCCTCTCTGTGAAAAATCAATAAAATATATTTAAAAATATTTTAAAAAACATATTTTATTGCGTTTTTACAGAGAGGAAGAGAGAGGGATAGAGAGTTAGAAACATTGATGAGAGAGAAAAATCGATCAGCTGCCTCTTGCACAACCCCCACTGGGGATGTGCCGGTAACCAAGGTACATGCATGCCCTTGACAGGAATCAAACCTGGAACCCTTCAGTCCACAGGCCAGTGCTTTATCCACTGAACCAAACAGGTTTTGGAAGGCAGCTATGCTCACCACTATACCACCAACGCCCTCCAAACAGGTTTTGGCAGAACATTTTTTTTTCCACAAAAAATTTCAGAATAAAAAAAAATATAATATATTTAGCAATGCATTTTATGAGGCTAAATGCATACATAGAATAAGAAATAAAATTTATAGCCAAACTAAGAAGCATAGATCCAAAAATTATAGTAAAACATTTTCAAAATGAATTATATAAAAACATTATGATCAAGCCTGGTTTGTCCCAGAAATGCACTTTAACAGATGAATGACTTAGAAGATTTATGAATGTAATTTAATTCACTGCATTAACAGATTAAAGGAAGAGACACGATTATCTAAATGGATGCAGAAAAACATTTGATGACATTGAATGTCCATTCAATCTAGGGATCTTCTTTAATCTGATAAAGTTATCTACCAAAGCCTACAGAAAATGTTATATTCAGTGACGAGTCATTTCAAGTATTTATTTCCTTTAAAATCAGCATCTCTATCTGCAGCTGGAACTTCAAGCACTCTTGGATCTACTCTACCGGCCCAGGGAGTGGAACAGCTTTCTCTTGTTCTGAGCTGCACTCAAAGCCAGCAACATTTGGTAAATGGGCCAGAGGTCCACTATACATTGTACATTTTTGTTGTTGTTGTTGTAGGAAAGGCCAGATGCAACAATTTATTCTCAACATAGAAGGGATATATACACGGTATCTTCCCAAAAGGTATACATATTTTAACTCCCGATAGCTCAATTTTCAAAAGGAAATGTAGTTTAATAAACATTGCCTTTATAAGTATTCAAAATCTGTGTATACATACATATACATATATATATATATATATTTCCCATATCACTGAACTTCTAGAAAGTAGGAGGTTCCTGAATTTTTGTCAGATTTATTTTCCATCTAGTGACACACAAATATCTCACCAGTAAGTCTAGAGTAGTTGCTATTTCTTGCTCCCTAGTATAATGTCATCATTGTGATGGAGCAGTGTGATATCTTGTGGAAGGAAAAGTAATCAAGGTCCCTCCAATTTAAATGGTGATATAGGGCTTTAAGCCAGAGCTAGAACAGTGAAGGCGTATTCTTAATAACTTTAATCAACATTAGTTATTGGTACAACTTCTAAAGGGAGATCTCACCGATTTTAGCTTTGACAACACCCCTCCACTCTTCATGTTCCTTTTCCTTTTTATTAAATTTATTGAGGTGACATTGGTAAATAAGATTATACAGGTTTCAAGTGTACATTTCTGTGACATATGATCTTCAGATTGCATTGTGTGCCCACCAACAAAGTCAAATCATTTTCTGTCACCATATATTTGACCCCCTTGAGTCTTGAGCTTTCATGTTCTTGATGTTGGCACTTACCTCTGCAATGCCTTTAGGAATGTAGTATTTCTTTTCCTCCAAAACAATTACAATGACTTTAATCAATATTAGTTATTGGTACAAATACTTCTAAAGGGAGATCTCACCTATTTTAGGTTTGACAATACCCACTACTCTCTGCAAAAGAATATTTCCCCCCAAAATGAGACATATGGAAGCTATTGAAAACACTCAAAAACACTCTGAGACAATACTCAATAATTAATTTCAAATACCTAAAAACAGATATCACACATTTTAAAACAATTATGCTAATAACAAAACATAACGTGTTTTAACAGCTCCATTTTGATTTTGGGATTAACTTTCTTTTTTTAAAAAATATTTTTTATTGACATTTTACAGAGAGGAAGGGAGAGAGATAGAAAGCTAGAAACGTCAATGAGAGAGAAACATCAACTAGCTGCCTCTTGCAAACCCCCTACCGGGGATGTGCCCGCAGCCAAGGTACATGCCCTTGACCGGAATCGAACCTGGGACCTTTCAGTCCGCAGACTGATGCTCTACCACTGAGCCAAACCGGTTTCGGCTGATTTTGGGATTAACTTTCAATTCACTCTATTTATTTACTTTAAAATAACTTTATTATTAATATAAAAATAACTTTATTATTCAGTTACTACAATGATCCAGAATCACTACTCAGTATAGAATAATAAATTAAACAGATGCTATCTTCATGTAACTTCCAGTCCAATGATGGGACAGAAATGAAAAATAAATTAATTACCAATTGCATAATTACAATTTGTGATATGAACTAGGTGAAGAGAATATAATTAATAAATTAAATAATAGAAAGTATTTAGGGGAGTTCCTGACCTTTAGAAAATGTTAAATAAAAGTTATCTATATTCTCAAGTGCACATGGAACAGTCTCAAAGATAGACCACATGTTAGGGCACAAAACAAGTTTATACAAATTCAAGAAGATTGATATAATAACAGGCATCTTCTCAGATCACAATGGCATGAAGTTAGAAATCAAGTACAATAAAAAAAAGAACCTCAAAAACACTCAAATACATGGTGGCTAGATAGCATGTTATTAAACAATGAATGGGTTACCAATGAGATCAAGCAAGAAATTAAAAACTTCTTAGAAACAAATGAAAATGAACACACAACCACCCCAAACCTATGGGACACAGCAAAAGCTTCTCTGAGAGAGAAGTTCATAGCACTACAGGCCTACCTCAAGACACAGAAAAAGGGCTAATAAACTATTTAACCCTATAACTAAATGAATTAAAAAGAGAATATTAAGAAAAGCCCAGAGAAAGCAGAAGGAAGGAAATAATAGAGATCAGAGTGGAAATAAATGACATAGAGACAAAAAAACAAAAACAAAAACAAAAAACCAGTATAAAATATCAATAATTCCAAGAGCTGTTTTTTTTTTAAATAAACAAGACTGGTGAACCCCTAGCCAGATTCATCAAGAAACAAAGAGAGTGGACCCAAGTAGATAAAATTAGAGATGAAGAAGTGATATAATAATGGACACCACAGAAATAGAAAGGATTTTAAGCAAATACTGTGAACAAACTGTACAATCTGTGTGAAATGGACAAATTCCTCGAAACAGACAATCTTCCAGAACTCAATCAGGAAGAATCAGAAAACCTGAGTGGGCCAATAACAACTCATGAAACTAAAGCATAATTTAAAAACTTCTAGCAAACAAAAGTCCTGGACTGGATGGATTTACAGGTGAACTTTAACAAACATTCAAAGAAGGACTAAAACCTCCTCAAACTATTTCAAAAAATTCAAAAGAAAGGACAAAGCTCTTTTTATGAAGTCAGCATTATCCTAATTCCAAAACCAGATAAAGGCACTACAGAGAAAGAAAATTACAGGCCATTATCTCTGATGAACGCAGATGCTAAAATCCTCAACAAAATATTAGCAAATCAGATCCAGCAATATATTAAAAAGTTCATACACCATGACCATGTGGGATTTATTCCAGGGATGCAAGGATGGTACAGTATTCACAAATCAATAAATGTGATAACCAAAATGAAGGATAAAAATCACATGATCATATCAATAGTTACTGAAAAAACATTCAACAAAATCCAGCACTCTTTTGATAAAAGTGTGAATAGCAACCAGTCATTCTGCAGTTTGGTTGATTTGCACATTAGGGTTTTATTATCCTACTAGAGGCCCGGTGCATGAAAACTCATGCACTGGAGTGGGGGGGTCCCTCGGCCCAGCCTGCCCCCTCTCACAGTCCAGGAGCCCTCAGGGGTGGGAGGTGACCCGGTGATCAGGGGAAGGCAATGCTTCCATTACACCTCTGCTGCTGCCACTGTTGGCAGTGCAAACCTTGGCTGGCCCTGATTACCTGAGTCTTGGGAGGCTCTGGACAGCTGGGCAGCTGGCATCTGAGGCTTGCCTATGCCTCAGGCTGGCCCTGGGTGGCTGGGGGGTTGAGGGGCCTGGGGGACTCTGGAAGGCAGGTGCTCAGAGTGGCCAGGCCTGCCTGAGGGTGGGCCCAACCTTGCTGTTCACCTGCTGCCCCAGTGGGGCTGAGGGGACTGGGCGCCACCATTTTTGAGGTCAGGGAAGTCAATTAGCATATTCCCTCTTTATTGGCTGTGGGCACCACCATCTTTGAGGGCACGGCAGTCAATTAGCATATTCCCTCCTTATTGGTTGTGGGTGCTGCCATCTTTGCAACAGCATGAGGGTCAATTAGCATATTCCCTCTTTATTAGATAGGCTATAATAAAATACTAATATGCAAATAGACTGAATGGCAGAACAACTAAACAACCGAACAACAGGTCACTATAACTTGTACTGACCACCAGGAGCACACATGGAACATGGTGGGCATTATCCATGGTGAGATGATGGAGCAGGTGAGCCGGGGTACCAGAGTAAGGCAGGGCACCAGTCGCTGTCATTGGGACAAGCAATGGTGGTTACTGTCATGGTGGTTACTGAAAATTCTTTGCTCCTGCGTGCCGAGGTCCAGCCTAGCGTTTGCACCCACTGCTGGTGCCTGGCTCTGGATAGCTCGATGCTGTTAGGGGTGTGAGCAGCGGCTGCCAACCCCAATTCCCCATGAGGGCTTCTCCATCTTCCCCTGATCCTGAGTTATCTTAATTTAGTTAAACTTAACTAAGGAGGTAAAAGACCTTAGAAAACCATAGGACATTGAAAAAAAGAAAAAAAGAAGATACAAACAAATGGAAACATATATCGCATTCATGGATTGGAAGAATTAACTAAGGAGAAAATAAACAATCATCAGAGAAATACAAATTTAAATCATCTCACACCTATCAGAATGGCTATCATAAAAATTCAACAAACAATCAGTGCTGGAGAAGATATGGAGAAAAAGGAACCCTAATTCACTGCTGGTGGGAATGCAGATTGGTGCAGCCACTTTGGAAAATAGTGTGGAGTTTCCTCAAAATTTAAAAATTGAGCTTCCATTTGACCCAGTGATCCCATTTCTGGGAACGTATACTAAAAACTCCAAAACATCAATCGGAAAAATATATGCACCCTTATGTTCATAGCAGTGCTATTTACCATAGCTAAGATTTGGAAACAGCCCAACTACCCATCAGTACATGAATGTATATAAAAGCTGTGGGACATTTACGTTATGCAATACTATGCAAGGGTAAGAAAGAGGGCTCTCTTATCCTTTGGGGAAGCATAGATGCACCTTATTATGCTAAGTGAAATAAGCCAAACTGAGAAAGACAAATATCACATGATCTCATTTACTTGTGAAATCTAAAGAACAAAATGAATTGGCCAAAAAATAAGATCTGAAGCAGGGCGGGCATGGAACAAACTGACATACCTCAATATGGGGTTGGGGGAATAAGAAGAGATAAACCAAAGAATTTATATACTTACTAGAGGCCCAATGCACAAACTTCCTGCACTGGGCGGGGGGAAGTCCTCAGCCCAGCTTGCACCCTCTTGCAATCCAGGACCCCTTGGGAGATGTCCAACTGCTGGCCTAGCGGGTGTGAGCCAGGCCAGCACTGTCTGTGCGTGGGAGTGGCAGCGGTGGGAGGGGAGCTGCAGGCTGACAAGGGACTGGGGGCCAAGGTGGGAGGGGCTAGGTGAGGGCACGAAGGATGGGCCAAGAGCCGTCCCTGTGCCCACTGCAGCCTTATGGCCCACAATTCCTTTCAAGGTGCATGGATTCATGCACTGGGTCCCTATATGCATATAGCATATGCATAGTCCATGGACACAGGCAATAGGGTAGTGAAGACCTGGGGGTGGGGTGGGGGCTGGGTGGAGGGGAGGGAAAGAGGGTGAGGAATGAGAGATATCTGTAATAAAAAATTATTTTAAAATGAAAAAAGTTATCTATAATAATTTATTATTCAAAATATGATTATAATTAATGGGTTTTTTCATGTAAAACAAATCCATCATCTCAAAGTTTCCTGCCCTCTAGTGGGAACTTTGAGTAGTAGCTACACAAACAACCCAGAAAGGTTGAATATTGGTATTTCAGCTGATTAATGAGCTCCTGTTGATGGGGATACCCTGCATGGTAACAGGCCACCCAAGACTCTTGCCCCATTTGCCCATAACTTCCTTCAGAGGGCTTCTGTAGGCATGCTTGGTGACACATGACCTCACCACCCTCCCTGAGCACCATGGATGGCTAATCAGTGGCCTGTGAAGTGGCCTGGGGTCGAAACTACTAGCTAAGGCTCCTCCTTCAGGACAATGATAGGCCCAGCTAATCAACCTTAAAAATGGCACAAGACAGAGTCAATTAATTTGCAGTCAAAGAAAATATATGGAAATTATTTGTATCATGATAGCGGAGCATCAGAGTGAAGAGCATCCAGGAACAATTTGATCCCTTGCCCCATATATTTAAGTTTTCCATTAACTAACTCATTGTGAATTTGATCATTGATCGAAAAGCCTTCCTGCAGTTTGGGCCTACATTCTGGAGGATTTTTTAAATGTTTTAGCCATAGTCAAATGACTGCAGTATAAACTGATCCAGTGGTTCTCAATCCTGACTGCACATTAAAAGGTACTTGAGTAATTTTTTAAAGTTATTTATGCTAGGGCTTTATCCCATACTAACTGCATCGAAATCTTAGAGAGGGAGGGGGAGCTTGGCATCGATACTTCAGTATTTGCCAGAGTACAGCTGAGGCCAAGGATCAATGGTATTTCTTCTGGTTTACTAGAAGCAAGCCTAGTGGCTTTCATGTGGCCTTTCCTACTATAATAACTCCACAAGTTGAGGAACTAATGTAGGGATTCTGTCAACTGCTGAGTATGTATATTCTAAGTATGCATTCTGGAACTTAGAAAATAACCACAAGATGAGTTGAGAAGAGGCAAGAAAGTTAGAATAGGGAACAATGGCCTCAAGCTCTACCTGTCTTGGCTGGGTCAATGCCATGTGACCTTCCCTGACCACCTGCTTTCCTCCCTTTCCTCTGCCATTTCCTGTAATTGAGAGGAATAAGGAAGAAAGAAAGAAGAGAGAGAGAGAGAGAGAGAGAGAGAGAGAGAGAGAGAGAGAGAGAGAGAAGGAAGGAGGAAGAAAGGAAGGAAGGAAGGAAGGAAGGAAGGAAGGAAGGAAGGAAGAAAGGAAGGAAGAAAGGAAGGAAAGGAGGGAAAGGAGGGAAAGGAAGGAAGAAAAGAAGGAGGGGAAGGAAGGAAGGAAGTAGGAAGGAAGGAAGGAAGGAAAAGAAGGAAGGAAAGAAGGAGGGAAAGGAAGGAAGGAAGGAAGGAAGGAAGGAAGGAAGGAGGAAGGAAGGAAGGAAGGAAAGGAAGAAGGGAAAGGAAGGAAGGAGGGAAAGGAAGGAAGGAAGGAAAGAAGGAAGGAAGGAAGGAAGGAAGGAAGGAAGGAAGGAAGGAAGGAAGGAAGGAAGGAAGGAGGGAAAGGAAGGAAGAGAGAGAAAGAAAGACTCTTTGGAAAGAAGTCCTGGACAAGGATGAGCCTCATCGATAGTCATCCCACCAGCATCAGAAGCTGAGGACCATCCTATCCTACACCCCCATGTTTAATGAAAACCTTCTACCCAGATCTCATTGGTGCATCTCGTTCTGAGGTTGCCTGCTCTCACTTCTTGAGTATATACTATCTAGAATAATAAAAGAGTAATATGCTAATTAGACCAAACAGCTGAACAACCTTCAGGACATCATTCCAGACGTCTTTCTGGATGAAGCCACCACAGCAGGGACCAAGGTAGAGGTGGTTGGGGCAATCAGGCAGGCAGGCAGGTGAGCTGTTAGGAGCCAGCAGTACCAGATTGTGAAAGGAATGTCTGACTGTCAGCTTAGGCCTGATTGTAGGGATCAGATTGGGTCTAAACCAGCCATAGGTAAACTACGGCCCGTGGTCCGGATCCAGCCCTTTCGGCTGTTCTATCTGGACCAAGGAGCCCAAAGAGTGGAGGGTTCTCTTGCTCTCCCCTCCGTTCCTTCACCAGCAGCCCAATATGAGAGTGCCAGCATGGTCAGGTTGCTTTTGTTCCAGCCCTCCAGTCCAGTTTAAGAACCCATTGTGGCCCTCGAGTCAAAAAGTTTGCCCACCCCTGGTCTAAACTGTCAATTGGACATCCCCTGGGGGATCCTGGATATAGGCTGGGCTGAGGGATCCTCCCCACCCCCCATGCATGAATTTCATGCACAGGGCTTCTAGTTACTTTAATAAATTTACTGTGCATTGCTAAATTTTTCTGTTATGCTCTTGAATTCCTTTTTGTTCTGTGACAAGAACAAGAATTGTGTTGAGGTCTCCCTTGGCTTCCTGGGGTACAGTCCAGTATCAGAGACCTACTGGACTCATTGTGAGGTAGACCTAAGCTAAAAATCCATTGGTCACCTGACAATGGACCACAGTGATATTTTGAGTATTCTGGAATTAGTATTAGTTCAGAGTCAGTGTACAGTAGTTCTCAAAATGATAGTTTTTCTTCAATACATAATTACCCAGGGAAACACTGTAGCCTAGGGAAAGGTTAACAGCATGAATTTTTGATAGTGTATTGGGGTCCTTCCTCCAGGGGACTCAGCCTCTCCTTTATTCAAGGGATTCTGTGTCTGTAAACTGGCTTAAATCTGGGAATTGACTGATGGGTTATCACTCTGTTTTATTTAGGCCTTCTGTTGATTGGATGAGGCCCACTCACATTAGGGAGGAAAATCTGCTTTACTCAGGCAATCTATTAAGATGTTAATCTCCTCCAGAAACACCATCAGAGATACACTCAAATAGTATTTGACCAAATGTCTGGGTATCCTTTGACAGGTCAAATTAACATGTCAACATAAGAAATGTCCAAACTGGAAGAATTCTTATGAGTTTATTTGAACCAAACTGATGACAGTTGCAGGGAAGCAAAATCTCAATGGATTGAGGAAATGCTCCAGAGAATGGCAGTTATGAACCTTTCTTTATACATTACAATCCAAGGAGGAGTGTAAAGGGGTTACATGAAATTCACTGGTGAGAGATTAGGGAGGCAGGAGAAAACAGAGTGGAACAACCTCTGGGATTGGATAAAAGGTAAAACTGGTACATACTTCTTTTACATTTGTGGGTATAGGATAGCAGTCAACAACTAACATGATAATAATAACAATAAGGGGATTTGTGTTCTTTGCTCTGGTGTTGGTTGTGCTTTGATGGGTTCAGAAAAAAAGAAAAAAAGAAATTATTTTGATTTTCCAAAGATATGTTATCATAGATGCAAAAAAAGAGACAATAAACAGGCTCAGTTAAGGTGAAGATTGACTTTTGTTAAGGAAAACTAACATCCTAGGACATGACTATCGGCTATAAATTGCCTTTCGTTAAAAAGTTTGAATTTCAGACCATCTGATCTATCTATCTATCTATCTATCTATCTATCATCTATCTATATATCTATCTATCTATCTATCTATCTATCATGTATTTATTTATAATCCTTGTCTGAGTTTTTACTGATTTTTTAGAGAGAGAAGAAGGGAGAGAAAAAGAGAGAGAAACATCTATGTGAGATAGAAACACTGATCAGTTGCCTCTTGTACATGCTTCCACTGGGGATTGAACCTGCAACCTAGGTATGTGCTCTGACAAGGAATTGAGCCTACAACCATTTTGGTGCATGGGATGATGCTCCAACTGACTGAGGCCTATGTGGTTTCTTTAGGTCTCTAAGTTTGTAAAGTCACCATGTGGACCTCCCCTGAACTTGTCAGGTTTAGAATATGGCCCCCTTTTTTTGTCCACACATACAAATTACATAAAAGCATTTCAAAAATCATTCACATTTCTACACATTAGGCACAAATAGTTGGAATATGTAATTTTAAAAGAGACACTCTTGCCGGTTCTTTCACAGAGTCACAAGGAAAGAATTCTGAGGATGTGGTTTAATTGGAAGATTGATTTAGATGGAAATAGAAGGCTGCCCCCAGGTTGCCAGTGTTCCATTTCTATCGCTGCCATGAAAGAAATCCAATCTTTTCTTCAACAGGCCCAGAAATAGGGCCATTGCTCAGAGATTTTGTGCCATTTGTCTCCATTTGGCTAGCATAGTCTGCCCCAGCTGCGTTTTGGCTGGCAGTGTGCCCAGACCCTCACTCTCTGCTGTGGACCCCAGGCAGCTGTAAAGGCCACATGGCTACTGGAGAGAGAATTCATAAACAAACAGGGTGAACATATGTTACTGAGAGAGAGAGAGAGAGAGAGAGAGAGAGAGAGAGAGAGAGAGTTCTTTTTAAAGTTGATTATATGACCTCGGGCTTGAGAAGGACCAGGTGCCCTTTCAAATGAACCAATCAACTTCTCCATCTTTCGCATGCTTCTGATAGGTCCACCCTCTAACCAATCTATTTTATGGGTCTCCTGAGATTCTGTGTCCCTTATCCAATCTGATCCTTTTCCCAGGCTAGACAGGCTGCATGGTCACCATTTTGGCTTCTATTGTTCATGCCTTAAAGTGGAAGAGCCTCCCTTATGCTATCTTGACCTCTACCGGGCATGCACTCAGCAGAGGAATTTCTCCTTTCTTGTTTTTATTCCTCTCCCAATATGCCTACTTCAGGGGACTAGGTCCTAAGGGAGGAGGATACCCTGGGTAACATGTGAAGCTGTAACTTGTTAGTAAAGCAAGCAGGCTTATGCTCCTGTTTATCATGCTTAACAATGTCTGATTCTCTTTGCTTTCTTACTTTATTAATATTTAGCTACCTATGCTAACAATACTATACTTTCTAATAAAGAGGGAATATGCTAATTGACCTTTATGCCATTGCAAAGATGGCGGTGCCCACAACCAATAAGGAGGGAATATGCTAATTGACTGTCACGGCCTCAAAGATGGCGTTGACCACAGCCACAAGATAGCGGCACCCAGGTTCCTCAGTCCTGGCAGCAGGTGGCAGCTGGGATGGCAGGTGCTCCACATGCCTGCCTCCAGAGTCCCCCAGTCCTTTCAGCCCCCCAGCTGCCGAGGACTGGCCTGAGGCACAGGTAAGCCTCGGATGGTGGCTGCCCGAGGCTTAGATAACCAGGGCTGGCTGAGGCTTGCGCTGCCAGCAGTGGCAGCAGCAGAGGTGTGATGGGGGTGCCATCTTCCCCTGATTGTCATATCATTGCCCACCACTGAGGGCTCCTGGACTGTGAGATGGGACAGGCTGGGCTGAGGGATTCTCCTCCGCCTCCAGTGCATGAATTTTCATGCACCAGGCCTCTAGTTTATAATAAATACAAAAATATATAGAATGACTAGAAATGATCTAACTAAAGCTGAACAAAATCTTTAATGAGGCTATTATGACACTTTACTTAAAAAACAACAACCATAAATAACTAAATAAATTGGGTGATAGAAAATGTTTATGGATAGGAAGACTCAATAATGTAAAGATCCCAGTGTTCTTCAAATTGATGTATAGATTCAATGTAATATCAAACAATATCACAAAAGGATTTTTATTGACTTCAACAAATGAATTCTAAAACTTATGCAAGGGCCAAGGATAGTCAAGTGCCTCTTTGAGGATCTATCAATATATCACAAAGCTACAATAATTAAGGAATGATAATGGATCAATAGGGGAGCTACATAGAATAAAGAGTCCTTAAAATGTTACATATATGTGGAAAATTCACATAAGGAAATCCACATATATTTCCATGTATGGGGAAAGACTGATATTGCAAATCATAGAGAAAATGATAAACTAAAAATAAATAATTTAGGAAAATTGGGCAACAGTAATGAAAAAGAAAGAAACTGGGTCCTTACCTCATGTCGCACACAAAATTAATTCTATATATATAAAGACAGATATTAAAATAAAACTTTAAAAATATTTGAATGTAATTTATGAGAACAGGTTCTTGATCTGAGTCTAGTGAAAGATTTGTTAAATATGATTAAAACCCTAATGATTTTTATTCCATTTCCAGTATTTGAGTTCTTTTCCCACATCAAGTAATTCTTTGACACTAGCCGGGTGTCCTACAATTCAATTCTGATGCTACCTACCTGGAGATAGCATCAGACCCCACAGTGAGTTAAGCACTCAGTCTTACAAGACTCCTCCACCTTCACTCAAATAACAGTTATAAGTCCAGGTTGTTACCTGTGCTTTTGACCAAATATAGATTCCAGTTGTTAGTATAGGTAGCTAGATATTAACAAAGGAAGAGAGCAAAGGGAATCTGATGTTATTAAGCATAATAAACTAAGAAGCATAAACCTGCTTGCTTTGTTAGGAAGTCACAGCTTCACTCAGTCCCCAGGGAACCACTCGTCCCTTTCCCCCAAATCACTGGGAGAAGGGATTTTTTTTGTAGACCTTTCCCACCCCCAGTTATGCTCCACACTTTGTATCCATTTAATCTGAAGACCTAGATCTTCTTCAGCTTGAATATGTTTTCTGCTGTATCTCTATCCAGGTCTCAATATCAATTCTTTAAAAAAATATATTTTATTGATTTTTTTTTTTTTTTTTTTACCGAGAGAAAGGGAGAGGGATAGTTAGAAACATCGATCAGTTGCCTCCTGCACGCCCCCCACTGGGGATGTGTCCAACAACCAAGGTACATGCCCTTGACCAAAATAGAACCTGGGACCCCTCAGTCCCCAGGCCGAAACTCTATTCACTGAGCCAAACTGGTTAGGGCTCCATTTGCAATTATTTTCTCCTCTTCATCTTCTCTGTTTTCTTCCTCAGAATCTTTGTATTAGATGGATTTTGGATCTTAGGGCACACTAATGCATGCCTCCCAATATTTTTTTCTCAATTTTTGATGTTTTGATTATGTTCTTCTAGATATTTTCATTTTACTTCTTAGAAAATTATATATGTATGTGTTATTGTTATTTTAAGGAATATTAAGAGAAAAAGGGAGGTGATCATGTATTTCATCTGCTACCTCATTTTTACTTTCTATACCTCAATGCTATGTTTTTTTTTTGCAATAATGATTTGTAATTTTTATGTCTTTATTTTGTTTTGTTATTTTATTGTGATAAAATTCATATGACATAAAATTTACCATTTAAACAATTTTAATGGTATAGTTCAGTTATATTAAGTACATGCACATTGTGCAACCACCATCCATATCCAGAGCTTTCCCATTATTTCTCTTTTTTAAAAAAAATATTTTTATTTATTTCATAGAGGAAATGAGAGGGAGAGGGAGAGAGAAACATCAATGATGAGAGAGAATCATTGATTGGCTGCTTCCTGCATGTCCCCCATTGGAAATTCAGCTCGAAACCTGGGCATGTGCCCTTGATCAGAATCGAACCCAGGACCTTTCAGTCCAGAGGCCGATGCTCTATCCACTGAGCCAAACTGGTTCAGGCCTTTTTTATGATTTCAAACTGCAACTTTGTACCCATGAAACAAAAAAATCATTTCCCTCTTCCCTGAGTTCCTGGAAACCATTATTCTACTTTTTGTTTATAAATCTGACTAATTTAGATAACTCAAATAAATAAGTGGAATTATATAATATTTGTTTTTTTGAGTCTGCTTATTTTACTTAGCATGTCTTCAAGATTCATCCATATTTGTAGCATGTTTTAGAACTTCCTTTTTACTTATTTTATGGCTAAATAATAACTCATTGTATGTACAGACCATATTTTATTTATCCATTCATCTCTTCATTGACACTTGGGTTATTTCCACATTTGGGCTATTGTGACTAATGCTACTATGTTTAAATATCTGCTTTCAATTCTTCTGGAAATATACCCAGAAGTGGAATTGCTCAGTCACATAATAATTATATTTTTAATTTTTTGAGAAACCACCATACTATTTTCCACAGTGGCTGCATCATTTTACACTTGATCTTAGTCAAAAGGCCTAGAAGCGATTGGTTGCATCATTTTACATTCCCACCAGCAAGGCACAAGTCTTCATCAACACTTGTTTCTGTATTACATTGATTTGTTTTCACAGCAACCACGGTAATAGGTGCGAACTGATATCCCCTTGTGATTTTGATTTGCATTTCTTTAATGTTAGCAATGTGTATCTTTTACCAATAGAAAATAACTCATGTGTCCAATTTGATTATTTTTACCCTGAAATCATCTATCTTACTGCAACATTGTGATCCCAGATTTCTTTTTCATATTATTTTTCTGGCCTATTTAATTAATCTCTTTATTTTCTACCTTCAAGTTTCCTTTATTGAACAGTATTGAGAACATATTATTTAGTATGTATGATGCCAGTCACAGAGGATACAGTTTGAGAAAGGGGAGTATAATCAATGATGGAAGACAAGCTTTATAATTACAATGAATCATTTAAAAAAGAGTGAGTGTCATGAAAAGGAATTACTGGGTTTTTGTTTTTGCTTTTACCTAAACATATGAATGTCAGTTAAAATATACCTTTTATAGGTTTTGCAAAACTTGGACACAATTGAGACAAAAATTTGTAACAGATTGTAACACTTCTCTTACCAACGAAGAATAAGCCGTTAGGGAGCACCTACCTTTCCACATTTTAAAATACATGATAACTTTTCCCTTTTATTATCATTGCCGTTATAATTAGGAATAAGAAGGGTGCATGAGAGGATGATAAGTGGTTAGAGCTGATGCTGAAAGAGGTTCAACCTTCTCTGGCTCCTGGCTAGGAGCGGTCTCAACCACTCGCTACTGGCCCTTCTCGGCCACCGTAGCGGCACCTGCCGCGGTGACGTCTGGGAAGTAGAGTTCCAAAGGAACAGCTGCGGGCGCGAGGAGAGGGCGGGGCCCACGGCTCTCCGGGGGCCGGCACGGTTACCGTTCCTCCACTAGGCGTCCCGCTGGCCTGCGGCGAGGCCCGCTGCCTCGCGGACCCTTCGCGGTGGGCGGGTACTGACTGCCGGAGAGACAGCGCCGGGGTGCACCTCCACGGCGGCCCGGACCGCGCGTGCCCGCCCGGGGCGGCCGAGCCGCCGCGGCGCCGGGGCGGGGGCGTTGCCGGAGCGGCCCCCGGAGGCCGGAACTCGGGGCTGCGGCCGCCCACCGGGCCCTCAGCCTGGGCCGGGCTCCTGGAGAAATGGCCTCAGTGGAGGGGCTGCAGAAAGCTGTCTTGTTTCAGGGTTCGTGAACCCCTCGTAGCCTTGGTTATTCTGCCACTCCCCCAGAATTAAATTTTATTTTTCATTTATCCGTTTTGTAATCCTTGGCATTGTTTTTCTAGAGTGATTTAGTTAAATTATTATTATTTTTGTTTAAAGTAATTTTATCCTCTTGTTAAATTACTTCCTTTTATTCTAATTTTAAACGTTCATTTCTAGCCAGAGACGCTATTCCTTCTGTCTTGTATTTTTTGGGTGGGAACGAGAAGGTGGGTAAGCAATGGTTCCTTTTACACTTAAGGAGCTATGATAACTCTTCTTCATAAAGGAAGCACAGCTTCTCAAAGGGAGGGGAAAGAGGAATTTGTGCTTAGTTCTTCAATTGACATTTGAAGAATTAATATAATTATCGGGGGGAAAAAGTCAAAGCCTTAAGAATTTATTTGAGCCAAGATTCGGAACACATGCCTGGAAGCAAGATCTCAGTGGATTGGGGAAAATGCTCTGGAGAATGGCAGTCTTACGGCTTTTTATATTTAATATAATATATTTAGAATCTAAATATATATATTTATATAATATATTTATATTTATATATACTTCTATTTATATATATTTATATTTATATATATTTAATATATATTTATAATCTAAATATAAAATATTTAGAATCAAAGGCAAATGTGAGGAAGGTACTAGATTAAGGAGGTGGGAGAGAGCAAGTGGGGAAATCTCTAGGAAGGATTGGGTAAAAAGTGAAATGGAGCGATGCATCCCAGCTAGTGTGCTCAGTGGTTGAGCATCCACCCAGGCACCAGTTCTATTCCCCATCAGGGCACATGCCTGGGTTTCCTGCTGGAACCCCAGTAGGGGGCGTGCAGAAGGCAGCTTGTGGACATTTACCTGTCATCCATGTTTCTCTATCCCTCTCCTCTGTCTCAAATAAAAAAAGAAAAGAAATGGAATGATACATAGTGGGTACAGGATAGTTAACATTTAATAGTTACATGGAAGAGAGATGTTATATGGGCAACAGGGTAACAACGGGGAGTTTCAGTGTTGCACTGTGCTGCTAGTGAGTCCTTTTGAAGAGTCTGGAAGCAAATGTTACTGATGTGCCAAAACCAGGTTCTGCTAGATAAGCAAGAACAACAGATAGGGCTCCCTTAATGTAAGATTAGCCTTTTAGGAAGGAAGCCATAGTTCTGGGATGTGACTACTCACCATGATCTGCCCGGTTAGGAGTCCATATTCAGACTATCCTGTTTGGTTACTGGTATTGTCAGGCCTATGTAGCCCTCTTTATTTTCATAATTATAGTTATAGATAAAAATATCAAAGTGCAGATATGTGGAATATTTGTCATTTCCCATTAACTGTGAGCTCAGTGTGACTGACCTTTACTCTGTTAATGTACTTCAGATCGTTCTAATCCCCTAATTTGATTCATTTTTATTCATAAATCACTGGCTGAACAGTAGCAGGCCCAGGGACTGGAGGTATGCTTGCTGCCCACTCCTGGTTTGGTGACCAAGCAGAGGGCCCTTCGAACGTGAGTTTGCCTGGGCTGTGCAGGTTCCCTCTGCAGGGCGCTCAGTGTGGAGTTTGTCACCTGGTCTGGACTATGAGGGTGGGAGTGCTGACAGGATGGAGAGATGTCACAGCTTCTTTTATTTTATTGCAGGTGCCCCTCCAATAGGGGCAGTGGGCAAGGAGAAATGGCCACATTGCTGCTACCAGCCCGGGATCAGGTGAGGAAGGTTCCTGAACACCTTTTGGGTTCAGAGGTTCAAGAAACTGCTTCGCTCATTGTTGAGCTTACCCAGGCAGTAAGCCCACAGAGGGATCAGAGGGGCTGGCAGGTGAGGAATTCTGGAAGGCAGGCGTTTTCCTTGTCTCAGGGCCAGTCGCGCTGTGAATTCTGCACTTAACAGTTACTTGTTGACTAGGAATTGAATGGGCCCTCAGTCCTATGCCACTGTCACATCCAGAGTTTTGTGAGGGACCCGGGGTGTTTTGCTCTATGGAGGGAGAAGACATGGAAGAGTCAAATAATTCCTCACAACACCAGGGATTCACAGAGAAAAGGCATGGCATTTGCCTTTCCAATAAACTCTGGCAATATATGGTAGGGGTCCAGGTGGTTTTCTAGGAAGAGCTGATAAAGAAGACCTCTGTGGCAGCAGGTATGGTCAGGGATACATACATACTCTAGTATTGGGCGATTTTGGACTGACAAGCAATACTGAGCTCATTTAGATGGTGAAAGGGAAAGAGGCCATAACTGTGAGGATAGAAAAACAGGATTAGAGGAGAGGGAGGAGAATGAGGGACCCAGCTGGGCTGACTAGCAGACTGGTAGAGCAACTGCACTTGCAGCGGTGAAGATGCTTTCTGAGGGGAGGAACAGAAAGGGGTGGGCCCCAGGGCACTCGGCACACGCTGATTGGTGGTTCAATGTCTTGGGGATGTCCCAGTGGCAGATGCAAATAACGTCATACTTCGCCCACCAGTTGGGGGGAGAGTATCAGCTGGGAAGCAGTATCTCAACAGTTTGGGATAATGCTCCAGAGAATGGCGGTTTCCTCATCTATTTTTATACATTGCAATCAAAGGTAGGTTACATGAAATCCATTGGTGATAGATTAGAGAGACAGGAGAAAGTAAAGAGGAGGATTGGATAAGAGTAAAATGAGAGAAGTGGCAAGATGGTGGCATAGACGCTGCCTCTCGCATCCACATCAGAGCTGCAACTGGGGATTGTATCTGAGATCTGAAAAAGCCACAAATCTGGAGATCACTGAGCAGCTGTGGGCACCTGATCGATGCAGACACTCGAATTCCACAGAAAGGTTGGATTTTATTAGGGATAAGCCGGTGCCTGTGTCCCGGCAGTGGCAGTAGCAGACACAAAAGCTGCGCGCTGGGACTGTGCGCAGGGATCGAGCGCTGGGTCCGCAGAAATCTGTGCCCACAAAAGCCCTCCGCGGTTGGGTCTGGCGTGACCCAAGAGAGTGGACGGGATCCTCAGGGTTGCCAATTGTTGGGTTCTCCAGAGAGCATCCCACTCTGATCTGACACGGAGGGAGAACATAGTTGCAAAGGTATACAGTCTGTATGTAAGTGTGCGCAGACTGGCCCTTTGTGCACCAAGACTGGCTCCCCTGCAACCCTTTACTTCTGATTACAAAGGAGAGGCCACCCTGATTGGCTGGCCCTGAGAGGCTGCAGGGGGAAACTGCTTTTCTGGAAACTGGGAAGCAGCGCCAGGGAGAGACCAGCTGCGATTCAGCTCCGAGGCAAAATCAGTATTGAATTCCATAGAAAAAGGCCAGAATTGCCAAAAAACGAGAACATAAATCCATAAACACTCCCACCAAGGGGCTGGAGTACAAATTGAATGTGTTTATCACTAGTTTTATTTAATCAAAAACCAAGAAACTAAAAAATCATCATCTTAAAATTAAGGACTAGCTTACAACACTGAGGTGCAGAGGAACGCAGGAAACTGCAATACTGTCTGGACTGAAACAGGCGCGCCAAACAGAATAACGGAGGAAGTGAATGGCATTCACAACTGCACATTTTTTTTGTGTGCTAATTTTTAAATTTTATTTTAATTGTCATTTTTAGCATCTTTTACTTAAGAAACGAATTGTCTCCTTTTTTCCTCTTTTGATTTTACCTTTTTAATTATTACATTTTTAGGTTTAATCAGCATTATTACTGTTGCTATTTTAACTTTTTTGTTTCCTTTTTATTTCTTTTTTTTAAAAGTGCCAATTTATTGTCTCTTTATTTTACATTGGTATTAGTGTTCTTCATTCTATATTCATTTTTCCTTTAACCCTATCTTAACAAGACCTTTGCAACATAATTCTCTTCCAAATCTTCCCCCTTATGCTATCCTGTTTATCTTAACCCATTCCTGCTTTAGATTTCCCCTACTCTTTCTGTCTCCCCCCTGCTAAAATTTCTACCCTACTTATATAGCTAATTTCCAATCCACTGGGGCAAGGGCATACACACCCCTCTCTGAGCTGTATTAACTAGCAAAAAAAAAAAAAAAGTGTTTTCCTCTGTCCTTTTGATGATGTTTGTGTGAATATTGATTATATTGTATTTTTATGCTTTTAGTGAGATTATTTTGCTTAATCTTTAATTGATGTTGTTGCTTGGTACTTTTGTATTTGCTGTGTTTTTGTTTGTTTATTTGTTTGTTTTCTACTTTGCTGGATATTGTGGGTGTTGTAGATTGTATTATTCGACAGGCACTGTTGCCAGCATTTGCTGGGGTTAGTGGTTGCTCTACTGAAATTATCTTCCCATATATACAGTTTGTTCCCCTTTTCTCTCTTAGTCTCTCTCTCTCTCTCTCTCTGTTTCCCAATTTCATCTTGACACTCCTTTTTTTCTTCTTTCATTCTTTTTTCCTATCTTTTTTCTTTTTCTCCCCCGCTCTTCACTCTTTACTCTTCTTCTTTCTCTCCTATCCCATAAATTGCATTTCCCGAGTGGTCATCTTTATTGAAGGTTAAAACACTGCAAATACATTTCTGTTCAGTGCCTTGTGTGTTGTACCTGGTTGTGTTGTATTTTGTGACTTTAAATCAACACAGAAGAGAGAGATCTACATACGCAGACACCCTGAAAAGAGAGACCATGGGGGGGGGAGACAAAGAAACAGCCCACAAATCAAAGAAAAGCAGGCATCACCAGAAAAGGAAGGAAACGAGTTAGAGGCAAGCAACCTACCAGAGCAAGAATTCAGAGTAATGATCATAGGATGGTTAAAAAGAATGGAAGACAAATTTGACAATATGAGTAAGACCCAAGAGGAAATGAAGAAAAACCAAGAAGAAATGAAAAATGACATAGCTACTGTAAAGAACTCAGTAGAAAGCATCAAAAGTAGACTAGATGAAGCAGAGGACTGAATCAGTGAGCTAGAAGACAAGATGGAAAAAAATACCCAATTAGAGCAGCTTTTAGAAAAAAAGTTAAAAAGCAGGAAGAGAGCCTACGGAAACTTTGGGACATTACAAAACAAAACAATATTAGAATAATAGGGGTTCCAGAAGGAAAGGAAACAGAGGAAGGCATAGAAAAACTGTTTCAAGATATAATGACAGGAAACTTTCCTGAGATAGAGAAGAAAAAACCCATACAAATACAAGAAGCTCGCAGAGTCCCAAGCAAAATGAATCCCAAAAGACCAACAGCTAGGCACATTATAATTAAAGTGCAAAATAACAACGACAAAGCAAGAATCTTAAAAGCAGCCAGAGCGAGACAGAAGGTTACATATAAAGGAACCCCCATCAGACTAGCAACTGATTTCTCCACAGAAACTCATCAGGCCAGAAGGGAATGGGATGAAATATACAAAGTCATGCAAAGGAAGGGTCTGAATCCAAGAATGCTGTACCCAGCAAGGCTATCAATCAAGATTGAAAATGAAATCAAGAGCTTCACAGACAAAAAAGACTAAAGGAATTTATCTCCACCAAACCAGCAATGCAAGAAATGCTAAAGGGTTTACTGTAAAAATAAAGAAATAGGAAGCAAAGAAGGAACACAGGGGTATAGAATAAAAATGGCATCAAATACCTACTTATCAATAATAACTTTAAATGTAAATGGCTTAAATGCTCCAATCAAAAGACATAGAGTAACAGATTGGATAAGAAAGCAAGACCCATATATCTGCTGTCTACAAGAAACACACTTCAGAAAAAAAGATGCACACAGGCTGAGGGTGAAGGGATGGAAAAAGATTTTCCAGGCAAACGGAAATGAAAAAAAGGCTGGGGTAGCAATACTTATATCAGACAAATTAGATCTCAAAGTGAAGGACATAAAAAGAGATAATGAAGGCCACTTCATTATACTAAAGGGAGCAATCCAACAAGAAGAAATAACCCTGGTAAACATATATGCACCCAATGTGGGAGCACCCAAATACATTAAAAAAACTGCTGGAGGACATGAAGGGAGAGATTGATTGTTATACAATCATAGTAGGCGATTTTAATACCCCACTGTCACATTCGGACAAATCACCTAAACAAAAAATCAGCAAAGAAATATCAATCCTAAATGACTCACTAGACCAGATGGAATTAATCGACATCTTCAGAACATTCCACCCCAAAGCCACAGAATACACATTCTTCTCAAGTGCACATGGGTCATTTTCAAAGATAGACCACATGTTGGGACATAGGCAAAGTCTCTTCAAATTCAAGAAGATAGAAATCATATCAAGCATCTTTTCAGATCATAGTGTCATAAAACTGGAAATTAAATTAAAAATAATCCAAAGAAATCAAACACATGGAGACTAAATAGCATGCTATTAAACGAGGACTGGATTACCAGAGAAATCAAGGAAGAAATTTAAAACATCCTGGCAACAAATGACAATGAAAACACAACAATCCAAAATCTATGGGCCACAGCAAAAGCAGTCTTGAGAGGGAAGTTCATATCTCTACAAGCCTATTGCAAAAAACTAGAAAAAAAGGTAATAAAATATCTAACTCTAAAACTCAAAGAGTTAGAAAAAGAGCAACAAGAGAAGCCCACTGTAAGCAGAAGGAAAGAAATAGTAAAAATTAGAGCGGAGATAAAGGACATAGAGATCAAAGAAACAATACATAAGATCAACAAAACCAAGAGCTGGTTCTTTGAAAGGATAAACAAGATTGATGAACCTCTAGCCAGGCTAACCAACAAACAAAGAGAGAGGACCCAAATAAACAAAATCAGAAATGAAAGAGGTGAAATAACAACAGACCCCACCGAAATACAAAGGATTGTTATAAAATACTATGAGCAACTCTATTCCAACAAATTGCACAACCTGGAAGAAATGGACATATTCCTAGAAAAATACAACCTTCCAAAACTCAATCAGGAAGAATCTAAAAATCTCAATAGACCAGTTACTTGGGAAGATATTGAAACAGTCATCAAAAAGCTTCCAGCAGCCGAAACTGGTTTGGCTCAGTGGTAGAGCGTCAGTCTGTGGACTGAAAGGTCCCAGGTTCAATTCTGGTCAAGGGCATGTACCTTGGTTGCAGGCACGTCTCCAATGGGGGTGTGCAGGAGGCAGCTGGTCGATGATTCTCTCTCATCGATGTTTCTAACTCTCTATCCCTCTCTCTTCCTCTCTGTAAAAAGTCAATAAAACATATATTTAAAAAAAAAAAGCCAAAACCGGTTTGGCTCAGTGGTAGAGCGTCGGTCTGCGAACTGAAAGGTCCCGGGTTCGATTCCGGTCAAGGGCATGTACATTGGTTGCGGGCACATCCCTGGTGGGGGGTGTGCAAGAGGCGGCTGGTCGATGTTTCTCTCTCATCGACGTTTCTAGCTCTCTATCTCTCTCCCTCTCTGTAAAATATCAATAAAATATATTTAAAAAAAAAAAAAAAACTTCCAGCAAACAAAAGCCCAGGGCCAGATGGCTTCACAGGAGAGTTTTACCAAACATTCAAGGAAGAACTAAAACCTATCCTCCTCAGACTATTCCAAAAAATTCAAGAGGAAGGAACACTTCCAAACTCCTTCTATGAAGCCAGCATCACCCTAATACCAAAACCAGATAAAGACAACTCAATGAAAGAGAATTACCGGCCAATATCCCTCATGAACATAGATGCCAAAATACTCAACAAAATTCTAGCAAATCGGCTCCAGCAGTACATCAGGAAGATCATACACCATGACCAAGTAGGTTTTATTCCAGGAATGCAAGGATGGTACAATATCCGCAAATCAATAAACGTGATACATCACATAAACAAATTGAAAGATAAAAATCATATGGTCATATCAATTGATGCAGAAAAAGCATTTGATAAAATCCAACACCCTTTCCTGATAAAAACTCTCAACAAGGTGGGAGTACAAGGACCATACCTCAATAATAAAAGCTATATATGATAAACCCACAGCCAACATCATACTCAATGTGCAAAAACTAAAGCCATTCCCTCTTAAAACGGGAACAAGACAGATGCCCACTCTCACCACTCCTGTTTGACATTGTACTGGATGTACTTGCCATTGCAATTAGACAAGAAGAGGAAATAAAAGGCATCCAAATCGGAAAAGAAGAAGTAAAGTTATCCTTATTTGCAGATGACATGATATTGTACATAAAAAACCCAAAAGACTCCATCAAAAAACTAATAGACTTAATAAATGAATTTGGCAATGTAGCTGGATACAAAATTAACGCCAGGAAATCAATGGCATTTCTGTACACCAACAATGAATTTACAGAAACAGAGACCAAAAAGCAATCCCATTTACCATCGCACCAAGAAAATTAAGATACCTGGGAATAAATTTAACTAAGGAGGTAAAAGACCTATATACGGAAAACTACACAACACTGAAAAAAGAGATAGAGGAAGATGTAAACAGATGGAAGAACATACCATGTTCATGGATTGGTAGAATCAACATCATCAAAATGTCCATACTTCCCAAAGCAATTTATAGGTTCAATGCACTCCCCATCAAAATACCAACGGCATATTTCACTGACCTAGAAAGAACTCTCCAAAAATTTATTTGGAACAATAAAAGACCTCGAATAGCATCAGCAATCCTGAGAAAGAAGAGTGAAGTAGGTAGGATCTCAATACCAGATTTCAAGCTGTATTACAAAGCCACTGTTCTCAAAACAGCCTGGTACTGGCACAAGAACAGACATATAGATCAATGGAAAGAAATTCAACTTGGCGATATGGGGGGCCAGGCGGTAGTCCAACTCTAGAGGGAGAACTACTCCTGCTCTGGCCCTGCCATCCCCTTTTATTGAGGCTTTGGGGAAAACATCTTAGGCAACATAAATAGAAATTTACATGTAGCCCTTAGGCAGGAAATAACAGAAACTTCCATGGGACAAAACAAGGTGGAGGCTGCTTCAGCTAGCAATATCTCAACTAAAGGTTAGAGCAATTAAGGTTGTTGACTAGCCTTCCTGGCTTCCTGTTAGCATCTCTTTTTTAGTGAAACTGATTTGTTTTCCAGCAAGCAAATATTTGAAAGTAGTCAGAATGTCTATTAATAAGAGAATGGAAAAATTTTAGAATGTTAACACTGTTGAATGTAATAAAAACAAATGAACCAAAGCTACATGCAAAACATGAATTTTAAAACATACTAATGAGTTTTAAAAGGTATAAAGCTACACATAGTATGATACCATTTTTTCAAAATTTATATTAAATGATTTATAAATATGAAGAAATTAAAAACAGCAAGTGATTGAATGAGAGGTATTCTAGCTATCCTTCTACTATCCTAGCTAATTAGTAACAACTCACTTCAAAATTTGGTGGCTTGAAACGATTGGTATCTGTCTTGGTTCCATGTTTGGGCTCAGCCGAGTAATTCTTGGTGTCTCCTAATGCATTTGCAGTCAAATGGCAACTCGGGCTGAAGGCTCAAGTAGGCTTGATGTCCAAGATCTCTGACTGATGATAGCTGACTAAGAGTTTATTTGGGCTTCTCCATAGAAGGGTGGCTGATAGTGACTCAAGTGCAAGCATTCTAAGAGACTTATGGACAAGTTGCAAATTTTATAATTCAGTTTTGGAAGTCATACAGCATTAATTCTTGTATTCCATTGGTCAAAAATGATTCACAGATTTGGCCCAGATGCAAAGGGAGATGGTATAAGGGTTGAGTGACTACCCGGGGACATGGTTCATTGGGGAATCGTATTTGGAGACTAGTTTCCACTTAAACACAAAAGTTGGGATGGTGATTACCTCTGGTTATGAGGCAAGGAAATGACTTGGGCAGAGCACACAGTTCCTCATCTTGATGCCTTATGGAGGGTTCCTTGCTAGGAAAATGCTGCCCAGGGCAGTCACAGTGATCAGTGTAAAAGCCAATGTGAATATCAGTAAAAATAATTAGATTTTTTTTTTTTTTTTTTTTTTTTTGCCTAACTCTATACTGGGCAATTTGAGTAAAACAGATTTTAATGCCTGAGTACCCTGGATGAACTGATCATCATATTTAAGATGGAATGACCTTAGAGATTGTACCCAAGGCCATCCTGAGATCATTATTGCACACTGAGTGGCCAGATTATTATTAGCCTTTTATTACACAGGATATACACTAAGTGGGCATATTATTATGCGTTCAGAGATCATAATAATCTGGCCACTCAGTATATAGGCCAATGTTGAATTTCAATGTGTCTCATTAATAAAACTGTTAACACTTCTGCCAGAGGCAAAAACCAACAGTAGTTAACATATAAATAGGAGAAATCTCCTAGAAGGCTAATGGACTTAGATATTCAGTAAGAGCTGAAAATCAGCATTATATTACCCTGCTGTTGGTTGAATGGCTGAAGGCAATCCCCTAACCTGATAACCTCTTACTGTTTACCAAACTTTACCTTTAATTTGCCTGTTTGCATTTCTAAAGGGAAAATGTGTATTCAAGAAATAAAAGATAATGGGTCCTGGGTTTCTGTGAGCTTCTCCACTAGAGGGAAGTTATCCTTCTGGCTCCCCATACCTTCTAAATTTATATTTCTTGTCTAGTGTATCCACTTGTGCGTCAGCCCCTTCTTCAAACCTTGAACCCTAGCCATGCTGGCTGCTGCTTCACATGCTTCTCTTTTCTGTCTACACTTGCTCTTCCCATTATCTCCCTAGATCACCAGAGGAAGAGACTGTTGGCTCCCATCACAAGTAAGGAAACAGGAAACCAAAATATGTGTATCATAAGAGAAGTAGACAAAGAAATAACAATCATTCAATTGTCAACAGATTTTCGTCTAATTTCTCTTATTTTCAAAGAGACTTTTTCAGAATCTAGACAAGAGAGGAAGATGTACATTTTCATAGTTTCTTAATAGTCCATTTTCAAAGCAACCTAAAAAAGGAAAATATAATTTAACTTATTATAATACTAGAGGCTCAGTGCACAAATTCATGCATGCATTGGGGCCTCTTGGCCTGACTGGCAATCAGTGCCTATTGGGGCCTATCAAGCTGGCTGGCCAGAGGGTAGGGACCCTGGGAGGTTGGATGGCCACGGGAAGTTGGCTGTGGGAGTGCACTGTCCACCAGGGGGGAGATGGTCAATGCAGGAGCTGCCCCCTGGTGGTCAGTGTGCATCATAGCCACTGGCCAGTCGTCTGGTCATAAAGGTAACTTAGTCTTTTATATGTATTGAAGGCTTATATATATATAGATATAGATGGGCTATGTGTCTGATATATTTACAGTATTTCAAAGCCATTAAGTTATTTGAAATGTATATCTCTTCAGATAATTTGGGCTGTTATCTCATTGGCTATTCCATTATGAAATAGATGTTTTCTCATAAAGAGATCTGGGAAATGAATGGGCTATTTTTTTTTATAGACTGTCCCTCCATTGGTTTTGTCAGATGTTTTCTCATGATTAAGTTTATGGTATGCTTTTTTTTTTTGTAAGAAAACTTTTGAAGAATATTGTATTCTCTGTTCATTATATTAGCACATTAGGAGTTTTGTGATGTTGACTTATCTTATTGCTGCTCATTTTATCTTTGCTCTCTTGGTTAAAATCTATCTGCCTGGTCTCCCACTGTATAGGTAGTGTTTTTTTCTTTGTAATCATTAGTATCTTGAGAGGAAATCCTCTGAATGTATGCATGTAGTTTTACTAATATGGGGAAAGGGGCCAATTTCCCCTTCCCGCCTCTGGTTCTTTTGATTGTTTGAATAATCATATTGATATGAGATACATTAAAAAGAGAAAATCAGCCGAAGCCGGTGTGGCTCAGTGGTAGAGCGTCTGTCTGCGGGCTGAAGGGTCCCAGGTTCGATTCCGGTCAAGGGCATATACCTTGGCTGTGGGCACATCCCTGGTGGGGGTGTGCAGGAGGCGGCTGGTCCATGTTTCTAGCTCTCTATCTCTCTCCCTTCCTCTCTGTAAAATATCAATAAAATATATTTAAAAAAAAGAGAAAATCAAATTAAACTTCATGTGCATGGAAACCCACATATATGAGAAAGTCAGAGACACTGAGATATTCAAAGACAGTCAGGGAAAATGTATATATGGCATTCTGAGCTAAGGAGGCTTGAGGGCTTCAGAGGGGAGAAAGGTTATTGCAGGACAATAAGAAGAGCAGATGTTCAGTAATTAGTAATTTGCCTGCCATATAGATAGGTAAAAAAAGGTTAGATCTGATTTTTTTTTATTATGGGCAAAAACGCTAATTTAAATTTCTCTACATAGTGAGAGAGGAGGAGGCAAATGTTTTTCTCTACATAATGAGAGGGGAGGAGGGGAGGAGGCAAATGTTCTCTTGAGCCCACAGGGTCTCCATTGCTTTTAGCTAAAAATAACTCACATATGGCAGAGACTCTTCCTTCCTTCCTTCCTTCCTTCCTTCCTTCCTTCCTTCCTTCCTTCCTTTCTTCCTTTCTTTCTTTTTTTCTTTCTTTCTTAAAATTTTACTGTTAAAAGTATGACATATGACCCTCTTTATCCCCCATTGACCTCTTCTAGCACACTTACTACTCTAGGCTTTCACCACTCTATTCTCGTTTCCATGGGTTATGCATATATGCATATAAGTTCTTTGGTTGATTGTTTCCCACCCACTCTCCCTGCCTTCCCTCTGAAATTCGATAGTCTGTTCCATGTTTTTATGCCTCTGGATCTATTTTGTTCATCAGTTTATTTTGTTTGGTAGATTACACGTATGCGTGAGATCATATGATACTTATCTTCCTCTGATTGGCTTATTTTGCTTAGCTTAATATTCTCCAGGCCCATAAATGCTGTTGTAAATGGTAAGAGTTTTTTTTTCTCCCCCCACAGCTGCATAGTATCCCATTGTGTAAATATTCCACAGCTTTTTAAACCGCTCATCTGCTGATGGGCATTTGGTCTGTTTCCAAATCTTAGTTATTGCAAATTGTGCTACTGTGAAAATAGGGGTGCATATATTCTTTCTGATTGGCTTTTCAGGATTCTTAGGATATATTCCCAGGAGTGGGATTACTGGGTAAAATAGGAATTACATTTTTAATTTTTTGAGAAAACTCCATACTATTTTCCACAGTGGCTGCACCAGTCTGCATTACCACAAGCAGTGTACTAGGATTCCCTTTTCGCTGCATCTTCGCCAACACTTGTCATTTGTTGATGATAGCCACTCTGACAAGTGTGAGGTGATACCTCATTATAGTTTTAATTTGCATGTCTTGGATGATTAGTGACTTTGAGCATTTTTTCATATGTCTATTTTTAACATGTCCACTTTGGAGAGTATCTGTTTAGGTCATTTGCCATATTTTAATTGAATTGTTAGTCTCCCTTTTGTTAAGTTGCATGAGTTCCCTATATAGTATTTAGGAAATTAACCCCTTATCAGATGAATATTGGCAAATATGTTCTCCTATGCAGTGGGCCGTCTTTTCATTTTGTTGATAGTTTCTTTTGCTGTGCAGATGCTTTTGATTTTGATATAGTCTCATTTGTTTACTTTTCTCCATAGTTTGCCTTTGCTCTAGGACAGTGGTCGGCAAACTCATTAGTCAACAGAGCCAAATATCAAAAGTACAATTGAAATTTCTTTTGAAATTTCAAAAGAATTTTTAAACTTAAACTTCTTCTAATGCCACTTCTTCAAAATAGACTCGCTCAGGCCGTGGCATTTTGTAGAAGAGCCACACTCAAGGGACCAAAGAGCCGCGTGTGGCTCATGAGCCGCAGTTTGCCGACCACTGGTCTAGGACATGTATAATTTGGGATGTGCATATAAATGTTGGGGTATAAAATTCTGGGAGTATGGATTATGAGTAATATCACAAGACTGAAGAAACAACTCTGTGGAGCCATGAAGTATAGAGGGTAAGGTACTGGCCACGTGGCCTCTAAGGCAGGGTGTGACCGTGGCTTGGCTGCTCTGTGCCTGTGAGTCAGGGACTTACACAGTGCACAGAGGAGGGGTGGTGGCCAGAACCTCTGCAATCACATAATTTAGCTCCTCTTAGCCATCTGTCTACATCTTCAGAAAGCACAGATTGGGTTTTCCTTACTGCTTCCTGTGTAACCCAGACCTGTTTTCTAAAAGAACCTCTCTGAGCTATCTGGTTATGAATAACCTTTTCAAACATTCCATCTCAGCCAGTTCTGCTTAATCAACTGACCTTTCTTCCTACCCTGAACACACACTACCTGTTCCTTGTTCTAAGGGACAACTGTACTATGAAAACAGAGTCCAAACAAATTACAGTGACCAAGAGGAGAAATCGTGTGCATCCGAAAGCCACCTGCAGCCCCCATCCAAACTAGTATGATTTCTTGGTACATGTCAGTGGCCTCTTTCTTGGCTGGGGAATTTTGCACCCTTCAGTCTCCCTTCTCCCCAACACCTATATCAAAGAGGGCCAGCCCAAATGGACTTGTCTTTTATAGGCAGGGTTACCAAATTAAAACAGGATTCTCAGTTAAATTTGAATTTCAGAGAAAGAACTAAAAGTTTTTAGTATAAAAATGGAACATACACTAAACATTATTTGTTATTCTCTGAAATTCAAGTTTAACACAACCTCGAGGATTTTTCCAGGAAGCCCTAACTATAGCAGATATAGAATCGGGGAGGAGGAGGTGTCTGGAATGTCTTCATCTCCTCTCTGAACTAAAGGTTTCCTTGGGAGCTGTGGGCTTACTCCAGGCACCTGGAGAGCTAACTCCATGGGCAGATGGGAGAAGGATGAGTCCCTCTGACTGCCTCTCACCCAGCACTGGTCCCCTCCCCACCTCTTGGCTTTTCGAGGGCAGCACGTCCTTCCATCTGCTCAAGTCCAAGCTGGGCATGGGGACAAGTGCCATTAAGGTAAGAAACAACACAAGCACGATGTGCAAAAACACAGACGTTGTGACTTTAATAAGTTATAAAATCAAGGAACCAAATTTTACTATACAGAAGACAGATGTATTGTTTGCTGTGATCAGTAAGATAAAATGTGGTCGGAGTTCAGCACCATGATGATTTTGTGTGTGCTGGCTGCCTGTCACACAGGAGTACACAGTCACCTGATAGACTATTGAGCACCATTTATACACTCCAAACCAAGGAACAAACAAGCAAAAAAACCAAACCAACTTAAAATACAAATGAAATGCTTATATGTGAAATTCCATGGGTTTTCCAAAAGCAACATATCAGAGAGCCAGGTCCCAAAATGCTAACACAAGTCTCCCTGTGAACATAAAGTGATCCTCGAGTCAGCTGTTTTTTTGTTTTGTTTGTTTTTAGAACTGTAGACAGAGGACACCTGAGTTACACATGGTGTTATGAAACTCAGCTAGAATAGCTGCGTGGCCTTCCCTACACACAAGGCAGGAGCTTTGAACACAGGGTTGGCCAGCTGGTCAGCCGGACACTGGTTCTGGAAGCTCAGCACTGTTGCTCAGCCTGCTCTCCAACTGTCCCAAGCTCAGTGACTTTCATTCTCAGAGCTGCGTGAACACTGCATTCCTTAGGGAGACACCTCTGAGGACTGCTTACTTCTGGAGAACTCGGGATATATGGTTCCAGGCACTGAGTATGGCATGTGAGGACGTGGCCTTGCTGGCCTACAGCTTCCAGAGCACATCTCTCTCCTGCTAGCCAAAGACAGGTACCCCTGGCAATGTCTCACTGAGGGCTTCTCTCCAAAGACTTCCGGCCCCAAGATATGCAGCCCCACTTTGCCGGGATCTGGGAGTGGATCATTCTGATTCTGAGGCCCCCAGGCTGGGTAAACTGGTAATACTCTCTGGCCAGGGTTAGTCACCCCAAACTTCCTTTACATTCCAAGACAGACCCCAGCACGAACTGCCCAGTTTTTCAGCCGTAACCAATACCAGCTGCCATGAGAGAAAGCAGAGGGACCCATTTCCTAATTATAATGACAGGATTGTGAAAGTACAGTATGCCACACCTTACTAAAGAAGAAGTGATACTATGAGAGATGTTCAAAACGTTTTCTCCAGTTTAGTTTTTAGGAGTCAGCAAGCTCCTTTAGACATTGCACAGTGTCTGAGCATGTGTGGGGCATGGTGGCAGAAAGAGAGGGTGGGCTTTGCCAGGGGATGGGAAGGCTTGGTCATCACCCAGTTGGACAGTTAAGCATCATCCTAGAATGGTCCTCACTATGTCCTGCACCCTTTCTTTGTCCCTTAGGCTACACACACACACACACACACACACACACACACACTGCAAAACTCAGTATAAAGTTGCTGTCATGGTGCTTTCCTGAGCCTCAGTATTTTGCCCATATAATGGGGACTTAAACAAGAAAGAATTCTCTAAGATATGACTTGCAAGAATAAAAAAGCTCTAGAACTCTGTGGGTATGAAAAGCCTAAGAATTATATGTTAAGGGAGGCCCAGCTAAGAAGCTAATGTGCTCCCCAGGTGTTATAATTTTGGGAAATTGAAGATGCATGTTAATATCAATGCAGGGAGAGGTAAAAATTAGCCATTGTTCTCCCACCATCCCCACTCCCTTCTTATTTCTCTCTCATTCACATCTTGCTCACAAAGCACCATTCTGCCGAAATATAAACTGTTACTGTTTGGAAAGAGCAAAAGAGGGCTCTCCCCACCTCCCACCCAATGCATCCCATCAGAGGACAGATCTGGCAATTCCCTATTCAAACTTTTAAGGGATGACAGTGGGGGCAGAGCTGGGGGGCTGGAAGGCTCCAACAGGGCAGGCCTATCCCCCACAAGCATACCCAAGCCTAAAAAGTCCATCATGGGTCCCATGACCATCCTGGTGGCAGTTCTCCCGCCCCTCTGGGACAGTCAGCCTTGACCACTCACTGACTCCCCAGCACAGCGCTTGCCTGCCAGCCTTCCCATGCACTTGTGGAAGGAGAGAGCCCCTCTGGGGAGCTGCAGGGCCGAGGCCAGGCTGGCCTGAGGGGACAAGCAAGGCCAAGGTTCATGGAGAGGAGAGAGACCTGGGAGTGCACCCCACTGGATTCTCATCTCGCAGAAAACGTGACCCCATGTTTAGATCAATCCTCAAGCCAAAGTTATAGGATTCCAGGGACTTTCCCAGGAAGAAATGGGCAGCATCACAGCTCAGACATGGCTGAGACAGCACAGCTGGTGAGCACCAAATGCGCCAGATGGCTTTCCCTAAATCCTTGATTGGCCAGGCTGTGTCAGGCCAGATCTGAGACCAGAGGCTGCAGCCTGGCGGCCCTACACCCTAACAGACTCCCGGCCTCCTCCGAGTATTTTGGGCTGATTTTTAAAGACAGAATTTTCACATGGAATCTAGACTTCTAGTGAAAAAGCATGCTCTCTGGTATCAGGCCAATTCTCACAGAGGCAGTAATGCTGGAACCACCACACTCATCCTCACCACCTGCCTGGCATTGAAGGCACTGGAGTCCACGGCCTCCCCCTCAGTGTGCTCAGCTTAGTGACTGGGAAGTTAGTGACTAAGTCATTGTTTCCTAAGAGTCCCCATGGGGCTCATGTCCAGGCCTGGGGATTAGAAGGAAATGTATATGTTGTCACCACTGGTTACTGCTCAGAAACTTGAGGCAAATGTCTTCTTTCTCCAAGTTAGTCCTCCTGCCCTCCCTTCCTGACAAAGGCTGTAGAACCTCCACATTGCTTTCTACCCCAGACCCATGCCCAGTTCAGGGTTTAGAATATTCTGGGGCTGGGACACCCATGTGCTCTCCTTGTTGGCCACATGCTCACAACCGTCTATATAATACACACATATCTATTTTTATGTAATTCTCTTTCTGTTCCCTCAGAACTTTTGGGACTCTGGAATTTTGACTTAATCACCTTGACACAGGATGGCATCCCATGGAATATCTCTATAAGCAAGAAAAAAATGCTATTGATGCTACCTTTCCACTTTATTAGAACTATCCGAGGAGCTCTTTCTTCCTCATCTCATCAATGAGCTCTTGGATCCTTTGGTTTCTGGTTCTCTCAGATGGGCTTGGCCGTCGAGGGATTAGGTTGGGTGGCTGGACTTCATTGTTCAGGCCATTGATTTTGTAGGGCACGTCGACCGCATTGGTTTCCGGGTGCTCCTTAGTGGCATTGGTGCTGGAGGCATTGAGAGGCACCTCCAGGGGCGGGCCTGGCGCAGGCTGCACATCCATGACTAGAGTGGGGATTGGGAGGGTGGGCATGAGCTCCTCAATGTCATTATGCTTCCCGGGCGGTGGCCTTGCCCTGTCATCCACGTCAGTGAGGTTGTCATGCAGGTTACAGGACTTGCAGCACAGCTTGTTGTAGCCTGGGATGGAGCAATAGCGAGACAGGACTTCCATCCTGCAGAACATTGACTTGTCGCCTTGGCATCGGCCCTCTGAAAAAGAAAGGCGGGACAAATAACCAAAGGACAAGATAAGGGAAATGTTGTGTCCCTACAGGGGGCAGCTTGCTGCAGGAGGCATTTGAAAGAGCCTAGAGACAGTGCACAAGCGAGCTCACACGGAAAGTCTGTGTGGTTTCCATGTCAGAGGAGTGCGGACCTGCCCTGGAGTGCAGCCACACCGCTGTGAGCAATGGTCCCCTCCTCCACACAGGCCCCAGCTGAGTCTAGATTTTTTACTATCCCTCAGACTTTAGACAGAAAAGAGACCTGTCTATTCTTGGGGAGAAAGGGGATGCGGGGGGAGTGATTCCAGCTCATTTTAAAGAGTGGGACTTTGCCATATCTTTACATGTGACATCCCTATGGTAGTGGTTGACTGTACAATAATCTATAATCAGTAACTATAACAAAATCAAACCCCAAAGAACCAATTCCTAAAACCTGATAGAGCAAACCCAGAGCCTTGGCTGTGGCCTCACCACACTCCTCACATTTGTTCCAATCCTCAGCAAACTCCCCAGATGATCATTGTTTCTGTAAATTGCCTAAAGGGAAATTTAAAATGTGGGTTTTCTTCCATTTGTTTCAACTTACCTGAGAGCTTTGTGTCCTGCCCCACCCACCCCATTGCCCCGATGCACTGCGCTTCCAGCCATTTCTCAAGCCAACGGCTCTATAACTTGGATGCCTTCACGTAGGCAAATCCTTCTGCCCAGCACATGCTTCCATGTCCTTCCTGCCAGGACACTGGTCACCCACAGTCCAGCTTGCGTGGGGAGCCTGACTTTCCTTGGAGGCCACATTGTCTCTCTTTCCTCACGTGGCTGCCTTCTCCTTAGCCTTGCTCCAACTCTGTCTGCAGCTAGATTGAGCCAACCCATCCAACTCCTCTTGTTTTCACCCCCCCTCTGTGTTCATTCTAAATTCCCATTCCTCTTCCCTTTCCCCCACCACCGCATTTCACATGCAACACACATATTGAGATAACTTACAAAAGTTCATTCAATATGAAGGAATGAGTACTATCAAGGGGGCATTTGATCTTATAAATTCTTGATGACTAACCTCAATGGGCCCCACTCTCCCTACTTGTTTCTCTGCTTTCCACAGACAGGCTCCCAACCTTTCCCACACAAACCTCTGCTGTGACCACCCTTCCTTCACTCTCCTCAGTTGACCTCAGCTCCTACTGAGAGGGAGGGAAGAGGGGAGGAAGGGCAGCCATGGGATGGGAACCACATTAACAGATTCACTCTGTGAACCAACATACAGATTATCTACGTCTCCATCTGCAGCTCTGCCAGCCCACCAAAGCTTTCTGCCACAGCAGCCCCCTCCCCTCAGGACCCCTGGTTCTGACATTCACCTGCTGCGTGGCCACTGATCTAGCCAGTAATTTTCCCCATAGGCTGGTGACCACTTAGTTGGACACCAACCCCAAAGATTTAGATTCATGGGCACAACTTGCTACTAGACACCCTCTAACCCCAACAGTCCCTAAGCTGCCTGAGAATTCACACATGCAGCCCAAGCCCTCAGCCTCTGCTGGTACATCTGCCTCCAAGAATGCCTTTCAGGCGCACACCCCATCCAGCCATCTCCAAGTCCATCAGCATCTCCTCCTACACCCTCTTGGATATGTGCACGCTCCCCTCCCTCCCACCTCCACACACTGTGGCCACACTGTGGTAAGAGCCACCTTTCTGCCTGCATGTCTATAATCAGAATGGTTTTCAACTGGAAATGTGATCCTATCATTGTCCCGAGTGAAGCCCCTACTTTGCCCCTTGTTTTCCGAGTGAAGAGCTGTCCCCATCCCTCTCTGGTTTCCCTCAGGCCTTGGACCTGCTGCTCTGTGGGGCTCCTTCTGGCCACAAAGCCTTTGCACATGCTGAGCCTCTCGCCTCCAGATGCTCTCTTCTTCTCCTCTAGGCTCAGATGAAACACATCTTCCTCAGACAAGCATCGCCTACCTCTCTTAGGAAGTTAAATCCCACTGGTGTTCGGTCCCCTGGTGCCACGAGTCTCCCTCTCCCAGCACTTCATCCCAGTTGGTAAGCTCACATTTAATTGTCAGGTAAAGTGACTAATGTGTTACTTGTTTATTATCCTGAAAGCCCCAACTGGCAGAGGTCCAAGCTATAGTTGAATGCCCCCTCTATCCCCAGAGCCTAGAAGAGTGAATGAAAGAACCAGTAAAGGTACAAATGTAAGCAATATAAATGTGAATAACGGAGGAAGTCCAGAAAAGGACATTTATGCATTTTACAATAGCAACGTTACAGGCAAGAACACATAGAGGCACCGACCAACCAGAGATGGGACCAGTTTGGGTCCTGAGCATCTAAGTGGCCAAACCAGGGAGGAAGCATGGCTGTCTTCGGGACCCACAGTGCGAAGAGATAAACACAGATCGGCTGGTCAGGAACAGCCCTGGTCTTCCTAACCTTGAGATTGAGCAACAGGCTCACAATGTGGAGGAAGAAAGACAGACAGGTGGTTGAGGGCCGAGGGTTGATTCCAGAAATCTAATTAGAAGACCCAGAAATATTGCTTTCAGGGTTCTAAATCTGAGGATGGAATCGTACACAGAGGTTCAAAATATGCGACAGATGAAATCAGAGTAGTCTTGTTTGAAACCAATGGGATGGGAGGGGTCAGAGTCCCTCTCCCTTCCTTCCCCCTCCCTGGCCACTTGCCCCTTTTTGGCAGGTGAGCTGTGTCAAAAACACTGGTCACAGACCTCAGGGAGCCCCAGTGGTCAGCTGGGGCCTGGGGAGGGTCAGAGGCACAGGATGAGCAGGGATCCTGGCCTGGCAGTGCTGCTGGGAGTGGGGCCACTCCTGCACACAGCATGTGCTCGCCTGTCACCAGAGCCTTCTTCTTCACTCCTAGCAAGGTTGGTATTAAGCATCTTCCCTCACCTGCCTCTCACTAGGCTGGAATCCTGAGAAGCAGACATCACATCAGTCTAAGCCAGGGGTGGTTTAACTATGTCCTTGGGCCAAGCCAGTCCCTCCAATTGGTTTGCTAAATAAAGTTTTATTGGAACAGGCATGCCGTTCATTGATTATCTACAGCTGCTTTCTCACTTCCAAGGCAGAGTTGAGCAGTTGTGGGGGAGACCACCAACTGTTATCTGGCTGTTTAGAATAAAAGTTTGCTGACTTCTGCTCAGGTGCTTGGCAGTGTCCTCAGTGCCCGAATCAGAGCTTGACACAGAAAGCACTTGGCAACTGCTGCTGAGTGAATGGACACATTGGGGTGAGCCGTCCATTTTCCTGACACAAACAGGCTGATGACAGCGGGGCCAGGCTCCCCCCAGGGTGCCTCCCTGCTCCCTGGCTTACATATTGGGCTTCTGGGTCTGATTTCCTTTGACTACTGGGCTGCATTGCTTTAAGTTTTTAAAAATTAAAATAAGTCAGTGAATGTATAAGTAATTGAGAAAGCTACTGGCCAAGAGCTTGGCTCTGCTAATATCAGCCTCGATTAATTTCAAAAGAATCATTACCCATCACCCTTAAAAGGATATGAGTGGTTGTGGGTTTCTAAGTAGCATCTCTGAGCGCTGAGACGAAGAAGAGGAAATTATACCACCCAAGGCTGAGCGACATGCACTGAGGCACTGACTGGTCCGGGACGATAACTTCAGTTTCCCAACCCTCCATCCAGCCACTCCCAGCAGCCACGCAGGGCAAGACCTACTACCGCCTTCCAGTGAACAAGCTGGTGAGAGGAACCCATTGTCACCAGTTGAAGTCTGTGTGCCATTCCCACAGACTTGGCTGTATCTGCGTTAATAACTTGTGTGATTATTTGCTTAGTACTTTTCTCCTTTAAGTTAACTCCTTTTTAATGACTTAAATTTTATTTTAGAAGAAAATTTTACACTACTCTTCATGTCAAACTATTGTGGCAAATAAGGTACAAAGGGAAGTTTTAGGTCTTCTTAAGTCAATTTATAAATCCAATTTTAAGTCCTCAAATTCCAGGGAGAGACTCACCAACCCTGTTATGAGTGAAGGCAAAGGCTCAGGGGACAGGAGAGGGCATTGCTGTGTGGCCTGAGTTGGAAAGGAATGAGCAAGCGTGAGAGACGCTGAGACCTGTGCGAGTTCCACTTTCTCCCGAGGTGGCCACGAGGGACCATGAGGAAGGGGACCTGCTGCTGTGTGGACTCAGGCCACATTTGCAGGCAACCTGAATCATCCTTGTCCCCCTTCCCCACCATGCCAGAAAAGCCTGGGGTGGAGAGAGCTTCGGATGGTGCTTTTCTCTGCACCATCTCACCTTTCAAAAGATTGTGTGACAAATTAAAGAACTGGCAGGCATCACTTGTCTGCCCACACCTCCATCACCTTGGCTGTCCCCAAGCACACAGCACTCTGGGGGTTTCTCCCGATTTGTCCGGAAAGGAGACCGAGTGAACGCAGTTCTGTTAGACAGAGTTGCCTTGGTCTCCTTGTCTCTCTTGAGCTGGAATTCCTTTCCATGGCCAGAGCACTGGGCAGGCAGGACTCGGCCACAACTACCACGACTGACACCTGGGGCTTGGCACTGTGCCCCGAAGCCCATGTCCGTGACTTACGGTAACCACATGTCAAACTTTCTCATTGTTTTCCTCCTCCTGCCTGGGAGCCTTCCTAGGAAATGGAGAAGAGAGATACCTACCCACTGGCAGGGCAGCACTCGGGCCCCGGATGTGCGGTCCCCGTGAGACCCTACCCTTCTGTCTGGTCCTTGTCAGCAAGCTGAATGAATGCACAAGCCCCGTGGCTTCTAAGGGCAGGCGTGGCTGAGCACACACAATCGTGACTATTATAGGCCAGACCTCTAGAGCCACCTCTGCCTTGCCCTTCTCCTGACTCAGACTCTCCTGGGCCTGATGGGCACCTCTTCTTTCCTGAACTGAGAGCTGAGAGGTGCCCGGGGTCAGGGGGGTGGCCTGGTGGTGGACCAGCACCGTCTTGGATCCTGACCTCACATTTCCACTGCATGGCTCAGATCCCCTCCGAGGCGGGGACTGCAAGAGCGCCAACCAGGAGGAGAACGCGGGTGTCCCTAGAGGTGCTTGTTCAGAAGCATGACTCAGAACTCAAAGTCACAGTGGTGTGTCTTCGCAGGGGAGGGTGTGTCTCCACAGCAGAGGGACCTTAAACATCTCATTTGGCAAGGGAGAGACCAGTAAAGTGCATTGAATCAGAAACCAAGGAACTGATGGGACAGAAGGGCACCCTCAGCTCTATGTGCCGTCAGCCACGGGGAGGACGAGAAGGAGCCAGCCAACAGTGTGCCGAACCCAAGCACCCGGTTTCACTGAACTTTTATTGAGTTTATTTGTGGGCTGCATGACAGGAAGTCCTTCCAGCGTTAGTAAGAATAAAAGGTCATTTTCACAGTCACTTTGGCACACACTCACATGGTCTCATTAAAAAAACAACACTGGAAAGCAACGACAATGGAACCTATATAATATGCCATAAATACATACAAAACACTAGTAAAATATCCCTGATAAACCAAAGTGCATGTAGACAGAGAGAACAATGCCCAGGAGTGTACGGCACCTTCCCAGAGTCACTCGTGTCACTCGCGTGGCCTAGTCAAAGTTGGAAGTTAACAGTCGTGAGAATTAGTACACACCGAGTATTTACATAACAGTAATCAGTGCCAGGAGGCTGGTGTTGGTGGGGATGCTAGTATATTCACGGGTGGACAGCGCTGGGGTGTGCGGTGGGAGTGACGGCGGGAGCGCTACACGGGTCACTTGAAGGGCCAGAATGTTGCCCTCTGGAGTAAGGCAGAGCTGTGGGAGCGCCCACAAGGGCTCCAGCAACAGTCAGCGCCACTGGCCAGTGGGTGTCCTTCCTACACAGGTGGCCTGAGAGTGCGCAGGTCCCTGGGGGCACAGGGAGCCAGGCCACCTGACTGAGAAACCTTACTCTTGGCCAAAGGTGGATAACTTAGGCCACCTCCCCCTGGTCCTGCCTCCCACCTGGATCACGTCCCCTCTGAAGCTGGAGTTAGCAGCCAATTCTGTTACCTTTCAACTTTAAGGCATTTTCTACATAGTTTTGTCTAAGCAAAAAAGCAATAAAAATTGAGGTAATTCTGTAGTTGTTCACACTGGCAGGTGGCTGCATCCGCATCATCTCTCACTCTCTCACGTGGATGGGGCCATGTGTGCATGATAAGGAAAGGCCATTGGAGCTAATGGACAAAGAATGGGAGTGGCAGTGTGTCCCTATGTCCCACTGGAGGGACACATACCAGGCCTCCTCCGTTTGACCTGAACCCGCCTGAGGAGACAGTGCATGGGGGCAAGGGCTGTTTGAGTTGGACACAAAGGCCACAGGAAACAGGCCACAATCACATGAGTCAGGAGGACACACTCAGCATAGGGTCAGCAGCAGTAGCAGCAGCAGCAGCAGAAGAGGCAGCCGGGAAGCCCCCAATAAAACGCTGGACCCTTAGGGCCGGGCTACCCAGCATGGCAGCACAAACTGCAGGCCTCGAGAGCCCCAGTCTGGGTGCATTTGAAAGGGGATGGGCAGGTTTCCCCTTGACTTCCAACCTACAGCTCCAGCTTGGAGGGATGTGGCCCCGAGGGGCGGTCACCAAGTGGTCACATTCTCACTTTTGGCTGCTGGCCCTACCAGCACCATGACAGATCTTTGACCCTTTACAAGCCATCACCAACCAGGTCCCGGACCCCCCACAAGAGGCCAGTGCCGGGGCCTTGCCTCTGTAAGGCTGGCCCTCCTGGCCAGGTGGCCAGCAGCTCCGAAGGAGATGGTCGAGCACAGGGGCCCAGCAGAAAACAGATTCAACCGAGAGCACTCAGCAAGAGTCAGGGGAGTTTTCCATAGAAAGAGAGGAGGGGAGCCCACGGCAAGCTCCACAAGGCGCAGGGCATGCACTGGAGGGCAGAGGCAGAGTTATAAATGGGCCGGTTACTTGACGAAGTCTTCTGGACCTGCGAGTCGGGGTCCGGTCGGGACAGCCACTGAACCACATAGCTCTTCTTAGAGGGGTCGGAGATATTTCCTAGAGGGAAGAGAAAGGGACCGTGGTCGCTGGGGCACCAGCCAGGGCTCCTCCACCTCCTGCTCCATAGACCCCGGCGTCCTTGGGAAGGGCAATGAGGGCCTTCCAGGATCTCCCTTATGACAGATGGGCCTGTGTCTCTCTCCCCTGGGCCCTTGCATCCTGGTCTCAGCTATGGAGTAGCTACAGCTATGGAGGCGCTGCTGGCCTCCTGACCTGTGTACTGCTCCTCCACACCCAGTCCTGCTCCCCAGCTGAGCACAGACTGCCTGCTGCAGGAATGCAGGGACCCAGTGAACCGGGATCTACCACCCCTGCCCCCAGCTGGGGTGGGCACACCTGACCCCCCTGAGCTCCCTTCTCTGTAGACAGACTTGTATGGGGTCTACATCTTGAGCTGTTTCAGGGACCAAAAGAGGTCACAGGTCTAGCATTTGCCAAGGTGTCTGTCTGTAAGTAGCTGGTATTCTGGTTGTTGTCTGCGCAAGGTACAGGGCATGTGTCTTGCTGAGCCCTGCTGTGTGGTCGCTGTGAGTCTGGTTCTAGTTCCCAGACCAACAGGGAATGTCAGGGAGGCAGGGATGGGCTGAGTCCATCCCATCCTTCATCAGGGCCTGGCCCGCCTGAAGATGAGCTGTTCCTTATGTTGCCCACTAAGGGGAGGGCCCAGCTCTAGTCTGGGAGGCCCCCACTTCTATTTCAAGGCCAGGGACGCTGAGTACAGGCCACTTGTGGGAAGAGCTTTTGCCTGGACCAACGCCCTGGCCTTGGGGCTTGCACACCGGGGCCCAGGCAACAGGGCAGCAGAGGGCTTACCTGGGCAGGGGCCCAGCCTACAGGTCCTTGCTGTCTCAGGTTGCTCCTCCTGGCAGATCCCAAAGTGGTCGTCCGCTGTGCGGCAGAGAACTGGCCGCTCCTGGGTGCCATTGCCACAGGTCACAGAGCACTGTAGGCGGAGAGTCATCAGTCACCAGTCACCACGATGTGGGTCCAGAAGAGCCCCTTATGCATGTGACCCCATAACTCGTTTGAAGTGGTGAGGGGCACGGGGATAGTGTGGACTGCAGGCTGGCCCGGCCTCACCCCAGCCTGGGGTAGCTGCCTCAGTCTTGTTGGGTTCTTAAGAGGGGACACCCATACCTATGTCTCAGAGTGATTGTGAGTTAGAGAGAGCGACTATGCAGGGCCTGGCATTTCTGGATGCTCTGGCTATTGGATACCCAGAAAAACCTGCTATGCATGGGGGACCACTGGGAAAGCGTTGAGTCCCGGAGGCTTTGGCAGATGACCATCCTCCTGGCTTCTCTCTCCCCATGCTTCCCCAGGCTCTATACTACCAGCACCCTCAATGGCCCCTCCAGCCCCTGTTCCCCTCTGCCTTCTCCATGGGGAGGGGCTGGCAGGAGCAGTCACACCCAGACTCCTGGCTCGGCTCACAGCAGGCTCAGCCGTGAGCAAGGATAATTCTCAAGTCCTTGCCTATGTGTGAGAAAGGGTTGACTCAGCAGACATGGCTGCTTAAATCCTACACAGTCCCAAGAAAGGCCATTTGCAGGACTGGCCCATGGGCAGCTCCAGGGAGCCAAGTCCATGGAATGCTCTGTCTGCTGAGTGTTCATGCCTGAGGCCTTGGGTTGCACGGCACCAGCAATGTGATTTCTGCTGAGCACCCGCTTTCCTGCTGGGGTCTAGAGTTTCGGTAACGGATATCCTCGCACACATAGGCACCGTTGCCTACGTGGACTACTCCCCAGTGAAAACCCTGGGCACCCAGGCCTGGGTGGCAGCACTTCGTGTGTGTTGCTGCACGCCACTGCTGGGAGAATTAGGTGCATCGTAGTGAACCCACTGGAAGGAACACCTGGAGGCAGGTGCCGGTTTCCTCTGGCTTTGGCCACGGCCTTCTTCCCTTCCCTAACTGTGCTCTGAGCATTCCTTGTGATAACCCATAATCACGAGTGCACCGACCTCTGAGCCCTGCGATCCTCCCAGTGAATTATGGACCCTGAGGCTGGTCTTGGCTGAGAGCTGGAGGTCAGTGCTTACGTCGTCAGCTCAGTTCTCTCCTCAGTCCCCAAGACCATCCTTATCACTCCTCCCAGCCCGAGTCTGAGCCCTCCTTGGTTCGCGTCTCCTCCTGCCAGCTTAGCTGACCTTCTAGACCACATAGCCACCTTCAGAGATAAGAACCTGGAGCCCAGGCTGCCCTCAGCCTCCTGGGAGCCCAGGCTGCTCTGGAACACACATTCCACTGGGTTTCTGAACAGAGCACTGATTACATGGCACCACTGGTGCCCTGAGACCTCTGGGATGGGGCCCAGGACATGAACTGAGTCCAGCAAAGGTGGGATGCCCCGGCCACCTCAGGCCTGCCCAAGCTTGGTTTGGGGATTGAGAACACAGGACAGGGCCAGGGGGCCTACTTACCTGGGACCAGGGTCCGGCCCGCCACCGTCCAGGACAGAGCTCACGGTTGCAGGCCCGGCGGCTCTCGGGCCGTGCATCGTTGCAGTGCTTGGTGTGCACGGTGCGCGTGGTGTTGTTGTGCAGTGTCTGAACGCAGCGCACGGAGCGGACCTGCGTGCCTGTCCGCCCACAGCTCTGGCTGCACGGCTCCCATGCGCCCATGACCCATCTGCCAGGGCAGAGAGGCACATGGTGAGCCCCCTGTGGCCATGGTGGATAGAGGGAGGGCCTTCTGCTCTCTCAGGCACGGCCTTCCCTTGTCTCACAAAGGTGCCTGAGGTCCCGCAAATAATGGGCCCTACTCATGTCCACTGCTGGGAGCCTGGTGTGGCTGGCCATGGATAGCCCAGGCCTGAAGGACCCGGTCAGTCTTTGTCCCTTCTGTGACTCTTTGTCCCTTCTGGCTCCACCCTCCCACTTCAGCTTCTGCTGACATCACCGACCCTCCTGGCAGAGTATCAAGGCCCTTAGCACCCAACCCCACTACCCCCACCTCGTACCAACCGCCTTCCCTGCTCAGGACCCAGATATGCAGCCCTGCCAGACCCTGGGGCTGGAGCCCGCTGCTATGGGCTGCCTTGGAAACATCTCCTTCAGGATCAGAAGCTAGCCTCAGTTATACCCAGAGCCTCAGTTATACCCAGAGCCTCAGTTTCCCTCACCTGAGCATTACCACTTGCCACACAGCCTCTCAGACTCCACAAAACATGGTGAGTGACAATGAACCCATCACCCATCTCAGGAAATATGAAGCCCAGACCACCCCCGCCCCCGTGGACACAGATCCCATACCTCCCTCACTGCAGCCCCGGGAAGGGGGGGGGGTCTGCCCTCTACTCCCTCTAGGGGACCCAGAGGCTGGAGCCAGGTAGTTGGGCAACCCCAGGCACTCACTCGGGCTGGGAGCACTCCTGTGGGTTGCAAGCCCGGCGGATGGCTTTGGGCTTCGGGAGGGCGTCGCAGAAGCTCCGGTGCACCATCTTGAGGTCCTGTCTCCGGCGGCAGCCATACTTGGTGAACTGGGACCCTGAAGATGAGAGCTCGAGGAGGCTCAATGGGGCAGTGTGGCCCCTCTACGGGGTGCAAAGGGGCAGATTCACCTGCAGCTTCAGCCGTTCTTCCCAACTTTCTGGTGGGGTGGGGTAGTGTGCCCGAGCCAGGCCTTGGAGGTGTCTAACCTGTGTCCTCCCAGCACCCTAGGGAAGTGAGGGTGACAGGCAGGGAGAGCGACCACCTGCTTCCTGGCCCCGTGGCTAACCTGGGACACGAGGGGAGGATGCATTTCCTCTCCCGTTGCTTAGCCATTTGCTCCACCTTAAGCTAACATGCACCGAGGACCAGGAGTTGGCTAACCGTGGGAACATGTCCCGTGAGCCTCCTCCGACCACAGTCTAGGGCAGTAGTTCCCAAATGGGGATGACTTTGCACATGAGGACATCTGGAAATGTCTGGAACATTTAGTTGTTACAACTGGGGGAGTGTTACTCAACATCCTACAATGCATAGGATGCACAAAGAATTATAGAGACCAGGTCACAGTGCCACGGCCAGCTGCCACAGAACCCCAGCTTAGTGGGCGAGACATGGGGCAATATGGTGGGGCAGCCTGATCCAGTCTGTGATGGATACATCACAGGAAGTAGAGGAGGAAGGCAGGTGAGGGGCCCCCAGGGGAGGAGACAGCCTGTGCAAAGGGCCTGAGGCAGGAGCATGGCATGTCCAGGAGAAGCATCTAAAGCCAGGGTGAGCAGTGGAGAGTTTGCAAGCTGCCTGGGTCTTGGGGGCCATGAGGAGAATTGTTTAGATCCTCAGAGCAGAGGGAGCTGCTGAAGGTGATGACATCAGGAGGGACACGGTCTGATCTGCCTCTTTAATAGGTCACTCTGGGGGCGAGTGAACACACAGGGCCAGGGAGGGAGCTAGGGGGTGCCAGGCTTGGAAGATGGGAATAGCAGGCCGGTCCAAGAGATTCGTAGACGCAAGAATCAACAGGACACGCAGAGGAAATGCACAGGGGTTGGGGAGGCTCAACAGGAGGCTGGGGACACCATTACCAGGTGGAAGCACTGGAGAGAGAAGCCTTTGTCTGCCAGTGCCAGGGAGTGGGGGACGAGCCCCTCAGCGAACCCCTTTGGCACCTGAGGGAGGTCTGTCCTGGCCCCTGCTCCTGCAGGCTGAGCTGTCATCTCCGCCTCTGATCTTGTTCAAACCCAGAAGCAGGGACCACTCAGAACTTCCTGCATGTTCCACCCACTGTGGGCTCCTTGAGGTATGGGCAGGAGGGCCCCTCTGCACCCAGCGCTGCCCGGGAAGGTCTGGGAGGCTTTTCTCAATGAACACAGGGAGGGACCCCTGCAGAGGGGCCTTCCCACCCATCTCCAGCCCGCCTACATCTTCCTGTGCCCTGCCTCGTGATGCCATAGGAACCCATCCAACCCACTCTCACAGCAACTTCCGCCAGGCCACTCCTGCCTTCCGCACTGATTTAGGTTCATGATGGCACCGACCAGACCCCACACATGCCCTCTGGTGGCTTTAGGCCTGCTGCCCTGAACACCTCCCTCCTGCTCACCCTCTGCTCCCTCCCAGGCAGGGCTGGGCCCTTGTCACCCAGACACAGCTCACTGCCTCACCCTCCCTGGGGCCCGTCTTCTCATGCCTGGCACATGCCTCTGGCGGGGCAGCAGCGGGGCCCTGGGGGCTCCAGAAGCCCCTCCCCTAGAAGACCCTTCCCGTCCAGGCCCCGGCTTCCTTGGGGCCCGCCCTGAGGAGCCTCTCACCTCCACCGCAGGGCTTGGAGCACAGGGACCACTTCTTCAGGGCCCACTCGTAGCCCACGGAGTCATCCTCCAGCACCTGGTTGTCATCCACGTTGAGCGAGTCCTCATGGATCATGTACTTGTATGTCAGCGAGACCCGGGTGTCTCCCTGCGGGATGACCTGCGCCCCCACATGGCCATGAGTGTGTCTGCCCAACCTCCGCCCCTCAAAGCCAGTTCAGAGGTGTCAGTCAAGGTAACTTACAGCCCAGTCTCGGTATTCGCTGTAGGTCGTCATGTTCTACAAAGTCCCCAGCACTGACCCACTGCTCGCAGGGTCCTGCGAGATTCCGGCCATGGCTTTCTCACCTACTGTCAGCATGTAACCTTACCTTTTACGTGTTTCCTGTGTAAGGACCCTTACTTAACACATGGTGCCAGTTCCCTGCCGTCTGACTCTGGGCCAGCGCCCCGTAATGCAGCCTGCCAGGAGCTCCCCGATGCTGTTGCACGGGCTCCATGGGGCACCCCACAGCTGTTCACCTTGGGGAACCGCACAGGGCCCTTCAGCCCTATGTCTGGGGCCATTTTAAACAGTGAAACCATCTCATGAAAGCACAAAAATGTGAGGAATGTGGCACTAAATACCTGTGGAGGGACACTGGCTTATAGTAGAAGCCAAGACAAGAAGCAGAGGGTCCCCTGGCTCCCCCTCAGCCGGAGCCTGCATGCCACTGCTCTGCTTTTGCCTGTGGAAAGCACGCTGAGTTTTGATTTGGGGAATACAGATACGTTTTTGCAAGTCGATGAATTTACCAATGCAGAACCTGCAGGCCCCGAGGCCTACCTGCACCTGCACTGGCCGGCGGGGGAAAGTCCCTGCAGGGGAAGCAATCGGATCGCGTGCCCAGGGATGGGGTCCCCCCACCACCTTAGCTTTATCTCTAGCGGTTTGATTTTTTTTTTTTACAGATAACATATTACTTATGTAATTAAAATTGACTTTTAAAAAAGTGGTTAGAAAATCAAGCTCCTCTCTATACTCCCCTAACCAGGAGCAGTCCGTGCGCATGAACTCAGGAGACCTGGGGTCCAGGCCTGCTCGGGGACAAGCCCCGTGGGCTGGTGGTCTAACATCCTGAACCCGGTTACTCCAGGGTGTGGTACAACTGGGATTGGATGGCAGACACGAGGGAGCATGGTGAAAGGTGCTGTAGATGTCGCTCACTCAGCAGGGAAACCAGAACCCGTGTAAGGGAGAGTGCCTGAGGTCACTGGGAGCGATGGAGGGCCCAGAGGCCCAACTGGCAGCTCGGTGCCTGCCCCCCACTCTGACACAGGATGGACCGGCTGGAGAGGCATGGCCTGAGGGATGCAGGAGGCTCCATCCCTTCCCCAGGGCCACTTGCCCCCTGGCGGGACTTACCAGCACGGCGATGGTGCCATGCAGGGGGCCCATGGTCTGCAGCGTCTCCCGGCCGTCTTCGTCCCGGTACTCCCACTCCACGCCCATGGCGATGAACGACTTGGAATTGGGATCTATGTCGTTCTCTTCGTTTAAAATGAACTTGCCTGTCTCTAAGTTCTTGACGGCTGAAAACAGCAAAAGGGAGCCCGCACCACGATCACCAGGGGCAAGATGCAGGCACGCTGGAGGCAGGCCGGGGTGGGGGTAGGGGGCACACTGGTTTGGGCAGGTGCAGAGAGTGTCCTTGACAGACAGCCCAAATCACCTGAGAGCCGGGCTCGTCCTCTGCCACTTGGCCAGAACTTGTGCCTTTCTGCCAGGCCCGGGGTCTTTTCTCAGACCTGTACCCACAGGCTCTGGGGGAGCAGGGGCTCTGCCCAGAAGTAGAAACAGCTATCGAAGCTCCCTCCTTACAGCCTATTTGGAGCACTCAGCAGGCACTCAGGCCCCTGCCTGCCGCCTCCACCCCCCAGGGTGCAGGGTGTCTGCTGGACACTAGGGCACAATGCTGGCGCGGGCTTCCTGCCACGGGGCGAGCACATGTCCAGCTAAAATCAGGGTCTCCCCACCCCATCTGTAACGGGGGCCCTGCCTGGGGCCCCACCAGTTCCCCATACCTCCTGAAGAGACTTGCCCTGACTAGGGGACCACTCAGGCCATTGGACAGAATGTCTAGGAGCTGAGGACTCCGCTGGTGAGGAAGCCTCACACATCCCATGGTGTGGAAGGCACACTGGGGAGCGGACAGGGCACAGAGTGAGGAAGTAACTGCACACAAGCCTCCTGTAACTCTCTGTCTACAGCACAGTGAGCCTCAGTAGGTGTCATGGGTCCTCAACTTGTCACCAACTCTCTCTCTTCTCCGGCAGAGTCAGGGGACCTGGGACCTGGAGTCTTTGATTATCTTTTTTTTTCAGGGGGCACTGACTTTTATACCTGCCTTCTGTTTAAGGCAAGTGGAACTAGTTTTGCATTTTTGGTAGCAATATAAAGTTTCTTCTTAAAGTAACAACAGAAGAAAGATGACAATTAAAAGAAAATGTGCTCTGTCACATCTCAGCAGGGATGCCAGATGGTGAGGTCCTGAACCAATCTGAGCCCCGCGGGACACGGAAGAAGGTGGACCCCGAATTGGGGGAAGGGACTTGTTCAGGATCTCCCGGCAGCCCCCCTTTTGGGCCCATGACTACCCAGAAGGTTGGGCCCAGAAGCCTTTTTTTTGGGGAGTGGGTAAGCATGGGTGGGAGCAGAGTCCCTCTGGCAGGGGGTTGCCACGTGGGAAGGGGCATCCAGAGCTGCTGGAACATCCCACATTTCAAGAGCGGTCAGAGATCTCTACAGCTAGATAGAATCTCAGGAATGCAGAAGTACAGGAATGGAAAATATGCAAATACACTGCCTGAGGCCACCCTCCAGCAGGCTCTCCGGTCAGGGTGTGTGGGGAGGCTACTCAGGACTCTCCTGCTTGCAGACCTGCCTGCCTTCCAGTGGGCGAGGGGCAGTTCCCGTTGGCCTTAGATTGGGGAGTCATTCTTGTGGGCTGGGGGTGGGGCACATATCCCACAACAGCTGCTGCCAGGAGCCCTCTGATCCAAACCCACAGCTCCTCCACCAAAAGGTGAATCCAGCAAAGGTCCATGGCGTGGGCTGAGCCAGGGACGGGAGTCCCTCCAATCAAGCCTCCTACCCCGGGGCGCTGCCCATACCCGGCAGAGCCAGCTGTAGGACCGCCTTCCTGGGCTGTGGGACTCACCCAGGTGATGGCTGGTAGTGTCCGCCTCCTGGATGAGCAGGTGTCTGGCTCCTGCGGGGATCTCAAACATCTTAACGTAACCTTGTTGGAATTTGGGGAGACAAAGACAAATGAGAGGAGAGGAGTCCCTGGGGTGCAGACAAGGCAAGGGGGGCCTTGCCCTCAATGACAGCTCCAGATGCCCCAGTGTTTCATGGGTCTCGACTGCCCGCCCAGAAGGGCAGTGAAGGGACAGGAAGCAAGGAACCCACAGCTGCCCCCAGCCCTAAAAGACAGGGGAGAGGTGGCCTCAGCAAGCCCCTGTCCTCAAATAGACACCTGAGACCCACCCTATGTACCCATATTCTGGCATCTTCTGCCCTGAACCCTCACCTGGGCCCCCACTCTCCCTGTCCCCAGCCCACCCTGGAGCCTGGCTCAAGCTGTCCTGATTGAGGTTCTCCCACCACCTCACCCTTCTGGAAGAGTCACAAACCCAGACAGAGCCCCAAGGACAAGCTTCCCATGCCCACCGAGCGGGTGCTGCAGACAGTCAGGCCCCAGGGCCGGAGGGAGGGGCTCACTCACCCAGCTTCTTAGGTGCGCGTGTGAACACGCCTTTGACCACTTTGCAGTGGCTGTTGTCCCCTCCACACACACCGCACTTGTCTTCTTGCTTGTTGGAGCCGATCACGCCATCACAGCCCACCTTCTGCGAGGGGGAAGGGGGTTGCAGTGAACACCAAAACCCTCCCCACGTGGGCGCTGGCCTGACTGTGCCCCTAGGGCATTAGCAGCTGTACCCTGGGCATCCCTTTTTAGCAGTCCCAATGCAGGGGAAGGAGACAGGGCTTTGGAGAAAGACAGACCCCACGTGCACACCTGAGGAACAGTCACGTCCCTCACGCATTCACTCATCTAGACAATATGGCTTCAGAGGGCTCCGCACAGCCTACACAGGGCCACATCCTGAGACTGTCCTGGTTGGGCAAGCTGGCCTCAAAATGAACATTCCTGTCCTGAGGGCTGTAACTCAGACCGGTCTCTGTCCCTTGCCCAGGGCCACTCCCGGGCGCCCACCACAGCCTCGGCCTGGATGCCCCAGCCTTCACATTGCCCACAGGAACACAATGCACTCCTTACTCTATCCTCAGGTGTCTAGACAGGAGGTGACAAAAGTTGGTAGGAACATTCTCTTGTGGCAGGAGAGTAAGAAGCTAGGGAAAATCCATGGCAAGTGGAATAAGGGAAATTGAGACAAAATAATTAAATAAGGCCAAATGATTTGAGCAATTTATAGCCAGCTAATGAATCACAAGGTTTTATCCTCCCTAATCAAAGACACTTAGGAACAGTGCCTTACACATTCTAGACGATACTGGGACAGAATAGCCATAGTCCCGGTCCCTCTTCCATGATGGTCTTTAAAACTAACCAGATAACCCTGACCCCTCTATGCACATATTGTGATGAATCAATACCTAGAAGGACACATCTGAAAAGCTAATGAATATTCTGTTAAGACCCTCCCCTAGGATTACAGCCAACTAAAGGAAGATAAAGGATTACAGCCAAGATAAAGGAATCAGAGTACACCCACACCTTGTACCTCTGTTCCTTTTCTCCTAAACTCGAAGGGACCTCATGAGACTTGCAACCAGGGTAGCTGTGGGCAGCAGCAGCTCATCCTAGGCTTACCCCCTGAATCTGTCTCCAAGACCCCCTCTTCTCTGACTTTCTCCTATTGCTTCTCCTACCTTAAGCCTTTGTTTCATTGCCCCCAGTTTTAATAAACATACTTTCGAAAACACCTGGACTCATGTTGTGAAATCTTTTCCACATGAAGTCAAGAACCCATACACTTCCAGCAGGCCTGAGGCAGACCTCATCTGGTAACTCTCAAACAAATACTCTCAACACCGCTCACTCCAGTGGCAAAAATTATTTCACACTGAGTAGGGACCTTCCTTTTCTCAGGGGCTCCTGGTAGAGGCTGTAATAAAATCAGGTCATTTTATTCTCTAAAACTCTGGCAGCACACCATTCTAGGACCAAAGAAGCTAGAAAGGGAGCAGGCCTTGCATTGGCCTGACACCATTTTCTACCAATATCCACATCCACAGCTTTCCTAGCTTAGCAGGGACAACGACCTAGTGTGTGCCACAGCATTGCATGCTTTCCTCTTCGCCCTGGTTGCCAGGAAGCTCGGAGCCAATTCTCCCCTACCACCACCTCTTCCTCCTGCTCTGGTCTTCCATTTCTGACTTTTATCTCACAAGGACCTTTGAGGACAGGGACTCTAACCCATAAAGGGGCTTCAGAGCAGCGGTTCATGCATCATTTTTGTATGTGTGAACAGGTTTTGGTTTTATTGATGTATATAATCATAAGCCTTTTTGAATTAATTTTGGAAGTGAGCAGGGTGAAAACAAATCAATACAAAGAGCATGTTTATTTTTATTTTAATGATTTATGAGGGGGAAAATTTAACAAAGGAAGGGAACAGGATAAACGAGGGTGGGGGGGATTGATCTTTTAAGGCATAGAAGTCTGAGCTGAAAGCATTAGATCTGCCACTTCTGGCCAAGCAGTCTTAGAGGAACTCTGAGTTTGTTTCCACATTGGTGGCAGGGATTCAGAGCAGCCTACCCTGTCAGGGATATTGTCAGGGAGAGAGGAGGTGGTCCTTGTAAACAGTCATATGCTGCCTGGCCCAGAGTATGACCTCAGTGAGGGATGGAGCTGATGCTGAGGGCGACAATGGAGAGGAGGAGGATGAGAGAAAAGCCCTGTCCAGGCCAGGGCAGTTGAGACAGTGGTTTATAATAAACACATATGTGGTCTTTAGCCATTTCTGGCACAGAACTAACCCGCTAGGAATTCCCTGTGTTGAGAGCTTCAAATGTGTCTTTTGTTATGTTAATGAGGTGGCTTATGGCCATTTTGAGGACTGGGAGCCAGCTACCCTGAGAACTAATCATGTGACCTGCAGGGAGGGGCTGAAGATTGAACCAATCACCAAATGGCCAATGATACAATCAACTATATTTTAATAATATAATGAATGGAACTATTTTAAAATGGAGCTAGAGCTGCCACTCCATGGATACTGCCTTGTAGGTTTTCTTCCTCAGATCTCTGGAGGTTTGCTCCAATGACAGTGACTGGCGCCTGCCTTGGTCTGGCATCCTCGCTCACCTGCTCCACCATCCCAATGTGGCCGATGCCCATCATGTTCCATGCTCTGCTGCCTGCTGCCGATTCCTGTCATGTCCCAAGCCTGCCCCGTGGTGGTCAGCGCACGCCATAGCAACTGGTTGTTTGGTTGTTCCACTGTTCATTCTATTTACATATTAGGGTTTTATATATATAGAAATACATAATCCAAGGATATAGACAATAGTATGGGGAAGGCCTGGGTTGGGGCAGGAGCTGGGAGGAGAGTGGTAAAAGGTAGGAAAATGGGAGACATCTATAATACTGTCAACAATAAAAAACCCTCACAAGTAGCCTCATTCCTTAAAAACTGTTTATCAAATCTTAAAGCTTTAGCCATTTAAATAACAACTTATTCAAACTATTATAAATTAATTAGAGGCCTGGTGCATAAATTTGTGCATGGGTGGGTCTCTAGGACTGGCTAGCAATCAGGGCCAATCGGGCCTGGGCCGATCAGGGCCAGACTGATTAGGGCCTGCTGGCCTGGGAGAGAGGAGTGGGGAGGGACTGCAGGAGATTGGCTGCTGGCCCTGAGAAGGGAGCCGGCCCTTGGGCCCCTGGGAAAGGGGCCACATGTGCTGCCACTCATGGGCCCCAGTGGAGTTGGGAGAGGAGGCGGCAGTTAGCCGGGCTGGACATGGAAGGTACAGATGCTGGATGCTGCTGCTGATGTTGGTGCCCTGCCACCACACGGTTCCTTGCCTCCCCACCTCCTTCCCTCACTACCCACCATCACTGTGGTGGGCAGGCAGTCTCTGGGGAAGGGAGAGGAGGGAGTGAGATAAACCCTTGTGCCAAGGGCTGACTTTCAATAGATTGCAGTGAGGCAGCTGCTCTACTATGTATGAAACTCCTACCCAGAAGCAGACCATCTATGAATGGCTTAGCACCAGGGGCCAAGGTGGGCTGGCTGGCCAGGGGGAGGGACCGGGGGCAGTTGGCTGGCTTCAGGAAGTTGTGGGAGTGCACTGACCACCAGGGGGCAGCTCCTGCATTGAGCATCTGCCCCCTGGTGGGTGGTGCATGTCATAGGAACTGGTTGACTGGTTGACCAGTGGTTTCAGTCATTCAGGTCATTTGGTCGTAATGGTTGCTTAGGCATGCATATATATATGCAAAATTTGTGCACATTAAAAGGAAATTAATTAGAGGAAATATTTTAATATTGCTAGTTGCTCTTTCTCTATAATAGAAGTGTTAGAGATGAAGAAAATTAGTAAAATGTATATGAAAATCTTTCTCCTTGACCCAGAGTCTCTGCCCACTCATGTGTGCCTCGAAATTGTGTGAGACCCAGACCTAGCTGGCCCCACCCTCGTTAGGTGAGATCCAGACCCAGCTAGCCCCACCCCTGTCAAGCTCTGCTGGGTGGAGGGTGCAGCTTCAGGTCCCCCATCTTGCCCTGCCAGGTGGGGACTCAGCCTCAGATCCCCCATTAAGCCCCGCTGGGCGGGGAGTGCAGCCTCAGGTCCCCAGCACACACCAGGCAGGGGTGCAGCCTTAAGTTCCCTGGCCTGGCACCGGGGTGGGGGTTGCAGAATGGGGTCCCACAGCCCGGCCCTGGGGTATGGGGTGCGCCTTGAGGTTCTCGTCAAGCCCTGTCAGATGGGTGTGTGGCCTCAGGTACTGGGGGCAGTGAACGTGCCTTGAGATCACCTGATAAACCCCACCAGGGAGGTGGCGTGGCCTGAGGTCCCCCATCAAGCCCCGCTGGCAGGGATGGCATGGCCTGAGGTCCCTTGGCTTGGTGCCGGGGCAGAGTGCATAATCTGAGGTCCCCAGTCAAGCCCTGTGGGGGTAGGGGGTGGGGGCACAGCCTCAAGTCTCCCGCCCCACCCAGCTCCATGCAGCCTCAGGTCCCTGCTTGCATTATGGGAACCCTGCCTCTGCTGTGATTACAGCCATCTTGTGTTATGGGAAACCCACTTCCATTGTGGGCTCAGCCATCTTGTGACCATGTGATGGTTAATTTGCATATCATATCTTTATTCTATAGGATAGATGGTATTTACTATACCTGTCTAATGGTTAAAAACTTTTTTTTTTAAATGAAATAATCAGATCTCTGATTATGTCTATGTATGTATGTAGAGGACATTAATAAAAATTGGTTTATATAAAAAGCTCTGTTTAATTGGCTTAAAGAACTTAACCACTTATCTAAATTAAATATAACAGAAACTAACACAAAGCTTTTCAGGATCATGTGCTTTGGGAAAAGATTTAATAACAAAATAGATTTACGTTTGTTGGTTTAATTAAAACAGCAATGTTATTACAGTTAGCAATGTTTAATATAAAATTATATTTTATCTGGGTTTAATAAAAAATAAATTCATGCTATCTCTGTTATAGGGTTTGTCAACAGGAAAATAGTTTGGAATAATAATTAAATGTATCTAATGTCTCATAAAATGTTTGACTAACCTAATATAATTATTTAAATTTAATAAATTAAATGGATATAAATAAAAGGTTTTTTTGGTGAAACTTTTCAATAATTACTTTATGGTATATATACTTAAAAATTGTTACCCCAAATCTTTTTTGTAACTTGAAATTTTACATTTCTATGCCGTTAAATTAAAAGATACAAATGATTGGCCCTTCCAATATCATTCAGTGGTTAGAGCATCCTTCAGGTATTGGGGTAGAGAATGGACCAGGTGAGCATTATACTTGGAGTGTAGAGAGAGGATCTGGGCACTATCCTGGCAACAATGATGACAAAGCCAAACAGAGAGAGAGTTGCCAGATACAGGATCGGGAGGACCCTGCCTGTCTTGGCGAGCCTGTCCACCTATCCCTAAAAGGGCAGGCAAAGACCTGAGACCAGCCTGGCTTGGATAGGCCCAGGGTAGGCCCAGAAGAAGCCAAGACCTGGAGTGGATTCTGTCAACAAGTTCAAACCTTCACAGCGCTGTCCACAGACCCTGAGAAAAGCCGGCCCCTGGGCACAGCCAGTGCAGTTATACTGCTCTGGCGACACAGCAGTATGTTGTCCATACTCCAAACTCTGGGAGACTGATCATAGGACACCTGGAGACTGGTCTGGTCTGGTGTTGAGATGACCGCTAGGGCATACACAGTGCCAACATGGCCTGAAAGGATCCGCACCTGCTCCTTGGACTCAATGTCTCACATGTCGATGAGGCTCTCGTAGGTGCCACAGACAATGTGGTGATTCGTCAGGGTGATAGAGTACACACTGCCACCAGATGTCTATAGGACATGGATGCAGTCAAGGGTCTGGATATCTCAGATCTTGATTGTCTGGTAGGAACCAATGTACAGGTACCTCTGGGCAGCCACCAGGGCCCGCACCCAGTGGTTTAGCCTGCTAGCTCCTTCTTCAGCTTTAGTTCAGTGTCCATAATGTCCCAGACCTTAATGCCTTTCAGGGAGCCACTGAAGAGCATGTTGAGTGAGGGAACCAGTGTGCACATGGTTGTTAGGGGCCCTGATTGTGTTCACCTTTGGCAGGTACTGGATATCCCACACAATGATGGTGCAGTCTGCTGAGCTGCTGTAGAACTTGAACCCCTAGAGGCAGAGTGCCAACATAATCCCATCATGGCCCTCCAGTGTCTTCTGGCACTTGTAAGAGTACACGTGTCCCATATCTTGATGTTCTTATCAGAGGAGCCACTAAGGAGCAGGTTGCCCATGGAGTAGAGACAGAGACACCAGATGGGGACCTGGTGGTCCCAAAGGTTCCTTTGTACTTGAAGATCTGCTGTGGGTCATAGGATCCTAGGGTGCCCATATTTAGCCATGCATTGATGTGAGACAACTTATTGTTCAACATGGATGAACAATGGTCATAGGATCCTCTGGAACTCCATGAGGATTTCTCTCAGCTTGGTCTGGTTTTTATCCAGGACATTGAACTTGAGCTCCAGGCTCTTCTCCAGTTGGTCAATCTTCTTTGAGAGCTTGCCCAGCATGGAGCACACGAAGGTGGTCTCCTGGTCCTTCTGGGCCCGCACCATGTGCATCTCATGGAAGTAGTCATCCATCTGCTGGAGGAACTCCTTCAGGCCCTCAAAGCAGCAGGTCTCGCCGAAACCAGTTTGGCTCAGTGGATAGAGCATCAGCCTGCAGACTGAAAGGTCCCAGGTTCAATTCCGGTCAAGGGCATGAACCTTGGTTGCGGACACATCCCCAGTAGGGGATGTGCAAGAGACAGCTGATCAATGATTCTCTCTCATCGATGTTTCTAACTCTCTATCCCTCTCTCTTCCTCTCTGTAAAAAATCAATAAAATATATTTTTAAAAAAGCAGCAGGTCTCCAGATAGGTCTCATACGTGTTCTAGTTCCCAATTAACGTGCATCTGTACTTGGAGTGGGGACACTTGATGTGTTCACACTCCTTGAGGTGGGCCTCCAGATTCATCTTGAGAAGGAGCTGGCAGTTGGGGTTGTTGGGCACCACACAGGCCTGTAGTCACAGCTGATATCGTGGGCCTTCCAAGCACTGAGCTTAATAATGAAGGGGCACCCTTGGGGGTCCACCTCAATGACAGTGGGTTTCCTGACCAGTGCTGCCTGACAGCATGCTTGCTGTGGATGGAGAGCTCCTCGGTCTTCTTGGCCACAGCAATGTTGTTCACCACCATCAGCTTGGCATTGTCCACAGCACACTTCTTAGACTTCAAGACACATCTTCGACAGAATTTATGCCCACACATGGTGATCACAGGGTCCTTAAACACACTGAGGCAGAGCTGGCAGCCCAGTTTCACCCAGAGCTGCTCGGCAAAGGCCAGAGGCTCCAGCTCCGCCTCCTTCTCATGGAGCATAGGAGCGAATGGAGTGCAGGGAGCAAATGGAGATGGTCAAGCCAGATTGGCGTGGAGTTCTCAGGGGGGGGGGGCATGCTGTCCTCCTCATCCTGAGGGAAGTAGACAAAGGTGCTGGAGGAGGAGAGTGTCCTGCGGTGCTGTTTGTATGTGCTGGTCCCATCCGCTTTGGTGACAGCTGAAAGGTCGCCTCCATTCTGGTCCCGGTGGTGATGTCTGGGGTGGGAAGATTGGTAGGCCCCCCAGAGAAGCGGTTGTACCAGGCGCTTTTGCCTGAGCTCATGCTCTAGAGAAGCATCTATGATCCTCCAGCAACATCCCCCACCCGCTGCCACCCAGGAGTGGCATGCTCCTCACCCTACCCCCTGCTTCATTGTGCCCCCAACACTGCCAGCCTGAAAAAAGATGGGCATCATTTTTAAACCTGCTTCTTAGGTCAAAAACATGCAACCAGTCACATGCATAGTCAAGGGTATTGTCATGGTGACAAAATGCCTGGTGATGTCAACCTTGGGGAAGTTACCAGATTTGGAAAAAACCTTTTTTCCTTAGGCAACTATTGCAATAACCACCATGGCAATAGCCAATGAGGTGAATCTTTTAATTTCTTTGTATGAGTTATATTAGAAAATAGAATTCCTTTTGACCATATCCTAGTTAAGCAAGGTGGTTTGCTCTGTTGTTAATACCCCTTATTGTACTTTGATAAGACACCTGTGGTAAAATAGAGACAAAACTAGACAGAATCAGGGCACAAACCAAATGATTCAATATAGTGTCCACTGACAGCTCATGGTTCTTGAATGTCTTGGTTCTTCAATATCTGCGGGAAGCCACCCATTACCGATACTACCGTGAGAGCGCATCAAGGAACGGGGAAGGCCGAAGGACCTTGGACAATTAGCAGGGCTAATGTCAAGCACCATTGTTCTGTTGAGGTAGTGATGGCACAAAGTAATTTCTTGACCTAGTAGCCTCAAATTAAATTTTAGTGAACTTTCTTGATCTTTACTGACCTTAGAGACGGTGTGTCTGCTACCTGTTTGCTGTGTATCTAAAACTGAATAAAAAGCGGATAAGACCAGGTTTCAGAGTGCCTCTCCAAAAGAGAGGTCTCCACCTGGCCCCCCAATGCCTTCTAAATTCATATTTCTTGTCTAGTATTTTCATTTGTGGGTTGGCGACCTCCTTCAGATCCTGAACCCCCACTGCAAAAGGTTGTGGCAAATACCTGACCACTCTCAGTCTTGCTGAGGGTATAAAACTTGGTTCAGATTTATTCTTCAAATTGGTCTTAGCATTTTGTTTGTTGTTATAGAAAATTTTGCTGTTATAAAACTTTGTTTTATATAGCTCAGTGTTATAATGATACCACCCCAATAATGGCTGCTCAACATTTTGAGATGAAGCCCAGATGAGAAACCTCCAGAAAATGTTTGCTTTTAGAGAAACACACTGGTAAAGCCTTCCCATGTACTGGGGCTCTTGTTGCTCAAACGTGGCCCAGTGTTCCTTTAGGAACAAGAAACCACTTTCCCTTCTATGTGGGACACAACATACTGGGAATGAGCCTTTCTGGTGACAAGGGACTGACTGGCAATGGCATGATGTACTGAGAACGAACCTTCCTGACAATGGAGGCCCATTGCTTTTAATAACTTATCAGTGCTGCTTTCTGGTATTTGATCAGTGATGTTTTCGAGGAATAATATTCAGCAAAAGGGGGAAAATGTAACAAAAAATAAGGAGCCACTTTATTTTTTTTACTTTTTTTTAATTTTAATTTTTTTAATTAAGGTATTATCTGTGTACATAGCTTACCATTGCCCCCCCCCCATAGATGCCCTCCCTCCCCAGCGTTTTGTGTCCATTGGTTGTTCTTTTTTTAAAAAAATAAATCTTTATTGCTCAGATTATTAGAATTGTTTCTCCTTTTTCTCCCCCATAGCTCCCTTCCACCTGATTCCCACCCCACCCTCTGCCCTTACCCCCTCCCCCCACTGTTGTCCTCATCCATAGGTTATACAATTTTAATCCAGTCTCTTTCTGCACCCCACACCCTTTTCACCCTGATAATTATCTATCCACTCCCTTTCTTTGCCCCTAATTCTATTATATTCACCAGTTTATTCTATTCCTCAGATTTTTAATTCACTTGATCTTCTTCCTCTTCTTAAGTAATACCTTTCAGCATTTCATATAATACTGGTTTGGTGGTGATGAACTCCTTTAGCTTTTTCTTATCTGTGAAGGTCTTTATCTGCCCTTCAATTCTGAATGATAACTTTGCTGGATACAGTAATCTTGGTTGTAGGTTCTCGCTATTCATCACTTTGAATATTTCTTGCCACTCCCTTCTGGCCTGCATGGTTTCTGTTGAGAAATCAGCTGATAGTCTTATGGGTGCTCCCTTATAGGTAACCAACTGCTTTTCTCTTGCTGCTTGTAAGATCCTCTTTTTGTCTTTTACCCTTGGCATATTGATGATGATGTGTCTCCAAGTATTTTTCTTTGGATTCCTCTTGTTTGGGGTTCTGTAGGCTTCCTGTACTTGTAAGTCTATTTCTTTCACCAGGTGAGGGAAGTTTTCTGATATTATTTCTTCAAATATGTTTTCAGTATTTTGCACTCCCTCTTCTTCTGGCGCCCCCCTAATTCTGATGTTGGTGCGCTTGCAGTTGTCCCAGAGGCTCCTTACACTATCTTCAACTTTCTGGATCCTCTTTTCTTCTTCCTTCTCCAAAGGAGTGTCTTTTGGCTCTTTTACCTGATTCTTGTGTTCTTCCATTCTGCTGTTGGATCTCTGCATACTATTTTCCAATTTAGTCAGTTTATGTATACTTTTTAGTTGGGTCTCATGAATATTATCCAGCTTTTCTAGGATATTGTTGCATAACCTTAGAACCGTAGTTCTGAACTCTATATCTTCCATCTCTTTTGTTTGAGATCTATTTCCTTGTCTAGGCATTATCACTATTTTTCAGAGTTGGTAGGATGGCTTTGTGTGTTTGGTGTCCTATATAGCACAGTGGGTCAGCCTCCTCAGTTACCTGAGGTAGACACTCTTGGTGCTCCCCTTTGTGGACTGCGTGCACAGCCTTGTTGTAGCTAAGTCTTTATTGTTGTGAATTGACCTTCAGGCCAATTGGATGTGGGTATCAGCTGTGTCTACTCTGGGATAAGTTCTGTATTGGAGACAGTCTTATAGGATCAGACTTGAAAAACTGCAGAAGCCTCTGCTCAGCTTGGATGGGGCGGAGTCTCAGGGCTGAACTGACAGTCTTGGCTTCCGCCCTGCCCTTGTGCACTCGCCTGAGTTTCCGCCTGACCGGCCCAGTTTCCCCAAGCAAGAGCGTGGGTGCCCCAGGGGCTCGCCCGGACTTGGGCTGGTCTCTGTAGTCTGGAGCTTCTGACTCCTTCCGCTACAGAGAGGCTGCCACCTTTTGTACAGAGAGGCGGCGGCAGCCTCCGCAGTCAGACCTGGAGCTTCTGACTCCTTCCGCTACGGAGAGGCAGCGGTCAGACCTCAGCGCGTACTTGCTCGCGCGCACGAGTCTGTAGACCCCGCAGACTGCGGCTCCCGGTCCCCGGTCTCCCAGTCTCTGAGTCTCTGAGTCTCTGGGTGCCTTTCTCTACAGTCCAGACCACCCGTATGAGCCTGGGACCACGGAATTTCAGCCGGGGCTGGGGTTCAGTACAGTCCGAAAGGGTTTCGTGCAATCGGGAATTCCTCCCCTCCCGCCAGGCAGGCATTCAGCTGCTGCACTTCCTCTCCGCGTGCGAGCGTCTCCCTACCTCAGCGCTTTTCAGCTCCCAGTCCGATCCGTGAGCCTCTCTCTTTCTTTCTAGTTGTAGCTATTCCACTCCGCCAGCTTTCCTGAGGTTTTGGTGAAGTCCTTTTTGATTTTAGTTGTTTTTTTAATTAAATTGTTGATGAGGCGGCAGCTTAGGAGACTGCCTAGGCCGCCATCTTGGTTCCCGTCTCCCCAAGGAGCCACTTTAAAATGCAGCTGGAGCTGCTACCCCACAGGAACTGCCTTGCACATCTTATGCCTCAAACCTTGGAATGCCCTTGGTCCCAAGGGCAGAATCACCTTGGGACCGGGCCTAAAGCAACCCTGTGCCCCGCAGAACTGCTTGCAAAGACAGTAAGAATGCAGTTATTAGGACTACTGGACTGCAAATTAAAAAGTTTTCTAGAATTAACATCACTGGATGTTATGTCACTGGCATCAATAGAAATGCCTTCCTTATATGGATGGGAGAGTCTATTTTGAAGAAGTGGCATTAGAAGAAGCTTAAGTTTAAAAAATTTGGCTCTCAAAAGAAATTTCAGTCGTTGTGCTGTTGATATTTGGCCTTGTTGACTAATGAGTTTGCCAACCACTGTGCCAGGTTCTCTGCCAGAGACTCCTTAGGAGAGTCAGTCCGCATGGCACATACACGCAGTCCTGTCGACATAAACTACAGAGTCTCTCAGTTGTGTCAGGGAATCTGGCAGGAGGCAAGTCTGAGCTCGATCACTACTGTATGCTGAGGTTACCCCGCGGTGGTTTCCTGTGTCAGCCTAACATGGAAGCCAGAGACATTATATGACAACGGAAAACACAGCAGGCATTTCTACAAAGAACCAAGCAGTGAGACCCTTGGTGGGCCACCCTGGGCAAGAGTGAGCTGCCCAGTGGCCATGAGAGTGTTAGGATGTGGCAGGGTCACCAAGGACTGTGTGTTGGAATCACTTGGAGGCTCATAAAAATCCTGCCTTTGGGTCTCAGCCTCAACTTAGGAATTAGAATATCTCAGGAGGAGCCTCAAGTTCCCCATGGTGCTCCCAGGCATACTCAATACCTCCAGCCTCCAGCACAGAGGCAGGGCAGACCAACATTTGCCAGGGGTCTGCCCTCTCCAAGAGATGTGTTCAGCACTCTGCATGAGTCCCCGCAAAACACCCTGCAGCAGAGACCCTTAGCTCCCACGCCGGCACCAGAGCACTCACCCTGCAGTCCCCTCGCACGCAGAGGCTGAAGGCATCCTTGTAGGAGCATCGTGTCCCGTCGTGCACCATGCGCTTCATGGACACCACCTCCCCGGTCTCCTTGGACTCACAGTAGAGGTGGCACCTTTCCTTGGCTGGAAGGGAAGGGGTGTTAGGAAAAAGTGTGGGCTTCTCTGCTTACCTTCTTTCCCAAGTCCACTCATGGGGGTCTTCTTAAAACTTACTCCCCTCCTGTACCCTTACCCCGACCTTCCCTGGGGCAGGAAAAGGGAAAGGGCCAGGAGACTGCAACCCCCTTTGAGTTTCCTTGGGAAGAACTTTTCCCAGAGGAGCCAGGATGCTGTTGGAGCAGCCCAGGCCTCTAGCCCCTCAGGCCCGGACACCCAGGGGAAGACAAATGGCTATTAGCCAGCTTTTCAACTGAGGACCCTCTTAAGTCAACCTTCTCTAAAACCCCAAATAAGATGCCGCTTGATTAGGTCTTGGGTCCCTAGCACTTCGTTTCTCAGTATTTCTCTCAGAAGTCACTAAAACGCTGGGTTATTTGATGGCTGTCTACCCTGCCCACCAGGCTGCAGCCCGCCTCCAGGGGGCTGTGTCTGTGCTGGCTCCCCTGCCTGCAGGGCGCTCTGCTGGTATATCACACGCAGGGTGTTGGAGACCAGGTGATGGAGACCGGCCCGCTGGCAGCCTGCCCCTGCCCAATGCCTGGAGGGAACAAACACCGCATGTTTAAAACCTCACCAGGAGATAGGGGAACCAAACAGAATACAAACCGGATCATGCCTGAAGCTGCCAGGCCTTTTAGTTCCTAGGAGCCAATAAATATTTTTGAGCACACGAAGTAGTTCATGTTACCTTTTCTGACACTTGACTGAGTCCTGACTGTCATCTGAGATATGAGAATGCTGGAGGTAGCCTGGCTCCTTGGCAGGGTCCACTCAGCTCTGTCCCCACCTCCATCCCTGAGCGGGTTTAGTAACACACCCACAGCCTCCTCCAGCGGAGGGAGCAGAGCCTGGCCCTGGCTGAGCCTCCTGGTCCTCTCCCCTGCATCCTTTGCCAGGCCCAGCGTCCTGCCTCAAGTCCCAGCCTCCATCATGGAGTGGGCCCCAGCAGCCTTGCTCACACAGACTCGCAGGAAGCGTGAGCTCCAGTCCACCCACCCATTTTTGTCCTGAGCCTCACTCTGCCCTCCACTCAGAGCCTCACCATCCCGGTGCTCATGGGGCAGCCAGTGGTGCTGGGCATCACCGTGCTCGAAGTACAGGTCCCACTGCCGGCACTGTTCCTCGCGGAAGTCAGCCAGGGAGTCGGGACAGTCCTGGGAGTTGCAGAGCTGGAAATCGTAGCCAAGGCCTGCACAGGTGCGGCCCCCGTTGGCCGGGCTGGAGGAGAGAGCAAAGGACGTGCAGCTCAGTGCCAGAGGAAGATGCCAGCACTCGCGCTCCACTTGTATAATTTGGGGGATCCTTGAGTCTCAGGTGCCGGGTCAGCTCTGCTGACTGAAGGGACCCAGGTCTGCTCTGTCCCGTCCTGGACACAAGACCAGGGCAGCACTGCAGCCTCCCAGCCCCTAGAGCATCAGGTACAGAGGGCTGGCAACCCTCCCCGGGCCCCGTGGCTCCTCTCCAAGGAAGTCTGTGCCTGCGCCTGCCACAGGGTGGGCACTCAAAGAGCAGTTCTGAAATAGCAGAGGCCCACTGCCCAGGTTCTTCCCAGGTGTGGGGTGCACGGTGGACACTCCCCACACCTTCCTCCATCCCAGCGAATTGGGCTGTTTCTGTAACCCCCTCACTTCCCTGGGCACAAGCCACAGCGCACTAGCCCCGCAGAAAAGGCACCGGCTCTGGCTGGCAGGTGCATCTGCGAGGTGAAGGACGGGCCGCGGCAGGCCAGAACCTGGGAGGAGCTGGGGGCGACGGTGCTGCCATATGCCAACCGTGGCAGAGCCAGACAGAACCCAAGGCCTCACCCGAGACTTGAGCAAGTCACGCTGTGTGTGCAACAGAAGGGGGGCTGTGAGGCCCCTCCCATGGCACTGTGTTCTCCAGGGGGTCAGGGGGAATAATGATCAGAAAAGCATGTGGAAGAAGAACCAAGGGGCCTCAGTGTTTGACAGGAGATTGGAAGAAAGGATAACTGAGATTGACGCCAGGGTCACTGATAATACCATAGACCTGTGGTCAGCAAACTGCGACTCGAGAGCCACATGTGGCTCTTTGGCTCCTTGAGTGTGGCTCTTCCACAAAATACCAAGGCCCGGGTGAGTCTATTTTGAAGAAGTGGCGTTAGAAGAAGTTTAAGTTTAAAAATTTTGGCTCTCAAAAGAAATTTCAATCATTGTACTGTTGATATTTGGCTCTGTTGGCTAATGAGTTTGCCGACCACTGCCATAGACCAATGACAATACCAACAAGGGTGTCACCAGGAGAAGGGGGTGCAGGCCTGGCTGCAGGCGTGGGGAGCCAGGGCAGCTGGGTCTGCTGATGCTGGAATCCCTGGCCAGCCCAGGCGGGAGGCACAGTGATTGGAACTGAAATCCACGTTGACTCCAAAACAGAGTGAGCTGAAGAGTTTGGGAGGGAGAAGAGCAAGCAAAACACTAGGACTGGATTGTTTTCAGTTTTACAACCACTAGGGTCTGGGCAGCGAACACAGTGGGACCTCAGTCCTGCAAGCAGGTCTAACTAGAGCTGCATGGGCGTCTTCACACTAGTCCCAGCGTCATAGGAAGAGATGGGAACAAGCACAGGGAGGGTAACCCTGAAATGGGCAGCACGAAGCCCCGCAGTTATCACCTGGACAACGAGTGAAGGGAGGCCCGTCGTACATTGCTGACAAAGAGGCTGTGGAGCTTTGAGCTCAGACATGCTCTGGGCTGCTGCGCGCATCTCCCCAGATGTGGGTGAGGCCGGCGTGAATGAACAGCCTTCACAGCTGCACGTGGCCTGACGGGGAAGCAGGCCTCGGGCAGGGCGTGGCTATTCTCTGGGACGGATGGCTTTCAGGACCAGATGGGCTCACGGCTGTACTGACAGCTTTGCTCCCATCACTTGCTCCTGTCTCCTACTGCCATCAAGGAGTCTGGGCAAGGCCGAGGGGTAAATCCCTAGAGTGTGCGGGTGCAAAAGGTCAGAACGTGTACCTCTCTTCTCCACTGAACCTGGCCAGGAGGTGAGTCTGCTGGAGCCCGGGAACCCAGCACCAGGCAGGAGGAGTCAGGGCCTGGATGCCCATGGAGGGCGGGGAAGTCAGGCCGAACCTGCTCTCTTGTCTGCACCCGGAGTCTAAGTTACTCCATCAGCTCGTGAAGGGGGCAGCTGAGACATTTACTGAGTGCTTGCTGCATGCCAGGCTTGCACCACAAGCTGGGAACCCACATTCCTTACCCAGAATCCCATGGCCGCTGCAGTTCTAACTTCCTGTCTGGTCAGTCTCATCCTGAGGCAAGCATCCTCGGGGTGCCTGAGGGGAGTCAGGGCAGGGCACTTTGGGCCCCTTCCTGCCTCTGCTCCTAGTCAGGACGGAAGCTTAGAGCCCCGGGCAGAAGGTAATCAGAAATGGGAGGAGAAGGATCCAGCAGGAGCTGGGGTGGCCAGCCGGAGGCACAAGTGACCTTGAGGGGCAGGCTCTCCACTGCTGCAGCCCAGGACGCCAGTCCCTTCCTGGCCAACCTGGACATGACCCCTCTCCCCAGAGCTGTTACTGCTGAGCCCCTCTGGCTCCCTGGTGGCCAGTTCAGGGCATGGCCAGAGAAACGCAACAGCCTGGCTGAGCAGAGCTGCAAAGGCAGAGCCCAACAGCCTTGATGGGCACCAGAGACCGGGTGGGCTTAAATTTGGAAGCACATTCCTCTGAGAAGTTGATGTGAGGCTAGAGACATGCTCCCCCCCGAAAAATGTTCATGCACAGAAAGTCATAATACAATTTGGATGAGGCCACAGCAGGGTCCAAAGAAGGGTGAAGAGCTTGGGACTTAGGCTTAGGGTCTTAGGACCCCAACCCATATATCTAGGGGTTCAGGTGGGCAGAGGAGGTGCGTGAAGATGGTTTGGGGTGGGGGGCAGCCCAAGTTGCCCATCAACCTTTATTGCTATGGTGCTCAATCTGGAAGCTAGAAATCTGTTTTCTTTATGTGAAATTCCAGATTTTTAACATTTTCATGGAAATGAAAAAATCTTTAAAACTCTGGCCAAAGAGAGAAAGACAAAAGCCATGTATCTCCCGGGAGCCCAGGGTGGCGAATGGGCAGGTGGAAGGCCAGTGAGCTGACATCTGTGGGAGTTTTCCTGCACCCAGGTCCTGTTCACATTACTGTATGTGCACCCACAGTCACTCCGTGGGCAGGCTGCCTGAGGCCCGGGGGGAGGGGCCTAAGGGACCCTAAGGGAGCCACCCTGACTTACATGGGGCTGCAGGGGCCCGGGACCCAGGCATTCTGGCTCCACGTGCCCCTCTCCATGGCAGAGGCCCTGGTTAAGAGTTCAGGCAGGAAGAGTGGCTGTGGGCCGAGGAGGGGGCACACATCAGAAAGATGGAGTGTGTGGGGGGATGAGAGGAACAGGGAGGAGCTAGGGAGGACAGCACAGCAGGCCCAAACTTGGGAAGCGGGAAGGGGAGCATGGTTGGCAATAGGAGTCCAGCGGGCATGGGGCAGCCTCTCCAGGTTCTCTCCCCTGGGTAGCTGGGTTAGGCAGCAGGTTGCTGGCCCTGCCCCTGCCTGACTACAAACAGTTGCTCCCCCTGCTCAGGTTCCTGGCATCTGGGGACCAAGAGAGCCCTCCTTCTTATTCTTAATTCCTGTTCTCTGTCCCACCTTATGTCCTTGATACACTTGACCAGGAAGGACAGAGCCAGCCAGTGTCTGGAGGAGGGTGCAGAGCCTGCGGGGGGATGGATAGCAGGCCAAGAGACCAGGTTTTCAGGGCTCCAGGGCCGGCTCTGCTCCCAGCAGGCTGTGCAACCAGGGCCATGAGGCTTCCCTCTCTGAGTCTCACCTCCCTCCCAGCGAACAGGATGCCGGCCCTTGCACCCTCTCCAGAACGGGCATGCAGTAATAGGGCCCTGAGGATAGGAAGGGCCCCCAGGAACCACAGCTGCCACCCAGGAGAGCCACCCAGGGCCAACTTACTGTGGGTTGTCGCACTGGCGGGTCCTGAACTTAACACCTGTGCCACAGGTGCGCGAGCAGGAGCCGAATGGACTCCAGGAGCCCCAGTTGCCATCTCGTTTGAGGATGTCAGGCGTCAGCCAGATGCAGTGTCCTTTAAAGCAGTGCTGAAAGACAGGTCATTCCCTTGACCCATGGCCTCCTGCCCTCCCTTCAACTTGCTGTGTCCGTGAGGACCGCCTAGCCCTGGAGGCAAATGGGGAGACAGACCTACTCACTCCTGGAAGCTCTAAACCCCTCAGGAGACCTAGTGAGATGTTGGCCCACCCAGCTTCCCCCACTACTGCCCTGCCCACCTTCCTTCCTCAGCGCCTTGGCTAGCCAGAGCCTGCCCACACCACGTCCCTAGGGTGAAGCCGCTGGCATGCTCACACAGGGAACACTAAAAAATGCAAGTAGCTCACTAAGCCAGGGGTTCCAGAGACATGTAAGATCTACTGTTTACTGTTTACATTTTTAAAAAGCCAATTTCAAGAAAATATGGAAGCAGGTCAGGCAGTATGCTGATGTGATAAAAATTTATGAATGTAGTCAGGAAACACTGGCAAGCAGGGGACACAATTCCGTAACTTGAGTCTGATTACACTATCCCACCTCCTCCCATGGGAGGGAGCTTACACAATTCAGGGGCCCATTTTAAGGAGAACATTTTAAAATTAAAAATACTAAATTAAGTATAAAATGAAATATTAAATTAGAACAAGAAAATATATCACAAAAAATTAAAAATTTAAAAACGGACTAATACTACAAACAACCAAAAGTGAGTAGAAAGATGGAAATAATAAAGATCAGAGTAGAAGTAAAGTAAGATACAGTCTAAGAAAAATGCAAAAGATCAAAGAAACCAAGCACTCTTTGAAAAGGCAAACTGTTAACCAGACTCATCAAGAAAGAAATGAAAGGACCCAAATAAAGAAAATCAGAAATGAAAGAGGAGAAGTGACAACTGACCATAGAAATACAAAGGATTATGAGAAAATATATAAACAATTCTATTCCAGCAAATCTGGAAGAAATGGATAAATTCCTAGGAACAGTCTTTTAAGACCAAATCAAGAAGAAACAGAAAATTGGTTCAGACCAATTACTGCCTGTGAAATTGAATCACTAAGTGTCCTGGACTGGATAGCTTCACAGGTAAATTTATTTATTTATTTATTTGATTATTTTAAAAAATATATTTAATTGATTTTTTTTACAGAGAGGAAGGGAGAGAGCTAGAAACGTTGATGAGAGAGAAACATCGATCAGCCGCCTTCTGCACAATCTGCACATCTGCAGGGATGTGCCTGCAACCAAGGTACATTCCCTTAACTGGAATCAAACCCGGGACCCCTAAGTCCGCAGGCTGCCGCTCTATCCACTCAGCCAAACCGGTTTCAGCTTCACAGGTAAATTTAACTAAGTATTATAAGAAGAAATAACACCTATCCTTCTCAAATTATTCCAAAAAATTCAAGAGGAGGGAAGGTTCCCAAGCTCATTTTATGAAACCAGCATAATGCTGATTCCAAAACCAGACAAATATATTATGAAAAAGAAAATTATAGGCGAATACCCATGATTAACATAGATGCAACTATCCTCAACAAAATATTAGCAAACCAATATTCAGCCATTCATGAAAAAGATAATACACCATGATCAAGTGGGATTTATTCCTAGGATGCAAGGTTAGTTCAATATCTGCAAATCAATTAACATGTTACACCACATAAACAAAAACGAAAGATAGGATGACAACAAGATGGCGGCAGAGGTAAAAGCCTAACTGCAGCCGCACTCAACAATTTCAAAAAATACAACTAAAATATAGAGTGGACACTATCCAGAACTACAGGAAAGTTGACTGACTGGGAATTCTACAACTAGAAGGAAAGAGAAAACCAGACGGAAAACCAGAGGAGCTGTAAAAGCCTAAGGTACGGAGGCACGGTGCGCGCGCGGGGAGAGGACGGAGCCGGAGAGGAGGGGGCAGCTGAGTGCCTGGCTGGCGTTCCCCAGCGGGAAGGAGATAAAAGCTCCGGACCGTGCTGAACCCCAACTCCGACTGCACTGAACCCCAGTTCTGGGCGAGACCCTGGGGTCCAGGCTCATACAGAGGGAAACTGGGCTGTAAGGCAGAAGCTCAGGGGAGCGGCGAGAAAGCAGAGCCCCGGAGTCGTGCACATTGCGCGCAGAGGACAGACTGTTCACTGAGCTGAATTGCCCCAGCGGGGAGGACTCAAAAGCTCAGGACTGTGCTGAGCCCCAGTTCTGACTGCACTGAACCCCAGTCCTGGGCAAGACCCTCGGGCTCCAGCCTCATACAGAGGGAATCTGGGCTGTAAGACAGAAGCTCAGGGGAGCAGCGAAAAGCAGAGCCCCTGAGTTGCGCACATTACGCGCACAGAGGACAGACTGTTGTTTGGGCCGGGAGATTGCCCTAGCAGGGAGACATAAGCTCCGGACTGTTCTTAACCCCACTTCCAACTGCTCTGAACCCCAGTTGTGGGCTTGTTGGGGGAGAGACTACACTATCTGGTAGCGGACGAAGCTCTAGGGTGCCTTTCTCTCAGAGGTGCTTGCAGCGAGTACCAAAGGACACTGAGGAACACTGAGACTCAGGAACCTCCGAGGGCGGGGCTAACCGGAAGCCAAGGCTGTAGGCTCCACCCTGAAACTCCGCCCCATCCAAGCTGAACTCAGAGAGGCTTTTGCAGGTTTCCAAGTCAAGTGGAATAAGGTTGTCTCCTGGCATAGACACAGCTGATCCTCCCAACCTACCAACTCAGGGAAGCAGCGAAAATGCCGAAACGAGGAAACAGATCACAAACAAAAGAAATGGAGGACAAAAAGCGACTGGATATAGAGTTCAAAGCCACGCTTATAAGGTTGTTCAACAATCTCTTAGAAAAGGCCGATAAAATAAATGAGACCTATGAGGATATGAAAAGGGATCAACTAGAAATAAAGAATACATTCTCTGAAATAAAAAATATTATGCAGAGTCCTAAAAACAGATTGGAAGATTGCAAGAATCAAGTCCAATATTTGGAACACAAAGAGCCAGAGGACACTCCCCTGCAGAAGCAAGAAGACAAGAGAATCCAGAAAGTTGAAGATGGTGTGAGAAACCTCTGGGACAACTTCAAGCGAACCAACATCAGAATTATGGGCATCCCAGAAGATGACAGAGAGCAAGATACCGAAAACATATTGAAAGAAATAGTGACAGAAAACTTCCCCCACCTGGGTAAAGAAATAGACTTACACGTACAGGAAGCACACAGAACCCCAAACAAAAGGAATCCAAAGAGGACCACACCAAGACACATCATAATTAAAATTCCAAGAGCTAAAGACAAAGAGAGAATATTAAAAGCAGCAAGACAAAAGCAGGTAGTTACCTATAAAGGGGCACCCATACGACTGTCAGCTGATTTCTCAACAGAAACCATGCAGGCCAGACGGGAATGGCAAGAAATATTCAAGGTGATGAATAACAAGAACCTACAGCCAAAAATACTCTACCCAGCAAAGCTATCACTCAGAATTGAAGGCCAGATAAAGAGCTTCACAAATAAATTTAAGCTAAAGGAATTCATCACTGCCAAGCCAGAATTATATGAATTGCTAAAAGGGGTTCTTTAGGAAGAGGAAGAAAATAAAAATAAAAATTACGAATAAATACGTAACTATCAACAAGTGAGTCTAAAAACCAAGGGAAGTAAAAATCATGATGAACAATATTAACTGGTGAATATAATAGAATCAGAGGTATGGAAGGGGAGTGGACTGATGATTCTCGGGGAAATGGGGAGTGGAGAGGGGCGGGAAGAGACTGAACATAAACTGCACCTATGGATGAGGACAATGGGGGAATGGGGAAAGGGCAGAGAATTGAATGGAAACTTGGTGTAGGGGAGCAATTGGGGGGGGATGAGGAACATTTGTAATAATATGAACAATAAAGATTTAGTTAAAAAAATAAGAAAATGTTCTACATACATCAAGCAAGATTTGAGTCAGTGGAAACTAGTGAATAAACATTAGTCATGGCAACATTAACAGCAAACCTTTACATAGCATTAACCATATACCAGGTAAGGTTCTAAGTACTTTGCATCAACCCTAATAGTATTAGTTTTATTCTCACTTTACAGGGGAGGAAAATTCAGAAGTAGGGAGCTTAAGTCACTTGCGCAGCATCACACAAGCCAGTAAGTGTCAGAGTTGAGTTCCTGAGTGTCTGATTTCAACCACTATATTAAGCAAGATGGGAACAAGCCCTGAAAGAGCAGGATGGACTATTGGAGGGAAAATAAAGAAGACCTGGGAGGTTGTCCTCAAGATGTAGAAGAGGCCAGAATGATGTTGGAGTACAGCTCTTTGCAACTCTGGCCACATATGTAAAAGCTGTTTTGAAAATGACCACACACTCTCAGAGGGGTCCCACTGCTGTAGGGACCTGTGGGGAGGGGAGGAAGACATCTTGCTATGTAAAATAGTTAATAAAGCTAATCAGAGAGCAATAGGTGGTCCTGAGCAATAGGTGGTCCCTTGGGGGAGGCACTCAGGGAGGCACTGTGAATCTGCAGTGAGGGGGAAGAAAACATGGCACTTTTAAATAGACCTTCAAACCTTCTCTGATGGAGAATCACAGTGTGCAGATGATGTTTTAGAGTTGTGCACTTGAAACCTGTGTGGTTGTATTAACTAATGTCGCCTCAATAAATTCAATAAAAAAGAAAAGCCAAAAAAAAAAAAAGAAAGATAAAAAACATGTGGTAATATTAATAGGTACAGAAGAAGGATGTGACAAAATCCAGCATAATGATAAAAACTCTCAACAAAGTGAGAATAGAGGGTATATACCTCAACATAATAAAGATATATATATATATATATATATATATATATATATATATATATATATATATGACAAACCCACAGCAACTGCCATAATCAATGGAAAACAGCTAAAAGCATTATCTTAAAATCAGGAATAAGACAAAGTTGTTTACTTTCACCGAAGTCCTAGTTACAACAATCAGATAGGAAAAGAAAATTAAAGTCATCCAGATTAGAAAGGAAGAAGTATAACTGTCATTACTTGCAGATGACATAATTTTATATAGAGAGAACCCTAAAGAATTCACCAAACAACTATTAGAAATGATAAATGAACTCAGTAAAATAGCAAGATACAGAATTAATATTCAGAGGTTGATTGCAGCCCTGGCTGGGGTGGCTCAGTTGGTTGGATGTTGACCCATGCACCAAAAGATTGCCAGCTGGATTCCAGGTCAGAGCACATGCCCAGGTTGTGGGCTCGATCCCTGGTAAGGGGCTTGCAGGAGGAAGCCGGTCGATGTTTAGCTCTTACAACGATGTTTTTCTTTCCTTTCCTTTCCTTTCTTTTCTTTTCTTTTTCTTTTTTTTTTTAACGACTGTGCTCTTTTATTTCAACTTCCTTTCCCAAATCATCTGCATTAATACTATATTTTCTTAAGAGTATCTGTTATTATTGGCAATCCAGAAAGAAACGGTTCATAAATAATTCCTGGTGTATTTAAATACAAAACAGGAAGCTCATATAAATTTTCTAAGTAGCTTCCTTTCTCCTTTTTCATAGCCTCATAGTAATTTCTGGCCTCTTTTTGAAATTTAGACAAGCTCCTATAATATATGTAGAGAATCAGTAGGTCATTGCTATCTTATTGCAATTGAATTATTATTATTATTATTGTTGTTGTTATTATTATTAATTACATTGGCTGGCTGTGTCACAGGTTGCATAATGTAATTTTCAAATAATTTATTATTTCTCTGGATAAACAAGAGTCCCTATAGTGCTGGTATCTGTGGAAGGGTGGTAAGACTTTTTACACAACTTCTCAAGCCAAACTACCGGAAATCTTCTTAGTTCCTTCCTTGTATCTTTTTTTCTTTTAAGAAAAACGATTTTAAATATGATAGTATTACATGCAATAAGCAGCAATTATTCAAGAAAAATGATCTTACATATAATAATATTACATGTAACAAACATTGATATTTTAAGAATAAAAGGATTTTAAGTATAATAATATTACCAAAACTATACCAACATAGTATGATATCACAAAACTTGTAGGAAATATTAAAAATCTACAAATAATAGGATTACTTCTATTGTATTCTAGAATATTTTCCCCCCTCTGGCTCTATTTTTGTTCATGAGTTTATGTTGTTCATTTTATTCCACAAATGAGTGAAATCATTGATATTTACTTCCTCCAACTTGCTTATTTCACTTAGCATAATACTTTTATTTTTTAAATAAATCTTTATTACTCAGATTATTACAATTGTTTCTCCTTTTTCTCCCCCAAAGCTCCCTACCACCCAGTTCCCATCCCACCCTCTGCCCTTACCCCCTCCCCCAACATTGTCCTCATTCATTGGTTATACGATTTTAATCCAGTCTCTCACTGCTTTCCCACCCCCTTATCCCCTGATAATTATCAGTCCATTCCCTTTCTTTGCCCCTGATTCTATTATATTCACCAGTTTATTCTGTTCCTGAGATCTTCTCCTTCTCCTTCTCCTTCTCTTCCTCCTCCCCCTCCTCCTCCTCCTCCTCCTCCTCCTCCTCCTCCTCCTCCTCCTCCTCCTCCTTCTTCTTCTTCCTTTTTCATATTTGAATTCCAAGTGGGACACTCTCTCCCATTTGTTTTTGTAGGGAAATATAACAAAGTGTTCTGTAGCAAATGGCTGCAGACTGTCCAAATTTCTCAGGACCACACGAATAGAATCCACTCCTACGGATCACACCGCCCCTCCAGGACACACGGCTCCTCCGGGTCACACGGCTCCCCCAAGTCACACGGCTCCCCCGGGTCACACCACTCCTCCGGGTCACACGGCTCATAATACTTTTAAAGTCTACTCTGTATTGCTACTCCAGCTTTTTTTTTCTTTTCCATTTGCATGGAAAATTTTTCCCATCCCTTCACTTTCATCTTGTGTGTGTCTTTTTGTTTTGAGGTGTGTCTCTTATAGACAACATATAATTGGGTCATGTTTTTTGTATCCATTCAGAAAAATGATCTTACATATAATAATATTACATGTAATAAACATTAATATTTTAATACTTTTATTTAATAAACATTACCATACACTTTTTTGATTGGAGCATTTAATCCATTTAGATTTAGGGTTATTATTTAGAGGTATTTATTTATAGCCATTTTAATTCTGTATGGCTACATTTCTCTCTCTGTTTCTTCTTCTCAGCAATCCCTTTAACATTTCTTGTAAAGCTGGCTTGGTGGAGATAAACTCCTTTAGATTTTTTTTTGTCTGGGAAGCTCTTTATTTGACTGTCTATTCTGAATGACAGCCTTGCTGGCTATAGTAATCTTGGTCTCAGAGTACTTCATGCCATTCCCTTCTGGCCTGTAGAGTTTCTGATGAGAAATCAGGTGTCAATCTTATGGGAATTCCTTTGTAGGTAATAGTTTTCTCTTTCTGCCTTTAATATTCTCTTTGTCTTCAGTTTTTGGCATTTTAATTATTATGATGTATCTAAGCTAGGGTCTGCTTGGGTTCTTTTTGTTTGGGGATCTCTGTGCCCCTGAATTTGTGTAACCTTTTCCTTTACCAGATTAGGGGAAGTGTTCTACCATTATTTCTTCAAACATCTTCTCTATTCCTTTCTCCCTTTCTGCCTCTTCTGGCATACCTACTATTCCAATACTAGAGGCCTTGTTCATGAAATCAGGCCCAGGCCTGTGATCAGGACCATCTTCCCTGGCTGCCCGCAGCTGACCTGTACCCCACTGCCACCCACCCCTGGTTCCTCGTTCACCATCTGTGGGTGCCTGGCCAGCTTTCATTCCTCTGCTCCTCCTACCAGTCTCTATACAGTCTCCACCTTTGGCCCTCCTTGGGTATCAGGGTTCTCTCCTATGTGTTTTCCACTGACTATTTAGAAAGCCTTTCTATATTTCAGTTGTAATTCCAGCTTGTTCCTGGGACTATGTCCAAATAGCATCCTCCTACTCTCACATCGATGTTTTTTTCTCTCTATCCCTCTTCCTCTCCCTTCCTCTCTCTCTGAATAAAATCAATAAAAAAATCAATTGCATTTTTATACACCAATAGGAAACTATCAGGAAGAAAAACTAAAAAAAAAAATCCCAATTACAATGCGTAAAGAATATCTAGGAATAAATTTAACAAAGGAGGTGGGAGACCCATATTAGAAAAATTATGACACTGAAGAAAGAAATTGAAGATACAAAAAATGGAAGCACATACCATGCTTGTGTATAGGAAGAATTAACATGATTAAATGTCTGTATTATGCAAAGCAATCTATAGATTCAATGCAATACCTTTCAAAATTGGAGTGATAAAAATGTTCTAAATTTTGATGGTTGTGATGGTAATACAATTCTGTGAATATACTGAAAATAACTTGAATTGTAAACTTTAAATTAGTGAATTTAAATGTGAATCACATCTTAATAAGCTATTAGGGAGGGGGGAAAAGCAGGAGGTGGTGGGATTAGTCTGTGTGCTATAGCTTACCAGTTTTTGCTCTAGCTTGTGGAGGGAATTTGTAAACTATTATTGATAATTTAGAGACATTATTGGCAATGGCATGTGAACATTTAGGAATGGTCAAATTTGGAGAAATTACTATCCATTTTGCTTACTGATATGGATTTTTAGGGCATTTCACATTTTCTTAGTGAGAGCCTGATTTAAAATGCTCTTTGAATCAGCAATACTCAGTAATTGTTGTTATTGACATTTTTATTGTAAGGCAATATTCTGAGCTTTATATTGTCTTTGATGTTGTCAATATTTTTAAAAAATATTATTTTTGTTGTTGATAGTATCGTTGTTTTCCCGAAAATAAGACATCCTCCGAAAATAAGACCTACTTACAGGTTTCCTTCTGAGTGAAATATAAGGCACCCCCCTGAAAATAAGGCCCCCAGGCTCTGTCTCAGAATGAAAATTAATTTACCGTAAACTGGTCGCTAGGGCCGCCCTGACTGGCTTCTAGCAACCAGTGACGTTATGCCTAGTCCTGATGTCACTGCTGTGTGAATGGAGAGAAATCAGCCTGGAAACTTTGTGAAACCTAAACTGCAAGAAGTTGTGACTTGGGTGAAGAAGAATTCATGGGAGAAAATCACTGACAGTTGCATTGCAAATGCACTGTGAGCAGGCCACCTTGACAAGAAGTACTCATTTAAAGACAGTGCTATTTCTAAACATGAGAGATTTGGTCCACTGATTTGGAAAGAAATGGAGTCACAAGAAATTCACCAGCAAATTCAGGAATTGGATTGTTATGATGATGTTCCAGAAATGATGTCATGATTGTCATTGAATAAATGAGTAAATTCATGATACTGTAGGATTCACAGTTTGTCTGGTTTGTGTTGACAACTACCGTACTATCGTACCGTATACAGGTAATAAATTTCCTTTATTTTCATTTAACAATAAATGTGTACCGTATTCTTCTTCATGGAAAAATAAGACATCCCCTGAAAATAAGACCTAGTGCATCTTTGGGAGCAAAAATTAATATAAGACACTGTCTTATTTTTGGTAAACAGGGTATTATAGATCTCTCCCATTTCTCCTATCCCTTTCTTCTCCTAGGCCCTTCCCTCCCCTCCAGGTCTTCTCTAACCTATTGCCCATGTCCATGGGCTATGCATATAAGTATATCAGTTATTTGGTTTATTTTTTCTCATCTCCTAACCCCATATCGAAGTGTGTCGGTCTGTTCCATGCCTCCCTGCTACAGGACTTATTTTGTTGGGTAGTTCATTGTGTTCATTACATTCCACAAATAAGTGAGATCTTGTGATCTCAATTTCTCAGTTTGGCTTATTTCACTTAGCATAATATTTTCCATGTCCATCTATGCTGTCCTCTTTTTTTTAATAGCTGCATAGTATTCCACAGTGTAAATGTCCCACAGCTCTTTTATCCATTCATCTGCTGATGGGCACTTGGGCTGCTTCCAAATCTTAGCTATTGTAAATAATTCTGCTATGAACAGAGGGGTACATACATTCTTTCTGATTGATGTTTGGGTTTTTTAAGGATATATTCACAGAAGTGGGATGACTGGAACAAATGGAAGTTCCATTTTTAATTTTTTGAGGAAACTCCATACTGTTTTCCATAGTGGCTGCACCAATCTGCATGCCCACCAACAGTGAACTAGTGCTCCCTTTTGTCCACACCCTCACCAGCACTTGTTAATTTTTTTATGACAGTCACTCTGACAGGTGTGAGGTGATAGCTCATTGTGGTTTTAATGTGCACTTCTCTGATGATTACTGACTTTGAGCATTTATTCATGTGTCTCTTGGCCATTTGTATATCCTCTTTGGAGAAATGTCTATTCAGGTCTTCTGTACATTTTTAACTGGATTGTTTGTCTTACTTTGTTGAATTGTATGAGTACTTTATATATTTAGGATAATAACCTCTTATCAGATGTATCATTAACAAATATGTTCTCCTATAAGTGGGTTTTATTTTCATTATGAGGGTGGTTTCTTTTGCTGGGAAGAAGCTTTTTATTTTGATATAGTTTATTTGTTTATTTTGATGTAGTTTATGTTCTCTTCAGCTTCCTAGGAGATGTATCCATAAACATATTGCTACATGAGATGCTTGAGATTTTACTACTTATGTTTTCCTCTAAAATTTTTATAGTTTTATGACTTACATTTAAGTCTTTTATCCCCCTTGAGTTTATTCTTGTATATAGTGTAAGTTGGTAATCTAATTCCATCTTTTTGCATGTGTCTGTCTAGTTTTCCCAGCACCATTTATGGAAGAGATTATCTTTATTCCATTGTATGTTCTTGCCTCCTTTGTCAGATATTAATTGGCCATAATGGCGTGGTTCAATTTCTGGGATCTCTGTTCTGAATCATTGGTCTAAATGCCTGTTTTTGTGCCAGTACCAGGGTGTTTTGGTTATAATGGATTTGTAGTATAGTTTGCTATCCATATTGTGATCCCTCCTACTTTGTTCTCTCTCAAGATTGCTGCAGCTAATCAGGGTCTTTTATAGTTCCATATACATTTTTGGAGTATTTGTTCTAGTTCTGTGAAGTATGCCATTGCTATTTTAATAGAGATTTCCTTGAATCTGTAGATTGCTTTGTGTAGTATAGACATTTTAATAATGTTTCTTCTTCCAATCCATGTTCATGATATATATTTCCATTTGTTTGTATCTTCTTCTATTTCTTTTTTCAATGTCCTATAGTTTTCCAAGTACAGGTCTTATACCTCCTGGGTTAAGTTTATTCCTAGTTACCTTATTTTTGTTGTTGTAATGGTAAATGGGATTGTTTTATTAGTTTCTGTTTCTGAGAGTTCATTATTGGTGTATAAAAATTTGTGGATGTTGATTTTGTATGCTGCTACCTTGACAAATTCACTTAAGTCTAATAGTTTCCTGGTGGTTTTCTATGTACAAAATCATGTCATCTGCGATTGATAATTTTACTTCCTCCTTTCCAAGTTAGATGCCTTTTATCTCTTCTTGTCTGACTGCTGTGCCCATTGTGTATTAAGTTGGCTGTAGGTTTGTCATATATGGCCTTTATTATGTTAAAGTATGATACCCCTATTCTGCTTTACTGAGAGCTTTTATCAAAAAAAGGATGCTGGATTCTGTCTAATGCTTTTTCTGCATCAATTGATATCATCGTGTAGTTTTATTCCTTCAATTTATTTATGCGATGCATCACATTTATTGACTTACAGATATTGTACCAGCCTTGCATCCCTTGTTTTCAAAGCCCATAGTTATGGGGATTTCTCTTCCCAGCTCTGGGACCCTGGGCTGGGTGTCTTGGTGTGGGACTGAGACCCCTTTTTCCAAATTGGCAGCCTCTGCAGGGACTATCTCCCTCTTGATTAAAAAAGCGGTACATGTGGGTGCTAGCTCAGCCCATTCTGCACCTCTGCCCCTTCTACCAGTCTCAGTGTGCTTTCTCCTTTACTTCTATAGTTTCTGACTTCCATTCAGCCAGCTTTAAGGCAGGTCTGAATGTTGGTGTTCTATATTTTAGCTGTAATTTTGATGTGGTTATGGGAGGCTGCGAGTACTGGTGTTTACCTACATCAGCATCTTGGTTCCTCCTCTCCTTTTCTTCTTAAAGCAGTTCCTTTAACATTTCTTGCATTGCTGGTTTGGTGGTAATGAACTCCTTTAACTTTTTTTTTTTGTCTTGAAAGCTTTTTATTTCACTTTCAATTTTAAAGATACTTTTGCTGGATACAGTAGTCTTGGATTTAGGCCCTTGCTTTTCATTACTTCAAGTACTTCATGCCACTTCCTTCTGGCCTAAAGTATTTTTATTGAGAAGTCAGCTTACATTCTAATGGGAACACCTTTGTAGGTAATTTTCTATTTCTCTCCTGCTGCCTTTAAGATTCTCTCATTGTCTTTAGCATTTGCCATTTTAATTATGATGTTTCTAGGTGTGGGTCTATTTGTGTTCCTCTTCATTGAGACCTCTGTGCCTCCTGCACTTGTGTGACATTTTCCTTAACCAGGATGGGAAAGTTTCCTGTCACTATTTCTTTTTAAAAAAAAAATATTTTATTGATATTTTACAGAGAGGAAGGGAGAGAGAGAGAGAGAGAGAGAGAGAGAGAGAGAGAGAGAGAGAGCTAGATATGTCAATGAGAGAGAAACATCAACCAGCTGTCTCTTGCACACTCCCTACTGGGGATGTGCCCGCAACCAATGTACATGCCCTTGACCGGAATCGAACCCGGGACCTTTTAGTCCGCAGACCGATGCTCTACCACTGAGCCAAACCGGTTTCGGCTCACTATTTCTTTAAATGTTTATTGGTCACTTGCTCCCCTTCTTCCCCTTCTGGTATTCATGTAATGCAGATGTTGTTGTGTTTATGTTGTCCCAGAGTTCCCTTAAGGTATCTTTCTTATTTAAAAAAAAATATTTTATTGATTTTTTTAGAGAGAAAGGGAGAGAGATAGAGAGTTAGAAACACCGATCAGCTGCCTCCTGCACACCCCCTACTGGGGATGTGCCTGCAACCAAGGTACATGCCCTAGACTGGAATTGAACCTGGGATCCTTTAGTCCACAGGCTGATGCTCTATCCAGTGAGCTGATTCTTAATTATTTTTTTTCTATTTGCTTTAATTGGTTACTTATTTTTATCTTGTTTTCCAAATCACTGATTTGATTCTCTTTGCATTCAATTTATTTTTAAAATCTTTCAGTGTGTTCTTGATGTCAGATATATCATTCTTCATTTCTATCTGGTTCTTACTCATGGCTTATATTTCCCTTTTCATGCTGTTGTAATTTTCATAAAGTTCCTTAAACATCCTTATAACCATTGATTTGAACTCAATTCTGATTGGTTGCTTGCCTCCATCTTATTTAGTTCTTTTTGTGGAGATTCCTTCTTTTCTCTCATTTGGGGGTTGTTTCTTCATCTCCCCATTTTAGCTGTCTCTTTGTATTTACTTCTATGTATTATATAGAACTGCTATGTCTCTTAATCTTTGTGGGATGGCCTTTTGTAGAAAGTGTCCAGTGGTGTAGCCTCTTTGTTCACTTGAGCTGGATGACTTAGAAATTCCCCTTTTATGCATTGTTTGGGCTCTCCTGTTGTAATTGGAACTTGCTTGTTGACATCCTGTTTGTGGAAGGGATTTCACCTCCAACTTGCTGACAGTGAGGTTTAATCCCAATGATGTCATGCCAGCTGTTTATACAGGTGCTTTGGGTCTGCTATTCCTGGCTTTTGCTCTGATGTTGTAGAATCTTGTCCCTTGGTGTGTCTATCCTGAATCTCCTGGGAGCTTCTCTAGTGCAGGTCACTGTCCTTTTCTGGACCTGATAAACCTGATTGGGGTATAAGACATTGAATACCCTAGTAGTCCAGTGGTCAGGAACTTCTTAGCCCAGAAGCTGGGTCTATTTTGAGTCTTACACCTTGATTGTCCCTGTTCTGAGCTGTACTACTTCTCATACAGTGATAGTCCTGCAGATGTCAGCTGTAGGTACTTGGGGTCCTACTGGATTTTTCTTGCTGAGCAGTCCAGAATGGTATTTGTGATGGAGACCCAAACTGCTGTTTCTGACTAATTAGAGCAGGCAAAGACTCAAAGCCTCCAGAGACCCACTGCAGACTGAATGGATTTAGTCTGGAATAGTCTCAAGAAGTCACCCAGAAGTGGGATGAGAGGTTTTCTAACAGAGTGGGGAAATTGCTTCTGCCTAGAGGCTGCTATTCTAATCTCTTAATGGGCCTTAGAAACTCCACAAGGTGGGTTAAGGGCTTTTCCAATAGGTGGGTCAACTATCTTCCCTCCAGGCAAAAATTGCCTGGATAGCAAAGATTTGCCTGAGAAAGATGACCTCCACAATGTGAGGGAATGACTCAGCACAGATCTCAGATTCCCTCAACCCTGGCTTATGCTTACACAGCTCCAGTCTACTCTGCCCTCCCTTTGCCAGAACCCAAGGTGAGTGGCCACACTTGAAATTTTGTGCATCAGCCCCTTGAAGAGGGTGCCTGTATTTCCAGCCAGCTCTCCTTGGCAGACAGCAACCTTGCTGCTTTTCACAGCCAGATGTTATGTGGGCACCTTTCTCAGTTCTGGTGCTCTCTGCTGGAGCCCAGCTTGGGGACTAGACTCTAGAGTTCTCAATGGGAACCCCCCACCCTCCAGAGCTGAGATATCCCTCTAGAACTTCAGCTGCTATCTGTGGGAGCCCGGCCAGCCCTTTTGTGCCTCTGCCCTTCCTGCTAGTCTCTATGCACTCTCCACTTTCTGTCCTTGGTCATAAGGGTTTTCTCTAGCTAGTCTTCAGTTAATTATTTAGGGTGGTTGTTTTGTATTTTAGTTATAATTGCAGTTTGGTCCTGGGAACATATCTGTGAGCTTTCCACTTACTCTGCTGCTATTTTTAATCTTCTGATGTCAACATTTCAGCTAAGACATGTAAACACTTTTCCAATGTGATCATCAGATTCACTCCTCTTCAATAACTGGATTGTCAAGTATTTTAAGAGCCTGTTACTTCCCTCCCATATTTACCTCATCTTCCTCCTATGACTGCTTTTGATCTGAAACCCTTTTCTGTTATAATTAAATTTGTTAAGTCAGATATTTCTGTTGACTTCTTTATCCATTTTTTACCTTTTAAAAATTTCCCTCAAATTTTATCTGAAAATTTTAATACATAAATTAAAAAATGTTAAAAGAGAATATATATATTCTCTCTCTCTCTCTCTCTCTCTCTCTCTCTCTCTCTCTCTATATATATATATATATATATATATATATATATATTAGAGGTCTGTAATTTCTTCTTTACTTTATTATAGCTTTCTGAAACAACTTTCAAAATGGTAGTTAAACTAGTGTGTTAAACCTTTATTAACATTTTGAATAAACTTTTTATATTTTACATGCATTCAGGTTTCCCTTATTTTTTATATTTTTGTAACAGGTATGAAAGTTTGACAGCTTTGAGACAGGCACAGCATCTTGTTACACAACCTTTCTTTCTTTTTAAAAAATATTTAGATAGAGAACTAGAAACATCGATGAGAGAGAAACATCGACCAGCTGCCTCCTGCACACCCCCTACTGGGGATGTGCCCAAAACCAATGTACATGCCCTTGACCGGAATTGAACCTGGGACCTTTCAGTCCACAGACTGACACTCTTCCACTAAGCCAAACGGTTTTGGCTTGTTCCACAACCTTTCTAAAGAAATATCCAAGTTGGGTCTGTGTTTAAAATGTCCCATCTACAAGACAAACTCCCAAAGGCTCTGTGTGACTTGCTCCACCTCCCACCACCATGCTACGCACTGACAGACTGCCATTTCTTTTCCCCCTCCCTCTTGAGTGCCTTTCCTCAGGAGACATCCTGAGCTTCACTTCTTCCCCTACCCTTGCTGAAGTGGATGCTGTGATGAGACCATTGCACAGATCAAGGCTCTTTCTTCCCCAGTGGCCAAGTGTTGGTCGCTGGTGGATGGAGGTTGAATCATCACTCTTCTGGACATGCCCTCATCAGAGGGCTGTCTAGCCCAGGTTCATGTCCCTTCCCTGGGGACAGTCATGGCCAATGATTCATCAAGTTTGGGAACAAATCTAAAAGACCAGCCCAGCCCAGCTCAGGGCTCCTGGTGTCGGCTGAGCCCCATGTTATGACCACATGGCTGCTCGATGTCTCACTCTCCTGCAGGTGTTGATTCACATTCTCCCCAGCAAAGTCCCTGCCTGTGGATCTCTGTCTCAGAGTCAATTTCCAGGAGAACTGTGCTGCCTTCTCCATGCCCAAGTCACCCCCAGGCATCCCTCCTGGTTCTCATTTCTCAGACAGGTCCTTTCTTGACTCCCTACTTTTGAGCACATGTCTGCATGGAGGTCATTTCCCCTCTTCCTTCCTGTCACAGTAGCACTGCCAGGCCTATTTTACAGGCTGAGCCCATGGAAGGCCCTGCAGAAGCTGCCACTCTCTGGGTTCTCCTTCCCAGGCCCCAGATAAGTGCTCAAGGGCTCCATCTGGGCACATGGCCACCAAGCATAGTCACAAATGATCTGGGGTCAGACAGCCTTGATAGCAGGCCACCAGTGATGCGGGGCATGTTCTTCCTGAGATATGGGGACCTCATCTCTCACTCAAAGTGCCCCTTACTCAACCACAGAAGGGAAGGGAAGACCCCACAGAAATGCTGGCTGGCGTCCTTCTCAGCTGAGGGAACAGGGTGAGCTGGCAGGGAAGAAAGAGAGCCCAGGTAAGGGAAGGCTGTGAACGGAATATTTGTATCATCCCATAATGCATATGTTGAATACTGATTCCCATGGGGATGATATTAGAACGTGGGCCTTTGGGAGGTGATTAATGCATAAGGGTGAAGCCCTCAGGAATGGCATTAATGCCTTTTTAATAATACATGAGAGAGATGACTTTTCTTTCCAAAATGTGAGAAGACAGAGAGACAATGGCAGCCTGCAGCCCTCACCAAAACCTGACTATGTGGGCACCCTGATGTCAGGCTTCAAGCCTCCAGAACTGTGAGGAGATAGGTGTTGTTTCAAACCCCAGCATTTTTGTTACAATAGCCCAAGCCAACGCAGACGAAGTGAGGGAGTACTCCTGGCACCTCTGAAGGCTGTGCCTGTGGTTGGGCCTCTAAGTTACTGGTGGCCATGGGAACCAAGGGCCAAGACAATGGAAGAGGCCACACAGTCGTCCCCTTGTTCCCACTGGACAAATTGGTGCCAGTATGTAAATGGGGACCTGGGCCCCACACAACTCAGGATACCATCCAGGCTCATAGTTCAATGGACCAGCCCCCTGTAGACCTGAGTCCAAATGCCCAGAGGCAATGCAGGTGCATCAAGCAGAAAATGGCATTTCAGCAAAACAGAAAGAAAGGAAAAGACCATGAGCCCACCACACAGAACCTGCTCCTCTACACTTTTGGTTTATTTCCTCCTGAGTGACCATGAGTACTGAGCAGAGGGAAGTTACCCTGAATAAACATGTTTCTACTTTGATATCTCAGTGCTATTATGGGAGAAACAGTTTAATACTATTAAAAGGCTTATAACATGTTTAAATGCTTACAAATATTTCATTTGGTAGAGGTAGTTAAATATTTAAAAGCACAATTTCACGTGTCCTGAGTGAATCTGGAGCCAATCACAGAACCCTGGACAACCTGACCGGGCTGCGTCATGGGCTGGGTACTCCGAATAGCACTGACATACCAGTAGGCCAGGAACACTGCCTGGTGGGTCTGGAAGCCTGAATGGCAGACTTTCTGTTTCAGGAAGGGAGCGTTTAGCATTTCTGAATTGCCTAAGCCTTGGGTCTCCATTCTCCATCCATCAGCATGTCCCCAGTGGATAGATACCATGTGCCAGGAGCTTGGGATGTGAAGCAAGTTGGACAAGTAGCTGACTTGTCCCAGGAAAGAATGGCCCCAGGTCACACTGTGAGGAAGGAGGGACCAAGGGCTTGAACTCTGGGTATCCCTGTCACTATGCCTGCCTGCCAATTCTCAACTATACAGGAAACATGAGCATAACACAGGAGCATCATGAGGCCTTTGCATCAGGCATGTATCTCTGAAACAGTCCTCAGAAGTTTGTGAAAACTAGGGTGGCTGATGCTTCCCCAGGGTGCTTCATCTGGACACGAGAGGACACAGAGGGAGGACCCTTTCCTGCCGAGACACACTGAGGCAGAAGCACCGGGCTGGGCCTGCCTTCCTCCTGCTGCCTTAACCCTGGCTCCAGCAGGGAGGGCAAGGTGAGCCCACCAGCCTGGCCTGCAGGGCATATCCACCTGGGAGGATCCTTTGTACTTGGCCTGGCCCTGCCTCCACAGTACATGCATATAGGCTTCATGGCTGAAGGGCAAGCCCATCAGAGAGCAGATCTGAGCCAAGTCTCCAGCACGCTGGACAGGGCAGGATACCAAGCAGGCACAGGAAATACCTAGGTCAGTTAGTTCTTTCCTCTCTCCCACCATCGCCCATCCTTCCTGGGGGCCACGTGTGTTAATCATGCTTTTCATTCTCTGAATTCTGATACTGTGACATCTGGGGCCTTGCTGACTCTGGAAGGGGCTGCCCCTCCCAGGGTTGGCTAGTTCCTGAAGATAGTGAACTACTAACCTGAGAACATGCCTTCATATGCAAACTGCCTAATCCAGAGCCTCCACCCCAACCCAACCACCTCCTCTGCAGGCTCTCACAATCTGGACCACTTGCCCTTATCACCCAGAAACAAGTGCCAGAGGACTACGGGCAGCTCCTATGTCCCAGCACCCACTGAGATGTACACACTAGCCAACACGAAGCCTGCTTACCCAGCCTCAGTGTCCACTGTTTCTTCCTGTGGAAACCACAGTTTCCATGTCCCTCTGCCTCCTGACCCACCCTGCTGCTTTCTGGTGTCTTCCCCCTCTCCCCTGTGGCATGCTAGGGGATGGGGGTGGGACCCTCCTTTTGAGATCTGTGAGGAACAAACTCCCTTTTCAATGGCAATCATCTCCTGTTGGCTTTACTCTACCTGAAATTTTCTATTCGTACACTGACTTTCAAATGCCATGCTCCTCTCATCTGCCATGCTCTCCCCAGCATGGTCCACTCATCACACACTCTCTGCCTGGAGTGCCGCTCCCACTTCTCTCCTCCTTTGGGCTTCAGCGGGGGTCACTGACCGGGAGCCTTCCAGAGCTCCCTGACAGGCCAGTCCCTATCCCCGTCCTCACTATCAGGTCACCACTGCCTCTTCACATTCATGGCCGATGCCCACAGACAACAGGTCCCATGGAGCTGGAGAGACCTGATACATGGAATGAATGAGTGAATGAATTAATGAATAGATGGTGTATATGGAGCTGAGGGATGTCCAGCTTCTTCAGCCTAATCCTCAGGTGCATTGTCCACTTCCTTGTCCAAGGGCGACATGTTCATATCTCCCTTCTCATCCACACCTGCCCACCCATGAGAAAACTACACACCTACTGGTCCTGGTTCCTAAGCACCTGACTCTTCCAGCCTCACCCTGCCTAAGCACATGGTTCTGAACAGTGTGCAACTCGGGGCAAACAATGAATGGACCATGAAACTAAAGGCTTATCTGCTGCTTCTCTACAGATCAAATCTATGTAGAGAACAGAGAATGTTCTGTTTCTTAGAAATGGTGAACACCCAGAACTGTGTGAGGAGGGGTATATCGTGACAGTGAAGGCTGAGAAGGGAGAATGTGCTTGGGATGGCCCACTGGGGAGTGTGGACAATGAGGATTCCATCCCAGGCTATGACCAGAGCCTGAGTGCTGGGTGACCCTTGCTGAGGAGCTAGAGGGAAGGGGCGAACAAAGAGGAACAGCTGAGCTTAGCACAGCCTAAGATGATCTGTTATTTCTCCATCCTGGCCAAACTTCAACCCTGCTTCCTCCTTATGCCCTCTCTTCTTGGGCTGGTAGCTTTTCTTGAAGGAAAGAGGCAGGTAAGAAATTACTAACTTCCAAATATAAAATTACATTGCAATAATAAGTAAAGTATTTGACTTATAAATGCACAAAGGTGGAGGATTCTGATAGGCCTCTGGAGGTGCCCACCCTCCTCCTCTCTCCCTTTGCCCCTCCAGCCTCACCCCATACAACAAGAATCCTTGGTTTGGGTCAGATTTCAAACTGTGCTCTTGTGAACCATGCAGGCTGAGTTGAGCCCCAACTGTGGCCCCCCAATCAGCATAGCTCTGTGTTTGTTTGTTTTTAATACAAAAATGGCAATTTTATTTACCGGACTAAGTTAACAAAGGGTCCTACCACCAAATTGAGTGAAGGGCAATGGCTGGGTCAGTTGTTTCTGTGAGGATGGGGCTCACAGAATGCCCAAATCTGCCCATTATCCTCACCAGACCCCACCATCCCACAGGAGGAGGGAGCCAGTCAGTTGGGGGTATAAGCATCCTTTGACCCACATTCTCCCAGGGGCCAGGTGACTGTGGGTGAAGACCAGCCACACACTTCAGGTGAGCACACCTAGTCTCATCCTTCAGCTCAGAGTATACTGAGGCCCCTACTGGAGTTATGCTTCAGGGCCCTGTTCCCTTCGTTAAGCTCCTGTGGAGTTAGAGGGCGCTGTGGTTAGTACTGATATTATTAGGTTCCTGGCATTTATTACCAACTAGAGACCCGGTGCACAAATTCATGCAGCAGTGGGATCCCTAAGCATAGCCTGCAGGATCAGGTCGAAGCCAGCTCTCTGGCATCCCCTGAGGGGTCTCAGACTTCAAGAGGGTGCAGGCCAGGCTGAGGACTCCACTGGTGCATGATCGGGGCTCGGGAGGGATGCGGGAGGTTGGCCAGCAGAGGAGGGACAGTGGGAAGGCTACAGGGAATGTTCAACCTGTATCACTCAGTTTCAATTGGCCAGACCCCAACAGCAAGGTAATCTACTGGTCAGAGTGTCTGCCCCCTGGAGGTCAGTGCATGTCATAGCGACTGATCAATTGGTCACCTTTCTGGCCTCTGGTAGTAGGTGCACATCATAGTGAGCAGTTGAGTGACCTTAGCATATCATTAGCATATTATGCTTTGATTGGTTGAACGACCAACTGGCTGACTGGATACTTAGCATATTAGGCTTTATTATATAGGGTATCCCACCTCCAACTTCTAAGAGTTCATTAAGTCTGGGGGCACAACCAAATCACCTGGGCACCTCTTAAAAATATCAAGTCCTAGGTTTTCAAACAAAATATGCTCATTGAATGTTCACAGCAGCTCATTCATAAATGTCAAAAGGTGGAGTCAACTCAAAGCTCACTGATGGACAAACAGATCCACAGAATGTAGTTTATCTAGACAGTGGAACATTACTCAGCCGCAAAAAAGTCTGAAGCATTGACACAGACCACAATATGGAACCTTGGAGACGTTATGTTGAGTGAAAGATGACAGATATAGAAGACCACATAATATATGATTCCTGTTATAAGAAATTCCAGAATAGGCAAATACACAGAGACTGAGAGTATATCAGTGGTTTCCAGGTGCTGGAGAAAGGAAGGGAATGGAGTTTCAATACTTAATGGGGTCTTCTTTTGGGGTGTTGAAAAAGTTTTGGAACTGCCGAAACTGGTTTGGCTCATTGGATAGAGCGTCGGCCTATGGACTGAAAGGTCCCGGGTTCGATTCTGGTCAAGGGCATGTACCTTGGTTTTGGGCACATCCCCAGTGGGGGGTGTGCAAGAGGCAGCTGATCGATGATTCTCTCTCATCGATGTTCTGGCTCTCTATCTCTCTCTCTTCCTCTCTGTAAGAAATCAATAAAATATATTTTTTTTAAAAAGAAAGAAAAATTTTTTGAACTATATGTAGTGATGTAACTACACCCTCTGAATTGTATACTTTAAAGTGATTAAAATAGCATATTTTATGTTACTTAGATTTCACCATAACTTAAAAAATAGTAAAAACAATTCCTGATCCTTATTGCAAACCAAAATCTGCAGGGGTGGGCCTGGGAACCTGTAGATTTAAGAAGCTCCACCACAAACAAAATAAAATGAAGCAGAATTTAAGACCCACCTGGAAGAACCTCAGGCCCAGCCTATCTGGGGACTTTTCGGGCCTGGGCTGGGGGACCTGCACGGGAGTCCACGCCCCTTCCCCACAGAGTAGGTATACACAGCTTCAGGCTTAGGCTCATCTTCAAAAGCCAGTCCCATTGCAAGTGACTGGCTGAGAAGTAGGTATGAATCAGGCTGGGAGTTAGGAGACAAAGTTCTGGGAGAGAAAAGCCTGTTTTGTTTGTTTGTTTGTTTGTTTTTTCTGGCAACCTGCTGGAGGTGAGAAGTGGGCCTGGGAGGATGGCAGGTGATGGTGGGAGACTTACTGAGCAACCTCGAGGGACAAGTTGGCCCTCTAAGCTAGGCTTGGGGACCCAGCAGCCACCTGACTCAAATGCTGGCCTCAAGGTGAAATGACCCAGTCACACAGTGTGCAGGGGGGACTGAGGCTGCTGGAGTCCCCAACCTGCTCCTCAGAGGAGGGAGCTCTCTGGGCAGAGAGGCCGAAGCACAGAGAGGTGCTCTGAGACATCAGGTTTGCTCTGAGAAAACAGTGTGTGGGAAGCACAAGGGCTGGAGAGTGAGTCGTGTGAGGATTATCAGAAAGGAGACAGGAAACCCCCCCAGCCCTACCCCAAGGGCTCTGAAGGACGGATCCTGGAGATCTGAGCGTGTCATAGGGCCTGCCATCTGCCCAGACTCACCTTGCCAGGTGCACACATGGTCCCATCCAGTGGGGGCCCCTTCTTGGTCTTGCAAAAGTAGGGGTTGTCAGGGTGGCTGCACCACAGCTGCTTGCAGGGATCGAAGGTCCGGAACTGGAAGAGAACACCAGCCGCTGGTCAGGGTGCTTCCCACTGTGGGGACCCTATTCCCAGAGGCCTTTTGGACAGCTGTGCAACTGGCACAGCCTGGCTGCCTGTGATAGGCCCGTGTGGCCAGCGGGTGCCCCAAATTCCATGGATTCTGAGGCCATGAGAATCTCGAGTGTGCAGCCTCTACTTAAAGTCCCTGTGGGTAGTGGCCTCCCCGGTCTTCAACCCTTGATGGCTGCAGCCCCCATGGAGCCTGGACAGACTGGGGAGCCAGTGAGCCTCGTGTGAGGGCCGGGTGGCATCTCTCTGGCCCAGGAGCTGTCACTACAAGGCCCTAAGGCCCCTCCTGACCCCTGATATGAACACTCCACCTTTTGAATTTCTACTGAAGCCCTCACCTCGGTTCCTGTCTTTGCTCCAGCCTTGTCCTCTGGATCTCACAGTTACTTCTTTCCTGACCTTTCTGCTTCCTATCCTGATAGCCCTTCCTCCAGGACATCCCTGAGGGATACGGCTGAAACTCAGTCCTAGCCATGCCACTCCCCTCTTCAAACTTTTACAGAGTCCTAGCCATTGCCCACCACCTTCCTCAGACCAACGTGCAAGAGATTGGACAGCCTCTTCGGTACCCAGACCCACCACCTGCTCACTGTGTGGCCTCAGGCAGTTTACCTAACCTCTCCGGGCCTCAATCTCCTCATCTGTAAAGTGGAATACTTTGCTTACTTCCTACGTGGAGGTGGGATGAGCACCGAGTCAGACACGGATACACACCGCTGCTCTTGCCATACTGTCTCACACCTGGTGGGCCTCGATCCGCAGATACACTCAATTTTGATGACCTGTGTTGACCCTAATGGCTTTGCCTTGGCACTTAACCCTGGGGAACAATGGTTGCTCCTCAGCATGCTATGTTCCTGCACCTCCAGGCCTTTGCACATCTGATTTCTGCCTTCTGGAATGCCCTGTCCTGCCATTCAACCTTTACACCTTGCTTCTTCCTAGGGGAGCCCTCTTGGATTCTGCCGACCACGCAGGGGCCACACCAGGCCCCCACCATCCCTTGATGCTCCCCAGGTCACAGCCCTTGTCAGCTGTGTGCTCCCTGCCCAGGACCACGTCTAGATGGGCCGGGTGGGCACTGTGTGTGACTGGGCGCAGAGGGAGACGCTGCCCCCAGGGTGCCGGCTCCGACACTCACCGCGGTGCACATCATGTAGCCCAGGCCGAAGTCGAAGCGGCACTGCTCGTTCATGGAGTAGTGCAGCCCGGGAAGCTGGGGCAGCGCCGGCCAGTCGTGGGCGAAGGGGTCGTCCCGCAGGCAGTCATAGGAGCTGTGAGGGGACACGTGGGCACTGCAAGCTGCCTTCAGCCGGACTGGCCATCCAGTCTGTGGGGGCTGCTGAGGCCCCTTCTGGAGCTGTGATGATGGGCCTGTCTGCTGAGCTGCCTCAGTTTCCCTGCTGCATCTCTGCTTCTTGGTGTGACTACCCAGGACCTGGTTTGCCCAGATCCCAAGTGTCCTTTAAAGGTGCTCCCCAACGGTGGGATCCCCCACGCTGACCTGCCCTGCGCTTTCCCTCTCACCTCCCCTGCACCTCAGATTGGAGGACCCAAGGTCTGGAGGTTTGCATTGGGCCCGGGAGCCCTGGGACACGCACCCCGGGGTTTCAGGCTGTCCTCGGGGGACACGGGTGGTACTCACTGCAGGTAGCGGCTCAGCTCTTGCTGGCTGCAGCGGGACCAGTGGAAGCGGTGGAAGGCTGCCTGCACCAGGGGAGCCATGATGCTGCCCAGCCGAACCTCGTCGCCGCAGCGGTTGCCCTGCCCATCGTGTTCCATGCCTAGCCTGTTCGGGGAGCCAAGGGAGCCTCACTGCACCCTCCCCTGCTGCACCGACCTGTCAGCTCTCCCCCACCCAAACGCTGGGGGTGCCCCCAGCCTCCCTCCAATGGGCCCTCCTGGACCTTTGCTGCCCTCAGTCAGGTGACATCGAGTTTCCCTAGGTAGAATCTGAAAGCCAGGGGCACAGTGGGGAGATGGCATCCAGCAGCATGCCCCTTAGTGTCCTGTCCCCGAGCAGGGGGATGTGACACGAGGCTGCAGTGGAGCCAGCTCTGCAGGCACCTTCCCCGCACACTCCCCACACAGGCCTGGCGGCCCCATGGCGCTTCCCATCAGTATCTGTCCAGCCCGGAGATTTAGGTGGTGCCGGGGGCATGCACACCCCACCTCCGGCTCTCTGTTCCAGGGCCAGCCTCCCTCAAAGCCTCAGCTATTCATCTGTAAAGTGGGGTAACCCAGGGATGATCCCCAGCATGCACTCGGCCCTTTCTTTGATGTGTTTCCTCACCAGAAAGGGAGCCCTGGGTCTGCCCTGTGCAGCGCTGGGAGGACAGGCCTTCAGATCCTAGTGCTTTTCACAGGGTGCTGTGCCTCGCAGGGCTCAGAGAAGTGGGGCCCCTCAAACCCCAACCTTTCCCAGACAACCAGGACCGTGAGGCCACTTACACGTGGCCGGTCTCGTGGGCCACCACAAACGCCGAGGAGAAGCCGTCCTCATGGTTCAGGGTGCAACTGCGAACGGGGTGGCACATCCCGGTGACAGGAGCATAGCCTGGGAGGAGACAAAGGGTGGCTCCAGCTCCCAGTGACCTCACCATCCCCAGATGAGCAGAGGAGGCCGCGACAGGCTGGCACAGCTCTGAAGACTCGCACCCCGGGCAGCAGGCCTCAGTTCTGCCCCTCAGATTCCTAAGCCTAGATCTCCCCCGGGAGAACGCTCTGCCACCTGGGCACCCTCCCACTTGCCATTCTCCTGCACACAACCTCCCACCTTCCAACTTTGCTGGGGGACCTGGAAGACCCTAGCTAGACCCACTTCCTTCAGACACAGAGGGCTGCAGCGAGGTGGTCCCCAAAGCTGCTCTGAGGCAGAGCCACGCAACGCATGCTAGTGGGCCGCCCTGCCCTGCTGGCCACAGAGGGGATGAGCCGAGCATACCGAGTGCCGCGGCTATAACTCAGCTAGCTCTGAGCTTTGGCCGAGAAGACTCTGAGCCACATTCCTGCCAAAGGGCCTCCTCCATGAGGAGTCTATGGGAAAGGTGCGCCCCGAGATGGAGGGCAGAGAGCGGGAGGGGTGGTGGTAGCAGGGCACACCCGCCCTGACATTGATGCAGTGACCCTCCAGCCACCCCAGCCAGTCAAGCGGCTTTGAAAGACACGGATTCACAGACAACAGGGAGGAGATGCGGTGCATTCTGCCAGTCCGTGGACGCTGTGTGGCCCCGTGATGCTCCACAGGAAGCAAGGCAGGGCTGAGGGACCCGGAGGGTGGGAAAGCCTGCGGAGGGGGACTGAGCCCTGCCGGGTTGAGCCTAGTCACTGTGTTTCTTCAGAATTCCCAGAGAAGCCTCCAGAACCAACTGCACAACCGCTGACGGGGAGGGGTGGGTGGGACGCCCTACCCCATCTAAAACAGGAAAACCTGAAAATGGGGCCTGCCCTTTGGCCCTGGGCAAGATAAAGAAGTGCTTACAGAGCTGCCTGGGCCAAGGGGGCTCTGCTATGACACCTGGGGGAGGGAGGTTTGAGAGGCCCACAGAGCCAGGGCCCCCCCTCCGCTCTGAGCCCTGCCCTAGTCTCATCCCCCTCCACCCCCATGGGGAGATCCCAGGACAGTTTGCCCAAAGAGAAAAGCTGAGAAGGGAAGAAAGTGTAATTTTAAACGTGTCTGTACATGTACAGAAATCTTTTCCCTCGGAATGAACGAGGAAGTCTGTATCCTCAAGTATTTTTTGCTCTGTGGATGCTGAGATGATTGTTCTTGACTCAGGGTGCCAGAGCAAAACTTGGGGACATCTCCCCTCTGTCCTTGGTATACAAACCTTGCCTATGAATGTGCCTATGAAAGTTTTTCTCATTCTCCCTGCTTGGCATTATATGAGCCTGTATGATCTGAAGATTTGGAAAAGTGTCTTTATCTTTATATTATTCCCTCTTATTTTACTTAGCTTCTATTCTCTTTTTCTGGAAATCTTAGGTACATATTGCACCTCCTGAATTGTCTATATCTCCTAACTTTTCTCTCATATTTTGATATTTTTGGATTCCTTAATTTCTTACTTCAGCTTTTGAATTTTTTATTTTACCCATCACATCTTTAATTTCATAAAAAAACTCTTCTTCATTCTCTAATTCTTCTTAGCAACCTGTTTTGGGTTTATGGGCATATTTCCTCAAACATTCTTGGAATATTGCTTTTTAAAAAGTTCTTTTTCATTTTCTAAATTATATGTTTCCTCTGGAATCAGTTTTCTGATTTTGTTTTTCAATGTGGTCCATTTTCAAAAAAATGTCTAGTAATCCTTGGCTGTCCTTTCACATTTTTATTTATTATTACCTACTTATTATTTATTTTTTGGGGGGACTAATTTTGTTGTATAATATTTAAAACAAATGAAAACAAAACACACATACAGAATCTCTTCTAGGGGGCGGTGGGATGCTGGCTACAGATGTTTATGGCTTCCCGCGGAGGGTGAAGGGAAGAGAAGGAAAAGGTTTGCTTTGTAAAGACCAGCCTGCTTGTAAGTCCTTGATGTGCTGCTTCTCAGATGTCATTCAGACAAACTGACCTTCCACTTCCGTTAGGCACTCCAATCTGTTGATCCTTTCACATTTTTATTTTATTTTAAAAATATATTTTTATTGATTTCAGAGAGAAAGGGAGAGGGAGATCAAGTCCACAACATGGCATGTGCCCTGACCAGGAATCTAACTGTGACCTTCTTTATAGGTTGATGCTCAACCACTGAGCAACACCAGCTGGGCTCCTTTCACCTTTTTTTTTTTTTTTAATCCTCATCCAAGGATATTTTTCCTATTGATTTTTAGAAAGAGTGGAAGAGAAAGGGAGAGACAGAGAGAAACATTGATGTGAGAGAGACACATCCATTGGTTGCCTCCTGCATGCCCCTATGAGGGCCAGGAGACTGCAACTGAGGTATGTCCTCTTGACTAAAATCAAACCTGGGACACTTCAGTCCGCAGGCCAATACTTTATCCACTGAGCGAAACCAGCCAGGGCTTCTTTCACATTTTTTAATGAAGGATGAGGTCACTTAATATAAAAGCTTCCTCTCCTCTGGGACAGTTTCCTCTCCCGTGGAACAGCTCTGCTGCCCATTAGCGTTCTTGCCTGGATGACAGGACTGACAGAGTGCTCTGGTATTCAACTGCAGACCTTGAAGGGGTGAGAGCAACCCCTTGATCTGCGCCCAGTGGGCTGGAGTCACATTCCCTGTTCCCACCTGCGTCCCATTGTGGTGCTGACAGGGAGCCACTCTGGGGTCAGAGATCGTGTATTAACGAAATGAATCTTAGCCCGACCAGCATCAGTGGAGAAGTCTCCCTAGCAATGCAAATATGGGCAAGTGGTCAGCACAGAGAGTGGCGTGAGAAGCAGAGAAGTGCAAGTAATAATTCAGGGAAGAAAGTGGTGAGAGGAATAAGTATAAATATGCTTGTGTTTATAAGATTACTGGAATGATCAACCAGAAACTAATAAAAATGCCTATCCATAGAGGATGAGGTGGGTGAAACGAGTCCACTCCTCTGAATAATTATCCTATGTAATAAAAGCTTAATATGTTAAGTGTCTGGTCGACCAATCAAAGCGTAATATGCTAACGATATGCTAAGGGTGCTCAACCACTTGCTATGATTGATGTGCACTGACCACCAGGAGCCAGACACTCCGACCAGTAGGTTAGCTTGCTGCTGGGGTCTGGCCTGTTGGGACGGAGCAAGACGAACCAGACAGCCCTCCTACACACCCTCCCTGGCTGGCTAACCTCCTGCATCCCTCCCTGGCCCCAGCCACGCACCAGTGGGGTTCCTTGACCTGGCCTTCACCCTCTCGAAATCCGGGACCCTCAGGGGATGTTGGAGAGCCATTTTGGCCTGATCCTGCAGGCCAGGCCAAAGGATTCCACTGGTGCATGAATCTGTGCACTGGGCCTAGTTCCTATATAGATTGCTCAAGCTCTTTCTTTTAAAGTGCAACATATGTCCATAAAATGCACAAGTAATAAGGATACAACTAGAGAATTATCACAAAGTGATCACACCCACGTAGGTACCTACCTGGTCATGAAATAAAACTGTACTCACATGGCAGAAGCCCCTTCTTGGGACTCGCCCTCTCCTCCCTCCTCCCCTAACTTTTAACAACACAGATCAGTTTTGCCCACTTCCAAAGCTGAAGTAAATGGAATCCTAAGTATATATTCTTCTCTGTCAAGCTTTTCACTCAGCTTCCATGTGTGAGATTCATCTCCAGTGTGGCATGTAGCTGTAGTTCTGATGACCGTGTGACTATATCTTCATCTGCTCCCAGTTGTCGGATTTGTTACTCCGTGTTTGAGAGTTATTGTAAGTGATGCTGCCCTGAATGTTCCTGCATCATCTTTCGGTGCACACGTGCGTGCACTTCTGGTGGGAGCACATCTGGGAGTGTCACTGCTGGGTGGGTTTTTGTTCAGCTTTAAACAATACTGCTAAACAATTTTCCAAAGTAGTTGTATCAATTTATATTCCTACCAGAGGAGTATGAAAATACATATCCCTGACCTCACCAAGATGAGGGGTTTTCAGTCTTTTTTATTTTAGCCATTCTATTAGGCTTGTTCTGGATTTTGATTGTGGTTTTGATTGCATTTCCCTAATGTCAACTAAGGTTGAACATCTTTTCATATATTTATGAATCATATATTTATGTTTTGTTAAGAGCCTGAGAAAGTCTCTTGCCAATCTTCCATTACGTGGTTTGATTATTATTATCATTGACATGGTCTTATTGATTTGTCAGAGTTCATATATTTCAGATATAAGTTCATTATTAGATACAGGATATGCATTATGAATATTTTCCCTCAATGGATTAATGATGCCATTTTTTTTAGTGTAGAGATTCATTTGTATTTTATTTATTTATTCATTCATTCATTTATTTATTTACATTTATTTATTTATTTTTAATTTTATTTTTGAGTGTACACATAGACTGGAATTCGTATATTCCATTCATAACTTTCTTGCCAGCAGGGGAAGGGAGGACAAAGCCAGAGAGTTAGTGACAAAGGGCGAAGAAGAGAGAGAGTCTGCTTGTAGCTTGTGACTGATCTTCCAGCAGCCAGATGCATGAGCACGTGAGCAATCCACCCAGCAGCCTGGTGAATGTCTGCATAGGACTGGGGTGCTGCCAGAAGCTTGAAGTTGCTCCCTCTCACAGGCAACCTTTATGGTCATGGCTGGAAAAGGTGCCATGGAGTGATGGGAACCAGAAACTGCCAGGGTGTCTTTGGGCAACAGAAGCACCCCATAGATGGCTTGTGCAGTAGGTTCTTAAAATTTTATTTATTATTATTTTTTTGTTTAAAATATTACTTATAGTATTACATATGTCTCTTTTCCCCCACATTGACTTCCCCCCAGCTACCCTCAACCCCCAGCACATGCTCTCACCTCCTTAGTGTCTGTGTCCATGGGTTATGCTTATATGCTTGCATACAAGTCCTTTGGTTGATCTCTAAACCCCTGCCCTGCATTCTCACTGAAGTTTGACAGTCTGTTCAATGTTTCTCTGTCTCTATCTATTTTTGTTCATCAGTTTATGATATTCATTGTATTCTGCAAATGAATGAAATCATGTGATATTTATCTTTCTCTGACTGGCTTATTTCGCTTAGCATAATGCTCTCCAGGTCCATCTATGCTGTTGGGAATGGAAAGAGTTCTTTCTTTTTTTACAGAAGTGTAGTATTCCATTGCATAGATACCACAGTTTTAAATCCACTCATCTACTGATGGGCACTTAGGTTGTTTCCGTATCTTAGCAATTGTAAATTGTGCTGCTATGAACATAGGGTACATATATCCTTTCTGATTGGTGTTTCTGGTTTCTTGGGATATATTCATAGAAGTGGGATTACTGTGTCAAATGGGAGTTCCACTTTTAACTTTTTGAGGAAACTCCATACTGTTTTCCACAGTGGCTGCACCAGTCTGCAATCCCACCAGCAGTGCAGGAAGGTTCCTTTTCTCCGCATCCTCGCCAGCACTTGTCATTTGTTGATTTGTTGATGATAGCCATTCTGACAGGTGTGAGATGGTACTTCATTGTTGTTTTGATTTGCATCTCTTTGATTAGTGACTTAGAGCATGTTTTCATATGTCTCTTGGCCTTCTGTATGTCAGCTTTTGCAAGGTGTCTATTTAAGTCCTTTGCCCATTTTTTGATTGGATTATCTTTTTGTTAAGATGTATGAGTTCCCTATACATTTTGGAGATTATACCCTTGTTCTCCCATGTACTGGACTTTCTTGCTGTTTTGTTGATGGTTTCTTTTGCTGTGCAGAAGCTTTTTATTTTGATGTAGTCCCATTTGTTTATTTTTTCCCTTAGTTTCCATTTCCCTAGGAGCTGTATTGGTAAAGATATTACTATGACATATGTCTGATATTTTGCTGCCTATAGATTCTCCTAAGATTTTTATGGCTTCTCATCTTACATTTGTTTTTTTTTGTTTTTTTTATCCATTTTGAATTTATTTTTGTGTATGGTGTAAGTTGGTGGTCTAGTTTCATTTTTTTGCATGTATCTGTCCAATTTTCCCAACACCATTTATTGAAGAGACTGTCTTGATTCTCTTATATGCTCTTGCCTCCTTTGTTAAGTATTAATTGAGCATAATGGCTTGGGTCAATTTCTGGGTTCTCTATTCTGTCCCATTGGTCTATATGTCTGTTCTTGTGCCAGTACAAGACAATTTTGAGAACAGTGGCTTTGTAATATAGCTTAATGGGGATTGCATTGAATCTATAGATTGCTTTGGGTAGTATGGACATTTTAATGATGTTGATTCTACAAATCCATGAACACAGTATATTCTTCCATTTGTTTATGTCTTTCTCTGTCTCTCTTTTTTAATGCCCTATAGTTTTCTGAATACAGGTCTTTTACCTCCTTAATGAAGTTTATTCTTAGGTAAGATCCAGAATATCCACAAATATGATGACAGTATAAAGAAGGTGTGTCAGCTTAATTTTCCTCCAATTTGCATCGTCAATTGACCCAACATCATTTGTTAAAGACCATCGTTCTTCTTTACCTTGCAGTGCCACCTTTGCAATAAAGCAAATGTCTGTGCCTAAGTTCAACTCTCACCTCTCTTCTGTTCTAATGACACGTTTGTCAATACTTGCATCAAACTTACACTCTATTTTGTTTTTATAAGTATTTTGATCATCTTCTTCAATTATTCTTGGCCCACTGCATTTCTGTATGAACACAAGAATCAATTTTTCAATACCCTCAAGATATCCTGCTGGAATTGAGCACAGAAGCATCAACCTATAGAGAAACTTGGAGAAATTTGTATCTGTACAATAGTGAATCTTCCATCCATAAGCACGGAATACCCCTTTATTGATTTAACCTTTTATAGTATCTGTCAACATGTCTTACAGTTTTCTGATCTAGGTCTTGGACATATTTTCTTAAGACATAATCCTAAGTATATGCTGCTTTTTATTCTACTGTAAGTGGTACAAACTTTTAATTTGTTTGTTGTTAGAATACAGAAATTCAATTGATTTTTATATAGTGACATGATATAAAAATTACTTAATAATTTAAATAATTTATTTGTATATTCTTTTGGATTTTCTATGCACACAGTATATCATTGTCAAATGAGAGTCTGATTCTTTTCCCTTTTTGACTGATATTTTTATTTTTTTCATTGTCTTATTTCACTGCCTTGGACCTCCACTACTGAAGAAAAGTGGTGATAGCAGGCATTCTTGACCTTTCTCAATCTAGGAGAAATGCTTTCAACATGTCATCATTAAATATGACTCTTATTATAGTTTTTTTTGAAACATCCATTACCACATTAAGAAAGTTCTTCTAGTCCTAATTCAATAGGACAGTTGATCATAAATGGATCTTTACTTTTGTCAAATATTTTTTCTGGATCAATTGAATGATAATATAAATTTTTTCCTTTATTCTGTTAATGTGATAAATTACAATGATTGATTTTCAAATGTTAAACCAACATTACATTTCTAGAATACATTAAAATTTATTGTGACATAAAACCCTTTTTAAAATTTAGCACCAAATTTGATTTGCTAATACTTTGTTTGAAATTTTGTATTAATATTCATGTGAGAGAATAGCCTATACTTTCATTCTTATAATGTCCTTAGATTTTGGTTTCAATGTGAGCAGACCTAGAAATTGGAAAAACGTACCTTCTTTTTTCATTGTGGGGTAGTTTGTATATGATTGGTATGATTCTTTGTTAGAACTTACAAAGAATTCTTAGGTCAAGCTATTAAATCCAGAGTTAACATCTTTAATTGACATGAGTATTCATATTTTCTATTTTTTTCCTCAGATTTTGTTTTGTCAAGTAATTTGTACCTTTTATATAAATTGACAAATTTATTGATACAAAGCTGCCCAAAATACCTTCTCATTATCTCATTATCTTTTTAAAGTAAAATTTATAATGATGTCCTTAAACATTTGTGATTTTAGTAAATTTGAATTTTTTTCTTATTAAAAATTAGTATTGCTAAGGGCTCTTTTGTTTTAATCCATGTTTTTCAAACAAGCAAATTTTGGTTTTATTTATTTTCTCTACTGCATTACTGCTTTTAATTTTAACTTATCTTTATTATTTCCTTCCTTCTCTATTTATGGAGTTTAGCTTGATGTTCTTTTTTTACATTTCTTGATATAGATGTTCCTATGATTAATTTCTTCAGCCTTTTTCTTCTAAAAAATTCCTTCAGGCTACAAATATCAATCTAATAATTGTGTTAGTTACATCCACAAGTTTTCATGTCAGATTGTCATTACAATTCAGTTTAAAAATATATTCTAATTTCTACCATTACTTCTTCTTTGAACCATGAATTACTTATGAGTACATTATTTAATTTCCAGTCATACATGCATTTTCAAGTTATTTTTCTTTTTCAGTCTTGTCAGGGAACATATTTGCATTTTGTAGAGACTGCCCTATGACCCAGCATAGCCTGTTTGGGTCTGTTTTCGTGTGTGCTCATAAAGATTGGGTATTCTCAAGGAGTTTGGTGCAGTATGCTATATATATCAACTAGGTCCACTTTTTAAATTCAAATCTTCGGTAGCCTTAGTAATTTTCTTACCTGTTGTCTTTTCTATTACTAAGTAAAATACATTAAAATCTTTGAGTATGATGGTAGACTTGTCAATTTCTTCTTTTAGATCTGTCAGTTTTACATAGTTTGAATTTTAAAGTAAAATCTGTAAATTTGCAATGGTTGAAATCTTATTCAAATTTATTCTTATTTTTCAATGGGGGCAACTAACAATTCTGAAACTCAGCCTGAGATCCTATCTGATCCATGTCTCGGGTGCCGGCCCTAGACTGCCCACTTCACCACCTCTGATCTTCACTGTTTCCCCTGGGCACAAGGTTTCCTGGGGGAAATGGCAGAGGCCCTGGTGGTTTTTGAGAACCAGGGCTCATGCCCTGACCCATGCTCTTCCAGGGCTGACGTGGCCACACACTTCTTGACACCCTTCCCTGGCCTGGGCCAAGGCTTCCAGGACCCCTGTAGGGCCAGTGGCTCATACTCAGCCCCTTTCTTTTTGAACCCTTGTAGGAGCAATCTCACCTTGCATGCCTGAAGGCCCAAAGTCTTGCCGTGTGAGGAAGATGGCGTGATCATGGTATTCATCGTGGTCTGTGTCCGGCTTCTGCTGGAGGTAAGCCCACCGGCAGACATTCTCCAGGCTTTGAGAGGGGTTCCCGATCTCAATAAGGCTCATGGACTGCAGAGAAGGAGAGACGGAAGAGGGGTTAGTGTTTTGTGGACTAGCTGGGGGGCTGGGCAGGCAATAATAGTGTTGACAGACCCCATCTATTGGGGGCCTGGTCAGTGGCTCCTGCCCAGTTCTCTCAGGACTTGCTTTCCACTTGGTTCCATTCTTGGCTCCCCAGTTAGTTTCTACACAAAGTCACTGCAGTTTGCAGGTGAGATGTGAGTTTTCAGGGCCTCAAATAGGTCCATCCAGCCCACCCCATTTACAGAGCTCCCTGCATTCGGTCAGGCACCTATAGTGTGCAGGCCTTGGACAGGAGGCAAATGCCATGTGGACTGCACCCTGAAGAGCTCACAAGCTGGGACGGGTTCAGGGCAGAGGGCCAGGGGTGGAAGGGAAAGGAATTCCAATGTGTTGTGCCAGCCCAGAGAAGGGGAGAGAACTCTATGTTTGCAGACATTTACAGAAAATAACACAATAGAAGGGAAATCTACAGCAGATTACAGCAAAGGGGCCCCCTGAAAGAACAGGGGCACAGAACCAATTCTCTTAGGAACCACGGAGAAGAGCAGTCACATGTCCTTTATGTGGTACCCACGGCTAGCCACACTCTGCACAGTGGCATTGCCATCCAGGCTCCACAGTCAGCCTGAGAAGAGGAAACAGGCTGGGAGAGGTCAAGGAACTCCCCTCAGGTCACACAGCTAGAAAGCAGAGTTGGGATCCCAACCCAGGAAGCCTAAAACCAAAGTCTGTATTCAATCCCCCGGCCTAGACCGCTTCCCTAGGAAACATGCAGCACAGCCTCTCAGATGGGAGGCTACTCCGGGCAGCATGCTGCCCGTTCTCGGTCCTCACGGCATTTCTGTTTCTGCTTTCACCACACACTCGCATCACCACAGTGCCTCCCTCCAAGATAAGAGTCCTGGGCATGATTTTTCCTCCTCTTTTTAAAAAAGAATTTGTTGATTGATTAGAGAGAGAGAGAGAAAGAGAGAGAGAGAGAGAGAGAGAGAGAGAGAGAGAGAGAGAGAGAGAGGAAGGGTGAGAAACATTGGTTTGTTGTTTCACTTGTTCATGCATTCATTGGTTGCTTCTTATATGTGTGCTGGCCATAGATCAAACCCTTGGCGTCCTGGGACAAAGCTCTAACCAGCTGAGCCATTTGACCAGGGCTGCTTCATCCCTCTTTATTTTATTTTGTTTAAAAAAATATATTTTATTGATTTTTTTATGGAGAGGAAGGGAGAGGGATAGAGAGCTAGAAACACTGATGAGAAAAAACACACCGATCAGCTGCCTCCTGCACATTCCCCACTGGGGATGTGCCCGCAACCAAGGTACATGCCCTTGACCTGACTTGAACCTGGGACCCTTGAGTCCGCAGGCTGACACTCTATCCACTTAGCCAAACCGGTTAGGGCTCATCCCTCTTTAAATACATCTGTCTGTAGAGTGATATGCATTCCTTGGTGGACATGTGCGGCCATTCTTTTTCTTTTCTCCCATAAATAAGTCCATCAAGCGTTGCCACACATCGCTCCCTGCGTGGATGAGGTGTAGGGGATTGCGGGTAAGCCAGGATGTTTCATAGAAGAAAGAATAACCCGGGACTGGGAAGGGCTGGTCATTGCCAGGAGTCTCATGTGTCATCTACGTCAGTGACTTACAAGATGGCAGAACAGCTCCCAGGTCCCATGCACAGTGCCACATGTACTGGGAGACGAGACTGTTATAAAAAGCTAACTTGGGTCCCAGAGAAGTAAGCCGCAGCCCGGGGCCTTTGCAGGAGGCATGGGGGGAGGACCGAAAACTCGCAGGGTAGGTGTGGGGTCTGCAGTGCCGAGGGGCACACATGGTGTGGTCTTTCTGGGCCCAGCTTGCTCGCTCAGGAGGAGCTGGGAAGTGTTTTGTGGAGTCCTCCCATGTCTAGGTAAGCAGCTCAGGGGTGATCAGTCCAGGTGCTCTGCCCACCTCTTCTCAGAGCCGCCTGAGACTCAAGTTAGGTCAGTGGAGCAGAGGCTCCAAAGGCTCAAGCAACTTTGCCTCGCCGGGTGGCAGCCCCAAAACAAAACCCAGGAGCTCCTGCCTCCTGTAGCCCAGGCCCTCCCTTTCTTTGACCTACTTGTCCCACTTCCTGAACACCGCCTCCTGATCTTCTCACACGCCTCAAAGGCTCCTCACAGAGGTGTCCAGAGTCAGGGGGCAGCAGGCAGGCCTGGGGCCCAGGAGGGAGGTCTAAACTACGGGGGTCACTTGGGCTGTAGTGCCCCCACCTGACCTTCTCTTCTGTGACCTGCTTGCACCCATGCAGCCCCCAGATGGGCCAACCTCTCCGGGCTACCTCAGTCCTGCCATTCCATGCCCTTGCCAGGTATCACAGCATCTGAGCAGTGGCTCTCCTCTGAGCCAGGATAGGAGACTCATGTATTGCTCCTTCAGAGAGAGGCTGAGGGGTCTGCTTGTGGCGGCTGCATTTCTCATTGCCTGTCTCCTGGCTGCCTGCTCCTCTGTATCCTACAAGCTCTAGGAAAGCTCCTCTGTGAGACTGAGCCTATTCCCGCCTGGGCTGGGCTGGGGACCAGGTGTGAGCTCCGCAAGGGGGTGCCCACGGAATCATCACAGACCACCAGCCCTCCCCCAGAGGGAGTCACGGCACAGCTGTCCAGTGGATGGGATGTCTGTGGGTCCTGTACAAGGTCACTAGGAGCTGATTCCCAGGCTCCAAGTTTCTATGCATCATCAATTTAAACCATACAACTGCCCTAATATATAGGTGCTGCCATTTTCCTGTCTTCAGGATGAGGAACCACGTCTTAGACAATTGAAGTAACTTTCCCCATTCCAACCACTAGAAAGGGGTAGAAGTGGGCCACGGGAGAGGCAGGGCAGCCCTGAGGCGGTCACAAGGTGGCGCTGCTGCCTAAGACTGCAGGGCCAGGCTGGGCTGGCAGTGGAGGCCCCTGCTTGAGCTGCAGCTCTGAGCCTAGTTGGCACCTAGCAGGGGCGACTTCAGAAGCTGGAGACAGCCTCTGGGGGTCCCACACTGGAAAAGTCAACGAAGACCCGCCCTAAATGCTCTGTTGCAGTCACTGCACTCTGACATTTCCATTGTTTGCTCCAGACTGAGCTGAGTTATTTAAGCTCTTCCCTCCTTCAGTCCAGGAGATGGAGACAAACCTGCAGTCTCCGCCCCCACCTGCTCCAGGCTAGGAACAGCTCTGCCTAAGGGTCCCTAAGCCCGTTCAGCATTCACCAGGGCACCCGCAGGTGACAGGTGGGGCTCACCTGAGTAGCATGAGAGCACTGGGATGTGACTTGCTCATGCCTTATCTGCTTCATGTCCTTAGACAAGTCACCTCACTGTCCTGAGCTTCTCATCTGAAAAATGGTACAGCCCATGCAGAGGCAGGAGTATAGTGACTTCTGACCATAACCGTCAATGCCTACAAATGTCCCTTGTCCTGTCACTGTCATGACAATGATGATAAAGATGGAGGTATGACTCTAGTCCCTGGGGGACCCAGTGTACCCAAAGGGGTCGCCCGAAGCTTTGGGGGCTCAGCCCTAGAGTGTTGGCTTCCATCTGCTAAAGTCTTTTAACTGCCCTGGCCCTACCTTCCAAAACACACAGGAAACGACACAGCTTGCACAGAGCCCAGGCCCGGTAAGGGGCACGGCTCACCGAGTTCAGGAAAGCAGAGCACACTATCCCGCCTCTGCCCTGCTGCCAGCTGGGCCAGGACCTATGTGCTGGGGGACTATCCTGTGTGCTCTAGAGTGTGGAACAGTATTCCAGCCTCTACCTGTCAGATGCCATTAGCATTCCCCTTGAGGGGTAGCAAAGCTGCTCTCTGTGGGGACCACCAGCATGCAGAAACTCTTTTAAAATATATATATGTTATTGATTTTTTAAAGAGAGGAAGGGAGAGGGATAGAGAGTTAGAAACATCGATGAGAGAGAATCATCGACCAGCTGCCTCCTGCACACCCCAGTGTACCCACAACCAATGTACATGCCCTTGACTGGAATCGAACCTGGGACCCTTCAGTACGCAGACTGATGCTCTACCCACTGAGCCAAATTGGTTTCAGCTTCATGCAGGAACTTTTGAGGGGAACAAGGCACAAGCAGCCTGGAGCTCACTCTCCCCAGCCTTTGGAGTAACCGTGTCTGGCCCCTCCTTCCCAGAGCCAAGTGGCTTGCTAATGGGCGACTCTGGCAGGTCCCTCTGCCTCTTGGTACCAGAGTCTCACCTTCAGGTGGGCCTGATCACTGTCCTGCAGAGCTGCTGTGTTGGGAAATGAAGTCACCTAAGGGGTGACAGACAGGTCCTCCCCGAAGGGGGCACTGCAGACAGCAACTCACATGAGCCTCCTCCTTGCTGCTGTACTTGCTAGTATGTGCTCGCCTTCCTGGGGACACTAAGGCTCAGTGGTGGTAGGTAACTTGCTGAAGGATCAACATGGGCAGAATTCACATTGCATCTCTGCCGGGGCAGCGTGGGCTCCCGTGAGGCTGGGGTCTTCTCCCTGCAGCTCCAGCCTCGGGGAGCTCAGATATCAAGTGACACCAGAAGGCGAGCTCCTCATTTCTCTGCTGGGATCCATGTCACTACAGCATGTTCTAGAAATCCTTCTTTCTCAAGGGCTGGGAGCCTATTGCCAGAGACAGCCAAGAATAAGGGTCTCAGCAAGACCCTTCCCAGGCTTAGCCACAGCTGGCCTCCCAGAGTAGGGTCCAGCGTAACATGCCCTCATCCTCTCTGCTCGCTGGCAGGTCCAGCTCACCGCGGGGCTGGCCACCAGCAGGTTGGGGGCTGGACCCAGACTCTGGGGAGGACTGGGGGCTATCCCGGGGCTGCTTTGAAATCCTATATTACCCCTCACACAGGTAAAGACGTGGAGGTCCAGAGCAGGCGGATGGTAGCCAGGACACACAATATGAGGACAGCGGCACTGACCCCTTGGGCACTGCAGCTCTGGACATGCTGAGTCCTCACCCCCAGAACTCTCTTCTCTTGCCTTCCACCAAGAGACTCGGAATTTTCCCAGCCTTTCCTCTCCAATGCTGAAACATTCCTACGAATGTTCGTCTTGATCTGGCTTTCATGGCAGGAAACCTGTTGTTCTTCTCGGATTGTCCCCAAGCCTCTAGTTCCCATTTGCTTTGATTCTCATCATCCTAGGAAATATTTAAAGTGAGAACAGTTCAGTACTTTGGTGACTTCTCAAAAAATCAATTGAAAAGCAGTTGCTATGCAACCCTCAAGTGTGGCTGTTCTGCTCCCTGGCTGATGGCGTAGTGTATAAAATAAGCTTATGTTTTTCTTCTGCTGTTGTTTTTTTAAGGAAATGAAGAAAAACGTTGTTTTAGGAAAAACTTGAGAGAACTCATAAGCTTCTCATAAGCTGGAAGACAAACATGTCTTAGACAAAAGTGCTACCAATTGTACCCCCACTGGAGCCAGAGGCGGGTGGGGTGAGTGGGGACTGGGCTGCTTCTGGTACGAACTGGAATGAATAATGGGATGGTCTGAACACCTGGGTCACTTTCTGCTCCAAATCTGGGTCTCAGCCTCAAGCACCCCGTAGTCCCCATCGGCCTTGGGGGGATGCAGAGCAGGCACCTCTCCTCACTGGGGTCCTGGCCACAGTCTCCTTGGCTTTGCCAAGTTCAAACGCTCCCGGGATGGAGGCATCTCCTCTGAACAGAAAACATCTTCACAGACCTCCATTGCTGTGCCTCCAGCCCCTCAGAGCCCAGCTGGGCTGCACCTGCCTGGGTGACCCACTTCATCCGGGTCACCCTCACCAGCTCTGTTTCCTTCCTGGTGCCCACTCTGTCTACTCGTGACTTCGCAGGGCCTTGTGCTCCACTCCTGGGGAGCAGCTAGGTCCTAGGATCAGTCTGCATCTGGAGCAGCTGCTTGGGACACATCTCCTCCTGCTTCCTGGGACATGGGTCCCTCAGAGACCTGTACACAGGGCCTTGCCTGGGTGCTGTGCAATGTGGAGTCTGTGGCCGGTGGACACAAACTGTTACAGCCCACAGCAGTACATTCAGAAATGAGAGACGTTTCTAGCAATTTGATGGGGTGGCTTTATGAATTTTAATAATAAAAAGTCAAGTCTGGGTTTTTTTTTGCAGACTCCTAACTCTAGTATCTTCTGTTCACACTTCTGCAGCCTGTCTTCCTTAAGGAAACCGACTCACACCCAACACTTCACCCCTTTCACAACCCAGTGACTCTGCAAAGGAGAACAGAGCATCAGTCTGGCCCTGTAACATTCTGGAATCCCCTGGGACAAAGAGCCCTGGTGGGTGTCAGACTTCCCCAGGGTCCTACCATGGCCTCATGGGGCCTGGCATGGGCCATGGGCTTCCAGGAGAAGGTGGGCAGAGCAGGGCGTGAACTTTGAGATCGGTCAGCTGGCTGGATCCCCAGGGCTGGCACAGAGGCCAGCAGCATGGTGTCCCTTCTGGCCAGGTTGAGGAGGCCAGGGATGACATGGGGCCGGCACACCCACATCTGGTACATCTTCTATTCTGATTCCCCCGAGGCCATCGGCAGAGATCTTCCTGGGGTGCAGTGGGCCCTGTCTGGATTTAGCTCTGGAAGCATGCATGTAGCCCGTTTTCCCTTCTAGTCTCCTCACCATCATGGATTTCCAAATCTCTCCCAGAGGGAAGACAGAGAGGTGAGGAGGACATTGCTCCCTTTCTTCCCAGTCAGTTCTCACTCATCTTGTCCTGCTCTCACTGAAGCTATCCCACTTCTCAAGTGCCCTTGGCCACCTGCCTGCTAGCACACAGCCTCCTGGGCACACGGCTCACTCGGGGCACACGGCCCCCTGGGGCACACGGCTCACCTGGGGCACACAGTGGGACAAAAGTGGGAAATTTTGCTCCCCCCATTGCGTTTTTTTTTTTGACAGAAGTTGTATATTTTAAGTACTTAAATATAGTTATTTTCCCTTTAAAATTCCCATTTATGCTTAAGCCCTTGATAACCAATACTTCTTTCTTGGTTTGTATGATTTAAATAGTTGTTGTTTTTTCTTAGCCTATATTTATATGACATATTTAATTCACTTAATCAAATAAATGAAGTTCACTCTATGTGAACTTCATATTGATGATATATTTATTTATAAGCCTTAACTGTACTACTTATATTTACTACATGTTTAGTTATTTATATGAGGGGTATTTTGAGAGCTATATATTTTATTCAATTGATCTGTTAATACTTATTCAAATACAGTATGCTTTTATTTCATTAATTAATTTATTTTTATTATCTAAAGTCTTACATATGTCTCCTTTTCCCCCAATTGACCCCTCCCCCCAGCCATTCCCACCCCAGGCAAGCCCTCACAGTATGCTTTTAAATGTTTTCACTTTATAAAGCTCTTGAAGTAAATCCCTTTTTATTTAATTGGCTTTCAAGGCTTTCTCAGCCATTCTCGACTGCTTCTAGATGAACCTTGGAATTATTTCATCAAATTTCCAATTATTAACCTGGAAAAAATCCACATCTCTACTATGTTGCCAGTCTTCCCTGAAGGAACAGCAGATGTCTCTTCCTTTACTTTTATTTTTTCCCTATCAACAATGTGCAGTTTTCTTCCCATGGGCCCCATGTCTATCTTATTAGGTCAATTCTAGGTAGTTTATATTTTGGTTTCTATGGTAAAGGGAACTTTTCTTTCGCTATTATCCCTTCTACCAGGGCATTGTGGGCTCAGGCAGAAATTACTAATTTTTGTATAATTGTCTTATATTTGGCCATGCCACAAAAATCCTTTATTAACTCTAAAAAGTTTGCATTGGATTCCTTTGGGTTTTCCAGGCACATAATTTATCAGCAAATAATTGTATTTTTGTCTGCTCTTTTCCAATGTATTCTGACATTGTCTAGACTTTTTAGAACATCAGGAACAAAGTTATGTGTCTCTTTATTGCTGCCAATTTTACTGTGAGTGCCTCAAGGGCAGCGTTTCTCAAAGCAAGTTGTGTAGAAAGCTGATTAAATGAGAGAAAGGGTTCTGTTGAGAAATAGGTTTGAGAAACTGAGTGCTAATCCAGCTCTTGGAGCTTCACTGTGCACAATTCCACACTGAAGTCTCTGAGGAATTTTGCTCTCAGGAATACCTATTTTACTTTGTTTTGCAAACAGTTTTCAGACGTAAGCAATTGATCATGGAACCCCTCGATTTCCTGGGTTAATACCTGTGACCATCCTAAGAGTGAGCTACGCAGACACTTTCAGAGACATTTGATTCTTTTTCTACCTTTAAACATGTTGGTTGTCATGTTCCCATCTGTTCCCATCTGTGCACAACATCCCCTAATGGGCTTCTTAGTGACTAGTTTTCAGATTTTTTAAAAATCAAGAGATACCTTCTCAGCTCCTATGGAGCATTCAGGCTCCTTGCTCTGCCGGCGCTTTCTGCGCCCAGGGCTTTCTCAGACTCCTCCAACTTGGCATGCTTCCCTGCACTATTCCAATGCCTTCGAAAACCTCTGACACAGGGCTGCAGCCCCCTCTGCCAGCCTCTCCTTAGCCATGCCCACTGGGAGGACACCCAACCATTTTCAGCCGAACTCGTCACCTTCTTCCCCACACCCTGTTTCTCATGGTCTGCATCACCATCTACTTGGTGGCCCAAGGCAGAGACTCAGTGCCTCTCCACTTTCATCCCCTTAGCACCCACACTTTCCTGATTTTGCTCCTTAAGTTCTCTTTTGTCTGCCCTCCTTTCTCTATCCTTCTGGCCATGGTCCCAGCACAGCCCGCCACAGTCCTCCCTTCAACGGTGCCCATACTCTCCTAAGCCACACCCCCGACTACCCATTCTGAACACAGGAGAAATGCAAATCAGGGTGCATATATTTTTACAAATTAGTGGTTTTTGTACCCCCTCCACACCAACCCAGATAAATATGCAGAAGTGGGATTGCTGGGTCACATGGTAACTCTATTTTTAGTTTTTTGAGGAATTTCCCTCCTGTTTTCCACAGTGGCTGCACCAGTCTGCATTCCCACAATAGTGCACAGGGGATCCCTTTTCTCCACATCCTCACCATATTATACTAAGTGAGATAAGTCAGACAGAGAAAGACACTGTCTGGTTTCATTTATATGGAATATCTTACCATATTATTCTAAGTGAGATAAGTCAGACAGAGAAAGACTGTCTGGTTTCATTTATATGGAATAAAAACCAACCAACCAAACAAAAAACAAAAAACCAAACCAAACAAAAAGAGACTCATACAGAGACCAAAGGGAGGTTACCAGAAGGGAGATGTTAAAATAGCGAGGCTTTGTTCAATTAAGTGACCAATACTATGAAGGACTCAGACATTTTTCAAGCCAAGTAAGAGCCAACACGATGCTAGCACAGTAAGCAAGGAGTCTTGCCCAATTCCCAGGTTCTCTCTCTTTTAAAACAATATATTTTATTGATTTTTTACAGAGAGGAAGGGAGAGAGGGACAGAGAGCTAGAAACATCAATGAGAGAGAAACATCAACCAGGTGTTTCCTGCACACCCCCCTCTGGGGATGTGTCCACAACCAAGGTACATGCCCTTGATAGGAATTGAACCTGGGACCTTTCAGTCTGCAGGCCAATGCTCTGTCCACTGAGCCAAACCAGTCTTGGTGCCAGGTTCTCTTTTAAATCAAAATGGGAGCAACCTGGGAAGTACCATCTGCCACCAGTGTCCACACCAATGAATGCTTCTTCTCCCCTTTCTACTCCCAGGACCCCAAGTGTCCCATTTTTTTTTTTTTTTGTCTCCAGTGGTAGAAAGAGATAGGAAGGGGATAGAACTGTGCCCATCCTAAAAGTCTGAGAATTCCTCAGACACAGGAGGCCCTTGGGGAGGGCCCCAGGCTGGGGCTGGAAGGGATGGAAGGACCAGATCTGGGGAGAGGAAGGAATCAGGGGAAGAGGGAACATGTTGATGGCTACTCCACTAGGGACAAGGGGGAGTCCATAAGGACATTCCAAAGACCCCTGCCTGTGGATGAAGGCTGGGCTGGATTGCCAGGCATGGGCCTCCCCAGGCTTCCCTTCCCTGAGACTGTGTGTCTAGAGTGCACGGCCATCAGCCTGCATACCAGGCTGAGTACCTCTCAGCTCTCCTGGCCAGTCAGCTGGTGAAGGAAGGTATGCACAATGCCCCCAACTTGTCCCTATGGGCTCATAGTGACCAGGTGGGAGAAGGACCAGGTGGGAGAAGGGCCAGGTGGGAGAAGGGCCAGGTGGGAGAAGGGCCAGGTGGGAGAAGGACCAGGTGGGAGAAGGACCAGGTGGGAGAAGGGCCAGGTGGAGCTCTCCCAGAGCTTCCTGTGCCCACAGCTCCTGTGCTTCCTCTTCTGCCCACAGAAGCACCCAGGTGCAGGTTACATGGCAACACACCCGCTTAGCTTGGCTTCCTCTCTTTTGTTTCTAGATTAAATATGCTAGAGGTTTGCCTTTTACAAGGCTCGCTTTGTGATTGATTCTATCATTTCTTTCTGTTTCTCATTTATTGATATCTGCTTTTGCTGAATGATGTCTTTGGTTTTGCTTTCTTTAGGCTTGGTTTGGGTTGTTCACATGTGTTCACACTAACCTTGCATTCCTTCTCTCCTTCCTGCTCATCTTGGAAAGCACCTACGTAGCGGCCTGTGATCTGCAGTGCACTGTTCTTCTTTCTCCAAATGCTCTCATTCTTCTTCCTAAGACCTGGTTTTGATTTTCAAAGGAGTTGGATCTTCCATTTATGCACCCTTCTTCTTCCTCGTTTTGGAGCACTGAATCAGAGTCTAGAGCCAGGGCAGCTTTTTGCTGTATAAAAATTGCCCAAATTTTCTTTACGACCTAAGGTGCTTTTGTAATTTTTAAGTGTTCTATGATCCCTCAAAAAGAAAGCACAGCTTCTTTCTGTAGGGCAGTGATTCTCAACCTTTCTAATGCTATGACCCTTTAATACAGTTCCTCATGTTATGGTGACCCCCAACCATAAAATTATTTTCATTGCTATTTCATAACTGTAATTTTGCTACTGTTAATGAATCATAATGTAAATATCTGTGTTTTCCGATGGTCTTAGGCTCTACAGCAGCGGTTGCCTAAGAGTAGGGCAAGGGAAAATTATATAACTACAAATTTAACTTAATTGATTCTATCACTTGAAACTTTTATGCTTATTAAAATGTAATGCGCTACAGGTATTGATAAGGCATGAAAGACAACTGCAGGTAGGTTTTCACCAATCTCCTTGTTTTGATGGATGCTCTGGCAGATGCTATACTCTCTGTGGGTCTGTGGCTATTTCCCTCACTTTAGAGAAACATGCTTCTCTAAAAGTCTGCCTGCTGAAATGATCCACACCAGTCAATCCCACCCCTGCTGTCATCCATGTTTTCCCCTCCACTGGTGGGTTCCAGTGCCCTATTTCTGGAATTTACTGCACCAAACGGGCCCTTCATTGTCATTTTGATACTGTACACCTTGTAAGTTGTGTGCAGTGGAATTTTATTTTTTGAGGCAGAGACTGTCTGTTTTCAAGTGGAGGAGTTAACAACCCTTCACCCAAAGACTAAGCCTGAGGGGCTTGATCTTACTACAATGGGATTTTCAGCACACTGAGTAAGGATGGCCAGGGACTCCAGAATTCAGTTGCCAGGGTCAGAAGCCCAATTTCCCAAGAGTCCAATGCCTTTGACCACTCACCGGCACATCATTGAACTGCATTGAGCCTCACTGTGCTTCCCTGTGAAATGGGGACCACCACAGCTCCCCCTCCCATCTGTCCTGGCATTGAGTTAATGTGTAAAAAGCGCTTCTGAGCTGCCTGGTGCAGGCTCTTGCTCAGTCCCAGCTGGCAGGCACTACTGGCATTCTTTCCTCACATCTCTCCTTATCTTCCACCTCAGCTATCTGGGGCGGGCTCTATCTTCCAATGCACAAAACATGCATAGACCCACGCATGTTGCTGGGAAAGGTAGACCCAAGTTTAATGTTGAGAGGAGGTAGAGAGGGCAGGATAGCCCTGTTGGGGCAGAGGTTGCACAGTATAAGGAAGGCACACATTGAAGATATGGGCAGGCATCAACATGAGTGGTGTGTTAACTGTGTTCCTGATGCCCTGATATCTGGGGCCTTGCTGACCCCAGAGGAACTGCCCTCCCAGGGTGAGCCATGTCCTAGAGATAGTCAAGGACTCACTATGGAGCGAGCTTCTCAAATGCAAACCAAGCAAGCAATCCAGAGTCCCGCCCAAGCACCTCCTCCTCAGGGTCTCACACTCTGGGCCACTATCCCCTGCCCCGATCAACCCAGGGTGAGGCACCACACAGCTAGAAACAGCCCTAAACCGCACAGCCTGCTGAAATGATCCACACCAGTCAATCCGGCTCTTGCTTACCGTGCCTCTCCCATTCCTTCCTGCAGAAACCACTGAAGGCTGTCATCCATGTTTCACCTCCCTTGTCTACCTCCGGACCGACCCAGGTGCTTCCCTGTGTGGCCCTGCATGGCGGGGCCTGTGGGCAATAAACCTTCTTTTCCATGGCAGTCACCACACCAGAATGATAACAAAACCTACATTTGAAAATGAGGGGTGAGGGGGAAAGGGGAGCAGGACAATGGGATGGCTCACAAGCTCTTGTTTCTTACAGAAAGTCCAGGGCAGCCAGGAGAGGCAGACATAGACACTTTTAGAGAGGCCCGTGTCTCACGGGGGGCCCACCATCCCCCAGCACATGGGGCGCTGGCCTGAGTGCTCACTCACCTTCCCGTAGCTGAGCAGGATGATCCGCACCAGGACTACATTGATGTGGGCCCCCAAGGACTCGTCATGGTAGATTTCGTTGACCTGAAAGACAACCAGGGAGATGTCGTCAGCAGGAATCTCAGGCCCAAGGACAAGTCCTGGCTTTGCAAATGACATCACCACCCACCAGCCCATAGGCCAGAATGTGTGTACCCCCCAGTTTATAACCCAGCATCACCTCAACCTTAAATACAGCCCTTCCTTCCTTCTGTGCCACCTGCCTGGCAGCCACCGTCCCTACCTGGATTGTGGCCACCCCCTCCTCAGTGCTCCCTCCTGCCAGCAAAGGCATTCTCCACCTGGAGCCTGAACCCCTATATTTGCACTAGCCTCTAACTGCATGTGGCCTTCAGGGGTGACCACAGGCTACAAACTCCAGGGCTATGGACAGTGCCAGGACTGTCACCAGTAGAAATCACTCTACAGTGGCTGCTGCCGGTTATGAAAAGTCCTCCATGCTCATCACTATTTGGAAGGGGGGGTCAGTGTAGACGACTCCCTGATCTTATTTAAGGTGTTTATAAAAAGCAAAGGTGCTTTATGGCCACAGTTAGCTAAATAGTAATAAGAAGGAAGAGAGCAAGGAAGTCAGCCACTGTTAAGAACAGTCAGCAGGGGACACTGAGCCTGTCTGCTTCACTAGGAAGCTACAGCCTCACACACACTGCAGGGCATCCCAGCATTGCCCCCCAAGGATTAACACCTCCTCTTTCCCCCTTCTGGTTTTAGTACTGGATTGTCTGGGAAGCAAAAGGAGACAAGGACATTCACAATAGAAATCAGAAGGCCCACGGGGAGGAACTTGATCCAGAGGCCTGTCAGTCTAACCTGAGAAAGGGATCATTGGCTTGGGGGTAGACCAGGGGTGGGCAAACTTTTTGACTTGTGAACGAAAAGAGCCACATGCTAACCTGATGAGCTCAGGGAAGGCCTGCGTGGCAGTCTTGCAAACTCAGAGACCTAAAGTTACCACAAAGGATGGTTTGAAAATTAAATATCTTACTACCAACAGGTTATAGTGGGCAGTCATTTTCTAGGCCAATATTTTCCCAGACAAAGATCAACTTTGATCTATACTGAGCCCGTTTGCCTTCCCGCCTCTAAGATAACCTATCTGTGAGATGTCTGAGTAACTTGTAGCTTCCTCTTTACCCAGGACCCCTGAGGGCACAACAAATGGCCCTGAGACATTCCCTCATTGTTATTGTTATCAAGTTGATTGTCAACTGTTAATTGCGTTGCAATGTCCTGTATCCATCTCCGTAAAAGAAGCTCATGTCCATCATTTCACTTTTTACCCTATCCCAGAGGTTTCCCACCGGCTTGCTTTCTCCCGCCTCCTTACTCCATCACCAATGAATTTCATGTAACCCACCTATGTCCCTACTTTGATTGCAATGTATAAGTATAGAAACGTAACCGGCCATTCTCTGGAGCATTATCTCAATCCTTTGAGGTTCTGCTTCCCGGCAATTGTCGACAGTTTGGCTCAAATAAACTCACAAAAATCCTTTACAGGTTTTCAATGTTTTTTTTTTTTTTTTTTCATTAACAGACTCGAGGGCCGAAACAAAAGCAACCTGACCATGCTGGCACTCTCATCTTGGGCTGCTGGTGAAGGAGCGGAGGCGAGAGCAAGAGAACCCTCCGCTCTTTCCCACGACTGGGGTAGACCCATCAGAAGTCTGTGAAAGCTTGGGAAGTTGATTGGTTATTTTGAAAAAGCTCCTGGTTCTGTGAATACATAATCTCCGGTGAAGAATCTCTCTCTCTCTCCGTCCCTCCCTTCCTCTCACATTTTCCCCCTTTCATTCATTCTCTTCCTTCAGGAACATGCAACCATGAAGTTCTAGTGGCCACTTGGGACCCATAGAAGACTGCGCAGGCTCCAGAGGAATATGAAGCAGAAACACTGGTCTTTGCCTTGCTGAAGATAAGATTGGAGCAGAGGGGGATGGGATATTGAAAATCCAGTGGACAAAATAGGGTCACATGCTAACTTGACAGGCTCAGGGAAGGCCTGCATGGCAGCCTTGCAAACTCAGAGACCTAAAGTCACCACAAAGGATGGTCTAAAATTAAAACATTAACTAAAAGCAGTTTATGGTGGGTAGTCATATCCTAGGCTGACATCTTCCCTGACAAAGGTCAGTCTTTACCTTAACTGAGCCTTTTTGCATCTATGATAACATATCCTTGGGGTGTCAAAGTCATTTTCCTTTTTCCAGACCCTTCAAAGCACAGGCACCACTCTGTAGAGACCATTCATTCCCTTATTGTCACTGAGGGAACTGCTGACTGTTAACGATCCTGCACCCACCTAAGTGAAAAAACATGTGTCTATAATTTTACTTTTTATCCAAGTCTAGGGGTTTTCCCCCTTTGTTTTCTCCCACCTCCCTAATCTATCACCAATGAATGTCATTTAACCCACTTATGTCTCCTCTTTTGATTGTATGTGTAAACCAAGGTGCAAAACTGCCATTCCCCAGAGCATCCTCTCAACCTGTCAAGGTTCTGTTTCCCAGCAGTTGTCGGCAGTGTGGCTCAAATAAACTCACAAAAACTCTTCGCAGGTTTGAATGTTTCTTCCGTTAACACCAGGAGGGAGATTCCTTCGGTTTGCATAACCAGTAAACGCAGCCACTCTGCAATCACCTGTGCACGGGTCCTTGCAATGCCTTTCTCTCGATCAGGGGAAGAGCCTGATTACTACCACCACCAGCACCACCACGTTCTGTGCTCTGCTTTGATACCAGTGGCTCATATCATTGGCTTCCTTTGTATTTTATCACTGGTTTAAATACGTGTTTTATCTCTTGCATTTAAAAACTATTACAAGCAGGTGCCCATGGGCTTCAACAGATGGCGCAAGAAAGGGAACCCCACTCCCCACAGCACAGCGATACCACCTTCTGAAAAAGCTGGTCAGGTTACCCCAGGTTCAGAGCTGAAGGAGCCTTCCTCCCCCTTGGCCCCACCCCACACTCTCCACATTCTGCCTGAATGGGCCCCTCACTGCCACCTCTTGCTGGCCGAGCAAACCCTCTCCTCCTGGCAGCCCAACCTCTGGTCACTTGCTCCCAGAAAGGCCTCCCCAGGTCTTATCTACTCCTCAGCAAGTCCCCGTGTCCACGACTTCTCGAGCTCTGTGTCCCCCACAGCCGGGAGTTGCACAGGAACCTTTATTTTCCTGCATGTCCCCAGCAGCACACAGCAGGTGCTCAGAACCCTGAAGGAGTCAATCCCCTCAGGCCGTCACTTAGTAGAGGAGCACGATCTAATGGAACAGCCCTCCCTGTGTGCACCCCAAGCCCAGGGGCTGCTGATGGCCCTCTGTGAGGGCAGAGCCGCTCCCCCGTTTGAGGCCAGCACTATACTGGCTCTGAACCCCAACTTTGACAGTCTCTATTTGAGCAATGATAATTGCTACCTGTAAGAGTAGAAAGACTCTTTGGGAAATCTAAGAGTTAACAAGGAAAATCAAATACTAATGGATCAAATACTTTCCTTCGGGGACAGGGCAGCCGATAGACCTACAGGAGACTATATGTCACCAGCACACAAGTCTGGAGAGGGTGGTTTGGTAGGTGGAGCCCCAGAGGCTCTGCCAACTCATCCACACTTTGCCATCTACTCTGTAAAACCAGGGTAAACGTCCCTCCCTCCCAGAGCTTCTGAAGACTACAGTTCCACACCCGAGAGAAGAAATGATGGTGAAAATGGAAAACTGCTGTGTTTGTCACTGTTGGTAGCTCATATTGCCCGGCAGGACCCTCGAGGTGCAGGGACAGAGTGCATAGCCCTGGAACACAGACATCCTTGCCCAGCTTCGAGGGTCAAGCTAGATATGAATTTCAGTCCACAGAAAGACAAGAGCTCTAAAAGTCTTTTTTTCTTTAAGAGAGGAAGTGGTTTTTCTTTTTTTTCTTCTTCAAAGCAGTTGCTTTATCCATCACCAGCAAAACTGGCCAATTTGGCTCCTGGAGTTAGACTGAGAGGCGTGGTGTAAAAATATAGAAGGCAGTGACACAGGGAGGTCCCTCTGCAGCTGGAGGGACAGGAAGGGGGGGTGGGGAGAGGCCAGGATGGCATAAAAACAGCCTTGATACTTGAGGAAATGATAGGAGGAAGAGCTTGAACCCCCGTCCCTGCCTGCAAGCTGGAATCTGGGGGACAGGTTCAAATTTTGGGGTGGCTTCAGAGAGCAGAAATGGAGTCATGAGCCACTTCAGCAGCAAGGAACTTGCAAGGGCAGCCAAGCTTCCAGATATGTGTAGGGGACCTGGGGACAGTGAGCAGGATAGCTGGGGGGCAGAGCTAGGCCCCAGAGAGAGCCCAGGCTGCTGGCCTGCAGGAGCGGAGGATAGACCTCCTTGCAGAGAAAGAATAAACCCTAAGGTGTGAGGCCTGGAAGGCCACTGCCCAGAGCAGAGCATGCTGGGACAGATGTGTGCAGATGCAGGGCAGCCATGCCATGCACACACACCTACCCAGAAGGAAGACAGACAAGTGATGAACTGATAGGTTGAAACCCCAACCCCCAATGTAATGGGGTGAGGAAGTGGGGCCTTTGGGAGGTGACTAGGATTAAATGAGGCCATGAGGGGGACTCCTATGAAGGGACTTTGGCAGTGGAAATGGGGCCCATAAATAGGGCCAGTGCCCAGAGATTTTTGTGCCATTTGTTCGTTCCATGTCTGTCCCCATTTGGCTAGCATAGTCTGCTTTCAGTTGTGAGCACCTGGATGGGGCCACAGGCCTCAGGTGGCTGCTAGGGCCTCATGGTGTTATGCAGAAAGAACTCGCTAATGAATGGGACACACACACACACACACACACACACACACACACACACACACAGAGAGAGAGAGAGAGAGAGAGAGAGAGAGAGAGAGAGAGAGAGAGAGAGAGAATCATTCTTCGTTAGGCTGATTATATTATCTCAGACCTGGGAAGGACCAGTCCCTTTTTAAAAATAACCAATCAACTTGCCAAGCTTTTGCAGGCTTGCGCTGAGCCTTCCCTCTAACAAATCCATTTCCTAGATCTTCCAAGGTTCTGAGTCTCTTGTCCAATTTGATCCCTTTCCCAGTCTAGACTGATAGGCCTTTATAGTCATCATCTTGGTTTCTGCCACACATGCCTCATCGTAGAAGCACCTCTCCCTGTGCCATCTTGACTTCTACAGGGCATGTGCCCAGCAGAGGAATTTCTCCTGCTGTTTTTCATTCCTCCCTGGGTAATCTGGGATGTACAGGTCCCCTGAGACGTCTGGGAAGCTGTAGTTTCCTAGTGGAGCAAGCAGGGTCAGCATCCACTGAGCTCCCCAGTTTATTAGGCTTAACAATGTCGGATTCCCTTTGCTTCCTTCCTTTATTAATATTTAATTACCTATGCTAACAGGATTAGTGCCATGATAAGAAGAGATGCTGCTAGAAAGCTGTCTCTCTTCCTTTTTCTCTCTCTTTCTGCAATGTCTGCAAGCCAGAGGAGAGCTCTCACCAGGAACTGAATTGGCTGCCTTCCAGCCTCCAAACTGTATGATGTAACCGGGGCTGGTTAAGCCACTCAGTCTCTGGTATTTTGTTACAGTGGTCAGAGCTGACTATGACAAGCACAGAGTGGAACCTTAACTTCTGACCTGAGTCATATACCCCGAACAGCTTTTAAATGGGAAAATCCTAAGCCATCTCTCACGGGCCTGGTTACACTTTTCTTTCTATCCTTTGATGAGGACAGCATCAGTCATAAGAACTAAAGAAAGTTGAATTTCCCCCTATGTCTGAGCTTTAGTGTGTAAATGTCCATCCTACCATACACATAGTCCTCCCCTCCCCCCAGCCCAATGACAGGCCTTGCCCTAGGTTTTTAGTGGAAGTCTCAAACTTAAGCCTGGTGTCTCTCTCAGAGCCTATCCACTGGGGTCCAGAATGCAAGGCCTGGCCTCCCCTTCTCCACAGTCCTTGGCAGGCAGAGAGCTGTTGGTCCTACTGCGTGCCTGGCACAGTGTTACCACGGAGGGCCTGAAAGGTTATCTCACCCTCCCAAACTGGTGGGTGGAGCTAGCACATGACTGGCACCTGCCACAGAGACATCTCCAAGACTGAACCACCAATCAACACGGGCCAGAGTGCCCTTGGGGGCCCATCCCTTCCTGTTCCACCCTAGGCTCAACCCCCTCCCTTTCCATCCTAAGAAGGACCCCAAGCAAGACACGTGCTGCTGTTGGATGTTGACCGCCATCAGCCCGACTGGGTCCGATTCCCTGTCCCCTCTCCCCCCCCAATTCTGATCTTTACCTCGGTTATGGCTTCCTCCCATTACCGGGGAATAAACTGTACTTTAAAATTCCTTGTTCTGTTTCCTGTTTCCTTTCAAACCTAACAGGGCCCTCTGTCAATAGGTGGAAAGGAAGATGTGAAAGTAACAAAACCAGCTCACAAGCACAATGACATTAATGAGGGCTACAAGGAAAAGGTGGGGAACTAGAAGGCATATTAATGGGGAATCCTCCCTGTGGGTGAGATTTGTGGGCCTCCCAGGGACATGGAATTTCATTTCAGAGCTGAGAAATAAAAATGAGCAAGCAAAACAGGGATGGTGCCCCTGCCAAATGGAACAGCATGTGCAAATGTCCTGGGGGGCAGTGGTTGGCAAAGTCATTCATCAACAGAGCCAAATCTCAACAGTACAACGATTGAAATTTCTTTTGAGAGCCACATTTTTTAAAGTTAAACTTCTTCTTACGACACTTCTTCAAAATAGACTCGCCCAGGCTGTGGTATTTTGTGGAAGAGCCACACTCAAGGGACCAAAGAGCCACATGTGCTAACCATGGTCTTGGGGTTAGAAGCAGTGAAGGTGTTGCTAGTAGAGGGGACTAGTAGGGGGAGAGACCCAGGAGAGAAGGTGGGAGAAGGCTCCTGAGGCCATTCAGGAGGTTTCCAACTCTACCCAAGGAGCAATGGATAACACCAGGGCCTGGACACTGCATTTTACAGAGATTACTCTGGCTCCTTTATGGAAAGCAGTTTGAAGTGCCCATTGTCACACTTGAGATGTAGGAGTGGGGGATTGGATTTGGGATGAGTGGAGAGAAGGGACAGACACAGGAGTAACGTGGATTGGAATTGGGGGTGGGGGAGAAGACACTTCTCCCACAGCCCTGTGATACTCAGGGTGCACTCAACCCGTCACCTCACTGAAAAAGTGAGGTAGTCCACCTTTGTTTTGCATGGAGCCGGGAAGGGAGAAAGGTCCTGGTGTTATTGCTCAGAGCCTCCCCAGAAAATGAGGGGCTTGGGGCTCCCCAATACCCTGCCAGCACTCTGAAGCCCATGCTCTGGCTGCACTTATCAGAGCTCGTCTGGGGTGAACCTTGAGGCCTCCTGCCCCTGGTATGCACGATGAGGCTCTGAGCCCATGTTCACAATCCTTCTGGAAGACAGAAAGCCCACTTTGTTATCTGGAAGGAATCCAGGGCTGAGTGTCTGGAATTATCTCATTTTACTAGTGACCTGGGGCACGAAATTCATACACATTAAAAGGGAATTAATTAGAGGAAATAATTTAATATTGCTATTTGCCCTTTCTCTATAATAGAAGTGTCAGAGATGAAAGAAACTTAGTAAAATGTATATGAAAACCTTCCTCCTGTCAGAGTCTAGGGCACACCACGGGATCCAGAGTCAAGTCCCTGCCCACCCACATGCACCTCAAAATCATGTGAGACCCAGACCCAGCTGCCCCCCCCCCCTTCCTGAATTGGGCTAGATCCAGACCTGGCCAGTCCCACCCTTGTCAAGCCCTGATTGGGGGGGGCGTCGTATCCTCAGGTCCCCTGGCATGGCACCAGGATGGGGAGGCATAGCCTGAGGTCCCCCAGCCCAGAGTGGGGTTGGGGGCATGCCTTGAGGTCTGCTGTAAAGCCCCACCAGGTGGAGGACACAGCCTGAGATCCCCTGTCAAGCCCTGCTGGGTGGGGGGCATGGCCTGAGGTCCCCCATCAAGCCCTGCCAGGCGTGGGGGGGGGGGGGAAACACAGCCTCAAGTCCCCCGTCAAGCCCCACCAGCAGGGGGGGTGCAACCTGTGGTCCTCCAGCCTGGCACTGGGGTGGGGGGAACAGCCAGAGGTCCCCTAGTCTATCTAGCACCAGGATAGGAAACATATCTTGAGGTCCCCCGTCAAGGTCCACTGGGTGGGGGGCATGACATGAGGTTCCCTGTCAAGCCCCACCTGGTGGGGGCGCAGCCTGAGGTCTCCAGGCCTGGTGCTGGGGTGGGGGAAGCAGCCTGAGGTCCCATAGTCAAGCACCAGGATGGGAAACGTATCTTGAGCTTGAGGTCCCCCGTCAACCCCTGCTGGGTGGGGGGTGCAGCTTGAGGTCCCCAGCCTGGTGCTGGCACAGGGGGAGCAGCCTGAGGTCCCATACCCCAGCACCAGGACCGGAAGCGCCCCTTGAGGTTCCCTGTCAAGTCCTGCTGGGTGGGGGCCACGGCCTGAGATCCTGTGTCAAGCCCCATGGAGGTGAGGGAGGGCATAGCCTCAGGTCCCTGCTGATTGCTCATTAAGGCTCCTATGGGAACTTGGCCTCAGCTGTGGGTGCAGCCATATTTGTGATGGAGTGGTGGTCAATTAGCATATTCCCTCTTTATTAAATATATTTTTTATTGTTTTTTTTTTATAGAGAGAAAGAGAGAGGGATAGAGAGTTAGAAACATTGATGAGAGAGAATCATTGATCAGCTGCCTCTTGCACACCCCCTACTGGGGATGTGCCCGCAACCAATTGCCTTGACCAGAATCGAACCTGGGACCTTTCAGTCCACAGGCTGATGCTCTTCCACTGAGCCAAACTGGCTTCGGCTTTTTCTTTCTTTTCTTTTCTTTTTAAAAAATATATTTTATTAATTTTTTACAGAGAGGAAGTGAGAGGGATAAAGAGTGAGAAACACTGATGAGAGAGGAACATCGTTCAGCTGCCTCCTGCCCACCTCCCACTGGGGATGTGCCTGCAACCAAGGTACATGCCCTTGACTAGAATCGAACCTGGGATCCTTGAGTCCGCAGGCCAACACTCTATCCACTGAGCCAAACCAGTCAGGGTAGCATATTCCCTCTTTATTAGATAGGATGCTCTCAACAGCCCTTTGAGGACAGGAGCAGAAGTGGTCAGCCCACCTGAGCGATGGAGAAGCTGAGGCTGGTCCCCACAGGGAGGGAGGAGATGCAGAGCTGGCCCTTCTAGTTCTTGATCCAGACAGACCCTGCCCATCAGGGCCTAGGTTCCTCCCATTCTCCTGGCCCTGCCACTGAGCCTTAGGGTGGCCACTCTCATCTCATGTCCTTCTTGGACACTGGGCATGCCTGACCCTGACTCCTGACTCTGAGCAGGAGGTAACCAGAACCCCAGGAACCCCCTTGTTCAGTTTAAAGCTCCTGGGGGCAGAGACCCACATCCAGCTGGGGGTGGGGGCAAGGTCACCAGAGCCCAAGGAGTCAGGCTGCTGAGTGAGGGTCCAGCCTGGGAGGCTCTGTCATTAGGGCTGCCCATCAGTTGCCAGTCCCCATCAGCGGAGCAGGGTGCCCTGACTCTGACCTTGGAGATGAACTGGGCCTCCTGGGCTGCTGAGGAGCTAGACAGGGCACATCCAGAGTGTCCAGCAGAAAGCCAGGGAGGCCAGGCCCAGGTCAGGCTGGCAGCCACGCCTGCTCTCGAGACCCCCTCAGCCCTGCCCACTCTGGTAGGACTGTATGGTGGGGCTCCTTTCATTGATTTCTGCCATTGGAAGCCTCTGCCTCTTCCCAACGGGGACCCAGCCGGCTGTGCCTTGGCCTCGCTCTGTGACACCCCCAGAGGCTGCTGGGCCATTAGGGTGGCCCCCAACCTGATATCCATGTGGCTCCTGAGGTCAGGCCCCAGCAGCCCCTTCCCAGAGGGCAGGACCCCCATGGTGACCACTGGCCTGGGCAGAGTTCTTGCCCATTGGTGTGGTGTGACAGAGAGCCCAAACTGGCAGAGAGGTTCTCCTTTGGTGCTGTGCTAAGTAGAGGGCCCACCACCCTTGTCCTCCACTGGCCTGAGGCGTGGCTCTACCCTGACGCCCAGAGCCATGCCAACTTTCTAGGGGGCTGTGAGATGGCCAGCTGCCTCCCTCTCCTCGCAGGATGCTGCTCAGATGCTGTTGTGAAGCAGGAAGCCTGTAGCGCCCACGTGGGCATGTAAACCACTGGGAATAATGTGTAAAATCCTCAGTAAAACACTCACATCCTTATCAAGGACACAGCTACAACATTTCTGCTGAGCAAAGAGCTGATAGAGATGGCAAAAGGAGAAACCGAAGACAGGGGTTGGTCTTCAAACAGCGCCTCACATCTTCCTCCTCCCTGTACCCCCATCTAACCTCCAAGTAGGCTCGCAGGGGGCAGGCCTCCAGAGTGCCTCCCCACCTCCTGTCCTGCTCACACGGCCCACACGCCGTTCTTCACCGCGCAGTCACCATTTAGAGCAGATTTGACCCCCTTCCTCTGCCTGAAACCCTCAAAGGCTCTCCAGTGCCTCCAGGAACAGGTCCTTGAGGGCCCCTGCTAGGCTGGCCTGGCTGGCTTCTCCCTGATCCATTCCAGCTACCTTGTTCCAACAACTCTCAGTCCCGATAGCTCTGCCTTCCTGAAGCCTGGCTGCCTCTCCTGCTGCTTGCGCAAAGGCTCGGTCCTGGAATTCCTTCCCCTCTCCTCCAGCCCCTGAATTCCTGAAATATCTGAAGAGCATTTAAAGAAACAAAGTCAAAGTAATAAAAGCATTTCCAAGGAACGGGGCAGTTACTCCCCTGTTTAACCTCGTACCCCCACCCCAAAGGCCCTCCCATTGCAACTGGAATGAAGTCAAACGCTGCTGCCTCTTCTCAGATTGGGCCCATCTGGCCTACGTTTCTTGCACCGGAAGCTCGTCCCCACCTCAGAGCCTTGGCACTTGCTGTGCCCTCTGGCTGTTCATGTTCCTTCCCCAGCATTAACCATCCCTGCTCAAAGCAAGCCCCCAAAGCACCCGCTAAAGTAGTTGCTCCCAGACTTGACTGTTATTTGAAGAAAGGAGGCACCTTTCTTCCCTGCTCGCTGCTGTGTCGCCAGCCAGCTGTGTCAAGCACATAGTGGGTGGGCAGTGAAGAGTGTTAAGTAAATGAATGAGTAGATAACTTTAGAGAATGTAGAGTGATAAGACATGGGTAAGATGTGTGACAGCAGTGAGCCCCGGATGCCCAAGTGCCCACCCCCACCTGCCTTCCCTGAAGCCTCCGCGCTAGGTTCTCCTCAGCCCAGAGCGCAGGGGCAGGGAGGCTGGAACACGTCCTTGAGGCCTGCCTGAGGAATTGATCCAGGAATCTTTAAGCCTTGGGGGAAAACGTTCAAAGCGGCAGCCTTTCTCTGCATGGAGAGAGGCCAAAGACTCCCTTGTTGGGGAAAATACATTGTAATGCACCTTTTGCTTACTGAAAGACACAGCCAAGTTTCTGTTCTGGAATAAGCAATAAGGCAGGACTGGCTCTGCATGACAATGTGAAAGTTTGCCTTCTTTGTGGAAGACTTCTACCCTGGGCAGCTCTCAGCCCTGGCTCCCTGACCAGAGCTCTGGACCCAGCGTGGAGGGAGGGCCCCTCGCAGGGAGACCACAGGCACTCTCCCCCAACACCCCCCCCCCCCCCCCCCCCAGTCTCAGAGCCGCTGGGCAGGATCTCCAGCCCTGAGAGATGATCTCTGTCACCTGTGCCCAACAGGACACAATGATGTCATTGAAAGCAATGGTTTTTCATTCCTCCTGGAATTCTTATTTTTCTGCTGTCCTTCCACCATTTCCACCCAAGGATAGAGAGACAGGCAATGACCTCATGAGGGCAGGAGCCATGGGTCATGAGAAGTCCCCGGGACAGGAATAGGGATAGAGAAAGCATCCTGGTTGTCCAAGGAGATCTGAGGAGGTGCAGAGCAGAGGCAGGAAGTTAGACCTGGGGTTATGGCCCACTCCCCCCACCCCGCTGTTGCTCCTCGCACATCTTTAGAGTCAAACAGACCCCAAGGGCTATGGGCCCTGCTTCCCACTTGGACTCTAAGATGAGACCACGCAGCAAGAGCAGAGTTCACTCCCCATGTGGCACTACGCGCAGGTGAGAAAGGGATGGGCTCCTGCCAGTGAACAGACCAGTAGCAGCCTGGCTCCCAGGCCCAGAGGCTACAGCGGTGCTGGGTGGGGGTGGAGGTAGCTGGCTGGCATGGGGAGAGGCTGTGGACAGATAGCCATGGCACTAGACCTGAACTGGGACCAGCCAGCATACCTGAGCAGCCCAGGCAAAGAGCGGAAGCTAGACCTGCTCACCTCCACCCCTAGCAAAAATGGTGAGGATTCAAGCCAGCCACCCCACTGCCACCAGGGCCCCAGGAGTCCCCAAGTCATAAGGAAACCCTGCCCAGCAGATGCATGCCCAGAAGAGAACGAGGAAACCATGACAGTTGAGATGGTCACCGGTGCCCTCACATAGGCAGGAGGCTCAATTCGGGGCTCCCAGCAAAATTCAGAAGCCTCTGTGCAGCCCTCCTTGCAGCTCTCCAGCTCACTGCCTGGTGTGAGGGCACATCCCTTCAGGAGTGAAAGCGTGTAGTGGGCACAGCAGAAAATGGGCTGGTCCTTCCGTACCAGCCACGTGGCCAGCTCGGAACAGGCATCTGAAGTGTGGAGCAAGGGGACCAAGGCAGAGAAGACGGGCTGCAAAGGATGCCCAGACCAAAGGGAGAGGGGCTGAGCTCATGGAGGCACAAGACTCCCGCAGGTCATTTCTGGGCTCTGGTTAGGACCAGGCTGCTGTGTGCTGCATGTGGGGACATTGTCGGGGACTCACTACGCTAACACAGATGCTGCTCCCTCCTGGCCATCCCTCTGCCATGCCAGCCAGTCTCATTGTTAGATTGTTACCTGGCCCTCCTTCCACCACACCTGTGCGCCTGTGAACAGGGGCCTTTCTGCACCCCCAGTGCCGAGACTCTGGTTGGTCCCCAAAGCTCCACACCTACTCATCCCATCTGGTCAGCCCGGTCCCTCAGAGGTCTCCCTGTCCCAAATCCCTGAACCTGCCACATTCCAGGCATCCCACTCCAGGGACCCTCTGAGGATGTGACAGCTCTGCATGGAATGGCACCAAGTCTGCTGTCAAGACCAGCTTGGGCTCGCCTCCGCTGTCATCCGCTCCCCTGCCCGGCATAGGCACTGGCCACGGGGCTACCACAGCCCTTATCCTCCTTGCTGCCCTAAAGCAGGCAAGTGTGTCCCCATGAGAGCCATGCGCCTCGGTCCAAGAGCTGGCTGACTGGGCAAATGTCACAGACACAAAGGAATGACTGTAGCACATCACTCGTCAGCTCTGACCTTGCCAGACCTGTGCCAGGCACCTCCCCGCGTCGTTAACTGTCACCTCTGACATGCTGCCAGGGAGCATTAGGACACCTGTTTCACCAGTGAGGAAACGTGACTCAGAAAAACTGAGAAGCTCGCTCATATGAGCGGGAGTGGAAATCGGGACAAAGGCTTTGGAAGGCAACTTGGGAAACCAGCTGCGATTAGTCATTCACCCCGGTGACTCAGCTTTTCAAACTTCCAGCTTCTGTGATGCAGAAAAGCCTTGGGCATAAGAAAGAAAGGAAAAGGACACTCAGGCTACTGGGACTTCTTTCCCATGGGCAGGTGGAGTCTATTTTTTCACAGCAGTCTCTGGGGCCATAATCCTTTATGGGAATTCATTTACTCACTTACTCATTCAAAAGATGTTCAATCAACACCTACTATGTGCTGGGCCAGGTAGTAAACAATGTAAATCAGCTAAGTGGACTCCTAGAATCTCACATTAAACTTGGGGCTCCTTGTGTGAATTCCTAACCCTTCCAAGATACACACTGGCAACCCCTCCCTCCCAGCAGGGGAGCAGGACCCCATTGTAGCAGGATTGCACCTCAGCACTGGGTGCAGGAGGAGTGACAGCCCATACCAGCCCAGACTATAGCCCTGGGCTGTGACACTCTCGGCTTTTCTGGACCAGCTGTCACGGCCTTGCTGGTGTCTGCATGACAAGCTCCACAGGTGCCTCAAGCTGTCACTGAGGCGTATGGACGTCTCCCCCTCCTGATTCACGAAGACTCTAACACCCACTTTGACAACCAACAGCTCCCCCAGGGAAGCCAAGGACAGGCTGCTCTGAGGCTTCCTTATCAGGAGGCCTCCCCGAGAGGGCAGGGAGGTGGGGGGCTTGAAGGGAAGTAGAGGCAGAGGCAAGCACAGCCCTGGCAACCCCCTCAGGACCTTCTCCATCTTTGTTGTCATCAATGGGGGGCTATGGTTGATCCTATCACCACTGGAATGGACTCCATGCAGGCAGGACCCTAGGCTCACTCAGCGCATTTCCAGCACCTATAGACTGTCTAGCACGTAGTAGGTGCTCTATAGACATATGCTGAATGAACAAGAGGCAGAGTGGGTGACTAAAACTTAGACCAGGAAGACAGCATGGGTGGATAAGCTAAGGAGAAACCCAGAAGAGTCACAGAACCCAGTAGAAAGGAAACTGGCATACGGGCCAGTGTCATCAAATGCTGTTGGGGAGGTCAGAGAGATTAAGGTGGGGACACACGTTAGAGCAGACTTCCGCAGGGACTCAGGGCTGTTTGTTCTTCAGGCCGGACCAGTGGGGAGAGGTTGTCACCAGGGCCAGGTCCCTGAGGAGGACCTGCCTTTCCATAGGGACAGAAATCCACACTCTCTCTGAGCCTCAATGATCTTGTCCAGGAAAGGGAATCTCACAACTGGGACAACATAGAGACATCACACAAGTACCTCCTTGCACACGGCCAGCATGTGGGAACCCAGGCTTCTCAGGCCCTAGGCAGAGGCATTTCTGATAATAGAAGGCATAAACCCCAAACTCCTGAAGACAGATGTTTCTTTTCTAAAACGCAAAACCAATCTTATCACTCCCTTGTAGTAATATTGCCGTGGGTCCCAGGCCCCTTAGCCAGCCATAGAAGGCTTTGCCGACCTCATGTCCTGCCTTTCCTCCAGCACCCTACACTCAAGCGGGGCTCAAGCATGCCGTGTGATGATGTAGTGATGCCCCCAGGCCTTAGCATGAGCCGTTCTTCCACCTGCAGCAGCACCAACACACTCCAAGCTCTTCCCCCATCTAGCCCCTGCCTCTGTGTGAGGGGTACTCTTGCCTGTCACCCCGTAGTGCCCTATAATTTTTGTGATTAGTATCCGTGTTAGCCGGGGTATAATTACTTGTTTCTTTCCCTTCTCCCCAATCCTCCCATGCTCCAAGATCTCTGAGCACAGGGACACAACTGCTCAGTTCTGTACCCAGAGTCCCGAACGGGGCCAATTTAGAGCAGGCATTCAGAGTGCGCTCATGAACTAATATGTGAGCAGGGATGGCCCACATTTGTGGGTCACTCTCCTCGCGCCAGCATTCTGGTAGGCATTTTTTCTGGTGTTTAACTTGAGTCATGCTCACAACAGCCCTGGGAGGTACATAACTGCCCCATCCCAGGACCCAGCAGGCAATGGCCCCCTTCTTCTAAGCCAGAGGGAACAAACCACTCACTAACTGGCCAGACTTGCCCACAGTTGTGTTGTGATTCACTTGTATAGTGTGAGGTCTTAATTTCAATTTGCTGACATTAACAAATGATTAGATTTCCTATAAAAGTTGGATTTCCAGCCTCTCATGGAAAAAAGAGCTGGCAACACGGGGCCTACTTATTCTTATGTAAGTGAGTGGGACACAGGAAGGGATCTCCAGACATAGTGTCTCCAGTCAGTCACCCCAATTCCCACCACTCCGTATTACCCACAGCCACCCTGGACCCTGACTATGCCTCTTGCCTGGCTCTCACCAACATCTGAGAGAGCTGCCCTTTTATAAGCAGTGTAGCAACCACACACTCTGGCCCTGCCAGCTCTATCTCCTGGTGGCACATAGGGACAGGCACAAGGAGCAGTGACAGTGCTGGCACACATTGTAGGGGCCCATGGTACAAGCAGACCCTGGGACCTGGGGCGCTGTGTGTGGCAATGGAACTTCTGCTCCCTGTCCTCTCCTCCTGTGCCATAGCCAGGCCCAAACTCAAGTGTGTCCCCTTGTCCAGGAGCTCTGTCTGATTCCCTTCAACTTAAGTGAACCAAGGGTTAGTGTCCAGATTCAGAAATGTTTTTCTTTTTACTAGGAACCAGAGCCAGAGACACGTGAATAGGACTTGGGGTTGTGCCTCCCTCTGGCTGGGCTGGAGTTCTGTGGCCAGTTTCCAAGTTACGCCCCTCCCCAGGACCAGCAGAAAACTTTCCTGCCCCCCACCCCTACCCCGGCTGCTCTCCACCATCACCACATGGCCCCAACATTCCTGGATGCTGGTGAGAAATGGAACCCATATGCCTCTGATTGTTTGCAAACCCTGGCAAAGCTTTGGTAAACCCAGGCCAACTACTGGATTAAATTAGAAAAGAAAAGGGGGGGGGGGAGGATCTGAATCCTGGCAAAGAGAGAAACCATTCATTCAACAAACATTGTTTAAGAACATACTGTACAGAGGACTGTTTCCATGCTCAGAGGAGTCTGAGGGTAATAGCCTCAACTCTGAAAGCTCAGGCTCTTGGGATCCCATGTTCTTTGTGGGCCTAAAGAGCATTTACCCTCAGCAGGAGAAATGCCTTGGGGAATCGGGGGTTAACACAGCTGGGAGAGAGGGCTCTCCTGCCCAGAAATCTGCTTCTCCTGTTCCATTGTTTAAAAATGGATATTAAGATCAGCTCATTCAATGGCTTTGAAGAGAATCCTCAAAGTGACCTCACAGGTGCACTAAGTTAGCAAGGCTGAGGTGGAGGTGGGTTGGGCTGGAGTCTGAGTAGGGAGAGTGTGGATATTGGCTGAAGTGCAAGGTCCCTGCAATGGCCTTGAGGAAAGTGCTGCTCCAGCTGCAGGGGCTAAGAGGACCTGCAGAGGGCAAAAGGAAACTGGTCTCCTGGGACCACCTCTTGCCAGCCTTTATGGACCCTCAGAGTGTTTGGGAAGTTTAAAATTGAGGAAGCCAAGTTCAGGGCAAGGCAGGAACTTTGCCAGGTGGGTAAAAGCCAGGATTAGGATTCAGCTGGTTCTGACTTCAAAGCTGGTCCTCAAGCTATGCCAAGTGCTCTCTTAACATGGACACCCAAGGGCACTGATGCAATGGGATGAAAATGCAATTTCTTGAGGGCTGGGGTCACAGCTCAAGGAGGACACTAAATGAGCAGATGTCTTCAGAGCCTGATAGCAAATATTTCTTTAACATCAGGTAGTGACTACTTTTAGCTTTATTGGCCACATTGTTCCTGACCCAGCCATTCCATTCCACTACCACATGAATGAGCTAAGACATGAATGAGTGGGTGTGGCTGCCGGCCAATAAAAGCTTATTTATGTAAACGGGTGGTGGCCCAAAATTGGCCTTTGGGCTGTAGTTTTGGCAGCCCTGTTTAGAATCTCTAGTGTGTCTTGAAAAATACATGTGAACAGTGACATGTCCAAGTTTACTTTAATATAACATTGATGTTGTGAAATGCTTGCTGTCCAAAAGAAGTGGCACTTTGAGGAAGACACATCACCTTAGTTCTGTGACCTCAGTGGCCTTCAGCAGGCCTCCTGAGAGTATGAGATACAATGAGCAAAGGAAAATCACAGGCCACCTTCAGGGGTGGGCTTCCTTCTACAAGCCCCACTTGCCAATAGCTCATCCTGGCAGCTTGGGGGTCTCAGTGGACACCCAACCCTCTGGTTTCTCAGGGAAGAGTAGTATTGAAATTAGTGCTTCAAGTTAAATGTTATAAAGCCATATAGAAAGCACTGGTTTGGGCCCAAAGTTTGTACTTCTTGAAATCTTGGTGCAAGATTTTAAAATATATGCAAATGTTACTTTAATAATTGCTCCAGAGAAAGATTCCAACATGGCGGCTGACAGGATAGCAGAGAGGGAGAGAGTTATGAATGAGCAAAGGAGAGAGAGAGGTATGTGTGGATATGTGTGGTGTGTGTGGGAGGGAGTCAGGGACAGGTAGACAACATCACAGGACTTCCGGGGACTGGCAGATTGGACTCTCCGAGACAGGGAGCCCCTGCTATCATTGCAGGCACTCCCAGGATGGCACAATATTAGTGTGGAACACAAGACATCTTGTAGAGAGCAGTAACAGAGGCCAGAAGTACAGCTATACCAATACCCATATTGACCTCGGACATCATCCCCAGACCTGTGCAGGGAGCTGCTTGTAGCCATAACCCATGTGGAACCACCACCATGCTCTAGCAGTGAGCAGCATGGTATCACACCATGGGTCCCAGACAGCTGCAGAGAGTGCAGCCAGAGAGACATCCCAAACTGCGCCTCCTTGCCAGAGACAAAATCCAGCAATCCAAGATACCATGCTACAAGCTGCTGCAAAGTGAGTGCAAGCCAGGGGTATCTCACTCTTGTCCATCCCAGTACAGAGCCGCAGACCAGTGTGTGCTCTGCCCCCCCGGCATAGTCTTCTAGCTGGTGAGGGCTCTCACCCCCCAGCACCAACAGAGCCTTTGGTCTGGACCAGGATCTGCCTCCAGCATAGACATAGCTATCACCCAGCATGCACCCTACCCCATGGCGCTGGCCAGAGTTGCTGGTACAACCTGGTGTGCCCAGCCAAAGGTCACAGGATCATGCTGCTTGTGTGCTTCCAGAGGGTACTAGGGTGCCATCCTGCTTTGGGTGCCAGTGAATTGAATGTTTTAGGGCTCTAGGCCCTCACAGGGAGTCTCCCATGCCAACTCTCAGAAACTGAAGTGGTCAACTGAGGGATCAGAACCATGAAAGAAGGGGGTAAAACTCAGAGGAAAGACAATAAAAGTGGAACTCAAGGCAGAGCCAGTATTCTGTTTAGTGAGTCCTGGATCATTGAACTGCTAGGGGCTTCAACCCCTCAGATCCAAGCAGGAAGCCCAGGGCCAGAAAGAGACAGCAAAAATAGGGAGACAAAGGAACAAACCCCAAAGGAAAGAAAATGAAGAATCTCCAGAAAAGGGACTAAATGAAATAGAGGCAAGCAATATGTAACAGAAAGAATTCAGAGTAAAGTTCATACAGTTCCTAAACCATCTGGATGAGAAATTTACCAACATATATAAGAAGCAAGAGTAATTGAAAATGATATAGCTACAATAAAAAAACACAATGGAAGGTTTCAACAGTAGACTAGAAGAAGCGAAGGACTGAATCAGCAAGTTAGAAGACAGGGTAGAAAAACACCTAATCTGAATAGCAATTGAGAAAAAAATTAGAAAGCAGGAGGAGAGCTCAAGGGAGCTTTGGGACAACATGAAACAAAGCAATATCTGTACAATAGGGGTTCCAGAAGGACAAGAAGAGGAGCAAAGATGAGAAAACTTAATAGAAGAAATAATGACAGAAAACTTCCCTGTCTTGTGGAAGAAAAAAGTCACACAAGCAGAGTCCCAAACAAGATGAACTGAAATGATGCACAACAAGACATGTTGTAATAACAATGGCAAACGTTAACGACAAAGAGAGAATGTTAAAGGCTGTAAGAGAGAGGCAGAGAGTTACCTACAAGGATCTCCCATTAGATTATCAAATGATTTCTCAACATAAACACATCAGGCCAGAAGGGAATGTAATGGAATGAAGTATACAAAGTGATGCAAAGCAAGGGACTGAATCCAAGAATACTCTGTCTAGCAAGGTTATCATTCAAAATTGAAGGGAAATCAGGAATTTCACAGACAAAAAGGGCTAAGGGGTTTACTGCTACCAAGCCAGTAATGCAAGAAATGCTAAAGGGACTGTAATAAAAAGAAGAAATGTAAAGGGAAGAAGGAACACAGGCATAAAGAATAAAAAATGGCTACAAACAATAATAACCTTAATAATAAATGGATTAAATGGTCCAATCAAAAGACATAGGGTGGCTGAATGGATAAGAAAACATGACTAATATATATGCTATCTACAGGAGACCCACCTCAGAACAAGGAACTCAAAGAGATTGAAAGTGAAAGAATTAAAAAAAATGAATTTTTAGGCAAATGGAAATGAAAAAAAGCTGGAGTTGCAATATTTATATTTGACAAAATAGACCTCAAAATGAAGGCCATAACAAGAGATAAGGAAGGCCACCTCACAATTATAAAGGGGTCAATACAACAAGAGGATATAACTCTGGTAAACATATATGTACCAAGTGCAAGAGCACCCAAATACATAAAAATCTTCTGGAGGATATCAAGGGAGAGATCAACAGCAATAAAATCATAGTAGGGGACTTTATTGCCCCATTGACATCACTGGATAAACCATCTAGACAAAAAATCAACAAAGAAATAGCATTCCTAAATGACTCACTAGATCAGATGGAATTAATTGACATCTTCAGAACATTTCACCCCAGAACATTTCACGGAATGTACATTCTTCTCAAGTGCACATGGGACATTTTCAAAGATAGACCACATATTAGGACACAGGCTAAATCTCTTCAAATTCAGAAAGATAGAAATCATATCAAGCATCTCCTCAGATCACAATGGCATAAAATTAGAAATCAACTACAATAAAAACAATAAAAATTTAAACACTTGGAGGCTAAATAACATGCTATTAAACAATTATTGTGTTACCAAAGAGATCAAAGAAGAAATAAAAAACATCCTGGAAACGAATGACAATAAAAACACAACAATTCCAAATCTATGGGACACAGTGAAAGCAGTCCTGAGAGGTAAGTTCATAGCATTACAGCCATACCTAAAAAAACAAACCCCAAGAAAAACTAGTAATAAATTATCTAACCTTACAACTTAAAAATTAGAAGGAAAGCAACAAGAAAGGCCCAGAGAAAGCAGAAAGAAGAAAATAGTAAAGATTAGAGCAGAAATAAATGACATAGAAACCAAAAAAGAAAACAGTACAAAAGATTAATAAAATCAAGAGCTGGTACTTTGAAAAGTTAAACAAGATTGATGAACCTCTAGCCAGGCAAACTAAGAATCAAAGAGAGAGGACCCAAATAAACAAAATTAGAAATGAAAGAGGTGAAATAACAACTGACACCACGAACATACAAAGGATTGTAAAAAATTACTATGAACAACCCCATTCAAACAAACAGGACACATTACTAGAAAAACACAATCTTCCAAAACTCAATCAGGAAGAATAAAAAAATCTAAATAGGTCGATAACTATGGAGCAAAATGATGCAGTAATAAAAAATTTCTAGTAAACAAAAGTTCTGCACTGGATGGCTTCACAGGGGGGTTTTACCAAACATTCAAAAGGGAATTAAAACCTACTCTCTTCAGACTATTCCAAAAAAATACAAGAGGAAGAAACACTTCAAAGCTCTTTCTATGAAGCCAGCATTACCTTAATCCCCAAACCAGATAAAGGCACTACAAAGAAAGAGAATTATAGGCCAATTATCCCTGATGAACATAGATGCTAAAATCCTCAGCAAAATATTAACAAATGGGATCCAGCATTACATTAGAAAGATACACCATGACCAAGTAGAGCTTATTCCAGGGATGCAAGGCTAGTATAATATTTGCAAATTAATAAATGAGATACATCACATAAACAAACTGAGAGAAAAACATCACATAATCATATAAATTGATGCAGAAAAAGCATTTGACAAAATCCAATACCCTTTCTTAATAAAAACTCTCAGCAAAGTGGGAACAGAGGGGTTATATCTCAACATGGTAAAGGCCATATAAGACACACCTATAGCCAACATCATACTCAATGGGCAAAAACTAAAACCATTTCCCCTAAGAACAGAAACAAGATAGGGATGCTCACTTCCACTACTCCTGTTTGACATAGTACTGGAAAAGCTATCCATAGTGATCAGACAAGAAAAAGAAGTAAAAGGCATCAAAGTTAGAAAAGAAAAAGTAAAACTCTTATTATTCACAGATGACATGAGTCATTGCAGCCCAGAGTTCCTTTCAAGATGCATAGAAAACCCTAAAGACTCCATCAAAAAATTAGACTTAATAAATGAATTTGGCAATGTAGCAGGATATAAAATTAACATTCAGAAATCTATGGCTTTTTTTACTTATCAGTAATAAACTCACAGAAAGAGAAACTAAAAATAAATCCCATTTACCATTGCAACAAAAAATTAAGATACCTAGGAATAAACTTAACTAAGGAGGTAAAGACCTGAACTTGGAAAACTACAGGATGTTGAAAAAAGAGAGCTAGAGGAAGACATAAACAAATGGAAGAATATAATGTGCTCATGGATTGGTAGAATCAACTTCATTAAAAATGTCAATACTCCCCAAAGCAATCTATATATTCAATGCAACCCCCATTGAAATATCAATGGCATATTTCACAGACCTAGAACAAACTCTTTAAAAAAATTCATCTTATATAATAAAAGGTTAATATGCAAATAGACCAAACGGCAGAATAACTAAATAACTGAACAACTGGATGCTATGGTGTGTGCTGACCACCAAGGGACACGCATGAAACATAGCAGATGTCAGCAGCAGGCAACAGAGCGCAGAATATGGCAGGTGGAATGGTGGAGCAGGTGAGCGGGGAGCTGGTCACTGTCATCGGGGTAAGCCTCTGGTAGTTACTGAAAATTCTTTGCTCCTGTGCGCTGCAGACTTGCCCAGCGCTCACACCTGCTGCTGCGCTGGTCCCGATCACAACTGCTGCCAGCACCTGGCACTGTCTCCGTTTGCCCTTGAGGGCTTTTCCACCTCCCCCTGCTCCTGAGGGGCAATCGAGGTTGGCAGCCACCTCTCACACCTGCTGCCGGGGCTGGCCCCTCTTGCACCCACAGCTGGCACCAGAGCCCTCACTCACTCACACCCACTGCTGGCGCTTAGCATCAGTCCCAATTGCTCGGCACCGTCACTGGGCGCGAGCAGTGGCTGCTGGCCCCGACCGCTCTTGAGGGCTTCTCTACCTCCGCCTGCCCCTGAGGGTCGACTGGGGCAGCAGCCGCCACTCACACCCGCAGACAGTGCCAGCCCACTCCCACCTGCTGCTGGCACCAGCCTCAATTGCTCCATGCCATCAGTGGATGTGAGCGGGGCCAGCGCTGTCAGCATATGGGAGCAGCAGTGGTGGGAGTGGGTCTGCCAACAAACAGGACCAGGGGCCATGGCGAGAGGGTCTAGGTGAGGGCACAGAGGATAAACTGAGATCTGCCTCTGTGCCCACTGCAGCCTCGCAGCCCAGAGTTCCTTTAAAGGTGCACAAATTCATGCAGTGGGCCCTAGTATGGAATAAAAAAAGACCCTGAATAGCTGCAGCAATCCTGAGAGAGAACAAAATTGCAGGAAATCATAATACCAGATATCAAGCTATATTATAAAACCGCTTTTCTCAAAACTGCCTGATACTGGCACAAGGACAGGCATATAGACAAATGGAACAAAACAGAGACCCCAGAAATCAACCCAAGCCTTTATGTTCAATTACTAATATTTGACAAAGGAGGCAAGGGCATACAATGCAGTCAAGACAAGTCTCTTTAATAAATGGTGTTGGGAAAATTGGACGGATACCTGCAAAAAATTTAAAACTAGACCACCAACTTACACCATACACAAAGATAAACTCAAAATGGATAAAAGACTTAAATGTAAGATGGGAAACCATAAAAATCTTAGAAGAATCCATAGGCAGCAAAATATCAGACATATGTCATAGTAATATCTTTACTGATACAGCTCCTAGGACAATGGAAACTAAGGAGACAATAAACACATGGAACTACATCAAAATGAAAAGCTTTTTCACAGCAAAATAAACCATCAACAAAACAATAAGGGAGTCCACTGCATGGGAGAACATATTTGCCAATGTTATCTCTGATAAGGGTTTAATCTCCAAAGTTTACAGGGATCTCATACAACTTAACAAAAGGAAGATAAACAATCCAATAAAAAATGTGTAAAGGTCCTTTGTAGATACTTCTCAAAAGTAGACATACAGAAGGCTAAGAGACATGAAAACATGCTTAGAGTCACTAATCATCTGAGAGATGCAAATCAAAACAACAATTTGGTACCATCTCACACCTGTCAGAATGTCTATCATCAACAAATCAACAAATGACAAGCGCTGGTGAGGATGTGGAGAAAAAGGAACCCTCTTGCACTGCTGGTAGAAATGCAGACTGGTGCAGCCACTGTGGAGAACTGTATGGAGTTTACTCAAAAAATTGAAAATGGAACTCCCATTTGACCCAGTAATCCCACTTCTAGGAATAGATCCCAAGAAATCAGAAACACCAATCCGAAAGGATATATGCACCCCTTTGTTCATAGCAGCACAATTCACCATAGCTAAGATTTGGAAACAGCCTAAGTGCCCATCAACAGATGAATGAATTAAAAACCTGTGGTACATCTACATAATATAATACTACACTGCTGTAAAAAAGAAGGAACTCTTACCATTCGTAACAGCATTGATGGATCTGGAGAATATTATGCTAAGCAAAATAAGCCAGTCGGAGATAAATAGCACATTATCTCACTTATTTGTGCAATATAATGAATAAGATAAACTGATGAATAAAAATAGATCCAGAGACAGAGAATCATTGAACAGTCCATCCAACCTCAGAGGGAAGGCATGAGAGGGTAGGAGTGGGGGTAAGAGATCAACCAATGGACTTGTATGCATGCACATCGGCATAACCAATGGACACAGACAGTGTGTGTGTGGGAAGAGGGGAGGGCATATAGTGGAAGGTTGGAGTGGCTGAGGAGAGGTCAATGGGGGAAAAAGGAGGCATATGTAATACTTTAAACAATAAAGAATTTTTAAAAATTGCTCTGGTTTCCCCCAGAAGCATCAGAGGCATCTGAGCTGGGGGAGAACAGCCACTGTCTGTGTCTGATCATCCAAGGTAACTAGAGAAGCCACGAGCACAGGGGCTGCATCTCAGCCAGGCTTCTTGGGAGCTACCACAGCAGAGAGCTCGAGAGCAGACGGCAGCTCAGGTGCTGGCACAGCAAGTATGAAAAATTCTAATTCCCTAAGCACGGGTCAGCAGCAGGCGTGTTCAGGAGTGTTTGCTGCATCCCAGCCTAGGAAGACCATACACAGCGGTGAGCAGTTTTCCAAGGAGGAACGGTGAACAGGGACAGTGCTCCCAGCACACAGGGGAGCCAGGCAGAGGTGAGCTCCTGGTCCTTAGGGCTGGGCCTGGTAGAGACCAGAAGAGACTGTGGAAGGTTAGGAGGAGCAGGAGCAGGGTGACAGCAGATGGAGGCCAGCTGTGCAGAGCCATGCGGGAGCAGGGAGCCCACGAGAAGCTCAGCACAGGTGTGGGGGCCAGGCCTGGAGAGCCAGCAGGGATCGATGACTACACATCAAACAGGTACCTGAGGCTCTCTGGCAGCCTTTCCTTGGCGTCCTAGCCTCTTTTAGCAGGCTAAGGGCCCCTGGGCCAAGGGGACCAGGCTCAGTCTGGGTTTGCCAGCAACCTTATCTACAGCAAGAACATGCTAAAAATTAGTGCAAGGGTGCCAGAGGGCGAGGCTGAGGCTCAGCACACTCTCAGGCACAACTGTCTTCATTTTGGCAGAAACTGAGAGTGGGGGCAGCTTTGAGATGAGTGTCTGGATGGGCAAGGATGGGAAAGAGCCCTGGAGGATGGGCCCTGGGCAGGTAATGCAGGGAATGCGGTGCCGGAGTTGGCCGGCAGGGTCTAAAGCAGGGCCGATGGTCCTGGGTTTATGGGCAATCAGCCAGCCTGTTCTCTGAAGGACCCTGCCCTTAGGGCTTAATGCTGGGCACTTTCCAGTCTTGACATTCTTATTTTTACACTTTGAAGTAAGTCAAGTTGGATGGGACAGGAAAGCCTTGGCTCATATACCTAGGACAGGTTCTTGGCTACCCGATCTCTACCATGTAACCACTGCTGACCTCTGCTCCTGGCAGGGGCCTGGATTCAGTTGCCCAAAGGGTCAAGGTGGGTGCGTGTGCCACGTAGCATCTCAAGCAGGGGCATGGCTGCGGCCACCCCAACCTGGGAAGGCTACCTCACACAAGTCTCAGAGGAGTTGAGAACCAGGTGCTAGGTGTGAAGAGCCTTGGCCATCAGCCCTGGGTTGAAGCACTGGGCCCATGGGAAGGGGAGCTGCCAGGCTCACTGTCCCAGACCCTCTGGGCAGGGCACAGAGCCATGGGTTCCTCCAGTGGTGCCTGTCAGCCCGGACAGAGCAGCTGTCAGGTCCCAGGGGCCCAGAACTGCCCACAGCCCAAGTGGGAATCTGTGCCTAGGGGGGCACTCTCTCTTCGGTCTCTGTCTCAGGGCTCCTATCTTCTTTCTCCCACTTCCTGAGTCTGGCTTGTGCTTTGCCTGAACTTCTGGCCACCTTGAGGCAACCACCACCATTAACCACAAAATACTCTGATGATTCTCCATACAAGCTAAATATGTGCATTTAAAACAGACTTTGTACAATGTAAAGATAAGTGGTAAAATTCATGCTAATAATTTAACATTCTAACTGTTCTTCACTTACAGTCAACAAAGAGAAAACGTTAAAATCTTGACAAGTTGAGAGAGAGACTGCAGGAGAAAGAAAAAGGATTTAATATGTACCTTTTATGGTACTTTTTCCTGCCTTTTGAACAAGAGAGCCACATTCTCATTTTGGCCCCGAAGTTTTGTGCCAGGAGACCTTCTGGGTGTGGGTCTGCTGGGGCTGGCCAGTGTGACAGGAATGGCTAAGTGGTCTGTGAGGGCTGAGGTTTGGGGAATGATGCTAGGCCAGGGGAGTCACTGCTGGGGCGACCAGTGTGAAGTCCCAACCAAACGGGACTGGGCTAGATGTGCCAGACATGCCTTGGAGCCCTCCTGCGGTCCCTCCCTGCCCCTGATCGTGCACTGGTGGGATCCCTTGGCCTGGCCTGTGTCCTCTTGCAATCTGGGACCCCTCGGGGAATGTAAGAGGGCCGTTTTTGGCCTGATCCCCACAGGCCAGACCGAGGGACCCCACAAATCCATGCACTGGGCCTCTAGTTTTAATATGAAGGTTCTTCAAAGTAACAAGAAAGAAATTCAACTCCCAGTAAAATAAAGGACATAAGCTAGCCAATCATAAAATGATAAGATAATCACTGTTTTAAAATATACATGTTTTTTAAGTGCAACATCATTACTATCAAATAAATATAACTTACAACAAAAAGTCTATCCTGGTTGTGGCTCTCCATATACCACAGCTAAGAAGGACTCGGTGCTATGAGCATGTGGGAACTGGCATTGGATCCAAGGAGCAGGAATAGGTGAAATAACAGAGAACATTCTAGCATTGAGAGCTTTAAAATGCACATATTGTTAACCAGGGACTGAACTTTTGAAATTCAGCTTCAGGAAAAAGTAAAGGACAAGGGGGAGACGATATGCAGGTTCTTAACTGCCTTGGCCAGAAGGTGACACATGTCAATTCCTGGCACACAGCCCCAAATTAAGTGCACAGGCGGAGGGGAAATAGAAAGGAAGAGGGGAGCACATGAATATTTGATGAACCTGAAATGTCTATGTCACACGAAGACCCACATGGCAGCCGGGCTCTCCCACAGAGATCCCAGCGGGAGCCTTAGGGGAAGAAACAAGCACCGTGAACAACAGAAGAAACCAAAGGAACCGAGAGCTGCCAAGTCCAGATACACCTGTGTCCAGCTCACCTGGGCCTCTCCTTCTTTTTGCACCATACATTCCTACGGCCCTTACCCTAGGGCCATGGTTGGCAAACTGCAGCTCACGAGCCACATGCGGCTCTTTGGCTTCTTGAGTGTGGCTCTTCCACACAATACTACGGCTTGGGCGAGTCTATTTGGAAGAAGTGGCATTAGAAGAAGTTTAAAAAATGTGGCTCTCAAAAGAAATTTCAATCGTTGTACTGTTGATATTTGGCTCTGTTGACTAATGAGTTTGCCGATCACTTCCCTAGGGGCCCCTACCATAGGGACTCACACCAGAGTGTCCTAGTCCCAGAGTGGGCCTACATGGCCTTTCTCAGGGGACAGACAGGGTCCATCCAGGTCTGGTCCCACAGTCTCAATGCTGGGAGCACTATGCTCTGGTCTTAGCTGTCCTCACAGCTGACCAAATGCCCCACTTGGAATGCAGTATGGGCTGGCTGCTACCACACCTGTCCTCCATGACATTGGCTTTGGATCCAACACAGCCCAGTGACCAGCTCCCTTATAAGGAGAGGGAGATGTGCTCTGGTCGGGCCTTCTCAGGCTACTCAGGACTCTGGTTGCAGCCTCAGGTGAGCCAGCACCTTCATGGGGTCCAAGCCCCACAATGAAGCTGCCCACACTGCTGTTTAGTACCATACACCTGGTCAAGTTCAGAGGAAGCGGACAGCAGGCAGTCCCCTTGTGTGCAATTCTTCTGGGACTGCATTAATCACCAGTGTGCATATGGAAGCTTTAGCCACACTGGTGATTTAAATGCAAATTAATTACAAATATTAACTTGCCCATTAGGATGTCTCTTTTCAAAGATAACAAGTGTTGGTGGGAATGTGGAGACGTGGGAACCCTTGAGCCCTGTTTGTAGGAATGTGAAACGGTGCAGGCTCTGTGGAAATGAGGGTCCTCAAAAAATAAAACAGAATTGCTTTGTGATCCAGAAATTCAATTTTTAGGCATAGACACAAAAGAACTAAAAGCAGGAACTAGAACAGATAGACACTGTACATCCAGGTGCATAGCAGCATATTCACAACAGCCAAAAGGTGGAGGCAATCCAAGTGTCCATCAGTAGATAAATGGGTACACAACATGTGGTCTGTCTGTACAATGGAATCTTATTCGGCCTTAAAAAGGAATCCCGACACCTACTACAAGATGCATGAACCTTGGAGACATGTGCTAAGTGAAATAAGCCAGTCACAAAAGGACATATACTGGATGACTCCACTTACATGGGATCCCTAGAGCAGTAAAATTCATAGAGACAGGCAGCAGAGTGGCTGTTCCCAGGGACTTGGGGGAGAAGAGAATGGAGACAGAATTTCAGTTTTGCAAGATGAAGAGTTCTGGGGATGGATGGTGATGATGGTTGCATAACAATATAAATGTACTTAATATCACTAAACTGTGTATACTTAACAATGATGAAGACAGTACATTTATGTTACATGTATTTTAAAATTTAAAAAAATTTAAAATTTAAAATTAACTTCTACTCAAATTTTTTTAAAAATTAAAATAACTTCTACTCAAAAAAATTTTAAGTTTCAGTTCTGCTATCACACCAGCCACATTTCAAGTGCGCATGGGTAGGGTGGAGGGGTGCGGAGGGTCAAAGGTGGCTGTTGAATGGACAGGGCAGAATTGGAGCATTTCCTGGACTGCGGAAAGCTCTACTAGACAGCTTTGCTCTGGAAGGCCATCCTATCTCACACATTCACTTTTCCTCTATCCCCTCCTCCTCAAGAGGTACAGCACTAAATGAGGACACAGAGCCCAGACGGTATTAATTGTCAGGGTAACACATGCCCCAAGAACCCGTCTCATCTCCTTCCACTATCTCCTGCACTTAAGGTGGGAGGCGGAGCTCAGATCCCTCCATTGCCCTCTGTCTTGGATAAGGATGTGTCCAATGAACACTTGAAACAGGAAAAAAGACACAGCCCAACCTACTCTTTCTTAGAGCTTCTCAATGTATCTCCTACAATCCTTTTTCGTTATGAAAAAATTGGTTTCAATTTAAGAATTTTTATATTTCTTACGCTTTTTACGAAATGAACCCAACCATCCCATTATTCAAAACTGAGGTACAGTTGGATGAGGAGGGTATAAATAAATAAGCTGAAGCTAACTGGCAAAACCAAGAGAAAGTTCTACACTTCCTCCTACAGGCTCATGCCGAAGCAGGTGTATGTGACAGAGGGATCCACCAGACCAAGGCGGATTCGTTCCACCAGCCTCAGGAAGAATTCACCTGAGATACTCCCAACTTCCAAGTCCTTGGCATACTTCTCAAGGATAATTCTAGATGTGCTGTCGGTGAATTAAGTACTGTTACCATCATGAGAGCAAAACTACATTTTATTTAGTAACTGGACTGTTCACCTCCCCATTATCTCATTTAATCTTCACCCTGAAATGGAAATTATCAATCCATTTTAAAGATGAGGAAACCAAGGCTCATAATACTGGGGTACACAGCGCCACTGCTTTCCAATTCCCCAGGTTTGGGCTTCCCTGCCCACCTCCAGCCCCCTGCAAGCGTCTGCTCCTTCCACAGATCTGTCCTTGCCACCAAGATCCTACACACAGGATGAACCCTGCTCCTCCCTCCCACCCCAGCTCTCCTGACTGGGCTCAGCTGAGCTTAACGCTGGCCCTAGGGTTTACACTTTGGAGACTGGATGCCTCACATCCTTAAGGTGACCCTGCCCAGGCATCCAGCAATGAGGGGAAGGCTCTCCCATACCAGACAGGGAAGAGGCAGGACTGCGTCCTCTTCTGGTCAATTAGGTAGCATCCCCGTGCCTCCTGGGGTGGGATGTAGGGACTGTCATGTGGGGGCAACTCCTTAATCTCTCCTGTTGGGTAAACAAGGGGGTGACACCTTAATCTCTCCATATTAGGTAGACAAGAGCCTCATCATGACCCAGAAGGCACAAGTGGCACACAAACACCCTATTACATAGCACAGCTTCGCAGGGAGAAACAGATCCCCTCTTCAAGCTTCCATTCCTCTGCCTACTCCAGGAGAAGCCTGGATGGGTGTTAGTCTGTCTGTCCCCTTGAAGAATACACACCGATATCCCTTCCTTATTGCTTTACGTTTTACTTTTAGTTACCTTTATGTAAAGTGAAGTTGTTTCCTTTGTAAATAATTTTAAGTTTTAAAAAGTCAGTTCATTTATAGGAAAATACTCAATCCAGGGCAGTGTGGCAAAAATAAAATGGAGACAAATGACTGGCGTTTGGGGAAATGGCCTCAGTGTGTAAACAGCCTAGCTATGTCAGAATACGCCTCATTGGCAGATGAGAAAACTCAGGTTCAGCATGGCTGATGGGAAGTTACATTTTCTCCCCTGTGGACCCAGAGTGCGTCCCTGAAGCCACATCACTCATCCCTAGATCCACGAGGAAACGACAGAAAGCACAGGTGCCCACCTGCACCTCCCTCACCCCGCCCCACTTACAATGTTCATGAGCGTGAGCAGGTACTTCTGCACGTGCTCCTTCCCGTGGAACTGGACCACAGAGTCATCCACACCCAGCAGGACCTCGATGTTGTAGTCGTCATCGGCAGCATGTCTGCGTGCCCTGCGCCTCGAGCTGTTGATCCGCTCCTCCAGGATGCCCAGGGTACGGCTGAGGCTGTCCAGGCTGCCAAGGGAGGCCCCTGGAAAGACAGAGGGCACAGTGCGCAGCTGCGGCTGGGCTCACCAGGGACACAGCAGCAGCAGGACAAACTCGGCACCTGCCCGGGCACCAGCTTGGCCATCACCTTGTTGCAAACTTACATTCTTGTCCCATTTTACAAAACCACAAACTGAGTCTCAGAGATGGCAATATGATGTGCCAAGTCAGCTCAAACTCAACAGTACACGGATCAACTCCTTGGCCATTGCAGAGCCCTGGGCTGGCACCCAGTGACAAGCAGAGAGGCCAGGAAGCTGAGCTGCCCAGCAAAGAGTAGGTTCAGGGTGGCAGAGCCAGATTCTTTCACCCTTTGCACACTCAACACTTGAGAAGGGTTGCCCAGGTGCCAAAGGACTGGTCTCCCAAGTGTGGCCACACTTGTTATTTTTAAATATATTTTTATTGATTTCAGAGAGAGGAAGATGAGAGGGAGAGAGCTAGGAACATCAATGATGAGAAAGATTCATTGATGAGCTGCCTCTTGTGTATGGCCTTAGTGTGTCAACAACCTTGCCAATCCCTACTAGGGATTGAGCCCACAACCCGGGCATGTGCCCAACCGGGAATCGAACTAGTGACCTCCTGGTTTATGACCTAACCCCTCAACCATTGAGCCACACCGGCTGGGCAAGGTCACCCCTGGAGAAACTGAGGTCCAGCCCAGGTGGTGTATGTCCCACAGTGTCTTCTCCGGCCTCCCTTTCAGAACTGCCTGCTCAGTCCTCACTGAAGCAAAGCCCCTCACTCTGGGCCAGGTCCACCCATCCCACTCTGTGGTCACGACCTCCCATAAGCACCCTTCCCCAAGTGGACAGTGTATGTCTGGTCCCAAGCCAAGGAGATGGGTGATTGCCTGAATGAACTGTGCAGGGACCAGGACAAGACCTTCTCATGACAGCTCCCTCACAGTCTTCTGGGCCGGGGTCTCGCCTCCACCCCTCACAGGTTTGACACCTGGCCTGGTTGGGGGAGCAGGGTCTAAGTGGCCCCCACTGAGAGGCCCAGGGCCCCAAAATGTTATTTCAGCATCTGAACAGCTGTAGCTGCCAGCTCAGTTCCCTTCGCATTTCCCCCTGGGCTCGGATCCGCCTCGGACTGTTCCCTGACCCCAGGTCCTGCTTCTCCTTGGCATTCCCTGAATGTGAAGGAAGGGTTTTCAGAGACTCTTGCCTTTGGTGGGACCTTGGACCTCAGGTCATCGTGACATCACCAACCAAGGGGGTGGTGTCCAGGCCCTGTGGCCCCTGAAGTGAAGGTGGTGCTGAGAGCCCAGCTCAGCTTTCCGTACCCCTGAATAGCACCCCTCTTGAGTCCTCCAGAAAAGTCTTCTCACTTGGCCCCAAACCCTTGTCTGCTGCCTCCTCCATGCGGGGGCAGGACTCCCCACGTGTCACAGTACTGCGTGACGGTGTCTGAAAGCAGTATGGCCACTCACGGACAGGTCGGGAGGCCTGCCGCTGGGTGGGTCCTGCTCCACCACTCAGCCCTGCACAGACGTCACTCACGCAGTACAGGCAACAGGCATTTTTTGGGTGCATAACTGTCCCCATTTTATAGAGAGGAGGGCTGATGGTACCCCCTGCATGGCTGACTCTCAGCCATGCAGGGGGTACCATCCCGCTGTCTGTTAGCTTTGAGGAGCAAACCTGCAACTTTACACCCGCTGTCTGTTAGCTTTGAGGAGCAAACCTGCAACTAGGTCACAGCACAGAGACCAAGCAGAGAAAGTGGACTCCATGGCGCTCTAAGAAAAAGTGGGATGCAGGACAGGCGGTACAGGAGGAGCAGCGTGTGAAGCAACAAAGAAGAGGAGTCAGTCGGGTCAGGACTGAGTAGCAACTTGGATTTCTCTTTGTCCTGGGGTTCTTATGTCCCCCCTCCCCGCCCTGCAGTCCCCTGTGCACTGGGTACATGCACACACACATGCACATGGCCTGGGCAGCTCTGGGGAGGCAGGCAGGCATGCAGCATGCCCTGCAGAGCCAGTGCCCCGCTGGGCTTCTTGGAGATGATTCAGGAACATCCTTGTTGCTCCCAGAGGACAGATCGGTGACTTAAATCTGATGGGGGTTTGAGGAATTGCTATTCTATTTTTACACATTTATTTCTTTGCATTTCTAACAAGCAGGGACAGCTCACCTTCAGAACCACCTTGGGAAGCACAAAAATAGTAATAATCCATGCAACGCTCCCCTGGGGAAGAGGCTGGATGTTGTCGTCTGCCCTCGCAGAGCCAGGGGTCACTGACGGGTGGTCCCCGGGCAGAACCAGCCAGGAAGGCACTTGTTAGGGCCACGTGATATTTGGAAAATACCTTACTTGGTTGAGAGTATTTAAAAATTGGGAAATTTATTGTTAAACAAAATCTAGAATAACCAGTTTCTCTGGGGAATTACAAGATGGGATCATGAGACAGGTGGGTGGTTAGCATGGCAACACTAGATCACACCTGGAGACAGGACACACAGGACCACATCTCCAGGCCTCCTGGCCTGCTGCCCTCCTGGCCCCCTAACCCAAGGAGTCACGTACAGGTCAGTGACCGCTGGGGGAGGGGAGGGTGCAATGGGGCTGCCATTGGGGCAGAGCTGTGGCCAGACCTTATAGCTGCTTTTGCCGAACAAGCACAGTTTTTAATTATGTTACAGGTCCATCAAAAACAATGCTTTCTAAATATTTATTAGATGTTATAATTATTATTTTAGTCATGATTATTGTGAGGTAAATTGAACCTAAGGTTCTAGAACACCCCAATCCCCAAAGGCCCAGCCCCTGTAGAGATGCCCCAAAGTGGAGGTCAAGGTAATGACCATGAGAGGAAGACTGGGCCCTCAGGCCTCCTGGCAAGTGACCACCCCCCCACCCCCCACTGCCACCCAGCCCCTGGAAGACCATGGTGTGCAAGCCCGGAAGGGTATAGGGAGCAGCCCCAAGGTGATTAGTGTCTGCCAAGTGTCTGGCCACGTGAGCACTGATGGAACCCATCAGCTGTCAATCTTGGATGCCTCTTCAGTTTCCCTATCGTGGGATTGATCCTGAAGCCTAAGCCATGCAGAGACCCAACCACAGACCAATCCTAGGAGGCCTGTCCCTCAAGCTGGGTCCTGAGGAACTCGAGCCAGGGGCAGGCTCCTGCCCAGCCCTGGGTGGGAGACCAGGGGATTCCCTGACACCAACTCTGTCCTTCGAGGTCGCCTACCTGTACTGATGGCCTACCTGGCCTAAAGGCCTCTGCTCCTCCTGGTCCCTGGAGGCCCGGGGAGGGCCTTCCTCCACTGTCTCCTCCCTGGAGCTCCTGCAGCTCACAGGCAGCCTGCTAAGCAGGTGGCATGTGCTCACCCAGCCCTTTGGCTCCAGCCCTCATTACTGGCCCAGGCCCAGGCCCAGACAACGAAGTGTCTGTTGCCCATCTCCTGCTGTCCCTGTGCACAGCCCCCAGCCACGAGGAGAAGCCACCAGTCCTCCTTCCAGCCGTTCGTGGCAGATGGAGAAGACTTGCCCTGAGCAGGGGCTCCCCTACCTTCCCGTGGGTAACAGTAGGGATTTAATTTCCTGGCATTCCGTTGTGAGAGACCTTCCTGGAAGGCAGATGGAACTACTTTCCTCATGTCTCAGGAGGCAGTGCCTGTTTCTTTTTCTTCTTAATATATTTTTAAATTGATTTCAGAGAGGCAGGGAGAGGGGGAGAGGGGTAGAAACATCAGTGATGAGAGAGAATCATTGATCAGCTGCCTCCTGCACATACCCCACTGGGGATTGAGCTTGCAACCCGGGCATGTGCCCTGACTGGGAATTGAACCATGACCTCCTGGTTCATAGGTTGATGCCCATCCACTGAGACACGCCCCACAGGCTGTCTTTCCCCCTTTGGATGGGATCTTGCCTGCCTCAGTTTCCCCAGTGCCCCACAGGTGATTAACTGCAGGGCTGTGAGGAGCCAGGCAAACAGGCAACAGGAGAAAACACAGGACCCAGCAGGGAGAGTCAGGCTGTCCCCTTGGGAGCTGAGAGCTGGGCTGGAAGGAGAGGTAGGCGAGCAGGGCCACCGGGTGGGGGAGCAGAAGCTAACCTGAGGTGACTGGCAGAGGAGCAGAAGCCGGCACAAAAGCCAGCTGTAAGTCACTCACAGACATAACTAAAGCCCTGGCTGGCTTGGCTCATTTGATAGAATGTAGGCCTGTGGACTAAAGAGTCCCGGGTTCAATTCCAGTCAGGGGCACATGCCCAGTTGTGAGCTTGATCCCCAGGGCGGGATGTGCAGGAGGCAGCGATGCATGATGCTCTCTCAAAATGTATATATTTTAAAAGTCAATCACAGACATAACTAAAAGAAAATGATGCAGGAGGAGTTAACACAAATGGTGTGATGAGAGGTATCAGGTAACCACCAATAAAAAGAGACCAAGTGTAACAACATTTATGAGATAATATATAATCCAAGGTATTAAAGGGACCAGCTGATAAATAATTCATTGAGAAGATGTAAATGGTACAAAACAATGCACCTGGTAGAGTATCAATTTGATACAAGGAGAAACAGACATGCCAGAGTTCTATGTGCATTTTAATGCATCGATTCCAGAAAACAACGGATCACTTAGATGAAAGGCGAGGTGGAGCTGCAGAGGATTTAAATTACTAAAATGAATTAATGTCTTCAGCTGTGGGCAAACTACGGCCCATGGGCCGGATCCGGCCCGTTCGGCTGTTCTATCCGGCCCACGGAGCCGAAAGAGCGGAGGGTTCTCTTGCTCTCCCCTCTGCTCCTTCCCCAGCAGCCCAAGATGAGAGTGCCAGCATGGTCAGGTTGCTTTTGTTCTGGCCCTCTGGTCCAGTTTAAGAACCCATTGTGGCCTTCCAGTCAAAAAGTTTGCCCACCCCTGGGCCCACAAGCAGAAAACATGCTCTTTTTAAGAATACATGGAAAAAAGCCCCAAGTGCTTCTACACATCAGGACAAAAAGAAAACGTACAACAAAAATTAAAAACAGACTTCTAACAAGCCTAGACTAAATAAATAGAAAATATAAATGCTAATCATTGGCTCAAGTACAAAACCTGAATAAACCTCAGAAGAAATTGCAAAAGTAGTAAAAAAACAAAAACAAAACCCAACAAAAACCAAACCCAGGTTTTATGGGAGAGTTTTACTAAAGCCACAAGGAATCGACATTTCTCATCATACACCCAACATTTCCTGGTACAATACCTTTCACATATATAGCAATAGCCATCTAGGAAACAGAATGGGAAAAAGGGCTTATCAATTACAGCAACAAAGCCCACAAAATATCTAGAAAGAAACAAAAAGCATGCAAGTACAAAGACCACATAAAGCGTAACAGAGCACAGGCTAAAACTCCAAAACACACACACTCTGCTGGATCACATGCGGATTCTCCTCCAAATTAATCTATACATTTAACACAATCTTCATCAAAGACTTGCTGAAACCTAACAAAATCATTCCAAAATTCAACAGGAGGACGACATTTAATACGATAGCCAGAGATATATTGAAAATGGACAGTGATGAGGGGGTACTTACCTTGCAAACAGAACATATTACAAAATAACATTAATTAGAAACTAGTGCCACGGAAGACAGGGAACTGAACGCAAAGTCCAAAAACAACGTGTAAGCATAAGAGACGCTTCTGAGTACAAATGGCAGATTGAACACAGACATCCAGTTAACTCCCTCTTGGTACCCCATGACACCTTTAGTAAAGGGATTTAAAAAAAAATCACCCCGAAACCGGTTTGGCTCAGTGGCTAGAGTGTCAGTCTGCGGACTGAAGGGTCCCGGGTTCGATTCCGGTCAAGGGCATGTACATTGGTTGCGGGCACATCCCCGGTGGGGGGCATGCAGGAGGCAGCTGGTCAATGTTTCTCTCTCATTGACGTTTCTAGCTCTCTATCTCTCTCCCTTCCTCTCTGTAAAATATCAATAAAATTTATTTAAAAAAAAATCACAAGCCTACAAGGACATGGAAAGCAAGAGAAGAAAATGACAGAACTGTTAGAGGTTGGATAGCACATGACCATGTGGTCCTAGACTTCATATATCTGAGAGACTTGGACCCCAACCTGGCCATGAAGAGAGCCAGGACTCTACACAGTAGAATCCTCAAAAAAGCACCAAGTTCTTCTGCAAGTGGGAGTGAAGGGCAGATTGGCATAAGTAGGACTAGTTGATAGCTGTCCCGCGCCCCCTCCCTCCATTCTGCTCCCCCGTGACAGCCGCAATAATAACACTGCATTGTTCTGGAAGCTCATTCTCTCTTGAAAAGGTGGGAGAGGGGAGTCTCTGGGCTGCAGGCACCAGCTGTAGTTGAGCGCATAGGTACAATGCTACAAACAGGAGGACTGAAAGAAGGCTGAGACACCAGCCTGCTTCCACCATTCGACCCCTGCAATGCTGGCCCTCAGGCCTTTTCCCCTCAGACAGGACAGTGGGAAGGGTCTTATTTAGTGATTCTCACTAAGCAGAGACCGAAAGGCAGTATCAGTGTCCACGGTTCCCCCAACCTACGAGTCACCTCTTCTGCTGCCCAACATTACGCCTGAGCAGCCCATCAAGCATCACCCACTTTCAGGGGGGAGCCCCAGGTAGATGGAGAGCAAGTTAAAGCAAAATAGCCAAAAAGAGGAAAACGGAAAAAAAATAGAGTGCACAGGAAGGTGGGGAACCTGTCATTAGTAAGCTCTGCGAGTATTACATCCATTAAACAAGAACAGGATGAGGACAATTAAAAGGCTTCTTGGAAACTAAAAAGGCTTCAGTGGAAATGGTAAACTCAGTGGAAGGACTTGAATGATAAAGCTGAAAAATCCCCAGAAAGTAAAAAGTAAGACAAAGACCTGAACAATCAGGAAAGAAAATAAGAAAATTAGAAGATTGGATCTGAGGTGTATCATCCACTTAATAGAAGCTCCATAAAGACAGGAAGAAAAAACAGAAAGGAAGGGATTAATAAAATAATTCAGAAGTTTCACACAACTGGAAAGTGTTCCCAGACTGAAAGGGCCCAGCTAGTACCTTACACAGTCGATCAAAACAGACCCACACCTGGCACATCATCTTGAAATTACAAAACACAGAGAAGATTCTATAGACTTTCACAGAGGACAAAATGGCGCTGAGGGAGGCAGGTGACAAAGGATTAGAGTCAGCATGCTTCAGACTCCCCCAAAAGCAGCAAAATAATAGAGCAAAGACCTCAACGTTCTCAAGGAAAACTTTCTCAACTGGAATGCTATATCCAAACAAAGTCTCAGTCAAATATGAAAGTGGAATAAAGACATTGCCAGACATATAACGTTCTCAAAAGTTTTACCTGTCTAGCACTGCTTCTGAAGAAGCTACCGAAGTATGTGCTCCTTCAAAACAAAAGAGGCAACCAAGAAAGAAGAGCAGAGAGGCAGACAGCAGACCAACAGGAGTGGAGGAGGACCCCTTGGCGGAGGGTGAAAGGTGAACCCAGGATTCAGCCCTGCACCAGATTGGAGGGCAACTGACCACACTGGAACAGTGTCACCCTATAGATAGACTATCACCGCCTCAACCCACACACCCATCGGGTCAGCTTTTCAGCCTGAGGGCAGATGCCCAAGAGAACCTGGCCCAGATTCCCAGCAGTACTTGACTTGTGCTGACGAGTCTCTCCTTGTGCTGTGCTGAGGACATGCATGTCACTCACAAAAGCTCTCAATTCTCCCTGGGAGCTGGAGATGGGTCTGGGTAGGTGCAGGAGTAGGCCACTCCCTCTGACCACCTTCCTGCTGCATGTCAAGTGCCTGGTCCATGTGGCTATGTGCCCAATGGTGGAGAAACGTGTTCCCCAAATCTCACTCATGACCTTGCTCATGACTTCCCCAGAAGTGGCTTGTCACCTCTCAGAGAAGTGGAAGCAGACCACAACTCCGCTCACTTCCTGTAGCCTCGGTCCAGTGGGGTCAGCACTGCTCTCTCCTTGCACTGCTGGTGTGTGCTTGCCCTCTGTTTTAATATGAATGTCCTCTGATATTAATTTATATGTAAAATTTAAATAACTGATCAAATAATAAAATAGTAAATAAAGTTGGTAAGTGATAAGGTAGCAATTCAAAACCGGGTGATTTGGCAGATAGTAGAAGTGGGGCGGGTATGGACATTGGGGTGAGCTGACAGTACTTAATTATGTGCAAGAGCACATGATAGCCCAGCATTTCCACTTTTGGATCGAGGTCCTAAAGACACAGGATGTCTATACGCCCTCCTAGTCCTCTCCTTAAGCCGACCTTGCTTTGTGAGCCATTTCCTCTCCTCTGGATGGGGTGTGCAGAGAGGTGTGCTTGTTCAGGTCCCTAAGTAGAGGCTGCTGGTGGCAGCATGGCCTGGATAGGTTGAGGGAGCTGGAGGTAACCTGGGTGTCATCAGTAGGGGAGCGAAGAGGCTAAATTCGGTGGGTGCATGCCACCCAGTGCTAGGAAGAGGTTAGAAGGGAGACCTACACATAGATGAATGGATCTTAAAAACAGAGTGCCAGTGCAAAAAGTAAGAAACATACTGAGATATAAAATGCAGCACAGGTTATGTTAATTAAGAAAACACACTCAAGAAGCAACACTGGCTTTGCAAAAATATACACTGACAAAAGGATACACTTGGACCTCAAAATGGTTATTTGCTGCAGGAGAAAGGGGAGGAGAGAAAGTGGGTGGTAGAGATTAAGTGGTTTCTTCTTATTATTTGTAATACTCACCCAAGGATATGTTTTTATTGATTTTAGAGAGAGAGAGGAAGAGAGAGAGAGAGAGAGAGAGAGAGAGAGAGAGAGAGAGAGAGAGAGAAACAACCATGTGTGAGAGAAACATTAATCAGTTTTCTTCCATACATGTCCCAATTAGGGATCTACTGGGGATGGAACCCCCAACCTGGGTATGTGCCCTGACTGGGAATCAAACTCATGACTCGTTGATGTACAGGATGATGATCCAGCCAACTGAGCCACCCTGGCCATGGCAAGTGGTTTCTTCTTTTAATGGTGTTGGCCAGCTGCTTAGATGGAGAAGGGAATGACCAAATCCTGTCTCACCTCTTGAGCAAAAACGAATTCTAGGTACACTGGGGGCCTGGGATGATGAAAATGAAATCACATAAGTGTTTTTTTATGATCTTCGTATTGGGCACGCTTTGGACTCCAAGGCCAGTGCACCTTCTGCCCCCTACAAGCCCCCGTAACTACTCCCTGCCAGTGTTTCATTCTGCAAGACCTGTGATCTGCTGCTGCCCTGCCTTCAAGCATGTGGATGACCACACATAGCTCCCCTCCTTCCACACCATGCTCAGACCCAACAGCTTAAATCCCTACAACCACCCTGTGCAGAAGGGAGCGTGAGGCTTAGGGAACTAGGCTGAGGCCATGAGGACAGAGCACCAGCCAAGCTCTCCCACAACCTCTGCAGGCCCCTGCATAGTAGCAGGCCAGGCCCGAGGGGTATTATCCACTTAGCAGACGCTCCAGGGAGACCTAAGTCCTAGGCGCCAGAAGCCTCGAGGAGCATGCTGCACCCCCAGCCTGGGGAGGTGATGTGGAGGAACGCCATCCCTCCATTTGTTAACGGCCAGGAGACAATCCCTCTGTGACTGCAAATTCCCCTGAAGATGATCATTAAGATAAAATATGTTTATGAAAAGGCAGAATCAGGACACGGCAGACACCCTTTTTGGAGGCAGGAGGGCTCTTAGGCTCTGGGAAACAGAAAGCAGACTCGGCCCCGCGGGGGCCATCACCACAGGCCCCTTTGGTGAGCTTTATTAAAAGAAGCTCATTAGGTTTATTTCATTTAGCCCTTTATAACTTTATTATAGAATTGGAATTAATTTTTTTTCCCAGCGCAGGCAGACATAGCTCATCCAGTGTGGGAGTGGATTGGGGGGGGAGGGGAGGGCTCTTTGGGCCACAGATGTAATGGTTGTACTGAATCTCAGACAAGAGCTGGAAGGCCATATTGCCTTGATTCCTAAGCCGGCTTATCTTGCCAGCACTTCAGGCTCTGATGTCCTCCCGCCCCAGACACATCCCTGGGAAGTAAGAGGAACCATGAGGTGCCGCTGTGGCCCAGCAGGGGTTGAGGCCACTGACATTGGGCCCAACGCACCAGGGGTCTCATGGCTCCTCCCGGGCTCCAAGCAACAGGGCTTGGAGTCCGTGGTCTGCAGCCCTTACACAGCATCCCAACACCCTCCCCTGCTGCCCTGCCCTCGACAGCAGCCAAATGGCCTGGACTCCTCCCCGCCTGTCCTCTCTCCCCCACCCCTTATACCCCAGCCTGTTGGCTTCAAAAGACCACCTTCCTCCAGGAAGAGGGCCCTCAGCAACCAGGTCCCTTGGGGCTGGGGAGGGCAGAGCAGAGGGCACAGGTGAGTCTGGCCCAGCCAAACTCCTAGCCAATGCAGGGCAGGTCACCAAGGCCAGGCAGCCTCCAAGGCACCTCTGTGGCCATCGGCAGGGAAGGTGTGCTGGTCCCCAGTTACCTCCTCACTGCTGCTCCCCAGCACGCAGCAGCCAGATGGCTGGATACAATGTGAGACTGGCAGATTGTTTAATGCAAATATTTACTGTGAACTTCAGAACAAAACACAGACACCTAACGGTCCCAGCAGAAGGTAGGACTCCCTAGGATTTCATTTTGGAGGTGGGAGACGTGGGAAGCTGCCGCTCGGTGATGACAGCCAACGTCTACGCACAGCAGGTACCTGCATGCCAGGCTGGAATCCTCATCATCAACCCTGAACACACACAAGCCCTAGATTTGGACACCCAGCAGCATCCTGGGCATTGATCCCCAGAGTTGATGTGGAAAGCCCTCAGGCACCCCACAGTCAGAATTAAGGACTGAATGTCTCCCCTGCTCAAGCCTAAACATATAGCGGTACCGTCCATCTTGGGGCTTGGCCTCTGTCCATGTAGGCCCACCCCACGAGCAGGGCCTGCTTCTCCCCCAGCCACAAAGTCCGAATACCCCTCACCATAAAGGTCTCTGAACCTATCCCTGCAGATCTCTGCCTTTGCCCTAGATCAAGCTCCACCAGAACCAGATCCTATAAATCCTCATTCCAAGGTATTTCTCTCCAGTTGCCAGCCTCAGTTTCCCCTATTGGCCCTTCATGTTCTCAGATGTTGATCAGTGAAGCATACCAGGTGGGCAAGGGCACTGCAGGCTATGGGTCCCGTGCTTTGGGAGGGACCCGATGTGGGATGCTGCCAGCCCTGCACAAGGCCCTCCCTGCCAGGCCATACAGAGATGCACAGTGCTCCGCAGCCTAGAGCTGGACTGTCCCCAGTTCCCCCCAAACTCTCTGCATCCTTCCTGGCCCCTCCCAGAGCCTGGACACACAGAGGTGCTGGAGCCAGGACACATGGGTCCTCTGGGCTGATGCTGGGACTCAGAGTGGCACTGTAGCATGAGCCACACTGTCCCACTATCTCCCCTGGAGGGAGAATTCTAGACCTGCTCATTATCAGCAAGAGAGGAAAACGCACCCTCTGTTGACAATAAAGATGACCTTGGCAACGTGGGGCGTGGGGCTTTACAGAGTTCCCAGGGAACAGGAATGGACCCTCTTATGCAGACGGAGAGACGAGCCCCAGAAGGTCATGCTCTTCCCAGGACCTCCCGGCAGCCAGGCGCGCAGTAAGGTGTCTGCCTCCAGAACCCAGCTGTGCCTAATGCACCCGAGCCCCTGAGTCTCCGACCAGCCAGGGCGGGGCGGGGAGGAGAAGCAGGGAGATGCGCGGCTGCATTAAGAAGCCTGAGCTGCTTAGCACCTGAAGGGCCTCTCGACCTGTGTTGGTGGTGGCTTGCTCTGAACTGGACTTTTCAGATGCCTAAATGGCGTGTGTGCTGCACTGTAGGAGGGGGACCCCAGGGGTCCATTTTCAGGGCCACGGTGCCCTCCACAGCTCCAGGGATGGGGTGACTTCACATGGCCTCTGCAAGTACATGTGTGCTGTGGGGATACACATGCAAGGGCCCTTCAATCTGAAACTGTGCTGTGAACCTTGCAGGAGGATAGGAAGATCCCTCTCCTATCTGAGGGGCAGAGAGCTTCACTGGACAGATGACCCATTACCTACTGCTCTTTGTGTCTATCCCTGTCCAGAGCCAGGCCAAGGAGCAGAAGTGACCAGGACTGTCCTGTCCCCCATGCCTGGGGTCAGAAGGGCAGAGGGGTGACCCTGGGGCACTGGAGTCTTTTGACTGACAGCTGGGGACACCCATGGGACTCTCTTATGCCTGACTGCCTCTAGGGAGACATCTGGAGGGGCAGGCACCTTAGATGAGCCCAGAGAACAGCTCCACATGCTTATCCCTTCCCAGGGCCTCTTACCTGAGTCCTGCCGGCCCAGGCACCTGGCAAGTGTCAGAAACACGCTGACCCTCCCGCGTCCTTCCTATCAGGCACAGGAGTGTGTGCTGAGCCTCTCCTCTCAGACCCACCTCTCCCAGGAGCAAAGCCCACGGTGCAGATGGGGGCAGCATTGGGAGGCCATGGCCATAGCCTCCAGTCCTGAAGGCTGGCTTATCTTCTGGTGTGAGCTCAGTGGCTTCAGAAGCTGGGGGGAGGGGGACAAGGAGGGTGGGAGGGAGTGGGACAGGGAGGGCGGGGAGCACTGATTAGCCCTGATGGACCTCACAATCCCTCTCCATGATGTTTCCTGCCTTAGGAAGACCACGCCTGCAGTCACTGAGGAGGAAGTGAGGGAACCCCCTGCTCCCGAGAGACTGCCTCCGGTCAGATCATGGTGCTGCTGGGGTTAAATGGGATCAGCTCCATTTTGAGAAGGGAGGAAATGAAAAATCAGAGCAAATGCTGAATTCTTATACATTTAATCCATGAGGCCACATCACACGGGCTTTTCCTATCAGGATGGGGTGGTTGGGGCAAGAAATGCACCCTACACCTGGATTCCTTGGCCACAAAGGGCAGCCTTTGCAGAAAGGATGGTGCAGGGCCAGGTCCCCTGGCCCCTGGCTGCCCTGGACACTGCAAGGGGTTCAGAGGACAGGACGGGTAACTCAGCGGGCAGAGACTAGAAGCTTTACATCATACATTTCTGTCAAAGCCTGTGTTTCATTCCTGGTTAGAAGCAGATACACCCTGGTCAGGTCTCTGCTCATCAGCTCCTGGACTCCAGTGCTCCTGCCAGGCCCGCAGCGCGATGAGTGTTGTGCATCAGACAGCAGGACTCACCCAGAGGCACCTCGAGGACTGCGGGGACTGCTGCTCCAGCTCCCGCAGCGCCAAGTGGGGCGGGAAGGCCCTGCACGCCTCGGCCTCGCTCACTGCCCACCTTGCCTGCTGACGTGTCCCACCCCTGAAGCTCACACAGGCAGCTCCCCGAGGCAGGAGCACACCACTCGGGGTGCCCGGCCTGGCTACCGCTGTCTGCCTGGCAGACCCTGCTCCTCCTATAAGATTTAGTCCAACCTTCCTCCTGACCCCCTGCCTCCCCCAGACCTTCACCAGGCCAAGGTCTGACTCCTTCCTGGGCTCCCCAAACCGTCACTCCCTTCGTTCTTTCCTGAGTCAAGTTGTCCAGCACCTACTCTCTGCCACAGCCCATACAGCACAATCTCCATGACAGCACCGTCACATTTGCTGGTTTGCTCTCATTTGTCCTCCCCCCCAACACTCCCACGTGCATGCACAAACATACATGTACAAGCGCACACATGCTTACACACACACATATACACAAGTTCCCCCACTCAAACACATGCTCATATACATGCATGCATGGTTATTCACACACACACTTTGCAGTGAATTCGTGAAAGACAGAGTCCCCTTTTAAGCCTCTCTAGGTGCCCGAGACACCTGTGTGGACCTTGGGGGAAATAAATCAGTAAACTGGTGCCAACACCGCCCCCGGGATGTATGGACACCGCTGTTACCCTTACGGTACTTATGAGCAAACCAAGGCTGGAGGGGGACAGCTGCAGGTGTGGAAGCAGCCACAGTGAACACACACTTGCTGGGCACGAACAGTCCTGGGCAGCGTGTGAAGGTGCATGTGCTTCCTTCCAGACCACTGTCTCCAGGGTGGAGGAGGGGGCAGCCAAGGAGGTGGCTGTGAGGGTGGGGCAGATGGATACTGCATATTAGTGCCAGCCTGGCATGCAGTAGGTGCTTCTTTCTGCTACTGACCTTCTCTCTCCTCCTGGGAGAGCCGTTGCCATGGCTCCCAGCACATCCTGGCAAACTGCAGATACTGCCTGACAACACGCTGCTGGTTATACAGCATGCTAAAGTGACCCTCATGGGGGTATCCCTGATCCTTGGGTCCCTGCTCTGCCAGCCACAGGATTCAGTGCCTGCAGAGCTGGTGGGTGGTTAGACAGGCTCTGTCTCACGATGACCCCCTTTCTTTCTTTGACCCAAACACACCTTGTTCACTATTGAACACAGGAAAATGGTCTGGCATTTTCAAAAAGAAATATGCTCTCTCATTTCCCCTTGAAACATGGGCTCCTCTTAGCTTATCTTTTGTGTTTTACTCTTAACTGAGAAACAGTTTGCTCCATAAGAGAAGTCATATGGGAGTGTGTCGGGTCCTAGGGGCCACGAGGGAGAGCTGGAGCCCAAGGTGGGCAGCTGTGACGTGGAGGGTGGACAGGCCCACGTGGCAGGGCCTTACCTTTGGAAGGAAGTCTGACACCTGGGTTGCATGTGAGGACTCTGATCATTAGAGATCAGAAAGCAATTTTTAAATAATGTAAGCACAGAGCTTCCTGAGGGAACAAGCCGAAGGTGAGCTCCTGGGTCGGGCCACACCCCGTCTGCCCAGTGTCCTGACGCCCTCCTCCGAACTGTGGGGGAGCCTGTGGAACGGCAGGTTCTCAGGAATAAGGGGGAGCTGCCACGTAGCCTGCAGCCCCACACTGGCTGAACCTTTTCTGGCTGACGCTCATGCCCACTGTGTACCGACTCTCCTGAGACCTCAGTGAATGGCTGCTGGTTATCCACTCCCCCACACTCAGTGTGCTCCACGCTTCTTGTCTCTCAGGGGCCTCTGCTCAGCCCCACACGCTGCCAAGGGCTCTCCCAACATCTGTGCAGTTACACAGCTGGTTGACGCTGTCAATATGTAAAGCCTCCTTCAAATCAACAAGAAAAAACCCAGGAATCAAAAAGAAAAGTGGGGCACCTGGTATAATGGACAGTTCTCAGAAAAGAAAAATCAAACAACTAATATGTGAAAAGGTGCTCGATTTCCCCCTTAATAAAAGAAATACCTGTATTAAGTTATAAACATGAAAATGTGTTGGTCTGGGCATGTGTGGGTAGAAGTCTGTCGGGGTGGTGAGTAATGTGTAAGCAGGGTGTGATGCAGAGCGCTGAGGAGGGCAGAGGGGAAGAGCCATTAGACACTGAGTGTGTGAAGGGGCCAGGCCAGCCTGAGGAGTGGTAACAGCCTGGCCTAGTGTGTCCCTCCAGCAGCCCCAGTTTCTTTGAGGAGGTGGGATGGGGTAGCGGGTGGGCCCAATGTAGCAAGTGCCAAGCACAGAGGGCTGATGAGCAGCACCATAGTTGTGATGTGATGCAGGGAGTGGAAGCTGATCTGGGCTGCCCTCCACCCAGGAAGCCCCTTGCTATAGGGGGACCTTAAGTTGTGATCCCCTGGAGGAGGGGAGGCCAGTGGGGCATGTTGAGGCAAGTTAGGCCTAAGGCTCCTATAGGGACCCCAATGATAGATGTCCACACAGCCCTCCCTCCTCTAGCCAATCAGCCCCTCACTCACCAAACTCAAGTCTTGAGCCAGGCAGCCAGGCAAGGGAAAGGCTATGGGGCTACCAATACCCATTCACAGCTGTCCAGCCCTTCCTGTTGCCAGAACCCCCACAGACCTGGCTTCTAGGTCCTTCCCCAGACTGGCCTCTGCCTTCCCCCAAGCTCTGTGGATGTCCTACTCTCCTCCCAGTGACTTTGCCCTGGTGTAGGGCAGCCAGACTCCACTCATGCTATCGACTAGTAGAGGACTTTCCTGACACAGGGCAACCCCCTTCCCAGCCCACCTCCCAGGCACCCAGGGACATCACCATCCTAGGCCCAGGCACTACAGGGCTTGACCCTTATTCTGCAGAAATTCTGGATGCCCTGTCACATGGTTAGGTGTGACTTTCATAGCACCCTGTACCTTCTTCTGTTAAAATACATTTTAAAGAATTGTAAATACATGAGTTTCCAAAGGAAAAACATGTTTTGGATTCATCTCTGGGCCAACAGTCCTGGCAGAGAGGAGGATCTCAGTGAAGGCTTATGATGATGGGAGGAAGGAATAACCAAAAAGCAAGCCAACTCTCTGTCCAGGGATACCACACAATGCTCAGCTAGCGTCCTTTGCACCTTTGGAACCACGTGCCCATTTATCCATGTAAGTCTGAGTTCTGCCAACTTCAACAGGCCAGATGCAGCAGAAATCAAGTGGACCCCAAAGAAAGTAATCTGGGGAGGCTTAAAGACACACTGGCCTGGCCGGTATGGCTCAGTTGGTTGGAGCATCATTCTATGCATGGATAGGTTGCTGGCTCCATCCTGTCAGAGCATAGACCTAGGTTGTGGATTCTATCCCCAGTGGGGCATGTCAGGGAGGTAACTGATCAATTTTTCCCTCATACATTGCTATTTCTCTCACTCTCCCTTTCCCTTTCTCTAAAACCAGTAAAACATATTTTCAGATACAGATAAAAATCAAACACTCATATAACCCCTTTGTCTCAGGTTCTAGGAGTTGGTGCTACAGAAAAGTTCTAGCTAATGGGGAGAGGGCCTTGTTCCCACTCTGGCCCCAAGCATCTGGATGGGGCCAGAGAAAGGATTCATGGGAGAGAAAAGGGAGTGAGGTGGCAGGTGGGAAGGAGAGAGCCTCTTCCCAGACCAAAGATGTCCTACACAGACACCACCAATTTGGTCCTCTCTGTTGGGAGACCTCCACAGGAGCCCAACACAGAGCTCTTAGTGGGTCTCAGGGGCAACCTTTGACCAGGGTTGCTCCAACAGCCCTGCCCTAACTCCAGGGCATAGGTTTCCCCATCATCTGGCTTAGACATCTTTCAGCTCTACCCTGCCTTCTGCCACCCCTGTGTTCACTGGGCTTAGTCTTGGCCCCAGATGCCCTCCTGTTTGAGCTGCCCTAGCTCTGAAACAGGGCTCGGCAGCACAGTGCCCTGCCACATCCATGCTTGCTGAAAGATGATGACCTGTCTGGTGACTGCATCCTGCCCAGCCCCCTGCCCACTGTTGTGGAGTCCCTGGTCAGGGAGGTGCTGCCCCAGGGTGGAAAACAGGCATCTCCTCTCTGTGTGGGTCTGGAGCCTCTGACACTTATCAGTCATCCCTCCCTCCACACCCTGGACTCCACACCCAGGAACCACACACGCTGCCTCTCTTGGAGCACAGGAAGAGCAAACATCTCATAGGACTCGGAGAAGAGGGACAGAATGCCTGATGGGTCCAGCTGGCCCCCAGGGACCAAAAGAGGGTCTAACCAAAACCAACCTATAGGCCCTGTGACCCCACAAAGAAATATAGAGACAAAGTGTGAGGTGTCAGTGGGAACAAAAGAAGGGCCTTCAAAGAACTCTGACAAAAGGCTTGGCAAAAAAGGCTTTCCCTTCTTGAGATCCGTCAGTTACTCTGGAGAAGGTTTTCCTACATCTGTACCCAGTTATGTCAGCGAAGTGTTGCTTCACCAGAGTAGGGCGGTGTGGGTGCTGCTGGGTGAGGCCCAGCGATGGACGATCACAAGCCACCCCATTAGAGCATCTGCGTTGCATGCATGTCCTGCTGATGGACTCGAAGAAGGTGGAACCTGCTAAGGGGCTTCTGGGCCTCTCCCTCTGTCCTGTTTGATCTGCAAAATGCCAAGGAAAGGAGGCGTCTCAGAGCAGGGGTGTCCCCTGGTTTGGCCTCATACCTGAATGTACTAGTTCACAAGAGCCCAGGGCACCTCATCCTGCAAGGTGTTGACACAGGTGGCTGCTGTCATGAGCGTGTCGATGACAAAAGACGGTTACTTAACCAAAACTTGGAGCTGCTTCCCAATGAAAGCCTTGAACATCCTACAACAGACACACAGTCCTTGGCGAAGCTGTGGGTTCTGGAAACAACCAAGCTGCTCAGTGGCTTGGAAGACACAAGCGGTCTCGTCTCCAGGGCGGGGAGGCGCCTTCTGCAGCAGAAGGGCAGCTGTGGCTGCTCTCTAAACAAGCAGCAGGCCAACAGCTGGCACTTCTTTTGGGAGCCGAGTCCTGGCTTTTACCTGCTACTTATTTCCCCAGCGCACCCCCTCCCCACTACCAAAGATCTTGCTGAAAGGAAACATACGAGCAAAGACGTGAATGAGATGGAGGAGGGGGTCCTGGGTCCTGGAGAGAGCAGAGGAGGAGAGAGCGTCAGGTAGCAGAAAGGGCCCATGCAGAGCCAGGAGGCCGGAGTGATTAGGCAGAAACAGCAAGCAGCAGGTAAAGGGCCAGGTAGGGTCTCCAGGCTGTAGGGATGCTGCCTGCCTCTTAGGCTGAGTACAGGGGTGTCCACTGCGGGGTTCTGAGACATGATTTTACTGAAGACATTAAAGAATCATGAAGGAGGGCCACAGTGTCAGATTCCATTGACACAACATGCTCAGAATGGGCAAACACACAGACAGGAGGAAATTGACTGTTGCCTAGGGATGGGGGAAGAAGGAATGAGGTTGACACTTAAGGAGTGTGGGTCTTCTGGGTATGATGGAGTGTTCATAGTTGCAGCTCGGTGGATATTTCAAAGCCACTTTGAATATTCCAAAAGCCACTGAATTGCACACTTAAAGGGTGAATCGTATGATGTGTGAATTCAATCTCAATTAAGCTGTCCCTGCTGCTACACTGAGGCTAGATTGGGGTGCAGGAAGATCCTAAAGAGGCTACTGCAGCCATCCCAGCAGAGGAGGGAGCTTGGCCCAAGGTAGGACCAGTGCAAGTGGTGAACGTTGCTAAGGTTCTGGTGGGTTTTGAAAGTGAAGCCGGCAGATATTCTGACAGTCTGCATGCAGTCTGAGAGAAAGAGAGGAGACAGTAACTCAAGCCCCTGGCTATGCACATGGAAGAGCCTGAGCCACTGCCACCTGGCTAACCACTACCGGGAGGCTTATTTCCCCGGCAGTATGAAGCCTCTGACACTCATCGTCAGAGGGCACAGCCCTGGGCATGTGCACAGTCACCCTGATCTGTTAGCTGTCTGCATAGCCAACCGTTTAAACTCTACTAATTCACGGCTGATAGCTGTTATTTTTAACAATGCCATGGAGCATAAATTGCTAGTAGTCTGATCCAACTGAATTCCTGCAATGATAATTTTTGAGGCCAGTCTGAGATTTGTTTACCCAGAGGAGGACACTTCCTGACTGTCTATTTTCCTGGCTCTGGCTAGTAAATCAGCTGGCCTAGCTTTAGCTTGTTCTCACAGAGCCACCAGCCTCTTGGTAAATGCTTACCATCGAAACCTTTATTGTTTTTGAGAGCATGCTCAGGCTGACTCGAAAAATCAGCCTTTGGGAAGTGTTTTATCATTCTCTGTTCTTAGGGATTGCTTCTCTCCATAGGAAAAATCTCTGAGCCACTGCTGTAAGGCCTGGGCCTTTGATCTTTTTGGCTTGCCGTTCCTAGCATGGAACCCCTTTTCTGTAAATAGGCTGGAGTAAGCGTGATATGGGGACCTCAGTAGTCTCACCTTGCTGCACCCGGGGTGGAACCTCTGCCCTGTGCATGGGGGCTGGGTGGAGGAAGGGACCACTGACTTCTCAGCCATCAGGAGTTTCCCCTCTACACCTTGGGGTTGGAGAGGATACGTGCTGGCAGTAAGCCTATCCCAGAGAGATCCGTGTCCCTGGATTGGAGAGGGAGGCCCCATTTTCTTGGCCACACCCACCAGTCTTTGAGCTGGTAGGAGTGTAGTGGGGGTGGGGGAGCAAGTTATTGTTGAGGTGCCTCAAACAGTTGTTATTTTTTTAAAACCAAGATTTAGTAATTTTATTTTTGAATAAATTATGCTTCTTCATTTGTTGTATGCCCTTAGGACAACTTCCGGAGACTGAATTATTATTGTTGGTTTTCTCTTACTTATTTTTGCTACTTATGGCTGTTTTGCTGGAAAATGGGCCCATGGGGTTCCTCATGCCACCATTCCAGAAGTGAAACTCTTGGGACAGGTCATTTTATTTATTGTTTAACTTTTTTAATCCTCACCTGAGGACATGCTTAGAGAGAGGAAGAGGAAAGACAGAGAGAGAGAGAGAGAGAGAGAGAGAGAGGTGAGAGAAACAGCAATCAGTTGCCTTACATATGCTTCCTGATTGGGGATTGAACCCACAACTCATGGCATGTGCCCTTGATCCAGAATCAAACTGGCAACCTTTCAGTACATAGGATGATGATCAAACAACCGAGCCACTCTGGCCAGGCAGGGGCAGGGAATTTTAAAACTTACTGTAGGGCCATAGCAGTGACAAAGGTAGAGGACCCTGTATCTGTTAGGGTACTTCAAACTATAAGAGATGGAGACACAAATCTATTTAAGCCAAAAAAAAAAAAAAAAAAAGGAAATATTTGGTACAGATGCAGCTATCTCTCCTTCCCTATCCGACTTGGCTGCACCCAGGGTACAGCCTCTGCCCTATGAATGGGGGCTGCACAGACAACCCTGCCCCCCTCAGATCAGGGTTGCAGAGAAAGGCTGCCTGGGACAGGGCAGTGTCCACCTGTCCTGCTGGTTTCCAGGTGTTTGCACACTGTCTTGGCTGACCCAGAGACGTGACTTCATTGCTCAGCCCCGCCTGCAGGGCCCTGGCCTCGGCTCTGGAAAGTTCACTCCTCTCTTCTCACACTGCAGTTTTTCTCAGCCAAAGGACACCACTGTTCTCCACCAGCTTCCACAAAGGGCCTGGGTTTACCTCATCCACGAGGATAAACCCGTCAGCGAAGAAATCAAGACTCAAGCTAATGCCTTCCATCAAAGTTTCCCGAGAGTTGGGTTCCCTCCTCTCTTACTGACCCCAGAACCTCTCCTGATGGGCTGAGCTCATCAAGGTTGTCCTCCGGGAGGTTCATCCAGCTGGGCCAGGAGTGTCCAACTCCTAGTTCTGTGCCCCTTTCCTGACAAGACCACCAGAAGAGGTAAGACTTAATGAGTTAAAATATACAAAGAGATAAGAAAATAATCAAAACAATACATTAGGAAAAAACCAAACACAAAAGAAGGCAATATTGGAGGAATTGATGAAAAAACGATGTGACATAGAAAACAAATAGCAAGTGGCAGAAGTAAGTTCTTTCTTATCAATAATTACTTTAAATGTAAATGGATTAAATTGAAAAGCAGAGATTGGCAGAATGGATTTTTCAAAAACACATGATCCAATGAAACTGGTTTGGCCCAGTGGATAGAGCATCTGCCTGTGGACTGAAGGGTCCCAGGTTTGATTCTGGTCAAGGGCATGTACCTTGGTTGCGGGCACATCCCCAGTAGGGGGTGTGCAAGAGGCAGCTGATCGATGTTTCTCTATCATGGATGTTTCTAACATTCTGTCCCTCTCTCTTCCTCTCTGTAAAAAAACAATAAAATATGTTTTAAAAAACCCCCAAAAACAAAAAAACACATGATTCAACTCTATACTGTCTATAAGAGATCCAATTTAGATCCCCAAACACAACTGGGTTGAAAGTAAAAGGATGTAAAAAGAAATTCTGTGCACAGAGTAAGCAAAAGAGATCTGTAATAGTTAGACTATTATTGTTTTGTATCAGTTTCAGGTGTATAGCATAGTGGTTAATCACATGCTTTACAGAGTGCTCAACACCCCCCCCCCCCAATATTTCCTGTACCCACCTGGAACCATACGTAGTTATTACAATATTTATTGGCTATACACCACCATGGCTATTTTGTAACTACCAATCTGTACTTCTTAATACCTTCACCTTTTTCACCCTGTCCACCAACCCCCCTCTCCTATGGCAACCATCAGTCTGTTCTCTATCTATGAACTTGTTTCTGTTTCCTTTGCTCATTTATATTGTTCTTTAGATTCCACAAGTAAGTGAAATCATATGGTAGTTGTCTTTCTCTGATGGACTTCTTTCACTTAGCATAATACCCTCTAGGTCTATCCACCCTGTCACAAATGGTAAGATTACTTTCATTTTTATGACTAAGTAATATTCCATTGCATAGTGTACCACAACTTTATCCATTCTTCTGTTGATGGGCACTTGGATTGCTTCCATATCGTGGCTATTGTAAATAATGCTGTGATGAAAGCAGAGATGCATATATTCATTTTTTTATAGAATGGATGCTTTTTAAAAAATATATATTTTATTGATATTTTACAGAGAGGAAGAGAGAGAGAGGGATAGAGAGCTAGAAACGTCAATGAGAGAGAAACATCAACCAGCTGCCTCTTGCACACCCCCTATCGGGGATGTGCCCACAGCCAATTTACATGCCCCTGACCAGAATCGAACCCGGGACCCTTCAGTCCGCAGACCGACGCTCTACCACTGAGCCAAACCGGTTTCGGCTACATATATTCTTTTGAATTAGTGTTATGAGTTTCTTCAGTTATATATATACTGAAGTGAAATCACTGGGTAATAAGGCAGCTACATTTTTACTTTGTCTTGTTTGTTAATCCTCACTGAAGGATTTTTTTCTTTTCATTGATTTTCTTTTTTTAAAAAAAAGAGAGAGTGGAGGAAAAAGGGAGGGGAAGAGAAAGAGAGAAACATCAATGTGAGACATCAATTGGTTGCCTCCTGCATGAACCCCATCTGGGGCCTGAGATTGAACCTGCAATCTAGGTACGTGCCCTTGACTAGGAATTAAACCCGGGACCCTTCAGGGTGCTGGCTGATGCTCTAGCCACTCCAGCCAAGGCCATTTTTTAATTTTTTGAGGTACCTCATAGTGTGTTCCACAGTGGCTGCACCAATATGCATTCATACCAAGAGTACATGATGGTTCCCTTTCCTCCACATCCTCGCCAACACTGGTTGTTTGTTGATTTGTTGATGATAGCCATTCCCATTCTGATGGGTATGAGTTGATATCTCGTTGTGGTTTACTTTCCATTTCTCTGATATTCAGTGATGATGAGCAACTTCTCACATATCTATTGGCTATCTATGTGTCTTCTTGAAGAAGTATCTATTTAGGTCCTTTGTCCATTTTTAAATTGGATTGTTGTGTTTTTTGGTGTTGAGTTTTATGAGTTCTTTATAAAGTTTGAATATTAACTCCTTATCAGATATATCATTAGTGAACATGTTCTCCCATTTAGTAGATTATCTTTTCGTCTTATTGATGGTTTCCCTTGCTGCGCAAAAACGTTTTTAGTTTGATGCAGTCTCGTTTGTTTACTTTTTCCTTTGTTTCCCTTGCCCAAGAAGATAAATCAGAAAAATATATTACTAAGAGAAATGTCTGAGATTTTACTGCCTATTATTTCTTCTATGATTTTTATGTTTTTGAGTATTACATTTAAGTCTTTAAACCATTTTGAGTTTATTCTGGTATATGGTATAAAAATGTGGTCTAGTTTTATTTTATTGCAGGTATCTGTCCAATTATCCCAACATCATTTATAGACTGTCTTTACCCAATTGTATATTTTTGCTTCCTTTGTCAAATATTAATTGATTATATCTTGTGGATTTATTCTGTTCCACTGACCTATATGTCCACTTTTATGCCAATACCATGCATTTTTTTATTGCTAGAGCCTTGTAGTATAGTTTGATATTAGGTAGTGTGATATTTCCAGCTTTGTTATTCTTTCTAAAGACTTCTGTGGCTATTTGGGGTCTTTTGTGGTTCCATATAAATTTTTAAATTCTTTATTTTAGTTCTGTGAAGTATGCCATTGCTATTTTGATAGAAATTGCATTGAATCTATAGATTGCTTTGGGTAGGTTGGACATTTTTAACAATGTTAATTCTTCTTACCCATGAGCATGGTATATAATTTCATTTATTTGTATTTTCTATCATTTCTTTCTTTAATATCCTATCGTTTTCTAAGTACAGGTCTTTTATCTCCTTGGTTAAATTTATTTCTATATATATACAAATAAATAAATACATTTATTTTTTTGTTAATCCTGACCTGAGGATATTTTTTCCCAATGATTTTTAGAGGCAGTGGGAGAGAGGGTAGGGGGTTGGGTTGGGCGGCGGTGGGGGGAAGAAGAGAGATATCAATATGAGAGAGACACATTAACTGGCTTCCTTCAGCTTGCAATCTGACTGGGGCCTAGGATCAAACTTCCAACCCAGGTAGGTACCCTTGATCAGGAATTGGACCTGTGACCTTTCGGTGCATGGGCCAACACTCTAGCTACTGAGTAACACCAGTCAGATTAGTATTTTATTTATTTATTTTTATGCAATTGTAAATTAAATTGTTGTCTTATACTTTCTGGTGGTTCATTATTGGCGTATATAAATGCAACTGATTTCTGGATATTTATTTGGTATCCTGCTACTTTTATCAGTTCTAGTAGTTTTTGGTGGAATCTAGGAAATTCATATGTGAATTTGTGAACAACATAGCCTTAAATAATTAATAGGTCAAAAGAAATTACAAGGAAAATGAGAAAATTTCTTGAAAGAAATGAAAGCTAAAACACAGCACACCTAAAGCTATGGGATGTAGCAAAAGCAGGGCTCAAAGAAAAAATTATAGCTGTTAACCCCTACATTAAAAGAAAAAAGTTCTCAAATTAATAACCCAACTTACATATTTGTAATCTAGAATAAGAGAAATAATACCCAAAGCTAGCAGAAGGAAGGATATAATAGAGTTTAGAGTAGATAAACAAAATAGAGAGAATGAGACAGGGAGAGTCAACAAAACCAAAAGCTGGGTATTTATAAGATCAATAAAATGGACATTGAGCTAGACTGAGCAAGATAAAAAGAAAGAAGGCTCAAATTACTAAAATCAGAAACAAAAGTGGAGAAATTAAGATTGAGTTTACAGAAATAAATAAGGCCTATAAGATAATACTATGAATAATTGGATGCTAACAAATTAGATCATTTGGATGAAAAGAAAAAAATCCTGTAAATAGACAAACTTCCAAAATTTAGTCAAGGATTAATAGGACAGATCTATAACAAGTAAAGAGACTAAATTAGTAATCAAAATCTCCAAATAAAGAAAAACCAAGGACCAGATGCCTTCACTAATAAATTCTACCAAGCATATATATTCTTCTCAAACTCTTCCAAAAATGTAAAGAGGAGAGGACACTTCTCAGCTCATTCTATGAAGCTAACATTACCCTGATACCAAAGCTAGACACAGGCACATTAAGAAAACTATAGATCAATACTGCTTATAAATGTAAACACAAAAATTCTCAACAATATATTAGCAAACCAAATTCAGAAGCAGATTAAAAGCCTATACACAATGAACAAGTAAGATGCATTCCAGATGGGCCAACCTTTGAAAATCGATCAATACAATACACTACATTAACAGAATGAAGGAAAATAAACCACGTGATCATCTCAACTGATACAGAAAAGGCTTTTGGCAAAATCCAACACCCTCTTGTTAAAAACTCTCAATAGACTAGGAATAGAAGGAAACTTCCTCACCATGATAAAAGGTTTTTCTGAAAAACCCACAATCATGTCATACTCAGAAGCTTTCCATACAGAAAGCTTTTCCTCCAAGATCACGCACAAGACAAGGAAGCCTGCTTTTGCCAGTGCTGTTTGGCAAAACACTAGAATTTCTAGCCAGAGCAATTAGGCAAGGAAAGGAAATAAAAGGCATCAAACTGGAAAGGAAGCAATAAATCTCTTGAGGGGAATGAGAAGTGAGTGCTCATGAGCACGAGGTTTCCCTTTGGGCCATTGAAAATGTTCAGAGTTGATTGTGATGATGGTCGCCCAACTCTGTGACTATATTACAAAACTAGAATTGTGCACTTAGAACGGGTAAATTAGAGCATATGAATGATATCTCAATCAATCTATTATAAAGGAAAAATAAAAAAGAATGACCTGACCTTGACCTCAGACTTCTCAGAGCCATTCCCAGTCAGGAGAGTTCCCAGTGACACTCGGTGGTAATCCACAGGAACGCCACTCTTTGAGCACCAGGTAACAGGTCCTGCTTTGTGATGGCCAGTGTTGCAGAGTGCTGGGCCCTGGGAGGCCCCTGGGTTAGCGGTGTTCTCCCAAAGAAGGGGAGTGGGTCCCTATTGAGCGACAGGTATACTCATCTGTGCCTTACTAACTCTATTGTGGCCGACAGCCACAAAAATCAGCCCCTGAGCGCCTTCCATTCTGCCCTCCTGAGGTAGCCTCTGCCAGCTGGGTCCTGGCTGACTGTTCCCCCAGGGCAGGAGCAAAAACCTTGGAAAAGCCTCAGTAATTGTATTTCTGCCAGGGAGGGATGCACTCCAGCAAAGACCTCATGTGGAGATGAGCCCCCCTTCCACTACCTCTTCACTTTCTGGATAACACCAAAGGCATCGGCCTAGGAACATGGAGTCCCCAGCTGAGAAACAGAAACCAGGAGGACTCTCCCCCACCCCACCACACACACAGCAAGAGGCCGGCTCTTGCTCATGACGACAAGCAGCAGGCCTTCTTGGCTGTTGCACTGGAGCCTGAGGATGGAGTGTGTGAACTCACAGCGAGCTGCACGCAAGACAGTCACAGACCTGGACTGTTCTGTGATGGTAACCAGCCAGGGGCAGTGGACACCATGCTCAGAACAGTGTGGTACTTCTTCAAAAGGGTAAACACAGAGTTACCATGTGACCCAGCAATTCTTCTAGCTGCATACTCCAGAGTAATGAAAACACATGTCCACCCAAAACCACATATGCGGTGCTCAGAGGCGGCACCAGCAGCAAAGCAGCCATGCCCCTCCTGTCACCCCAGTTACGTGGGAGGTGAGCACTCCGCTGTTTGTTAAGAGGAGGCATAGCTCCTTAAAGACAAGACACACATTTTGTTTCCCACATCACTTTTTTTTTCCATGCAAAAATTCTTTGTGGAATTACAAATTTCTGATTTCTCTTGAAAATCTTAAGAGCAACAGTGATCAGAACTGAGAGGTTTTTAGTTTCATTGATTTCTGATCTTATTTTTATTATGTTTTTTTTCTTTTACATCCTTTGGGGAATTTTGACAGACTTCTTAAACTAGACATTTATTTCTTTACGATGCAGTCTTTTTCTTTTCTAATATAAATTTCCACCCAATTTTTGGTATTTAGTGACTTTGTTATCATTCACTTTTAAATATTTTAAAGTTTCATTTTATAAATTACTTAAAAGCGTTTTGTTTTGTTTTTAAATTTCCAAAAAATGTGGATATTTATTTTGGGTATTATTAATTTCTAACTTAAAGGCATGATGGTGCAGGAAAAGGATCTGCATCATAACTATTCTTTTAATTTTTGTGAAGCTTGCACAAAATGGATACATTTTTTTTTCATGGGTGTCACATATGTGCTTCAGAAGAATGAGGGAATTCTAATTGTCAAACACAAAATTTTTCTACATCTATTACATCAAGCCATTATTTATGTTATTCTGAGCTTCCCCTTGTTGCTGATTTTTAAAAAAAATATATTTTATTGATCTTTTTGCAGAGGGAAGAGAGAGGGATAGAGAGCTAGAAACATCGATGAGAGAGAATCATCGATCTGCTTCCTCTTGCACTCCCTCCCGCCCCCCGGGATGTGCCTGCAACCAAGGTACATGCTCTTGACTAGAATTGAACCCGGGACCCCACAGTCTGCAAGCCGATGCTCTATCCATTGAGCCAAACCAGTTTTGGCGCTGATTTTTTTTTTGTCTACTCAATCCAACGCTAATTGAAAAAGAATAGTTGAAATCTTCCCAAAATGATGATAGATTTGCCAGTTTCTCTATTTCTAATGAAGTTTTCATCAAATTCATAGAGGCTGCTATATTGAGTGAATGGAACTCTTTGGAACTGCTCTGTCACCTGGGAAAATGACCTGCTCGCATTAGATGGCGCTCCATCTTTCCCTGGCAAGACCTGGAGTCTACTGAGTTTGAGACCCATACAGATAGCGTCTGCCTTTGGCTGCCTGGTGTTTCCATTTCCACACTTTTCCTTTCAACCTTCTCTTGTCTTCACACTTTGGTTGTATATCAGGAGATAACACAGAGCTGGATTTGTCCCTCCCATCTTACTCCATTATCTCAATGTTGGTTTCACTGTCTCTTTCTAATTCTTCTTATAAACAATGGCATCCCCTTCTCTCTAACACATCTTCTCATGGCTCTGCTGGCCAGCCTGGCCCCAGCCATTGCCCATGGACATGTGCATACATGTGCTCACACAGACATGCATGGCCACACCAGTTCCAGATCGGCACATAAGCATGAGGTCAGTTTCTGCAGGTGGTTCTCATGGTTTCGCTTGTTCCTCTTTGGAGTGGGGTTAAGGTGGAGGCATGTGTTACTTCTCGTATCTACATTTTGAGTTTAGAGCTCCTCCAGAATTGGTGAGGAGCCAACACTCAGGCTAGCATGCCACTTTGGGGCAACTTCGAGTGCCACCTCAGTCAACACTGAGCTCATTTCAGGAGTGAAGAGTGCCCCTTGGTGGGAGAATGTGCTGGATGTTTTGTAGCACAGTCCCCACTGCTCCCTATTGTGCTATGCCCCTGGGCTTCACAAAAGCAAGTTGCTGCCTCATTTAAGCATGTGAGATGAAGACATGAATGAAAGCCCCTTCATCCCTGTTTCTGGAGGGGACCTAAAGCCAGTAGAGAAGTGGTCATCGTGATAGACAAGTCAGAAGAGGAGGCCAGGAGGCCAGCCCGTGGCCCCTGCCACAAGTCTGAAGAATGATCAGTGGCACAGGCATGCACCACAAGGCCAGAGACCCAAGAGTGAGAGCACAGGAGAGAGTCTCAGAGGACAAGATGGGTGGCATGGGCATGGGGGAACTGTATGGGGAACCGTGAGCCTGCACACCAGCAAGAAAGATTACTTTACACCAGTGTTTCCCAAAGTGTGGTACACGTACCCCCAAGGGTACGGGAAGAGTTCGGTGGGGGTACGTGTTGCACCGGAGTTGTGGGGATATGCACTGCACTGTGCTTAGCTGCACCTAATTCTACGTTCTCATGAGTCAAGTCAAGACAGTCTTGTGAGGCGTGAGATGATCCGGTGTGTAAATAAATGTTATTTATAATATAAGTTCTATTTATATTTTATTATGAATAATACTATTTTTCATTTATTATTATTTTGTCTACTCAATCCAAAAAAATAAAAAAATAAATATATTTTGATTGTTATTAAAATATATCCATTTTGCCGAAACCGGTTTGGCTCAGTGGTAGAGCGTCGGTCTGCGGACTGGAAGGTCCCGGGTTCGATTCCAGTCAGGGCATGTACACTGGTTGCGGGCACATCCCTGGTGAGGGGTGTGCAGGAGGTGGCTGGTCGTTGTTCTTCTCTCATCGAAGTTTCTGGCTCTCTATCTCTCTCCCTTCCTCTCTGTAAAATATCAATAAAATATATTTTTTTAAAAAGAAGACATTAAAAAAAATACATCCATTTTTTTTTGACATGGGGTACTCAGCGTTACAAAAATTATAGAAGGGGTACACATATGTCAAAAGTTTGGGAAACACTGCTTTACAAGATCAGGGGTAAAGCCAGATCCAGAAGACCACATACTGTAAGATTCAATTTCTTTTAAGTATCCAGAACAGGCAGATCCATGGAGACAGGAAGTAGATTAGCGGCTGCCAGAGGCTGGGGAGGGAGAATGGGAGTTACTGCTAAACGTACAAAGTTTCTTTTTAAGAGGATGAAAGTGTTCCAGGACTAAAATGTACTGGTGGTTGCAACAGCATTGTGAATACATTTTTAAATGGTCAAAATGGCAAATCTTGTTAAATGAACTATATGTAAAAAAAGAAAAAGGCCAAGGGAGGCAACTTAAATGCTTATAGGAGACAAATGAGTGATGCCAGCGAGGGGTTGCAAATTAAACACTAAGAATATTCTGTGCCACCAGGTCACGCACATTCTCCCTCTCAAAGGCCCTCTCTGCCTGCCTGTCCTGTATCAGCTGGTGATAGCGTCAAGAACACAGGGAGGTATATTCCGGCTAAAAGGAAGACAGCAGAGCACAACAATGAAGGATCTCAGGCTAGGGGGTCAGGCAGTTGGTGGGACTGGGAAGGAATGCATGGCCCCTACCCAGGGCCCCTTGACAACCACCCAAGGGAGAGCTAGCAGCAGTTCCGACTTCTCACAGAAATAAATCCTCTTAGGTATCAGCTCAATTTGTTCTGTAATAGTGTGTGGAAAAGCAACCTATCACGGTGTCTGACAAAGCCCCTGGCTAGCAGTTCGGATCTTCCACTCAGCTCATGCAAGTCCCAGTACACGGTAGGCTCTGAGAGGTAGCTCTGCACCCCTGTCTCTCAGGGCCACCCAGTACCACTCTTTGCAGGATGCCTGTCTTGGTGACCCCCAAGGTTCCCCCAGGTCCTTACTGTCCCGCTACCTCAGGCCCTATCGCCCATGCTGCACTTGCTCCCCACGCTGGACCTGGCAAGGCAGGAGGGCACACTAACTAGTCTGGTCCACAACTGCCCCACCCTGAGACCACCTGAGTTGGGCACCAGCAGTTGCCCCACAAACACCTGCTGAAGAAGTGGTGTGGGCAGCAACCTGTGGGAAGGAGCCTGCTGCCTAGTAGCGGAGGTGGGCTTTCCACACTTGTGCTCAGGACACCACTGTGTTACTTAGCACACGCCAGGCCCACAGTGGGCTCATCATAAGTCTGATGAGGCCTAATCCTACCCACAACCTTACTTACTAGGTAGAAATTCCTTACCTCCATTTTTCTGATGAGGGAACAGAGGCACAAAGAGTGAGGGAGAGGCCAAGACTTCAGAATGTGTGCTTGGAGCCAGTACACTCTGGCCTTGTCCCTGGAGTCCCCCACTGCCACTCAGCCGTGGCACCTGGCAGCCCCACTCTGATGAGCCTCCTGGAGCTCATCTTGACCAGGACAGTGTCAGCTGCCTCAGTCCTCTCTAGGGTGTCAGCAGCATGTGTCACTGTCCATCCCCTTATCTGTATCTCCCCGCAACCAGGATTCCTCAGTGGCAGAGACCACAATGTGCATGCTCAACACCCAGCACAAGCCTTGCAAACACTTGTTGGTTGGATGGATGGGTGGGTGGATGGATGAAATAATGAATGAGTTAATGAATGGACCTTGACACTGGACAGTGAATCCATCATGTACATGGTAACTGAGCCAGGCAACAAAGTCAGGGACGAGGATGGTGATAATACCTTCTCTGGGTAATTTAGGGGTAAAATGGGTCAGACTTGTCCACAGACCAGCTTGAGAGAGAGAAGGAGGAGCTGAATGTAACAGCCCAGGTTTCTGTGCCAGACACTTCCCTTCAGGGATCATAAACTAAGGCCATCACTGAAGCAGGACAGAAGCTCATCTATAAGGGAGGGGATTAAAACTTGAATTAAGCTGGTTGGTACCCACTCTATATCAGCCCTGCAGATCCCTCTCTCCCTGAATTTGGAATCCATAGCAACTCAGAGCAGCAAGGCAGGCCACCACCACAGCCTGAGGAGGGAGCAGGCGACAACTCAATGGCTCAGAATCAGGGCTTGGATTGAGCTTGGGGTGTCTGACCCAAGGTTAGAGTACCCAAGGTTAGGGCAGGGCAATAGACTGGATTTACGGCAATCTTAGCCCACATCTTCCCTCTGCCCCTTCACCAGTGAGGTCAGACCCTTACCACCATTCAGCCTCTGGATCCCCACCATGTCTGTTTTATTTCCTGAGAGCCAGTTAGTGCCTGGCTCAAAGGTGCATCAGCAAGGCCTGAAGAAAGGCCAGCTCCCAAGACTTTGGCACTGGAGCTTATCCCACCTCCTTTTGAGGGGCAGCAGGTAGGAAAATCACCATGTTCCCCCAGGATTGGTCCTCAGCCACTGCTGGAGACACACTTGATACAAACGCTGATTCCATTAGAGGTCAGGCCCCATCAGTCCTGTCATCGGCATCCATAGGGTTCCGTAAGAGTGGGTGTGGGGCCAGGCTGCCAGGGCCTGGGGGCAGAGTGCAGCCGTGGAATGAACGAGCACGCTCACTTCCCACCTGCCAGGCACCAGCCCCCTGAGCCAGCCCCTTTGCACCGACGCGGCACGTCTGGGAGCTGGCTCCTATCCCATCAGTCAGTCTGGGTTCTGGGTGCTGCCTCTACCCTGCACCTGGGCTTTGGCAAGGCGTCCACCAGTTCCCCCCCCCCCCCACTGTTCCCCAGCCTTCCCCGCAGCTTGGTCTGTACCCATCATGGTGAGTGCTCTCTGAAGCTGTCTTCCTCCCCAGAGCACTGTGACCCCGAGACCCCTGCAGGTGGAACCCAAGTGCCTCTCATCCAGGTCCCACGTGTCTGGTCTTGTGACCCCTCATTTGGACAACAGGTTCCCAAAGGGGAAGGGTCCTTGGACCTACTGATAAAGACCACAGGGTCAGAAGGTCTGTGAACCAAGGCCCAGAGGCAGGACTTATCAAAGGCCCGTTCAGAGCTTTGCTCAGATAGGGGAAATGCCTCAGGATCCCACAGCTCATTCCAGGAAGATGTAAATATGCCTCCTCTGTACACACATACGCATGTGTACATGTGTGTGTGCACATGTGTGAGAGACAGAAACAGAGGCAAAGAACATTAGTAACTATCTCCTGGAGGCCATCTTTGGCCCAGAGTCTCCCTCCATGGCCAAGCAGGGCCAGCAGGAGCAGAGTGAGTGGGTGGCCAGCAGAGAAACAGCGAGGAGAGGGCCTGTGGATGCCCATCTCGAAGAGGCGTGGTACCTCCCACTAAATACTGCTTGCAGGAACAGGCCCAGAGCTGCTGGGCCTTCTGATATTTCTGAGAAACTGAAAATTGAAATTTTAATGTGAAACTTTGGGATTCTTAATTGTAAATTCACAGTTTTGGATGGCATGGTGCAAGTCAAAGAAAACATGTATGGGGTGGTTGTGGGGACACAGCCTGGGAGCCACCAGGTGAGACCTGGCTTTAGTGCAACACCCCCACTTTTACAAATGGGGAAACTGAGGCCAGAGCAGGGACCAGCAAAGCCAGGCTCATGAAGACCCCAGCTCCTTTGCCGTTCCCTGGGCCACCTAGTCCTTAGGAGGCACCCACACTTTCCAGGCACCAAGGACCCAAGAGAGGGAGAAGGGAGCCTTGGAGTCTCCATCACTAAGTGCCTAAACGGAGTTCTCTGAAGTGGCCCCAGATGGGTCCTGCAGGGCTGGCTCTTCTGGGCATGTGCAGACCCCGTGCCCCTCCCAGCCCATGTCTCAGAGCAGGACGTGTCCCATCCTGTCCTACTGATGATGAAGGCCAAGAATGTAAGTAGCTCCTGAGGCATCACTGAGAAAAAGGAGCTCAGCCATCTGACCAGTTCCTCTTGCACCTACATTTGATCACTTGCTCCCTAAGCCGCAGGGACTCTGAACATGGCAGAGCATGCCAGGCAAGCAGAGCCTCGAGGCCCTGGCTCCTGGTGCCAGGCGCAACAGCCACGGGGTCTGCAGAACCCAGCCTGTCCAGCCTGGCCAACGAGGCGGGGCCGTCCCAGTGGTTTGTGGGCGGGGGGCCATTTCCAGGAGCCTAGGGGCTAATCCCACCCAAAAAGCCACCCCACCCAGGCTGTGTGTGGAGCCCTGGAAAGAGCCTCCCCTCACCCCGTCCTGCTAATGCTCTACAGATGCGCTTCCCCACTGGCTTCCAAGAAAAACACGATGACCGCAGATCTCTCCTCACAAAAACGAAGCTGCTGGGAAGCTCTCTGTGATATTCCCGAAATGAAAATAAAAATTCCTCTGAAGTACATTTCCACTCCGGGCAGTGCTGGCCGCATCCAGAGGCCTGTCTGGCCATTGTGTTCCTCCTGGGCCGGGGAGCCACCTGTGACCCTCTCACTCCCACTGCCACCCCTGCAGGGTCTGCTTAGCCCATATATGGTTTTTTTGAAAAAAAAATTGAAATTAGCTACCAACATTTGAAAATGAAGAGGTTTTTCTTAAAATAACAATTCCCAGTTTCTCTTGAGAAATCAGAAGCCTTCCTGCCACTGACCCCATGTTGGCCTGCATCCCACAGATACTGGCATCAGACACCTTGCAGAGATGTGCCCCTCACTGCCCTCCATGGATACCTGACCATCAGGCTCTGGGCAAGGTTACACGGATACAAGCTCCCATCCTTGGGGGCTCTAACCCATCAGGGGTCCCTCCTGAGCCTGGACACTGGGCACAGGCCTGCTTGTGCACACCCTCCAGCCTGTGGGCACCCACAACTGAGGATTTGGGTTGGGTGGGCAAGGTCAATCAGGCCATCATTGCTTTTGTCCCCTGGAACTCTAAAGTCAAACTACCTGGACCGAACTTTGGTCACTGAGCCCCCTGAGTCCCACCCCCTACAGCCCACTGTGTGCTCGAGCCTGTGGTCTTGGGATCTTGGGGGGCCCTTGGTCCTTCACCTTGTTGGACATCACCTGGTCAGACTGGCCTGGTGCCCCAACTCTGTTCGGCTAAGGTGACTCAATCACCTGCTTAGCCCACTTGTCCCCACAAGGTTGACCATCCCAGCCCAGCCCTGGCTCATTAACTGTCTAAGTTCTGAGAATAAAGAGGATGATACCAGCCCCTGTGACACACCCCAGAGTCCCCGAAGCTGTTCAAAGGCTCCAAGCCCCAGGTAGCATTTTTCTCTGCTAAGAATCTGCAGATGGCCACCTGGTCAGAGCTCTCATCCTGTATCCCTGCCTCTGACCCTCTCCACCTCCTCCACAAAAAACAGGCCACACTGCCTCCATGTACAGCAGGGTGCTGGCCCATCCCTAAGACTGAGCCCACCGCACCCACTTCCATCTGCCCCTTGGGCCCCTCCTGTTGGACCCCCCAAACAGACCTAGTCTGTTTCCCTCATGATTCTCGCTCCTGCTGCTTCCAGCTCATCCTCTTTCCAAATGAACTGCAATCCATAGCTCAGGTCTCAACTTCCACCTCCAGTTACTGTGCTTACTTAGTAGCATTTTGCACCATTCTAACTGCAGGTACTTGTAGGCCTACAGTTACCATGAGCTATACAAGGTTGGGTGCTATGTCTGTATTGTTTCCAGGATCACAAAGCTTGGCCCCGCGCAGGAACCTGTGTAGGCAATCGGTGAACATCTGGTGAAGGATCTGGTAAAACAAGAGCTAAGTGGACAAAGGGTATGGTTTTCAAGGGCACGTAATACTCATAGATAATGCTCAGCGAACAGTAGTGAGAGGGCATTGGGAGCAGTTAGGCTGGTCTTCCCTGGTTTCCGGGAAGACTGTCCCCCAACTTTAGCTGTAAAGGCCCCAGCAACGTCCCGTGTCCTGCCTGCACGAAACCCAAGAATATAGCCAGCAGTGAAGGAGCTTCGGTGGTAAGCCTTCCAACAACTACCAAAAACAATTGCTTCTTCAGAAAGGAGGCCCATTGGCTATGCTTCCTGGGTATGCAGCACTCATCCTTTCTTTTCATGGATATTTACTAGCAAGTACCAGCTGCGGTCAGGCACTGTACCAATGCTGGCAATTGCATAGCAAGATTTTCTCCACAGCTGATGTGTTGAGTGACTTAAACTCTTCTTCACACCCTTGCTGGGCCTCAGTTTCTGAATCTGGTAAGCAGAACCTCAATGCTTAAGAGGCCCCATGTGTTCTAAGGACCAGCAGCCTATAGTCCAAGACTGCTAGCTTTGTCAGCCCAGACTCCGGGCATGGACAGTAGGCCCTGCACAGGAGGCTGTGAACCCCTGTGCGCTAGCTTGCTCCTTCCTGCCTCAACAGTTGGCTTCCGTGGTGGCTCCACAACTTACTGGCTGTGTGCCCATCTGCACCTCAGTTTCCTCATCTGTAAAATGGGCACAATGATAGCACGGGCCATGTCCATGGGGTCCCTACAAGAACTCAAGGGTGGTGTGCCTGCCATGCCCTGGGGAGTGCCTCTCCGCCAGCGCTGCTCTCTCTTCCCTGCGCTCTCAGGACGGCCTGGCCAGCAGTGCTCTGGGGCCAAGATCCTCTGCAGGTCGATTAAAGGACGCACGGAGGCAGAGTGCGTCCTTATGTAGAGCCTCAGGAAACGTGCTGCCCCTGCGCAGCTCTGGGGGCAGGAGAAGAATCATCCACAGGCTGGGCTACAGAAAGGCTGGCTTTTATGCAACAAAAATGGACAAAACTGGAAAGGAAAGGGGAACGATAGCCTGGGGAAAGGCAGGTATGAGACGTGACAGAAAGTCAATATCTAAAGCAGATAAAGGGCTTATCTCAATACATGAGACACCAGGAGATAAATGGGCAAAGGACTTAAATGTGGAGAGGAGATATATAAAATAATCAAATGCTGGCAGATCATTTATTCTCCTCAGCAATCAAAGAAGCACAACTTAGAGCAAAAAGCAGCAATGCTATACTGCAGGATCAGCCAAATATCAGCCGGCACACCCCCTGGCTGGTGAGGATTTGAAGACCCTGGGAGCTCCCTAAGCCGCACTGCAAAGCTGGTCTGGCTCTGGCCCAGAGCCGTTTGTCCTGGGCTGGATCCCACCACCCTCTCTCCTATTCTCTCAGGATCCCACCACTCTCTCTCCTATTCTCTCAGGATCCCACCACTCTCTCTCCTATTCTCTCAGGATCCCACCACTCTCTCTCCTATTCTCTCAGGATCCCACCACTCTCTCTCCTATTCTCTCAGGAAGTGCTCCCTTGCAGCTGCTCAGACATGAGGCTCCAGCTCATGTCTGGGCGGCTCAGGCCAAGGCCTGTAAGGTCAACACCAGAAGAAGAACCCAAGGCCTCCTGCCAGGGGGTCCCCAAACCAAAATTCCAAGAGAGGATGCACTCGAGGTGGGCAGCCCACAGCCTGCATGCTATCACAAATTTCCATCCATTCCACCAGGTTTGGGCCCCTCCCCGCAGTGTGGACTGGGGAAGGAGGACCTGGCCTGTCAGAGAGGCCCGGACACCTGCACGTCTGCAGGGACCCTGGGTGTCACACTGGACTTCTTTCTGTCCCCAGAGACTCTGAGTCACAGAGCAGGGCCTCTGTCTCTCAGGGCGAGAGGGACTGAGTGCACCCCAGAGCCTGTTCACCTGGGAGGCCATGTCTGAAGTCTGTGTCCGCCACCCCAAGAGTCTGGAAGTCACATGGGCTTGCTATGGCCGACACAATCTCTCCTGGGAAACCCGGTCCTCTGAGCCAGAGCAGCAAGGAACAGGGGAGGGGCTGAGATCTGAAGCCAGAAGAAAGTCCCCAGTTCTGGCTTCTGTACTTGCTCAGGCGACCTGGCCTCCACCAGCATCCTCCCCTCAGTCTTCGTCACAGCCATCCACCATCTTCCCAGCTGCTCAGGCCTTTCAAAAGCCAGGAGCCATCCTTGATCCCTTCCCTCACACCCTTGTCCTGTGAGCTCCACCTCCCAATACATATGAACCCATCTACCAGGACCACCAGGGTCCTTCATGGCCTCCCGGCTTCTACTCCTTCCACCGAGTCCTCCCATTGCTGGGAGAACAAGACCCTGCCTCACACAACAGCTCCATGTGAACTAGAGTCTCCCACCTCTCTGGCCCAGCGGCCGTCCCCTCGATCTGGAGCACATTTCCCACGGCTGGGCCTTCCCACCAGCTAGATTCTTGTCATTTCCAACCGGAAGCAGCTCCTCCTTAACCTGATTTCTCACTCCACCCTTTCCCCAGACTTTGCTTTGTTCGTGTATTTACCCCTCTCTGCAGCATCTGCTCATGTGTCTCCCCCAGGTGCCAGTGGGCTCTAAAAGACTCCATCTGGCTCATTCTCTGTTGTATCCCCAACCCAATCCAGCCGAAGGCAAGGGTGGACACGTAGTAGGAATGTATTGAATAAATGAATGAGGGAATGAGTGAATGAGAGAAGAAAGGTTCTCAGTCTGAGCCTGTGTCCCATCTCAGCATAAGGCTGTTGTTTGTATTACTCCCCATTAATGGGGTGCATCACCAGGCACCTGGTCCCTTCCAGCCCAGATCAGCGCCACCCCCCACCCGACACAGGACCAGCTCCCAGGCCACCTCCTCCCCTCTGCCAGGTCCCAGCTCCAGACGCCTCAGATCCCTGCTGTCCTGCAAGCTCTCCCCTGAGCCCTGATCTGGTCTCAAGTGCACCTTTTCCCTGCCTGGACATCTCTTGAGAGGCACTCTAGCTGGACCCCAAAGCCGGGTTCTCTCATCAAATCCAGGCACATTCCCTGACGCTTTGCCCAGGGCCAACCTGCAGTCCAGGATTGAGCCCAGGCCAATGTGGACACGTCCAGAGCTCTGAGAGAGAGAGACACCAACTCAGAATGTGCGCATGCTTGTGTGTGTGTGTGTGTGTGTGTGTGTGTGTGAGAGAGAGAGAGAGAGAGAGAGAGAGAGAGAGAGAGAGAAAGTCTGAGAGCCAGAGAAAGAGGCAGCAGACACCAACATTTCCACTTAATGTGGCACCTTTACCCAGCTGAGCGTTCCTGCAGGGCCAAGTGCACAGCGCTGCTTGGTATTAATTTCAAAGAAAAATGGGTCAAGGAAAATTGGAAATTTTCATAGAAAACGCTCCAGGCTTGGATCTAGCTGAAGTGTTTGCTGACCTGCAGAAGATTCTGAGAGGAGACGGGGCCTCTACCTAGCGCAAATTGGCAGAGTCTGAGCCTCAGGCCTAAATCCAGTTTCTGCTTCTGAAGAAGAGCCTTTGTCCCCTTCAGACGTCCTCTGAGCTGTCTCTGCAGCTCAATCCCTCTGAGGCTGGGACCCTGCACTTCTCACCTGTCATCAGGACCATCTGCATCCCAGGAGGCCTCTGTGCGGGGACCGGCTGTGGGACACCTGTCCTTCTGGTCCATCATGTAGACACAGAACGCAGGGGGTGCCTGGGGTGTGGAGGCAGGGTCCATGGGGTCCCCATGGATATGCAGGCCCAGCTGCTCCTGTCCTGACAGGCCAGCTGACACATGTGAAGCACAAATGCCACAGATGTGTTGAGCTTCCCCTGTTTGCTGCATATCTCACCAGAAACATCCCAGTCTGTTGTGCTGGGGACCCCCAGAGAGCAGTACTGGAGCTAATGGCCAACAAGGCAACCAGGCACACTGCTCTTGCTAATTGAACGCCGGAAGCACCCAAGTACCACATGTTACCTGAAGACATGTGTGGGTAGTGCATGCCAACAGAAAGCTCTTTGGGGGACTTTCACAGCACAAGTCCAAGGGAAGGAAAGACAGAGCATTAGTTAACTGTCTGTAGAAGAGAGAGCCACGCCACGTCTGACCGATAACGCTGGGCCTCAGAGAACGGGCAGGGGACCCTCCCCAATGAGCCCACGTCACCGCACTGGCATCTCCAACCACTGTCTAGGTGGCCCGCCAAGGAGTGGCGGAGCACCGAGGCCCCTGCCAAGGGTGCGCACAGTGTGAAACACGCCTCCGGAGCCAGCCAGCAGCCTCGGGTTCCGTGGGATTCCTCTGGTCCCAGGCTGCAGGCACCAGGCGAAATGAGGAGGAGCTGAGAGGGCGCAGGGAATCACACCCTGAGGCACCCAGGCCTTTAGCTGAAACTCAGTGAGCTGGCAGCCAGCGGGGCTGGGACAGGGCAGGGCACTGGCCAAATCTGGTACGAGCGCCCCAGTCAGGGAGGGCCAGGCCAGGCCAGGCCAGGCCCAGGGCTCCATTGAGGCTCAGAAATGCCTGGGCTAAGGACCCAGAGTGACGTCCCTGCTCTGAGACACTGGCCAGGCCTGGGGCTCTGCATGCAGAGGCAGCCAAAAGCCTCTCTCTCCCCACCTCCAGGACCTCAGGCTCTAACCGTTAGATAAGGGGCAGGCTGAATCATGGCCCCAGAATGTCCACGGCCTCATCCCACGACCTGTGTTATCTTACAGGGCCAAAGTGAGTGAGTTAAGAATGCTGGGATGGAAAATTACGCTGATTATCCCAGAAGGGCAAACTTAATCATAAGGATCCTTGTAAGAAGGAGCCAAACGGAGGCTGGGCTGGGGAGGAAGAGGAGTCACGTGAACACAAAGCAGAGGTCAGAGAGACGTGGCCATGAGCCAAGGGACTCGGGCAGCCACCGAAGCTGAGAGAGGCGAGGAAGGGATTCTTCCCCTGAGCCCCAGGGGAAACCAGCCCTGCTGACACCTTAAGCTTAGCCCCTTAAGCTCCATTTTGGCTTTCCAACCTCCAGAACTCTAAAGGAACAAACCTGAATTGTTTAAAGGCACTAAGTTTGTGGAAACTTGTTACAGGGCCAGCAAACTGACATCAACTGCTTCAGGGCCAAGAGCCTCCCTGACCTGGCCTGCTCCCCACCTCCCCCATGACTGACCCCTCACCCCTACCAGGCCTTGGCAAGGCCCTCTCCGCCACCCATTACATCACTGCACCTCGGAAGCCTGATGATCTGTCTGTCCTTACAGGGCTCCACTCTCCCCCCTTCCCCCTGCTCTGGCCTCCCTGCTTCCCTGCCTCCCTTCCCTCCGGCCTCCCTGCCTCCCTGCCTCCCTTCCCCCCTGCTCTGGCCTCCCGGCCTCCCTGAGGACCAGAGCAGCTGGCTGCCATGCAGCACAAGCCGCCAGGCCCCTTTCTCTCAGAGGCTGCCCACGGCCTGCAGGAGGCCGTCCGTCTCCGCCTCGGCTCTAACATTGGAGGAGGAAGCCGCTGGGAGCCACCAGCAGCAGCGCCAGGCATCTGGTTCCGGGCTGTGCTCACCTTCCACAAGCTTCACTTCCAAGACAGCAGCTCAGAAACCTGGACAACCTGCAGCAGGTGAGCGGGGGAGGAAGAACTGGGGGCCGCTGGGTGAAGACTGCAGTGCTAATGCTGTTCTCTCTCTCTCTCTCTCTCTCTCTCTCTCTCTCTCTCTCTCTGCCCCCCTCCCTCCCTCCCTCCCTCCCTCCCAGGCTTTCCTTGGCAGTGGCAGGAAGGAACTTCCAGGGCAGGTGACATACCAACTCTGCCCACCGGGGAGGCCGCCACAGCCTGAGGGCAGTGGACAGAGGCTTGGCAATGGCTGCTTCCAGGAAGAGTCAGCCAAGGTCAGGGCACTGAGTTGCCCGACTGCTCCCCTTCATCCAGGACTCGGGTAAGGTGGAGTGGGAGGGCCCAGGGGCCCAGAGGCAGGTCTAGGGACCCAGAGCCACCTGCGGAACAGGAGCCGACAGCGCCCCTCTGTTCCAAGGCCAGAAGAGCAACCCCAGAGGGTCCAGAGGGCACTTCGCTGCTGTTCCTCACAAGCACAGGTGGCCAAGGGGGGCTGTTTTTAGTGGGCCCATCGGGTGCTTTTCAGAAATTTGAATCAACATTTGAAAATCTGGTAAGTTCACATAAAATTTTACTGTTTATATTCTCTTGGCAGTAAGAGGATCACTGGCCCAAGCCCACACTCCTGCAGGTCACCGGAGAAGCCAGGTAAGGGTCTCCGCCCTGCCCTGCCCCCGGGGGAGGCCAAGCAGAGGCCACGGGCTGTGCGTTCCCTTAGCAGAGACAGGCTCTGTGCACCTCTATGTCAAAGCAGGGAAACAAAAGCCAGGCCGAGGCTGTAATTATTTTTTTGGCTGGGGCCCTGCAGGCTTCTGAACCTGCAGCCCTTGTCTAGGGATGGCAGGACTTTCCGAGAAGTCACTGTGTGCCCGACAGAGAGACCACGTGCCCAGCACAGAACCCAAGGATTTGTTCCTCCCCAAGTTCAAAGCCCCTCCCACGTGACAGCCAGGCATTTGGAGGCAACAGTCTGCTCTGTGCACATGGCCTTGGGATCAGCCTAACCATAGCACAACCCAGTCACAGCCCGGCCCAGACCAGCCCAGCCTGGCCCAGCCTCTCTGGGCCCCACAGCCTGGATGAGGGTCCAGCAGAGGCAGAAGGCCAAGGGGCCTGCGTGGGCTATGTCTGAGCATTATCCCGAGAGGTGAGCGCGGCCTCAAGCATCACTCCTGACAGACGTAGACCCCTTCACTGCATGGCCACCCTACAGCGGAGTACTGATTCACTCCCTGTGTAAGCTGAATGGTGGCCCTCCAACATACAAGATCCCAATTCTTGGGACCTATGAATGTAACCATATATGACAAAAAAAGACTTTGCAGATGTAATTAGATCATGGATCTTGTGTCGGGGATATTGCCCTGTATGGTCTGGGTGGATGCAATCACATGCATTCTGACAGCAGGAGACTCACACACGCACAGAAGAGGAGGCAATGTGGCCACAGAGACAGAGATCAGAGTGATGTGGCCACAAGCCAAGGGATGCCAGCAGCCACCGGGAGTTGGGAATGGTGAGGCATGGTTCCTCCCTGGGACCCTGGAAGGAGCGAGGCCCTGCCAGCACCTTGATTTCAACCCAGTAACATTCACCTCAAACTTCGGCCCTTCAGAGCTGCCAGAGAATAAACGGCTGCTGTTTGAAACCACCCGGTTGGTGGTGGTATGTTGAAATAGCCTGAAACTAGGAGGGCAGTGATATGCCAGGATCAATAGGCTAGGGCAGTGGTCGGTAAACCACGGCTCGCGAGCCACATGCGGTTCTTTGGCCCCTTGAGTGTAGCTCTTCCACAAAATACCACGTGTGGGCGCGGATGTACAGCGCGATTAAAACTTTGTGGCCCATGCACAGAAGTCGGTTTTCGGCTCTCAAAAAAGAAATTTTAGTTGTTGTACTATTGATATTTGGCTCTGTTGACTAATGAGTTTGCCGACCACTAGGATAGGGCTCTCTTTCCACCTACCAGCCCATGGCTTCCCCTCAACAACCCCAGACAACGGATTGACAGGTGGCAACTGAGGCAGGCTCAGACAGGAGTGGAGCACTCAGATGGACCCCTGTGCAAGTCTGTGGGCAGGTGCAAACACACACACACACACACACACACACACACACACACACACACACCATAGGTGCACCCTATCCCCAACATACTGCCCTGGGGCACAGGGCTGGCTCTGGGGGAGACAGAGAATGGGACTTCCGGTGCCTGAGAGAGGCCCCTCCTCCACAGGCCACCCAGCTCCCTGGCCTCCGAGTTCTGCCCTCCTGCCCTGGCTAGGCGCCTGGACTCAGCGGAGTGCAGGAGAGCAGCTTTAGCCACACCGCGAGGCAGTGAGGAGGGAGGAGTCCTCTCCCCTTCCCTCAGCCCCCTGTTCATCTATTCCCTCCATTTCAGGACCCGAGAATGACCCTGGTGGCACTAAGCTGCGAAGTGCACACTCTGCATTGGCCGGGTCCTTGAAGGCATGTTAAGACCTTCGTTTCCCACCTGTTTCTGTGGGCAGTCTGAAACCCTGCAACCAACCTCAGGTGATGGAGACTAGTAGTAAGGCCTTGAGACACTCCAGGAAGCCTGCTGGCTGCTCAGGAAAATCAGGGCAATGTATCTCGGCATGCTGGAGGAGCCATGGGAAACATACCCTCCCCCCCCCCCCCCCACCGCCCCACCTCCAGCCAGACCAGCAGGCCCAGGGACCCATCACACCCACTGCCCAGAGATAAATGGCTGGGGGCAGGGTTCAAATGTGCTTCCAGGAGTAGCTAAGGGGAATGGGGCGCAGGGGTGTGGGGGAGGATGGAAGCCTCCTGCCTGCTTTAGGCAGAGCTACATTGATGTCAGGGTCCCCATCGGAATTCACCAGGAGAAAGGATTCCCTACCATGCGCGTACGCGTACACAGAGGTCCTGGGCTCCATATTCTCTTGCAGGAAAGGGGAAGGAGCAAAGGTACCCAGCCAAACACACTGCGTTGCCATTTGTCCCAGCTGTACTGTGGGCCCTAAGTGGGCCCAGGCTGATGGGGAGCAGGTCCAAACCATCTGATGTCACCCTGGGCTCTTAGCCCAGCCCAACATAACGTGCATCTGACCCCCACCAGCCAGTGAAGAGGCCTCAGCTCTAGGCCAAGTGTGAACAATTAAGCACATGCAGGGAGAAATATGTTTCCTGTCAACCAAGTCACCCACATAAGGTCACGCTGACATTGGGCAGGGACATAAAGGAAAGGGGAGTTGGCCCTAGACCTGTGGCCTACAGCCTGCACCCCCATAGCCCAGGGCTGAGGCCCAGAGCTCATCCTGGGACAGGCTCCCCGGACCCCTTCCAGTACAGCCTCACCCCGCAAATGGGGTGATTGGCCTTTCCCAGCAGCTTCGAAGCCAGTGGTTTCTGGGCTTATTCTGAGTTTGAAATTTCCTAAGTTCTGCATTCCAAGCTCTCCCCAAAGTAGGTGGGTAGGGGAGAGGGAAAGGGGAAGATGTATCACAAGATGCCCAAAGGCCAACAGAAGCACAGCCCGTAGTGCAAGGCCGGCCAGGCCACGGTGGAGGGCTGTCATGTTCAGGACGGCGAGCACCACATGGAATGTGGGAGTGGAAACTCACCCAAGGAACCTGGCAGCCCCTCACCCAGCATGAGCCAGACTCCAGGCACCACCAGCAGAGACCAGCCCGGAAGCCCCAGGTCCAAAGCACAAAGCTCCAGGCCCTCAGCTCTTTGAGATCCGAGCTTTTCTAGAGCCACGGGACAGACAGAAGGCCGTCAAGGAACAAGGCCAGGGTCTTGGTGGTCCCTGGTCTGAGGTACTTCCCCGGCTCCATTATCCCTCCCAGCCACACCCTACGGGGTCATTCTTCATTCCTCCCCCTGCAGAGAAGCTCAAGGGAGGGGAGGAGCAGGAGGGGTTGAGGCGGGGGGTGGGGGGGAGTGGGGGCAGCCAGGCACTGCTGTTCACAGCCCAGCAGACAGCGATTTATCCCCGGGACCAAGGGACCACCAGAGTATTGATCGGCTCCGGACAGCGCTAGGCTTCCCGAGGGAGCAATTCCTTTGCAAAGATATGTTGACACCACTTCTTGGAATTAGAACGGTGCCCTGCCGGGCTGCACCCAATTTATCTGTCAAGCTGGGAAGTCACGGATCTAAGACAAATGGCCCAGGACTGCTTGGGGGTAAGGAGAGTCTCTGCAAACCGCAGCGCAGGCGGGCTGGCCTGGTGGGACCTCTGGGCTCACTTTAACATACAGATGTGCCTGACCCAAGACCCAGGCCTCTGTGCCTGCTGCCACCTGCCACCTGCCACCTGCCCTGGCCAGGGACCTCAGGCTGAGGCCTGGCCTCACTGTAATCCATGACCGGAGACAGGAGATATTGGAAAGGTTTGGGCTGGTCAGTGAGTCTGGCCTCCTGGAGGGCTCGGAGGGGCTGTCATCATGCCCCACAGCTCCTTCCACACTCCTGGGCCCAGAAGGTTCTAAGTTGAAAAAGACAAAACCATGTAAATCTGCACAGGCTGTTGAGGCTGCTGGGAGAAGCCCCGGGCCTTCGTGGTGCGCGTCCCTCTCCTGCAGAGCACGCAGGGGCTTTCTCTGAAGCCAGCCAGGAGCAGCCCCCTGGCAGGGAAAGTGGCAGCAAACAGGCAGGGGACAGAGGCTGCTTGGGGGCAGCAGGCACAGGGTCACGGACATGGGTTCAGGACGTGGGCCTCCTTTGCTTCCTGACCCATGCAAGCCCTTGGGCAGAAAAAGGACGACCCTGAGGCAGCTTTTGCTGTCCTCTATGGAGGCCCCAGACCTGTAGGTGGTGGCCCACATATACCCAGAGCAGAGGATCCCCCGCCCCCCCCCCCGCCCCACTGTGCATGGCTCAGCCTGAGCTTAGGACCGGGCCTGAGGAAGGGGTGCCTGGGTCCCTCGGGGTGGACATCCAGGGCTTGCCACACAGCCTGCCCACCCGCAGCAGCCTTACCTGTGTCCAGGGCCTGTGGCACCCCGAGAGAAGGGAGCCTGGGGTTGGATGGTCGGCGATATATCACATGCACACGACCCTGCTCAGCCTCCTTCGCCGCCAGCCCCTTCTCCAGGGGCTCGATAAAGAACTCCTCCTCCTCCATTCGGATCAGGCCAGCCTGCAGGGCAAAGACGAGATGGTTCAGATTCCCAGAGTACAGCAGACGAGGCGGGGAGCAGCGAGGAGGGTCCCAGAGCGCAGAATCTCCACCCGGCAGAGCGAGGAGCGGGGCTGGAAGGTCACGGACAGGCCTTCGGGGCACCATTTGCCCAGAGTCTTCACTTCTAGTCACTGAGGCCCGAGCCTCTGGACTGCGCTGAGCCCAGGCTGGGGCAGGGACTCGGCCTACGTCATTCCCACCCCCATCTTCCAACCTGGGGCTTGTTAGGCAAACTGTCGAAAATAGCCTGAAGGAACTGAAGTACACCAAGAGCCTCTGTGCGGCCCCAGGGCGACACCAAGATGCACCAAATATGGACCAGTGCCACCCCACCCTCAGGAGCCCCAAGTCCGAGGCAAAGATAAAAACTGTGAGTCAGGGCTGACTGTGCCCACAGAACTGCTCAGTTTACCCCAAGCAGTGCTTTCAAAGTTGTGAACCCAATACTCAAAAGGATCAGATTTCTTGTTTCAAAATTGGAATTTCAGCTTTCCTTGGAAAATGCGGAATTTTCCAAGTGGGCTTCACGATGCCTGGCAGGGGGTACCATGGATGGAGCCTGTGTCCCTGCATCCCGCTGTATATCCCTTTAGCCACATCCGTCACCAGCCCAGACTCTACAGTAACTGAACTGCTGCCTCTTTATAAGTCCACACCGGGGCTTTTTTCTGGACCCGTATCCACCAGGATTCAGGCTGCACTGCACTCGACATCCAAGGCTCTCTGCCTGCCTTCCCTGCCCCCAGCTCACACATGCCACCCCAGACTCGGGGACAGCCTGGCCTTCCTACATGGGATGCACAGCCAGGCCTCCCTGCCCCTGCATGGACCTAGTTCTCAGCTTGGCCATCAGGTAAACGCTCATGATGGCTCAGAACCCCCCAACCACCGCCTCCATATGGCCCTGCCCTCCCCTGGACCATGCATGCTTGGTCACAGCCCCATCGCCCAGCTCCTACACTTTGATTTTTTGGTCCAGTATCTATAAACCAGTGGTTTCACATTGGGCCCCCACTGTGTCAACCTGCAAGTATATTTCCTTTAGATCACATACTTAAGACTCATTCTGGGGTGTATTTTGATGTTTAAAAACTATTGAGGTATTATCAACATGTGAAAAGTTGCATATGTTTAATGTATGTAACTCCATGAGTTTGGGAATCAGTATACATTTGTGAATCCATCACCACAATCAAGACCATAAGCATGTCCATTACCTCTCAAAGTTTCCTCCCATCCCCTTTATTATTACCATAAAAAAAAGCTTCACCCAAGGATATTTTTTCCATTGCTTTTTAGAGAGTGGAAGGAAGGTAGGAGGGAGGCAGAGAGAGAGAGAGAGAGAGAGAGAGAGATTGGTTGCCTCCTGTACACACCCCAACCAGGATTGGGGGATCAAACCTACAAGCCCTTGACCAGGAATCAAACCTTCGACCTTTTGCTGTGAGGGTCAACATTCTAACTACTGAACAACACTGGCCAGGGCCATTTTTTTTATGTTACGGACAGAATATAAAATTAATTCTTGCAGTTAATTTTAAGCATACAATAGAGTGTTGTTAGCTACGGGCACTACACTGTGTAGCGGATTTCCAGAACTTATTTATCTTGCATAACTGAAATTTTGTGCACTTTGACCATTACTTCCCATGTCCCTCTCGCCACTGGCAATCACCATTCTACTCTGCTTCTATGAGTTTGACTGCTTTATATTTTATATATATGCTAGAGGCCCAGATTTGTGCATGAATGGGGTCCCTTGGCCCAGCTTGCGGGATCAGGCTGAAACCAGCTCTCTGACATCCCGAGGGGTCCTGGATTGCGAGAGGGTGCAGGCCAAGCTGAGGGTCCCCACTGGTGCATGATCAGGGTGGGGAGGGATGCAGGAGGGCTCCAAGGCAAGTCCGGCCCTTCTTGACCAGTCCCAATTGGTCGGATCCCAGCAGCAAGCTAACTTACTTGTTGGAGCGACTGCCCCCTAGTGGTCAGTGCACGTCATAGCGAGAGGTTGAGCAGCCTTAGCATAGTATTATTTGCGTGTTATGCTTTGGTTGGTTGAATGGCTGACCATTTGACAGGACACTTAGCATATTAGGCTTTTATTATATAGGAAAGTGAGGTCATGCTGTATTTGTTTTTCTGTGTCTGGCTTATTTCACTTAGCATAATGTTCCTCAGTTTCATCCAAGTCACAATGATAGGATTTCCTTTTTTATACTAGTAAAGTCTGAATAATATTCCATTGTACTATGTACCATATTTCTTTATCAATTAGTTGTCCATAGATGGACATGCAGGTTGCTTCCATGTCTATTGTGAAAAATGCTACAATGAACATGAGAATATAGGTATCTCTTTGATCTCTTTCATTTTCTTTGGATATATACCATGAGGAGGACTGTTGATACGATAGCTCTATTTTTAGTTTTTTAAGGAACCTCCATACTATTTTCCATAGTGACTTAACCAATTCATATTTCCACCAACAATGCACAAGGGTTCTCTTGTCTCCACATCCTTGCCAACACTTATTACCTTTATGATAATGGCCATTCTAATGTGTGAACTGACATCTCATTGTGGTTTTGATTTCCATTTCCCTGATGATCAGTGACATTGAGCATTATCTCAGGTACTTGACCATTTATAGGTCTTTGGAAAAAAATGTCTATTCATATCCTTTGCCCATTCTAAATCTGATTATTTGTTTTTATCAGCTATTGAATTGAATGAGTTCCTTAAAGGTTTTGAGTACTAACTCCTTATCCAGTATATGTCTTGAAACTATTTGTTCCAATCTATAGGTTGCCTTTTAATTTTATTTCTTTTGCTTTGCAGAGACTTTTAAATTTAATATAGTTCCATTTGTTGATTTTTATTGCCTGTGCAATTGGCTTTATGGTTTCAGGTCTTATTTTAAGACCTTCATCCATTTCAAGTTAACTTTCATGAGTGGTGAAGAATAGGGGTCTAATTTCATTCTTATGCATGTGAATGTTAAGTTTACCCAACACCAAATATCTTTTAAAAATTATCTTTATTATTGAAAGTATTACAGATGTCCTCTTTACTTCCCCATTGATACCCCTCCTCCCCACTCCTGTACCTTCCCAAAACTACCCTTTCTTCTTTACGTATTCTTGGCTCCCTTATAAAATACACGTTGACCCCATATGTGCATGTGTTTATTTCTGGGCTCTCAATTCTGATTCAGTAAATATCTGTTTTTATTTCAGTAGCACCCTGTTTTGATTAGTATAGCTTTGTAATATAATTAAAATTAGAATGTGTTCAGATTTGTTCTTTCTCAAGATTTGCTTAGGCTATTCATGGTCTTAAATATGCTAGGATTGTTTCTTTTTCTTCTGGATTGCATTGAGTCTATAGATGGCTTTGGCTAGTATGAATATTTGAATAACATTACCTCTCCTATTCCATAAACAAAGCATATCTTTCCATTTATTTGTGCCTTCTTTAATTTTTTCACCAATATCTTATAGTTTTTAGTGTATACATATTTCAATTCCTTGGATAAATTAATTGCTATGTATTTCACTATTTTATTTTATTTTTAAAAAAATATTTTATTGATTTCTCACAGAGAGGAAGGGAGAGAGATAGAGAGCTAGAAATATCGATGAGAGAGATACATCGACCAGCTGCCTCCTGCACACCCCCCACCAGGGATGTGCCCGCAACCAATGTACATGCCCTTGACCGGAATCGAACCTGGGACCCTTCAGTCCGCAGACCTATGCTCTACCACTGAGCCAAACAGGTTTCGGCTATTTCACTATTTTAGATGCTATCATAAATGAGCTCGTTTTATTTATTTCTTTTTCAGATAGTTTATAGAAATGTAACTGTGCACAATTACAACATGCAGACAAAACCCAGAAGAGGGGAGCAGGCCTGGCATTTGCACCAAGTGCAGCCGTTGGTCACATCACCAGCACAAAGCGAGACACACAGAGGGGCTACATCTGCGATGATCTGTCAGTGGTGGCAAAGGTGAGGGCACAGGCGGTGCAGCTGCTGCTCTTCCTCGTCAGAAGACTCTCTCAAATGTGTAGGCCATGAAGCAAGCGTCGGGTCTCTTGGGGACAAGGGGGTGCCCAGGTCTCACAATCTCAAAGCCCATAAAGCTGAAGGTACGGAGCAGAGAGGCTCTGTCATCATGGTTCTTGGGGAAGCAAATGAAGACGTGGTCAGCATGCAGCTGCTCCTCTGCAAACTGTCTAGAAGAACTGCAAAGCTGTCTTTGCTCCCCTCCGGCAGAGCTCCGCCTGGGATCTCAACGTAGAGGCAGCTGCTGCTCAGCACTGCTCTCCAGTTAATATGCTTGGCATCTGTGAGCCTGGTCTGGACGATGAGAATTCTCGCCTTGTTCTTAGACGTTAGTTCCTCTGTTACATCCAGCCTATTATCAAAGTAAAATAGATCAGCTGGAAGATGGTGATCCCTCTGACTATTCCCTCGCCCACTTGGATCTTCAGGGGTGGGTGAGGGGCATCAGGAGCACCACTGAGGCCCTGGACCCAGGTTACTGCAGCAGTCAAAGGGAGACCCTGGAACTCGCTGCTGTGGCCTCTGCGGCTGTGCAGACTGATGAGCTGCATGGTGCGACTGGTGTGGACGGTGGCGCTGTGTTTTTATTCCCTTCCTTCTCTCTGGCGAAACAGTGGCTGCCGAGGAACCGCTGCAGGGAGGATTTCACCCGGAAAACCTCCGCGGTGCCCTTCTGCGTCGCCGCGCTGCTCGCTGTTGGCGGAAACCTTTTTTATTGTAGACATCTATCGCTATACATTTCCTTGTTAGAATTGCTTTTGCAGTATCACATAAGTTTTAGCGTACTGTTTCCATTTCGTTTGTTTTAAGACATTTTTAATTTTATTTCCCTTTTGATTTTTTTCTTTGACCCATAGGTTGTTCATGAGTGTGTTGATTTCCACATATCTGAGAATTTTTTGGGTTTTCTTCTGCTATTGATTTCTAATTTCATACCATTGTAGTAAAAGAAGATAACTGGTGTGATTTTATTCTGTTACATTTGCTACTATTTGGTTTTTGACTTACCATATATATTTCAGGAGAATGCGTATTCTGCTGCTATTGGATGGAATACTCTTTTAGGATGATTTGGACTAAAGCTCAGTTCAAATCCAATGTCTCCTCATTGATTATCTGTCTGAATGATCTATCTATTGTTAAAAGTGGGGCACTGAAGTCTCTCACTGTTACTGTATTCTTATTTGTTTCTCTCTTCAGATCTGTTAGTATTTGATTAATGTATTTAGGTGCTCTGATGTTGGGTGCATATATGTTTACAATTGTTATTATTCTCTTTATTAATTGACCTCTTTATGACTGCATAATGACTTTATGGTCTTTTACTACAGATTTTGACTTAAAGTTAATTTTGTCTGACATAAGTTTAGCTACCCCTATTCTCTTTTGGTTCCCATTTAGGTGGAATACTTTTTCCATCCCTTCACTTTGAGTCCATTTGTATCCTTAAAGCTGAAGTGAATCTCTTATATGCAGCATATAGTTGGAGCTTGTGTTTTTATTCATTCAGTCATTCTACACCTTTGACTGAAAAATTTAACCCATTCACATTTAAAGCAATTGCATTGGTAAGGACTTATTTATGCCATTGTGTTTTTTATGACTATTTGATAGTTCCATTGTTGTTTTATTTTTCTCTTGATGACTTTCTATAGTGGCATAATACAACCCACTTCTCTTTATCTTGTATGTATCTACTAAAGAATTTTGTTTTGTGGTAACTTGAGGCTAACTTGAAATATATTATAGATATAACAATTTGTTTTAAGTTGATAGCAACTTAACTATGATCTCATACAAAAACTCCATCTTTTTATTCTCACACATTTTGTTTTTGATGTCACAATCATATCTTTTTAAAAAATAGGTTTTTGTTGACTTAAAGAGTAAGGATGAGAGAGGGATAGAAATGTCAATGAGAAAAAAAAATCATCGATCAGATGCCTCCTGCACATCCCCCACTGGGGATCGAGCCCACAACCTGGGCATGTACCCTGACAAGGAATCAGTGACCTCTTGGTTCCTGGGTTGACCACTGAGCAACACTGGCTGGGCACAATCACATCATTTTATTTTGTGTAGCCATTAACATATTATTGCAGCAATACCTATTTTTATACTTGTGTCTTTAACTTGTATACTAGAGTTAAGTGGTTAACACACTATGTTATAATATTCGAATATTATGAATTTGGCCATGTACTTAGCTCCAAGTTTTGTTTGGTTCTTTTTTATTTTCTATCTCTGTTGGATTTGAACTGAGCTTTAGTCCAGATGGTTGGGAGAGGAAACTGGTCTGGATTTTTTTCACCAATATCTTATACTCTTCCTGATTTTGTTAAGTTGAAGCTCTCTTGACATCATTGGGATAATTATTTTGAATTCTTTGTCAGAAAATTAATGTATTTCCACTTCTTTGGAGTTGTTCTGGAAGTTTACTGTGTTGCTTTAGTGGTGTCATGTTCCCCTGATTCTTCATGATCCTGGTAGCTTGTGTAGATATCTGCACATTTCCTACCCTCAGTAAGGAAAGACCCTTACCTGCCAGTGGAGTGCATGCTGTGACCTTGATCTAGTGATGTAGGGTACCAAGTATGTGTGGTGGGGTGGCAGCTCTGGGTCCGGGTTGAGGCGAAACATAATAGTTCATTGGCTCAGGCTGGTAGGGTCTATGCTATCAATAACTCCATGGTCCTTGTAGGTTGCTATAGGAGTTCCACAGTGGCTACAAGGGCTGTCTGGGCCTTTAGTGGCATCTCCAGATCCAGTGGCTAGGTTCCTAGGCAAGCAGTAGTGGTGGCCAGACCTAGTGGTGTACCACACTTGTTGCAGGTGCCTGTGTAGAGGCAGGGACCGGTTGTTGATACTGATGTAGTGAGGAGGAACAGGGTCAGCAGTCAGAACTCGAACCAACTGTGGGCACACAAGTGGTCACAGGGCCGTGGCTGTCAGTGTGTACTCCCAGGGGGGCAAGGTCTCGCAACAGGCATGCACATGGCAATGGAGGCTGATGACAGGAGGCAGGTTGGTGGCAGCGGTGCACAGCTGGAGAAGCTAGCTCTGAGCACGTGCAGAGTGGTAGGGTTCAGCCACAGGTGTCTAAGCTAGTATGAATATGAAAATCTATGAGGAGAAAACCTCAGCAATGAAATCTTTAGGATTGTCATGGCTGTGATGCTCATTGGGGTCTTTAGCAGTGAAAGCTGCTGGGCTCGTCTGTGTGTCTGATACTGGTGGCCCGTGCCCTTGTCCCCAACCATCTCTGTACATCTCAGCTTTGACTATTCCTGAGTGGAGTGAAACTGAAGTAGGACTTTTGTGTGGTTCCCCAAAAGTCTGGGAAAGCTGATAGCTCATCCCACCCTCCTCCTTTCTCAGTGAGGAACACTCTTTCTAAAGAGGAATCTCCCTCTTTAAAAAAAATTATTTTATTGATTTTTTACAGTGAGGAAGGGAGAGGGATAGAGAATCTGAAACATCGATGAGAAACATTGATCAGCTGCCTCCTGCACGCCCCCCACTGGGGATGTGCCCGCAACCAAGGTACATGCCCTTGACCGAATCGAACCTGGACCTTTCAGTCCGCAGGCCGACGCTCTATCCACTGAGCCACACCGGTTTCGGCGAGAGCCCCCTCTTGATGTTGAGCAGCATCAGTCTGGGGCTGGGATGACGCTGGCCAAAAGGAGTTGCCCCTCCTCCCTGTTTGTGAGGTTGTTCTCAGGTATTCTGTTCCGCATTCTGCATTGCTGGACTCCTGAGCTCTCCAGAGCTCTTCTTGTTCACGGGTAGCTGCCTAATTGCTGGTCCTTGCTGAGGGACAGGCTCTTCTCTGCAAACTTGGTGACCTCACTCAGGAGCTTTAAAAAGCCCAGAACTGTGCGTGGTGAGGAGCTCTCTACAAGGAAAGCGGGGTTCATTTTGTTTCCTGATTTTTAATTATTTTCATAAGCATCCCAGGAATAATCTGTCTAAAAACCTGAAAAAACATTTTTTGCAAGAAAACAAGGCATAGATTGTGGGCTATACTTTGCTGATTTCCCCCCTCTCCTCTAGGAATCTTATTTTCCTGCTGCCAGCGGCATGTGTATCTGGTTGTGCATATAATTTTTATTAATAAGAACCAGTTTCCTCTCCCAACTCCATAAATATTAAAGAAATCCCTGAAGTACACTGTTCTAAAGGGATTCAGTCAAGTGTGTGAACAGCCTGGTGCTCGTGGAGGGGACTCTGTGACTGTCTGCCCAGCCCCTCAAGCAGAGAGGCTCAGGGAGGACAGAGAGGTTGTCCCTGATCTTCAGGTGCCACTGCAGGGGCGCAGATCACAGTAGCTCTCTGGTCATCAGACCAAATCACCAGTTTCAGATCTTGGTGAATTATAAGATACCTATCTACCTCTCTTCTGTGGTGCCCTGTCCTCTTCTTGTTTGGCTTAGGATGAAATAGTCACTAGAAGTGGAAATAAAAAGTTAAAAATGTATTTAAAAATCCAAAGGCTTAACAGCTATTCTCTGTTACTTTGAATTCTAAAGTAACTCAGAGTTGGAGTGTCACAGGAAACCAAGTGAGCGTTCTGTCCCCATCTGTGGTGCCCAGTTTGCTGAGCTCACTGGCTCCTTCCATGGAAGCCACAGGCTGCAGCACGTGGCAGCCTCCCACTGGTTCGTAACCCGCACCAGATCTGTCACTCAGAGTTGTCATTTTTGCAACCCCTGAGACAGTGAGGTGCCTGTCAAGGTAGCAGTGGTAACAATCAGAATAAAAAGAAAACAGTAAGCAGATCCAAAAACAGGAGGATCCAGACTTTGACAGAGGACAGTAGCGTGCATCTGCATTAGCTCACTGCCTCCAAACTTGACCTTGCTCTGAAACACACACATGCACTTGCCACAGGAATCCCCAAACATGCTGGCATTTGGTAACGTTCCAGTTCCTTGAGCTATTTCGCTCTGAGAGCAATCTATCCCTTCCTTTTTTCTTTTACAGATCCTGCCTCAGGTTTATTTGTGCAAATAGCACGGGAGGACACCAGCCCCATGCAGACAGCAGCCCAGGGTCCCACCAGTCCTTCCGTCCTCACGTCAGCAGATGAAGGCCTCTACTCTGGGGCCTTCATAGAGGCCTGGGCACCTTTGGGAGCTGCAGTGCAGCCTGAGCCTTGGACTTGGTCCCGCACATCCTTGGCTATGTGGGCATTAGCACATTTCCCAAGCTTGGAGTGAGCGATGTAGGGAAGTTGGTCAAGCTTGTGGCTGCCACTCGTTGGGATATTGGGCTTGACCTCCTTGGGCTCTGCGTGGGCCTTGATAGCCTTAGCACATGCTCCCAGGGCCTTGGCGTTGTTGGCCAGCCCCCTTTTTTAGGCCTTTCTTGTTGTGTTTCTCAGGAACTTGGGGTCTACCCCCTTGAGAGATTTGTATCTTTGTTATCTGGATTTTTTTTAAATGTCATTTCTGTGCCATTTTGGGGACTGGTTGTGTGTGGTGTGGTTCTTGGACTTGGCCATGTCTGCACCAAAGCTCCTGAAGTGCCTGGAATCAGAAGAGAAAGCCACCTCTTCTTCCTTTTAGAAAAGGATCCACAAGATTCCTTTGGACTACAGGGCAAAGGCATCAGTCTGCCCTGATCTAATGATGGCCTAGTACAGTGGTCGCGAATTGGTGGTCCGCAGACCACTGGTGGTCCATGAGGTCCGAAAGGTTGCTGACCGCTGGTTCAGTGGGTGCATTGCCAAAACCAGGTCTGCCACGTAAAAGCATTTCCCAACAGCCTGGGGAGACCAAGGCAACCCTAGAAGTTTTACAAGGAGCATCCTGACCCAACTACTTAAGCCACAGGTGTAAGAACTGAAGTCTCTTTAGATTGAAGCCATTCCGTCTTAGCCTGCAGGGCTCCTTCACAGCTCAGCATCACAGACGGTGTTTGGCATGTTGCTTCTCCCACTTTTCCAAAAGGAACATCAACCTTCAGTGGGGAAACTGGCCACCAGCAAATAAGAACAATCTTGTGGGTTAGGAAGCATCTACCCCCCCCCCCCCCACATATCTATCCATTTCTGCTCGATGCTCTCCAGAATACTCTCTCCTGGAGGGGTCTTTATATGGACACCTTATGGCAGAGTCCTTGTCTCTGGATCTCTGCCTCATTCAGGTGGACGCAGGTTGTCTCCATGTGCCATCCACACCCGTTCTTTTTCTTGGGGAGCTGTCTCTCCCACTAGTATGCAAAGCTTGTCCTTCCAGATCAGAGGGGAGGCTGTGGCCAGAACTGAGGGACCACAGACAGGGTTGTCCCTGAGCAGCATAAGAGCCCCCATGAGTTCACCTCTCAGGCCCTGCCCCTACTTGGGCCTGGTTTCAGGCCTTCCAGGTCCTTTGCTTTTTCAAAAAGTCCCCCTTTTGCCCTAAGCTGACCAGAGTTAGTTTCTGAGGCTTGAAACCATGATTGATGCCCCAATGGACATGTGCCCCAGTGCTGAGCGCCATGCCCAGCCATGTGCTAAAGAAAGCTGGACCCCACTTTGATGAGCAGGGTGGAGAAAGAGACCTCAGAGGGAACAAGCTTTGATGCAGAGCCAAAAGGCCTGGTTTCAAATTATTGTCTTGGGCCAGTCCCGGTTCCCTCACCTGCAAAGTGAGGAGTTAGTTAGACAGGTGACCTGTGAATTAGGTACCAGTTAGCCTTCTATAATTCCAATAGGATCAACAAGAGCAAACTACAAGCAAAAACTTGCTACTCTCCTAGACCAGTGGTTGGCAAACCGTGGCTCGCGAGGTTGGCAAAATGTGGCTCTTTGGCCCCTTGAGTGCGGCTCTTCCACAAAATACCACAGCCTGGGCAAGTCTATTTTGAAGAAGTGGCATTAGAAGTTTAAGTTTAAAAATTTTGGCTCTCAAAAGAAATTTCAATCGTTGTACTGTTGATATTTTGCTCTGTTGACTAATGAGTTTGATAACCACTGGCCTAGACCATCGCTTCTGCCTGCAAAATAAAGGTCAAGGTCTCCTTGGGGCCACAGCAGCCCACTCTCTGCATCCAGCTCCCTTTGCACATCATCCTATAGCCTTTGACTTCATTCCTAAGAGCCTCGTGGCACCTGAGGAAACCCCAGGTTTGAGTCCCGTTGTTAGCTAGGTGTGGGGACTTCAAATTCCCTCAAAATTCTACATGGTAGAATTCTCCATCTCCAGACTCTAAGGCACAGAGAAGTTAAGCTGATAGCTCAGATTTTTCAGCAGGCTTAGGAATATAGCCCTGCCCAACCCCTGTAACTCCCGACACCGGCTCCCAGGAGATCCAGCATGGCACATCCAACTCCAGCACTTCTTCATCACCATCACAATTTTGGCTTATGCAGTTTTGATAAATTCTAGCTGGATACTCTGTCTGCTAAGATCCTGCTCCTGATTCCTAACCTCTCTGCTACAAAAAAATTACACAGGTATTAAAGATCTATTAGCACCAAATTGAGACTCCTTGACTCAGTCTTGACTCAGTCAGAAAGTTTAAAATAGAATCAAAAAGAAAATCATTTTCTCATTATAAGATTCATTTTTAAATGGATAATAGCTTATCTGAGCTATAATTCCCATATCATACAACTCATCCACTCACAGTGTACAGTTCACTCATTACCAAAATCAACCTTAAAACATCATCACCCCAAAATGAAACCCATTAGCAGTCCTCCCCATTTCCTCCCAACCGCCTACATACATACCAACTCTTGGAAACCACCAATCATCTTTCTGTCTCCATGTGTTCGCTTATTCTGGACATTTCATAGATAGAATCATACAGTATGTAATCTTTCATGCCTGATTTCACTCACCTAGTAAAGTGTTTTCAAGATGCTTATGTTGTAGAATAGGTCAGCATCCAAATTCTTTTTATTATCAAATAATATTTTATTGAACAGATATACCACTTTTTATTTATCCATTCAATGCTTAATAGACATTTGGGTTGTTTCTATATTTTGGCTCTTATGAATAATGCTGCTTTGAAGATTCATGCACAATTTGTGTGTGTGTGTGTGTGTGTGTGTGTGTGTGTGTGTGGACATATATGTCTTTATTTCTATTGGGCACCTCCCTAGGAGTAAACTTGCTGGGTCCTATGGTAACTCAATGCCAGACTTTCCCAGAGCAGCTGCACCATTTTACGTTCCCACCAATATTGTGGGTGAGTTGCAGTTTCTCCACATCCTCACCAACAGTTGTCTTTTTTCTTCTAGCCATCCTGATGTATGTCTAGTGGGGTTTTTGCAATCATTGTGGGTTTTTTTAAATTTAATTTCTCTGATGACTAAGGATGTTGAACATCTTTTCACATGCTCATTTATCATTTCTCTTCTTTGGAAAAATGACTATTCAAACTCGTTGCTCACTTTTAATTACATTATTTTCATTTTTACTGATTTGTAAGAGTTCTTCGTGTATTCTAGATATAAGTCCCTATTAGATATTTGAATTGCAAACAATTTCTCTCATTCTGTAGGCTGCCTTTTCACTTTCTTGATGGTGTTCTTTGATGTTATGAAAAACTTTCTATTTTTATTTTTGCCATTTGTACTTTTGGTGTCATATTGAAGGCTTTGCCTAACCCAAAGTAACCCCTATATTTTAAAATAGTGTTACAGTTTTAGTACTTATATTCAGATCTATAATCCACATTGAGTTAACATTTTATCTGATGTGAGGAAAGGGTCCAACACCATTCTTTCACATGTGGATATCCAGTTATCAAGCACCATTTGTTGAAAAGACTATTCCTTCCTCTATTGAATTGTTTTAGCACTCTTGTCAAAAATCAGTATAAGGACTTATTTCTGGGTCCTTAGTTCTATTTCGCTGATCTACCAGTCTATCCTTCTGTCAGTACACACAGTACAATTTCTGTACCTTTGGATTAAGCCTTGAAATCAGAAGGTGTGAGTTCTCTAATTTGGTTCTTCTTTTTTCAACATTGCTTTGTCTATTACGGGTCTCTTGTATTTCCATATAAATTTTAGGATCAGCTTGTTGATTTTTGCCAATAAGCCAGCTGGGATTTTTTTTAGGATCCAATGTTTTTAATGTAATGTTTGGTGCTATATTAAATTATCTTTTATGCCAACCCTCAGGGAACAGAGGTTAGAATGAGAGCCCAGATTGCATAACCAGTTGTGTGACCTTGAGCAAGTGAGAGCTTTGCAGAGTGGAGAAGCAGACGGCATGGTATCCAGCTCTGCTGCTAAAGGGAATCGTTTCAGTAGCACCCGCCTCAGTGCTGCTTCATGTCTCTCTCTATCATCCCTCACCTGCTATTTATGTAGCCTAGACTTGATTTCAAAACCAAGTCCCCACAAGAGGGGAAATAAAAAATAGAAAGTTCCAGAATTGACCTCTGTATCCATTCCATTATAATTACAAACCAAGCCATTTACCATATATTCTGTAAAGGAAAGCTATGCAATGTAAAAATAATTCATAACTCAATTCTAGTAAATTGGGGTAAAAATTGTCAATAAAAATTAGAGGATAGAGGAAGAACAAAAAAGTAGTTTAATTGTAGTCATTTCTTTTTAAAAAATATATTTTATTGATTTTTTTACAGAGAGGAAGGCAGAGGGATAGAGTGCTAGAAACATCAATGAGAGAGAAACATTGATCAGCTGCCTCCTGCACACCCCGCACTAGGGATGTGCCCATAACCATGGTACATGCCCTTGACTGGAATCGAACTTGGGACCCTTCAGTCCGCAGGCCGATGCTCTATCCACTGAGCAAAACAGGTTAGGGCATGTATTCATTTCTTAATCTTCCAAAGAAGTTATTGATAAGCTGCTAAAGTTGATAGGTATAAGTTTATAAATACTATTTGAATTTATAAAAGCCAGAACTAATAAAAGTAATATAACTGAAGATGGAAGAGGATATATCATATAGTAAATATGGAAGACTAGAAAAACAGCAAAAAGGATAAAAACAAACATAAATAAGATGACAGAAGTAACAACAAATGAATATAACAAAAAACAAGTGGTCAGGTTGTTTTCTTCTATCTCTATGATTTGAAAACAAATGTTGAAATTTATGCAAGGCCAGGAGAATTTTATAGACAAGACTTTCTGTTAGTTAAGGAACAAACATCCACAACATTACCGACTAAGGAAGGTAGGCCCAGCCCCAGTATGATGCCCTGGTGTAAAGTGATGTATGTCTCTGCGCCAAATGTCAACAGAGCTTAGCCATTAATGGCATGGCCCCCCGGTTACTCTGCTTCTGTTGTCACTTTGAGCACCGGCTGAGTGGACTCTCTGTTCCTGTGTTAAGTGAGGATGAGAACAGCAAGTGTATAGTTATTGTGAGGTTTAAACATTTTCAAGCACCTGAAATCATGCCTAATAAACTAGGTCATTATTATCAGTATCCTTATTAGTAACATGAAATGCGGCTTATCTAGAAACATCTGTAATAAACAGTTTTAACAGAGGGTTTCAAGATGGAGGCAGAGTAGGAAAAAGCTACCCTCACCTAGAATTACAACCAAATTAAAGAACAATCATCCTGAATAAACAACTAAAGACGAGTTGAAGAAGAGACTTAAAACCAAGGATTTACAGAAGTAGCCACATCAAGACTAGAAAAAGTGAGGGGATGCTAAGGGCTAGTCCTACTCCCACAAGTGGCGGCTGAGGTTCTGGACGGATATCTCAACTGTGGGAGGTTTCCCCTGAGAAGCGTGGGGCCTAAACCCCAAGCCAGGCTCCCCGGTCCAGAGCACCAGAGCCGGGAAGAGATGCCCACAGAACATCCAGTTGTGAAAAGCAGTAGGATTTCTATCCACCATGGAGAGATGGAGTTCACTGGGGCCAAAGGCAACCTCTTAAAGGGCCAACACACAAAATTTCATTCACAGTCACTCACCCTGGACTCTGGTGAAAGGAGGATGGAGTGAACTCGGATTGCTTGAGGAGAGACAGGGGTTTGTGGATGTGGGGAGGAAGATGGTGGGACAGCCACCAGGATCCCTGTGCTGAGTCATTCTCTGATACTGCAGTTACCATCTTTATTGGGTGGAACACTCTGCTCCATGTGGCATCTGCATGAGGGAAGCAATTGCCCCACATTCTTGCATCACCTTGGGGAGCTTACGCCATGCTGAGGAGTCAGCTGCCTAGGCCAGGGCATAGAGGTCTAGAAAAACTCGGGAGATGTCAGTGACCAAGATGTTTGGCTTTGGGCCAGGGGCCATTTACCCCACTTTCTAGTGAACCTGATTGGCACTTCCCCCTCACAGGAGATCTGATAGAACAATGCCCCCGGGCTTCCAAAAGACACAACCTCCAGGCCTTGGGGAGGCCCTGCCAAACAGGGGCAAAACCATGACAGTCTGAGTTGTGTGGCTCTGTGGTAGGGACACCTCAGGCCTAAACAGCACCTCTCCTTCACAGAAGATCCACTAGCCCAGGGGTGGGCAAACTTTTTGACTCGAGGGCCACAATGGGTTCTTAAACTGGACCGGAGGGCCATAACAAAAGCAACCTGACCATGCTGGCACTCTCATCTTGGGCTGCTGGTGAAGGAGCAGAGGTGAGAGCAAGAGAACCCTTCGCTCTTTTGGCTCCGTGGGCCGGATAGAACAGCTGAACGGGCCGGATCCAGCCAGCGGGCTGTAGTTTGCCCACGGCTGCACTAGCCCCATCACCCCAACTTTTGAGGCAGATTTCAAGGTGCCTTGGGCTTTTGCTGACCTGTACCCAGGCCCAAGGCTAATTAAAGCTGGCCTTTGTGTGCAGATTGGTTCTGCCCAGGTGCACCCAAGCACAGCAGAGGCAGCCACAAACGGTGGATCATCTGTAGCACCAAACAGGTTGCTGAGGACCAGGAACAGAGAGTATCTGACATTGGGCTGCACTAGAGTCCCTCCCAAGAGACTGAGAACCAATGCACCCAGTGGCCAGATTCAGATAACATCAGAGCAGGGTCCAATAAGGTTCACAAACAGCGTACACAAAGGGAAATCTCAGCAGGCACTAAAGCCTGCTGAAAGGAATTCTGCTTCATGTGTCAGCATCTGCACAGTAGCTAGCACTCTGTGGTCAGAGTTGAGCCTCACAGTCAGCCTGAAGGTTGATCCCATGCATGAACAGGCCAATAGTAATCAAGACTCACTTACAATAGGAGGGCCCACATAACCCACACAAAGGACATTCCCAGAGCACTCAGCTCAGGTGATCAAGGAGACTGTGCCACTGGGTACCACAGGACACCTACTACATAAGGCCACCTCACAAAGACTGGGAGTCAGAGCCAATCTATTTAATATGTAGAAAGAAATACAAAGAAGCAGCCAGCCGAAACCGGTTTGGCTCAGTGGATAGAGCGTCAGCTTGCAGACTGAAAGGTCCCGGGTTCGATTCCAGTCAAGGGCATGTACGGTTGTTGCGGGCACATCTCCAGTTGGGGGTGTGCAAGAGGCAGCTGATCGATGATTCTCTCTCATCGATGTTTCTAACTCTATCCCTCTCTTCTTCTCTGTAAGAAATCAATAAAATATATATATTTTTAAAATACACTGGAGGGGCCCTGGCTGGTGTTGTTCTATGGTTAGAGTGTCAGCCCATGCACCAAAGGGTCACAGGTTTAATTCCTGGTCAAGGGTACATATCTGGGTGACAGGTTCCCTCCCCGCTCCTGATTGGGGTGCATGGGGGAGGCAACCAATCCATCCACCAATCAATGTGTGTGTCTCTCACATTTCTTTCTTCTCTCTCCATCCCTCATTTCTTTCCTTCCACAGTCTTAGAAAAAGCAATGGGAAAAATATTCTCAGGTGAGGATTAACCAAAAAAGGAGAATACACTGGAAGGAATTTAAAGTACATTTCATGAAGCAGTGGACCGAATCAGTGATTTTGAAGACAAGGTAACACACACACACACACACACACACACACAATTAGAACAGCACAAAGAAAAAAGAATGAAAAAGAATGAGGATACTTTAAGGGAACTTTGGGACAATCTGAAGTTTAACAATATCTGCATCATACAGGTACCAAAAGGAGAAGAGAGAGAGAGGGCAAGGACTTAAGAAACTATTTGAAGAAATAGTGGCTGAAAACTTCCCTAACCTGATAAAGGAAATACGCACGCAAATCCAGGAAGTGCAGAGTCCCAAAACAAGATGAACCCAAAAAGGCTCACACCAAGACACAACATAATTAAAATGGAGAAGGTTAAAGACAAAAAGAGAATCTTAAAAGCAGTAAGGGAAAAACAGTTAATTACCTATGTGGGAGCTTCCATAAAACTGTAGCTCATTTCTCAACAGAAACATTTCAGGCAGAAGGTAATGGCATAAAATATTCAAAGTGATGAAAAGCAGGGACTTACAAACAAGACTACTTTACCCAGTAAGACTATCATTCAAAAAATTGAAGGAGAAATAAGCAGCTTCCCAGACAAGAAATGTTAAAGGCCTGCTTTAAGAAGTGTGGGGGGGGGGTAGGAACATCACTAAAATTATAAAATGGCAGTTAATATGTACCTATCAACAATCATTTTAAATGTGAATAGCTTAAATATTCCAATCAAAAGACATAGGGTAGCTGAATGGATAAGAAAATAGTATGCAAAGATATATTGTCTACAAGTGATCCTCCTCAGACTGAAACATACACACAAACTAAAAGTAAAGGGCTGCAAAAAATATTTCATGCAATGGAAATTTTAAGAAAAGGTGGAAGCAATGTTTATATCAGATAAAAGTAACTTTAACACAAAGGCTATTGTAGGAGACAAAAGACACCATAATGATAAAGGGAGAGAGCCAACAAGAAAATATAACCCTTGAATTTTAGTGTACATAAAGGGAGAGATTGATAATAATACAGTTACAGTAGGGGATTTTAACACCCCACTGACATCAGTAAATATATCTTCCAGACAGAAAGTTAATAAGGAAATGGTATCCTTAAATGATACACTAGATCTAATGTGTAGATATCTTCAGAGCATTTTACCCCAAAGCAATCAAATATACATTCCTTTCAATTGCACATAAAACATTTTCTAAGACAGACCACAATCAAGTCTAAATAAATTTAAGAAGATTGAAATTATAACAAGCATTTTCTTTGACTATAATGATATAAAACTAGAACTCAGTAACTAGAGCAAAACAAAAAAACCCCACAAAGACATGGAGTGTAAATAACATGTTACTAAACAATGAATGGATTAACACTGAAATCAGAAAGAAATCACAAGATACCTTGAAACAAATGAAAATTAGAAAAAAACAAACTTAAATGTGTGGGATACAGTGAAAGCAGTCCTAAGAGGGAATTTCATAGTATTACAGGCCTATCTCATGAAACAAGAAAAATATCAAATAAACAATATAACTTTACACTTAAAGAAACTGGAAAAAGGATGAGAAACAAAGCCCAAGGTGAATAGAAGGGAGAAAATAATAAGACCAGAGCAGAAATAAATGAAAAAGAGTCTAAAAACACACCCAAAAGATCAATAAAACCAAGAGCTGGTTCTTTGAAAAGATAAAGATGACAAACACCTTTAACCAGATTTGTCAAGAAAAAAGAGAGAGAGGATCCAAATAAATGAAATCATAAATGAAAGAGAAGTAAAAACTGACATTAAAGAAATACAAAGGATTGCAAGAAAATACTACAAAAAACAATATACTAACAAATTGGACAAAATAAATAAATTCATAGAAACTTAGGATGTTAGGAAACTGAATGAGAAAAAATCAGAAAACTTGAATAGACTGATTACAACTAATAAAATTGAAACAATAATAATAAAGAAAAACTCCCACAAACAAAAATCCTGGGCCAGATGGCTTCACAGGTAAATTATACCAAGCATTCAAAAAGAATAAGCACATATACTTCTCAAACTATTACAAAAAATTCAAGAGGACAGAAGAATCCCAAGCTCATTTTATAACACCAGCATTATCATAAATCAAAACCAGATAAAGACATTACAAGGAAAGAAAATTGTAGTCAATATTCCTACATGAACATAAATGCTAAAATCCTCAACAAAATATTTACAAACCAGATCCAGCAATATATTAAAAGTATCATACATGATGATCAAGTGATTTTTATTCTGGGCATGCAAGGTTGGTGTAATATTCACAGATAAACATGATACACAACATAAACAAAATGGAGGATAAAAACCACATGTTCATATCAATAAAGCAGAAAAAGCATTGGATAAAATCCAATACCCATTTATAATAAAAACTGTCAACAATGTGGGAATAGAAGGGACACAGCTCAATGTAATAAAGACAATAGACAAGCCAACAGCCAACATCATACTCAATGGGCAAAATCTATAAGCATTTACTTTAAGATCAGAAACAATACAGAGATATCCACTTTCACCACTCTTATTCAACATTGTACTGGAAGTTCTAGTCACAGCAATCAGACAAGAAGAAATAAAAGGCAACTAAGTTGGAAATAAAGAAGTACAACTGTCATTATTTCAGATGATAAGATAATATATATAGAAAACCCTAAAGATTCCACCAAAAAGCTACTAGAACTGATAAATGAATTCAGTAAAGTAGCAGGATACAAAATAAATATTTAGAAATCAGTTGCATTTTTATATGCCAATAATAAACTACCACAAAGGGAGAAATAAGAAAACATTCCTATTCACAATTATTTCAAAAAGAATAAAATACCTGGGAGTAAATTAACCAAGGAAACACCTGTAAAACACCTGTACTTGGAAAATTATAAGGAATTGAAGATACAAATAAATGGAAGCATAGACCACGCTCATGAATGGGAAGAATGGATATTGTTAAAATTTCAATACTACCCAAAGAAATCTATAGATTCAATGTAATTCTTATTAAAATACTAATGGAGTATTTCACAGAATTAGAACAAATGTTCCAAAAATTTCTATGGAATCACAAAAGATCCATAATAGCAACAGTGATCTGAGAAAGAAGAACAAAGTTGGAGGAATCAAACTACCTGATATCAAACTATACTACAAGGCCACAGTAATCAAAACAGCATGGCATTGGCATAAAAACAGACTTATAGATCAACATAACAGAGTAGAGAGCCCAGAAACAAACCAATGGCTTTACAGTTAATTAATACTGACAAAGAAGATAAAAATATATAAATGGGATAAGGACAGTCTCTTCAATAAATGGTATTGAGAATATTGGACAGCTATGTCCAAAATAATTAAACTATAGCACCTTCTAATACCATATATAAGAATAGACTCAAAATGTATAAAAGACTTAAATGTTAAACTTGAAACCATAAAAATCCTAGAAGAAAACATAAGCAGTAAAAGCTCGGACATTCCTTGAAGCAATATTTTTTTTATTGATTTCAGAGAGGAAGGGAGAGGGAGAGAGAGACAGAAACATCAATGATGAGAGAATAATTGATTGGCTGCCTCCTGCATGGCCCACATTGGGGATCAAGCTCACAATCCTGGCATATGCCCTCACTGGGAATGGAACCATAACCTCCTGGTTCATAGATCGATGCTTAACCACTGAGCCATGCTGGCCAGGCTCTTATAGCAATATTTTTTCTGATATATCTACTCGAGCAAGAAAAACAAATACAAAATAAACAAAATAGGACTTCATCAAACTAAAAAGTTTTTGCAGAGCAAAGGAAACCATCAACAAAGTGAAAAGACAACTCACTGAATGGGGGAACATATTTGCCAATGATACATCTGATAAGGGATTAATATCTAAAATGTATAAGTAATTTATAAAACTCAGTATCAAAAAACAAACAATCCAATTAAGAAATGGGTAAAGGACCTGAATAGACACTTCTCCAAAGAGGACATACAGATGGCCAATACACATATGAAAAGATACTCATCATCACTAATGATCAGAGCAATGCAAGTTAAAACCACAGTGAGATATTACCTCACACCTGCCAGAATGACTATCACCAATAAATCAACAAACAATAAGTGCTGGCGAGAATGTGGGAAAAAGGGAACCCTAGTACACTGCTGGTGGGAATGCAGACTGGGGTAGCCACTGTGGAGAACAGTATGGAATTACCTTTAAAAAATTACAAATGGAACTACCATTTGACACAGCAATCCTACTTCTGGGAATATATCCAAAGAAACCTAAAACACTAATTCTAAAGAATATATGCACCCCTATGTTCATTGCAGTGTTATTTATAATACACAAGATCTGGAAGCAACCCAAGTGCCCATTAGTAGATGAGTAGATAAAAAAGTGATGGTAGTTTTACACAATGGAATACTACACGGTCATTAAAAAAAAGAAGGAAGTTTTACCTTTTGTGACAGCATGGCTATCCACCTGGAGAGTATTATGTCAAATGAAACAGTAGGAGAAGGACAAAGACCATATGATTTCACTCATATGTAGAATGTAATGAACAAAACAAACTAATAAATGAAGTGGAGCCAGACTCATAAACACAGAGAATAGACTGATAGCTACCCTGTTTCCCCGAAAATAAGACAGTGTCTTATATAAATTTTTGCTCCCAAAGATGCGCTAGGTCTTATTTTCAGGGGATGTCTTATTTTTCCATGAAGAAGAATACGGTACACATTTATTGTTAAATGAAAATAAAGGAAATTTATTACTGTATACGGTACGGTAGTACAGTAGTTGCCAACACAAACCAGACAAACTGTGAATCAAGAATTTACTCATTTATTCAATGACAATCATGCATCATCTTCTGGAACATCATCATAACAATCCAATTCCTGGATTTCCTGGTGAATTTCTTGTGACTCCATTTCTTTCAGAATCAGTGGACCAAATCTCTCATGTTTAGCAATAGCACTGTCTTTAAATGAGTACTTCTTATCAAGGGAGTCTGCTCGCAGTGCATTTGCAATGCAACTGTCAGCGATTTTCTCCCATGAATTCTTCACTCAAGTCACAACTTCTTGCAGTTTAGGTTTCACAAGGTTTCCAGGCTGACTTATCTCCATTCACACAGCAGTGACGTCAGGACTCTGCGTAACGTCACTGGTTGCTAGACGCCAGTCGGGGCGGCCCTAGCCACCAGTTTATGGTAAACTAATTTTCATTCTGAGACAGAGCCTGGGGGCCTTATTTTCGGGGGGGGGGATGCCTTATATTTCACTCAGAAGGAAACCTGCAAGTAGGTATTATTTTCGGAGGATGTCTTAACTTTGGGGGAAACACGGTATGTGTGTGGTGGGGAGGGGAGGGAAAAGGGGAGAGTTGGGAGCTGAGTGAGAAGGGTGAAAGGATTAAGAAAATAAAAAAGGAAAGAAAGAAAGACTCCTGGACACAGACAACAGTATGGCGATTGCAAGAGGGAGGTTGCAGGTAGGAAGGAGGTAGAAGATGGTGAAGGGGGATAAAAAGTGATGGAAGGAGACCTGCCTTAGGTTGAACACACAACACAATATACAGATGATGTGTTGTAGAACTGTACACCTGAAACCTGTATAATTTTATTAAACTATGCCACCCCAATAAATTCAATAAGAAAGATTAATAGAGGGAACATTTACACTATTAGTGTTTTCTGTATTTTTGAGATTTTTGCAAAGGGCAATAAATCAAAACAGACTCTTTGATTTAAAAGGCTAGTAGACCAGGAAAGGGATTAGGGGAAGAAAGAGAAGAATAAAGAGAGGAAAATGAAATAAACCAGATTCCCACAAGGTTATGTACGAGCTGGGCTGACAGCCCTCCCAACTAAGTCAGGCAGCACCCGGTGGCTCTTGCAGGAGTTAGCCTCTTCAGCCTGAGTCCAGACTGTCCTCTGCTCAGCCCCTGAGCACCCCAGCCCTGGGAAGCCCCCCAGGAAATACAGCTAGCCTCTCAGCCAGGACAGAGGGGTCAGCAGGTCAGGCCCAGGCCCTGGGGCCATCACGAGTCTGCTCATCTGTCACAAAAACTGACACTCACTCCTATCACATGCGCCTGCTGACATTTTCCAGGGCTTGCTCAGCACAAAGACTGCGTTGGTGCATGTCCCCAGTCACAAATTAACATTCCCATAAATAACAGGGCACTCTCCGCTAAAGAAGAAAAATGACTCTGATTGTAGGAACATTTGCCAAAATAGCAAAAAAAAAAAATGGAATTTTTCCTTCTGAGCTCCTATATCTCACTAGCTGGGCACCAGCACACTCTGGCCTTGAGATGTGAGGTAGCGGGGAGCTCAGAGGATAAAGCCCAGGTTCCTCATTCAGGGTCCTACTGACAGCCCCTTCCCTGGGCTGGCACTCAGCCCTGGGGCAGCCCAGCCTGCAGAGCACACATACCAGCTGGAACCCAAAACCCTGCCTGCCAGAGGCCATGCACACCCTGCCCTTCCTCCCATCATCTGATGTGGCCAGGCCAGTGTCTGAGCTCCACCACGCTAGCCTGTCCAGACAGAACCTGTATAATTTGGTCAGGGGGCTGGTGTGGCAGGGGCACTAATCTAGGAGTGCCAGTGTATGTTTTTCCCCTAGATGTGTGTTATTTGGGGCGCTGAGGACAATTATGAAGGGGCTAATACCCCCATAACCAATGTCATTGGTGTCAGGGTCCTTGGGTCAAGGTGTCACCAGTCAGCTGCACCCACAAAGCCTCAGGTCTCATAGACACTGACACCTAGCTCCCCCCCACCACCACCACCAGAGCCTCAAGAGACTCACACTAGTGACCAAGTCCCCAGTGTCCTGCTGCGAGGCCCAGAGGCCTGGAGACTCCACCCCTTCCTTCAGCATCCACACAGCTTTATCCTACTTCTGCTGGCTTTGGTGCTTCGAGAGGAAGCTGCCAACATATCCACCCACATGAGGCTGGGCCAGGCCCGTTCTAGTCCACTCAGTCATCATAACAACGCGCCACAGACTGGGGGCTTCAAAAATACACAGTTATTTCCCTGCAGTTCTGGAGGCTGGAGGTTCGAGATCCATCAACAGAGTCGGTCCCTCTGAGGCTTCTCTCCTCAGCTCAGGGCGGCCACCTTCTGTGTCTTCACATGGTCCACCCTTTTTTTAAAAAAATATATATTTTTATTGATTTTCCACAGAGAGGAAGGGAGAGGGATAGAGAGCCAGAAACATCGATGAGAGAGAGACACATCGACCAGCTGCCTCCTGCACACCCCCTACTGGGGATGTGCACACAACCAATGTACATGCCCTTGACTTGAATCGAATCTGGGACCTTTCAGTCCACAGACCGACGCTCTGTCCACTGAGCCAAACCGGTTTCGGTTTCGGCGGTCCACCCTTTTTATATGTCCAAGTTTTAATCTCTTCTTATAAGGACACCAGTCACATTGGATTAGTGTCTCACTCTTATGACCTCATTCTAAGCTAACCTCTGGGAAGACCCACCTCCAAATACAGTTCCATTTGGAGCTACTAAGAGACAGGTTTTGGACATATACATGGAGAAGGCATAGGTCAGGCCAGAAGAGCCACTGTGCGTCCACATCACCTGGATTTGGAGCTGCCTACAGCAGACTGCCAGGTAGTCCCTGAGCCCAGAATGGTAGAACTGGGTGGGGCTGCTGTGGAGAGAGTATTTCTGGGCAAGAGGAAGGAGAGGTACCTTAGCAGGCAGGAATTAGGCAGGAGAAAGGTTGGGACTCCCAATAGTGGAGCACACCAGGGCTGGCATGTGGGACTCTCCTGCTCCCTCCTTCTACAGTAGTCATCCCCACTCCCATGACAGCAATGAGTGCAGGAGGTAAGAATGCTGCACAGCCAGCCAATGAGGAGCAGGCATGAGGACCTGCCTTCCAACCGAAACCCCTGTCTGGGGACCATAGCCCCATGGGCGGCTGCTCCAGGCTCATGTCATTCCTCCCTCTTGGGGAGAGACTGGATACATAATCAAGATCAGCTAGGGCTCCTGCCAAGGGATCCCCACATGCCCACAGCATTCTAGAATTTTCTGGGGATCCTAAGGCTGAGCCTCCACAGCTGCTGGAAAACAGGAATAGCAATTCTACATAAGGTAGCACATCTGAAATAGGGAACTGCACCCTGTCCAGAAACAAAGCCTGGCCCAGATGCTCAGGAGGCCATGTCCTGCTCCCCTCGTGGGATGTTTCTCCAGGAAAGCACAGAAAGCCAGAGGGGAGACACCAGCTCCACCAGAGTCCAGTTGCCTTGGCAGGGGGTCAGGATTGCTACCCAGGGAGCTGAGGAGCAACAACCCAGGCCTGTTAATATAAGGACAGGACAAGGACAATCAAGGCCACAGCAGGAAGTGACATCGGAGCCCTGGTGAGAAAAGTGACATCGGAGCCCTGGTTTGGCTCAGTATATAGAGCATTGGTCTGTGGACTGAAGGGTCCCCAATTTGATTCCAGGCAAGGGCACATGCCTGGGTTGCAGGCTCGATCCCCAGTAGGGGACATTCAGGAGGCAGTCTATCGATGTTCTCTCTCATCATTGACATTTCCATCTCTCTCTTCCTCTCCCTTCTTCTCTGAAATCAATAAAAATATATTTTTTAAAAATGGGGATGCCAGGCCATGCTGACAGCCGTGATGGGAAGGTGTGCTGCCCGGTGGATGTGTCCCTCGGAAGCACGGCAGAAACAAACATCCTGATGGGGTAAGTGCAGGCCAGCACGCAGACCATGCCTGTGCAAGTCCTGTGATTCCCTGTGCGGCACAGGCTCAGCCTTCCTCTCCCTAAGCCGTTTTCACCAAAGGCAGAATGACGTATTGGGAGGTTAAGACTTGGGGGACTGGAGGTAGGGGCGGGGAAGGGGAGGGTGTGCCATTGGCATGTGCTGGGCCCAGGTCTGGAAGTTTCAAGGCAAAGGAGCCTGGCTTTCACCTCTTACCATGGGCCTCACCGCGCTGGGTCCCCACTCTCAGCAGCTCAGGCCTAAGCTGCCTGCCTTACTTTGGTTTCTTTCAAATCTGGCTTCTTTTCTTGCTCGGATCTCTGGGGCCCTCTGTAGTATCCGGGACAGGCTGACCGCCGATTGTCCTCTGCCCAGCAGGCAGCCATGCCAGGGCCCGAGGCCCTCTGCTGCCCCTTCTTATCCAGATTTCCTAAACAAAAATCAGGCCACACCATCTGACAAAGGATCTCGTTTAGTTTATTTTTGGGAAGAGAGAGCACTAAGGGCCAGGTTCTCTGGGCCTTGGCCAGGCTGCTCCACAAGCCTTCAGACACGGTCTCTACTGTGTCCTCACTTGTCGAGCATTGATCCAGGGTGAGGGGCTGGGCCCCAGCATCAATGACCTTGGAATGATTATTAATTCCAGAGCCGGGATGGCAGTCCACACAGCACTGGGCCCCTGTGTGAGCCATCAGAGCCCAGAGAGGGAGCCCGAGCACAAGGCCAGCAATAACTGAAAGCACAGAATAAATGTAGGCTCGGCGGGTCCATAGCCACTGGACACTGCAGGGAATTCCAGTCCCCTGCTGCCCCCCACGCCCCTGCCGGGGTTCTTCAAATCTGGCTTCCTACAAGAGAATGGGTCACCAGGCATCACACTGGGAGACAGTGCCAGAGTCCCAGGGTGAGAAAAGTGACATCAGGCAGATGTCCAGCACACTTCCGTACTCCAAATGCTCCCACAGACATCCAAGGCACAGCATGGCATCCATGCATGGCAACCCAGTGCACTCACCACAGTGCCAAGGCTGAAAGCCAGGCAGCTGCCAGCCCCATGCACCCAGGCTAACCCTGAGAGAGGCTGCTTCTATGCTGGCTCTCACCACCATGGGCTGCCTCTCTCCTTTAGGACTCCTCCCCCGAGGCAGCTTACCTTACCACCCATGTGAAATGGAGCCAACATTCTGAAAATAACAGTGTGGAGGTTCCTCAAAAATTAAAAATAGAATTCCCATATGACTCAGCAATTCCATTTCTGGGTGTATACCCAAAAGAACTGAAATCAGGGTCTCAAAGAGATATTTGTACACTTACGTTCACAGTAGCATTATTCACAATAGCATGGAAGTAATCCAAGTGTCTATCAGCAAATAAATGGATGAGCAAGATGTGATCATCCCACATCAGTATGTCACAAAAGGAGAAATACTATATTATTCCACTGATATGAGGTCACTAGAGTAGTCAAATTCATAAAGACAGAAAGTAATTGAAGGTTCCCAGGGATGGGGGGAGTAGGAGGGGAAGTTGGTGTTTAATGGGTACAGAGTGTCAGCTTTACAAGATGAAAAGAGTTCTGGGGTTGGATGTTGGTGATGGTTGAACAACAGTACGAATGTATTTAATACCACAGAACTGTTCACTCAGAAATGGTTAAGATGGTAAGTTTTATGTAAAATATATTTGCCACAATAAAAGATAAACTTTTAATAAACATTCAAGCAAAGCATTAAACTTGAATGTGTCCTTGCTTGCCAAATCTGGGGTAATTTGAACAAAATAATAAATAATGATAATAAGGGATTATAACCCATAGATGAAGTAAATATACGGAATGTGCACTGGTATAAATACATAAATTATAATAATAAAAGCATTATGTGCTAATAATATGCAATATGCTTATCCAGACGACCTTCCGGACAAAGCCAGGGAAGCCAGGGTCCCAGGTGCCAGAGGGAAGCCGGTGCCAGCAGTCAGGGAAAAGAAGGCCTACTCTTGCATGAATTTCGTGCACTGGGCCTCTAGTAGAATAATAAATGGGGCAGGAGGAACAGCTCTTCCTCATGGTGGGTTTCAGTGGATAAGTGTAGAAGAAATGATGGAGAGGGAAAACTGCCAAGATAAATGTCACAGTAAGAATTGTAGCAGATAAGGCTCATCAATGGAATGTAAAATCAGTGGGCAAAAGTCTGACAAGAAACAGAATGCTTAATCTGAATTTGCTCAAACAGAATTGCATAATCTGAAAGTGTCTCCCTAAGACATATTTATGAAGGGGAAAAACGGTAGGTTTACACGGAAGAACCCCGGAAGATGAGGGAAGGCCCTCAAAGTGATGAGAATCACGGCCAAGAGCAGGTTAATTCCAGATCAAAAGTCCCCCACCCCCCACTAGCCTGCTGTGGAGTGCACACCACTTCTGTGACACGCCTGCCCTGCTACACAGCCCCCGCCTGACCTGAGCAAATACGTGGAGGCCATTCTACAAAAAATGTGCCCGGAAAGACAGACTGAAAATCTCTCTCTGACTGTAGGACACCAAACAGACACAACAATTAAATGCCATGTCTGAGCCGGCATGGGATCCTGAATCAGAAAAGACGGGAGTCGGAAAATGGGCAAAATTTAGATGCGGTCTGTAGTCTAAGGTGACTCTCCTGGTGTCAATCCCTGCTCCAAGTTACACAGGATGTTAACACCGTCAGAAGCTGAGTGAGGGGCATAAAGAAAATCTCTGTGTTGTTCTTACAACTTTACTCTAGGCCTAAAGTCTTTTTAAGTTAAAAAGGATTAAAACTGCACCCCCCAGGCTGCTCTTGGCACCCTCTGGCCAGTTTATTCTTCACCGGGCACTAGTTCCCTGCTGGCACGTGTTGGCTGTCTCCTCTTGGAACAAACACAATAAACAGGGTTTCTCGAGGGCATGCCCACGTCCAGGGTCAGCCCTGAATGAACAGGAGTTCTAGGGGACACAGCAGCAAGTACGAAGGCCAGAGGAGGAAGGGAACCCAGAAACACCAAGGAAAGCAGTGTGGCCAAGGCAGCACTCTCAGGCAGAGGCCAGGCCTGACCAGACTATGTGGGCCCTGTTGCTGCCTTCTGGATATTCTCCAACCCTCCACCCTGCACTGCAGCTCAGGAGATGCCCGAGGGCTCCAGGACTCATGCTATGAATTGTTCCATGGTCCTGGCAAGCAAGCCACTCCCACTGGCTGAAGGGATGTTTTTTGTGGACATGGATGGAACTAAGCCACCAAAGCTATGGTGACACCTTAGTTTTGGTGACTCACTCACATCTGACACAGAATGAGCTCAAGCCCTGGGCTCTGATGCCCACAGTTGGGTCTTGAGCTTGATGGGCATGTGTACACCTGTGAGTTGGCTCGTGTTCTCCCATGTTCCAAGTGCAGTGCCACCCTGACTAGAGCACTGGGTGCTGGGCGGACGAGAGCAGGACTGCTTTGTCCTATGCACCCAGGGCAGTGGTCCCACCCATACCCTCAAGGCTCCTGGCCACTGGAGGGTAACCCTCAGCTCTGAAAGTTCTCTCAGAAATGTTGCTCTGTTCTCTTTGCCTCCAAGCAATGCTAGATGCCATGTTTCTCCAGCTGATCTGCTGAGAGATGGCACAAATACAGCCACTCCTCTCATCTGTCTGCAGGTGGTAGTGTGAAGGCATGGCGAGATCGTGTTCTAGGAGTACAGTCTAAGGCACCTGTGGGCAAACTACGATCCGTGGGCCGGATCCGGCCCGTTCGGCCGTTCTATCCAGCCTGTGGAGCCGAAAGAGCGGAGGGTTCTCTTGCTCTCCCCTCTGTTCCTTCACCAGCAGCCCAAGATGAGAGTGCCAGCATGGTCAGGTTGCTTTTGTTCTGGTCCTCCGGTCCAGTTTAAGAACCCATTGTGGCCCTCGAGTCAAAAAGTTTGCCCACACCTGGTCTAAGGAATGCAAAGAAATATAGCTGTAAGATGTGTGATTCTTCACAACACCAAAAATTTCTAGTCAACCTAACATGACGAGAGATGAACTGTGGCTCACAGTTTTCTGCATACAGATCTGCATGATTTTATGGTCATCATCAACAAAGCACAGGCACAACTTGTGAGAGAATCATGGAAGCCAGCATTCCTGGAAGATAGATAAAGCTGAGGCAGGAGATACACCATAACCAGCACTAAATACATAAGATTCAGGAATGCAGGGCAGAAGCTCTACAGTATCTCTTCATAAACAGGTTCCAGAGAGCCATTACTGCATTGCTATCTTTTCCCTATCGGGGGAAGATATAAATATGAAATTAGCCAGGATTAGCCATTCCACAATAAAGAACAAGAAGAGCTGATCCTGGACCTGAACAGGAAAAGACAGGGCACGCACGCTAAGAAGGATCTTTGCATGTACTGATCTGATGGATGGTAAACTAATGGGTTTGTTTCCCCATTCCTGTAAGCTAACACCATGATACCCCACGTGGGCTCACGGATCTTATAATACATTATTAATTAGATTGTTTATACAGACAGGGGCTCTGCACACCCTGGGACAGCCTGCCTCTGGGAATAGTCTAGGATTGTTATCAAGGAGCCCATGTTGAGAAGAGGGGGATCAGCTCACCCACTATGACGTTCTCTTCCTGGAATGCCCATCTGAGACAGAACAACACGGCCAACCTGGGCCCCCATCCCGACCCAGAGCCCTGACCCCTGCCCACTTAGCCTCCTGAGGCTCCGGCCAGGTCCTCCAAGGTGCCCACTTCCAAGTCTCCATCCCCAGTCCCCCATAGCTTGCCTTTAATTCCCCTCTGTCTAAATGAGTCACATCGGTCCCACACTGCCTGCCCTCTGTCCCTGTCTTCCTAGAGGCTGTCAGGAGCTCCATCTATGGGGTCTCCGGGGCTGTCCTTCCTGAAGTTCCAGGCACTAGGACCTCATCCTTACAGGTGAGGAGACTTCTGACTCACACACAGAGTTATGTGCTCACCCCCTCCTCCCTCTTTGTTTACAGGGACTGGATGCAGAGAGGCAGTCTGGACCTTCATCCCTCTGCTCTCCCAAAATAAGGGGCACAACATTGTGTTGCTTTGTCCCGAAAGACTCACACTTTCTCAAAAAGTGCCAATCTTCACAAAAGAGGCTGGATGCTATGTATTCCTTCCTCTAAGTCAGTGATTTTCAACCTTTTTCATCTTATGGCACAAATAAACTAATTATTAAAATTCTGCAGTACACCAATATACGTGTGTGTGTGTGTGTGTGCATTGCTGAACTGATTAAAAAAATAGGTATAATTTTGATTCATTCACAGCAGTTGGCTAGTGTTATATTGTTATGTTTTACAATCTACAGGGAAAGACGTCAGTGACCCTGACTAAATAGTAAGGTATTTCATGTTTTAAAAATTCTTGTGGCATACCAGTGTGTTAAGTCAGGTTTTGTTTACATGTCAGAAATTAGAGTTGAGGCAAAAACTGACATCTCAATGTGAAGAGTGATTTCCCCTTTAACTACAACGATTCAGGTCCCTGGACTAAGATATATGTGGAAAACTGATTTCCTTCACCACTGGTTTCTGGCAGGCCCACAGCCCAGGACACAAGGGGCATCCATGTACCATGGCTGTAAACCAGAAGGCACTCATGACCTGATAGGACCCAGGCCAGGGGACATGTTATGGAATTGGCCTCCCAAGGTGGTCTTTGTTTTGTCTTGTTGTTTTTGGTGCATCCTGAGCTCTTAGGTTAATGCCTGGGACCTGGTAGCCTGCAGCCAGAGCTAACAGCCAATTAATTTGAAGTGATGCCCTTTCCTTAGCAATTTGATCCCACAAACAGAGATGACATGAGCCTGTGGTTAGAAGCTCCATCTGGGTACCGAGTGCTGCCTCAGCAGGTCCATGCCTGGTGCTGAGCCCAGACTGACCTAGGGGCTGCCAAGCAGCCCCAGGTAGTTTCATCTATCAGGCGCGGCCTCAGCATGGTCTTGGGTGTGCAGCTGTGGAGCCAGGAGTGGTGACCTTGAGATCCCCACCTTCAGTACCACATGCTCTGGGAAGTGGCAGGCTTCCCAGACCCTGACCCCATTCACACCCAAAGCATTGCTGCAGGACTCTACCAAACCCTCAGCATGGCCTCTGCACAACATTCCAGCTCCAGGGCCAAGTGGGAAAAGGCCAGCTTCTAGAGCAGGGGTGGGCAAACTTTTTGACTTGAGTTCTTGAGCCACAATGGGTTCTTAAACCTCCAGACCAGAGGGCTGGAACAAAAGCAACCTGACCATGCTGGCACTCTCATCTTGGGCTGCTGGTGAAGGAGCGGAGGAGAGAGCAAGAGAACCCTCTGCTCTTTCAGCTCCGTAGGCCGGATAGAACAGCCAAATGGGCCCGATCCCGCCCGCGGGCCATAGTTTGCCCATGGCTGTTCTAGTCTGCAAGAAATGTCAAGATAATGCCTGAAAATTTCTCATTTCTCTATCAAGTTGAGTAGCTATGGGTTTTGTGGACATCTAATACAATAACTCTTTTCCACACCAAATGTGGAGGCCAAGCAAGGTGGTCTAAAGAAGGAAGAACAATATATCTGCACGCAAACATCAGCACTGAGAAACTTTCTGTTTTCCTATCACTGTTGCCTCCTGAGCAAGTGGGGCAGGAGTGGGGAGCCTGGAAGATTCCTGCTACACAGCCCATTGGTTTCCGCTCCATAACCAGGCCTCTAGCACCCTTCTGGAGGTTGCTGTTTGAGTCACCATCACAATTTGACAGGACCCAGCACAAGGCCCGGCATGCACAAGAGCTGAATGCATAGGCTCAGGATTGGGAAGGAACACTGGCTTTGAAAAGACACAGAGAAGAATGTAGCCTCTGCTCTCTCGGTTCCGGATGACACTCAGTGCTGGTTGCTTTCCAGTCCCCTTCACCTCTGTCCTGCCCTGCACCAGAGGCTGGCTGGACTGGCAGCCTCTCCCTGGCTCTCAGCAAAAGGAAGCGCCAACAGGAAGTCAGAGGCTGCAGAGAGAGAGGCTCTTCCAGGGGTTGTCCCCAAGTCCCACCCACCCCTGTGGGTTCCCTTATCCTGCCTGCATCTTAATAAGACATGCCTTCATTCCACTCCCTTCCCATGGAATATCCAAATGAACCCTGGGTTCTCCAGGTCCCTGACTGACAGGAGTTGTCCACTGAGCAGTACCCAATTTCATGGTCCTGGGTCATGATCCCATCTGTTAGGTCCTGGAGGATGAGACCTCCACACCCAAGCCTAATTCTTGCCCTTAACCCACAGGGTTAGCTTGCTGTCTGCAACCACCACTCTTGCAGACAAAATTCAAGACCTGCCTAGAACATTCTGAGCCAGGTACACAAGCTCCTCTTGCTGCTGTTGTGGGCCATCCTGAACAGGAAGAAAGAGTCAATGTAGACAGTAAGCAGGATGTGCTGGAAGGAATTTAGGAATTTAGAAATTTAGGTATATCATTGAGATACACCCTAACTTCCCTTCCAACTGAAACAAGTCTATCGGTCAATGTTGGGAATGAGGGGATATGTAGCCACAGACCTTGGAAACAGGCTGCCATGTAGGGGCTAAGACCCTCCAACCCAGGAAACCCCATCTGGGAGGGAATGCCCTCTGTGCCAGTTTAGGGATTACCATATGCATGTGTTCCACAGGCTTACTGAGGCCCCCTCCTGCCTAGGGTATCATACCAGACAGAGAAGGTTGCTGGCCTTACTATGCAAGTTGGTACCTCACCCCTGGAAAGTCCCCTACCACCTGGGGGAGGGAAAAGAATGAGAAGCATATAGACAAGGAAGGCTCAAGCCAGAGCAATGACAGCAAACAACTGCCCTGGACCAGTTAGGTCTAAGTCATCCTGAACATGGTTATGAAACTTAACAGAAAAATCAAAGCCAGCTCTTGAAAAAAAAAAAAAGACATTTTTAAAAAGGTAGTGATAACAAGCGATAAGAAGCCTGAATTTTATCACAATAAAATCTGTTAGGTATACCCTGGCCTGCGTGGCTCAGTGGCTAGAGTGTCAGCCCACACATCAAAGGGTTTCAGGTTTGATTTCCAGTCAAGCCACATATGTAGGTTACAGGTTCAATCCCCAGCCATAGTTGGGACACATGCAGGAGTCAAGCAATTAATGTACCTCTCTTTCCCTCTTCTCTCTTTCTCTTTCCACTCTCTCTAAAAATAAATGGAAAAAATATCCTCAGATGAATATTAACCAAAAAAAAATTCTGTTTGGTGTATATATGATTGGGTGTAAGATGCTCCAATCTTCTTGAATAGACATGGTGGACAGATATTGGTTGGTTTCTGGCTGACTCTTAAAGAAAAAAGGTTTAAAAGGTTTTAAAACAGAAAGGTAATAGCTAACAAGATAAAAAATAGAGTGTGCTTTTCCTAAATTACTGCAGGAAAAACACACACATATAAAACAGTCTAAGTAGCAAAAGACAAGAAAATTTTAAATTATGAATTAAGCAGGTCTTTGCTGAGGTGGAAGGAAGAAGCCTGAGGTGTGAAGTCTTCAGGAAGTGGTGGGAGGGCCGATGGGTGGTCCTCTGAGTGATGGCAGCCACCAGAGTGCTTTGAGGAGAGGAGGGTAAGGTCTGACCCTGCTTGAAGGAACTCTTCTGAGGCAGAATGAAGAGACTTGCTAAGGACCAAGAGGGGCAAGGAGAGTGGAAATCAAGAACATGGCCAAGCTCCATAGAGCACTGCCCTACATGGGGGATACCCTTTATCAAGATGATGAAAGCTCCAAGCTTGGAGGCAGAACTGAGGTCCTGTTTGATTTTAATTTGGGGGCTAGGTGGGAGTTAAGACTTCCATTTTGGAGTTGTTGGCTTTGAGACAAGTCCAAATCACAGGGAAAGGCTGCCAAGCCATGAAGGGCTGGATGGTCATCAAGGCTCCTGGACTTCCATCATGTCCAGGTGGGTAGAAGAAGACCTAGTGGAGGGAGACAAACACCAGGAAAATAGAGAGGGAAGCATGTGAGGTCAATGAATGACACCATGATGTCAAAGGGACCTTGCCAGGATACTTTCAATGGCAACAGGGGGCAGTGAGGAAAGCAGAGGACAGAGGCAACACTTCTGATAAATTTGGGAGTGTGCTGTAGCTCTAAGGACAGGCAAGGCCATGGCTCAGGGACAGCACCGGGATCTGACATGCAGTGGGGAGGACCATGGTCTTTGCAGAGAGCTATGGAGCAGTATTTGGGCAGGTAGGCCTGGGGCAGGGAGAGGGGACAGGAACAGGCTGGAGCCCACAGTTAGGAATTTAAAGGTAGATCCTTCAGCTAGGTTGGGGACATTTTCCTGCTTGAAGGCAGGAAAGTAAGAGGACAACTGGGTGGGTTTGAAGAAGGACCAGTAAAGAAGATAGGAACTGGGAAGTCGGAAACATGAAGATGGTCTGTGGTGTCCTAACTTGATAAGGAAGGCCTAGAAGGCAGGCTGGGTGGAGATGGGGTTGGGCAGGCAGAGTCTTCAGGAGGAAGCCTGAGCAAGGAGGCTTCAGAGTGAGGGTCAGGGTGCAGTGCCTGATAGGACAAGTTCCACTGAGGGAGGGCAGCTGGGCATTGGTGGGTGATGACAAGTCACACAGAGAGGCAGACCAAGAAATGATAACACCATCAGGACCATGTGCATCATTGATAATTAGCAATGAGGTTAACTTTGGTTAAAGATCAATCAGCTCATGGTTTTCTTCCCCCTCCCCCCTGGTTTTATTAAGATACTAGTGGCCCAGTGCATGAAAATCGTGCATGGGGATGTGTGTCCCTCAGCCCAGCCTGTACCCTCTTCAATCTGGGACCTCTCGAGGGATGTCCAGCTACCAGAATCGGGCCTAAATGGGAAGTTGGACATCCCTCTCACAATATAGGACTGCTGATTTCCAACTGCTCGCATGCCTGCCTTCCTGATTGCCCCTAACTGCTTCTGCTTGCTAGCCTGATTGCCCTCTAACCACTCCCCTGCCAGCCTCATTGATGCCTAACTGCTCCCCTTGCCAGCCAGTTTGCCCCTAACTTACCTCCCCAACAGACGTGGTCATCCCTAACTGCTCTTCCCTGCAAGCCTGGGTTCCCCCCATCTGCCCTTCCTGGTCACCCCCAATTTCCCTCTTCTGCCAGTCTGATCACCCACAACTGCCCTCCCCTGCCAGCCATCTCGTGGAAGCCATCTTGTGTCCACATGGGGCAGCCATCTTGTGTGTTGGAGTGATGGTCAATTTGTATATCACTCTTCTATTAGATAGGATAATTGAAGTGCAGCATTGAGAAGTTTAAGGTGTACAGTATCATGATTTGACTGACATGTTACAAAACTATTCCCACAATAACTTAACACCCATCACCTCATATAGATACAAAAACAGGTTTATTTCTTATAATGAAATCCAGTTTGAGTTTAAAAGAATAAATGTCATGCTGTTTTAAAGATAAGCTAAAGTGCCCCAAAAAATGCACTTGCAAAAAACAGAAGGTGTTTAATATCATAAGAAGGAAATTCAGATCAGGAAGTATGAAAGGACTGTAAGAGACCCTGTTTACTGACAAGTCATTGTGGAAATATGTAGTCACAGAGTTTGCAAACCAAGTACCACAGCATCTGCCACTGTTACAGAAATAAGGGGAGAGTGACAAAACGGCGGCGTTGGAGGGAGACTTTGCAGGCCTCTTGCAGCTGACAACAGGTCTCCTGATTAAAACACTAGGGCATAGGTTGTTTTCATAATGAAACAAGCAGGACTGATTTATGGGTGGACGTGACAGCTGATAACTGAAAGTACAACGGAACATTAATCTTGGCCTCTCCTGCCAGCCCAGCCTGAATGCCCAATCTGTCTCCCTGGTCCCTTAAGCCCCTCACTCACTCTCAGCCTTTGCCCCTTACCAGCAAAACCACACTCCAGACCCCTACCAGATACTGCTTCTTAAGAGGTATGTGGGGGAGGGAGGGTCCCCACCAGGCCCCTGCCCTGCCCACATTCTCTGGCCAGAATACCCCAGCAAGCCTTCCATGTCTGTCTCTTGACTGTGCTCTCCTCACACCCAGACTCCTACATTTAGAGCCTGGAAGGTCTGCTAGCAAATCTTTCCGCCCCCCTCCTGCCCCCCCCCCCCCCCCCCGCAGCCCCACACCTCAAGATCCCTGGCTTCTCCTAGGCTCCAGAATCAAGGGGACATCATGCCCAACCCTCCATGTCCTAATTGATACTGCTGGTGATGTGACCCCTCAACCCCTTTCCTGCAATCTCAGATGAGGAGAAGCTCCAATCCACATTCCTCCACCCCCCCCCCCCACCCTCACACTTGCTCCAGAATCTCATTGTGTCCCTTGTCCTTTCCCCATCTACATCTTCAGCTACTTCCTCTCCAGGGAAGTAGCTTTTTCTCTGCCTAGCATCATACCTGGGTCTCTTTCCAATTCTAAGCAAGAAGACCCTCCACTTACCACGAAAACCTCTGTTCCCCTTTACATCTACCTCTCCCATCAGGTTGGCTTGCACTGGCCCTCTACCTATATTTCCTGTCCCTGACACCCAGCACCATGGCCCCAACCCCACTTACTCTGAGCCACCAGGGACCTTCACACCACCCCTTTCAGCTTTGCTCTGGCTGACTCTGGTTTCCATGGCACCAGAGGCTCATACTTCATTGGCCTTATTGACACAGAACACTCATTCCCTTCAAAAAGTCCCCCTAACAATTACAAAGCTGAGCAAACATCTGAAGGCAAAAGCAATTTCAAAAATTCCCCAAGGCTCAGAGCATCCAGGTCGTCTGTCATACTTACAACTCGATGTCTGGCCTGGACCTGACATCTCTACCAAGTCTCCATGGAGACTGCTCTTCGCCTTCCACCTGGCAACTGTGGAAAGCGCCTGAAGCTCTGCAGAGCCCCGGGGGACTGGGCGGGAGTTGATGGATGCCCAGAAGACATACCTGACAAGAGGGTACTGATGGGCTCTCTGTAACTGAGAGAACTGGAGATGCCAGGAAATGTTTGAAGGGGTGGTAGTGAAGGAAGGCAAAGCAAGCCTTGCAGAAAACCAAGTCTGGGGTGACTAGAGGGGTGGGTGATTTAACCCTGCTGAAAACATTGGGTTGTACTAGAAATTAACACCAAAGGAACAACCTAACACCCAACCACTCTAAAACATTTTAAACTTTCCTCTAAATAAGCCAAGTTATCGGAATAAAAAGCATAAACGCTTTTTTAAAAATACATTTTTAATTGATTTTTTACAGAGAGGAAGAAAGGGGGATAGAGAGTTAGAATCATCTATGAGAGAGAAATATCGATCAGCCACCCCCCACACACCCCCCACCGGGGATGTGCCCGCAACCAAAGCACATGGGCCTGACCAGAATCGAACTCTGGACCCCTCAGTCTGCAGGCCAGCGCTCAATCCACTGTGCCAAACCGGTTTTGGCAAAAAACATAAACACTTTTTAAATGACAATGAGAATTCAATGCATTAAGACGTTTGGATGTTGAGACCAAAGCTGCCACCAGAAGCAAATTCACAGCCTTACATGCTCCATAATTACACAACAAAATGAAAATAAAGTGGGCACTGAAGAAGGCAGGAGAGAGAACCCCAAAATGAACCTAAATTAAACAATAAAAATAATGTGTACAGTATGGTTCCATTAATGAAACAATACATGTAGTTGCAAAGATAAAAAATGGTCCCCAACGTATCAGGGGTGACTGCTTTGATTTTATGACTAGTGTAACGAGTTACCGCAGGCACAGTGTTTTACTGTTCAAGAGGTCCAATATGGCTCTCACTGGGCTAAATTCTGAGTGTTAGCAGGGCTAAGTTCCTTCCAGGAGCTTTAGGAGAACACGCTGGTCAGGGCACCTTCCACGCTGGTCAGGACCCCTTCCTCCATCCCTAAAGCCTGCAGGGTAACATCTTCAAACCTCTCTCTGATCTCCTCTTCTACCTGGGGCACTGGATAATCCAGGGTAGTTTCCATGTGGTAACCCCAGCTGACTAGAACCTTACTTCAACCTGCAACTTTAATTCCCCCTTGCCAAGCAACAGAGTGTGTCCACAGAACCTGGGAATTTGGACAAGGACTCTTTGGAGGCCAGATTTTTGTCTCTGGCAAGTGGCTGGGTGAGGGTGGTAGGTTTTCACAATTTTCGTTTTCTTCCTTATACTTTTCAGCACTATTGGATGTTGTGCTTTACCAAGAGCATATATTTTATATGCTAAAAATAATAAATTTTAATTGTAAACGTAACAGAAAACCAAAAAAAGAATAAAAAGAATAGCACCCCTCTTACAGGCCCCACTGATGCTGTAATGCCATGTCTAACCATTCTTTCGTCTTCCTCCCTGACTGTGCCCACAGGCCGGATGGGACAGGACAGGACAGGACCCTTTGCTTTCTGAGTCCCTAGCACTGAGCACGTGCCTGTTAGCTCAGCAGGCTGAGACTAATGTTTCTCAAACTTCCTTGGTCTGGGAGGATGATGTGAACACTCAAAAATGTACTTTCAAGCCAAAATCCAAATAAACACAAGATATGACTGAAAAGTCCTCATACATAAAACTTAACTCAGGAATGATCTGGGAAAGGCCAGCCAGCAGAAAGATACAGCATTAATGCTTCGACTCTAGGAAAAAAAGAAAAAAAAAGAAAAAAGCCTCTGTACAAAGCCAGAGAGAGATGCTAAAAGCCAGGGAGGCCCCACAAAGCACAAGCCCCGAACACTGGCCGAGACCTGCGCTGGTGAACACCCAGCTGCTCACCCTGGCCAAAAAGCACAAGCTGGTCCCACTGCAAGAACGCCCCCCTGTGACCTGGGCTGAGGCTCTGAGGGGCCTCACATGCACCTACCCCTGCACCCTACGAAGAAACCTCAGAGAGCACAGGGATCCAACCTGGCTACACCATCCCTGAATACCCTCGGAGGGAAGAAGACCTGAATTTGAAGTACCACCAAAGCAGCAGTAACTACTAATTTTTATCTTCCAGTATCCCTCAGCCTGGATACCAGGCAGTTCAAACCCCAGAAGGAGGCACTAGATTGCAGACAAGGAAAGAATGTTCTAACACAGAAAGAATAGGGGGAAACCCCATTTTCTATTTGTTTCCTTTTTTTCTTTTCTCCATCCTTTCACACTCCAGTCTATGGCAGCTCACATGCAACTCAAACTCTGAGCGAAGGAAGCCTTATTCTACAATTGGAAGAGCAGTGATCTTGGGAAGCTGGAAAAAAATCCTGTTTCTCGGTACCCTTTCATGCAGTTGCAGGAAGGATGCAACCGAGCACGATAAACAGAGCTCCAACTTTCTGGCCAGAGAGTATTATGGAGACTCAGAACTGGAAAATACTTGAGAGATAATGGACACAGTGAAGCTTGGGAAACTGATGTCATACATTTGTTTATAAACTCCTGGGCTCACCCCCGAGCTGTGCATGTATAAACTGTGAGAATGGAATGATGAGACAGACTAATGCCCTGGTCCCACTGGGGGTGCATAAAAAGGACTGATCTGTAAAGCAATGCAAAGGCTTTGAAAGTGAACCTGACATTGAAACCAAAATCTGTAGAAGGCAGGTTGCAACTTGTAACCTGAACTCAACTGGGGCGATTATTTGAAAAAATAAAAATATCAATCTTGTCCATACTGTTTAAATATGCATTTAAAGAAGACCCAAAGTCTCATAGCATAGTATTAAAATGTCCAGGATGCAATTCAAAATTACTTGGCCTATGGGGGAAAAACATAAAAATCTCAAATTCCTTGGGAAAATACAATCAACAAATACAAAGAGTCAGATGAAACATATGTTGGAATTATTTGACAGGATTTTAAAGCAATTATAAAAATGCTCCACAAAGGGCAAAAACTCTTGTAATTAATGAAAAGATAGTGGTAGCAATAAAGAAAAAATATTTAAAAAGAACCAAACCGAAACTTTAGAACTGAAAAATATAATAATTACTAAAAAAAACAAACAAAATACAACTCCTGAATATGCCCAATGACAGAATTAAGATAACAGAAGAGTGAGTCAGTGAATGTGAAGATAGATCCATAAAAATTATCCAATTTGAAAAGCAGAGAGAAAAAAATATTTAATAAGAAGAAGAGCCTTAGAGACCAATGGGAAAATATCAAAAGATGTAACATTGATGTCAGGAGAGGAAAAGAGTGCAGTAATGAAAAAATAATGAAAAAACAATGGTTAAAAAGTTGCCAAATTTGGTGAAAGATACAAACCTATAAATTAAAAGCAAAGGAAATCTCAAACAAATTAAATTTTAAAAAATCTATTCCCACACATGTTGTAATCAAACTGCTGAAATCTTCAGACAAAAGTAAAATAATTAAAGCAGCAAGAAAAGAATGGTACATTACTTCTAAGGGGAAAAATGAATCGAATAACTACAGATTTCTCATCAAAACCATGGCTTTCAAAAGAAGTGAGCATATTTTTAATATACTCAAAGAAAAGAACTACCAATCCAGATTTATTTTTAAATGATTGAATTTTTTTAGAGAGAAAGAGGAAGAGAAACATCAACTTGCTGTTCCATTGTTGTTCCACTTATTTATGCCTTCATCTGTTGCCTCCTGTATGTGCACTGACTGGGTCTTAAACCTGCAACCTTGGTGTACAGAAACAATGCTCCAATCAAATGAGCTATTGCCAGGGCCCAATCTAGAATTTTATTTTCAGCAAAAATATTCTTCAATAATTATGGAGAAAGATAAATGCTGTGCTTGTCTTCTCCCATGACCACATCAAAATTACAACTAAATTATAGAGCAATCATCCTTGAGAACCACTTGATATCTAGCTGAATATAAATCCTACAACTAAGGTTATAAAGAAGAAGAAACATCAAGACTGATAGGTAGGAGGGGAGGAGATGGGAAATAAGCTGGCCCCACATCCATATGCAGTTGAGAATCAGGAGGAATAGCTCAGCTTCAGAAGTCCCCTTGGAAGAGTGAAGGATCTCAGGCACACATCGGGTTTCCCAGCCTGGCGTACCAGTGCCAGAAAGAAAACTCCCCATAACATCTGGCTGTGAAAATCAACACAGATGTTATCCAGATGAGATAGAGAGCTGCTTGAAACCCAGGCATCCTCTAAATTCAGTAGAGTAGCAGGATGCAAAATTAATATTCCATATCAGATGTATTTTTATATACCAATAACAAACTCTGAGAAATAATTAGGAAAACAATTCCATTTACAATTGCATCAAAAAATAAGATGCCTAGGAATAAATTTAACCAGGAGGTAAAAGACCTGTACCAGACAACAAGGGGTGAGGGTGAGGGTGAGGGCAGGACTGGGGGGATAAGGGGACAATGGGGAATAAGGACACATTTTTAATATCTTAATCAATTAAAAAATACATAAAAAATAAAGTGAAAAATAAAAAATACAAATAAATGGAAGCATATACCATGCTCATAGATTAGAAGAATTAACATAGTTAAATGTCCATACTACCCAAAGTAGATTCAATGCAAATTCTATAAAAAATATCATTGCCAAGGGAGAAGAAAATGGTGGCTGAATAGGCAGAAGTGTCATGCATCTCCTCTTGGGGCTAGGCCAGAAAAGCAACTAACTCGGAGAACATCCACCAGAATTAACAACTTAGACACAGCTGAGGAGACAATTTTCAATAAGTAATGACAGAGTATACCTAGAGAACACCACCTTCTAGCAATAACCTGCATGGAACCACTAACATACTCTGGCAGTGAGTGGCATAGCACCTCATGGAAAGCTCCCAGATGGCTACAGTGGGTGCTTCTCAGAATGACATCCCTGACAAAGCCTCCTCACCAGCCCACAGGATCTGGCTCCAGGACCCTGAAGGGGTCCCCTATGCTCCACCCTACCCCAGGCCCTAGAACAGGGGTGGGCAAACTTTTTGACTCGAGGGCCACAATGGGTTCTTAAACTGGACCAGAGGGCCAGAACAAAAGCAACCTGACCATGTTGGCACTTTCATCTTGGGTTGCTGGTGAAGGAGCAGAGGGGAGAGCAAGAGAACCCTCCGCTCTTTCGGTTCCGCAGGCCAGAGAGAACAGCAGAACGGGCCTGATTCGGCCCGTGGGCCGTAGTCTGCCCACGGTTGCCCTAGAACCATGCAACCAGCCTGACAAAGAGCCACTTTGTGCCTGCTCCACTGATTTGGGACCTACTGCTGGGGTCACCTAGAGAAACCCAGTGTGCACCCCACTTGGGGCCACAGGAAAGCAAGGACTGTGCAACCCAGAGCAGCCATGCCTTCTGCTGAGCAGCCAAGCCCAGAGACTTGCTTCTAGGGTGACCTGGAGCGACCCAGCATGCTCTCCACTCTGAGCCACAGGAGAGCATTGGTGGGGCAAATCAGAGCAACCTAGTATGCCCAAACAGAGGTCATAGGACCATGCTGTAAGTGTGCTGCCAGAGGGATCTAGGGCGCCACCCTGCAAAGGGTGCCAGGGCCTCTCAGTGATTGCATGCAGGAGTGCTCTGAGACCTCACAGGAAGTCACACATTAGAGGAACTGAGCACATGCTCCTGCCACCCTGAGCATATGAAGCACACAACTGAGGGACCAGATCCTTAGAAGCAGGGTACACAACTCAGAGCACAGATAGTAAATGTGTGAGACTCAAGGCAGACACAGCCTTTGGGCTAATGATTTCCAGATCATTGGACTGATAGGGTCTTCAACCTCTTAAAAACTTAAGCAGGGTGCCCAAGGCCAGAAAGAGACAGAAAAAAGGGGAGACAAATAAACAACCACCAAAGGAAAGAAAATGAGGAATCGCCATAAAAGGAACTAAATGAAATGGAGGCAAGCAATAAATCAGAGAAAGAATTCAGAGTAAGGGTCATAAAGTTCCTAAACAGGCTAGATGAGAAAATCAACAACATATGTCAGAATTAAGAGGAAATGAAAAATGATATAGCTTCAGAAAAAAACAACCCACAATGAAAGGTTTAAACAGTAGACTAGAAGAAGCAGAGGACCGAAACAACAAGTTAGAAGATAGGGTAGAAATAAACAACCAATCTAAATAGTAATTGAAAAATAAAAATTAAAAAGTAGGCAAAGAGTTTAAAGGAGCTTTGTGAAACAAAGCAACATTCACATAATAGGGGTGCCAGAGGGTCAAGAAGAGGAGCAAGGAATAGAAAACCTATTTGAAGAAATAATTACAGAAAATTTCCCTGCCTTGGGGAAGAAAAATGTCACACAAGCAGAGAGAGTCCCAAACAAGATAAACCCCAAAAGACCCACGCTGGATCTGAGGGCGATCTGGCTGCAACATCTGTCACCTCATTGATCACGAGGGTTGATTCGGCTGATCTGGCTGGCTAGGTGGGTGTCCCCCTCCTCCCTCACTGATCCACGTGCGCCCCTCCCAAAGCTGAGTGCTCGGTCAAAGAGGACGACTTTCCCCCAAGAGGAGAGGACCAGTCTTTGGTTAAGGGTATATGAGTAGCTGCACTCCCCTGCTAGAGCCTCTAAACAAACAAAAAGACTCACACCAAGGCATGTCATAATTATAATGGCAAACTTTAAAGACAAAAAGAGAACCTTAAGGGCTGCAAGAGAGAGACAGAGAGTTATCTACAAGGGATTTCCCATTAGACTATCAAATGATTTCTCAACAGAAACACATTAGGCCAGAAAGAAATGGAATGAAGTAAACAAAGAGATGCAAACCAAGGGACTAAATCCAAGAATACTCTGTCCAGCAAGGATATCAATCAAATTTGAAGGTGAAATCAGTAGTTTTGCAGACAAAAAATGGCTAGGGAAGTTTATTACAACCAAGTCAGCAATGCAAGAAATGATAAAGAGACTAATGTAAAAAAGAATAAATAGAAAGGGAAAAAGGAACACAGGCATAAAGAATAAAAATGGCAACAAACAAGTACTTATCAATAATAACCTTAAATGTAAATTGTTTAAATGCCCCAATCAAGACATAAGGTGGCTGAATGAATAAGAAAACATGACCCATATATATGCTGTCTACAAGAGACCCACCTCAGAACAAAGGACTCACACAGACTGGAAGTGAAGGGATAAAAAATTTTTTTTCAGGCAAACAGAAATGAAGAAAGAAAAAAATCTGGGGTGACATTACTTTATCTGACAAAATAGACCTCAGTGTGAAGACCAGAATAAGAGATAAGGAAGGACACTTCATAATACTAAAGGTATCAATACAACAAGAGGATGTAACTCTGCATCCAATACAGGAGCACACAAATATATAGAAGAACTTCTGCAAGATATCAAGGGAGAGATCAACAGCAATACAATAATAGTAGGGGACTTTAATACCCCATGACATCACTGGATAAATCTTCTAGACAAAAAAAAAAAAATCAACAGAAACAGCAATCCTAAATGACTCACTAGATCACATGGAACTAATTGACATCTTGAGAACATTTCACCCAAAAACAACAGAATATACATTCTTCTTGAGTGCACATGGGACATTTTCAAAGACAGACCACATATTAGGACACAGGCTAAGTCTCTTCAAATTCAAGAAGATAAAAATAATATCAAGCATCTTCTCAGAACACAATGTCATAAAATTAGAAATCCACAACAATAAAAACAATTAAAAAAACAAATACTTGGAGGCTAAATAGCATGTTATTAAACAATGATTGGGTTACCAAAGAGATCAAGGAAGAAATAAAAAGCATCCTGGAAACAAATGACAATGAAAAGGCAATAATCCTAAATCTATCGGACACAATAAAAGCAGTTCTGAGAGTTCATAGCATTACAGGCCTACCTCAAAACAAAACAAAACAAATAAGAAAAACTGTAATAAACTGTCTAACCCTACAACTTAAATGATTAGAAAGAAATCAACAAGAAAAGTCCAGGGTAAGCAGAAGGAAGGAAATAATAAAGATCAGAGTGGAAATGAATGACACAGAGACCAAAAACAACAACAAACAAATAAAAACAATATAAAAAGATTACTTAAACCAAGAGCTAGTTCTTTGAAAGTATGAACAAGATTGATAAACCTCTAGCCAGATTCACCAAGAAACAAAGAGAGAGGACCCAAATAATAAAAATCAATGACAATTTGGTTCCATCTCACACCTGTCAGAATGGCTTTCATCAACAAATCAATAAATTGACAAGTGTTGGTGAGGATGTGAAGAAAAAGGAACCCTCCTCCACTGCTGGTGGGAATGCAGACTGGTGCAGCCACTGTGGAAGACAGTATGGAGTTTCCTCAAAAAATTAAAAATGGTACTCCCATTTGACCCAGTAATCCCACTTCTAGGAATATATCTCAAGAAACCAGATATACCAATCAGAAAGGATATATGCACTCCTAGGTTCATAGCAGCACAATTTACAATAGCTAAGATTTGGAAACAGCCTAAGTGCTTATCAGCAAATCAGTGGATAAATAAAATATAGTACATCTACACAATGGAATACTATGCTGCTGTAAAAAAGAAGAAACTCTTACCATTTGCAACAGCATGGATAGATCTGGAGAGTATTATGCTAAGCAAAATAAGCCAGTTGGAGAAAGATAAATATCACATGATCTCACTAATTTTGGAATATAATGAACAACATAAACTGATGTACAAAAATAGATCCAGAGACATAGAAGGTGGGACAGACAGACTGTCCAACCTCAGAGGGAAGGAACGGGAGGAGGCGGGTAAGAGATCAACCAAAGGACTTGTATGCATGCATATCAGCATAACCAATGGACACAGACAGTAGGGGGTGAGGGCATGTGCTGGGGAGTGGGAGTTGCTGGGGAGAGGTCAATGGGGGGAAAAGGAGACATATGTAATACTTTAAACATTAAGGAATTTAAATTACCAATGCCAGTTTTCACAGAACTTGAATAATACTAACATTTATATTAAACCACAATAACCCCACATAATTGCAACAATCTTGAGGAAGAAGAACAAAGTTCTAATATCAAACTATACTACAACACTGTAGTAATCAAAGCAGCATGTTAATAGCATAAAAAAGACATATAGACAGTCTCTTCAATAAATAGTGTTGGGAAAACTGGACTGATACATGGCAAAAATTGAAACTAGAACACCTTCTCACACCATACACAAAAATAAATGCAAAATAGATTAAAGACTAAAATGTAAGAACTGGAACTATAAAACTCCAAGAAAAAAACATAGGCACTAACTCTCTGACATTGGTTTTAGTAATGTTTCTTTTGGGATGTTTCCTCAGGCAAGGGAAATTAGAAAAAAATAAACAAATGGGACTACACCAAACTGAAAAGTTTTTGCATAGCACAGGAAACCACTAACAAAACAAAATGACAGCCTACTGAATGGGTGAAGATATTTTGCCAATGACAATATCTGTTGAGTGGTTAATATCTAAAATACATAGGAACTCACAGAACTTAACACCAAAAAGACAAACAATCCAATTAAAAAATGGACAGAGGAACTGAATAGATATTTCTCCAAATAGAACATACAGAAGGCTAATAGACATATGAGAAGATGCTCAATATCACTAGTCATCAGAAAGAAACAAATCAAAACCAAAATAAGATATCACCTTACACATGCCAGAGTGGTTATCATCAATAAATCAACAAACAACAAATCTTGGCTAGAATGTAAAGAAAAGGTAACTCTTCTGCATTGTTGGTAGGATTGCAAATTGGTACAACCACTATGGAAAACAGTAGAGATGTTTCTCAAAAAATAAAATCTATAAATAGAATCCCCATATGACCTACTAATCCCATTTCCAGACATTTATCCAAAGATATCAAAACACTAATTAAAAAAGATGTGTGCATCATTATGTTCATTGCAGCATTATTTACAATAATAGCCAAGACAACCTAAGTGCCCATTAACAGACAATTGGATAAAGAATATATGATACATATATATAATGGAATATTACTTGGTCATAAAAAGAATAAAATCTTACCATTTTTGACAACTTGGATGAATCTAGAAGGCATTATGCTTAATCAAATAAGTCAGACAGATAAAGACAGATACAATATGATTTCACTCATCTGAAAACAAAATAAAGAACAAACGAAGCAGAAACAAACTCACTGATACAGAAAACAAACTAATGGTTACCAGATGGGAAGGGAGTTGGAGGGCTGGGTAAAAAACTGTAAAGGGATTAAGAAGTACAAATTGGCAGTTTCAAAATATTTAGGGGGATGTAAAGTAAAGCATGGGAATATTGTCAATAGCATTATAGTTAACTATTTATGGTGCCGGGTGGATACAGACTTATCAGGGATCACTTTGTAAATTATAAAGAAACTTATATGATTCCAATTGAGTTGTAAAAATGTTAATTCTAAGTATATAGTAAAAAGCTAGATATGATTATTGTAATCCCTGGAGGAACCACTCAGTCAAACACCCAGATAAATTAAAATGAGATACTAGCCCTGGCTGGTTTGGCTCAGTAGTTATAGAGTGTTGGCCTTGACTGAAGGGTCACAGGTTCAATTCCCAGCCCCACCCCATGGGGTGCATGCAGGAGGCAACCAATCATGTGTCTCTCTCATATTGATGTTTCTCTTTCTCTCCCTCCCTCCCACACTCTCTAAAAATCAATGAAAAAAAAAATCCTTCCATGAGGATTAACTAAAAAAGAAAATTAGATACTAAAAAATATTCAAAAGTTTGAAATACAAGAGCAAAATAAACCCATAGGAAGCAGAAGGAATAAATTTTAAAAAAGAAACAGAATAAAAATCAATGAACCTGAATACAAAAATATAATAGAAAAATAAATTAAGCCAAAAGCTGATTCTCTACAAAGATCAATAAAATTGCTAAATCTCTATCAAGACTGACATTTAAAAAGAAAATAATAATTAATAATATTAGAAATTTTAAAAAATATCACTAAGGAATTCACAAACAACTAAAGAATACTACAAACAACTCTATGAACATAAGTTCACCTTTGAAGAAATGCATGCTTTCCTCAAAAACCACAAACTCACCCCAAGATGAAGGAGATAGCCTGAAAAGTCCTGTAACTATGGAAGACATTTAACTCACTGTTTAAAAAAGGAATTTCCAGACCTAGATTGTTTTACTGGAAAATTCTACCAAATATTTATAGAAGAAATGACACCAATTCCACACACACTTTTAGAAAATATAAGAGGGAGTAACACATTTCTAACTCATTTACAAAAGCTGACATTACCCTGGTATTAAAAGACAAAGATATTTCAAAGGAAAATATTATAGAACAATATAATAGAACACAGATACACAAATCCTCAACCAAATATTGGTGAATGGGATCCAGCAATGCATAAAAAGTTTAATACACTACAAACAAATGGAACTTATTCTGGAATGAAGGATGGCACAATATTTAAAAGCCAATGTAACCTACCATATTAACAGACTAAAGAAAAAAAAAAACATGATCATATCAAATGATGCAGAATAAGCATTCAATAAAATTCAAGTTATATTTATGAGTAAAAATAAAAACTCTAAGCTAACTAATATAGAAAGGAACTTTCTTAACTCAATAAAGATCATCTACAAGAAACCTAAAACTAACATGGTAATCATGAAAGACTGAATGTTCCCCTCACATTCTTACTACTCAATTCAATATATAGTGGATGTTCGAGACAGTGCAATAAGGCAAGAAACATAAATGCAAGGCATACAGATTTGGAAGGAAGAAATACACTGTCCAGACAACATGATGGTATATGAAAAAATTCCCCAGGAATCTATAAAAGAAACTTCCCAAAATAATAAATGAGTTTCATAACATCACAGGATACAAGGTCAAAACACAATAAGCCAATCATATTCCTACATTCTGGCAATAAACTCTTAGAAACCAAAAAAATTTAAAAGTAAATCATTTACAACACTTAAACAAAAGTAAAATACTTAGATATATACCTTTTAAATCTTGAAAACGTATGCAGGATTTGTATACTGAAAACTAAGAAATGCTGAGAAAAAGTAATTTTTAAAGGCCCAAATAAATGAAGAGATATATTATTTCCATGGATTGAAAAGCTATACACAGTGAATATGTCAATTCTCCATCAATGGATCCAAAGCTTTAAGGAAATCCCATTCAAATTTTATGTAGGAGTTTTTATAGATATATACAAGGTTATTCTAACATTTATATGGAAAGGCAAAGAAACTATAATTACCTGTGAAAATTTTGAAAAAGAAGCATAAAGTGGAGGCCATCATTCTGCCCAATATCGAAGCCCAATATAAGCTGTAGCAATCAAGACAGTGAGGTTTTTAGCCAAAACCGGTTTGGCTCAGTGGTAGAGCGTCGGTCTGCGGACTGAAAGGTCCCGGGTTCGATTCCGGTCAAGGGCATGTACATTGGTTGCGGGCACATCCCCGGTGGGGGGTGTGCAGGAGGCAGCTGGTTGATGTTTCTCTCTCATCGACGTTTCTGGCTCTCTATCTCTCTCCCTTCCTCTCTGTAAAATATCAATAAATATATTTTAAAAAAGAAGTTATTAAAAAAAAAAAAGACAGTGAGGTTCTGGCTAAAGGATAAACACATAGAACAACGTAGCTAGGGTGGCAAGGGCTCTGCAGACAGCAAATATGGCCAGGGCTTAGGTTTGTATCCTACCAGAAACTCCAACCATGTACCTCAGCCTGAATGAAGCACAACCCCCAAGGTGGCGTAGCTGATAGTGAAAGGTGTGGCACTTGGAGGGTGGCACTGACTGATTTGGAATAAGCCTGAGAAGTACCTAGTAAGACAAGTACCCAATCAAAGCAGCCATTAAATATTCTGTGAGATAGACATGTGATATAATGCTGGTTAAGGGGTTATAAAAAGAGCTCAATCTCATCACATCAATATGGCTGGGTCCCCATTATGTATTTTTGAGTAAAAAATGCAAATTATAGAATGGCAATTATATAATGTGTTTTAAATATATATGTGATATTTTTTAAAGGAAGGAGAAAAATACATAAACAAATCTATATATTTTCTTGTAGTCCATTTAGGTACATGCAAACGCATAGAAAAAGGTCTAGAAAAGTATTTTTCCAAAGATCCCATTACTTCAGAGGGGTGGTGGCAAAGAGAGCCAGGGCGGGGATAGTCAGGCCTTTTGCCGAATACACAGGGCTTCAGATTTTACAAGAACATATTCAACTGACTTCAATGACTAAAATAGAGTGAAAGCAGCCATCGCCGGTTTGGCTCAGTGGATATAGCTTCGGCCTGCTGACCAAAGGGTCCCAGGTTCAATTCCGGTCAAGGGCATATACCTTAGTTTCAAGCTCCTCCCTGGCCCAGGATCTGGTCAGGGCAATGTGCAGGAGGCAACCAATCAATGTGTTTCTCTCACATCAATGTTTCTCTCTGTCTTTCCCTCTCTCTAAATATCAATGGGAAAAATATCCTTGAGTGAGGATAAAATACACACACACACACACACACACACACACACACTAAGGTCTGGTGCACAAAATTTGTGCTCGTGGGGGGTTCCCTCAGTGCGACCTGCACCCTCTCCAATCTGGGAGCCCTCAGGGGATATCCTACTGACAACTTAGGCCTGCTCCCTGTGGTTCTCTGCTCTCTATGGACCTACCTGCTTGACTCCACTGCAGGCCCTGGTGTCTGCTCTCTGTGGGGGGCCTGCTTGCCCCTTGCTGCCATGACCAGGGGCAAGCAGGGCCCTGCTGTCTGCTTGCTCACTGTGTAAGTGATGGCTTGGTGTGCCTGGGTCCTGGGGATGTTCCCACCCTGCACCTGGCTGCTCGGTGCCTGTGAGCGTAGGGCTAGAGTGGCAGCCTGGCTCCTGAGGATGCCTGTCTCTGGGATGCAGGCTGCTTGCTCAGCACCTGCATATGCAAATTAACCCACCAGCTTTATTGGGTTAATTTGCATACTCACTCATGATTGGCTGGTGGGCATTGTGAAGTGATGGTCAATTTGCATATCACTCTTTTATTAGTGTAGATATACTAGAGGCCCAGCACATGAAATTCATGCATGGGTACGATACCTAGGCCTGGCCTGTGATCAGAGCCATCTTACCCAGCTGCCTGCAGGTGACCCAGCCCCCTGCTGCCACCCACCCCCCCATTTCCCCACTCCCCACCCCAGTTCCTTGTTTGCCTGACAGCCGGGGAAAGGGAATGAGAAGTCCGCTGCTACCCACACTGTGTGGCTTGGGTAAACTCTTCCTGCTAGCCAAGCCTCCTCACTCTCTGGGCTATAAAAATAGGAGAAATAGCTCAGTTTGTCAAAGGCATTGGGAGGACCAGTACCAGAAGGCTGGAAGTCCTTGGGGAATGGAGCCTCCAGGGCCTTGGTAGCCCCCCTATTCCCTCCCCTGACTCCCCAGTGACAGTGAGAAGGCCATCACACAACACTGCAGTCTCACTGTAAAGTCAGGGAGACCCTGACCAGTCAGGCTTCCCACTCCACTGCACAGCATAGGATGGTGCAGCCTCCCACTTACAGGCTCGTTCCTCTGAGTCCTCAGCCCTTCTCTGCCACCTCAGGATAGGCCAAGGACGCCTGAGGCTTGCCATCTACAACATCTCAATGACAACATGAAATGCTTTTTCCAAACCACTTTCCAAACTAGATTATAAGACAGAAAGATGCACATGTTCAACAGATGTTTGCTCGGATGCTGGTCTTCCCAGCCATCCAAGAGGAAAGCCTGGCTTTCTGAGCTGTGCAGAGCTGCCAGCACCTCCTGTGTGCTCTCTGATGTCTTTGTGCAGGGCAATGAAACTCAGAGATGCAGGGATTGGCCACCATCTGCTAGCTGTGAGCAGCACCCAAAGAATCAGAGTGAAGGAAATCTGATGGCACAGGTCAGCCACCACTAAGAATGTGAACAGCAGACACTTTGCCATGCAGAAGGGAGAAGAGAGGTGATGGAAGTGGGCTGGGGAGTAGGGACACTGGGACCTCACCACACGGAGGCAAGTCTACATATCCAATTCTCTGGGCCTATGGCAGGAGCAGATAATGTGAAAATATGATATTTAAAGGTCCATGGGGTGCATTCAGCTGAAATGTGGCCTTCAGAGATATGTCCTGGTTTTAATCACTGGAATCTGTAAATGTGACTTCTGTTGTTTAAAAAAGGAAGAAAACAAAAGAAGCTTGTAGAAGAGATGAAGGGTCCAGAGGTGGCAGGTGGTCCTGAATTATCAGGGTGGGCCTTAACACAATCACATGCCCATGTCCTCGTAAGAGAGAGGCAGAGAGGTTAGACAGACAGAGAAAGGCAGACAGAGACATCAGGCAGACTGAAGAGGGAGCCTTGAAGACCAGAGAGATGCAGACACAAGCCCAGGCACATCAGCAGCAGCCGGAAGCTGGCAGAGGCAAGGACATTATTCTCCCCTGGAACGTCTGAGGGAGTGTGGCCCTGTGTCACCTTGGCTTCTGCCTCCAGATGTCTCTGTTATTTAAGCCAGTAAGTTTGTGGTAAGTTTTTATGACAGCCTTGGAGATTGATAAGACAGGAACCACAATATGGACTGGAGCAGTGACAGAGCTATTCCAGGAGACTGGGACAGGGAGGGCATTAGGGAGCTACTTCACATCCTCAGCTTCCCTCACAGGAAGTCAAAAGATAATGTCAAAACCTGGCACATCAAGAAGCGGAGCTAGGACACTATTTGAGAATGAAATGGAAGCTGCCAGAAACCAATGGCCAAGGTGGATGTATGTGCACACTCACGCACACATTCATACACACACACATGCTCTCAAACATGCATAAACATTCCCACACACATGCAGTCACATGTGTGCACACTCTCACACACTCGTGCACACATTTATGTGCATCACCACATTTACACACACTCATGGATGCACTTCTCACAAAGAAATTCACATACATGTTCACGCTCACTCACATGCTTATACTGGTGTACATCCACATATTTATTTACACTCACAAACATGCACATAGTCTCACATACACTCAGACATGTACAAACACACTCTCAAGCACTCATATGAGTTTACTGAGCACTTTCAAATTCACATACATGCAAACTATCATAGTCATACATTCAAAATACATTCTCACACTTACATGTATCCTCACATCCATATTCACACACACTCATGCACATGTACACACCCATAATCAGAGGGAGAGAGCAGGGAGGATCTGGCCAAATTCAGTGTCAGCTCTGGGACCAGGGATTCCCAGCCAGAACCTGATGAGGGGTTCCCACACTCCACACATACACTGACCTCGTGGCCCACAATTCAAACCTCATGTTCCTTCACCCACTCAGAAGCCTCTGATGAGATGAAGCCTTAAAGCAGAGGCTGGGCTGTGCCAGAGCCAGGGCCAGAGAGGGCACTTCCTGTACCCTCCCCACCAAGTTGGCCCCTGTCCTTGTCTTGCTCTCCTCCCCAAGGGAAGCCTCCGCCAGCCCTTTGGTGGTCCAGCTCTGAGCTAAGTGAGCGCAGGGAGGGAGTGCAAGAGGGTACAGGGAGTAGAGCAGAGAAAGAGCTCTTCCCCACCCACACCGTGCATGGACAGAACAGATGCTGTTTTCCCCTTTTTAAAAAAAAACATATATACAATATATTTTACTGTTGATAGTATTACAGATGTCTCCTGTTTACTCCTCTTTTCCCCCTCCTCCCAGTCTCTAGCTATCCGCCCCCCTTCCACCCCCCTTCCACCCCACTTGCCCAGGTCCATGGAGTGTGCATACAACTACATAAGTTCTTTGGTTTATCTCTTCTCAGTCCCCCAATCTCACATCAAGGTATGTCATCTATCCCATGCCTCCCTGCTTTGGATCTTATTTTGTTGGTCAATTCATTTTGTTCATTAGATTCCAGAAATAAGTGAGATCATGTGATATTTGTCTTTCTCAGTTTGGCTTATTTCACTTAGCATAATATTCTCCAGGTCCATCCATGCTGTCCCAAAGGGTAAGAGATCCCTCTTTTTTATAGCTGTATTGTATTCCACTGTGTAAATGTCCCACAGCTTTTGATACAAGAATAACACATGCACGATGCTTTGCTCAGAGCCCACTGCCTACCACTCCTGCCTATTCACCCTTCTGCAGTCCTGGGGCCATGTTCTTCCTCTACTGGGCATGTACACTGCCACATCCCCGCTGGGCTATGCTCCTATTTCACATATGAGGGGAAACGAGGTTAGCAGAGACCAATGCGCCTGCCAGGTCACAGAGCTCATCAGGGTGGTCCCAGCCAGAATACAAACCTCTTGGTTTTGGGGGGAGCCCTTTTCCTCCCAGCCCTCATGGTCTCCATGCACCCAGATGTGTCCTGCCTCATCCTCAATGCCAGGGGCAGGGATCCCCACACCTTCCTGCATCACGGCCAAGAGCTGCAGGGACACAGAAATGCCCCTTCAGCATGGCCCTGAGAGCCTCGAGCCCAGCAGCTCCAAGCAGGAACTCCTTCTGCTTCTCCCCGGCCTTCTCTCTCCAGGAGCCTAATCACAGGCAGCTACGCACCTCTTCCTGGTCATGCAGGTCAGGAGCCTGGGGTCATCCTGGCTTTCTCCTCCCACCCACGGACCTCCCCAAGCCTTGGCTTCCCACTTCCTAATTACATCTCCCCACCTCTCCCTCTCCTGTTCCTGACTTGGCACAGGCTTCGCATCTCTCTCTTCTGTTCTTCCCAGAGTCCCTGATGCAGATGCTCCTCCCTAGCACAGCCATACTCCAACCCAGGGAGCTATTCCTAAGACATGCACCCCAAGAAGACCAGGAACAAGACTGAACACCCTGCCTTCTGGGATGCACCGAGAGGAGATCACCGTCTGAGGGTCGTGTCAAAGTCCTGGGGCCAGTCGCCTGCACCCCTGTTGGTGAAGTTGGGGTGTCTCCAGAGCACATGTGTTTCCCACCATCATTAACTCAGGGAGGTAGAACCCTGGGCCAGGAAATGGGAGATGGGGTTAGTAGATGCATAGAGGGGTCAGAGGAAAGCCAGCTCCAAGACTTTCCTCCCCACCCCCCTTGTCCTGAGTCAGCCACCCCACATAACTGGCCACAGACACTTACACTCCCTGGGGAATAAGAGCTCACATCCGAGTGGCACTTGTGCTATAAAAAAAGAGCACACCCAGAACAGCCTACTGCAGAGGAGGGAGAGCTGAAGTAACCATAATATGTATTCTCAAAGAGGTGAAGAAAGCATTGGGACCGGGAGCAGGAATGAACAGCTACAAACCGCAACTGCTTGGGACAAGAACTTGTCACTGGGGAAAGGACGCAGCTGCTGAACTGAAGAGCAGAACAGAACAGACAAACAACCAACACAGATGCTGAGATTCGGGTGGAGCTCTCACTCCGGCTGCCCAGGGATGCAGAGAGAAGGCATGAGTGAAGAGTGAAGCCCAGAAATAGAAAAGAGGGTGGGGAGAAAGGAAATAATGGCCAAGAATTTCCCAAAATGAGATGGAAGATTTCAGCTTAAATTGATTCAGAGAACCCTTGCAGTGTGGCTCAGTTGGTTGGAATATCATTCCATGCAATGAGAGGTGCTGGGTTCAATTCCCGGTCAGGGCACATACCCTCGTTGTGGATTCAATCCCTGGTCACGATGCATAAGGGAGGCAACTCATCATATTCTCTTTCTCTCTCTCTCTCTCTCTCTCTCTCTCTCTCTCTCTCTCTCTCTCTCCTTTCGCTAAAATTAATTTAAAATTTGATTCATTCAGCCCTGTGAATCAATTGGCTCAGTGGATATAGTCTTGGCCCTTGGACTGAGGAGTTGAGGGTTCAATTCAGGTCAAGGGCACATACCTCAGTTGCAGGCTCATTCGCTAGCCCCAGTTGGGTTGCCTAAGGAATCAATCAATGTGTCTCTCTCATAGCAACATTTCTCCCTCTCTGTTTCTCCCCCTCCCTTCCACTCTCTCTAAAAATCAATGGGAAAATGTCCTCAGGTGAGGACTAACAAAAAAATTGATTCATAAAGAGCTGATCAAAATATATTCAAGAAAAAAAAACCCTCCCTTAGACACATATCATGAAACCTAAGAGCAATCAAAGATGAAGAGAAAGCTCTGACAGATCCCAGACAGAGAGAGCGAGCACTACAAAGAAAACTCAGATGGCCATCTAACCCCAGGGTCAGAAAACATTGCCAGAACAGCAGACAAGAGACAAGAGCCCCAGGAAATCATATTAGGAACGAATTCTAGAAAAGGATCTAGCCTCAGGGGGAGAGACTGCCCTTTTCCTGAGGCAGAGTGACAGAAGCTGACAGCAGAGGACATCTGACCACCCAAAGAAGGTGGTCAGCAGTGGGGGCCTCACCAGAACAGGAGGAACCCAGCAGCACCTTGGAGGGGTCCTTAAATTTTGTGGTGTCATACCATTATGGGAATATCAGGCTCCCCTTTCTCTCTGGATGGCATCCTGGTGTATCTCTCCAGGAAGCCACGTGCTCCTGGAGAATAGGACTGGCAGGCTCAGGCTTGTCTGTGTGTCTACATGCCCTGGGCCAGTGGTCGGCAAACTGTGACTTGCAAGCCACATGTGGCTCTTTGGCTCCTTGAGTTTTTAGCAAAGGACAGCTTAGGAGTACCCTAATCAAGTTAATAACAATGTACCTACCTTATAGTTTAAGTTTAAAAAAATTGGCTCTCAAAAGAAATTTCAATCGTTGTACTGTTGATATTTGGTTCTGTTGACTAATGAGTTTGCCGACCACTGGCCTGGGCAGAGGAAGGACAGAGAAATGTCATTGAATGAAGGACTGGGGACAAAGAAAGGAAAGAGAAAGAAGGGAGAAAGAGGAAGAGAGGGAAGAAAAGCGAGAAGGAAAGATGGAAGGAAGAAACCAAGAAAGGAAGAGAAGAAAGACATTTCAGCTAAGTCTAGGCACAGGCACAGCCCCAGCCCTGTGGCTGCTGTGGCCCCATGGCCTCAGCCTTCCTGCCAGCTCTGCCCAGGGCACTGTGGACCCTAGAGCCAGTCGAAAGCCCACAACAGGGCCAACTCCTCAGGGCATCCCTTTCACCCAGCACCTTGGCATCTTTATCCTGATGGCTTCCTGGTAATGCCTCAGGAATCTGAGCTTGAACTCTGCCTAGAGTAGCCCTTGTCCCTGAAGACTGGCTCAGCTGACAGAGCAGCCGATATCACACTGGGAGGCCAGCCCGCTTGGCTGGAGCACTTCAGACCCCACTTCTGTCACAAGCACAACAGGGAAGGAGCATGAAGAGCCCAGAGCCTGCAGCATAGCTTCACATAGAGGTAGAGAGACACAAACACGTGTGGGTCCAGGGAAACAGTGACTCTGGTCATCAGGAAACCGGTACACAGGCAGGAAAAACCCACTGTGTGGTTAGGACTTGTCAGAGCACCTGGCAGGTAAGGAGAGTGGTGTACGCATCAGAGTGGAGATGGGGCCGGGCTATCTGAGTTGAGGAGGCAGATGTGGACTGTGCTGGGGGAAGGTTCTAGGCTCCCTTGGGGCCCAACCCAGCACTGGCACAGAGCTGAGATTTGAGCAGCGGGCAATGGTGAGTCCAAGGCTCTGCCCTCAGCTGGATCCTCACCTGCAAACCCTCCCAGTCAGGACAGAGTGAGCCTGGGACAGATGGCTGCCCTGCTACCAACAAATGGGCCCTCCCGGCCGGCCCAGGTGAAGGCGGACCGGCCCAACATAAAGATCCCAACAGAGACCTGGGGCAAGACGTCGCCAGCAGAAAGGGCCATTTATCTCAGAACTTAACTAGACTCTTCCAATTAGTAAGGAATAGAATGGCAGCATCGACTCTGAAGAACCGCGGTGTGAGATTATTAATTAAATGCAGTGCTGCTGAGCAGTGCACACGGGAGGCCAAGTCCTCATTAAATCAGATGAGACTGAAGCAAGCAGGAGGAGAGGCGGAGTGGGAGCCAGACATGAGATGGGGAGAGAAGGGGACGTGCAGGAGGGTGAGACAAAGGAGCAGGAGGGAGGGCCACGGTGGTCCTGTCAGGGTGACCAGCCTTACTGCAAACGGTGTTTGGACACTGCATGCTCCAGCTGCTTCAAGCCCTTTGTCAACAAGGGTGGAAAGTGGGAGCAGACCAAGCCCCCACAGTGAGTGCTCCGCTGACGCTGACGCTGGGCCTCCTCTTTTTGAAATCTTGATGGTGAAAGATAAGGGCACAGGCTAGCAGCTGCCCTTAGTCCCTATGTGGCACAGGACGGCTCCAGCCCTGGGCCCAGGTGGGGCAGAACCCAAACCCACCATGGTCCAAGGTGAGTTGCTGAGGTGGCTGTTCTTTGGCCCTGAGATGAGGAAGCCTGGCCTCTTAGGAGTAAGGCCTGAAGGGAGATCAGACCCCCCAAATGAAATCTCAGGTCACAGACAGGGCCATCTGCTGGGCAAAAAAACCCTCTTCAACCAGGCATTGAAGGACAGGGGCATCGCTTGTCATATTGACTTTGCTTTTCCCATGCATATTATTTCTCCTGTTTTCCTCTAGATGTGAGGGCTTGTGAAAGACGACAGGTTGTTTCCAGCAGCTATGCCCTTGTATATACATATGCCATGTTCACCACATACATGCACTTGTGCACACACATGCACACTCATGTGCACTCCATGTGCATCATACATGCACACATATGCACCAGGCATACACTTACACAGATACATTGTGTGCACATGCATCACTTGTGAAAATGCATCTTGTGCACCCACATAAACATTATGCGCATGTGCACACACCATTATGTGCCAGTATACCCACACATGTGCGTGCTGTTCATGCATGTGTCATAAGTGCACATGACATGCATCTGCATGCATACTCACCTGTGAGCTGTTCTTGGCCTTGTTGTCTGTTTACTTACTCTCACGGTTCTTACAACTGCCTGAAATGTTTCTCTCCATCTCCCCATCCCATCCTACCCACCTTCATCCCGTAGAACAGAACTCCCACCTTCTGCTAAGCAGGGCTGACCCTCTTTTCACCAGAGGCCACACATGTTTGCAGACTATGTCCACTGGCTAGATTCAGCTACCATAAGTGTCTCCTGGGCAGAGTGGTTCCCCGGCGCTCTCACTGGCTCTCTGCTGGCCAGCATGGTCCTGCCCAGTGCACTGCACCTCTGGTTGGCTCCGGAGGTAGGAGGACGGCCTTGCCTGGCCCGCATTTGTGTCTGCTTTCAGGCCACTCCTACAGCCTGGCCTGAGGATTCCCAAGGCAGCCAGTGGTCAGTCAACCTCCATCAGGCTGATGCTGTCCTCTCAGGGGAAGCCAACTCCCAGGAGAACTACAGAGCCTGCTTAGCAACCTCGGGATCTCTGCCCTACCCAGTGAGCTGGGGACACCACAGAGGGACTCCATCCTGCCCTGCCTCCTATCTGCCTCTACATTTATCCCGATTCCTTCTGTCTTGCAGGACAGCGTTGCCTCCTCCAGCCACCCAGAGCTCCTAATACTTGCCTGCCCTCTTCCCCAGGACATGGGGCCTGCCTGGTCCAAGTCCAGGCCTTCTGTACAATACACCCCCTGTGTTCCTCAGCACACACCCCACCTACCTTGGGTCATATTCAGGGGAAGGGGTACATGACAGAGACCAGACCAATTTGATCACAGTGAACACAGTTCATGGACAAGGATATCCTACAACGTAGTTCATCAGGTTAAACCCAGAAATTATTGCTGGAACCATTAGGAAAGAAATGCTGTTTCTCTTGTGGCTGCTAAACTGAGGATGTGAGGTGGCAGCCACGGGCTGCCATTTTCCTTCTTGTGGGAAAAGCATGAGTAAAATCAACACATAGGAGAGTGGAGCCAAGAGAGAGAGAAAGTAGAACAGAGGCTGAATATATATTTGCACCTGCATCCAGACATACCTGAAGCTAGATAGCCTTGAATTTTTTTCAAGTTTATAAACCAACTTGAGGCCCGGCACACAAAATTGGTGCAAAGGGCTTGGCCCTCGTAGCTGTGGCAGCTTGCCTCAGCCCTTGAAGCCCCAGCTCCATCCAGAAGGTCTTCTGGAAGGATGTCTGGAAGATTGTTTGGCATTCGAGTCTAATTAGCATATTATGCTTTTATTATAGACTATAGCCCTCAGCCCAACCTGCACCCTCTCCAATCTGGGACCCCTCAGGGACACCCCTTTCACAATCCAGGACTGCTGGCTCCCAACTGCTCACCTGCCTGCCTGATTGCCGTAACCACTTCTGCCTGCCAGCCTGATAACCTCCTAACCACTCCCCTGCCAGCCTGATTGATGCCTGACTGTTCCCCTGCTGGCCCAATAGTCTCCAACTGCCCTCCCCTGACAACCCAATCACCCCCAAATGTGCCCCCCCACACACACATATTCCCTCTGTATTAGATAGGGTTTTTTTCTTTGACATATTGGACAGTGTACCTGCCATGGTCTTGACAAAACAGTAAAAATTTAAACCTATGCCGAAAGCCGGTTTGGCTCAGTGGTAGAGCAGGGATCTGCCCCTGCTACAGGGTCTGTCCCATGATGCACCTTCTTTCCTCCATGCCCTTGCTTCTCACTGGCCACTCACCTCATTAGTCCAGTGCACACCCACTCCCCTGAGCCCTGGGCCTGATGGTGGCAGAGCCCCCTCTCTGACATTGGACCCCCAAACACTGTCACCCCCTCAGTCTCTTATCTATTAGCACAGGAGCAGCTCCGGTCAGGTCTTCACTGGTCTTCTACGTGGTAGGGGATCAGTGAGCTCTTTTCCCTCTGCCTATCTCTTCCCTTGGCCACTCACCTCTTAGTCCTCCTCTCCCGGCGAAGGCACACACAATACCCCCACTTGAGCTCCACCCAGACCCTGTTCCTGCACACAGAACCTGCCTTGGGACCTCTCCCAGAGACTGCCCAGTGACACACCTGTCTCCATGGCCTGCAAGAGTGAGACCAAGGAGGAACACCCTAGGCCTCTGACTTGGGTGTTTGGGAAGAGTAGATGCTAACACCCTTGTTCCCAGGTCCCTGGACACCTAGTGTCCAGTGATCCTGGTCTCTTCACATTTCCTGAGCTGCTCCTGCTGCCCCTGGTCAAAGACGTTAGGTAGAACATTAAATGATCCAGAAATATGTCTGTTATATACACAGCAAACAAAGGCAGGTCAAAGAGAAAGTATGGTATGGCTTGTCTTTTGAAGTGCGTTTATGCACATATGCACACACGTGGAAGACATGCACTAGAATGTTGGTGGGACTATAGGGGATTGCAATCTCCTTCCTTTGGTTTATTTCTGCATTCGGCTACATGGGTAGTCTTGGATTTAGAAAACCACAAAAAAACATTGCAAAGCATGGTAAACTATTCCAGGACTGCTGGTGCTAGGCAACCCAGGATCTGACAGGACCGAGAACTAGAGAGATGACCCGCAGCTGTGCCTGCGCCCCATTCCTTCCTCAGATTGGTCCCTACTGGAAACCTCACAGCTGAGGCCCTGGGGGCTCTGAGAAGTGCAGTAATTGCCCAAGGTCACAGAGGAGGAGCACAAAGTCCATTTCCCCCTCCATCGCCCAGGTCCCCACCACAGGCTGTGATCCACCCCTCGAGTCAGGGCAACCCTGGAACAACCCTGAGTGCTCCGGCTGGCCCTGAAATGAGCTGCGTTGTCATATAAGACTCCCCAGAGGCAGGAGGAGGCCAGTAGCCAATTACAGATGGCTTGGCAAAGCCACTGGCAGCCACAAAGTCAGGACAGCCTCTGGCTGCCTCTGAAATACAAGAAGAAAGACAAGAGGCCCCTCGGGGAGGGCACCCTACAAGGACTCTGGCAGTTTCACGGGCAGGTTGGGCCCAGGCCATACAACAATAACCCAAGTGCAGCAGGTGTGAGAGCTGGAAAGGCTGCAGCCGCTCCCAGTGGGGGCCTCGGAGGGAGCTCCAGGGAGAGTTGGTCTTGAAGCCCAGCCCTTAATTGCAGGTGTCCCCACAGAAGGGCATCTGTCAAGGCATCAGGTGGCTGTGGGTGCTCTCTCTCCCAAGTGCCCACAGGGGGCAGGAGGATTGGATCATGCCCCTAAACAGAGATGGGCAGCTGGCAGGAAAATCAAGCCTCCTCGGGCAAGACCAGAGTGGAGCCAGAAACGCAGCCTCTACACAACCAAGGAGCCCCTACTCAGCCCCGAGTTGCCTAGCACCCGAATTGGCAGGGGCTAAGTGACAGGGGCCTGATGCCACCCCAGGCCAGCATGGAGCCAGCTGGTGGCAGGGGGCCAGGTCTGTGTCTGAGGTATAGTCCATGGTGGTCCCTGCGTACAGGCCTTTGGCTGTATTCCCTTCTAAGTAGCTGTGAAGAGAAATGGCCTGGCAAGAGGGAGACACTGGAGAGGGGGCCCTAGCAGTCCAGTAGGGGGCCCACCCCCTTGAACTACAGGCCACCCAGACTAGGGACACAGATGGCTGGGAGAGCAAAAGGGAGATCACCACCCTCCAAATGGGCAACACATGTGGCTGAGAACAGAGTAGGCCAGTCACCACTTTGCTCTAGACCAGTGGTCAGCACACCATGGCTCTTGAGCCACATGCAGCTCTTTGGCCCCTTGAGTGTGGCTTTTCCACAAAATACCACCGCCTGGGCAACTCTATTTTAAAGAAGTGGCGTTAGGAGAAGTTTAAGTTTATAAAATTTGGCTCTCAAAAGATATTTCAATCGTTGTCTTGTTGATATTTGGCTCTGTTGACTAATGAGTTTGCCGACCACATCATCCCGCCACAGCTCTCACCAGGGTCTTTTGGGCACCCAGAGCAAAGAGCCTGCCACTGCCCTCACGACAGTTCCTACCTAGAGGGCCCCTCACAGGAGGCTAGGAGAGAAATCATGCCACCCTTCACTATCCACTGAGAGCTGGCATTTTTTTCCCAAGCTAGATGGAAACATTCAGCCGGGCAGATGATCGGCTCCCGTGCCCGTCACCACAAACATGACAGGGACTTGCATCTTTCACTGTCTCTGGCCCAGATGAGACCAAGTGGCATTGACACTCAGCATGACTGAAATGCCAGAGGTTGTGACATGTGCTGCTAGGTCCTGCTATTTCACACATTAATGGAAAGATACACTCAAAAAACTGGTATACAAGTGTTCCTAGTGGCATTATTTGTAAGAGCCAAAATGTGAAAACCATCTAAATATTCATCCACTGAGAAATGGATTTTTAAAGTTGTGGTATATCCACGTAATGGAATATTATTTGTCCGTAACGTGTAATGTTCTGACACATGCTGCAACCTAAAGGAACCTCGAAATCATCACATTTACTGAAAAAAGTCAGACACACAAGGGAAAATATTGTGTGATTCCATTTACATAAAATGTCCAAAATAGGTCCAACTTTAGAGACAGAGAATAGCAGATTAGTAGTTGCCAAAGGCTGGGCAATGGGTGCTGATAGCCAATGGGCTATCTTTTGGGGGTGAATCTATTCTCAAACTGACTGGGTGATGGTTGTGAAACTCTGGAAATATACTAAAGCCAGTGAATTTTGCATTTTAAATGGATAAAATATATGGTATGTCAATTATATCTCAATTAAGCTGTCACCAAACAAAAAGGCATATATGAGTATAAAAAATTGAAAATCACATGTATTGTTGTATTATAATTTTTTTTCAGTGTAGATAGCTTCATGAAAACAGCATTTGTGCCTTTATGTATTTTATATTATGCATCAGACACATTATTGTGATTAGGGATCAATGGGCCTCACCAGACTGCCAAGAGGGTTCATGTCATAGAAGGGGTGAGGTGGAGGCGGACCAGCAGGCGGGTGCTGCCATGCAGCTGTGTTATGTGCCTTGAGGAGGACAGAAAGGGTTTCCTAGAAGAGGATGGTGACGGTAGGTAGCCAGGTATATGGGGTTCCCAGCACCTCAGACAAAGCTCCAGAGCCCCCAGCAAGCCCCAGTCTGTCTGTGCTGCTCCTGCAAGCTCCCTTGTCACACCTGTGACTGTTTTAGGCCCTGGTGCACTCACATCCCCAGAGAGGTTTTAGGTTCAGCTGCAGCTAAAACAACCAGGTCCCTCCTAGTCCTGCGACAGGACTGTTTGCAACATAGGCAGAGCTGACACTGGACAGGAATTTGAGGTCTTTCAGAGCTCACAGGATGAAGGGGCAGGGAGAATAAGGTGTGTAGAAGAACCCGAAAATGCTGACTGGTCAGGAGGGGCCTTGAATGCTGGTCTCTAGGTCTGAGATTACCGGGAGGTGGAAGTACTTGGAAAGGGGGCAGGGCAGGCGGGCCGGGAGGCAGAGACCCCTGACACCGAAGCCTGGCTTTCCACTGGGCCCCCATCCATTCTCCTCTGGGTCCCCTCATTTCAGACCACAGACTCCCCCCCTGGTGCTAGTGGTCATGTGGCCAGGCCTGGCTTATAGAAGTCCTGCTGGCTGCCCGGGCCTCAGTGATTCACTCAAAGATTGACATGTGACCCAGCCTGAGCCAATGAGAACTAGTTCTGAGACTTGCTGAAACCCCAAGAGAAAAGGAAGGTCTTTAAGCTGGGCCAGCAGTTTGTGCAGGTGAGCCTGTATCCTCTCAGGGAAGAACCTTGGACGCCAGGCCCAGGGGAGGGGGGCAGCGATGGAACAGGGCGGGAGGCCTGAGCATCCCCTTTTGACTCAAGCCAGTTTGCACTGGGTTTCCTGTCCTTCACAGTGGCGGGAGTCTGGACATAGGGACGGAATCCCAGGAGGGACGGGGCAACAGGCACCGACTACACAGGCGTGGAACAGGAGCAAGTCCTCCACAGCCTCTTGGTTGTACTTTCCAGATTCACAGTCAAGGGAGAAATTAGGGGACAGGCTCCCCACCCACAGATGATGGAGGAAGGGTACTGTGCTTCCCCTTCCCTGGCCAGCAGCTCCGGACAGCTCTCCATCAAGGCTGCTCCTCTGCCTTGCAGAGTCCACTCGCCATCCAGGTCTGCCTCTCTCTTCCTTGGCCTGCCTGCCAACAAGACTCCCTTCGCTCCTTCCAGGCTGCAAATCTTTTCTACATCCTGGCTAATTATGTTCAGGTGGAGGAACCTGGTGGCAGAAACAGTGTCTGCGTGTGTGTGTGTGTGTGTGTGTGTGTGTGTGTGTGTGTGTGTGCGCACATGCCCAGCCATTGAATCTGCTCCAGGAGTGCTGCCTCAGAGGAAAGGACAGAGGACCCTCAGCCTCAGCCCCCTGTGTCCTGACCGGCTCCCCGTGATGTCAGCAACTCTTGGCTTCATTTCGTCAACATCTGTTCTCCTTATTCTGACCCAGGCATTCCATTTCAGATCAGTCACGGCCTCATCTGGCAACGCATCCCAGGTCGGTTATAGGCTCCTCAGGGCCGGCCGCCCCCAGTCCTGCCTCCCTACTCCTTCCCAACCCCAGCCCCAGCCCAGCCCAGCCTGGGGAGCAGTCCACAGTAATTCATATCTGTAAAGCACTTCATACGTCTCCAGTGACTCACACATTTTGTCTCCTCCTAGCAGGACATGAGGGAAATATTACCTCTTAAGAAGGACTATTTGCTACCAAGTACCAGCCACGTGCCTTCATGTAATCCTCACCAAAACCCACCAACCCACCAGTGCAGTCACTGCCATCCACTTTCACCTTTCACAGATGATACACAAGAGACACTCACCTCAACGTGAGAGCAAGTCTCAGGGAGGGCCATAGGGCCACACAGGAAATGAGAGCTCATGAGGCGGGCCAGGTGATCACAGGGAGAGTGGGAGACTTCTGGGGTGTTCTGTCCCTGCTGAGGGGACAGGCCTCACAGCTCTCCCAGGTTCTTAAGGGAAACCTCTGGACCTTTGTGAGAAATTTGTCAAACACTGGGATGGCCAAACAAAACTCATGTGTGGGTGGATGTGGCACCCAGCCCACCAGTTTGCAGACTCCACCCTGCACAAGGAGAACACACATCCAGAAATGATTTCACTGGTAAGGGGCAGGGCTGGGTCTCTCCAATGGGTCTCTCCAATCCAGATTCATTCAGGGCTGCATGTTATACAATGGATCTAGCTGCCCGCCAGCCTCCTCCTGCAAGTGTCTCACTGAAGCACGTTCCCGCTGAAACTCAGGCCGGTCTCTGGAAGACCTGGTGGCCAGGTACACTGCTCTGCTCTCCCGAGACAGAGAACGCCTAGCAGTCAACAGGGATGAATGAGGCTCTCTGACCTAATGGATGCCTGCCCGTCACTGCTACCCACTCCCTACAAAACACCACAGCTGCCCGGTGTCAGCTCCACCTGATGCAATAGAACAGGGAGAGAAAAGCTGCCCCACGTGGGTGAGTGAAGTCCAGAGAGCCACCGTCGCCAAGACTTGTCTGCCAGCACCATTCGCAGAGAGAGAAGCAGGACCTGGTTCTCATTTCCCTTCCATGGCTGTGGTCCAGATGCTTGGAATACATGGTGTGGCTCCCACACAAAATCACTAAAATTCGATTTTACACTGTCACCAATGTAATGACACAAAATAAACAAACACTGAAAAGGAAGATACACAAATATTAGGAATTGCAGAGGACAATTGCATATTCCAAAAATCGCCCCCCACCAAAAAAAATCCATAATAAAAGGAAAAATAATAAGGAAGTTCATGAAATGCCTAGATGCAAAATAAATATAGAAACTGGCATATCTGGGAATGCAAACATGGGACACATCCAAGTGAGAGATTTATTTTAGAAGGATTTTTTGCAATCATCCATGGTTTGCATGCATGCCACTGTGATAAGAGATTCTGCTAAAGCAGAGGAGGATGGGTATCGCTGAGAGCAAAGAACGAGAAATAGGTGGAGTCAGGGTGGGACTCGGATTGCTGGGTCAATGATGGCTGTCAATGTTTTCCTGGAGTTGTACAAGTGCATATATAAATGGTACTAGTATGCTGTTTATTGCCCTCTGGCCCATTGGGAATGAAAGAACCTAAACTCTGAGTAGATTGTAAATCTGGACTAAGTGGGTTGAAGGCATTCTGAGTAAATGGTCATCTGCTGTATCTAAATTAAGTATTGCCCAGCTGGTGTAGCTAAGTGGTTGAGCGTCCACCCATGAACCAGGAGGTCGAGGTTCAATTTCTGGTCAGGGCACATGCTCAGGTTGCAGCCTCAATTCCCAGTAGGGGGTGTGCAGGAGGCAGCTGACCAATGATTCTCTCTTATCGTTGATGTCTCTATCTCTATCTCCCTTCCCCTTCCTCTCTCTGAAATCAATTAAAAAAAACTTTTTAGATTAAGTGTTCCTACATATTTCTAATAACATACTGGAAAAGGTCCTGTTTGTGATAGCAATGAAATTCTAAAGTTCTTAGTAATAAGCCTTCTGGAATATATTTTGAAAGATTTAAACCAATGTTCTTATTTCCCTGAGAAAATTGAACATCAGGAAGCTGTCATTCTCTTGTTCAGCAAAGGTTTGCTGAGGTCTGTTGCATTCTGGACACATTGGACAATTCATATCATCCAAAATAAGGGACCTCTTATGGTTTTGTTGAAGATCATAAGAAAACAAACCCAAAATCCATTTGGAAAATGGGCAAAAATAGCCAAAACATTTAAGTCTCAATGTGATATTTGCATTATTATTAAGCAACAAAAATTAAAAGCCCTACTGTTGGTGTAAAAAACAAAACACAGAACAACTACAGAGAGGGTAAAAAGAAACCAGATCACCTCCACGAACTCCATAGATGAAGGAATTCTGTCCCAAAGTCTCAAGGAAAAGGTGAATTAGTAAATGAATGGTGCTGACACACAGAGTAGCAATTTAGAAAAAGATAAATACTTAAAGCCAGCATCTTACACAGTACAGGAAACACACTTCACTTGAATTAAAGGAGCTAAATATTGTAAAAACTCAAATCTGAAGAAAAAAATCAAAACATCTAATGAAGTACTTTGAAAGGCACGTCATTTCCCAGAGCCTAAGTAAACAGAAGGAAGCCACACAAGAGGCCTGGCAGCAAGGTAAACTGCAATGGGAACTCAGAATATAAACCCACCCAAGCTAACAAAGGGTTAAGGTCTAGGCCCATGGAGGACCTGTCATCTGGGGTGAGGGTGGAGGCAGCAACCACCAGTTTACACAGAAACTTGGTGGGATTGAGTTTCAGCAGCAATAGGATTGTACCCTCCCCGTATCATCAGCCCAAAGTGAATGTCATGATGAGGCCTCCATGCCAGATCAGCTGAAGCAGCCTTCTGCACTCTTGGAGCCAGGTCCACAGGAACCAGGGGGCCTTGCAGGCCCCTAGGAGAGGGCTACAAGGGCCCTGGGCTCCAGGGGCCAATCAGAACAGGTCCACTAGGTCAGAGCCAGACTACTGTCTGCCCTCCCTGATCATGTCTGGTCCCAATATATTCACCCAGGCCACCAAAGCCGCCCTCCAGCAGCCTCCCTGCAGCTGCCCTTGGCTCTTGTTCTTGTGCTGCAAGTCCCGAGGATCCAGGAGGATCCTCAAAGAAATGAATGCAGCACCGCGATCTTGACGGTGGGGCAAATGCCTGGCACACCCTTCACGCCCTCCTGTATCTGTTCACCCAGCTTTGGCCACTCTGCCCTCTACCCCATCCTCTCCCAGACACGGAACAGAGGCTGGCCTCATTCACCAGCTGCCCAGGTGCCCTGATGCAGGTTACCACCTGTACAACCCCCCATGGCACCGCACAGCCTAGACCTACCAGCCTTCCCAGTAAGGACAGCCAGAGAGGTCCTGGGCACCCCAACATCAAAAATAGCACCCAAAGGCCAGGCTACCCTATCTGAGGTGGAGACTACTCTGTAGGACAACTGGTGCAAGCCTTGACCTTGGTGGCTGGGAAGTGCAGCAAGAACTCAGTCCCCAAGGAGAGGAGAAACTCCCTTTCCCTGTAGTAACTAAGCCCGCCAATGGAGTGGGGGCTGATGTGCACCACTGGGGACAGCAAAGGTTTCATGGGGCGCTCAAGCTGCAGTGGAAGGAGTCCAGGATCTGAGCTCTGTGTGACCTGGGGTAGGTCACACCCCCTCTCCCAGCCCAGATTTCCTCCCATACCGTGGGATGATGCCACTTACTCCCAGAGTGCAGTGGGGGCTTGTGAGTGTCACAGGGGGTGATGTGTCAATAGGGACATGCAGACTCAGCCTGGGCAGAGTGTGTGGCCAATGAAGAGCCAATGGCCCAGGAAGGATGGCTGAAGAGTCTTGCTGGACAGAGAGGTGGGGATCCACTCATACTAAGAAAGAAGGGATAACCGACATGGGAGGGCAAAGGGGAAGGGAGGAGAAAAAGAAAATAAGGAAGGAGAAGAGAGAGAAGAAAAGAGGGAAGAGGAGGAAAGGGAGGGATGGAAGATGGAAGGGAAGGAGAGACCAAGGGAGAGAGAGAGAGGGAAGAAGGGAGGCAGGGGGAAAGGGAAGAGAGGGGAAGAGAAGGAATGTCATCAGGGGGAAGCAAAAGGAGGGCTCTCAGCCAGGATCCAGCACTACCCCCAACAACCTCCCAGCTCTCCCTGTGACCGTTGTCCCTGGAGCTGCATTTGGTGGCGGCTCAGGAAACACAGGACTTCCCTGTCAGCTGAGCTGAGCCCTGGCTGGGGACCTCTCCTCACCCTGAGAGTTTGGTGTGTATGGGTCCATTCACCCAGGAGCACAGGCCTCTGCTCGGGGCTAGTACTGGTAAGCCCAGAACAATGCCTGGGATCTAGCTGGGGGCACCAAGGAGCACCCAGAAGGATATGGGCCCTGCCCCTACCCTGCTGGACAGGGTCTACAGAATTAATGCGCATGCCCACTGAGTTCCAGCATCTTCTTCGTGAATAGCCAGCCTCAGGGATGACGATGCAAGGGGGTTGCCATCCCTCTGCCAGGTCCGAAGTTGCAGGCAGGTGAGGAATTAGAGGGCAGAGAGGGTCAGTTGTAGCTTCCCTGGTCCCAGGCAGCCTGGAGGCCTGACCATTGCTCTGGGCCAGCATCTAATTCCACTCTCATCCTCCCCTGATAGTCTTTTGGACCGAGACCAGCCAGCTTTATTCTTCTCCACTCCCTCAAGGACACACCCTGTGAGGCAGGCAGTACTACAATTAGGGAAGCTGAGGGTCACAGGCCAGCAAGAGGGGAGCCAGGCCCTGACCCTGGTTCTGTCTGACTTCACGCCTCATGACCTTTCTCTAGGTCAGTGGGTGTCCATCTGCCATGTGTAAGACTCTCCCATGTGGCTCTTGAAAAATACAGTCCACCCCCAGGTCCCACTAGGTCTGAGACATTAGAATCTCATGCCTAGGCACAGGCATTATTCAAAGCTGCCCTAACCCCATGCCCGTCTACTGCAGACAGATCCGCTGCAGGACGGGCCACAGGTTTCCTTTAAGGCAGCCATGGTCTTTGTTTGGGGAAAGACCTTCTGGAAGCCTGTGGAAGCAAAGGTAACAGTGGAACACTGTGTGGACATGTTCTAGGCCTCCATGAGGGGACACAGTCTTTGAAAGACCCAGGCGGTCTGCCCCCTGGGAGATTAACACACAGAGGAGAACCTGGCTTATCAAAGTGCCAATGTCCTCTCAGGTCAGACCCCGTTCTACGGAAGACAGCTAAACAGCTGCCAGGGCAGCCTCCTCCACCTTCCCAAACAAAGCTCCCCACCCCCACCCCACCCCCAAATGCTTCCTGTGAGGGGGGTCCAAGAGCTGCACACGGGGCGGGGGTGGCTGGCTTGCATTTGGGGGCCAGCAAGCAGGCAAGTGAGGGGCTCTGAGGCTCAGGTCAGCAGGAGACAGCCCCATGGGAATTGGCTTTCGGGGGGACAGTGATGTTGGTATGGGGGTGTTAGGCCTATCTAGATTTCACCTCCTTTGCTAATAAAAATGGGATCTTAGAAAACTAGCCTTCAGAGGATATTACCAACTCAAAACCCATTTTAGTCCACAAGCAAGCGTTTTATTAAACAGAAATGCCGGGGTGTTCCTACCAGAGTCGGGTGCAGATGCAGCTATGCAAAGCCACCACCGTTACTTAACATTACCCTGCGGGTTCCAGCGGATTGGAAACGAGGCTCCAAAATCATCGTTGTCTCAGACAGTACCACTGTGTACCTAGAAACCCCAGCGGAATCCACAAAGACATATTGGAATTAATGAGTTCAATCAAGCCGCTTGATAAAAGGTAATTATATAAAAATCAATAGCCTTCCTGTATACCGGCAATAGAGGGAAACGATTCAATTCACAATGGCAAAAAAAAAAAATACCCTTGAAATGACCCTGATTAAGAACAATGGGTAACCTGTAAGGAAAGTGCGTAGTACTTCCCTGAGCAGCTTCAGAACAGAATTGAAAAACACCATGTTCCTGGCAAATATTGTAAATTATGTCAATACCCGCTTTAATTGGTTTCTAAGTTTAATTCAATGCCAATCAAATTCACTGGGGATCTTTTTAAGCTGACAGGACACTTTTAAAATTCAAATGGAAGAATAAACAGATGTGACCAGCCAACAAAATTTTTCAAAAAATAAAAATAACAGCAAAAGGGGCGTATTCAGCCAGATGTTTCAAAGCAACTCTGCCCCACAGAAATGGAATGTGCATTTCATATGTTGTCAGGTTAAAAAGCACACAAAACAGGTGAAATTATTTCAGCAATATATCTTATTTAACCCAATATATCTAAAGTATTATGTGTTTAGCCTGTAATCAACACTGTAAAATGACCAATGAAATATTTGATATCCTTTTTTTTTGTACTAACTCCTTGAAATCTGTTGTGTATTTTATCCTCAGAGCACCTCTCAGCTCACACCAGCCACTTTTCAGGTAGTCAGTAGCCTCACATAGTTCATAGCTACTACCACAGCAGACAGCACAGCTGTAAAGCAGCTGACACTTTAGATATTAGAGTTTTAAAGATCTCATGATGAACATATGAGAGCTTCAAAGCAGGTACAAGAACAGGCAGGCAGAAAAATAAAGCTTCTGTGTGATATCACTTAACCTGAGGTTTCCTTTGCAACTGACTGGAGATGATACATGGCATATACATTTCATATATACAATTGATCCTTGAACAACATGGATTTTTTTTAACCTGGCAACATATGAAGTGGGCCCATGGAATTTTTTCAATTGACCTGCACAGTTCAGACCTGCATAATTCAAAGTGAACCGGTGGTTGGAAATCTATGTACGTGGAGAGCTAACTTCAGGCATACAAAGATTTTCCACTGCATAGTCAGTGGGACCCCATTCACCAGGTGTTCAAGAATCAACTGTAGGTCCTGGCTGGGTAACTCAGTTGGTTAGAGCATTGTCCCGATACACTCAGGCTGTGGTTCCATCAACCAATTAATACATAAATAAGTGGAACAACAAGTAGATGTTCTCTCTCTCCCTTCCTGAAAATCAATACATTTTTGTAAAAGAGTCAACTGTATATTCCTATTGTTCACAGCTTTGAACCACTTTTTCTCAGACCTTCAGAAGCTCTATCCCAGTCGGACTGGCCACTACTGAGCCTTAAGACCAACCTTGCATGAAAGAGAAATACATCTGATTTGCCATGTGGTCTCAATCCCTGCTATCAAAGGAGAAATGCTCTGGTTCGAAATGCATGCTTGAGTGTTCTGCTCCCACAGTGGGCAAGGGCTCGCTCCTTCGGTGTGAATGGCTGGCTTCTGCCACTGCCCTGCTTCCCCAGCCTGGGAGTTTTATGTCGACTCTCAGCCCCAAAGTCATTTGTATCATCATCATCATCATCATCATCATCATCATCATCAAACTGAATATTCAGGATCGTAAGGCACACACATTCCACATTTATCATCTGAACTTGGAATAAAGTCAGTGGGTCTTATCTCTGCCAGCAGCCACATATGCTGGCTGGCACTGGCTGGCAGGCAACTAATTTGGCCATGGCATTTCGTACTGCCATCCTGCACCTGAGTCATATGCGGGGTCAGCACTTCTTGTGTTGAGACGCTTACCGCTCAGATGTCTTTAAAAAGGTCACACTGTGTAGGAAGGCACAGAGATAACAGCGTGTGTGGTTTTGGTGAGGACTGTCCCTACTTTACTAGAGAGAGGAAGACACCCAGAAGTGGATGAAGCCATTTACACACTCAGTAAGCAAAGAGAATGAGGTGGGAGAAACCAGCCACAGCTTCTAGCAACTAGGGGCAAGGTGGCTAGTGCCAACACCTGGTGGGACTGTGCTAAGGCGCTGGGTGTATCCCCTCTTTTTTGGTATATTCAATCCCTGATGGCACCTTAGACACCCAAAAATACATAAACCGCCAACATTTCCCAAACCTGGCCAGGGCTAAGTGCTTGTCATGCACTCATCCTTGCAAACACCCCAAGAGGTGGGTGTGGGTGGACACCTCTTTGCTTTTGGTTCAGTGGGAGATGCTGCCCTTGTCCAGGTCGCCCAGCTGCAGGGGGCAGAGCTGACAGTGTGACACTCCAGCCTCCAGCCCACACCAAGTCCACTGCTAATCACTGAAGTGTGCAGGGCCAGGTGGGCAGCACCAAGCCTTCCTGGTCTCTTGACAACGCCTCGGCCTGGAGTCCTGGATGACAGAGTTTCCTCTGCCTCCAAGTAAAAATTCTTCAATCCACAGGCCCTGGAGTAGATGTGCAGGGTAATTGAAATTCATGGATGAGCCCAAGGAGCTGGCTCCAGGCTCAGTAATAACTTCTCCATATTAATGACAGCACCACAGACCCATGGACAGCTGGCATTTAATATGAAGCATATACAGAAAAGCCAGAGGCTCCTCACTGAGCCCTTTCATCCAGAGCACCTGTCATGAGTAGTCTAAGGTGGTACCAAAATTCAGAGGTCTGAAGTCTTCCCCTCCTCTCAGCACCTCCACTCCACCTCCGTCCCCTCCCCTGCAGGAAACCCTGCCAAGAACACACACATGCACACTCACACAAGAATGTACAGGCTCACTCAAATGCACACATATATATATCTACACAAGACATATACATGTGCACAAGCTCACATGTCCCACATATAGATATGCAAGTACATGCACATTTATGTGTACACATTCACCTGCATGCACACATTTCCACATACACTTATGCACTCCCATGTATAGATGCACAAAAATGCACACAAGTTCACATATGCCCTGCAGCCTCGTATGTTCTGACAGCAGCACAGAAATCTCCCCATCCCCAGCTGACTGAGCAGAGGAGGGCAGTGGAGATAATGACAGTCTGCCTGCCAGTACAGACCCAGAATCCCAGGAGAGGCCCCACACACGCAACTGCCCCTGTAGATCTCAAGACCAGAGTAGGAGACCCCGGCCACAGCTAAGGCCATTATGCACACAGCCTCCTGCTGAATGTCCCAGTTGCTCGGATCAAATGAGCCCCCCAGTGACTCCTTTGCTGTGGTGTTACCTGATGTACTTCGGTCCTCACAGCACCACTGGGTGGGACCCGGCCTTCCCCACCTCCCAGCTAACCCTGGGTGAGGGTCTTCACCTGCTCAGTGCCAGGGACACTGGGGCGTGGGCAGCCAAGGCTGGCCATCGGGCAGGAGGGACCTGGAACCTGCCAACACCCGAATGAGCAGCTCCATTACCCTCAGCAATCAGTGCCAGAAACACAGGGCCGTGATGGAATCAGAGTAGAAGGCAACAGGTGACAGGGGATGGCCTCTGAAGAGGTGGCCGCCCTGGTCTCAGGCTTGGACACCAGCAACCAACAATGCTGGCCTTCCTGAGAGGGAGGCCAAGTCAGACTCCACTATGCTCTACCCTAGAGGATTCCAAGGGGAAGGTGACCCCACACAGTGAAAGCCTTATAAATCTGAGTAACTGGGAGCCCTGGGTTCCCTCATCTGTAAAATGAGGACAATGGGGCAATGAGGGCGGGGCGTGGGGTGGGGGAGAGGGACAGGACAGGACACACGTTTCGAGCAGAGGTAGAAAGTGCACATGATGACCCTTTGATGGCCTCCTCTGGAGGAACAGCAGTGTCTTCCATGAGTCCTCACTGACAGAGGAGCCTCGAGGTGAGGAGCCAAAATATCTCTTTCCTAGGTAGGGATGGAGCATGTGACTCAAGCTGTAAACAACCAGGATATCACATACCTGGGCAGAGTGAGTGGCTATGGAAAAGTTCCATGACTTATGCCTGTCCAATCAGAGTGAAGCTCAGAAATGTAGCAGGCACCTCCAAATTATAGACTGCTTCCAATTGCCACCAGGCTGTCCCTGGGGGCAAGAGTGGTATGGAGTCACCATAGGCACTGATCACCCAGAGAAATAGGTTACACAGGGGAGCAGAAGCTGGGCCAGCAAGGTTCAAGGGACACCATCCCATCCCTTAATCACTTACTCAATCCCAGGAATCCTCAGCTGCCTTTTTAAAAAAATGTATATTTTATTGAGTTTTTACAGAGAGGAAGAGAGAGGGATAGAGAGTTAGAAACATCGATGAGAGAGAATCATTGGTCAGCTGCCTATTGCATACTGCCTTACTGGGGACATGCCTGCAACCAAGGTACATGCCCTTGACCAGAATCGAACCCGGGACCTTTCAGTCTGCAGGCTGACACTCTATCCACTGAGCTAAACCGGTCTCGGTGTCAGATGCCTTTTTAAATTGTGGTAAAATACATATAAAATTTATCATCTTTATAATTTTTAAATTGTACAGTTCAATGTTATTAAATGCTAGAGGCCTGTTGCATGAAATTCATGCATGGGGGGAGGTGTCCCTTAGCCCAGCCTGCACCCTCTCCAATCTGGGACATCCCTCTCACAATCTGGGACTGCTGTCTCCTAACCACTCACCTGCCTGCCTTCCTGATTGTCCCCAACCACTCTGCCTGACAGCCTAATAGCCCCCTAATTGCTCCCCTGCCAACCTGATTGATGCCTAACTGCCCTCCCCTGCAGGGCTGAGGAAACTGGGAGACTCCAGCTGGATGAGGCAGGGCTGAGGGGAGGAGGAGGCAATTAGCATATTTCCTCTTTATTGGCTGTGGCTGCCACCATCTTTGTGAGGGCGTGGTGGTCAATTAGCATATTACTATTTATTAGATAAGATATTCATAATATAGTGTAATCATCACACCATCCATCTCCAGAACTCTTTTCTCCTTGGAAAATTGAAACTATGCCTATTAAACACTAATTCCCTATTCCCAGGCCCCTGCACTCACTACTCTACTGCTTGTCTCTATGATTTTTGACTTCTCTAAGTGCCTTCAGATGCCTTACTGACTGAAGAGATGCATCTGGGTTTTAGACCACAAATGCACTTACACCATTCTGAATGGCTGCCACGAGACAGGTAGGGGCTACAGGCTGCTGCTCTGCCACCTGGAGCACAAACCTCTGACAAGTCAACCTCCATCATGGCAACCACTGGCCAGTGCACATCCTTTCCTGCCCCCACAGGGAAGAGTGCCTGGAAATCCCTTTCCCTTCCACCAAGTCACCCCCTAGGAGGAGTGATGGTGAGGCCAGCCAGGAGGATGTGAATACCCTGGGGCCAGGTGCCTGGGGTGGCCATGATGAAGGCTGGATTCTCAGCAAGCTCCTGTCACCCCTAAGAATGAATGTGCCTGTTAAGGACTCCTGACGGTTAATTGGGCTCAAATTTATAAACAGAGTCTAACAATCATTGCTCCCTGTGCTTCAGTGAAAAGCTGAACTGAGCAATCTTCCTCCAGCCCTGTATTTCTACCATCTGAGCCCACCTTCACAAAGGAGCTCCTAGGGACCTAAATCAACCACTGGGCTAAAGACTTACCCAGGCCAATCAGGGTTTCACAGCTATAGCCTCATTTGCATTTTTATTGATCAATCAAAGCAGCTCCATTCTGGTCAATCAGGACAGTGCCATTTGAGCCAATCAAACTGTGCTGATGTGGAGTTCTTTATTTGCATAGAAATAGGCCAATCTGGGACTGGAGGTGGGCATTCTTCTCTTTAAGCCAGCTTCACCTCTGCCTCAACAGAGTACACTTTCAGTTGCCATTAAAGATTATGTTTACCTGTGATATGGGAACCACCTTGCCTGAGTCACTTCACCTGGGTCGCTTTAACTGAAACATCACAACTGATGTTTCACAACTGAGCTGTTTTTACCAAATAGCCTTCCCCACCTTGCTGCGCCCCAATTCAGGGACCCCATTGGCATTGAATTGGTGACCACAGCCTTCAGTTGACATTTCCCCAATATAGTCCCTGTCTGCATGGCCCGCCTAACCATCCTGCTATCAGCACAGCTCCCAATAATTCCACATCGACCTGCGGAGGCCCCTTCAGGGGACCTCAAAGCCAATTCAGGGTCTTCACATATCAACAGACTCAGAAATGCAGCTTCTCTGAAGAAACATTGGAGGCAAGGATCCCATACTCCCTAGGGACAACAATCTGTCAAGAAAGGCAGGGAAGCTGGATTCTCAGCTTCCTGACTTGGTAGCTCAGTCAGTTGGAGCACTGTCCCTTGCACGAAAAGCTTGCAGGTTCAATTCCCACTCAGAGCAATTAGGTCCCCAGTTGGGATATGAATGGGAGGTAACCATTTGATCTCTCTCTCTCTCTTTTTTCTCTCTCTCTCCTCTTCCCTTCTTTCCTTTCTCTCTTTTTTCTCTCTCTCCTCTTCCCTTCTTTCCTCTCTCTCTAAAATCAATATAAACAAGTCCTTGGATGATGATTAAGAAAAGAAGAAGAAAAAAAGAAACTCAGGACATGGACTAACCAGAGTTCCCTCTGCCAACTGCGTCCCCTCACTTGTGTCTGCTCCCCATCCAACCCCTAAGACACCTGGAATTGCCTGGGAAGGTCCTAGAAATGGTTGGCTCCAGCCTCCACTTTCCACCTGGACAAACCGGGGCTGATGGTAGTATTTGCCCAGGGTTACATGGTAACTTGCCAGAGCCGAGTCCTCGGTCTCCTCACCCCAACCCAACACTTGTCCATACAGGCCCAGGGGTACTTCCCTCCCTTATTTTGTTTAACTTAAAACAGGGTTTTCAACTTGAGTTTCAGAGACCCCAAAGGGATAAGGAAGACAAAAAATGTGTAAGACCACATGTGTACACAAGTGCTTTCCTATGGGAAAGGGGACGGGACTTTTGGCCATTCTCTAAGGGGGCCTGCCCATTGAAGATGGACATTCTGGGATCCGCAGCAGAGCAGACAGGGAGGGGTGGGCCAGCCCTAGGCACTGGGGGCAGAGAGTCTCCAGGTGACTCTCCTACCAGTCCCTGCACTTGTTTCTGGCCCTGCCTCCCACTGGCTCCCAGCTGAGCTTTGCCCAAGCTGGAGCTGGGTCTTTCGAACTTAGCCAGGTACAAGTTTCCATGGCACAAGCTACCAAGAACCACAGAGTGCAACATGGCATGTGAATGTCTGGGAGGCTTCCTGGATGAAGTGCCATTTAGCTGAAACCTACAGAGTGAGCCAGGCCAAGAGAGGAGGATGAGAGTGATCCAGGCGAGGGCACAGCCCAGGCACAGGCCCTGAGCTGGAGTGTGCAGTGTGACTGTAGCACAGGCATGAGGGGTGCATAGTGGCAAATAAGGCTGCAGACCACTGTGCTAGGTCATGGAGGACCTTGAGTGGTTGGTCACTGGTTTGGATTTTTGTGGGTTTTTTTGGAGGGGGAAAGGATTGTGTGTGTGTGTGTGTGTGTGTGTGTGTGTGTGTGTGTTTGCGTGCATGCGTGTGCATGCGTGTGCGTGTGCATGTGTGTGTGTGTGTGTGTGTGTGTGTGTGTGTGTGTGTTTAAGGGCAATAAAAACCATTGAAAAGTGTTACGCAAAGAAGTGACATGATTTAATGTGTGGTTTATAAAAATCAGTCTGGCTGCCGTGTAGCAAAAGAGTAGCTGGGGAAAGGCCAGTAGGAAAAGCTGAGGAAAACAGAAGCTAAAGACAGGGCTTGGGGTCCGGCATGGGGGAGAGGTGGGGACTGGGATAAAATCCAGAGACATCTAGGATTCTAGGACTCCAGTCCAAGTAAATGGTGAGATCTGGAGGAAAGGGGAGGGACCCACATTCCATTTCAGAAGCATAGGGTCACCGGGGAAGAAGCCTTAGAGGCAGCTGGGTAGACAAGTCTGGAGGAGATCTGGGCCAGACATGGGACTAAAGCCCAGGTGGAGTGTGGCAACAACCACTTTCATCTGCCTGGCATGCTGTCCTTCTTCTGGCCTTTATGATAAAACCCCAACCAATTCCAAAATTCTCAACCCCAAAGGTGAGCAAGAAACTTGGACCAGGCCCACATCACAGCGATTGGTTCAAAGTTGGGCCTGTACCCTAAACAAAATCCATCAGAGCACTTGCCAGGACTCTAGCAGGAACCATCCACAAAGGAGAGCTCTCCATTTCTGAGAGACTGATACCGCAGAAAACAAATTAAGCCAGGACTGCTGGTGCCCCTACAGAAAGAGGGCCATCCTGAAATAAACACAGAGTCATAGACCTGAAAGGCAGAGAGAGCATGTTCTGAAACCATCCCCAAGCCCCTGGATCCAACCATGCCTGAAGCTGGCACTCCTTAGGATCCCAAGAACAACTGGGCCTATAATGTCCCCTGCTTGTTTCATCCATTGTACGCTGATTTTCTGTCACTTAAATGGAATGAATTTTTAAAAAGGAATGTAATAAGCCATGGAGGAAACTGTGACTACCCTGGGCAACCGTGTGGATTGCCAAGAGCAGGGATTAAGCAGGTGCCTCTGCTCCTCTGACCTGAGGAATTCCAACACTCGGGGAACCAGGAAGTTCCCACAGCCCTTCTTTGGTGTGCCTGAGACCCTCACTGCCCTCCCACTAGTGCCAAGGGAGGGTGGTGAAGGAAGGCCCTGCAAGTCCCAGACACTTTCCATCCCCAGCCCCATAGCCTAAGCCTGCCACACCTGTCAGCCCCACTGTAGCATCTGAGCCAGCTGGAGCCGAGGGTGTGGTCACAAAGGCAGCAGCCTTGTTATGAAGAACAAAACTCATCTTGGTCTCTTAGGCCAGCGAATGACTTCTCTCTGTAGCCTTTAGTGCCTCGTAATGTCCAGCAAGACTAAGCAGAGAGGGTGCCTGGCAAGGATGGCAGCCAACGGGGTAGTCCCAGCCCACAAGGCAGCAGCAGCCTCTCTGAATCTCAGCTATACAAGGGGACGCTGCATCACAGAATCACCAGGGTGTACACCGCCCTCCTCGGGCTCCAGAATGGGAAAAGGCTTCAAAGGTTATACCCTTCCCACTGCCCAACCCTTGGAGGCTTCCGTCACTGGCCCTGACTGGTCAGAGATGCCAGGCTGGAGTGGTCCCCAGAGCTGCACTGGCAGGGGGAAGAGGGAGGACAGGGTGCTTCTATTCTCCTGGTGTCCCACTGCCGTTTCTGAGCCATGAGGACTCAGGCTGTCTGAAGGGAGTGCAGAGCAGGTCCGTAGCTTCTCAGTGGGCCACCTGACCACGAGGCCTGCTCCCAGCTCCCACTCACTCACTGACAACTCAACACCCCTGACTCAGAAGGCCTCCAGGAGTCAAAGAAGAAGGGTAGGAAGGTTTCAAAGAAATGAATCTCTCATTTTTATCCTTTTTGTTGGCATGTAAACGTGGTGAATAGCGGAAACCGGTTTGGCTCAGTGGTAGAGCGTCGGTCTGCGGACTGAAAGGTCCCAGGTTCGATTCCGGTCAAGGGCATGTACTTTGGTTGCGGGCACATCCCCAGTAGGGGGTGTGTAGGAGGCAGCTGGTCGATGTTTCTCTCTCATCGACATTTCTAGCTCTGTATCCCTCTCCCTTCCTCTCTATGAAAATTAAAAATATATATTTTTAAAAATGTGGTGTGCATGGTCTTGGAGTCAGACAGACAAGCATCCAAACAGTGGCTGTGAAGCTCGAAGCAAGCTGTGTTGGCTTTGGAGTTATTCATCTGTAGAATGGACATAATATCACACACCAGCCATGGGGCGCTGAGGATTAGACTGCATACAGTGCTTAATAGGGAGCATGGCGCAGAGTTGGGGCATGTGACCTGTGAGATGCTATTGTTACTTTCTTTGTAACAGCTTTCTCATTCAGTATTTCTTTTATTTTTTTATTTTATATATATATATATATATATATATATATATATATATATATATATAATTGATTTTTCACAGAGAGGAAGGGAGAGGGATAAATAGCTAGAAACATCGATGAGAGAGAATCATCGATCAGCTGCCTCCTGCACACCCCCTACCGGGGATGTGCCTGCAACCAATGTACATGCCCTTGACCAGAATCGAACCTGGGGCCTTTCAGTCTACAGACCAACGCTCTATCCACTGAGTCAAACCAGTTTCAGCTCATTGGGTGTTTCACAAGCATATTAGGATGATGTGCGATCAGCACACCTGTCCTGTGGCCCAAGAAGTGCCAGAAAAGTCTTCCCTAACAACATGATGTACAGTAGCCCTGTGTTAAGCAGTATTTCCTCAGGCATCATGAAAAGGCAAACTTTAACCTTTTCCTGTAAATATTATGAACAACGTCTGACCAGTGGCTATGAAAGAACCTGGGCACTTTCCATTTCTCAGCCTCTCTGAAAATAAAGGGCACGATGTCTTATGAAGCAATTCTTCATCTGGCATTTCTCTTTTAAAAACAATGTTTTTATTGATTTCAGAGAGATAGAAACATCAATGATGAAAGTGAATTACTGATAGGTTGCCTCCTGCACACCCACTACCGGGGGATCAAGCCTGCAACTGAGGCATGTGTCCTGACCAGGAATCAAACCATAACCTTCTGGTTCTGGGTTGTTGCCCAACCACTGAGCAACACAGGCTGGGCTATCTGGCATTTCTTGAGTCTCCATCTCTCTCTCTCTTTTAAAAAAATATATTTTATTGATTTTTTACAGAGAGGAAGAGAGAGGGATAGAGAATTAGAAACATCGATGAGAAAGAATCGAACCTGGGACCTTTCAGTCCGCAGGCTGATGCTCTATCCACTGAGCCAAACGGTTTTGGCTTGAGTCTCCATCTCTATCGGACTCCAACAGAATTTGCATATTGGTGGGCCCAGGTCCTACTGTACTGTATATCATTTGGGGGAGCAACACCTCTTACACCCTCCATCTGTGGGGTTCTGCAAATGCCATGTCCTGATTCTCATGGGAGCATCTGATGCAAGGTTGGCCAGAGTGACATTGAGGACTCAGCTAGAATAATCAGAGAAAGATGTCAGCCTGGCACTGCTGAAGCCCCTTGACTCACCACAGAAGGATTCCATCTAGAACAAAGCCAACAGAGACATAGGAATGTGGAGGCAGGACACAGCAAGGGTCTTCATGACCTAGTAGGAGCACCTGGATCCAGCCATGCCTGAAGCCTTACCATTCTGTGAGCTAGTGACATCCCATTTCTGTTTAAATAATCTGACTTGAGTTTTCTGTTACTTGTAACTAAGAGGATCCTGACATATACAGTGACATAAGAATCCCTTTGTACTAAATAAACTAGGAGACTGCTGTCTGTGATAAACAAAGCGAATACTGCCTTCTTTTAAAGTAGAGAAACAAACTCAGGGGGACAGGCAAGTAGATGTGTGTCCCAATCCAGGGCCAGGACAAAAGGCCTAAAAAGTTCTGTGGGCTCTAACCGGTTTGGCTCAGTGGATAGAGCGTCGGCCTGGGGACTGATAGGTCCCAGGTTCGATTCCAGTCAGGGGCATGTTCCTTGGTTGCAGGCACATCCCCTATAGGAGGTGTGCAGGAGGCAGCTGATCGATGTTTCTCTCTCACTGATGTTTCTAACTCTCTATCCCTCTCTCTTCCTCTCTGTAAAAAATCCGTAAAATATATATTTTTTTGAAAAGTTCTGTGGCTCCTCTAAGTATCTAAACTTAAACTGTGAGACCAGAGCTGCTTGCCGAGCCCTGCTCCATGGTTTTCCCACGTCTTCTAGGAAAGCTAGTTCCACACGTCCTGCAGAGCAGGGCTCCCTGGTCCCATCTGTGTGAGAAGTGCTGGATTCACAGAGTTCAAAATGCTTCTTTATTACAGAAATTCTCCAAGAGCACCATGGGCCCCTTGAATCTCCCAGGCTGAACGCAAGGCCCAATATTTCCCACGCTGGTGGTCCACGGAACCCTATCTGCTCAAAGCAACTTAAGGTGTAAACCTACAGAGCTCCCTTGCAGAATTGGGGCTGTAGGGCCTTGCTTCTGAGAGTATAGTCTGAGGCCCAGGAGCACCAGCCAGGGAAGGGAGCTCATGGGAAGCTCAGAACCTGGGAGGTGGGGGGTGGGAAGGAGAGGGGGAAGAGGGAAGGTAGGGAGTGTGCATAGGTGCTGAATCAGAATCTGTATTTTAACAAGAGCCTCGGGGACCTGCACCACACTTGCTTGGGTGTGTCTCACTACCAATGAAGGAAGAGCAAGAGCTGCCCAGGAAGGGGCTACATGAGGCATGTTGGTTTAGAGCCAGGGCTGCGGGGAGGATGCCGTGGAAAACCCACTGAGGGGCGTGCACAGGAAGTACACCTCGGATCATATGTCAGTGCCTTTCGCCCATCAGACTTGGGAGCACCATGGAAGAAGAGCTGGAGAGAACCAACCAGACTCCTGCCATCAAGGGCTGAGCCTTGGCTGCCAGCTGTAAAGCAGGCATGAAGCCCCTTTCCTGCAGGGTCACTGTTGAGGACCAGACACATGAAGCACGAAGCATGAAGCCCTCAGCATATGATCCCATCACTGATGCACAGAGGGCCTTTAAAGGTTAAGAAATTAATTGGTATCAAACCAGAACCGATGCACACAGAAAAGAGAAAGAAAAAGAAGTCACGATGCTGGCCCACTATCTCCGGGCTATCTCACCGACGGCATTCAAGGCCATTCTGGGAGGCCCCAGCCCGTCTTCCGACTCCAGCCTTCTTTACAGCCCCGGAAGCACGGCCAGGACATCTGTCTACCCTGATTGGACCGAGGCACACCTGGTACCTCTTCCCTCTGCTAGGACTGCCAACCTGTGCGGCTGCCCACTGACAAAGCATTTTCTTCAAGTAGCTCCCGGGAGTATGTTTTCAAGCCCCAGCAAAAGTGCTCCTCTGCCTACCAACTGCCCTGAGCGTGTGAGACGCAGAGGGGCGCCAGGCCCGCGCAGTGGACAAACACACTAGAGGTGCTGGTTGAACAGATGAATTACTGACCAGAAGAATGAATGATACAATGAAAAAGTATCCGTAAAGTGCGTTCCATTGGGAATTAATCAGTACACAGAAGTCGATCCACTACCAAATGCATCCACGTCACCCCTTCCCAGCCCAGCCACCCTGTCCTGGAGCCCCCAGCACCTATTTCCTCTAATTAAGGCGATTCACCTCTAAGATAAAATGAGGTACACCAGTGGGCCCCCAGAACCCTCAGAGACAACTGGGCATAGAGGGCGGCACCATGCTAGCCCAACCCCTCCAAGGGCATGGACAGCTGTCTGCAACACGCCCAGGTTCTAACCAAAGGCAGTGATTTTCTGAGGCAACAAGTGACATTTCCTGTGTCTCCATAAAAAGAATCCCAGCGGCTGTGGGGCTCTGGAGTAATTGCTGGCTCTGTGGCTACCAGGGAGAGCCTGAGGACAGGGGCTGCAGGGCTGGCAGAGCGGCCACTCCCTCGGAGCAGGAGTGTTCTGAGCTGCAATTAGAGTGGAGCCCTTGGTGGGCGGTCTGGATGACCTGCTCGCACAGCCGGCCTGACCACCACACATCCTCTCCAAAATAGAAAACTGCAGTGGCTTCTGCTGTGTGCCAGGGCCCTGGGCGGCGGGACAGAACACCGCCAATGTCAGCCTCCTCCTTGAGCATTGATCCAGGCTTCCTCCCGGCTCTTATGTCAGACCACGGTCCCTGTGGACCCTGAAACAGGAGAATTTCCCAGGGCTCCAGGAACCCTGAGGCAGCCCCCGGAGGGACCTCCCCCGCCTCTCTCCTGTCCTCCAGGGCTGCCCCGGGCCCCAGAGCCTGCATTTCCCAATGTTCCCCTTGGTTCAAAATAGAGAGAGAAACCCACTTTTCAAATAGCCAGCAGAAGTTCACAGGAACCCACAGTCAAAATCAGTCAGCCAGGGGCAGAGGGAGAACTGGGCATTTCAGCATCACTGCTGCCCCTGGGCTGGGACCACCCGCACACACAGAGACAAGGAGACTGACTGCCAGTACATGTGTCCTCCACATATGACACATACTAAAATGCACAGGGTACACACTCAATGGGCACACAAATGAGCAGAAACCTACTGATACAGAGGTGTACAAGACACATAAGGGCACATTCACGTGTTCACGCAGGTGCCCAGACACGTGTACACATCAACATTCCAAACACATGTGCACACACTCACAGACATGCACACACACCTTGATGCCAAGCCAAGACCTGTGCCTGCAGGCGTAAAGGAGGCCAGGGCTGCTTGCCAGCCCTTTGGAGACCCGGACCCCCTCCTGCATAAACCACCCCTCCCCCGTCAATCAAAATAACCCGCCTTCCAGCCACCCCCCCCCAGTGTGTGTATGCCCGGTGGTCCCTAAGCAGAGAAGGTCCTCGGTGCAGGCCTGGCCCCCCAGGGGACACCAGGTAACAGGCTCCCGAAGCTCAGGCAAGAGCCATGGACAGAAAGGGGTGGCGCAGTGCCTGCTCACCAGCCCATCGCAGGTGCTGAGCGCCACGGAGGAGGCCTCGCTCACGCCGGCCACGTCTCCGGTGTAGAGGCAGGTCCCGAGCAGCGGCTCCACGCGGGTGGTGCCCGCCTCACCCTGCCACTCCACCGTGGCCCCGGGCGCCACGAGGCGGGCGTTGGGCCGCAGCCGCAGGTGCAGGTCTCGGCTGAAGACAGTGATGTTGTAGAACAGGCGGCGGTCGGGGTGCTCCTCGCTGCCTCCAGGGGAGCCCGGGGTCCGGGCGGGGGCAGCCCTGCGGGCCCGGACCCCGGCCGGGGCCGTCGTCACCGACACCACGTGGGACACCAAGCGGCCCTGGGCGTCAGTGCGCACGGGCACCGCCAGGATGCGCTCGGCTCCCTGCCCCGGGGGTCCGCCTGCAATGGGAAGGAGCATGGGAGCCGCCGACCGGGAGCTCCCAGTCCCGCACCACCCCAGTCCCGTCCCCAAGTCCCCAAAGAGAAGGGAAGGACATTCCTCCGGGCAGCCCCCAGAAACCAGCCGGCACCTCCCTGCGACCTGCCAGCGGGGAGGGTAGTTATACCGCCGCCCAGAGCTGCGAGCCAAGAGCGCTCCTCCGGCCCCATCGGGGTTGGGGCTCCGCGGGCTCCCCACAGGTCCCCAGGGGGCGGCCATCGGGGACCTACAGCCCATGGAAGGACGTGGGCCCCTCCAAAGCCATTCCCGGTGCCCCCCTTCCACCACCCCCGGGAGCCTCCACCCCTCAGTGGCCCCGGGGCGGCGAGGACTCGGTTACCCCCCTCCTTTCTCCCGGCACAGGCGGCCTCTGACGGCAGCATCCTGTCCCCGGAGGGTCCCTCGGATCTTCGGGGATCCCCTTTGAGGCGCCCAAACCGATCCTCAGGGCCCCGGGCGCGGTCGGCACTCGGCTCCTCGGGAGCATCCCCGGACGCCAGCCCGGAGCAGCCCGGCCCTGGCTCCCCGGGACCCGCTGGGGCAGGCTCTGGGAGCTTCGCCGCGGGGCAGTCCCGGCCCTCCGCCGCCACGCTCCGCGCCCCGAAAGCCGCGAGGGCTCCAGGCTCCCCACGGCCCGGGGAGTCCGGGTGCGCCGCGAGGGGCGCCCCCTGCGCGACCCATCCGGCCCGAAGTTGGCCAACTTGGCCCCTGGCGGGGCGCTCGGAGTTTGCCCAAGTCCGGCAGGACGCTCCCGGGTGCGCGGGGGAGGGGAGGGGAGGGGGCCGGCGCGCGGGGCGGGGCGGGGCCGGCCAATGGGGGTCGTGGGGGTGGGGGCGGGCCGCACCCACCTGGGGGGTCGGCAGCGGCGGCGAGCCGGGCGTCTGCGGGCGGCGGCGGCGGCGGCGGCGGCGGCAGCAGCAGCAGCAGCAGCAGGAGCGGAGAAAGGCAGAGCAGGCGGAGGACGGCGCCAGCTGACGAATCCATGGCAGCCGGACCGCAGCCGGGCCCCGCACTCGCAGCCGGCGCGAAAGTTCCCCGCGCGCCGCCCAGCCCACATCTGGGGCAGCTGGAGCCCCGCAGCTGCAGCACCGCAGGGCGCGGGGCGGAGGAGGCGAGGCGCGCCGGGGAGGGCGGGGAGCTCCGAGGAGAGGCGGGGAGAGGGAAGGAGCGTGCGAGGGAGGCGGGCGGGAGAAGGAGAGCGCAGGGAGGGCGGGGACGGCGGCGGGCGCCTCAGCCTGCGGTGACCCGGCGCTTCTTGGCGGGGCCGCCGCCGCCCTCTCGCAGCGAGGCAGAGACGCCGGAGGCGGGGGCAGAGCAGCGCGTGGGATCCCCGCCGCTGGCCACACTGGGCTTGCCCCGCGCCCCCGTGGCACACTGCCTGGAAGGAGCGTGCGACCCCTACCCCCGTCCTTTCCCACCCCCATCGGACCCCCACCCCAGCCTCCAGCATCCCCATTCAGAGAACCCTCCTTGGGGCCCACCAGTCAGCCGCGGAGCTTAAGAGACAGTCTGGCCCCATTTTTGCGCCCTGGGGCGGGACAGGGCTCAGGAAGGGGGTGGGGAAGGTGGGGAAGGCCTGAGATGGAGACCTCAGGCCAGAAGATGCTTTTACAGAAGGGAGCACTCACTGCAGGGGCTATCCCAAGTTCCACCCTTACCCTTCCAGAGAGAGGCAGGATCCCCGCCACCCCCGCCTTCTTTCTGCCTGAAGTCCTTATCCCCCTCCATCTGCCTCCCAACCTCTCCTTTGCGACCTGGGAACACAGCCTCCTCCAGCCAGATCTGGCCCTCTTTCCCAGAGCACTGGCAGCGTATCAGCCCTCACCTGTCCCCTGTCCAGAACCCCACGTGGGCAGCTGGCCTCCTGGACTCTCTTCTTCTCCAGTCCCCGTTTAAAATGGCCTTTCTAGCCGAAACCGATTTGGCTAGGCGGACTGAAAGGTCCCAGGTTCCATTCCTGTCAAAGGCATGTACATTGGTTGCGGGCATATCCCCGGTAGGTCGATGTTTCTCTCTCATTGACGTTTTCTAGCTCTCTATCTCTCTCCCTTTCTCTCTATAAAAAACCCAATAAAATATATTTAAAAATAAATAAATAAATAAATAAATAACTTACATTTAAAAAAAATAAATAAATAATAAAATAAAATGGCCTTTCTACTCTACTCACCTTTTCCAGTTCAGAATACCAGGCATACCTCTCCATCCTGGACCAGGTTTGCCGTCAGAGCCCATTGCCAGTTGGAATCTCTTCTCCAGCAGGGTTTGGAGCCTGGAGTCGCTCTCCTACCAGGCCTGCTGCCCACAACACAGGGACCTTTCTTCCCCGGTCCTGCCTGAGAACCTCCTCCCAGGCATGTGTCTATTGGGACATCTCTGCTATGTGACCCCAGATTCCTGCCCCATTCTTGTCTCTCTGGGTCTTCTCTGACAGTGCTCCAGGCCTGTGTCCCCAGGACTCTGGGGTTGGTTCTGGTCCCGCAGGGCCCCTTTGCCAAGCCAGGAGGTGGGCTGGGTCTTACAGGGAAACACGTGACTTTCACAACCCGCTTTAGCTGTGATTTCGTCTCCTCAGTTCCATCGTTTTCAGTACCTGGGCTTGAGGGCACTGCACCCTGATGGCCATCTTCACCTGCAAGCTTCCCTCTGTGTCGCCTGCGGGTGCCGAGGCAGGCACAGTGAGCATCTATTGTGAACATTAACAATGGTGAAATTTCACATAAGAACTGAGATAGCTGACTTTTCTTGAGAAATTGGAACATGGCGTCACACTGGGCCCACATTTCTGCTATTAACCCTTCAATGGGACACATGCCCTCAGCTTGTGTAGGTGCCTTCCCTTAGCCCCAGGAAGCATCTACTATTGTGACCTCCGCAAACACAGCTGGTTCCAGAGAAAGGTGGATGCTCAGTGTATGGAAAACGAGATCACTCCAGAGCCAGCCATCCTGGAGGGCTTCCTGTAAGAAGCAGCATGGGTTGAATCCTGAGGGAGTCGGGCAGTCCAGCATTGAGTCCAGCAATGTTTTAGAACCTATGGCATACTTCCACTCATCCCTGTTGTGGTGGTTGTGCTTTCGTGCTCCTCGAAGGATGAATGACACCCAATAGCAGCCTCACCGTCTTCAAGGGTCATGTTCTGTAGCCTCACACACTTCCAGGCCAGGCTGATGGCACTATCTCAGTCCTCTTCCCACTGCCATCATTATTTCCTTTATTCAGTACTTCATCCTGAACGTAAATGTTTAAAGGACACTTTAAATCATTGAATGAAAAGCCAACACTTCTCCATAAACCAAAAGTACCTGTCAAAATAAATAAAATGGGGGGGAAATGTCAAATTTTAGATACTGTTCACTGCAAAAGGCACTGATGCTGAAACTGATTAGCAAGCGTTGGGAAAGTGACAAGACAGATGAGCAAGAGCAGGGACCTTCCCTTCCGGGCAATGAGAGGGGCAAAAGGAAAGGTGAGAAGGAGTGACACTCACGTGGTGATACATGAGTTGTTCAATAGGTCCATGTTCGATACTATCTACATACTTGGGGATGCCTGTTCTAGGACATTTTTTTGTAAAGAGGCTTTGTCTCACATCACCCCCAGGTTTCTGGTTCCCCACAAGTGGGAAGCAGACCACTGCCCTTGATCAACCCATCTCTTAGTCCTCACAATGACACTCTGCATGGAGGAGTGGATGAACTGGGCAAACATCCATCGAAATGTATGTCTGGATCCTCCATACAGGGGGTCCCTACGGGCTTCTCTCAGCTTTGTGACCACCTGTCCTCAACTATAAGAAACAACAACAAAAAACATACACCTACTTCTTCACTCACACTTCCATGGCTCATATCTCTCCTCTTCCTTTTCTAGAAAATGCTGCTCCAGCCTCTGGTGATTGCCTCCCCCTCAGGTCCCCCTCCTCCTCCTCCAGGTGAAATGGGGCGCAGAAATCCCACATTTCTTGCTCATCTGTGTATTCATTCTAGACCCCAAAGACACAGATCAAAGACTATAGGCCAACTCAGCTCCAACACTTGCTTAGTGCATGTTATGTGAGTCTGCTTTGAGTTGAACTTGAATGTCTTTAGGGCTGGCTTCTACTCTCTTGCTTGATAGAGTCCCCACCACTCCTTATTGTCTGTCCTCCATCTGCCTATTGCTCAGGTTTGTTACCAGCATGGTCCCTGAAGGCCCGGAGTTACAACCCGAATCTAGAACAGCTGCGTGTTGAGGGGGAGGGATGAGGACAATTCAGGATGAACTTGAGCCCTCTTCCCCCAAAAAAGCTTCCCAAGGATGTGAGGTACAGAAAGAGATGGGGATCTACCATGGTCATCTTGGGTGTCAAAAATCACCATGCATGCCTAAGAGCAGGGACATTAAGAAAAAACAGTGTTTCCTTCTGTGCCCTCCCCAGCTCTCACTGGGAAGGGTGCTCTGAGGGAGGGGAAGGGCTCTCTGTTCCATCTCTGGCTTCCAGGCCACATGTGCCACCACAGACTTCACCAGAGCCATCCCTGCCTCTGATGGCCACACAGAAACCAGAGCTCCTTCTGCCCTTTGATGAGGTCACAATCTTTGGCAGGGCCTCGCCTCCCTGCATGCTAGAAGCAGACCAGATGGAGGCGGTGAGGTTTCACTGTCCTCCCTCTAGACAAGCAAGCCGGAGCAGTTGGGGGATGGACCTAGACTCTTCCAGCCCCCCTGGGGACCTGGATTCAGAGCATAAGAAGCTATAAGGTCTTAGTGACCTTGCCAAGGGACCTATAAAGACAGCAGCTCTGTCCTCCTCCACTGTTGGCAAACAGCAGTCACAGTGGCCTCCTCAGATGCGCTGACAGAATCCTGGCCAGGAGTGGCCTTGGTAAGCAATATATTGGGGAATGCTGATTGAACAGAACATGGCAGCCAGATGGCCTTCGGGGGGTTCTTGCTGTTTTTTGAGCATCCCTACACACACACACACACACACACACACACACACACACACACACACACACTCACTCTGACAAGGAGCTGTGTCAGGCAAAACAGGAAAAAAGTAGGTGTTTCTAGGTGGCCTCTTTTTTCCCCTCATTGCCATGTTTCACACAGAGTTGTCCTATCTCCATTGGAATCAGTTCTGCCTGGAGAAGCAAAAGACAAAGTACTTGCAGTGTGGAGGCTAAGGGATCCAGGATCAGTCAACACAAGCTATAGGTTCCCATTCAATATACGCATAATGGCCTGAGGAAGGCTGAAATCTTAGTGCTTGTTTATCAGTAACTGTCCATTTGCACCTAACTCAGCATAGCAGAGAGGCAGAGGCCCACAGATTCTCAAGGGGTGGTCTGGGTGTGGCGATGGGGAGTACTGTCCTGGGCCCACTTGTATCCGGATCTAGGCCCCTGGGTCCACCTGTGCCTAACCTCTCACAGAAGTCAGGAGGGCCATTTGGTACACCTCTCCCATCTGAGAAAGGCCTGTGGGCCTCTCAGGATAACCTTGGCTGCTAGTAACACAGCCAGCTTAAATGTGAGAAAATGCAGGATGTCACATACCAGGTCTGGAAAGTATGACAACTCCAGAGCTCAATCTGCCACCTAGGTCTGGGATCCTGACTAGACAAGCATGTCAGACTCACGGCCGGCAGGCTGTGTGCCTCATTTAAATAAATGAGGCATGAGGCCCACTGACCGTGAATTTGACATGCTTGAGGTAGAATAGCCAGACCACATATAGGCTTTCTGCTAGAAGGGCTGGCTGTCTCCCTTTGGTCTGTGGGCCAAGGTTGGGTCATTTGACCATTGCTGAACCAGCTGCTAACTAGGGGCGGGGGCTGTTACTGAGACAAACCTGGATTTACTCTCTGGGACGCAATGCATGTTAGGGTTCAGCCCCATGTCTAAGGTCCCCAGCACCTCATTTGCCTATATTTCCAAATGAGAGTGTATCACAGTCCCAGGTTACCCCTGCTTGGTCCTCACATAATTTTATGTTTACTTCCCATTCCAGACGATATCATCCATAGAGCATGGAGAATTGATTTCTTTACATATAAATACTGCACGTAGTCTATGACGGGCACAATCCTATTGCATTGTGGGGTTTTTGTTCAAATCCTTTATAAGCCTGATGATATGTCATCACTTATAATCTATTGCTGACCCTGGCCAAGGCCTTGCTAGACCCCAGGATTCCTGGCCTCCGGGGCTTTCTTCTTTTTAGGTCACCCTCCCTTCCTGTCATATTCCTGCTGTCAGCCAACGGTTTTCAGCACCAATTCAAGGCCAGCAGGAGCCCCCAGTTTGGGGTGCAGTGAAGAAGGAAACTTTATTCAGTGCAAAACAACTCAATTGTCAAGTAAAAGAGCATAGTGGTGAGGCAGCCCTGGGGCCAGGAGGCCCTGGGATCGGTCCCTGTCCAGCTCTGCCTGTGCCAGTCTGCTCTGGCCTTCTCAGGTGAGATGCCTTTGGTGGGGAGGGAAGGTGCACTCTCAGAACCTGAGGGGATCTGGCTTATATGGACAAAAGTCCCTGCCTCTGGTCCCTGTTTAGTCTGTCCTCATGGAAGTAAGGACTCCAAATCCTCACAGTTTGATTGGTCCAAAAGGCACTCGCCTTGATTAGTCAGAATAGAGCATCTCTGGTTGGTCAGAAAATTGCAGTTTCAATTGGTGGGGAAAGCCTCAGTCCTATAGGTTGATATAGGATTCTAGGAAGTTCTTCATAAGGACTGGCTCAGATGGCAGAAACACAGCGCAGGCAGGAAGTTCAGTTCAAGCATCTAAGTGTGGGTCTTAAAATAGCCAAAATTTCTGGCTGGGACTGGCAGTGGCACCAACCATGGGATTACGAAGGCTGAGACACAATGGGAAGAAACTCTGGATGCAGAGTTGAACACCTTTGGCCATCACTGCAGCCACTGGGGACTCCCTGGGTACCCCACTGCTCCTTCCTGGGGTGCCAGGAGGCCTCTCCTTCATCCCAGGCCTCATCACCAGTAGGAGGGTGCTTTTAGGCTGGCTCCCATCCAGCAGCTCCAGATGGTCCTCCTCCTGTGTAGTAACACCAAGATCTGATATGAAGTCCCCAGGACACATAAAGTGGAGTTCACAGAGAATCGGGTCACCTCTGCTCCCTGCAAAAATAGTGTTCCCTTATCATCTTTCCAGAAAAAAAAAAAGAAGAAAAAAATATACCTGTACCCTTTTAAAATTTATTTGAGAGAGAGAAGGGAATGTGTGTGAGAGAGAAACGTTGATTTGTTGTTCTACTTATTGATGCATTCATTGGTTGAATCCTGTACTTGCCCTGACTGGGGACCAAATCTGAAACCGTGGCATATTGGGACAATGCTCTAACTATCTGAGCTACCCAGCCAGAGCAAGATATACCCGCATCTTTTGTGCCATGTTTTAAAGTTTTTGTTCCTGGAACAGATTGGTTCCAGGAAGCCCATTAGGGGAAGACTTTTCTCTTCACACTATGTGCTCAAGGCCTCTGACCACTCCTCAGTGCCATCCCAATGGATGCCATCCTCTCACAAATGGAACCCCCTCCCCCAGCTATGTCCCTGGCCTCTCCTTTCCTTGGCAACCTCATCCTTTACCACAGGTTCAAGAGTCTGCCCACCGATAACCCAAGCCAGGTTCATTCCACCCTGTAAAATTTAATAACGCCCAGGTGTCCCCATTAAGGTGTCTCAGAGCCCTGGCTACTCAAGGCCCAATCTCCACCTGACCCAGCCCCAGTCAACTCCTCCTGGTCTCTCACCTGGCATCTCCCCTCTTGCCAGGGACCCTGGGGCACTTGGCCACCTCCCTTTCCTTACCCTCATGCCAAAGGGGTCACCAGCTTTATTTACTTTCTCATTAGCTCTGGAATCTGCCCCCTTCCCATGCCATTCACTCTAGCCCAGGCTTGGTCACCATTCCCACATGGCATTCCCAACTGGGCGCAGGATGCCTGAAATTGAGCCCACTGACTCACTTGCTAGCGTGATGAGACATTTCCAGCACTCTGCACACAGTGACTTGCATACAGTGCTCAGCCTGCCCGGACCCCATGTCCTCATCTGTTGTTGGGCAGCCTGCCGGACTCCTCTTCCCACCCTGGGCAGTGGGGTGGAAGGGTAGGGGTGAAGTCCTTGGGGCAACTCTGACACAGGCTGCTTGGGCTCTGTCAACCACTTTCCAGTCTTGTAACTTTGGGAAACGTAATCTCCCTGTGAGGCAGGACAGTAAGAAGCGAGGGAAATGCCTTGACAAGTGGAATAAGAGAAACCAAGATGAAATAATTAAACAAGGCCAAACAATTTGGGCAATTTACAGCCAACTAATGAATCACAAAATTTTATCTTCCCTAACCAAGGCCATGTAGGAGCAAATGGTTTACACATTCCAGACTGTCTGGGAGCAGACTGGCCTCTGTTCGGTCTCTCTTCAATGACATTCTTTAAATAATGAAACTAACCGGAAAATAACGCTAATACCCCTACACGTACATTTTGGTAAACCAACATATTGAAAGAACACCTCTGGAATGCTAATGAATCTTCTGTTGAGACCCTCCCCTAAAACCTCTCCTAGGATTTCTTCAGGCTAAAGAAAGATAAAAAGCCTCAAGACAAGGGACTCAGGGTCTTCTCTTGCTAGAGCATGCCCATGTCTTGTAACTCTTAAGCCTGTATCTCTGCTCTCTTTCTCCTAAACTTTAAGCCTCCTCAAGACTTGAAACCAGGGGAACAGTGGGCAGCCGCAGCTCGTCCTGAGTTTGCTCCATGAACCTGTCTCCAAGGCCTCCCTTTTCTCTGACTTTCCAGTGAGCCGATAGCAGCCCCACCTTGGCTCACTTCTGTTAGGGTTTGGCTGGTGGTGTGGACTGTGAAAGAATTCACAACTAAAAGAAGATATGCAGGGAGGAAGTTGATTCCACTTTCCATGAAGGGAAAGGGCCAATTAGTGCCAATCAATACAGGGCAGGGAACAAAAAATGGCTTCCACTTTTGAAGAGTAATGGCTGGTGTTGCTAGGTGACAAAAGGAAGGGTTTGTGTTGTGTTGAAGTTGACCAAATATGGAGGGGAGGGCGGGGAGGGGGGACACTATCTTGAAAAGTTACAGTTTGCTTTCTAGGAGACAGTTTGGCAGATGTCTTAGGACAGAGCAAAACTCATGAAGAATTCAAAAGAGGCTTGTTTGAAGGGGAGAGGGGAAGGATTTTCTCCTAACTAGAGAGTCCTTCGTGAGAATTATCCCTGAGTTCTGAAAACGGCAGGAAGGAGGGGGAATGGAAGAATGTTGCCTTGAGAGTAGCTTACCTTGTCTTGCAGTTTGAACAGAGGGACTGTTTTAATCAGAAGAGCTAACAACCTTGGAGGTTAATTACCAGATGCTTCTCATAAATTGTGCAAGGCCACAGCAAAGAAAAAGAAAAACCTTTTTCCCATCCTTACAACTTCTTTTACTGTGACTTTCATTTCTCAGTGAGCCCAAACAGTCCTGCCTAGGCTCTCTCTTCTTGCTTCTTCCATCTCAGGCCCTTTCTTGTTTCACTGTATGTTTCAATAATAAACACTCTTAAAATAATCTGGACTTGTGTTGTGAAATCTTTCCTGCATGAAGTCAAGAACCCACACACTACTGGTTGGCCCAAGGCAGACCTGCTCTGGGCCCAGTCCCTATCCAGTAACACCTGTGCCTCAGTTTTTTAAACTGTATAATGGGCATAAAAACAGCACCTACTTCATAGGGTGGTTTTGAGAATTAAATGATGTAACAAATAGGAAAGCTCAAAACTGGACATCTTAGCTAGTACTGTTCTCCATCACTGCCTTTACCCAGCTACACATTGTACAGTATTGGGCTGTAGACACAAAACTGTGTTCACTGGAAAATTTCTAGAGTATTCTGACCACATGCTTTTTTTTTTTTTTTTCATTTCATCACTGACTTTAGACTCAAACCCAGCTGTATTGCAGGACCAGGGTAGTATCTATACCAGGGTGGATTTTGGCCTGACAAACAAACATGCTAAAAGATTACCAAAAAAAAAAATTGTGATAAAAAAACATAGCCTAGCACATAGTGGGTGCTCAAAAAAAATTTGTGCCCTAGCTGGTTTGGCTCAGTGGATAGAGCATCAAAATGAAGACTGAAAGGTCCAAGATTGATTCCAGTCAAGGGCACATGCCTGGGTCGTGGGCTCGATCCCCAGCAGGGGGGGTGCAGGAGACAGCCGATAAATAATTCTTTATCATTGATATTTCTATCTCTCTCTCCCTCATCCTTCCTCTCTGATATATATATATATATATATATATATATATATATATATATATATGCCAAATGAATCAACAATTTAACTACCAAAAATAAATTCTATAAAAAAAATAAAAGAGCACTGGATAGGTTGCACATTTGGTTGAAGCATTGTCATGCACACCAAAAGGTTGCAGGTTCAAGTTCTGGTCAGGGCACATACCTAGGTTGAGGGTTTGATCCCTGGTCAGAGTACTTTCAGAGGCAATGGATCAATGTTTCTCTCTCACACTGATATTTTTTTTCTCTCTCTCTCTCTTTCTCTCCCACTTTCTTTATTTCTAATGTCAATTAACATATATTCAGATGAGAATTGAAAAATAAAATAAGAAAAATAAACAAGTGATTCACAATGCATGGGACAAGGAGGGGAGATGAGAGAGGGTTTGGGCTAAAAGTTGATGGGAAAGAAGTTAGCAGGAATGGGCAGTCACCACTTAAGGTGAGCATGACCAACATGTGCAGAGGCCTCGGGTTAGGAGAGCTTTTTCTCTGCTCCAGGGAAAGAAGAGCAGCAAACTCATAGGGTGGTAAAGAAGGAAGGGAAGGAAGATGCAGTGAAAGAGGCAACAGGGGATCATAGATGAGGCAGGGGATCATTGTTGACCTCAGCCCAGTGCTTGCATTTTGTTCCAAGTGGAGAATTTAAAAAGAGAATGAAGAAAGATTGTGTTCAGCTCTGGGAACTGAGAGCCCCCACTGGGACACTAATCAGGATTTTCCAGGCTCCCTTCTCAGGAGAAAGATCATATACATCTATGTCCTATGACCAGCCCCATGTGCCCTAGTGACTGGCCTGGCTGAGGCCCTGGAGTGGGAAGATATGGCAAAACACTGGGCTTAGTGTGACACAGGGGCAGCTCTGCCCATGAATTAGCAAAGATCTTAGTTAAATCATCTCCCTTGTGTTAGCAAACTCAAGGTGTTTGCCTCTTGGGGTGCTGTATTCAAGAATGACACACAATTTTCCAGTTGGCACAAAGTAGTTTTATTTATTTGAAGCAAGTAAAGGAGACAGGATTCACATTCAAAGCTCTGTTTCTTCGAAGAGAGGCTTAGACATTGCTTGTCAACACTATTTGGTAAATTACACTTTAAAAAAATCTTTATTGTTGCAATTATTACAGATGTCCCTCTCTTTCTTCCCCATTGCCCCCTCCACCCCTTTCCCAACCTGCCCCAGTCCTTCACCATCCTACTGTCTGTGTCCATAGGTAATGCATGTATGTATATAAGATCTTAGTTTAATCTCGTCCTGCCCCCTGCCTTCCCTCTGAGAATCATCAGTCTGTTCCATTTCCATGCCTCTGATTCTACTTTATTCACCAATTTATTCTGTTCATTAGATTTCTTATTAGTTTGTTTTTATATTCAGTTGTTGATAGGTATGTATTTGTTGCCATTTTGTTGTTCATATTTTTGAGTTTTTTATTTTTCTTCTTCTTCCTCTTCTTAAAGAATATCCTTCAATATTTCCTATAATATTGTTTGATGGTGATGAACTCCTTTAGCTTTTTCTTGTCTGGGAAGCTCTTTATCTGACCTTCAATTATAAATGATAGCTTTGCTGGGTAGAGTAATCTTGGTTGTAGGTCTTTGCTATTCATCACTTTGAATATTTCTTGCCACTTCCTTCTGGCCTGTGTAATTTCTGTTGAGAAATCAGTGACAGTCTTATGGGAATTCCCTGCTTTTCTCTTGCTGTTTTTAAGATTCTCTCTTTGTCTTTAGCCCTTGGCATTTTAATTATAATATGTCTTGGTGTGGTCCTCTTTGGGTTCTGCTTTTTTTTTTCCTCTGTGCTTCCTGGACTTGGAAGTCTATTTCAGCCATGGGCAAACTATGGCCCATGGGCTGGATCCAGCCCGTTCGGCTGTTCTATCTGGCCTGAGGAGCCGAAAGAGTGGGGGGTTATCATGCTCTCCCCTCCACTCCTTCACCAGCAGCCCAAGATGAGAGTGCCAGCATGGTCAGGTTGTTTTTGTTCTGGCCCTCTGGTCCAGTTTAAGAACCCATTGTGGCCCTCGAGTCAAAAAGTTTTCCCACTCCTGGTCTATTTCTTTCACCAGGTAGGGGAAATTTTCTGTCATTATTTCTTCAAATAAATTTTTAATATATCTTGTTCTATCTCTTCTTCTGGCACCCCCATAATGCTAATATTGGTACACTTTAAGTTGTCCCAGAGGCTCCTTACACTATCTTCACATTTTTTGATTATTTTTGCTCTTCTGGTTGGGTGTTTTTTGCTTCCTCATATTTCAAATCATTGATTTGATTCTCAGAATCCTCTACTCTACTGTTTAATCCCTGTATATTGTTATCTATTCAGTCAGTGTATGCTTAATTTCTGACTGGTCCTTTTTCATTTTTTTGGAGGTATCTGGAAGATTCTTGAGTAACCTTATAACTGTGGTTTTAAACTCTATATCCAGTAGTTTGTTTTTTTTCCATTTCTTTCATTTGTGACATGTTTCTTTGTCTCCTCATTTTGGCTGCTTCTCTGTGTTTGTTTCTGTGTATTGCATAGAGCTACTATGTCTCCTTGGGTTGGTAGAGTGGCCTTGTGTAATAGGTGTCCTATAGGGCCCAGTGGCTCAGCCTCCCCAGTCACCCAAGTTGGCACTTTAGGTGCACCCCTTTGTGGGCTGTGAGTACAGACTTGTTGTAGTTGAGACTTGATTGGTGTCACTGGGAGAAATTGACCTCCAGACCAATTGGCTGAAAACCATCTGTGACTACAGAGAAAGAGCTGCTGTGCAGGAGACACCCCTATGAAGCAGGACTTGCTTCAGTGGGGCTTTGGTGCTCAGAGTCAGCCCCTTGAGTATGTCTATTATGAATGTGTTGAGTTGTGATCTGGTATGGTCTGATAATGACTACTGGGTGCACTGGCTTTTGAGTCTCCAGGGAGGTATAAAGTCAGCCACTGCCTGAGACCACCCAGAAGGAGCTACAGAGAGATCTGCAGATTCCTCCTCTTTGTATCAGGTTTGGAAGTGCCCAGATGAAGCCCTGCTATAAAGCAAGGCAGGTTGGTGCTGGTGCCAGGTCTTGGGACTTTTGCCTTTTATTTTATTGATAGGTTTGGGGCTCCTTAACCCAGTCGCAGCTTGTTTGAGAGATTTTAACTTGAGCAAGGGCAGACCATTCAAATGCAAAAGTCACTGCACACAGCTTGGGTGGGTTTGTAAATTGGATGAGGCAGGACAGAGCAAACAGAAATGGCTGCCAGTCAGCTGTGCAACTGGAGAGGTCCCAGCACAGGAACTGTGAGCACCTCTGTCTGGGAGAAAGCTGCACCAGAGTTCCTGTCCCTATGCCAGACAATACAGTTCCTCTTTATATGTGCCTTGCCCTGGTGCTAGAGCTCAGAGAAAGTGGGACCTTACTGGTACAGGCCTTTTAAGAACAACTTCTGTGCCACTCAACCCCAATCTGCACTGGTTTTTATAGCCCATAGTTCTCATTGCCCATAGGGACTTCTTTTCCCAGCTCTGGGGATCCTGGGCTGGGAGTCTGGTGTGAGGCTGGGACCCCTTGCTTCTCTGGGCAGCCTCCGCAGAGGCGATCTCCCTCCCGATTAAAAAAGTGGCACAGGTGGGTGCTGGACTAGCCTGTTCCATGCCTTCATACCTCTTACCAGTCTCAGTGTGCTTTCTTCTTTATTTCTCCAGTTGTAGGACTTCCATTCAGCCAGATTTCAGTGGTTCTGGATGATGGTTGTTCTGTATTTTAGTTGTAATTTTGATGTGGTTGTGGGAAGTGGTGAGTACAGGCATTTACCTCTTCCACCCTCTTCAAATCTCATGGTCAATTATACTTTGATTTTATCTTTGCCATTGCCTACATTTATCCTTTGAGTTTGTCAAGCTCATCCTGTTTACAACTGGTCTACAAAATACATTTTAACATTTAGCAAGGATAACATTTAGTAATACCATTTAGAACTGCTCAGACCTTGGGAGGCTTGTGTATCTAACACTTGGTCCTCATGACATCTGAGGAAGAAGCTGAAGCTTGTGCATTGGGATGGTGGTCCCCAGAGGGCTGGGGCCAGGTGAGTCCTCACCAGCTGCCTCTAGAACCTAAGCACTCACTGTCCACAAATGTTCCTCTAAGACCCCAACCTTCTGGAATTCAGTTATAGAAGAATTCCTACTCTTTGCCAAAAGTTAGAGTCATTGCTTATAAACTCAAGTATTGTAACTGATATATGAGGGGTTGCCAATTGATAGCCCACAGTGTTTTATTTTTGAACGCAAATTACTTGCTAAGATTTTTTAAAATAAAAAAATTTCCCATGAAAATATGCATGTCTTTGGGGGAATAGGCTTCTCTTGGCCAGGGAGAGGAGGGGTGGAAGAGCACATCGCCTGGCCGCACTGGGGCAGACACAAACTGCAGCAGAGGAGCAATATGTCCTGCAGATGCTGTCCCAACCCTCACCGTCCTCTCCCAGATGCCTTCTTCAGATGGGGAGGCTGGGACTCAGGCCTCTGCCCTCAGGTGGCCTCTGCATAGTCTGTGAGGCACCAGCAGCCCAGGGAGGGGGCAACTCTCTAGCCATAACCTGCCTTTGTTCTCATCTCCAACCCCAGTCTTCTCTGCTCTCTCACACAAGACCTCTATCATGGTCTCAGATTGTTAGAACTTTCCAAATGCTTCCTTTCATGGTCCCCACATAGCTCCAGGGCACTCCAAACATGAGTCTGAAAGCACAGGCACTTGGGAGTGCCTGTGGAGGCAATGTAGGGTGTAAGAAAGGGGATGCCACAGGAGAACTGCCATGTCAAGGTATATGTGGGGGGAAAGGGGGGGCGGGGAGGTTGCCACCAGGCTCTCATGGGTGGAAAGCAGGAAGCAATTCAGTGTACCTGATAGAAAACTGTGCTGGGAGGTGGAAGGCAAGGACACTCATCTACACACCAGGTCCCACAGCTGACCCAACCCACGAACACCCACAGACACACCAAAACACCCCAGTGCCCATGCAACACCTCTCTAATTGCATTTCTGAAAATGAGAACGAGGGAATCAAATAACACTTAGCCATGGATATTCCCCATGATCATTTCCCATGTCCCATCTGAGCAGCCGAGGCAATGAGCAGCCTGAGTTCTTGGCTGAGCCCCAGACTTCTTAGCAATCCCCAGCAAGGTTCAAGCTGAGCTTGGCCTGGTCTGGCTGACCTGTGGGCTCTGCCATGTCCTCATCTTCCCTGACCATAAAGGCTGTGGACAGGAGCAGCAGGCTCACATTAGGGGTTGGGGGGGGGGGTTACAATCAAGGTAGGAGAGTCACAGTAAAGGTAGGAGCAGTGGAGACAACCTCCTTCAAAGTTTTCATGGAACACACAGGATCCCAGCTTTCCATCATCATTATTGAGCCCAGGGGTTCTTCCCCATGCCTCCAAGTATCCTGGCATCCTATGCCAAGGGCTGGGCAGCAGCTTCCTAAAGGATCTCTCCCCCATGGGTCTGTGCTATGGTGTCCATCTTCCCCCTGACCCATTCTGAAGACCCTCTGATGTGGATCCAAGCTCTCTTCCACATGGGATCTTTGTCAGAGCTCCGATGGAAGATTAATTTGCCATAATGTTGTTTTCGATTTTTTTTTTTGAGCAGGCAAATTGCATTATCAACCACTCTGTTATACCGTTTTACCTGAGGTCAACTGAGACCATCAGATCTTTTTCTTATAGCAATAGTAGAGGCCCAGTGCATGAAATTCATACATGGGTGTGGGGGGGGGGGCTCAGCCCAGCTTGTACCCTCTCCAATCTGGAATCCCTCTCTCAATCCAGGACAGCTGACTCCTAACCACTTACCTGCCTACCTGCCTGATCGCCCCTAACCACTCTGCCTGCCTGCCTGATCACCCCTAACTGCTCTCCCCTGCCAACCTGATACCCCTAAGTGCTCTTCCCTGCCTGTCTTATCCCCCTAACTGCTCTCCCCTGCCTTCCCGATCCCCCTAACGACTCTCCGCTGCAACCCCGATTGCCCCTAACCATCTCTGCCTAGGCCCTGCCTCGTGGCTTTGTCCGGAAGGATGTTCAGAAGATGTCTGGTCTAATTAGCATATTACCCTTTTATTAGTATAGATAGTAAAGCCTTCCCATCCCTGAAATTGAAATGGAGATTTTGAATGTGATTACAGGTTTCACAATTTTCTTTTATTGTTTCTAATCTATTAGACAATGAGATGAACAGCTGAGGCAGAGCAGGGTCAATGGATGACCCAGCCCTGGTCTGGAGGTCCAGTTACTACTCTCCTGAATCTACCAAGAGCACAAGAGAGACACAAGAATTGCAGAGTTAGGGTAGTCCTGGACAGACACAAAGATCCTGAGCTCTGAGGGAAGCAAACAATGGGGACAACATGGCTCAAGATCTATCAGAGGCTATCTGCCAAGACCTCCTAACACAGGATAGCAGGGAAATGGATGCCTCCAAGTGGTTGACCTTCTCTCACTAGAAACTGGGCCTTGGCTTCACCAGACCCTGGCCTCCACCTTGCTAGACACTGGACTTCAGCCTCACTGGAGTCCCAGCCTTGGCCTCAGAGGACTGTGGGTGTGTCTCTTGTCCCTTTAGTAGAGCCCTCTTCCCCTGGCTGTGGTCTCTATGCCAGCCTGACCCTCCCTATCTCAGAGGGTCCCTGAGGGCATGCCTTCTGCAGGATGCCAGCTATGCCCAACAAGCTGTCATCCTTCAGGGTGTGGGGGCAACTCTCCATCCTCACTTATAATAAACTTGGACTGTTGTGCAACCTCACGGTGCAGAATGTACATGTGTCCAACTTCTCCATTGTTGCATAATTTTCCAGCTGTTTTCAGGACTGTTTCATCCTTCATCTGGCATATTTTAATGGCCATCTATAAATGTTAGACATATGTAAATACAAAATTGAGCATATGTATGAAATGACAAATAGAAGTAAAGGAAAGGAGGTGGGGGACCAGAACTTAGCAAAAAACCAGATGAAACAAGTGTAAACATACTGAATGTTTACACTTCTAGAACTCTGGGAAATGAAATGAAATTGGACTCAATTTAAATTTAAAGCGAGGTGTTTGTCCTGTAAAATCAATTTCAACTTGTGGTGTTTGGCCTTTTCTCCAATTTTTTTTTCTTAAAGAACAATCCCTAAAGCCCCACCACTTTTTTTTAAAAAAAGAAAAGAAATTCTATAGGCATTTTCTTGCCAAATATTTCTAAATATATATTTATTGATTTCAAAGAGGAAGGGAGAGGGAAAGATAGAAACATCAATGATGAAAGAGAATTATTAATCAGCTGTCTCTTGCACGCCCCCTACTAGGATCAAGCCCACAACCCAGGCATGTGCCCTTGACTGGAATCAAACTCAGGACCTTTCAGTCCGCAGGCCAGTGCTCTATCCACTGAGCCAAACCAGCGAGGGCTTGCCAAGCATTTTTTTTTTGCCAAGCATTTTTAACAGCATAAACCAAGATGCCCTTGTAAGGGGCAGAAAGGCATGGAGAAGACAAATCCCCCACATTGCTTCTTCCTCTGTGTGGACCATCTGCACTTCCTCCCAGTGGGAATCCTGGATGGCATGCCTGGGTTCTTTATTTCACAGGAGTGTTCTGGATTTTGCTGGTGACAGGGCTGTGAAAGAATTCAGGCTGAGAGAAGAGATGGGTGCAGAGAGAGAGGGAGTTTATTTTACTTTCCAAGGGAGGAAAGGGCAGGTACATTGCTAATCAATGCTGGCGCAAGAAACAAAAGGTGGCTTCCCCTTTTAAAGGGTAATGGATGCTGTTGCTAGGTGACATGGAAGGGAGGAAGATTTGGGGCTGAAGTAGTTTGTTTTTCAGAAGATAGTCCAGGCAGATGTTCTAGAAAGGTGTCTTGTCGGTATTGTCCCCAAGCCTGTAACACATGCATAGAGCAAAAGTTATGAAGAGTTCAAAAGAGGCCTATTTGAAGGGAAAAGGAAAAGGAAACTTTCTATTAATAGAGACTCCTTGGTGCTAATTATCCCTGTTTGTAAAAACAGGAGAAGGGGTATGCAAGAATGTAGCTCTGAGAGTAGCTTATCTTGTCTTGCAGTTTGAATATAGGCACCAACAATTTGAATTGGAAGAGCCAACAATATTGGGGTTTAATTAGCAGGTAGTTCTCATAAATTATGGAAAGCCACAACAAAGAAAAAGAAAGACTTTTTTTCCCCCTCACAAGGAGGACCCTCTCTTCGTGGAACCAGGATCTTCCCAGGATGGCACCTGTGACTGGAAGCCGCTGAGTAGAGGGACCTTTCTGACCAGCCAGTCTTTACCCCAGGCCACAAGATAGGGGCTTGCAGGCAAAATCCTGCCCATAAGCCTGTTTGGTTGGGACCACACAGTGATTTCATTTTTAAATTTACACACACACACACACACACACACACACACACACACACACACACAATTAGAAGATTTTGGATTATATATCTAGATTTTGGGTTCCTTTTGATAAAATAAAATACCCTGGCAACACTGGGTTCATTCATATTCAGCATGGCAGCTGGAGCAGAACTTATAAGAGGCTGTCCCCATGATTTCTGTCCCTTCTTCACTCATATCGGTTAATTTTTGCTTCATGAACCACCCTAAAACCTAGTAGAGTAAGATGAGAGTTATCTCCAGTCACACAGCTCTGCAGATTGGTCAGTTCTCCCGACAGGGCAGGTGTGGGGTGGCTGGAGCAGCTCTGCTCCACATTGGCTGACATTGCCCCTCACCTCCCCTCAAACCCCCCAGGTGCAGGAGCACCAGCTTCCAGAGAAAGCTCATCTCATGGAGGAGGTCAGAAACTTCTAGAAGGTGAGCATGAAAGCACAATGCCTCTGAGACCTGGGCTCCAAACTGGCACATTGTCTCTTCCAGGCAACTTCCCTTGGTCAGAAGAGATATATGTCCCAGCCCACATGAAGGGGCAGAGAAACAGCAGACACACAAGGTGTGGATACAGGGACATGGATTGAATAGTGTTCTCCCTCAAATGAAGGATGCCTAGAACTTTATAAAGGGATTTTATTCGAAAATGGGGTCTTTGCAGATGTAGTTAGTTATCTATGTTGTGCCCAGACTTCGTGATCCCCAAAGACCACCAGGGAACCAAATCTGATGCAATTAGCAAGAGAGTCTCTTCCATGCTAGCATGGGATCCATCCCACTCATGCCGACTGCATGGCGGACCAGAGAAAGAATGTAACATCTTAATGGGTTTTATACGGGGGGTGGGGTGGGGTGATGTGACCCTGATTGGTTTGGTGAGGGCTAGGGTCTGGCCACAAAATGGAGGATAGCTCTGCCCTGCCCCACAAAGAGGCAGGGTTCTAGCCTCGCCCTTTCATCTACATCAGGTGATATGGAATTAGCGTGGGCCTCAAATCCAATGTGACTGGTGTCCTTACAGGAAGAGAAGTGAAGACACAGAAACACACACACGGAGAGCAACATGCGACAATGGAAGCAGAGATTGGATGTACGTGTTTACAAGTCAAGAAGTGCCAAGGATTGCAGACAACTACTAGAAGCCAGGAGAGAGGCAGAAAACAGATTCTCGCTCAGAGAGAAAACTAATCTTGCCAACACCTTGATCTTGTATTTGTGGTCTCCAGATGCATGAACAAGAAATTTATGTTGTTTTAAGTCATCCAAGTTTGTGGTAATTTGCTACTGACAACCATACGATGAATAAGGAATTGAGCACAATGATACAGTCTATCACAGATTGCCCTTCTTGGACACAATTATGGAAGACTTTTCTACTTGCAAAATACACTCACCCCTGCTCTAGACACCCAATTAGGGCATCAAGCGACAAATCTCGTACTCTATGGCAAATCTGGATGCAGCTCTTCTTGCTCTGGAGACCTATGAACAAAGCAGAAACTGTCTGTATATCTCCCCCATCACACTCCTCCCCCACATGTAGAGCAGGAACAGGATCACTTAAGAAACACTGCCATTCAGGCCTTCTGTTCAGAAGGCCCAACTAGCCCCTGGTCCACAGCAATTCGTAAGTAGCTGCAGAAACATTGCCAGGAACTGCTACCCTGGGGTAGGAATGTTCTGTGATTAGGCGCTAGTCCACTGTTGGGGGTTTGGTCCTCAGTCCTTCATTTTTAGTGGCTTTGGGGTCTAATCTTTAGGAGACCCTTGTGGGGAAACCGAACATTGTCACTAATAGAGAAATGTGAAAAGGGAAACCCGAAGGCTGGTCAACCTTAATTGTTCTGAATGGTCAGAGCTATTCACTCATTGTTTAGTTGAGACATTGGTAGTTAAAGCAACCTCCACCTATTAATCACATGTAAATTTTTGCTGATTGTCTATTATTGGAATTTCCTGCCAAAAGGATATGGGTGTTTCTCATAGCCTCAATAAAAGGGATAGCTAGGCCAGAGCAGTATAGTCCTCCCCCTAGAAGTGGACTGCCACCTGTCCCCCCATTTTCCCAAATTAACTCTTTTCCAGTCTCTTTTCATTTGTGTGCGGCCTTCTCCAGAACACAGAACCCTAAACAGAAACCCTGAACTACTCGGGACGTGGAATGGGCTCCCACAGACCCTTCCTGCTATACTATTACCCTTGGTCACTTCAGAGAAGGACAGTGGAAATTATGCCCTTTCTAGCAGCTGAAGATTTTTCTCAGCCTGCGTTCTGCCCATAAAAAATAGTGGTCCAGAGACTTTTTTTTCCATCGTGAATAATCTCAGTCTTTTTCAGTCAATATTGTGGGCTTTTCCAATACAGCTTTCTCAAAAAATTTGAGTTTTTAATGTATTTGATTGCCTGTGCCAAAAGCTGTGTTTACAATACATTTTAAGACATACTTCTCTCTGAACTTAATTACAGGTACTGTGGGCAGCTTAGGCTATTGCAGGATCATTGATCTTTCTGGTAACTATTACACACCATTTAATTCTTCCAGAGACCTTCAGAGGGGTGTGAGAGCTATGTCTCTGATTTGCTCTATGTTCCCAAGCTACTACATCTTTATAGCCATGCCCATGATTTGACTTTTTCTCTCAGGCTACATCTTTTTATTGAATGAAAGTCTGAAGATTAGAAATTGTTTTATTTTTCAACCCAGCAAGCTCCAGGTTTTCTGTGCTTTCTTCCTTTCCTCTCGATTCTTTCTGATATCTGGCCATGTTGTCCCTAAGCTATCTCCTCTTTTTTTTAAAGCATATTTTTAAAGTATATTTTATTGATATTTTACAGAGAGGAAGGGAGAGAGATAGAGAGCTAGAAATGTCGATGAGAGAGAAACATTGACCAGCTGCCTCTTGCACACCCCCTACCGGGGATGTGCCCGCAACCAATGTACATGCCCTTGACCGGAATCGAACCTGGGACCTTTCAGTCCGCAGACCAACGCTCTACCACTGAGCCAAACCGGTTTTGGCTATCTCCTCTTTATAATTATTTTTTAAAAATATGTTTTTATTGATTTCAGAGAGGAAGGGAGAAGGAGAGAAAGATAGAAACATCAATGATGAGAGAGAATCTTTGATCGGCTGCCTCCTTCATATTCCACACTGGGGACCAAACCCACAACTGGGCATGTGCCCTGACTGGGAATCAAACTGTGACCTCCTGATTCATAGGTTGATTCTCCACCAATGAGCCATGCCGGCGGGGCTCTTCTTTATAATTCTTCATGAAATGCAGGCATCAGGAACCCACTCAGGCCTGCACATTCTGCCCCAAGAAAAAGCAAGTGTCCCTTCATTTAGAACCTCCCACTTGTCTTTGTGGAATGAGAGAATGGAGCAGAGGATGTCCAGGGAAGGGGGAGCTCCCAGCTGTAGAAGCTGGTCCTGCTTTCCACCAGTAAGACGTAGAATGTTCTCTCCACTCTTACAAGCAAAACTCAGGTTTGGCTGCCTGCAACAGCAAAAGCCAAACTCATGAGACAGGTGCTGATGGGAAGAAAAGTGTTTTATTCAAGCAATGGCAACCTGGGAAGATGGGGGACCCTCATTCCAAAGCTCATCTCAACATCTCAGTACAGTCAGAGGTTTTTATAAGGAGGGAGAGGGAAAGCAGAACAAAGAGATCAACGGGAGGTGGTTAAAAAGTCCTTTCTGTGCAGGCCAGCACAGTCCATTCCAATTAGGGCCTAAAAACTGGTCGTGATGGCATCGTCCTGGTTTTTGTCATCCTGATTTTAGAGTTGAAAGTGAGCAAATCTCCCAGAACTTGGATGACTGAAGGTCAGAGTCTGTATCTTTTGAAGTTAGTTGCTATAAACCTTATACTCACATGCTGGCTATCTGTAGTCACACATCAGCTGGAGTCATCATCCACAGAAACAATGTCAAAAGAATGGTGAGAGTGGGTTACAATTCTCCATTGCTACATCCTCTTCCCACTCCTGGAGGCTGCCAGTGTCCCTTGGCTTGTGGTCACATCACTCCAGTTTCTGCCTCCATGGTCTCATTGTCCCCTTTTCTTCTGTGTTTGTTTGTGTCAGAGCTCCTTCTGTCTCCCTCTTATAAGGATCCTTGTGGTCACATTTAATGTCCACTCAGATAAACCAGGAAAATCTCATCTCAAAGACTTAAATTTACTCATATCTTTTGCCAAATCAGGTCAAATTTACATTTTTGCAACCAACCAACCAACCAACCAACCATTCCTGGCAAGCATATGGGAGTTAGCCAAGACTACATCCAGAAGAGGTTAGATGCAAGCCAGTAAGATTGGGGTCTTGCTTGCCAAAAGCAGAGGGAAGGCATCTAGGGAGAGACAGCAGCATGAACACAGGTGAGAGGTATGAGCATGCATGGTATGTTCAATAAACTACTCCAGGTGCCAGCTCTATTGCCTCCTCAGGGACCAGGAGTGATCCCTTAAGAGCTGTTCTCTGAACCTAGACACCACTTTTCCCTAATGTATATATTTTTTATAGGTGCGGCTGACACTGTTAAAAAAAAAGGGGGGGGGCTACTTTAATGAAACCAGTCCTTTAAAATGAAACATTTTATAAAAAGCTATAACATCTTCCCTGTGAAATTAAACTAAGAAGGCAGGCATTCTAAATGCCCCTTGATATGGTTTTGATTTTTTAAATTGTTACTTAAATTAATGGGTCATGGACACTCAATGCTCAGGTTACCTTTCTGGAGGGAAATGTTCTTACCCTCTCCCCCAACACCCACCCCCAACCCCAAACCAGGCATCTTGGAGATTGGATGCAATTGTTGTCTGCAGGCCCATTTCAGCTCTGGGGCTGCAAGTCAGGAAAACATGTGGGGGACCAGAACTATTCTCTAGATAAGTGGCATGCCCACTCTGTATCAGACCCTGTCCCAGGACAGGGGAGAGGTCTTGCCCAGGCACATGAAGGCTCAAAGGTTGAAAAGAATGGGTGGATCAATCATGAATATATGGCAAGTGGCAGAAACTGATTTGGGTTAAATTAGGCAAAAGGGTGAATTTATTTTTTCTCATAATTAAATATTGGCCTTGGACATCTGCAATGATGTCCCCAGAACTGTTTTTTCCCCTCCAACTTTCTTGCCTGCCTTCCTTTGGTTCATTCCCATATTAGACAAGCAGTCTCTTCATGGTGCCAAGGGGGCTGCTGCAGCTCCAACTTCACATTCTCACAACCTTAAGCCCCTGGGGGAAATAGCTTACTGTCCTCCAGAGCTCAGATTGAGTCCTAGGTATCTGATGGGCCCAAGTGAGGTTAAATGCCCACCCCTCCCCCTGAACCCAACCCATGATGAAATTCACTGAGGAGCCATGTGATCCATCCAGGGCTGGGTTAGCTTTACTCACAGCTACACGACCCACTGGGGAGAGGTATGAGTGGTCACAGACCAGTAAGTGTCCCATAGACCACCCTAACAATTCTGACTCAGAGTATGCCTATTAAATCACAAAAGAAGTTAATTCTTATACCTTGGAGTGTCCATTTTAATGGCTGTATTAATCAGCTAGGGCTGCCCTGTGAGGGATGCCAGTGGCAGAGCTATAAACATGTGATGCCATTAACAGACAATAACAACAAAAGCACACTTCTCTCCCTCCTCCTCCTCTCCCCCTCCTTCCCTACCTCATCACCCCATACCGCCTGCTCTCCCTCCCTCTTTGCCTTTTCTTTCTCCTCTTCCTCCACCTCCTGCTCCTTCTATTGCTCTGCCTCCTTTTTCTGCTCCTGATCCTCCTCCTGCCCCTCCATCGGCTCCTCCACCTTTTCCTGTTTCTCCTCTTCCTGTTCTTTCTCCTCTTCTAGGTTATCCTCCTTCTTCTGTTCCTCCCCCTCCTCATGCTCCTCTTCTTTCTTCTGTTCCCCCTCCTTCTCCTTCTCTCGCTCATTTCCCTCCTTCTTCTCCTACTCCTCTTTCTGCTCCTCCTCCTCCATGGCCCAGCTCCATGGCCACACCCACTAGAACCCACCACTCTCTCAACACAGAGGCCCTTGGCTCACTGGCTCCGGTGCTGTTCACTCTTGCTACAAGCCTCACTTTATAGGGTTATCTACTTCTGAGGATTTCAACCACAAATTCCCTTGTGTCTGCTGTGTACCCCTGGGCTGAATGTTGGGGCATGGAAATAACAATAGTTATCACTTGCATTATCTCATTTAATTATCTCAACAGCTCTCTGAGGTGCACATTGTTTTTATCATCTTCATGTCACAGATAAGAAAACAGAGGCTCAGAGAGGTTAGGACAATTGTCCCAGATCACCCCAGCATACCATGCTACCGTGTTTTCCCGAAAATAAGACATCCTCTGAAAATAAGACCTACTTACAAGTTTCCTTCTGAGTGAAATATAAGGCATCCCCCCGAAAATAAGGCCCCTAGGCTCTGTCTCAGAATGAAAATTAATTTACCGTAAACTGGTCGCTAGGGCTGCCCCGACTGGCATCTAGCAACCAGTGACGTCACTTGGAGTCCTGACGTCACTGCTCTGTGAATGGAGAGAAATCAGCTTGGAAACTTTGTGAAACCTAAACTGCAAGAAGTTGTGACTTGGGTGAAGAATTCATGGGAGAAAATCACTGACAGTTGCATTGCACTGCGAGCAGGCTACCTTGACAAGAAGTACTCATTTAAAGATAGTGCTATTGCTAAACATGAGAGATTTGGTCCACTGATTCTGAAAGAAATTGAGTCACAAGAAATTCACTAGGAAATTCAGGAATTGGATTGTTATGATGATGTTCCATAAGATGATGACATGATTGTCATTGAATAAATGAGTACATTCTTGATACTGTAGGATTCACAGTTTGTCTGGTTTGTGTTGACAGCTATTGTACTACCGTACCGTATACAGATAATAAATTTCCTTTATTTTCATTTAACAATAAATGTGTACCGTATTCTTCTTCATGGAAAAATAAGACATCCCCTGAAAATAAGACCTAGCGCATCTTTGGGAACAAAAATTAATATAAGACATTGTCTTATTTTCGGGGAAACGGGGTATCAGCCTCCCATCCCTGCAGCTGCTTCTCCTCTCAGCACCTGCACTATGTGTGTGCCCGTCACACCGCTAAAGTAGGAGTGGATTGCTCCCTCCCTGATGCCTGGCACAGAGAAGGTGCTGCATGAGGAAGTACTGACCAGAGAGAAGGGCATGTTCCAGTAATGTGGCCCTTGCCCTTCAAGAACTGCAGCCCCCCAAGGCGCTTATCTTTCAAAGCTTGGCTTGGAGCTGAGCCCCCTGGCATCCAGCCTCAGCTCCCTTGGCCCCAGGCCTGCCCAGACACACCGGCCTGCAGAGCCCTTTGGTAAAAATCAATGCGATGGCTGCAAGCAGCTGGGCCTTGCTTCACAGGGCTCCACCGTATCCCAGCAACAACACGTGCATCCCCTCAACTGCAGGCTCCTGAGAAGATGCTGCTCTCAGACCCCAGAGCCAAGTCATCCCTTGCTCAAGCTACAGAGCTCACTGTCTCCACCGGGGGCTTCTGTGAACTCACTTCCTCCTGAGCTGGACACCGACCACACCTCACCCAGGGGAGGAACGGAGAAAGGTATTCAGGTCATGAACCCTGACCAGGTAGGGCCCTGTTTGTTTGGCAGTTAATTCCTAAGATCAGGGCACATGGCAGGGAGGCCTGTGTGAAATATGAGCTGCTAAGATTTGACAGGAGCCTGCAAATAGATGCATGAGCAGGATGCTTTATGAATATGCAGCTACTTGAATCAGGAAGCTATTATCCTCCTGCCTAAAGATCGGCTACAGAACTGAGAGATCACCCAGACCCACTGGAGATTTCGGACAGCCCCTGCCCTGTCTGATCATAGCTACTGCGAGGCATCAGCTTGTGTGGTCAGCAACCCAATTCCAGAACACAAGGAGCCTGGCCAGCAGTGAGGCCTCCCTTTGGCACTCTGCCAGGTGGGGCTACCAGCCACCAGCCCCTGCGGGCGGGGGTGCAGCCAGAGCTCCTTGATCATCCTGAGCTCATCCAACCCTTGCCGTCCTGCCCATCCCAAGTCACATATTTTTAATTACCGTTATACAATTTTTTTTCCTGTCTTGTTTGTTCCACTAGCTAATGCTGTTTGCTTTTGTACTTTTAACTTTAAAAAATCCTAATTGTTCTTTTCCTGTTTTATCTCAGCCTTTTGGAAGCTGTTAACTATTCTCATCAGGCTCATTTGTTTTCCTATTCTTTTGCTATAATTTAGTGTTTCAATTCCAAGAATCTTTTCAATATGGCTGCTTCCGCGGTCAGCAGCGTCTGTGGAGGAAAGAGCCGGGTGGACCCTGACTTAGGTGTAACTCTGGCGAGGCTGGTTACCTGGCCTCTTAGGGTCACTTCAAGGTCTCGGGGCCTCCATTTTTTTCATATGAAAAAAGGCAACAGTCATACAAATGGGAAGATTCAAACCTGTGTAGAGTTATCATGAGAATGACTACTACCTAATTTAAATCACCTGGTCCAGAGCCTGCCCACTGTGGTACCCAATCATGCTCAATGGAGGTTAAACTGACATCAGGAGTCTGGGATTCTTTTGTGTCCTTCAGTTAGGGGATCTGTGGAAGCTGTGAGGGCGGTCCCAGGCACAAGCTGAGAAACTTGGACACAGGTGTTTGGGACCGCACAGCCCACTTCTTGCCTTCTGGGACACTGCCCTGCTCTGGTTTGGGAGGAGAGATGCTAGTCAAACACAGCACCACACCCTTTGATGGAGGCATGGACCTGGCGCCCAAGCTGGACCAATCAGAATCCTTCCCCAGTGCTTGCTTTTTTAAAACAACAACAACAACAACAACATATATTAGAATCATTGATCGGCTGCCTCCTTCACGCCCCCTTCTGAGGACCGAGCCCGTAACTCAGGTATGTGTCCTTGGCTGGAATCCAATCTGGGACCCTTCAGTCCGCAGGCTGACGCTCTGTCCACTGAGCCAAAGCAGCTAGGGCCCCAGTGCTTTTTAACAGTATGCAAGGCCAGAGGCTACTTCTTCCAGGTGGAGAGATGGTAAAACATAACTGCAGGTGTCAGGAGCTTAAAGGGGAAGAAATTGAGCTGGGGGAGCCCCCAAAGGCAGAGAGGGAAGGGTACCACATGCTGATCCTAGGACCAGAGTCCAGTTTAGTTCTAAAAGCCTTTGAACTGGTTTGATCTGCCTTCTGACACTTATAACTAAGAATCTTAACTCAAAAACCTATCACTCTTTTAGGTCCGCAAAGATGAAGTCCCATAACCTAAGCCCCTTGTCCACTTCAGGCAGACTCTGGGGGCCCTCCAGGGGCCACATTGGTGAACCCACCCACTGGGTACACTGGCTTTTTTCTCCAGGAGAGCACCTTCTATGAACTGGCTCATGGGTTGAAGCCCTGGGTGGTTTCACTCCCCTCACCTGGCAGGCTCCTTTGGAGCACATGGGGGACACCAGGCAGGTGGTCCCAGGAGGAGGGGCCACAGGCCTGAGTAGGGACAACATCTGAGTCTCAGCCCGCAGAAGATGAGAGCCAGGAACATGGCAGGAGTGTGGTTGGGGGAGGGGAGGGCGTTGCCAGAGCTGTGCCCAATCAGATCATCAGCCTCATGACCAGGGTAGGGCCCTTCCTCACAGCAAGCCCTGACCAACCCCCAAGAGAGAGGGCAGAGGCAGAGGGTTGGGAAGTAGAGAGAGAAGCCCAGTCAGGAAGATGGCTGGTGGTCAGCATGAGGTAAGGAGGAAGGAGACAATGCAGGCCCAGGACTGCAGCCAAGTCCATCGGGATTCTTTGCCCAGTTCAGAAATGCCGCCATCCCATTCAACTAACCAATCACTGTCAAAGCAGGCAGCCTCATCAGCAGGGCAGAAGTCATAGAGGCTGTTGGGGTCCTCTTCAAATCACCACAGAACAGTCATGGCAAGTTGAGCAGATTGCCAGGATTGTGGCATGGCAGCTTCTAAAGGGCAGGTTCCCTCTGAGAGAGTCATGTTCCTTTTTAACCCGAATCAGGGGTGATGGGCAGGGCCCTCAGCTACAGAGAGAGGGAGGCATCCTGGGAAATGGAGTGTGGCAGGGCCAGGCAGTAGCTCCAGGACTCTGTCCTGGCTTAGGGTGCCAGAGCCTTGCCTTCCTCACGCCACTTCACCTCAGGAGAAGCCCATGGCCAGTGCCTGGAGGACAACTAAGAGTCACAGCAGCCCCTCCCTGTATGTTCTGACCCCAGCCCAGGGTCTTATCACTGCTCTGTTTCCCGACCCCACAGGCTTCCGGCTTGCTATCCCAGCTGGAATTAGCTGGGGAGTCAACCTATGTGCATTCTCCAGAAGGCAGTCACCTCTTCACAGGGCTTTTCCTCCACACATGATGTCCTCATGACCCAGACCCTTCGCTGTGACACCACCTGGCAGTGAGTAGCCCTGAAGTCATCCCCTCTCCCTCTCTCTCACACCCACATCCATTCCACTAAGCAAAGCTTGTTAGCCCCACCTTGAAAATAGATCTAGACCCTGATCATATCTCCCATGCTCACTGCTCTACACTGATGCAGGTGACCACTACCGCTTGCTGGATTGAAGCAATACCCCCACTCCCACCCACATTGCCTCAATGCAGTCCAGCAGCCAGAATAAAACTGCTAAGATATAGGCCTGATATCCTTAGTCCTCTGCTCAAGACCCGCCATTTCACTCTGAGTAAAAGTCAAAGTTTTTCCAACAGTGTCCAACCCTACCTAAACAGCAGCTGCCTTTAGGAGCCCTCGCTGACCCCTGCCATCCTCCTAGTCCACCTTGCTGCTCCTCTGGTTTTTCGGCTCTTTCTTGAATAAGCCTTGCCCATCGCATCTTCTCTGCCTGAAAACTCCTCCCATTAGGAACCCAGATGATCACTTCCTCCTTTTTTCCAGTTATTAGTTCAATTGTGACCTTTTAAGTGAGTCCTTGCCTGGCCATCCCACACAAAAATCACCACTTTCTGTCTCACTGTAAGTGCAGAACCAACTTCCGCTCTGCCTATGTTTTCTTAGCCCATGCACCACCTGGCAGTGTACTTATTTGTATGTTTGCCTGTTGTCCAACTGCAGCACCAGGATGTATATTTTCTGCAGGCCAGACTTGCATTTTTTCACTGCTGTGTGCACAGTGTCTGGGACCTAGAGAAGACTCATATTCATTTGTTCTGTGAATGAGTGAAAGGCGTATTGAGGAGGGGGCCTCCTGACAAGGCTGTTTGCCTACAAGCCAGTGTAGGGAGTGAGTCAGAAGGGGAGGATGGAGCCCTGGCAGGCATGGCTAAATGGTTAGAGTGTCAGCCTATGCACTGAGGGGTCGTGGGTTCAACTCCTGGTCAAGGACACTTACCTGGGTTGCAGGCTCATCCCTGGCTCCAGGAGGGATGCTTCTCTCTCACATCAATGTTTCTCTCCCTCTCTTTCTCTCTCTCCCCATCCATACCTTTCCCCTTTCTATTCTGAATATCAATGGTGCGGGTTGGGGGGGGGGAGAAATCCTTGGGTGAGGATTTTTCTTAAAAAATGGTAAGGATTGAGCAGCAGGAGAAGGCACTATAGGACATGTCGAAGTGTTTGGGGTTTATTCTGGGGGGTCCTGCAAAAACATTTGGAGGGTCTTCAGCAGGACAGTGAGATAATCTGATTCACATTTTTAAAATGTAATTTTGGTTTCCATATGAATAGGGCACTACACATGGAGAGGCCATGGAGATGGGCCAGCTAAGCCTAACCCAGCCCAGGATGGGAGAAGAGCAACTGGGTGGGCTGGAGAACCTGGGAATGGCAGGCACAGGCCCACAACCAATAGGCATGCTCCCGGAGCGAGCACAGACCCAATTTGGTATTTTATCCCAGCATTTTGGAATCTGAAAGTGCTGAAAGAAGCTTCTGGCTGCTTTAAAGGATGGTTGGAGCTCTGGGAGGGCTTCACTGAGGAGGGAGCATCTATGGCTATAAAAGGCCCATTCACACAGTGTCCATGGTGTTCCTCCCTCTGAGGCCCTTTACACTCAACATGCAGGTCAGGTCCAGAAGCCCCGTCCCCACCTCTGAGACTATAAGCCCCTCTTGCTGTGCTGTGAGGTCCAGAGGAAGAAAAAGAGGAGGAGCCCGGCTGGGCAGGGAAGGAGGGAGAGGAGAAACCCAGCTGGATCAGGGGAGGAAAGGGAGACTCTCAGCCCTGGGGACTGGGCTGGTGGGCAAGCTGAGGAGAGGGTGAGGGTAGCCCTTGCAGAAAGACAACCCTCCTTCACCTTTGCTGCTTGAGGATGGCTACTAGCCATCCTAGTCACAGACACACTATCAGGTCCTACCCAAAAGTTCAGCAGAGGTGTGGGTGGTGGAGCACCTGTGCCTCACTCTCCAGCAAAAGGGTTGGAGTTCAGCATTCACCATCATGAGGGGGCAGCTGGCTGTCCTGTGGTTGCAGGGAAGGAGGGGCTGCTCGCTCAGGCGATGTCAACTGGGGCCAGACCAGAGCTCCCAGACAGGGCCTCCTCTCAAGCTGCAGAGGCTCTTCTAGAAGCAGCCTCATTAGAAGAGGGAAGAGTCCCCCATTCATACTCATTTAACACAGTACTGCCTTTCTTTCCAAAGATCAACTGTGCCCACGAAGGGCAAGGTGGTTTTAAAGTCACTCAGAAAATCTGTCTGCATTGTCCTGGACCAGAACCTTAAAAACATCTCCCTCCCATTGACATAAGGGGGACCTTCAACACAGAGCGAGAGACTTGCCTGTGAAGCAGGTGAGGAAGGGCTCAGCCAATCTAAAAGGTTTGAATGCCAACCTGGAGGATCTTGTTGGGAAATCAGGAGAAGAACTGAATGTCCTGAATTTGACCAAAGTTCTCCATTGTTCCAGGGAAGGACACACCAGACCCCACATGACTGTTTGGGGGAAAATTCTCCTCCACTTATCAGGCTAGTGAGCAGTGTACAGAGGAGACTGACAATAGTTTGCAGGACACAGGATACAGGATGCAGGACCAGGACATAAGACATGAAACAGGCACAGGATGCCTCCCAATCTGGAACAGAGGACGTGTATCACTTTAAGCACGATAGCATGTGAAATGTCAGGGACTAAATGTGCCCACAGAGCTCAGCGTTGAATCCAGCTGGGCAAAGGCTCTGCCTCCAATAACAAGTTCAGGCAAACTGGAAACACCAGTCGTGAGAAAGCCAGCTAGATACACCCAGGTGCCACCATAATCTTCCTAGCTGGCACCTTTTGCACCCACCGTCTCTTATCCACCCACCTCCCCAACCCCCAGAGCCCTGATGTTCTCTCCAAAACCTGGAACTGATCCCTTTACTTCTTTGTTGAAAACCTGCTAACCGTTTCTTTCTGGGCTAACAGTTTTGATCTCACTCATCCAGGGGAAATAATGAACAACATAAACTGATAAATAAAAACAGACCCAGAGACAGGGAAGCATCGATAAGACTATCAATCCTCAGAGGGAAGGTAGAGGATGGTGGAGGAAAGGGGGAGAGTCAACCATGCATGCATATAAGCCTAATGGTCACAGACAACAGCGGGGTGGGGGCATGCGTGGGGAGGGGTTTGGGATGGGAATGGGGGGATGAGGACAAATATGATACCTTAATCAGTAAAGAAATTTTTAAAAGAGAGAAAATGCACACACACACACACACACACACACACACAAAGAAAAACTGCTAACCATTCCCCATGTCCTACAAGATAAAGAGCAACTGCCTTACCCTGACCTTCAAGGCCTGTTATCCAGCCTGGGCCACCCTTCCTATGAGCACCACCAACCCCAGCTCCACATGCCCTCCTGTTCCTCAAGCTTAGAACAGTTGTGCCATGGTCTGCTGACCTTTGTGTCCCTGAGAGGTGAGTGGGCCCTCGAGTAACCATTAGGGAACAGTAGAGTGGCAGGTTCTTCAGACATGGGTCTCTATCCATGAACTCCTGGTGCGACCTTAAGCAAGGCAGTTACCTACCTGTCTATAGAATGGGGAGGTGATGTGATGCTGTATAAAATCACACTTCTGCCAAAACTGGTTTGGCTCAGTGGATAGAGCGTCGGCCTGCAGACTGAAAAGTCCTGGATTCGATTCTGGTCAAGGGCATGTACCTTGGTTGCTGGCACATCCCCAGTGGGGAGTGTGCAAGAGGCAGTTGGTGATGTTTCTCTCTCATCAACGTTTCTAACTATCTATCCCTCTCAATTCCTCTCTGTGTAAAATCAATAAAATATATTTAAAAATAAAATCACACTTCTGCAGCATGGGTGAGATTCCCACTGCTTTCTCTGCTCTTCACATTGCTGGTCACATTCCCCCATATCCCTCCACCAGGACAAAGTAGGAACTGGGACCTAAGATGGCCAGCACTTTTGGTTGCCTCTGGCCCCAGGAATTAGCCCAGTGTTGTTAGTGGATCAAATCAGAATGTGCCTCAGGGTTTCTAGATTGGAAAGTCCCTCTATCCCATGAATGCCTCAGGAAGAAATAGTGCTCTCCTCTAGAAGAATGAGGCAAAAAGGTGAATGGTTTGGAGTTGCTTCAGCTCTTTACTTCAATGGTGGGAGCTAAGCTAAGGAAGAATTGGCATGCGGAGTGGCAGAGCCAAGATAATCCAAGAAGACGAGCTGTTTTTCAGTATCACCATGGAGTGGTTGGCTCAAGCCTCACCTGAAACCTGTTATCTCTAGACTTGTCAGTAACATGAGCTGATAAATTCCCTTTAGAGTTCAAGTTAGTGAAAGTGGAATTTCCTGCCTCTTAGAATGTAGATTTCCCCTGGCTGCGGTAGCTCAGTGGTTGAGTGTCAACCTATGAACCAGGAGGTCACAGTTCAAATCCCATTTAGGGCACAGGTCTGGGTTGCATGCTTGATCCCCCAGGCGGTGTGCAGGAGGCAGCCTATCAACGATTCTCTTTCATCATTGATGTTTCTATCTGTCTCCCTCTCCTTTCCTCTCTAAAATCAATTTAAAAAATTTTAAAGAAAGAATGCAGATTCCTAATGGGCCCTGCAGCCCATCCCTGGGCATGGGTCTGAAACCCATGATGTCAATGGGCACCTACCACATGACTCTTATTCTGGAGTCATTGGGCAGATGCCTTCTTCGCCACCTTATTCCACCCCACCCTGTCGTTCTGTCTGCTTCCTTGAATGCTCAAGACAGAGGCCAAATCAGGGGCACCTTTGCACACTTAGAACTTTCCTGTGGTGTGCTCAGCACTCTCTAGTGCTCAAATGTATACACCAAGTTAATTCTGTCACTCCCTGACAGAATTCAAAAGTAGGTGAGCTCCCCCAAATCATCCTGCATGTCAATTCCTACTGAGCCCCTTACCAACTAGGAGAATAAGAGAGGACTTTGAAGAAGGGAGACTTGGGGGGTACATTTATTGGAAAAGAGCCATTGCTATGCTATGAGTGAGGAGGAAGGTGTGTGGGGAGCTATCTCCTTCACCTCTAGTTTAGTGCTGGCTCTTTCAGGGGCAACTTGGAGGCTTAGGACACAGAGAGGAGGACTAATCTTCCTATGGGAGCCAGTGCCAGCAGAATCATGGTTGTGAAAGTGATTGAGAGGGAGGTGCTACACTGTAATTGGCCTATCTGTCCAAGTTCCCCAGGGCTAAGGATGCCCTTGGGGACCAAATGTGGTGAGTCTTGAACCCCTATCCCTAGAGGATGAGAGGATCATGGGGCGCCTTCATGCAATGAACCTGCAGTTAACCAGAAGCTGAGGAAACCAGGAGGGGCTGTCCAGGCAGAGGGTGTGGTTCACCTGCTAAACACCTGCAACAGGACTGACCGCCCCCCCCCCCCCCACACACACACAGTCCCTCTAGGAGAAGAGAACTAGCTCTTCCTAAGGCATCCATGTACTGATTTTCTATTCCAGGAACCCAAGATCCCAAAGACTGACAAGAGGCCAACAGGGAACCTTCAGAACCCCACACCATCAAACAGCCTACGTGAGAGAGACAACTCAACACCCACTTTGTGTGAGAGTCTCTCCCCTACACTCTCATCGCATGGAGTTTCATGGTATGCACATTTTAAGAGTATCACTTAACTGTGTCAGGTGACAATGCATTACCGGTTGGCATTTCTTTAATGGCTTTCAAAGTGAAACACTTCTTAAGACATCGGCTTATTGCTCTGGTTGCCTTTTAAATAAAGTCCCTTTTCACTTGCTTTAGACACCTTGTACTGGAATTAGAGTTGTTAGAAGCCCTCATATTTATATTAATTTTCTCTATAATTGTCTTTTTTAAATTTTCCCCCATCATCATTTATCCCCCTTATACTCTCTTCCACCTATCTCCTGCTCCCCTCCCCTCCCTCTCTGTAATCACCACTTTGTGGTCCTTGTCAATGAGTTCTTTCTCTCTCTTTAAAAAAATCCATCTTTATAAAACCCATTATTTCCTATCTGTGGCTGCTTTTTGTCTTGGCTGTGTCCCATTTTATTTTATGAAGACACTGTGTTTTGCTGCTTCTTGACCTTTGTCATACCACTTGGTTAAGGCACACATTCGCAGGCAGACAGCCTGAATTCCATGCTATCTTGCTCCCACTATTTCTGACAAGGTCCTGACCTCCCTGGTCAAGAGCATCACCTGTAAAATGGAGAGTTGCTGATGACCATGAGCAGTAGAAGAATCACCTAGGTAAACTTTATAATACATAAAAATTATACTTATATATTATTACCAGTCACTTTCTTCCAGAGTTCAGAACAATGGAACTACTTTCCCACTTTTGTTGTTGTTACTAATCCTCACACAAGCATATTTTTTCTTTCATTTTAGAAACAATGGAAATGAGGGAGGGAGGGGAAGAGAGAGAGAAACATCAATGTTAGAGAAACACAATGATTGGTTGCCTCCTACACAAACCCTGACAGGGGCAGATGGACCTTCAACCCAGGTACCTAACCAGGAATTAAACCTGTGACCTGTCGGTGCACAGGCTGACACTCTACCCAATGAGCTATACTGTCCAGGACTCATTTTTGCTTTTTAAAATTAGACAGTATTTTAAATTATAAGGAATTTGTTATGATGTGTGAGATGTAATTGGATTAAGATATCCTTTCCTTAGATTAAAATCCAATTTTGCTATCTACATTTATTTGATGGTTCCTCTGTACAGGAACAAATGATTTTGTGAATTTATTTTAAGACCTGGACTTTGCTTGGCTATCCACATCTTTGTTTATTTGGACCTCAGCTGTAGAGATTTGTGCTAAAGCCATGCTCTCCAGATCAAAGCTTTGTTAGCACAGATGCATAGCTTTTTTTCTCCACCTAACTGTTCCCTTCTTTCCATCTCCTCACTCTCACGGACTCCCTCAATGGGCACATTCTCTAACGTGACCAATCCAGCCTCAGACTTGCACATTTCCCTGTGAGGCACGCGGGCTGTACTTTGCATGATTGTTGCCTCACATAAACGGTGTTGGGCTACATTCCATTCCCACGTCCCTCTCTCTATACTGTCTGAACTCTGTCTGTGGGCACAACTCACTCAGGTAGTCTTCCTGCTACATCATGTGTGCTGCCGTGTGCAGCTGCCCTGTGGAAGCTGTAACGTTCCTGTGGCAGTGACCCCAAAGCCTGTCTCCAGCATTCTGCAATCAGAACAGCGCCAGAAGAAGTAGATCCCCTCAGGTGTCCCTGTGAAAGTTTCTCCAGCATTCCTGGGTCAAGGGGTGCATGCACTCAAAAGCTGTGGACTTCATCCCAGAATGGCTGGCCTTATCCACACTCCAACTAGCTGAGTCTGGACAGATGTCAGGGCATATTAGAGGCTGTGGTCTTGGTGGAGGAGCAGACTAGCATATCAATAGCATGTAACAAAAAGCTCAAAACAGACCCAGTGTACATGGAGACTCAGTATAGGACACATCACATAGAAATTTCACAATGAGCTTGGTGATTTCCAACACCCCCCACTTAAATATTGATCCAGATTGCATTTAATACCCATGTGAATCTGGGAGACTAGGGGACTTGTAACATTAAGATATCTATTCATGCATACGTAATCTCCCCTCTTAGCAATGTCTCCCTTTATGTCTTTTACTAAAGTTTCCATTTTTCTACAGAATGGTCTTTTGCATTATTGGTTAGATTGACTTCAGTGTGTTTTTTGCTATTGCAAATGGTGACCTTTTCTTTTTTCCCCCAATTTCTTTATTGCTTTTCATAAATAATTTGTTCTTAAAAAGCATTTTATGGTACTTTTGAATGTCAACATTTTAAAACATTTTCAAGTACATTTCCTACATATATGGTGCTTCATTTTATTTTCCAGGAAGGCTAATTTATTTGGTTGTCGATGCCTCATCATTTGATAAGACCAAGAAAGGGTTTGGATATGAGCCAGCTGTTTTTGGATTGTTTGAAGAGAACACTGTACATTTGTAGTCCCAGGATAATTCTGCTATTGCTTCAATATTTTGAATTTCAAGTATCACTTCTCTTACAGTACCATGTATGACAAAAAGTCTTCTGTATTTTATACTCTAAAATTGAATCAATTTTAAAAAGCTCCATTTTTTTTAGAAAGGGATTGAGAGGCTTGGTCTTCAGTCTGTTTGCTGGCTTCTTATAAAGGACAACTCAGGAGCAGTTGAATGAAGGAGATGCATGAGGCAGGGTGTGGGAAAGGACGAAGAACTTCCCCTGCCTGGCACTTTCACTGAGCTCTGTGGCTGGTTTTCCGGTTGGTTGTTGCTGATACAAGCGGAGGTTGCTGGTGTCTGTAAGCTGATCATGAATACAGAAACCTTGCTTCAGCTCCTTGGTAGTTCTGTTCCTTTCTCTGTTGACTCATTTGAGTCTAACACATGTGTTTACATTGACATATACTGAGCCTATAATCCTTTTCTTTCTAATCCTGATAGGCCTGGTGCCATTTGCATTCCTTAGAGCCATGGTCGGCAAACTGTGGCTCGCAAGCCACATGCGGCTCTTTGGCCCCTTGAGTGTGGCTCTTCCACAAAACACCACAGCCTGGGCAACTCTATTTTGAAGAAGTGACATTAGAAGAAGTTTAAGTTTAAAAAACTTGGCTCTCAAAGGAAATTTCAATCGTTGTCCTGTTGATATTTGGCTCTGTTGACCAATGAGTTTGCTGATCACTGCCTTAGAGCATTGCCTGAAACCCCAACATGATGTTAACAGTGGGATGGCATGGGCCTGATTTCTCAGTCCTGCTCTCAGTGAGATGTTCTGGTATCCTGTTTGCTGCAGGTTGTTCAAATATAGTAGTTATAAAGCTAAGGAAGTCTCTGTCTATTCCTAGTTTTTTGGTAGTTAAAAAAAATATCCTGTGTAAGCACTGGACTGTGTTTTTCTGAATTTAGTAAGAGTATTAAAATCAGCATTCTTTTTTAAAAAATATATTTTATTGATATTTTTTATAGAGAGGAAGGGAGAGAGATAGAGAGCTAGAAACGTCGATGAGAGAGAAACATCGACCAGGTGCCTCTTGCACACCCCCTACTGGGGGGGGGGGGTGCCCGCAACCAAGGTACATGCCCTTGACCAGAATCGAACCCGGGACCTTTCATTCCACAGACCGACGCTCTACCACTGAGCCAAACCGGTTTCAGCAGAATCAGCATTCTTTAAAATATAATGTTTGAAAACCAACCCTACAAATTTTTCTTATAAACACTTAGAAAAACCTAAGGAAATCAAAAGGACACTGTAAGGTCAACAATCAGGTGAGGAGGAGGAGGAAATCCCCTGGGCCCCTGACTCCTCCCCAGCCCCATTGGGCATCCCTAGTGAAGTGAGAAGCATCTGACCCTGAAGAAGTAAATGAAGACAGCAGGAAAGAGAGGGTGTCTCTGGCTGCACATTGAAGGCACACAGCTGCTGTGTGTGTGTGTGTGTGTGTGTGTGTGTGTGTGTGTGTGTGTGTGTGTGTGTGTGTGAAAGACTGTGTATTGTGGTCAAGGATTGGGATAGGGATTCAAGTGTGATCTTTTTTCTTGGCACCATGGGCTCAGATGGACCATTGCCTGTCCCTATCTCTTCCTATTCAAACCAAGAACTGGAGCAGCTCTGTGTACCCCCTGCAGGGATGGGGGGAGAGTCAGGTCAGTGCTGAGAGGTGACCCTGGGGTTTCCTCCACTCCCCACCACAGTCCCTGCATTCACTGAGCACCAGACAACTCCCAATAAAAAGAGAAAAGCTCTCAGAAGAGCACAGTCTATAGGCTGGAGGATACAGGCAGTCCATGAGGGCAGGGGCAGGAGGCAATTCAGAGCTGCCATCAAGTGCCATAGAGCTTACACTGAGCTCTTTGTCCAGGAATGTCCAAGCTACAGAGACTAGGCCCCTGCACACTGTGCACATTGTGACAAGATAACTGATGCACCCCACCGGAAAGCTGCCAGTGATGTCTTTCATTGAACTCATAAAGACCTCCAGCCAGAATATGCAGAATGTGTATGCGGCTGTCCACAGGCCAACCCAAGTGTGGCTTTGTTTGACCAGCTCAATGTTTTAAATGTCTGAAAACCACTTTTCCACCCAGAGAATGTGGTTGCTAGTAGCCACTGCCTACTCCCTTTGCTCCCTTTTATTCTACATCTGGTCTGATTCAATGATTATATTATCTGGCCCCTCTGGGCATATGAGTGTGCAAATGCCACTTTTTACGGATCCAATAATGGTTGGTCTGATTTTATGCATGGGGTCTCCCTGGGGGATAAGCCACATGATCTCTATTTAGAATAGAGGACAATCCTTCTCTTTCAGAACCCCTAGACAGGATGATGTGGGAGCTGAATCAGATGATGACTCTGATGTGTGTGAAGAAGGGTCTCACTCCCCTTGGAGTTTTCTTCCAGTGACTTGCTACTGAAGGGTCTTCCTACTAGAGCCTTTGGAAAAGTGAACAGCATCTGATTGGGCTCAGGGGATCACCTCAGAGACAGCCCTCAGGGAGCCTGATCATTTAATTGCCTGGTCATCGCAGTGTGGCTGATGCCGCTCAGTGCTTCCCCAGGAGATGTGCTGATTCAATCAAACAGGCTTTATTTATGGACAAGACAGAGGACACCAAGACATTTCTTTCCTCCATGTCTCCTCTGCTCCCAAGGCCCGTAAATTTCAGTTGGAAAAGTATCACCAACTGAAATTGGCAAAAACACGTGAGGTTGGATATGTGTGATAAAGACCACACTGTGGACTCCGTATATCTTTCTATTTTTGTAAGATTTGGATTCATAGAAATGAGAAAAACAACAGTTTAAGTGTGGAGATGAGTGGCAACTATCAGTCTGGACAAATACTGCTGTTTGTCAACCAAGGTTGACAGATATGATTTTCAAGAGTAGTAGAGAAATTAGTTTTTAAATGAAATTATCTGATTTTTTTTTATGTCGGTTCGTTAAAAAAACTAAAACAATCCTCAACAAAAAACAACAACACACCTCATTATGTTAGGGATGTCTACTTGCAGCTATGATGGAGTAATTGGCAGCATACTGGCTCTTCTGCCTTAAACAAATATAATGAGACAAAATACATCAGGCAAATGTCAGGCACTGGACAACAACCAGAACAGGATTGCAACTCCGGAGAGAAAAAAAAGCACAACAAGTGAGTCCCTTGTGCCCTCTGGTTCTTGACCCAGCACGGTTTTCCGACCACAATAAAAATGGTCCTAGCATACCCAGCAGAGAGAGCACAGGTGCTGAATTGAGACATACATTAGAGTTTGGGGCTGATGAAGCATGTGAAATCTAGAGCTAGGTAGCATAGAGGAGGGAACTGTGTAGAGGAGTATTACAGATTTCTGGCTAAGAGCTGGAGTGCAAGGTCTTTCTCTACCTGAAAGCACATGACACACAGCTGAAAGAAGTTAAAGGTCACACAGTGCTGGAGTCATTGGAATTCTGGCCCAACCAGAATAAAGGAGACCTCATTAAGATATTCATTGGAGACACAATATATATCCCACATATCATGAGTGCGGACTGCATTTAGAGAAGTGGTTTTTAATTGGAAGGGAAGGGTAATTTTGCCCATCCCCCTACTCCCACCCCCCAAATTGTCAAAATTTGAAGACCTTTTTGCTGTCATGACAGGAACTACTACTGCCATCTAGTGGTTAGAGACCAGAGATGCTGTTAAACATCATAATACACAAGTTTCCCACAACAAAGAATTTCCAGCCCAAAATGTTAATAGTGCCATAGTTGAGAAACTACTCCCTGGACTACATGCTACTCTAGACCCCCTGCAGCAGCTGGTAGCCAACCTTCTAGTTTCCAATGATCTTCATCTATTCATACCCCTGTACACTCCCCACAAGGAGAAGCCCCAGTGAAGAGAGAGCGAGACCTCTCTCATAGCCAGTGATGAGCATAGGTCTGCCAACAAGCACATGAGTGGAACTGAAAGCATATTTTGCAGCCACATGTAGCCTTAGATAAATATATCTCCAAATGACAGTTTGACTGCAGCTTCATGAAAGAATAGTACAGACTACCAAGCCAAGTCACTCCCAGAACTCTGATCCTCAAAAATGGTCTGATAATAAATTTTGTCCTTTTAAAGTGCTAAGTTTTGGAGTAATTTGTTACACAGCAGTAGATAACTACAATACTGCCCTAGCAAAGCCTAAACCCAAATCTTGACAGGATCAAATAGAGCTGCCAATAAATTTATGATCTATCAGAACAAACTTTTTAGAAGAAGAAAAAATAAGTCAGATTCTTAAAATGTATAATTTACAATATTTAGGGTACAGTAAAAAGTTACTGGGCATGCAAAGAAGCAACAATATATGATTCATATTCAAGAAAAAGAGAAGTAGATAAAAACAGACCCTGAGATGACCCAAATGTTAGAATTAGCATACAAAGACTTTAAAAGAGCTATTAGAAATAGTTTTAAGAACTTAAAGAAAAATGGGTCCTAATGAGTGAACAGAGTAGAAATGTCATCAGGAAATATAAATTATTATAAAGAAACAAATGGAAATTCTGTAACTGAAAAGAAAATACTATCAGTAATCAAAAATTTACTACATTGGTTTATAAGCAAATTTAAGATACAAGCAAAAAACCAATGAACTAGAGACAGATTCATAAAATTCCCTCCTCTATACTATCTAACTCTTTACATTTCAGGTGCTTCAACTATCCCAAACTCTAATCTATGTCTCAAGTTAACATCTGTGCTCTCTCTGCTGTGTAAATTGGAACCATTTTTGTTTCAGTCAGGAAATCGTACTAGGTCAAGAGCCAGAGGGCACATAGGACTCACCTGATGTGCTTCCTTTTCTCAGATTAAAAAGAAAGTTTTAAAACATGAATATTAATTATAAGTAGACTGGGATACATTAGGAACACATACTGTATGTAGTTACTAAGATGACTCATAAAAATAAAACGAGGAATAGCTTAGATGCCAGTAAAGATCTGAACAACACTATCTCACTAAACGATTTCAAACCATACATTTTGCTTAAGGGCACATGAATGTTCACCAAAATAGAACATATGCCGGGGTCATATAGTAAGTCTCAATAAATTACATAAAATTAAATTATTATAGATCATGTTTCCTGAGCACAATGGACTTGGGTTAAAAATAAAGATAACTAGAAAATCCTCCCCAAATATTTGTAAATCAATGTCCTTTAAATAACTCACATGGCAAAGAAGAAATCAATAGGGAAATTAGAAAGTATTATAATTGAATGATAACAAAAAATAACAAATTTTGTGAAATATAGTTTAAAAAAGTGTCAAGAAGGAAATTTATAATTGTGAATGTCTATAACAGAAAAAAAAGATTAAAAAATTCAATGGCTCAATCTGAAACAGAACATATTAATTCCACAGTAAGTAGAATGAAAGAAGTAACAAAGAGGCAAATAAATAAAATATAAAAACAAAAAAATAAACAGAGAAAAACAACAAAGCGAAAGATAGCTTTTCAAAGATTCAAACAAGACTGATGAGAAAATAAAGAACAAATTATGAAATATCTGAGCTAAAAGGGAAGATATTACCGCAGATCCTACAGATATTAAAGGAATAAGGTGTGCCCAACCAGTTTGGCTCAGCAGATGGAGCATTGGCCTGCAGACTGAGGGGTCCCAGTTTGATTCTGGTCAAGGAATATGCCTGGATTGTGGGCTTGATCCCCAGGAAGGGCATGCAGGAAGCAGCCAATGATTCTATTCATCATTGATGTTTCTATCTTTCACTCCTTCTCTCTTCCTCTCTAAAATCAATAAAAAGGATAAGGAGTATTATAAACAATTTTATGATAATAAACTCAACAGCTGAGATGAAATGGACAAATTTTGAAACACAATTTACCAAAAGTGACACAGAAAAAATAATGAGAGTAGCCCTTTTTTTCAGTATCCTATTGTTTTACAACCAATCCCTAAACTTACTGACTTAAAATAACAAAAATAACAATCATTTTGTTGTTCCTAAGTTAACTGGCCTGGAGTTTTCAGCAATCATTATTCCATCTGCTCCCTCAACTCCTCTTTGCCATTTAATGTGATATTCAAGGTTCCTGGCATTAGGATGTCCTTATTCTGCTTACTCCAGGAAACAACTTAAGATGTCTTTTCAGAAAATGGTACTACCGCGTTTCCCCGAAAATAAAACATCCTCCGAAAATAAGACCTACTTACAGGTTTCCTTCTGAGTGAAATATAAGGCATCCCCCCGAAAATAAGGCCCCTAGGCTCTGTCTCAGAATAAAAATTAATTTACTGTAAACTGGTCGCTAAGGGCCGCCCCGACTGGCATCTAGCAACCAGTGACGTCACGCGGAGTCCTGACGTCACTGCTGTGTGAATGGAGAGAAATCAGCCTGGAAACTTTGTGAAACCTAAACTGCAAAAAGTTGTGACTTGGGTGAAGAATTCATGGGAGAAAATCACTGACAGTTGCATTGTAAATGCACTGTGAGCAGGCTACCTTGACAAGAAATACTCATTTAAAGACAGTGCTATTGCTAAACATGAGAGATTTGGTCCACTGATTCTGAAAGAAATGGAGGCACAAGAAATTCACCAGGAAATTCAGGAATTGGATTGTTATGATGATGTTCCAGAAGATGATGACATGGTTGTCATTGAATAAATAAGTAAATTCTTTATACTGTAGGATTCAGTTTGTCTGGTTTGTGTTGACAACTACTACCATACCGTATACAAGTAGTAAATTTCCTTTATTTTCACTTAACAATAAATGTGTATTGTATTCTTCTTCATGGAAAAATAAGACATCCCCTGAAAATAAGACCTAGTGCATCTTTGGGAGCAAAAATTAATATAAGACACTGTCTTATTTTGGGGGAAACAGGGTATATCAAATAGACATATGAGTGGGGGCACGAGGGAGGAAGAATCTGAACTCTTACTTCACACAAAACACAAAAAAATAATAAAGTAGATAATTAATGAAGTAGATAATGAATGTAAACATTAAAAAAGAGATATAAATGGTTGATAAAAACATGAAAAGCTGCTTAACATCATTAGTTAATGATTAGGAAAATGCAAATCAAACCACTAAGATGCAGTCTTACAGCCACTAAGATGGCTATGAAAGAAAAGCTAAAATGAAGAAAGAGAGAGAGAAAGGGAGGAAGAAAGGAAAGAAGAAAAGAAGGAAGGAAATAAATAAATAGCAAATGTTGGGAGAGGATGCAGAAACATTGAAACCATGTACATTGCTGGTGAGATTATAAAATAATTCAGCTGTTATGGGAAAACACTATGATAGTTCCTCAGTTAAGCACAGAGTTGCCACTTGACTAGTCATTCCATTCTTAGGAGTATACTAACGGAAGTTGAAAACATGTTTACACAAACACCTGCACATGAATGTTCATAAAAACACAATTATTAATAGACAAAAATGAAAACAGAAATCAAATGCCCAGCAACAGATGCATGGGACATGGTATATCCATACAATGGAATATTTTTTTCAGTCATAAAAAAATTAAGTATTTTTATATGCTACAAGGGGATGAACTTTGAAAACATTATCCTAAGTGAAAAAAGGGCAGACATAAAAAGCCACATACTGTATGATTTCATTCATATGAAATGTTAAGAATGGGCAAATTCATAGAAAAAGAAAGTAAATTAGTGGTTGCCAAGGGATGAACAGAGGGGGAAATTGGAATGGACTGGCAATGAGAATCGGGTTTCTCTTTGGGGGTGATGGAAGCGTTCCAGAATTAAATAGAGGGGAGAGTGGTATAGCATAGTGAATATGCTAAAAACCGCTGACTTATATACTTTAAAATAGTGATCTTTATGTTATGTGAATTATTCTATATAATAAAAGGGTAATATGCAAATTGACCCATCCTTATGATGCACACTAACCATCAGGGGTAGATGCTCAATGTGGGAGCTGCCCCTTGGGGGGTGGGGGCACTGCTCAGCCAGAAGCTGGCTCATGGCTGGCCAGTGCAGCGGTGGTGGTGGTGGGAGCTTCTCCCACCTCTGCGGCAGTGCTAAGGATGCCTGACTAATGACTTAGGTCCGCTCCCCTTAGGCAGTGGGCCTAAGCCTTTAGTTGGACATTCCCCGAAGGCTCCCAGGCTGCCAAAGGAATGTCTAGCTTCCAGCTTAGGCCCAATCCCCTGGGAGAGCGGGCCTAACCTGGCAGATGGACATCCCCTAAGGGTTCCTGGAATGCGAGAGGGATATCTGACTGCCAGCTTAGGCCCAATACCCCTGCAAAAGGGTGCAGGCTGGGCTAAGGGACCCTCCTGAGTGCACGATTTTTTGTGCACCAGGCCTCTAGTATATCAATAAAAAATTAAATGGGGAAAAAATCATGTGTTTGTGAATTGTACCAATATTTGGCAATACCTATTTGTGTGAGAAGACACACATAGGCATTGTTAAAAAATACAATACATAAAATATCATTACTTCAGCATTTTCAGAATTTTGATGATGAGGAATATAACTTTAAACCCAAATTAAGTAAAAATATTACTCCACAAAAAATAAAATTTCATTTCTTTTGTTAGTAGAACTATATTGAAATTTTTAAATTAAATTTTTATTAATTTTTAATTCTGTCAATTAAGAAAAATGAAACTACAAAACTTCTTGAAAAAATGGTAGTATTCTTCATGACTTTAATATAATTAAAGATTTCCTAGACAGAAAACAATAAGCACTAAAAATAAAAAATTTTAGTTGATTTATAAAAATTAGAAACAACTTTTCCAAATAAGACTGTTAATAAAATATAAAGAAAAGCCATGAATAAGGAGAAAGTATTTACAATACATATACTTGACAAAGGTCTTGTATTCAGAATATACACAGAACTCTTTCAACTTAATAATGAGACATACACACACACACAAACAATTGCAAGGGTTGCCAATTTTTAAATGGGAAAAATATTTGAATGGACATTCCATGAAAGAACATACATAAATTGCCAATAAGCACATTACAAGATTGTTCAACATTCTCATCAATGAAATGCAAAATAAAATAACAATGAAATGTTAGTACACACTCACTAGAATGGCTAAATCCAAAAACAGCAACAATCTCAAATATTGGGAGGAATATAAAATAATTGGGACTGACATGCATTTCTGATGAGAATGGAAAGTTGGTAGAAACAGTTTGACAGTTTCTCAGGAAATTGAACTTGCACTTTCCTTGTCACCCAGCATTTTACCTCCAGGTATTTACAAAACAAAACAAAAAAAGAAAGTGTATGTCTTGCACAAGAATTTTTATGCCAGCCTTATTCATAATAGCCAAAAACTGAGAACAATTCAAATGTCCACCATCAAGTAAATAGATAAATTGTAGTGTAGTCATACAATATGAAACACATTGGTATTATACATGCACTAACATAGGTACTGAGTGAGAGAAGGCAGGTGCATTCACTGATGGGAAGCTCTGGGACAGCAAAGCTAGTTTGTAGTAGAGATCAGAATCATACTGCCCCTGGAAATTGGGGGTTTATCTGGGAAGTGGTGCCAGGAAACTTCTTGGGATAGAAATGTTCTATCTTGCCCTAAATGGTTTGGCTCAGTGGATAGAGCATCGGCCTGCAGACTTAAGGGTCCCAGGTTCGATTTCAGTCAAGAGCATGTACCTTGGTTGCAGGCACATACCCAGTAGGGAGTGTGCAGGAGGCAACTGATTGATGTTTCTCTCTCGTCGATGTTTCTAACTATCCCTTTCTGTAAAAAAAAAAAAAAAAAAAAGAAAAAAAAGAAAAAAAATCAATTAAAAAATATATTTTAAATGCTCTGTCTTGAGGGAGGTAGCGATTACGTGTGTGTGTATTTACATTTATATATACTGGTAAAGTAAAATGCAAAATGGAGACCAACTTAAAAATTGCCTAAGCAAACAAAACCATTTGAATCACAGAAGTGAAACAATTTAACTTATTTTGCAAAATAAGCAAAACTTAACTTATACCAATTCTTGTAAATTTCTCTGTAAATGATAAACAAAATGCAAGCTGCTCCCCATTGGCACGAGGTAACCACTTTTAAACAATACCCTGTCCATAGGAAGATTTTAATGCTATAACCAGTCACCGTGAATAATAAACAGCTTCTGCGTTTTCACTGTATAAGCTGTGAAATCACAATATACCACTGAGCCTCAATCCACTCTTGCTCTGAGAGCTCCCAGTTTGCAAACTGCTCTTATAGGCACAATAAACTCTTAAGTACTATTTTTTTTGTGGTTCTAATTTTGCAATGTCTTGGTTTTTGACATATATACACACACTTGTTGAATTGTACAATTATAATTATACCTAAATACATTCTATTTTTTAGAAATACCATTCAGGCCAAATAATGCATATGTTTGCAAACTGAGAGAATCAAATGGGGGTAAGAACCAGCCTTCCCCAACCCTTTGACTTCATACATGTGGCTCATTATTGCATTACTAGAGGCTCAGTGCACAAATGCATGTATCAGAGAGGTCCCTCAACCTGGCTTGTGGGGTTGGGCCAAAACTGACTCTCTGATATCCCTCGAGGGGTCCTAGATTACAAGAGGGCACAGGACAGGCTGAGAGACCCCACCGATGCACAATTGGGGCCGGGGAGGGATATGAAGGTTGGCCAGCCAGGGAGGGACTGCAGGAGGGCTCCAAGGCATGTCCATCCTGTCTCGCTCAGTCCTGATCTTCCGGAACCCAGCAGCAATCTTACCTACCAGAGTGACTGCCCCTGGTGGTCAGTGTGCATCATAGTGAACAGTTGAGTGACTTTAGTATATAATTAGCATATTATGCTTTGATTGGTTGAACGAATGACCAGATAACTGGACACTTAGCATATTAAGCTTTTATTATATAGAACTAGAGGCCTGGTGCATAAAATTTGTGCACAGGGGGCAGGTGTGTGTCCCTCAGCCCAGCCTGCACCCTCTTCAGTCTGGGATCCCTCTCACAATCCAGCACTACTGGCTCCTAACTGCTCGCCTGCCTGCCTGCCTGATTGCCCCTAACCATTTCTGCATGCCATCCTGATCACCCCTCACCACTCCCGTGCCAGCCTGAACAATGCCTAACTGCTCCCTGGCCAGCACGATTGCCCTTAACTTCCCTCCCCTGCTGGCCTATTTGCCCCTAACTGCCCTCCCCTACTGGTCTGGTCCCCCCAACTGTCCTCTCTTGTAGACCTGGTCCCCCCCTAACAGTCCTCCCCTGAAGGCCTGGTTGGCCACAACTACCCTCCTCTACTGGCCATCTCATGGCAGTCATCTTGTGTCCACATGGGGGTGGCCATCTTATGTGTTGGAGTGACAGTCAATTTGCATATTACCTCTTTATTAGATAGGATTTGTTTTTAGGAACAGGCTACATTTTTAAGCATCTCTTATTGGATGCAGAGGTAGGAAGGAGAGAGGAAAGGAAGGAAGGAAGGAAACACAGATATCAATTACCATCTGTCACAACTCTTTATTTGGTCTAAATAAAGGCCCTTCTCAGGCTCCCTTGAGACCAGTGTGGCCTGCAGTAGAGGCAATGAAAATGACCCCTTTGCTCAAAGTTGATGCCCTAGACATCTAGGCTTGTAGCCAAGCAACACCTTAATAAATAAGGTGTGCTCCATCTCATTCCTCATAAGGACAGAAACGTGGTCACTGCTCACCCAATCTACTACCTCTTCCCAGACACACAGGAAAACCACACTCCAGTCTCCTTTGAAGTTGGGTTTTGGCCACGTGACTACATTTTGGCCAATAACATGTGGGCAAGGGGAATGTGTACCACTTCTAGAACTGGTTATAATAAAAAATCTCTTGTGTTTTCCTCTCTGCCTCTTCCTAGCCACAGCTACTTTGGAGGCCATGCCACCCAGCTGATGGAGCCTCTGGACGAAATGTTTCCAGATTCCACAGCCACTCCTTGGCAAAAGCTGCTGAAAAGAACCACCCAATACACTTCTGGGTTTGTGTGAGCCCAAAATAAATGTTTACTGAGAATTGGGAGTTGTTATAGCAGCTTTCAGTACTTACCCTTTTAGCTGGTATGGGCATGTTACACAGATTTCTGGACATGTATGAACTTCTACCTCTGCAAAATACATCAAAGAAAATGAAAAGTTTAGTGGCTCTTGTTATGTATATTCTACTACAATTTAAAAAAATCTGAACATTAAAAAGAATAATTACAAAATAGGCAAAAGACACGAGCAGATATTTCACCTAAGATAGCCCATGAAAAAGTGTTCAGCACCATTAGAAAGTGCAAATTAAAGCCAGAATTAGGTACACATGTATTAAAACAAGTATAACAAAAAATAGTGATAATACCAAATGCTAGCAAGAATGCAGAGAAATTGGATCTCTCATCCATTGCTGGGGAAAATGTAAAATGGTACAGCCACTCTGGAAAATTGTTCGTCAGTTTCTCACAAAACTAAAATGCACTTAGCACACAGCCCAGCCCTCAAACTTGGACACTTATCCCAGAGAAATGAAAACTGATTCCCTCACAAAAACCTGTACATAAAATATTTGTAGAATATTTATTTGTAATGGCTGAGCAAACTGGTATATCCACGCAGTGAACAATGTTCAGCAATGAAAAGGAATAAACTATTGATACAGTCAACAACTGATGCAATCCACGAGAATTATGCCAAGTGGGGAAAAAGCCAGTCTCAAAGAGTACATATTATATGATTCCATTTATATAACATCCTCAAAGTGACAGAACTTCAGGGCTGGAAGACAGATTAGTAGTTGCTAGGGGACAGACACAGGGAGGGGATGGATTGTATTTTAAGCTTTGCTATTCCTGAACACATGGTAAACACTACTAGGTATTTGGTATTATTATTTATTTCAGTGTTTCCCAAAGTGTGATACACGTACCCCCAGGGATACAGGAAGAGTTTGGTGGGGGTACAGGTTGCACAGGAGTTTGGTGGGGATATGCACTGCTTAGCTGCGCCTAATTCTACGTTCTCATGAGTCAAGTCAATTTCATCCTTCTCATTGATCCAAATAAATGTTATTTATAATATAACTTTTATTTTAATTTTATTATGAATAATTTTATTTTTCATTTATTATTATTTTGTGTATGTACCAAAAAATTAAAAATAAATATATTTTGATTGTTATTAAAATACATCCATTTTTTTTGACGAGGGATACTCAGTGTTACGAAAATTATAGAAGGGGTACACATATGTCAAAAGTTTGGTTAACACTGATTTATTTTATAGAGTATTTTCCCCCACAATAATTACAACAAAGCTATTTTATTATGTGTTTTTGTTTTCATACACACATAATACATTAAATGATTTAAGTAAAATATATAATCTAAAAAACAACATGAAAATTGAAAATTTCATTTTTAGGCAAACCTGGCAATCCTATATAATAAAAGCATAATATACAGATGGATCTAACTATGGGATGACCAGTCGCTATGACATGCACTGACCACCAGAGGGCAGACGCTCAACGCAGGAACTGCTCCCTAGTGGTCAGTGCTCTCCCTTATGGGGAATACCACTCAGCCAGAAGCCTGGCTCACAGCTGATGAGTGCAGAGGTGGTGGCGGGAGCCTTTCCAGCCTCTGCTGCAGGCGGGTAGTAAGAAGAGAGGGGACCCCGACTTCTAGAGGGATTTAGGCCCGATCCCCAGGGATCTCATGTACTGGACCTCTAGTTATTTTAATAATGGATCGTCTTCTCCAGGAACTAGTCTCATTTTGCATAAATTGTGTAGCTTGTGGTTATTTCTCGGCATTATTAATACCAAGAATTTTTTGTGTGCCCAGGAATACAGCCACTGGCATCTCACAGCTCTGTCTTTTTAAAAGTTATTTGCTGATTTTAGAGAGAGAAAGAGAGAAAAACATTTGTTGCTCCACTTATTTATACTTTCATTGATTGATTCTTGTATGTGCTCTGATTGCAGATCGAACTCGTAACCTGGCACATAGGGACAACGCTCTAACCAATTGAGCTACTCAGCCAGGGCCAGTTCTATGTCTAGATTGTGGTGGTGATTACTGGATCTATACACAACACAAAATTGCATAGAACTTCACAGACACACACACACACACACACACAATTGCAAGTTGAAACATGGTGGAAAGTGAATAAGGTCTGAGGTCTAGTGAACAGTATATACCAATGTCAGGCTCCTAGCTTTGATGTTGTACTATAGTTACATAAGATACCAGCAATGGGGCAAGCTGGGCAAGCCTACCAGGCACCTTTTGATATTAATGTATAATTTTTGCAACCTCCTGTGATTATTTCAAAATTAAAAGTTAAAAGAAAGGTACAGGACAAGACACATGCAGAGGTAATTCTAAGCATGGATTACACGTTTGGCCGCCCTGTGGGTGACACACTGGTGTTCTCATGTGGATTCCCCCTTCTCTGATGAGCCAGTAACTCCTATCTGGTTTAAATTACATGAAGATGTTGTTTATCCCCCCAGTGTTAACCTAAAAATAAAAGGCCTTTTAAAGTGAGAGGCAAAAGCATTTATTTGAGATCAAAGGATAGCTATTTGAGATGCACTGATTCAGTCAGAAGCCCAAATAGTGTTCTGATTAGGAGACAAAGGCAAGAGCTATTTATGAGAACCGAAAGGGGAGCAGTTTCAGGAGCAGAAGGAGGCCATTTCTATTGATGTAGATAACACAACAGTGATGTTAATTCTAAACAATGTTTTCTGTTTTTTTAATAAAATTTTTATTGATTTTTTTTCAGAAAGAGAGAAATAGAAACATCAATGATCTATCATCGATCGACTGCCTCCTGCACACCCCTCCTAGGGATTGAGCCCGCAACCCAGGCATGTGTCCTGACTGGGAATCGAACTTGTGACCTTTTGGTTCTGGGTCTATGCTCAACCGAAGAGTCACACCAGCCAGGCCAAACAATATTTTTAATTTCCAGCCATGCAGTCATAGTCATAATATCTGCTTTCTTGTTATCCTTGCAAACAGTTTTTAGGACACAAATCCAAAGGTTCTATTGCCAAAAATGAGAGCTATAAGAAGTGAAAGGCAGCTCTCTGGTATGGCAGCTCTGACTTCATGTTAAAATAACTCTGTTTATTATTATTTTTGACACCAGGAAGCCAAAAATAGCAGCAATAATCTCCACCATCCAGCATCATGAAATTTGCCTTTAGAAGCAAAGCTTAACCACTGGATTCTGTTGGGACACCGAGACAGCTCTGTTCCTCCACAAATGCTAACTGTGCTAACTGCTGAGTGGAAAACAGACTCAAGAGGATACTGGGGATGAGACAGAGGCCACTGCAGAGTCCAGGAGAGAGAGAAGGATGACTTGACTCAGAAGGTACCAGTAAAGAGGAGGACAAGGTGGATTTGAGATCTATCTGAGAGGTAAAATGAACAGGACATGGGGGTTGTTTGGGTGTGTGCAGTTATAGAAGTGGGCATCCAGAAGGACTCCCTGGTTTACCCACTCAGCTTCTGTAATAAGGGGAAGGGGAAGAACCAGCACTTCAATATTAATATCTCCTTGCTTGGGTACCAAGGAGCCCCAAATCCTTTGGATTCCTTTCTCCTGTCTCAGCTCTGTGCACTCAAGAGTCCCTCTTCTTGCTGTCTATTGAAGGAACTTGTACAGATAATAAGAGCCAGGAGTTATGCCCCTGGCTAGCTCCATCCCAGGGAAAATATGTTTTAAGCCATGCCTATGGGAACACATGCTGGGAACACAACAGCCCTGAGCCCCCCGATGGTAATCTCCATTCAGGCCACAGAAGTGGACCTGTGCCAGGTTTCTAGAGAGAGCAACTAATGGATTTGCTTACCTCAGGAAGACAGGAGGAGAAGCAGTGGGAGAGGGAAAATGAAGTTTAAGTTTGGAGTCTGCTGAGATGTCAAGTGGGCAAATCCAAAGCTCAAGAGAGAGTTGAGGGTCATCAGCTTACAGATGGTCTCACAGCCACGCTGGACAGCTTTGCCTGGGGATGATTTAAAGTAGGAAGGAAAAAGAGAAGGACTGAGGTCCAGTGTAAGGCTTGGATAAAGGAGGATGAGGCAGAAAGAGAGACTGAGAAAAAGTAGTCAATAAGAGTAGAAAAAAACAGGGCAGAATGTTGCATTAGGGATGCCAAAAGAAGTAAGAATGCCAAGGCAAAGAAACTATTTGGAGGGTCTCTGAGCTGAGAAATGAGAGCACAGATGTGTCTGTGAGTTTCAGACCTGCCATCACTTGTCACACCTACCTACAGGAAAGTACATGGCCTTCAGGCCACTCGATCCATAGACAACTAACCATATTTTTCCTGGGGGGTGGGAGCCAGCAGCACTTAGAAAGTGGCTGCCTGTCTCCCAGAAAGGGCACCCTCCCCCTGCATGTCTGGATGCCTTATGGGCCCCTGAGGACCTGACCTGCAGTGAGCTTTGGTAGTGAGGACTTGATGTTCTGGAGGGCTTTGGGTGTCTCTGTTCAAGGATGAGTTTGCATTGGGTCTACTAGTACCCATGGCCCTTGACTTCCATAGGAGGGTCAACAGTGTGATTGACCCTATCCCCTAGCTCAAGATGGGCATGACCAGTGGTTCCAGTTAGGAGATGAATCTTATTGGTGGGACATTTCCTATGAAATTCTAAGCAACAAGCCTTGTCCACCCACTGAGGTGAGTAAGCTAGAGGAGGCAGAGCTCCAGAGGTCTCACTTGGGGATCATGTCCCTGTGGAAGGAGATGCAAAGAGGGGAGGAGGATCAACTCTTTGTTAACAGTGTGGGAGCCTTGGCCCAGCTGTTCCTGACTCATTTTCCTTCCTAAGGCTGCTAGGGATAGGTCTCTGAGAATGAACTCACATGGCCTCACATCCTTCTGTTCAGAATCCTAATCTGGCCAGTAGGCTTCGTCTGGACTCCTGGTAGCCACTGTCCATGTCCCCACTCAAGTTCTATAGACCCAATGACTGAGCACCACAGCCTGGCCCCTATCTCGCCCACCTCATCAGCCTTTTCCCAACCAAAATTTGGGGAGAAGGACTGGCACCCCCTCCATGGGAGAATTTTGTCCCCAACACTCAATTTAGGTTTACAAAAAATGAAACCTAATGTGCTAGTCCCTTGCCATGAAATGTCTTGGTCCAAGGACTCAAAAATTAGGCAGAAAACTCCACTGAAAATTTGAAGGCACCCATCTCTGCTAATTCTCTGATCCTGAGAGGTCTTCTCAGCTCATTAGACACATCAGGACAGATGTGGTTCCCTGCAATGAGTCTGTGTTCCTCAACCTAGGAAGTGCTTGGCCATAAATGCACATACTGTGGCTTTTGACAGGGAATTAGCATTGATGGTGGATCCTAGTAATTTTTTTTTAATCCTCACCTGAAAATATGTTTTTATTGATTTTAGAGAAAGAGAAAGTAAGAGGGAGAAAGAGAGAGAAAAACAAACAAACATCAATTAGTTGTCCCCAGTACTCAACCCAACCAGGGATTGAACCCACAACCTGGGTATGTTCCCTGACCAAGAACTGAACCTGAGAACTTCCAACCAACTGAGCCACACCAGCAGGGCTAGTAGGCACTCTTCTAGCTGAACCAAGAGAAATGCTACTTATAGGGATGGGCATTGAGCAGGACAGGACACCATGCCACTAGCTTCTCCCACACAGCAGCATTCTCTCTGTCCTGCTTCTTTAGTTTCACCTATTGCCCTGCTTCCTACCTGGCTCCCAGGGCAGCCAGCACCCATCCCAGGGCTATGTGGACAGAGGTTTCACAACCGTGCCTTCCTCCTAGAGCTGCAGGACCAAACAGAGTCCTTGTGGGAGGCCCAAGGGTTTCTCCAGGAAATGCTCACAGCAGGCAGGATGGGGGCCTCAGGAGCACTGCTCTTGCTTCTCCACTGGGCAGTGACATCCTCAGCAATGTGCACTTCTAGAACATGCCAGGCTTGCTGGCTGAGGCACCAGAGCATTCCAAGAGCCAAGTCATGGGTTAGGGCCTGCTGCTGAACCCAGGAAAGCTGAATGGCTTTGTTCCCCCACTCCCTCAAGTATTGGCTGAGCAGGCTGCCACCAGGCATGGCCCCTCCACCTGGTGTCAGGCCTGGAGCACCCAGTAGGAGGCCACAGGAGAAGCTACTTAGCTTCAGCCTTCTTGCTGGGACCCTCTGCACCCACGTCAGTCTTTTCTGGGAAAGTTAGACCTTCAGGCTCATTTTTAGGGTGAGTCCTGGGCTCAAGCAGGCTCTACAAGTCCTCACTCTGGTGGGTGCCACAGTGCTGAACTGTGGTGTCTGCTGATGGCCCCACCTCAGCTACTGCCAGAACCCTGCCCTTCTCTTGCTAGTATGCAGGTAGCACCCACAGCTTTCCCTTGCTCTCCAGCTGGTCAGCAACCTGTTCTAGAAAGCAAACCATGTGCCCTCTGTGAGTTAGACCTGGAGCTGGAGTCAGGAGCTGTGCATGCTGTCACAGAGCAAACATCTCCTGCCTCTCAGCCTCTTGCCAGCCTTTGGTTCATGGAACTTAGAAAATAAGACATATTTTCATGCAGTTTTACCACATTTATTAAGGAGAAATGTGTTTAATTGACTGACTCAAACCTGCCTTCCCGTCAGTGGGGCAGTGGTTTAAGCTCCGCCCATCTGTTCCTTTAAATTGGTTTCAATCTTTCCTGGGTCTGGGTCAAAAACTCTAAACTGCTCAGACAATCAAAGTAAGTAGACCACTCGCTTCCAAGTGACTTTTTCTCCAAGAGCCATTTCTTTCCAGTCTAGTTTCAGAGCCTCTCCCCCCCCCCGCCCCCCCACTATCCTGCTTCCACAATCCTGAGACTCAGGCAATTAAAATAAAATTTTATAGTCTCTAGATGTTTACTAGACCAGCTGGTGATGAGCGAAGCAGGATCTTCTCTGGTACATAAAGGAAAAGAACAAAGAATTAGAAATATAGAAGACTTTCAAAAGTCTTAATTAATGCTTCCATCTGTAAACAGAGTTTCTCCATTACTAACAGCTGCCCTCAGAGGCCTAAGCTGGAAAGCCACGGTCCCTGAAGCCCCAGTGTGGACAGCAGCAGCAGCCACATGCCCACCCTGGTAGTCAGCATGGCTTAAGATCTAGCAACAGGAATCCCAGGATCTGGTGCAGCAGAGGGCAGCAGGGTTCCCCAGCTGGGTCAGAGCTGTGTGTAGACTCTGGGGAGGGGAGAGACAGGGCCTGTGAGTGGATGTAGTCAAGATGAAGCCGAACCCTGGGATCCTGATGGCTCCTTGGTGAAAAAGTCTTGGCTGCAGTCCTTGCCACACCAGTGAGACTGTATCCAGAAACCTCTCCAGCTCTGGGCTCTTCCTCACTGTCCTTGAAGCCCATTTGGACTGCCTCTCAGCCTCGCCTGGAACTCAAGCACCAGAGAGCCCAAAGGATGAATGTGCCTCAGATACTGCCCTTCACCTTAGGGCCACACTCCATACCTACCAGGCTTTCCTTTCCACAAAGGTCTGGCAGCAGGGCTGGGCTCCTGCATGGAGAGGGACATACATGATGGTGGAAAAGGAAGAGGTGAACAGGTTGTAGAGACAGGCTGAGCATGTGGCCTCCATCGACAGTCTACCCATGCCCAACTCAGTGATGTCATAATCCCAGGCAACTTCATCATGAACACGGCCCTGTGTCTCCAGTCCTGCCTGATATGAGGTTCCAGGCTAAGCACTCTATTACATCCACCCTCTTTACAGATGATAGAATCAAGGTACAGAGAGAAAAACAGCTATCTCATTCAGCCAGCATATGATAGAGCCAGGATTTGAACCCTTGCCTCTCTGAGTCCAGAGAGCTTTGTGTCCAGCACACACCAATGCTGCCTCCTCCAGGCAGCAACCATCCTCAGTCTCCCAGACTTGGCCCAGGCACCCTGACCTTTGGGTGCCTAAACTCATCAGCTCCCTCCTCCCCCACCAGAGGATGAGCAGCCCCTTTGCTGGAAGTAGGTCTCACACTGGAAGCAGAAACCTCTGAGCACACAAATGGAAGCTCAGCACCCAGCGTGGGCCTGACTCAAGCACAGGTTCAGGAAATATAGGTTGAACTTAATTGCCTGAAGGTTGGAAACTATCTTAAATTAAATGACAATAATTGACTTTTTTCTCAGTCAGGGACTGAGAGAGAACAAAGGAAGAAAAATTGACATGAGTAGCCTTGGGCTTCCAGCGTGTTCAATTTAGTGGCTCAATAAGTTTCTATTGTTGACACATAATTCTTTCCTATAAGGCATCTTGGTCTAACATTGGACAATTTCCTCTGAAATGAGATAAGCCAGTTCCCTGCATTTATGGGTCTTAGGTCTTAAACATTTGAAAGAAAACATCACAAAGATATTGAACCCTTAGGGGTTAACTTCCTCAATAGTCAATTATCTGAGACACCTGACACTTTAAACATCTGAACTCCAATTTGATTCAACAAACTTTTTGAATCTCTGCAAGAAGAATTAGTCAGTGCTCCCATCCTGGAAGAGCCCATGGGAGAGGGGAACACAAAGTCAAGTGAGTTGTGGTCAACCCCTGACTGAAAGCACACGGGTGGCTGCAGTGGGAACCAGCAGGGAGAATGAGAAGTCTTGGTCTTAATAAAGGTCAACAAGGCAGGATATTTCACATAGGGGGAGAGAGCATGAGTAAGAGCCAAAGGACAAGAAACCACTGGTATGTTGAGACCAAAGGGAAGACATGAGTGTGTCTAGGAGCTAGAACAGAAGGGGCAGGGGAGGCAAAGAAGGAGCTGGAGCAAGTCTTCAAACTGGCCACCTCCTCTGGTAAGCAAGAATATCTTGGATCCATACAACAACACTGCTATGACCAGCTCCATACTTCAATGCCTTAATGATTCTCTCTCTGCTTTTATTGGCTTTTCCCTTTTTATTTTCTCTCTTACATATCCAACAAATACTTTTCCTTTACTACAATTATTAATGTATTTATTCATTAAGTCATTTACTCCACAGACATTTATGGATGAACTATTAGGTGCAAGATCCCAGAGAAAGTATGGAGGAATCAATGACCCCGGTTGGGCCCCTCAATACAGCACTAAGGATGGGGATGGGGTGTGGGTCCCTTTATTCAAGGCCAGGCCACTGATGGAAGGAAGGGGGCATGGAAAGACTGTCCAGGGAAATAGTATATACATGTGTGTGTGTGTGCGCGCGCACACACACACACACACACACACACACACACACACACACAGGTGCTGCTTCTATACCCCTGCAAAACCATTTGTGAAACTTGCTGGAAGTATGTGTTATTAAAATGTGCCCAGTTACCATGGCTGGTGTTGCTAAGTTGTTAGAATGCCAGCATGTGCACCAGTCAAGGACACCTGGGTTGCAAAATTGATCCCCAGACCCAGCTGGGCACATGCAGGAGGCAAACAATCAATGTGTTTCTCTCAAGTCCATCTCTCTCTCTCTCTCTCTCTCTCTCTCTCTCTCTCTCTCTCTCTCTCTCTTTTCTCCCCACCCATTCTACTCTCTAAAAATCAGTGGAAAAAATATCCTCAGTGAGGATCAACAACAAAGTTGCCCAGTCAACACTGCTTCCTCTCTTGGCCATGCCAACCTGTAATGGTCATGCATGGCTCCATATGTTGCAGCTCCATAGAAACCCTCCACCCCCATGGTTGCCTTCATTCACTTCCCTTCATTTACTTCAACTGAGTGGACCCTGTGACTTACAAGAAGACTGACTACCTCCAAATAGCCCATTGAAAGAGGTCTGAAGGGTCAGCAGGCTTACAATATTCTAGCAGGCATGTAACCAAAAACACAGGGTTGGCTGTCTGCCTCAATGAAAGCCAAACTCCTGAGACAGGTTTTGGTGAAAAAAGAAAGATATTTTATTCAGGTTCCATGACCTGGGAGAATGGTGGACTCCCATCTCAAAGACCATCACCACTTCCTGCTCAAGTCTCAGATTTTTATAGGGATAGGAGGAGAGGGCTTTTTAATCCAACCAATTATTTGCTAGCTTTTGGCCCACTCCAGCCCTGTCCATTAATCTTTTTCATTCTGGGTGTAAGAACCTCCTCCTGATCCATCATGGCCAATGGGAGGTTTTCTCGGTGTTCTCTGACTATTTGCAGTAGGACCTGCCATCAGGAAGCATAGAAAGGCTGAAATCCTCAGAACACCTCCTGATGCTGGACATGGCATCCACACATCCCAAGAAGCCAATTGGAGTCTGAAGGGCATCCCTGGATCCTGGTGTACCTGCATCATCTGCACAGTCCCTGCATGGCCCATCCCTCTGCAGACCTGAGCTCCAATTTATGGTTGTATATGGAAACCATTCTCCTCTTAACACTTTGGACCCTTGTATTCTTACAATGGAAAATGGATGGAGGTCTCATATTCTATAGTTTATTCTTGTGGACATATTAGTGATGTTGATTCTATCAATCCATGAATATGGTATGTTCGTCCATCTGTTTATGTCTTCCTTTCTCTCTTTTTTCAGTGTCCTGTAATTTTTCACATATAGGTCTTTTACTTAATTAAGTTTATTCTTAGGTATCTTAATTTTTTTTTTTTGGTGTGATGGTGAATGGGATTTCTCTTTTAGTCTCTCTTTCTGTAAGTTCACTATTGCTGTATAAAAATGACATAAATTTATTGGCATTAATTTTGTATCCTGCTACATTACTGAATTCATTTATTAATAATTTATTGATGTATATAATTTATTGGTGTAATAATTTTTTGATGGAGTTTTCAGGGTTTTCTATGTACAGTATCATGTCATCTGCAAATAGGACAGTTTTACTTCTTTTCTAATTTGGATGCCTTTTATTTATTCTTCTTGTCTGATTGCAATGGCTAGTACTTCTAGTACTATGTCAAACAGGAGTGGTGAAAGTGGGCATCCCTGTCTTGTTCCAGTTCTTATGGAAAATGGTTTTAGTTTTTGCCTATTGAGTATGATGTTGGCTATGGGTTTGTCATACATGGTTCTTATAATGTTGATGTATGATCCTTCTATTCCCACCTTGCTGAGAGTTTTTATTAGAAAAAGTTGTTGGATTTTGTCAAATGCTTTTTCTGCATTAATTGATATGACTGTGATTTTTATCTCTGTTTATGTGATGTATCACGTTTATTGGTTTGTGGATATTGTACCATCCTTGCATCCCCGGGATAAATCCTACTTGGTTATGGTGTATGATCTTTCTGATGTAATGCTGGATCCGATTTGCTAGAATTTTGTTGAGGATTTTGGCATCTATGGTCATGAGGGATATAGGCCAGTAATTCTCTTTCATTGTGTTGACTTTATCTAGTTTTGGTATTAGGGTAATGCTAGCTTCATAGAAGGAGCTTGGAAGTGTTCCTTCCTCTTGAATTATTTGGAATAGTCTGAGGAGGATAGGTTTTAGGTCTTCCTTGAATGTTTGATAAAACTCCCCTATGAGGCCATCTAGCCCCGGGCTTTTGTTTGCTGGAAGCTTTCTGATGACTGCTTCAATTTCTTCCATAGTTATTGGCCTATTGATATTTTTAGATTCTTCCTGATTGAGTTTTGGAAGGTTGTATTTTTCTAGGAATATGTCCATTTCCTCCAGGTTGTCTAGTTTATTGGAATAGAGTAGTTCATAGTATTTTTAAGCAATCCTTTGTATTTTGGTGGGGTTTGTTGTTATTTCACCTCTTTTATTTCTGATTTTGTTTATTTGGGTCCTCTCTCTTTGCTTCTTGGTGAGCCTGGCTAGAGATTCATCAATCTTGTTTATCCTTTCAAAGAACCAGCTCTTAGCTTCATTAATCTTTTGTAGTGCGTGTGTGTGTGTGTGTGTGTGTGTGTGTGTGTGTGTGTTTCTCCATGTCATTTATTTCTGCTCTAATCTTAGGTTGTTCCCTTTCTTTGTTGAATCCTTTTTGTGTAAAGATATAAACATCAGGACACAAGGAATTTCATCCCATTTCTCTGACTACTGGCAAAACAATTCCAGTCGCATGATGGTGTAATAATTTAGGGAACAATTTAGAGGCCATTTTCTCCAGTAGTTTAAAGCAAACATAGACAAAGTGGTGTTACAATGGAATAACAATTCTTTCTTAGTCATTTGGAACATAACTGTACATAGATCAATCTGCTAAAATTCAGCCCAGTAGCTCCCTTCAGGAGTCAAAAAAGAGTAGCCCCTGATGTCACAAAAGTACAAAACTAAAACCATAACCATAGAAACACAGCAGATAAAGTGGGACATATGAATAACATTTGGATCCATAATTCCATTGGTCCAAACAAGCACTCATAAGTAAGTCCTACCATCTTATCTCCTGAAAATTGCAAGTGGTCTCAATTGGACCTAAATGACATGAAGCCCACGTGGCACAAAACCCAAGTGGCAGGGACAGCCTAGAATAGACTACTAACCTATACTACAAATGGTCTTAACTGGACCTGAATGGCACAAAGCCCAAGTGGCACGAAGCCCTAATGGCAGGGAAAGATAGCTGGCTAATCAAAACTTTGCCAGAAGCTGTCCGTGATCTCTTGGCTGCAGCAATTTTCAGAAGTTAGCAGTGTCCCAGACATTCATTTCACATGGTTGGCTCATCAAATCTTTGCCAGCAGCTGTCAGTGGCACGAAACCCAGTCAGCAGGGATAGAGGACCCTCAGTGTGCATTCTGGTTTGACTTACCCAATCTTGGGGTTTGTATACTCTCCCAAAACTTGTTTCCTTTCACCAGCCAAGCATTTCCAGGAGCTGATGCCTAGAAACCTGCTTCCATTCACCAGCCAAGAGTTTCAGGTGGATGACGTCTTGAGAAGGAATGCAAGGAAATTCTCTGAGAAAAGTTCTTGGCAACTGCTGGGAAATCCCCACAGTCTCACTCTGGGGTCAGCCTGCCACAGGCAGCTGGGATTCCAGCTTGGGCCCCCTGGGACTTACCAAGATTCACACTGTCCCATCTGGGTCACCAAAAACTGTAACTGAAAACACACATTTGCTTCCTGCCTCAATGAAAGCCAAACTCGTGAGACAAATGTTGGTGCAAAATGAAAGAGGTTTTATTTAGGTGCCGTGACCTGAGAGAATGGTGGGCTCTCATCTCAAAGACCAGCCCCTTTCCTGCTCTAGCTTGTGGTTTTTATAGGGATAGGGAGAGGAGGACTTTTTTTCTATCCCATTATCTTGCTAACTTTCAGCCCCCTGGGGCCTTGTCAATTCATCTTTCTGGGTTTGGGCGTGCTTTGGCCAGGTCCGTTCATCTTTATAGTTTTTGGTGTTCTGGGTGTAAGAACTCTCCCCTCACCATCTTGGCCAATGGGTGAGACTTCCTGACATTCTCTGTCTGTGGTAGTGGGACAGGGGTACTGTAGGACCTGCTACCAGGAAGCCTGGAGATGACACAGCCGTCGGTCTGCATCCTGACAGTGGACATGAGCCCATAATGGGGGAGCTGGTTGGAATCCAGCAACCCTGGATCCTGATGCACCCACATCCTATGTGCAACTCGTACATGGCCCACCACTCTGTAGTGGTCAGCCAGGCCTGCGCTCCAACTGATGGCTGCCTACAGTAACATGAGGTGGCTGACTCAGAAGAATGGTGTGGTCCTTACAGGCTCCAGGTGGCAGAGTTACAGCCAACCAGGTAGGGTGGATGTCTCCTTCCAATTATCCCCCAAACTAAGGGGCCTTCTGTGTCTGCCATCAGAGGTTACTCTGTTTTGACTCCTGAAGGGAGGCCACTGGGCACACGTCTGCTTTCCCCAGTGAGCCTAAGGAGTAGGACCACAAAGGTGGCTCTGAGGCCAAGTGGGAGGGGAAATGCTTGTTGTTGCCATGAAAGCCCCACTGACCTGGGCCAGGCAGAAGTGAGAGCTCATGCCCCAAGTTCTATCCCACATCCTGGAGGGAAAAACTGGTCTGAGATTGCTCTGCACAGTGTAGACTGGACTAGGTCTGCCCCTCTGCCTTTCTCCTCTCTTCTGAGTTGGGGTGTTGCCTTCTTCTCAAACTAAGGGAGCTGGGACAGAAAGGAAAAGAAGAACAGAGCAACACAGCAGGCAAGTTCAGCAGCCACAGCACAGGCCCAGGTGGAAACTACCTGGGTCCAGGTCATCTAGCCAGGGTAGCAGTGCAGGTTACATTGACACTATAGGCTGAGCATTCTCCCTGGGTGGCCAAGGGTGGAGGTCGAGACCACAGCTGGCCCTGGTGGGAGCTTCAGAATTAGGGAGCCAGACCCAGAACAGAGCTTAGTCAGGGTCCTGCCTGAGGTCACCTCAGGAGTCAGGAACAACTGCTGAAGATGTAACCGCACTACACTTCCCAGCAGCCCAAGTGAGTCAGAATTTCCCTGGGGCCTGCTCAGCTGCTTAAGGCCAGGAGAAGCCAGCCCCAGGCCTGCAAGAAGGAATAAAGTTGTTCAAATTGCAATGGAAAAAAACAATACACTACGAAACGGGATACTACACCAGGTCTGCAATTGCCATCATGTTCATTGAGTTTGCTGGCTCTCAGCATTTAGAGGCTCTGGGCCCAGTGTATTCCATCACAGCTTCATTAACACTCCAGGACGCTGGCAGCCTTCCTACCAGGCCCTTGCTTGGAGCCTCGGACAGACCAGCAGAAGCCCCACACCCAGTCTGACTGCTGCCCCCTGGCTTCAGTGACCTTTCCAAGTGAACTTGCCCTCTGAGTCTCAGCTCTTTCATCTGTAAAACAGGGACATTAATGCATGGGCTGGGGTTGGTCCCAAATGTGATGGCACAAATGGAAGCATCCAGGAGGTGTTATTCCACTGCTGGTGCTATCAGAAGCTCTGGTAACTCCCAAATGACCTTGAACCCAAGAACCCCAAAGGAACAGGCAGGAGGATGGCTCTGGAAAAGCAGGCAGGTAGGGACCAAATCAAGAGAGGCATACTCAGCTCCAGAAGTATGCTCCACAACGCAGCCACCTCCTGGATACTGAAATCCAGCTCAAGCCCTGGCCTTAATGTGCCAAAAGGGAGTCCTGAGACCCAAAGGCATAAACAACGTTTGTGATGGGGCCTATGCCCGGTTTATGGAGTCATATAGGATTAAATAACAATTCCAACTTGAAATTTGAGCTCGGAGAATCAGTGGTGTGCGCAAGATAAGGGGAGCCAGCCACCAGCTGCTTAACTTATGGAGGGTCCAAACAGAGGGACCCTCGGTGCCTGCCACCACCCAGCCTGAGTCCACACAGCTTTGGTGGCCCCTTTGCCTGCCTAACCTGACTATCCACAGACCTATTTCCAACTCCACATGCCTGCACAGTTGGCTCCAGCCCATGGCATTCTCCTGGGCTTCAATGCTAAACTCTCCAACTCTCCTTCTCGACACTCTTCCCTCTTTGACCATCTGCTGACCTCTGCATGGCTTTCTTTTGAGTAGTAGCAATCATGAGATCTATAGCTACTTGCTTGTTTGTTTGACATGTTTGGGTTTTCAAAAGGAGGGTGTTATGTTCAGATTCCTCAGTGCATGACCTTCACCCCATGAGGATTCACAGGTCCCTGCTTATTTTTATTGCTCTCTCTATCCCCTGGTATCCCACCTACTCTGGCCAGCATCCCATGACTTTGCACTTTGACCTTGTGATATGGGGAGCTCACCGCTGGGTGGTCTCATATTGACACTCCATATGGAATAATCTCCTGTTTCTGACTTTCCTACTTGACCCTGACTCAGCACTCAGCACTGGATTCACCACTTCTCACTGTTGCAGAGCTCCAGGTGGCACAAACACCCCCGCAGAAGATGCCCAAGCAAGTCAGGACAAGTGTCACCCAGGGAAGCATTGCAGGAACATGTGCCACACACCATCTGATTGGCAGTATCACTTTGTTCCCCTGTTAGCTATGCCTATCTCCATCCCATCCCACAGCAGAGCCACCATGATTCCTTTCCCCACACCAGGCACTCCAGGGCTTTCTAATGTTGACCATTCAGCTGGGTCAGAGGGCATCTTCTTTCAGGCTGGACAGTAATGCCATGAAGACAGGGCCTCGTTCATCTGTTGGTCAGCCAAAGCCATATCCCCAGCAGGACATCAGTGCCCGAAACCAGGCCACACACTGCCTGTCCTCCTTATGTACACTTTCCCAAGCAGCACTTACCAGTAAGGTCTTCATTGTGCCCTCCTGCTGCCTCTGCAGCCCTGGTGCCCACTGCTAGACTCTTGGTCTCTCTGGCACCTGGGGCAGAGGTGGAACTCAGAGTTAGGTCAGCAAATAAATTCTATAGGGGAAGGCTCTGGCAATGCTGGTCTTCTTAGTGGGCCTTGCAACACAATTTCAAAATACAAATACAAATAAATAAAGAGGACTGGCCCACTCCTACCCAGCCCCCAATGCCTCTGCCTTGGGGGACAAAATGGATCAGGGTGGGGAAGGCCCCCACAGATATGGACCAGCAGAGCAGAGCCTGCCTGGGTCTGAGTGCTTGGTTGAGGTCAGGGGAGGAGCTCATGGTATGCTCCCTCCAGAATATTCTGGGACCATTCTCCAAGAAATGAGGTACCCCATTGTCTACTATGGTGCCTATCCTCTGAGGGTTTGTGAAGGGTAGAAGAAAATATGAATTGTGAAAAGTCGATGCATTATGGACCTGCACTGCCTTACTCCTCTGTTCTCCGGGGCACTCCTACCAGCCAGGGCCACCAGGGTCCCACAGATGCCTCCCTGCACACCTCCCAACAATCACTGAACTAGAACCCAAGAGTTGCAATCTACCAGTGGTCACTTCAAGCCTTATTAGAAGCCAAATCTGCTCTGGGCTCAGCACCCCAAGGCTGTCTTCGATACACATGTGTTGGCTGCTTCCCCAGCAGCTATTCTACCTTTCCTAACAGGACCCCAAAATTTCCAGCTTCAGGTTGGTTCCTTATTGGTGCTGGTCAGTCAGGGCACCTCAGTCCCCTGACATAGGAATTGGTCCAAGGGTAGGCACATGACCCAAGTGAGGCCAATGAGATGGGATGAAATATTTGCTGAGGATGTTCCAGGAAAAGTGCTTTCCTTGTCCACTGGAACTTTGGAGAAAAACATTCTCTGTAAGTGAGAAAGAACCTGACCCTAGTTATTACTGGCAGCCATTGTATTACCAAGAAGTTAGCCAATACCTTATGAAGTAATATCATTGAGTGCTTGATCAAGCCTCTCTGGAAATCCATACCATTCCTACAGATTTTTGAATATATGAATCAGTAAATTATCTTCAAGTGTAGCTGGATTTGGGGACTTAAAACAACATATTCAGTCCCTAATTTCTGTCTATTTCTTTTCTCCAGTATAGTCTTTGTGGACAAAAGGGGCCACATGCTAACCTGTTAAGCTCGGGGAGGCCTGCATGGCAGTCATGCAAACACTCAAAGACTTAAAGTAACCACAAAGGATGGTCTGAAATGAAATTTTAACTAAAAGCTGTTAATAGTAGGTAGTCACCTCCTAAGCTGGTATCTTCCCTGACAAGGTCAACCAAAGCCATATCCCCAGCAGGGCAATAGTGCCACACACTGAGCCTATATGTCTTTTTGCATCTATGATAACATATCCTTGAAATATCAGGGTAACTTGGAACTTCCTTTTTTCCCAGACTCCTCTGGGCACAATCAAATGCACCTCAGCACCAGGACAGAGACTATAAATTCCTTCATTGTTATTATAATGCTAACTGTTGACTGTTAACGATGCTGCACCCACCTAAGAATAAGAAGTATGTGTCTATCATTTTACTTTTTATTCAATCCCAGAGGTTTCCTCCCAGCTTTGCTTTCTCCTGCCTCTCTAATCTAATTTCATGTTACCCACCTATGTCTCCTCCTTTGATTGCAATGTTTAAAAATAGATGAAAAACTGCCTTTCTCAGGAGCATTATCCCAATCTGTTGAGTTCTGTTTCCTGGCAATTGTCAACAGCTTGGCTCAAATAAACTCACAAAAATTTTTTACAAGTTTTTATGTTAACATCTGGATGGTTTTGCTTTCAGCCTCCTCATGCTTACAACATGGTAGCCAGTAGTTCCAGGCCTTTATCTTCCCGGATTCAAGTTAAAAAAGTAAGGGAGAGGGAGAAGGAAAGAAAGAGAGAGGGAGAAGGATAAAGGGAGAGAGAGGAGGGAGAGAGAGAAAGAGGAAGCATTCCAACTTGGTGGATGGGCTTACTATGAACTGTTGGCTGTGGCCATATCTCTTCTCATAATGCAGCTATGGAGGAAGGGGTGGCATCCTACTGAAACCATATAGTCTGAGAATGAAGGTGGTAGGGAGGCAGGTTCCCAAAGGCATCTGAGCACTGTCCCTAGAAAAAGAATGACAATGTCTATAGATGTGGCCACAATACCTTGTACCAGCCCAGGAAGACTGCCCCATCCAGCTCTACCAGCTTGCACCCTACTCACTGACCCACCCTGCCACTGCCATCCCCAAGGAGGGGTCAGCATCCAGAGGAGTGACCCGTACATAAGACTAGTGGCCTTCCTGATACACCACTTCAGCCAGCCTCTCCCATAATCAACCTTCTTCTCATCACCAGGATAGCATCATCTTTGAGATGTGACCTTGAAATTTGCACCAAAATTTCTCTGAGATCCCAAGTACTCTCCTCACTTAAGCCTGGATCTTGTCAACACCCCAGCCTCTCATCTTTCCCTGCTTAGCCTGGAGCCCTTGGCTACTCTCTTGCCAACACCACAGCTGCCTTTTGCTTCCAACCTTCTGTCAAAAAAGCCTAGAGGAGCTGCTATCCCACTTCAGTGAAAATTGCCTTTCCTCAAATATCTAGAGAAAGCATGTCAAACCCAAAGGCTAACACAGGCCAAATAAATAAGATTTAAGTTTATGTGGGCCACACAAAAAACAAAGCTTCAATTTTTATAGAAATGTAGGCTTATTTCAGTAGAGATGTGCTGAATAGAAATGGCTGAAATAAGTGAGTAATCATTAACATAAAATAATAGAACATTTAAATAAAAATTAATATTTTTCTTGAACATTAACTTACCAGACACTGAATAACTGCACAAATTAATCAGCCTAACGCAAATAAACCTATTTTTTTTCTTGTTCTCTGAAAGCAAAATATTTCCTGGTGCACACACCAAATAAGTCAGTCCAAGACTAATGATGTGGCGATCGGCTGCTAACATATTTGCTGCTAGGATTAGTGGAGAGAAATGGTGCACCTGCGCATAGGCACGTAAGGGAAATGAACACAACATAATTATAGTAATCACTCATTAGCGAACATTGTAGTTTATTATTAATAATTATGTATAACAGGATATTTTAAAAACTAAGTTACAAAATTTTTATTAAAACGTTTCTTACATACTGTTATGTTGGCTAGGCTGCAAAAATATTCATTGTGGGCCGCATGTGGCCTGCAGGGTGGGGGTTGGACATGCTTGATCTAGAGGGCTTCTGAGGCTGCTGAAGAGTCATCCCACAGACACCTGTAGTTCTCAGCGGCCCTCAGCAATGCTCGTACCCAGCCCTGCCTCCTCTTGTCTCCCATTTTCAGTAAAGTTGACTGACTCTCCCTTTGCTTCCCTCAGAGCCTTTTCATGGCTTTGTAAGGGAAGCTTCTGGACCCCACAGGCCATTCTGCTCAGGATCCAGAGTCCTGCCTGCCAAGTAAGAGTTAATTACACTGGCTGTCACTGCCATGTCAACTCACATCCAGCCTACAGAAGAAGATAGAAATAGTATTTAGAATTTCTAACCAATGTTTCCGGAAAAGACTTAAGATGCTCACAAGGATACCCATAACAAGACTGCATAAATTCAACTAGAGAGCCCAAATAGGAAAACAAGGATAGGGACAAAACCCCGAGCAAGGGAGGAGGCTAACCTACAAACAAAGGCCAGAATGAGCTCCAAGCTTGTCCTGGGCAGGTGAGCCACAAATGTGGCCTCAAACTTTTAGCAACTCAAGGCAAAAACAAACCTGATGCTGGAAGATCTGGGGTTTTACACATGGTTACCGAGGAGACATGGCATGGTATGTATGCCAGGGGCAAGGACAATGGGAGGATGGGGAATTGGAGTTCTTTCTCCCAGGCTGTGGGCTTGAAAATCAGGGATGGTGAATGAGTAGCAGGTACAGGAATGGTTCTAGACCCACTACTGTCCACACCTAGACAGAGAGGAGACTCTACATTGCCACACCTTGGGAATGGAACCCTAGCTAGCCTGCCCATGCCCTTGGAATGGCATCCTGTCCTCTGGGAGAGCCCTCTAGTGATTATGTCTCCAGGGGCCACTTGTGCTGGGTGGAGTTATACACCAGCCAGCCCCCTCAAGGCATCCCTGGACTCAGCAAGTCCCATCCACTCCTGCTTTGGATCTCAACTCTTCACTCCCTAATATGCTTAGTCTAAAAGCACTTACTAAGCACCTACTGTGTGCAGCCATTTCAGCCTTTCAGGAGGTGCCACAGAGTCAAGGAGTTGCCCAGCTCTCACGACTCAAGTCTCAGGAGGTTTCCTGAGGACCAGAGGTAGTATAATGCATAGGGGAAGCATGGTAAAGAGGTTCAAGATTGCAGAGGCCAGCAGCACAGGACATTGTGGACTGAAAGGTGAAGACCCTTGGGAATCCAGAAATAGCTGGGGAGACAATGGATGAGGTCAAGACCCTGGGGTCTGCAGCACCCAGGTGGGAAGGAGACAGGAGCCAAGCCCAGCTGGGCTTAATGCAAAGTGACTTTGTTAGTGTAGGTAGCTAGATAATAATAAAAGAGGAGGGCCGAAACTGGTTTGGCTCAGTGGATAGAGCTTCAGCCTGCAGACTGAAAGGTCCCAGGTTCGATTCCGGTCAAGGCATGTACTTTGGTTGTGGGCACATCCCCAGTAGGGGGTATGCAAGAGGCAGCTGATTGATGATTCTCTCTCATCAATGTTTCTAACTCTCTATCCCTCTCTCTTCCTCTCTGTAAACAATCAATAAAATATATATTATTAAAAAATAAATAAAAGCAGAGAGAGCAAAACTAGCTGAGCTTAATTCGCTCAAAGCTACAGCTTTGTATACTCCAGTAGATAGCTGCATTGCCCTACCCAGAGACTAACTCCCCCCTCTCACCCTGTGTAGGGATGAAGGATTGACTTTCCAATCACCCTGGGGTAGTGTTATGGAAAAAATCAGGCTGGTGGGAAGTGACAAACCAAAGGCATTTGGAAGTTCAGAAAAGGACTGTTTTATTCCCACCGGTGCTGGCTCAACTAGTCCCCTCCAGAGGCTGAGCCCTGAATGCAATGCCTAGTTTCTTTGTCTCCCAAATATGGACTAAGTTTCCGGACATTTAGGGAGCTTTCCAGTTTAGGCAGTTTAAGCAAGATTACAGGAACCATGGATGTGGTCAGGAGATGACCAAGTGAGTCTACAGGAACTAAGGAAGTGGTTAGGGTAGGGTGATTAGAAAATAAATTTCCTGCCGAAACCGGTTTGGCTCAGTGGTAGAGCTTCGGTCTGCAGACTGAAAGGTCCCAGGTTCGATTCTGGTCAAGGGCATGTACATTGGTTGCGGGCACATCCCCAGTAGGGGGTGTGCAAGAGGCGGCTGGTCGATGTTTCTCTGTCATCGATGATTCTAGCTCTCTATCTCTCTCCCTTCCTCTCTGTGAAATATCAATAAAATATATATTTTTTTAAAAGAATCTTCTTTTTTTTATTAAATATATTTTATTCATATCTTACAGAGATGAAGGGAGAGAGATGGAGAGCCAGAAACGTCGATGAGAGAGAAACATCGACTAGCTGCCTCTTGCACACCCCCTACCGGGGATGTGCCCGCAACCAATGTACATGCCCTTGACCGGAATCGAACCCGGGACTCTTCAGTCCGCAGACCGACGCTCTATCCACTGAGCCAAACCGGTTTCGGCTAAAAGAATCTTCTTTAAAAAAAAAAGAAAATAAATTTCCTTTCTCAGTAGAACTAGTCATTAGCTTGGATTACTGGAGGTGGGGGAAAACAACGGGGAAATCCTTCTGCTGGGCACATGTGCAGTATAAGCCAACATAGTGACCATAATGGGGAGGTGTCTAATATTGGAAAAATACTGGGTTAGTTAGGGGGACGGCCTATAACATAACAAGCCCTATAAGGGTTGGGGAAGCAATTAGTCAGTTTGAAAGCCTGAGGTAGTATAATCAAAACTTAACAAAGGCCTCTCATTGGATAGCACATGTTCACTCATTCAGATCCATCCATTCTCTCTCCCTAGCACCATGCAGGTCTAGCAGCCATGTGGCCCATGCACAAGCTCCAAGGGCAGCTTCAAGTGCTGGCCTGGCAGCCTGGTGGGTTCCAAACGCAGCTTTAAGTGCAGACCTGGATACAGCAATGCAACACCAGCCAGAGCACAGCCAGGAACAAAGACTTACCTGCCAGAAGGGACAAAGACTGAACTGGACTAAGCTTTGGCATAGACAGAACTGATGGCACAGAATTTTTGGACCCTGGCCCTTTCTCGGGGCTTGATGAAGATAAAGTTGGACTGCTTCCATAGTGGGACAGAGCTGAACTACCTGGCTGTGGTTGAGACATAGACTAAGAGCACCTGGGGACAGTCCTTTGCGTTTGTTCCAACTTCAAGAAATCTTACCACTCCCACCTCATCCTCCCATGTGTGGCTCCTGACATGCTTTTCTTGTGACACCACACCATCCTCATTTCCACCAGCAACAGCTGCACGGAAACCTCAGGCATTTGAGGCATTGGGCAGTCCTGCTATAGATGAACAGCTCTGTTTTTATGCCATATGCTATTTTTTTCTGATCACAAAAGTAATATATCTTTGATACAAAAAAAAACTTTAAAAATGCAAACAATATGAAAATTAACCATGATTCTATCATTTATTGTAATTAGGGCTGCTCTCATTCTGGTGTACAACTTTCTCATTTATTTTAATTAATACATATATACATTTCGGAAACTTCTGAATGGCAAAACCACTATGGCCAAAATTGAAATTTAAAAACGACAGACTGGGGAAAATCACCCATTCGTACTTCTGAAATCTAATACCTCATTACCCCCCTTTTCTCCTTTATCCAAAATGTCTTATATACCTAAGGTTGCCACACTGGTTTTGGAATATACATGGATTGTCTATGTGAGTTCCTCATGCACATGTATTCAACTTTTATTTTTTCCCCTGTTAATCTGTCTCTGTTAATTTGGTTATTAGACCAGCCAGAAGAATTAGAGGGTGGAAAGAAAAGCATTAATATTTTTTTAAGCCCCCACACTTCATGTCAAGCTAGTGTGGTACTACCTTGCAGACACAATTGTGACAGACAAAGAGAGCAGATACAGACCCAGACACATACAGGTTTAGTCAATCAAAAGTGTCTCATTGGGTAAAAAGTAACTACCTCTTTAATAAATGATGTAGGGAGAAATTGGCAGTCTTCTGAAAAAAAAGATTAGGTGAGATCACATCTCACCCCATATATCAGAAAAATATCTGAATAGATCAAAGATTTAAATGTATAAATGAAACCATAGAAGTATTGGAAGAAGCAAGTTTTATAAGCTGGAATCCCAGGTGTGTTTTTTGTTGTTGTTGTTGTTGTTTTGTTCTTTAACTAGGATTCAAAATTTAACAAAGATTAAAAACTTCTGCAGAGCAAAAACCACTGATAAGCAATGTTAAGGGTTCAATTGGAAAAAAAATTTTGCAACTCAGACTACTGTCAGAGAGAGGGCTCATACTAATAAGTAAAACATAAAAAATTCAATAAGCAAAAAATGATGAGTCATAGACAGTGAGACACAAAGGGGCTTCAGACAAATGTGAAGATGTCCACCTCACTCAGCACAAGAGAAACACAAATGAGTTTTGCAGGGGCTTCTCACTTCAGATTGGCAGAAATGCAAATTTGACAGCACCCCTTGTTAGTGAAACTGTGTGGGAAGAGGTCCAACCCCATGAAACCAATTTAGCAAGACTATCAAAAGCCAATGCATTTAGTTTGACCTAACAATTTTGCTTCTGGGAATTTGCTTTAGCTATGCCTGCAAGTATAAGAGCAACAGATTGGAAATCTAAGTAAAGCCACTCATTTAAGGAAAAACAACAACAAACATATACTGCACTCCAACACCTGGCAGGCCCTGTGAACACCTAGAGGCTCCCATTTGACTGTCCAGAATCACTGTTCACCCTTTACCCTGCTGGGGCCCCTAGAGGCTGTGTGTGACGCTCCCTTGCCCTCTAACTTCAGGTCTAGCTCAGCCATCAGGGATGGGGCGGGAGGAAAAAGACAGGCTGTTTACTCCCTCCTGCAGGGTCACTTAAGGCCAGCCGCCCCTTTGCCCAACAGTCATGACTCCTGCCAGGTGGGTCCGTTGTCCCATCTCTCCCCCTCTTATAGGCCCTGGGCCTCCTGTCCACACCTCTGTAAAGAATGCCTTTTAGTAAATGCCCCTCAAATCGCCCAACCTGAGCGAGCCATCTGTTTCCTGCCAAGCCCTGACTGAGGAGCAGCTATTTGTGAAAAGGTCAAGGACCCGCTCTGGGAATCACTTTGGAAGTGTTGCCAGTGGAAATGGGGTCCTTTCACAGAGTCCTGAGAAAAGCATTTCGGAGATCCACATATGGGAGTGAGTGGTAAGGCTTATTGGAATAGAAATAGAAGGTTTCCTGCTCACCTCTGTCCATCCCACTGTGGGAAAAGCCCAGCCTTGTCTCATCAAGCTCAGAGGAAACTTTGGGGTCCACAAATCCGGTGCCATTGGTTCAGTCCATGTCAAAGCTGGTCTAGTTCAGCCTCTGTTCCTGTTCAGATAGTCTCTATTTCCCACTGCACTCTGGCTGGTGCTGCTTTGCCCTTCCCAGCCTTGAACTTGGAGCCTCTAATTGGAGACCATACCGCTGCTGGGGGCCAAGTGACTATTAGGCCTACCATGGCTACTGAGGAGTAGGAGAAAAGAGCTTGCCTTTATTAGACTCTGATTATATTATTTCAAGTTTGGAAATGGCCAGGCACCTTTTAAAACTAACCAATCCATTTCCTACATTCTGGGGTTCTGGGTCCCTTATCCAATCCAATCTCTTCCCAGGCTGGACTGCTATAGGCCTTTATGGTTGCCATCTTGTCTCCTACTGTGCATGAACCCAGCGGAGGAATGTCCCCTTCACTGTTTTATCTCTCCCTTGGCAATTCTGGATGATGAGCAGTGAGGATCCTTCTGGTCTGCTTAGGGGATTAGGTCTGGAGGGCAGAGGATGCAGCGGTCTTCTGGGAAGTAAGTTGTAGCTTCCGAACGCAGCTCTCAGGTAGATTAGGCTTCTTAATGTCCGATTCTCTTTGCTTCCTTTCTTTATTAATATCTACCTATCTATGCTAACCAAAGGATATAGTAAGTTACCTGTCAGATGAAGATGCATGAGGGAGACGGAGAGTCTACAGCTGTCCCGAAAGGGACCACAGGAGGCTGACAGGGCTGGGTGTGAGTTGGAGGAAGGAGTGGATGGGCCTGGGCAAAGGCAGGACTTTTCTATGTCTGCCCTTTCATTTGCAAGCCCAACTACCTTCTCCTGCTCAGCTGGCTAGGACTCTGATCTGCCATGGGCACCTGGGCCTGGGTAGGAGCTGAAGATCTGCTAGTGCCCTTGGGGGCTGGCGCCCTTGGGGGCTGAGACCCTTGGGGGCTGGGGCTGGGGAAGCCAGAGAGCTCACAAGGGATGAAAAAGATTTCCACTTGCAAGTCTGAAAACAAGAATCAGCAGGGAGACACAGGAAAGATGCCCAAATTCCACTCCTGGGACAAAAGCATCCCCTAAACCTTAATTCACTGAATCTCCTCATAGTACTAGTAATTATCTTTGAAGAAAAATATCACTTCCAGTCTCTGCACCTCTCCGGAGACCCTGATAGGAGAGAAGCTGTAGAACATTCTGAGTGTCATTTCTGCGCCCCTTGGAGGGGCTTCTCCAGGGCTCCACATAGGCGCACATTTCCTTGTCCCCTTCCTCTCCTGACCCCTAGCTGGGTGAAAGTTCCTCCTGAGCATCCTGCCCACATCTCAAAGGGACCCTGGTATAGTCACGATGAACTTGGGGGCTAGGCTAGCCTTCAGACTCACCTCTCCACTTTTGCAGGGCATGAGCACAAGCAGGGCACCAGCTTCCCTGGCATTCGGGGTCTTATCTGTACAGTGGAGGGCATGCTGGCCCCCCACTTCCCAGGGTTGTGGGAGCAGTGACTGAGGCCCTTTGCACACACAGCACATGTTCATTATGAAGAGGGAGTGATGCCAGGAGCAACAGACCAGACAGAAAGGGCCAGCCCGGGTTGTCCTTGTAAGGAGTCACACAACAACAGCTTTCCTTGCTCCTCCCAAGACCTGCCAAGTTCTTTTGGCTCCAGACTCAGGCTGGGCACTTACTAGTATAGCTCTTAGCTTATTGATGTATTACCTATAGGTAAATGTTATTGTCCCCATTCCACAGATGGAAAAGTGGAGGCTACAGCAGGCAATCAGCACACAGCCTCAGAGTCATAGCTATGATGAGTCTATAGCCTCCCTGGGCCCTACTGGGCCTTCCTGACGTCTGCTTCCTGCTCAGGACCAGCAACCAGCTCTCACATCCTGCCTGCCCTTGCCTCCTAGCTCACCAGGAGCCTGCGCCTCGCTGCCTATTGGATGAGCTGCTCATCTGAACAGTTTTGGGCAGCCAGCTCCTAACTCCCCGTTGCTACCCTTCTCGTCACTCAGAGGGACAGCTGATCTGCCTCCAGCTTTGCCTCTGATTCAGGTGGGCTCCTGCACTGACTGCCCATGCTGCCCCATACTCTGGCCTCACCTAGGCAGCAGGGCACTTGCCTGGGTACAGCCCCTTCCAGCTGGTGGGAAGGAGAAAGGGCAGCCAGGCAAGACTAAACCTAAATTGCTTCTCAGGCTAGTGAGGAGAGGAGACGCTTGCTCAGGTGTCCCAGACACAACAGCGTTCTAGGCTGGATCCCAGGAGGTTGTGAGACTGTGGGGAGCCATCAAGGCTGGAAGGTGCCCTGGTGGTTCTCATTAGAGCAAGGCCCAGCTAGTGACCAGATCCAGGCACCATCAAGCAGGCTGGGGCACAGCACAAACTGGCAGGCTATCAGGACACAAGCGACTGGTCCTGTGTATGGAGCCCGAGGGCAGCGATGGGACTGCTTCCAGGCCAAGATGCCCAGGATGCTGGCATCACGTACAGACAAAGCTCTGCCTCCCACAGGCCAGCGGAAGCCTCCTGCCTAGGCTGCCTGGGCCCAGGCCCTGGGAACACCAGGGCATCTGGAAAAGGAAGCGGCAGAGGCTGCCTGCGCACTCACACTGAAGGACAGACAAGAGCGGAGTGCAGCTGCCTGAGGCTATGGCAGGGCCAGAGAGGGGCAGGAGGAGGCTACCAAAGTGACTTGTGGACAAAGGAAGCCAACAATTCACTCTTTCCTTCCTGTCCTCCGGGCCCTCAGGGGAGGGAAATAATGAGTCCGTTTGTTATTTTCTGCTCAATTCTGTTTTTGGTGGCTGGCAAGGGATTTAGGATCGTTTCCACTTTCTTTGTGTAAGTTGTGACAGTAATTTAAGTCCCCTCTTGAAGTAAAGCATGGCAGGGATGGTCACGGTTCTTAATTTGTCACAGGCACCTGCCCATACTAGCCATCTGCACCTGGAGCAGAACCTTCTTAAACACTGGGAGTGCTGCCCATTGCTCCCCTCTGTGCTCCACACAGAGAGCACCTCCAAGCACCTTGTCCACACTGGGAACACAGCCCACCACCCCAGGGACACAGCTCTAACGCTCACCTTCCGCATTTGATCTCAGTAAGCATTTGCTGCAGACTTCTAAAAGCTGGTGTTTTGTATAAATGTAAAGGAAGACTGGGGCTTGAGAAAGGCCCTTCGAAGTCCCTGTGTGCAGCTCAGTGCTCCTTGTAGCTGCCAGCGCCTTTTAAGGGTTGACAGGCTGCTGTAACATTCTGGCCACTCTCTCTGGGCTGGAACCTAAACATGAACTTGGAATGTCCACCAACATCGCTGGTTGGGAACCCAGCAGCTCCAGGGCAGATGGGCAGGTTGGCAGCTCAGAGACAGGCCTGCCAAGGGCAGGATGGAGGAGTTTGAGCAGGGCAAGGAAGCTAGGAGGAGGCCAAATCAGCAGCACATGGGGCTGACTGGGCTTAGAAGTAGTAGCATAGCAGGTTGGGAGCTCCCTGCCCCATGTGGTGGGCAGACCTCCCGCCACTGCCCTGAGGACCCAACTCCTCATTCTGGGAAGCAGTGGGAAGGTGCCCTGCCCTCTGAAGCACGTGGACCCAACGGAGAGCCAGTGCCAACTTCTGGCCAAGTCAGCAGGGAGCGACTCAAACTCAGCTCAGAAGAGCAGCCTCGTCTGTATCCACCGTCTGCTACTTCTGAGTAGAAAGACACAGGTTGCAATCTGCCTAGTTACTTGATATCCTCAAACTATTTGAAACGCTATAGATAAAGCCAAAGGTATCCTTAAGCAAACCAAGCCCAGTGTTCCCTTTGCAGAGGTAAGGGCCCTGTAGGCATGGCCACAGCTCTATATGTGTATCTGGACGTTTGTCTAAACGTTTACACACCATGTGGAAAACTCTGTAGCCAAGAGCCATGTGCGTGATTCACACATTAAAACAGCTATTTTGTCAGCAACTATGGCATTGCAGGCACAGCTGTAGGTGTTGGGCGCGAGTCCCCTGTGCACATAAAGAAGCATTAGAACAGGAGCTGCTTTAACTGTGATAAACAGCCCTAATGCCCCCCAGCACACCCATGTCAGTCTGCTTGGGCCACCACAGCAGAGCACCACAGACAGGAAATTCAAGAGCAGAAGTGTATATGCTCCTAGTGCTGGAGGCTAGAAGTCCAAGATCAAGGTGGCAGCAGGGTTGTTTGCTTCTGAGGCCCCTTCCCTTGGCTTGTAGATGGCCGTCTTCCAGCTGTGTCCTCACCTAGTTGTCCCTGTGGCTATGCCTGTGTCCTCACCTCCCCGTGTGATAAGGACACTAATGATAGTGGATTAGGACCCGCTCATATGATGTCATTTTAACTTAATACAATTATACTCAGAGATCCTGGAGTTAAGACTTCAACATAGGAGTGGAGGGGGGGCGGGGCGACACAATCCAGCTCAGAACAGTATTTCACCTACATCCTGCACCAATTAGGACTCATTTGGCTATGCGTAATAGGAACTGAAAACAAACAAGATCACTGGCCACTCTCACATCATAGCTGGGCAAGGAGGGCTTTGAGCAGCTCTGCTCTTTCAAGTCCCAGAGACCAGCTGGTGGCTCCCTCACACCTGTCCTCAGTTCACTAGGTCTCCCGTTGGATGCTGAGGTTCCAGCCATCACAGCTGCATTTCCAGCATTTGGAAGCTGGAAAGGGCATAGAAGAAGGGTCAAGGGCACCCACCCACTATCTTTCAAGTAAGATTCCAGAAATCGCCCCTTGTCCCTTCTCCGTAGATGTCATTGCCTAAGCTGGTCACATGGCTACCCTAATTTCAGAGGAGACTGAATCTTGGAGGCCCTGTGCCCAGCTAAAAATGTGGGGTCTGGTCTCAATTGGATGAAGGGCCACAGGCAATGGGGGTATGTTTCCATCTCCACCCCACACACTCACCAACAGTTATTAATTTATCTGAAAATGGTATCTCACTGTTGTTTTTATTTGCATTTTTCCAATAACTAGTGCAGTTGGCCATCACTTCATTTGTATTGTCTATTTGTAATTACCCATCTTAGAATCTCTTGAATATTCTCTTCTTGGAATTACCAGTTTTCAGTTTGCATTGGTTTGCCTTTTTATCATTGATTTGTAGAAGTGCTTGCACAGTCTAATATAATCTGTTGTCCTTTTTAAAAGTTGCAAATATTGCCTCCTTGTCTGTCATGTTTCTCATTTGTTTAAGGGCATTGCTTGCCAGAAAGGTTTTTGGTGTCATATCACAGACTGTATTAGCCCTTTCTTCAGTTTCTAATGTTTATTTTTAATTTGTGTGTTCTTCAACCATGTTCTATTTTATTTCCTTAATACTTTGATTGATCTGAAATGTATTATTTAGAAACTATGATATAGGGATCTATTTTTCCTCCTGAGGATGATTCACCATTCTTGGCCTCTGGGCCTCCAGCTCTGACCCTACAGGCTGCATTTCCCAGTGCCACCATGTCACCTGGCTTCCAGTTGGGCTCAGGCCACAGAAGGCACAGGACAGAGATTGAAAGGCAGATGGGAAGGATAGCTCTTCCCTCTCTGTCCAGGTGAATTTTCCCGAAAGAATCGCATCTGCTCCCTCAGGAAGATGCTGTGCTCCCTGCCTCTGCTAGCTGACCCCAATGCACTTAGTCCTCCAACCTAAACCGGGCCTGGCTGCCTCTCTGGCCCCTGCTGGTTTCTCTGCTCTTCTATCACCTGTGTAACCAGTTCTGACATTCAGTTCCTTCTACTTTGAGTACTTTCTTCATTTTCTGAGTATGTTCCCTTGGACTGATACAAATTGCTATTTGACCCTACCCTAATTATTAAAAAAGAAAAGAAAAATAGTTCTTCCACTGATTGGAGTTGTTGCCTCTGTCTTACATTAAATACACATAAATTCATGGGTCATTTCACCTCTCTCATAGCCATATGGCTGTTGTCTCTCTTGTGCCACCACCCTATTCCATGTTCTAGAAATTCTAACATTCCATAGACACCAGGCACAGCCCCACTGCTGCTCTATTTGGAAACATTTTACTCTTCTCGCACATGATGTATCCCATATGAATTTTGGGATAAGTTTGAGATGTTTCATGAAAAATCCTCCTTTCTGGGATGTTGGTTGAGATTTTTATTGAGCTTATATTAATTGAGGAGAATGAAATCTTCAGGATATTTGATATTACCATTATTGAATGTGATACTTCTCACCATTGACTAAGATTCTCTGTAAGGTTTAATGATTTCCAACATACAAAGCCTCCCTTTCTCCTGAGAGCTAGTCTCAAACATCTCCCAGATTCTGTGACTCTGGCCATTGCCATCTTGTTTCTATTATGATTTTATTTTTATTGTTTTATATATATATATATATATATATATATATATATATATATTTTATTGATTTTTTTACAGAGAGGAAGAGAGAGAGAGATAGTTAGAAACATCGATGAGAGAGAATCATCGATCAGCTGCCTTTTGCACATCCCCTACTGGGGATGTGCCCACAATCAAGGTACATGCCCTTGACCGGAATTGAACCTGGGACCTTTCAGTCCGCAGGGCCGACACTCTATCCCCTGAGCCAAACTGGTTTCAGCTCTATTATGATTTTTTTTTCTATTATGATTTTAACTGGTTATTGCTGCAGTTTGGAACTGTTGGATTTCACCTTAAACTTTCCATCTTGCCAAACTCTCTAACTCTAGTGATTTGGCAGGTGATTGAATTTCTTGGATTTTTCAGGTAGAGGATCATAGCTATCTACAAATAATTACAGTTTTGTCCTCTTCCTTGACAATTTTAGCTTTTTTTATTGCCAGGCCTCCACTTTTTAGCAAAAGCATGACAGAAAATTTGAACTTATCTCAATCCTGACCTTTAATAGAAATCCATCTAATATTTCACCATTAAATGTGATATTTGCTTTAGAGTTCTGGCAGACATTCTTTATTAAGTTAATGATGTTTTCTTGTCCCTAACAGTCTAGGTTGTCTGCTTCCAGTAATGGAGGGTATATAATTTGTACCACCTGTCACACTGAGGAAAGACAGAAAAGCTAGACCAAAAACTTAAAAATCTGTTCAAAAGCATCAAAATGCTAACAAGATAATCCCTGCACCTGGACCCGAGGGAGCATGGAGGCTCAGGAGTAACCCAGAGCTTTGGAAGATATGGCTGCCAGCATTCTAAGGTGGTTTCTAGATCTCTGCGCTTTTCTCCAGCTTATTCAATCAGACACGCATCCCAATGCTTCTGTGAAAACATTTTGCACATGTAACTAAGGTTCCAATTCAATTGACGTTAGCTTAGGGAGATTATCCTTTGTGGGCATGACCAAATCAGGTGAGCCCTTACAAGTAACAAGGTTTGTTCCTGGCAAAAGAGAGTCAAGGTGTGAGAAAGAATCAAGATGGGCAAGAGTCCCTGCTGCTGGCTTGGAAGATGGAGGAGGCCATCGAGCAAGAAATTCAGAAACCCCTAGGACTGAGGGCAGCCACTGGCTGACAGCATGAAAAGAAACAAGGACCTCAGGCCCACAAGTGCAAGAAACCGAATTCTGCCAATAACCCGAATGAGCCTGAAAGCTGACTGAGCTCCAGGGGAGACGCAGCCTGGCTGACATGCTGATGGCAGCCTGGTGAGACCCTGAGAAGAAACTAGTCCTCGAATGCAGACTTCTGACCTCTACATCTGTGAGCTAGTAAACAAAAGTGTTGTTGTAAGCCACTAAATTTATAGTAATTTGTTATACAGCATAGAAAACAAGGCCACTTGCTGTTTCCCGAGAGAACCACTGCCAGCCTGAGTGACACAGGAAGGTTTGCAGGCGAAGGACAGGGAACTGGGGCCAGGGTCTGCTGCTGGGAAATTGAAAAACACACGTTGAAATAACTCAGGAATCAAATTAAAAATTCCAGTGTAAGTTAGAAAGTATGTTGAACTTGGTGATAATGAAATTAGCACATATCGAAATTTGTGAGATTGCAACTGAAGCTGTTTTTACTGGGCGATGCAGATTTAAACACCACTCTTAGAAAAGATAAGGCTGAAAATGACAGCAAAATAAGCAGAAAGCAATGATTAATATATAAGCATAAGTTAATTAGTTGTTAAGGCATCCAATTAAGAGGGTCGGCTAAGCCAAAACTTGGTTTTTTGAAAAGAAAAATAAAATTAGCCCTGACCGTTTTTGGCCCAGTGGCTAGAGCGTTGGCCTGCAGACTCAAGGATTCTGGGTTTGATTCTGGTCAAGGGCATGGAAGTGTGCAGAAGGCAGCTGATCAATGTTTCTCTCTCATTAATGTTTCTAGCTCTCTCTCCCACTCCCTTCCTCTCTGTAAAAAAAAAAAGCAATAAAATATATTTTTTTTAAAAAGAAAAATAAAATTAAATAAGCCCTCAGAGCTTCTCACTGAGATGCAGGTCTGACTGAGGAAAAAATGATGAAGAAGGTGCAAGAAAATAGCTAGAAATGGAAAAGTAGGTACTGCTGTAGATCTGACAGCTGTTTAAAAGGAAAGAGGATAAAACGGTAAACATGGCTTTACTATATGACACAATTCCACTCCCCGGGACCTGCCCAAGAGAACGGAAAGCACCTTCGCACAAAATCTGTACCCGGTTGTACTCAGCAGCACAGTCACAACAGCCAGGAAGGATGGATGACACAAATGTCTACCAACTGACTAATGGAATGGCAAAATGTGGCCTATCCATGCAATGGGTTATTATTCAGCCATCGAAAGGAAAGAATCACGACACAGGCTGCAGCATGATGAATCTTGAAAACATTATGCTCAGTGGAAGAAGCCAGACACAAACGGCCACACATTGCATGACTCCATTTATTTATTTAGTTTTTGTAATCTTCATGTGAGAATTTTTTCCTTAATGATTTTTAGAGAGATTGGGAAGGAGGATGGGGAGGGAGAGAGAGAGAGAGAGAGAGAGAGAGAGAGAGAGAGAGAGAGAGAGAGAGAAACATCGATGTGAGAGAGATACATTGATTAGTTGTCTCCTACACAGGCCCGGGCCAGGGTGGGGATCAAACTTGCCACCCAGGTACCTGCCCTTGATAGGAATTGAACCTGAGACCTTTTGGTGAATGGACCAACACTCTAACCACTTAACCACACCATCCAGGATGCATGACTCCCTTTATATGAAATGTTCAGAATGGGTAAACCTATAGGGACAGAATGTACAGGAATGGCCGCTAGAGGTTGGAGGAGGGCAAATGGAGAGTCACTGCTAACGGAGATGGAGACTTATTTGGGAATGAAGAAAATGTTAGTGGTGAAGGTTGTACAACATTGTGAACACTCTAATAAGCACAGAATTGTGTGCTTTAAAATAGTGAATTTTGCTGAAGCCAGCATGGCTCCACGGATAGAGCGTTGGCCTGTGGACTGAAGGGTCCCGGGTTCGATTCCGGTCAAAGGAACGTACCTTGGTTGCGTGCACATCCCCAGTGGGGGGTGTGCAGGAGGCAGCTGATCGATGATTCTCTCTCATCAATATTTCTAACTCTCTATCACTCTCTCGTCCTTTCTGTAAAAATCAATAAAATATATATTAAAATAAATAAAATAGTGAATTTTATGTTATGTGAATTTTGACTCAATAAAAAATTTCACAGAAGCAATAAGAGATCATTACAAAGGAGTTCATGCCAATGAATTTGAGGGCCACAGGCAGTCCCTCCTTTCTGTGCCTCTCTGTTTGTGTGATGTAGGACAGGGGCCTGAGTTCACTGCACCTCTGCTCATCAGCTAGCCCAGACTCAGTGAGAATCTGCTTCAATTTGTAGCTCCCAGGAGAGACCATCTGCTTGGATAAGGTCAAGTGAGGCCAAGGTGACAGGAACCATGTGTAGCTGTCATAACCCATCATTGGGAGGGTGGAGAGACATTCTCAGAGAAAGGGGACTGGAAAAATGCCCCCCAAAAGAAGCCAATCCCCTCCAATTTGTCTCTGTCTCTCTCAGAGTGTGGAGGCCTGAACTGCTGTCTAAACACCGAGGTCCCAGTGGAATTCACAGAGGAAATCATCTCCCCACTGTACTGGCCTTCTCCCTCATAATGTAACCTTTCCATGCTCTTCGTTCACTCTGAGTATGGTCTTATATTCAATTTTTATTGCTACTGAAATAATATCAAGTTATTACAAATTCAGTGGCTTAAAACAATACAAATCCTCTTATAATTAGAGAAATCAACGTTAGGTGTTAGTAGACTTATTTCTTCAGGGGCTCTAGGCCAGAATCTGTTTTCTTGCCTGGTTCAGCTTCTAGTGGCCACCTTGGCTTCCTGCATCCTCAAAGTGCATCACTATCATGTCTCTTTCTCCTCAAGTCAAGTCTCTCTCTACCCCATTATCCCTCCCCCACCTCATTTCAAGGTTTCCTCATCAGTTCATATGTCAATGACCATGTTCATACAGCCTGGGACAAGGCCCTGTTCTATAAGGACTGACATTCTTCCCAAGATCCCTAAGGCCCTGTGGCCTCAAGTTACCCTGCCTTGTGCTGACCTTGCACCAGACTGGATCCCTCAATGACCTGCTATCGCTTCTCATCACCAGGCCTCATCCTCCACTCAGATGGCTCTGTGCCCCATCCCTATCTTCCATAAGCTTCTCTAGCATTCAGGTTAGCCTTTAGGCATCTCCCAGGCCAACCTCCATAAGCCACCATGTTCCTTAGCTGGTTCCCAGAATCTGGGCATGGTGTGGGCACTCTTGGAGTCACTCTGGGGTGGAGAGAGGAAAGTAAGGGCAAAATAGAGGATTGGCCACACCAATGAGGCGATGCCATCATGATCCTCAGATTGTTTCCCTGTGGCTCCTGAGGCAAAGAGCTTGCCTCCACTTGCCATCCTCAATGCCAAGGCTCCAGCATGACCCCTCTTCTCTTAGAACCTCTGGGCTCCTGTGATATCCCTAAGCCTTCTGAACTCTACCTCAGACCCCAGGCCCAGCTCACCCAGTTTTAGGCTCCAATGGGCAGTCAGAGCATCTGGAGAGCTCATGGGACTCAGGAAGTGTTGGTGACCTGGTGACACGGTGAACTTGACCAGCACACACCACTTCCAAATGAGCCCAGCATAGGCAGTGGGTGGCCTCAGCAGCTGCTCCTCTAGGAGAGGGCAGTGGGGACTTGTTGGAGAACCTCAATGTGGCTGTGAGAAACAGAGAAAAAAGCTCTGTTCTGTCAACAAGCACAGGGTTGGGAGTGTATGTGGAGGATTAGGCAAGAAGGACAATGTGCCAGACGCAGCCTGGCCAGTGCTCACCCCACGGCACCTCCCAAAGTGAAAGTCAGAGTCAGATCTGTTGTTGCATTGCCTCAGGGGAGACCATGTCAGTGACCCCAGCACCGCTCAGGGTCTCCCCAGCTTTGAGTGGGCTCTATTCTGTCTGTCTGTCCATCCTGGGGATCCCATAGGCAGAGACTAAGTCCAATTCATTTCTGGTTTCCAGTAGCCATCATGTGGTAAATGCTCAATGGTGTTTTTGTAGATTAAAAGGAGTGAAGGAGGGAGGGAGAGAGGGAGGAAGGGGAGCAAGGGGGGAAAAGAGGAAGGGAGGGAGGGAGGAAGAAAAGGAGGGAGAAAGGGAGGAAAGGCGGGTGTAAGTGGGTGAAACCATGTAGCCCAGTCCTCTCAGTTCTAGGTGAAAACACTAAAGTCATCTCTCCCTTGTAATCCCACCTCCAAGTAAACACCAAGAGAGTACATTTTGAGATCAGACACACAGTTCTGTGTTGCTGTGTGACTCTGGGAGAGTCACTTACCCTCTCTGTGCTTCAGATTCCCCTCTGTAAAATAAGGGTGGTAGCAGTACCCATCTCACAGCTTGCAAGTCAATGGGAGAGCCTTCACCCCAGCTCCCAGCAAATGGCAATCACTGAAGAGACCCTCGATCTGATCCTCTTGCTGTCCCCTTCACTCCCTGAGCCTCTCCACTCCCTCTGCGGACCTCGGAGAAGCATCGAATCCACCTCTGACATTTGATCCGTTCCCATGCTGGTGGGAGATATGGCCCAGCATTGTGGCCCTCGGGAGCATGAGATACCTGGTCATCTGACTTGGGGAGGGGGTATCTTTCCAGCTCCTGGGCCAGCTGCCCACCCCTCCACGGCCCAGGGCTGGGGTCAGCACTAGCCTCAGAGCCTTTTGCCCTCCCAGGCTCTGGGCTCCTCCCAAGGAGAGGAAGTGGCTGAAGCCCCAGAGGATTACACAGAGGGTATATTTGGTGGGGTGATGGCAAGTGCAGCTGGCTAGAAACCCAGAACTAGGGCCCTAGACAACTCTCTTTCCCACACTGAGCTGTGACTGGAAAGTGGTATGGGAGGTGTCAGGCCACTGGGCATGTGTGTGCTGGGCCCACCTCCCTGTAGGAGACAAGCACTTGCAAGGCTGCTGCTGCTGCTGCTGCTGCTGTGTGTGTGTGTGTGTGTGTGTGTGTGTGTGTGTACGCGCACACACGCATGCGCGCACAGTGGGGGTGGTAGGCAGCATGTATTCCAGCCTTTCAAACAGCTTCACACAATGAGGAGCATGAAGGGAATGTGGCTGACCCAGCAAGCCAGGGCCACAGGGCCTGGAATGTCTAGCTGACAAGCTTGGACCTTTCCCCCAGAGAAGCAGGTAGGTACTCTGGGAGGGCCTGGAACAGGGGAGTGCTGTGGCTGTAGGAGTGTACCCCACATGCTCTGGGGTAGTACGTAGCATGGCCTGGATGGAGATGATGGGAGCAGAGTCTTGGGGTGCAGGAGCATAGCCAGGTGCCGAGCACAGGAGCTTGCAGGGCTACAGGACCAGAGCTCAGGAACAGACGTCAAGGGGGCCTGCGGCACAGGAGGGCGAAGGCTATGAGAGCCCTAACTGCCCAGGCAGAGTTCCCAGGGCCTGCGCACTCAGGGAGGTTTTGCTTTAAAGGAAAGACGGTTCCAGCAGCCTTGTCAGTGTCCTGGGCCAGCAAGTCCCAGAGCCACACACCCAGGTGCCCTTCTGCTGCTCTGCATTATTAAATTATTCCCAGGGAAATTAGGGAGGAGGCATGAATAATTCAAAGCAAAGGATAAAATCAAATCTAATCAATGCTGTCTGCCGGCTTAATCTCTGCAATGACCACCAGCGCCTGTGGGAGCCTGAAATGAGAACCCAAGATTTGCACTCTTGACATTTCAGAGGAAGCTCTGCTGTGAAGCTCCAAATCGTGGTTGCAAATCTCCCAGCCTCTCTCATTGATCCTCATTGCCCTTCAGAGGACAGCGTGTGGCTGAGGCTGCACCACCCAGGCACTCCTTAGCCGTATAACCCAGGAAAGTGCACAGCCAGGCCAGGCCTCAATTTCTTTGTCTACAAAATGCAATCCGCCTCACAAAGCTGTTTGGCGCATTCAGTAAGATGACATTCAAGCAGGGAGGGAGTCTGCATCACCGACATCCTTTCCCAAAATGCTTGCCTTTCTTGTCAGTTCAACATTCCACATGATATTGACTAAAATGTGTTTGTATATGTATGCATTTATATGACGGCAGAAATTCATCTTTCTGATAAATGAACTACACATCTACTTAAAAGTTCAAGAGAATGGAGTTTACTATTTTTCCACAAATGTCTGCATAGTTCCATGGATTTTGAAACTGATAAATGATGGAGACATAGGTGCTGCCCAACCACATGTCATGAGTGCTGACAGGGCTGACCTCATCAAAGCAAGGTCATGGGTGATCCCAGTGTTGGTGGCTGGTGTGGGTGGAGTCTAATCTAGGCAGCATCTCTAGGTCCCTGCAAACTCCCCTGAAGGTGGGGTTCTCATGAACAAGCCAGCTGTCTGCACCACTCCAACCACCCAGGACAGCCCCACCAGACCTTTACAGCCTATCTGCTGAGCTGTCACTATGGGCCAGATGTGGTGGCTGTTGCCTACACATGACAGCCTGATCTGTGTGGCCACTCAAACAGCTTCCCGAGTTCCCTGCCAAGTGTACCGTGAATCCTCCAGGTACGGTGGGTGCTGTTGCTGTACCTGGAACTCCCAGATCCCACTGCCACGCCCAGTGTGGTCCAGGCTCCATGCTCACAGTCCCTAGGAGGAATCACCCAGTGCCACTGAGGGGGGCAGGGTTGCAACCCTCTCTGCAGTAAAACTGGACCCCAGAGATAAACCTGAGGAAGGACTGCTCAGGTAACCTGCCAGTTCCTAAGAGCAAGACAGGTGCCTCTCTCTGCCCCCTCAGCTGCAAAAATAACGCCATCCCAGTGCTGGCTTTCAGTAACTGTTCTTAGCTGAATTGTGCCTCCCCCCCCCCACACACACTCATAGATTGAAATCCTAATCCCCATTACTCCAGAATGACTATATTTGGAGATAGGGCCTGTCATGAGGTAATTAAGGTAAAATGAGGCCATGTGGGTGGAGTCTAATCTAGGATGAGTGGTATTCTCATATGAAGAGGAGATCAGGACAGAAACACGCACTCTCACAGAGGGAAGACCTGTGAGGACGCAGAAGAAGGTGGTCATTCCCAAGCTGAGGAGAGGAGCCTCAGAGGGACAACAACCCCACACACACCTTAACCTTGAACTTTCAGCCTCTAAACTGTGAGAAAATAAATTTCTTTTGCTTAAGACCCCAGCTTGAGCAGACTAACACAGGCATTGGAACTCTTTCTGTAGCAGTTTCTCCCACTGACACTGCCTGGGCACCTGGGGTGACACAGCATGCAAGCCCAGCCCTCACAGAACTTAGTCTAGGGGTGTCTGGAACTCCCCAACCAATCTATGAGGAAGGCTGCCAGGAAGATGCACCCTGGCCTCTGAAGCTGGTAACAGGCATGTGCTGCCCTGGGCGCCACCCAAGGTCAGGACATTGGGCAGGAAGGAGCCTGCCTAGCATTTTAGGTTTCCCAGATTAATTTGAGATCTGGGAGATTCTGGAAGGTGGTGAGGCTTCCAGATAATCCAACAAAGACCAAAATGGATAAAGATGCCAGAGGGAGCTGGCAGTGGGGTGAGACAGACCCCTCTCAGAGCCTTGGAACCAAGCAGAGCTGTGTTAAATGTGAGAACTGGAAGAAGAGTAAAAAGGATGGGGCTCTAGAAGGGAGCCCTCTGGAGAGAAGGCATGAAGGTGGGAATAGACGGGTTGATCTAAAACCCACTTAGCCAAGATGTGGGTTCACATCCAAGTACTGGACCCTAGCTGGGATGCCCACTGGGGCCAGGAAGGCCAGCAGAAAGGGAGGCAGGTTGACTGGGCTGTGGGAAGCTGTAGAGCACTGAATCTTCCAATGGGCAGCTTCCCCCACCCTCACCCCATCACCCCACCATCCACGAGCCAGCAGTCGTTTGCCTGGGGTTGGCTGTAAAGTTAGCAATTTCTCACCATGGCTGATGTCCAGAAAACAGTTCTTCTATCCAGGTCTGGCATATGCACTGCTATTGGGAAACACAGGAAACTTGGTTGGAAAGTTTGTAAGGAGGACATTCTGAAAAGGGAAATGCTGAAGATGGCACACCCTCTTTATCAGAATTCTGACTTAGGGGAGTGCTGAATGCGGCTGCCCCTAATTATTCCTTGACTTTTCCAAAGAAGTCTGTGGATGTGCAGACCCCTGGGTGTTTACTGAAATCCTTATGCTTAATCTTTGGGTGCCCTTGCCTAAAGGGCACTGCAAACACGTGTCCTCCCAAAATTACTTACCCTACTGATTGTATCTAAAATATAAATTTTATCTCGGACTGCTGTAATAATAAAAGTCTAATGAGGCAAGTGATCAAGGTTGTCTGGTTCCTTTAGCCAGGCAGTCCCTTAGTCTCTCTTTCACAGCAAACATTGTGTTGAAGTAATCATTCATCCGTTGCTCAGGGTCTGCTGGTCAGCCCAGGCACACTGCCTCTTCCTGTCATGCTGCAATCTTCTCTGTCCCCCAGGACCTGGCAATCATGAGCACCAATTGTCCCCCCTTCCCTAAGCTACAAGGCAGCTCCAGGGTCTTACTTCACAGGTATCTTGCTCTCCTTGGCTCCCTGATGCACACTGCCAAGGGTTCAGCTCAGCAAAGGGGAGCCATTCTTTATGACATTTCCCAGAGAAGTGGATACTTTTATTCTGAAATTTAGAAGCAACATGTTCTGAGGTCTGAGAGAAAGCATCTGTCACCAATGTGAAGCCCCCACTCCCGAGCCCCTGCACACATTGAACCTGTCCTCACAGATAGTCTGGGACAGGCTGTCCATGATGACTGGGAATGCCAGACCTGGACACTGCTGGCAATGCAGGTCCCTACAGGACATGGGCATATAAGGACATGGGCTAATCCCTCAATCTCTCAGTGCTTGGCACAGAGAAGAGAGAAGCAGAGAGCAGTCAAGGGGAGTGAAGACCAACAGTCTGCTCAGAGGTTGTGCTGGCAGAGAGTGGGACAAGAGAGTAAGGGAAGATGATGGGGTGCTTGGCATTTACTGGTACCCAGTAAACAGCTGTGGAGGATATGTAGATGAGGATATGCAGCCCCCGGGGAGGGGGGTGTCTCTGTCGATGTGACTGGGTCACCCAAAGTCACCAAGTCATCACCATTCTGGCTGCCCAACCTCACATGTCCTCACTAAAGGAAGACCACATGGGCCAGTGGGAGCCATCCGCTCACTAGACCACCTTTCCAGAACCAGGACTCAGCATATAATGAGCCTGCATATAATGAACATCAGCCTGAGTCCAGTTGTTCCTTGAGGCATTCAGACAACCCCAAACACTGGGTGCAAGACCAGATAGTGCCCCACAGAAATAAATAGTGCCCAAAGTCCACTCAGGTCCTCTTCAGGCTTGGAGATTCCTAACCACCTTGACTACAGAGACCCTAGGCTTCCCTTATAGTAGGTGGAGGAAGGCTGGTCTCAGATGGAAGGGAAATTAGAGGTAGGCAGTCCCTGAAGCCAGGACTAACTATTCAGGGCAAACCTGTAGGGAGCATCACATCACCTCTATACATCTCAGACACTGTGTTCTTCAATGTGTGAAGGCCTCCCTAGCCTAAGTCACTCCCAGCTGCCCTGTTGGGCCCCCTTCAGGCCATCTCCCCTTTGTCAGACCTTGGACCTTTGCAGACACCTTCTCCCTGAGACTGTGCCCAGAAATACAGGAGGCTTTCTCTACAGACCAGCAGGCCAGACAGCTTTCATCTCTCAGTGTCAATAAACCCCGCATCTCCAGGGCAATGACTTTTACTTGGTAAATAATAAGCATGCTGGGACTGTAGGCACAAGCCCCAGCCTAGAACTGATGCCAGTTCTGCCACCTATTGATCTGTCTTCCTCTGAGGCTATGTTACTGCAGAGATGAGTGGATGGAGGATCTGAAAGGACTCTCACCCACAGGGACAGGAGGAGCAAGCCATAGCTTTTCTCCAGCTGCATGAGATGGCCCAGAACAGGAGACATCCAGGCCTCTGGGTATAACCTATGAAGAGAGAGATAATAGCTGGTGCTAAAATCCATCCTAGCATATAGCATGAGCTATGCCCACTTGTTAGCAGTTGGGAAGAAGCAACAGTGGATCCAAGGACAGATTCCAGATGGTGGCTCTGATGGTAGGACCCTGCCCAAGAATGAACATGTGCTATCCTCTCTCACTTTCGCTCCCTTTGGGATGGCCACTCAACCATTACATGGAAATTCTGGTCATGGCTTTGAGTTTGGAGGTACTGAACCCATATCCCTGGCCCCAAAGGTGGCTGTGTCTCAAGTTCGGCCCATTTGCATACCCATTTCCTTTACATTTAACACTGCCTCTTCTGTGAATGGCAGGGACCCAAGTTTAGTGATCCTTGGAAACTCCCAGACTTCTGGGAAGCAGAGAAGTGTTCCCCTCATGATCTGTTGACTCTTGGGTTGGGGTAGTTCTGGGCTTGTTGGCAAGGTCCTGGGGTCTTCCTCACTGGAATGCAGATCACTCAAATATATCCAAAGTCAAGTCTTGTTGCAAAGTGAAGATTTTCAATCTCCATTATCAAGTCTCTATGAGAAGTTCATATTACTCCTAGTCATCTTTTTTTACATTTTTCCTCCTGGTGAACTAATAACCATATTGCTCCTTTGGCTAAGGGGATTGACGTCTTTGTCTACTGCATTAGGCTACAGTGACTTGCTTCACTAAACCAGGGCAGAGCCTGTTCCCTTACCCCTGAATTTCTAATGGCTCTACCCACTTTGTCTCCACGTGACCTCTATTAGACTTGGCTCCTTTCAGGGGCTAACATCCAAATATATCCTGGATGAATAAATGGCTGGGTAGATGAATAGATAGATGTGTGATTGAATGGAGAGATGGATGACTGAGATAGAGCAATGGATGGATGGATGGATGGATGGATGGATGGATGGATGGATGATGGATGGATGGATGGATGGATGGATGGATGATGGATGGATGGATGGATGGATGGAAAGATGAATGAGTGGATAAATAAATGGATATTACTGAGGAGAAAGTAAACTTTTTGAAGTTAGGTCTGTGCTTTTACTTCCTTGTTTTCACTCACAGTGAATTCCACAAAACAAGCTTTACAATGTATTTTTTTTTCAAACTACTCTTTTTTTTATTGTTTAAAGTATTACACAAGTCTCCTTTTTCCCCTCATTGACATCTTCTACACCACCCCTCCCCCAAGCACAAGCCCTCACCCCCCTACTGTGTGTGTCCATTGGTTTTGCTCAGATGCATGCATACAAGTCCTTAGGTTGATATCTTACCCATCAGCCCCTACCTTCCCTCATAGGTTGTATAATCTGTTTGATGCTTCTATGTCTCTGGTTCTATATTTATTCATCAGTTTATGTTGTGCATTATATTCCACAAATGAGTGAGATCATGTGATATTTATCTTTCTCTGACTGGCTTATTTCACTTAGCATAATGCTGTCCATGTCCATCCATGTTGTTGCAAATGGTAAGAATTCCTTCCTTTTTACAGCAGTGTAGTATTACATTGTGTAGATGTACCACAGTTTTCTAATCCACTCCTCTGCTGGAACAGCACTTAGGCTGTTTCCAAATCCTAGCTATTGTAAAATGTGCTCCTATGCACATAGGGGTGCATATCTCCTTTCTGATTGGTGTTTCTGATTTCTTGGGATATATTCTTAGAAGTGTAATTACTGGGTCAAATGAGAGTTTCATTTTTAATTTTTTTGAGGAAATACCATACTGTTTTCCACAGTGTCTACACCAGTCTGCATTCCCTCCAGCAGTGCAAGAGGGTTCCTTTTTCTCCACATCCTCTCCAACACTTGTTTGTTGATTTGATAGCCATTCTGACTGGTGTGAGATGCTACCTCATTTTGTTTTGAATTGCAACTCTCAGATGATTAGTGACTTTGAGCATGTTTTCATATATCTCTTGGCTTTCTGTGTGTCCTCTTTCAAAAAGTGTCTATTTAAGTCCTTTGCCCATTTTTTATTGGATTGTTTGTCTTCCTTTTGTTAAGTTATATGAGTTCCCTATAAACTTTGGAGATTAGACCCTTATTAGAGATAACATCAGCAAATACATTCTCCCATGAAGTGGGCTTTCTTGTTGTTTTCTTGATGGTGTCTTTTGCTGTGCAGGAGCTTTTTATTTTGATGTAGTCTCATTTGTTTATTTTCTCCTTAGTTTCCATTCTCCTAGGAGCTGTATCGGTAAAGATATTGCTACAACATGTCTGCTATTTTGTTGCCTATGGATTCTTCTAAGATTTTTATGGTTTCCCATCTTTTAAGTCCTTTATTCATTTGAATTAACTTTTTCATTTTTTTGCAAGTATCTGTCCAATTTTCTCAACACCATTTATTGAAGAGACTGTCTCAACTTCATTGTATGCTCTTGCCTCCTTTTTCAAATATTAATTGAGCATAATGGTTTGAGTCAACCTCTGGGTTCTTTATTCTGTTTCATTGGTCTATATGTCTGTTCTTCTGTCTATACTAGGCAGTTTTGAGAACAGTGGTTTGAAAATATAGGTTGATATCTGGGATTGTGATCCCTCCAACTTTGTTCCTCTTTCTAAGGATTGCTGTGGCTATTAGAGGTCTTTTTTATTCCAGATGAATTTTTGGAGAGTTTATTCTAGGTCTTTGAAATATGCTGTTGTGTCTTAATGGGGATTACATTGAATCTATAGATTGCTTTTTGTAGCCTGGATATTTTAATGGTGTTGATTCTACAAATCCATGAATACGGTATATTCTTCCTTTTGTTTATGTCTTCCTCTATCTCTTTTTTCATTGTCCCGTAAATTGTTGAGTAGAAGTCTTTTACCTACTTGGTTAAATTTATTCTTAGGTATCTTGATTTTTTTTTGTTGTTGTTGTAATGGTAAATGAGATTTTTTAATTTTTTATTTATTTAGTTTCTCTTTCTGTGAGTTCATTACTGATGTATAAAAAAGCTATAGATTTCTGGGTGTTAATTTGTATCCTGCTACATTGATGAATTCGTTTATCAAGTCTAGTAATTTTTTATGCAGTCTTTGGGGTTTTTGATATGTAATATCATGTTATCTGTGAATAAGAACAGTTTTACTTCTTCTTTACCAATTGAGATGTCTTATATTACTTCTTGTCTGATCGCTCTGGCTAGCACTTCCAGTACTATATTGACAGAAGTGGTGAAAGAGGGCATCCCTGTCTTGTTCCTATTCTTAGGGGAAATGGTTTTAGTCTTTGCCCATTGAATATGATGCTGGATGTAGGTTTGTCATATAAGGCTTTATTATGTTGAGGTATGACCCCTCTATTCCTACTTTACTGAGAGTTTTTATATTAAAAAAAAAAAGGTGTTGGATTTTGTCAGATGCCTTTTCTGCATCAATTGATAAGATTAGGTGATTTTTGTCTCTCAATTTGTTTATGTGATGTATAACATTTATTGATTTGTGGATATTGTACCAGCCTTGCATTCCTGGAATAAATCCCACTTGGTCATGGTTTATAATATTTCTAATGTAATGCTGGATCTGATTCGCAGAATTTTGTTGAGGATTTTAGCATCTATGTTCATCAGAGGTATTGGCCTGTAAACCTCTTTCTTTGTAGTGTCTTTATCTGGTTTGGGGATTACAGTAATGCTGGCTTCCTAAAAAGACCTTGAAAGTGTGCCTTCCTCTTCAATTTTTTGAAATAGTCTGAGAAGGATTGGTTTTAGTTATTCTTTGAATGTTTAGTAGAATTCCCCTGTAAAGCAATCTGGTCCCGGGTTTTTGTTTGCTGGAAACTTTTTGATTACTATTTCAATTTCATCACTAGTTTTTGGCTATTCAGATTTTTTTGTTTTTGTTTTTTTATTTTATTTTATTCTTCCTGATTGAGTTTTGGAAGCTTGTATTTTTCTAGGAATATATCCATTTCATCAAGGTTGTTAAGTTTGTTTGACCAGAGTTATTCATAGTTTTATTTACAATCCTTTGTATGTCTGTGGGATCCGTTGTTACTTCATCTCTTTCATTTCTGATTTTATATTTTTGGAGTCCTCTCTCTTTGTTTCTTGGTAAGCCTGGCTAGAGGTTCATCAATCTTGATTATCTTTTCAAATAACCAGCTCTTGATTTCCTTGCTCTTTTTTTTTATCTCTATGTCATTTATTTCTGCTATGATCTTTATTATTATTACATTCCTTCTGGAAACTCTGGGCTTTTCTTGTTGCTCCCTTTCTAATTCTTTGAGTTAAAAGGTTAGATAACTTATTACCTTTTTTTTTTTTTTTTTTTTTTTTTTTTTTTGAGGTAGGCCTGTAGAGCTATGAACTTCCCTCTCAGGACTGCTGACATTGTATCCCATAAATTTTTGGATTGTTGTGTTTTCATTGTTACTTGTTTCCAGGATGCTTTTTATTTCTTCTTTGATCTCTTTGGTAACCTAATCATTGTTTAATAGCATGCTATTTACCCTCAAAGTGTTTGATTTTTTAAAATTGTTTTTTATTGTAGTTGATTTCTAATTTTATGCCTTTGTAATCTGAGAGGATACTTGGTATGATTCCTATCTCCTTGAATTTTAAGAGAATTTGCCTGTGTCCCAATATGTGGTATATCTTTGAAAAAGAACCATGTGCATTTTAGAAGAATGTATATTCTGTAGCTTTGGGGTGAAATGTTCTGAATATGTCAATTAAGTCCATCTGATCTAGTGAGTCATTTAGGATTGATGTTTCTCTTCTGATTTTTTGTTTAGATTATTTATCCAGTGGTGTCATTTAGGTATTAAAGCCCCCTACTATGATTGTATTGCTGTCTTTCTCTCCCTTGATATTTTGCAAAAGATTTTTTATGTATTTGGGTACTCCTATATTGGGTTAATATATATTTACCAGAGTTATATCTTTTTGTTGAATTGCTCCCTTTAGTATTATGAAGTGGTTCTGCTTATCTCTTATTATGGTCTTTCCTTTAAGGTCTATTTTGTCAGCTATAAGTATTGCCACCCAGATTTTTCTCATTTCCATTTGCCTGAAAAAAAATTTTTCCATCCCTTCACTATCAGTCTGTGTGAATCCTTTGTTCTGAGATGGGTCTCTTGCAGACAGAAAATATATGGGTCATGTTTTCTTATCCATTCAGCTACCCTATGTCTTTTGATTGGAGTATTTAATCCATTTATGTTTAATGTTATTATTGATAAGTACTTGTTTGTCACCATTTTTATGCTTGTGTTCCTTCTTGCTTTTCTATTTTTTTTACAGCATTTCTTGCATTGTTGGTTTGGTGGTAATAAGCTCTCTTAACCCTCTTCTGTCTGTGAAGCTTCTGATTTCACCTTCAATTCAGGGCATAATATTCTTGGATTTAGTCCCTTGCTTTGAATCACTTTGCATATTTCATTCTATTCCCTTCTGGCCTGGTCTTTTTCTCTTGAGAAATCAGTTGATATTCTAATGGGAGATACATTTAGGTAACTTTTTGTCTCTCTCTGGAAGCCTTTAAGATTCTTACTTTGTCATTGATGTTTTCCAATTTAATATTGATGTGTCTTGGTGTCAGTCTTTTTGGGTTCATCTTGTTTGGGATGCTATGTGCTTCTTGAACTTGTATTGGGTTTTTTCTTGCCTACATTAGGGAAGTTTTCTGTCATTATTTCTTCAAATAGGTTTTCTATTCTTTGCTCTTCTTCCTCTCCTTCTGGTACCCCTATTATGTGGATGTTGTTTCTTTCTTTTTTTAAATAGATATAGATATAGATATAGATATAGATATAGATATAGATATAGATATAGATATAGATATAGATATTTTTTACAGAGAGGAAGGGAGAGGGATAGAGAGCTAGAAACGTCGATGAGAGAGAATAATCGACCAGCTGCCTCCTGCACACCCCCTACTGGGGATGTGCCCAAAACCAATGCACATGCCTTTGACTGGAATTGAACCCGAGACCTTTCAGTCTGCAGGCCGATGCTCTATCCACTGAGCAAAACCGGTTTCGGTGGATGTTATTTCTTTTCGTGTTGTTCCAAAACTCCCTTCAGCTCTCCTCCTGCTTTTTAAGTTTTTTTTTCCACTTGCTGCTGTGTTTGTGGGTTTTCTCCTAATTTGTCTTCTCATTCGCTGATGTAGTTCTCAGCCTCTCCTAGTCTACTGTTTAAGCATTCCAGTGTGTTCTTTATTGAGCTATGTTATTTTTAATTTCCTTTTTATTCCTTTTCATGTTGGTGACATTCTCATTCAGCTCCTTATAATTCTCATTGAGTATGTGTATTTGTCATTCAGTATTTGAGCATCCTTATAACCATTACTCTGAATTATTTCTCAGACATGTTACTTGCCTCCATTTCATTTAATTCCATCTCTAGTGATTCCTCTTTATCTTTCCTTTGGGGATTTTTTTTGTCTCCCCATTTTTTTAAATTAGAAAATATTAGCTAATTTTTAATGTTCCCTAGCTTTTGTAAATGAAAGATCTTGACTTTTAAAACTTGTCTCTGAGTTCTAAGAGCCAATTTTGGAATATAAAAGATAACCACTGCTTCTTTTCCACTGTTCTTGTGTTCTAAAATCATGGTGTGCAATCAGGAGGAGACCTCGTCATCCTGGATGGAGGAAAAGAATTTGAGTTTTGGATTTCAAGAGTTCATTTCTGCCGAAACCGGTTTGGCTCAGTGGTAGAGCTTTGATCTGCAGATTGAAGAGTCCCAGGTTCGATTCCGGTCAAGGGCATGTACATTGGTTGCGGGCACACCCCCAGTACGGGGTGTGCAAGAGGCGGCTGGTCGATGTTTCTCTCTCATCGACGTTTCTAGCTCTCTATCTCTCTCCCTTCCTCTCTGTGAAATATCAATAAAATATATTTTTTTTAAAAAGATTTCATTTCTACCTCTTTGGGTATTTGGAAGTATTCCCATGAAGTAATTAATCTCATACTCATGACTTCTCTACGCAATTTTTCAGCTTCTGTGCTTTGCAGTCAATGACAACAAACCATTTATCATCCCAATAATACACATTAGTTAATATCTTCAGTCAGGATGCACTCAAACTTGCTTTGTAAACAGGTATATTACTGACAAGTTACAGATACATTGACATTTGCTAATCAAATTAGTTTTTTAAAATAATTTTTTATTGTATAAAATTTTACATATGTATCCTTTTTCAACAATTGACCCACCCTCTCTAGCCATTTCCACACCAGGCAAGCCTCCACTGGCTGTATCCATTGGTTATGCTAACATGCATGCATATAAATCCCTTGGTTTCTCTCTAACCCCCTATCCCTTGCCATTTTTCTCTGGATCTATTCTTGTTCATCAAATTACATTGAACATTATATCCCACATATGAGTGAGATCATATGATATTTATCTTTCTCTAACTGGCTTATTTCACTTATCGTTATGCTCTCCGGGTCCATTCATGCTGTTGCAAATGGTTAAAGTTCCTTTTAATGGCAGCATAATATTCCATTGTGTAGATGTAGCACAGGTATTTTTTATCCACTTATCTGCTGATGGGCACTTAGGTTGTTTCCAAATCTTAACTATTGTAAATGGTGCTGCTATGAACATAAGTGTGCATATATCCTTTCTGATTGGTTTCTTGGAAAATATTCTTAGAAGTGGTATTACTGGGTCAAATGGGAGTTCCATTTTTAACTTTATGAGGAAAATGCCATACTGTCTTCCATTGTGGCTGTACCAGTCTCCATTCCCAACAGCAGTGCAAGAGGATTCCTTTATCTCCACATCCTCACCAACATTTGTCAATTTATTTATTTGTTGATGATAGCCATTATAACAGGTATGAGATGGTATCTCATTGTTGTTTTGATTTGCATCTTTTGAGCTACTAGTGACTTTGAGCATGTTTTTATATGTCTCTCAGCCCTCTGTATGTCCTCTTTCAAAAAGTGTCCATTTAGGTGCTTTGCCCATTTTTTAAATTGGATTATTTATCTTCCTTTTGTTAAGTTGTATGAGTTCTCTGTAAATTTTGGAGATTAAACCTTTATCTGAAATATCATTGGCAAATATGTTCTCTCATGCAGTGGGGGCTTTCTTTATGTTTTGTTCATGGGTTCTTTTACTGTGCAAAAGCTTTTTATTTTGATGTAGTCCCATTTGTTTATTATCTCCTTAGATTCCATTGCTCTAGGACAGAGGTGGGCAAACTTTTTGACTCAAGGACCACAATGGGTTCTTAAACTGGACTGGAGGGCCAGAACAAAAGCATGAATGGAGTGTTTGTGTGAACTAATATAAATTCAAAGGGCCGGATAGAACAGCTGAACGGGCCGGATCTGGCCCAAGGGCCGTAGTTTGTCCACACCTGCTCTAGGATCTATATCTATAAAGATATTGCTATGACATGTGTCTGCAATTTTGATGCCTATGGAGTTTTATGGTTCCCATCTTACATTTAAGTCCTTTAGCTATTTTGAGTTTCTTTTTTTAGTATGATGTTACTTGGTGATCTAGTTTAATTATCTTGCATGTATCTGACTGAAATTCCAAGAACCACTTATTGAAGAGACTGTCTTGACTCCATTGTATACTCTTGCCTGCTTTGTCAAACATTATTTCAATATAATGGCTTGGGTTGATTTCTGGGTTCTCTGTTCTGTTCCATTGGTCTATATGTTTGTTCTTGTGCCAATACCAGGCAGTTCTGAGAACTGTGGCTTGATAATATAACTTGATATCTGGTATTGTGAACCCTCCAACTTTGTTCTTTCTGATAATTGCTGTGGCTATTAGGGTGTTTTTTTGTTTGTTTTTTATTCCAGATGAGTTTTTGGAGAGTTTGGTCTAGGTCTTTGAAATATGCCATTGGTATTTTAATGGGGATTGCATTGCATCTGTAGATTGCTTTTGGTAGTGTGGATATTTTAGTGATGTTGATTTTACCAATCTATGAACATGGTGTGTTCTTCCATTTGTTTATGTTTGCCTCTGTCTCTTTTTTCAATGTCCTGTAGTTTTCTGAGTACAGGTCTTTTACTTCCTTAGTTAAGTTTATTCCTAGGTATCTTAATTTTTTTGGTGCAATGGTAAATGCAATTGGTGGTTTTTTGTTGTTTGTTTCTCATTCTGTGAATTCATTATTGGTATATACAAAGGCCATAGATTTCTGGGTGTTAATTTTGTATCCTGCTTAATTGATAAATTTATTTATTAGGTCTAGTAGTTCTTTGATGGAGTTTTTCGGGTTTTCTATGTATAGTATCATGTCATCTTTGAATAAGAACAGTTTTACTTCTATTCCAATTTGGGTGCCTTTTATAGCTTCTTCTTGTCTGATTGTTTTAATATTTCCAGCACTATATCAAACAGGAGTAGTAAAAGTGGGCATCCTTGTATTGTTCCTATGCTTAGGGAAAATAAGTTTACTTTTTGCATATTGAGTATGATGTTGGGTGCAGGTTTGTCATATAAAACTTTTATTATTTTAACATATGATCCCTCTATACCCACTTTGCTGAGAATTTTTATCAAGAAAGGGTTTTGGATTTTGTCAAATACCTTTTCTGCATCATTGATATGATTATGTGATTTTTGTCTCTCAATTTGTTTATGTGATGTGTCACATGTATTGGTTTGTGGATATTGTACCAGCCTTGCATCCCTGGAATAAATCCCACTTGGTCATGGTATATCAACTTTATAATGTAATGCTGGATCTTATTTGATATAATTTTGCTGAGGATCTATGTTCATCATGTAAATTGGCATGTATTTTTCTTTTCTTGTGATGTATTTATCTCATTTTGGGATTGGGGTAATGCTGACTTCAAAAAAATAGCTTGGAAGTGTACCTTCCTCTTCAATTTTTTGAAATAGTCTGAGGAGGATAGGTTTTAGTTCTTCTTTGAATGCTTGGTAGAACTCCGCTGTAAAGCTGTCTGGACAAGGGATTTTTTTTCTATAAGATTTTTTATCACTGCTTCCATTTTTATCAGTAGTTATTGGCCTGTTTAGGTTGTTTCATTCTTCCTGATTGAGTTTTGGAAGCTTAAATTTTTCTAAGAATATGCACACTTTGTCTAGGTTGTTCATTTTGTTAGAATAGTTTTCATAGTATTTTTTCATAATAGTTTGTATTTCTTTGGGATCAATTGTTACATCACCTTTTCATTTCTGATTTTGTTTATTTGGGTCCTCTCTCTTAGATTCCTAGTGAGCCTGGCTGGAGGTTGATCAATCTTATTTATCCTTTCAAAGAACCAGCTATTGGTTTTGTTGATTTTTTTTTACTGTTTTTTTTTGTTTGTTTGTTTTTGTTTTGTTTGTTTGTGTGTGTGTGTGTGTGTGTGTGTGTGTGTGTGTGTGTGTGTTTTGCAGGAGGAGGGATTGTCTTATGTCATTTATTTCCCCTCTGATCTTTATTATTCCCTTCCTTATGCTTACATTGGGCTTTTCTTGTTGCTCTCTTTCTAACTCTTTAAGTTGTAGGGTTAGATAATTTATTACAATTTTTTATTGCTTTTTGAGTTAGGCCTGTAGAACCATGAACTTCCCTCTCAGGACTGCTTTCATTGTGTCCCATAGATTTTGGATTGTTGTGTTTTAATTGTCATTGGTTTCCATGATGATTTTTATTTTTTCTTTGATCTCATTGGCACCCAATCATTGTTTAATAGCATGCTATTTATCCTCCAGGTGTTTGATTTTTTTCATTGTTCTTATTGTAGTTGATTCCTAATTTTATGCCATTGTGATCTGAGAATATGCTTGATATTATTTCTATCTTCTTGAATTTTAAGAGAATTTGCCTGTGTCCCAATAAGTGGTCTATCTTTGAAAAAGACCCATGTGCACTTTAGAAATATTCTGAATATGTCAATTAATTCCATCTGATCTAGTGAGTCATTTAGGATTGATATTTCTTTGCTGATTTTTTGTTTACATGATTTATCCAGTAGTGTTAGTGGCATATTAAACGATTATATGATTTATAATTGCTGTCAATCTCTCCCTTGATATCCTCCTGAAGTTTTTTTTTTTAATGTATTTGAATTCTCCTCTATTGGATGTATGTATGTTTACCAGAGTTATACCTTTTTGTTGAATTGCTCCCTTTAGTGTTATGAAGTGGCCTTCCTTATAGCCTTTATTTTCTCAGATATAAGTATTGCTACCCCATCTTTTTTAAAATTTCCATTCACCTGAAAAACGTTTTTCCCTCCCTCTACCACCAGTCTGTGTCCTTAGTTCTGAGGTGAATCTCCTCTAGACAGCAGATATATGGGTCATGTTGTTTTATCTACTCAGCTACCCTTTGTCTTTTGATTGTGGAATTTAATTCATTTACACTTAAGGTTATTATTCATAGGTACTTATTTGTTGCCATTTTTATTCTTTATGTCTGTGTTCCTTCATCCCTGTATATTTCTTCGTTTTTTACAGCATTCTGTTTAGCATTTCTTGCTTTGCTGGTTTGGTGGTATTAAACTACCTTAGTCCTTTTTTGTCTGGGAATCTCCTGATTTCATTCTCAACTTTGATTGATAGCCTTGCTGGGTACAGTATTCTTAGATTCAGACCCTTGCTTTGCATGACTTTGTATATTTCATTACATTTTCTTTTGGCATGATGTATTTCTGTTGAGAAATCAGTTGATAATCTGATATTAGATCCCTTATAGGTAACTTTCTGTCTCTCTCTGGAAGCCTTTAAGATGTTTACTTTGTTGATGGTGTTTGCCAATTTAATCATAATGTGTCTTAGTATTGGTCTTTTGGGGTTCATCTTGTTCTGGACTCTGTGAGCTTCTTGGACTTGTGTGAATTTTTTCTTTTTCCCAATGTCATTGAAGTTTTCTGTCATTATTTCTTCAAACAGGTTTTCTATTCCTTGTTTGAAGAAATAGAAATAGTTTGAAGGAAAGGAATAGTTTCCTTTCCTTCTGTTACCCCTATTATGTGGATGTTGTTTCATTTTGTGTTGTCTCAAAATTCCCTTATGCTCTCCTCCTGTTCTTTAGGGTGTTTTTGTTTGTTTGTTTGTTTGTTTGTTTTGTTTTTTTCTAGCTGCTGCTCTGCTTGGGGTTTTTCCCCCCTACCTTATCTTCTAGCTCACTGATGCTGCTGGGGTTCTTGTTACAGCATTAAGAAGGGTTCAGCAATCTGGAAAAAGGCTGTGCATATATTAAGTAGAAGACCAGAGACAAAAGATAATTTTGAAAGGCATTGAGGGTCAGAGGAACCTACCTGAAGGAGTTAAGTTCTCATTGTCTCAGGACCCCTTGCTTTTTATTAACACAATCTGTCCTAAGGCAAGGTGGAGGCATACACTTCAAAGGGTAGGGTTTGTATTGAAGAATTTTCAGATTGGGGGAATATCCTTTGGCTGTTCAGGTGTTTGGCCAACAGGAGGCAATGACATGTAGATTAAGATGACCTGAGCTGTCTGGCAGCAAACAATCATCCTATTCAGGTTTGGGGAAAATGCCTTTATCTATTTCCAACAAGTGATAACATATGTGACTCAGCCCTTGTTGAGTCCCCAAGTTCCATCAACCTTTTGATGAAACTCTTGCAATTATGACATGCTGAAATTGGCTTCTGACAGATGTGGTCCTCTGCTTCTTCTAGTCTACTGTTGATGCTTTCTATAGTGTTCTATATTGAAGCAATGTCATTTTTCATTTCTTCTTGGTTCTTATTAATTTCCTCTTGGTTCTTATACATATTGTTGGATTTGTCTTCTATCCTTTCCAGCATCCTTATGACCATTGCTCTGAATTCTTTCTCTGACATATTGCTTTCCTCCATTTTGTTTACTTCATTTTCCAGTGATTCCTCCTTTTCTTTCATATTTGTTTGCCCATGATTGGTCCTCTCAGAGTATCTGGTTATGTAGCTCTCTCCTACACTGACTTAAAGGTACAAAATACAACAAGAAAAGACAGAATGCACAGGACACCAAACAGGCTTGTGGGCAATGTCCAAGGCCTGTCTGTGGTGGTGCTCATGAGTTCCTAGAAGAGGCCATCTCCCCTTTAAGATGGTGTGGGCTCTGTGCCCGAGCCCCACAGCCTGGGGAGTGCCCTCAGTGGTGGTAGGTGCTCTCTGTCCAGGAAAGCCTGGTCTGCCAATCTCCCATACTCCTGACAGATTTAACTGTCCCTCACACACCCACACACACACACACCACACACACTCTCCTTTCACCCTCTCACTCACTCACACCCTTCCCCTCACCTCCCTCCTGCCATCTGTCATCTTCCGACTCTACAATGTATTTTTGGATAGTAATGAACTCTGTTCGGGCAACACTCACAGGGTTATTGCCTTAGAACCCTACATGTACCATGTAACATTCATAGGAAAATTGGGTAAAATCAGTGGGAGTGATTTTGTAATGGCCAGCTTCCAAAAGTTACATTTAGAAGCTATTTTCTGAAAGTTGCTATAAGATAGTTAAACCCTTTAAAATATATTTTGAATATGTAACTGATGAAAAATATTCACATTTATATAATCTTTGGGAATAATAAGACATTTAAGCAGGAGAGAAATAGTTGTATTTTCTATTTAGTATGAGCCTGATTCCCTGTGCTAAATAAAGAGCAACATCTATCTCTTTAAGAAATAAATTTCATAAATATTTCTACTCATTTTCCCAATAAAATAAAAAGCAAATTTCTCTAACCAACCAATTAAGCCCACACAGCATAAAGGTCATCGAGGTCTCATTGGCAATTTGAAATCATTGACTCTTGGAACAAATATGACCCTCAGGAAAGCACTCAGGGACACATCTCTCAACACCCCTAACCTTACATGCAAGAAAATGGAGGCTAGGAGAGGAGGAGCGGCCAGCCAGAGTCACAAAGTGCCCTGAGAGCAGATATAGATAACAGGGGCTCCAGTACTGACCTGGAATATAGTCAATCAGCAAGCGTTTATACTATGTGCTGAGTGCTCAGAACCAACTCTCTGCCTTTCTCTCATATCTTCTTCTAGCTGTGACCCTCTTCATGGGATGAGGTATCCACAGGGTCAAGAGGAGGTCCCTACCCAGAACCTACTCCCTCACCATCTAGGGTCACAACCCACAGAATGAGAACTGCTGCTGTAGAGCCTAAGACCATAAGAAAACACAGGCATTTACATTATGATTCATTAACAGTAGCAAAATTACAGTTATGAAGTAGCAACGAAAATAATTTTATGGTTTGGGGTCACCACCACATGAGGAACTACCATATATTAAAGGATCCTGGCATTAAAAAGGTTGAGAACTATCGTTCTAGACCATGTTCTGGGTCCGCCAAACCCTGAAGGGCCCTGCACAAACAGCCCAACCTCGCTTGTAGGACCCAGTGCAGACCTCTTGCATGGATGCATCCTAGAAGGTGGACCACATAACCAACAGGCCTCAGGGCTGACCACAAAACATCTGTTTTCAGAGGTGGCTGAAGCCTGGGTGAGAAGAGAAAGGGTAATGACCTGCTTGCTGCAGGTGTGCCCTCTCCACCACTTTCCAGCATAGAACTGGATCCATATTGTTCAACAGTCAATTTTGTTCATTAGATTCCACATATAAGTGAGATCATGTGATACCTATCTCACATATAATACTGTTTAGTTCCCTCCATGCTGTCTCAAAGGGTAAGAGATTCTTCTTTTTAACTTCTGCATAGTATTCCATGGTATAAATGTGCCACAGCTTCTTTATCCCCTCATTTACTGATGGGCTGTTTCCAGATCTTAGCTATTGTAAATTGTTCTGCTATGAACATAAGGGTGCATACATTTTTTCTGGTTGGTGTTTTGGGTTACTTGAGATATATTTCTAGAAGTGGATTCAGTGGGAATTCCATTTTGAAATTTTTGAGGAAACTCCAAAGTGTTTTTCCATAATGGCTGCACCAGTCTGCATTCTCACCAGCAATACGAGGGTTCCCTTATTGTTGAGGGTAGCCATTCTGACAGGTGTGAGGTGTTACTTATTGTCATTTTAATTTGCATCTCTCTGATGATCAGTGACTTTGGACATGTTTTCATATGCTCTTGGCCATCTGTATATATGCTTTGGAGAAGTGTCTATTTAGGTCCTTTGCCCATTTTTTAATTGGATTCTTTGGCTTCCTTTTGTTAAGTTGTATGAGTTTCTTATATATTTTGGAAATTAACCCTTTATCAGATGTATCATGGCAAAATATGTTCTCCCATACAGTGGGCTCCCTTTTCATTTTGTTGATGGTTTCTTTTGCTGTGCAGAAGCTTTTTATTTTGATGTAGTCCCATTTGTTTATTTTCTCCTTAGTTTCTTTTGTTCTAGGAAATGTATCTGTAAAAATACTGCTATGAGAGATGTATGATCTTTTGCTGCTTATGGTTTCTTCTAGGATTTTTATGATTTCGTGTCTTACATTTAACTATTTTATACATTTTGAATTTATCCCTGAGTATGATGTAAGTTGGTGGTCTAGTTTCATTTTCTTGTATGTATATGTCTAACTTTCCCAATACCTTTTATTGAAGTGACTGTCTTGACTCCATTATATGCTCTTGCCTTCTTTGTCAAATATTAATTAAGCAAAATGGCTTGGGTCAATTTCTGGATTTTCTGTTCTGTTCCATTGGTCTGTATGCCTGTTCTTGTTTTGATTGCAGTGGCTTTGTAGTATAACTTGATATCTGGTACTGTAATTCCTCTAACTTTGTTCTTTCTTAAGAATGCTATTGCTATTTGGGGTCTTTTTTATTCCATATAAATTTTTGGAGTATTTTCTAAAGATCTGTAGAATATGCCATTATTTTTATAAGGATTGCATTGAATCTATAGATTGCTTTGGGTAGCATGAACATCTTAATGATGTCAATTCTACTAATCCATGAACTTAGTATTTTCTTTCATTGTTCATATCTTCCTCTATCTCTTTTTTTCAACGTCCTGTAGTTTTATGAGTATAAGTCTTTTACCTCCATGGTTAAGTTTATACCTAGGTATCTTAATTTTGTTATTGTTGTTGTTGTTGTTGCTATGTACATGGGATTGTTTGTCTGGTTTCTCTTTCTGAGAATTCATTAATGGTCTATAAAAATGTCATTTTATTGCTTCTCAGCTTTTTGGCTAAGATCAAGTGTAGTGTAAAAATATCATTCATTTCTGGGTGTTAATTTTGTATCTTGCTACTTTGTTGAATTCATTTATTAAATTTAGTAGTTTAATTTTTTAAGGAGTCTTTAGGGTTTTCTATGTACAATATTATGTCAACTGTGAATAATGACAGTTTTACTTCTAGGTACTATGCCTTACATTTCTGCCTCAAGGGCACATGATGTTCCCTTCTGTTCTGACTGATCTTCCCATAGAGTGCTTCCACCCCTACACATTCAGGTACCATTTTAAAAAAGCACTTTCTCAAAGAATCCTGCTCAGATTACCTGGCCTCTGGAAACCGGTCCCACACATTCACTGTATGCCCTCACCCTACTTTATTTTCTCCTTTGTGCTTGTATATAATTTCTTAAAATTATATGATTTACTTCCCTGCTTATTTGCTTTTCCAGCTAGCATCACCACTAGAATGCAGCTTCTAGTGCGTGGCCATCAGCATTTAGATAAGAACCTAGGCTCAAGAACTACTTGCTAAACCAGCTGGAGAATACCTGTCACAGGGTACCAGACTCAAGGAGACTGAGATACATGACACACACAGTTGCTACTTGTAAGACACTTGCAATTTACTTCATAAATTCAAAAGAGCCAAATGACAACGAACTGTGTATTCTATGAGAAATAGGTACAGAAAGGGAGAAATTAATTGAAAAATAAACTCAAAAACCCATCTACAAAGGTATGGGTAAAGAAATTGTGGAATAGAATGGATACTATGGGAAGAGAGGTGAGAAAAGAGGGAGAGAAAATAGGGAAAAGGAAAGGGAGAGGGAGAGGAAAGAGGTCGAAGAAGAGGGGAGAGGGAGAGGGACAGAGGAGAAAGAGAGGGAAGGAGAGGAGAGAGGGAGGGAGAGAGGGAAAGGGAGAGGGAGAGGGAGGGACATGAGGGGCTTCTTAAAATGGGATTTAATTTTAATCAAATCTGAAAAGGTGACAGACACAGAAGCAACTGCTTTTAGAATAAAGGTTTGCTAGTTTTAATTCCCAAGATAAATAGGCATACCAGGCCACACATGGCCACATGGGGAAGGACCAGGGTCACTCAGAGGGCAGAAGGAGCCGAGGGAAAGCATGAATGGACCCCATACTGTCATTTCCGAGGGAAGAAACGACAGAGGCAGGGAGACAAGTTTAGAATTACATCTCTTGAATGATTTTGGCAAGCTCTAGAGCAGGGGTGGGCAAACTTTCTGACTCGAGGGCCATAATGGGTTCTTAAACTGGACCAGAGGGCTGGAACAAAAGCAACCTGACCATGCTGGCACTCTCATCTTGGGCTTCTGATGAAGGAGCGGAGGGGAGAGCAAGAGAACCCTCCGCTCTTTCGGCTCCGCGGGCCGGATAGAACAGCCAAATGGGCCGGATCCGGCCCGCGGGCCATAGTTTGCCCACGGAGTGCCAGCATGGTCAGGTTGCTTTTGTTCCAGCCCTCCGGTCCAGGTTAAGAACCCATTGTGGCCCTCGAGTAAAAAAGTTTGCCCACCCCTGGTCTAGACTATGGCAGTGGTCTCTAGTTGTTTGGTGCCTGGCCCTGGAGTGACAGAGGGGTGTTGCCCTGGTTTGAGAGTGAGATAAAGGAGGCCACTGTGAGGGCAACTTTGAATTGGTGGGTTTGTGTATAAAAGCTGCACTTGTTGGCAAGTTGTTTTCAGTCTCTAGGAGTTAGCTGACCCTGGGAGGGTCAGTCTCTCCTAGACTGCAGAACATTTGAAGATGTCAACTCATCATAAAATAAAGAAAAATTTTTTAAAACACCAACATGATTAATATAGGAGTCTTTTGGAGTGTGTCTGATAAGCTTCTCTACAAATGTGTAAAGAATCACTGTAAAGATTTGATTAATATCAGTGAGCTTCATGCACTTGATTATATCATATTCAATGTTTAAAAAACACAAACACAGAATGTGATTGGAAGAAAACACACAAGCGAAGTTTCTCACCAGCTCTCAGTAGTCACCGTGCAGGCCCCTCACGCTCTTGTCAGCACCAGAATCTTCATTCTCATGCCCAGACTTTGTCCCAGGGAGCCAAGCTCTGTTCCATGCCCTTCCAACCTCAGAGCAGCTTGGTACATCCATGCCACCTTCAGTGTCTCTCCAGCTGCCAGCTTAGAACTTAGCAGATTCTCCCTTTGACCTGTCATTTCTCCTGAGCCTTCCTGTAGCAAAGCAAAAAGGAGGGACAAAAAAAAAAAAGGAGGGACAATGCAGTCCAAGACACCACACCTTCGGAGCCATTGTCTCCCCACCCAACTTTCCCTCCACCCTCCTGGGACACCTGAGGGCTCCATCATCCCTTCCTGGAAACTGCCCATTGAGCATCAGAGGTGTTTCCATATTACTTGAAATGAGGCTTCTTGAGGATAGAAATGCTCACTGAGCAGGAATTACTCATGGGTAAGAGTGAGATAGGAGATGAGCCAGGAGGGGAATGCTTATGTCCTCGGCCCCCACCCCCACCCCCACAGGAGGTTTTTTTACCTTTGTTGGTGGTTGAGGGGTTAGTGTGAGGGTCATCAGAGTGACAACTGAGAGGTCAGGGCCCATTTTCTGGGATGTTACCTCTAAAGAAGCCCAGCTAAGCACGGCTTAGAGATGAGGCTCCAGAAAATGGGTTCCATGACATTGTATTACAAGATTTGAATCTGTTCAGCCTGGGACAAGCTCAACCAAGTGGCCACAGGACTGCTTCTGGCTTGATTTTACAATTATTACCATGAACTACAAAGGACAGTCTGGGAGAGGCAGGGCTGGCCCAGACGGCCCACACAGATGGGTGGCAGATGAGAAGGCCAGCAGCCTGGGAGTTTGGCTCTGGTCCACTATGAAGAACTCTAGACCAGGGGCTGTGAGGAGCCTGTTCCGCCAGGCCTTCCTTGGCCCTGAAAGAAAACAGTCTACTAGGCTCTCAGCCAAGAGGAGAACTGCACTGCCAGATGGGCCTGCTCATTAGGATGGGAGTGTGGTATTTCTTATGCAAATGAAGGCAAATAAAACCATCTGAAAAATGTGAACAACAAACATGAACAAAAGAGTGGACTTTGAGGGTGCTGGCTGACAGGAGAAAAGAAGGAGAGGGGCTGGGATACCTCTACCCTGGGCACTTCCAGCTCAGGTGTTTTGTTTTTTTCCCGCCCAGGCTGCCCAAGAGGGAAACCGAAGCCTCTGGGACCACCACATCCAAGGCCAAACACAGGGGCACCAGGAGTTAGACAGGCACAAAGCCTGGTCCACACAGCTAACCCCACCTCCAGTAGCTCCAGCAATCCAGCATACAGCTGGGCACTGGTCAGACACAGCCACAGCCAAAAGGCCAAGGATAGGACCATCAGGGCTAAGTCCATGCGACTACCCACGAGAGGCAGGCCTATCCAGATATCCTAAAAATGGCTTTTGTCCCAGGAAAGGAGTTCCTACTCCATTCCTACGTTTTATTACAACCAGGCCAGACCTAGGGGTTTTCTCAGACTCTCTCTGGCCCTCCTCCCAGTGTCCTGCCCACCACTCAGTCCTGCCAGCTCTACTCCTAGTTGTCCTCAGCACACCCACCACCCCTGCTCCATCACTACCACCTATTCTCTGCCCGAAGTAGCATGCATATACCAGTGAAGGATCTCACATACCAGGCCAAAATTTACCTTCTCAACTAGGCCTAACCTGACCACCCTTTTAAATACCCAAATCTGCCTCTTCAGACCTTTGCCTTTCTTTTCCTTCTGGAGTACTGATCATAGTCTAGCAGTGATTTGTGCAGTAATCATGTTTAGTGATTATTACCTGTCTTTCCTATTGAAATGTGAGTTCTGTGAGGGCAGGATTACTGTCTGTGTTGACCCTGATGTATCCTGACAGCTGTTGTCCATTGCAGGTGCTCAGTACATATTTTAAGAATGGTAAACATGAAATGCCCCATGGCCATCCTGTTTTGAACACCAGGTGAGCAGAGCTCTGGGTCTAACTAGCTTCTCAAGTTTGACTTAAGATGGAGATTAATAGGGTAGGTATTTTTCAAGTGTCTTTTAGTTGAAGGTGGCAAACTGATCTCAAGATGACTTAACCAAAAAGGTCTTCATTGGTTCATATAGCATAAAAATCTAAGAGTAGCTAGTTGTAGGCACAGCTAAATCCACATGAGCTGCCCTCATGATAGGCTATTCTTAAGCTTTCAAGCCAATTCCACCCCAACTCTTTAAAAAGAGTTCCAAAACAAATAAACAAACAAAACAGAAACAGTCCCATAGGTATAGAGAACAATTTGATGGTTGGCAAATTGGAGGGGGGATGGGTTGGCTGAAAAAGATGACTGGATTAAGAAGCACAAATTAGTAGTTACAAAATAATCATGAAGATGTAAAGTACAGCATAGGAAATATAGTCAATAATTTATAATAATAAATGGGTGACATGCTAATCAGACATCTTCCAGACATCATTTCAGGTGTCTTTCCTGATGAAGCTGGGGCCAGAGGAAGCCAGCTGGGTCCCGGGTGCCTGTAAGCAGCCTGAGGAGGGAAGCAGTCTGCGTCCTGGGTGCCAGAGGGAAGCCGGTGCCAGCAGCTGGGGGAAGAAAGGCCTACTCTTGTATGAATTTTCATGCATCGGGGCTCTACTATTGTAATAACTATGTATGGAACCAAATGGGTACTAGACTTATCTGGGGGACCACTTCATAACATATAAATGTCTAACCACTAGGCTCCACACCTGAAACTAATATAAAATTGAATGTCAAATGTAATTGAAAAATGAAAATAAAGAGTTCCTAAATCAGCGTGCCTGGGTTTGAATTCGGTGCAAAACCTGAGCCCCGCCTCAAACTAACTGGCATTCCTAGGGAATGGAACCCAGTGACTATCCAGACCTGGAGAGCTGGGGCCAGGCTAAACTGCATGGAAACAGGTGGAAAGGAGTGAGATCTGTTACCAAAGTAGGGGCCATGCATGCAGGGCAGGCATGAGCAGCTGCCCACCGGGAACCTGCCAGGGCTGCAGGAACAGCTCCCAGGCAGCCTGTGGGATCCTGGTACTGACAGTGATTGACCTGGGGAGTGACCTGTCTCTTCCAGAAAACTTGAACTCTCCTCTTGCCACCACTGGGTCCATTTAGATGAGATGTAATGCAAGAGGTCAACATGTATAACAAAATGCCCCTTTAGCCAGTCCAGCCTACACTTTCTCCAGACTCCACTTTCCACCAGTCCTCCAAAACAGAAACCATGAAGTCAGGACTCAGAATGATGGCCACTATCCTTATCATCTTGTAATATTGTTCTAGAGCTATGAGACCATAAAATTATACATAAAAGCAAAACACGAAGTTTATACATTCAAAAAGTATTGGCAATAGTATTGTCATTTGCAGATGACATAATTACAAACCTGAAAAGCTCAAGAGAACTGACTGAAATGTTTGAAAATAATAAGATAATTCAGTGAGTTACAAAATTATTATCAAAAGAAAAGTGAGGGAGATGGGAAACAAGATGGCAGCCTAGGTAGTCTCCTAAGCTGCCGCCTCATCAACAATTTGGGAAAAAACAACAGCTAAAATTGAAAGGGATCACATTAGATCCACAGGAGTGCTGGCGAAATGGGATGGCTACAACTAGAGGACAGGAAAAGCACCGCTGCCGCCATGTGGAGTTTAAAGCAGAAATGGAACTGGAGCCTCCGCCGCTGCCACCGCAGCCACCACAGCCGCTGCCAGTGAGGGAGGCCCACCGGGAGCAGAGCTCGCCCCACCCCGGGCCCAGGGAGTGGGCTGCCTTGGAGCCTGGCCTCCGGGAACTCAGCTTTCTGGGCCTGCTCCCCGTGGGAGCGAGGGAACCGGCGCCGAGCGCAGCTGCACCTTCCGCTCCCGCCTGGAGCGAGCCGCCTTGGAGCCCGGCCTCCACGACTGCAGCTTTCCCTGCCTGGCCTCCGTGCCCGCAGCCTTCTCAGCCCACTCGCCGTGCTAGCGACGGAGCCCGGCACAGGGCCACGGCCACGCCTTCTGCTCTCGGCCCCAGCGAGCCCTCTGCTGTGCGGGCCCACTTGCTTGTGGAGCGTAACAGAGAACTGAGAGGTTGTGCCCAGAGCACTTTTTGCGGCCTGGGACTCTGGACACCTAAACCCGGGGACTCTGAAAGCCAGAACTTGTGAAGTGTGGGTGGCGGAGGACACTGTGGCAGAGGCGGCCAGAGCCTCCCCTTTCCTCCCCCTCATTGTCATCCTCCTGCTTGCCCGGCAGCAGCGGGCCAGGGCCCCGGGGGAGAATCGAAAAGGATCCTATCTGAATCGTGGGAGAGCTAGCGGAGGGGGAAATCTACAACTGAAAGGAGAAGTGCCACTGCCGCCATGTGGAGTTTAAAGCTGCAGCCACCGCTGCCACCAGTGAGGAAGGCCCACCGAGAGCGGAGTCCACCCCGCCCTGGGCCCAGGGAGCGGGCCCCCTCGGAGCCCGGCCTCCGCGCCAGCAGACTTCCCGGCCCGCCCACCATGCTGGCGAGGGAGCCAGCACAGGGCCTCGGCCGCGCCTTCCGCTCGTGGCCCGAGCGAGGCCTTCGCCCATCTGTCCCCACGACTCCCGGCCTGGCTTGAGCCTCTGCCGAGCCCCTGAGAGCCAGCGCCAAGGCAGAGCACACTCAAGGAGCATGACGGAGGACCGAGAGGTAGTACCCAAAACACTCTTTGCGGCCTGGGACTCTAAACACCTAAACCCAGGGGACTGAAAGCCTGAACATGTGAAATCAGAGCTGCTGAGGTTGCTAGGGTGGAGTTGGCCGGAGCCTCCCCATTCTTCCCCCTCGTCGTCCTCCAGCTCGCCTGCAGCTCGGGCCCCGGGGTATCCAGGATAGGAGGGCATCAACCGACAGTCCCAGAGGGGCCGTGTGGCCCGGGAGAGCCGTATGCCCTGGGGGAGAGGTGGGACCCGGGGGAGCCCCTATGTTCATAGCAGCACAATTTACAATAGCTAGGATTAGGAAACAGGCTAGGTGCCTGTCAGCAGATGATTGGAGCAGAAAACTATGGTACATCAACACAATGGAATACTATGCTGCCATAAAAAAGAAGGAATTCTCGTCATTAGCAGCAACCTGGATGGAATTGGAGAACATCATGCTGAATGAAATAAGCCAGTCAATGAAAGAGAAACACCACATGTCCTCACTCATTTATGGATAATAAAGAATATTATAAACTAAAAAAAAAAAAAGAAAATTGATTTCCTATCATCTTATTTGTTTTCTAGGAAATCAAAATATTACCAGCTAGATTATGTAACAAAAGAAACTATTTCATTCACAAAAGAAAAAAAAATAACCAGGACTAAACTCTATGAAAAAAACTTATACATTGCCGAAACCAGTTTGGCTCAGTGGATAGAGTGTCGGCCTGTGGACTGGAAGGTCCCAGGTTCAATTCCGGTCAAGGGCATGTACATTGGTTGTGGGCACATCCCCAGTAAGGGGTGTGCAAGAGGCAGCTGATCGATGCTTCTCTCTCATCAATGTTTCTAACTCTCTATCCCTCTCTCTTCCTCTCTGTAAAAAAATCAATAAAATATATATTTTTAAAAACTTATACAAAGGCATACCTTATTCTTGAATACAATATTGGCACAAATTTTAAAGATGGTCTGCTGGGTTTGATAGTATCCCCACAGAATTCATGTCATTCCCAAAACCTCATAATGTGACTTGATTGAAAATAGGGTCATTGCAGATGTAATGAATTAAGATGGGTTCCTACTAGAATAGGTGAGTCCTTAATCTAAAATGACTGATATCCTTAGAAGAGAAGAGCAAGAAACAGAGACACACAGGGAGGATGTCATGTGATAATTGAGAAAGAGACTGAAATGATGGTCAAGAAATACCAAGGATTTACAGCCACACCAGAAGCTAAGAAGAGAAAGACACGAAGCAGGTTTCTTCCTAGAGCCTGCAGAAAGAACATGGCCTGCCAACATCTTAACCTTTAACTTCTGGCCTCCAAAACTATGAGAGAATAAATTTCTGTTGTTCTAAGCCACATAGTTTGTGGTCATTTGTTATTGCAATCTTAGGAACTAAAACAGATGTCAATTCTCTTCCACATCCACTATAACTTAATTCAATCAAAATAAAATCCTAACAGGATTTGAGGATTGGTTTGGTTTGGTGTTTTGTTTTGGAGGGAAAGAGTAGGATAGTATTTTGTTTCATTTTTCCCCCCTTCTCATTGTTTTTGGAAGGGGAAGATATTTAAAAGTCTGTCATCAGAATGAAAATAAAGTTATATCCAGGAAATTTGTGAAAAGTAAGAGCAAGGCTAGCATTCTCTCCCAGGCATGACGAACTCTGTGGCATGACTGGCAAGAGTGAGGGGCCAGGGTGGACAAGGGCATTCAGAAAGTCTAAGCAGAGGCAGGGCTCACTGCATGACAGAGAACTACTGAATCAGTGGGCAAGCATAGATCATTCAGTAAAAGGAACTGAGACAGCTGAGAAGCTGAGTGGTTAAGATAATACTAACAAAAATTGATGCAGGTCACAGTTGTACTCCTTTCACTAAAATCAAACCCTGATGGATCAAAATTTTAAAGCCTAATGATTCCAAGATGTTCAGTTCAAGAGGGTAGGCCAAATTCATATTATATCCCCTATGGCAGTGGTTGGCAAACTCATTAGTCATCAGAGCCAAATATCAACAGTACAACGATTGAAATTTCTTTTGAGAGCCAAATTTTTTTTAATTTTTTAAAATTAAGGTATTATATGTGTACATAGCTTACCATTGCACCCCCCCAGCTCCCATTCATGCTCTCCCTCCCCAGAGTTCTGTGTTCGTTGGTTGTACTTATATTCATGCATACCAGTCCTTCAGTTGTTCTCTTATCTCCCCCCAGGTCTCCTTCCCCTCCCCGCTGTCATTTGACAATCTGCTTGTTTTATAGTGACTATCTCAGAATCACATGAATAGAATCCGCTCCTCATTTGGCAGTCTGCTTGTTTTATGTTGACTATCTCAGGACCACATGAATAGAGTCCGCTCCTCCTCTGGTTGATACCGCCCCTCCCCCCAGGTCCCACTGCTTCCCCTGGGACACACGGCTCACCCGGGGCACATGGCCCCCTGGGAGAGCCAAATTTTTTAAATTTAAACTTCTTCTAACCCCACTTCTTCAAAATAGACTCGCCCAGGCCATGGTATTTTGTGGAAGAGCCACACTCAAGGGGCCAAAGAGCCGGATGTGGCTTGAGAGTGGCAGTTTGTCGACCATGGCCCTATTCCAAAATAGCTAAGCAATGGCAAGATAAACCAGCATTTTCACATGAAGAACACCCCCCGACCCAGGAGTATTGGGGGTGGGGAGGATGATGCTCTTGATAGATCATATATACTTTGAGGAATTTCTGGAAAATAGAAAGCGAATGAAATCTGACTTATAAGAGACATCCAACCAAAGAAATTTTCATGTTGGGACAAGGGTTTATTTTTCTCACTGAACCTCTCAGTGCTTCTTTGCAAGAGGGATACCCAACACCCAGATGTCACTGAGACTGGGGCATGTGCCCACACAGTTACACTTCCAAGGATTCTCAATATGAGATGCAACATACTAACAAAGAAAGATATTACTGATCACGTAAAATTGTCTGTTCATCTTATAAACTGTCTTTCATCTGCAAAAAAAATTAGAAAACTGAAGCAAACTCGGGAATTCCTGAAATCCAAAGGCATTTATTTGAGAAAAGCGATGTATTGGACATATCTCACATGTACAAGACACTGTGAACCAATGTGAAACTCCCTGGTTTGTACTCCTGCCACACGCAGCATCATTTGCCATGTTTTGCTCAGAGCGCTGCCCAAAAGAGGGGAAAAACAACCAGAATGCAGTCACTGCATAGTCACCCCACAAAATAGGGATGTGAAAGACTCAGGCAAACCCCGATTCCCTTCTCCTTCTCTCCCCTTTCACAGACACCTTCCAGACAGTTCTTGGGCTTTTTGTAAGCTGTCCTCAAAGGACCTCCTTCTGCTGAAATGGAATCGAGTCCTGCTGATGTTCCAGAGCCCAGTGTGTCCTTTGAGATGGTTCCAGAAGGTGTGATTGGTTTTCATTTATCACTTCCTCATGCCTTCTCAGGCAGCCTGCAGGAACAGAGAGGTCCCGTGGCAAGAACAGAACACGATGGCCTTCACTGCACAGTTGGAGACTGTGCTTGTTCTTAAAGATGATGTGGAAGCCAAACCCAGTGTCCCAATTCCCCACAGAATCAGGAAGCGGTCCCCCTGGGCAAGAGATAAGGAATAAACATAGTCATCACCATGCAGAGGGGAAATAGTCTGCAGCAAACAAATTTATAGACACCGGCACCCCTTGTTATTAAATTTAAAGCAATATTAACATTTCACTTTACACCCACTAAATTAGCAAAGAATAGGAAAGTCCAAGGATGCTGGATGCTGATGATAGAACAGTAGACTCTGCAGCTCACACATGGAACTACTGGGCAGGGTCCTACCCCCCAGAAGCCTGGGGGCCCTTTAGTTCTCCAATTTCCCTCGGCCACTCAAATTGTCTCTGTCCGCTGCAACAGGAATCCTGACTAAAGTGAAGACTGAACACAGAGATGCTTAATCTTTGTGAAATTAGAGACAACTCCAGCTTATCACATAAGATTTACTTTAAAAAATGCTGACACATAAGCACACATATCAAATAATTATGTTGTACAGCTAAAACTAGTATAGTGTCATATATCAATTATATCTTAATAAAAATAAACTTTAAAACCCTTTTGAATTATCAGAAAAATACACATAAAAAGACAAAATGAATAAAACAGTTCTTATGGGGAATTTTATTAAAGCCATATAAACTAAATTATATGACACTTATGACAAAATGTACCTGTCACATGAGCTAGTACATGGATTAAAAGGCAATAAAAAAATGTTCCAAAAGGCAACACCCACATTCAAGACATGTAATTAAAGCAGAGGAACTCAGAGGGATGAAATATAAAAGTATAAACAACTTGTATGGAAAAATACAACAAAGAGAATACAGAGAGGGCTGGATTTAGGGTAAAAACCACTAATTAATACAAAGAATGACCCTTTGTTATAGTCAGAGGTGTAATTCTCAACATAGGTATTGAGATCTATATAAAAAACTACAGGCCCCAGGGCACGAAATTCGTACACTGGGTTGGGGGGTTCCCCAGCCTGGCCTGTGCTCTCTCACAATACAGGAGGCCCGAGATCGATAGTTCCAAAGAAGTAGGCTCCACCCACCTACCTGGGGCTACTTGATGGATTGCCCCAAAGAAGTAGACTGGAGCTGCAGAACCTACTTCTGTGTCACGTGGAGCTGCAGGACCCCTGGCCTTGCCAGGTAGAGCCTCAGGACCTACCTCCAAGCTGTGCACACAGTGTCAAGCTATCACCCACCCACATGCACATGCAGCCTCCTGGTAATCACTTGTTACGGCATGAGAGCGTCATGACATGTGGGCATCATGACTACATAGGCTTTATTAATGGGACTAGAGGCCCGGTGCATGAAATTTGTACATGGAGGGGGGTTGGCCCTCAGCCAAACCCACACCCTCTCCAATCTGGGACATCTCGAGGAATGTCCAACTGCCCATTTAGGCTCAATTCCTCTCACAATCCAGGACTGCTGGCTCCCAACTGCTCGCCTGCCTTCCTGATTGCCCCTAACTGCTTCTGCCTGCAAGCCTAATCACCCCCTAACTACTCTGCTGCCAGCCTGATTGATGCCTAACTGCTTCCCTGCCAGCCTGTTTGTCCCTAACTGCCCTCCCCTGTGGGCCTGGTCCCCCCCAACTGCCCTTCCCTGTAGGCTGGTCACCCCTAACTTCCCTCCTCTGCCAGCCTGCCCTCCCCTACAAACCTGATTGCCTCCAACTGCCCTCCCTTATAGGCCTGGTCCCTCCCAACTGTCCTCCCCTGCTGGCCATCTTATGGTGGTCATCTTGTGTCCACATGGGGGCAGCCATCTTGTATGTTGGAGTGATGGTCAATCTGCATATTACTCTTTTATTAGATAGAATAGAGACCTAGTACAGGGGTGACACAGAACAAAGGAAGGCTGTGGCCAGCAGATAGTTTGCCCTGAAGGGTGTCCCAGATCAGGGTGAGGGTTCCCTTGGGGTGTGGAAGGGCCTGGGCGAGGGGCCTGTGGTGGTTTGCAGGCAGGCCACACCTCCTGGCGACCCAAGCAGAGGCTCTGGTATCTTGGATTTATGTATCATCTATAATTGAAACTTTGTAGCCTGGAGTGGAGCCAAGCTTCCTGCTTGCTCCATGGCTGCGGCCATTTCTGTTGGAATTTGTTTACCTTCTATAATTGAAACTTTATACCCTTGAGTGGAGGCCTAGGCCAACAAGGGCAGGTGGAAAGCTTATCTTCCTCTGTTGCCGAGGAAACCCAAGCCTCCCTCCTGCTCTCTGTGTCTGCAGCCATCTTGGTTGGGTTTATTTGCATACTCTCTTTGATTGGCTTGTGGATGTAGTGGAAGTGTGGTCAATTTGCATATTACTCTTTTATTAGATAGGATAAGATAACATCAATGCTCATAATGCAAAAATTGAAGATTATCTATCTATCTATCTATCTATCTATCTATCTATCTATCATCTATCTATCTATCTGAAAGCCTAATATGCAAATTGTCCCTTCGGTAGATCAACATGGAGACAAGGAGTTCAATTGCCCATTATGACATGCACTGATCACCAGGGGGTGGCACAGAACAAAGGAAGGCCCTGGTCGGCAGCTGGAAGGCCTCAATGGGCCCTGATCGCCAGCCAGGCCTAGGGACCCTAACCATGCACGAATTTCATGCACCAGGTCTCTAGTAAATAATAATAGACATTAATATTAAAAGTTAGATTTACATCTCTTTTTCATGACAATACAAAGAAACAAAAATAAGAGTGAGTAAACAAGTGAATGTAAACACTTAAACAAATAATAGTCTCTTTTGTACATCTTCCCACTAATAAAGCCCCCTCAAAATTTCAACACACATACAAAGTAGCAATATAAAAAAAAGAATTCAGAATGAGACCCATCTCATCCTTCCAAATATATAAGAAGTAACAACATGAGTGGGCAAAAATTAGACTTCTGGCTGGTCTTTATTCAGCCCTCACTCTAGGCCAGGTCTGGTGCTAAATTACTTCCCTGCATTATTACATTTAATATTCCATGGCTCTCAGGTTAGTAGGTTTTTCAAATGAGGACACTGATGCACCAGCAAGTTGAGTAGTTTGATCATGACCCCTAGGCACAGCTATCAAATAAAATCCTTCTCTGAAGGTGGTGAAGACTCCTCAGAGGGATTGCATTTGTTGCTTTGTTTTCCAATTCCATTTTGAGTTTTCTCATTGTCTTTTCCAATGGAAATAAATCAATGAGAAATCTGTCAGAGGACTAGCACCTGACTTCCCCTCTGGGAAATCATTCCCCTTCCTCCTACTACCCTTGAGCTCATCACTCTATCCCCTGTCCTGTCCAAGACAGTGCATCTCCAGCACCAGGCATGAAGCTAAGCCATGCAGGTTGGATTCATTGATTAGGTAATCAGCAACCCCAGGTTGTGGACCAAATGCCATTCTCATTAAAGGACCTCACCTCTTCTGCAAGGTTCCCCAGGGGTCTCTCCTTGGTCCTTATCCCCACCCCCCAACATGGATCCTTCAAATCCAATCCCTTTTTCCCGTCTGTGAATGGCATTTACTGCCCTGTCCATCCCTGGCTTCAGCCACACATTCCCCATTCTGGAACCATCTCTCTTCTGCTTGCCATTCTTCTGTTCATGTTTTTCACTAGCTTGCAATGGCCTTCAAAGAAAATCCAAGCACCCAGCTTGTGTTTCCCAACTTGCATCCACTGCACACACTGCTGCCACCATCACACCAAAAGTTCCAAGTTCCCCAAAGCACCCTTTCCAATGCTGTTCCCTACCTAGCATGCCTTTCCCACTGGCTAGCAAATTCTTTTTCTTTTAATATGTTTCTATTGATTTCAGAGAATGGAAGGGAGAAGGAGAGAGATAAAAGCATCAATGATGAGAGAGAATCATCGACTGACTGCCTCTTGCACAAGGTATTGAGCCCACATCTTGGGCATGTGCCCTGACTGGGAATTGAACCAGCTACCTCTCAATGCATAGTCCAATGCTCAAACACTGAGCCACACCAGTTGAGCTGCATTTTTTTTCTTTAACAATAGCTTTATTGAGATATAATTCATATATAATAAAATTCACCCTTTTAAGGTGTAAAATCCAATGGTTTTTAGTATATTCAGAGAATTGTACAACCATCAACACAGTCAATTTTAGAAGATTTTAATCTATCTTCACTGCCCCAAATCCATACCCATTAGCTTTCATCCCTTTTCCCCCATCCCTGACCAAGTATTTACTTTCTGTTACTATAAACATGCATCTTGTAGACATTCATAACAGTGGAATCATATAAGTGGGGTTTTTTTATTGACCTCTTTTACTTTGTAGTTTTCAAGGTTTAGCCTTGTGGTGCCATGTATCAGTACTTTATGCTTCATTAATGACAAATATATTCTAGTCATTAAATAAATAAACCACATTGTATTCCATTCATTAGTCCATAGATTTGGGTTTGTTTGCACTTATAACTTATTATGAATAATGCTGCTATGAATATTTATGTACAAATTTCCGTATGAATATATGTTTTCATTTGCACGGGGGGGGGGAGGGGGTACATCCCTAGGAGTGAAATTGCTGGGTCATAAGGTAACTCCATGTTTAATCTTTTGAGGAACTGCCAGAGTGTTTTCCTTAATGTCTGCACCATTTTACATTCCCACCAGAAGTGTATGAGGGCTTTAATGTCTCCACATTTTACCAACACTTGTTGTTCTTTAACTTTTTTACTCTTTCCATAGCGTGCATGAGTATGAAGTGGTTCTCCTTGAGGTTGTAATTTACATTTCCATGATGGCTAATGATGTCAAGCATCTTTTTATGGGCATATTAGTCATTCATTTATATACCTTCATTGAAAGAATGTGCACTCCAATCACTTGCCCACTTTTTAGTTGAATTATTTTTGTCAATGAATTATAAAAGTCCTTTGATATTCTCAATTCAAATCCCTTATCAGATATGTAAATATTTTTATTTGTTTTGTTTTTTTAATCCTTACCAAACTATATGTTTTATTGACTTGAGAAAAAGGGGAAGGGGGAGAGAGACACACACGCAGAGAGTAGGGAGAAAAAGAGAGAGACATAGAGAAACATCAATGGGAGAAACATTGTTTGGTTGCCTACCATACATATCCCAACCAGATATCAAACCCAAAATCTAGCTATATGCCCTGATCTACAATTGAACCTGCAACCTTTCAGTGTATGGGACAATGCTCCAGTTGACTTAGCCACCTGCGTGGGCAAAAATTTTACTTTTTAGATGTTGTCTGTCACTACACAAAAGTTTTTAATCTTGACCAAATCCAATTTATCTGTTTTTCCCTTTGCTGCCTTATGCTTTTAGTTTCAATCTGTATATGTGCTGTAAATCTATTCAGATTTTATATTTCTTCTTAAGTCCGTTTCAGCAGTTGCTCTCCTATGAATTTGTCCATTTCATTTAATTTATCTAATTTGTTGGCAAATTGTTGTTTGTAGTATTTGTTTATAATCTTTTTATACCTGTAATGTTGATAGTAATCGGCCCTCTTTTGCCTAAATTCTTATTCATCTTCTGAAATCCAACTATTACTTAATGCGTTCACCACCTTCACATACACACACACACACACACACACACACACACACACACCTTTCTCCAGTGTTCTGTGTTCATTGCCTTCCTCAGTCACACTGTAACCAGAGAACAATTAAGTCACTCTGTATCATAGCCTACTTGTTCACATATCAGGAGGCTGTGAGCTCATCGAAGGTCAAGACCTTCCCACTCATTTCTGAGTGCTCAGCCTCCAGGGCATGGCTGGCTGGATGAGTCTGCTGGCATCAATGAAGGTGGTAGGTACCCCTGGCTTTCTCTGGCAGAGCCTAGGAGGCAGAGAGTGGGAGAAGAGAAAGAAGAAATGAGAGAAAGTAAGGTAAGAACTGATAAGGGGCTCCTTTCCAACGTGAGTGGCCTCCTGAGCCTTCCTATAGAGTAATGATTCTTTCTAGACCATGTGAATTAACTGGTAAGGAAGCACAGTGCATGGAGGGCTCTGGGAACAACACTACACTATTAGCTACACATAAACTGCCCTTATGTAGTCCTCTTTCTTTACCCAGAGGTATTTGGCATCAGGCACTTAACAGATACAGTTTGAAAGTTAAAACCAGTTCCCACTAACGCAGTCTTAAGGGCTTTTGGACACTATCGCCAGCCATCTGAATCTGTAATAAACACCAGACTGAACAAAGGGCTGGGGAGGTTTTATGGGATCCTTTTGCTAATTAAAATTCACTTTCCAGACAGCTGTGATCTTTGGTGTCTTGCGCACCTAAAAAATATATCTTGACATTTAAGCCACAGTGAAGCATTGGGATGGTGCGAGCAGCAATAATAAGCCACAAATTCCAATCAGAATGGAAATGCTAAATTCTACATTGGAGCTTGATTTGAAGGGCAAGGGCATCCAAACTCCTAAGGTTTGTCTTTAATCCATCAACACCCAGAGGAACCATCTCTCTCCCTATCCTTGGAGTGACAAGGCCATCAATTCAAGGACATTGTCCACTTCTGTACCTGGAAGCTGTGATTACAACAAACCACCTTTATGCTCTGGACTATTTGTGAGCCAGTTGGCATCTGCACAGCATGCAGTTCAGAAATGCACTGGGCCACATCAGGTCAGGAGAGCCTTCAGCTCTGCTCTAGGCTCAGCCCCAAGCTCACAGCTGCAACCGGCCAGCACCTCCACCCAGGGTCCCAGGATCCCTGAATAGAATCCAAGAGCTGAGGGATAGTGGGGCCATTCCTGGCTTGCTGTTAGATCTCTCCTCCCAGGAATCCCTCTTGTGGATTTCTGGCCTTTCAGCCACCCACAGAACATAAAGTGCCCAAGACCCGACCCCCTTCCTTTCCAGGTCTGCAGGAGAAAGCACCCATGGCAGGGTGGGAATGCTTTGTAAATATCCTGCACGTGGTGCTGCTGTTTGTGAAGGCCCAGGCCAAGCGCTCCTGATCAAAATGGCTTTGAAGGTAGTCTGCCATTGTCTGTCCCTGTACTGGAAGTTAGGAAAACCCACCACAGGCAGAGGAAATGGTCCCCAGAGCTCAGGTGGTCTTTCCAGATGCAGAGGCTGTTCAAGGAAACACCCTCTTTGCACTTTTCATTCCTCTAGGACAGTGGTTGGCAAACTGCAGCTCACAAGCCACATGCGGCTCGTGAACCACAGTTTGCTGCTCTGTTGACTCATAAGTTTGCCAACCACTGACCTAGACTCTCGATTTCAATAATTACAGGCTGTTGTTGCACCTTGTGATTAAGCCCCTATAGGAGATCACCAATAAACAGAGTCAGAGGAGGCCCAGGAACAGGTCAGGAGGTGACAGCGAAGGAAAGGGATGCTAGACTAGGGTTCGGAGACACTGGAAATGCTGGTCAAATTATGCTGCTTCCTGCTCTATGCAGTCACCTGCACCCACCAGCAAGCATTTTTGTTTGTTTTGTTATTAATTCAAATTAATGCCTATTGAAAAAATAAAATTTATTTTAAAAATATGTGCCTTAGAGTGTGGTGGGAGCATCTTAACTGGTCACCAAGGCCCATTATCACACTGGGACCCAGCATGTATGTTTAGAGTGGCTGTGGGGGTAAGTGAGTGTTCTGAGAGACAGGCAGGGTGATCAGAGGCATCCCGGGCTGGGTCAAGGCCACTGATTTACTAGGTGTACCATTTAACAATGCAGATTTTTTTCAATAGTTGGAGTTACACATATGTTGATATATATGCAACTTAATATATATGCTATTTTGTTGTATTGACAATAAGTTTCAAAACTTCATATGTCAAATTTGCTAAAGGTGTTAACATCATAGATATTTTTATACTTAAAAACATTGAATTTCGTGCCAAAAAAAAGAGCATTTGCAGGAAAATTATAATTCATTACTTTATTTTGAAGAAAAGTGCTGCTGAATACTTCAGGAAGCTTATGGTGAACATGATGCATCTCAAGATACATGTGAATGCTGGTTTATACACTTTAAAAGTGATGATCTTGATGTGAAAGACCAAGAATGTCTATGTCTACCCAAAAAGTTTGAAGACCAACCATTACAAGCATTATTGGATGAAGATGTGTGTCAAACTCAAAAACAACTTGCAGAAAAATTAAACGTTACTCAGCAAACAATTTCTGATCATTTACAAGCAATGGGAAATATTTTAAAGGAAGGAAAATGGGTGTCATGTTAACTGAACAAAAGACAAATGGAAAACAGAAAAGTCACCAGTAAAATGTTGTAACAACAGCATGAAAGAAAGTCTTTTTTGCATCGAATTGTAACTGGCAATGAAAAGAGGATTTATTTTGAGAATTCCAAATGCACAAAATCATGGGTTGATCCAGGTCAACCATCAATATGGACTGCAAGGCCAAATCGCTTCAGAAAGAAGACAATAGTCTGCGTTTGGTGGGATCAGGAAGGTGTGGTGTATTATGAGCTTCTAAAACCAGATGAAACCATTTATACTGATTTCTACTGACAACAAATAATCAATTTGAACCATATTTTGATCATGAAATGACCAGAATGTGCCAGAAGATACGGCAAAGTAATTTTGCTTCATGATGATGCACCATCACACACTAGGCCTCTAGTTCAAGTATAATTGCATAAAGGGAAGGGAATGAAAGAAAGAGTGAATGAGGATAAATTTTAATATCATTTTATATTTGAACTCTGTAATGTATCTCCCATTTAAAATTCAACATCATTTTTAAACAAATATAAAACATTTTAAAATTCATTAACCTTCACAAATATAAAACATCTTAAAATTCAGTAACCATAAGACCATGGAAAGTAAGGCTCCATTTTGATCCATGGTATCTCTGTATTTGCCTTTACTCCCCTGAGGGAAGCTTCATGGAGGGAATGCATTTCATCCTATCGATCTTTGTGTTTCTAGAACCAAGCACATAGTAGGCAGTCAACATCTAATATTTACTGATTAGATGGCTGTTGTTTTATGGAAACTGACAGCCACTGATAAAATGCCAACTAAGGCGCCAGTGCATATGGTTAGGACTGTTCATTTTCTTTAATGAGAATCACCATAGTGATGAGAGATGAGGAAGAGAACTGGATCTGTGGTTGCTAGCAGCAGCAGCCTGAGGCTGTCTGGCCTTCTGAGGCAAAGCCTGGACCCTATCTAAATGAGGGGTTCATGACTGCCTTGAACTTTACGTGTAGGGGGATTTTATTGTAAAGTTTTATTCATTTTAACAGCAAATGATGGAAACATTTAAATGTGCTTTATATTTTAGAATGTGCATCTAAAATATGAGATGTGGTTTTCTTGACATTTTTTCTTTGCTGATTAAAAAAAGGAAATGAAATCTGTTTATATATAATTTGTCACATATGTAATATATCCAACTTTGTAAGTACTCCAAGTCTTCATTAATTCTGCTAAAATATATTTACTTAAGAAATCTCTCAGCCCTAATGTTGTTGGTTTCAAACTTCTAAACTTGGTTGCTTGCTGAAAATGCAGACCAAAGACAGATGGAAGACTAAGCACCTCTATTCGACTTCCCTCCTAACCAAAATCCCACAAGTGGCAGAAAATAATTCTCTAATTAGGAGAAGCAAAAATGTAAAAGAGAAAAGAAATCTATAATAGTATGGTAAAAGCAGGAAGATCACCATCACTGGACCACAGTATGTGTCCCCAAGCTAAATCTGAACGTGTAAATACTTGGTCCAGAGAGGCAAGGCTGTGCCCCAGTGTCTTAGGAAGGACAGGGAATTTCTACATCTATGAATAATAGAGCTCACTCTAACCAAAGAATCATCAGAGAAAGGTATGAAATAGAATAAGAACCTAGGAATTCTGAGATATAAAGATAGATCAAGAATCTCCAAACATTTGTGAAAAACTAACATCATGATAAAAAATACATCAAACATAGGAGAACTATGGAAACAAAAGGGAAAAAAATAAAGAGGAGATTATAATAACTATAATGTCCATCTTATGGAAGATAATAGAAGATATTTATCCATTAAAACCCAATTGCAAATAATAAAATCTGAGGATTAACTTCAAAATCTCAATAGTTGAATCAACACTAACATATTCACATCTAAGGGGAAATTAGTGACATGGAAGATCAAAACAAGGAATTCTCCAAAAGCTCAGTGTAAAAGGACAAATTAATTAAAAATGTGTGTTAAATGTCATGAGATGTGGAGGATAGACCCAGAAATTTCAACATCTATATAATAGGGTCTCCCCAAAAAATAATAGATAAAATGGAAGTGAAAAGGTATTCAAAAAAAATCATGGTATGGTGGGTCGAAATTCCAGAGCTAAAGAAACACATCAGCCTTCAGACTAATAGATTTCACTGAATACTAAGTAGAGTGAATAAAAAGTAAACTAGAATTTAAAAACCTAGACACGATGTGGTAAAATTTTAGAATATCAACAATGAAAAGAAACTCTTACTAGCTTCCAAAAAGAGAAATTAGGTTACCACAACAGAATGAAAATCAGCTTCACACCAGACATCCCCATCATCAACCCTGAATGCTAAGAAGATATTATAGCAATTTCTCTAATGTTCTGGGAGGGGGTGATCAAATTAAACCTAGATCCAATACCTAGCCATACTAGCATTCAAGTGGGGATGCAAAATAAAGACATTTTCAAGCATGTGTAGGCTCATACTTCCTATAATCTTCCCCCAAAGAATCTGAGAAAGTAGAAGATACAGAGTACAATAAATGATACAGAGGGAAATGGAGTAAAAACTTTATAATTGATGCATTATGGTTTTAAAATATATATAAACTACAATCTGGAATTAAAAACAAATGAGTTCAGTGAGGTGGGGAGCTGGTTGCAGGGCTCGTCAGAGCACCAGGAAGGGAGAGGAAAGTTGTGCTGCAAGTGCACGTCCAACCACAGAGCTGCCACACTTCTGGAAACAACTTAATTTGAGATGTTCTTTAAAAGATGTACTGATTTTTAAATAATTGTATCTGTGAAGCAATCTTTCTTGTTAACAGTAATAATAGTGCTTATACATTCCAAAGTAGCAGAATATACATTCTTTAAAAATGCACATGGAACCTGTATTATTTGCAGTAGCCAAGCAACTTAAGTGCCCAACAATGGACGACTGGATAAAAAAGACATGGTATCTTGAAAGCTGAGATGGTGGTGCTGTGGGCAGGTCTGTGATGGTGGGGTTTCCTCGGGAGCCCTACTCTCCGCTCCCTGCTCTTCCTGTCTTGACCACAGTGAGTCTGAGCATGGTGGAGGCGTATACATGATAAGCTCAGAAATTAACAACAGCAACAATAAGAGCTCCAACAATAGCAACCCGTGACTGAAATGGGACGACCTTCAAATTCAGAAGACCCAGTGCCTTACCTCTGTGCTGAGCTCCTCTTTCCAGTATTCTTGGATGGCACTCTGTGGTCTGAGGCCCTGAGATGATTCCTCATAAAGGTGGCTATTACCATGGAAAACGAATTTTCCCCCCAGAGAATTTCCCTTTATACATCTTGTATTTATATGATAACCCCAGGATTCCACCTAAATATGTGGAACCCGGCCTGCTCCTTCTCCACAATCCTGACTGAGCCCCTGAGCTTCACAGTGGAGAAGGGCTCTACCCTGGGCGGTGTAGAGACATTGGACTTCGTGAAAAGGCAACTGGCTGCATAAAGTTTGTTGTTTAATTTAAAAGACAAAATCTTTTGTGAGTATTTTCTGAAATCATGGAGGAAATTAAACAAAAACATAAAGCTTAAGATGACCTCAACAGCAGAATCCAGGTGCTCCACCAACCAGATGTGGTTTCAGACAGGGACAGTCATAGTGGCCACAACTGGCTTCAGCTCCTCAAAGGGCATGTGCTGGAGCTGGACCATATGTCACAGGGCTCCAAAGGCCAACCAGCACCACAGACTTCAGGAGTCCAGATGGCATCCTGGCAAACTTGTTTGTATAGTTGGGTTTGCAGCCTTCCCATATATAATCAAGTGCCTGCCAAGAAATATTGTAGGGAGCGGTTATAGGGTTAAGCCTCAGACTGACCTGCTGGCAAAGTTGCAAACAAGTCCCAGCTTGGAGGGCACAGCCCTCTAAGCATCATTAAGCTTCATCTTGTCACTGCTCCCTAGAACTTTCCTGGGTAGCTAATGGGCTGTGGGAAGTGCAGCAAGCGCTACCAAAACAACTGAAACTTATAAGAACATTATAAATTACATTGTTTGTCCCTGACTATAAATAAAGCATCAGCTTTGCAGTCTGGATCCATTCTGTGGCCTCAGCCGGGCACAGAAGATCCACCTGACCCAGCTTTTTCTCTCTCTGTCTTTTCTTCATCCTGGCCCTCCCTCAGGCTCACCAAACCCTTGGCTGTGCTGGCACAGCACAAAATATAGCTCAGGAGTAAGCTACATGGGCAAAGGTGGTAGAAACCAAGAGATTCTGGGCCCAAGTTTGATGATGGCTAGCTGGATGTGGCTGCTGCCGAGCATCGAGTGAACCCACCTGACTCCCAAGGTTAGCTACTTAAAAACCTTTAAAAGGAAAACAAAACCCAAAACGTGTGGCTTAGATTTGGAACAGATGCGAGTTTCCAGCCCCCTGTGCTTCCCCTGGGTCATGTTGGGGTTTGGGTGTCAAGGAGGAGAGGAATCACACTTTGGCTCTGTAGCTGAACTCCATATTGTTTTTTGTTTTTTTATTTTCTTTTTTTTTTTAAAATATATTTTATTGTTATTTTACAGAGAAGGAGAGAGATAGAGAGCCAGAAACGTCGATGAGAGAGAAACATCGACCAGCCGCCTCCCGTACAACCCCCACCAGGGATGTGCCTGCAACCAATGTACATGCCCTTGGCCAGAATCGAACCCGGGACCTTTCAGTCCCCAGACCGACGCTCTACCACTGAGCCAAACTGGCTTCGGCCATATTGTTTTTTGGACCTGTTTAGTGAACCTGCTTTTTATTTCATCAGATTTGTTCACTTAAAAATATAAACCTCACCCTAGCCAGGTGGCTTGGTTGCTTGGAGCATTATCTCCCTACCAAATGGTCACAGGTTCTAGTCCCTGACAGCATGAATGCCTAGACTTTGGGTTTGATCCCTAGTGAGGGCATGTATGAGAGATGGACGATCGATGTTCCTCTCTCGCCTCTCTATCTCTCTCATTCTCTCCCTTCCTTTCTCTCTCAAATTGGTAAAAACATATCCTTAGATGAGGATTAAAAAAAAAAAAAAACTTCTTTAGAAACCACACCATCTTTGAAGGGGAGAGTGGCAGCGACTAGAAGCCCAGCCTTACCACCACCCAGGTTGTCCCTGGACACTGCCCTGGACCACGCAGCCACTCCAGCCAAAGTCGCACTGCTTCACCTGCAGATCCACAGGCCCCAGGACTCCAGCCTTTCTGGATGCTGGCTCCTGATTCATCACAGTGGTTTGCAGAGTGACGCCACCCCTGCCAGAGTTGTGCTAACCCAGCCTCAGACTCTGAGACTCCCGCCTCCATGGCTGCTGGCTCCGGGACTACCACAGTGATCCACAGAGCCACACCATCATGGCCAGAGTCACAGCACACCAGCCAGAGTCTTGCTATCCCAGGTACAGCTCTTGAACCCCTGCCACTCAGACCATTGATTCTGGGACCTCTGCGGGGAGCCACAGAGTACACTCTACCCTGTGGTGAACTCCAGGACCCCATAGTGAGTTGCAGGCCAGTTGTACTTCAGGCAACCCTTACCACAGAGCCAGAATCACAAGCACATCCACAACAGCTTGCACTGCAGGCTGTGAGGCTGCAGGTGAATCACATTATCAGACAACCTGCAAGGAGACTCCATCCACTAATGGGAAAATAACATTCAAGACCCAACTACATCAAAACAACCCAAATAACTCAAGTAGGGGGCTCTCCTAGACCACCCAGCTCAAGAGAGATTGTATCACTGGGTACCACAAATCACCTACTACGTAGGACCATCCCCCAAAAAGCATGGGTGACATGGTAGTTGGATCTACATAGAAACAGTTTACAAAGGAGCAACAAAAATGGGGAGGCAAAGTAACAATCTCCAAATGAAAGAAAAGAAATCACCAGAAAAGGAATTAAATAAAACGGATGCAAGTAATTTGTCAGAGAAAGAATTCAGAGTAATGGTTATAAGGATGCTGAAAAGTCTGGATGACAAATACAGAGAACTCAGTGAGAATAATGAGAATTATAAGGAGCTGAATGAGAATCTCTCCAACATGAATAAGAATCAAGAGGAAATGAAGAATGGCATAGCTGCAATAAAGAATACAATGGAAGGTCTCAACGTAGACTAGAAGAAGCTGAGGACCAAATCAGTGATTAAAAGACAAGTTAGAAATAAAAACCCAAGCAGAACGAACATCAACTGGAAGAAAAAAAACTTTTTTTTTAACAGGAGGAGTGTCTAAGGAAGCATTGGGATAACATCTGCCTAATAGGTGTGGCAAAAGGAGTGGAATCCAAGTAAGAAATAAAAAAATAAAAAAACTTATGTGAAAAAGAGTGACAGAAACTTCAAGGGAGACTGGAGTGTGGTTTTCCTGTGTGTCTGGGAAGAGGTAGTAGATTGGGTGAGCAGTGACCACGTTTCTGTCCTTACTGCGGAATGTTTGTTAAGGTGATGCCTGGCTACAAGCCTAGGAGTCTGGGGCATCAACTTTGAGCAAAGGGGTTATTTTCATTGCATCCACTGCAGGCCACAGGTCTCAAGGGGAGACACTGGGCCCTGAGAAGCGCCTTTATTTAGACCAAGAGTTGTGACATATGGTAATTTGTGTCTGTGTTTCCTTCTTTCCTCCCTTTTTTCCTTTCTTCTTTCCTTTCTGTCTCTGCATCCAATAAGAAATGCTTAAAAATGGAGCCTGTTCCTAAGAACAAATCCTATCTAATGAAGAGGTAATATGTCACTCCAACACACAAGATGGCCACTCCCATGTGGACACAAGATGACCACCAGAGGAGAGCAATTAGAGGTGACCAGGTCAGCAGAGGAGGGTAGTTGTGGGCGACCAGGCCTACTAGGGAGGACAGTTGGGTGGGGGGGGGAGGGTAATCAGGCCTGCAGGGGAGAGCAGTTGGGAGAGACCAGGCCTGCAGCATAGGGCAGTTAGGGGCAACTAGGCCAGCAGGGGAAGGCAGTTAGGGGAAATTATGCTGGCTGGGGAGCAGTTAAGCATTGATCAGGCTGGCAGGGGAGTGGTTAGGAGGTGATCAGTTGCCAGCAGTTAGGGGCAATCAGGCAGGCAGGCAGGTAGGGAAGCACTTGGGAGCCAGTAGTCCTGGATTGTGAGAGGGATCCCAGATTGGAGAGGGTGCGGGCTGGGCTGAGGGATACACACCCGGCCCTTGTGCACCAGGCTCCTAGTCCTATATAATAAAAGCTTAAGATGCTAAGTGTCCAGTCATCTGTTTGTCCGTTCAACCAATCAAAACATAATATGCTAATTATATGCTAAGGTCACTCAACCACTCACTATGATGTGCACTGACCACCAGGGGGCAGACACTCTGACTGGTAGATTAGCTTCCTGCTGGAGTCTGGCAGATTAAGACTAGAGAGACAGGCTGGACATGCCCTGGAGCCTTCCTGTGGTCCCTCCCTCAACCTTCCACATCCCTCCCCAGCCCCAATCGTGCACCAGTGGGGTCCCTCGACCTGACCTGTGCCCTCTTACAACCCAAGACCCCTCAGGGGACGTCAGAGAGCCGGTTTGGATTGATCCTGCAGGCCAGCCTGAGGGATCCCACTGGTGCGTGAATTCGTACACCAGACCTCTAGTGCAAAATAATATTAAATGTCAACTGTAATTTTTTTTATTAAGGTATTATATGTGTACATTGCTTACCATTGCCCCTCCCCACCTCCCATACATGCCCTCCCTCCCCAGAGTTTTGTGTCCATTGGTTGTACTTATATGCATGCATACCAGTCCTTCAGTTGATCTCTTATCTCCCCCAGATTACCCTACCCTCTCCACTGCCATTTGGCAGTATGCTTGTTGCTTTACTGTCATTATATTTATCTTTCTGTTCATTAGTTTATACTGTTCTTTATTATCCATAAACGAGTGAGGACATGTGGTGCTTCTCTTTCATTGACTGGCTTATTTCACTCAGCATGATGTTCTCCAATTCCATCCAGATTGCTGCTAATGATGAGAATTCCTTCTTTTTTATGGCAGCATAGTATTCCATTGTGTAGATGTACCATAGTTTTCTGATCCAATCATCTTCTGACAGGCAACTAGCCTGTTTCCAAATTCTAGCTATTGTAAATTATGCTGCTATGAACATAGGGGCTCCCCCGGGTCCCACCACAACCCCGGGTCACACAGCTCCCCTGGGGCACAAGGCTCTCCCAGGTCCCACCGCTCCTAAGGGGCACACAGCTTTCCCAGGGCACACGGTTTCCCCGGGTCCCACGCCCCCCCCCCTTCCAGGTCACACAGCTCCCCCTGGTCCCACCGCTCCCCTGGGGCACAAGGCTCTCCCGGGCCCCACTGCTCCCAAGGGGCACACAGCTCTCCCGGGGCACACAGCTCTCCCGGGGCACACGGCTCCCCCTGGTCCCACCGCTCCCCCTGGGCATAAGGCTCTCCGGGACACAGGGCTCCCCTGGGTCCCACGGCTCCCCCGGGTCGCACCACCCCCCTGGGGCACACAGCTCTCCTGGGGCTCATGGCTCCCCCAGGGAACAGGGCCCCCCTGGGGCTCACGGTTCTCCCGGGGCAGACAGCTCCCCCGGGTCCTACCACTCCCCCGGGGCACATGGGTCCCCCAGGTCACAGGCCACACCACTCCCCCGGGGCACAAGGCTCTCCCGGGCAACATGGCCCCTCTGGGACCATTGATTGATGCCCTCCTATCCTAGATCCCCCGGGGCCGAGCTGCAGGCAAGCAGGAGGACAACGAGGGGAAAGAACGGAGAGGCTCCGGCCAACTCCACCCTAGCAACCTCAGCAGCTCCGATTTCACACGTTCAGGCTTTCAGTTTCCCGGATTTAGGTGTTTAGAGTCCCAGCCCACAGAGTGTTTTGGGTCCTACCTCTCAGTCCTTTGTCATGCTCCATGAGTATACTCCGCCTTGGCACTGGCTCTCGGGGGCTCCGCAGAGGCTCCGGCCAGGCCCGCAGTCGGGGGACAGATGGGCGAAGGCCTCACTCAGGCCGCAAGTGAGAGGCACAGCCGTGGCCCTGCGCCGGCTCCTTCGCCAGCATGGAGGCCAGGCTGGGAAGGCTGGGGGTGCAGAGGCTGGGCTCCAAGGCGGCTTGCTCTGGGCAGGAGCGGAAGGTGTGGCTGTGGCCCGATGTTGGTTCCCTTGCTCCCATGGTGGGCAGGCTGGGAAGGCTGGGGGCACTGAGGCCAGGCTCCAAGGCAGCCCACTTTTTGGGCCCGGGGTGGGGCGAGCTCTGCTCTCGGTGGGTCTCCCTCACTGGCTGTGGCTACGGCGGGGGTGGCTGCAGCTCCAGTTCCACTGCGGCTTTAAGCGGCGCTTTTCCTGGGGGGGTGGGGGGGGGGGGGCGGGGGCTCGGCAGTAGCTCTGGCCTGGCCCAGCGGCAGCAGGACAGACGAACGGGTGAAGGGTTCGCTGGGGCCATGAGCAGAAGCTGCAGCTGCTCTGGCTCCCTTGCCAGCATGGAGGCCAGGCTGGGAAGGCTGGGGGCGCGGAGACCAGGCTCCAAAGCATCTTGCACTGGGTGGAGTGGAAGGTGCGGCTATGGCCTGGCGTCGGTTCCCTCGCTTCCACATGCCTCAACTGTAATTTTTAAAAAGTATTTATAGATTTTGAGTTTCTTAACTTACTCAAGGCTAGGGGTAAGCTGGAGGGCAAATTGAAGAGATTTATTTAAATTATACCATATTGTTTTTACTAAATCAGATCATCCCAGGCAGCTATCTGGGAGAGATCATAAATAATCAGAAACTAGACGGAAAAAGGGGTAATTTGATGGGTTCCCTTAAGAAAGTACTGACTTGCTTAAATATGTGATACCAAAATTATTAATATGTATATACACAGTATGTGTTATATTATGTCTAATGTTATTATCTTCTTTATCCCTCCAAATAAAATAAACTTTTTTAAACTTATGACAACAGAAAGAAGAAGTGGTAGATTGGATCATTGGTCCCGATTCTTCAGCCCATCCTGCACCTGCACCCTTGCCACAGCCTCCTTGTAGTTGACATGCCCTTTCTTACCCCTTGACTTTAGACTTGGCCAATGGGATATTAGCAGATATGACACAAGCAAACACTTATAATGTGTTTGTGTGATCAGTTCTGTCCTCTCTCGGGTCCCTGCCATCACCCAGAGATGACTAAGCAGGTCTGGGCAGACCAAGCTTGGCACTTTCATGGAGAGTTTGCATGCTGCATAAGGCTCAGGGTCTGGCCATATCTTAGATTTTCTCAGGGCCCAGACTCACCACATGAAAGAACTTAAACTGGGCTCACAGTCACACTGAAACCTGTTTGCCAAACAGAAATGAAGGAGACCAAGGAAGGCACATGAGCGGAGGGAGCACAGGGTGTGTGCTGGACAGCAAAGCAGCAGGAAAGTGGCTCTGAACCCACCTGAGCAGCCCTGCCTAGAGTCCTCCTTCCCTGTCTGCTCTGCTCAAGCACTCCCATTTCCCGCCTGGTTCACCGATGGTCTTCTATAGCTCTGCGATTCCAAGGATTCATTCCCTGTGAGAAGTGAATGTGGACCAGGCTGGGACAGCTCAGCTCTCTCATAGGAGAGATATGCTTGGGGAGTCCTGGGTCACAAAGACAGAGCTGGTTCCACCACTCATGCTAAAGAAAAGTGAACTCTGTGGGGGCCCATACACATCCTGAAAATAGTGTCACTGGGGTGGCAGGTCAGGGCAGGACCTTTGATGGAAAAGAGCAGAGCAAGCAGAGGTGAGCCAGGGGGAAAGGAGCAGGGAGTCTCAAGAACAGGACCATCCCACAGGAGACAGGAATTTCCCTCCATTCCCCATGGAGGCCAGCAGGGATGAAGGCATGAAGACTGCAGTGTGCCAGGAAAAGATACCTGGGGACACACCTTAGCCAGACCCCACAAGGCAATAACCTAGAAGCAAGGGATTACTCAAGTAAGGCTACTTGAGGGCCCTAGAAGTATGAAGGGAGATGGCCACATCTGGGCTGCAGCACCAGCAGATGAAGGAGCCAAGCTCCAAGACTTCCAAGTTCACATGTCAACAGCAGTGGTACTTGGACAGCTGGCTAGTGCAAGCGGGGACTCTGGGACTCTGAGCTTATATTCAGACCACACTAACTATGGAGAAAGATGTGAACAAACACAACTTGGAGAAAGCATGGCAAAATATTGATAGCAATGGTCTCTCATCTCTTGGCAATAGGATGACAAATGGCATTCCACTTGTCTGTACATGTTAATTCTTTAAAATTTTATAATAAGAGTTGAACTTTGACATGTGTCTATGGGTATATGGTTACCTATGGAATAGTGATTGTTAAACATTTGTGCCTCAGGGTATCTTTATATTAAAAATTTTTCACAGCCCCAGTGCTCTCCCTTTTGGGAAAACGCCCACACCTTTCTCCCCTCTCAGACATGCATCTCCAAAACGCTAAGGGACCATGTGAGACTGGGGAACAATGGGCAGCAGCAGTTCATCCCAGGCTAACGTTCTGAACCTGTCTCCAAGGCCCCCTTTTTTCTGACTTCCCAGTGAGCCAAAGCAGCCCCAGCTCGGCCCGCTGCTGTTGCTTCTCCAATCCTAAGCCCTTCTTTGTTTCACTGTTCCCAGCTTTAACAAACATACTCACACACAAAAATTATCACAGCCCCTAAAAATCTTGTGTCTACATGAGCTCTATCTATCAATTTTAAACGTGTTAGATATTAATACTGAGTGGATTTCAAAGTATTTATTAATTTGAAATAGAATAATAAATCCATTGCATATTAATTAAATAACATTTTAATGAAAAATAAATTTTTAATGAAAAGCTCAGGCATTGTTGTACATTTGCAAATACTTTTAGCATCTGGCTGAGAAGAAGAGAGCTGGTCTTCCGGTCTGCTTCAGCCTCCAGTCTGTTGCACTGCCCTCATTGTGCACTCCCTGGAAAGTTCAGTTGTATAATAAAGGCAGAAAAGGTGAACTGATATTTTAACATTATAAAAATAGTCTTGGCCACACTTTACGAAATACTAATATAGAGTATAATCACAACTATTTAAAAGTAGACAAGTAAAGTTTCTGAATAAACATGTCATGATGCCACTTAGTGGTATCTTCAATTATTGCAATTCCTGGTCACCAAACTCATGAGTGCATCTGTGTGGTGTGTATGTGAACATGTGGGAGGGGTTTGCATGAGTCTCATGTTTGATGTGGCACATTGTGTGTACATATAATACGTGTGTTTGTGTTCATGAGGTGTACATGCATGTTACAGTAATTTCCTGCATGTATGCAGTGCTGCAATGCATACGATGTAAGCGTACATGTGTTTGAGTTCACCTGGGTCACATGTGTGATGTGGTATATGTGTCCACATGTGGTACATGTGCCTTTTTTTGGGTGATGTGGACCGTGTCCATGTGTTGCATGTATGTGGTGTTGTATGCATATGGTTGTGTAGTGCATGCATGTGAATGTGTTCAACTGTATGTGGTTTTTGTTCATATTGTATACCTGGGGAGTGTATGCATGTGGGGGCATGCTGTGTGTCTGGGTATGTGTGTGCATGTGTGCCTGTATGTAGTGTGTGTTTAGGACTTATCTTTGGGAAAATGGAATTATTACTTCCCTGCCTTCTGCATATCTGTTTGGCCCTGTGCAAGGTATTTTCTGTTAAGAAAACACCTATTAAATTGTCCAGCAGAGAACCAGGCAGGTGAAAGTCCTGCAGAGACTCATTCTTCTCCACCAGCTTCATGAATCAGGCATTGCCTCCCCTGGCAAGGAGGACTTTAGCGACGGAGTCCCTAGTTCAAGATTCCATGGCTAGAAAGTCTTGGCCACACCTTGAGAAATACTAATATAGAGTATAAGCACAACTGTATAAAAATAGTTGTGTTGAGTCCAGGATCCAGGCCTGGATCCTCTGGTCAATGAGGAATTTAACATCTTATACTAATAATTACCTCTAAGCTATAAGAAATAATCAATATGGTATGATCAAAAAAGGTAAGCAAATTTCTGAATAAAAATAATATGACAGCATTGCCTGGTCATTCTCTCTGCTCCAGTGTGTGTGTGCACATATTGAGCACATACTTGGAAAGAGATGAACTAGCACCTACTGGGCATCAACTAAATGCCAGGCCCTGTTCAAGATACTCTCACGTTCAACCCTAACCAGTTTGGCTCAGTGGATAGAGCGTCAGCCTGCAGACTGAAGGGTCCCAGGTTCAATTTCAGTCAAGGGCATGTACCTTGGTTGCAGGCATATCCCCAGTAGAAAGTGTGCAGGAGGCAGCTGATAGAGGTTTCTCTCTCATCGATGTTTCTAATTCTCTATCCATCTCTCTCATTCTCCCTTCCTCTCTATAAAAAAAAAATCAATAAAATACATTGTTTTTTTAAAAAGGTACTTTCGCATTCAAATATAAACATAATAAGTACAAAGTGTAGTCTTAAAAGTCTTATGTAGAAAATATAACTCTCATTTTCTCAGAACTCAGCTTTAATTTCTGATTCCAGTTTCTGTAAATGTAATTTAGTCCCTTGCAGGAAAACTCAGCCCCACCTATGATCAGACGCTTCAGGCAGTTTCACCCCACCCTGTCTTCCCCTTTTCCTGTGTTGGAGCCCAGCCTCAGGGGAATTGACACCTGCTGCTCATTTTCCCACCCCCCAACACAGTGGTGGGAGTCTGTGCCCACAGCATCCACTGAAGGTCCCCTGCAGCCATGGCCGCCTGCTGAAAGGGAAGCTTTCTGTGTAATTTGTCACCACTGTGAGCACCCACAGGTGCCTTGGTCCTCTCTTAAGAGACTCAGGGCATGCAGCTGCTAACCCAACTCCCATCCTTGGACCCCATGGCCAGCAGGCTATCCAGGCCTACAGCCTTTCTCAGTCCCACACAGCCCTACACACAGCCCTACACACAGCCCAGCCAGTGGACTCATTCCCCAGCTCCTACATCAACCTGCATTCTTCCTCACTCAATTCTTCATACAGGCAAGTGTTTAGATAGAGTCCTTCAGGATTTGTGTCTTTATATCCAAAGCAAATCAAAATATCTTGATTCTCAAACTAGGCTTTTCTCCAGTAAGTTGATTTAGATGCTCAGCTGGCATTTGTGTTCTCTCTGGATCTCAGATCTCAGTGTCTTCCCTTCACTGGGCCAGAAAAGCCCTGAGACAGCCCACAGGGACCACACGAAGCTAAGAACAGAAATTGACACGCACAGAGCTTGTTGGTGCAAATTCAACCCCAGGTGTATTTATGGAGAGCCAAAGAAATGGGAGCCACTGTCTTCTCCCTGAGAGAAGGAAAGAAATTGCTTCCATGTCTCAAACCAGCGCCCCAGTGCAACCAACACAGATCTGAAGGGCCAGTATCCCTGGCAAAGACGGAAAAGTAAAGGCCACAGGTAATATAAGCAGCTGTCCTCACAGCGTCCCTGGGGAGCTGGTGAAGATGCATATGCCTGGGCCTCACCCCAGAGATTTGGTTCAGGAATCCCCGGTGGAGCCCAAGAATCTGCATTCCCAAGAAGCTCCAAAGCAATGCCAATGTTTTGAAGGGAGGTAGACAGAGTCCCAGCAGAGCAGGTGGCTCCAGGAGAGAAAACAAGGTTAGCATTGAGAAAAATAGCTGTAATAAGAACCCATATGAGACAGAGATATATATTACAGATAAACATTAAATATAGATATAGGTTGGATATAAATTAGATACAAATATAGATACATATTAGATCTGGATACAGACCTAGACCTAGATACAGTTTTGTAATAGATATCTTTGTGTATATTTATTGTTTCTTTGTAACATCTTCTGGTATTTCCTGAAGAGTTATGTCATTTTAAAAACTTTTTATTATAATTTTAACTTGTTTTTACTTATTTATGCACTTTATATACTTGTCTAATTTATATTACTGTAACTATATTCCATTTTATTAGTTGTTTAGCTTCTACACATTCATATAATAAATGAATAAACATATATTTAGATTATGAAATTCAGTAGAGGTAGTAACAAACAAAATGGATGCTGCTGACAACATAATTCATGATCCAAAAGGTCAGAAAGAAGAGCTAACGCTATAATTATCATTTCCTCTTGCACACACTCCAAACTTCTGTCCCCTCACTTTGTTGAACTTTCCTGATGAAACTCAATCGCACGAAATACAGCCCTCCAACAGAAGGTGATGGGAAGATCACAAGCCTCCTGGGCCTGACCATCCCACTCTAATTCCTTGAAGCATTTCACTCTGCCCAAGTCACACCATGCTTTCCTTGTCTCACCACTCTCCCTGTCTCCAGAAGGCTGTTTTGCACTTTTTCCTCTCTCCTAACTGAAAGGTTATCTCCCCCTCCCAAACTGGTGGGTGGAGCTAACACATGACTGGCACCTGCCACAGAGACATCTCCAAGACACTGAACCACCAATCAACATGGGCCAAAGTGCCCTTGGGGCCCATCCCTTCCTGTTCCACCCTGGGCCTAACTCCCTCCCTTTCCGTCCTATAAGAGGGACCCCAGGCAAGACACATGTTGCTATTGGCTGTTGGCCGCCATCAGCCCGACTGGGTCCGATTTCCTGTCCCCTCTCTCTCCAATTTCTGGATCTCTTTACCCCCGTGATGGGTCCCGCCCATTACAGGGGAATAAACTTTACTTTAAAATTCCCTGTTCTGTTTCCTGTTTCCTTTCAAACCTAACACTAACCCCCTTCACTAAAATCTTCCCCCCCTTCTCTATCTTCCAGCCTCTCGCTTAGATGGGCTGTCCAAGATTCTGACCACAACCTGATCCTCCTCAACTATGAAGGGCACTGCTCCAACAACCCACTCCTCTCTCTCCTATTTCATCGTTTTTCACTCTACTATATCTTCTTCAGCAGCATAAAAAAAATCTGTTACCTATCCCAGCTAGAACAAACAAAAACACCCTTGTTTTGAACTTACTTCTCCTGCTGGCATTAGCCCCATTCTTGCCTCTAATTGTCTTATATTCCCTATCCACCATCTATCTTTAATTCACTTTAAACAGGCTTTTACACACTGCTGTGATAAATTGCTTTTCCCAAGATCATTTCTACCTAGATCTCATGGCCAGTCCTTAGTCATCATCTTACTACCCATTTAAGTTTCTCCTCCCACCTTGTAACATTTTCCTATTTGGGTTCCCCTACTCCTCCTGCCACCTCTCTGGGCATTCCTTTTCTGTCTCCTTTGCTGACACATCCTATTCTCTATGACCTCCTTTTCTCCTCTCTCTACCCTGGCTTCCTTGCTGGCTTTGCTTATTCATATCTTCTCCCACCACTTCCCAGCAAGTGGAAAAACATATGTGACTGGCTCTGGCCAATGGGATGTCAGCAATAAGGTCACTTTCCAGCAAACCCTGGCACAGGACTCTCCTCCTGCTGAAGCTATTTAAGTAAGTCCTCCTGCCGATGTGCAGGGCCAAAACACTAAAGCAGCCTGATCACTGAGTCACTCTGTGAGAGATAGATGTCCTGGAAATGAGTCCAGACTTACGTCAGGCTTTATATGACTGAGCAATAAACTTTTGTGTGTCTAGTCACTGGGATTCGGGAGCTATTTGTTACCAAGGCAGACATGTAGCCTATCTTGACTAATAAAGTTACGCATGCAGTCTTATAGTTTATAATACTACCTGTACACCAATAACTAACAAATTTATAGTTTCAGCCAAATTTGTCTTCCAGATTCAAATATCCAACTGCCTATTCAACATTTTTTTAAATTTCTTTCTTTCTTTCTTTCTTTCTTTCTTTCTTTCTTTCTTTCTTTTAATATATTTTATTGATATTTTACAGAGAGAAAGAGAGAGAGATAGAGAGCTAGAAACGTCGATGAGAGAGAAATATCAACCAGCCGCCTCCTGCACACCCCCTACTGGGGATGTACCCGCAACCAATGTACATGCCCTTGACCGGAATCGAACCTGGGACCCTTCAGTCCGCAGACCGATGCTCTACTACTGAGCCAAACTGGTTTTGGCCAACATTTTTTATTTGTATGTTAGACATCTCAAACTTAGCATGTTCAAAACTGAAATCCTGATATCACCCCCATAAATATTGGCACCATAGCATTTCTCTTTTCAGCTGGTGACAACTGTATTAACCACTATAGTTCCTCTGCTACCCACCTCCACTGGTACCAACCTGATCCCATCCAACATCACCTATTGCTAAAGAAGCAACTCCGGTTAGCTTCTACTGTACAGTCTATTCCTATGCAATCTATTCCTGGACAATCTATTCCTACCAGGTTAGCCACAAAGATCCTTGTATAACCTAAGTCATGTCAAGTAATTATTTTGTATGAAACGCCTACAATAGATCCCTATTTAAGGCAGAATAAACCCAAAGTCTTCACTGTAGCTTACAAGACCCTACAGAATCTAGATCTGTTACCCACCAGAACCCTTCTACTTACTTTGCACCAGTCACACCAGCTTCCTTGCTCTTCATTCAGTATACCAGATGCACCCCATTCTTAGAACCTTTGTGCTAGCTGCTTTCTAGAATATTTCTCTTCCAGCTCCTGCAAGGCTCACTCTCTTACCTTGCTTCTGTAATTTCACCTTCTCAAGAGTTCTACCCTGAACACCCTATTTAAAATGGCAGATCATCCCCATTCACCACTCCCAACTCTCCTTTCCCTACCCTACTTGTGTATTTCTCACTTAGGAATCATTACCTTCAAATTGATTATAGGATCTATTTCTTTATTATGTCTCCTCTCGCTAAAATTTAAATTTCATGAAGGCAGGGGTTCTTTGTATTGTTCTCAGCTACCTAATTTTAGGCACAGAGAAGGTACCCAAAATGTATGTTCAATAAAAATATAAGTAAGTAACTTCCCAAACATAATAAAAGATGAAGAAATCATTCATGAAAGTAAAAGCAACATGGAGAATAAGCAATGGATAATAATTCCAAAACAAAAGAAAGTCATTGTAAAGAAAAGTAATAATAATACAAGATACAATGCATGAAAACTTTCCTTATCTGAAAAAAGACTTAAATTTTATGATTGAAAATGACAAGCTATGTAACAGAGGGAATTATTTTTAAAAGCTATAAATTAGGACATTATGAAATTGTGAACTACAATGATCAAAAGAAAATCTTACAAGTTTACAGAAAGGAAAAAACAAAATAGTCATTTGAAAAATCACACTTTCAACATATTTCTCAGAAAGTTCACCATTAATATGTTATTTCTAAGGAAATAATTCAAGTATATTCTCAACAATAGCAAAATTAAATCAGAATAATGATCCTAAGATAGGAGAAAGCAAAGTACAAGAAAATCATAGATTTAATAAAATGTGGCCTGCTTTGTGAAATAATTACTACAAACTGCCCATTAGAAACTGAGTTCTATCTAATCCACCAGATCACAAAATAGGCATGCCCAGAAGCTTTCTATTATAACATGGAAATGTCATGTATGAGATAAGCCTGATTAGATCCCACAGGACCTGCCCCTGCTACTTTACTGCCATCCCGGTAGCCCACACTCCTGGCCTCATTGAGGATCCCCGATAACCATGAAATGAAGAGAATGAAAGAACAATATGCCAGAACCAGCCTGACATGGTCAGCCACTCAGCGAAATCCCTGAAATAAAGTGGTGAAGGGAGATCTTCCCAAAGCCAAGACTTCAAATGATGTGTCGTGTAGTCCACACGATGAAAGGAAAGATAGCCTGTAATGTGAAATATCAGAAGTTCATATGTAGTGGCTAACAGATTGTCCAGTTGGTCAGTGTCTTGGAAGGAAGCAGAATTCCCAGAAGATGGCATGGCATCCATCCCCTATAGAAAATGTGCTCATAACCTTCTGTGTACATCAGTCAGCATCCTACCCAGCTGCCCCAGGTACAGAAAGTCCATGGAGGCAAGAAGGATGCTCTTGTGTGGCTTTTCCTTCATTGAGGTTGCTTTGCACACAGCCACTGCTGAGTGTCCAGCCTGCCAAAGGCAAATGCAATCAAGGCATTACCGCCTGAGGAGACCATCCAGCCTATTCAAAGTGATTGTACTCAGTACTTCTGTCACTGAAACAATAGCAACTTGTCCTCACAGGGACATATATTTGGGGTATAAATTTTCATTCCTGGACCCCAACATATTTGGAGGCTGCCATAATCATAGCACTGAAACTAGACAAACACGGACATGATCTTTATTTAAAAAAAAAAAAAACACAGAGAAGGAAAAAGAGAAGAGGAAGAAAGAAGCAAGGGAAATAAGGAAGAAAAAAAGAAAGAGATGAAAAGGGAAAAAATTGAGTGCCTTTGTCATCTTTAACTATGGGACTCTTGTTTGAACTGCAATATGCCCAATTTGTATTGGGGATCAAAAGATTGTAATACCTAAGCCCATGGTTCCTCTGCCTCTAGTGTAGATAGGTTCAAACAGCAAGATAAAATGGGGCTAACAGTCCTTTTACAAAAGGATTCTTTCATGCTTTGTCTGAAAATTATCATATGATGCCTTGGGACAGGCAGATTTTAGCTAAAATAACTTTAGGCGCCAGTCAGTGCTATGGAGAGCAGAATAGGATACAATCTGTGAACGACACGCTGAGATATAGGCTGCATTCTGACTAAGTTGCAGGCAATATAAAATATCTGAAAAACTCATGAAAAGAACTCTCATTCATTAAGTCTTGTCTATGTGCTTGCGCTTATCTGTTGATTGTTGTTTTATCTGTCTTTGCTGTTTTGTTTAATTTGTTTATTATTAGTCTAGTAAGCATGCCTTTAATTTAATTTAATAGAAAAGAAACAGTAGTTGGCTCGGCCATTACTAAATTTCCCCAGAGCAAATAGAACGTGGGAATGGGGAGAGAGAGAATATGAGTGGTACATGTGGCCAATAACACATGTTCTAAGAAAATTCCCTAGACAAAGGGAGGTGACTAAAAAAGGCCCCACCAATTAATTACTAGGTCTTTTGGTGATCCTGTAAAATGGATGCCCACTCCCAAGAGTGTTATTAAAAGCCTCATTTTCACCATGTTTATATTTCTCAGTTTGTCATTTGAAATTTGAACAGATGAGACATTCCTCACAATTTAGAGATGCATCTGGGATTTCTGTACCTATGAAGAGAAAAAGACTAGCTTAAGAGCAGGCATGCCCCACTCAATTTTGGGTGGCTTCTTGGACTGAGCCTCATCTCTTCACAGATGCTATAGAATAAACCTAAGACTGTTTTTTTCTTTAAAAGATGGCAAAAATAAAATGACACAAGGAAAATATACAGGCTGTGTTTGAAAAAATAGGATTAGTGTTTCCATAATAATGGTAGTTCTTGAATAATAATGTCCTGCATTCCAAGGTTGCCTCCAAGATCTTGGGGCACTCCTGTTTTTATAAAATAAAAATAAAATAATACTTTAACATTAAAGCCACTGAAAGTCAGTAAATTATCTCTGTTACAAAATTTGCCAAAGAAAATACCTTGAATAATAATAATTAGTTTTAAAATCTCAAAGTTGTTAAAACATAAATAAATACATATAACTAAAATGAAGAATTTGTAATAAAGCTTTTCAGTAATAATTATAAATATATTAATAATGAAAATCCAGTCACTCAAGAGGAGACTGACTGTACTATCTGTTAGAGGAAAGGGCCAGTTGCTTTTCTCTCTATAAAAGCATAGAAGCCAGCAGCAGTGACCTTAGATGTTATCTGAGGAAGAATGTGGCAGTTTTAAAATACAAGTGGGTAGCCAAAGCCGGTTTGGCTCAGTGGTAGAGCATTGGTCTGCGGACTGAAAAGTCCCGGGTTCGATTCCAGTCAAGGGCATGTGCATTGGTTGCGGGCACATCCCCAGTGGGGGGTGTGCAGGAGGCGGCTGGTCGATGTTTCTCTCTCATCGACGTTTCTAGCTGTCTATCTCTCTCCCTTCCTTTCTATAAAAAATATCAATAAAATATATATTTTTTAAAAATCTAGAGGATAGATTTGAATCTATTAATTAAATGTCTTGTATTTTATTTGAAATATATCCTTAAACTATAAATATATTACTAATCTGAGAAATGCTAAGTATTTAACTTGCCATGAAAAATTTCAGGTTTCTAAGAGTTTAAAGTTCAAATTAAGTTAGAAGAAATTATATGGTTGTGATAACAAAATGCATAAAGTATAGAAATTAATTTTTGAGAAAAATAATTCTTGTATTTTCTCTGGAGAAATTAATAGTTCAAAATATATTTTAGACCGAAACAAGATGGCGGCCTAGGCAGCCTCCTAGGCTGCCACCTCATCAACAATTTGGAAAAAAACAACAGCTAAAATAGAAAGGGATCTCACCAGACCCACAGGAAAGCTGGCGAAATGTGAAGGCTACAACTAGATACCAAGCAGGGCGCCGCTGCTGCCATGTGGAGTTTAAAACAACGGTGAAACTGGATCTGCTGGAACCGCTGCCGCCGGGAATGAGGGAAGCCAGACCTCGCTCCACCCCGGAGCCCAGGGACTGAGCCAGCCCGCCGGCCGCCGTGGGAACCAGGGAGCTGATACGGGACCTTCGGCGCCTGCCCGGACAAGAAGCCTCCCTGCCCGCAACCATCCCAGCACACAGCTATCCCAGCCCGCCCGCCGTGCTGGTGAGGAGCTGGCGTGGTGTCTCCCGGCCCACGGCTGGCTCAGCCCGGCCTCTGCATGGACCGTGCTGGTGGGGACATGGTGTGGCGCTTTCCATTGGTGGCCCCAGCAAGTCCTTCCTCCACCGCCCCATGGCCGGGCCGAAGCTCCCGCCACTGCCGCCATGTGAACTTTAAAACTACAGTGGAAATTGAACCACAAGAGCGACCGTCGCTGCCGCATAAGCCACCGTCACCCGCCACTGCCGCCGAGAATAAAGGAAATCCAATGAGAACAGAACTCACTATGCCCTGGGCTCAGGGGGTGGGCGGCCTCAGAACTTAGCCTCCGCATCCGCAGCTGCTCCGCTTCTGCACCGAACGAGACACCTTTGAGGGTGGTCTCCCCACCTGCAGCCATCTCAGCCCGCCTGCAGCCGTCCCAGCCTGCCCGCCATGCTAGCGAGGAGCTAGCATGGCACCTCTAATATGCGACCCCACTGCCCCAAAGGGGCCAGGTGTCCCAGGTGAGCCGTGTGTCCCAGGGGGTTGTGTGCCCCGGGTGAGCCGTGTGTCCCAGGGGGCTGTGTGCCCCGGGTGAGCCGTGTGTCCCAGGGGAAGCAGTGGGACCCGGGGGGAGGGGTGGTGAGAACCAGAGGAGGAGCAGATTCTATTCGTGTGGTACTGAGATAGTCACCATAAAACAAGCAGACTGCCAAATGAGGAGTGGATTCTATTCATGTGATCCTGAGATAGTCACCATAAAACAAGCAGATTGTCAAGTGACAGTGGGAAGGGGAAGGAAACCTGGGGGGAGATAAGAGAACAACCGAAGGACTGGTATGCATGAATATACGTACAACCAACGAACACAGAACTCTGGGGAGGGAGGGCACGAATGGGAGGTGGGGGGGGGGGCAATGGTAAGCTATGTACACATATAATACCTTAATAAAAAATAAATATATATATATTGTAGTCCTTATGTGTACTACCTATGGTAAAATTGGCCTGATTAAAAAAAGAGAGAGAGGATTAATTCTATGGTCTGAATGAAATTTTTAATATTAAAACCAGTTTAAATCTAACATATTTTAAAGTAATTACAAAAAAAGTATAATATATTCTTTGGGTTATGTATATTTAATAGTTTTTCCAAGTTAAATTTCAAGACTTTAACCAAGGGATAGCTTTGGGACATTTCAAGGGCCCTGGAATGATTCAAGTATTTATTCTCCCTTGTTAAAGTAAATATTTTGACTAAATTAGGCCAATCTAATATACTTGAAATCACATAGAAAGCTTTACCAAATAAAAACTAACAACTGTGTTTTATTTCCATACATATGCAGGCAGTCCTTGGGTTGCATCAGAGATCTGTTCCTATGGCAAGATATAACTTGGTTTTCTCCATAAGTTGGAACCCACCTCAGCACCTATATCACTTACATGGAGCACATACACAGCAGTAATGAAGTGAAACAGTAAAAAAAAAAAAATTAATAAAGGTAACAATTTCTGACCTTTACTTGTCAGAAGTAAATAATAAAAAACATAAAGCATGCCCTAACTGGTTTGGCTCAGTGGATAGAGTGTCAGGCTACAGACTGAAAGGTCCCAGGTTCAATTCCGGTTAAGGGCATGTACCTTGGTTGCGGGCACAACCCCAATGGGAAGTGTGCAGGAGGCAGTTGATCGATGTTCCTCTTTCATTGATGTTCCTAACTCTCTATCTCTCTCTCTTCCTCTCTTAAGATATCAATAAAATACATATTTAAAAAACATAAAGCATATATGACATATGCCCAAATGATGGAACTTTTTTAATATAAATACTGTAAATGGGAGATGGAGATGTAACCACAAAATGATGTAACTTGAGTCTGATGTAGCCTGAGGACTGCCTGTATTTTATTTTTTTAATTTATTAAGGTATTATATGTGTACATAGCTTACCATTGCGCCCCCCCCCCCACCTCCCATTCATGCCCTCCCTCCCCAGAGTTCTGTGTTCATCAGTTGCACCTATATTCATGCATACCAGTCCTTCAGTTGTTCTCTTATCTCCCCCCAGGTCTCCTTGCCCTCCCCGCTGTCATTTGACAATCTGCCTGTTTTTTGGTGACTACCTCAGGACCCCATGAATAGAATCTGCTCCTCATTTGGCAGTCTGCTTGTTTTATGGTGACTATCTCAGGACCACACAAATAGAATCCGCTCCTCTTCTGGTTCACACCGCCTCTCCCCCCAGGTCCCACTGCTTCCCCAGGGCACATGTCTCCCCTGAGACACACGGCTCACCCAGACTGCCTGTATTTTAAACGTTATAAAATTTCAACCTCTAAGCTTGGCAGGACGAGGTTGCTGAATACTTCATTAGCTTTTCATAATATAATCAAGGACTCATATAAACTCATTTATATAAGAAGCCAATATTTTGTGACCAATTGATTCTAGTAAAGTCCAAAATAAAATTTGCATACATATGCAAATGAGCACTAGCCAAAAAGAATACTGTTTAAAAGTAATATTTAAGCTTAATAAAAAGGAGAACTTTTAAAATTTCTTCTACTACTATTTACAACATAAACTAAAAGTTATTATTCAAGCATTTGATCTTACCATTAATGAGACACCATAAGTTAAAAAAATAGTTGCTTTTATTTGAAATGTATGCATTACAATAGTGGCCAACATACCTCTCACCTACTGGTTTCTCTGAAAAGTTTGTTGCTCTGTTTAAAAGAAAGTAAAAAATTTTAAAAGAATCTCCCTAAATGTGGTTTAGACATTACTCTGGGAAGAAATACAGAGGGAAACGCCCTTCAAATATATAATATTTGTAATTAAAAGTCAACATATTAGGCCTCAAAAAGTAGAAAAAGGAAAAGATTTCCTTAAAACTTTAAATGACTTTTTAGAAATTATTGAAAGATTTAATTAGTTAAAACCTTATCTAAAAATCTCTACAGAAGAAATGAAAGTTTTATTACTCTATTAAAATGACTCAGGGACACAAGCTGTCATTTCTAGCAATATTGTAAAAAGTAGAAAATTCAACAAATTATGGGACAGACAATTATAGAATGCCAACATCAGCAGCTAAAATCCCAACCCAAAAAACTAAAAGGGGGAATAGTGGAGAAATCTCCTGTAAGTAAACTACATCAAGCCCTAATTACTTTAAAATAATTTTTCACTTGTAATGCTGATGGCAAGACACCCATGGAATTGCACTGGTGTCAGAATAAGCCAAAGGAAAATGGTCTGGTTAAATGGAAAGATCCCGAGTCTGGTCTATGGAAGGGCCCCAGCCCGTTGTTAACATTTTATTGAGGATATGCCTGTGTATTTCCAGAAAAATCCTCCAAGCCCATGTGATTCCTGCAGGAAATATTAAACTTTAACATGGGTCTGAGGGAGGAACTGACCAGATTAATGAAGACCTTGCACCTGAAGTCATACCCTGTACTGGCAGCTGCAGACAATAGACTACTCCAGCCACAGATAGCAGTAGCCCCAAGCAACATGCTGAAGATAAGGAGTGGGAAGAGAATGAGACAGGTGATGAACAGTCCAGTGGTACCTGGGGTATGGTAAAATACGGTCCAGAAAGCTGAGCGAATTTGTGAGAAGACCAAAATGCAACAACACCTGAGAATGTCTTTCTTGCCATGCTAGCAGTCATCAGTTGTGCGGTAATACTACCAGAGTCAGATAGGGAAGTGTATTGGACTTATGTTCCTGACCCCTAACGTAGTCACCAATAATACCAAGCACCTCGTGTATCCAAGAGGATTACAGGTGGGACACGGAAGTATATGGGCAAAGTATAATTACATGGGTGGCGCCACCCAGCTTCCCTTTTGTATGACACAGAACCCAACTACTACTCTTTTGTGTGTAGAATTAAAGAGAGGTTTCTGGTTAGCATGGACACCAAAGAAGGGGGAAGCAAAAGCCCAAATACATCTACTATCACTACTTGATCCTGGGAGAGGTACAGAAAATGTAACATTAATAAGACACACACACACACACACACACACACACACACACACACACACATACACACACACACTATGCCATTATGTAAAATCTTTTTACATACACAGACATATCCTCAATCAAATGTTAACAAGGGGCTGGGGCCCTTTTTTAAAAAAATCGGGGAAGAAACTAATTGGCAAGACTGTTATAGTGACCATCCTACTAGCAGCAAACTTTAATAACAGCTTTTCCTTTGTGGATTGAAGCCCCTACAGGCAGTGTATAGTAACAATCACACCCTAAAATGGAAGGGGAGCACATCCTATCTATATGTTGAAGCTAATCACTCCAATTCATGCTATGGATGAGGGTTTGTTGGATCTCAATTACAACATGATAATTGCTCCTAGAAAATACTCAATGGAAATTAGCTGCTGCACTTGCACCTATAAAATGGCATAGTTTTAACTATAGCTTAAATAATTCCATTCCTACTTTACAGGGAACTCCCAATAAGACAGTATTTGCCACCGCTTGTGTATTTGATCCTTTTGTACTCCTCTCAGGACCCATCCAGATGCGCCTTAATGCAACAAGCCATCTGTATGAGGTGTCATGCACAGACTGCACACTATCCCATTGTATTAATTCTACATTCCAAAAAGATTCCCTCATGATTTTAAAACAACCTGCTTTCACTTGGGTTCCTGCTAACCTAACCGAACCTTGGGAATCTCATCAAGCCTACCAACTGTTACATGACATAGTAAAAATATTAAAATGACAAAAAAAAAAGATTTCTTGGAATGTTAACTGCAAGACTCTTTGCTCTCATAATGTTACTTACTTTTGTGGGAATTGTTGCTTCATCCATGGTACAAACTGTTTAAACTTCTCAGTTTTTACAACAAGTTAAGGAAAATGTAACTAAGACCTTGTCTATATAAGAAAGGAATTGACAACCACTTTGAGATAGAATTATTGGCACAAAGTCTACAGTCTTGTGGGTGGGTGATAAAATCCATAGCTTAGCAGTGTTTCCCAAAGTGTGGTACGTGTACCCCCAGGGGTATGGGAAGAGTTTGGTGGGGGTACGCATTGCACCAGAGTTTGGTGGGGATATGCACTGCACCGTGCTTAGCTACGCCTAATTCTACGTTATCATGAGTCAAGTCAAGACAGTCTTGTGAGGCGTGAGATGATCCGGTGTGCAAATAAATGTTATTTATAATATAACTTTTATTTATATTTTATTATGAATAATTTTATTTTTCGTTTATTATTATTTTGTGTATGTACCAAAAAAATAAAAAATAAATATATTTTGATTGTTATTAAAATACATCCTTTTTTGACAAGGGGTACTCAGCATTATGAAAATTATAGAAGGAGTACACATATGTCAAAAGTTTGGGAAACACTGGCTTAGAGCAAAGAATATCCTTACAGTGTCATTATAATTTTCCCCAATTTGTATTACCCCTGTTTCCTACCATAATACCTTACACCCTTGGGAATCAATTTTTAAAAATCCTCTTCTTGGTACTTAGGGTAAAAGTAGCATAACCCTTGATATTTTAGAATTACAACAGCATATTGTACAATTATCCCAGGCAAACTTGCAAACTAATGCATTAGATGCCTGGCAGCAATTTTAAAAGGATATGAAAGAATTTAACCTCTTCTATTGGATCTCTTTGCATTGGCCTCTTAGCATAACCACTATTGCCTGTCTCATTCTTGTTTTTATATGTTTATTTCTAGTCTGCAGATGCGGAATGAAGAGTCTAAAAAAATAAAAAAAAAACCTCAAGCCCTTCAGGTGGCATACATTTTTCAAGAATTATTAAGAGAAAAAAAAGGGAGGTATGCTGGAAGCTATACATTATCAACACTATCATGAAAGCGCAACAGAGAACTTGGAAGGCTGATTGACCTTGAGATTTAGAAAGGGCTAAAGCTATGCACTGGTTGTTCTGTCGAGATTATGGTGGCTCAAGCAATTTCCTAACCTAATAGTCCCAAAGTAAATCTTTTCTAATATTTACTGACTTTTAAAATAATCTGTCTGCTACGGAATTGCATGCCTAACTAAGGGCAAGATGTGGATTCTAAAATTGAATAAAAGCTAACAGGGCCTGGGCCCCAGTGGAGCCTCTCCACTAAAGAACGGTTTTCCACATGACCTCTATGGCTTCTAAATTCATATTTCTTGTCTAATATTTTCATTTGTGCATGACCCCTTTTCCAGATCCTGTACACTAGCCACAAATGGATGCCACATTCACACTAGACCACCAACTTATACCATACACAAAAATAAACTCAAAATGCGTAAAGGACTTAAATGTAAGATGGGAAACCACAAAAAATATTAGAGGAATCCACAGGCATCAAAATCTTAGATATATGCCAAAGCAATATCTTCACTGATACAGCTCCTAGGGCAATGGAAACTAAGGAGAAAATAAACAAATGGGACTTCAGCAAAATAAAAAGCTTTTTTTTTTTACAACAAAAGAAGCCATCAACAAAACAACAAGAAAGCCCCCTGCATGGGAAATATATCTGCCAATTTTATCTCCAATAAGGGTTTAATCACCAACATTTACAGGGAACTCATACAACTTAACAAAAGAAAGATAAACAACCCAATAAAAAAAAATGGGCAACGGATCTAAATAGGTACTTTTCAAAAGAAGACATAAAGAAGGCCAAGAGACATATGAAAACATGTTCAAAGTCACTAATCATCTGAAAGATGCAAATCAAAACGACAATGAGATGCTTTCTCACACCTGTCAGAATGGCTATCATCAAGAAATCAACAAATGACAAGTGCTGACAAGGATGTGGAGAAAAGGGAACCCTTGTGCACTACTGGTGGGAATGTAGACTAGTGCAGCCACTGTGGAGAACAGTTTGGAGTTTCCTAAAAAAAACAAAAAATGGAACTCCCATTTGAGCCAGTGATTCCCACTTCCAGAAATATATCCCAAGAAACTAGAAACATCAATCAGAAAGGATATATGCAGCCCTATGTTCATAGCAGCACAATTTACAATAGCTAAGATTTGGAAACAGCCTAAGTGCCCATCAGCAGATGAGTGGATTAAAAAACTGTGGTACATCTACACAATGGAATACTACACTGGGAGGAGAAGAAGAAGAAGAAGAAGAAGAAGAAGAAGAAGAAGAAGAAGAAGGAGGAGGAGGAGGAGGAGGAGGAGGAGGAGGAGGAGGAGGAGGAGGAGGAGGAGGAGGAGGAGGAGAAGGAGAAGGAGAAGGAGAAGGAGAAGGAGAAGGAGAAGGAGAAGGAGAAGGAGAAGGAGAAGGAGAAGGAGAAGGAGAAGGAGAAGGAGAAGGAGAAGGAGAAGGAGAAGGAGAAGGAGAAGGAGAAGGAATTCTTACCATTTGCAACAGCATGGATGGACATGGAGAGCATTATACTAAACAAAATAAGCCACTCAGAGAAAGATAAATATCACATAATCTCACTCATTTATGGAATATAGTGAACAACTTAAACTGATAGACAAAAGCAGATCCAGAGACATAGAAGTATCAATCAGACTGTCGAACCTCAAATGGAAGGTAGGGGAGGGTGGAGGTAAGGGGAAGAGATCAACCAAAAAACTTGCATGCATGCATATAAGCATAAACAATGGATACATAAAAGGGGAGGAGGGTGGTTTGAGGGCATGAGTGAGGGGGTGGGGAGGCAATAGGGCAATAAGGACACGTATGTTTAATACCTTTATCCATAAAGAAGGGAGACCCCCCCCAAAAAAAGCCATAGATTTCTGGGTGTTAATTTTGTATCCTGCTACATTGCCAAATTCATTTATTATTTCTAGTAGTTTTTTGATGGAGTATTTAGGGTTTTCTATGTGCAATAGATGATACTTTGTTTTAATTTAATTTGATCCTAAGCAGCAAAAGTGAGGACCATCTGTTCCAGTGTTACTGCAGCCTTCATCTACATATGTTCTTCTCCTGGACTCCCATAAGGCACTCGATTATCTCTACACAGCCTGTTAGCTCAGGACTCTGTTAAATCTATTGTATAATTACAGCAATTATCTGGAAGCAATTTTAAATGAATTATTATTAGATGTAAGCCATCAGATGTATATAATTATAATTTAGGGTCATTTTCAATAAATAGTAGTTGAAATATTTGACAGATCATGCAAAAAATGAAACTAGACTACCTCCTTACAACATGTATAAGAATTAACTCAAAATGGATCAAAGACATGAGTTATAATTCAATGTCATACTCTCCAGTCACTAAAAATATTTTTTAAAGTATAATGTTTCACTAAAAAAAATTAAAATTATTTATCATAAGCAATCTTTGTTCTTATATCTCTCATAAAGAGTACTATATAATTATTCTTCGTTATTAATCTTCCTATTCTTCTTCCCTTATTTTTAAAATCTGAGCATTTATCTTTTATAGTCTTAAATTTCTTCATTCTCTGCTTGATTAATCTGAAATTAATTTAAAATATTAATTAATTAAAATCTGAAATTAATTTTAAAAATCTGAAAATAATTTGAATTTTTTTTCTCTGCTTGATTAATCTGAAAATGCAGGCCTTATAAATTAAATTAAATTTTTGAAACATTTTTTTCCTATGAAAACAACTCTTCGTTTTTCTTTAATTAAGAGCGAACTACATTTTTGTGTTTACAGTGCCTTGCAGAAATGAAAACATAGCCACTGATTCATGTCCAAGTGACTGGCATGAAATAGCATGAAAATGATTACTAACTTAAGAACAGCATCTGATAACTTTACTAATTATGTGGTTTTTATTGAGACAGATCAAATTTGGTGATCTAAAAGGCAAACCTTCATTACTTTTATTTTAATTGATTAGAATAGATGCCAAAGGAACCAAATCATAGACACTTCTAAATTATGATCTTTTCTGAAAAAGGATCTTGGCCCTAAACCTAGTAAAAGTCCCATTATACAAACCATAAATTGTATGACATGGACACCATAGATATTGCCACTCAAGAGGGCAGGTTGAGGGCATGAATGCAACAAAGTCCATCACTGCACACTGTGTGTTTTGATGAAGACAGGTCAATGCTAACTGCCATCATCTTCATTTTAAGACAGATACAGCACAGAGCTGTGACCATGTACTATCCTGATCCATGTTAGCTAAAGGACAGCCAATCGGCAGTAAACCTGAGATGGATAATGATGACCAGGTTGGCCACACCATGCCCAGGAGATTCTTCTTTGCCCAGCATGTCTTCCAGTTAGGGTTCTGTTCTTTCCGAAACATTCACTAATTGTCTTTTCTCTTTCTTCCCAATCCTTCTCACAATTGTATTTTTATTGCCATGCAGTTTGCTTAATATCTGTTTTCCTACACATAAATTTTTAGTTTCAATGAGGCATAATTTACATTCAACAAAATTCACCTGTTTAAATGCAGAGTTTGATGAATTTTTGTAGATATAGGAAGTTGCATGACTATAATCCCAATCCTGACACAGAACAATCCCACCACTCCAAAAAGTTTTCTTGAGAGCCATACAATTCTATCTACACTGTATCACCACTTATCATGCTGCACGGCACATAGTAAAACTCCTTCAATATTTGATGAGTCGATGGGAGGAATGAAAGCTGGAAAGAAGAAAGTGTAAATTACCACCTACTCAGTTTTGTACCAGGAGTTATGCTGAGATATTTGCATGCTATTTCCATTTTCTCATAAAAAATACAAGTGGTCATGTATTATTATTTCTATTTTACAGATGAGGATACTGAGCTTCAGGAAACTTATGTAACCATTCAAAGTCTGATGGTTAATAAGTGGGTGCTTGGGGTTTGATTCAAGTTCATATGACTATAAACGTCCACTTTTTACCATCACCTTCTACTGGTCTCATGTTAAAGAAATATTGTCTAGAGTTGCTTCTCATAAATATCAGCAAAATTCTTGCTCTCCTATAGTCTTAACCACAGTAGAAAATAACAAGAAATTGCAGAAATACAGACAACCTACATCACACCCTCCTCCTCTACAAGAGAATCTTCCAGTTTACTCTAAGTAGAACAAGGCCTCTCTTCTCCACTGACCATAAACACACTCAATATTCATTATCATTTATTTGGTCATTAAATATGTGTATCTCTTCACTGATAGTTAATCTATTTGTTATGTTGAAATCAACATAGACTGCTTCAAGTCACATTCTCCCAGAGGTTGGGGTTACTAATATCAACAGCTTTATCACAGCCCATTCTATCTTATAAAAGAGTAATATGCAAATTAACCATCACTCCACTCAAGCCATGCCCACCAGCCAATCAGAGCGAGTATGTAAATTAATCCCAACCAAGATGGCTACAGCCACAGAGAGCAGTTGAGAGAGGCTTGGATTTCCCTGGCAAGCTTTCCACCTGTCCTGGCTGGCCTAGGCCTCCACTCAAGGGTACAAAGTTTCAATTATAGAAGGTACACAAGTCCAAGGCTGCAGCCATGGAGTGAGAAGGAGGCTTGGCTCCGCTCCAGGCTACAAAGTTTCAATTGTAGAAGGTAAATAAATTCCAGATATCAGGGCCTCCACTTGGGTAGCCAGGGGGCGTGGCTGGCCTGCAAACTACCACAGGTCCCTCTCCCAGGCCACCCCACACCCTAAGGAAACCCCCACCCTGATCCGGGACACCCTTCAGGGCAAATCAGCTGGCTCCCACCCATGCACCAGACCTCTAGCCTATCTAATAAAAGAGTAATATGCAGATTGACCATCGCTCCAACACACAAGCTGGCTGCCCCCATGTGGACACAAGATGGCCACCACAAAATGGCCAGCAGGGGAGGGCAGTTGGGAGGCACCAGGCCTGCAAGGGAGAGCAGTTGAGAGGGATCAGGTCTTCAAGGGAGGGAAGTTGGAAGTGATCAACCCTGTAGGGGAGGGCAGTTAGGGATGGCCAGGCTAGCAGAGTAGGGATGTTGGGGGCAAACAGGCTGGCAGGGGAGCAGTTAGACATCAATCAGGCTGGCATGAGAGAGATTAGGGGGTGATCAGGTTGGCAGCAGAAGCAGTTAGAAGCAATCAGAAAGGCAGGCAGGCGAGCAGTTGGGAGCCAGAAGTCCTGGATTGTGAGAGGGATATCCGACTGTCCAACACATCCCTCGAGGTGTCCCAGATTGGAGAGGGTGTAGGCTGGGCTGAGGGATAAACCCCCAACCCCATGCATGAATTTCGTGCACTGGGCCTCTAGTTATATAATAACACTAAGAAATATCAGCAAACCTTCTTGAAAGGTATATCATGGTGGTCGGCAAACTGTGGCTCATGAGCCACGTACAGCTCTTTGGCCCTTGAGTTTTTAGCAAAGGCCAGCTTAGGAGTACCCTAATTAAGTTAATAACAATGTACCTATCTATATAGTTTAAGTTTAAAAAATTTTGGCTCTCAAAAGAAATTTCAATCATTGTACTGTTGATATTTGGCTCTGTTAACTAACGAGTTTGCTGACCACTGGTCTATCAGATTAGGTTCAGCTTCCTAAATCATAAAACCCAAATCAGTGCTGTATACAAGATGGAAGCTTATCATTCTCATATCAAAGAAACTGGAGGACAATACAGATCACGCAATTTCTGTGACCATCCGGTACCCTGGCTCCCCTGAAAGCTCATGACTTTTAGTATGTAGCTTTCATCTTCAAGGTCAAGGACAAATATGGTTGCTAGGGTTGCAGCCATTAAATCTACATTGCACACATGAAAATGAAGAAAGGAAGACTGATGGAAATTTCTGCAAGATTTCTCAGCATCTTATTCACCTCATTTTCCTCCCCCATCTATCAAGAAACTGGAAAATATAACTCACAGGCATCTTGCTGTCTGGGACTGTTCACAGTATGAGTGGCAGAAAGATTTCTGAAGGCGGGGAGGAAGGTGATAATTGGTACAATGCCAAAGGACCTGTGTTAGTGTCAGTTATAAGAGTTTCCATCTATAATAAACCAGCATTTCTTAGGTCAAAATGGGCAATTCCATCTCTTTTATATTTCTTCCAATTTTAAGATATTTAAGCCCCTCTTTCTCTCTCCCTCCCTCTGGAAATTATCCCATCTGGATGTCAGAACAGCTCCTAAGATGTCTCACATCCCACATCTGGCTCTCCGTGGGACAGAGCACACAGCAGAGCAATACTTAGAATCAGGGAATTCCCTACGTCATCACCCAAGTACAACCTCCTGTGTACCTTTGGAGATGCCCTCTCTCCTCTCTCTAACCCTAAAATAAAATCTTCCTAAAACCCCAGAATGTAAAAATGAAACCACTGCTGCCATTACCTCACCTAACACCCTCTCAGACATCTAGGACTAGAGACGACAGATGATCAAGTCGAAACCTGAAGAGGAAAGTAACTGTCCAAAGGCATCACTGCTTATGGTTGTTCTTAGTACTAGCTTGGATTCACTCATGCGGCTCTCAGCTCATGGATTAAAATTTACATCACTTCATGCTGACTGTTTCCTAAAATACTCTACTGTCCATCCTTTCCATGTGACAAATAGAATAGGCAGCTGAAACCATGTGTAGTAGTGAGAAAACAATTCTAAGTACTATTCTATGCCAGTCTTCTGAGTGCTTTGCAAAATTAACTCATTTTGCATTTATAACAGACTGTGAAGGGCAATACCAGTGCTTCCTGTACTTCTATTGTTTATGCTGGAAACCACTGGTCTCCATAGGTCTATGCTGGAGACAAAAGGGGCAAGTGAGACACAGAGAGGTAAGATAACCAGCTTAAAGGTATAAAGCATGAGTGGTTAAGCTTGGTGCTGAAGTCTGTGCAATGCTCACACTCTAACTGAATAACATGCTGTACAAGTTATTCTTCCATTCTGACTTTATGGCAACCCCACCTCCCCTAAAGAGTTAAACATATAGAGTCCTTGTTTCTAATTATTGGTTCATTTCCTCTGGTCTTCTAACATTTGTCACTAATTGCAAGTACTCCAAGCTCACACACTACATCAATTAGCAGCTAACCCTCAGGTACTAATTAAACAAATCATCAGGGATAATTTCCCAGCAAGAGCAGACCAAGGTTTCCTCACAAAATGTTTTTTTGGGGGGAAACAGAGACTTTATAGAAATGAGTAAAGAGAATGAGGTCAGGTTTAATCTGAGGAATGAACTTAAAAGGGCTTGCCACTTAAGACATTTAACCTCAGAAATAACCTCCATGGCATAAGCATATAGGCTTGCTCTCCTGTATCAAAGTCTCTGCAAGGTACTCTGGGGACCAAGGCTAGAGCAGATCCACAAGGCTCCCCCATCACCCATACAGACCTGAAAAGTACCGAGTATCCCCAGCGAGCATGCTGCAATGGAAGGCAGACTCCCCTTCTAGACAGAACAATCTCTCCACACCTGCTCAGAAGGTGAGACTCAGGTAAGGACAATGCCCCACAACCTCATCAGAGCAAATAGGTTATATCTTCCTGGAATACAGAAAGCATTTCCAATGACTACATCTCTAAATGTCCCTCCCCTGCTAAGACCATCACAGTCTACTAATAAAGCCCTCCTTAACCAAGCCCTCTGGAAGCCAGCGAACCATGAAGGTAAGTTGTTGGTCCTCAGCTCTGGGCCAGCTAAAGTCTGCACAGTGCAGTGGAGATTGGTCATGCTGTAGCAGTGGAAGCACTGGTCTCTGCTGGAGACCAAGGAGACATAGAACAGAGGACGGATGGGTCAAGGAGCAGTGGCCATGCATGAAGTAAAGTTGTGTACTTCAAGCTAGAAGACAGCCAAGAATAGAACATGCTATCCCTGCCTCTAGGTAGACCAGCTGTTTAATGCTCCTCAGCAGGGTGGGTGTTGCCCAGAGTGCATGAGACCCTGAACCTCATTTCTGCTTTGGACAATGCTGTCCTCAGAATTTTGGACAATGCTGAGCCTTAATAACAAAAACAATATTAAGCCCAATGTGCTTGTGGAAAGAAAGGAACACAGCAAGTAAAGCAAATAGTACCAGTCCCTAGAGAGAGTAAGCTTTGAGCTGAATTTTAGCAGCAAATGAAATATTTACAGAACAAAGGCAATGGAGTGTGAGTGGGGAGCCCGCATGTGCAGGAGGGACTCTCCCTGTCTCAGTGACAGGGGGAGGCTTCCAAGGGCTGGCATCGTCCCTGCTTGATTTTCTGTCCTCTCTTTGTGGTCCCAGAAGCCCGATCCTACTGTGCTCCAGCTCCTTCTCCTCTTCTTTTTCCCTCCCACCACAACCAGAAGAAGGAGCTATTTCAGGGAGGAGACCCTTAGATTCGTTAACAAAATCAGTAATCATTCCATGAATTAATCGCACCACTCACATATTCTAAGTGCTGTGAACAACACACGAGGTAAGTTGCTTGTTTTTAAAGAAAACACAATCTCCACAATAAAAGTAAAATTTAATATATTAAAAATTAGTAACAAGTGATATATCACATTACTAAGTTTTCCATTAGGCAAGGTCTTAAGTACTTTTCAGCTTTACAGGGTCTTTAACGAAGACTCATGCATGTACCTGGGGACTGTGGATGCTTTGGAGGCAGTGGAATCTTGCGTAACTGGTTATGATGTCCAGGGCCCAGAAGGAGGTAATTGTTCCCTCAGTGTGAGCCAGCAATGGTGGCTTGAGCGGCTTAGCCCATGGAGTCATGACCTGAAAGAGGAGGACGTTCCTAATCCTTATGAAGTTGCAGTCTGCCCCACTGTTGAAGTAGAGTATGCAATGGCATGTACTTGGTGCCTGGTGCATAGACTGATCGAGATAGTGTTTTAATACTGATTTACTGCCTTTCTCTTACTATGTGTTAGGAAATATTGTTTAACCTCTAAAATTAAAGCATTTTGAAAAAATTATTCCCAGTCCCCTTGTGAAGATATGATCATCAGTGCTCTTCAAACCCTTTGTGGGTGGAGCCTCCAGGGCATGGCCCACAGCGGAGACTCAGCAACGGCTCTTGATGAAGGAAGCTACAGTGAGACCCAGGGGCCCTGTGCAGGGAAGGGGCACTCCCTGCGGGAAGACGGTAGGCACAGCCTAGCACCCAGGGAGTGAGCAGAACACAGCGAAGAGGGGCAGAGTGCACACGGTACTTTCAGACCCTTCCAGGTGCCAGTTTATTTATTGGTTTTACTCTGATCAGAAGTTCCATCCAAAAACAAGCATGTCAACAGGACAGGAGATACACGCAAATCATGTATCTTTTTCCTTTTTGTGATGAAAGAGCCCCTGTTCATATCTGTGAAGGAAAGTGTCATCCGCAAGCCTGTTCCCACACCCTCTCCATTTTCTTTCCCCCTCTCTTACCCTCCCCCCACCCCTGCCACACACACACACTCAGTTCCAGCTGGGTGGGGCATTTAGGCTGAATTTAGATGGAAGGAAGAGGTCTTTTGGGCTGATGGACAATAAAATCCCATGGCTTCGTTGTCGTTTTCCCTCTTCATGAGCTTATTTACAGATTTTCTCTCGTTTGTTGGAGCAGATGACATGCTCTATCAAATGCCAAGCATTGTGATGATATATCTGCACATGTCACTAGAGTTCTATATCACACAGGGAACAATATACATTACAGATCCACTAAATATACTTACAGATCTGGGGTAAAGCTTTTACTTTACCGAATCATCAGAACACTAAGTCAGATATCATATGAAGTTGTTATCACAGCACCGGGCTTATCATAAGTGCTTCATAATTTATATTTATTAAATGTAGCATATCCACCCCTCCATATTTCTTAGCTCCTTCATACTTTTTATCTTCCTTCACTATCCCTGTAACTTTCCCCTTTCTTGCTCAGTTTGGACTCTAAGAAGAAATCTGGAAATCAGACATTTAAGAAAGAGAAATGGTATATTTTTTTTATCTTAAAAAGTGGGCTAGTCTGATTTTGCTCTGCCCAGCTCACTGCATCAAAACCAGGGACCTGAGTTCCCATTAGAGATAAAATGTAAGATTCTCTAAGATTTCCTCTAGAGATGTTTTTTTTTTCATTTTTTAAGGTATTATATGTGTACATACCTTATCAATTCTCCCCCCCCCCATACATGCCCTCCCTCCCCAGAGTTTTGTGTCCATTGCCGAGAAATGTTTTTAATTGAAGAGTGGGAAGAAGTATAATAATTTTGTTTTAAACAAAAATATTGGGGACATTATAGCAAATAGCATGTAGTTTTGAAACAACAGAGGAAGAAAGGCAATTTGCACTTATCTACCCATTTAAAACCCCAGAGTTTTAGTTATTTTCAAGTAGTACTAGAGTTCTTTAGAATTTAGAACTTGGGAGGGTATTTATTACAGCATCCAACCTGATCTCATATTTTATTTTATTTTTTAAATATATTTTATCAATTTTTTACAGAGAAGAAGAGGAAGGAATGGAGACATAGAAATATCAATGAGAGAGAAACATCCATCAGCTGCCTTCTGCACACCTCCTACTGGGGATATGCCCGCAACCAAGGTATATACCCTTGACCAAAATCGAACCTGGGACTTTTCGGTCTACAGGCTGATGCTCTATCCACTGAGCCAAACCAGTTTGGGCCTGATCTCATATTTTATGTGAATTTCATATTTTATGCATAAAGTACCAAATAAGAAACTAAAATTGAATCCTTCACAAATGACCTGCAGACAGGATTCAATTTATTTTTAATTCTACATGAAATATATCATCCTCATATGAACTTGAGGGGAGAGTGTAGAAGGCTGGAGGCTGAAATCAAATTGCTGTATTTTCCAACTCTGAGAGTATACGGTTGTTTGGCAAAGAAGTTGTATAAAGAATTCAAATGTCCAAACTGTCTGATAAATGTTAGCATTGGAGACCATCGGATCCTTCAGTAGCCAGCACCAGGGGCTCTGTTCCTTACTGGACCAAAATCTTTCTCCCTGCATTCAAATCCTATCATCTGGGGTCACATTAGGTGCCATGACCCAGTGAGGGGTGGTAATGACTTAGCTTTCCACCTCAGGGACTCAGGATGTTGGATTGTGCTCTCTTTGCTGCAAGTGACTGACCGTGCTGCCAGTGTGTGGACAGCCATGGTGGGAGAGACCAGCATGGTGCAGAGGACAGGGAGCCAGATGTAAGCCTTAGGAGATGCGTAGGGTATGTTCATAGTAATAGCCCCTCAACTGCTTAAAAGTCCTCATGCTTGCTTTTTGCCACCTCTCAACTCCCTTCCACCTCTGCCTCCAAAATGCAAAACAGGTAATACTAAGAAAGTGGTAAATTCCTTGTCAGAGAGTTTATAGAGACCAGGCAAACATTCTAATGGTGCTGGGAGCTCTGGCTAACATAGACCAAACTGGAAGACACTTGTCCAGATGCTATGCTTTCACCAAGGTAATGTCCCTTTATCATCCTCAAAACTCCATAGTTGAAGCAGGTGTTCTCTCTCCTTGTTACAGATGCAGAAAGTGAAGTTCAGAAAGGTTAAATGGCACACAGCAGGGGGGAGAGCAAGATACATATGCAGCTGATCTGCCTCCTGGTTCTCACTCCCCACATCTCAGTGGCTCTAACAGAGGCAAGGCAGAGCAGAACCTGTGTAAGGCAGCACAGCACAGATTGAGGACAACTCCTTTTCTCAGTGTTTACTCATTCTGACTTTCTTGATTCATCACAGGCACCAGAAAATGTCTCAGCATGAGAACTGACAACCAGAGCTTCTTGGGGGACCCTCCCAGGGACTTCATCCTTCTGGGTATTTCTGGCCGGCCATGGCTGGAACTCCCTCTCTTTGTGGTCCTCCTGGTGTCCTATGTTCTTGCCATGTTGGGGAACATCGCCATCATCTTGGTGTCCAGGCTGGATCCCCAGCTCCACACGCCCATGTACATCTTCCTCAGCCACCTCTCCTTCCTGGACCTCTGCTACACCACCACCACGGTCCCTCAGATGCTGGTCAACATGGGCAGCTCCAGGAAGACCATCAGCTACGGTGGCTGCACAGTGCAGTATGCGGTTTTCCACTGGTTGGGGTGCACGGAATGCATTGTCCTGGCTGCCATGGCCCTGGACCGCTATGTGGCCATCTGTGAACCCCTGCGGTATGCCCTAATTATGCACCGCCCTCTCTGTCAGCAGCTCGTGGCTGTTGCCTGGATAAGCGGCTTCGGCAACTCTCTAGTTCAAGTAGTCTTGACAGTGCAATTACCTTTCTGTGGGCGGCAAGTGCTAAACAACTTCTTCTGTGAGGTGCCAGCTATGATCAAGCTGTCATGTGCTGACACAGCTGTGAATGATGCCACACTGGCCGTGCTGGTGGCCTTCTTCGTGCTGGTCCCCCTGGCTCTCATCCTTTTGTCCTACAGCTTCATTGCCCGTGCAGTGTTCAGGATCCAGTCCTCAAAGGGAAGGCACAAGGCTCTTGGAACCTGCTCCTCCCACCTGGTGGTGGTCTCCCTCTTCTACCTTCCTGCCATTTATATGTACCTCCAGCCCCCTTCCAGCTACTCCCAAGAACAGGGCAAGTTTATCTCCCTCTTCTATTCCATAATCACTCCCACCCTCAATCCCTTCATCTACACCCTGAGGAATAAGGATGTGAAGGCAGCTCTGAGAAATCTTCTGGCAAGGATGTGGAGACTCTGCAGAAGATGAAGACCTGAGATGTGGCACTCTCCATTAGTTACAGAACACTCAAAGAAGCTTTTCACTCAGGAGCCAATAATCAACCAGTGTACATTTTTTTGGAGATTTCAGGATTTCCCCAAATACCATGTCCACAATATCTTACCTTCTGTGTGGTCACAATGCCTAAGATTTCTCTTATCCCAACCGTCTTTAATTTTAAGAGCCATACATTTTTAGGAATTGTTTAAAGAGAACTGGCATTCAATAAGCATTTGCCAAATTATGTAATTCCTAAATTCCTGATTCTTTTCATTTCTTATCTTCCTATTTTCTATTTTTCTCCATTTGTCTCTTTTCAATCTTCTCTCTGTCCCATTACCCCTAAGTATACACAATATGAAACTGAAACATAATTTCATATTACTTATAATAAATGAATGTTCTTCTCTATATATTTTCCATACATTTTATATGACTTTTTTAAAATTCAAAAAAATGGACTGTCTTTTCTTCATGAACTAAGATGATGTTGTGTGTGTGTGTGTGTGTGTGTGTGTGTGTGTGTGTGTTTCTGTAGTTCAAATTTTGTTCTATAGAAGTGTCCCCACCCTGACTGGGAACTAGGATAAGCATATTTATCATGGGTGTATGAGACTGTTAGATTCTATGGGTACAAATCAATAGCATACTCTATTATCTAAAACAACATATTCATTCTAGTTGAGAACACAAAATATAAATGCAGTCAGACTTCAGAACAATACAACTTTATTTTTTTTAAATATATTTTATTGATATTTCACAGAGAAGAAGGGAGAGAGATAGAGAGCTAGAAACGTCGATGTGAGAGAAACATCGACCAGCTGCCCCCTGCACATCCCCTACCAGGTATGCGCCCGCAACCAAGGTACATGCCCTTGACCGGAATCGAACCTGGGACCCTTCAGTCTGCAGACCGACGCTCTACCACTGAGCCAAACCGGTTTCGGCTAGAACAATACAACTTTAAATAAAAAGCTCAAGGTTATTGTAATAGCTAATATTTGTAGAAGGCTTCCAAGATACAGGCACTAGATTAAGTGTATTTTTTAAATTTATCTTTATTGTTGAAAGTATTTCAAATGTCCTCCCCTTGTTTTGCCATTGACCTCCTCCACCCCGCCCCCACCCCTGACCCCGGGCTTTCACCAAACTATTGTCTGTGTCTATAGGCTATGCATATATTACCGATAAGTCCCCCAGTTAATCTTTTCCCACTGACTCTCCCTCTCCCACCTTCCCTCTGAGATTTCTCAGTCTGTCCCATGCTTCTATGTCTCTGGATCTATTTTGTTCAACAACTTATTTTGCTCATTATATTCCACATATGAGTGAGATCATGTGATACCTGTCTTTCTCTGATTGGCTTATTTAGCTTAGCATAATATTCTCCAGTTCTTTCCATTGTTTCAAAGGTAAGAGACCCTTCTGTTTTATAACTGCATAGTATCTCTTGATGTAAGTGTTCCATGGCCTTTTTATCCACTCATCTACTGATGGGCACCTGGGCTGTTTCCAGATCTTAGCTATTGTACATTGTGCTGCTATTAACATAGGGGTGCATATATTCTTTTTGATTGATGTTTCAGGTTTCTTAGAATATATTCCTAGAAGTGTGATCACTGGATCAAATGACAGTTTCATATTTGATTTTTTGAAGAAACCCCGTACCTTTTTTCATAATGGCTGCACCAGTCTGCATTCCCACCAGCAGTGAACTAGGGTTCCCTTTTTTCCACATCCTCGCCAGAACTTGCCATTTGTTGATTTATTGATGGTGGCTATCCTGACAATTGTAAGATTGTTTTAATTTGCATCTCTCTGATGATTAATAAAGACAGTCTCTTCAACAAATGGTGCTTGGAAAATTGGACAGATACATGCAAAAATGAAATTAGACCATCAATTTACACTGTATACAAGGATAAACTCAAAATGGATAAAAGACATAAATGTACATTATAAAACCATAAAAATACTGGGCAGCAAAATCTCAGACATCTCTCATAGCAATATGTTTGTTGATACATCTCCTAGGGCCATGATCAGCAAACTGTGGCTCAAGAATCACATGCGGCTTTTTGGTCCCTTGATTGTGGCTCTTACACAAAATACCACGGCCTGGGCAAGTCTATTTTGAAGAAGTGGCATTAGAAGAAGTTTAAGTTTAAAAAATGTGGCTCTCAAAAGAAATTTTAATCATTGTACTGTTGATATTTGGCTCTGTTGAGTAATGAGTTTGCCAACCACTGTCCTAGGGCAAGGGAAACTAAGGAGAAAATAAACAAATGGGACTACATCAAAATAAAAAACTTCTGTACAGCAAAGGAACCATCAACAAAATGAAAAAGTAGTCCACTATACGGGAGAACATATTTGCCAATGTTACATCTGATAAGGGGTTTATTTCCAAAATATATAAGAAACTCATACAACTTTAAAAAAGGAAGACAAACAATCCAATTTAAAAAAATGGGCAAAGGACCAAAATAGACACTTCTCTAACGTGGACATGCAGATGGCCAAAAGTCATAGTAGGTATATTTTTATACACCATCTTGTTTAAACCTCAAGCAACCTCATGATGTAATCACTTTTCTGATACTTCATTGTCATATAAGAATTTGGTCATTATAGATGTTGCAGTAACTTGGTCTGGGCCCCTCTGGTCACTGAGGGAACTGAGACCAGCACTAAAATCTATATGGCTACCTCCTTTAGTAAAACAAAGCCATAAAACTAGGTCCTTATACTTGCAGTTTTTTCATGTTTTAGATTTATTAACACTTCATTTATTTGTTTTTCATCTTGCTGCCATACAGGTCAAATATTAAGAAAGCAGAGAAGATAAAATATAATTATTATAATAAATGCTAGAGGCCCAGTGCACAAATTCATGCATGGGTGGGGTTCGTTTGGGTAGCCTATGGGGATCAGGCTGAAATCTGAAGTGCAAAGCTGCCTGCAGCTCCTACCTGCTGCTCCCACTTATCCTGGTCCCACTGTGCCTGCTGCAGGCTTGCACCCAACCAGTCATGATTGGGAGAGGCTCATGCTGCCACAGCAGCACTTGCCAGCCATAAGTCCTGCATCTGGCACCCTCCTAAGGGAAATTGCCTGTGGGATCGGGCCAAAACTGGCTCTATGACATTACCCAAAGAGTCCCAGATTGCCAGGTCACAGGCCAAGCTAAGAGACCCCACTGAGGCATTATTGAGGAGGGACTGCAGGGAGGGGGCTCCAGGGCATGTCCAGCCCATCTCGCTTAGTCCTGATTGGCCGGATCCTAGCAGCAAGCTAACCTACTGGTCAGAGCATCTGCCCCCTGGTGGTCAGTGCACGTCATAGCGAGCCATTGAACAGCCTTAGCATATCATTAGCATATTACACTTTGATTGGTTGTTCTGCTGTTTGGTCTATTTGCATATTAGCCTTTTATTATATAGATATTACAATTAGGACAAAAGGGGAAATTGAAGACATTTTACTGACAGTAAAAGCAAAGGGAAAACATAAATCACAAATTTGTAGGCTTTGACTTGAAAAACATGACAGAACCATGACTGTTTCTGGTACCAAAACCATAAAACATTTTTCCCTTAGGCTGTCATTTAGCAGCTACTGTGTAATGGCTAAAAGCCCTTCAGAACTACCTTAGTGAACATAGAGAATGATCTATATGAGCTTTCCTTCTAACTTTTCCTGTTAGCAGAAGCCAAGACCCAGTTCAATGAAAGCAATGTGACATTGATCCAAAGATAGTCAATCCATACATATAGCTATGTGATGATGTGGCCTAATTCTAGTGCCCATTTGAAAGTAGTGAGGATTATGTTTCTCAAAATAGATGTGCCAGATTAGAGGTGGCCTCAAAATCTCTTCTACTCCTTGCAGTGAAAGGGGGAGGCCATTAGAATGAAGTAAAAATGATATTCTAGGGGTGGGGGGCAATGGTAAGATATATATACACATATAATACCTAAATAAATAAATAAACAAATAAATAAGATATTCTAGATCTTCCAGGTTACACCATAAGAAATCTGGCAGCTTCCAACTAGTAACACTTCTTCTGGGTCGCTCGGTCACCAAGGGAGAAGTCTACTACCCTGAGACAGTCGTGCTAGGGAGACTGCAGATGGGTACTGTTGCCCACAGTCTAACTGACAGCTTATTCTAGACCCTCCTAACCAGCCTGCCTATCAGTTAAATACCACCCAGTCACCTCAGTAAAAAAGCAAAAGAATCTCTGAGCTGAACTCTGCCCAAATTCCTAACTCTCAGAATTATGAAATGCAACAAAATGGTTGCTATTTTAAGTCTGCTAAGTTTGGGGGTGATTTGGCAGGCAACAATAGGTAGCTGAGAAAACAGTAACCCCTAGAATGTTAGATAGTAGAGTTACATAACACCACAAAATATACCTGCTGAATTTTCCAGAAGTATCAGTTATTTAATGTTGTAAGGAAAAATATTTAAATAACTCAACTGATAATTAAATTTAAATGTATACTTCCATTATAATACACTGACATCAAAGACAGAAAATGTATATATATTTTTATAATAAAGCTCAAGACTTCAAATATTTTGTATGCTTTTGCTGCTCTGCTCTGTGTTACTGTAAGGTCCCTGAAATCCACTTTCCTCTGCTTCTATGAGTACTTTGTGGGAACTGTGAAAAACACTCATGAATAGGACTGGATACAATGTGTGCTCTTCAGGCACTCTTTCATAAGTATCATTTTTGCAGAAGTTGATTCAAAACATAATGTTCTAATGCAGCTTCCTTTTCCCAGTTAATGAGAAAACTATTTTTCATTCTATATAAAGCTCAGCGAAATTCTTTAGGATGGATTTAACCATCTTATGCTTCTTCACAGGAACATGTAAGTCTTGCTAACCTCACTTTATTCTGAGGTGGAGGCACATAACTCAAGCTTCATAGTGTTTCTCTAACTGGGTGTTTTATCAAGGGTGTTAAGATAGACACTTTATAATCCTATATAATAAAGAGGTAATATGCAAATTGACTGTCACACCCTCACAAGATGGCTGCCTACAACCAGGCCGACACAGGGGTTAGTGAAGGAAATGACTGAACAAACAAACTGCATGGGGTGACCAGGCCAGTAGCGGGGCATTAAGAGGCAACCAGGCTGGCAGGGGGAAGGGGGTCAGTTAGGGGTGACCAGGCCAGCATGGGGGCTGCAGTTGGGGGCAACTGCCAGCAGGGGGAGTCAGTTGGGGGTGATTAGGCTAGTGGTGGGGGCAGTGAGGGGCAACCAGGCCAGCAGGAGGGGTAGCTGGGAGTGACCAGGCTGGCAGGGGAACTGTAAGGGGTGACCAGGCCAGTGGGGGGGGGGGTGTTAGGAGCAACCAGGTCAGCAGGGAGGGAGAAGTTGGGGGCGATGATATTCTAGACCAGCCCTGGGCAAACTATGGCCCATGGGCCGATCCAGCCCATTCGGCTGTTCTATCTGGCCCATGGAGCTGAAAGAGCAGAGGGTTCTCTTGCTCTCTCCTCCGCTCCTTCACCAGCAGCCCAAGATGAGAGTGCCAGCATGGTCAGGTTGCTTTTATTCCAGCCCTCTGGTTCAGTGTAAGAACCCATTGTGGCCCTCAAGTCAAAAAGTTTGCCCACCCCTGTTCTAGATCTTCCAGGCAGACAGGCAGGTGAGCGGTTAGGAGCCAGCATTCCAGGATTGTGAGAGGAATATCCAACTGTCTGTTTAGGCCCAAACCCTGGAATTGGGCCTAAACTGGCAGTCAGACATCCCCTGAAGGTTCCGGATTGGAAAGGGTATAGGCTGGGCTGAAGGAACATCCCCCCTCGCACAAATTTCATGCACCAGGCTACTAGTGTACTATAATAAACTTTAGAACATGGTTCAGATAAACATTTTTATGCTCGTTACATTTAATCATCTTGAGAACATAGTAACAACCAATGACATTGAGTGATGTTGGATAGAAGTTCCTGCCAGTGCATTATGAGAATTCCTTCTTTCATTCCCTAATTTTACCCAAAGTTCACTATAAAATATTTGAAACATACAGAAAGAAAACCAGAATCATGATCTTAACCTCAAGTTTGTTAAGATTTATTATCTTCTTTTCAACTTCCAATCCCATCTGCTGCATGTTTTCCTTGACAAACTGAAAGAGAAGTGTCAAAAATTGTCCTACTCCTGTTTCCTCACTCCCAACTTCTGAAACCGCTCTTAATTACCCCTTGGCCCATACACTCAATTCTCATGTCTGTTTATTTATATCCGTACTCGATTCTAAATAATCTGTGCCAGCTATGAAGCTACTGTCTATCAACATCAAGTTGACCCTTCTATTCCTCTTTTTTTTAATATATATTTTATTGATATTTTACAGAAAGGAAGGGAGAGAGATAGAGAGCTAGAAACGTCAATGAGAGAGAAACATCGACCAGCTGCCTCTTGCACACCCCCTATCGGGGATGTGCCCGCAACCAATGTACATGCTCTTGACCGGAATTGAACCTGGGACCTTTCAGTCCGCAGACTGACGCTCTACCACTGAGCCAAACCGGTCTTGGCCTATTCCTCTTTTTGACACAGATCTGGGACTCTGAGAAAAAGATTTCTGCTTGTGGTTGCTTCCTATAAACTATTCTGGTTGGAGGCACTGCAGTCAATCTGCCAGGCTGAGCAGAGAGAACTTACTCCATCCTGTTTTCCTTTGTCTTGATGCCACCTCAGCAATGTGGCTTCACCCTGATGGTGGCAGCTCATTCCAGAAGCATTAGCTGACTCTGATTTGCAACACCTACACAACTAGCCCTTCATTCCCCTCAGGGATACCAACACCAGCTTAGTAGCTCTCCCTTCTCAAAGACTGGGAATCAACACCATGGGACCCTACTGCAAATGTCCAAGTTCCAATAAATCCAACCTATCTGCTTTGCTGAAGTCACTCCCTCCATGAAACTGTGTCTTCCTCTCTTTTTGGGTAGGCAATCCTTAATTAAAAATTGTTATTATTATGTGACCTTGAGTTGGCTCTGACCCCTGATGAGTTAATGTCCACAGTGTCCTGTCCTCAACAGCCCTGCTCAGCTCCTGGAGACTCATGCAGATGGCTTCTTTTATGGAGTCAATCCATCTCATATTTGGTCTTCCTCTTTTCTTCCTGCCTTCTATTTTTCCCAGCATTGTTGTCTTTTCCTTCTTATGATGTGCCTAAAGTAGGACCGTTTCAGTTGTTCATTTTTGTCTCTAGCGTGTTTCCCAGAAAATAAGACATCCTCTGAAAATAATACCTACGTACAGGTTTCCTTCTGAGTGAACTATAAGGCATCCCCCCGAAAATAAGGCCCCCAGGCTCTGTCTCAGAATGAAAATTAATTTACTATAAACTGGTCGCTAGGGCCACCCCGACTGGCGTCTAGCAACCAGTGATGTTACTCGGAGTCCCGACATCACTGCTGTGTGGAGGTGGAGTGGAGGTCAGAGTGAGCGGTGAGCGGTGAGCGGTGAGCGGTGAGCACAGGGCTGGAGAGGGGAGGAGACTTTCGCAGATGCGTGAAGAAGAACAGGAGGATTGGAGCAGACTGGACGCATCAAAGCTGGTGAGTGCTGGTCTGTCTCTGGTGACACTACCTGATGCTCACGGCCGCCTTCATGATGACTGAAGGTTTTTAGTCAGTGGCAGACGCTGCTCGAGCCCAGATCCAGGGCCTAGCAAGCCCAGTGACAGTCCCCAGGCAGGTCCCAGGGGGTAAATGTCTGATAAAGGGGGAGGGGCGATGTCTGGTGAAGGTGTTCAGTGGCACAGGGGTGGGGGGAGGGAGATCACTTAAAATGACACAGTAGGATCAAAAGGGGTTACTAAAATAGTAATCCCCCCTCTGATTATCCTGTGCCATTTTGATTCCCCCTTCTGATCCCCCCGTGTCATTTTAAGTGATCCCCCTCCCCCCACCTTGATACCCCAATTCCTTTTTTTATCCCTAGAAATGAGCACAAAAAGAAAAAGCTATTCCATGGAGTACAAGAAAGGAATCGTGGAAGACTCTTGGGGCCAAAATCTTACTGCTTTCTGCAAAGAGAAGATGTTGAGTATCCGATTGGTCCGAAAATGGAGAGAGAGTATGGTAACCTCATTGAACAAGTGGACAAGGGAAATGCTAAAAAGTGCAAGTGTGGATCAGGTCGGCAACCATTATTTTCTGAGCTGAAAGGCCTGATCTGTGAATGGGTTGTTGACAGGGGAGCAAAGGCTTTGGTTGCAATGGCACCATAGTTTGACATAGCCCCCGAAGACTTCAAAGCATCACAACACTGGCTGGATAATTTCCTTCAGCGAAGTGAACTGTCTTTAAGAAGATCTACAACATTGTTTAGGTTGGAAGATACTCAAGTTATTAGGCGAGCACTTGCATTCAAGTCCTTTATTGATGATGCTGACTTCTCTAAATACAATCTTTCCAACATGATTGCTATGGGTGAAACTACAGTGTTTTTGGGCCAATCATCTCAAACAACAATTGAACAGTGGGGTACCTCCTTAGTGTACATTCCCTCCACTGCTTACGAAAGTGCACGTGTTTCCTGTATTTTGGCAATTCGTCTGGATGGCACTAAAATCTCACCTTTAATCATTTCTAAGGGCAAGAAGGAAAATATTGAATGTGTTTTGAGCTTTTTTATTCTTGAAGCTGAAAAAGCCTGGGCCACACAAGCAGTTATAAGAAAGTGGGTCAATTTAATGTTGCCACTTGTTATGGGAGGGAGCCAAAGAGGTCTGCTAGTCTGGGATGCAGCCAGCACTCACCGCACTAAAGACATGAACACATTTCTTCACAAAAGAAAAATAGATCAGATAATGATTCCCGAAGGAATGACGGCTATTTCCAGATTCTTGATATTGCAATAAACAAGCCATTCAAAGACAATTTGCACATGGAAATTAATGACTACATTGAAAATAGAATGGAGAGAAATCAGCATGGAAATTTTGTGAAACCTAAACTGCAAGAAGTTTTGACTTGGATGAAAAATTCATGGGAGAAAATCACTGACAGTGCAAATGCACTGCGAGCAGGCCACCTTGACAAGAAGTACTCATTTAAAGACAGTGCTATTGCTAAACATGAGAGATTTGGTCCACTGATTCTGAAAGAAATGGAGTTACAAGAAATTCACCAGGAAATTCAGGAATTGGATTGTTATGATGATGTTCCAGAAGATTGTCTTTGAATAAATGAGTACATTCTTGATACTGTAGGATTCACAGTTTGTCTGGTTTGTGTTGACAACTACCGTACTACCGCACCATATACAGGTAATAAATTTCCTTTATTTTTATCAAACAATAAATATGTACCATATTCTTCTTCATGGAAAAATAAGACATCCCCTGAAAATAAGACCTAGCACTTCTTTGGGAACAAAAATTAATATAAGACACTGTCTTATTTTAGGGGAAACAGGGTAGTAATTTTTCAGGCTTAATTTGCTCTAGGACACACAGGTTCATCTTTCTGGTGGTCCAGAGTTTCCATAGATCTCTCCTCCAACATCGTATTTCAAAAGAATGAATTTTTCATATCAGCCTTCTTCGCTTTCCACCTTTCACATTTGTACATAGTAATTGGAAATATGAAGGTGTTGATGATCATAGCCTTGGTCTCTTTGCTCTTGGTGATCTTTCCTAATTCTTCCCTAATTTCTGACTTTTTGAGTCTTAGCCTTCTCTCAATTTCTTGGCTGCAGTCTCCAATGAATTGGCTAAATCAAGGTAAACAAAATCTTTAACATTTTAGATGTCTTCATTGTCTATGTTAAAGTTGTGTATTTCTTCTATAGTCATGATTTTTGTCTTCTTGGTGTTCAGATGCAGTTCTGCTTTGTCACTTTCTTCTTCCACTCTGATCAGAAGTCGTTTCAAGTCATTGCTGCTTTCTGCCAATGAGATAATGCCATCTGCATATCTTAAGTTATTGGTATCACTTCCACCAATTTTCACACCTTCCCCTGACTCTGGTCCAGTTTTTCATATGATATGTGCTGCATACAAATTAAACTAATAGGAAGATAAAATGCACCCTTTTCTGATAACTTTGCCAATAGTAAGCCATTCTGTTTCTCCATTTTCTGTTCTGAGAGTGGCCTTCTGTCCACAATCTGTGTTAGACATCAGGATAATAAGTGCTGAGGCACGTTCATATTTTTTTTCCAGAGCAACCCATAGCTTTTAAAAATACACACAAAGGCTTTACTTTTATCAACAGTCTTTTTTTAAAAAATTCCTCTATTAAAACAACTGGTCTGCTTTCTGCATGTGACTGTACTCTGCCTGATACACCTGTATATTATTTAGATATTATCACTGCTTTGAAATAAAAGAAAAGGACTCTTTTCCAGCTAGTGTGGCTCAGTGATTGAGTGTTGGACCAAGCACCAAAAGGTCACTGGTTTGATTTCTGGTTGGGGAACAGGTTGCAGGCTCAAACCCCAGTAAGGGGCATGCAGGAGGCAGTCAATTAATATTGATGTTTCCATCTCTCTCTTCTTCTCCCTTCCTCTCTCTCTCTCTCTCAAAGTAAAAAACCATATTTAAAAATAAATACATAAATAAATAAAAGAGTATGACTCTTACCTGACAACTCCTTAATTAAGACATCCACAGAAGATGCTTAATAAAAGGAGTTAACAATAACTCCTCAATTATTCTTGTAATGGAGGCATCAATAATAATTCCTAAAATTATCATATCACATGACTTGAAAACAAACACCTTTTACCTTTGTATGGTCACAAGAATAAACATCTCTATCTTTCCTGGGTCAGAAATGAGAAACCGCATTCCAAACTAAGTCCTCCAATCCACTGAGAATGCTGTGCATTATAATAGAAATTGAAATTAAATTGTCAAACCATGACTTTATTGTGACATTTAAACCTCAGAGAGTGTGAGAGGGGAAAGAGGTAAACAGACAAATTCTATTCTGGGTACTGTTCTGAGTGCATTGGTAATCCTAAACCTGACAGCAACAAAACAAAGTGGATATAATCCTTATACAGGGTTGGGCAAAAGTAGGTTTGCTGTTGTTCTTGCGGAAAATAATACTAATAATAAATTTTTATTATAATAAATATTTATTAATTATATTAAATATATAATATTTAAATATTTATTAATTATATTAAATACATAATATATAATTAATAAATAATAATACAAGAAGAATCTGTGTTTCATGTATTCACAACTGTAAATCTACTTTTGCCCAACTCTGTATGCAGTTTTACACATAAAGAACAGTGGAGTGAATTTCCCAAGGTGGTAAAGTAAGTGGAGGATGATTTGGAATCCTACATTCAAACACCAATTCTTCTTTTCCAATCAGGTGTCCAAAAATCCAATCCAATGTTGTCACTAAGTATTGCTTTCAATATTTTAAATTTATTTTTAGAGAAAGAGGTAGGGAGAGGGAGAGAGAGAAACATTCATTAGTGCCTCCTGCATGCCACTCACAGTTATTACTTAGACAAAAGAGGCTTTTTGCCAAATGGTGACTTCAGTCTTTTGGGTTATAGAAGGGCATGCTTGCACAGTCTAAATTGCTGCATCCATGTACCTTCACACTCTAATTGGCCTTTAGCATTTGGTGTACTCTGAAGAGGGTCCCCACACATGGTTTCTGTAAAGTACATAATACATATATATATATATCAAGTATCTAAAAGTAGTAGGAAAATAAAATAAACACAAATTCCATGGAAACTAAGAAGAGGAAGGAAGCTAGTAGTGAGCTCAGGGACAGAACTTTATAAATTTCATTTTTTTAAAATCACTAAAGGGTATGTATTATGTGAAATTATATATTCTTTATCTCTTTTTGTCTGACTTCATTTACTTATCATAACATCTTATAGTTTCATCCATGCTGTCATAAATGATAAGATCACATTCTTTTTATGGCCAAGTAATATTCCATTGTACCTATGTACCACTTGTTTTTTACCCATTCATCTATTGATAGACACTTAGCTTGTCTCCATACCTTGGCTACTGTTAACAATGCTACAATAAATTAGGGGTGGCCAAAACCGGTTTGGCTCAGCACTAGAGCATCGGTCTGCGGACTGAAAGCTCCCGGGTTCAATTCTGATCAAGGGCATGTACATTGGTTGTGGGCACACCGGTAGGGGATGTGCAAGAGGCAGCTGGTCGTTGTTTCTCTCTCATCGATGTTTCTCGCTCTCTATCTCTCTCCCTTCCTCTCTTTAAAATATCAATAAAATATATTTTTTTAAAAATAGGAGTGGATATATATTTTTTGAATTAGAATTTTGGGTTTCTTTGGATATAAACACAGAAGTGGAATTTCTGGGTCATAAGGTTGTTCTATGTTTTTACTTTTTGAGGAACCTTCCTACTATTTTCCATAAGAGGCTGAACCAATTTACATTCCAACCAACAGTGCACAAAGGTGACCTTTTCTCCACATCCTCGCCAACACTTGTTTGTTGATTTATTTTTTTAATCTATTTTTATTTTTAAACTAGAGGCCCAATGCACAAAATTCATGCAAGAGTAGGCCTTCCTTTCCCCGGCTGCTGGCACTGGCTTCTCTCTGGCTTCCCTCACAGCCCCAGCTTCATCCAGAAGGTCGTCCAGAAGGAAATCTAGTCTAATTAGCATATTATGTTTTTATTATTATTGATTTATCTTTATTGTTGAAAGTATGCTGATTTATTGATAACAGCCATTATGACAGGTGTGAGGTGATATCTCATTGTAGTTTTAATTTGCATTTCTCTCATGATTAGTGATGATGAGCATGTTTTCATATGTTTATTAAGGCCAAAGTTTATTAATTTTTGTTTAGATGATCTTTCCATTGATGTAAATAGAATGTTAAAGTCCCGTACTACTATTTTAATATTGTCAATTTCTCCTTTAGGTCTGTTAATATTTTCTTTATGTTTTTGCATGTTGTTATGCTGGCTGCATCAAACTGAATGAATGTTAAATTCTTTTCTTTGATTGGTCTCTTGATCGTTTTGTAGTGTCCTTGTCTCTTGTTACAGTCTTTGTTTGAAAGTCTATTTTGTCAAATATTATATTGCCAGCCCACCTTTATTGTTTGTTTCCATTTATATGAAATATCTTTTCCCATCCCATTATTTTCAGCCCATGTGTGTCTTTAAATCTCAAGTGGATTATTTGTAGACAGCATATGAATGGTCTTTTTAAAAATATATATCCATTCAGCCACCCTGTGTCTTTTTTAATTTTTATTTATTAAGGTATTATATGTGTCACCCTGTGTCTTTTAAATGGAACATTTAGTCCATTTACATTTAAACTAATTATAAATAGACATTTACTTATTGCCATTTTGTTATTGTTTTCTAGTTGCTTTTTTAGATCTTCTCTTGTGATTTTAGTAATATGTTCAGATGCCTTTATCTTCTGTGTGACTGTTATAGGTATTTGGTTTGTGGTTACCATGATGTTAATATATAACAACCTATGTATGTAGTCATTTCAAGTTAATGGCCACTTAAGCTTGAGTGCATTCTAAAAACACTATATATTTACTCCCTCATCCCCATGTTTTATATTTTCAACATCACAGTTTACAACTTTTTATTTTGTGTATCCCTTAACTAATTATTGTAGATATAGGTGATTTTGCCACTTTTGTCTTTCACCTTCATATAAGCTTTATAAGTAGTTGATTTACTAACTTTATGTCTATCTTTACTGGTAAGATCTTTTTTTTTTTTCTTTCCTATGTTTTTTTGCCTCTCTGGCAGGCACTTCAAGATCAGTGTGTGAGCCCTCTTCACTATGGTTTATGAATTTTCCTTTCTAGAATCATTGCACTGATTTCCAGGTTAGATAAGTCTGGGAATGAGCCCTTTAAGAGTGGGTTTTCCCATCTATACTTTTTCTGGACATGTTCCCCTTTGGTTTTCAAATCCAGGTGTTGTGGGGTTCATCTCTCCTGTGCAGGATCTAAATGGTGAGGTATTTGATGTGGAGCTCAAACCCCTCACTCTCCAGGATAAATTGTACCTGAGATCCCTCTCAACAGTGAAACACTGTGTCTAGGGAGTAATTTTTCCTTAGCAGGACTGTATCGCTGCCTCTTCTACCCTTCTTCATGCTGTCCCTGTTGTGGAGGCTTGGTTCATCCAGTTTCCAGGTCCGCTTCAGAGGAAAACATTCCTTTGTGTAGCTGTTTAGGAAAAGGTGAATTCAGGATCTTTCTATACCACCATCTTGAACTCCAAAGATTCAGATATGTATTTTTGAATCTCCGTTTTACATGGATAAGGAAGTGTGTTAATCAAGATTACACAGCAGTAGGAGACTTATTGGGGTGTGCCCAGTGCTCCCCTGAGCCAGGTTTCTCAAAAGGGGTTAGCAGTTTCCCTCCTCAAAATCACTTAAAAATTGTGTTTAAAATTTTGCATTCTCCCTGGCTGGTGTATCTCAGTGGTTGAGTATCAACCCATGAACTTATAGGTCAGTTTGATTCCCCATTAGGGCACATGCCCAGGTTGCAGGCTTCATCACCAGTTGGGGACATGAGGAGGCAGCCGATCAATGATCCTCTCTATCATTGCTATTTTTATTGCTCTCTCCTTTCCTCTTTTTAAATATTCTGCATTCTGGGTTAATGCTAGAGCAGCAGAATCATCCAAGGGTGAGCATGGAGCTCTACTCAGTTAACAGGCTCCCTGTCTGGCTGGATGACCACTGTGTTGCTCCTGAGGTTCACTGAGAGTGAAGTGAATTACCAAGACCTCTCAGGCATCGCTGAAGATAAGTTTGTAAAGATTCTGCTGGGAATTAAATATGATTCAACAATTCCACTTCTGGGTATTTAGTCAAAGGAAATGAAAACACTAACTCAAATATATATATACACCCTCATGTTTATTGCAGCATAACATACTATAGCTAAGATTGATAATAGCCATTATGATATGATACACATCTTTATCCATTCATCAGTCTATGTATGGACACTTAAATTGTTTCCATATCTTAGTTATAGTATATATAGTGTTCCCCAAAAATGCATATACACTTTAACAGCTGATAATCTAATTTTGAAAATGAAATGTATTTTAATAAAAAATGTCTTTATAATTATCCAAAGTATGTATATACATTTTGGGGAATATATGTTTCTTTATTTTTATGGCTGAATAATAATAATTATATATATATATATATATATATATATATATACACATGTGTCCTATTTAATATAAATATGACTCTCCTATATGTTAAATGGAATATATATTAATATTATTCAGCCACAAAAAGAAAGAAATCTTTCATTTTAGAACATTATGCTAAATGAAATAAGTCAGAAAAAGACAAATACCATATAATCTTACTAAGATGTGGAATCTTTAAAAAAAGAAGAAGAAGGAGGAGGAGGAGGAGGAGGAGGAGGAGAAGAAGAAGAAGAAGAAGAAGAAGAAGAAGAAGAAGAAGAAGAAGAAAAAGCACTCATAGATACAGAGAATAGGTTGGTTGTTACCAAAGGCAAAGGCAAGGGTGGAGGTGGGGAACATGGGTGAAAGGGATAAAAAGTACAACTTCCAGTTATAAAATAAATAAATTCTGGGGCTGTAATATAGAGCATGGTGACTATAATAAATAATACTGTAATATATATGTGAACGTTGATAAAAGAATAAATATTAAAAGATATGAATGGTCACTAAGCATATGAAAAGGTGCCCAGTGTCACTAATCACATAAGAAATGTAAGTTAAAGCCATCATGAGATACCACCTCACACAAGTCAGAATGTTATCATCAATAAATCAACAAACAACAAGTGTTGGCAAGGAGGTGGAGAAAACGAGACCCTTGTGCACTACTGGCGGGAATGCAGATGGGTGCAGCCACAATGAAAACAATATGGAGAGTCTTCAAAAATTTTAAATAGAACTGCCTTATGACCAAGCCATCCTACATCTGGGTATATATCCAAAGAAACCTGAGACACTAATTTGAAAGAATACATGCACCCTATGTTTGTTGCAGCATTATTTACAATAGCCACATTAGGAAGCAACCCCAGTGCCCATCAATAGACAAGTGGATGAAAGAAACCCTGGTACATACACACAATGGAATATTACTAGGCCACAAAAAAAGAATTCAATCTTAACATTTATGACAGCCTGGATGGACCTGGAGGACCTTATGCTGAGTGAAGTAAGTCAGAGAAAGACAAATATAGTATAAACTTACTTATATGTAGAATCTAAAAAAACAATGTAAATGAACTAACAAAACTGAAAGAGACTCATACATACAGAGAACAGACTGATGGTTGCCAGAAGGGAGAGAGGCTGGAGGGGCTGGCTGGAAAAGGTAAAGGTGTTATTGAGTACAAATTGGTAGTTACAGAATAGTCAGGGGAATGTCAAGTACACATAGGGGTATAGTCAATAATATTATAACTATATGTGGTGTCAGATGGGTGCTGAAAATATCAGGAAGAACATTTTGTGAAGTATATGATTGTCTAACCACTACGCTGTACACCTGAAACCAATACAAAGTAATACTGAATGTAAACTATAATTGAAAACTAAAAATATTCTCATTACAAGAAAAAAATTATCTAACTGTGTGGTGACAGGTGTGCACTTATTGTGGCGATCATTTTGCAATACACCCAAATATTGAATCAGTATGTTACACTCTTGAAACTAATGTAATGTTATTTGTCAATCATATTTAATTTTAAAATAATCAATTAATTAAAATGACCTCTCCCTCATAATGTCTTTTGTTTTGTTATGTCTTGCCTTTGCACTGGTAAGCAGAAGAAGAAAGAAAGAAAATCTAAGCATAGACCTGCTGCCCTTCTGTCCAGCCTACCATTTTCTCTTCACCTTTAGAAAAATGTATGTGGTTGACTTTGCATGTGTCTTTATGGACACATATACATAAAGCCATAACAATGGCTACTTGAAGGGACGTGGGATTAAAACCACATAAGAGCTTGGGGAGAGGGTAGGAGGGTGGAGAGTGTCAATGGGGACAAAAAAGAGAAATGCTGTAATACTTTCAACAATAAAAATATTTTTAAAAGAAATCAATATGCCTATATGTACAATTCTGTATGTATGGATTTCCTTCCATAAGCACATATAAAACTTAAAATAAATAACATATAAGAAATCCTTCCACTGGATCTCAGTCTCCTCTGACTAGCTTTAACTTTTTTTTTTAATTTATATTTTATTGATTTTTTACAGAGAGGAAGAGAGAGGGACAGAGAGTTAGAAACATCGATGAGAGAGAATCTTCGATCAGCTGCCTCCTGCACGCCCCCCACTGGGGATGTGCCCGCAACCAAGGTACATGCCCCTGACCAGAATCGAACCCGGGACCTTTCAGTCCGCAGACCAACGCTCTACCACTGAGCCAAACCGGTTTCGGCTAGCTTTAAGTTTTGTTCATGAGAAAGAAATCACTGCATCTGACCCAAACACCTGACCGAAGGGAAGCACAAGAATGGAAGGAAGCCAGACCGAGGAGAAGGCCCTGAAGACAAACAGGATTTATTGCTGAATTTGTTTGTAAACAGAAAAGTCTAATTTAAGCACCTCGGAAAGACAGCGCAGAAGACTTTCATGGTGGAGCAGCTCATAGCAGGCACAGTTTGTCAGTCCCGAGGTGACTGACTTGAACACAGAAAACATTCAGGTGTGAGGCTCATTTTCATCTGGGAAGGGGTCCCAGTGGCCTCATCAGTCTCAGGTGAGTCTTCTTGAAATAAGCAGGAAATTTCAGGGCACTAGTGGCCATCTCTATCCAGTTCTGTACCCAGCATAATAATAAATGCAGGACTCTAATCCCAGTCCTCCTTTAATGACCATATGTCCTGGAGGTAAGTCATCTACCCCCTTCTCTGGCTGTAACCCAACCAGGGCTGAAATACTATGAAATGCGCCTCTAAATGAAGCAGGAACCTAAGGGAAAGGCTAAGATGCAGGAGGCTGAGGAGAGAAGTGAACATCTTCAAGGCACAGGAGACAATATAAGCAAAACCACACTGGTTTAAAAAAAAAATCACAAGTGTTTTATGTGGTCTGAGAGAAAAAAAAAAGTTAAAAAAGGATGGGATTTTATGGAACCCTGAGAAAGAAATCCTGCCATTTGCAGCAACATGGATGGAACTGGTGGGCATCATGTTAAATGAAATGTCAAGACAGAGAGAGACCAAGACTGTATGACATCACTTATATGTGGAATCTAAAGAAGCTGAACTCTCAGTAACTGAGCAGAGGTTGCTATGAGTGTGGAGGAAGGTGGGGAGATTTTGGGCAGAGGATAGGCATTTGCAGTTGGAAGATGAATACTATCTGGGGGTCAACTACGCAGCACCACGGTGACTGCTGAGACCCTGGGAGTTTGGAGTTAGCAACCCCGTCACCGTGACTGTTGCTGTCGCTGTCACCTGCCCACCTTCCAAGAGTCCCTTTGGCACTCCAGTCGCTGCCGCCATGGTACCTTGGTGGCTCTGGACAGTGTTCCCACTAAGCCCCACGCACCAAGATTGAGACAAAAAGGCTTGCTAGGAGGCATACAACTTAGTGCGCAAAACAGTTCTGTGGTCCTCTAGATGCCTTTTAAACAGCTCCACCATCGTCCCTGGCGAGCAGGGTGGAAATATCAGGATTTACACAGATAACATCTGATTGTTCGCCTTCATGCACTTTACCACCGGGGACACCATGAACAAGAGGTCCAAGCTCATCCTCGCATGGATCAGTGAGAATGCCAGTGGACAGCAGGGAGCCAAAACTAGCATGGGCAAGACCTAGTGAAGGAGATTGTGCAGAATTTCGCTAAAGAAGTTAGAGAAGGTTTTCATCAAGAGCAAGCTCCAGCCCAGCCTGGGTGGCTCAGTGGTTGAGCATCCACCTATGAAACAGGAGATCAGGGCACATGCCTGGGTTGCGGGCTCGATCCCCAGTGTGGGGTGTTGCTGGAGGCAGCCAATCAATGATTCTCTCTCATCATTGATGTTTCTATCTCTCTCTCCTTTTTCCTTCCTCTTTGAAATTAAAAAAGAGAGAGAGAGAGAGCAAGCTCTAAATGGGTGTGGGAAGGTAGGAGGAACCAATTATGAGGCCCAGACCCAGTAACCCCGGCCCTCCTCCTTGCCAAAGCCATTTGCCTGCTCCCTGGGGGAGGGGCCAGCGGCCTCAGCTATCAGCCCACTAGGGAGAGGAGACACAATGAGAGGAAACACCCACCACCCTGTCTGCAACCCAACTCCCCTTTTCTGCTTCCCTTATAGTCCTGTTATATCTTATAGCGCAAAACTCGTAGAACATCCTCCTCCTGTCTTCTTTTTCTTTTGTCCCCCTTTCGCTTGCTCTGAAGAAAAATCATTTTGATGCCAAGGCCATGCATATCATCAGACCTTGCCTGGGTTCGGCTGCCTACGTTTTGTTCAAAAGCCATTACTCCAGAGACAGGTGGTGATATAAGGAAAATTGCATTATTTAAGAGCCAGTAGCCTAAAAAGATGGGGGACTCTCCTCCCAAAGCCATTGTGACATGTCAGTACAGGCAGAGGTTGTTTTGTTTTGTTTTGTTTTGTTTTGTTTTGTTTTTAAATATACTTTATTGATATTTTACAGAGAGGAAGGAAGAGAGATAGAGAGCCAGAAATATCGATGAGAGAGTAACATCGACCAGCTGCCTCTTACACACCCCCCACCGGGGATGTGCCCGCAACCAATGTACATGCCCTTGACCAGAATCGAACCCGGGACCCTTCAGTCCGCAGACCGACGCTCTACCACTGAGCCAAACCGGTTTCGGCCAGGCAGAGGTTTTTATAGGGAGGGAGAGGGAAAGCAGAACAAAGAGATCAAAGGGAGAGGGGTGAGGAGTTCTCTGTGCAGACCAGCACTGTCCACCCTGATAAGGACCTCAAACCCTGTCAAGCAATGGTCTGGTGTGTGTCATCCTGGTTTTTCTCATCTGGTTTTATGTCATCCTGGCTTTATAGTTGAAGGTCAGAAAATCTTCCAGAGCTGAGATGACTGAGGTTGGAATCTATATCTTTTTAAGTTAGTTCCCTGAATTCTTATACAAACATTCTATTTATCTACAAGTTACATATTAGTCAGAGTTAGCATTTATAGAAACAATGTCAAAAGAATGGTGAGGTGGATTACACTGTGAAGATCTCTTTTTTCTGGCATTTCTCGTAGCCTGCCTGGCTTCCTCCACCAAGACCTTATCTTGCTTCTGGTTTTCCTTGGCTTGCCTACCTGCTTACTGCTGAGGAGGCAGCTGTGCCATGGACTGTGGCCTTCGTAAGCACACGCAGTATCCCCATTAGTCAGGCTCATGACCTCCTAGGACCTCTGCCTGTACTGACCCACTCCCTCACCCACCCCATTCAGAGTTGCCTAATCTACATGTCCAACAGCGATGGTGCTCAGAGGTGAGAAGTTTAGGCCTGAGTCAGACCAAAAGAGAAGAGATAAAATGTGCCTTAAAAGATGCCAGACATTCGTTTTATCATATCCTCTGAAACAACATGTTTTCATCCTTTTGATTGAAATCTTATTGTGGCATGGAGTAAGGAAAAATGTTCGAATCCAGATCTGACAGAATGAGTTCTTCCAGGTTAACCTCAGAGGCTCCCAGTGAAGAGGACATTAAGGAGAGAGGCCCGGGGTGTGGAGCAGGAATTTAGGTAAAACTGGAAACTGACGTTTTACTTTCAGGAAGATCCTCTGTGGACAGAAAGGATGGCGCAGGCCCGAGGGCCTCCTCTGCCACTTTAGCTGTGTGTGCGCAGAGCCCTGGTGTTAGGGAAACAGAACACCCGTGGCTCTAATTCTACGTCTGCACCACACATTCAAAGAATTTTTATTTTTTCAAATAAAGATGAGAGGTTCTTCATGAGCATATTTCATATTGTTCTTTTTACATTTTTTCCTTTCATTTTGGGGAGGAAATCTGTGCTGTAATGGGGTGGTAAAGAATATCTGCTTTCAAACAGTCTACAGAAATAAATACCGGTATATTTTATTTTTTTAAATATATGCAGCATGATGATTATAGTTAACAATACTATATTTATATACTTAGAGGTTGCTCTTTAGAGAGCAGATTTTAAATGTTCTTACCACACACAAAAAAAAAATGGAAATTGTGTAACATGATGGAGGAGTTGGTGAAGGTTGTGGTGGTAACCACTTCGCAGCATACATGTGGTTCAAATAGTGTACACCTTAAACTTACATTGTTATCCATCAATTATATATCAGTACAGTGTGGTGGGGAAGGGGGGTGAATAGAAGCAGTAACTTTATCTAAAAAATATGATGCCTAGGAACTTGAAGGCAGAGCACTTAGTTAAAGGTTAGAATCAAGGTTTCTTTTTCCAAAAGTCAGATAACCTGGCTGTGTTAGTGGTAAAAAGCCAATAAGAATAATGGTCTTTGTTTGAAAAGTTGGTCACTGATTTGTATATCTTTGAATGGCTTTGGAGAGTGAGAAGGAAGAAAATCTCTACAAAACACTTTTTTGGTAATCATTTTGGACATTTATAGTACTAATGAGCTGGTCGTAGGACCAAAATTTCATCATAGTAGAGACCATTTATTTTGTTACTGCAGCACTATAACAACTACACAATCTTAAATAATTTAATAATTACATTAAATTATTTATCAAAATAAATAGTAGAAATTTTGTGAATTCACCCAGAATGAGCCCAATGCCATTCAAAATAATGGGTTTTGAGACTGGCATATGATTTTTAAGATATGGCATTCTGACAATTCTCCCAAAACAATCACCTCTATCAGTCATGCAGAATAGGTGGCCCAGATTGAGTTCATGGAGAGAAAGAAAAAGGTCACCAAGTTGCTAGAGCTGGCACCCAAGGCCAGGTATGTAATCACGTCAGCACATTCTTGCCACTTCCTATGGTCTGCCCTCACTCCCCATCCTCTATGACCTCTGTCCCGGCACACAGCACCTTTCAACACCAGCTGTGTCATTACATTGTGCGACTACCCTGCGGTGAGTGTGTGCACGTTTGCTTACTCATGAGTGCTCTGGGATACATACATGCTGGCAGGGACAAAAGAAAAAACACCCACAAAGTTTACACAAATCTTTGGGTTCTCAGGGATTTGTGCTAACCAGAGTTGAGCAGATTGATGTGAGTGGCTGAAGCTTGGCTTAGAAAGGTCAGACAGTTAGAAATAGTAAGAGATTAAGGAGTCCACCACTGCTGGAATTAACATGGTCTCATTGAAGATATGCTATCATAGAAAAGATGCCTCAACACAGATAATAGATGATGGTTGCTGAGCTTGGAGTGAAAGGACCAGGGTACAGAGCAGAATACAATCTTGGGCCTGAAAGTAGTCCTTTTGTTTAGAAATGTACAAAATTAGAGACTACAGCAGAATAAATATATTTCAAATGATGATGCATGATGATGGATAAAACATAGCTTGCTCATGAAGCCACTAGATGGTGACTGAGTACCTTCTTAGAAGCAAAAGTAGGATTACCACACACAGCTCCTGACCAGGCCGGTAGAGGCTGCTCCTGTCAGAAATGCAGGGCACTAACCAATATCACTATTAGGCTGAAACATGGAAACCTAGAACCACATGGAAATGCAGATCACCAGGATCCTGGAAAATATTGCCGAGGGTCAGGGAATACAGGAAAGGGAAGCAGGAGGTCACTAGAAAGAAAAGCAAGCCACCTGCCATGTTCCCACTAGACTAGACATGGCCCAGAAAGGGACTTTTCCTTCCCTGCAGTTCTGGTGCCATGCTGTGCTAGCACTTAACGGATTCACCTTGTAGCTCTCTCCCTATTCTGCTCCCCAGTTTCTGCAAAAACCACCTTCCCCTATAATCTTGGTGTTTTTAATGAAAAAATCCTATGCACTGTGTTTAGCAAGTAAAAGCAAGGAATTTATAAAGACAAATGAACCATGCAGCGTCAAGCACTGCACAGCTGGTACAGAACTTCAGGCTGGCCAAAACCGGTTTGGCTCAGTGGATAGAGCATCGGCCTGCGGACTGAAAGGTCCCAGGTTCGATTCCTGTCAAGGGCATGTACATTGGTTGTGGGCACATCCCCAGTAGGGGGTGTGCAGGAGGCAGCTGGTCCATGTTTCTCTCTCATCGAGGTTTCTAGCTCTCTCTCCCTCTTCCTTCCTCTCTGTAAAAAAATCAATAAAATGTTTTTTAAATATTTTGAAAAAATTAAAAAATGCCCCAGGGGGGCCGGGTGTCCCTGGAGAGCCATGTGCCCCGGGGGGGGGGGGGGGGCGTGTGCCCCGGGGGAGACATGTGCCCCGGGAGAGCCGTGTGCCCCGGGAAGCGATGGGTCCCAGGTGGGGAGGGGGGAGGGGGAGTGAACCAGAGGAGGAGCGGATTCTATTCGTGTGATCCTGAGATAGTCACCATAAAACATGCAGACTGCCAAATGAGGAGCAGATTCTATTCGTGTGGTCCTGAGATAGTCACCATAAAACAAGCAGATTGCCAAATGACAGCGGGGAGGGGAAGGAGACCTGGGGGAGATAAGAGATCAACGGAAGGACTGGTATGCATGAATATAAGTACAACCAACGAACACAGAACTCTGGGGAGGGAGGGCATGTATGGGAGGTGGGGGGCAATGGTAAGCTATGTACACATATAATACCTTAATAATTTTTTTAAAAAATGAAAGGGGAAAAAAAGAACTTCAGGCTGCCTTTCTGGGCACAGTCTCCCACAGCTGTGGACTTAAGAGTTCCCCGCTGCCAGCAGCACTGTGGACCCCCTTCCACATTTGAAGGCTACACTGACCCCAAGTCAAGTGCCTTGGATTTGGTACAGCGCAGTCTCCCCCTTAGATTCTAGTCCCGGCTGCACGCATTCTCCCTCCAGCCCAGATGCCAGACCCCACCTCTCTCCAGGCGATCTCTGACCTTTCCATCCACGGACGGCCTCACCAGCTGTGTTTAATTCGCCAATTCTGGGCAAATGTTAGTCAACTCAGCTGTTACTTTTATCTGCTCTGTGGGAAGGCACAGGACCCATTTGTGTAGTCAGCCTCCAGCTTGTCTCCCCGGACCAACTTTTTAGGCACCTGCAGCCAGGTAAGCTGGAGTCTCAGTGCTTGTGGGTTCACAGCTGAGGCAGCTGGTCCCTGGGCATTGTGGCTGTAGCATCCTGGGAGGTGTCCAAGGTCTCCCTGGGTGAAGGTAAGGCTGGGCTTCTGATCACAGCCGCTCTGCTCTCCCCCTCAAGATGGCGCAGTCTCTGTGGCAAAGCTGGCCGGTCCAGGAGAGATTTCAGTGGTAGGCTGTCCAGCCAGGGGAGATTGGTCTGCCAGTCCCTGACAGTCCTGTGGAATATAACTGTCCCTCACCTCAAACACACACACTCCTTGCACACCCACACACTCTCCTTTCGCTCTCTCGCTCACTCACACTATCTTGCTGACTTGGCTCTCCTCTGTCCCACAGATTTTTTTTATCCATTCATCTACTAATGAGTGCGTGGGCTGTTTCTAAATCTTAGCTATTGTAAACTAATATATAGGATGCATATATTCTTTCTGATTGATGTTTTGGGGCTTTTGATTATATATTCCCAGAAGTGGAACTAGCTGCTGGGTCAAACGAAGTTCCATTTTTAAGTTTTTGAGGAAACTCCACACTGTTTTTCCATAGTGGCTGCACCAGTCTGCATTCCTATCTGTAGTGAACTAGTGCTCCCTTTTCTCCACATACTTGCCAGCACTTGTTTGTTGATCTTGTGATGATAACTATTCTGACAGGTGTGGGGTGACATCTTATTGTACTTTTCATTTGCATTTCTCTAATAATTAGTAACTTTCAGCATTTTTTCATGTGTCTCTTGGTGCTCTTCTCTTTTTTCATTGTTTTTTCTTTTTGGTTCTCTGGTTGAGTGATTTTTTTCTACCCTGTCTTCTAATTCACTGACCTGACCTTTGCCTTTCCTTAATCTCCTGTGCATTCCTTCCCTGTGTTCTTTATTAGATCTATGCCATTCTTCATAGTTACTATATATTTTCTCATGCTGTTGAGCATCTTTGCCATCATTACTCTGAGCTCTGTGATAAATTTCTTATCTCCATTTCATTTAGCTCTTCCTCCGGAGAATTCTCTTGTTTTTTCATTTGTGGGGTATTTTTGTTTTTGTCCTCCCAGTTTGGCTGCCTGTTTGCATTTGTGTCTATGTATTAGGTAGAACTGCTATGACTCCTAATCTCTAGTGCAGAACAGTGTCAGATGCTGTTTCTGCCTGGCCCTGAGTACCGTTTGGGGCTCTCAGCAATTCATGGCTTGTGGCTCCCTCTGCTGGGGCTGAGTGCCTTTGGAAATGACCAAGATGTGCACAGGGTCTGGTCTACCTAGCCCTCATCCCAGAATTACTCAGGCAAAGATTCAAAGCCTCCAGAGCGCCTCCTCTGCCTGTAGTCTGATTGACATTAGCCTTGATTAGCCTCAGGCTATTGACCACAGGGTGGGGTGAGAGTTCTTCTAACTGGCTGGAACAACTCCTTCCCTCCCGCCCGCCACCCTCCCTCGGGGTGGGAGGTGGGGATGGGAGGAATTGCCCAAATAGCAAAGTCCCACCACCAGAGAAAGAGTTCATCTGCAGCATGAAGAAATAACTCAACACAGTAAACCTTGGGTGGTTGCCTTCCAAACTCAAACCCCAAAGCCCCAGTCCTGGCTTCTGCTCATTTAACTATAGTCCACTTGCCCTACCTCTGCCAGAGCCCAAGGTGAGTGTCTGCACACAAAATTTTGCCTTCTGGCCCTTTAAGATTGTGCCTGCATCTCCAGCAGTCTTTCCCTGGCAGTTAGCAATCTTGCTGCTTTTCACAGCCAGATGTTACATGGGCACTTTTTTCAGTTCTGGTGCTCTGGACTAGGGAGCCCAGCTTGGGGTTTGGACCTCGGAGTTCTCAGTGGGAACCTCCCACAGCTGAGATATCCCTTTGGACCTTCAGCTGCTGTCTGTGGGAGCCCAGCCAGCAAGTTCACACCTCAGGCCAGTCTCTGTGTGGTCTCCACTTTCCATCCTTGGGTAACAGGGTTCAGTCCAACTAGTTTTCAGTTGAATTTTCTGGGCAATTCTTCTGTATTTTAGTTGTATTTCCCGTTTGGTCCTAGGAGAGTGTCAGTGTAGCTTCCACTTACTCCACCACCATATCTATGTGTTTTAACTACATTTCATCTTCCATGTCAAGATGTTTGTACCAGGGAGGCAGTTTGCAATAGCTCACTTTGAGGAGTTGTAAAAACCAATACCTTGTTCAGAGTTACTTAAAGTGCTGGTCCTGGACAAGCTTGAGTGTTTGCACCTGATTATAAATCACATCTAGCTTCCTTTACTGAGAGTCTTACCATGGGGGGAAGGGGAGGGGAAAACAGCTTATCTAAAAAGCATACTTGATGATGTTATTGATTAACAATTTTGCACAAGTTCCTTATATCCACATTCCATCGGCCACACTTTGAGGAGCAGAAGCCTGGATGGCTCATTTGACAGGAGAAGTAGTATTTCTATCTTGAATAATTCTATGTGGTTCAGAGCTGCCCCTTGTATAGAGAAGCAATTATCAATGTTTATTATTTACTTAATGCTATGTAAAGTGTAGTAGATTAAGTGCTCCTGGCAAGAAATAATTCCCAGATGATTTCTTATAATTAAAGGCAAAACACATTTTTTTTTACATTCTATTTATGAGTATAGGATTCATCTACTCTAAAACCTTTTACGTGATTTTCAACCTCCTCTCTACCCAGAGCTGGAATTTCAATCTTCAGAGATTGAGTAAAGTGATTTTCTTTTACATTCATTACAATTGAATCATTTGGCAAAGAGATTTTTTAAATACATAAAGCAATTTAATTTATCCTTAGTTGTTTAGATAAATAAGTAAAAAGATCTGTCGGCACCCCTTTTTAAAATTAAAGAAAGAAAGCAGTTTAACTCAATAAATACAACGGTTTCTATATTTTATGAATTTTCAACCAAGTATAATAAACACAAATTTTTATTAGAAAATATCATTGTTACAAAAAATTAAAAATAAATAAGTTGCTGCCACAAAATTGCAACATAATATTTAGTTAGCTCATTCTGTTATGGTCAATTGAGAGAAAGATGACAAAAGTGAACAGAACAAAAAAAGGAAAGAGATTTAGAAAGAGGAAGAAAAGACAGAAAAAGTGCTTTAGTAATGAGTTAGTTCTATGAAGTCACCAAGAGGAACACATCCTCTGACTAAAATGCTGTGATGAGACCATATTATATGAATGATTTTATTGTCCGAAGGGTGAAGGAGATGGTCACGTTCTCTCTGTAAAGGCACTGCTCTCCCACTCGGAACCAGAGGACCCGAGGAGCAGTGGTCCTCACCATGTTGGAGGAGTGCTTACTCGTACTTGTCCACACTTGGATGGCTGGCATCTGGCGGCTGCCTCCATCACGACTGAGAAGGTTCAAAGACAATGGTCAAATCGGGCTTTTCTTCTTGAAGTGCTTCTAACGCGCAGATTGTATCATAATTAAAGTACATTTTACACAACCTATAAAAGCAAACAGAGAGCCCTGAGTGATGCTCTTCAAATGAACACTTGGAATTTTTGGCCTTAACATATATCGTCTCACTTCCCTTATTCTCACACACTTCTAAGCTCTCCAGTTCTACACTTCATACCTAACATAGTTTTATGTTCTATTTATAACCTTCGAGTTTGAAAACGTTTAAACATATATAAACATAAAGAGAATAGTGTAATAAATCCCCATATGGCCATTCAGCAGGTTTGACAATTAATAGCTCATGGCCAATCTTGATTTGATTATGTTGTGAATTGAAAGTATATGTTCCTCCAAAATTTGTATAGCAAAGCCCTAACCCTCAGTGTGATGGTATTTGGATCTAATTAGGGTTAGATGAGTTCATTCGGTTGGGTCCTCACAATAGGATTAGTGTTTTTATAGGAAGAGCTACCATCTCTCTGCCACGTGATGATACAGCACAAGGGTGCCATCTGACAGCTCAAAAGAGAGCTTTTACCAGAAACTGAATAAGCATACTTAGATTTTCCTTCCTCCATAGCTGTGAGAAATTAATGTCTATTCTTCAAGGCACCCAGTCTATGCTATTTTATTATGGCAGCCAAGTTGTCAAGAGAGGTTGAGTGCATCTATGGACTTGCAAGTCTGTTTTTGAGACTGTCCTTTGTCCTTCAGAGCTTGGTCAGTGATTCCACATACAGCAATGCCCCAGCTTCATCCTTACCAATCCCTTCTTTTGTTCATCTGTTTCTCTTAGCTCTGAGAATTTTAGCAAATATGTTCCACTGTGTCGGCAGAAGGATGCAATGCTGATTCAAACTTTTATTTATTCAAACCTGCATTCCAGTTCAGTTCTCAGCCTTGAGGTAATAGAAAAGGGCAGAAGTCCCTGAGCTAATAGAATATAAATTCTTGGGGGAGGGTATAGATAATAAATAAACAAGAAAATAACATATATGATGGTGGTCAATATATGGAAGAAAATATGAAGAGAAAATAACTTGCTGGCCTGCTGCTTTCTTTCTTTTATTTATTTATTTATTTATTATACTTTATTGATTTTTTTACATAGAGAAAGAGAGAGGGATAGAGAGTTAGAAACATCGATGAGAGAGAATCATCGATCAGCTGCCTCTTGCACACCCCCTACTGAGGATGTGCCCGCAACCAAGGGACATGCTCTTGACCGGAATCGAACCTGGGACCTTTCAGTCCACAGACCGACGCTCTATCCACTGAGCCAAACCAGTTTCGGCTGGCCTGCTGCTTTCAATGGGTTGGCAAGAAACACACAGAGGAAGATCTTTAAGCAGTAATTTAAGGATGCACAGAAACAAGGCGTATGTATATCAAAAAATGAGAGAGTTCCAGGCAGAGGAAACACCAAGTGCAAAATTCCAGAGATCACAGAGTTTAAGTGAAACAGTGTGAAAGGAGCAGAAGGAACAGGGTCAGGAGAAGATGAATTTGCAGAAGAAGCAGGCTTAGATCACAGAGGGTCTTGGGCTCTGCCATGCGTTTATAGTTCTCACTTTGAATATGATAGGAAGCCACTGGAACGTGTTAATAGGAGTGAGTCGTATTTTAGTTGTACCCTCCATCTTCTATGGTAATCAAAATAAATGCAGAATAGCCAATGCAGAATGCCACCATATAGCAATCCATTCAAGATATGATGGTGGCTTGAACCAAGGTAAGAACCATAAAGCTGGCAAGAGGTGGACAATGAGTGGGCATGCTGTGGAAGCTGAGCTTACAGGACAGGCCGATGGAGTGGATATGCGTAAGGAAGAAGAAGCATCAATGGGGACATCTGGAAGACAGTTACCATTGGCTGAGAAAGGAAAGAAGCAAGTTTCAGACAGAGTGGAATAGCACAGATTTGGATTTAAACATGTGAAATTTGGGAGGCTTATTAGACACCCAAGTACCAATGTCAGATAAGCATTTGGACATGGTATTCATGGAGATATAAATTGGGAGTATAACACACATAGAGTAAAGCCAGAAAACTAAATGATAGAAATTAGGGAGAAAATGTGAAGAAGGAAAATTAGGCAATGGGTGAGTCCAGGGATTCAGCATGTAAAGGACAGGGCAACGAGAAGCAAAAAAGACAACTGAGCAGAAATAGCTGATAAAGTAGGAGAAAACCCAGAGGAGAGTATGGTGCCTCTGAAGCCAACTGAGGGAAACGCCCTCTTTGGGGAGTGTGAGCCTCAGGGATGACTGAAGTCCTGACACTAACAGGAAGCTCTTACTACAAAAGTAGTGAGTATCTCAGTAGCACCCTGGTGATGGAAGGCAGCCAATAGTTCCAATATACTTCACTGGCTGAGTTTTATGGAATTTTTCATCTTCATGTTTCTGGGTCATGCTCTTCCCATTTATAAATATTCAAAAAAGAAATCAACGGCATCCCTCTGTGCCAAGACCTCTGCAATAAGGATGAACCATAGACAAGTCTTGTTCTATTAAGTCCAAGCCCCTGCATAGAAATATGATTCTATTTGGCTGCTTTCATTAGATCTTACATTTCTTTTAGGAATATGGATGGAAAGTGTTTTATACCCAACTGAACCTTGAATATTCTAGATGTCTGGATGAAGTTGAATGTATAGTTCATGACTCATCTACTTTTTTAAAAAAATCTTTGCCCTACAATTGAAGCTAAAGAGAAAATAAGCAAATGGGACTACATCAAAATAAAAAGCTTTGGGGCCTGGTCCCTACCGCCACCATGCTCCCGTTGTCACTGCTGAAGACGGCTCAGAATCACCCCATGTTAGTGGAGCTTAAAAATGGGGAGACGTACAATGGCCACCTGGTCAGCTGTGACAACTGGATGAATATCAACCTGCGCGAGGTGATATGCACATCGAGGGATGGGGACAAGTTCTGGCGGATGCCCGAGTGCTACATCCGCGGCAGCACCATCAAGTACCTGCGCATCCCCGATGAGATCATTGACATGGTCAAAGAAGAGGTGGTGGCCAAGGGTCGTGGCCGTGGTGGCATGCAGCAGCAGAAGCAGTAGAAGCAGCAGAAAGGCAGAGGCATGGGAGGTGCTGGACGAGGTGTGTTTGGCGGCCGTGGCAGAGGCGGGATCCCAGGCACTGGCAGAGGTCAGCCGGAAAAGAAGCCCAGCAGGCAGGCGGGCAAACAGTGAACTGGCCCCGCGACCCCAGAGACTTACGCCCTTCCCCACAGGCTGTATATCTGATCCAGTCCACGAGTCTGTTCAGAAGAAAGGGGCAGGTGTTGGGGATCGCACCTGTGCATTTTGTGGTCCTTTTTATGTTGTCTTTTTTAAATTGATTTTTGGTAGAGAAAGGGAGAGAGAGAGAAACATCGATGTGAGAGAAACATCAATCTACTGCCTCCGGCATGTACCCTGACTGGGGATGGAACCTGCAACCTGGATATGTGCTCTGACTGGGAATTGAAATTACAACCTTTTAGTGTACAGGACAATGCCCCAACCATCCAAGCCACACCGGCCAGGGCATTAAGTCCTTTTTTTGTTTGTTTGTTTTTTAAAGCCAGCATTTCTACAGTTGGAAATATTATTTAGTTTTGATTTTGTGAAGTCGCAGCCAACTTGATTCCAGGAAGGTTCTGTGTGTTAATGCATCTGTAGAGTCTTCCCCTTTGTGTTAACAGCGGCATTTTCCAAATGGGTTTGTGTTGTATCTCTTGTTGGACCCCTGTGTGGAAAAGTGATGGGAAGTATCCATTTTAAGGTCTCTGCACTGAGGTTGACAGTCCAGGGAGTTTTCCTGAGACAGACCTGAAACTGTCTTTTCAAAACAAATCCGCCCAACATGTGCCTCAGATGCAGTTGTGGGGCCTTGGTTGGGTCCTGTTCCTTTGCCTTTCTCCCTCATTTGTGTTACAAAAATAAAAACAAAACAACTACAAGCCACAAAAATAAATAAATAAATAAATAAATAAATATAAAAAGCTTTTTTACAGCAAAAGAAACCATCAACAAAACAAGAAAGCCCACTGTATGGGAGAACATATTTGCAAATGTTATCACTGATAAAGGTTTAATCTCCAACATCTACAGACAGCTTATACAACTTAATAAAAGGAAGATTAATGAGCCAATTAAAAAATGGGCAATGGACCTAAATAGAATCTTTTCAAAAGAAGACAGAAGGAAGGCCAAGAGGCACATGAAAACATGCTCAGAGTCACTAATTATCTGAGAGATGCAAATCAAAACGACAATGTGGTACCATCTCACACATGTCAGAATGGCCAACATCAACAAATCAACAAACAACAAGTGTTGGCAAGATTGCAGAGAAAAGGGAACCCTCGTGCACTGCTGGTGGGATTCAGTTTTTTGTGGAGAACAGTATGGAGCTTCCTCAAAAAACTGAAAATGGAACTCCCATTTGACCCAGTAATCCCACTACTAGGAATATATCCCAAGAAACTAGAAACACCAATCAGAAAGGATATATGCACCCCTATGTTCATAGCAGCACAATTTACAATAGCTAGGATTTGGAAACAGCCTAGTTGCCCATCAGCAGATGAGTGGATCAAAAAACATCTACACAATGGAATATATGCTGCCATAAATAAGAAGGAATTCTTATCATTTGCAGCAACCTGGATGGAATTGGAGAACATCATGCTAAGTGAAATAAGCCAGTCAATGAAAGAGAAACACCACATAACCTCACTCATTTATGGATAATAAAGAACATTATGAACTGATGAACCAAAAGATAGATATAGAGACAGTAAAGCAGCAAGTGGGGAAGGTGGGGAGATATGGGGGGAGATAAGAGATCAACTGAAGGACTTGTATGCATGCATATAAGTATAACCAATGGACACAAAACTCTGGGGAGGGAGGGCATATATGGAAGGGGGGACAATGGAAAGATATTAAATAAATAAATAAATAAATAAATAAATAAATAAATATAAAATATCTTTGCCCTAGACAGTTTGGCTCAGTGGACAGTGTTGGCCTGTGGACCAAAGGGTCCTGGGCTTAATTCTGGCTCCTCCCCGGCATGGGCCCTGGTAGGGGCTCATGCAGGAGGCAACCAATTGATTTGTTTGTTTCACATTGATATTTCTCTCTGTCTTTCCCTCTCCCACTCTCTCTAAAAAGGTCAATGGAAAAAATATCCTTGGGTAAGGATAAACAAAACAAAACACCACCAACAACAAACATATCTCAATATCTGAGCCAGGCCCAACTTCATCCTGAGTGCAAAAGAACCATCTTGGATTTTGGTAACTGGCCAACTTTTCCTTAGAACTTGGAGCCCTGCCCCTCGCATCTCTGAGAGCACTTACTGGAGTCTTTTTAGGAGGCAGCCCTGTTGTTTCAGCACTTCACAGAACAGCATGACCCCCAGGTCACCCAAGTCATTGTTGCCCAGGTTCAGCTGCCGCAGGCTCTGGTTGGAGGTCAGAAGTGTGGAAAGATCCCAGCAGCAGTGTGAGGAGAGGCTGCAATTGTCTAGTCTGTAAGAAAGAGAGATTCAGATAAAATGTTTCCTTCCCTTTCTCCAGGTCTCCCAGATCTTAGCCTGTAATATTTCAAAGAAAAAGTGCGGGATGAACAAGCTTGGAATAATTATATGTGTCATGATTATTCTGCTCTGCTTTGCAGATGAGAGTATTTTTCCAGTCTACTGGAGTATCCAGATCCAATTAGCAATAGCACTTTCTGAACTGATGTTTCCTAAATTCTGTCTCCTCCCAAACTTCCTTAAAATATAAGAGCCATACCACCCCCATTCTTTTGTGGTGTAGAGGTTTGTGGTGAAAGGAACTCATCATTACCTTTATGTCATCTTGAAGTAGAATTCTTCCCAGTCCCGTGATTCTATAAGCCAACCCCTCAGAGGACACTATCACTTCTTAGATACAGATTATCTCATCATCACTTCTCTATAGACCCTTCCTCTTACCCACTATATATTCTAACATCTCAGATTGTTCCACAACATCACTTTAATAAGCTAAGGCACTTACTCCAACATCTGAAGCTTGCAGTTGGGGTGCAAGAGTCCCTCACACAGTAGCTTCACCCCCATGTCTCCAAGAGCATTCCCCCGTAGGTAAAGGTGTGTGAGATTCTGGTTGCCACTGAGCACTGAGGACAGAGCTGGACAACAAACTGACGTGAGGCCAGACTTCACCAACCTGTAGAAGAAATGGGAAGAAAACCCCTCAAAGTCCAGCCTTCCTTGGACATTGCACAGCCATCTCACCACAGGTACCTCATCTTATCTGAAGAGCTGCACCCTCCAACAGAAAGCCCAGGACCTAGAATCACGATATAACCTGAGGAAAGCACAAATCCCTGTCTCTGGCCCCATAAAAGAGATAAATGATGGTCTCACCAGATATCTTGCTGGAATCAGTGGAAGAGTCGGAGTGAAAACAAACTGAGCCAGATTGATTTCACAGTCCTTCTCCTTCTTATACATATTCCCTCTGGCCATGCATGCTCCTCATGACCACTTCCTCCAGAAAGAAATCTCAGGCTGTCCCATAACATTGCAGAGACCTGCATTATTTGATTCTTACATCGACCAGGAAAGGTCACAGCACAACTGTATTACATATTTCTTTACAGATTAGAAAAATTTTTCTTTTTTTAAAATAAATCTTTATTGTTCATGTTATTACAATTGTCTCTCCTTCTCCACCGCTTCCCCATAGCTTCCCTCTACCTGGTCCCCACCCCACCCTTTGCCCTTACTTCCCTCCCTCCCGTTCTCATCCATAGGTATATGATTTTTGTCCAGTCTCTTCCCGTGCCCGCCACACAGACACCCCATTCCCCCTGAGAATTATCAATCCCCTTCCCTTCTATGCCCCTGATTATATTATATTCACCAGTTTATTCTATTCCTCAGATTTTTAATTCACTTGACTTTTAGATTTACTTGTTGATAGATATGTATTTGTTGTTCATAATTTTTATCTTTACTTTTTCCTTCTTTTTTCTCTTTTTAAAGAACACCTTTTAGCATTTCATATAATACTGTTTTAGTGGTGATGTACTCCTTTAGCTTTATCTGATCTGTGAAGCTCTTTATCTGCCTTTCAATTCTGAATGATAACTTTGCTGGGTAGAGTAATCTTGGTTGTAATACTGTACAATCTTTAATGTGTATGTGCATAACAACAGAGTCAAAATATATGAGCCAAAAACTGATATAACTGGAAGGAAAAATGGATGAATCTACTATTGTTGAAGATTCCAACACCCCCTGTCGAAATGGACAGATCTAACAGGCAGAAAATCAGTAAGGGCCTACTTAAATTCAATAACAGTGTCAATTAATTAGATGTAATTGACATCTATGGACTATGTCATCCAACAGAAGAATATATATTCTTATCAAGTGTGGATGAAAAGGGGGCCACGTGCTAATCTGACTAGCTCAGGGAAGGCCTGTGTCGTGCCCTTGCAAACTCAGAGACCTAAATTAACCACAAAGAATGGTATAAAATTAAAACTTGTTTAACTAAAATGAAGCTTATGGTGGGTAGTCATGTTCTAGGCTTGTATCTTCCCTGACAAAAGTCAATCTTCATCTTAACTGAACCTGTTATTTTTTTTATCTACAATAACATATTGTTGGAATGTCAAAGTAATTGTCCTTTTTCCAGACTCTGCAGATATTAAAAAAAAAAAAACTAAAATTAACATGGGAAATTGTGCCTCCAAAGCTGGAAACTCCCAGACCCCCCAGCCCTCATTAATACTCTTGATAAGAAGCCTTTATTTTCAAGTGTTTTACAAAAATGGGAATATTTAACCTTGAAATGGCCAAAATGCAGTTGTTGTCTTTGGGTACCTAAATTAATATTTTGCATGCAAAATTTAGAAAAATGCTGGCTCTAAAATTAAACTGGATGAATGAATGGGAAACAAGTCTTGATTTAAAAATTAGAAGCTTCTTGGGGGGGGGGGGCAATGGTAAGCTATGTACACATATAATACCTTAATAAATTTTTTAAAATTTTAAAAAATAAAAATTAGAAGCTTCTTAAGAGAATCACAGAAAAAAATTATTTTAAACAACAAATTAGTAAAAAAAATTTAGAAACTATCTCTGAACTATTATTCTGAGACTAACAAGTGCTTACACCCTATCTTACCCTTCTATAGCTCCTCACTATATCTTTTGCTCCTGAGCTTCCTTGTCCGAACTTGCCCTTTCCCCTCCCTTCTTTCTTCCCCTTTTGTCTCCTCCACTACTGACTTAGAGGAAAATGTGAACAGGAATTCTAATGGCTCCCTTTAGAAAAAAGTTGCTTTCAGCTAGAGAAGAATCAGCAATTGCTCCCAATTTTAAACGGGATACTGATAGGTTCACAAAGAAATTTAACTGTCAGAACATGTAATCCTGACCATTCTGACCAATTCCAATTAATACACCACCTGGCTTCTGAGAGCAAGGTGACAGGATTACTAAATAAGGTATGGTGTAAAACTGTAAAGGTGTCTATTTTTACTGTAAAAGGCCAGGTCACCATAAAAATTATAGAAAACTAAAATGAGATTTACAAAGAGAAAACAACCAAAGCAAACATAGGGTTGCTCTGAGGACTATATGAGGGTATTTCTTCTCTCCTTACTAAGAACTCAAAGCTCCAACCACCCAATTCTTGAACTTGGCTGTACCATGGGTCATGCTCAGAGCCCTGCTGGACTTCTACTCCAATGGAGGCACCACTCTAGCCTCCTGTCACTAGAACTTTACACTGGATGCTCATTCTACAGAGTAAACTCCCTCCCACCCCTGTATGTAATCTGCATGAGACTCTATTGGCTTATTGGGGTCGTCTCCCCTAATAAATCTGGCATTGTGAAAGGCACAAATATGTGTGAGAGACTCCTTTGGGGGATGTTCCCTTGCTGAATTGTCCACTTGTGCTTTAAGCCAAGTGTATTGCTAATAAAGTTGCTTGCTTTGCTTCCTTACTAAACTTTCTTACTTTGCTTTAAACACTGCTTTCTGTCACTGGTCTAAATTCTTTCTCACAAGCATGGCAAGAGCTAAGGGGGGCAAGCCCCTCCAACTTGAGTGGCTCCCTGGTAACTTCTTTCTGGTGCAGTGACTAGACTCACTGAATCATCTGCTTTCACTTTGTCGGGGATGCAGGAATGCAGGAAATTTGGTTCCTAGCCAGTTAACCCTTTGTGCATGCATGTTAGTTTTCTTGGGGGAAGGGGCATGAGCAACAGCATAAGGAATTAGGCAACTGGAATAAAGCTATGTCCATTGACAGATATGAGGAGAAAGATAAGTACATAGGCTTGCCTAGGATCTGAAGCAAAGAGGCAATTCTCCCCTCCTGTTTGAGTTTTCAATGTGCTTATGTGAGTAAGAACCTTGCAGAGGGGTCTGGGGTTGAACCCTAAGACATGCAGGGACCTTATAGTGACTTCCATTTCACGTGTAATTGACTGGCTGGCTAATCCAAGGATGCACAAATAAGGGTTGATCACCCAGTGTTCTGAGCCTTCCAGTTGTGTTAGATGCCCTGGAGAGAAACTGAGACAGATAAGAGAGGGTGGGATGACCAGAAAGGTAACAGCTTCTGGGAGCCCTGCTCACAAACAGCACACAGAGACCCACTACCTCTAATCACAAGCTCATCTGTTCACAGACATGACTGCTAAAGGAATTAGTTTAAGCCACTGTTTAGCCACTAAGCTGCTGAAATTCTCTGTTCCATCAGGATTTTGGCCTCTATATCTGCATTTATACTTTATAGAGCTTTAAGGGGAGGAACTGGCTGTATGTGCAGGGCTGCATAGTATATACTAGTAGGACTACTTGGGGGCCCCACAAGTTTTCGAGGTGTTACACTAGGTTGGGCAAGGATATCCCTTTCTTTGTTTGTTTATATGAGCATTGTAAGGAAAGACACTGGCCAGATGCTATTAACTATTATTATTGTGGTGTGAGCTGAGGCATAAGTGAGACACCCTGGTTGAACAAATTGAAGCTTAGATCTTATGGTTATTTGCCTGGCTGATCAGGACCCTTTAATCCACCCCATTAATTGAGGAACTAGTACCATGCTAATCTATAATAATAAAAGCATAATATGCTAATTAGACCAGACAGCCAAACCACCTTCCGTACTTCATTTCAGATGACCTTCCAGATGAAGCCGCCATAGTGGGGGCCATGGCAGAGGCAGTTAGGGGTGATCAGGCAGGCAAGCAGGCAAGCAGTTAGGAGCCAGTGGTCCCAGATTGCGAGAGGGTTCAGGCCTGGCTGAGGGATTCCCCCACCCCTGTGTACAGAGTTCATGCACCGGGCCTCTAGTTATGAAATAAATGAAATTAGAGGATCTCCTTCATGTATATACTCCAAGCTCAAATACTTAACCTTGAGGCCAAAAAACAATTTGTTAGGTATCTTGATAAGGTTGACAGATGTAGTAGGGAATGTTGGCTTTATCCTACTGAACTTGACCAAAATATTGGAGATACCAGTTAATTACCTGCTTAGATATGGACAAAGGAAGGGTTACCCCCTCTATTCAGGCATCTGTTATGCCTGGCTCTGCAGGACCCAGGAGATGGAGGAGTAGGCAAGATGGCAGATTTTCAGACATTCCAGTAGAAAAATATGTTGGATAGCAAATTTTTTCAGGGAATGTGAATATTGCAAGAACCTAGAAGGGTCCCATCTTTACAACTGCTGGTGGGACTAGAAATAGTGCAATTCTTTCTCTAGCGGTGTCTTTGGTGGGAAAAACAGGTCAGTAACTGATGGCACTGTCGCCTAAATAGAATAGTGTACCAAGAGAGTACAAGGCCTCCCTCCATGTTACAGGGGAGAAGGGTTCAGAGGCAAAGGAGAGTTTAAAGTGAATGGGAATAGAGATGTCAGTAGGGCTCAGGAGACTGGCATGGAGTTGAGCCCCCTATCTGAGTCAGGTATAATACACTCCCAGGAAAACTGACTAGTGCCCTCCTCATTAGTAAGGTCACCCTCAGGGCATGGGATAAATACATCCATGGGTAACTGCAGCCAGGAATTTCAGTTACACGGTAAAACTAGTTAATTTTGGAAACCCATGTCTGAGGAGGGACGTCTAATCAGATGGGAAACCAAAATCCACTACCATAAGACTCACCCCTGAGATACAGCCTAAAGAACTGGGAAAATTTGCTGCTCAAACCTTAAAAGGAAAAGCTTTATTTTTCTTTTGTAATATAGTGTGTCCTCAATATAAATCAGGAGATGGGGAAGTTTGGCCAGGAAATCAAAGCCTAAATTATAATGCAATCTTGCAGTTTAGACTTATTCTGTCAAAGGCAGGGCAAGTGGGCTGAAATACCATATGTGCAGGTCTTCATGGCCCTGAGAAATAACTAAAAAATGTACAAAAACTTTAAGGTAGATCCTATGCTCTTAGCAGCCATAGCAAAGAAAGAACCTAATCTTGAGAGTGAATGCCCTATTCCACCCATGGTGCCTCAACAATCAATTTCCCCACTAAGATCATCACCTTATACTGAATCAACCAGTCAGAGCAAAGATTAAGCAACAAATTCCAAAGAAAAAACAAAAAATACCACCTCAACATTTCCCTTTGATGAAAACCTCAGGACAGGGTGGAATATTAAGAATTCAGGTTCTGGACTGATGATTCTTGGGGAAATGAGGGGTGGAGCGGGGCGGGAAGAGACTGAACATAAACTGCACCTATGGATGAGGACAATGGGGGATGGGGAAAGGGCAGAGAATTGAATGGAAACTTGGTGTAGGGGAGCAATTGGGGGGGGGGATTGAGGAACATTTGTAATAATATGAACAATAAAGATTTAGTTTTAAAAAAATTAAAAAAAATAAAATAAAATCTATGCTGTTGAAAAAAAAAAGAATTCAGGTTCCATTTAAGTGTACAAGACTTCATAGGCATAAAGAATAGGTTGGAAAGTTTTACAGAATGCCTCAGAAAATTTATCCAAGAATGGGAAAAGCTCACTTTAATGAATGATTTATCTTGGAGGATATTAATCGAATCCTCCAAGAAGCCCTACTTATGCAAATGAGGTCCATACAGGAAATAATAACTCCACCAGGAACAGAGGTCATCCCCTCTTCTAATCCTAATTGGGAATATGATTCGGAGGATGTGAAATATGCCACAGGTCACATGCCTTTTCGCCTCCTGCTGGGAATGAAAGCCTCCCAAAAGAAATCTGTTTATTATAATAAACTGGCAGCCATTGACCAAGGTCCCCAAGAAAATTCCACCACCTTCATAGAAAGGATAAGGAAAGCTTTAATTAAGATCCCAATGATCTGGCTTGGGCTATTGTCCTGAAAGACAAGTTCATGACCCAATCAGCCCCAGATATTAGGAGGAAAAACAGATATTAGAAATAGAACCAGCTACTCCCACAGAAGAGATGTTAAAAGTGGCATCTTTGGTATTTTACAACAGTGATCAAGAAGATGAAGAAAGGGCTTTAGAAAATGAAAAACACAAAGAGAAAAGTCGGGCCCAGCTTCTTTCTACCTTAGAAGAACAGAGGCTGATGATGCCACAGAAGGGAAAACCCAAAAGTTCAGGTAGCCCAGATGGAAAGGGGAGTACCCTAGGAAACTGCTACTCAAAAACTGTGTCCCCTCTATTTCAAATTCAACCACTGGAAGTGGAACTATAACAGGACCCAGAGGGTCCCTAGTCCAGAATTACCCACACACTGGCTTTGAAATCAGGGGGCTCTGTGCTCCAGTTGGTTCCTGCTAGGAACATCATCATTGAAGGGACAGAGCCAACAGTAACCCTCAAAGTGGCAGGAAGGTAAATTAATTTCCTTTTGAACATGGAGCCACCTTCTCTGTGCCGACCTCCTATAGAGCTCTCTCTCTTCCTTCAGCAGCATTATACAAGGGGTAAGTGGGGAAAAACCAAGCAAAATACTTTACACCACCTTTAAATTGCCTATGGGGAGCAACTACCTTTTATTTTTTTAAATAAATCTTTATTGTTCAGATTATTACAGATGTTCCTCTTTTTTTCCTCCCTTAGCTCCCCTCCTCCCAGTTCTCATCCCACCCATGCCCTTTACCCCAGCCTCTGTCCTTGTCCATAGGTGTACGATTTTTGTCCAGATCTCTTCATGCACCCTCCACACTCCTTTCCCCGTGAGAATTGTCAGTCAACTTCCTTTCTATGCCCCTGATTCTATTATATTCACCAGTTTATTCTGTTCATCAGATTTTTTATTCACTTAATTTTTAGATTCACTTGTTGATAGATATGTATTTGTTATCACTTTGTTGATCATAATTTTTATCTTTACCTTTTTCTTCTTCCTCCTGTTCTTAAAGAATACCCTTCAGCATTTCATATAATACTGATTTGGTGGTGATGAACTCCTTTAGCTTTTTTTTGTCTGTGAAGATCTTTATCTGACCTTCAATTCTAAATGATAGCTTTGCTGGGTATAGTAATCTTGGTTGTAGGTTCTTGCTATGCATCACTTTGAATATTTCTTGCCACTCCCTTCTGGCCTGCAAAGTTTCTGTTGAGAAATCAGCTGACATTCATATGGGTACTCACTTGTAGATAACTGTTTTTCTCTTGCTGCTTTTAATATGCTCTCTTTGTTTTTTGCCCTTGGTGTGGTCTTCTTTGGATTCCTCTTGTTTGGCATTCTCTGTGCTTCCTGGACTTGTAAGGTCTATTTCTTTCACCAGGTAGGGGAAGTTTTCTGTCATTATTTCTTCAAATAGGTTTTCAATATCTTGCTCTCTCTCTTCTTCTGGCACCCCCATAATTTGAATGTTGTATGTTTGAAGTTTCCCAGAGGCTCCTTACACTATCTTCTTTTTGCTTTTTGCTTTTCCAGTTGGGTGTTTTTTTTGTTTTTTCTTTGTATTTCAAATATTTGACTTGATTCTTGGGATCCTCTAGTCTACTGTTGAATTTATGTATATTTATTTTTTATTTAAGTCAGTGTATGCTTAATTTCTGATTGTCCTTTTCCATTATTTTGGCATTCTCACTAAGATCCTTGAAGGTCTCATTAAGTTCCTCAGAGGTTTCTAGAAGATTCTTGAGTAACCTTATTATTGTGGTTTTGAACTCTATATCCTGTAGTTTGCTTTCCTCCATTTATTTCATTCATTACATGTTTCTTTGTCTCTGCATTTTGGCTGCTTCCCTGTGTTGGTAGAGTAGCCTTGTGAGCTAGGTGTCCTATAGGGCCCAGTGGCTCAGCCTCTCCAATCACCTGAGGTGGACACTTTGGTACACCCCTTTGTGGGATGAGTGTACAGTTTTGTTGTAGTTAAGACTTGATTGCTGTTGTTGTCACTGGGAGGAATTGACTTCCAGGCCAATTGACTGTGAGGACCATCTGTGTCTACAATGGAAGAACTGCTGTGCTAGAGACACCCTTATGGGGCAGGACTTGCTTCAGTGGAGCTTTGGTTCTCACTGAGTCTGCCCGTTGAGTGTGTTGCTTATGGATGTGAAGAGTTGTAATCTGGTATGGTCTCACAATGGTCACTGGGTACATTGGCTCTTGGATCTCCAAGGAGGTGCAAAGTCAGCCACTGCCTGAGGCCACTGAGCAGGAGCTACAGCGATATCTGCAGATTCCTCCTCTTTGTTTGGGGTTTGGAAGTGCCCAGATGAAGCCCAGCCGTGAAGCAAGTTAGGTTGCTGCTGCTGAGTATTGGGCCTTCTTTTGGAAGCTTTGGAGCTCTCTGACCCAGGTGCATTTTGTTAGGTTAGGCTGCAAAAGGACAGACCATTCCTATGCAAAAGCCACTGCACACAGCTTGGGTAGAGCTGTAAATTGGGTGGGGTGGGGTCTCAGGAAATCACCAGGGCAGAGCAAACAGCAATGACTGACAGTCAGCCCTGTACTGATGAGGTCCCCATGTCTCCGCTTCTCCACATACCGAGCCCCCACACAGGAACAATGATATCTGCAAGCAACTCTGAGAGAAAGCCGCCCTCGCATTCCAGCCCAATGCCAGACAGTCGAATTTCTCCCCATATGAGTCTGGGTCCCCAGAGTCTCACTCAGAACTGGAGTTCAGAGCTATCAGGAGCTTGTATCTCCCTCCTGATTGAAAAAAACAACACGCACCCAGATGCCAGCCTGTTTCACACGTGCCTCTGTACCCTCTGCACCTCCACACCTCCACACCCCCTACCAGTCTCAATGCGCTTTTTTTTTTTCCTTCTAGTTGTAGAACTTCCACTCAGCCAGTTTTCCCATGGTTCTGGATGATATTTATTTTGTCTTTTAGTTGTAGTTTTGATGTGATTGTGAGAGGCAGCAAGTACATGTGTTTACTTATGCCACCATCTTGGTTCTCCTAACTTTTATTTTTTAAGCCCTAGCTTTTAAAGAAATATTTACATTGATTTTTTTTGAGAGAAAGAGAAGGGGGGAAGGAAAGGGAGAGAAATATCCATCAGCTGCCTTCAACACCCCCACTACTGAGGATTGAGTTCACAACCTGGGCATGTGCCCTGACCAGAAATTGAATCAGCAATCTTTCGGTGCACCAAACAATGCCTGACCAACTGAGCCACACCAGCCAGGGTGGGGATCAACTACTTTTGTGCACTAATTCCTAATTTTGACAGAATGTCCCACTCCATTGTTAGGGAAAGATATTTTAAATAAATTGAAAACCTTTGTGATTTTTTTCAACAGATACTTCAAATCCTATTCCACTTATGACCTTACTTGTAAAAAGAGGAGAGCTAAAATAGATACAGACATAAACCAGGAGCTTAACCTCCAGGTCTGGGCCATGAGAACTCCAAGCTGAGCCCAGAGGGCTAAGCTGGCCATGATCAGATTGATGAATCCTAGCATATTTCCAAATAAATGGCAATATCCTATAAATCCAGAAGTGAAGGGCCCACAAAAGGTTATTACTGTTGATTCCTTGTTATTCCCCCTTGCAATACCTCTATCCTACCTATTAGGGGAAAAGAAGGAATATACAGGTTGGTCCAAGATTTATGAACTAATTGAGGCTGTAATTCCTATACACCCCATAATACCAAATCCATATACAATTTTGGGAAACATTCCTCTCTCAAACTCAATGATTCTTAGCATTAGACTTGAAAGATACTTTCTTTGTGTCCCATTAGACCCAAATTGCCAATTCTTGTTTGCCTTTGAATGGACAGATGCCCAGGGACATAAACAACAGCTTACAAGGACAGTTCTCTTCCAACGGTTCAGAAATAGCCCACATTATTTGGACAAACATTGGCAGAGGATTTCAGAGATCTATCATTTGAGGGGTGTGGATAGGTGATCTCATATGTGGATAACCTACTAATCTGTTCTTTTACTGAAGAATTGAGGTGCAAACATATAATACAAATTCTAAACTTCCTGGCCAAGAGAGGCTTTAAGGTCTCTAAAAATAAGGTTCAAATTCTTCAACAAAGAGTAGAATATCTAGGTCTTATGCTCTCTCCTGGAAAAGAAATGCTATCTTCAGAAAGAATTCAGGCTATCCTAGGTATTACAGAGCCGGCTACCCAAAGACAGCTTCGGGCTTTTCTAGGGCTAATGGAACACAGTAGATTCTGGATCCCAACATATGGAGAAAAGGCCTGACACCTATATGAAACCCTAAAAGAAAGCAATCGGTGGGAAACACCTAGTTTACAATGTGGAAAAGATCAACAAAGGCCATCAAAGACCTAAAGAAGGTTTTGACTTAAACTCCTGCTTTGAATTTGCCAGACTTTGAAAACCCCTTCTAATTAAAATAATGGCAGGAGGTTACATTAGGAGTTTTAACACATGCCTTGGGACCTACCAAGAGACCAAATGGCTACTTCTTAAAAGAACTGGGTACAGTAGCCCAGGCCTGGGCCAATGTCTCAGGGTAATCGCAGCAGCTGCCCTGCTCTTAGAGTTAGCTTTGAAATTATCCTTAGGACAAGAAATTGCTCTGTATGCCTTTCATCAAATAGGACCTTTATTACATACCAAGGGGTCCCATTGGCTTACTAACAATTGCATGTTACAATATCAGGCCACTTTGATTGAAAACCCTCAAGTGAGAATAGCAAATTGCACAGTTCTGAATCCAGCTACCCTCGGGCCTGCATCCAATAAAAAATTGAGTGTCTTGGAAGCAAATGATGAATTGAGAGGCACAATCTCTCTGGGTTTGTTTGTTTGTGTTTACTCTGAGAGTCGCCAACTCTATAGTCATAAATACCTTACTAGCAGTAGGTAGTATCTTCAAACCCCTCCATCACTCCATTTGCATAACCTTCACATGTTTCCAATAATGCATCCTTGAAAAGAAGTTGTTTTTCTGCTGAGATGCCATGAATACTTACCCTAGCTTCTGCAGCTTACATTGTGGATGCTTTGCTTTTTCACATAAAATTTCAACTCCTGAGTCTCCCAGGGCATTTTCTCCCAAGTAGAGTCTAGTCAGGGACTGGTTGGTGCTCAGGACGGATGCAAGATCCACACAGCATGCCAATGTGAGACCGCAGTTGACCAACCTTCCACAGAAATGGCAGAAAGTCAACACACCTCTCATCCATTATGCTATGAATCAAGGAAGCACTTGTCCCGTCACTGCCTCTAGCCCAGTCCACACATGGAAGAGTGCATCCAAGCTCTATATTAACCTTTTATTTCCCTTTTTGTATGTGTAATAGCAAATAAATACCTTCTAAATCTATGCTGATACTACATTTTGTATGTAGTATATTGATTATTGTATTGAATATACATAATATACAATTTACCATTGTAACCATTTTTTTAGAGAGAGTGGAGGGGAGGGTGGTGGGAGAGGGACAAAGAGAAAGAGACATTGATGTGAGAGAGTCACACAGAATGATTGTCTCCCACATGAACCCTGACTAGGCCTGGGGATTGAGCCTGAAACCGAGGTATGTGCCCTTAACCAGGAATGGAACCTGAGACCCGTTGGTCCACAGGCTGATGTTCTAGTCAAACTGGCCAGGGCTGTAACCATTTGTAAGTGTACCAATCAGTGGCATTAAGTATATTCACATTGTTGCGCCAACATCACCACCCTCCATCTCCAGAACTTTCTCATCATCCCAAGCTAAAACTCAGTCTCCATTAAACAATAATTCCTAATTTTCCTCCCTCAGTCCCTGGCAACCATCCTTCTACTTTCTGTCTCTATGACTTTGACCATTCTAGGAACTTTATTTGCATAAGAGGATCATATAGAATTTGGCCTTTGTGTCTGGCTTATTTTACTTCGTATAATGTCCAAGGTTAACCGTGTTGCAGCCTGTGTCAGAATTCCTATTATGGCTGTATTTGTGAATATGCCACATTTTTTAAATCAGTGGAAACTTGGTTGTTTCGCCCTTGGGGCTATTGTGAATGACACTGCTATTGACATATTTGAGTGCCTCATTTCAACTCTTTGGTAATTCTGTTTAATGTTTTTAGGAACTGACACACTGTTCTCCACAGCAGCTGCACCATTTAACATTCCCACCACCAAAGTATGAGATTTCCGCTTTCTCCACATTCTCACCAACACTTGATGTTTTCTTTTTTGTGTTGTTTTATAATAACCATCCAGATAGATGTACACCAATTCCACCATTTTCAAGTGCTTTCTTCTCTTCTTCAAAATTCAAGTGTCTCAGAAGCATTTGGTAAAGGGCTGCACGGACTATTTAGTGTGTGCAATGCTTTAGCACCATTTTTGCTATTCAGTGTTGAGACCAAGGGCCTGTCATGAAGTCCCAAGACCTTTCTAGAGCACTGCATTGCACTGATTGTATTTCTTCAGCTAGGCAGTGAACACCAAAGGCAACATAGTACTTGGACTGAGTCCCCCCTCCAGTGCTTAGCATGTGGCTTCTTCCACAGCAAACACTAACAGATGGAATTACTGACCAACACCTAGAGGTAACACAGGGAACATCTGATCAGCCAAGGCCAACCTCACACTAACACTCCAGCTTGTGGGAGCTCATTGAGCCACTACTCATGCTTCATGGAGGAAATGAGTTCACACTCACCACAGCTTCTTCAGATTGCAGAATGCATGCCTCAGTCCCACACACACACGTTTGACTCCACAGTCTTCCAGAGCATTGTGGCTCAGATCCAGTTCCACCAGCATACAAGTGGTGCTCAGGACCGAGGATATGTAGAAACAGCACTGATGAGAAAGGCAACACTGCCTCAACCTTGATGCCAAGCACAGAAGCAGAAAGTGTCAGAACACAGCTGCCTCTCATCTTGCCTTCTGGTCTGCACATGTTTTTAGCCTAAACAGGGACACTAGTAGTCTCACCTTACAAAGGGAAAATCATAATGAAGTTTTTATTTTATTTTATTGTTCAAGGTATTACAAATAGTAGTATATATGTCTCCTTCCTCCTTGCCCCACATTGCCCTCCCCCCAGCCTCCCCTGCCCCCCAGCACATACATAATGAGGTTTCTTAAGCTACCAGAACTCCTGAATACAGCCCAAGACATATAGGGAAGTTAGCTCTCCCAGCCTGAGACCACAACTGCTGAGCAGCAGGCAGTGAACTCCCTTTGTAAATAATGGTAAACTCTCCGATATATAAATGGCATGTTTCTGTTCAGTAAATAAAAAGGGTAGTAAAGCTGTGGGTTCCACTTCTTTACCACATGCTCCTAACAGTTGAAACTCCCTAGGACAGATGCCGGGCTCTGTAGGGTGGTACCCATCTACTTCACTTTGCCAGCCCCATTCCTGCTATTCTGCTCAATGATTTAATCCCAGGACCCCATCCATACCTGAAGAGCAAGCAGCTCTGATTCTTGATTTGTTTGACACACACACAAACATACATGTGAGAGCACACGCACGCACGGGGGCACACACACACACACACACACACACACACACTCATTCATCATTACTAAAAACAACTATTTGTCTCTGTCATAGGACAAAAGAGCAATAACCTACTTCCTTTCCAGGCCAATAGTTCAGATATCCTAGAGGTTTATGGACCACCCTTCCTTTCTGTCTCCATCTTCACTCCAATTAGAAGCAAATGGACAAGTAAATCTGTATTTATCTGCAAAGCAACTCATAATCACCCACAGCTCCCTATTTATGTTTTACTCCCTAGAATCACACAGGGGCACCCAGAGGGGCAAATGGGACAGTAGTATGGGATGAGGGCAAAGAGGCAGGTGAAGTGCCAAACCCAGCCAGAACCTTCAAGGCAAGAAGGAGTCCTCAAGGCAAAAATTATAAAGGATTTGTAATTTATCAATAGAGCAAAGAGATGTACCCATATGTTCATTGTAGCCAAGATTTGGAAACAGCCCAAATTCCCATGAGTAGATGATTGGTTAAAAAAAAAGTTGTGGTACATTTGCTCAATGGAATACTATGTGGCTGTCAAAAGAAAGAAGGGAACCTTACCTTTTGCAACAGCATGGATGGACCTAGAGATTTTTATGCTAAGTGAAATAGCCAGTCAGAGAAAGAGAAGTACCATATGATTTCATTCATATGTGGAATCTAATGAACAAAATAAATGAACAAACAAAACAGAAACACTCTCATAGACAGAGAGCAGATTGACAGCTATCAGAGGGGTGGGGGGGTTGCAGGCCTACGTGAAAGAGATGAGGGATTAAGCAAAAACACCCACAAAATAGGGACACAGACAACATTATAGTTATTACCAGAGGGAAACCTGGTTGGAGGAAGTAAAAGAGGGTGTAGGGGGATAAATGGTTATGAAAGAAGACTTAACTTGGGATGGTGAACACACAATACAATATACAGATGATATATTATAGAATTGTACACCAGAAGCCTAGATAATTTTGTTAACCAAGTTTACCCCCAATAAAATCAATTTTAAAAGACTGTATTCCATTTTTTAAAAGTGAAGAGATAGCACTTAAGCAAGTGAAATGTCATGATTAAGGTAGAATTTTTTAAATAACCCTCTGACTTCTGTATGGATAAGGGTTTGGAGTGTGGCAAAAGTGGATGCAGGGAGAACAAAACAGCCATGCTATTCCTTCAGGTATTTGTTTTGTTGTGGTGGTTGTTAATCCTCACCTGAGGATAACTTTTGCATTGCTTTCCAGAGAGTGGAAAGGAGTGAGGAAGGTAGGGGGAGAGAGACAAGAGAGAGAGAAATATCAATGTGAGAGAGACACATGGATTGATTGCCTCCCCCACATGTGTCCCAATCAGAGCCAGAGGATGGAACTTGTAACCCATGTATGTGCCCTTGATCTGAAATTGAATCTGCAACCCTTAAGTGTAAGGGGTGTGTGTGTGTGTGTGTGTGTGTGTGTGTGTGTGAGAGAGAGAGAGAGAGAGAGAGAGAGAGAGAGAGAGAGAGAGAGAGAAACTGACTCTAAACACTGGTCAGGGCCAGTGTATATTTTTGAGTACTAATGTGTGTTAAGACACTTCTTAAGGCATTGCAGTAATGATGGCAAGACAAACATAAATCCTGCCCTTGGAAGTTGATGATCTTGGAAACCATTGCAATATCCAAAATAAAGTGATTGCAGTTGTTGGATCTGGGCTAGTGGAGTGAAGCTGAGAAAAGTGGACAATGGCTTGTAGTAAAGTAGGCAAAATTGATAAGATCAGGGATGGGAAGGTTATGATGAGCAAGAGACAAAGGTAAGACATCTTAGAGTGGTGGACTGTCAACAATGCAGCTGTGCTATGGAACAGGACTGCAGAGATGACCCAGACCCCCTGTGCTCAACTCAGGGCACAGGAGTCTGATTCATGTGTGGGCTTAAAGCAAGCACTTTAGAATAAAGTTCCAGAAATTCCCTGTGACAATTCAGTCTATACAAAATGTCCTGATGGGTTCCAGCCCAGTAGCCATTGTATGTAATAAAACTCTCCGATTCACATCTATGAGCATGGCCCATGAGGAAATGGAAATTTTTGAAAGTCATGTCTTTTTTGACCCACCACCAGCAAATGACTTGTTTTCAGTTCCCCTCCATCCTTCTCTATCTAATACTTCCCAAATAGCTGGACTCTGATCTATTCTGCCTTCTCACTTGTCAGGTGGTGAATTGTGCTCCCCACACAAAAAAAAATTCATACATTGAAGGTTTAACCACTAGGACTTCAGAGTGTGACTCTATTTGGAGATGGGCTTTTTAAATCAGTCACTAAGCTAAAATGAGGTCATTAGAGCAGGCCCTAATCATCCTTGTAAGAAGCGGAGATCAGACATGCAGAGAAAGACCATGTGAGCACATGGGGAGAAGATGCCATCTACACCCAAGGAAACAATCCACAGTAGAAACAAGCCCTGCCCAGACCTTCATATTAAACTTCCAGCCTCCAGGACTGTGAAAAATATATATTTCTGTTTTTCAAGCCTCTCAATCTGTGGCACATTGATATGGCAGCCCTGAGAAACTAATAAACCACTGATCTGGCCCCTGAGATATTCCTCCAGCTCTCTCTCTCTCTCTCTCTCTCTCTCTCTCTCTCTCTCTCTCTCTCTCTTACACACACACACACACACACACACACACACACACACACACACCAGAGAGATTCTTACCACAGTCTCTGAATGTTACATCCAGGATTGTGGAGCATTTCACATAACACCTTCATCCCTGCATCCCCCAGAGGATTGCCACTGAGGTTCAATTCAGTGAGGTTCTGGTTAGCACCCAGGACAGAGAAGAGGCTCCGACAAATGCTGGAAGTGAGATAGCAGTTCACCCATCTATACGGGAAGGAAAAAGCAGAAGAAAATCAGTCTTTAAGAATAGCAAATAAGCTAAGGGTCCAGGGGGGATGTGCCCACAACCAATGTACATGCCCTTGACCAGAATCGAACCCAGGACCTCTCAGTCCGCAGACCGACACTCTACCACTGAGCCAAACCAGTTTCGGTCAGAGGATGGTTCTTGATGACTGCACAATAAAGGTGCTAGAGAGACAGAGAACAGGGATTGAAAATTCATTGTTGTTGATCGAAGAGTCCAGCCTACTTTCTCCTTAATTTTGTCCCTTGTCTAGTGACTTCTACAGAGGTCACACGCATGCACTTATAGAGTGGCCACCTTCCAATAGCTACTGTGGTTGTAGCAATTCCATGCAAGGATTTCAGAAGTTGGGTAACAACTGCTTCACTGTACCAACCAGCCACAGCTTCCAACCCATCTAGCACGTGGGTGAACAGGCTGTGATAGGCTGTTTGCAAGCACAGTGGGGCCTTGGAATGCTCTCTCTTTCTAACCCTATTTTCCTCAATTTCCCCATATTGTGTTTGTTCCAATGAAGCTGTGTCCCTCCCCATTGTCTCCTAAACACACATTCACATCTTATTCTTACTGGACTCACTTCCCAAATCCCTTTATCTTTTACTCCTGTCACCCACATCTCCACCACTCCATCAAGGAAGGCTCAGGCTTCACTGTGAGAAAACTTCATTTGGTGTTCAGTGCTAAGGGCCCTCTGTCCTCTGTGATCCTGAAACAAAGTCACTGGGCTTATTTTGCCTCTTTGGTATTGACTGGCTAATATGAACTAGAATCCCCAAGTGGATTATAAGCAATTTGAAATTACAAACACTTTTACTCAGTTCTCTATTATTTCATTGGCTTTTTCTCATCCCATTTGTCAAGCTACCTTTCTTCTATTGGTCAGTCTCTGCCAGTGAAGGTATCTACTAGAAATAGTGGTTGCATTGCATAGTTGTGGCAACTGCATTTGAAAGACAGTTGATAAGAACGGAGAGGGAGCAAGAGCAAAGAAAAAGGTGGCTGAAAAGCAGAGAGCATGTTCTACCACCTGCCTGAAGTTGGTTTCCTTACCGATGAGAAGAGGCCATATGAGGACCTGGGACAACACACTGGTCCACATCAGAGTGCTGAGCTTCCTCTTCCTCCTCCTCCTCCTCCTCCTCCTCCTCCTCCTCCTCCTCCTCCTCCTTGGGCGAGTTATGGAGCAACCTCAAGGAAAGGGATTGCACATTGTGACAGTTCTCGATACAGAAAGAGGAAACCACATGGTCCATTCTAGTAGAGAGCTTGATCTCAATTTTGGGGAAGTAGCCCATGGCCTTTTGCACAAAGTCCTCCTCCTGCATCTCATACAAGCAGTAGAACAACTCCAGCTGGCTGGGCTGCATCTGCAGGGTCTTGGCCTTGGCTTTTGCTTCAATCCACTTTAGCAGCTCCAGCCTGATTTGCTGAGAGATCTTACAACTCAGTTTTCTCTCCAAGTAGGACGTTCTCTCCTGGTTTATAAGACCAAAGAGGAAGCGGACGACAAAAATCAGATATCCTTTTTCAAATTTGCCATAGTTTTCAAGAAGAACTGTCATATCTCTCTTGGGGAGCTCCGAATGACTCTGTGGCATGTTCTTTGCATCCTGCTGTTCCTCCTCTTCCAGCAAGTAGTACATGGCAGCAAAGAACTCCTGGAAAGTCATGTGGATAAAGCTGTAGAATTTCTCACATTCCACTTCCTTTTGGAATAGATTCACCCTCAGGAAAGCAGACATATCTGCCTTCTGCAGGCCATGGTTCCTTAGGTCACCCTCCTCAAACAAGATTTTCTGGTTCCAGATTCCATCTGCAGCCAATGAGCAGAGGCCCCGAAGGTTGGCAGAAACGTGGTGCTTCTGGCTTCCTGCTTGTGATTGCAACAAACTGGAGAGAAAGAAGATGTACACAGCAGTGGTGGTCTTGGATGTCTGAGCAAGATTCTTGCCCCTGTCCATCTGCTGCTTCAGCCCAGTGCACACAATCCAGCAGACCAGGGGAATAAAGCACATGGTGAAGAGGACCTCATTCTCCTGAATCAAACTAAAGGCTTCCTGGGCTTGCTGCTCATCTGAGAAATACTTAAAGAAATACTCCTTCTTCTTGGCCTCTGAGAAACCCAGGATCTCCACATGCCGCGGACGGTCCAGCAAGTGGTTTAGTTTCTCCAGAGCTACGGGCCTCGTGGTGATGATCAGCGAGGCCTCAGGAAGCAGCCTCTTTTTGATGAGGCTGCTCAGGAGAATGTCTCCCCGCTCCACCTTCTGCCAGTCTGTGCAGAGCGCCTCTGTGTGCTCGTCAAACGCTCCTTGCAACTCATCGAAGCCGTCCATGAGGAAGAGGATCCTGGAAGGTTTCCTCACAATCTTGCTTATGGGTGGGTTTGGGTCAGGACAGCAGCTGACCATCAAGTCCCCCAGGCTCCTCCGTGTCCCCAGGCTCACCTCCCGACAGTGGATGTAGAACAAATAGTCAAATTTGCCCTGGTAAAGTTTCTCTGATGCCCAGTCCAACATGATCTTCCTAGCCAGTATTGTTTTCCCAATGCCTGCCGATCCCTGGAACACCACCGTGTGCACAGGATCAGTGTGTTGGTCCTCAGGATCAAACAGCAATTCCAAGTTCATGGAACTCATGGGGCCATCTTTCATCTTGGCCAAGGTCCTACCAATTGCCAGGAGTTCGTGCTCCCTCTCCTGTTGGCTCTGGTGTTCCTTGACGAGACGCAGCCTGGTGTAGCGTTTGTTGAGGTTCACACTCTCACCCAGACGGGCATTCCTGTCTTTGATACACTGGAATCTGCTTCTTACATGATTTCTGTACTTCTTACAGTAATCTATGGCAGAGACAGAAAGTTAGACTCTGGGAGAAGCCTGAGCACATCCACCTGAGTTGAGCTCTCAACAGAAGCCTGTGGTAACTGGAACTAAGATGGGGTGCAGTTCCTCTCCACCACTTGGTTATAAATCTTTCTATTCAGAGATGATAGAAGAACAGCAAAGTGCCTTTGTGCTGCCCCCAGCCAAAAGTCCTTCTTACTCCCTGCAGGTCATGCCCTTTAAAATCTGAAACACTCAACAGCTCTCCTTGGTTTGGGGGTAGCAAGAAGCCAGGTGAACATGTATCCATATATTCAGCTACAAAGAGCAGGAGCACTTAAGAGGATGACCAGCTCCCAGACTACATCTCCAAACCCAATTGAAAGCACCACCCCCATGATTACCTTCCTTTTTTTTACAAGTAGAGATTCTGGAAAGAAACCCCAATAATCCCATCCACTCTTCTTCGAGGCTTTCCTCTCGGCATACCACAGAGACATGTGCATTATCTGAAATTAAAAAGAAAAAAATACAAAGTGTCAAAAACTACAACTCCTGCCTAAGGTGATGTAATTGAGACCCAACACTAGGCACAGGTCAAAGGCACCTGCCTGGACATCTGCCAACCCAAAACACAGCTCAAAGTTGCAAATGACAGGTGTGCAGCCAAAGGTCCAGTCAGGGGTGTTCTTGTGGTCCCAATTTCAAAGTAATACACCCTCTGAGCATTTTGTGATCTACCCTCTGAGCATCTTGTACCCACAGAATCCAGTCTCAGAATCTCTCTCTCAGGCCTAGAAAACACCTGGCAAACATGTGGGGCGGGCAGGTTTCTCTGGTGTTGAGGCCAATTCCGTGCTCTCCAGTATCCCCAAGATGGCCATGGGCCAGCAGGATCATCCCTTCCTAACCCCAAGTGCCTGGAATTCATCTTAATCCCCATTCTGGGTCTTCAAGAGGGAGAATCCTGATCTGGTTTATGTCTAACTCAGTGGTGCAGAATCCTGGCTGACTTTAGATTCACCTACAAAGTTTTAAATAATACCGATTTTTTCAGCCCGTGTGAGGTGGGGTCTGGCACCATTACATTTATGAAGCTTCAACCTGCATCCACAGTTGAGAACTACAGATCTAAATAGTCACTAAATGACACATTTCAAAGAGGCATTTCCTAGGAGAAATTTGGGGGAAAAGACAGTGTGGATAACTTTAGGTGGGCCAGAACCCAAGAAGCACAGGAAGGATTCCTAATAGGCCTCCGCTTCCCCTAAATCAAATGCTATTGGTAACCTGATCAGACAACAAAATTAACTCAAACCAAACATTAACTCAAACCAAACATTAACTCTAACCAAAACCACAATTTAACTCTTACTTAAAGCCTAACTGTAGCCCAAGCATGTCAAATTCACAGCCGGCAGGCCCCCACCAGCCGTGAGTTTGACATGCTTGCTCTAGCCACTCCTCCCACCTCCACCCCCAAAAGAAGTTCTAACTCTAGTAATAATCTTTCTACCTCAAAACCCAGATATGGAAGCCAAGATGTCATAGTGGTTAAGAGCCAGGCTTGAACCAAAGACATACCTGGCATTGAATCCTGGCCTTGAGCCTGGTGAGGACATCGCCATGGACAATCAGAACTTTTTACAGGCTCGTTTCACATTGTTAGGGAGTCAATACCAGAATTCTTGCAAAAACTGAAAATCTATACCCATTGAATAATTTTCCATTCCCCTCTCCCTGTAGCCCCTGGCAACCACCATTCTCTGTGCCTACCCTTACAGTATTTCTCTTTTAGTGACTGGCTTATTGCCCTTAGTATAATTAAATTGAAAGTTCATTTGAAAGTGCTGGCCTCATGGGGTTCTGGGGAAAAATGAATAAAATCTATAAAAACTACTTAATGGACTGCTTCTGCAACTATGGTTTAATTTTAATTTGGTTACGTAGTAGGTAAGTACTGACACAATTATTACGTGAACACCCACTGCCATGCACCCCTCATTTTCTCTTCCTTCTCACACCCACCTTGCCATGCCTCCTCTGATATGCTGGTTCATTTATATCTTTCCTTTCCACTAGCTCAAAATCATCATCCTAAGATTTTCAAGATTCCTCTGAGCCCTACTTGTGCTCTTCCCTTGCTCAGCACACCAAGCCAAAGGGAAGAACCTCACCCCTACCCCCCATCCACAAGAAGAAAGAAAATATTTTACCCTTCACATGCCCAAAGTTATAAGAGAGGCTTTTCTGCACACAACACATAGCTCTGTGAGGTTAGAAGTTTCCCCTGAGCCAGAGCTTGTTGGCCATGCAAACAGACACTTAAAGAATTTGATGGATACCCGGAGGAAGTTTCAGACATGGAAAGATTTGGATAAAGTGGAACTAATCAGGGAAGTTTCTTAGGGATACATGAGCCCTGACTTGGATTTCTTAACGAGTTAGAAAAAAGAAAACTGCTTTCTGCCATCTACTCATAGCATCAGCACAAGAGGAAGAAGAGGATGAAGCCAATAAGAATAAATGGAATCATTTGAAAAAACAAACGTATCAACTTCGATGCATCAAAGGATACCATTAACAAAATAAAAGGGCAACCCATGGGTGGAATGGGAGAAAATATATGCAAATCATATATCTAATAGGTGCTTACTATCCAGGATATATAAAGAACTCCTGCAAGTCAACAATAAAAAAAAACACCAAGCAACTCAATTAAAACATGGCAAAAGGAATAGATATTCCTTCAAAAATTAAATGCCAACAAGCACATGAAAATACACTTAATATCACTAATTAATAGGGAAACCCAAATCAAAACCAAAATGAGATGGCATCTCACACCCAAACTTAGCTACTATTAAATAAAATATAAAATAAGTGTGGTGATGATATGGAGAAATTCTAACCTTTGTGCACTGCTGGTGGAAGTATAAAGTGGTGCAGGCACTATGGAAAACAGTATGACAGTTCTTCAACAAAATGAAACATAGAATTACCATATAACTGAGTAATTCCACTTCTGAGCATATACCCAAAGAATTGAAATTTGTACAACCACATTCATAGCAGCATTATTCCCAATAATGCAAAGCTAGAAGCAATCTGAATGCCCATTGATAAGTAATCCCACTTCTAGGATTACATCCCAAGGTATAGGCATACCATGAACTATTACTCTGCCTTCAAAATGAATGAAATATTGTCTTATGTGATAACCTAGGTGACAAATTCTGCCACTAATAAAAGGTACCTCAAGGAGTCAAATTCATATAGACAGAAAGTAGGTGGTGGATGCCAGGATCTGAGGGAAGGGGATGAATAATTGTTTAATAGGTATAGCATTTTGCAAGATGAAAAAGAATCCTGTTGATTGATTGTATAGCAACATGAATGTGTTGAATACTAAAGAAACATACACTTCAGACTGATTCATTTGCCTTTCAGCGTAACTATTATTGCTTGTCTCATTTTCAATTCTTATAAGTACATTTCCAGTAGGACATGATCTCATTCATCTAGAGGAAATGATGAACAACATAGACTGATGAACAAGAACAGACCCAGAGATAAGGAACCATGGGTCAGACTATTGGACCTCAGAGGGAGGGTGGAAATAAAAGGGAGAGATCAACCAAAGGACTTGTGTGCATACATATGAGCCTAACCAGTGGTCAAGGACAAGAGGGGGGTGAGGGCATGAGTGGAGAGGGGTGGGGGATTGGAATGGGGGATTGAGGGCAAATATGTGATACCTTAATAAAGAAATTTTAAAAATAAAAATAAAATAAGAAATATACACTTAAAGAAGGTTAAGATGGTAAGTTTTATATTGTATGTATATCTTATCACAATTAAAACTGTTACTGTCTTCCTCTACTCACCCCACTCTGGCTCATCCCTCTTGGCTTTCTCATAAAGGTCTCTCCTGTTGATTGCAGCAAAAATCCAGACTGCCATGGCCCATGCCTTCTCCTCCCCATTGAAGTCAATCATAAGGGTGGCTAAATCCACAGGATCTGCTTTCTCCGTCTGACCCCGAGGGAGTGCAATGCAGCCCTTCTGAGGAGGATAGTCTTCTAAGTGCATCTTGAATTTCTTCAAGTCCATGTCTTCCAGGTCCTCCAGGTACTGGGCCAGTTTGCAGCGGACACTGGCCATGCTTGTCTGAAGCCCTGGTCAGGGCCTTTGGGCATAGGTCCACACTGGGAAAGAGGGGTGTAAACAGCATATGGGTAAGGCAAGTCTCTTCCAAAGTTCACCCTCAGAGAGAACTAAGTGATCAAAAAGTAGGAAGACAGAAAGGAAAAATATGTCACTGAACTGAAATGAAATTCATCTGAAGTTTTGAAAAATAAGCCTAATACCTACCAGATAATTTTGCTCTTGGCTCAACTCAAGAATGCCCTGAGCCATAGAAGAAAGGCATCCCTGTAGAGAGAAACAATAATTAGACCCACAAATACAGTTGTACCAGTACAGTAGTGGATGCCCAGGACTTGCATCATGGCACCACCTCTGTGGGTCACCAGGAGAGTGTGGGTCACACTGAAGATGGGGCTACAATCTTGGGCAAACTTCAGTCTCCTCATCTATAAAATGACATAGTGGAAAAAAATGGTTCTAAGTTCCTTCTAACAGAAGGACTCTGGTTCCTTGTTTCTCTGTTGACCTGAAGAAAAATGGATGGGGGGGCAAAAAGAGAGCACCCAAAAATGAGTAATTAAGGAAATACTGGAGAGAGTGCACAGTGGGAGTAGGAAAGCGTGGCCTGAGACTGTCCTTCTGACAACCCACTGATGGAGAAAAACTTCAGTGAGACGGAATTTGAGTGCACAGGGGAACAATGAACATACATCTCTTTAATGTCTCCTGTAAAATGTGATCATAAAAATTAGTGTAACTCGTTTTTGAACGAGATCCGGAACCAAGATGGCGGCCTAGGCAGTCTCCTAAGCTGCCGCCTCATCAACAATTTAATTAAAAAAACAACTAAAATCAAAAAGGACTGAACCAAAACCTCAGGAAAGCTGGCGGAGTGGAATAGCTACAACTAGAAAGAAAGAGAGAGGCTCATGGATCGGACTGGGAGCCTCAAAGCGCTGAAGTAGGGAGACTCTCTGGCGTGGAGAGAAAGTGCGGCCGCCGAATGCCTGCCTGGCGGGAGGGGAGGAATTCCCCGATTGCACGGAACCCTTTCCGACTGTTCTGAACCCCAACCCCGGCTGAAATTCCGTGGTCCCAGGCTCCTACGGGTGGAGAAAGGCACCCAGAGACTCAGAGACTGGGAGACAAGGGACCGGAGCCGCAGCCAGCGGGGTCTACAGGCGCGCTTGCGCGTGCGAATGAGAACGCGCTGAGGTCTGACCGCCGCCACTCCGTAGCGGAAGGAGTCAGAAGCTCCAGGTCTGACTGCGGAGGCTGCCGCTGCCTCTCTGTACAAGGTGGCGGCCTCTCTGTAGCGAAAAGAGTCAGAAGCTCCAGGTCTGGCTGCAGAGGCTGCCGCTGCCTCTCTGTACAAGGTGGCTGCCTCTCTGTAGCGGAAGGAGTCAGAAGCTCCAAACTACAGAGACCAGCCCAAATCCGGGCGAGCCCCTGGGGCACCCACACTCTTGCTTGGGGAAACCGGGACGGTCAGGCAGAAACTCAGGCGAGTGCACAGGGGCAGGGCAGAAGCCAAGACTGTCAGTTCAGCCCTGAGACTCCGCCCCATCCAAGCTGAGCAGAGGCTTCTGCAGTTTTTCAAGCCTGATCCTATAAGACTGTCTCCAATACAGAAGTTATCCCAGAGTAGACACAGCTGATACCCACATCCAATTGGCCTGAAGGTCAATTCACAACAATAAAGACTTAGCTACAACAAGGCTGTGCACACAGTCCACAAAGGGGAGCACCAAGAGTGTCTACCTCAGGTAACTGAGGAGGCTGACCCACTGGGCCATATAGGACACCAAACACACAAAGCCATCCTACCAACTCTGAAAAATAATGATAATGCCTAGACAAGGAAATAGATCTCAAACGAAAGAGATGGAGGATATAGAGTTCAGAACTACGGTTCTAAGGTTATGCAACAATATCCTAGAAAAGCTTGATAAACTTCATGAGACCCAACTAAAAAGTATACATAAACTGACTAAATTGGAAAATATTATGCAGAGATCCAACAGCAGAATGGAGGAACACAAGAATCAGGTCAAAGAGCCAAAAGACACTCCTTTGGAGAAGGAAGAAGAAAAGAGGATCCAGAAAGTTGAAGATAGTGTAAGGAGCCTCTGTGACAACTTCAAGCGCACCAACATCAGAATTATGGGGGTGCCAGAAGAAGAGGGAGTGCAAAATACTGAAAACATATTTGAAGAAATAATATCAGAAAACTTCCCTCACCTGGTGAAAGAAATAGACTTACAAGTACAGGAAGCCTACAGAACCCCAAACAAGAGGAATCCAAAAAGAAATACTCCAAGGCACATCATCATCAATATGCCAAGGGTAAAAGACAAAAAGAAGATCTTACAAGCAGCAAGAGAAAATCAGTTGGTTACCTATAAGGGAGCACCCATACGACTATCAGCTGATTTCTCAACAGAAACCATGCAGGCCAGAAGGGAGTGGCAAGAAATATTCAAAGTGATGAATAGCGAGAACCTACAACCAAGATTACTGTATCCAGCAAAGTTATCATTCAGAATTGAAGGGCAGATAAAGAGCTTCACAGATAAGAAAAAGCTAAAGGAGTTCATCACCACCAAACCAGTATTATATGAAATGCTGAAAGGTATTACTTAAGAAGAGGAAGATCAAGTGAATTAAAAATCTGAGGAATAGAATAAACTGGTGAATATAATAGAATTAGGGGCAAAGAAAGGGAGTGTATAGATAATTATCAGGGTGAAAGGGGTGTGGGGTGTAGAAAGAGACTGGATTAAAATTGTATAACCTATGGATGAGGACAATAGTGGGGGGAGGGGGTAAGGGCAGAGGGTGGGGTGGGAAAGGGAGCTATGGGGGAGAAAAAGGAGAAACAATTGTAATAATCTGAGCAATAAAGATTTATTTTTAAAAAATAAAAAAATAAAAAAATAAAAAAATTAGTGTAACTCACACTGATTGAGTGTCTCATGGGCTAAGTATGGCTCTGATGCTTCCTTCCATCTCACCTGCACAAAGCCCTATGAGGTGCATGTATACCTCGCCCCATTTGCTAGGAGTGGAGACCAAGTCAGAAAGATAAAGCCAGGTAGGGACAAAGGCAGAACTGAGACTGGACTCATAGATCTTTGAGCTCATGCCTCTAATCTGCACTTTTTACAGCCTGAAAAGGTGTGAGACCATTGGCTTCCTTACTTAACTAGTTATCTCTGCCAGATAAGAACAGAAATGATCAGACAGTAAAAGAGATGGTTAAAAGACAAGGAGACTTTTCCAGCCTTTATCACATATAGACTTTCTTTTTCTTTCTTACATTTTTAAAAGTTTATTGTTGACACATACTGATATTCCCCTTTTCCTCCCCCCTTTACCCACTTCCTATCACACAGACTTTTATTATTGAGCTCACCAATTCAATTTTTATGACTCACAGAATCAGTGCTCTCAGTTTTCCTGACTGAACATTACACAATACAGTAATGTTAGATTCAGGCACTGTGCTGTGCAGTAGACCTCTACAACTTAATCATCTTGTATAACAGAAACTGTACCTATGAGTTCAACTATTTTAGATTCCACATATTAAGTGAAGTTATATGTTATTTCTCTTACTGACTGATTTCATTTTCCATAAATGTTGTCTCAAATGGCAGGATTTTATTCTTTAATAGTTGCTCCCATGTCTTGGCTGTTGTGAATAAGATGCTAGGAGAGCATGACCCACGTGCTCTCAATTTTCCTCAGTTTTCCTGACTAGAAATCAGTTCTCTCACTCTCGTAGGTTTTAAATGGATGGACATGTTGCTTTGTTTGAGATTGACCCCTTCATATAACTGAGTTGGAAAAAGCAAATCAGCCAAAGCCATAAATGATACTAACAGAGTGGCCAAATCATGATTCATAATGATTATAGTTCCATGTACTACCTCAAACATGCTCATCACTCTTCTAGTTTCATCCTTGCCTCTCCACTTCTGGCCTCACTATCCATCCAAGTCCATCCCCTATGCATTTGGGGTGGGGGGAGGTATCTTCAGATCCACCAGCTATGCAGACCTCCCTGTCTACCCTACCCAGTGATTTCCAACAGGTAAACCACAGGAATTTTTAAAACATGCAATACCTGACCTCTTTTCCTTAGATCGGGGGTGGGCAAACTTTTTCCTGCCAAGGGCCATTTGGATATTTATAACATCATTCCTGGGCCATATGAAATCATCAACTTAAAAATTAGCCTACTATATTTGGTCAAACATTTAATTAACTCACCTCTAATAGGGCCAGACCAAATGATTTCTCGGGCCTTATATGGCCTGAGGGCTGAATATCCCCCATCCCTGCCTTAGATTGTCAAATTAAAAAATGACAACAGAGCTGGCCTGTGCTTCTAAATGGTTAGAGAGTTGTCCTGTGCCCCCAAGATTCCTGGTCAAGGACACATACCTTGGTTGTCTACTCTTCTCTGAAGAGCAATGGAGAAGACATTCTCAGGTGGAGATTAACAACAACAAAAAGTAATGATAGTGACCAACACAACAATAGCCATCTGATGTGAATGAATCAAAATTATATCTACTTTTTGTCAGGTTGGCAAAAAATATATTTTTGGTGTGCTGCAGAATTTTAGTCACTAGTTTACGAGTCTGTGTGCCATGATATAAGAAAGATTGAAAATTACTGATACCACCAACCTTTCCATCCACATCAGGACTCCAGCTCTCCTCTATGCTCCCCTAATCCTAACCCTAGTGCACTCACCATGACCTTAGCAAATCCATGGGAGTCCTGGGATAAGCTGTGATGCTGCTCCTGTCCCTACACACACACACACACACACACACACACACACACACACACACACACACACTCGTGTACGTAGAGCCCATATAATAATAAATATAAAAGAACATTTCAGAAACTTTGTTGAAAGGTACACAGGAGGCTGGCAGAAGAAATCCCTCGTCAAGTTCTGGTCCTAAAAACACTCTACCCATCCCTCCCCAGGCCCATTTGGCCACCCTTTTCACAAAGCTGGACTCACCCAGAAGCTGGACTCACAAAGATGTCGGCCTCAGGAACAGCCCAAGAGGAAACCTGATGAATTTATAGTTGTCCCAGCCCAGCAGGAGCAGGAAGGATGTGGTCTCAGTGTGGAGTGAACAAGATTGCATCACAGGCAAAGGCAGAGACTAACAGTTAGTCACATCACAGGTCTGCTCTCTATGTAGCCACCAGAGTGGTGTGGGGGTGAAGGGGGAAGCAGTTATGTGAATGCTGTGAGGACAAAGAGGAGTGGGATGAGGATTCCACTGGGCTGGTGAGTAGGGGATCGAGAAGGAGAGCGTGACCCACAGAATCGGTGCTCTCTAAAGACATCATGTGGAAACAGCAGCAGACAGTGCTGGTTTTCTCCATTGCCTGTTATTTTTAAGCACTTTAATAAGGTAAATATACATCATAACACCATCACCATCAATGCCAAAAACACATTTATTACCTCCCAAAGTATGTGTGTAGGGCACTAAACACATAAGGTCTACCCTTTCAACAAATAGTGAGTACTCAATACAGTATTGTTAGATTCAGGCACTGTGCTGTGCAGTAGACCTCTACAACTTAATCATCTTGTGTAATAGAAACTGTACCTATGAGTTCAACTATTTTAGATTCCACATATAAGTGAAGTTATATGTTATTTCTCTTACTGACTGATTTCATTTTCCATAAATGTTGTCTCAAATGGCAGGATTTTATTATTTAATGGTTGCTCCCATGTCTTAGCTATTGTAAATAAGATGAAGTGAACACGGGAGTGCAGATATCTCTTCGAAATTCTAATTTCATTTTCTATGGATAGGCACAAATTCTACTTCCAGACTCATTGACTCACTTGTTTGACTAACATTTATGGAACACCCGAAGTATACCAGGCACAAAACAAAGCTGTAAAACACCTTGCCTTATGCTGAAGGAGCTGGAGGAGAATGAAGCATGCAGACCTGCTTTCCTGGCTCTCTCAGTGACCCCAGGACCATAGTCTGGCAATGGCATGAGTTCAATAGAGTGTGATGAGTGAGGGGCCATCAGCATCCCAGGTGGGTGCAGGAACTCTGGAACAAGAACAAGTGTCCAAGTTCAGCAAAGCAGCATTGACTTTGACTTTGTCACTTTGTGCTTCAGTTTCCTTATCTGTAAAGTGGGACAACAATAGCTGTCATAAGGACTGAGCAAATAAATAAATGTGAGACCTTTTGAACAGGGCCTGATTCAGAGAAATCAGTACCAATGATTAACTCCTGGTACTACCACAATTATAGAACTACATACAGCTCTAAGATGAAAGAGAAGCCTCGCCTCCTACTGAGGCCAGGGCAAGAGAGCAAACCCCAGTCCCAGTTGTTCATATCTCTAGGGCCAGAGTCCCACAGGAGCAGCAAGGACCTCAGAGGCTGAGGCTCCGCTGACAGCAGATAAGGTCAAGTTTCAAAGTGAAAGGAGCTCATTGGCCAAACCAGGAACCAGGGATTTTCTTTGTAAGAATGAGGAAATTGGACTTCTGGCCAAGATGGTGGTGTAGGTAAATGTGGTACTCATTTTCAAAAACTATCACATCAAAGTTGCAACTAAACTAGAGAAAAACCACCATTCAGAACCTGATATTGAAATGAACAGAAGTCCTACAACTAAGAATATAAAGAAGAAGCCATATCTAGACTGGCAGGAGGGGCAGAGATGGGGAAGGGCTGGTCCTAGACCCACATGTGGCAGAAAAAATCAGAAGTGATATCTCAACTGTGGAGGTCCCCCAGAAGAGTGAGGATTCTTTGATCTACACCAGGTCTCTATCCAAAAGTTCCAATGTCAGGAAGAGAATCCCCATAACTTCTGGCTATAAAACCAGTGGGGAATGTGGCTGAGGGAGGCTGAGGCTGCTGGAATCCCAGGCAGTTCCTCTTAAAGTGCCTACACATGGACTTACTCTGGACTCACTCCCTCTGAGCTTTAGTGCAGGAGCATCAGCTTGAAAAGCACTGGAGACATATGAGGAGGAACTGAATTGTTTGGCATCAGAGAGAAAGCTAGAGGGACAACTTTCTTCCAGACAGAAGTGCTGACAGAATCCATTGTTCCTTTGATGAGCCCTTCCTCATAGAGCCAGCAGACAGGCACCAAATTTGAGACTCCATCACCTGGCTCCAACTGTTTGATCCACCCTGGTGATTCCCAGAGGTCATATCCCACCCAACTTCAGTGGCCACCTGAGCTGTTTCCAGAACCTTTACCTGGAATAGCCTATCTTGGCTCATGCTTCAGATTTTTCTAAAATCTCTATTAAAAAAGCAGTATCTGGCCTCAGCAAACCCCATATCTCTCACTAAGTGGCCCCAGGCCCACCACTAGAAGAAGCTGGTGTTTGTTCACAGCTTGGTCTCACCTGGGAATTCCAAGCCCAGGATAAGAAGCAGCCACCTGAAGATTACTTTGCAACTTATGTCTGATGGCCCTGGGCAGAACACAGGCAGTGGATGACCTTGGTCTGAACCTCCTCCTAGGTCCCAGCATCAATGCACCCAGTGGACAGTTTCAGACCACATCAAAGCACAAAGCACCACCACTCAACCACTTCCACAAGTGATACACAGAAGTGGTGGACTTAGAGGGTACCAAAGCCCCAATAAAGATGAAGTAAGTTCTGCTCTGTGTGGTGGGCCTCTACATAGCTGATCCTCCAAGATGGTCAGAGGTAGGTGGCCAGTTGTCACAGCCAGGCCTGGCAACTGATAAGCCTGAGTAAATCCCTCCTATTGACATGCCTACAGAAATCAAGACTCGTTTACAACAGAAATATGTATAACCCACACAAGGGGTGCACCTCGAGTGCCCAGCTGGGGTGATCAGGGAGGCTTCCAGTAAGTCCTACAGGACACCTACCAAGCTACTAAGCCTAGGAGACATAACAGCTCTACCTAAAACATAGAAACAAACACAGGGAAGGAGTCAAATTGAGGAGACAAAGAAACATGGTCAAAATGAAAGAACAGAACAAAACTCCAGAAAAAGAACCAAACAAAATGGAGACCAGCAATCTATTACAGAGTTCAAAACACTGGTTATAAGGATATTCAAGGAACTTAGTGAGGGCCTCATAGCATAAAAAAGAACCAGTCAGAGATGAAGGAAACACTAACTGAAATAAAGAATAATTTACAGGAAATCAACAGCAGAGTAGGTGAAGCCAAAACTCAACTCATCAATTTAGAATATAGGGAAGCAAAAAGCAACCAAACAGAACAGCAAAAAGAAAATAGAATCCAGAAAAATGAGGATAGTGTAAGAAGCCTCTGGGACAATATCAACTGTACCAATATTTACATCATGGTGATGCCAAAAGGAGAGGAAAAAGAGAACAAGAACTTGAAACCTATTTAATGATAGCCATTTTGACAGGTGTGAGATGGTACCTCATTGTTGTTTTGAATTGCATCTCTTAGATGATTAGTGACTTTGAGCATGTTTTCATATGTCTCTTGGCCTTCTGTACTCCTTTTGAAAAATGTCTATTTAGGTCCTTTGCCCATTTTTTAAAAATATATTTTATTGAGTTTTTGCAGAGAGGAAGGGAGAGTGATAGAGAGTCAGAAACATCGATGAGAGAGAAATATCAATCAGCTGTCTCTTGCACACCCCCCACTGGAAAATGTGCCTGCAACCAAGGTACATGCCCTTGACCAGAATTGAACTCGGGACCCCTCAGTCCACAGGCATTGGCTCTCCACTGAGCCAAATTGGTTTTGACCCTTTGCCCATTTTTCATTGGATTATTGTATGAGATCCACCCTAATCTGAAATAGCATTGGAAAATGTATTCTCACATGCAGTGGGCTTTTTTGTTTTGTTGATGGTTTCCTTTGCTGTACAGTAGCTTTTTATTTTGATGAAGTCCCATTTGTTTATTTTTTTCTTTAGTTTTTATTGTCCTAGGAGCAGTATCGGTAAAAATATTGCTATGACATGTCTGATATTGTGCAGCCTGTGGAGTCTTCTAAGATTTTTATGGCTTCCCATCTTACATTACAGTCCTTTATCCATTTGAGTTTGTTTTTATATATGGTGCAAGTTGGTGATCTAGTTTCATTTTTTTCCATGTATCTGACCAAATTTTCCAGCACCGTTTATTGAAAAGACTCTTGACTCCACTGTATGCTCTTGCCTCCTTTGTCAAACATTAATTAAGCCTAGTGGCTTAAGCTGATTTCTGGATACTCTGTTCTGTTCCCTTGATCTATATGTCTGTTCTTGTGCCAGTACCAGGCAGTTTTGAGAACGGTGACTTTGTAATATAGCTAGATATCTGGTATTGTGATCCAACTTTGGTCTTCTTTCTCAGGATTACTGTGGCTATTCCAAGCGTTTTTTTATTCCAGATGAATTTTTGGCAAGTTTGTTCTAAGTTTGTGAAATATGCCATTGGTATTTTAATGAGGATTGCATTGAATCTATAAATTGCTTTGGGTAGTAGGGACATTTTAAGTATGTTGATTCTACCAATCCATGAACATGGTATGTTCTTCCATTTGTTTATGTCTTCCTCTATCTCTTTTTTCAAAGTCCTGTCATTTTCTGAGTACAGGTCTTTTACCTTCTTAATTAAGTTTATACCTAGACATCTTAATTTTTTTTTTGGTGCAATGGTAAATGGGATTGATTTGTTTTTTAGTTTCTCTTTCTGTGAGTTCCTTTTTGGTATATAAAAAATCATAGAGCCCTAGATAGTCTGGCTCAGTGGATACAGTGCAGTCCTATGGAGTGGAGGGTCCCAGGTTCGATTCTGGTCAAGGGCACATGCCTAGCTGCAGTCTCAATCCCCAGAAAGGGGCACACAGGAGGCATTCAATCAATGATTTTCTCACATCATTGATGTGTCTATATCTCTCTCTTTCTCTCCCTTCCTACCTGAAACCAATAAAATTATGTTTTTTAAAAAGCCATAGATTGTTGGATGTTGATTTTGTATCCTGCTACATTGCTGAATTCATTTATTAAGACTAGTAGTTTTAATGGAGTCTTTGGGATTTCTATGTACAGTATCACATCATATGCGAATAATGACAGTTTTATTTCTTCTTTTCTAATTTGGATGCCTTTTATTTCTTCTCCTCTGATTGCTTTGGCTAGCACTTCCAGTACTATATTGAACAGAAGTGCTGAAAGTGGGCATCCCTGTCTTATTCCTGTTTCTAGAGGAAATGAATTTAGTTTTTACCCATTGAATATAATGTTGGCTGTAGGTTTGTCATATATGGCTTTTATTATATTGAAGTATGATCCTTCTATTCCCACTTTTTCATCATGGAGTATGATCTTTCTAATGTAATACTGCATCTAATTTGCTATAATTTTGTTGAGGATTCTAGCATCTATGTTCATCAAGGATATTGGCCTGTAGTTCTCTTTCTTTATGGTGTCTTTATCTGGTTTTGGTAATAGGGTATTGCTGGCTTCATAGAAAGAGCTTGGAAGTGTGCCTTCCTCTTGAATTTTTTGGAGTAGTCTGAGGAGGATAAGTTTTAGTTCTTCTTTGAATGCTTGGTAGAACTCCTTTGTCAAGCCATCCAGACCAGGACTTTTTTTTAAAATAAATCTTTATTACTCAGATTATTACAATTGTTTCTCCTTTTTCTCCCCCAAAGCTCTCTACCATCCAGTTCCCTTCCCACCCTCTGCCCTTACCCCCTCTCCCTCCAATTGCCTTCATCCATTGGTTATACGATTTCAATCCAGTCTCTCACTGCTTCCCCACCCCCTTATCCTCCTGATAATTATCAGTCCACTCCCCTTCTTTGCCCCTGATTCTACTATATTCACCACTTTATTCTGTTCCTCAGATTTTTTTTTTCCTTCTCTTTTCCTTTTTTCCGTATATGAATTTCAAGTGGGACACTCTGTCTCATTTGTTTTTGCAGACCAGGACTTTTGTTTTCTAGAAGATTTTTTATCACTGCTTCAATTTCTTTGGTAGTTAACAGCCTATTCAGGTTTTTTATTCTTCTTTATTGAGTTTTGGGAGCTTATATTTTTCTAAGAATATGTCCATTTCGTCTAGGTAGCCCATTTTGTTGGAATCGAATTGTTCACAGTATTTTTTTCATAATTGTTTGTATTTCTGTGGGATTGGTTGTTACTTCACCTCTTTCATTTCTGGTTTTGTTTATTTGGATCCTCTCTCTTTGCTTCTTAGTGAGCCTGGATAGAGGTTCATCAATCTTGTTTATCCTTTCAAAGAATCAGCTCTTGCCGAAACCGGTTTGGCTCAGTGGTAGAGCGTTGGTCTGCGGACTAAAAGGTCCTGGGTTCGATTCCGGTCAAGGGCATGTACCTTGGTTGCGGGCACATCCCCGTAGGGGAATGCAAGAGGCAGCTGGTTGATGTTTCTCTCTCATCGACGTTTCTAGTTCTCTATCTCTCTCCCTTCCTCTCTGTAAAATATCAATAAAATATATTTTTTTTAAAAAAGAATCAGCTCTTGGTTTTGTGGATCTTTAGTATTGTGTTTTTGTTTGTTTGTTTGTCTGTTGTTGCAAAATTAGCAAATTTATTCTCAGATATTTATTGATATTCTATTTATAGTACTTACTACACCTTATAATTATAAAATCACTAGTAATCTACATATGCATGTTATATCTGCACTAGATTATAAATCCCTTAAGAGCACAATCTAGGTTTTCTATTCTATTCTATTGATCTATATGTCTGTTCTTGTGCCAGTACCAGGCTGTTTTGAGAACATAGGAGAATGTAGCTTATATCTGATATTGAGATCACACCTACTTTGTTCTTCCTCAGGATTGCTGCAGCTATTTGGAGTCTTTTTTTATTCCAAATAAGTTTTTGGAAAGTTTGTTCTAGGTATGTGGAATATGCCATTTGTATTTTAATGGGGAATGCATTGACTCTATAGATTGCTTTGGGTAGTATGGATATTTTGAGGTTGATTCTACCAGTCCATGAACACAGTGTGTTCTTCCATCTATTTATGTCTTCCTCTATCTCTTTCTCCAATATCCTATAGTTTTCTGGTATAGGTCTTTTACCACCTTAGTTAAGTTTATTCCTAGGTATCTTAATATTTTTGGTGCGGTGGTAAATGGGATTGCTGTTTTAGTCTCTTTTCTGTAAGTTTCTTATTAGTGTATAGAAATGCCATAGATTTCTTAGTGTTAATTTTGTATCCTGCTCCATTGCCGAATTCATTTATTAAGTCTAATAATTTTTTTAATTGAGTCTCGACCCAAACCACTATGCCCAATTAATATTCAACAAAGGAGGCATAATCATACAATGGAGTTAAGACACTCTCTTCAATAAATGGTGTTGGGGGAAATTGGACAGATACATGCAAAAAAATGAAACTAGATTTTCATTTTTTTTTCTTCTTCTCCCTCTCTCCATAATACTTTTCAAACCAACTTACACCATACACAAAAATAAACTCAGAATGGATAAAGGACTTAAACATAAGATAAGGAAACATAAAAAGACTAGCGGAATCTACAGACAGCAAAATCTCAGACATATACCAAAGCAATTCCTTCACTGATACAGCTCCTAGTGCAATGGAAACTAAAGAGAAAATAAGAGACCGAAACAAGATGGCGGCCTAGGTAGTCTCCTAAGCTACCACCTCATCAACAATTTGGAAAAAGACAACAGCTAAAATCTAAAGGGACCGCACCAGACCCATAGGAAAGCTGGCAGAATGGGAAGGCTACAACTGGACACAAAGCAGGGTGTCACTGCTGCCATGTGGAGTTTAAAACTACTGCAGAACTGGACCTGACAGAGCCGCTGCCGCCGGGAATGAGGGAAACCAGACCTCACTCCACCCCGGGCCCGGGCCATCCCAGCAAGAAGACTTTGAGCGTGGTCTCCCCGCCCGCAACCATCCCAATCCGCAGCTGTCCCAGCCCGCCCACCGTGCTGGTGAGGAGCTGGCCCAGCACCTTCCGTTCTTGGCCCTGGCGAGTCCTTCCTCCGCCGCTGCTGCATGGCCAGGCCGAAGCTTCCACCACTGACACCATGTGGATTTTAAAACTACAGTGGAAATTGAACCAGAGGAGTGACTCTCGCTGCCGCACCCGCCGCCGCCGTGAATAAGGGAAATACACCGGAAACAGAGCTCACTCTGCCCCGGGTTCAGGGAGTGTGTGGCTTCAGAACTTAGTTTCCATGTCCGCAGCTGCTCCACTTCTGCCCCAAACGTGACACCTTTGAGCGCGGTTTCCCTGCCCGCAGCCATCTCAGCCCGCCTGCAGCCGTCCCAGCCCACCCGCTGTGCTGGTGAGGAGCTGGCGCGGCGCCTTCCGTTCCCAGCCCCGGCGAGTCCTTCCTCCACCACCGCATGGCCGGGCTGAAGCTTCCGCCACTGCCGCCATGTGGATTTTAAAACTACAGTGGAAATTGAACCACAGGAGCAACCATCGCTGCCGCACCCACCGCCACACCCACCACCGCCGCTGCAGCGAATAAGGGAAATCCACTGAAAACAGAGCTCACTCGCCCCCGGCTCAGGGATGGGCGGCCTCAGAACTTAGCCTCCGCGTCCGCAGCTGCTCCGCTTCCACACCGAATGAGACACCTTTGAGGGCGGTCTCCCCGCCCCCAACCATTTCAGCCTGCCTGCAGCCGTCCCAGCCTGCCCGCGTGCTGGTGAGGAGATGATGCGGCGCCTTCCATTCGTGGCCCCGGCGAACCCTTCACCCTTCAGGCCCACCACCGCAGGGCTGAGCCGGAGCCTCTGCCGGGATCCCAAGGAGGAGCGACACTATCGCCATGTGGATTTTAAAAATACAGTGGAAATTGAGCCACAAAAGCCACCACCTCTGCCACACCCGCCACCGCTGCCACAGGTGAGGGAAGCCCACCGAGAACAAAGCTCACTCCATCCCGAGCCCAGGGAGTGGGCGGCTTCGGAGGTTGGCCTCCGAGTCAGCAGCTGTTCCGCTGAGACTCCTTGGAGCATGGTCTCCCCCCCCCCAGCAGCTGTCCCAGCCTGCCTGCCATGCTTGTGAGGAGCTAGCGTGGTGCCTCCAGTTCGTGACCCCAGCTCCCCAAGGGGCCGTGTGCCCTGGGTGACCTGTGTGTCCCAAGGGGCCGTGTTCCCCGGGTGACCCGTGTGTCCCAGGGGGCTGTGTGCCCCGAGTGAGCCGTGTGTCCCAGGGGGCCGTGTGCCCCGGGAGAGCCGAGTGCCCTGGGGAAGCAGTGGAACCCGGGGGGAGGGGCAGTGTGAACCAGAGGAGGAGCGGACTCTATTTGTGTGGTTCTGAGATAGTTACCATAAAACAAGCAGACTGCCAAATGAGGAGCGGATTCTATTCATGTGGTCCTGAGATAGTCACCATAAAACAAGCAGACTGTCAAATGACAGTGGGGAGGGGAAGGAGATCTGGGGGGAGATAAGAGAACAACCGAAGGACTTGTATGCATGAATATAAGTACAACCAACGATCACAGAACTCTGGAGAGGGAGGGCATGAATAGGAGGTGGGGGGCGGGGCAATGGTAAGCTATGTACACATATAATACCTTAATAAATTAAAAATAAATAAATAAATAGAAAATAAACAAATGGGACTACATCAAAATAAAATGCTTCTGCACAGCAAAGGAAATCATCAACAAAACAAGAAGAAAGCCCACTGCATGGGAGAACATATGCCAATGTTATCAATGATAACAGTTTAATCTCAAACATTTACAGAAACTCATACAACTTAATAAGGGAAGATAAACAACCCAATAAAAAAATGGGCAATGGACCTAAATAGATACTTTTCAAAAGAAGACATAAAAAAGCCAAGAAACGAGAGAAACCAAGATGGTGGCATAGGTAAACACCTAAACTGCTGCCTCGCACAACAATTTCAAAACTACAACTAAAAGACAAAATGACACCATCCAGAACCACAGGAAAGCTGACTGAGTGGAAATTCTACAACTAGAAGGAAATGATAAAGCACATTAAGACTCAGAGGAGACGCAAAAGGCTGAGGTACAGATACAGGCGCATGGAAAGGACTGGCAACTGAGTGTGAGGCTGGCTTTTTCAAGAGGGAGGGAGAAACAAGCTCCTGACTGCACTGAACTCCAATTCTGAACAAGAACATAGGGATCCAGACTCATACAGGGGGAATCTGGACTATCAGGAGAAGAGAAAAGCACACTGAGACTCAGGGGAGCTGTGGAAGGCAGAGGTCCTGAGGTGTGGGTGCACTGCACGGAGGGGACTGACAGCTGAGTGCACAGCTAGCTTTCTTAAGCAGGAGGGAGACGGAATCTCCCGACTGCACTGAACTCCAGTTCCAGCTGAAACTCTGGGAACCCAGACTCATCCGGGGAGAAACTGAACTGTCAGGCAGCAGGTGAAACTCGAGGGCAACTTTCTCTCAGAGGTGCTTGCAGCTATTACCAAGGGACACAGAGACTCAGGGACCTCATAGGGCAGGGATGACAAGAAGCCAAGGCTGTTTGCTCCACCTTGAGACTCTGCCCCATCCAAGCTGAGCACAGAGGCTTTTGCAATTTTGCAAGTCTTGTCTCATAAGGGTGTCTCCAGCACAGAAGTTCATCCAATATAGACACAACTGATCTTCACAGCCAGTTTGGCCTGGAAGTCAATTCTTCCCAGTGATACCAACAACAATCAAGACTTAACTACAACAAGGCTATGCACACAGTCCACAAAGGGGTTACTCCAAAAATGTCCACCTCAGGGAACTGGGGAGGCTGAGCCACTGGGCCCTATAGGACACCTAGCACAAAAGCTACTCTACCAACTCAGGGAAGCAGCAAAAATACAGAGACAAAGAAACAGATTACAAATGAAAGAAATGGAGGAAAGCAAACTACTAGCTATGGAGTTCAAAACCACGGTTATAAGGTTTTTCAAGAATTTCCTAGAGCCAAAACTGGTTTGGTTCAGTGTTAGAGCATCGGTCTGGGGACTGAAAGGTCCCGGGTTCAATTCTGGTCAAGGGCATGTACATTGGTTGCAGGCACATCCCCGGTAGGGGGTGTGCAAGAGGCAACTGGTCGATGTTTCTCTCTCATCAACGTTTCTAGCTCTCTATCTCTCTCCCTTCCTCTCTGTAAAATATCAATAAAATATTTTTTAAAAGAATTTCCTAGAAAAGGCCAATGAATTTAGTGAGACTCTCGAGGATATGAAAAAGGACCAACTAGAAATTAAACATACACTGACTGAAATAAAAAATATTATACAGAGACCTAACAGCAGACTAGAGGACCACAAGAATCAAGTCAAAGATTTGAAATACAAAGAAGCAAAAAAACGCTCAACCAGTAAAGCAAAAAGAAAAAAAGAATCCAAAAATTTGAAGATAGTGTAAGGAGCCTCTGAGACAACCTCAAGCATACCAACATCCCAATTATGGGGGTGCAGAAGAAGAGGGAGCAAGATATTGAAAACCTATTTGAAGAAATAATGACTGAAAACTTCCCCCACCTGGTGAAAGAAATACACTTACAAGTCCAGGGAGCGCAGAAAACCCCAAACAAAAGGAATCCAAAGAGTACTACACCAAGATACATCATAATGAAAATGCCAAGAGCAAAAGACAAAGAGAGAATATTAAAAGCAGCAAGAGAAAAACAGTTACCTACAAGGGAGCACCCATACAATTGTCACTGATTTCTCAATAGAAACTATGCAGGCCAGATGGGAGTGGCAAGAAATATTCAAAGTGATGAATAGCAAAAACCTACAACCAAAATTACTCTACCCAGTAAAGCTATCACTCATAATTGAAGGTCAAATAAAGAGCTTAATAGATAAGAAAAAGCTAAAGGAATTCATCACTGCCAAACAAGTATTATATGAAATGCTAAAAGGTATTCTTTAAGAAGAGAAAGAATAAGAAAAAGGTAAAGATAAAAATTATGAACAAAATACATATCTATCAATAAGTGAATCTAAAAATCAAGTGAATGAATAGAATAAACTGGTTAATATAATAGAATCAGGGGCTTATAAAGGGAGTGGATTGACAATTCTCAGGGCGAAAGGGGTGTGAGGGTGCAGGAAGAGACTGGACAAAAATCGTACACCTTTGGATGAGGACAGTGGAGGGGGAGGGCAGAGGGTGGGGTGGGAACTGGGTAGAGGGGAGCTATGGGGGGTGGAGAAGGAGAAGAAAAACAATTGTAATAATCTGAACAATAAACATTTATTAAATTTAAAAAATTAAATAAAATTTAAAAGCAGGAATGTATCAAAAATAAGAATATATATATATATATATATATATATATATATATGGGAATGAAAACTAGGAATGTAGGATATACAAATACAAATCCTGTATTTGAAACTAATTTGTATACCTTAAACTAATCTTATGTCAATTACACCTTGTGGGAGTTGGGGAGGAACAGGAAGGTGGAGTTATTTTTTAAATAGCACACGTAATATACCTCATATAGAGTGCTGGGTATTTCATAGAATCTCAGATGGTAACTATCACATAAGCCATAAAAGGCTACACACAAAAAGCTGTGCCTGTTCTAGTGGAATGGGAAGCAGCAGAGACCAACAGAGCCTGTAGAAGCAAGCTTCCGTCATGAAATCTTAGGTTCAAGAGTCTAGCCTAGCCCTGACTGGTTTGGCTCAGTGGGTAGAGCATTGACTTGTGGACTGAAGGGCCCCAGGTTTGATTCCAGTCAAGGGCATATACCTTGGTTGTGGGCACATCCCCAGTAGGGGGTATGCAGGAAGCAGCTGATTGATGTTTCTCTCTTATCAATGTTTCTAACTGACTATCTCTCTCTCTTCCTCTCTGTAATAACATATATATATATATATATATATATATATATATATATATATTATTATTATTATTATTATTATTATTATTATTTTAAGAATCTAGCCTACATGACAAGGTCCTTTCCCAAAATCTAGTAGAGGGCTAATTTTGTCACTCCTCTGTTTTGTGCTGAACCTCGCACTCCACCAGGGGACAGCCTCAGCATCTGTCTAGGGGGAAGCATGGGACTTGGTTGGAAAGTCTGGAAGGAGGATTCTCTGAAAGGTCAGAGGCCTCAAAGAGATCTTGCCAATGGCGGCAGCCACTACCTTGACTTTTCCAAACAAGTCTGAGCCCCCAGATGTTTACTTAGATGTGTCTTTGCTTAAAGGACAGGACAGTTGGATATACTTTCTCAAGGATGCTTACCCTGCTGCTTGTATCTAGAGGTTAATTTTAGTTCAAGCTGTTGTGACAATAAAAGCTATCTAGCCTACATGACAAGGTCCAATCGAGGCTTTTTTGGCTCCTTATGCCAACTAGCCCCTTAGCTTCTCTTTCACAGAAAAAAAAAAAGAGTTTTTGTTGGTAATATCTTATTTTTCAGTGTCTACAAAAGTATCCCTCAAAAAATCTGAAAGAGATAATCATATACCATATCCTAGAAAGATACAACCTAATATAATATGGCACAATATTTACATTTGTGCCTGTGCTATATATAAAACAATTAATGTACTAAAGTTTCCTAATTTATTTCCTTCTAACAAAGTTGTCATAAGCTACTCTAAAAACACTATGAAAAGGGGACATTTATAATACTTTCAACAATAAATATTTAAGTATTTTAATAAAAATAAACACCATGAGACTAATCAAAGTCACAACACTAGGCTGACCTTCCTAGCCTCCTTTGGCAACTCCTCTCCAGAGCTTTTCAATCCCTGATTCAGTACAAAGACGGACAACAGAAGGCGAAGAAGTGGTTAGGAAGAAGAGGAGGAGGAGAAAGTAGAAAGGAAGAAAGGACTGGAGAGAAGGAGAAGAAGAAAAAAAAAGAAAAAAGAAAAGAGGAGAAAAGGTCCTTCCCATTCCTTTGCTGCTGCAAAGCAAAGAACCAGAAGAAGAATGTCACCCTGACTCCTTTTTCGGAAGAGGCAACGTGTGCCCACAAGAGCACAAGAGGGCACATGCTCAGTTCAAGTCAACCCTGAACCTATAAGGAAAGAAGAGAGAGAGAGGAGAGAAAGAGAGAGAGAGAGAGAGAGAGAGAGAGAGAGAGAGAGAGAGAGAAGAGAGAGAAAGAAAGAAAGAAATAGAGAGCGAGGGGAAGAGGAAGAGAGAGAGGGAGAGGAAGAAGAAGAGGGAGAGGGAGAAAAAAATGGTAGAGCCCAGCTGGCTTGGCTCAGTGGTTGAGCATCAACCTATGAACCAGGAGATCACGGTTCGATTCCTGCTCCAGTAAGGGCACATGCCCACATTACAGGCTCAATCCCCAGTGTAGGGTGTACAGGAGGCAACTGATCAATGATTCTCTCTCATCATTGATATTTCTATCTCTCTCTTCCTCTCCCTTCCTCTCTGAAACCAATAAAAATATTTTTTAAAAAGGGACCCTGGTTGGTGTGGCCCAGTTGATTGGGCATTGTCATGCACCCCAAAAGGTTGTGGTTGGCTTCCCCATTAGGGTACATGCTGCAGTGGCAGATCACTCTTACATGGATGTTTCTCCCCCCCCCCCCCCATCTCTATCTATCTATCCATCCCTCCTCTCTTCCTAAATAAAATAAAATAAAATAAAATAAAAAGACAAGAGAAACAAAGGTGCAGGTGTGCGCAGCTCTGGGGCCTATACCCTGCGGCAGTGAGAGGCCAGAGCGAGAGGAGTTCAAGGAGGCCAGGGGCCCGGACTCTGGCGCTTGTGGGTTGGGCGCGTATGCCCCATGCCCTCCGTGGCTTCCTGATCAGAGCCGCACAGGTGGAAAGCCTGTTGTTTAGTAAATTGTATAACGCAGGGCTAGACTCAGACCATCCACAGGCGATGGAAAGCACCTTGGTGCCCTCTGGTGGTTACAGCAAAGTAAAACTGGTGGGGAATTTAGCACTAAACTCGGGTGCAAAGGAAGGATTTGTTCCTCCAGGCAGAAATTCCTGGCCTTACAATTTGTATTAAAAACATCCAGAGCTTGTGGCACTCACTGTCATCATTTCACCAAATGTACATGTCCCTCTGGTTCTGTGGATGCGATGTTCCCGCAGCACCTGCCGTCTGGAGACCTGCTGCCGCAGTGGATAGAGCCTTTGTCTTCCCATGTTCCTTCCCACCTTCTGGGATCTCTAGGTGTGCGTTCCAACAGGCTCCCAGCCTGCCCCAGGTGACTCCTCAGGAATACCCGAGACCAGGACTGCACAGCGGCTCCCCCAGCATCTGGCCAGGGAGGCTGCTGGCACAGTGCTCTACTTAAAATCCTATATAATAAAAGGCTAATATGCAAATAGACTGGTCACTATGACGCACACTGACTACCAGGGAGCAGACGCTCAACACAGGAGCTGTCCCTTGTGGTCAATGAACTCCCACAGGGGGAACATCGCTCATCCAGAAGCTAGGCTTACATCTGATGAGCACAGCAGTGGTGGTGGGAGAGGTGGTCTGGGACCCTCTGGGGATGTTCATCTGCCATCTTAGGAGGGGTCCCAGAATGTTGTGCACCGGGCCTCTAGTATATATATATTTTGGCCTTTGAGTCAGCAAGCCAATTAATTTTAGAAGAGCACATGACTGTTAATAAACAATAAGAATGGACATCATGCAGGGAGCTCATAACTGAAAACGCCCCACTCACCACCAGAGACCAGGGGCGTCTTTGCCTTCCCACTCTTGGGGAGCCACAAAGTGCCTAAAATCCACAGCTGGAGTTTGGACAGAGAGTGATGTTTTAGGCTTTAGAGTTCCTCCTTGCAGGGGAACTTTTCTTGGGTCCATGTTAAAACACAATCGTTAGGGGAAGTGTATGAAATGGATGGAAGGGGCCAAAAGATACAAACTTCACAATGGACATTCCACTTGCTTAGACCACATTCCACTTGCTAAAACCATTATCTCTCCCCTATGGGCTTTCCCAGAATATGGATCTGCACAGAGAATTCTCCGCCCAGAAAAAGCCTGCCTAGAGTCTTTTGAAAACCTCTGACTCACCGTGTTTGAAGGCTGGCACTGTTTTGGGGCTCAGCCCCATCTGGTATCCAGATGACCTAATAAATTTATAATTCCCATACCACTTTGGCCTTGTGTGTCCCTCTTTCGGCAACCCTAACATTTGGTGCCAAAACCCGGCAGGGTTCCACGGGGATGGGGAGCCATTGTCCCAGCTACTTAGAGCAGTAGGCAGCGGCAGCTCGACTCCAAAGCCTACTCAGGTGACCTGATTGCTAACCTCAATTAGGCCTCCCTCCCTTATGGACCCTTCCGAACCAGCCAAGGAGGGTGTCAGACACAGAATCTCTCCTTCTTCATTGCTGACCCTCCATCCCACACTGGCCAATCTTCTCTATGTGAGTGATATTCCACAATTTCTCTCGTCTTGAGTCTTCTGCCCACTCTCTCTCTCACTGGCTTGTCAAAAGTCTCTCATCTCAATAGTTCTACCACTAGGCCAGCAGACTCCTCAGCCATTTGACTTTGGGTCCTTCTGGATTGGGGACACCCAGTCCAGAGAGTTACCCCCTCATTTCTCATGGTGATTTGTTTAGCAGCAGGGACGGCTGCCTTAACAGTCACTCACCCTTCCTCTCTCATGGGCCACGCTACACTCCCTCTGTAAATCACGAGGGAGATCATGCCCAAGCACCTCATTTTCTTTTGTGACACTGTTTGGCCACAATATAAACCAAATAATAAATTTCAATGGCCTGGAAATGACACTTTCAATTTTAACACACTATCTGGTTTAGACAATTGCTGTCACTGCAATGGAAAATGGTCAGAGATTCCCTACATCCAGGCCTTTTGCAACCTCCGGTCCCAACCCTCTCTCTGTCAGTCCTGCTCTATCCATTAGAATCTTCTCCTTCACAAAAACATCATACCCCTAACACTTCTGATTCTAAAGCCACTTTTGACACAGCAGACCACTGACTTCTATCCTCTTATGTGCCCCTTCCCTTACTTGTAGTAGATTCCCAAAATCCAGACCCTCCTAACCAGTAACCACCTTCTCCCCCAACCCCTGAGAGCCTAAATCCCGAGAACTCCAGATCCAAAACAGCCTTTTCCCATCTGACACTCGCTCTCAGGCCACCCAAAGCCTGCCTTCCTTAACAGCCTCTTCTATTCCCACACCCATTCCACCCCTGAGAAAGGTAACAGGAACTGAAGGCATAGTCTGAGTCCACATCCCATTCCCTATGTCTGAACTCTCACAGATTGAGAGGCATCTCAGGCCTCTTTCCACGGACCCGAACACCTTTACAAAGGAATTTGAGTACCTGACCCAGTCCTATGACCTGAGCTGCTACATCTAAGCATCCTGTCGTCCTCTCTCACCCCAGAGGAGAAGGAATGCATCTGGCTAGCAGCTCAGAACCATGCCAAAGGCCCTCCATAGACAGGACTCAATGGCCAACCTGGTTGGCACTAATGCAATCCCCAAAACTGAACTGAGATGGGACTATCAGGTCAGTTCCCCAGGGTGCCAGCTCCGTAGCCATATGATCATCTGTATCATTGCCAGACTCAAAAAGGCTATCTATAAGGTGGTCAATTATGACAAACTTAATTAAATCACCCTGGGATTGCTCCAGGGTGTGTCTGGACTGTCTCCCTCAGTCCAAATCAGCCAGATCCCAGCAGAAAGCTAACTTACCAATTGGAGTATCTGCCCCCTGGTGGTCAGTGCATATCATAGTGAGTCGTTGAATGGCCTTGGCATATCATTAGCATATTATGCTTTATTTGGTTAAATGAACAACTGGATAACCAGACACTTAACATATTGGGGTTTTATTTTATAGGATCAGACCCTGACATATGCCACAAACTTCAAAAAATAGACAAAGGTCAAAAAAGACCTCATTAACCTGGCCTTTATGGTCTTTAATAATAGAGACCAAATCCAAGAACAAAGGTTAGATCAGGTCAAGGCTGAGGCTCAGAGTAGGACTTCCAGCTCCTAGCCACCCTCAAGAACCCCATACAAAGTGCCAGTCCTCCAACCAAGAGTAAGTCAGGGGGTTACCCTCCTCCATGCCCATGCTTCAAATGCAATAAGGAAGGACACTGAATCAAGTACTGCTCAAACCTGAGTCCCTTACCTGGGCCCTGCCCAAGGTGCGGAAGGAAAGGCCACTGGAAATTAGACTGTAGTCTGGCTCCTCTGGATCTAGCCTCAGCCAGTCCAGCAAGGCCACTCTCTGGACCCATTTTCAAGCTCCCAGACCTCCTGGGACTGGTCACCAAAGACAGAAGCTGCCCAGACCCTGCCAAGGCCCCACAGACTTACATCACCAGGACAGAGCCTTGGGTAACGATTATGGTGGCAGGTAAGCTGATCTCCTTTTTAATTGACACTGGGACTACTTATTCTGCCCTCCCAAATTTGCTGAGACCTTTGTCCCCTCCTCAGTCTCTATTATGGGGGTTGGCAGATTAGTCTCACAACCATTAGCCACCTCACCTCTACACTGCATCTTACTAAAAACCCCATTCACTGCCCTAACTGGTTTGGCTAAGTGGATAGATCATCGGCCTGTGGACTGAAAGGTCCCAGGTTAGATTCTGGTCAAGAGCATGTACCTTGGTTGCAGGCACATCTCCAGTAGGAGGTGTGCAAGAGGCAGCTGATTGATATTTCTCTCCCATCAATGTTTCTAATCTATCCCTCTCCCTTCCTCTCGGTAAAAACTCAATAAAATATATTTTTTTAAAACCCATTCACTCTTTTCTAGTTCTATCTCAATGCCCAACCAGAACTACCCCTCATCCCCTCATCAAACCCAGTGGTTCCAAACAGCCGTCTGTCATCTACTTCAGTTTGACTTTCCCCACAAAGCAGCACCATTCCTTACGCTGTAAATGCCTTATCTCCTCCATAACTGTCCCCTCCTCTAAACTAGAAATACTCTCCTTTTTTGGGCTTACTGGATATTATCACCTCTGAGTTCCTAACTTCAGTCTTCTTGCAAAGCTCCTCTATTACATGACATGGTAAAGGGACCCCCTCACTGAGCCTTTAGATCCCAAGGCCAGAATTCTCACCCCTGTAATGCTCTTAAAATCTGCTCTGACCACAGCGCCTTCTCACTCCCTTCTGCCTCCCTTTTCCCAAAGGACAATTTTCTTTTTCTTTTTTAAGATATTTAGGAGACATATTTATTTCAGTTCTGATTAAAAGAAAGTTTTAAATACAAATAAGGGAAGACAATGCAGAAAATCTGACTACTGAATATGTAATCAAAATGAAATCTATATATATAAAAGGCTAAGTGACCGTCTGACCAGTAGCTATGATGTGCAATGACCACCAAGGGACAGATGTTCAATGCAGGAGCTGCCAAGCTGTGGTGACTTGGCAAAGAGGAGGGAGCCCAATTCTGGGATGCGTCACCCAAGAATCGCCCTCTAGTGATCTACAACCCCTCAGGACATTGAAAAAAGAGATGGCAGAAGACATAAACAAATGGAAGAACATACCATGTTCATGGATTGGTAGAGTCAACATTATTATGCTCATACTATCTAAAGCAATCTATAAATTCAGTGCAATACCTATTAAAATACCCCCTCTCCCTTTGCATTAGGATTCTCACCTTTCTATGGGACTTACTTCTACAAGGGGACTTCAATTACCCATGGGGTGAGATTTCCTTCTTCCTAGGTCCTGAACTTACACTTTCCCCCACTTGAGACAATCCCAACCATGGAAGTGGGGATTAGCTCTCCTCATCTTATTCCAAACCTCCTCTCCTACACCCATAAGGAACTTTATCACCTTCACTCATCTCCAACCAACACTTAACTTTACCCATTTCCTCCTAAACCAGACCAAGCCAACCTTTGCCAGGGATTGCTGGCTCTGCCTTTCTCTCTCCTCTTCAGAGTATACCACCATCCCTATACAATCAAGAGATGGAATCAGGCAAGAATCACTCTAGCTTATAAAAGTAAAAGGCAACTATATTTCTCAAAAAGCAGACACCCTTCTAGGTAATTATCCTATAGCCCAGGCAAATCAAGCCTCCCTTCTTTTCCGTACTTATATTCAATCTCTTGCAAAGGTAGCTCCTTCCTCTCTCCCCATCTCAGGTCCTATCACTCTGCACACCCTACTAATCACCCAAGCCCCTTTATGCTTTATAAGGTCACAAGGCAATATAACAATAGGCCATCTACCATCATCAACTTGCAACAGTACAGTTAACCTAGAACTACCAAACGGCCATTGGTCCCAGAGGGTTGACTACCAGGTCTCCCCGGAAGCCAATGGTTATTTCCTATAGCCAGTCTGTTTTACTTATTATCCAACCATCCAGGTCCGTGACTTCAACTGCTCCTTCCCTTCCCTTTGTTTTCCCTTGGATAACAGTTTATTCTAGCATTCCCTCCCACTTTTTTTTAATAGGTTGTATCGATTTTTTTACAGAGAGGAAGGAAGAGGGAGAGAGAGTTAGAAACATCAATCAGCTGCCTCCTGTACACCCTCTTCTGGGGATGTGCCCACAATCGAGGTACATGCCCCTGACTGGAATCGATCCTGGGACCTTTGAGTGCACAGGCCGACACTCTATCCACTGAGCCAAACCGGTCGGAGCATTCCCTCCCACTTTTACTTCAATAAAATCTCAACCATTCATCTGTCACCCCTTATTGGTAGCACCATGGCGACTCCCCTCCCAGCTTGGATCACAGAACCCAAAAGGGAATCTCATACCCTTTAGTCCACCTCTTCTCTCTATACCTTTTTGCTTGCCTCCATGAGCGGAGATTCTTCTTCCTCTGTAAAGAGAACAAATACTTCTGTCTCCCTACCAACTGGACAGGAACCTGTACTCTCATCTATATTTCACCCAATGTAGATATAGCTCCCTTCCGCAAACAATCAGTCTTTACCTCTCAGTATAATCAGTCCCCATAACCCACCATATATGACACAAAAGGGCAGTTCAGATAATCCCTCTCCTAATAACCCTTGGCATCACAGCAGAGGTTGAAACTGGCATTGGGGCCTAACCACTGCTCTATCCTTCCACTCTCTCCAATGGAAAAATATCCTTCAGGTAAGGATTAACAACAACAAATAATAATTATTATTATTGTTGTTGTTGTTGTTGTTGTTGTTATATGGGGTCCTAGCTGGTTTGGCTTAGTGGATAGAGCATCAGCTTATGAACTCAAAGGTCCTGTGTTCGATTCTGGACAAGGGCACATGCCTGGGTTGTGGCTCAATCCCAAGAAGGGGGCATGCAGGAGGTGGCTGATCAATGATTCTCTTTTATCATTGATGTTTCTATCTCTCGCTAACTCTCCCTTTCTTTCCTAAATTAATAAAAATATATTTTAAAAAATAAAATGGAAAGAAATGTCAAGGAACAGTACTAAACCGTGGTGTGATGAGGGTGCCTCTCCAACCAGAACTTTGTAATGTGCTCCAAAAGATATAAATGCATGAGCAATAACAATCTTACATTTTTCTCCATCAAAGTCAGGCTTATCTTTGTTCTGAATAAAGCCTGCATTTCTCTAATTCCTCTTTTAAGTGTATATTTGGATGGCTTTTCAAATGCATAGCACAACCTTAAAGTTGGGTAATTAGGGTGCATTTCAAATCACGTACTTGTAACGTTTTTCTTTTTCTTTTTCTTTTTTCTTTGTTTTTCTTGTGTAGCTTTTCAAACACAGGTCGTGTATTTATTTCTGAGAACTTTCCTGTCCACAGGTTGGTACCCAAACCACTATTTCTAGAGGGGAATGTCTTCTTTTATTCTAGAGAAGAACCCCTCAAATTGTGGAGAGAACTGTGGGAAGTAATCAGTGGCTTGGTTGTTGGATGCTCCCCTGATTCCTACTTCTTGCAGAAAGTCCTATTTCAGAAACCTCAGCATCTATGGACTTATTTCCCCAACTAGGGCAATGTTGGGGGAATAAGTGGCCCCTTTGCCTCCACATTTGTTTTAAGCAATCCCACTCGCCTCTTCCATAAACAACAAGACTGGCATCAACCTTTGATTGAGTCCAGCATAACTCATGGACCTATAGGGAAATTCATGGGCGTGTTGTGAGGTTCCAGGGTTAGAGACAGGCTCCTAATTCTCATTATCACTGGAGCTGGGCCACCTACAGTACAGAAAAACTGGACTCAAGGATGCCATATGCCTCCAAATGGTTTTTTAAATGGCTCTGGGGATTGAGGGGGAGGGAAGGCTGCACTGCCCCAATAGGCTGGAGATCTCAGTAAGGAGATACAGTTAAAGGGGACAAGGTCTAACCAAGAGGAGCCTTGTTCTTGGGCAGTGAACCACAAGGCTGGGAGAAGCTCGTTGTCACTTGCAATTGTGAGGCAACCCAAGCAGTTCTAGCCTTCAGCTCGTGCTTATTTCTTTAATTTGCATCAATAACAACACATCAGAATAATTGAGAGGTATAGACATGGTTGCTTTCTTCCTTTTTTAAAGTTTGTTTTTCAATTACAGTTTACATACAATATTGCATTATCTCAGGTAGTCAACATAGTGATTTGTTCACATAAGAAACACCACATCCAGCCCGACCAGTGTGGCTCAATTGGTTGAGCATTGGCCCATGCACCAAGAGACCCCCAGTTCAATTCCCAGTCTAGGCACATACCCAGGTTGCCAGCACGACCACCAGGTGGGGGGGGGGGGCACGCATGCAGGAGGCAGCCAATGGATGTTTCTCTCCCATTGATGTTTCTATCTCCCTCTCCTTTCTTCTCTCTCTCTAAAATCAATAAAAATGTTTTTTTTAAAAAAAAAAGACATCACATCCAAACCTGTAGAAAGCCAAACTGTCAAATATGCCAAGGAGCAAGATCTCAAATGACCTGGAGAATAACAGGTTTTGAGATTCTTTTATGCACTTGAAATTAAGGAGGAAGGAAGGAGTTTAAGTAAGAAGGAACATAAGGAAGATTACAAGGTGAGGGGCGGATTACAGAGTAGTTAAGATTATGCTCTCCAGAGGGTGGTTCCCTCTTAGAAGGAGGGGTCTGACCCTGGTGGGATAACTCACTTGCACCAAAATTGCAGATTTGATTTCCTAGTCAGGGCACACACAACAGATACAAGAATCAAGCAATGAATGTACCAATAAGTGGGACAACAAATTAGTGTTTCTCTCTCCTGAAGCATCCATCTGATATAAAAACTGCTGTTTGAAATTTTAATCCTGCTATTTGGATTCTGTAAATGCTTGCTTGCTTAAATAATAAGGAAAATAAGACTACTCCCACTTCAGACAGACCATTAAACCTTCCCCAGACAAAATTATCTGTGCTGGCACCAGGCCAAGCCTTTGGTTGAGGTCTCAAGGCCCCAGCACATAGGGGCTCTTTAGGAACTTGCAAAGGAGGCCAGAAACACCCCATATTTGGGAAACAAAGAAAGTAAAAACATATAAATAGGGAAAATTCCTCCATGTTGGGGCCCAGAATTTGAGAGACATTTTCCTCTGGACCCACTCGTAATAAATGTAATTCCATCTCTCTAAGTATTGCTTAGTTCTTCTCCGGTTTTCTGTAACACTCTCTCAAATCCATTTTATTTAAAAATGGGAAAGGTCTAAAGGGAGGTATTTCTAAGGTGTGTTACCTAGATATAACAACTGACAGGAATTGCTTAAAACAAATGTGGACGAAAAGGGGCCACATACTAAACCTTACAGGGCAGGCCTGTGTGGAGCAAACTCAGAGACATAAATTAACCACAAAGGGTGGTCTGAAATTAAAACTTTTAACTAAAAGCAGTTCATGGTGGGAAGTCATGTCCTAGGCTCACATCTTCCCTGACAAAGGTCAATATTTGCTTAACTGAGCCTGCCTATTGTCTTTTTGCATCTAGGATAACATATCTTTGGAATGTCAAAGTCATTTTCCTTTTTCCAGACCCCTCAAAGTACAGGTGAAAACCATAAAACCCTTCATTGTTATTGAGTTAATTACTGACTCTTAGCTATCCTATACCTGCCTAAGTAAAATAAGTGTTTTTCTATCATTTTATTTTTTATCCAATCCCAGAGGTTTCCCTGCTTGCGTTCTCCAGCCTCCCTAACTGATACCAATGAATTTCATCTAACTCAGTCCCATCTTCTCTTTTGATTATAATGTATAAAATAAGGTGCAAACCTGCCATTCTCCAGAATATTATCTCAATCCATTGAGATTTTGCTTCTTGGCAGTTGTTAACAGTTTGGTTCAAATAAACTCACAAAAATTCTCTATAGGTTTGAATGTTTCTTAGGTTGACACAAACCTATATAATGATTGTCCTTTTACTAAGGACATTATATGCCTGGAGTGTAACTACCCACCAAGACCCACCCAGTTTAAGACATTATCATTTACTAGAGGCCTGGTGCATGGATTCGTGCACCAGTCAGACCCCTCAGCCTGGTTTGTGCCCTCTCACAATCCAGGACCCCTCAGGGGGTGTCAGACTGCTGGTTTTGGGCAGATCCCAGGAGATTGGGATGATACCAGCAGTCCAACATCCTCCAAGGGACATAGTAGTTCCCAAAGCAAGCAGGTGGTCGGGGAGTAGCCCAAGCCCTGGCCAGGTGCCACACTGCTCCTGCGCATCCCAGCCCATTGCTTCTGCGCTGCTGCAGAGGCAGGAGAGGTTCGCAAGGCCACAGCTGCGCTTGCCAGCCGTGAGCCTGGAGTCTGGCACCTGTAGGTCAGCATTGAGTGACTGCCGCCTAGTGGTCAGTGTGCATCATAACAACTGGTTGACCAGTCGTTCAGTCATTTGGTCACTCAGGCTTTTATATATATATATAGGCCTATATATATATATATATATATATATATATATATATATATATTACAACACCTCCTTTTTGTCCAAAGATTAGACATTTATATACTCTGCTTAGCCACTTTTTTAAAAGGAGATTCCCTAAGAAAACAATTTGCTTTTTAAATTTCTTTAAACTTTCTGCCTTAGAAATGGGGGATTGAAATGCTGGTGGATTCTGATTTCAAGTATTTACACAGTAATTTGGAAATAAATGTTCATCCCCAGTTCTCTTTCCATTCATCTGCGGGGAAGGGAGAGCTACCTCAGACCTGTTCTACCCCTGCCAGCGTGCAAGAGCCTGCCCTACCTAGCTCTTCTCATTACTGAACAGAATTTTAAAGACAGGCAGTTTTAGGGAAACAGGGTCCATGGGGGAGGAAGAAATGCATTCACAGAGGATGGAGGAGTATTACAAGATAAGGGAAAGAGAAAGGGGAAGGCACTCCAAGTAGCCAGGATGCTTATCTTACATTCACAGAGGACGAAGGAATGTTACAAGATAAGGGGAAGAAGAAGAGGGGGCACCAGGTGAGCTTTAAACTTTGAAACTGATACCCTGCAGTAAAGTAGCCAATTAGGAGAGCACAGGCACATAAATTAAGGAAGGGTCCAATTAGAAAATATCATGTTCAGACAAGGAAGCTACCAGCATATATAATCTAGTAGACAAAGAAGCTCAGAGGAGTAAGTTTCTTCCCATTTTAGAGAAAGCAAGCAGGTTTTCCCATTTTGGGGAATCCTCACCAGGGGAAATTTGTATATGCTTCCAATAAATGTCCCCAATTTTGCCTAAAAATATTTCAGTCCACGAATTTTATTCATCAAACTTTGTAGGACAAGAACTCAGAGGGAGAATCTGCTTGTCAAATTCCACTTATCACTACCACTGAGTCCTGGCACCAAAGTTGGTGGCCATTGGTGAACAACAGTGGGGAATTCTGTAGTTTCCTCATAAATTCCTGACTGGGTGCCTTCAGACTTTGGGTATGTGATCACCCCACCTTCCTCACCTTCCCAGCCAGGAGTTTGGAGGTGGCCACACACCCCTCCCTCCACTGCATGGACAGGCAAAGGTCTGTAAGGAGCATCCCAAGGGACTCAGGAGAAACTCCCAGAGTCTCTGTGGTGGTGGGATGGAGAGGATGAACTGTTGAGGCCACACGGTCCAATTGACAGGGCAGGAGAAAGGAAGGCCAAAGGGCCTGCAGTGTCTAGCCCAGAAAAGGGGAAGCTCTGAAATTGTGAGGCCACACAGTGGTCCCTGCAAAACAGCCTGGAAATAAGGGTCAGGCGCACCGGTTATGTCCCCCACAAATTCCTCCAGTGCCCTGTGTGCAGATTCTTCACTTTTCTGGGCTTTGGTTGCAATTCAGGTAAGGAGTTTGTTACTGGGTCATTTCTCAAAGTATCAACTCTGTATCAATAGAAGTAGAAAATTAAAATAAACAAAACAAAACAAAAAACCTTTTAGAGGAATGATACCAAATAGTTGTGGGATGAATAATGACTGATCCTGAGACGTGCAGATTTCTTTTTAAGTGACAATAAGGTCAGGGTTTCATGCGTGCAACTCCCTCACTACAATCTATTGACAGTCAGCCCTTCACACAAGTGTTTGTTTTTATAAATTAAAAAAGAAAAGAAAAAGAATAAACAAAACAAAAAATAAAGTGACACTAAAGGATACAAGTAAATTGTAACCTTCCACATGAGAATAAGTAATGTCAAAAAGGAAATGGGCCCTGGCCGAGTAGCTCACTCAGAGTGTTATCTCGATCCCCAGACAGGGCACATACAAGATTTAACCAATAAATTCATAAAGAAGTGGAGCCAAAACTGGTTTGGCTCAGTGGATAGAGCATCGGCCTGCGGGCTGAAGGGTCCCAGTTTCTATTCAGGTCAAGGCATATACCTTGGTTGCGGGCACATCCCCAGTAGGGGGTGTGCAAGAGGCAGCTTTCGATGTTTCTCTCTCATCGATGTTTCTAACTCTATCCCTCTCTTTTCCTCTCAGTAAAAAATTGATAAAGAATATATTTTTTTTTAAAAAAAAGAAGTGGAACAACAAATATCTCTCTCTCTCTCTTTCTCTCCCCTCCCCCACCCCCTCTCTCATCAATAAATAGACCTGGCTGGTATAGCTCCATTGGTTGGAGTGTTGTCCCATACAGCAAAGGTTGTGGGTTCAATTCCCAGTTAGGACACATACCCAGGTTAGGGTTTAATCCCCAATTGAGGTACGTGCAGTAGGAACCAACTGATGTTTCACATCAATGTCTCTCTCTCTGTCTCTCTGTCTCTCTGTCTCTCTGTCTCTCTCTCTCTCTCTCTCTCCACATATAAGTGTATATTAGAGGCCTGGTGCACAGGATTCATGCACTGGTGGGGGGCATGGCTTGCGAGGATTGGCCTGCTGTGGGAGTGCCACTCATCACAGTCAGCTGAGTAGCTGTGGACCCACCCTCTGAACAGCTGCTCCCTGGTCCAGCATCTTCCATGGAGCAGGGCTGGCAGGGGAGGGCAGTTGTGGGTAATCGGGCCAGCAGAGGAGCAGTTAGGGGGCGATCAGGCTGGCAGGCAGAAGTAGTTAGGGACAATCAGGCAGGCAAGCAAGTGAGTGGTTAGGAGCCAGCAGTCCCAGATTGTGAGAGGGATGTTCGACTCCTGGTTTAGGCCCAATCCCGCCGGGAACTAAACTAGCAGTCAGACATCCCCTGAGGGGTCCCAGATTGGAGAGGGTGCAGGCTAGGCTGAGGGATACCGTCCCTCCCTCCACTACCCCCACTGCATGAATTTTGTGCACTGGGCCTCTAGTATATGTATAAAAATATATTTAAAAAAAAAAAAAAAAGGAGCCGAAACTGGTTTGGCTCAGTGGATAGAGCATCAGCCTGAAAGGTCCCAGGTTCAATTCCAGTGAAGGGCATATACCTTGGTTGTGGGCACATCCCCAATAGGGGATGTGCAAGAGGCAGCTGGTCGATGTTTCTGACATTCTATCCCTCTCCCTTCATCTCTGTAAAAAATCAATAAAATATATTTTTTTAAAGGAAAGGGGAGGTTTATTCTCTCTCTCAGGAGCAGGGCCATGCCTTTCCCTTCAATCTCTTTTTCTCCCTAGGCATGTTACCTTTGCCTTTCTCTCTCCTAACTTCCAAGGGTCCTTCTTTTTCTTCTGTTATTGTTTACTGTGCCTCAGATAGCACCATTTTGGGGCTCAGTCCATCTGGCTTTCCAAATGACCTAATAAATTTATAATTGCTTACTACATTAAATAAATAAACAAACTTTCTCTTATAAAAAAATAAAATGGGAGTACAACATAACACTTAAGCCATTTCTTCCTATAGTGTGAAATCTGTGAGGGCAAAAAAAGGCATTCTTTTTGTTGGGGTCGCCGAAGGAGGAACACATGAGACCAACGTGGTGAGGGATTCCAAATGGATACCAGATGGGCTGAGCTCCAAAATGGTGCTGGCACTCAGGGACAGGGAGTCAGAGATTTATTTATTTTAATATAATTTATTGATTTTTTTACAGAGAGGAAGAGAGAGAGATAGTTAGAAACATTGATGAGAGAGAGAATCATCGATCAGCTGCCTCTTGCACACCCCCTACTGGGGATGTGCCGGCAACCAAGGTACATGCCCTTGACCAGGATGGAACCTGGGACCTTTCTGTCCGCAGGGTGATGCTCTAGCCACTGAGCCAAACCGGTTTCGGTGGGAGTCAGAGATTTTAAACGCTCTAGGCAGGCTTTTTCTGCGCAAATTCTCTGGGCAGGTCTGGATCTTGGAAAGGTCCAGAGGGGAGAAATAATGGTATAGCAAGTGAAATATAGCCTTACCAAGTGGAATATGGTCTAAGCAAAAGGGAACGTCCATTGTGAAGTGGCCTAACGGTCAGTTCCCAGGGGAGGGGGCATCGATTCAATTATTTGGTCACCTGACACTTTTCAGGGAGCAATGGGCATTTGCAGCCTGTCCCAGGCCAGCCTCCTGATCCTGTCTCTCACGCCCCCTTTTTCTCTGATTTTCCAGTGAACTAATAGCAGCCCCATCTTGGCTCACTTCTGTCACTGTGACTCTTATTTCTTCTGTTCATTTGCTTTTGTTTTGTTTTTCTTTTTTCTGTTTTTTTGTTTGTAACTTTTATTTCTTAGTGAGCCAAAGCAGCCCCGTCTAGGTTCTATCCTGTTGCTTCTTCTAACCTAAGCCCTTCCTTGTTTCACTGTCCCCAGCTTTAATAAATGTACTCTCAAAATAAAATAAAATAAAAATTTTAAAGGGAGTTCTTTGGAAAGTAACCTCATACAGTGATCAGATCATAAATTCCTAACTGGGCAGGTCATGATGGGTAATCATGCCCCAGGCACATAACATTTTAGTAAAAGGCTTATTTCTACCTTAACACTGTGCATCTACGGTAGGTTAGCAAGGCTTTGAAATGCCCCCTTCTACATGGACCCACCCTCAAGAGAGCTCTTAATCTGATATTACCCTGTAACCCAGTCTCCCCTAGCTTTCTCCTACCTCCATGGAATCTTCCATACATTTTCTTGTTAATTTCAAATATGTTAGGGTCACCAAAGGAGGAACGCACAAGGCCCCAAAAATAAGGGATTATGAATTTATTGGGTCATCTGGATATAAGATAGGCTGAGCCCCAAAATGGCACCAGCGCCCTAGCCAGTTTGGCTCAGTGGATAAAGTGTCAGCCTGTGGACTAAAGGGTCCCTGGCTCAATTCAGGTCAAGGGCACAAGCCTGGGTTATAGGATTGATCCCCAGTGGGGGCGTGCAGGAGGCAGTCAATCAATGATTCTCTCTCATCGTTGATGTTTCTCTCTCTCTCCCTTTCTTTCTGAAATCAATACAAAAAAAAATACTTAAAACAAACAAACAAACAAAAACAAAATGGCACTAGCACCCAAAGACGGGAGTCAGCGGTTTTTAAAAGACTCCAGGTGGGCTTTTTCTGGGCGGACAATTCTGTGGAATGTGGTCTAAGCGAGTGGAATGTCCTGGCCTAAAGGTCAGTTCCCAGGGGAGAGGGTATTGATTCAACTATTTGATCAGACCTAACATTCCAGCCTCCTTGTTTTATGGAATAGAAGCGAAGGTCCTATCTTCCGTATTTACTTTCTGCTGAGGTGGGCTGTTGAGATCACAGGGGAATGGATTTGATAGTAGTGGGCTGGACTAGGGGTCACGGCAGCATGATGGCCCCAAGAGCCTGGTTGGTGAAGGCTCAAAAATGGTCCTGTGACATGGGAGGTAAAAGATGTTCCTGAGGCTGCCACAGCATCACTCGTCTGGTTCTGCTGCTTTTCTGGGCCTGGGGCTGAAATACAGCTAAAGCCTAGATGTTATCTTTAGGGAGGAAAAGATCGGGGTTCTTAGGTGCTTGACTAGGTATTTGCTATGGGAAGATAGGTCACCCTGAGGGCGAGGTTCTTGTTTTCCCAGTTTTTCTCCTTGCTAGCCTCCAGAGCTGTCTGGCCCAGCAAGTTTCTAAACAGGTACCTGGCCCATCATCCTTGCTCTGTGGTCAAAAGGACAATGAGGCCTGGGCCCAAAAGGAAATGATGATGGTCTGTAAGGGGTGGAATTTCCTGAGTTCAGCTTCTGATAGAAGCCGCCCTGTTAAATAAGCATTTTCAGTTTTAGTAAAGAAACTGTCCTTTGGGAGGTGGGAGGGTGAAAAGGCGCTGAGGTGAGAGCAGTTCTTAGAGCACTAAGGGGGTGGGAATGCTGGCCGTGGGATCTAAAGGCTCAGTGAGTGGTCCCCTCATTGCGTCACAGAGGGGCTTTGCAAGAAGACTCAAGTTGGGAACCCAGAGGCGAAAGTACCCAGTGAGCCCAAAAAAAGGAGCCTATTTCTTATCTAGAGGAGAGGATAGTGATGAAGGAGATAAGGCATTTAGGTCCAAGATAATGGCTCACTTCTTCCGGTGAGACAATTGGGCTTTAAAAGGAAATGCCCTATAACCCTAATTGCATACTGTGGTAGGATGAGAAAAGAATGAATGGGGGTATTTAGTAAGATGCAGTGCAGAGGTGGGGTGGCTAATGGAAGTCCATTAACTCCCATAATAGAGACTGAAGAGGGTCCCAGCAAATTTGGGGAGGGCAGAATATGTGACTCCCCCCCCCCCCCATGTTAATTAAAGAGTGATCAGCTTACCTGCCACCACAATGGTTAGCCAAGGCTCTGTCCTGGTGATGTAAATCTGTGGGGCCTTATCAGGACCTGAGCAACTTCTATCTTTGGTGGCCAGTCCCAGGAGGTCTGGGAGCTCCAAAGTGGATCAAGAGGGCGGCCGTGCTGGACTGGCTGAGGTTGGACCTGGAGGGGCCAACTACAGTCCGATTTCCAGTGGCCTTCCCTTCCACACCGTGGGCAGGGCCCAGCGGGGGTCTCAGGTTTGAGCAGGACCTGTTCCAAAGTCCTTCTTTGTTCCAATGTCCTTCTTTGTTGCACTTGAGGCATGGGCCTGGAGGAGGCTTAGGCTCTGACTTACCCTTGGTTGGAGGACTGGCACTTTGTTTGGGGTTCATGAGCATGGTGGCTGAACTGGAAGGCCTCCTCTGGGCCTCAGCCTTGGCCTGATCTGACCTTTGTTTTTTTATTTGGGTCTCCTCACCTCTATTATGAAAGACCTTAGACCTGACCATTTTGGCCCAGTGGATAGAGCGTCAGCCTGCAGACTGAAGGGTCCCGGGTTCGATTACAGTCAAGGGCATGTACCTTGGTTGTGGGCACATCCCCAGTAGGGGGTGTGCAGAAGGCAGCTAATCGATGTTTCTAGCTCTCTATCCCTCTCCTTTCCTCTCTGTAAAAAAAAAAAAAAAAAAAAAAAAAAAAAAAAAAAAAAAATCAATAAAATATATTTTTAAAAATTTAAATAAAATAAAGACCTTAAAGGCCAGGTTAATAAGGTCTTTTGAGGGATCTGTGGACCTGTCTATTTTTTGAAATTTGCAACATATGTCTGGGGCTGAATAGGATATAAAATGGATGTCCAGAGGAAGGGTTCCCTCTAGGGAGGTGGAGTCTAAGTTGGTAAATTTCTCCATGAGTCAGGAAAGGAAGAGAGCTGGGTTTTCATCAGGGCCAAGTGACTTAATTAAATTTGTCATAGTTAGCCCCCTATGGGTCAGGTACTCAGATTCCTTGGTAAAGGTGGTCAGATCGGTCAATCTGTGTGAGGTCGGACCCTCAGTTTCTGCTACCCCCACCCCCTTAGGAAAGGATGGGTGTGGGAATAGAAGAGGCTGTTGAGGAGGGTGGTGTTTGGGTGGCCCACGAGCAAATATGGGAGTTTTGGAGCTGTTTTGGAGCTGGAGTTCTCAGGATTTGGGTCTCAGGGGCTGGGGAGAAAGCGGTTGCTGATTAGGAGGGTCTGGGTTTGGGGAGTCTCCTGCAGGCGAGGGAGGGGATGCGTAAGGGGGTGGAGGTCAGTGGTCTACTGGGTCAAAAGTAGATTCAGAGTCAGAAGTGTTAGGGGTAGGAGGTTTTAAGCAAAGGAGAAGGTTTTGATGGATAGAGAAAAACCGACAGAGAGAGGGTCAAGACTGGGGGTTGCAAAAGGCCTGAATGTAGGGAATCTCTGACCATTTTTCACCGCAGTTACAGAAATTATCTAAGTTGTTCAGTGCGTTAAAATTGAAAGTGTTGTTTCCAGGCCATTGAGACTTATTACCTAGTTTATGTTGTGACCAAACAGTGTTACAAAATAAAATGAGGTGCTTGGGCGTGATCTCCCCTGTGAGTGTGCAAAGGAAGTGTGGCCCATGAAAGGTGAACGGTGGGTGAGTGACAGACCACAAATCCAAAGGTGACTGCTTAGGACAGGCCTCCCCAGCTCTTCACCACCCTGCTGGGTCCAAGGGTTATATACATACGCGCCTACAAGGTCTTTGATTGATTACCTCCCACCCACTCACCCTCCCCACATTCCCTCCGAGGTTCCACACACTGTTCCATGCTTCCGTGTCTCTAGATCCACTCCACTCATCAGTTTATTTTGTTACTTAGATTCCACATATGAGTGAGATCATGTGATACATGTCTTTCTCTGACTGACTTATTTCACTTAGAATGTACCCTCCAGGTGCCTCCATACTGCCTCAAAGGGTAAGAGATCCTTCTTTTTTACTGCTGCATGGTATTCTATGGTGTAAAAAAAAAAATGTACCATAGCTTTTTCATCCACTCACCTACTGATGGGCGCTTGGTCTGTTTCCAGATCTTAGCTATTATTAATTGTGCCTCTATGAACACTGGGGTGCATACATTCTATCTGATTGGTATTTTGGGATTCTTAAGATATATTCCTAGAAGTGGGATCCTAGGAGTAGAGAGCCGTCTGGGAAGGCACATGGACATTCTTTTTAAGCTGAGCCCGAGGGCACTGGCAGAATCCTGTTATCAGTACAGATTTCTTATCTTTATCTACGTGCTTGGAATGAGGAACAAAAAAGACCTTAAGCAAAATCCAGTTTGGCTCAATGGATAGAGCTTTGGCCTGCGGACTGAAAAGTCCCGGGTTCGATTCCAGTCAAGGGCACGTACCTTGGTACCAGTAGGGGTGTGTAGGAAGCAGCTGATGGATGATTCTCTCATCGATGTTTCTAACTCTCTATCCCTCTCTCTTCCTCTCTGTAAAAAATCAATAAAATATATATTTTTTTAAAAAGGACCTTGACCCACGCTAGTCTTGATATGCTAAATCTTGTACCAAAAAATGAGGAGTTTACTCAAATCTTAATGAATAGGATCTGGGCACACCCGAAACTCCTTTTGTCCTTAAAATCCTTTTGGAAACCAATAAATATGCTGTGTTATCTGAGGTGAGTGTAACTGTCTCTCCATCAGAGGACAGGAAGCCACCTGGCACCCAGCTTGAATCTATTTCTGCCTCTTGTCTCTTTCTTTCTCTAATTTCTTAATCCCCAGCTCCTCCCCACAGGAACCTGTCTTTCTCCCTTTCTGTGCAGAACTCGGAAAAAGGAGAAACACCACACCGCACCTGGGGTCAAAAAGCAGTTGCATATTTAATTTTTTGAGGAAACTTCATACTGTTTTTCATAATGGCTGCAACAGTCTGCATTCCTGCCAGCAGTGTACCAGGGTTCCCTTTTATATACATCTTCGCTAGCACTTGTCATTCATTGATGGTAGCCATTGTTCTTTTAATTTGCATCTCTCGGATGATCAGTGTCTTTGAGCATTTTTTAATGTCTCCTGGCGATCTGTCAACTTTGGAGAAGTGTCTGTTTAGGTCAGCCGTGGGCAAACTACGGCCCGCGGGCCGGATCCGGCCCATTCGGCTGTTCTATCCAGCCCGCTGAGCCGAAAGAGCGGAGGGTTCTCTTGCTCTCCCCTCCGCTCCTTCACCAGCAGCCCAAGATGAGAGTGCCAGCATGGTCAGGTTGCTTTTGTTCCGGCCCTCCGGTCCAGTTTAAGAACCCATTGTGGCCCTTGAGTCAAAAAGTTTGCCCACCCCTGGTTTAGGTCCTTTTCCCATTTTTTAATTGGATTGATTTCCTTCACTGATCCGAGAGAGATACATTGATTTGTTGTTCCACTTACTTATACATTCATTGGTTAATTCTTTTGTGTTCCCTGACCAGATTCACACCCATCACCTTGGTGCCTCAGGAGGTTCTCTAACCAACTGAGCTACCTGGCCAGGTCCACGCTGAGAGGTTTGTGGGTGTTGTGTTTGTTTGTTTGTTTTTTAATATTTTTAAATTTTATTTTAGAGAGGAAGGAAGATGGAAAGATAGAAACATCATTGATGAGAGAGAGAATCATTGATCACCTTCCTCCAGCATGCCCCTCACTGGGGTTGGATGCCCGCAACCTGGACATGTGCCCTGACTGGGAATTGAACTTTAACCCTTGGTTCATAGGTCGATGCTCAACCATTGAATCACATCTGCCTGGGCCAACCTGAGAGTTTTTGATTCACAGACTTTCTGTGCATTTTGGGAAGAATTTTTACCTGACAAAGTCTTCCCACAACCTGACAGTGGCTGAGGCCTACCACAAAGCCACCTTCAGTGATTGCTGTATTCAATCACAGTTATAGGGTAGCCTTGTCATTCCAGAGAGCCAGCAACCCACTGTTCTCCTTCCTGGATTTTCCAAAAATGCTAACTGAACTTTGGTACCTGACTAGAGTGCTGGGGTCTTGGCCTGATGAAAACCTTTCATCAACACTCCTTTCTATTAAGGGACCCATTCCAGTGTTGGGGACAAGAAACTCCTTTACCTTCAAGATTATTTCAGCTGATCTAATAATATAAATAGACAAATTAGCAAGAGGATCAAATCTAATACATACATATGCATGGGGACTTTGAATGCATGAGAGGTTCAGAGATAGAAAGGGAAAATGTGTGGTACATAAGACATCGTGAGCTAGGGATGAGGGAAGATCCCTTGGGAGCTTCAGAGGACCAGTGCAGGGTGATAAGAAGAGCAGATGTTTAGTAATTAGATATGTTGGAGGCAGCGGAAATGGCACCAGGTGTTAAGACCATTGGGGTCAGACTGACCTGGTTTCAGCAACCTTGGTACCTGAGTTCTGACTAGAAAAGAATTTAGAGGCAAGACTCAAACTATAAGAGAACATTTATTTGTAAAATCACAGATGTAGAAAAAGTAATTCCTAGGAAAAAATAGGCTTAGGAGACAAGTTATGGAGGTGAAGAGAGGGCCTTTGGAGCTTGGCAGTGAGGAAAGTGCAGGCGTGCTCCAGGAGGGAGAGTGCTCTGGGTCCTCCCTCTTAAAGGTTTTAAGGGTGGAGATTTTAGGGAAGGTTCCAGGGGAAGATCTCAATAGAATATTCAGAGTTTTTTAGGTGTGTCCTTTGAGGGTCTAGGTCTCCTCTGATTGATTGGTCGGCGCCAGGGCAGAGGGTCATTATCCAGGCCCTGAGGTCAGCAGTGGTATAGCTTGTCTGGTTTTGCTGCTTTACTGGGCCTGGAGTGAAAATACAGCTGATGCCTAGAGGTTATCTCTAGAGAAGAAAGGTCAAGGCGTCCAAACCACCTGACCCGTGATACGCTAGGAAAGGAAAGGCCACTCTGGGGGCAAGGACCCACCTTACCATCGTCCTTTGCCAGGCACCCAGGGCTTTCCACCCTGGTGACCCTCTTTGCCTGGCCCATCCTTCTTATTCTGCTCATGTCTGTGTAACTGCCTACCACAGATAGTTCAAAGGAGGTTATCTCATCTTGTCAGTGTGGCTCCTTGGTCAAGTGTCAGTCTGTGAACCGGGAGGTCATGGTTCGATTCCCAATCAGGGCACATACCTGGGTTTTGGGCTTGATCCCCTAGGGGTGGGAGGTGGGGTGGGTGAGGCATCAAATCAGTGATTCTTTCTCATCATTGATGTTTCTATCTCTCCCTTCCTCTTTGACATCAATAAAAACATATTTTAATATATATATTTTAAAATAGGAGGTTATCTCTGATAACTCTCTTATTATGGGCAAGGCCCCTGATTCAAGTTCTTCTAGATAGTTACATGGGGAAGACATTTCTCTTGAGCCCACAGGGTCTTGGTTGCCTCTAGTTCAAAACAATCCACATACCACAAAGACACATCTTGAGGTGACTGTTCTGAACCCCCACAACAGCTTGTAACAACATTAAAACTATTTTAATTACCCATGACACTTGATGAGCACTGTAAGACAGTCTTTATTCTGGGGACTATTGGGATAGGTGTAGGGACCACTGCAGTAATGCCCTGGAGTGGGGTCTCAGATTCTAAAGAAAGTAGAAATTTGTAGCCAAGAAGCAGGGTCGGGGTAAGAGGATAGAATATTACTCAGAGGAAACATGAAAGGCAATAGGGGTTCTGTCTAAACTGAGCTGACCTCTGGGGGTTCCTGCTGAAGGCATTACCCAAGAGAGGGTGGGGATGAGGAATCCGACCAGATATCTAGGGTGGTCAGATATCTCGAGGGTGGGAGTTCTGGTTAAACGGACAAAATTCTTGCTAAAACTGGACACTGCAGAGATGAACCGGGAAGCCCAAAAGTCAGTTTTACTAGAAAAAATGCCCAGAGAAGCCTGAGTAGAGTTCGGTTCAGGAGAGACTTGTCAATGTAAGAGCATTTAAACCTGCAGAGAATTTTTATAAGAATTTCTTTGAGCCAAGCTTACAATTGCCAGGAAACAAAATAACTCAACATTTTCAGAAAATGACAATTTTAGAGTTTCTTTTTTCTTTAATTTCTTATTTACTGATGAGAGAGAGAGAGAAACATAGATTTGATGTTCCACTCATTTATGCATTTATTGGTTGATTCTTGCATGTGCCCTGAAAAGGGATCGAACCCGAAACATTGGCATATGGAGATGACATTAACCATCTGCGTTCCCAGGCCAGGACTGAGAGTGGTCACTCTTCAGGAGGGTGCATTGCAAAGGTGTGTTAACCCAGATAGATGCACAGAAACAATCAACAGGGCTCAAGACAAGGATGAAACTTTGACTAAAAATGTTATATAGCCCAGCCAGTGGGCAGGGTACATGCCCTGGTTGTGGGCTTGACCCCCAGGGCAGGGCGTGCAAGAGTCAGCCATTCAACAATTTTCTCTCATCATTGGTGCTTCTCTCTTTCTCCCTCTCCCTCTCCCTACCTTTCTGAAATCAATAAAAAAAATATTTTTTTAAAATGTTATATGCCTAAGATGGCGGCCTAGGAAGTCTCCTAAGCTGCCGCCTCATCAACAATTTAATTAAAAAAAACAACTAAAATCAAAAAGGACTTCACCAAAACCTCAGGAAAGCTGGCGGAGTGAAATAGCTACAACTAGAAAGAGAGAGGCTCACGGATCGGACTGGGAGCCGCAAAGCGCTAAGGTAGGGAGATGCTCGCGCCGAGAGGAAGTGCGGCTGCGGAATGCCTGTCTGGCGGGAGGGGAGGAATTCCCGATTGCACGGAACCCTTTTCGACTGTACTGAACCCAACCCCGGCTGAAATTCCGTGGTCCCAGGCTCATAAGGGTGGAGTCTGGACTGTAGAGAAAGGCACCCAGAGGCTCAGAGACTGGGAGACTGGGGACCCGGGAGCCACAGCCACCAGGGTCTACAATCGCACGCGCGAGTGAGTCCGCACTGAGGTCTTACTGGCGCCTCTCCATAGCGGAAGGAGTCAGAAGCTCCAGGTCTGACCACGGAGGCTGCCGCTGCCTCTCTGTACAAGGTGGCAGCCTCTCTGTAGCGCAAGGAGTCAGAAGCTCCAGACTACAGAGACCAGCCCAAGTCTGGGCGAGCTTCTGGAGCTCCCACGCTCTTGCTTGGGGAAACTGGGACGGTCAGGCGGAAACTCAGGGAAGCCGCCGAAGGCAGAGGTCAGGCGGAAACTCAGGTGAGTGCACAAGGGCAGGGCGGAAGCCAAGACTGTCAGTTCAGCCCTGAGACTCCGCCCCATCCAAGCTGAGCAGAGGCTTCTGCAGTTTTTCAAGTCTGATCCTATAAGACTGTCTCCAATACAGAATTTATCCCAGAGTAGACACAGCTGATACCCACATCCAATTGGCCTGAAGGTCAATTCACAACAATAAAGACTTAGCTACAACAAGATTGTGCACGCAGTCCACAAAGGGGATCACCAAGAGTGTCTATCTCAGGTAACTGAGGAGGCTGACCCACTGGGCCATATAATGTAAGACCCCCCAGAGGGAGACCCTCACTCTGTCCCAAGGATTGACGGTGACCCAATCATCCGCAGGAGGCGTCACTTGATGCAAACAGCAAGAGGCTTTATTCCAGCGCGCTGGGGCTCAACTCATAACTCACGCAGGAGCAGAGGAGTCGAGCTCCGAGCAGAAAATCTTACAAGCATATATAGGCAAAAATCACACATGGGAGGGGTTACACATGGAGGGGAAGGAAGGGAACAAAGAAATTCCTCAGGATAGGGAGTTTCTGGGGACTGACTTCATTCTTGTCTAATCTTCAACCATAAAGAACTGATTTCATTCCTGTCTAATCTTTATCCGTAAAGGTCACATCCTGGAACAGGTAGTGGGGGAGTTCAATTCCTCAATCTTTGCACAACAGGGAGGGGCCCTTACAATAGGACACCAAACACACAAAGCCATCCTATCAACTCTGAAAAATAGTGATAATGCCAAGACAAGGAAATAGATCTCAAACAAAAGAGATGGAGGATATAGAGTTCAGAACTACGGTTCTAAGGTTATGCAAGAATATCCTAGAAAAGCTCTATAAACTTCATGAGACCCAATTAAAAAGTATACATAAACTGACGAAATTGGAAAATATTATGCAGAGATCCAACAGCAGAATGGAAGAACACAAGAATCAGGTCAAAGAGCCAAAAGACACTCCTTTGGAGAAGGAAGAAGAAAAGAGGATCCAGAAAGTTGAAGATAGTGTAAGGAGCCTCTGGGACAACTGCAAGCACACCAACATCAGAATTATGGGGGTGCCAGAAGAAGCGGGAGTGCAAAATACTGAAAACATATTTGAAGAAATAATATCATAAAACTTCCCTCACCTGGTGAAAGAAATAGACTTACAAGTACAGGAAGCGTACAGAACCCCAAACAAGAGGAATCCAAAGAAAAATTCTTCTCGACACATCATCATCAATATGCCAAGGGTAAAAGACAAAAAGAAGATCTTACAAGCAGCAAGAGAAAAGCAGTTGGTTACCTATAAGGGAGCACCCATAAGACTATCAGCTGATTTCTCAACAGAAACCATGCAGGCCAGAAGGGAGTGGCAAGAAATATTCAAAGTGATGAATAGCAAGAACCTACAACCAAGATTACAGTATCCAGCAAAGTTATCATTCAGAATTGAAGGGCAGATAAAGAGCTTCACAGATAAGAAAAAGCTAAAGGAGTTCATCACCACCAAACCAGTATTATATGAAATGCTGAAAGGTATTACTTAAGAAGAGGAAGAAGATCAAGTGAATTAAAAATCTAAAGAATAGAATAAACTGGTGAATATAATAGAATTAGGGGCAAAGAAAGGGAGTAGATAAATTATCAGGATGAAAAGGGTGTGGGGTGCAGAAAGAGACTGGATTAAAATTGTATAGCCTATGGATGAGGACAATAGTGGGGGGAGGGGGATAAGAGCAGAGGGTGGGGTGGGAATCAGGTAGAAGGGAGCTATGGGGGAGAAAAAGGAGAAACAATTGTAATAATCTGAGCAATAAAGATTTATTTTTTTAAAAATAAAGCATATGTGAAAAAAAATCTTATATGCCATGATTTGCCCAGTTAGAAATTTATGATCAAACCACCTGTGAGGTTACTTCCCATAGATTCCCCCCCCCCTTTTTTCTTTGTCACAATAGTAGCCCAGCCTTTTCCTAGCAGAATAGAATATAGAATAGAGCATACTGTCAAGTGAATCTTGATGTGTGTGCTAAAGGCAAAAAAGCGTGAGAAATGCTTGTAGAATAAAATGTAAACCCTTTAGCCTGGTGTATGAGGACCGCTGATTTCATCTCCAAGTTTGCCACACAGTTCCTCCCCCAAATAGCAAATTTTTTTCATTTTTAAAAAATTTATTAAGGTATTATATGTGTACATAGCTTACCATTGCTCCCCCCATACATGCCCTCCCTCCCTAGAATTTTGTGTTCGTTGGTTGTACTTATATGCATGCATACCAGTCCTTCAGTTGATCTCTTATCTCCCCAAATAGCAAATGTTTTTAAGAGGACTCATCTTACCCTGGCTAGGTAGCTAAGTTGGTTAGAGCATGGCCCCAATACCCCAAGGTTGTGGGTTTGATCCCCAGTCAGGGCACTTTCCTTCCTCTCCAGTTTTTTGGAATAGTTTGTTAAGGGTAAATATTAATTCTTCTTAATACTTGGTATAATTTATTTGTGAAGCTATCTAGTCCATGAGTTTTGTTAGTTGAAAGGTGTTGTGTGTTTTTTTAATAACCGATTCAATGTTATTACTAGTGATTGTTTTGTTTAGATTTTCAGTTTCTTTCTCACTCAGTATTGATCTACACCATTTTAAATAGAGGACTTGAGCATCCATTGGCTTTGACATCTGTGACAGGCTCTGGAACCAATTAAGTCCCTTAGGATACCAAGAATAGTTAAGTTTTTGGTGAGCCTAAGGCTATGTGTAATTTTGGCTGTCAAAGTCCCTGCTTTTGTTTTTTCTTTTTAATAAGAAAATTCATTTAGAAAGTCAAAGAGCTAGAAGTGAACTGTAGAAAAAATGGGCTCAGGAAACATGGTACAAAGACAAAAGAAGGGCCCTTGCAATTTAGGAGAAAGAGGAAGGTAACGGTAATGTGCTGGGGGGACAGGAAAGACACCTGTGCTCCCCGATAGAGCTGCGCTGCCCTGACTTCTTTAACAGTGACCCAGCACCCCCTTACCGTTACTGACACCGCTCCACTTTCCTCTTCCTTTGCAACACGGATCAAGCTTTTGTTCACAGATGTACTCTGAGCGCCTGGAAAGGCACCTAGCACTGAGACAGCCTAGTAGGTGCTTGTTGAATAATGATTCCATATCTACCCAATGAGGTGGACAACATCATCTCTGTGTTTTGGATGAGGAAACTAAAGCACAGAAAGGATAAGCTGGCCTGCGATCATCCAGTGAGGAGTCGGGAAGGCAGGATTGAACTCTGGTGCTCTGACTCTTAAACCCCGTGCTTAGCAAAACACAAGAGAAATGCAAGTTTTGAGCTGAGATGGGTCAACAGTTTGCAGGGTGGTATCTGTTCAGGGGAAGGAGCCTGGCTGGGCAGTGGGGGTGGACCTGCTGCTGTGTGCCAGCCATCTCTGGGCTCTGCATCTTGTGTGCTTTAGGGTTGCCCTAGGCAGAAAGGGGAGCACAAATTCCCAACACTCAACAGCTGGCTCCTCAGCCAGGCACAGACCTGGGAGCTCCAGCAGGGGGTCTGGACCTCCAGAGCAGTGCCGAAGGCTGGGCTGTTTGCCCCGGCACCTATGTCCAGCCTACCTCCCTGGTCCTTGGTCCCTGGTCCCTGGTCCCTCCCACGGGGAGCCTCTCCTCCACGCCATGGCTGCAATGGTGCTGCTGGTGTTCCTGACGAACAAAGGGCTTCCCACTGAGTTCAGGGAGGCTACACAGGGGTGGCTCCCATTGGGATCCATAGGCTCCGGGTGAGATCTCTGGGTGACCCTGCCAATATCTGGCATTTGGGGGAATACAAGCACTGTTCACTAAAAAGAGCTTTAATCCTTTGCTTTGTTTATTTCCTGCTGATGTCAGAGTCCAGGCATTTGACAAATGTGGCTACCGGTAACTTCCACTAGTCAGGAGCGTTAACTTGTAATTTAAAGGAAGAAACAGGAGCCGAGACCGGCTTGGCTCAGTGGATAGAGCATTGGTCTGCCGACTGAAGGGTCCCAGGTTTGATTCCCGTCAAGGGCATGTACATTGGTTGTGGGCACACCCCCAGTGGGGGGTGTGCAGGAGGCAGCTGGTCAATGTTTCTCTCTCATTGGTGTTTCTAGCTCTCTCTCTCTCCCTTCCTCTCTGTAAAAAAAATCAACAATATATATATTTTTTTTAAAAAAGAAGAAGAAAAGAAACAGGAGGCACCAAGCCATGTACTGGTAAGACATGCAGGGCAAAGGTCTGGTGTCTTGGCCCACTCATCTCCTCCCCACCCATGAGCCGGGCCATTTTCTTTGAGGAAACTGGTTTGTTCTGCTTGCCCTTGAAACAGGGTCTGACAGCTCCCCTAGCCCCGTGGTCGGCAAACTGCGGCTCTCGAGCCACATGTGGCTCTTTGGCCCCTTGAGTGTGGCTCTTCCACAAAATACCACAGCCTGGGCAAGTTTATTTTGAAGAAGTGGCATTAGAAGAAGTTTAAGTTTATTTTTTTAAACATATTTTATTGATATTTTTTATAGAGAGGAAGGGAGAGATAGAGAGCTAGAAACGTCAATGAGAGAGAAACATCCACCAGGTGCCTCTTGCACACCCCCTACGGGGGGGGGGGGGTGCCCGCAACCAATGTACATGCCCTTGACCGGAATCGAACCTGGGACCTTTCAGTCTGCAGACCAACGCTCTACCACTGAGCTAAACCGGCTTTGGCAGAAGTTTAAGTTTAAACAATTTGACTCTCAAAAGAAATTTCAATCATTGTACTGTTGATTTTAGGCTCTGTTGACTAATGAGTTTGCCTACCACTGCCCTAGCCGGTTTGCTCAGTCTACAGAGCATGGGCCTGCAGACTTAAGGGTCCTGGGTTCCATTCCAGGTCAAGGGCACATGCCCAAGTTGCTCCATACCCAGTGGGGGCGTGCAGGAAGCAGCGGATCACTGATTCTTTGTCATCATTGATGTTTCTATCTCTCTCTCCCTTCCTCTCTGAAATCAATTAAAAAATGTAGGAAAGAAAAAAGAAAGGAAGAAAAAGGAAGGAAGGAAGGAAGGAAGGAAGGAAGGAAGGAAGGAAGGAAGGAAGGAAGGAAGGGGAGAAGGGTGTCTGACAGAAAGCAAGAGGTGTCTGCAGTTGGGTGACTCTGATACATGGAGACTTTTCTCTGCCTTCTGTTCCGTGGGAGAGTTTAACTTTAGTGCGAGGTTCATGGAAGAGAGGTTTAAGGGGACCCGAGGCGCTCTTTCTCTCAAACTTTGGAATCTGGAGATTAAGGATGACCCAGGAAGGCCCCTCCTGATTCGGGCTATGCTCAGCACAGGGTAGTGTTTGGGGGATCCGAAGGCCCTGATTCCTGCTTGCCCTTCACTGCCACTTCCAAAGCCTTCTAACCTCTCCCCGCGCCTCTGGCTCAGTGTGAACCAAGAGCACCAAGCTTCCCCACCGACCTCTGTGGGTGGGAGATTCCCAGGGGCCCTCCGCGCACCCCCAGCCCTGTCCTCACGCTCAGAAAGGCCACGCAGCGCGCAACCTTCCTTACATTGAAACTCGGCAATTACGTTTCACCCCAAGAAAGTGCAAATTGACGCCTGGACCTCCCAAGGCGGAGAGGCCAAGGGGGTGGGGGGAGGGGTCTGCGGCTCCCTCTACCTTCTGGCCTCGGCAGCGGCTGGCTGCAGCTGGCTGCGAGAACGGGTTCTGGACATCCGGGGGCGGTCACAAGGGATTCCTAAATGGAGCGGCTTCCTTTCCCCATTCCAGCCCGCAGCTTGGCCCCCATCTGCCCTTCCGGGCATCCTCTAGTGCGGGGGCTTGGGAGAGGGGAGAACCGAGGAGAGGACAGCCCAGGCGCCTTCCCGCCCCGCGCGCCCTCCGCCCCCGCGTGCGGGCGCCGTCCCCGCCGCGCGCCGGGGCCGCGGGGAGGCCGGCCCTGGCGGCGGGGCCCACGAGGCCCGGACGCGCGAGGAGAGGGGCGGAGCGGCGCGCGGGCCGGGCTGGGGGTGTCGGATGTCACCCCTGCGCACACCTCGGCCTGGGGGGGAGGAGGGGGGGCGGGGAGCGAACCACTGAGACGCCGAGACCTCCGCGGTCCTAGAGTGGAGCAGGAAGTGTCCCAGGGGAGGGAGCCGGAGGGTCCGGCCTTTCCTCTCCTCCGCGTCCGGCGGGCTCCAGCGGCGGCCCAGCCTGCGCGGCCGGCTGGCGGGGACGCGTCGCGGCGGTGAGTGCGGGCGGCCGGGCTCCCCCGGCCCGCGCGGCGCCCTCCCGCCGCCTCTCCCGGCCCCCGGACCCGCGGACCCGCGGCTCCGGACCGGCCCCGCGCGCCCCCATCCCGGAGCCAGTCGTGGGGGCTCCGCGGGCGGGGAAGATGGGGCGCTATCGCTTTTCAGGCGCCTGCAAGTCTTTCTCCCGCCTCCCTCCCAGGTGGAGCCGTGCGCTTCTGGATGAGCTGGAGACGGGGCTTGGCCGCCCAGGGACGGAGTCGGGCCCAGCGGAGAGCCCGCCGCGGGAAGGGCGCCGGGAGGCAGCGGGCCGGGGAGGATGAGGAGCGGCTGTGGAGCCGGGCGCCGCAGCTGCAGCGATTGGAGCTAGAGCCGGGAGGGAGTCGCAGACCGAGTGGGTGAGCGAGTGAGCGAGTGAGGAGCCGGGCGGGCTGCCCTGGAGACGCGCGCGGCTGGGGAGGGGGGGTGCGCGCGCTGGGAGGGCGGGAGGGAAGAGGGAGAGGGAGCGAGGAAAAGCTCTTCCCCCGGCCTAAAATGCCCTCCCTTTCCTCGCCGCCGGTCCCGCGCAGTCCCGCCTCCATCAGCTGCTGGAAGCTCCGCCCCGCCCGCTCCGCTCGACGGGAGTCCCACGTTCGTTCATTCATCAGGCATCGCTCCGGAGCCTCCTACCCCAGGTGCCTGCCTGGGTGACAAAGAGGACCGCCCCCGTCTGGTTAGGGCCGGTTCCCAGCGCACCCTGAGTGCTTGGGGGATGGGGGGGGGGGGGGCTGGGTACCCCAGGTTGGGGCCGACCTGGGAAGCCGGAGGCCCTGTCGTTGCGCGGTGGCTGAGCTCAGGGACTTTGGGTGGTGGGGCTGGTTCCAGACGCAGGAAGGTGGCCACGGGGCTGGCTCTAAGGTGCCCAGCCGGACTTCTTGAGTCCTTCTCTGCCAGTCTGTTTTCCATTGGAAAGCAGAGCAGTCCAGACACTTGGTTTTTCTGACTGCCGTTCCGTGGCTTTGCGGTTCCTCTGGTCTTCCCGTGAAATTGGAGCGGGGCCTGCGTTCCACCTGGGCCCATAGGACCCTGAGCTGTTGGGGGTTAAGGTTAAGCTGGGGTGCCTGTACAATCTGGGTATGGAAGTCCAGTGACTGACCAGGGGTCTCACGGCCTGAGAGAGGGGGAGGGACTTCTTCTGGGTCCCATAGTCTCAGAGTAATGGCGTTTACTCTTTTTTTATTTAAATTAGAAATAGAGGAAGGGAGAGCTAGAGAGAAATATTGATGAGAGAGAAACATCTATCCGATGCCTCCTGCACGCCCCCTGCTGGGGATCCAGCCTAAAACCAGGCTTGTTCCCTGACCCAGGAATGAACTTCCTAGTTCATTGGTCCGATTCGGCTCAACCATTGAGCCACACCTGCCAGGCAGTACTGGTATTTATAAATGCACAGCATTACTTTTCTCCTGGAATCTGAGGTGTGATTATCACGTTTGTCCCATTTCTTGTTGCTTTTTAAATGCTCATCTGAGGATACGTTTTTATCGATGGATTTGAGAGAGAGAGGGAAAAAGAAACATTGATGTGAGAGAGAAATATGGATCAGTTGCCTCACTTACACATCCCGACTGGGGATTGAACCTGCCACCCTTTGGTGTATGGGACTACGCTCCAACCTACTGAGCTGCACTGGCCATGTGTTTTACCCTTGTCCCCAGTGCAGACTCTGGGGTCAGGGCTGGGCTGGCTGTGTGGAACCAGGGTGGGTTCCCCCTCCTCAACATGCCTTCAGGGTTCTGATCTGCGACATCTGTCTTTGTCTTTCCAACTCCTGTTGTAAAGGTCTCAAGGGCAGGAACGGTGACTTTGGCTCAGAAACCCCAAGACAGCAGCCTGCCTGGCTCGGCCCTCTTGGGTTTTCTCCAGGAGGATCCGGCCACTGAAGGTACCACGGGGTCTTACTTCCTTCTCTCTCCTGACTGTAGCCCTGTCGTCTTCCTGGGACGCTCGGAATGTCTTTGTCACATTGAAAGTCACCACTTTTCTCCCTGTCTGTCAGGTTGACCAATTACGGGGACCCTGCAATGATGCTGTGGGGGGTGGCCGTTCCCTCTCTCCATTTGTATAAGGATCAGTCACACTGGCCCTTCTCACATGTCCCAGGGCTTCTCCCAAGGGCTGGTCTCTGGGCCTTGTCCTTCCCCATCACCACCCTCCACACCTCCTTACGAGAGACCAGAGTATTGAAGCCAGTGATTTCTGTTTGGAAATAGGGTCGTCTTCTGCTGCTGACCCCCATCAAACCCCATCATGCCCACAGCCCTGTGTCCCCGAGTCTTGGCTCCGAAGGAGAGCGAGGAGCCCAGGAAAATGAGGAGCCCGCCGGGAGAGAGCCCCAGGCCCCAGGGCGAGCCTCCCAGCCCCGAATCCTCCCGCCGCCTCTTCCGCCGGTTCCGCTACCAGGAGGCGGCGGGCCCCCGGGAGGCCCTACAGCGCCTCTGGGACCTGTGCCGGGGTTGGCTGTGCCCCGAGCGGCACAGCAAGGAGCAGATCCTGGAGTTGCTGGTGCTGGAGCAGTTCCTGGCCATTCTGCCTCGCGAGATCCAGGGCTGGGTGCGTGCCCAGGAGCCGGAGAGCGGAGAGCAGGCTGTGGCGGCCGTGGAGGCACTAGAAAGGGAGCCAGGGAGACCCTGGCAGTGGGTGAGTGGAGCAGCTGCTCTGGGCTGGTGGGAGGTTGGGGGGAGGAGAGGTAAGAGCCAGCAGGGTAGATAGGGGCCACTCCCCTCCACACACACACACCTTCTCCCATCCCCTAGCAGGGATGAGGAATTCTTTCCAGAACTGCTTTGGTGAAGTACACGTTGGCTTCTCAGTAGAGCAGATTATGTTCCCTTAAAGGCTCTAACTAGGGAGATAAGTCCTTCCCCTTTACCGCCCTGTCCAAGGCCTGGGCTGAGCTCGCTCCAGTGATCCGCTGTGGAGGTGATGGTCAGTAGGCCAAGGGAGGGAGTTCGCACAGCCTCTGGCCCTTGCTGGCTGGAGACCCCTCCTTGAGTCCTGAGAAGCTCTCTCTGGGTTGCAGCTCAAGCACTGTGAGGACCCCGTGGTGATTGACGATGGGGACGGCCCTCTGGACCAGGAGCAGGAGCGGCTGCCAGCAGAGGCCCCGAGCCACCTTGCCAAGAGCCAGGAAGCCCAGCCAGCGGCCCCGCCCCAGGGCCCTGGGCTCCCAAGCAGACTGCCAGGCCAGCTCAGCGGGGACCCAGGTAGGGAGTCGGGGCGGGGGGAGTGCGGGCCGGCCTTTGTACCCCACCTTGTGCCTTCGAGGTAGCTCTTGACCTCAGTAGTTTTCTCCTGTCTCCTGAGGAGCCATAAACAACTCTCAAGGTCTGAGTTCCTCCCTAGAGTGATTGAATCAGAATTTCCTGAGGGTGTCTGTTCTTTTCACGGTGTCCCTGTCACTCAGGGGGACCTCTGCCTCCCAGAGCAGACCCTGCTGTAAGGGGCTCTCTCTGAAGCTGCACCATCTTCTCTCTGTGAGGGTGCATTTCTGGGCTTTGTCATTTTGGGGGGGCAGCCGGGCACTATTGGCTGCCCCAGTAGGGCTGTGTGAGGAGCCGAGTGTGCCATATCCACTTATCTCCCTGAACCTCTCCCTCCCAGCTAAAGAGCCCCTGCTCTCAGGCTTCTTGTGATGCTGCAAGGAAATACAGAAATGCTCTCAGGGGGAACAGTTGGGGTCTCCAGGCTTGGGGGTTGAGTGTCACCTAGCCATGTCTCAGTATCTGTACAAAGTGTGCTGGTGGCTTCAGGCTGGTGGTTTTGGCACCTGGTACACTTGACATTGAATCCTCTTGCTATAATCCAGGCCATGCTTCTAAACTCTGCAAGCCTCAGTTTCCTGGTCCGTTATCCTTATTGGGTTTTATGAGGATTAAAGGATTATATCCATTAACATGCTAACCAGGGGGCCTGAGGCAGTCATGATTTCCAGTTGAAGTAATCCTATGGAAGTTGTGCTGTCCTGGGGTTAAGGAACCTCTGTGGTGGGAGGGTGATTTCCAGCAGACCCAGTTTCGGCCACGGTAATTTTCCTTACAGATATCTTTTTTTTAAAAATATATATATATTGATATTTTACAGAGAGGAAGGGAGAGAGATAGAGAGCCAGAATAGTCAATGAGAGAGAAAGATTGACCAGCCGCCTCCCGCACACCCCCCACCGGGGATGTGCCTGCAACCAAGGTACATGCCCTTAACCAGAATGGAACTTGGGACCTTTCAGTCCGCAGACCGACACTCTACCACTGAGCCAAACCGCCTTCGGCTCTTACAGTTATCTTGACTCAGAGCTCTAACTTCTGTTTTCTCTATACTTCGGATCATGAAGTTGAAGCCCCTGCATCTGTGGGGAGTTACGTTGCGACTTGGTGGCAGGGCCAACTCAATTCCCTGTTAAAGTCCCCCGTGTTGCGTTTGAAAGCAAAGTCACAAATCTTGTAGCTTGCCCGAAGTTTTTTATCTGCATTATCTTGTAATCCTCCCAGGTAAGAAAAGAGGCCCAGGGTTGTGAGCCGCCCTTTTCTCATCTCTTCCAGTTCCTCAGGACCCTTCCCTCCTCCAGGAAGTGAGCTCGAGAGATGGACAGCAGATGACCTCTCTCCAGCTGCCCCTGGTGAGTGACTTCTGCAAGAACCCGTGAAAACACCGCTTTGCCTCTCTGTCAGCTGCAGGGAAGCTTTGCCAGGACCCCGGCCAGCTTCTTGTCTGCCTCATAGGCTGTTCAGCCCGGCCTAGAAAAGATAAGAGGACCCATGTGAGTTCATGTGACTTCCATCCCTCCTCCTGCCCCATAGTCCGGGCTGCTCACTCTGCCGGCTGTGCCGTCACCGTGGGGAGCCTGTGTGGACAACGGAGGTGGACAGCAAACATGCTGGAGTCCCCGTCTCTCTTCCTCTTGGCATCTTGGTGTCCCCTCCAGTGAAAAAGGGGAGGGGAAGATACAGATTTCTTTGGTACTGTCACGCAGCCACGCAGAGGGCTGTTAGGGGGTTTCCACGTAAAGCTGCTTTCTGGGTGTCCTCCCCAGGTGGGAGCTGTTTTTGGTCTGGCAGGGGTCTTCACTCACCTCTCTCCATCCCAGGTTCCGCCTGGGGCTGTGGTTTCTGACCACACCCCCTTAGTTTCCCTGCTGAACCCTTTTCTTTGGATGACATGGAATTCAGTTAGTACAAGAGCGTTGGTGCTGAGAGGGGTGAACCCTGTTGGTACTGGTTCTCAGCAGACGGAAGACTATCTGGAGGACGGTAGACAGTTCGTTCTCTGCACATCCATGTAGCAGGACTTTAAACGCGGGAGGGGGTTCGGCTCAGGACGAGAGGGAATTGGCTGGGCACGTGGAGTGGGGGGTTGTCCGTTCCCTTGGAGCTGTACCCCCGGAACACAGCATGTGCTGATACCTTTGACCAGTACAGCTCGCAAAGTGATGCTATGAGTTTAGTATTTATTATAGAGTTTCGGTTGTTCACTTTTGGATTTATCCAGGTCCCTGTAGATGCCCCCTCCCCTGCATGAGTTTCATACAACAGGCCTCTAGTTTAGTAGTAGTATAATTTTCTTTATGCTAAATTCTACCTTTTTTGGTATTTGCTACTTCTTTTTCTTTTAATTAATTGTTATATAACATATACTCTCTATCTTTTTACTTTCAACCTGCCTACATCATTGTGTTTGAAGTGAGTTATGTTTTTGTTGTTGTTTTTATATTTTTTTTTTTATTGATTTCAGAGAGAGAGAATCATTGATCAGCTGTCTCTGCATGCTCCACACCAGGGATTGAGCCCACAACCCAGGCATGTGACCTGACCAGTAATTGAACCTTGACCTCATAGGTTCATAGGTTGATGCTCAGCCACTGAGCCACACTGGTTGGGCTGAAGTGAGTTTTGCTTAAATAGCAGACACAGGTAAACCTCATATTACTGTGTTTTCATCAATATCGAGGCAAGACCTTCCACAAGCAACAACATCATTACTCGCTGAGGACTCACACAATAGTTTGCTTTTTTTTAGCAATAACTTTTTTTTTTTAAATTATGGTACGTACATTGTATTTTTAGACAATGTTATTGCATACTTAGCAACTACAGTGTAGTGCAAACATAACTTTTATATGCGCTGGGAAACCAAGAAGTTCATGTGACTCCCTTTATTACGATGTTGGCTTTATTGCATGGTCAGGACCCGTGAGCCTCAGTATTCTTGAGGTATGCCTGTAGTTGAGTCATGTTTAATCCACTTCCAGTTGCTGTGTTAACTGATGTGTTTAGACCATTTGTATTTTAACATAATTATTGACATGTTAGGGCTTAAATCTGTCTTTTCCCCATTTGTTCTGTTCTTTAATTTTTCTGTTTTTTGTTCTTGCCTTCCTGTGGGCTACTCGAACATTTTCTAGAATTCCATTTGATTTACGTAGTGTATTGAGTGTATTTGTTTATATTTCTAAATAGAAAATATTCAATGATACTTGCTTAAAGATAGTAAGGCAAACTATTCGGACCATTGTGGTAGAAGTAGGGACCACTGGGGTTTTACTCTAGGGGACAGATATCGGGCTCAATTGCAAATATGGACAAGAAGGAATTTATAGCCAAGGAGCAGGATTTGGGGTCAGTTAATAGAAAATTACTAAGAGGAAACATCAGGGCATAAGGGGGATTTTGGGGTGTTTCTAATGGGAGAGGGGGTTTCGCTATGTTCACAAAAAATTCCCAAAGAGAACATGGATCCCACATCCTAAAGGCTCTGTCCTGCAAGACTGCACACCCACTCCTCCCACTTGAGACACTAGTCACAAGCTCAGGTTGTCACCTATCTTTCTGACTGACTGGCTATAAATCAGAGATTCCTACAACGCCCCTTCTTGGATTTGATTAATTTGCTAGAGTGGCTCACAGAACTCAGAGGAACATTACTTACTAGATCACTGGTTCATTATAAAAGAGCTAGAGGCCTGGTGCATGAATTCGTGAATGAGTGGAGTCCCTCGGCCTGGCTGCCGGGAGGAGGGCCCACAGGAGGTTGGCTGTGGGAACTTGCTGACCACCAGGGAGCAGCTCCTGCATTGAGGGTCTGTCCCCTGATGGTCATTTGTGTCATGCGTATAGATATGACTCAAGAATAGTCAGATGGAAGACATGTACAGAGCAAGGTATGTGGGAAAGGGAAGGGGCTTCCGTGCTCTCTGAGCCACCACTCTCCCTGCATCTCCACGTGTCCACCAATTGGCTGTTGGTTGTTGATTCAACCTCTAGCTTCTCTTCCTTCTCTGGAGTTTGGGGAAGGATGTGGGACTGCTAGTTCTCACCCTCTAATCACTGGTTGGTTCCCCTGGCAAACAACACCCCATCCTTAGGTAAGGTTCAAAGTGACCACAGTAACATAGCTATAGGACACCTTTGTGGCTCATCACTTAGGAAATTCCTAGAGTTTTAGGAGCTCTGTGCCAGAAAGTGGCAGAGACCAAATATTATAAATCACATATCACAGTGGGTATTCTGGCTAAACTGACCTAACAGTATTCTTGCTGAAAACAGGCCAGGGTTATCAGTGCCATCTGGGAGTGGTGAAGGGAAAAGAACCTGATCAGAAATCCAGGATGGTCAGATATGAAAGGTGGATTTTCACAAGGACGTACACAGATGAGCCCAGGAGTAAGTTCAGGAGCCCAAAGTTTGTCAACCAAAGAATATCTGTCACTATGGCATTTTTATTTTATATTTTTCAAGGCCACCAAAAATTTTGGTTGACTCCCCCGCCAAAAAAAAAAAAAAAAAATTGGTAGAGAGAGATATATATAATATAGTGTATTTAGAGATTACTCTGATATTACATTATATGTGCATAACCTACCACACCCATGACTTCTCTTTCACCCTTTCTCTTTCTAACACAATCAATTTAAATAGTTCCTTTAATACTTGAGTACATTCTAATTTTACAAATTTTGCTTTAATTATCAAACCTTATTTAGAAAATTTAAAAGGTGAAGGAAAGCCTATTGCATTTACTCATATTTTGGCTTACCATTTTCTTCCTTATGTTCCACATTTCCTTCCTTCATTGTGAGGGGAAAGGAGAAATTTTCCTCTGCTATTTTAAGTTTGTTCAATTGGTCTAATTAAATCTGCATGAGACAGATTGGCAAAAGGAAATAACCAAATCACTTTACTATTCATTGTATAATTTTTTTTGTATAAAGTTATTTTTCTTCTGACCTTTTTAATGTGTTTTTAGCATTTTCCAGTAGAGAAATATTGGGGACGGGGTAGGAGCAAAGAAATGTGAGGCATGACTTGCAGTAAACCAACTAATGAGGTAATTTTTTTTTAGGTTGAGGTGGGGGAAGAAAAACTGTCATCTCAGATGATTAATTTCAGCTGTGACATAATAAATCTTTCTAAAAATGAAGGGAAAAAAAGAGCCCCACACACATGAGAGGTTCTGTTGCCCTAGGAACCAGTGGGTCAGATTTCTTAGACTCAAGTGGGCATGAGGTTCTTGGGGTACCACTAAAGCGAGCACTTTCAGAAGCCCCCACAGGAGAGGGAATGTGGTAGAGGACTTTAATTTCATGATGCTACATTCCTCAGGTTGCAAAGTCCCATGTCTCTTAACCCAGCCCTGAAAAAGTTGCAGCTGGGGTTCCAGTGGAGCCAAAAGGAAGACCAGTGTCCGGAGCTTCTGTTCCATGTTGCAGCTCGGTCAGCCATGGGCAAACTACGGCCTGCAGGCCAGATCTGGCCTGTTCTGCTGTTCTATCTGGCCCACGGAGCCGAAAGAGCAGAGGGTTCTCTTGCTTTCTCCTCTGGTCCTTCACCAGCAGCCCAAGATGAGAGTGCCAGCATGGTCAGGTTGCTTTTGTTCCAGCCCTCCAGTCCAGTTTAAGAACCCATTGTGGCCTTTGAGTAAAAAAGTTTGCCCACCCCTGAGGTCCAGTTCAACATCAGTTAGATGTCTAGAATGGTGAATTCTTTCCAGGGGTTTTCATTTACTTTTCTTAGATTCTTCACAGGAATGACCATTTATGATACCTACTAAAGACCCGGTGCATGAAATTTGTGCACTAGGGGGGGGAGAGATGTCCCTTAGTCCATCCTGTACCCTCTCCAATCTGGGATCCCTCCCACAATCTGGGACTGCTGACTCCTAACTGCTCACCTGCCTGCTGGCCTGATTGCCCCCAACTGCCCTCCCCTGCAGGCCTAGTCCCCCCACCAACTGTCCCCCACCATCTTGTGGTGGCCATCTTGTGACCACACGGGGGTGGCCATCTTATGTGAGGGCATGGCGGTCAATTTGCATATTATTGCTTTATTATATAGGATGGTTTTATGGAATGTGTTTCTTAAGTAAGTTTTGAATGTTGATTCATGGGCTGGAAAATGGATGTTGTATTAGCAGGCATGTAAACAACACAGTTTCATTGTACATATTTATTGGAGCTCTTGTATGACCAGATGTACTGTCAGTGAGCAGTAACATTTTAAAAAGAATCTCTTCTGAACAGTGGGCTTAAATTTTTTTTTTTCCTTAAAATTTTTAGTAAACCACCCTGACCAGTTTGGCTCAGTGGATAGAGCGTTGGCCTTCGGACTGAAGGGTCCCAGGTTCCATTCCAGTCAAGGGCATGTATCTTGGTTGCGGGCACATCCCCAGGAAGGAGTGTGCAGAAGGCAGCTGATGAATGTTTCTTTTTTTTTTTTATATATATATATTTTATTAACTTTTTATAGAGAGGAAGGGAGAGAGATAGAGAGCTAGAAACGTCGATGAGAGAGAAACATCGACTAGCTGCCTCTTGCACACCCCCTAACGGGGATGTGCCTGCAACCAATGTACATGCCCTTGACCGGAATCGAACCTGGGACCTTTCAGTCCGCAGACCGACGCTCTACCACTGAGCCAAACTGATCTTAGCTGATCAATGTTTCTAACTCTATCACTCTCCCTTCCTCTCTGTAAAAAAAATCAGTAAGATATATTTTTAAAAATATTCAGTAAACCATGTTGTAAACAAATGTGAATGTCATCTAGGCTTGTTGTTCTATTTATAGAGCACAGCCAGAGTAGAATAGCATAATTCTTAATTGCCCTAATATTTTCAGAATGTAAATGAGTAAGGCTTCAACTTAAAGTCACAAGTTGCATTAGCACCTAACAAGAGAGTCAGCCTGTCCTTTGAAGCTTTGAAGCCAGGCACTGATTTCTCCTTTCTAGCTATGAAAATCTTGTACGAATGACATCTTTCAATATAAGGCTGTTGTGTCTACATTTAGTTAAACCACCTTCATTCATTAATTATATTTGCTAGGTCTTCTGGGTAACTTGCTGCAGCTTCTACATCAGCACTTGCTGCCTCACCTTGCACTTTTATGTCATGGAGACAGTTTCTTCCCTTAAACCTTATGAACCAATGTTTTAAAAAAATATATATTTTATTGATTTTTTACAGAGAGTAAGGGAGAGGAATAGAGAGTTAGAAACACTGATGAGAGAGAAACATTAATCAGCTGCCTCCTGCACAGTCCCTACTGGGAATGTGCCCACAACCAACGTACATGGCCTTGATTGGAATCGAACCTGCGACCCTTCAGTCTGAACACCGACGCTCTATTCAGTGAGCCAGACTGGCCAGGGCTGAACTAATCTTTTTTTTAAATTTGTTTTTATTGATTTTAGAGAGAAGGGAGAGGAGAGAGAGAGAGAGAGAAACATCAATGATAAGAGAGAATCATGATTGGCTGCCTCTTGCACACTCCTTACTGGGGATCAAGCCCACAACCTGGACATGTGCTCTTGACTGAATTGAACCCAGGACTCTTCAGTCAATAGGCCAACACTCTGTCTACTAAGCCAAACTAGCTAGGGCAGTATGAACTAATCTTCCTTAGTTTCCAACTTTTCTTCTGCAGCTGCCTCATTCTCTCAACCTCCATAGAAGTCAAGGGAGTTAGGGTCTTGTTCTGTTATTGGGCTTGGGCTTAAGGGAATATTGTAGCTGATTGGAATTTTATCCAGACCATTAAAACTCTCCATATCAGCAATAACAGTTTCACTTTCTTAACATTTGTGTATTTATTGGAGTATCACTTTTAATTTACCTCAAGAATTTTTTCTTTGCATTCATAACTTGTCTGGTGCAAGAGGCCTAGAGATCAGCTTATCTTGGCTAGTTTTCTTTTCTTTCTTTCTTTCTTTCTTTCTTTCTTTCTTTCTTTCTTTTTTTTTTTGTCTGGCTTCTTTCTTCTTTGGAGGATTAGGTGTACATGGGACCATGTCACAGAGTAGGACTTAATTCAGTGGGGCTCTGGTGCTGATGGAGTCTGCCCCTTCATTGTATCAGTCATGGAGGTGGTTACATGGTGTTTTCTACCATGTGTGCTGGCTCTGGGGCCTCCCGGGAGGTGCAGGCCAAGGTCAGCTTCTGCCCATATTCTGCCTGGAGCCACCCAGCATGAGCTACAAAGCTATCTGCAGATGGCTGCTACTTGTGCTGGGCTTGGAGGTGCCCAAAGACCAAGCTGTGATACAAGTCTAGCTGTTGATAGTGCCAGGCATGGAGCCACTTATTAAGAGGTATCAGGCACACTGAGGCCAGATGCTATTTGAGAGATTTCACGAATGTCTGGAGCAGGAGTCAAGAGAGGCCCTTAGTATGGAAAAGCCACTGGAACAGCTTGAGTGGACCCACAAGTTGAGTGAGGTGGAGTTTCAGGGACTCTCCAGGTTGATGGAGTCTCAGATATGGTGCCCACTAGCCTGCGGGCTCTGTTGGGGAGTGCAGTCTTATAAAAGGAACAGTGGCTTCTGCCAGTACTTCTGTTTGGAGAAAGCTGCCTCTCCAGCTCTCTCTCCGATGCCTGAAAATTCAGTTCCTCCCTGTATGTCTCTGGTACTTTGAAGCTTCTGCCCCAGAGCTGGAGCTCAGAGGGAGTGAGCCTGTGTAAATCCGTGCATGGCCCTTTAAGAAAAACTGGTTGGGACTCCAGCAGTCCTCTGTCTCCCTCAGCCTCAATCACCGCTGGTTTTTACAGCCAGAAGTTATGATGATTTCTCTTGCTGGCACTAGAACCCTAGTGTGGGGCTGGGACCCCTTCTCCTGAGGGATGACCTTTGTAGCGGAGATATCCCTTCCAGTTTTTATCCCCCACACATAAGTGTGGGACCAACCTGTTCCGTGTTCCCACTTCTGCCAGTGTTGAGGTAGCTTCTTTAAATCCTTAGTTGTAGGATTTCCATTCAGCTCAGTTTCACGTGGTTCTGAATGATTGTTGTTCTATAGTTTAGCTCTAATTTTCATGTTGTTACTGGGAGGATGGGAGTCTTATCTTGACTTTCTACGTGTCTTCCTTACTAAGTTTAATCATTTCTATATTTAGATTTCACTCAGAGGCGGTTGTACGGTTATTCATAGGATTAATTTCATTATTGTGTCTGAGGGAACATGGAGGCCTGGGGAGAGAGAGAGACAGGAACAGCCCCTTGATGGAGCAGTCAGAACACACAACCTTTATTGGTGATGTTCACCCTCTTATATATTAGTAGATGCAGTCCATGACGCCCCAAGCAGATACGGGGGTAACATCAAAGGTCACTTATCACAGATTATCGTAACAAACATAGTAATAAAAATGTTTAAATTATTGCAAGAATTACCAAAATGTGACACAGAAGCTCAAAGTGAGCAAATGGTGGAAACAGGCGCCACCAGCCTCCATCCTGCACAGGATGGTGTGTCCATGCAGCACAGTCAGCCTGGGATGCCTGTGTAGTGGTTTCAGTCCCTGCAGTTCCATTTGTTAGTCTTGTTATCTTTTTTATTTTTTTATTTTATTGATTTTTTACAGAGAGCGAGAAACATCGACCAGCTGCCTCCTGCACACCCCCTATTGGGGATATGCCCGCAAACAAGGCACATGCCCTTGACCGGGAATCGAACCTGGGACCTTTGAGTCCGCAGACCCGCGCTCTATACATTGAGCCAAACCGTTCCGGCAGTCTTGTTATCTGCTATTTTGTTTGCTGAGACGATGTCTTTGCAGAGGGTTTTTATCTGTTTTTAGTATGCTCGTAATTGTTCATTGAAGCATTTTTTATCAAGGCTTCTTCTTTTCTTGTCACACAGTTCTTAACAACTCACATCTGTTGGTCTTTTCCCCCTCCTGTTTGAGATTCCTCTGTGTCTTCATTGTCCCTGAAGCTCACTGACGGTGTGTGTATGTGTGTGAGGGGGGTGGGGGGGCGCGGGCGGGCTGCCATTGGCCCGCAGGGACAGAAGTCCTGGCTCCCCATTGGTCCTCCTGAGACCCCTCTGCAGCCTGGTTTGGGGAAAGTCTGGGCTTCCCCAGGTTGTTGTGCGGTGCTTGGTGGAAGTAGAGCAGTTATTGTCTGTCTCTGCTGCCCTTTCCTGGTTCTGTGGCTGAGTGAATAGGTTTCGTTGGGCTTTATTTTTATCTGTGCCTGCTGGTATTTCTGGATTGCCAGCTCCGGCAGCTTCACGTTTGCTATTTGAGACGTAAAGAAAAAACCGTGGTCCTCAACGCCATGGGGGTCCTCGGGACCCCAGACCCCTAGGCTGTCAGGGTTTGAGCTGTCCTTAGTGGAAGGAGCCGGAGAAAGTACATCTGCCCCATCTCTGAGAAGGCAGCAGGATCTCCCCCAGCCAGCCTCCCACTGTAAAAAATGGGCACGATTTAGAAAGTGAAAATGTGGCGCCTGTCCCCAGTTCCCTCAGAAGAAATGTTTGGTGCACTTTCTTCTTAATGTGGTCACTGTAGATCTTTGGGCCCTGTTTTTATGCTTCTCTCCAAGTGTAAGCTTTCCCCCATATGACACAGAGCTCCCTGGGTGTCCCACTAAGACCGGGTCAGCGTTCAGGGTCACTCGTCTGTGCTGGCACCTCAGTTTGCTTCCATAGTTTGTGAACATCCTCACCCCCTGTTTTTGCACACGCCACCAAGGGTCAAAGGGAAACAAGACGCACATTTCTTTTGATAATATATGCTGCCAATTCTTTCTTGGAACTGCAGAGCCAGACACCTCCCATTGCTGTCCCAGAGCCCAGATTCCGCTCATATTTCATCGGTGGTGGCAGTTAGCATCTTTTCCTCATTAAGAGACTGTCAGGGAGGGAAAAAACTCTTTTTCTCTACTTTCTTAGGTTCAGTGGCCGGGGCCCTGCAAACTGACAAGAGAGATTCACAGGAGAAAAAAAAAAAGGCTGATTTCATATGCCTATGGGGTGCCTGACAGAAATGAAATGAAAATCTCGAGACAGCAGTCAGAGCTTATATACCATTTTCATGGAGAAATGACAAGACAAAGGAAAAGGAATTTGAGCTTCAAGGGGCAGTAAGCTGTGGGCAGGTAAATATACGTGGACACTTTTGGAAGAAAGGTTTATTTAGTGGTTTGTTATGCTGCCTTGGGCTGATAAAAATCTAGACCTCTTTCTGCTAATCCCGAGTCATTGTGCCCTTCCTGGGAGGAGGGGAAGTGGTATTCCTGCACAAAGGGACATTCAGACTTTGTTTCTCTGGTCACTTCAGCTCAAACAGTCTTTTGCCAAGCTTGCTCATTTTTGGGGGGGTGGGGGGGCATATTTGAACCCCTTCGAGACCAACATCAAATTATTTTCTTTCTTTTTTTAAAATAAACTTTATTAATTTTACAGAGAGGAAATGAGAGGGATAGAGAGTTAGAAACGTCAATGAGAGAGAAACATCGACCAGCTGCCTCTTGCACACCCCCCAGTGAGGTTGTGCCCGCAACCAAGGTACATGCCCTTGATCAGAATCGAACCCAGGACCTTTCAGTCTGCAGGCTGACGCTCTATCCACTGAGCCAAACTAGTTTCAGCTAAATTATTTTCTTCAAGCCCCTGTCTTCCATTCTGAGGGACTTGTCCTGGGGGCTGGCTTCCCCCAGGCTTGCCTCTTTCTGTCAGCAAAGCCAATTGGGGACCCCTTCAAATGCAGCTTTTCAAGTTGCACCTCAGACCAACTGAGGCAGAATGTGTATTTTTACCTGTATTTCTTTTTTTTCCCTTTGTTATCTTTTTTATTTTAGAAATATACCATTTAACTTTTTCTTTGGAATTAATTTCAAACTTGGGGAGTTTATAAGAATAGGACAGAGATTTCCAAATACCCTTCACTTTAATTTCTATATATTCCTTCTCTCCTCTTCCCGGTCTGTCTCACCTCCTGCCTCTGCATACATTTTTTCCTGCATTTTTAGAGACTTTATGTCTCTCTGGTCATAGGGGAGCATATTTTCTAAAAGTTAGGATGGTTCCTTACCTAACCACAATACAGCAGGCTCTCGAAGTAAGTTGTATCATTCAGTACCTTTTTCCCTTCTTTAAAAAAAAAAAAAATTATATATATATATATATATATATATATATATATATATATATATATATAATTTCAGAGAGGAAGGGGGAGAAACAGAGAAAAAGAGAAAGAAAAAGAAAAATCAATGATGAGAGAATCATTGATCGGCTGCCTCCTGCACACCCCACAGTGGGGATCGAGCCAGAAACTCAGGGCATGTGCCCTGACTGGGAATCAAACCTTAACCTCTTGGGTCATGTTCAACCACTGAGCCACATCAGCCATCACATTGATGTGAAGAGAAAATAAATTTTTGGTGGGGACAGGGTGACTCACGTGCCATATGGAATTGGCCTGTTCTCCCCACATCTTCATGGTTTCTCTCTGGGGACTCCATTTTCCTTGTCCCAAAGATGTGCAATTGGTGCGTCTGCCTCATTGTAGTTGGGTGTGGGTGGGTGTAAGTACCCTGCAATGGGAGAACTAGAAGGCCATCCTGTCCGGGTCCGTGGGCCCTGCCAGGGCCGAGCTGCCGGAGAGGCTCCCCTCCTGCCACCATGACCCAGAATCAGCATGCAGGGAAGTCGTGTTCTTAATTATCCTTATTAACCTTTCTTAAATGTCTGTATAGCCCACATTTATTTCCGTGTTTGATATGAGAAATATTTTGGGTCTTCATTTAGAAATTTGGTGATTTTTTTTGGTGACCAGAAATATGCCATAGGAACTTGGTCTAGTTTATGCCAATGCCCCTGATCAAACTGGTTTCCTTATACATCGTTTTGCTTAGTCACAGTTTCCAAGAGCCTATTGTCAACGTTAAGTAGGGACTTACTGGAAATTTAACATTTAAATAACATATAGCAGGGCTGTGCTCCCCATTTCCTTATCCTGGCTCCAGTGTTTCCTCCTTGGGATATCCATGTTTGCCATGGCATTGGTAATCCTAGAGAGTGAAGACTAGACCTCAGTACAGTTTAATTCCTGTTGAGATTCAAGTCACATGTGTTGGTGGGAATGCTGGGCCGAGTCATGTCCTTTCAGGGCTGGCGTCGAAGTAGTGTGCCACATAGGGCTCCTGACAGCGCTGGGCGCCAGGGCAGGGTTCCTAGGTAATTTTTAATATGATATTTATAAAACTTGTGTAAGGTCCCAAGACCCCCGGTGAGTCCGACGGAGGGGGCGACGACCCCATGTCAAACGCCGAGACCGAAACTTGATGCAAAAAGCATGAGGTTTTAATAGTACAAGCGCAGGGGCTTCCCAGGCAGACAGCAACAGAGCTGAGCCTGGAGCCCCGAGTAACTGCAGAATATGAGTTTATAAAGACCACACGCAGGTGGGGTTACACATGGAGGGGGAAGAAGGAAACAAGGAAATAAACACCACACGCAGGTGGGCTCCTTAATTACATGTTTTAATCTTGCAAGCCCCTTAATCTCTCCTCTGGGCAAGTCCTCAGGGTAGGGAGTTTCTGGGGACTAATCTTCAACCATAAAGAACTGACCTCATCCCTGTCTAATCTTTAACCGTAAAGGTCACATCCTAGAACAGGCAGTGGGGAAGGTCACTTCCTCCATCTTTGGGTCCTACATTTGAATATAATCTATAGATTTCTTCTATCTCTCTATAGCTTTATTATTATTTTTTAAATTCTTTATTGTTGAAAGTATTACATGTGCTCCCTCCACACCCCCCCCCCCTCATTGGCCACTTCTAACCCACCCTTGTCCTCTCCCCAGGCCTTCCCCACCCTATTGTTTGTGTCCATGGGTTATGCATATATACATACCGTACTGGTTCTTTGGTTGATCTCTTTCCCTCCATCCCCCTTCCCCCAACATCCCTCTGAGATTCCTCATTCTGTCCCATGACTCTACTTATCTGGATCTATTTTGTTCATTAGATCCCACATATGAGTGAGATCATGTGATACTTATCTTTCTCTGACTGGCTTATTTCACTTAGCATAATACTCTCCAGTCCCTCTATGCTATCTCAAAGGGTAAGAGATCCTTCATTTTTTTTAAATTAAATTTAATTTAATTTTTAAAAATGTTTTTTATTGTTGATAGTATATTCCATTTCATCTGCCTTCTCCCCTCTCCTCCCAGGCTCTACCTATCCTTCCAGGTCTTCACCACCCTATGGCCCATGTCCATGGGCTATGCATAAAAGTATATATGCATAGCTCCCAGAGATCATTCTTCTTACAGCTGCATAGTATTCTATGGTATAAATGTACCTCAGCTTTTTATCCACTCGTCTACTAATGGGCACTGGGGCTGTTTCCAGACCCTAGCTTTTGTAAATTGTACTGCTATGCATATAGGGGTGCATACATTCTTTTTGATTGCTGTTTCAGGTTTCTTAGGATATATTCATAGAAGTGGGGTCCCTGGATCAAAAGGCAGTTGCATATTTAATTTTTTGAGGAAGCTCCATACTGTTTTCCATAATGGCTGCACCAGTGCATTCCCTAGCAGTGCACTAGGGTTCCCTTTTCTCTACATCCTCTCCAGCACTTGTCGCTTGTTGATTTGTTGATGATGGCCATCCTGACAGGTGTGAGATGATACCTCATTGTCATTTTAATTTGCACCTCTCTGATGGTAATGACTGAGCATTTTTTCATATGTCTCTTGGCCTTCTGTATGTCTGCTTTAGTGAAGTGTCTGTTTAGGTCCTTTGCCCATTTTTTAAATTGGATTGTCTTTTTTATTAAGTTGCATGAGTTCCTTATATGTTTTCCAATATTAACCTTTTATCAGATATATCATTGCCAAGTATTTTCTCCCATACACTGGGCTCCCTTTTCATTTTGTTGATGGGTTCTTTTGCTGTGCAGAAGCTTGTTATGTTGGTATAGTCCCATTTGTTTGTTTTCTCCTTAATTACCTTTATCCTAAGAGATGTAACCATATTCCTACAAGGAATGTCTGAGATTTTGCTACCTTTGATTTCTTCTAGGATTTTTATGGTTTCACAGTTTACATTTAGGTGTTTTATCCATTTTGAGTTTATTCTTGTGTATGGTGTAAGTTGGTGGTCTAGTTTCTTTTTTTTTTTTTTTTTTTTGCATTTATCTGTCCAATTTTCCCAATACATTTATAGAAGAGACTATCTTGACTTCAGATAGGAAGAGAGGGATAGAAATGTCAATGATGAGAGAGAATCATTGATGAGCTTCCTCCTGCATGCCCCATACTGAGGATCAAGCCCACAACCCTAGCATGTGCCCTGATCGGGAATCGAACCATTGACCTCCTTGAGGAACCATGTGGCAGTGTGTCACTTCAGTGAAAATGCAGTCCCCCATGGTCTAGTAACTCCTACTTGGAAACACTTACCCATGGGCCTGGAGATAGACAAGAGAGTTCACTGTTGCTTGTAATAGCAAAGTATAGCCAGTCCCAACTTACAGTGGCTCAGCTTTACTATGGTAGGAGAGCGATAGGCATTTAATAAAAATGGTGTTTCGGATTTTGAAATTAGATGTTTTCGTGGGCTGGCCAAATGCAGGAGGATGCCCGCTCATGGTGCTGGGAAGGGCAGTGAGCACAGGCCCTATAAGCCAAGGGTCAGCAATGCACTCTCTACAGTGTGATGTTATTCGCATTTTCAACTTGATATTTTCAATTTGCAATGAAATTGTCAGGATGCAGCTGCATCTTGGCTGAGGAGCATCTGTCCCGGGAAAAACCTAAACATTATTAAATAAAAGAATGGATGAAATCACTGCACTCTGAAATTCTACATATTAGTTTAAGTCAATGAACTAGACAAATATGAATCAGTCTTAAAGAGAATAGAAATGTGAGTCACGTTCAACATTTAAAAACATACAAAACAATGCTGTGACATCATTTCAAGTTATATTGATACGCAGTTAGTGTTTCAAAGGCATACACTAATATTTACACCAAACCCAGATGTAACCTCCCTTTGGGGAGGTCTGTCCCTGGCACTGGGGGCAGGAAAAGCTCAGAGTTCAACCCTGTGCAGTCTGTGACCTACACACCACACCTTTCAAAGAAAACCTAAAGTGAAGACTGCAACATGTCTACATTGTATATATCTTAGAGGGTGCATGGGTATTTTGTTTCAACTTTTAAGAAACTTAAGTGATCCATGCTTAGGATAAGTCTTCAGACACTGGAAAAAGGTATAAAGAAAAAACCTGATGCTTGATTCTACCAAACAGTGTCTTCTACATTCTTTTGCACACAGCTTTGCATTCCTCCTCATGATTTCTTTAGGAAAATGTTCTGGAAATGGAATTAATGAGTCACAGGGTATACATGTTACTTTCTCTCCAAATTGTCCAGAAATTTTCTCAAGGACCCATGGGAGTATTACACTTAATCTCATCTTTTTCCTGGTGGGATTGGGCAAAACAAAACAAGTGTTTGTAAGCCCATGACCATTGTCATCCTATGTAATAAAAACGTAATCTAAGTGTTCCACCATTTACTCAACCGTTTGTCCGACTGTTCCACCAGTCGCTATGATGCGCACTGTTCACCAGGGGGCAGGCGCTTCAACCGGTAGGCTAGCTTGCTGCTGGGTCCAGTTGATTGGGACTGGGTGTGATGGGCTGGACACACCCTGAAGCCCACCCCCGGTCCCTCCCCAGCTGGCCAATGTCCTGCAGTCCCTCCCCTGGCCAGGCCGAGGGACCCCACCTGTGCACGAATTCATGCACTGCGCCTCTAGTGTTTACATAAGACTGTTGAGTTTCACTTGTATACCTGATGATTGACATTTAAAGACAAGTTTAGCAAGATTTCTAGGGCTCAGTAGAAAGTTTTGACTTAGCAACTTTCAATCTTGACTTCTTGTCCTTTGTAATTCTTTACCTTGATAAAGTAATATTAATTCATAGTTCAAAAGATACTAAATGTTATTATTGAACCCATGTTAAATTTTTCTGATATTATAGAGCAGTTTCTAGACCATGGCTTCCTTGACATTTTGGTTGACAGTTTCTGTCACTCGGGGCTTTCCCGGGCACTGTGAAGTGGTGCACAATGTCCCTGGCCTCCGTCCTCTTGATGTCTGTAGTGCCCATCCCAGTAGTGACAGTGTCTCCAGGCTTCGCCACATATCTCTGGGCGCAGAGTCACAGTGCCATAGACATTGTGCTGATGTGGAAGAAGAATCTTTTTCTTAGAAGATTCATGCGGACCCTTATTAGGGTAGCCCAGTGGTCGGCAAACTCATTAGTCAACAGAGCCAAATATCAATAGTACAATGATTGAAATTTCTTTTGAGAGCCAAACTTTTTAAACTTAAACTTCTTCTAACGCCACTTCTTCAAAGTAGACTTGCCCAGGCCGTGGTATTTTGTGGAAGAGCCACACTCAAGGGGCCAAAGAGCCCATGTGGCTCACGAGCTGCAGTTTGCCGACCTGGGGTAACCTCTTGTGATGCCTTAAGTCCCCAGTGACCCAGGGGATGAGGGATCATGCCCACCCATCACATATGAGAGAGGGGAAATGTGACAGATAGGCAAGATGTTAACTTAGCAGATCTAGTTGAAGGGCTCTGGGCACTTTATGCTCATTGTCCTACTCTGCTGTCTCTGGGTTAATGTGAAAACAACTGCGTACGTAGGGGAGGAAGATCCAAAGGACATTTGTTGAAAACTGTCGTTTCCCACACACACACCTGGTCCCAGTCCCAGAGAAACATACAGGTGACTGATGATCTTCTAGAGCCACGATTTTTTGGCCTTTTTCATCTCATGGAACACATTTTTTTTTTTTTCCGATCTGACAAAAAAAAAAAAAAAAACACCAAAAAACTGTATAATTTTGCTTCATTCACACCAGCCAATATCTAGTGACTATACATGCAGGCAGTTCCTGCAACCATGTATATACATAATGTGTGACATGCTTAGTGGAGATAGGTTGTGTGTTTGTTCTGGGATTAGACAGTATGAACAGAAATGTCAGCTTCTAGTTCTCCGTGTTCTTTCAAATAACCAGGGTTCCAGGTTATTTTCAAAGTGAGTAATTTTTCAGTGACATTTATTGTTATCAATTTATTGTCATATTAATATTTACAGGAAGTGTGAGACCCAAATCACTTAATGCTTCAATAAGCAATTATCTATTTCCCTTTTGTAAAGGACTTCTTTATTTTTATGGTCTTCTGATATAATATGGGTATGTCACCATTTTTAAAATTAAAATTAATTTGCCCTAGCTGGTTTGCCTCAATAAATAGAGCATTGGCCTGTGGACTGAAGGGTCCAAGATTCGGTTCCCATCAAGGGCACATACCCAGGTTATGGGCTCAATCCCCAGTAAGTGGCGTGCAGGAGGCAACTGATCTATGATTCTCTCTTATCATTGATGTTTCTACCTCTTTCTCCCTCTTCCTTCCTCTCTGAAATAAATAAAAATATATTTTAAGCTCTCTGCCCAGCAGTGCCGCAGCCTCTGCTGCTTTCATTTGGGCTTAGTAGCCTGAAGAAAAAAAAGAAAAAACATTCAAAACAAAACCATGTGTGCGGCTGCCCTTGGTGGCCCTTGTGAAGGTAATTGCGTGCTCGCCTCCCCCTCCCCCACCCCCCAGGCTTGCACGCTGACAAGTAATTTGCATCCCTCTTCCCCAGCTGCAATCTTAAACTGCCAGCAGCCCAAGGTCTATATTTGAAGAGAAACGCGTATCCCAGAGGCTGTTTGGCTGGCTCTTTAAGGATTTTTGTAATTTGGAAGAAAGTCCCTATTTTAATACATTTATTTGGAAATTTGGAGCTGAAAATTACGAACTCCCGGGGAAAGCCATATTGTTTTTGAGAGCCTTTGTCTGTGGTCCTGCAGTCTCAAGTGAGCCGCCCAGGACTTCTGGATCCCTCCTGCCCTGCCACCCGTGAGCTGGTTGCACGCTGATTGGGGAAGAACCCCTTTTGTCTTGTGCGGTCCCTATAAGTCCTGGCAGGGCTCGGGGTCACGGGGACTGGGGAGATGAACGCTGCCGCCAGCAGCTACCCCAGGGCCTCCCTGTGTGTGGGTGACTTGCACTGGGATGCCACCCAGGCCGTGCTGTGTGAGAAGTTCAGCCCTGCGGGGCCTGGGCTTCCATCCGGGTAACCACCCACCACTCACTGGGTTATGCCCACGTCACCTTCCAGCAGCCCGCTGGTGCTGAGCGGGCCTGGGATCCTGTGAACTTGTCGTGATTAAGGGAAAGCCAGTCAACATCATGGAATGTCAAAGGGATTCCTCTTTGAGAAAAGCTGGTGTGGAAAACATCTCCATCAAGAACCTGGAAAAATCTATAGATAACAAGGCACTTTATGATACTTTTTCTACTTTTGGGAACATCCTTATCTGCAAGGTGGTGTGTGACAGAATGGCTCTGAGGGCTATGCTTTCGTTCACTTCGAGACCCAAAGAGGCTGCAGACAAGGCCACCAAAAAGATGAACAGCGTGTTCCTCAATGACCACAAAGTGTCTGTGGGCAGATTTAAGTCTCAGAGCGGGAAGCCAAACTTGGGGGCAAAGCCAAGGAACTCACTAAGATGTATATCAAAAACTTTGGGGAAGAGGTAGATGGGTGATGAGACTGAAGGAACTAGTCGGCCCATTTGGAAAGACCCTAACTGTCGCGGTGAAGAGAGATCCCAATGGGAAATCCAAAGGCTTTGGCTTTGTGAGTTTCAAAAAAAAATGAGGATAGCTCTAGCTGGTTTGGCTCAGTGGATAGAGTATCGGCGTACGGAGGATCCGGGTTTGATTCCGGTAAAAGGCACATGCTCAAGTTGCAGGCCGAAACCATTGGGGGGAGGGGGAGGCGCACAAGAGGCAGCTGATCAATGATTTTTTTCTCATCATTAATGTTTCTCTCCCCCTTCCTCTCTGAAGTAAATAAGAATATCTTTAAAAAATACACACAGCCGAAACCGGTTTGGCTCAGCAGTAGAGCGTCGGTCTGCGGACTGAGGGGTCCCGGGTTCGATTCCGGTCAAGGGCATGTACCTTGGTTGCGGGCACATCCCCACTGGGGGGTGTGCAGGAGGCAGCTGGTCGGTGTTTCTCTCTCATCGACGTTTCTAGCTCTCTATCTCTCTCCCTTCCTCTCTGTAAAATATCAATAAAATATATATTTTTTAAAAATAAATAAATAAAAAATACACACATATGAAGATGCCAATATGGCTGTGGAAGAGATGAATGGAAAAGAAACCAGTGGGAAAGTCATTTTTGTAGGCTGTGCACAGAAAAAGAGTGGAATGGCAGGCCAAGTTAAAGCAGAAATTTGAACACAAGAGAATTAGTCGATACCAGGGAGTGAATCTCTGCAGTGAGAACTTGGATGACACCCATTGTCGATGAGAAGTTGAGGAGTTTTCTCCTTTCGGACCCGTCACCAGTGCTGAGGTAATGCTGGAGGACGGGAGAAGCAAAGGGCTTGGCTTTGTTTGCTTCTCATCTCCTGAAGGCCACCAAGGCAGTCACCGTGACGAATGGATGCATCATGGGTTCCAAGCCACCGTATGTCGCCCTGGCCCAGAGGAAGGGAGAGCGAAAGGCTCACCTGACCAGCCAGTGTATGTGGAGGGTGGCTGTAATGAGAGCACTCCCTGCCAGTGCCATTTTAGTTCAGTTCCAACCTGCAGCTGGTGGCTACTTTGTGCCAGCAGTTCCGCAGGCTCAGGGAAGGCCTCCATGTTACCCACCTAACCAGTCAGCACATGTGACCTAATCCATGCTGGCAGCAAGGCTTCCAAGGAATGACACGTGCTGTACGCCAGTCTGGGCCTGGACCAACTCTTCGCCATCTGGCTCCAACTGGCAATGCTCTGACCTCTCGTGGCCTCCCTGCTACTGCTCAGAGATAGGGTCTGAGAGCCCAGACCGCTTGGCTATGGACTTTGGTGGGGCTGGTGCTGGGCTGACTGACAGCTGCCAGTCGGGAGGTGTTCCCACAGCTGTGCCGAACTTAGCACCTCGCACCGCTGTGGCTGCTGCTGCCACGGGCTATTGCACCTTACAGTGTCCGCAGCCCTTGCTCTGCCTTACCGCATCTCAGCCTGCGGTCCATGTGCAGGGGCAGAGCCCCTGACCGCCTCCATGTTGGCTGCGGCACCCTCCCAGGAAGATGCTGGGCGAACGATTGTTCCTTCTCATCCAAACCGTGCATTCAAACCTGGCTGGAAAGATTACGGGAATGATCCACAAATCAGCTGCTCGCTGCACATGCTGGAGCCCCCCAAGTCTGTCCACTCCGAGGTGGATGAAGCTGTGGTCGTCGTACAGGCTCATCATGCCAACAAGGAAGCTGCCCAGCAGGTAGGCACTGGAAAAAAACGATTCCGAAGCCAAATAACACCACAGGACATCCAACTCAAGATTTGAAGACTTCCTAGCTTGTCCTATGGGCCTCAACACTAAGAACCACAAATTGCAAATTTATTAGGTCCCTTTGTATCAAAAGGTCAATCATGAAGCATCTAGAATTTTTTAATTAAAAGAATATATTCCCTGGGTTCTGCTACAGCTCAGGCAGTGTTAACTTTTGTTAACTTTTTTTTTCTTCCTATTGTGGATTTTTAATCTCCCTCCCCTCCCCCCAACCCTATCCCCAGAAAAAGTCTTAAGTTTCTCAATAAAGAAAAAAACTCCATAAAAATATATTTTAAAAAATTAATTAATTTAATTGATATTAATTTGACATATTACCATGGTCTGTGATTCAAGTTTAAGTGAAGTCTCCCAGCCGTGCCTTACGCCAGGTCCCACTGCTAAGCTTCTGGACATTTTGTGCATTGAGCAGTCTAGGTCATGTGACACGCAGCTTGGAGGGCTTTCTGCTTCCGCTGAGATGACACTCGCTCCTAATGGGAGTTTGCTTGAACCCGGCAGACTGTCCTGGAGTTAATCTGTGCTCTGGTGATGGGCAGAGAGCCCGTCAGTGGGATTATCCTTCTCTGCTCTAAACACCATCTTCAGTCTTTATTATCTGTGATCAAAATGTGTTGATAATATGGTATTATCTGTGATCATCAATGCTGCTGTGACTAGGCTGGCCCAGACCTACCACTGCATAGGCACAAAATAAACTCTAGAAATGGCGTGGCATTTGCTGGGCGGAGCCTGGTGGTGTCTTCGTCTTCATTAGCTGATTGGGACTGTGTGCCCTGCCCACAACCTTGGCCACCAGAGTCACCAAGGTTTGCGTTCGGCCAAACCAGATAGGAAGGAGGTGGATCCCAGGTGAGAGCTAGAGAGCAGCCTTCCCTTGTTTGCAGCGACCCTTCCCTAGCTTGTCCTTGGACTAAGGCGTCTCTGTTGTTCTGTGGTTTCAGAAACGGGTTTTTCCTTTCGAGGACATGATCTTCTGTTTCTCGCAAGAGGACTGGTCCCTTCTAGACCCTGCCCAGACTGGCTTCTACGGGGAGTTCATCATTGGAGAGGACTGTGGGGTTTCGCTGCCTCCAAGTAAGACATCCTTCCACTCTCTCCTGAGTCCAGGGCGCTGGGCGCCCACATCTGAATTTGCCGACCACCCTCCATCCCTGACATGAGGTCACCTGCACACAGCGACACTGAGGGCTCTTAGTGGAGGCATCCTCACCTGCCACTATCACACGTAAACTGGCTATAACAGGTTCCTTCTGTCATTCTGAGCCTATGGCCTCTGAAGTTCAGGGTTTCTCTCTCGTGGGCCTGACAGCTGCCCCAAGCCCACAGCTCCCCCACTAGTGTGCCCCTCTTTGCCCTCTCTGCTTGCTCAAGCCTCTCAGTTTCTCTGCAGCCCTGCATGGCCCTGTCACTGCCTGCTGCGTCCCTCCAGGTCACTGAGGAATGTGTGTCTCCCCTTTTATGTGAACAGATGGCCCAGCAGCCCAGCAGGACCTCTCTCAGGGTGAGGAGAACGATCCATGTGTTCCCGAGCCGCCCCAGGACGTCCAGGGTGCTACCCAGGGCAAGGGTGCTACCCAGGTCTCCTACTTGGGTGAGTCATGATTGCACCACTGGGGGGACAGAAGAGGGTGGTAGGTGGCGCTGGCCAGAGGTGGGCCACTCCCTGCTGCCTCTCTGCAGCCCTCTGCAACGCAGGCTCTGTCTCATGTTCTGCCTCCTCCGTGACTTCTCCCAGAAAGAATGAAGGTTTATTTATTTATTTTAAATATATTTTATTGATTTTTACAGAGAGGAAGGGAGAGGGATAGAGAGTTAGAAACATCGATGAGAGAGAATCATCAATCAGCTGCCTCTTGCACACCCCCTACTGGGGATGTGCTCGCAACCAAGGTACATGCCCTTGACCGGAATCGAACCCGGGACCTTTCAGTCCACAGGCCGACGCTCTATCCACTGAGCCAAACCGGTTTTGGCAGAATGGTTTATGTATTTATTTTTGCGGGTGTGGGATCACACTCATCAGCCAGGGACTAGGACACAGTGGGAACGTCCTTCTCTGCTATTAACCACACCTGGGCTTGGCTGACAAGCCGGCGGCCCCTCCACAGGCGAGGTCATCCTCCAGAGGTCAGGTGGAGAAGGAGCACTGGTGCAGGACCTCCGGGTATCTCATTCTCAGGTCCTCCCACCACGGGCTGTGAGTGTGGGGAAACTAAGGCACGGGGTGCCGGGCCTTGGCTTACGACAGCACAGCATTGGCAGCAGCATCTCCCACTGCCCCATCTGGGCTTTGTGGAACTGGTTAACCACTTGCCACGACGCCTGAGACACTGCTCCTTCAGGGCTAAAGGCTTTGTATGGTTTCAACAGCAGCCCCCACTCCTTCCCCTTCGGGACCTAGAGCTGGCACAGTGCAGTCAAGTGTGGGTCTCCATGCCCACCTGAACGAGCATGCAGGGCCTCGGGGGGACCAGCTCCCTGTGCTGGCAGCCCAGCAGGCTCTGTGCAGACTGTTTATGCAGGGTCTTCGAGGGGCCCCGGGCCTGTGGAAATCCCACCACAGAAGTAGAAATGACCACAGGGTGGCAGTCACTTCTTCACAGGCCCTGACAGGCAGATGCTGACTCCATATAGCTTCAGAATCTTTTTGCCTACAAATCCATTTGCTCCACAAACATTGACTGAGTGGCTGCCCAAGAAGGGAGCTCAGTGCTGCCCTTGGCTCATAGATGCCTCCCCAGGTTGTGCCACAGCTGCGTGACAAAACCACCTTTCCATTTTCTTCTCTGGAAAGACGTTCCAAGTGTCCAGCCATTCCAGGCCGAAGAAAGAGGAAAACAGGATGAGCTACAGGGACCAGAGTTCCAGGCCTGCGAGCAGACAACACTTGCTCAGAGCACCTGCCCGGGTAAAGAGAGTCTGGGAGGGTGTGGGGTGTGTGATACATGTGTGAGCATATGTGTGCATGTGGTATGTGTACCTGTGGTATCTGCTGTGTGGTATGTGCATGTTTTGTGTGTGGAAGTGGGAATGTGTATGGTGTGTGCATGCACGTTTGCTGGTGTGGGTAGGGTCAGGGATTGAACTCTCTGAGGTCCTTGCTGACCAACCACTCCTGTGAGTTGTCAGCTTACTGTGCAAGGTTTCCTTTTGCTAGGGTCTCTCCCAGCTGAACTTCCAGCCCAAGACCCTCCCCTCCTGGCCTCACTCTAGCAGGTTGAAGCAGGTACACCACAGCGCTACTGGCCATTAGGGGTGTGTTTCTTCCCTGAGCACAGAAGCCAGAGTCCTGGGCAAAGCTTTGGACCTAAAGAGCAGGAGTATGGCATGCCTGCAAAAGGGACTCTGGGGTGTCCTCCACCTGCCTCATAGGGTCATGTTGGTAAAAGTCACCACCTCCAGAGGCAAAGACTGAAATGTGGCCATCATTTTTTTTAAAATATGTTTTTATTGATCTTTAGAGGAAGAGGAATCTTTTAAGTGAGAAGGATAGAGAGATAGAAACATCAATAGGCTGCCTCCTGCACACCTCATACTGGAAATCAAACCCACAACCCAGGCATATGTCCTGACCAGGAATCGAACCAGTGACCTCTTGGTTCATGGACCGATGTTCACTGAGCCACACCAGCTGGGCAATGTGGCCATCTTCAATGTCCTTGAGGTTAAGGTGTTGTTCCAGACACCGTACCTGAGTCTCTGGTCCTTTTTGTTTTGTTTTGTTTTCTTTTGTTCTTTTTTAAAATTCCAGTTGACATACAATATTATATTAGTGTCTGGTTCATACTTAAACCCACTGTGTGATGGAGACTTTCCACAGCTGTGGGGACTCTCTCCTGTACATACAGTCTTTTACCCAAGATATGGAGCAAGAGTGGTCTGGCAAAGAATTACATGCACCCATGTGTTCATAGCAGCACAATTTACAATAGCTAAGATCTGGAAACAGCCCAAGTGCCCATCAGTAGATGAGTGGATAACAGAAGGTGTGATGCATTTATACCATGGAATGCTATGCAGCAGTAAAAAAAGAAGAATCTTTTACCCTTTGAGACAGCATGGAAGAACCTGGAGAGTATCATGCTAAGTGAAATAAGCTACCCAGAGAAAGACAGATATTACATGATCTCACTCATATATGGAATGTAATTGACAAAAGAAAATGATGAACAGAGTGGATCCAGAGACATGGAAGCACGGGACAGAGTGTGGAACCTCTGGGGGGGGAGGGGGGGAGGTGGGTGGGAGATAATCAAAGACCTTGTGTGCATATATGCCTAACACAAATAGTAGGGTGCAGAAGGTCTGGTGAGGGGGAGGGAATGGGGGCCAGCAGGAGAGGGTCAGTGGGGAAAAAGAGGGGGACATATATAATACTTCCAACAATAAAGAATTTAAAAAATAAAAAAAGAATTCTCCAGATGATTCTGGGGTGAAACCAAGATTCAGGGGTAAGAACAAAAAGAGTTGTCTGGCATTGTAGTAATTGCACCTAGCTCTATGCAGGGCTCCCCACTATTTCTGTTCACCCCGTCACGTGTAGACAAAGGGATTTTACGATTACAGCAGATCCAGAAGGAGAATAGCCCCTTCCCCAAAACTTTGAGCTCCGTAGCCCCTGGTTTTCTCAGGTGCGTGCAACAGGCTGAGAGTGGCCATGCACAGCTGAGCATGACCCCTCCCCCGGATGAGGGTGGCCATTTCAATGGGGCTAGGTGAATGCTTGTTGCCACATGTGCACTTCTGGCCTTCTCTGGCCTCTGCCTGCCCATAGCAGCCTCATGATATACAGAATGGGCGCCTACATATGTATTATATCATGTGTAATCCTCAACAATAACCCCACAAGGCAGCTTGATTCCTATCTATTTTACAGGAAAAAACTTAAAGGAGAAAGAGAAAGTTGCCCAACGTGTCAGGAGAATTGAGCTCAGTCGGGGGACTGGTGATGCCGAAGCCTGTGGCCATGCTGTGTGTGGCCTGGGGATGGATGATGGATGGTTCCCTGTGAGCTCGAGGGACTGAGGAGAGATGCAGGGAGGCTAGGAAGCCAGATCTGAAACAAAGGCATTATTAAGAATACTAGAGGCCTGGTGCACGAAATTTGTGCATGGGGTGGGGGGGGGGGGTGTCCCTCAGCCCAGCCTGCACACTCTCCAGTCTGGGACCCCCTCGAGGAATGTCCGACTGCCCTCTCACAATCCAGGACTGCTGGCTCTCAACTGCTCATCTGCCTACCTTCCTGATTGCCCTAACCACTTCTGCCTGCCAGCCTGATCACCTCCTAACCATTCCCCTGCCAGCCTGATTGATGTCTAACTGCTTCCCTGTAGGCCTGGTCACCCCCAACGACTCTCCCCTGCAGGCCTGGCTCCCTCCCAACTGCCTTTCCCTGCAGGCCTGGTCACCCCCAACTTTCTTCCTCTGCCGGCTTGATCGCCCCCAACTGCTCTCCCCTGTTGGCCATCTTGTGTCCAAATGGGGTCAGCCATCTTATGTGTTGGAATGATGGCAAATCTGCATGTTACTCTTTTATTAGATAGAATAGAGGCCTGGTACATGGATGGGGTCAGCTGGTTTGTCCTGAAGGGTGTCCTGGATCAGGGTGGGGGTTCCCTTGGGATATGGGGCAGCCTGAGTAAGGGGCCTGTGGTGGTTTACAGGCCAACCACACCCCCTGGAGACTCAAGCAGAGGCCCTGGTATCTGGGGTTTATTTATCTTCTACAATTGAAACTTTGTAGCCCGGAGTGGAGCCAAGCCTTCTGCTTGCTCCATGGCAGCAGCCATTTCTGTTGGGATTTATGTATCTTCTATAATTGAAACTTTGTAGCCTTAAGCGGAGACCTGGGCCAGCCAGAGTGAGGAAAGTTTGGCTTCCTCCATCGCTAGGGGAAACCCTAGCTGCCTCCTCTTTCCAGCTCCTCTGGGACTGCCACCATTTCTGTTTGGATTTATGTATCTTCTATCATTGAAACTTTGTAGCCTTGAATGGAGGCCTAGGCCCGCAAGGGTAGGCAAAAAGCTTGGCTTCTTGACTTCCTCCATCGCCGGGGAAATCCAAGCCACCCTCCTGCTCTCTGTGGTCGTAGCCATCTTGATTGGGTTTATTTGCATAATTGCTCTTGATTGGCTGGGGTGTGTGGCTTGTGGGTGTAGCGGAATTATGGTTAATTTTACATATTCTTGTATTTGCCGGCGTATAAGACGATTTTTTGGCCCTGAAAAATATGCCTCCAAGTGGGGGGTAGTCTTATATGGCGAGTATATAACAAACTCTGTATTTTTAGTGGAAATGTTAGGGGGTCGTCTTATACGCCCAGTCGTTTTATACGCCGGCAAATAAGGTAGATAGGGTATTCTTATAATGTTAGGATGGGGGAGCTTTCTTGTAAGACATAAAACCAAAAAGAGATGAATAAATGTGTTGCATTTTAAAATCGAAAAACAAATGTGCTGAAACAATATACATAAATTTTTTTTTTAAAAGGAAAGGAAAATAGGAGGGATTATGTGCAAATAAGAGGCAACTGATTCAGACCCATAACTTTGACTTGTTAAAAAAAAAAAAAGCAAGCTGTGATGGCTTGGCAATGTGGAGTTAAGCCCAGACCTGGGGCCTGACAGCCCACCTTCAGACCCTCGGTCTGACACCCATGGCCTGTCCCAGTGGACCCTGGGTCAGCGACTTCTGCTCAGGAGCCCCAGGGGCAGAATGAAAACATCAGAGGTCCTGTTGTGGGGTTCAGTGTTTGTGTCCCCCGTCCCTTCCCTCCCACCCCCTACACACACACATCCACACCTCTTCTATAATCATCACTCCCTGGTTTCACTGTTCCTCTGGTGTTTGGGGCACTCTGCTGAATCCCACCTCATCTAGTAACAACTCCCAACATTGTGTAAATGGCCCACGGGAGCTCTAAGGGATGTTTATGCCCCCTGTTACAAATTGCATTTAATTTTTTCTCTAGCTGATTTGAGGGGTTGTCATCCTGTATGCACTGTATTGGTCTCCTAAGGAGGCTCAAATGGCAGAAATTGGTTTTCTCAAAATACTGGAGGTCTGAGGTCCAGGTATCAAAGGGGCTTCTCCTGCAGCAAGTCTTCTTGGCCAGTAGCTGGCTGTCTTCTCCCTGAGCTTCCACATGCCTGTGTCCTAATATCTTCTTGGAAGGATGCCAGTTGGCTTACAGGCCACTCCAATGATCTTATTTTAACTTAACCCTTGAAAGACCTTAATTCCAAAGATAGTCACATCCTGAGGTATTTGGAGTTATGACTTAAGCAAAATAGAGGTTTTTAGGGGATGCAGTTCTGCCCTTAGCACCCCGCCCTCTGGTCCCCTAAGTTCATGTCCTCACGTTCAAAATACATTCACCCTTTCCCCATAACCCCCAGTGTCGTACCTGTTCAGTCATCCACCCTAAGTGGCCTCCACATTGCTTTCCTGCAGCCGGAGGTGACCCGCCGCCCCCTAAGAACAGCCTGGATGAGGAGGTGACCATCGAGATCGTCCTGTCCAGCTCTGGGGATGAAGACTCCCAGCTGGGCCCCTACTGCACAGAGGAGACACGGAGCCCCTTGGGGAAGCAAAACGGCACCCCCCTGCCCCGGCAGAATGGCCTCTCGGTGGGGGGCGAGGTGCACACCTCCGGGAAGTCCTATGTGTGCCCCAACTGCGGCAAGGTCTTCCGCTGGAGGGTCAACTTCATCCGGCACCTGCGCAGCCGCAGGGAGCGGGAGAAGCTGCACGAGTGCTCGGTGTGCGGGGAGCTGTTCAGCGACAGCGAGGACCTGGACGGGCACCTGGAGGCCCACGAGGCCCAGAAACCTTTCCGCTGCGGCGCCTGCGGGAAGAGCTTCCGCCTCAACTCACACCTGCTCTGCCACACGCGGGTCCACCTGCCGCCCACCGAACCCCGGCCCGCGATGGGGAGCGAGCCGGGGGCGGCAGAGTCCACCGGCGGGGGGCCCGATGCCTCGCCGGCGGAGGGCCCGGCCCCGGTGAGCAGCCAGTGCTGTGACTGCGGGAAGCTGTTCCAGCGGCCTGACCACCTGGCGAGGCACCGCAGCAGCGTGCACGCCAAGGACCGGGCGCGGCCCTTCCGGTGCCGGTACTGCGTCAAGAGCTTCCTGCACAACTCCGACCTCCTGCGCCACCAGCGCCTGCACATGAAACGCCGCTCCAAGCAGGCCCTCAACTCGTACTGACGCCAGGCCCTCCCCGGGACGGGCCTGCCCCTGGGCAGACCTCACCTTCCCACCCTTTGCTCTCAGGTAGAAACGAGATAGTGATCAACGGAGCATTTCTTTTGTCTCTGCTGTGCCAAAAAGCAGGGAGGGAGGTGCGTAAGCAGCTTGGACCCGCCCGGTGTTTCTGGGTCAGAAGAGAGCCCCGTCCAGCGCTTCCCAGGCGGTCTGAGGGACTGGACCGCCCCAATGCAGTGACCATTTGGGGTCTGTCCCTTGCCACCAATTCACTACACTGCCACGCTGCCTTGTCTGGCCCCCTGTCCCTGTCTTGAGGTTCCAGGGTAACTGTACTTCCGATCCCAGAGCAAGAAGATGTGGGCAGCAAGACCCGGCACACCAGTCCTGCTGCGTCACCAGCTGGCCCAGAGAGCACCCGCTGGTCCAGGCAGCCCTGTCAGGGTCGGAAGCCTCCGGGGCGCCTGCAAAGGGGAACTGTGCCATACTTCTATTTGCCGTGGCAGCTGCTTATGAGGGTTTCGAGTTCATTGAGGGCAACGCCCACATTTTAAATGGTTGCACACCCTGCTCAAATGTCATTTCTTTGTCCCTGGAGGCCCCAGTAAATGGTTGGGAGTAGAAGCGGTTGTCATCCTTCGAAAGGCACTTAAGTTCCCCTGTCCACCCCATGGTGTGCGGGAGTGGGGAGCTCAGCCAGCCCCAGTGGGGGAGTCTTGTCCGGTGAGGGGCAGTGGAAACAACCTCCTATGAGGTTGGGCTCTCCATACCTGGTGACTTAGTCTGCTGTTCATATTCATTTGCTAGGGCTGCCTTAAGAAAATTCCGAAAACAGGGTGACTTAGAGCAACAGAAACATACTGCCTCAGTTTGGGAGGCTGGAAGTCCAGTGTCAAGGGGTCAGTGTGTTGGTTTCCTGTAAGGGAAGCTCGGTTCCACACCTCTCCCCCAGCTTCTGGTGGTGCTGGCGGTCGATGATATTCCTTGTAGAAATATCCCATCTCTGCCTTCACCTTCATGTGGTGCCCCTGTGTACATGTCTGTCTCCACATTTCCCCTTTTTATACGGACACCATATTGGATCAGGGCCCCCATGCCTATTCTGGTATACTCCTGTCTTCATTACTAACATCCACAATGACCATATTCCTAGGAAAGGCCGCATTCTGATGTATTGGGGTTAGGACGTAAAGACGAATCTGGGGTGGTGGGGAGACAATTCAATCCACAACAGCAGATAGTCTCGCAGTTATCTGGTCATCCCTGATTAACAGATGAGTCAACAGAAGCTGCGGTTGGCTTACTGTCCATTCCACTGGAAGTGGCATAGCTCTGAAAGTGCATGGCCTGGAGTTCTGGATTGGGAGTGACCATCGGCTGTGCGATCTCAAGCAACGAAAACCATGGTGTTATTGTTCCTGGAAGACTGGTAATATCGGCCAGGCTCAATGTGGAGAAAGCACAGATGGACGTTTTGTTATTCAAAGCCACCCGGTGGACATTTTGTGTTTGTATGTCCACCAGCAGGCAGCCAGGCCCCTTGGCACCTCTGTTATCACATGAGATGCCATCAAATCCAGTGGAAGAGCCACAGGTTTTGTAATCCTGATTCCTGTGCCTGTGTAGACACCCCTGCATCCCGAGGAGCAGTAAATGCAATAAAAACTTAGGTCATACCCTGAACAAAAAATAAATATTGGGGCTCTCCGTTTCTAAATAATTTGCCTCTTATTGATCTACCAGGAAAAGGGGGAAAGTGAATCTTTAAGGCTATTGAGGAAATTCCAAATAGAAGCCAGATTACACATTTGCCCCACCCTCATGCACTCTTGCCCAAGGGCCTGTCAGCTGGAAGATGATTCTCCATCTGCTTCAGACATTTGTGAAATGGAGGAACATTGTCCCACTCACTGTTGTGTCTTACCTGTAAACCTAGATCCTAAATAAGAAAAGCACCAATGGGGTGTAACTGTTTCTTGAGACCCCACCAAATACTATGGAGAACCCCCCACTCACTGACCCCATACACCTACCTAATTGGAAGGTCAATCACTCAGAATTCAGAAGCCCTCCAGGGTGATGTAGTTCAAATCCCAGCTCAAAACATTTCAAGAGGCCAGTGGGGTTACCCCCTCCTCCAGGCACTGGAGAACTGACCACTGGCTCCCTCCCTGGGGGATGGGCAGGCAGGTGAGCTACATCTCCACCTTACCATGGAAGTATAGGCCCCACATCTGGGAAGCATCGCCCTCCCTGTTCCTTGGATCTCTGGACATTGTTTCCACAAACTCCTAAGTGCATAAAAGTTAACTTGCTGAATTAATATTCATGTTACACTTTCCATTTAGTTTAAAAAGTAATGTGCACCACAGTTGTAGTCAATTGACCTGACAAGCTGAGCTTGAGTAAATATGCTGAAAGTAGTCCTCTGGTGTCAGACTCCACTTTGTGGCACATTTAGGCCTCAAAATAGATGGCCTGCTCACCTGATCTGACCCCTGTCCAAAGGACAGAGGAAGTCACTACACCAGGGGTATTCTGTACTGGTGACACTACAGCTGGTTAACCTGACCTCACCATTGTCCTATATCCTGTCTCCCAACCTCCCTAGCTGAGTGGCGGTACCAGTGGTGAGAAGGTATGAGTCCACGCCTGCCTTGGAGATCAGTCTGTCACTTTTCTCCCAAGATGGTTTTCCCTTTTCTGCCAAAGGCTGAGTTCAGAGTGTGATGTAGGGGATTTGATGATAACATATTGCCACATCTTGTCAAAATATGGAGGGACTGGGACACTTGCCTGGAAAATGTTGCAGGTCAGAAAAGGCACATGTGAGAGGGTAAGTCTACTCCATCCAAATTAAGCTGGGTCCCCTTTGAAAGTGTTTCCCAGAAAAAAATTGAGTGAGAAAGAGTATAAACTTGCAGAAATTTTACCAGCACTTTGCATTTTCAGCAAACATTGACCCCAGAAGGAGTGGTGCTAAGGACAGATAAACCATATTTATCTTGGTCTCCCTTTTGGTTATTCCCATTTTTCTAAAATGGTTTGGCTAGTATTGGGATGATACTCTGTGGCCATGATCTAAAGGCTTCACTAACCATCTGTGCTCAAGAAGCCAAAAGTCTGAACAGGTGGGCATTCACTAAATTTGCAAAGAACTAGGTGCTCCAGCAAAGATGGTCACTAAGGCCTAACTTGTTTGCTCAGTGGATAGAGCTTCCCAGATTCAATTCCAGTCAAGGTTCGATTCCAATGCCCAGTTCTTAGGCTTGATCCCCAGTGGGGGGGAGGGAGGGGTTGCAGGAGGCAGCTGATCAATGATTCTCATTAGTATTTCTCCCCATCTTCCTTCCTCCTTGAAATCAATAAAAAATGTAAATAAAAAAGATGGCCACCAAGATGGGAGGACCAGGGGCCCCAACATTCTTAAGGCAGTCTTCCATCCTATGGGGATTTTCATGTAGCTGGTGGTGTTAATAGCAGAGACCTCTGGCTTACACACACTCTTGTCTTATAACAAAGCTAGCCAAGTGGCTGGTGGGCAGTCTTGGGGCTCAAAGAGGGTGAACACAGACCCATGTTGTCAGGAGGAGATACCTGGTGCATCTGTCAACACTTTCCTCACTACTAGTCACCAAGGACAGAGACCTCATTGTGTTCCTGTTTACAAAGCCTGAAAACAGGACCTTGTTACGTGACATATAAGGCTTACCTTGTCCGGTCTGTCTTCCTGAGAGGCACTGGCTCCTGCCAGAGCAGGGCCTTAGAAGCCAGCTTGGCCAGGTGCCAAGCAAAGCCTGTGCTATCCTCATGCCAGTACTCTGACACTAATGATCTGGGAGAACACTGGATCCCATAGGTTGAAGGTGAAGACCTACACAAGATACTCCATTTCAAATGCCAGTTAAGTGTCTTGGGGGCTATATAGACTAATGCTGCGATGGTCACAAACAGGGTTTCTAAAGACCCCTCAGGTTTGATTATGCACTACAATGACTTCCAGTAACTCCCTGAAAGTGTCGTCATTATGGTGTTTATTATAAAGGATACAACCAAGGAATAGCAAAAAGGAAGAGATGCACTGGGCAAGGTCGGGAACGGGCGTTCGAAAGGCAGAGCTTCCGTGCCTGCCCTCTGTGTACTAGGGTGCGGCCAGCTCTCAGCCTTGCCATGAGACTCAAGCTGCCTCCCACATGCACCCCTCCAGGAAATTGAACCCCAAATCTAGGCATCTTTCTTATTGCCCCTGTGGCCCCTCTGTGCTGGCTTCAGCCCACCAGGCCTTGTTCACTTCAGGACACCAGCTTGTTGGTGTCACAGAAATGCTGCTGTGTCCAAAGCAAGTGGAGCTAAAAGCCCAGTGAGAGCTGCATATACCCTGGAATGTGAGTTTCCTAGGAATTCCGTCTCTCCTTATACTTCTCACAAGCTGCAATTTGGGGCAGCCAAGGAAATTACACAATTAGGAACTAGAAGACCAACGTGACCTTTGTTCTTAGGATTTTATTCAAAGCTGGTGGACACCTTCTTAAGGACATGTGGCTTCATATTCAGGGATCTCTGCATGTGCACAGTGGTGGGCACTGCAGAGGGATCCACCAGTCAGCTTTGTGACAGTGTCCAGATTATCTAAATAATCCTGACCCACACTGGGAAGGAATGTGTACAGGTGTGTTACTGGTCCAAGGCCCATGTACTGATGCTGCAAAAGGCCAAAACTAAAAATGTCAAGATTTTGGCCTGGCCAGTGTGGCTCAGTGAGAAACATCAATGAGGAATGTGCAAGAGACAGCATGCGGAGAGAACCAAGATGGTGGCATAGGTAAGCACCAGTGCTCATCACCTCCCACAACCACATCAAAATTACAACTAAAATACAGAACAACTAGCATTAAAAACCACCTGAAATCTGGCTGAAAGTCCTACAACTAGAAAAGTAAAGAAGAAAGCACAGTTAGGTGTCTTAGGGGCCATAAGACTAGTAGGAGGAGCAGAGTTGTGGAAAGGACCATGTATGGTGTTTTTGTTGTTGTTTTTTAGTCGGGAGGGATATCTTGGCTGTGGAGGCTCCTGTGAGGAGCAAAGGGTCCCAGCCCCACAACAAACACCCAGCCTGGTGTTCCAGAGCTGAGAAGAGAAGTCCCCATTACTTCGGGCTGTAAAAACAAGCAGAGATTGTGGCCGAGTGACACAGAGGCTGTTGGAGACCAAGGCAGTTCCACTTAAAGGACTGGTGCACAGGGCCATGTGCCCCAGGTAAGCCGTGTGTCCCAGAGGGCCCTGTGCCCCGGGTGAGCCATGTGTCCCAGGGGGCCGTGTGCCCTGGGTGAGCCGTGTGCCCTGGGTGAGCCGTGTTTCCCAGGGGAAGCAGTGGGACCAGGGGGAGGGGCGGTGAGAATCAGAGGAGGAGCAGACTCTATTCGTGTGGTCCTGAGATAGTCACCATAAAACAAGCAGACTGCCAAATGATGAGTGGATTCTATTCATGTGATCCTGAGATAGTCACCATAAAACAAGCAGATTGTCAAATGACAGCAGGGAGGGGAAGGAGACCTGGGGGGAGATAAGAGAACAACTGAAGGACTGGTATGCATGAATATAAGTACAACCAACGAACACAGAACTCTGGGAAGGGAGGGCATGAATGGGAGGGCAGGGGCAATGGTAAACTATGTACACATATAATACCTTAATTTTAAAAAATTGGGGAAAAAAAAGGACTGGTGCACAAACTTACTCAAACTTGCTGCCTTTGAGCTCCAGTGCTGGGACAGCAGCTTGAGGGGATCCAGGGACATCTGCAGAGGAACTGGATTGTCTGGCATTGGAGCAAGAACTCAGGGGTGGCTTTCTCTCAGACAGGGGTGCTTTGTTATTATGCTGAGACGTCCCCAGTCACAGAGATGACTGGCAGCCATATCAGAGTTTCTAACAGCTTGGCTCACATTGTTCACTAAACCCTGGTGATTCCCTGAGAACCAGCCTCATCCAATTTGCAGCCCCACCCAAGCAGTTTGCAGTGGTATTTGCATATAAATGTCCTGTCCTGGCTCAGGCTTCAGACTTTGCTAAAATCTCTCAAACAAACAGAAGCTGGTCTCAGCGTGCCCCATACCTGTCAATAAGAGGTCCAAGACCTAACACTAGTAGCAGCTCACCTTGGTTTACAGCTCAGCCTCTCCTGGACACCTCCAAGCTCAACACAAGTAGCAGCCAGCTACAAATTACTTTGTAGCTTTGTAGCATTTGAATGAGCAGATGAATGAATAATATAACAAAGACTCCCTGAAATACTTTCCATACAAAAGTAATTAGTACATAGGAGTTGGCCCACCAACAGACTGTATGTCATCTCTTCCCAGCCTACCCACTCCACCCTGCAGTCCCCAGCACCCTAAATTAAATTTTCTTTGATTTAGGAAATTCACCTGCAGAGTTGAATGAGACACACCTATGAAGCCCAGGACATTCTCAGAGACCACAGGGCATAGAGGGCTGCACCATGCTAACCCAACTCCTCCAAGTTGTTTGCAATATGCCCAGGTTCTAACTAAATCCAGCAAAGCCAGTGATTTTCTGAAGGAAGGAGAGACATTTCCTGTATCTCCATAAAAAGAAGACCAGTAGCTGTGGGGCTCTTATGACAAGCCATGGTCCTTCTGCGCCCCTCCTCCCCCCCCCCCAAAAAAAAGTAGGAGAACTTCCCAGGGCTCCAATCACCCTGGGGGGCCCAGGCAGTCCTAGGAGGAGATCCCCCCTGCCTCCCCAGCCTCTCTCCTGTCCTCCAGGGGCTGCCCCAGGCACCAGAGCCTGCATTTCCCAATGTTCCCCTTGGTTCAAAATAGAGAGAGAAACCCACTTTTCAAATAGCCAGCAGAAGTTCACAGGAACCCACAGTCAAAATCAGTGAGCCAGGGCCAGAGGGAGAACTGGGCATTTCAGCATCACTGCTGCCCCTGGGCTGGGACCACCCGCACACACAGAGACAAGGAGACTGACTGCCAGTACATGTGTCCTCCACATATAACATACTAAAATGCACAGGGTACACACTCAACTGACATAAATGAGCAGAAACCTACAGATACACATGTGCACAAGACACACAAGGGCGCATTCACGTGTTCACACAGGTACACATCAACATTCCAAACACATGTGCACACACTCACAGACATGCACACACACCTTGATGCCAAGCCAAGACCTGTGCCTGCAGGTGTAAGGAGGCCAGGGCTGCTTGCCAGCCCTTTGGAGACCCGGACCCCCTCCTGCATAAACCACCCCTCCCCCGTCAATCAAAATAACCCGCCTTCCAGCCACCCCCTCGGTGTGTGTATGCCCGGTGGTCCCTAAGCAGAGAAGGTCCTCGGTGCAGGCCTGGCCTCCCGGGGGACACCAGGTAACAGGCTCCCGAAGCTCAGGCAAGAGCCCTGGACAGAAAGGGGTGGCGCAGTGCCTGCTCACCAGCCCATCGCAGGTGCTGAGCGCCACGGAGGAGGCCTCGCTCACTCCGGCCACGTCTCCGGTGTAGAGGCAGGTCCCGAGCAGGGGCTCCACGCGGGTGGTGCCCGCCTCACCCTGCCACTCCACCGTGGCCCCGGGCGCCACGAGGCGGGCGTTGGGCCGCAGCCGCAGGTGCAGGTCTCGGCTGAAGACAGTGATGTTGTAGAAGGTCGGGGTGCTCCTCGCTGCCTCCAGGGGAGCCCGGGGTCCGGGCGGGGGCAGCCCTGCGGGCCCGGACCGCGGCCTGGGCCGTCGTCACCGACACCACGTGGGACACCAAGCGGCCCTGGGCGTCAGTGCGCACGGGCACCGCCAGGATGCGCTCGGCTCCCTGCCCCGGGGGTCCGCCTGCAATGGGAAGGAGCATGGGAGCCGCTGGCCTCCGGGGCGCCCCAACCCACCCTCCGGGCCTCAGCAGCAGCTCGGTGCCGGCTCTGGCTCCCTGAACTCGCCCCGTCTGGCGCTGAGGGGAGTGCCCGGCCGCCGCTTGGGGTTCCGGGGCCGCGAAAGCCAGCAGCTCCCTGGAGCCCAAGGCACCCTCTGTGCAACCCACCCGCGAGAAGTTGGCTCCGATCGGCCCTCCTCGGACTGGACACCGCCTGGAGAGGGAGCGGTGCCCTCTACGGAGTCCTCCTGGGGCGCCCGCGTCCCACCGGTTAGTCCTGGACGTAAGGGCCAGCTCGCCCTCCCTGCACTCTGGGGCAGGACAGGGCTCAGGAGTGGGTCGCGGTGGGGGAGGCCTGAGATGGAGGCCCCAGAGTCCAAAAGACAATTTTATAGTAGTGTGCACGCACTGCAGATTTCCCTCAGCTCCCAGCTTCTCTGCCTGAAGTCCCTGTCTCCCCACAACTGCCTTCCCACCCCTCCTTTGCAGCCCGGGAGCGCAGCCTCCTCCAGACCTGTCCTCCCTTCTGAGCGCTGGCAGGTTGCAGCCCTCACGGCTCCTGAATCTGGCCTCCCAGACTCTGCTCTCTCCCGGCCCAGCCTGAAATAGCCTTTCTACACTCTACCCTCGTTTTCTAACCCAGGCATACCTCTCCATCCTGGGGCAAGTTTGCTCTGGAAAATTAATTAAGTAATAATTAATTAAGTAGTAATCTCTTTTTTCCCCTGCAAAAAGCTTTATTGTTTCATTCGATCCAATGCATGGGAGAGGGCTTCAGGGTGGTTAAGAGAATGGCTAGTAGTTTTGGGGAGAAGCTCAGGTAAAGGTCAGGGACACCAGGGGATGCAGAGGGGCCCCTCAAAGGCCTCTGGGCTCCAAAGGCTCCTGGTCGTGCTTGAGGGTGAGCCTTTCAAAGAGATACTCGCCTAGCCCAGCCTGGAGATATTAGTAATGTGGTCGCCCATCTTCTTGAACAGTTTCACCTCCTCATCCAGGAAGTGGTTCCCAGGAAGTCACAGAGAGGAGGGTCTGCACGGGTAGAACCCAGGGTCTGCAGCTCCCAAAGGGCCTGGTTCAGGTGCCTCTCCAAGGCCGGGGCCGTCCTGAGTTTTGTCCACTCATTCTGGGAAGGTTTCAGCACCTCCTGGAAGAAATGTGGCCACCACCCTTGTTTTGCAACTTTAAGAGATGCTCAGCGTCCTCGCGCTTCTCCTCTGCCAACTCGCAGAAGTGGCCCATGCCCTTGAGAGCCTCAAGGTTGGACTAGAACCCCAGAGAGAGGTAGGTGTAGGAGGCTCACAGATACAGGTTGGCCAAGTGGTTGACGGCAGCCTCCACCTTGGCGGAATAATTCTGACGAATTTGGGAGCTCATAGTTGTTTGGTAATAGGAGTTAAGGTAGAAGAAAAACCGGTGTGTTGGCTGGTCCCGAAGGTGGTTCTGAAGGTGGTGACTGGATAAGAATCAGGAGGGTGGCCGGAGGCTGGAAGAAGGGGCGTCCCTGGGTCTGTTCCGTCTAAACACTGTTGAAACAAGACAGATCCAGCAATGGTTATTTGTGATGCCAGAGACAGGGGTTAATATAAGCTGATTACCTCTTCTTCCAATGCTTTTATTGTTATTTAACTTGTAGGCTTCTCAGAAGCTATATATTGGACTTCAAAGGTATCAAAGTAAAGAGGCAAGCCACAAAGGACTTTTATAGTCTTTACTAAAGCAAATAAAACTTGTGCAACTGGTAAAACCACGGTGACACCTAGTGGTGTTCTTTGATAATGCAATTGCAATTTTTATGCAACCGTCTAATTGAGCAAGTTTGTCATTAAAAAGCAAACATTAGCCAAAGCCGGTTTGGCTCAGTGGATAGAGTGTTGGCCTGCGGACTGGGGGGTCCCGGGTTCGATTCCGGACAAGGGCATGTATCTTGGTTGCGGGCACAACCCCAGTGGGGGGTGTGCAGGAGGTGGCTGATTGGTGTTTCTCTCATCGATGTTTCTAACTGTCTATCCCTCTCTCTTCCTCTCTGTGAAAAATCAATAAAGTATATTTAAAAAAAAGCAAACATTATATTTAAAAAAAAAAAACGAAATCTGTGAGTGTTCCTCAGCCCAGTCTGCACCCTCTCTAATCTGGGAACACTTCGAGGATGTCCAACTGCTGCTTTAGGCCTGATCCCAGTGGAACCCTTCTCACAACCCAAGACTGCTGGCTCCAACTGCTTGCCTGCCTGCCTTCCTGATTGCCCCTTACCGCTTCTTCCTGCCAGCCTGATCATCCCTAACTACTCCTGTGCCAGCCTGATTGACGCCTGTTTACTTGCCAGCCCGATTGCCCCTAACTGCCCTCCCCTTCCAGCCTGGTTGCCTCCAACTGTCCTCCCCTTCAGGCCTGGTCACCCCTAACTACCCTTCCCTGAAGGCCTAGTCACCCTAACTGCACTCCCCTGCTGATCTGGTCGCCCCCAACTTTCCTCCCCTGCAGGAATCAGGCCTAAACCGGCAATCAGACATCCCTCACACAATCCAGGACTGCTGGCTGCCTGCCAGGCTGATCACTCCCTAACTATTCCCCTGCCAGCCTGATTGATGCCTAACTGTTCCCCTGCTGGCCTGGTTGCCCCTAAATGCCCTCCCCTGCTGGCCTGGTCCCACTCAACTGCCCTCCTCTGCTGGCCATCTTGTGATGGCCATCTTTGACCACATGGGGGCGGTCATCTTGTGTGAGGGTGTGAGGGTCAATTTGTGTATTACCTCTTTATTATATAGAATAGATAGATACCTAATAGTGGGGCAATATTTTAAAGTCATATATTTTTTCTTTGAATTTTCATTTGCTAGTCTTACTATCCATTAATAATTCATGCCTGAATCAATTATTACCATAATGGTTGCAAATGGTAATTCTCTAATTCTGTCATTTTTTTCTACATTTTTGTTAGTTGTCATATTATTGAAAGGAGAGCTTTCCTTATTTATGTTCATGTTTATTACTTTAGACTCATGCATTCTTACATCATCTGTAATATTCTATACATAATCTATAGTATACTATACATAATTCATAATCTATTTGTCTTTAAAAATATAAATGTCATTAAAGTAAAAAATATGAGTGGTTCCAGATTAAGGAGACTGAGGAGATGTAACAACTCAATGTTATGTGTAATCCTGGATTAGATTCTGCACAGGGTGTGGGAGGAGTTGTAAAGATCTATCAAGGACACTATTGGGATAATTGGTAAAAATGGAATAATCCTGTGAATTAAACACTGTGGGTTAAATAATGATGACACACCAGTGTTAACTTTTCTGTTTGAATCACTTTATCATGATTATGTAAAATAAAAATATTAGAAAATATACACTAAAATATTTAGGGGGGAAGCAGCATTGTGTTTGCAGCTTGTTCTGTGTATGGACATGGTGTGGAGTGGAGGGTGAGCAGTCACCAGACCAGAGAGGTCATTGGGAGCTCTGGTCTGAGGAGGAAGCAGAGGTAGGGAACCCCAGGCAGTGACCTCACTTCTTGATGAGAGAGCCCAACAGAACTTGGAACCCTGGTAACCAGACAGCCACGTTCTAGAGAGCCCATTCCCATTCTGTAAGAACACTGCACCAGCTTCCTTGACTGGGAGGTGCTGGAGTTAGAACAACATGTTCATTTGCTACATCTTTATGTTCTGAGACTGTGACCTCAGGAAAGGATGTTGTGAGGAGTTCCTCCTCCACTGTAGTTGGTGGGCCAGGGCTCACACCAGACACCTCTAGCCATTTCCGTGGAGATGAACAGGGTAGCACAGGTAGGTCTAGGGCATACCAGGCCAGGCCAGACCACCACTGTGATTCCCCCTGGCAGCCCTCTGTCCCCCTACATTTGTGTATGTAAGGGGATTCACGTGGGGAGAGCACACCCTGAGCAGGAGCAGGCTGAGGAGAGCTCAGAAGCCTGGTGGGCTGGTCATGATCACACCCCAGTCAAGACTGGCTGGGTAGGATGTGGCATGCAGAGGGCCACCCTTCTGCCTGAGGTTTATCCCAAGCCCTACAGGTGAATCTCACTTCACTAGGGTGAAGGTCTGTGCCTAATCTGGGAATAGAAGGTCAGGTGAGCAGAAGAAACAGTGACGACGGTTGGGCAGGGTTCTGTGCTCCCAGGATGGCTGCCAGTCCCTGGCATTGCAGAGCTCCATGCAGATTGCTGATGAGCAGGTCGGCCAGGTTACCCGTTCCACCTGAAGTGAGAAGTGAATAAGCCACCCGCCAACAAGGGCCAGCACAGGCTCTGGATGAATTTGGCCAAGGTGTTTTCAGAACTGGGACCAGGGGATACCCAGGGAAGTTTGCCAGTGCAGGCCTTGCCCAAGGCACTCTTCAGGGCCTGGCCCGGGGTCTCTGTGTAATACATTCTGTTAGGGTCACTGAAGGAGTAACGCATGAGGCCAACGTGGTAAGGGACTATAAATGTAGTAGGTCATCTGGATACCAGGTGGGCTGAGCCCCAAAATGGCGCCAGGGCCCAGAGACAGAGTCAGAGGTTTTAAAGGACTCTAGGAGGGCTTTTTCTGGGCAGAGCATTCTTGGGGCAGGTTTGGATCCAAAGAAGGTCCAGAGGGGATGGATAATGGCCATAGAAAGTAGAATGTGATCTTAGTGACATGGGATGTGGGCTAAGCAAAAGGGAATGCTCATTGTGAAGTGGCCTAAAGGTCAGTGCCCAGGGGAGGGGGCATCGATTCAATTATTTGATTACACCTAACACATTGTGTCAGCCAAGTACCCAGATCGTCCTGCTTGACTTCTGGTAACTCAACTGGATCACTTCAACCCCATGGAGGCAGAGTCTGCCAGGGTGAAAAGTGTGTGGGAGGGTGTCTGTGAGCACAAGGGAGGGGTCAGTGCCAGACACACAAGGAGGATCCCCAGAGGCTGACATCGAGCCAGAAGCAAAGACTGGCTTTAGACCACCTACCTGGTGGGCTGCAGCCAGGGAAGATAGCCCATTGTCGGTTCCAGGGCTATGACTTCTCCAGAAGACTCCAAGATGTTCTGATTTTGGAATGCATGTGGAAAGGCAGGCAGATGGGTAAGCTTTTCTTCTCTTCCAGGCCTACCACTAGCTCAGGGATCTATCCAAGTTCCAGCTTCAGCTTCTGTGCATCCTGAGAGCCAGCTGTAGGTGCAGAATCAAAAGCACCCGCAGGTCCTGGAAACTGTCCACCTCCAGCAGCTGCTCCAGAGCTGCCGGCAACATCAACACCAGTTGCATCGGCAGTTCTGGGGCAAGAGCTGGCATCTGGAGAAGATCCTGCAGGAGACCTGGAGCCCACACAGGACCCAGCACCCCTGCAGGGAGGGCCAGCCCTGGAGAGCCACTCAGCACCGTTTCCTGAACTATACTTTCAATCCTCATCCTGACCTGAACTTTCCTTCCCTTCCCCTTTTATTGTTTGCAGTTAGGTTTTATAAAATTTTGTTTTTACATTTTATATAGTGACATATTTTAGATTTTAAATTAAAGGTAACGTTTTCATATTATCATTGTAATTATATAATTAATGAGCATTAAGTACATTCATAATACCCTGCAACCATTGCCACTATGGAAGTGTGAAATATTTCATCTCCCCAAAAGGAAATTCTGTACCAAAAGAACTTGCTCCCCATTCTTCCCTCCTCCTCCCCGCCACCCCCCCCTCCCTGCCAGCTCCTGGCAGCCCCTACTTGCTTTCGGTCTCCGTTCCTTTGCCCATTCTACATGCCTCCTATAAATGGAATCATGCAATAGGACCCCTTTTGTGTCTGTCCACATATTTTTGAAGGAAATCAGTAATTTTTATTTCTGCTTTATTTGAAAATAGTATTTTGTTTTTTAAAGTAATATACCAGATGGATTAAAGACGATGCATAAAACCTAGCCTTTTAAATAAATAAATATGTGCAATATCTCAGGGTAAACAGCACTGTTCTATGTGTGACATCAAGACCAGAAGACAGACAGGAAACGGCTGGCTCTTCTTGTGGCCAAAACAAAATCAAGAAAAATGTAGAAAGCTGGAAAAAAATAAACCACAAACACAAAAGTATTCTTCACAGCACAAGGCCAGAGAAAGGCTTACCCTCCCTGTGATGCAAAAAAAAATCCTCAAAAGTCAATGCTGTAATGACAGAGAGTGAACAGACGCAATTCCCACAAAAGACAACACATATGACCAGTATGTCAGAGATGCCTGACCCCATGGGCACACATGCACCTGTGAAACTGTGGGGAGAGCATCGTCACCAGCAGACTGACAAGGTTCTCACCCGGGGGACAATGTGAGACAGCAGAGACCCCACTAGATCCCCCACATGTGAAAGGACCCTCCTTTCTGTAAGAACATTGCACTAGACCCGTCCAAGTTCCACAGGCATACACCGACACCTGACAGTGCTCATCTTAAGAGTTTACACAGAAATAATTTCCAAAGATGTATTTTCAAGACATCAAGACATTCACAGCATTGACTGAAATAGCAGGGAACTGGAAACAACATTAATGTCCATGGAGAGGGGTTGGGATCCATCAGTCTTTGTGGGTGTTGACAAGCAAAGTTGGGTGGGGGTTTCCTCCCTTTCTCTCATTGTGCAGGTTCGGAGATTGGGGAGGCTCTGATTCTTCTCATTAGCATCCATCTCATAATATGAGCAGTTCAGAGGTGGGGAGGGCTCCGCATTCTGGGTGCCGAACTATGGGGTAGTACCTGCCCTCCAGGCGCTCACAATCTGGATGGTCAAAAGCAAGGAAATGAATGCATAAGAAGGAAAAGGACAACTGCTGCTGTGAAATATAAAGCTAGAGTGAAGGAGGGAGGAGAGGGGAGGGATGAATGGAGGGGGATTTGGATGGAGGGAAGGATAGAGGAAGAGAGAGGAGAGAAATGGGAAGAAAGAAAAAGGAAGAGAGGAGGGGATATAGTAAGAGGAGTATGGGAGGAGAAAAGGAAAGGGAGGATGACCAGGAGGGAGGGATGGATGAAAGGAGGAGCAAATACAAAGATGGAAAAGAGAGGGAGGGATTGAGGAGTGAGGGAAGAGGGATGGAGGAGAGATGAAAGAGAGAGGGAGGAGGATTGGATGAGAGAGGAAGGAGAGATGGAAGAGAGGGAGGAGGAATGGAGGAGGGAGGGAGGAGAAAAGGAGGAGGGATAGAGGAGAGGGAGGAGGGATGGAGGAGAGAGGGAAGAGGGATGAAGATAGGGATGGAGGACCCAGTGTTGTGCTCCCTGGGGAGATGCTGGTTGGACAAGTGGATAGCAGTCCTCCCAGTGCCTTGGCCTCTAGGTGAGGGAAGGACAGTGAGCACCTGTCTGTTTCCTGTTTCAGAAAGACTTTTCAGCTCTGTGGAAGGGCTGGACCTCCCAGCAGAGGCTGTGTGAGATGTGGGGGGTTGTGAGTGCTGCTCTGGGGATCTGCGCCTGGGGATTCCTCTGGCAGCGATGCCTTCCTTCACTCTTGGCAACTGGCTGGATCAGTCCTGGGGGAATTCTGTCAGTGTCCATGCTTTATTTTCTAAGATGCTGTAGACTATGTAAAGTTTAACATGCCTGGCTCACCTGAAACACTGCCCAGCACTGAGGCAGAGCCAGAGGCTGAGGAGGACTGCGGTTGGCTGCAGTGATGAGGGACTGGGCTGGACCATACAAACAGGGGCAGAGCAGCTGCAACACATTCAGTGGTGGACTTCAGCCTGGGAATACTTACTTGGATGTGGCACTGGGGTTTCTCTTCAAGGCAAGAGGATGTTTTTATTTTATTTTATTGATTTTTTAACAGAGAGAGGGATAGAGAGTTAGAAACATCAATGAGAGAGAATCATCGATCAGCTGCTTCTTGCACACCCCCTACTGGGGATGTGCCCACAACCAACGTACAAGCCCTTGACCGGAATCGAACCTGGAACCTTTCAGTCCGCAAGCCAATGCTCTATCCACTGAGCCAAACCAGCTTTGGCACAAGAGGATGTTTTATGTCTTTTAAAAGTTTCATGGGAAGATGATCATGCTGGTGAACATTCCTCTACCTGAAACTCCAGAGCTAGTGTCAGCCGCATTGCCAGCTCCAACAGCAGCCCCAGTGTTAGAGCCATCGTCAGCCCCAGAGCTAGAACTATAGCACCCGTTTGACCAGAGCCACCTCTGGCTCTAGTACCACTTCCAGATGTAGAGACAGTGCCCATTCCAGAGCTATAGCAAGTTCTCGCATAGGTGGAACCAGTTCCAGCACCAACTCTGCCAACAATTCTAGAACTAGCCACTTCTAGCACCAGTGCTAGCATGAGCACCAGCTCTAGTACAGCTTCTGAGGTAGAGTCAGCTTTAGTGTCAGCACAAATTCTTTTTTTAAAATATATTTTATTGATTTTTTACAGAGAGAGATAGAGAGTTAGAAACATCGATGAGAGAGAATCATCTATCAGTTGCCTCTTGCACACCCCCCACTGGGGATGTGCCCGCAACCAAGGTACATGCCCTTTGACCGGAATCGAACCTGGGACTTTTCAGTCCACAGGCTGACACTCTATCCACTGAGCCAAACCGGTTTCAGCAAGTGTCAGCACAAATTCTAAAGCCAGAGCCAGCTTCTGCACCAGCTCCAATGCTAAGGCCAGTTCCAGGACCATATTTAAAGCAACTCTAGCACCTTCTCTGGAGTTAGAGCCAGGCTTACCATCTTTGCCAGAGCTGAAGCAAAACCAGAGCTAGGGCCAACTTCAGCACCAGCGCTTGCATCAGCTCCCATTATAATCAGCTCTGGCACCAACTCTAGAGACAGAGACTGCTATATCACCAACTCTTATGCCAGCTCCAGCAACAGCTCTAGATCTCAAATCATCTCTAAAACTAACTCCAAAGCCAGAGCCAGCACCAAATTCTGAGCTAGAGTCAACTCCAACACCAACTCTGACACTAGATCCAGAGCTTGAGTCCACACCAGTGCCAGCTTCTGCATCAGGAGGCTCTGGTATGAGCTACAAAGCTAGAGCCAGTGCTAGGTCCTGAACTAGAATAGTCTTAGTACCAATTCTAGCACCCGCACCAGAAGTAGGTCCAGCACCAGGTCTGCAAACAACCCGAGATAGAGGCAGTCCTATCACTACCTCCCATGCCAGCTGTAGCACAGTCCTAGCAGCAACGCCAGAGCTCCAGCACCAGACCCAACTCTGGCTGTAGTTATTATCATTTTCAGAAGAACAACTTTTGCTTTATTTTTTTCCTGTTCTCTATTATTTGCCTCTGCTCTAATATTTTTTTAGCTTTACTTTTTTTAGTTCACAATGGGCATCTTCTGACTCTTGGCAATTGCCAGCCTCAGAACCACTTCTATATAAACAGACAGAAGTGGCCCTAACCAGCCAGGCACCTCCCAGCCCAGGCCACTTCCAGACTCGTCTCACCATTGGACCTCTGCTCTGGCTGTGTATGATGCCAGACTGTTTGCAGACTGACTTTGATTCCCAGGGCTCACTTGCTGCTTTGGGTGCAATATTTTATTGATATTTTACAGAGAGGAAGGGAGAGAGATAGAGAGCTAGAAACGTCGATGAGAGAGAAACATCACCAGGTCAACAGGAGACAGCGAAGTCCCACTGATGTTCTCTGGACTCCCCTGCAAGTGCCAGACACAAAGGACTTTGAGACCACAGGAGGTGGGGTCACTGGGAAGGGAAGATTTCAGAGGAGGAAGGATTGGATTTTTATATAAAAGGTAGAAAACACACACACACACGTTACAGTATTTGTGGAAAAAATAAAAGCTACACTTGAGTATTATATTGAAGTATGTTTCTACTATAGCCTGGAAGTTGTGGTTTTGCTCTTCATTTCCTGTTAATTTAAATCAGACTCATTCCTTGTAAGTTTTGCAGGGCCATTCATTTATTTTAGGGAGAAGGGCCAGCTCCCTCCCCGGACCTGAGGCACAGGCCCAAGTCCTACTTCCTCAGAGGTCAAGTTGAGGCCAGTGTTGTGAACTTGGGTCAGGAGCAGAGACAGCCCCGCAGAACTCCTGGGATTAGAGGTTGAAGGTACTCACACAGCCCCTGAAATTGGGTGTCTTTAAAAATAGCACTTGCCAGGGCCACTGGCTGCCCCAGGCCAGTGGTTGCCTTTCTACACTTTGAGGAAAAAGGAACACTTTCTGCTTCCCTTACTGAGGCATCTTTTGACTGCCAATTGGGGAACTGCAGTTTTTAAGGTCAAACTGGAATTCATCAGCACTAAGTGGGAAAAATTGTAAAATAGATTAAAACATACAATGTAGGAAGGAAAAGGCCAGAGGAAGATTATTAGCCAAGAAAAGGAGGGCGGGCAGGACTCCACCCTCTCCCAAGGGCCCAGCAGTTGGCCTTTCACCTCAATTTGAATCGTCTGGGAGAGCCCTCGCCACCCACCCCAAGTCAGATCCAGTGTTCACTCCCCTCCTGCGGGCCCTGAGGAATGCGCTCTGGTTGTGTCACAGGGTGTAACCTTTGCAGTGGGGTGGGCTGAACGATGTAGCCTGGTGGGCAGGGGAGGTGCAAGCAGGACTGATGTCCACAGGCATCAGGAACACATCATTACCAATTAATACTGCAGTGCTCTCACCCCTAGGGAAAGACACCGTTCTGAGCTCCCGTGAGCACACTCTGGGGCTTTCCCCAGGATCAGGATTCAAGGGCTAACAGCAGAGCCAGTAGGGAGCCTCAAGCCCCGTGGTCCACAAATTGCGGCTCATGAGCCACATGTGGCTCTTTGGCCCCTTGGTGTGGCTCTTCCACAAAATACCACAGCCTGGGCGAGTCTATTTTGAAGAAGTAGTGTTAATAGAAGTTTAAAAAATTTGGCTCTCAAAAGAAATTTCAATCGTTGTACTATTGATATTTGGCTCTGTTGACTAGTTTGCCCACCACTGCTCTACCCTACTTTTTTCAGCAGCTCCAGAATATATAGCTTGTAACAGCAGGAGCAGGTGAAATGTGGGGCAGCTGAATTTCCCCTTCCCCCGTGATGGCTAGTTGTCACCTTGTGCAGGGCCCAGTGACTGTGCAATTAGACACAGGAGAGAGCAAAATAGTGCAAGTGATTGTGAGGTGATTATTGATGGCTTAGAGGAACTTGGATAGTGTAGGGCTAATGTGCAAGGAAAGACTGAATTGACATGCATGCAATGGTTGTTGACTTGCAGTGAGTGCCCAGCACTGGCTCACAGTGGTGCAGGATGGGAGTGGTGCTGGAAAGAGCAGAATGGTGAATAGTGGTTGGTAACCAGTAAGAGTTCAGAGTGGCTCTTCCACTGGGAGCGTGAAACAAGGCACTATTGAACAGCACACAGCAGCTGTGCAATGAGTCCATGAGCATTAGAAGAGCAGTTGTTAAATGCCACAGGGGGTGTGCTGGAGGAAGAGTTGGATGAAGGTGCGTGCAGATTAGTTGTTGAGCTGCACATGGTGAGTGGGTAAAAGATGACTGTGAATGGCAAATACTGGGTGTGCAAAGTGTGGGATTGAAGAATGAGACCATGATGTTTTAATTACACAGTGTGCAGTGATTAAATGTTAGAGGGCATGCAAACAGTGAATGTTGGTTGGTATAGGACGAATGTGAAAAGGATGGTTGCAGAATTACAGTGATATGAAGTTTAGTCATACGCTGTGGCAAGCCAGTGGTTGAAAAATACCCAGGAGCCCTAGCTGGTTTGGCTCAGTGGATAGTGTCAGCCTGCAGACCGAAGGTCAAGGGCACATGACTTAGTTGCAGGCTCCTCCCCAGTCTGAGCCCTGGTTGAGGCTCATGCAGGAGGCAACCAATAGATGTGTTTCTCTCACATCAATATTTCTATCTTTCCCTCTCTCTAAAAATCAATGGGGAAAATACCCTCGGGTGAGGATTAAAAATAAACAAAACACTCAGGGAATTGTACTGACGGAGTCAAATGGAAGAACATGGGACAGGTGAGGACCCACAGGGGTTATTGGATTGCCCGCAGTAACTGCAAGGAGATTGCTGTGTGGGCGTGTTCAGAAGTAGGTGCTGGAGGAAGCAGTGACTGCTGAGTCAAATTAACAAGCAGAGTGATTACACTGATCATATTTATATGCCAAGGTGGTGGCAAGGCCACAGTGCCACTTGGTCAAACACCAGTGTGGATACTGCTGTCAAAGGTTTTTAGAGGAGATTCATGCTTAACTCAGCAGAATGAATAAAGCAGATGACCCTGCCACAACGTGGGTGGGCCTTGTCCAAGCAGTTGAGGTCTTAAGAGCAAGGACTAAAGTTTATGAAGAAGCAATTCTGCCTCCAGATGCAACACAGAAACCTTGCCCGAGTCCAGCCTTCTCTGCAGACTCGCACTCACCAGCCCCATCTCTTCATACAGCTTGGTTCCGTTTCCCTGGAGAGCACTCATGCCATGACAGTGACTCACAGGTGTGTGGGGGGCAGAAGTTGGATGGTCCAGATAAGCATGCAGAGGTTACAGTGTGTAACAGTGTGTAATAATTGATTTGCCTGGCACAGAAGAGATGTGCAAGGGTGGGGAAATGGATGGAAAGTGAGTGTGCAGAGTGATAGTTGAATCAGTTTGCAGTGTGCAACAAGTAGGTGGATAGTGCAGAATGGATGTGCAAGATGTGGAAGGGGCCTGGGCTCCATCTGCAGGACCCCCTTACTGCTGGCTGGGAGCAAAGGGCTCTCCCTGAATGGAGCCTCTGAAGAAGAAGGTGTTGCTGCAGCAGGTGGAAGGGAGACAACGGGTGTTCTCACTTGCCACTTACTGCCAGCAGGGCCTGAGGGTCCCCTGAATACAGTGCCTGTGGTACCCGAAGGCCTAGAGCTCAGACCTGTATGATATCTCTGGCTCAGGACCTTGCCAAGGGAGCCATGGCAAGGAGGGAGCTATTTACAGTGGTTAGACTGTGGGATAGACACAGGCCCTGTAGTATGACGGTGCCTTGGGCCCTAGTCTCTACCCCACCCAGGGGGCTTGCTTCCAGAGGAACTGGCATGGACTTGGGTGTGTGTGATGCCACTGTAGAGTGGGCCTGCAAGACAATTCATTGCTGTGCTGCTGTGGATGGGCAGCCCAACAGCTTGGTGCTAGTCTCTGCTAAGGGAGGGCTGGGGACACCAAGAAAAAATCAGCCGCCGAAACCGGTTTGGCTCAGTGGATAGAGCGTCAGCCTGCAGACTGAAGGGTCCCGGGTTTGATTCCGGTCAAGGGCATGTACCTTGGTTGCGGGCGCATCCCCAGTAGGGGGTGTGCAAGAGGCAGCTGATCGATTCTCTCTCATGGATGTTTCTAACTCCCTATCCCTCTCTCTTCCTCTCTGTAAAAAATCAATAAAATATATTTAAAAAAAGAAAAATCAGCCATATGTTACTCACACTCCTGAGTCCCCAGCATACCACAGCCTCGCCACAGGTCTAAGCTACCAACAACTCTCCACCCACCCCCTCACCAGATCTGATTCCCAGTTCTGCTGGGCCTCACAAGGACAAGGACCCTGGACCCTCTGGACAGGCACTGCAGTCTGGGATGCCAGGACACTAGCAGACCCTTAAGAGCAGGAACCATATCTGGGAGGCCACACGTCCCGGCCCGCACAGAGGATGGAGCTTTATTTCTGGAAGGGACCCTGGAGCAGGGCCTCGAGGGTCCTTGTCAGGCTGCTAACTAACGCTCATGGCACACACTAAAGGGGCTCTGTGGTGGCCAGGGCCTCCTGCAGCTGCTGTAGGAGATCCTCAGGCTGCGGCAAAAACTTGCTCGTGTCCACTCTCTGGAAGTCGGGGTTGACCACCACAGACGCCAGCACCTCAGCAATCCGGCTGATGTCAAAAATGGCGTGCTGGGGGCCCAGCCCAGAGCCCTCACCGCACCGCACTTCACCAGAGCCTATCTTCTTCACCAGGGGGAGCCTCCTTTCAGCAATGACCTTGAGGAAGTGGTAAAATTCTTCAAAATTAATTCCGGAGCAGGACTTCATGATGACCTAGAACAGAGGATATAGGCCAGTGAGCTACTGCTCACCTGCAACTCTAGGCAAGTTTCTGATGAAACAGAGTCCTAGCTGCAAAGGATCCCAAGCCATGGACCAGTCTTTGAGGATGGAGTCAGATATCTGAGGGCCAGCCAGTGATGCATTGGTCTGAGCCCCAGTGATCTGGCCCTCTTCCCAGCAGACCAGATAGCCACTCCTTCCCCCACTGCAGCCCTGTCTCTGGTGAGCTCCCGCCAACCTCCCGTGCCTTGGCCCCTCCCTGTCCTCAGTCTTGTCCAGGCCAAACACCCCACCTGGCAGTGGTGGTGCCAGTCTGGCATGGTGTCCCTCCACTCGCTGACCTCCCGCTGCACGGCACACAGCTCCTGCTGCAGGAAACGCCACGTGTTGGCCAGGTTACAACCATTGATCCAGTTATGGTTGATGGAGATAGTGTCCTCCTGGAAGAGGCAGATTGCAGGCTGTCCTCACAAGCCCACAGGGCCAGTGTCCCCTCCCCCATCCCGAGGTCCTCCCAGCCCTCCTCAGCTGAGGAAGGCTCCCCCTCCTATCTCCCTGGGGGTGTCAGCAGGCAAGAGGGAACCGAGTCTGGGACCATCTGAGTCCATAGCTAGGCCAGGGTGGGGCTTCCCAGGGGCCTTGGACATCCCTACTATGTGTGGACTAGGAAAGTAATGCGGGAGGGAGGGGGCCCTCAGCCGTGCTGTGTGGTCAACAAGCGTACACACGGTCCCAGCCTCACTGTGGCCGGCCTTGTCACACACCCGGGCTCTCCCAGAGGGACAACCCGCCAACTGTGGAGTCAGCAGGGACGGCACAGCCCTCTCTCCTCAGGAAGCATCAAGAAAGTCCAAGAGCAGGCTGAGGGTCCCAGGCAAAAGGGGGTCAAGGCCAGCCTGGTAAAACCCCATGGCATGTCTCTGTGCCTGCCCGGACTACCTCTTGGGCACGTGGAGCGGGGTGTGCCCACCCTACCAGATTGTGGACTTGGTGGTGCCACCCGCTGGGCACAAATATCATCTCGCCTGCCTCCTGCGTGACCTCCAGCACCGGGTGCAGGTGGCTCTCCAGGAATTCAGGGGCGGTCACATCGTAGGGCAGGCCACCGTGGCTATCCCGCAGGGCGTCTTCTTGCCCTGGTGGGAAGAAGAGCCACTTTTTCCTCCCGCAGATGTTGACAGACCAGCTGTAGGAGCGGAGAATGTCGGCATGGAACGGCGACCTGTGGAAAGTCCCTGCTGGTGTCTCATGGTCTGGGTGTGGGCTTTGGTTCTTCCAAATAGACTGGCCACACTCAGAGGCCCAGGTCCCAGCTCTCACAGCTATCTGTGAGCCACAGGGGTGAGCCAGACCTTCCCCACTTCAGAATATCCCGCAGGAGGGACACCAGTTCTGAGCAGAGCCGTAAAGAAGAAAATGGGCTTAGAAATGCCAGACCTGGCAGCTGACTCCATGGCCTGGCCAAGGGTAATCTCCCAGAGGCTCTGAGAGAGTGCACCACGGTTCAGGAGAGTGGTCAGGGACAGGGTGCAGGGCAGTGGTGGGAGTGGACACACGGTTACCAGGTGCCAGCGGGTCCCATGTAGATGAAGCGGTAGTCGTCCACATCCAGGGTGTCCCAGTACTCGTTGAGCCAGTCGGACGAGAAGTACACGGGCAGGGTGAATAAGTCCTCGGCAGAGGAGTACCTTCAGAGAGCAAGCGACATGAGAATGCTGCCATCCCCACGCTCCCAAACCCAATGGTCACTGTTATGAGGGCCCCTGAGCTGTCTTCCAGGGCCAGCACCAACTGCCAGGCTGAGTGGGGCCACCTCAGATGACCCAGCCCTGGCTGACCATCAGATGAGCCTGGCTGAGCTCGCCCTAATACCTGAACCAGGGTGTAAGCGGATGAGATGGCCGAGGGGTGCTGTGACAGGGCTGGACCACCCATGGAGGTAGCAACCCACGCGCTCTGGGCCCTCCGGCACACGGTCTGGGATTTCAGACTTGGATTTTAGAGTTGGGGTCTAAATGCATCAATGGAATGACACTGTTTTCCGAACTTGTGGGTTGCTTTGGAGTTTTCATCCACACCAGTGACCTTGACTCTGCTGAGGAGACACAAGGCCACAGGCCCTGGCACAAGGACTGCCTTGAACACTAAGGTCCTCTTCACCCTCAGCCTCTAAATCCTTACTCCACTGGTGGATCCCACAATCCGACCATGGGCTCTCAAACACAGGAGCATGTTAAACCAGCCCCAGGGAGAACGCCGGGCAGGCTCACACATCATGCCTGGTCAGAGGCCAGCAGAACCCAGTACCCCCAAACCACTTGGCGTTCCCCCAGCACCATGCCTTGTGCACCCAGACTCCTGCCCGTTCACAAACCCTGCTCAGACAGTGCCTCCCGAGTCTGCCTAACCCAGGCCTGCTCTGCTCTCTTCATTTTACTGCTGCCAGAACACTCAGTCAAAACCCAATTTCAAACAATAAAGTTTTTAGTACAAGTGCACCCCATGCAATACTTGGGATATATTTACACCAAAAAACAACAAACAAAGAACACCCCTCCCCCCATCATTGCTTATCTGCATATCAGGGCCTATGAGTGCCTGAGGGCCAGGGTCAGTGTCTGGTCACACTTAACCACTGTCTACACAGAAAGCTCCATGCCCAACCCAAAGAGCTGTGGCAGGAACACCGAGGACATGCTATGGGTGCGGTGGGTGGGGGCTGGCGCTGGCGTGTCTCCTGTGCTCTAGCAGCGATCTTGGAATCACATGGGCCTGAGTTCTAGTCTCATTTAACTTTTTGAGCCTGAGTTTCCACATCAGCAAAACTAGAATTCAATTTGTGCATTCATTCACCCAACATTAATTAACTATGGGGAGTCTGATTAGGATGGTTTCTGCTGGTGGAAAGCATGCCCCTGGGTGGGGGAAATGGAAACAAAACCGAAAGACCCCCTCAGAAAGTGGTCACAACAGTGAGAGGGAGATGTTTTCAGGGCAGCAGTGTTTGAGCTCCCCAGGTGGACGTGTGCAGGAAGGAGCAAAGAAAGTCCTCTTTAGAGAGTTGGTGCCGCTCAGCAGGGATGAGATTTTAAGCCGGTGGGCCACAGCTTAAAGAGCAGTTGCACCGAAGTGAGCCCAGCAGTGGGGTGCAGGGGCTCGGCAGGCGGCCAGTCAGGAGCCTGGCAGCACAGCAGGCTGGACCTAGAGAGAGAGGGCTGGAAAGGGAGGCTGATTCCCGAGGGCTTCTGAGCAGGGGGAGGCAGGCTGGGTGCTGCCAGAGAGATGAAAGTGGAGCCTTCAGCTCTGAGCAAATGTGACAAAGATGTAATTCCCAGAGCCCACCTGCACCTCCACCAATCCCGCTTCTCCACAGCCGCCAATTGCGTGCCCACCATGAGATGGCCACACCGTGCCGCAGAGCTGGATTTTTAAGAAATTACGGATTAAAATTCCTAACCGGGGAAAAGAGGAGATCCCCTGCGTGCGGCCAGGGCTCACTCAAGTCTGGAAAAAGCAGCGCCGCGGCCACTGCACCACACCTTTACCTGCACAGGTGCCAGTCTTTGAGGTAGAGGCAGCCCCGTGCAGAGGAGGAGTCTCCCCGGATGAACTCTTTCCAGTAGCTGATGTACTCTTTGAGGGGCATGTGTTCTTTAGGGTTCGAGTTGTATTCCTGGACCCCGCAGTTTGCAACAGGCACAACTACATCTCCTGAAAAGGGAGGGTCAGGCACATACTTTTCCGAGTCCTCCAGCTTCTTCATGGTCTCCGATCCTGTCCACCCCTCCGGCTCAGCGCTTAGGCCGTCTCCGCATGAAGTCCTCTGGGAGCCCACTCATGCCTTCTCCCCAAACCCTCAGTGGCTACCCGCATTTGCGCCCCTGGAGGTGTCTGGCAGGGAATTTGGCAGGAGGAGGGTAAGAGGACTCCGCTCCAGACCTGTGCTTGCGCTCGCCCTCAGTCCTTACCATAATTCTGAAGCAGGTAATCGAAGTCGGGCTTCCCGCTGGGCGTCACCCAGCGCTTCCTGCAGCCCCAGTCCTCGGTGAAGGCGCTGGAGAAAACACAGGGCACGTTGGGGAGCAGGTAACTCTTGAAGAAGTCCGTGTAGGAGAAGGAGTCGGGCTTCTCGATAAAGTCCACGCGGTCCGGGGTCGGAGACACCTTGCTGGGGAGGCGCCCCCGGAGGCCTCGGAAATGGCTCTCGGCGAACACGCGCGTCTCCCTGTCCATGCCAGGCCCGGCTCCGCATCCATGGGGTGCGTGCGGGGCTGCTGAGCGCGGGGGGACGGAGAAGTTTCGGGCGGGGAGGATCGGGAGGAGAGGAGACGGTCTACCGAGAGCGGAGGGGCTGGGGCGGGGGTGGAGGGGGAAGGGGGGAAAGCTTCGGAGGACGGAGTGCCGGGGCCGGTGCCGCCGGGAGAAGGCGGAGGCCGGAAGCCGGCTTCGGGCCTCCCACAGCCCGGCGCGTTAACCCGGGAGGTGAAGGGAAGCACTTCTTACAACTACTTCCGCACAGAAGCCGAGGGCACCCGTGCCGGCGGCCACGGGATCGCGAGGCACTCCCAGGCGCCGGACGCGGCCGGGAGGAACCCAGGCGCCGCGGGCAGAGTTCCCGCCGGAGCCGGGGCGGCGGAGCGCGGGCCCCGAGCGCATGCGCAGGACGCGGCGGCCTCACCGGCGCAGGTGCGGCGGCGGCCGGGGCAGCCCTCCGAGCTTCCGGCCAGCTCCGGGTCCGCACGGCGCCCGAGGGTTTCCGACGGCGCCTGCCCCGAGGCTCGTCATCTTCGCGTCTCCAGCAAGACGACGGAGCGCGTCGTCCCTGGTCTGTCTGGCAGTGAGGAACCCCTCTTCCCAGTGCCCCAGGGGCTGCGGTAGGTGGTGGGTTGCGGGCCGGGCCGAGGAAAATGAGAGAAGGGCCAAAGGTGGGATACAGGGGGGTAGTGAAGGACTAAGGGGATGATGGGGAGCCTGGAGAGGACAGGGGGGCCCTAAGGGGAATAAGAGGGCCTAGGGAGACTGTGGGGATCGAGTGGAGATAAGGGGGGCCTATGGTGATGGTGGAAACCTGGAGAGGATAATGAAGGGCCTAGAGGAGCCGCGGGGACCTGAAGGGGATGATGGGAGCCGAGGGGGATGGTGGAGACCTGAAGCATGAGGGAGGCGGGGGGCTGGAGAGAGAGCGGGGACTTGGAGGGGCTGATAGGTGCCTGGAAGATGCTGGGAGGATTGTGGGGGAATAGGAAGACCTGAAAAGAGGGTGTGGTGGTCAGTGATGGGGATGTGAGCTTGCATTTACCGCAGGCCTACAATGGAGGGACATGAATGGTAAGGTGGTGGGGGTGACATATCACGTCTAGGCATATGGGAGAAATCAGTCCTACCCTCACAAACCTACCCACCTCAGTATGGAAAGAAACAAACCGGACTCGTTACTGTGTGAACTTGTCAGATTGCATACATGTATGTGGAGCGTCAGCAAGAGAGAACAGAATTGGGCAGAACTTCACACATCTCCAACATAGTAAGCAAATAAGACCTCTCTCGTCTCATTTCCTGGAGGGAAAGATGCATCCTTCCTCCTTCTCTTCCTCCCTTCTTCCTCCCCTCCCCTCCCCCTCCCTCTCCTCCTTCCTCCCCTCCCTCTCCTCCTTCCCCTTTACTTCCCACCTTCCTCCTCCCCTTCTCCTTCCTCTCCTCCTTCTCTTCCACTTCTCTCCTTCCTCCTCCCCTTCCCCCTCCCCTTTCCCTTTCCCTCCTCTCTCCTCTCCCTCTTCCCCCCTTCCCTCTTCCTCCCCTCCTCTCCTGCTTCCTTCCTCCCACCCACTTCCCCCTTCCTCCCACTCCCTTCCCCTCCTTTTCCTCCATCCCCTCCACTTCTCCTTCCCCTTCCCCCTACCTCTTCCTTTATACTTTCTCTAAAAAGCAATGGAAAAAATATCCTTGGGTGAAGATTAACAACAACAAAAAAGAACATGGGAGAAATGGGACTGGGGGTGGATATTGTGTGGCAAGTGGAGCAGTGGGTGGTGGTGTGTGATCTGTCCCATCTGCCTGTGTGTTTAAGGAGTGGCATTCTTCATTGGACTGGTTAGTTTGGGGCAGTCAGTGAGAACACAAGGGGAAGGCTAAATGGAGAAGAGTCCCCCATAACCCCATCCAGAGAGGACCATGCTTTCCGTTTTGATGTAGAGCTATCATTCCAGATATGGATCAGTTATTCATTTCGTTGTGTTCCTTCCCTCTATGTACACTCACACAGTTGTGGATCTCGGGGGGCAGAGGGGCAAAGTATTCATAAGTATACTAATATAAAGATTTGGGAAATATGGGTCAAAGTTTGCCCCATGGGAGAAATGAAATTCAGTTGGGTATTGCCTGGGAGCAGTCCAGCTCCTGAAGGTGTGTGGTTGAGAGAAAGTTTCCTAAGAAAGGGGAGGCTTTGCGTCAGCAGGTCCACATGCTCCCTGGCTTTGTCCCTCAAGGTAGGAGATGGGCCCTTTTTTGAGCATTGGCTGTTCCAGGCATTTGTGTTGTATTTCCCCTAGCCCACACGGTGACCTTCTGGCACGAGCAGTGTCACCACCACTGAGTCTCTAACAGAACCAGTGAGAGCAAGTCAGTGTCCCTCAGAGGCCACTAGACGGCAGCCTTGGCATCACCTGGAACTGGTGAGAAATGTACATGCTTGGGCCCCACTCAGACATACTGTGGTCACATCCTGGGGAGTCACATCGCGGGGGTGGGTACTTCCCTGTGACACACCCCTCCGAGGGTCAGCAAGAAAACAGCAGGAGGGAGTTTAAAAGTAAGCACTTTGTAGGAAATGCAGTGGGAATTACATAAAGTCCTATTTACTCTGAGGAGCTAGAAAGATGGGGCACGCCCTGTGAATACGCCATGCTGCTACAGTAAAACATCCAAATAGCACTTGGAACCTCCCAGGTTGCAAGTGGGTGCCTGTGAGGAGCAGGAGATGAAGGTAATGGAAAAGGCTGGCCATGGCACCTGGAGACACTGCTCCCACTGTTCAGACTCTAAGCCTTCTTGTGGTCAGGAGTTATTGGAAGGTGTGTAAAATGTTGCTAGTGCTGTTACTCTGGAAATTAACTAAAAATAGGTGTTTACTTGATACTTTTTCACTGTAGGCACAGTTTTGATGCAAGAGCTGAAAGAGATGTTATACTCAATGCCGTGCATCCTAACTGTGGTCCAGTAACCTAGAGCATCACTCTGCTGATGAGCTCTGGACATCCTTGGGAAGCCTTGCCATGACCTTCCTTTCCCATTTCAGCTCTATTTTCAGGGTCCATGCAAGTCTGTAAGTCTTTCACTAGAAGATGTAGGTTCTAGATTACAGCGGGTGAGGACCAAGTAAGGACTCCAGAACTCAGCATATGTCGGACCAGCATCAGCACATGAAGGAGGAAAGCAGTCCACAGTGGACAGTTGATGTTTCCACCATGGCATGGGATTCACTCAGCAGATATTCCCTGGGTGCCTGGATGTGCTGGCACTGTGCACTAGGCACGCTCCGCATGATGTTTGCTTCTCCAGGATGCAGGCCCAGTTGTCCCTCATCTGAGCACATTTATAGGCTTTTAGGAGTTGTGATGAGTGCTGTGGTTGATGAGGGCTCCATGATGAGGCTCGATTTTGGGAGAGATGATGTCACTGGGGCAGAGGCCATTCGGTGTCCTGGAGCAGCAGGTTTAGGGTCGACTAGGGTTGTGAGCATGCTGTGCATCCTCTCATGTCTTTGATATTCTCATTAAGATCCTTGAAAGTCTCACTAAGTCCTTTGAAGCTCTCTTTGAATCCCTTGAAGCTCTCATTAAGATACTCGAGTAACCTTATAACCATTGTTTGGAACTCTGTATCCATTAGTTTGTTTGCTTCCAATTCTTTCATTTGTAACATGTTTCTTTGTCTCCAAATTTTGGCTGCTTTCCTGTGTTTATTTCTATGTATTAGACAGAGCTGAAATGTCTCTTAGAATTCTTAGAGTGGCTTTGTGTATTAGGTGTCCTGTAGGGCGCAGTGGCTCAGCCTCCCCAGTCACTTGAGCTGGGCACTCTAGGTACACCCCTGTGTGGGCTGTGTGCACAGTCTTGTTGTAGTTGGGTCACTGGGAGGAGTTGACCTCCAGGCCAATTGGCTCTGAGGACCAGCTGTGATTACAGTGGAAGAGGTGCTGTGCAGGAAACACCCTTGTGGAGCAGGACTTACTTCAGTGGTGCTCACTGAGTTAGCCCCTTGATTGCTTGTGGATGTGTAGAGTTGTAATCTGTTAGGGTCTGAAGCTATGCACTGGCTTTAGGTCCTTCAGAGATATGCAAAGTTAGCCACTGCCTGGGGCTACCCAGCAGGAGCTACAGAGAGATCCACAGACAGCTGCTATTTGTATTGGGTTTGGAAATGTGCAGATAAGGCCTAGTTGTCAAGCAAGGCAGACTTTTGTTAGTGCTGGGTCTTGGGCCTTTTATTGGGATATGCTGATGCCAGTTGCCGTTTGTTTGAGAGATTTTAGCAAAGTCTGAGCCAGACAGGCCATTCATATGGAAAAGCTGCTACAAACAGCTTGGGTGGGGCTGCAAATTGGTTAGGGTGGGGTCTCAGGGAATCACCGGGGTTCAACGAAGTATGAGTCACGCTGAAGGAAACTCAGCCATCTTTGCAATGGGGTGGACCCAGCACAGGAACAATGACCTCTGGAAGCACCCCCATCTGGGAGAAAGCCACCCCCGAGTTCCTGCCCCAATGCCAGACACTGCAGTTCTTCCCCTTATGTGTTTGGGTTTCCCAAAGCCTCCCATCCTGGAGCTCAGAGGGATCAACTCTAAGTAAGTTTGTGTGCTGGCCCCTTAAAAGGAACACATGTTTCTCCCGCAGCCTCCGTCTCACTCAGCCTGAAGTTACTGGACTTCTCTTCCCAGCTCTGGAACCTGGGGCTGGGGTTCTGGTTGCAGCTGGGATCCCCTGCTTCTCACTGATGACCTTTGCAGAGATGATCTCTCTACAGATTAAAAAAAGTCACACGTGGGTGTCAGACCAGCCTGTTCCATGTCTCTGCCCCTCTTACCAGTCTCTATGTGCTTTCTTCTTTTCTTCTTCTCTAGTTGTAGAACTTCCATTCAGCCAGCTTTCAGGTGGTTCTGAATGATGGTTGTTCTGTATTTTAGTTGTAATTTTGATGTGATTGTGGGAGGAAGAAAGTCCAGGCGTTTACCTATGCCACCATCTTGGTTCTCCCTGTTGTTGCCTGTATTTTTTTTTTTTCAAATTACACAAATTAATTTATATTTAAATCACTTTTCTAAAGCGTATTGTATGCAGAAGATCAACTGTACTATATACAAGATACACTTCTTTTTATGTAGTACCCCTTTCCATCACAGAAGAGTGTTACCAATATGACAATTATCTCTGGGACTTCAGAGATCATCATTTCACTGGGTAACATTTTGGGGGAGTGGTGGCAAATACACACGTACATAATTGTCTCCCCACGAGGAAACGTATAAGCCAGAGAACCACAAATAGTGACTCTTTCATTCACATACTTAAGAGTTTTCATTCAGCCGAAACCGGTTTAGCTCAGTGGTAGAGCGTCGGTCTGCAGACTGAAAGGTCCTGGGTTCGAATCCGGTCAAGGGCATGTACCTTGGCTGCGGGCACATCCCCAGTAGGGGGTGTGCAAGAGGCAGCTGGTCAATGTTTCTGGCTTTCTATCTCTCTCTCTTCCTCTCTGTAAAATATCAATAAAATATATTTTTTTAAAAAAAAGAGTTTTCATTCAAAAGGCTGACTAGTAAATGGGAAATAACCTGATTTCCTGGTTTAGCTAAACAGTTGTAGTTTATTCTTATTTCCCCACATAATTTTAACAGTACAGCCGCCTTCCCTCCCATAAAAGTGTTCCAGTTTGGACAAAAAATTATCTGGTAACCTTACCTAAACTAGCTATTATCTTTGTTATAGAATGTTAAGCTTTGGTTGTGAAGCCAACTAAATTAGGGTTGTAATTTCCCCATAAAGATACGGTGGTCAGATTGGTTAAATCACCCTGCCTTTTCCCATACAGAAGAGTCATGAATCTCACAATGTAAGCAACATGAGGAGGGCTTTCAACAATGATTTTTTTGAATCTCTACATTTTTTTGAATTTGCTATTTATACAGCCTGTCATGATCATTTTGGAATAATAGGGAGTCTCTGGCCAGCCACGAGGGAGGGATTTTAAATGCCACCAATAGTAATGAAAAAAAGTATTACACTTTTGTCTTATTTCTGGCTTCCTAAACAGAAAGCGGAGGTAGAAGTTTGAATCAGGAGCTATATTTATTTTTAAGTTAATAGTACAAAAGAAGGCCCTCTTTCCATCAAACTCCCCTCCCCACTACCGAGCCTAGAATTATTAGGAATGGCATCTCCACAGAATAGAAAAGCTGGACACCAAGCATTCAACTAAAGTCCAGGGTCCCCTGTCACACTTCCCTCCCTAGTTCTCCCAAATAGCTAGCTCACTCTGTGAGAAAGTCAGTGGAGAGGCTGCTGGGAATGGGGAGAGCTAAGTTAGTGTTCATCCTGGATAGCAATTTGCAAGGCAGCAGATCTGCTTACCCACACTCCCAATAGCAGCGCCCTAACCCTGCGGATGCCATGGATTCCAGAGACCTGGCCTCCCACCCCACACTGTCCCAGCTCGTTCAGGGCATGTTTGCACATATTCTTGCCCCGCATTTCAATTTGAGATAGCAGTTCTTTCAGTGTTTCTCAGAGTTCAGTCTGCAGATAAGTATTCTAAGCACTAAAGAACATTATCATTCACCTTCAGGTTAAACCTGTTGGCTAATAGGTGATGGTTCTGAAGAATCCAATGAAGGTCCCCAATGCCATAAATACAGATAGACCACTGGTGGGTTCCAGAGCAAGGTGCATAAGGTGCCCCATGCTGATGTCTCCTTCATGGCCCTGCCACTTTACCAGCCTGGCAATGGCAGCCATGTCTGACATGTGAAACTTGGGGTGGTAGGGAACAGCGAGGCATCCATAGGGCACACTGAAGCGTGGCTCAGTGGTGTTCATCGGGGCTATAGTTATCTTGCCCACTCAATCAGTTGCCAGGCTTTGGGGTTCTTGAAGACCTGTTGGACAAAGCTTCGAGAACCACAATGTAGGCATTTCCCATGAACATAGGTAAATTATTAGGTGGAGGGTCCTTCATCTTCCATATACATACATGTTGGTTATGTATATTGTGTCTTTTGCCTCATAGTGATATTACCGGTGAGATATTTTGTACTCAGTAGGTATCTCGTACTCCATACTGTTCTTCCCATTCAACATCTTGAGGGCCAGGACATCTTGGCATTGGTCTTTAAAGGACAGTCTGTTCTGCATGTATTTAGGAAGTATTTCCATGGCCCTGAGCTCTGGAGAAAGTCTTCCATACAGTTTAGGTCCACCTGCACCCCTCCCAACTGCCCTCCTCTGCTGGCCTGATTGCCCACAACTGCCCTCCCCTGCAGGCCATCTTGTGGCAGCAATCTTGTGTCCACATGGGGGCGGTCATCTTGTGTGTTGGAGTGATGGTCAATTTGCATATTATGTCTTTATTATATAGGATAATAAAAGCTTAATATGCAAATTTCCCCCTTGACCGGGAGTTCGACCACTCCCTATGATGTGTGTTGACCAACAGGGAGCGGTGTGAAACATGGCGGATGTTGGCGACACAGGCACTGGCAGCAGGTGGCAGTGGAGGCACTGTCGGTCCCAATGGGCCTCCGACAAGAGCAGGACTGCGGCGGGATGGTGGAGCAGGTGAGCGGGCAGCACCAGGGCAAGGTGGGTGCAAAAGCGGGGCCTGATTGCCTCTCAGGCGACCAGCAATGGTGGTGGGGGGCCGCATGACTCAGGCAGAGGGAAGTACATGGGGACCCGGGGGCCCAGGTGCTGTCCAGGGCCCAAAGATCAGCTGGGACCTGCCCTTCCATGCCAGATGCTCGTGCTTTGATCACTGGCCATGCCTAGGGAACACAACTGTGCACTAATTTCATGCATCAGGCCTCTAGTAAAACTATAAGTATACACATATTCGTGATTGTATGGAACTCAATAAAAACTATTTGGGGTTATATGCCAAAATCGGTTTGGCTCAGTGGATAGAGTGTTGGCCTGCGGACTGAAAGGTCCCAGGTTCGATTCTAGTCAAGGGCATGTACCTTGGTTGCAAGCACATCCCCAGTAGGGGGTGTGTAAGAGGCAGCTGATCAGTGTTTCTCTCTCATTGATGTTTCTAATTCTCTATTCCTCTCTCTTCTTCTCTGTGAAAAATTAACAACAACAACAACAACACACACACACACACACACACAATTTGGGGTTATAAGAGTGGAAAAGTTTGCCAGATTATTTTCTCTGTGATCTCTTTTTGGCTAAGATAAAGTGTAGTATCTGTTCTTATCAGTTTAATATTTTCTCTGTGAAATTGAGTTTATAAAAATTTCAAATGGAGACTCTTCATTAGCTTAGAAACTTGTAAAGAATGTGTAGTGATAGAGGTCCTCACATCTCCTGGCATAGTGGTTTCCAGATGTTTTCTTCCTTCAGTTACATCAGCTTTGGACTCTGGTCTGAGTGGGGGGTGGTCTGGTGGGCATAGAGCTCAGGGACCCTGGGGCTTTCAGAAGAACACAAGTCTGAGATGGGGCCATTCTCCTCTCTACTAAAGTAGGACAAAGACTTCATCTTGCCTATCACATGTGTTAGAGCTCTTGCTAGGCAAGGATCCTGTTATGTGCTGGTGTCTTAGGTTTGTTCTGAATCCAAACTATTCTTTTGCTGTTGATGTCCTAGTATCTCTAGGTCAAGTGTGATGACACATTTTAGCCTGACTTAGCTACTAATTTGTCCCCTTTCCTCCAGAGCAGAGTGGTCTTGGCCTTGGTGGAGACTGACCCAGGAACCAGATGAGCAGAGACCTCTGCGTCCACACCTGGCCATGCTCCTATTATTTGGAACTTGAGAAGCGATGGGTACCTGGAAAACTTTGGTTAACTTCAGTCTCACTAAAATTTCTGACTGATAAAACTGGAGACTTTCTTGTCAGCTTTCCTCTTGCTGATATAATTGAGATCAAGAAAGAAGCTTCTAATTTTATCTTCAGTTCTATCACCATCCTGGAAAAGGACCATGTCAAGCACTGGTTCAGTTCCTTGCAGCCTAGTCGGAATGTTGTTTTCCATATCATCGAACACTTCTGGAGAGAGTTGCTGCTCTCTCAGCCAGGAGCTGCTGTGGAGGCGTCATCTTCCACCATGACCAAGGGGAAGGAACTGACTGGTCTGATGGCCTGTTCCCAGAAGCGTCTAGAAGATGCAGCCAGAGTCCTACACTACCAGGGTGAGCAGCTGGACAGCATAACGAGCAGCCTGGACAATATGGAGTCTGACCTGGATGTGGCTGACAGGTAAGAAAAGTACTGCAGCCTTAAGCTGCTCTTTTGGTGTCTTCCATATCCCATATTTAATACACATTCAGAAAACATGGATTATCCTGCTGTGGACAGTTATGCTGGGCTGGATGCTCTGGGCATGTAGACAGTAAAAGAACTGTTGTCAGATTTAGTGTAAGTCTTTAATGAGGATACCTATTCAATCACCAGATAAGCAAACAAAGGGAAACTTGAGTCTGAGAGGCCAAAGAATTTGTTTGAGATCACACACACTAAGTTTATTAACAGTTTATTTTTTTAGTAGCTTATTTTTTTTTATATAGCTGTGAAGCAGCCATCTTTAAACAGAAGCATTTTGGCTCTAGAAGTTACCACCTGAGCTGCTGAACCAGCAACTCTCAAAACTTGGGTCTTGGGGCTCTAATACTCTCTTAAAAAATTGAGGCCCCAAAGAGCTTTTATTTCTGTGGGTTATGTTCTATTAACCATGTTTTTTAAAACTAAAAAATTAAAAGTATTATTGTTTAAAGAGTAAAATAATAAACTCATGACTTAGTAATGTGACATTTAAAAAATAATATCTTTACATTATTATATTATTACTAGAGGCCCGATGCATGAAATTTATGCACAGGTAGGGTCCCTAGGCCTGGCCTGTGATCAAGGCCAATCTGTGGGGTGACTGGAGGGATGATTGGGGGTCCTCCACTAGCATCAGCCTTGGCTGCCCTGGGGTCTGTGGGCTGGGGGCAGCTCCTATGTTGAATGTCTGCCCCTGGTGGTTGTTCCGCCATTTGGTCAATTTGCACATTAGGCTTTTATTATATAGGACCTTCGGGTGGTTGTTTGACAGGGAGTTCGACCTTTAGACCGGGAGTTTGACTGCTTGCTGTGACATGAGCTGACCACCAGAGGGCTGTGTGGAAACATGGTGGGTGTTGGTGAGACAGCGCTGACAGCAGGAGGCAGTGAAGGTGCTGCCCCTCCCGATGGACCCCAATGAGAGCAGGACTGTGGGGGGGATGGAGCAGGTGAGCGGATGGCACCAGGCCAAGGCAGGTGTGAGTGGGGAGCCCAATCACCCTGGTGACCAGTGGCGGTGGTGGGAGCGGGGCCACCACCAGGCTCCCAGGCTCCGAGGGAACCGGGTGGGGGGCTCGGCCCTGACCAATCATCCCACAGGCGGGATGATGCAGCAGGTGAGGGGGCAGCGCCAGGCCAAGCGGGGTGCCAGGTGTGGCTATGAGTCTGGGGGTGCGAGTTGGGGTGCAATCTCTGCAGGCCACCCCAACATACCCCACCTGTGTACCAGGCCTCTAATATATATATGTGTGTGTGTGTGTGTGTGTGTGTGTGTATGTGTGTATGTGTGTGTATGTATGTGTATATATGTATATATATAGTGGCCAGATTATGATCACTGAATGTATAATAATCTGACCACTCAATTAGAGACCCAGTGCCTGAATTTGTGCATGGGTGGGGTCCAGCCAGCCTGGCCAGGTGGAGGGGACATGGGTGGTTGGCTGGCTGGTCTTCCTGTTGGTCAAACTCCTGGTTGAGGGGACAATTTACATATTAGTCTTTTATTATATAGATATATACTGAGTGGCCAGATTATTATGTGTTCAGAGATCATAATAATCTGGCCACTCAGAGTGTGTGTGTGTGTGTGTGTGTGTGTGTGTGTATAAACCTAAGCAACCGAATGACTGAACAGCCAGTTGATCAGCTGCTATGATGTGCACTGACCACCAGGGGGCAGACGCTCGATGCAGGAGCTGTCCTCTGGTGGTCAGTGTGTTCCCACAGCAGTGGTGCCGCTCAGCTGACCATTAGGTGCCAGATGACAGGCTCACAGCTGGCAAGCGCTGTGGTGGCACTACTGAACAGTGGTGGCGGCAGGTGCCCAGCCCAGGCTTGGGCTCCTCCCCCGCCACCTGCTGCTTTTGGCACTACTACATCCCCCAAGGGGTCCCAGATTTTGAGAGGGCATAGGCCAGGCTAAGGGACCCCACCAGTGCACGAATCCATGCACCAGGCCTCTAGTATATAATCTAATAAAGAGGGAATATGCAAATTGACCATCACACCATCATGGTGGAGGTGGCGTTTCCATAACACAAGATGGCTGTGCCCACAGCAGAGGCAGAGTTCCCATAAGGAACAATGAGCAGGAACCTGAGGCTGCATGGCGCTGGGCCGGGTCAGGTGACCTGTACTTGCGCCCCCTGCCTGGTGGGGCTTGACAGGGTACCTCAGGCCATGACCCCCACCCCAGCGCCGGGGACTTGAGGCTGTGCTCCTCGCCTGGTGCTGTGCCGGGGGACCTTAGGCTCTGCCCTCCTTCCTGCGGGGCTTGACAGGGTACCTGAGGTTGAGCCCACACCAGGTGGGGCTTGATGGGGACCTGAGGCTGTACCCCCTACCCAGTGGGGCTTGAAGGGGGACCTGAGGCTGCGCAGCCCCATCCGGCAGGGCTTGACGGGGGACCCCAAGTCATACCCCACACCCAGCGGGGCTTGACAGGGGACATCAAAGCACATACCCCACCTTGGTCCAGGCTGGGGGACTTCAGGCCATGGCCTCTGCCTGGCAGGGCTTGACGGAGGACCTCAGGCCACTCTGCCTACCTCGGCACTGGGCCAGGGGCCTGCGGGTACACTGGGGGACCTGGGGCTGCGCCCCCCCACCCAGCACCAGGCCAGGGGACCTGAGGCTGTGCCCCCACTGGTCGGGGCTTGACGGGGGACCTGAGACTGTGTCCTTGCCCAGCGGGGATTGACGGGTGGGGCCGGCTCGGTCTGGGTCTCACGCAATTTTGAGACGCCTCAGGTGGGTGGGAACTTGACTCTGGGTCCCATTATGTGCCCCAGATTTTGACAGGAAGAAGATTTTCATATGCATTTTAATAGTCTTTCATCTCTGACACTTCTATTATAGAGAAAGGGCAAATAGCAATATTAAAATATTTCCTCTAATTAATCCCCTTTTAATGTGCATGAATTTCGTGCACCAGGCCACTAGTTATATAATAACCAGTTCAGTGCAGAATAGCCCTGTTTGAGACATTGCAACTCTGTAAAGTGAGGCTTAGCAGAAGACATAGGGTTCCTATGCCTACTGCTGCAGTGAGTGCTCTGTGCCTTTATAAAATCCCTACCTGCATTGAGATACTAAGATGGCTTTGGTACAAGAGTCCCCTGTCTTCTCAGGTGACCAGCACTTTAATAAACCTCACTTTTCACTGTGGTACCTGCCTCACAAGTTTGGCTTTCATGGCAACAGGCAGTGGAACTTGGATTTAGTTTTTCTTCCTCTATTTTTATTTTATTTTTATTGTTGATAGTATTGCAGATATCTCCTCTTTTTTTCCCCTTTACCCTAAAGCTCCCAGCCTTTCACTACCCATGTCTTCACTACCCAATAGCCTGTGTCCATTCTATGCCTATCTATAATCATAAAATCATAATATGCTAATTAGACCGGACAGCCAAATGACCTTCTGCACATCCTTCCAGGCGACCTTCTGGAATGACCAGTGGCTGGGGCAGGGCCAGCAAGCCTGAGCTGCCAGGCCAGCCAAGGTGGTCCTGGCACCCCCCTTCCGCAGAGACCACGGGAGAGGCCGTGGTGCGGCCTGGTCCCTGTGTCACCCCTTTCGTAGAGGCAGCAGAAGAGGCGGTACCAGGACTGGGCCTGCACCTCTGCCCATCCTGAAACTGCCCCTTCTGCAGAGGTGGCTGGAGAGGCTGTGGTGCAAGCCCAGTCCTGGTGCCATACCTTCCACAGAGGTGGGGGGTCAGGGGGCGGCACAGTCCTATAGCCTCTGCAGAGACAGGACAGGGTGTGACCACAGTGCCTCAACTTCCCATGGCCTCTCCCCCAGCCAGGCCAGCCCCAGATCACACACCATCCTCCCCCCACCCCCCCAACCAGTGGGCGTGGGGTGGGCCAGCACTAAGGAGTAGTGAGCCTGGCTTCTGGTTGAGTGGCACTCCCCTCCTCTCTCCCCCCCCAGCCAGAAGCCAGGCTCATGGCTGGCAAGTGTGGCAGAGTGTGGCGGAGGTGGCATGAGCCTCTCCTGCCTCTGTGGCAGGCGTGTGGTAAGGTGGGAGGGGTCCTGGACTGCAAGAGCCCCAGACTGCAGAAGGGATATCTGAGTGCCATTTAGGCCTGATCCCTGGGGGTTCCTGGACTGCGAGAGAGTACAGTCCAGGCTAAGGGAACACCCCTTGCCCATGCACAAATTTCGTGCACCGGTCTTCTAGTCTATATACATAAAAGCCTAAGTAACCATTACAACCGGATGACCAGCCAATAGCTATGATGTACACTGGCCACCTGGGGGCAGACATTCAACACAGGAGCTGCCCCCTGGTGGTCAGTGTGCTCCCACAGCCTACCTCCCATGGCCAGCCAACCTCCCACAGTCCTTCCTTCCCCCTGGCCGGGCGGCTCCGATTGGGACTGGGCAAGATGGCCGCCATCACTGGCCAGGCTGAGGGAGCCCACCCCTGCACAAATTTGTGCACTGGGCCTCTAGTAAGTATATAAGTTCTTTGGTTTATCTCTTCTTATCCCCCAAATCCCACATTGAGGTATGTCAGTCTGTCCCATGCCTCCCTGCTTTGGGTCCCATTTTGTTGGTCAATTCATTCTGCTCATTAGATTCCATAAAGAAGTGAGATCATGTTATATTTGTCTTTCTCAGATTGGCTTATTTCACTTAGCATAATATTTTCCAGGTCTATCCATGCTGTTCCAAATGATAAGAGATCCTTCTTTTTTACAGTTGCATAGTATTGCATTGTGTAAATGTTCCACAGCTTTTTTATCCATTCATCTACTAATGGGCACTTGGGCTGTTTCCAAATCTTAGCTGTTGTAAATAACATTGCTATGAACATAGGGGTGTATTGGTGTTTTGGGGTTTTTAGGATATATTCCCAGAGTGGGATTGCTGTCTCAAAGGAAAATTCTGTTTATAATTTATTGAGGAAACTCTCTACTGTTTTCTATAGAGGCTGCATCAATCTGCATTCCTACCAGCAGTGAATTCCACATCCTCACCAGCATTTGTTGTTTGTTGATTTTTTTATGATAGCCATTCTGACATGTGTGAGGTGATATTTCATTGTGGTTTTAACTCGCATTTCTCTAATAATTAGTGACTTTTAGTATTTTTTCATGTGTCTGTTGGCCATTTGTATGTCTTCTTTGGGGAAATGTCTATTCAGGTCATCTGCCCATTTTTAAATTGGATTGTTTGTCTTCCTTTTGTTAAATTATATGAGTTCCTTATAACCCTTAATTGGATGCATCACTGGCAAATATGTTCTCCCATAGAGTAGGTTCCCTTGTCATTTTGATAGTCGTTTCTTTTGCTGTGCACACACTTTTTATTTCGATGCAGTCCCATTTGTTTATTTTCTCCTTAGTTTCCTTTGCCCTAAGGAATATATCCGGAAACATGTTGCTACGTGAGATGTTTGAGATTTCACTGCTTGTGTTCGCTAAGATTTTTATGGTTTCATGCCTTACAGTTAAGTTTTTATCCATCTTGAGTTTATGTAACTCAAGGGTGTAAGGTGTAGGGTGTAAGTTGGTGGTCTAGTTTCATCTTTTTGCATGTGTTTATCTAGTTTACCCAGCACCATTTGTTGAAGAGACTGTCTTGACTCCATTGTATGTTCTTTCCTCATTTGTCAAATATTAATTGACTGTAATGGTGTGGGTCAATTTCTAGGGTCTCTGTTCTGATTCATTGGTCTATAAGCCTGTTCTTGTACCAGTACCAGGCTGTTTTGGTTATAATGGCTTTGTAGTATAGCTTGATATCTGGTATTGTGATCCCTCCAACTTCTTTCTCAAGATTGCTGTAGCTATTTGGGGTCTTTTATGGTTCTATATAAATTTTTGGAGTATTCTAGTTCTGTGAAGTATGTCATTGGTATTTTAATAGGGATAGCGTTGAATCTGTAGATTGTTTTGTGTAGTATAGACATTTTAATTATATTAATTCCTCCAATCCATGAACATGGCATACATTTCTGTTTGTTTGTATTTTCCTGTATTTCTTTTTTCAGTGTCATAGTTTTCCATTTGCAGGTCTTTTACCTCCTTGGGTAAGTTTATTCCTAGGTATCTTTCTATTGCAATGGTAAATGGGATTGCTTTTTTAGTTTCTCCTTCTGAGAGTTCATTATTGGTGTATAAAAATGCCATTGATTTCTGAATATTAATTTTATATCCTGCTATCTTGCCAAATTCATGTATTAAATCTAGTAACATCCTGGAGGAGTCTTTAGAGTTTTCTAGGTACAATATCATCCCAATGACAGTTTTACTTTCTCCTTTACAATTTGGATGCTTTTTATCTCTTTTTCTTATCTGATTGCTGTGGCTAGGTCTTCCAGTACTATGTTGAATAAGAGTGCTGAAAGCAGACATCCCTGTCTTGGTTCCTGTTCTTAAGGGGAACATTTTTAGGTTTTGCCATTGAGTATTATGTTGGCTGTAGGTGTGTCATATATGATATTTACTAGGTTGAGGTATGATATCTCTATTCCCACTTTACTGAGAGTTTTTGTTAAAAAAAAGGTGCTGGATTTTATCAAATGCTTTTTCTGCATGTATTGATATGATCTTGTGATTTTTGTCTTTCAGCTTGTTTATGTGATTAATTACGTTTATTGATTTGGAATATTGTACCAGCCTTGCATCCCTGAAATAAATCCCATTTGATCATGATGTATGATCTTTTTAATATGTGCTGGATTCGATTTGCTAATATTTTGTTGAGTATTTTAGCATCTATGTTCATCAGGGATATTGGCCTATAATTCTTTCTTTGTAGTGTCTTTATCTATTTTTGGAATTAGGATAATACTGGCCTCATAAAAAGAGCTTGGAAGTGTTCCTTCCTCTGGGATTTTTTGGGATGTTTTTGGGAGAATAGGTGTTAGTTCTTCTTTGAATGTTTGGTAAAACTCCCCTGTGAAGCCATCTGGACCAGGGCTTTTATTTTCTTAAAGTTTTTAAATTACTGCTTCAATTTCATCAGTTGTTATTGGCCTACTCATGTTTTCTGATTCTTCCTGATTGAATTTTGGAAAATTTTATGTTTCTAGGAATTTGTGCATTTCATCTACATTGTCCAGCTTGTAGGCATATAGCTGTTGATAGTATTTATAATCCTTTGTACTTCTGTTGAGTCCCTTGTTATATTGCCTCTTTCATTTCTGATTTTAATTGGGTCATCTCTCTTTGTTTTTTGATGAATCTGTTAGAGGTTCATCAATATTGTTTATCTTTTCAAAGACTAGCTTTTTTTTTTTTTTTTTAGTCTTTTTGTTATTTATTTCTGCTCTGTTCTTTATTATTTCCTTCCTTCTACGTACTCTGGGTTTTTCTGGCTGTTCTCTTTCTAATTCATTTAGTTGTAAGTTTAGATAGTTCATTAGTACTTTTTGTTGTTGTTTCTTGAACTTCTCTCTCAGGACTTGCTTTTGCTGTGTCCCATAGGTTTTGTTGTGGTTATGTGTTCATTTTCATTTTTTTTCCAGGAAGTTTTTAATTTCTTTCTTGATCCCATTGGTAACCCATTCATTGCTTAATGACATGATCTTTAGCCTCCATGTATTTGAGTGTTTTTAGTTGTTTTTTTTATGGTAATTGATTTCTAACTTCATGTCATTGTAATCTGAGAAGATGCTCGATATTATGTCAGTCTTTTAAAATTTATATAGATTTATTTGTGCCCTAATATGTGGTCTAGCTTTGAGATTATTCCATGTGCATTTGACAAAAGTGTATATTCTGTTGTTTCGTGGTGAAAAGTTCTGTAAATATTTGTTAGATTCCTCTGATCTAGTGTGTCATTTAAGGCCTCTGTTTCCTTGTTATTTTTTTCTGGAAGATCTATCCAGTGATGTCAGTGGGGTGTTAAAGTCCCCTACTACGACAGTATTGCTGTCAGTTTCTCCCCTAATGTTCATCAAATATGTGACCCAAGACTTTGAGGGGATAAAAAGAAAAAGAGAGAAAGGAGAAGGAGGAGTGGGGGGAGGGAGGGAGAAATGGCTCTATGGAAGCAAAGAAGAAGCTAAAGAATTAATATAGGGAGAAAAAGGAAAATGAAACAAAATAAATGAAATAATAATGAATTTAAAATATAGTAATAATATTCCTACATATCTTAATTTTTCTTGTTGTAATGGTAAATGGGATTGCTTTTTCCCCCCCACCATTTTTTTTATTAAGGTATTATATATGTACATTGCTTACCATTGCCCCCCCCCTCCCATACACGCCCTCCCTCCCCAGAGTTTTGTGTCCATTGGTTGTACTTATATACATGCATACCAGTACTTCGGTTGTTCTCTTATCTCCCCCAGATCTCCCTACCCTCCCCGCTGTCATTTGACAGTCTGCTTGTTGCTTTACTGTCACTATATCTTTCATTCTTTATTATCCATAAATGAGTGAGGACATGTGGTGTTTCTCTTTCATTGACTGGCTTATTTCATTCAGCATGATGTTCTCCAATTCCATCCAGGTTGCTGTTAATGATGAGAATCCCTTCTTTTTTATGACAGCATAGTATTCCATTGTGTTGATGTACCATATTTTTCTACTCCAGTCATCTGCTGATGGGCACCTAGCCTGTTTCCTAATCCTAGCTATTGTAAATTGTGTGCTGCTATGAACCTAGGGGCTCCCCCGGGGCACAAGGCTCCCCCAGGTCCCTCCACTCCCAAGGGGCACACAGCTCTCCCGGGGCACATGGCTTTCCCAGGTCCCACAGCTCCCCCAGGGTACACGGCTCTCCTGGGGCACATGGCTTCCCTGGGTCCTACCACTCTCAAGGGGCACACAGCTCTCCCAGGGCACATGGCTCCCCCTGGTTCCACCGCTTCCCTAGGGCACTAGGCTCTCCCGGGGCACACGGCTCCCCCGGGTCTCACTGCTCCCCTGGGGAACACGGCTCCCCCTGGTCCCACCGCTCTCCCAGGGCACAAGGCTCTCCCGGGGCACACGGCTCCCCAGGGTCCCACTGCTTTTTTTTTTATTTTTTATTTTTTTTTATTTTTTATTTTTTTAAATTTTACTTTATTAAGGTATTTTCTGTGTACATAGTTTACCATTGCCCCCCCACCCCCACCTCCCATTTATGCCCTCCCTCCCCAGAGTTCTGTGTTCATTGGTTGTACTTATGTTCATGCATACCAGTCCCTCGGTTTTTCTCCTATCTCCCCCCAGGTCTCCTTCCCCTCCCCGCTGTCATTTGGCAGTCTGCTTGTTTTATGGTGACTATCTCAGGACCATATGAATAGAGTCCACTCCTCCTCTGGTTTTCACCGCCCCTTCCCCTGGGTCCCACTGCTTCCCCTGGTACACACGGCTCGCCCGGGGCACACTGCACCCTGGGACACTCGGCTCACCCGGGGCACTCGGCCCCATGGGACACTCGGCTCACCCGGGGCACTCGGCCCCCTGGGACACTCGGCTCACCCGGGGCACTCGGCCCCGTGGGACACTCGGCTCACCCGGGGCACTCGGACCCGTGGGACACTCGGCTCACCCGGGGCACTTGGCCCCCTGGGACACACGGCTTACCCGGGACACCCTTCCCCTTTGGGGGGTACGGCTTACCCGGGGCACATGGCCCCCCGGGGACACTCGGCTCACCCGGGGCACTCGCCCCCCTGGGACACTCGGATCACCCGGGGCACTCGGCCCCCTGGGACACTCGGCTCACCCGGGGCACTCGGCCACCTGGGACACTCGGCTCACCCGGGGCACTCGGCCCCCTGGGACACTCGGCTCACCCGGGGCACTCGGCCCCCTGGGACTCTCGGCTCACCCGGGGCACTCGGCCCCCTGGGACTCTCGGCTCACCTGGGGCACTCGGCCCCCTCGGACACTCGGCTCACCCGGGGCACTCGGCCCCCTGGGACACACGGCTCACCCGGGATCCCCTTCCCCTTTGGGGGGTACGGTTCACCCGGGGCACATGGCCCCCTGGGACACTCGGCTCACCCGGGGCACTCGGACCCCTGGGACACTCGGCTCACCCGGGGCACTCGGGCCCATGGGACACTTGGCTCACCCGGGGCACTCGGCCCCCTGGGACACTCGGCTCACCTGGGGCACTCGGCCCCCTGGGACACACGGCTCACCTGGGATCCCCTTCCCCTTTGTGGGGTACGGTTCACCCGGGGCACATGGCCCCCTGGGATACTCGGCTCACCCGGGGCACTCGGCCCACTGGGACACTCGGCTCACCCGGGGCACTCGGCCCCCTGGGACACTCGGCTCACCCGGGGCACTCGGCCCCCTGGGACACTCGGCTCACCCGGGGCACTCGGCCCCCTGGGACACTCGGCTCACCCGGGGCACTCGGCCACCTGGGACACTCGGCTCACCCGGGGCACTCGGACCCGTGGGACACTCGGCTCACCTGGGGCACTTGGCCCCCTGGGACACACGGCTTACCCGGGACACCCTTCCCCTTTGGGGGGTACGGCTTACCCGGGGCACATGGCCCCCCGGGGACACTCGGCTCACCCGGGGCACTCGCCCCCCTGGGACACTCGGCTCACCCGGGGCACTCGGCCCCCTGGGACACTCGGCTCACCCGAGGCACTCGGCCCCCTGGGACACTCGGCTCACCCGGGGCACTCGGCCCCCTGGGACACTCGGCTCACCCGGGGCACTTGGCCCCCTGGGACACTCGGCTCACCCGGGGCACTCGGACCCGTGGGACACTCGGCTCACCCGGGGCACTTGGCCCCCTGGGACACACGGCTTACCCGGGACACCCTTCCCCTTTGGGGGGTACGGCTTACCCGGGGCACATGGCCCCCCGGGGACACTTGGCTCACCCGGGGCCCTCGGCCCACTGGGACTCTCGGCTCACCCGGGGCACTCGCCCTCCTGGGACACTCGGCTCACCCGGGGCACTCGGACCCGTGGGACACTCGGCTCACCCGGGGCACTCGGCCCCCTGGGACACTCGGCTCACCCGGGGCACTCGGCCCCCTGGGACACTCGGCTCACCCGGGGCACTCGGCCCCCTGGGACACTCGGCTCACCCGGGGCACTCGGCCCCCTGGGACACTCGGCTCACCTGGGGCACTCGGCCCCCTGGGACACACGGCTCACCCGGGATCCCCTTCCCCTTTGGGGGGTACGGTTCACCCGGGGCACATGGCCCCCTGGGATACTCGGCTCACCCGGGGCACTCGGCCCCCTGGGACACTCGGCTCACCCGGGGCACTCGGCCCCCTGGGACACTCGGCTCACCCGGGGCACTCGGCCCCCTGGGACACTCGGCTCACCCGGGGCACTCGGCCCCCTGGGACACTCGGCTCACCCGGGGCACTCGGCCACCTGGGACACTCGGCTCACCCGGGGCACTCGGCCCCCTGGGACACTCGGCTCACCCGGGGCACTTGGCCCCCTGGGACACACGGCTCACCCGGGATCCCCTTCCCCTTTGGGGGGTACGGTTCACCCGGGGCACTCGGACCCCTGGGACACTCGGCTCACCCGGGGCACTCGGACCCCTGGGACACTCGGCTCACCCGGGGCACTCGGACCCCTGGGACACTCAGCTCACCCGGGGCACACGGCCCCTCTAGGGTGTTGGGGTCGCATATTGGAGGCGCTGCACTAGCTCCTTGCTAGCATGGCGGGAAGGCTGGCACAGCTGCAGTTGGGCTGAGATGGTTGCAGGCGGGGGGACCACCTTCAAAGGTGTCTCGTTCGGTGTGGGAGCGGAGCAGCTGCAGACATGGAGGCTAAGTTCTGAGGTAGCCCACTCCCTGAGCCCAAGGCGTGGTGAGCTCTGTTTTTGGTGGATTTCCTTTATTCTCAGCGGCAGTGGTGGGTGGCGGTGCCAGGTGCAATATTGACGGTCGCTCCTGTGGTTCAATTACCACTGTAGTTTTAAAGTTCACATGGCGGTGGTGGTGAGAGCTTAGGCTTGGCCACGTGGCATCGGAGGGTGGGCTCGCCTGGGTGGGTAATGGAAGGCACCGTGCCATTTCCTCACCAGCGCGCTCCATCTCCCTCCCAGCATGGTGGGTGTGCTGGGAAGATTGTGGGCGGGCTGTGATGGCTGCATGGGGAGAGTCCGCCCTCAATGGTGTCCTCTTTGTTGCGGATGTGGAGCTGCTGTGGATGCAGAGGCTAATTTCTGAAGCCACACTCTCTATGAGCCCGGTGCGTAGTGAGCTCTGATTTCGGTGGATTCCCATTCTTGGGGGCGGCGGTGGGTGCGGCAGCGATGGTAGCTCCTGTGGCTCAATTTCCCCTGTAGTTTTAAAATCTGCATGGTGGTAGTGTCTGATGCTTTGGCCTGGCCATGTGGCAACGGAGAGAGGATTCTCCGGGTCTGCCAATGGAAGGCGCAGCGCCAGCACAGCGTGCGTGAAGGCCTGGCAGAGCAGGCCGCGGGCGGTGACGGAAAGTCCCCATGATGTCTTAGTCTTTCAGACTTAGTGGAACGCTACCCCTGAGCCAGGACAAGCAGCACCACCACAAATATTGGCCAGCTCAGTGCTGCCCCTCTACAGGTGACAGTAGGGGCATCCTCACCTTGGTAGGCCTTTTCTCTTGGAGGTCTTAACCAGTGGAAGGCAGCACGGTACAGAACTGCCCCACCTTCTCAGTCCTCCGCTGCTTTTTTTTTTTTAATAATATATTTTTTAATTGATATTTTACAGAGAGGAAGGGAGAGAGAATAGAGAGCTAGAAACGTCGATGAGAGAAAAACATCGACCAGCTGCCTCTTGCACACCCCCTACCGGAGATGTGCCTGCAACCAATGTACATGCCCTTGACCGGAATCGAACCCAGGAATTTTCAGTCCGCAGACTGACACTCTACCACTGAGCCAAACCGGTTTCGGCATGGGATTGCTTTTTTATTTTCTCTTTCTGATAATTATTGGTGTATGAAAATGCCATCAGTTTTAGTGCAATTTTACCTGCTACATTTCTGAATTTATTGATTAAATGTAGTAGTTTTTTGGGGGAGTTTTTAGGGTTTTCTGTGTACAATATCATGTCATCTATGAATAATGAGAGTTTTGCTTTCTCCTTTCTAATTTGGATGCCTTTTATGTTTTCTTCTTGTAGGGTCGCTGTGGCTAGGACTTTTAGTACTAATTTGAATAAGGGTTGTGAAAGTGGACAACCCTGTCTTGTTCCTGTTCTTAGGGGAAATGGTTTTAGTTTTTGCCCATTGAGTATGATGTTGACTAGGTATGTCATATATGGCCTTTATTATGTTGAGATATGATCCCTCTATTCCCACTTTGCTGAGAGTTTTGTTGGATTTTGTTGAATGCTTTTTCTGTGTCAGTTGATATGATCATGTGATTTTTGTCTTCTATCTTGTCTAGGTGATGTTTACTGACTTTCAAATATTGTACCAGCTTTGCATTCCCAGAATGAATCCCACTTGGTCATGGTGTATGATCTTTTTAATGTCTTACTGGATTCAATTTGCTAATATTTTGTTGAGGATTTTAGCATCTATGTTTATCAGGGATATTGGTCTATAATTTCCTTTCTTTGAGGTATTTTTATCTGTTTTTGGAATTGGGCTAATGCTGGCGTCACAAAACAAAAAGTTGGGAAATATTCCTTCCTCTTGGTATTTTTGGTATAGTTTGAGGTGTATAGGTGTTCGTTCTTCTTTGGTAAAATTCCCATGTGAAGCCTTTTGGACATGGACTTTTTGCTGGGCGTTTTTTAGTTACTGCTTCTATTCATCAGCTGTTATTGGCCTATTCAGGTTTTCTGATTCTTCTTGATTCAGTTTTGTGAGATTGTATTTTTCTAGGAATTTGTCTATTTCATCCACATGTCTAGCTTGTTGGCATATAGTTGTCATAGTATTTTCATTTTTTTTTCTTTTAAAAAAATATATTTTATTGATATTTTACAGAGAGGAAGGGAGAGAGATAGAGAGCCGGAAACGTTGATGAGAGAGAGAAACATCGACCAGCTGCCTCCTGCACACCCCCCACAGGGGAATGTGCCCGCATCCAAGGTACAGGCCCCTGACCGGAATCGAACCCGGGACCTTTCAGTCCGCAGATCAACGCTCCACCACAGAGCCAAACCGGTTTCGGCCATAGTATTTTCTTACAATCCTTTGTATCTGTACTATCTGTGGTTCCTTCTTTACGTTCTTTTCTGATTTTATTTGGGTCTACTCTTTGTTTCTTGATGAGTTTGGCTAATGGTTCATCCATTTTATTTTTTTAATCCTTTCAAAGACTAGCTCTTGGTTTCACTGATTTTTTTTTATTGTTCTTTTAGTCTCTTTTTCATTTATTTCTGCTCTGGTCTTTATTATTTCCTCTCTTCTTTTCTTATTGTTATTTTTCTGTTTCTTTAAGTTGCAGGCAGGCTTAAGTGATTTATTATTAAATTTTCTTGATTTTTGAGTTAGGTCTGTAATGCTATGAGCTTCCCTCTCAGGACTGCTTTTGTTGTGTTCCAGAGATTTTGGATGGTTGAATGTTCATTTTCATTTTCATTTGTTTCCACAAAGTTTTTTGTTTCTTGATCTTGTTGGTAACCCATTCATTGTTTAATAACACGCTATTTAGCCTCCATGTGTTTGAATGTTTTTTTTGGTGTTTTTACTGTTGCTTTCTCATTTCATTCCACTGTGATCTGAGAAGATGCTTGATATGATTTCAATCTTCTTGAACTTGTAGAGACTTGTTTTGTGCATCGGGCCTTCATGTGAACTATGTGAACTATCTTTGTGAATGTTACATGTGCACTTGAGAAGAATGTATATTCAGCAGTTTTGGGGTGAAATGTTCTGTAAATGTCAATTAAATCCATGTAATCCAGTGTATCTTTTAGAGCAGTGGTCGCCAACCGGTGGTGATTGCTGCTTTAGTCACTGTTTCCTTGTTAATTTTTTGCCTGAAAGATCTATCCAGTGAATTCAGCAGGGTGATAAATTTCCCTACTATGACTCTATTTTTGTTGATCTCTCCCTTAAAGTTTCCTAGAAGTTTAATATATATATATATATATAGATATATATAGATATATATAGATATATATATATATACACACACACACACACACACACACACACATATATATATTTAGGAATATATATATTCATATATATATGAATATATATGAATATATATATGTGCATATATGTTTACTAGGGTAATATTCCTTTAGTATTATATAGTGACCATTGTTGTCTCTTATGAAGGCTTACATTTTGAAGTTAGTCAGATATGAGTTTTGCTACCCTAGGTTTTTTGGTTTTCATTTGCATGAAGAATTTTTTCTATCCCTCCACTCTCATACAGTGTGAGTCTTTTTTCTGAGGTGGGCAGCTTGCTGATTATAGTAATCTTGGTTTCAGATTCTAGCTATTCATTACCTTGAGCACTTTATGTCATTCTCTTCTTTCCTGTAGAGTTTCTGATGAGAAATCTGTGTCAGCCTTATGGGAAATCCTTTGTAAGTAACAGTTGCTTTTCTCTTCCTGCCTTTAATGTTCTCTTTGTCTTTAATTTTTGGCATTTTAATTACAATGTGTTGGACATGGGCCTGTTTGGATTCTTCTTGCTTGGGATGTTCTGTGCCTCCTGAACGTTTTCCCTTCACCAGATTAGGTAAGTTTTGTGCCATTATTTATTCAAACAGGTTCTCTGTCCCTTTCTGCTGCTTCTGGCACCCCTATTATGTGAATACTAGAGGCCCGATGCACAAAATTTTTGCAAGAGTAAGTTTCCTTCCCCAGCTGCCAGCACTCAGGGCTCAGGCTTCTCTCGCAGCCCCAGCTTCATCCAGAAGAACATCTGGTCTAATTAGCATATTACACTTTGATTATTATAGACTATAGGCCCGGTACATTTGTGCAGGGGGAGAGTCCCCTCAGCCCAGCCTGCACCCTCTCCAATCTGGGACCCCTCGGAGGATGTCTGACTGTCAGTTTAGGCCTGACCTCAGGTATTGGGCCTAAATCGGCAGTTGGACATCCCTCTCACAATCTGGGACCACTGGCTCCTAACTGCTCACCTATCTGCCTGCCTGATTGCCCCTAACTGCCCCCTGACCCTCACCACCCGCCTGATCACCCTAACTGCCTTTGCCTGCCTGGCTGATTGCCCCTCACTGTCCATCTTCTCCCCCCCCCCCCCCTTCCACATGCCACCCTGGTCGCTTCCAACTGCCCCCCATGCCAGCCTGGTCACCTCATGCAGCCTGCTGTTCAGTCGTTTGGTCATCCTTCACTAACCCCCCTGCCAGCCTGGTTGCCCCACACAGCCTGTTATTGGTTCATCCATCTGGTTGTTTCAGTTGTGATGGTCTCTTGCTTTTTATATATTAGGATTATTATTATTTCACACTGTCCCTCAGCTCCCATAAGCTGCCCTCCATTTCTCAATTGTTTTTTCTCTTTGGTTCTCTGAGTGATTATTTCAACCTTGTGTCTTATTCACTGATTCAATCCTCAACTTCCCCTAATTTGTTGTGTATTCTTTCCAAACTGTTCTTTACTTGTGCTGTATCATTCTTTATTTCTGTTTTCATAGTGACATTTTTCCTCATGCAGTTGAGCATCTTTTCCATCATTATTCTGAACTCTATATCTGATAAGTTTCTTTTCTCCATTTTATTTATCTAATCTTTTGGAGAATTCTCTTGTTCTTTCATTTGGAGGGGTGTTTCCTTGTAACCTCATTTTGGCTGCCTGTTTGTGTCAATGTATTAGGTAGATCTGCTTCTCCTTTCAATCTCTAGTGCAGGACAGTGTCAAATGCTATTTCTGACTAATTAGATCAGTCAAAAACTCAAAGCCTCTGGAGACCACCCTCAACTGATAGGATTTTTTTTTGAATTGCCCTCAGGGTGCGGCAAGAGTTTTTTTTTCTATAGGGTTGGGCAATTGCTTCTGCCTGGAGGCTAATTGTTATTCTTGGTCTCTTAATAGGCCTCCTTAACTCCCCTCTAAGGGCAAGGTGTTTTCCAATAGGGTGTGTCAACTGTTTTCCCCTCAGGCAAGGTTGCCTTTATAGCCAATGTCTGCATGAGGATGGCCTTTGCAGCATAAGGGAATGACTCAGCCCTGGAAACCTGGGTGTCTGCCTTCTGAGCTCTAACCCCAAAAAGCCTCTGGTAAAGTTTGATAGGAATTGGTATTAATTCTTCTTTAAATGTTTTGTAGAATTTATCACTAAAACCATGTGCTTCTGGACTCTCTGTTGGATTATTGTAACTTTTTAATTTTAGGATTTTCATTCGATTCCTTTTTATATAATTTCCCTCTATTAATAGCCTCTATTTGATGAGTCATCATCATTATAGCTTTTTAAAAATCCTTTTCACTTAGTTTCCTGTAATTCCTTGAATATTTATAAGTGTTTTGAATCCTTATCTTTTAATTTCACTATATGAATGCTTTCAGAAATGGATTTTATTGATTGTTTAGCTTTTTTGTGTGTCGTGTGTGTTCCCCCCCCCCCCCCCCCCAGTATAGGTGACATTTTGGTTTCCTCATACTTTTTTTTGTTAGAAAAGTTGGCATTTAAAATATATATTGTTGGCCGAAACCGGTTTGGCTCAGTGGATAGAGCATCGGCCAGTGAACTGAAAGGTCCCGGGTTCAATTCCGGTCAAGGGCATGTACCTTGGTTGCGGGCACATCCCCAGTGAGGAGTGTGAAAGAGGCAGCTGGTCAATGTTTCTCTCTCATCGATGTTTCTACTATCTATCCCTCTCAATTCCTCTCTGTGTAAAACCAATAAAATATATTTAAAAAAATATATATATATTTTGTTGGTCTTCGATGTGGATTGGGAGCCCTAGAACGGCTATATCTCACATCAAAGCTCTTTTAAAAATGTGTTTGTTTCTTAAAAATTTAAGTATATTTTCCAATAAACAAACAAATACCCTATATAATAAAGATGTAATATGCAAATGGTCGTTAACACTATGAAGCTTAATGACCGACCTGTAACAACTGGCTCACAGATCAGCAGGAGGGTGAGGCAGATTCCTTTCCTGTATCTTTTGTGAAACTTTTAGTTTTCCCTCTGGTTTTCCACCAGTGAGATACAATGATTAATTTGTGTATGTTAAGCCAATATCAGTATCCTGGGATTAATATCACTTAATCATAATGTAGTATTTTCTATATATTTTTAGATTTGATTTACTGATATTTTCATAAGGAATTCTGCATCTGTGTTATTGAAGGATATTTCTATCTTCTTGTTTTCTTATAATGTCCTTACCAGGTTTGGGACTAAGAATTAGAGTGGTCCTGTGAACTGAATGGATAAAGCATTTACTTTTTGCTCTAGTTTTTGAAAGAGTTGGTATACAATTATTATTTTTTTCTATACATTTACAGAATTCATCAGTGAAGCCACCTAAACCATAGCTCACTCCCACTCCCCATGGAAAGCTCACTCCCACTCCTCATGGAAAGAAATTACAGATTCAATTTCTTCCACCATTTTTTTTATTAAGGTATTATATGTGTACATTGCTTACCCTTGCCGCCCCCCCACCTCCCATACATGCCCTCCCTCCCCAGAGTTTTGTGTCCATTGGTTGTACTTATATGCATGTATACTAGTCCTTCGGTTGATCTCTTATCTCCCCCAGATCACCCTACCCTCCCCGCTGTCATTTGACAGGCTGCTTGTTGCTTTACTGTATCTATCTTTTTGTTCATTAGTTTATAATGTTCTTTATTATCCATAAATGAGTGAGGACATGTGGTGTTTCTCTTTCATTGACTGGCTTATTTCACTCAGCATGATGTTCTCCAATTCCATCCAGGTTGCTGCTAATGATGAGAATTCCTTCTTTTTTTTTTTTTTTTTAATATATTTTATTGATATTTTACAGAGAGGAAGGGAGAGAGACAGAGAGCTAGAAACGTCGATGAGAGAGAAACATCGACCAGCTGCCTCTTGTACACCCCCTACTGGGGATATGCCCGCAACCAATGTACATGCCCTTGACCGGAATCGAACCCAGGACCTTTCAGTCCTCAGACCGACGCTCTACCACTGAGCCAAACCGGTTTCGGCGAATTCCTTCTTTTTTATGGCAGCATAGTATTCCATTGTGTAGATGTACCATAGTTTTCTGATCCATAATCTGCTGAGGGGCACCTAGCCTGTTTCCAAATCCTAGCTATTGTAAATTGTGCTGCTATGAATATAGGGGCTCCCCCAGGTCCCACTGCCCCCCCCCCAGGTCACACGGCTCCCCCTGGTTCCACCGCTACCCTGGGGCACAAGGCTCTCCCGGGGCACACGGCTCCCCCGGGGCATAAGGCTCTCCCGGAGCCCATGGCTCCCCCGGATCCCACCGCTCCCCTGGGACACACGGCTCCCCTGGTCCCACCGCTCCCCCGGGGCACAAGGCTCTCCCGGGGCATACGGCTCCCCTGGGTCCCACCGCTCCCTCGGGACACATGGCTCCCCTGGGTCACAGGTCACACCACTCCCCCAGGTCACAAGAGCCCCCCCTCCCCCGGGCCACACGGCCCGTCTGGGACCGTTGATTGATGCCCTCCTATCCTTGATCCCCTGGGGCCCGAGCTGCAGGTGAGCAGGAGGACAACGAGGGGAAAGAAAGGGGAGGCTCCGGCCAACTCCACCCTAGCAACCTCAGCAGTTCTGATTTCACATGTTCAGGCTTTCAGTCTCCCGGGTTTAGGTGTTTAGAGTCCCAGGCCGCAAAGAGTGTTTTGGGTACTACCTCTCGGTCCTCCATCACGCTCCATGAGTATGCTCCGCCTTGGCGCTGGCTCTCGGGGGCTCCGCAGAGGCTCCGGCCAGGCCTGGCGGCTGCGGGGGGACAGATGGGCGAAGGCCTCGCTCGGGCCGTGAGCAGAAGGTGTGGCAGAGGCCCTGCACTTGCTCCCTCGCCAGCAAGGCGGGCAGGCCGGGAAATCTGCGGACGCGGAGGCCGGGCTCCGAGGCGGCCTGCTTCCTGGGCCTAGGGCGGGGGGGGGCCTCCGCTCTCAGTGGGCCTTCCTCACTGGTGGTGGCAATTCCGCTGCAGCTTTAAACTCCACATGGCGGCAGTAGCATTTCTCCTTCTTTCAGTTGTAGATTTTCCCCTCCGCTAGCTTTCCTGTGGTTTAGCTAGGATCCTTTTCGATTCTCTCCCTGGGCCCTGGCCCGCTGCTGCCGGGCGAGCAGGAGGACAACGAGGGGGAAGAATGGGGAGGCTCCAGCCGCCTCCACCATAGTATCCTCTGCCGCCCACACTTTACACGTTCTGGCTTTCAGAGTCCCCCGGGTTTAGGTGTCCAGAGTCCCAGACTGCAAAGAGTGCTCTGGGCATAACCTCTTGTTCCTCCATCATGCTCCACGAGCAAGTCTGCTCTGCCTTGGCTCTGGCCCTCGGGGGCTCGGCAGAGGCTCTGGCCCGGCCTGGCAGCGAGGGGACGGACGGGCGAAGGGCTCGCTGGGGCTGCGAGCAGAAGGCGTGGCTGTGGCCCTGTGCTGGCTCCTTCACTAGCAAGGTGGGTGGGCTGGGAAGGCTGCGGGCGAGGAGGCTAGGCTGGGAAGGCTGCGGGCACGGAGGCCGGGCTCCAAGGTGGCTCGCTCCGGGTGGGAGCGGAAGGCATGGCCGTGGCCCTGCGCCAGCTCCCTCGATAGCATGGCGGGCGGGCTGGGAAGGATGCGGGCGTGGAGGCCCCTCCAAGGCGGCTCTCTCTAGGCGGGATTGGAAGGTGCGGCCGCGGCCGCGGCCCGGCTCCGGTTCTCTTGCTTCCATGGTAGGCAGGCTGGGAAGGCTGCGGGTACGGAGGCCAGGCTCTGACACAGCCCACTCCCTGGGCCCGGGGCGGTGTGAGCTCTGCTCTCGGTGGGCCTCCCTCAGTGGTGGCGGCAGTGGCGGCTCTGGCGGTGGCGGCTCCAGCGGCTCCAGTTCCACTGCGGCTTTAAACTCCACATGTCGGCAGCAGCGCTTTTCCTTTCCTCTAGTTGTAGCCATCCCATTCCGTCAGCTCTCCTGTGGATCTGATGTGATCCCTTTCGATTTTAGCTGCTGTTTTTTTCCAAATTGTTGATGAGGTGGCAGCTTAGGAGACTACCTAGGCTGCCATCTTGTTTCACAATCTCAATTTCTTTGTGAGCTATTTAAAAAATATATATTTTTGTTGATTTCAGAGAAGAAGGGAGAGGGATAGAAAGGTAGAAACATCAATGATGAGAGAGAATCATTGATCACCTGCTTCCTGCACATCCCACACTGGGAACTGAGCCTGCCACCGGGACATGTGCCCTGACTGGGAATCGAATTAGGATTTTCCATGCTTTACTGCCTCTTTATCTATCTTTTGGTTCATCAGGCTAGAATGTTCTTTATTTTCCATAAATGAGTGAGATCATGTGGTATTTTTCTTTCATTGCCTGGCTTATTTCACTTAGCATAATGCTCTCCAGGTCCATCCACGCTGCTGCAAATAGTAAGAATTCCTTTTTTACCGCAGCATAGTATTCCATTGTGTAGATGTACCATAGTTTTCTAATCCACTTATCTGCTGATAGGCATTTGGGCTGTTTCCTAATGTTAGCTATAGTGAATTGTGCTGCTATGAACATAGGGGGTGCATGTATCCTTTCTGATTGGTGTTTCTGGTTTCTTGGGATATATTCCTAGTAGTGGGATTACTGGGTCAAATGGGAGTTCCATTTTTAGTTTTTTGATGAAACTTCATACTGTTCTCCATAGTGGCTGCACCAGTCTGCATTCCCACCAGCAGTGCATGAGGGTTCCTTTTTCTCTGCATCCTCACCAGCACTTGTCATTTGTTGATTTGTCGATGATTGCCATTCTGACAAGTGTGAGATGGTTCCGTATTGTCATTCTGATTTGCATCTCTCAGATAATTAGTGACTTTGAGCATGTTTTCATATGTCTCTTGGCCTTCTTTCTGTCTTCTTTCGAAAATATTCTATATAGGTCCATTGCCCATTTTTTAATTGGATCATTTGTCTTCCTTTTATTAAATTGTATAAGTTCCCTGTAGATGTTGGAGATTAAACCTTTATCGGCGATAACATTTACGAATATGTTCTCCCATACAATGGGCTTTTTTGTTGTTTTGTTGATGGTTTCTTTTGCTGTACAAAAGCTTTTTATTTTGATGTAGTCCCATTTGTTTATTTTCTCTTTAGTTTCCATTGGTTTCCTATCTTGTGTTTAAGTCCTTTATCTATTTTGAGTTTATTTTTGTGTATGGTGTAAGTTGGTGGTCTAGTTTCATTTTTTTGCATGTATCTGTCCAATTTTCTCAATACCATTATTGACGAGACTTTCTTGACTTCATTGTATGTTCATGCCTCCTTTGTCAAATATTAATTGAGCATAGTGGTTTGGGTCGATATCTGGGCTCTCTGTTCTGTTCCATTGATTTATGTCTGTTCTTGCGCCAGTACCAGGCAGTTTTGAGAACAGTGGCTTTGTAATACAGCTTGAAATCTGTTATTGAAATCCCACCTACTTTGTTCTTCTTTATCAGGATTACTGAGGTTATTCAGGGTCTTTTTTTTTATTACAGATGAATTTTTGGAGAGTTCTTTCTAGGTCTGTGAAATATGTAGGCTTTTTTTCTTGATTTCAGAGAGGAGGCGAGAGGGAGAGGTAGAATGATGAGAGAGAACCATTGACTGGCTGCCCCCTGCTTGTCCCGTCCCCCCCCCACCCCCCCACCCCCCCACCCCCCCAGAGATTGAGCCTGAATTCTGGGCATGCACTGGAATTGAATCCGGGACCCTTTAGAGTCCATAGGCTGATGCTCTATCCATTGAGCCAAACCAGCTAGGGCATAATTGGGTTTTTGATATTGACTTTTAGTGTTATTTCTCTGGGGACAGAGGATATAATCTGTATGATTTCAATACTTGATATTTATTGTGGCTTGTTATACTCTTGTTTTTGTTTTTTGTTAATGCTCACCCAAGGATCTTTCCTATTGATTTTTAGAAGGTGAAAGGGAGGGAGCATGATGAAGAGAGGTGGGGGACATCAATGTGGGAGAGACACATACATTGCTTGTTTCCCACACACACCTGGACTGGGGCAGGGATTGAACCTATAACCCAGGTATGGCCCGTGACAGAAATCAAACCTGAGACCCTTTGGTGCATGTGCCAATGCTCTAACCACTTGAGTGTACTAGCCAGGGTACATCTTTTTTTTTTTTTTTTAATGTTATAAATACACTTGAAAACAATGATTTAGCAGTTGATACTGTTCCTATGAATACCAATCAGGTTTAGTTGGTTAAATAGTGTTGCTCAAAATTTTTATATTCTTACTAATTATTTTGTTTTCTTGCTGGATCATCATAGAGAAAAATTTGTTGAAATCTACAGCTGTGATTATCTATTTTTTTCCTTTTATAATACCAATTTAAAAATATATTTTAATTGATTTTTTTACAGAGAGGGATAGAGAGCTAGAGCTAGAAACATCAATGAGAGAGAAACATCAACCAGTTGCTTCCTGCACACCCCCTACTGGGGATGTGCCCGAAACCAAGGCACATGCCCCTGACCAGAATCGAACCTGGGACCTTTCAGCCCACAGGCCGACACTATCCACTGAGCCAAACCAGTTTTGGCCTATAATACCAGTTTTTGCTTAATGAAATTTTAAAAAATATATTTTTATTGATATTTTACAGAGAGAAAGAGAGAGAGAGAGAGAGAGAGAGAGAGAGAGAGAGAGCTAGAAAAGTCGATGAGAGAAACATCAACCAGCTGCCTCTTGCACACCCCCTACCGGGGATGTGCCCGCAACTGAGGTACATGCCCTTGACCAGAATTGAACCCGGGACCTTTCAGTCCGCAGACTGACGCTCTACCACTGAGCCAAACCGGTTTCGGCTGCTTAATGAATTTTGAAGTTCTCTTATTAGATACATACATATTTAGTATTATTAATTCTTTCAGTTGGTTAAACTCTCTTATTATGCACAGTGCCTCTTTATTCCTGGTACACTGCTTGTTTTAACGTTTACTTATATTGTAATATATCTTTTTTCCAATCCCTTTGCTTTTGATGTATCGGTGTCATCATATTTCACAGTGTCTCTTGTAAACAAGATATAGTTGAGTCTTATTTCTTTATTAAGCTGATAATCTGCCTTTTAATTAAAGAATTTAGTCTTTTTATTTAATACTAGGGGCCCAATGAATGAAATTCGTGCACGGGGGGGTGGGGGCGGTAAGTATCCCTCAACTCAGTATCCAACCTCTCCAAACCAGAACTACTGGCTCCCAACTGCTCACATGCCTGCCTTCCTGATTGCCCCTAGCCACTTCTGCCTACCAGCCTGATCACCCCCTAACCACTGCCCTGCCAGCCTGATTGATGTCTGACTGCCCCCCTGCCAGCCTCTTTGCCCCAACTTCCCTCCTCTGCTGGCCTGGTTACCCCTAACTGCCCTCCTCCCCATGCAGATTTGATTGCCCCCAACTGCCCTCCCTTTCAGGCCTGGTCTCCAACTGCCTTCCCCTGCTGGCCATCTTGTCTTGGCCATCTTGTGTCCACATGGGGCATGACCTTTGACCACATGGGGGCAGCCATCTTGTGTGTTGGAGTAATGGTCAATCTGCATATTACTCTTTTCTGGTGCATATTACTCTTTTCTGGGGCCAGCTGGTTTGCCTGGATCAGGATAGGGGTTCCCTTGGGGTGTAGGGCGGCCTGGGTGAGGGGCCTGTGGTGGTTTGCAGGCCAGCTATGCTCCCCAGCGACCCAAGCAGAGGCCCTGGTATCTGAGTTATATTTATCTTCTATAATTGAAACTTTGTAGCCTGGAGCAAAGCCAAGCTTCTGCTCGCTCAATGGGGCAGCTATTTCTGTTGGAATTTATTTACCTTCTATAATTGTAACTTTGTAGCTTGGAGTGGAGGCCTAGACTGGCCAAGACAGGTGGAAAGCTTGGCTTCCTCCGTCACTGGGGACAACCCTAACCTCCTGCTCTTTTCAGCTCTGGGGTTTATCTTCTATAATTAAAACGTTGTGCCCTTGAGTGGAGGTCTGGACAGGCCAGGATGTGTGGAAAGGTTGGCTTCCTCCATTGCCGGGGAAATCCAAGCCTAGCTCCTGCTCTCTGTGGTGGCAGCAATCTTGGTTGGAGTTAATTTGCATACTTGCTCTGATTGGCTGGTGGGCATGGTGGAGTGATGGTTAATTTGCATATTACTCTTTTATTAGGTAGGATGATTACTAATATGGTTGTGTTTATTTATTTATTTTTCTATGTTTTTTTTCTAATTTATTAAGGTATTATACGTGTACATAGCTTACCATTGCCCCCCCCCTTACCTTCCATACATGCCCTCCCTCCCCAGAGTTTTGTGTCCATTGGTTGTACTTATATGCATGCATACCAGTCCATCAGTTGATTTCTTATCTCCCCCAGATCACCCTACCCTCCCCGCTGTCATTTGACAGTCTGCTTGTTGCTTTACTGTCACTGTATCTATCTTTCTGTTCGTTAGTTTATAATATTCTTTTTTTTTTAAATATATTTTATTGATATTTTAAAGAGAGGAAGGGAGAGAGATAGAGAGCTAGAAACGTCGATGAGAGAGAAACATCGACCAGCTGCCTCTTGCACACCCCCTACCGGGGATGTGCCCGCAACCAATGTACATGCCCTTGACCGGAATCGAACCCGGGACCTTTCAGTCCTCAGACCGACGCTCTACCACTGAGCCAAACCGGTTTCGGCAATATAATATTCTTTATTATCCGTAAATGAGTGAGGTCATGTGGTGTTTCTCTTTCATTGACTGGCTTATTTCACTCAGCATGATGTTCTCCAATTCCATCCAGATTGCTGCAAATGATGAGAATTCTTTCTTTTTTATGGCAGCATAGTATTCCATTGTGTAGGTGTACCATAGTTTTCTGATCCAATCATCTGCTGATGGGCACCTAGCCTGTTTCCAAATCCTAGCTATTGTAAATTGTGCTGCTATGAACATAGGGGTCTATATATCCTTTCTGATTGGTGTTTTTAGTTTCTTGGGATATATTCCTAGTAGTGGGATTACTGGGTCAAATGGGAGTTCCATTTTCAGTTTTTTGAGGAAGCTCCATACTGTTCTCCACAGTGGTTGCACCAACCTGCAATTCCACCAGCAGTGCACGAGGGTTCCTTTTTTTCCGCAACCTCGCCAACATTTGTCGTTTTTTGATTTGTTGATGTTGGCCATTCTGCCAGGTGTGAGATGGTACCGCATTGTCGTTTTGATTTGCATCTCTCGGATAATTAGTGACTTTGAGCATGTTTTCATGTGCCTCTTGGCCTTCCTTCTGTCTTCTTTTGAGAGGATTCTATTTAGGTCCATTGCCCATTTTTTAATTGGCTCATTTATTTTCCTTTTATTGAGTTGAATAAGCTGTCTGTAGATGTTGGAGATTAAACCTTTATCAGTGATATCATTTGCATATATGTTCTCCCATACAGTGGGTTTTCTTGTTGTTTTGTTGATGGTTTCTTTTGCTGTAAAAAAGCTTTTTATTTTGAAGTAGTCCCATTTGTTTATTTTCTCTTTAGCTTCGATTGCCCTAGGATTAGTATCAGTTTCATTCCACCATCTTATTGCTTCATTTTATTTGATCCTTGTTTCTTTGCTTTCCCAGTCCTGCTTTTATTTTTTTCCTCTTTCATTGACTTTTTAGTTATATCTGTTACTTTAGAGTTGTGCTGTCCAATATGGTAGCTAGAAACTACATTAAATTTAAGTTTAAAATTCCATTCCACCTTACATTAGCTATATATCAGGTACCCAGTAGCCGTATGTGCCTATTACTGTATTGGACAGTATAGATCACTGCCAGAATTCTGTTACCTTTCGAGAGATTATGAACAGGATTTATTTTGAGTCAGAATTACCTAGGGTTAAGTGTGGTAAAAGTAATATTTGAGTCAAAAGATATGTATCCACTACAAATAGCTTTGTATACATACTGTAGGCAAATAACCTTACTGCTTTTAGCCTAGGTCAGTGGTCAGCAAACTCATTAGTCAACAGAGCAGTAAACCGCTGCTCTCGAGCTGCATGGTTCACGAGCCACAATTTGCCAACCACTGGCCTAGGTTTCTTTTTTTTTTTCTTCTTCTTTTTTTAAAATAATATATTTTATTGATTTAACACAGAGAGGAACTGAGAGGGATAGAGAGTTAGAAATGTCGATGAGAGAGAAACATCGACCAGCCGCCTCTTGCACACCCCCCACTGGGGATGTTCCCGCAACCAAGGTATGTGCCCCTGACTGGAGTCGAACCCGGGACCTTTCAGTCCGCAAGCCGATGCTCTATCCACTGAGCCAAACCGGTTTCAGCATGGCCTAGGTTTCTCAAGACGTGGAGATAACCATTTCTGCTCTTTCTGTTTCATGGAGTATTTGTAGAAAGAAAACTATAAAATGGTACAAGTGCTTTATAAAGGCTAAAGCATTTTTAAAAAGTATTAAAAATTGCTTGGCCTAGATTTTTGTATTTTGTTTCGTCTTCTAGGTTGCTGAAAGAACTGGAATCTCCTTCTTGGTGGCCCTTTAACTTCAAGCTTTGGAAGATGCCATCAGACACAAACTCCACGGCAGGCTCCTCCATGGCTAGTACCAAAGCTCTTGGAAAAGAAGGAATAGTGATCAGAATTCCTGCTGTTGTTTCCCAGGGAACAGAATCGCACGTCAAACCAGGAAGGCTCACCATCCTTGTTTCTGGGTTGGAAATCCATGACTCAAATTCTTTGTTACACAGATTTGAAAGAGAGGATGTAGATGACATTAAGGTTCACACACATTATGAAGTTAGCATCCGCCAGCGGTTCATTGGGAAGCCAGACATAGCTTTTCGTTTGATATCTGCCAAGATGCCACAAGTTATCCCCGTTTTGGAAATGCAGTTCAGCAAGAAGATCGAGTTTTTAGAAGATGCCTTGATGCTCAGAAGTACTGGAACCTCCTCCCCAACAGAGAAGGGCTACTCAGTCTGGCAGGCAGGTAAGTGACCATCAACCCAGCCTGCGCACAGACCTGGGAAATCTCACTCTGCCTGTGGTGTGTACTTAACACGGTGCATTGTAAATAAAAATAATCTCAGACCATTTCCCTTAGTACTTGCCAACTGTGAATCTCAAATCACTTCGGTTTATCATACACTCGAGAGCTGTAGAGGTTTCCAAGTAGAACAGAAAGGGTTTTGATGACCCTTTCAGAACAAAGAGAAGGTCTGAGTGAAGTGTTTTCACTCTTCCTTCTATTTGATTTGAGAATAAGCACTTCAGGGTCTTAACTAGCAGCAGCCCCCACCTCGTTTGCTGAGTCTCCATTCCTCCCACCAGTAACTTACTGAGCCTCACTCCTGTTTTCCTTCACATTTGATCGAGGTCTCCCAGACCACTTCCAGGAGTGTGTTCAGGTATCGGAATCTTTGAAAACTATGCAGCATAGTTTGGGTAGTTTATGGGGTATGCATGAGGTATTCTGGAAAACTTGTTTTCTCTGAGGTGTTCTCTTGCAGGTCTCTGGGGTGCGAAGGGTGTAACTGGCATGGCCAATGGGGAGGAGTGTGAGAGGCGGGACATGCAGATATATTACATGTCCACACATCTCGAAGTTCTTGGGTCCTCTCTAGCATGGGATAAGTTGATGTTTGACCTCTCAGTTTTGCCATTCTTACAGTATTCTGTGGCATCTTGATGGTATTTTAATTTGTTTCATTGATTGTGAGTTAGAGCATCTGATGCTTATTTGCTCTTTAATCCCACAGGTTTGTTCTGTGGATTGCCTGTTCTGTGTGTTTTGTTGTTGTTGTTGATGTTGCTGTTTTGCCTGGTTTGCAAGAGTTCTTTATATATTCTAGATTTTCATTCCTTATTGATTTGAGAGGCTGCCAGTGCTTTCCCAGGCTGTCAGCCTCCATTACAGAAATCTTTAATTTTGCTGTGGTCAAATCCACCATTCCCCACCCCCCCTTAAGTTTGTTTGTGAGCCCCATTTAAGAAATCCTAAAGTCATAAAATATTCTGATATTTTCTAATACTAGAATTATAGATAATATTACTTCTGTATTTAATGTGATTTTTTAAAAAAAAGTATCTTTGATTCTGGCATGTCTGTTAAAGTAAGAGAGATGTTTGTTACTATTCTGGTTCCTTTTCTTCTTTTTCTTAAGTGATTGATTTTAATTCTAATATGTAACCAATTTCCTACCACATGAATATGTTGATGTTATTCTAGATGACTTCTGGTTTCAAAAATATATATACTTGATAATAGATCTGGTCTCATAAGAGCCAAAATGTTAGAAATGGTAATGTAAAAACTTAATTTAAAAACTTACTTTCTTGGCATTTCTGGTTTTTCTTTGGCCCCTCACTCAAGCAGGACTCAGAAGCTGGCCCATAAAAAAGCCAAGAATGGTGGGCTGTGGCAGCCAATGAGACCCTGACCAGAGGGCCCGTCAGGCAAGGCCACGTACAAGCCCAGCTGGGCAGTTGCTCTGATGCCCCAAGTTTTGACTTAGTCACCCACTGCATTTTCCCTTGGGGGAGGCCTCAGCAGTGAAGGAGGAGACTGTAGGGACAAGACACAGAGAACCATCAGCCACCAATTCCGCCAGCGCTGAGAACCCTGCAGTGCCACGCATGGTATTCGGCACCTATAGTCTTGGGAAAAATGCTAAATAAAACCCACAGCCCTCCTTGTCACAGAGAGCTCCACCATGTTTTGTGGGTTGTTGTGCATGGGGTTTCTGATGGAAAATAGGGCACAGAATGTAATGAATGAGATAGCAGATGCGAGCACGCTATGTGTAGCACAGAGGTCACACTGCACAAAATTCTGGGCCTGCTGTCAGAGACCCCATGAAAGGTGGTAGCATGGCAAGCTCTGACGCTAGAGCCCAGGTGGCAGACAGGGCTGGAGAGGAGCAGGAAGCCAGTGCAGGGCTTCTGCTGTCACAGGCAGACTAGACAGTAGGAAGATAGGTGAGTGCCAGTTCCACGCCCTGTCATCAGGAAGGGCAGGCTGGTCCTCTTGGGCACAGGCTGAGTCTGCTGAGCACAGGCCGAGCATCATCTTTCTCCTCGAGGAAGCCATAGGTCTGTTTTTAAAGCCTTTCAACGGATTGTATCAGGCCCCCCACATTACCTAGGACAGTCTCCCTTACCTGAAGTCAATGATTACAGGCCTCCTCCATCCCCACTACAAACACCTTCCCATAAACACCTAGGTGAGGGCTGGATTGAATAGCTGTGGCCTGGCCTTTCACGGTAATGGATCCAATGTGTGTGGAATGAGCTGACAGGTGGGTTTTCATCTCGGTGCTAACTTTAGCCTCTGGGTGGGCGTGATCCCTGCAGAGTGTCTTCTTCTGCTCTGAACAAGAAGTTCCATTCTCCCTTTGCGAGACCACCCTACCTCACAGAGTAGATGCACCTCACAGCTGTGGTTTGGAGAGGCTCAGGTAATGAGAAGTGATGTATTTGGAAGAAGCCAGCATGTTGAGTTTAGTAAGCGAGATGGCATCTGACTTGCTAGAAACTTCTCTGTGTCCTCTGCAAGCCTAGTGATGAGGGCGAATTTCTCACTGTCGCCTGTGTTGTGTCTGCCATCACCTCTGTCTTTGCTGTTCCACACTGGAAACTGCAGAGACAGTGGAGGTGGAAACAGTGACTGACATCTCAGAAATGGATTCCTCTCCTTGATGAGGTATTTGGGTAAAATATGTGGCCAGTAGGTGGCAGTCTAGTAACAGGAGACAGGTATTTGCCTTGGGTGAGTAGAACTTTCCAGAGACCTCTGAGGTAATGTGTTGTGTGGAGCTGTGAGGGCCCTGAATGTCACAGGTGGGCAGTTTCCATCTTAGGGAAGAGCAGTTGCAAAGTGCTATTTTTCTGCAGAGTATCTTTAAATAGCCTTTCCAATTTTAGAATAGTATCAGACTTGCAGAAAAATTACAAGGGTAGTTCAGAGTTCCCATGTCTTCCACACTCTTGTCACCCGACATTGGCGTCCTTTATTGTCATAACTAATGAACCTATACAGATACGTTGCTATTCTCATAAGTCCATATTTTATCCAGATTGTTTTACATTTTACTCTTTCAGGATCCCGCGTGACGTTTAGGCAGCGCATCGCCCTGTACCTTTCTGGACTGTGTCAGTTACCCAGACTCTCCTTGCTTTGGTGGTCTTGATCGTTCTTAGCAATCGTAGCATGCTCCCAGGTTGCCTCATGGTCCTGGAGTGACAGGTGTGGGAGGAAGCCCAGAGATCCTTCTCCAGCAGAGCAGGCCATGCCTGGCACTGGTAAGGGTTCTGGAACTGATTTTTGTCCTTGTTTACTGACTGTCACCTTCTGAGAGAGTCCTTCCCTGACCACCTAATTAAAGACACCTGGCCACCCGCTCACTCACCCCATGGAAACCTTGCCTCACACTTGCCCTCTGGTGCCGCCCCCACTGCCCAGTCAGGTCCTCCTCGATGTCCCCTCCTTCCTGGGAAGTGAAATCATCTGTAAGTTTCCTTTTAGCTGGAACAATGTGTGCTTAGTTTGGTTTACAGAGATAATTAATGACTTTAGAGTAAAAAACCATCTTATACTGAACCAAATTAATTTTTCTCAGAAGATATTTCAAAGCATTGAGGTAACTGAGTCAATAGCTCCAGTGTCAACACAGCACTGGGGTGGCCAAAGCCTGTGCTGGGCGGGATCCCACTGAGCCCATGGCTTGTCCTGAAAAACATCTCCGACTTAGTATGTTCTAGGAAGAAATATCCTCCATTTCGGCTTTCTGGCTGTTTAAATAATACTCTTTGGCTAAACATTCAAAAAGAGTATGCCTCTGTCAGTAATATAGCTATAGGTGTTGAAATGGACACCAGAGCACAGTCCTGAGCACAGAAGCTGGTCAGAGAGATCCTGGAGTGAAGCTGAAAAATAAGCAGCCGGGCAGTTCCAAGCAAGTTCACTAAAAGGTGTGCAAACGGAATAGCACTGGGATCGCTGCAGGTGGAGGGCCAAGTGCAGGACCTGTGGGGTGGAGAGGTAGATGGGGCCAGCAGGCTGGGGATGGGGTAGGGGACAGACTGAGCACAGGTGCGTGCTGAGGCCAGAGAACTGCTGTTCTCACAGGCCTGGGAAATGCACTTTCCCATTGTGTCACCATAGGTAACGCTTTAATGTCACAGGTAAGGTGGCCTCTCCTTTAGGCTAATAATAACCAGTAGGATACGCCCTCTGTTCTGCCTTGATAGCTTCCAACCCAGCTCTGACAGTGCTCCACTGCTGACTGACACGTTAGAAAAGGACTTTTCATATGTGACATCCCAGTGAGGGACACTAGGCCACATAGGAACGATGGACCATTCTGATGAACAAGCTCCCCAGGATGTTGGCGTAGGTGGGGCTTTAGCAAGTGTAGAACACAAGTTATGACATCGTTTAGAAAGGCTTAGCTACCGTGCTTCCCCGAAAATAAAACCTACTTCATGGAAACATAATATGTCCCCTGAAAATAAGACCTAGCGCACCTTTGGGAGCAAAAATTAATATAAGACACTGTCTTATTTTCGGGGAAACAGGGTAGCATTTTCCTAAAGAATGGCCTAGAACAGCAGATAGTCAAGTGACTTTAGAGTAAAAAACCATCTTATACTGAACCAAATTAATTTTTGCAGTAATGTTTTGTCTTGTGCAACTTTTCCAGACCCAGCGATGTGGTCCAGGTGTGATGGCTCTGTACGGGATGCGCTTCTGTCTCCAACAGTTAGAGATGGGCTGGGGTCTTGCCTTCAGCAGACTTCCTCCTCTGCTGCCTGAGCCCTTTTCTTTCTGTCTGAGTTACTGAGTGTCCTCCTTAGGCCGGGCCCCTTTTCTTCCCAGGACCCTGAGAAACCTGCTTCCTGTCTCATCTCAACCTGCTTTCATCCTAAGGGCAGGCACTCTTCTTGTAAGAATAAAAAAAAAAAAAAATAAGAATAGCGGGGGCATTTTTGTGTGCAAGCTAGGGGTGGCTGACCTCTCCCACCAAGGAGAGGCCTGTGCAGTCGGTGTGTCCTGAAGGCCACCAGCTAGGCCTCAGCCCTGCAGGCCCAGTGAGAGCCTTACTGACACAGACTTGCTTCTCCTTTCCTTAGCAGCTGCTCCAAGCCACTCTGATGGAAGGCTGCTCTGCTCACCACTACTAGGGCGCTGGGAAGGAGGCGGGGGTCACCTGTTACCCTGCTGTGCCCCCATTCCACTAAAGCAGAGAAGGCTGCTTGGAGCATCTGGTGCTGGTTCTCAGATCTGTGCACTTCTGCCAGCTGCTCTCCTCTCCAGCATCCTAATCAGTAACTACTGTGTACCTGAGGTGGTCTGTGCAGAAGAGTAGGCAGCAGACTCTAAGTGATGCCCTTATCTGGGTTCCCAGGGCCAGGGTACAGGTGGAGTCAGCTCTTTAAATAAAGGACAGGTGGCACACCGCGGGAGGGGCTGTGAGCCACCTGATTAGCAGCCTCTGTTCAGGCTGCCCTTCTGCTCCACGGGGACATTACCCAGGCAGGTGCTGTTGAGCGGAAACCCATTCTGAGCAGTGCCTGGCCTTGCGCTCTGACTTTCCCTCCCTTGTGGCTCCACAGTTACCTTTGTTTGTCCGGTCAGCTGGCCATCCCAGTGCTCTCCAGACCCAGAGCATCCTGAGGGATTTTGAGGATTCAACAACTATCTTAAAGTTTAAATCTATAGTCTTCTCTCATAAAGAAAATGATTACTCCTGGGTAGGGACCTTTCTTAGAGCCAGTTATAGACCCAGACCTCAGGCATTTACAGCGTTTCACTGAGATCGGGGTGGGTTAAGGAAACCACCCTGGACGGGAGTGGAAGGCAAGACTTGGGCAGGCTCCACAGCTGCTCAGCTTAGCAGAGGCTCAGGGAGGGGACCAGTAGGTACAGAGACTGCAGATGGAGAGATGCCGTTGGCCCAGAGAGCAGGAACGATCTTTGTAAAGTCGAGAGTACTTCTGCATTGTGTGCATTATGGAAGATGTCACTGCTGTTTGACTTGCATTTCAGCATCCGGATCCGTGGATTGCGCCAGGCACCGAGAGCCCTCCTCAGGGAGCCAGGAGGGCAGGCTGCTTCAGCTACAGATGAGCGAGCCACTCATTTCTGAGGAGGACACCCAGGAACTCAGACAGGTAACATACATTTAGGGGTTCCATCCTCCCTTGCAGGTGACTCTCTTCTCTTTCCTGCCTGAAAAGGATTCTCCCTGGCTTGTACTTGCCTCTCACCCATAGGAGTTGCTAAGACACCCAATTGAGACATCCATTTGAGAAAGAAAGTGCCCATCTTGAGTCCTTGTGCTCTGAGCAAGCAAACAGCACAGCCTTCCTGTGCTTCCACCCATGCACATATGTATACACATGTGTGCATGAGTGCTCATGGGCACACATATGGGCTATGTGTACATATGCTAAGTTGGTACACGTGTACATGTGTGTGCTGTGAGTGTGTGCTATGTGTATGCTGTGTCTGTGTGAATTTATGCAGTGTACATCTGTGTACATGTGTACTGTATGTGAGCTGTGAGCTGTTGGTTTTTTTGTGTGTACACATGTGTGCTGTGTGTGTGTGCATCCAGTTGAGGGCATTTGTTCTGTCATCACTCTCAAGTGCTCAACTAGATTCTGAAGAGACTGGCTAATTTGTATCCAGGAAATTTAAATTTAAATAATATTTGATAGAAATACTTTTAATTTATCTTCCCTATCTTATTGCTGGGCAATAAAATGGCTTTTTTACCCTTTTAAATAATTTTGAAGCAAACACATAGACATTATTTTTTATTCTTAAATATTTCAGTATGTATCTTTAAAAGATAACTGTTTTTTAAAAACCAACATTATGTCCGGCCAGTGGTTGAGTGTCAGGGCACATGCCTGGGTTGTGGGCTCAATTCCCAGTAGGGGGCATGCAGGAGGCAGCCAATCAATGATTCTCTCTTCATTGATGTTTCTTTCCCTCTCTCCTTTTCCCTTTCTCTCTCTGAAATCAATAAATATATATTTTAAGAAAAGTTTGGACATTTGGACAAATAGGATCATATATCATTATGAAGCAATATTAAATTATTTATTTGCCTAAAGTGACAATAAACAAGTATCAAATAAAATCAATGACAATACATTTTGAAAAATAAAAATAAATAAAAACCAACGTCATACTATGTTTACCTTAAGAAAAAATAAAAAGTAATTCCTGCTGTCATCAGACCTCTCCCTGCCATCCTACTTCAGGAGTGTGTTGTGCATTTGTAGTTCAGGAGCCTGTGAGGCCTGAGCGCTGGGCCCGGTGAAATACCTTAATGCATAGCTTGCCTCTGTCATCTTTTCTTTTTTCTTTGCAGTTTATTAATTGAAATCAGCATTTTGCAATTTGTATCATTCTGACTTGGTTTCCCCAGGGTGAGCAGTGTGCTCTCTGTAGGTCAGTATATAGCTCTCCGGCCCCATCAGATCCAGCTCTGCTTTGGAGAGACCAGTTATTGGTGCCACAAACACAGGCCGGGCTGAGGGACCCCCTCCCCTGAGTGCACGAATTTCATGCACCAGGCCTCTAGTTTACTAATAATTCACAATTAAAGTAACAGATATGTGTCTGCCCAGGCATAGAGTCCTTAAGCTTAGCCCTTTCCTTTGGGGGAAAAAAGTGTTCATCTTTACTGTGGGGTAATTTAAATATACATGTTTTGTCACTTTTTCCTCCTGGTCTAACTTAGTCACTTTTTGTAATGACATAGAAATGCTGCTTTATAGCTGCTACTAGCAAATGTGGCAGGTTCCTAATTGCTTCCAGAACACGTGGCTCTTGTCTGCTCCAGGCTTGAGAGCCCTTGATCTATAAAGGCTGACAGGCCCATGCTCCTGAGAGTGGATGGGAGCATAGGCCTCAGGCTGGTGGGATCTGGAAACTGCTCCCTCCCCCCTTGACGTTATTTAGGCTGAGGAAGGAACCTGTGGCTTTGTGATGGGGGATGGAGGGATTTTGTCTGTTAATTCTGAAGATGGCTATGCAATTTGAGAGGACCCTTCCTCTGAAAGCCATGAGTGATAGGAGAGGTTAGGATAAATGCACCCACAGCCCCTGAGAGCACATTTCTGTGTAGTTGGTCCTGACTGTCGTCAATAAGTCTTATTATCGAGCCTGTGCATTAGTGCTGGCAACAGTGGCCAAGTGAGTCAGTACTGGCCTCAGGGCTGAGGAAGTGGTAACCAGTGCCTGGACAGGGCTGCTGCAGGAGGGGCAGGGCTTTCTACTGTCAGCTGTTCACTCTCCCTCCTGCAGGGAGAGCCTACTCTCAAGAGATGATCTTTTAGAGGTTAATCTCATGTTTCCTTATTTAGAGAGGAGATCTTACTGTGTAATGAAACTCAAGCATATGGAGGAATGAGTTAAATTTCTGGGGAGGAAAAAAATGCACACACATCCTCAATTCAGCTGTGGTTTCTGCTACAAATGCTATTAAAGTCATGTGAAATGGGTCTTGGTGACTTAAACTGGAGTTGGTGCTGAGAGATGGTGCGCCTGACTTCCTGGGGCGGCAGCTCCTTGTGGTGGCCATGGTTGCGTCACTGCAAGAGGACCCCTGTGGGGGCTGGAGAACGTGGTTTGGCTGGGACGGGCTTGGCAGAGTGCCCTGATTCCTGTCTAATGTGGGATGGGCCAGCTTCTCCTGCCTCAGAACGGTGGCTCTTTATTTCAGTCTGTCACTGCCACATGTTTGATGCAGCATTTGGAGATGACAAAACCACACCGCATTTGGCTTCCTCTGAGGGCATCTCGATTTCATGGCATTTTCTTTATAACGTCTGAATCTATCAACTCCTCTGTCTTGTCCTGCATTTGGTCTTTCTTCTTCCTGCTTCCCTCTTTCACCAGGAAAGAACCAGATGAGAAGCTGGCACGAGTCTGGTATTTTGGTTTATCAAAGGAGGTTTGGTGCAAGCTTCCACCCTGATGGATTGCAGGGAAGGCGCTGCATGAGCCCCAGGACCGAAAACAGCAATGACAGGAGACTTGAGCTGATGCCCTTGTCATTCCCAATGAAGAGGACCACAGTGTGGCTGGGCTGGAGGACCCTCGAGGGTGGATAGGCAGGGATGACCTGCAAGAGGTGTGGCACAGACAGTGGGACTTTCCTGCCAGACAAGGAGTCAGAAGTGTGTCCTGTAAGCAGCTTGGAGTTACTGAGGATTTTTTGAGTGAGGAGTGGTGGGATAATTTCAGACTTGAATACCTCTTCAGGTTCTCTTCTTGTCCTGTGCCTTCTGAACCTCCAGACTGTTAATTTCTTTTATTAATTGGGGTAGGAAGTGTGGTTATGATGTTGTGTGTGTGTGTGTGTTTTAATGGATTTGATACCAGTACAGATATTACCAGTGAGCTGGGACACTTATTCAGTATCTGTTACTTTAATTGTGAATTATTAGTAAACTAGAGGCCTGGTGCATGAAATTCGTGCAATCAGGGGAGGGGTCCCTCAGTCCACCTGTGGCCTCTCATAGTCTGGGAGCCCTTGGGGGATGTCCAACTAATGGCCTAGGCCCACTCCTGCCACCACCACTGTGCTTACCAGCTGTGATCCTGGCTTCTGGCTGAGCGGTGCTCCCCCTGTGAGAGCACACTGACCACCAGGGGGCAGCTCCTGCATTGAGTGTCTGCCACCTGGTGCAGGTCATAGTGGCTGGTCATTTTGCCATTTAATTGATTTGCATATTACCCTTTTATTATATAGGATGCTCCTTACATCACATCCTATGTCATTTCTTTTTTTTTTTTTTTAATATATTTTATTGATATTTTACAGAGAGGAAGGGAGAGAGACAAAGAGCTAGAAATGTCGATGAGAGAGAAACATCGACCAGCTGCCTCTTGCACACCCCCTACCGGGGATGTGCCCGCAACCAATGTACATGCCCTTGACCGGAATCGAACCCGGGACCCCTCAGTCCGCAGACCGACGCTCTACCACTGAGCCAAACCGGTTTCGGCCTATGTCATTTCTAAATGTTAAACTATTCTATTTAGCTGAGAAAAGGTGCTTAGTAACTTCTGACATCCATACACCATTGACATTTTAATAAGAGGATGGGTCCCTAGGATGAGCCCTGCATTAGAAATCAGGGACCTAGCGCTGTTCCTGGCCCTGCCCTGTTGCCCATAGACCCAGGCAGATTGCTCCTTCCCTGGTCTCAACTGCCACCACTGAAAGGCGAATCCCTGGCTTCCAGTCCCCACTGTCTATTTCCAAAACTACCACAATGAAATGAAAGCTGAATTACAAGAATTGCCAGGCTTTTAAAATATCCATTCATGAATTTTCTGCCTGCAATTTTGGTTAACTAGGTCATTGGTAACAATGAGCACTGCTTTGAAGGACAGCAGACATGCAACACCCCCACCCCACCCTGCCTGCTGTGGTCCCTCTGAAATCCCCGAACAGCTGTCAGAGCTCTTGTCACATTGAATGTGGTCACCTATATAGCATAGACCCATGCTGTCTGTGGCAATGATTGTTTAGAGTGGGAGGGCCTGTCCAGGCATGTAGCTGTGTGTCCCTTGCAGCTGACAGAAGGCTGTGTAGGTATGATGGCCCTCCCTCACATAGAAGCTATGGCTAAACCTGGGCTACATGGTCCAGATGCCTAACTGCTCCTCTGCCAGCCTGATTGCCCCTAATTGCCCTCCCCAACAGGCCTGGTCACCCCTCAATACTCTTCCCCTGAAGACCTGGTCACCGCTAACTTCCCTCTCCTGAAGGCCTGGTCGCCCCTAACTGCCCTCCCTTGCAGGCCTGGTTCCCCCAACTGCTCTCCCCTGCAGGCCTGGGTCCCCCACAACTGCCTTTCGTTGCAGGCCTGGTCAACCCCAACTTCCCTCCTCTGCCAGCCTGGTCACCCCTAACTGCCCTCCTCCTGTTCAGGCTTGATTGTCCCCAACTGCCCTCCCTTGCAGGCCTGGTCCTTCCCAACTGCCCTCCCGTGCAGGCCTGGTCCCTCTCAACTGCCCTTTCCTGCTGACCATCTTGTGGTAGCCATCTTGTGTGTTGGGGTGATAGTCAATTTGTATATTACTCTTTTATTGTAATAGGATAGAGGCCTGGTGCACGAGTGGGGGCCAGCTGGTTTGCCTGATGGGTGTCCCAGATCAGGGTGGGGGTTCCCTTGGGGCGTAGGGCGGCCTGGGCGAGGGGCCTGTGGTGGTTTGCAGGCTGACCATGCCCCCCAGCGACCCATGTGGAGGCTGAGGTATCTGGGATTTATTTATCTTATATAATTAAAACTTTGTAGCCTAGAATGGAGGCCAGGGCAGATGGGAAGCTTGGCTTCCTCCATCGCCGGAGGCAACCCAAGCCTCTGGCTGGCTCCAGCTCGATGGCCGCCACCATCTTTGTTGGGATTTATTTATCTTCTATAATTGAAATTTTGCAGCCTTGACTGGAGGCCAGAGCTGGCTTCCTTAACTGCTGGGGGCAACCTAAGCCTCCTGCTTGCTCCAGCTCCATGGCCACTGCCAGATTTGTTGGGTTAATTTGCATATTCACTCCTGATTGGCTGGTGAGTGTGGCTTGTGGGCATAGCAGAGGTATGGTCAATTTGCATGTTTCTCTTTTATTAGATAGAATTATATGTAATGAATATGTATTATATATATTATGACCATGGTTTTTATTGTGGTAAAATATATACATAATGCAAATTTTGCCATTTTAACCATTTTAAGTGTACAATTCAGTGGTATTAGTTACATTCAAAATATTTCCTCACCAACACTTACTTTCCTTTTTGAAAAATTTAAAATTGTTATAGCCATCCTGATGGATGTGAAGAGAAATCTCATTATGGTTTTGATTTGCACATCCTTGGTGACTGACATTGTCGACCATCTTTTCATGGCTTTATTGGTCCTTTGTATGTCCTCTGGAGAAATGTATATTCAAGTTCTTTCCCCCTTTATTAAATGGCTGTTTGTCTCTTTGTTTAAGTTGTAGGAGTTTCTTACATATTCAAGATATTAAATCCTTTTCACATTTGTGGTTTACAGATACTTTTGTCTCATTCTGTGGGTTGTCTTTTGACTTTCTTGATAATGCCCTTTGTCGCCATTCTGGTCTCAAGCCCTGCTAGTGAACTGCAATTCAATCCTGGCACTAACTACCCATTGTTAGAGCAGACTCCACAGTGGTCCTGGCCCCCAACAAGACTGTTCCTCCTTGAGACAACAGCTGTACTGGGGTCCACCTTCTGACCAATGGCCTACAAATGTAGGGGGGTTCCCATGAACCCTCACAGGCTTTATAGTTCATGAGAGCTACTCACAGAATTTAGGAGCTCACTCTTCTTATGATTACAAAGGATGCAGATCGGAAACAGCCAAATTAAGAGACCTCTGGGGTGAAGTCTGGGAGGGGCCCACCTGGAGCTTTGTGCCCTCCCCAGTAGAAATGGAGTGCCACGCTTCTTGGCACGTCAGTGTGTTCACCAGCTAGGTGGCTTCACTGAGCATTGAGTGTCCACAGTTTTACTTAGGTTCCAGTAGAAGCCCCGTTCCTCATTTTGTGATTGATTTTGTCATGAAAGGATGTTGAGTTTTATTGGTGTCTTTTCCACATCAATTGAGATGGTATTCTACCGTGTTTCCCCGAAAATAAAACATCCTCCGAAAATAAGACCCACTTAATGGAAAAACAGTACATCCCCTGAAAATAAGATCTAGCGCATCTTTGGAAGCAAAAATTAATATAAGACACTGTCTTATTTTCGGGGAAACAGGGTAGTAACATGGTTCATCACATCAATTGATTTTTTTTTAATAATATATTTTATTGATTTTTTACAGAGAGGAAGGGAGAGGGATAGAGAGTTAGAAATATCGATGAGAGAGAAACATCAATCAGCTGCCTCTTGCACACCCCCACTGGGGATGCACCCGCAACCAAGGTGCATGCCCTTGACCGGAATCGAACCCGGGACCTTTCAGTCCGCAGACCGACGCTCTACCACTGAGCCAAACCGGTTTCGGCATCAATTGATTTTCTTACATTGAACCACCTTTGTATTCTGGGATAAATCTCTGGGTTGGGTTTGCTAGTATTTTAGTATGGTGTGTTTTGTCTCAAAGAATTTTACTCATTTCTCTTTTAGGCCAATTGATTAAAATATGTTAATTTAGCCCTGGGCAATTTGTTCAGTGGTTAGAGTGTCGGCCTGCAGACTGAAAGGTCTTGGGTCAATTCCTGGGCAAGGGCATATACTTTATTTTATTTTATTTATTTTAATTTTTTTTTAAATACATTTTATTGATATTTTACAGAGAGAAAGGGAGAGAGATAGAGAGCTAGAAACGTCGACGAGAGAGAAACATCGACCAGCCGCCTCTTGCACACCCCCTACTGGGGATGTGCCCGCAACCAATGTACATGCCCTTGACCGGAATCGAACCCGGGACTTTTCAGTCCGCAGACCGACGCTCTACCACTGAGCCAAACCGGTTTCGGCAAGGGCACATACTTTAGTTGCAGATTCAATCCCTGGCCCTGTTTCAAAGCATTCAGGAGGCAACCAATCCATGTGTCTTTCTCATGTCGATGTTTCTCTCTCTCCTCCTCCTCCTCCAGTCTCCTTCCCACTTTAAAAAATCAATGGAAAAAAATATCCTTGGGTAAGGATTTAAAAAAGAATGTTTATACATATTTGTGAATTTTCTAGTTTTATTCCACTGTGCCACGGGAATTTACTTTTTATTAAGTCTTTTATGTCTGAGGCTTGTTTTGTGGCCCACCACATGGTCTGTCTTGGAGACCCTAAGAAGAATGTGTGTGTTCTGCTGATTTGGGTGAGTGTTCTGTACATATCTGTTAGGTCCAGTTGATATATAATGTTGTTTACATCCTCTGTTTTCTTACTGCTCTTTTGTGTGGGTGTCTTATCCATTACCAATGTAATTTTATTAACTTTTAAAAATAACAGGTATTAGGTGGTTTTTAGTTTATGCTGGGAAGTTGGTTGATATGGTTTGTGAGCTAGTGCTGGGGAGAATACTTAACCTTGTGTCCTCAGCGGCATATGTCTTTCTGTCCCATCTAGAGCACGAGGTCTGGGACTCTTTGTTGGAGACTTGGCTTGAGGTGGCCAGAGAGTACCTTTGCCACATTAGCTGTGTGGCCTTCGGCAAGCTGCATGTTTGCTCAGTGTTCCTGTCGCATTTTCTAGGACAGGCTTCCTCCTCAAGGCTGTATAGGGATGAGGTGAGGAGACGTGCACTGTGTGGGGTGGAATTGTCTCGTGAGCTCTAGACAAACATGTCAGTAGGGCTTTGATTGACTGTGACCCTGTCAGCTCCAAAAAGCCACAAACTTAATACATTTTCCATATGTTTCATACTCTGAGAATTGCCCCACTGAGGCATTTACTTCTACATGTAAGAGGAACCTTTAGTTATTTGAGTGTCTTACTTGGTGGGGATTCTTTGTTCTCGTAAAAACCTGGTTCTTGTCATGGGAAGCTCTGTTTAGGGTCTAGTGGCAGGTTGGCTCCCAAGACCCCTTCCAGTTATGGGAGGTGCTCACCTGTGTTTGAGTTGGAGAGACCATTTATAACTGAGGACTGGCCACTCCCTGCTGTGTAGTTGCAGCCCTGATTCGTCAAGCGGGTTTATGCTCAGCTCTACCCTCTGCCCGAGGGGGCATGAGGAAGGGAGCACGCAGGGGGCCCTACAGGAGAACCCTGGGCCGGGGCCCAGGAATGCAGCAGGGGGATCTGATGGGACATGGGTGGGGGGTGGTCTATGAGTGTTGAATGTGACAGTTTGTACCCCAGAATGTTCTTTACAGCCTCTAAAGCTTTAGCTGTGCTAGAAGCCAATTTTTCCCTCTTACCCTTCTCTATAGCATATTAATGGCCCCAACTGGTAGAACTATTTGGAGTTGCAGACAGCTTGATTTATCCCAGCTCTGTTCTTAAATGGTTGCTAATTTCTCACTGCAAGAAAATTCACAGTCTTGCAATGAGTCAGCTTAATAACAAGATGAGGCAGACAATTAACTAATACTAAACTCATTTTAATATTAATATAGTAATTCTCAGAATCCTGAATTTTTATCATGAAGTAGAGCAAAAAAATTTTTTTTTCTGACTGTAAGTTGAGACAACAACTAGAACTTTGTAGGAATTTTGGAAATGTCAAGGCTCTCCTGTGCCCCAGGCTCTTCCCTGGCTTCAGTGACACACATGCCTCAGCCCCTCGGCAGCTCACAGCAGAGCTCAGGTTCCGATGGCTTGGTGGGGCACAGATGTGTAAACACGTCTGTTTTGGTGAGTGGACCTACTCTCCTGGGTAAGCTATTTTTCCATAACTTATTTTTTATTTTTAGAAACAAAATGAAAGTGGTTAGAAGGCTAAAATGGCTCCATATCTGTTCTTATGTTGACCTAGACAGTGCCTGTGCTGCAGTGCTGAGATCTGTGGTGTTGGAGGATGGAGGTGCCAGAGTGTGTAACCCAAGTAGAGGTTCTTACCCTTCTAGTAATGTCTGCTCTGCCCTGGGCCACGTAGTGCCTCCCTCTTCTGCCTGAGTCTTCTTGGCTGTTCCACCCCTAATCACGTTGGTGAGCAGGCCCAGCATTTGCTTGTGGGGCCGAGCCTCCTGCACTGGCTCTGTGGGCGCCTGTGACCCTCGCCCTAAGGAAACCCAGTGCTCATTTTTCTTCATGACCCTGTGCTGGCACATGTGCTTCTATGTCTTCCTGTACTAAATGTACTGTGTATTTCTTTGGCGTTTATAAGGTTATTTTCTTATAAAACTCAATGTCCTTTAAACCATGTAGTTCAACATGCGTATGAATAAGGCTGGAAAGAAGGCTCCTGGTTTATTTATCAGTGTCACATGGACTCGGAGAAGAGTCCACTTTGAGCCTGGTCTTAGACTCAGAACCCAGTGAGGGCCCATCTGAGAGCCAGCTAATATTCAGAGGCTGGCAGCGTCTCGTGTAGATGACTAGACAGCTTGTCATCCTGGGCCACAGAAGTAACAACTGTGTTTAAGGTTTGGCCAGTCTTTCTGTTCTCCATTCTTTCCATCCCATGTTATATGGAATGCATGCAATGACATTTAATTACTTCAATCCCTGTCTTAAAGGAAAAAAGATGCAGGACCAGTATTCTGAGGTATAGTAATTTAGGGGTTTACTCAGGAATTATTTTTGTACACTTAGTAGCTGTAAAGATCTCTCTAGTAGTTTTGAAAAATTAATTTCAAGTACATTTTTGGCAGAGTATCTAAGGGCCTCAACAGGCTGCATAGAATGCGTGCTATAGGTAAGGCCATCCTCCAGGAGACTTTTTCCAAATAAAAAAATTTGGCAGGAACCAGCCCTTGTTTGCACTACAGACCCAGTAAAATGCTCCAGTTCTTCAGGCGTGTCAGCGTTCTTGCTCACAAAATGAATGGTACGCCCCTGCTGTTTCTGTGCTGCTTAAACAGACTCAGGGAAGTGGGCATTCTTGCTTTTGCCACTGTTTAATTGTGGACTGGGAAAGAGACAGTCGATTCATCCTCCTAAGGAAAGTGACCCACCAAGGGACATGTAGGACACACAGGGACTGTCGCGTGGCAATGTGGTACAGTGCTATGTGGCACAATAGCCACTAGCCACATGTGGCTACTGAGCACTTGAAAAATGGCTGGTCCAAGTTGAGCTGTGCCATATATATATATCACATGCTTATTTCCTTTGTTTCTCATTCACACCAGCTTGCTAGGACTTCATATAAAAAAGATGATAAAATATCTCATTAATAATTGTATCAATTTATATTTGAAGGTGATTTGGTTAAATAAAATATATTATTAAAATGAATTACACTCATTTTTTATTTTTTAAAATATAAGTGGAACCTTGGTTCTTGAACTTAATTAGTTCCAGAAGGCTTTTTTATTTATTTAATTTTTAAAATCCTCACCTAAAGATATTTTTTCCATTGATTTTCAGACAAAGTGGAGGGAGGGTTGGTGGGTGGTGGGGGGTGGGGAGATAAACATGGATGTGAGAAAGACACATCAATTGATTGCTTCCTGCACACACTGGGGCCTGGAATTGAACCCGCAACAAAGTACGTGCCTTGGGGAATTGAACCCATGACTCTTTGGTCTGAGAGCCGATGTTCTGATTACTGAGCAACCGGCCAGGGCCAGAAGGCTCTTTGAAAAGTGATTTGTTCCAAAACCAAATCATTTTTTTTCCATTAGAAAGTATTCACAGCACAATTTCCTGAGATATTAACAAGGCGAGGTTAGCCGAAGAAGTTTTGTTCAACAACCATGACATTATTTTCTGTGAACAACTTGGTTAAGAACTTAATTATTCAAGATGAGCAATATTAACTGCAGTTTGACTGTTTTAAAAAATTAAAAAATTAAAAGTGTGGGGAGATAAGAGATCAACTGAAGGACTTGTACACATGCATATAAGTATAACCAATGGACTCAAAACTCTGGGTAGGAAGGGCATGTTTGGGGGGGGGGCAATGGTAATATATGTACACAGATAATAATTTAATAAAAATAGAAAAAAGTGTGGCTCTCCTTAGACTGGACCTCCTGCCACTTTTGCTGAGGGCTCTATGAGCTGGCATAGTCCTCCATTGGTGTACGAACGGCTTGCCAAACCTGGTGGTGGCTCTTTTGCCATTTTCTTAAGGGATGTTTTTGATTTCTCTCAGTGTCTTGGTATGTGACCTCTGTTATCTGTGTGACAGTCGTGTCAAGGTTACACCCGGAGATGCATCCTGAGAGCTTAGGAAACAGACAAGTCACCCAGCACCCTCAGCCTAGTGTGTGAAGCAGAGTGACTTTGAGAATTAACAGAGAAAGGATAGTTAGGGCACACCTCCAGGCCCCATAACTCAGCCTGATTTAGGATGACTGGGGAATGAGGAAACAAAACAAATGTGTACACACTCTAAAGCCCATCTAATTTTCTGTGGGAGTGGTTGTTGGGGTGGAAGGAAGGCACCACCAGAGTCGCCCACAGTGCTTGTCTGATAGGCCTGGTCTGGACGTGGATTTCAGTGGACTCTTCTCTAAGTTCTCTGTCCTGATCTGCACTGAAGGGAACCGTGGCCGCCTGCTTTGAGCCTGTTTCCACCCTCAGCACAGCACAGCACAGCACAGCACAAAGTGGCTGTTTACAGTCCAGGGCCTGAAGGACAGTTCAACTGGAAATGAACTTGACCACACTTTGATATGATTTTCAATGACAGAGGGAGCAGAGAGAGCTGTAGGGATCTGTGCAGCCTGATCACTCAGCTCAGGAGAAAGACCTCAGTGTTTCAAACCAGCTGCACATGTGCGGCAAAGGCCAATCTCCACGGACGTTTTGTACAAGTATCTGGGAGAGCAGTCTTCTCACACTAACAATGGAGGTAAGTTAGGAGGGAATAGTTGACCAGAGAAAACGTCATGAAAGGACCTGCATGACATGGTGGTGAGCTCTGATTTTCTTAGTACGCTGTTTGGGCCTCAGCCCTGTGAGATCATTTGAATGAGAGATGGAAAAGACCTCCTGCACTAGGTCATTCAGCCCAGCCCCTCCAGAGCTGGCTGACCCTCTGGTATACTTTCCAAAGCGCTGTCCAGTTTTTCAAGTGATTCAACTGATGGAGTTTCCACCAGCTCCCAGAGGGTGCAGAAAGGTGGTACCTGGGCTGGATAGCCCAGTTATGATCTACTGGTGTCTCAGGATAAAGATCCAGTGACGATGCTGTGGAGAGATGTGGGGTAGTCCTCTGCCTCTGCCACCAACCTGTGTGTGACTGCATGGATGACCTCAGCTCTGCTCGTCCCTGTCCCTTCCACAGATGGGGTGGCACTGGGCGCCTATAGGTACCACACAGCACCTCAGTTTTCACGTTTGGAACCTCATTGGAACCTCATCTTTCCTGGCTGATCTTATTATCCTTCTGGCCATCATCCTGCCTTGACTCTGTTTCTTGTTAACCTGAGGAAGCAGTCCCCCCAGGCAGTGGGTGGTGGCCAGGTGATCAAGCATTCTTGTGATTCTAAGTGTAGAGCTGCCGTGTGACAGCCCAGGTACCATCCCCGCCTCCTGACACTATATGAGGCCATTCGCTCTGGACCACCTGGTGGGATCTGGGGCTGATGTCTTTGTGGGACACGATGTATTATCAACATACTAGAGGCCTGACATTCATGCACCGGGGAGGAGGGGATCCCTCAGCCCAACCTGCACCTTTTTGCAGTCCGGGACCCCTTGCTGGATATCCCCTGAGGGGTCCTTAGTCCTGCTAAGGAGGCAGGGCTCCCACCACCGCTGCTATGAGCCCTGGCTTCTGGCTGAGTGGCACTCCCCCTGTGGGAGCACACTGACCACCAGAGGGCAGCTCCTGCATTGAGCGTCTGCCCCCTGATGGTCAGTGCAACATCGTAGCTACCAGTTGTCCCACTGTTCAGTTGATTTGCATATTAGGGTTTTATTATATAGGATTGGACTTGGGGTCTTTTGGGGTGGTCGTCCAGGCTGAGAACTGCTGACATCCATCTCTGTGTGACATGGCAAGGCTCCACAGCCTCTCATTCTGCTATTCTGTGTGCCTGCTGCTTGGCATAACCAGTGATTGAAAGTTTCCCTAAAAGAGGCGTTAACATTTATAGCAAGTAATTGGTCATTATAATTTCTCTTGAAACTATTCCTTTTGTCAGCTTGAGAATATTAAATGTTTCAATCCAGGCTCAGGTAAGAATATAGTTAAAGTACATTTCACAATGCAGTTTGTCTCAGTAGACTTGTGATAAAATGGCCACTCTTACTGGTTTACCACTCTTACTAGTATGAAGGCTGACATGCATGAGTCACAAGTGGGGGAGGGCCTGCAGTGCAGCCTCCACCCTGTGGGCGCCCACCAGCCTCCCCTGTGGCATTGCTGTGGTTTGTGGCATTGCTGTGCCCTCCGTGTCCTCACCCTGGTCCCTCTCTACCTCCTGGAGCCCCAGGCCTTGTGCTTCCTGGTTAGCTCCCCTGTTTCTCAGTTTCTCAGGCTTGGGGCGTGGGGGACGGGGGTTGGGAGGGTTATGCTATGTGATTGAATTATTAGTAATATGTTCCATTCTGCCTTTTGTATTTGTATGTGAAATATTTCAAACATACAGACAAAACGATTTTGCTTTTCTTTTTACATATTGTTTTTTGAGCTTCAGTGTTCAATTAGGTACTTGGGTGCAAACAGGTAATGAACATAACGACTGGGCAGGAGCTAGAACTTGGATCCTAGTTGTTGGCCCCAGCTCTCTGGTTCTCTTGTGTCTGTCGCCCCTCTCCTACCGCTGGAATTCCTCATGGATGTGGTAAGGCATTGGTGACACAGCATACTGTGGGCTGGAGCAGTAATGCCCCAGGGACTTGAGGTCAGACTGCTGCCCGTGCCTGGAGCAAGGCCAGGGGCAAATGCATCATCTTCCAACAGCTCTCCAGTCAGCGGCAGAGCCGAGCTGAGACCCACACCCAAGCTCTGGCTTGGCTCCATCGTGGGACAGAGGGTGGGTTATCCCCACTGACTTACAAAATTCCTTAAGCATTATAAGAATGGTGGAAAGAAGTATTGTCTATTTTGAGAGTTTAAGGAAAGTAAGCCGCTCCTGCCTCTGCTTCTCTCCAGATCCTTGGGAAGCTGAAGGGTCTTGCCTTGGATGCCGAGGCAGAGCTGGAGAGACAGGACGAGGCCCTGGATGGCATTGCCACTGCTGTGGACCGGGCAACCTTAACCATTGACAAGCACAATCGACGGATGAAAAAACTGACTTAGAAGGACAGAGAGGGTAGAGGTGAGAGCTTTTGATGAGAATCGCCTCTCAGTATGTTGTCCTCAGCCCCTGCATGCTGCCTTCAGGTGACGACCACAGGAGGCCATTCTCGGGGCCAGAGAAAACTTGTCCTGCCTCCGAGGCGTTCCTGCCTCAGGACAAAGGCTGCTGTGAAGGCCCCGGGCAGCCATGGAGGGAGGGCTCCTCTGCAGGCCCTGGGGGTGCAGCTGCAGGAGGGGAGTCCTGTCTGCAGACACAGCAGACTGCATCCCGCCAAGGCCTTGAGCTGCTGGTGCGTCAGGAGCACCGGTGCACTCAGGCACGTGGCTGAGCCCTGGTGAGCCCTGCACAGCTGCGTGGAGGCTCCTCATTCAGAGCTGGTCTGCACCCAGCACTGAGGGACCCCTTTGCATGGCTTTATCCCAGGTCTCCAGCATCACCAATAGCTGCATTATCATCCTTTTCCCACTCTTTTTGGGCAAAAAAGGAAGGTGTAAACCTCTGTGAATAAAATCTGCTCTTTTTCTCACTGTGGGCCTAAGCACCTTATATTGGCACAATACCTTCTCCAGGACCGCATGCCTGAGCCTGCTGCCCTCTGTGGGCCGCTAGGCGACCCACCGCCCTCACTTGTTCCATCTCTCTGGTGGGCAGGCCCGTTGCTTTTTGGTTGTATTTTCATTTTGTAACTAAAGCTGAGAGTCTAACATACCTTAAGGTCATCAAATACTAGTAAACACCTGAAATACTATTTCACTGCCCAGTTTTTAGCCAGAGGTAAAAATAGTATATATTGTACCTGCTTAAAAGGTTTTGATTTTTGCTTTTACTGCCCCATTTCTATCCAGAAACAAAAGAAAAATGCGTTAGGATTTTTTGTGAAGATACACATTGATGCTGCTTTTTGCTTGGATTGGAGTCCATGAGCGGGCCTCTTCTGGGGGATGAGGGGAAAGTGGAGGAGCGTGCATCTTCCAGACCGCTTTGAAATAGCATCCTGGGAGGCTGTCCACAGAGAGGCTCCGCAGACCTTGAGGAGTGTCTGCAGTTCCTGGGACGGATCCTTCAGGCCCCGTGCTGCTGTGTTCGGGTCCTGGGTGGGTTCAGGAAACTGCCCTGGGCAGTGCTAGATTTCTGAGCTGACCTTAGCAAGTCCACACAGTATACGGCAACAGGAGTGTGCTCTCCAGGTCGGAGGCCAGAAGCACAAGGTCAGGGTGTTGCAGGGCTACGCTCCCTCCTGGGGCACTTAGAAGCTTCCAGTAGCAGAAAATCCATCTTGAGTTGATGACTTAAGGTCAAAACACAGAAACCTACCCGTTTAAACCCATTAACAGTCACCAAGCTGAGACAAAAGCACCAAAAACCCTGATACTAAGAACTCACACAGCCCCTGCTCGCCCCTCCCCCAGGTGCTCACTTCTACCTCCCACTGCTTCCCACCCCAGGTGCACTAACTCCCCCTTTCCTGGCCCCTCCATACCAAGTGCATGAATCTTTCTTGACCCTCCTACCCCACCTAGTAGCACAAATTCCAATTCCTTAGACTAGCACATCCATGGCGATGCAACTTCACCCTCGGTGCTCCACTGCCAGTTCTCTGTCCTCATCTTGACTGTCCCCCTCACTTGGTGCACTGTCTTCACCTTACACTTTCACCCTAGGGAAATACGTGAGGGGAGTGGACCTTAGGATGCTCATATGCTAAACCGGAGAAAGGAGGTCAGCAGGCAGCCTAGTGATCTCTTGCATCCATATAGCACATGCCCTGAAGGCTCCCATCGAGTGGATCAGGTCTTTAGACCCTCCAGAGCCATCATCATCATCATTAGTCGGCTAGAGCAGGGCGTCTCCGGTCCTGCTTTCCCTCTCCTGAGTTGGAGCTTACACACTGACACTGATGTTGGGCCTATGTGTGGGGTTGAGCTCTCCACATGCATCATTCCTGCACCAAAATCTGTCTGCCCTTTACCCTGTCAGTATTTTGTCAGATGGCTGCCACCCTGTAAGGTGTTTGCAGTTCCTAAAACTTAATGTGAGCTAAGTTACTCTCTGTGAAGGTAGACACAGTGCAAGTCTGTCAAATGCAACTAAATGAAATGGCTCTCACATTTCATCAGAAAAGGCAGATTCTGCCCCGCTGTTGTTGCTTAATGATTGAGCATCAGCCCATGAACCAAGAGGTCACAGTGTGATTCCTGGTCAGGGAACATGCCTGGGGATTGCTGGCTCAAGGATGTCCAGGAGGAAGCTAGTCGATGATGTTTCTCTCTCATCCATGTTTCTCTCTATTCCTCCCCCTTCTTCTCTGTCCTCTCCCTTCTTTTCTCTCTAAAAATCAATTAAAAAGTGGGATGATTCTTTTGTTAGCTGAGGGCAGGGGTCAGCAGACTTTCTGTGAAAGTACAGGGGGAAACTGCTTAATCTGTTGAGCCATTTGGTGTCTGTCACAACATCTTAGGTCTGCTGTTTATGTGAAGACGACCTGGACTTGTGAGCAATAGCTATGCTGGTTTCAATAAAACTATGTTGGGTCTCAATAAAAGGTGAAATTGGAATTCCATGTGTCACAAAATGTTATTCTTGTTTTGATTTTCTTTCAACCAGTGAAAATTCAAGTAGGTCCTTGGCATGCAGGCCACAGGGGAGCAGGCTGCTGTGCTTGCTCACCTGCCCAGCAGGTGTGATCCTCAAGGCTACAGCCACAGTTCAGCAATGTCTGTCCTGGAGGGTGACTCACTGCCCTTCTTAGCCCCAAACTGAGGAGTGGCCTGAGCACTCAGCATGACACTGTTGCCAATGCCAGTGCCAGTCCAGGTTGCAGGCAGGAGACCTTCAACTCATTTTCTAGCTGTGCTTAGCTGTCCGGAGCTTTGCAGATATTTGGTCCCATTCCTGTTAAAGGCAGAGTTTGGAATAGGGGCACAGTGGAAAGCGAGGGCGGGGGGGCAAGATGAGGAAAGGCCCATGCTGGTTTTCACAAGTGATCTTCCCTGGATGCCCCAAATCAGCACACAGAAATTTTAGGAGAGAAGAAAAAACAAAAAACCATCAGTCCTTGAGCTATTTCCAAAAACCACAGAAAACTCGACTGTATGCAATCAGGGTGGGGGTTTGACTTGGTTTGGGGTTGGGTGAAATGCCCTCCTGGAGGCAGCTGCATTGGTTGAGGCATTTACCCTGGCGTGAGACCACTCTACAAGGAGGTCCCTCCTAGGCCCCACGGCCTCACCTGGGAGGAGCCCCCTCCCCTTTCACTGCTGCCAGTTTAATTATTAGCTGTAAGTTTTAGTAAAACTTGAAAGACACCCAAATTGTAGTTAGGTTTCACATTTGCAACTGATCACCACATCCACATATTTCCAGCTTTTGGCACCCTTTTGGAAACGTGGGGTAGCAATGGCTTGTCAAGGAGGCAATTTTCCCTGATTCATTTTGAAAGTGAAAAGCCACAGGGCTGGTCCTCCAGCTCCTCTGAAGGCAAGGGTGGTCCTGCTTCCCAGAGGATCATTTGGTCTCATCCTCCCCTCAGCTTCCTCAGTGAGAAGCAGGCCTGCGAGGCAGGGCTGGGAAGCATCCATTCTCAGGCACCAGGAGCTGCTTGCCGCTGGGAGAGCCACAGAGGCCCATGTATAGTTTCTAAAGTGAAGGCCATTGGGCCCGGACAGAGACCTGGGCTACAGGGCCAGGACCTAGGAGCAAGACTAGCTCAAGGCTGTGCTCTATGGCCCGGACTGCACAATCCAAGGCTCCTGTGGATGTGGGCACTCATCCTGAAGCTGTGGCTGCCATCCTATCACACATAGCTGCTGCCCTAAGGTTCCAGTACCACAAGATCCTCCAGCACAGACTCCCTGAGTCTTAAGCAGCACCTACTCCTCAGTGCCCTTGAATTTTATTCACCATCTCTTATCCTCACTTCTGCCCCTTCCTATCAGTCTGCAGGCTGAGGTAGTCTCTGGAGGCTTTGAGGGTTTGCCTGATCTAATTGGTCAGAAACAGTGTTTTACATTGTCCTGCACTAGATATTGAAAGGAGAAGGAGATCTATGTAATGCATAGTCACAAACCCAAACAGGCAGCCAAAAGGAGGAGACAGAGAAACAACCTGCAAATGAAAGAACAAGAGAATTCTCCAGAAGAGCTAAATTAAATGGAGATAAGAAATCTATCTGATATGGAGTTCAAAATAATGATGGTAAAGATGCTCAACAGCATGAAAAAAATATAGTATCTATGAAAACATAAAGAATGGCACAGCACAAATAAAGAACACATTGGAAGGAATACACAGTAGACTAGGGGAAGATGAAGATCGAATCAGTGAATTAGAAGATGGCTGAAAAAAACTCAGAGAACCATAAAGAAAACAAACAATTAAAAAACAAGGAGAGCTTAAGGGAGCTGCAGAACAACGTAAAATTCGAATAGCAGGTTTGCCAGAAAAGGCAGAAAGGGAGAGAGGGATAGAGAACATGTTTGAAGAAATAATGGCAGAAAACTTCCCTGACCTGGTAAAATCCTAGCGAGGGAAGTGTACCTTCTGCTCAAGCAGAGTCATGTTTCCTATATGAGTACAGGGCTTGTGCCCTTCGTATGTTTGCAGAAGCCCAGCTGGATGCAAAGGGGGATTTGGGGCCTGGTGGGTGTCCCTGGATGTGCACCAATAGCTTGAGGCTGCTCCCTTGGGGGTTTTCCTCATCATACTCTCAACTGCCCCACTGCCTCAGTGCTCGTTTTGTTCCATGTCCAGCACATGCAGCTGCTGCTGGGAAGTTAATAAGACCAACCCTTGTCCTGAGGCTCTGGGGCAGATGCCTTGGAAAAGGGTGCTGGAGCAGCCATCACTGAGCTCCTGCACCATGGGGGTGAGGACAAACACAAAGCACAGCCTTTGGAGGTCCCTGGGATGCAGTAGCTTGGGCGCTGGGCTGCATTTTCCAATGGATATGATGCGCCAGAGCAGCGGTCGCCAACCTTTCAGACCTCGTGGACCACCTTTGGTGACCACTGCTCCAGAGGGTGGTTTGGTTTGAATGTGGACAACAGCATTAAGATGCTCCACTAGGGAGTGAAGATTAGAAAAGAGGATGATGGGAGCGGGTCAGACAGGGCCTATTTCTAGTACCCACTAAGTGCTTCATCTGAAAATCAGATGTTCATGTCTGTTCCAATGCTCAGAGGGTCTTCAGTTGGGAGGTCTGTTTACTCCTCTTACAGATGAGGGGACAGACACTTGCACCTGCCCAGGGTCCTTGCTCGAGTCTCTGGCAGCTTCTGTTCTCTATCTACATGCTAGGTCCCAACTGCTCAGGAGAGCGAGCCTGCAGGGTAGACACTGGTGAGAAGGAAAAAGGTCCCAAGTTGTGAGATATGGCCAGGACAGGCCAAAATTGCTCAGGGTGCACACACATACCAGTCTACAGATGCAAACCCACCTATTCAAGGACCATCTCAGAGTAAACTGGTTTTCTACCAGAGGTGGGAGCTGCCTGCTGAACTCACACAATGCCTTTCTTTCCAGTGATCTTACCCATGTGGGACATGGCCCTGACAAGGTAGGAGCAATATGGGGGGATTGGTGGGTGGGTGGATCAAGATGCCCTCGAAGGTACAGTGTGTCCTGGTCTCTCCAACATAAGCCAAAATGAGAGAAATACCTGAACCAGCAGCCTCATCACTGTGTGCATTGCTAGAATCTGTGGTCAGGAGGAAAGACCACTGCACACCCAGGGCTCCTGCAGATGTGGGCATGCATCCTGAAGCTGTGACTGCCATCCTATCACATCCTATCACCTAAGGTGCTAGTATCTTAGGGCAGCAGTTGTGTGTGATAAGATCTCATCCAAGCTCTCACCTCTGGATCATGCAAAACAGACTCTGCCTATTGGGCATCTCAGACTGGCCTGAGGCTGCCTTCAGCCTACTGCCTGCTCTGCTCTGCTTTATCACACTGCCCAACACAAAGAACATCACCATGGATGAGGTCTCCCTGTCACCTAGTCCTCAGTGTACACAGACCCCACAGCATGATGGGTTCTCCAAGTCACAGCCCTCACTGTGCACAGACCCCACAGCATGGTGGGGTCTCCCTATCTCCTGGCTCTTCCCTCTCCACTGACTTCAGAATCTTCCCTCCCAACAGATTATTCCTCACGATCTGTTCTTCTCAAGAACCTTAACCTTAGTGCATCTGCAGACACCTTTTCAAAGTAATGTCAAATTGCAGGTTCCTAGAATTAGGGCTTGGAGATAAATATTTTGGGGAGCACAATTCCACCTATGATACTCTCTATTCCTGCCAAATTCACCTTCATCCATATATGAAATATATTTACTCCATCCCAATATCTCCAAAATTTTCAACTATTACACATCAGATCTTTGTCCAAAAATCTCACCTATACATCATCAGCTTCAACCTCTAAGTCTGACATGAGTGATAGTAAAGTCCCTCCTGGGGCAGAATTCCTCTCCAACTTTGTGAAGTCAGAAAAATGAGCTATTTCCAGCTATAGAGGTGAGTGCTCCTACTTCAAAGAGGAAAAAATATGAAAATTAGGAAGAGCACGAGTTCCTGTTTTGTTCTGACATATGAGGATCTGGAAAGTTGCACTCCATCCTGACAAGTGAAAAGCTGTACAAACTGAAAATCAATAACTCTTCTTTGACCCTTTAAGAAATGAGGCCATAGGACAAACCCCCCAAAACTAGACAGAGGTGAACCTATAAAAAATCACAACTTACCGGAGAGAAACCCATGAGCACCAGTGCTGGGCAGGAAATCCTGAACTATAACTGGTAAATGCTGGAGTCTCAGTGTGGACAAGACTGAGTGCAAAACTCCAGGAGAGAGGGGGTTCAAAAATGGTGGCAGAGTAAATGGACACTGCTCAGACATGCTCCCAGGACCAAATTGGAATTACAACTAAAATACAGAAAAAGTTCCTGAACAATCAACAGAAGACTTGCTAGAAAGAACCCTGGTAACTAAAAACAGAAAGTGGAGACAGCATAGAGACTGGTAGGAGGCATGGAGGTGTGAAAGGGCTGGCTGGGTAGAACCTGAAGGTGTGAAACTGAAGTTTCAGAAGGATATCTCAACTGTGGGGGGTTGCCACTGAGAGCTCTGGGGTCTAATCCCCAAGCCAGGGCCCCCAGCAGAGGGTACCAGAATTGAGGATACCCATACCTGGCTGTGAAGAGCAGAGGGGTTACTGTCCACCAGGGAGAGATGGCTGGGAATGAAGGAACCCTCTTAAAGGGCCAACACACAAAATTCCCTGTGCAGCCACCCACCTTGTGTTCCGGCAGAGGGAGGGCAGAGTGGACTGAAGCTGCATGAGAAGAAGCCAGGATGGGGTGCTCAAGGGTTAGAGCTCAGAAAACAGACACCCCAATATCCTGTGCTGAGACATCCCCGCATGCTGCAGAGGTCATCTTTCTCATGTAGTCATTTGCTATCACACAAGTTCAAGAGTCACAGAGAGTTCCAAGCAAGAAGAACCTAAACAGGCCTACATCCACACACATCATAATTAAAATGCCAAAAATTAAAGACAAAGAATCTTAAAGGTATAAAGAGAAAAGCAAACTGTTACCTACAAAGGAGCTCCAGTAAGGCTGATACCAGATTTCTCATCAGAAACTCTACAGGCCAGAATGCATGAAATACTCAAGGTAATGGAAAGCAAGGATCTGAAACCAAGATGACTATATCACTCAAAATAGTGAAATAAAGAGCTTCCCGGAAAGAAAGAAAAAAAGCAATAGGAGTACATCACTACCAAACCAGCATTATAAGACATGCTAAAGGGACTGCTGTAATGAGAAGAAGAAATGGAGACAGAAACCTATGCATACAGAATTAAAAAGGCAATAAATAGGTACTTAATAATAAATATAAATGGATTAAATGCTTGAATCAAAAAACATAGCGTTGCTGAATAGGTACAAAAACATGACCCAATTATATGCTGTCTACAAGAGTCCTGAGGACAAAAGACAGATACAGGATGGGAGTAAAGGAATGGAAAAATAATTTGTCCATGCAAATGGGGAAAATATTGGAGTAGCAATACTTATATCTGACAAAATAGACTTCAAAGTGAAGGCCATCACAAGAGACAATAAAGGTCACTACCTAATACTAAAGGGATCAATCCAACAAGAGGATATAAATTTGGTAAACATACATGTACCCAATACAGGAGTACTTAAATATATTTTAAAAAAACAAAACACACACCACTTCTATAGGACTTTAAGGAAGAGATTGACAATAATACAGTCATAGTAGGAGACTTTTAACACCCTACTGACTTCACTGTTTAGATCTTCCAGACAAAAACTTAACAAGGAAATATTGACTCTAAATGACACACTGGATCAAATGGATTTAATTGACATTTATAGAATAATTCACCCCAAATCTGCAGAATATACATTCTTCTCAAGTGCACATGGGTCATTCTCAAAGATAGACTACATGTTAGTACACAAAACAAGTCTCTACAAGTTCCAGGAAATTGAGATCATATCAAGCATCTTCTCAAATCACAGTGGAATGAAATTAGAAATCAAATACAGTAAAAACACCCAAAAATATTCAAACACATAGAGGCTAAATAGTATGCTATTAAACAATGAGTGGGTTAACAGCAAGATTTAAAAAAAAAAAAAAAAAAAAAAAGGAACCAAAAACTTCCTGGAAACAAATGAACATAACAACACAAAATCTCAACCAGCCTACATGCCCTTGACCAGAATCGAACCTGGGACCTTTCAGTCTGCAAGCCGACGCTCTATCCACTGGTCCAACTTCTGGCTAAACTCTGGCAGCTTGTCCATCTGGCCAGGATTTGAACTGTCACCCAGGGATACAGCAAAAGAAGTCCTGAGAGGGAAGTTCATAGCATTATATAGGCCTACCTCAAAAAACAAGAAAAATTAACAATAAACTATTTAATCCTATAACTTAATGAACTAGAAATATAACAACAAGCCCCAGTAGAAAGAAGGAAGTAAAAAAGATTAGAGAAGAAATAAATGACATAGAGACTAAAAAACAATAAATCAATAAAACCAAGTGCTGGTTCTTCAAAATGATAAACAATATTGATGAACCATTAGCCATACTCATCAAGAAACTAAGAGAGAGGACCCAAATAAATAACATACAAAAGAAAGTGGAGAAGTGACCACTGACAGTAGAGAAATACAAAGTATTGCAAGAAAATACTATGAACAGCTACATGCCAACAAGCCAGGAAATGTGGATGAAATGGACAAATTGTTAGAAAAATGCTATCTCCTAAAATTTAATCAGGAAGAATCAGAAAACCTGAATTAGCCAATAACAACTGATGAAATAGAAGCAGTCATCAAAATACTCCCAGCAAACAAAAGCCTGGTCCATCTGGACTGCTTCACTAACACCTATACTCCTCAAAACATTCCAGAAAATCCAAGAGAAAGGAACACTTCCAAACTCTTTTTATGAGGCCAGCATTATCTTCATTCCAAAACCAGATAAAGACACTACAAAGAAAGAGAATTACAGGCCAATATCCCTGATGAGCATAAACACTAAAATCCTCAACAAAATATTAGCAAACTGGATCCAGCAATATATTAAAAGATAATACACCATGACCAAGTAGAATTCATCTCATGGAATTCATCCCAGGGATGCAAGGTTGGTACAATATTTGCAAGTCAATAAATGTGATACATCACATACCTGAAAGACAAAAATCGCATGATCATACAGACACAGAAAAAGCATTCAACAAGATCCAACACCCGTTTGTGATAAAAAGCTCTTAGCAATGTGAGAACAGAGGGAGCATGTCTCAACAGATTCAGACCAGGTGCAGGTGGGGAGGTCACTCCCCGCTTTTCCAATAGTAATAAGCCTGTGGACTGGGCAGTACAGGAGGTTGGCAGGGGAAACCGTCCATTGCTACCGTGGGGCCAGGCCTTTCTCATAGCCCTCCATCTTCATGTCATTGAGCCCTAGCTCCTCATTTTAAAAAATATATATATTTTATTGATTTTTTACAGAGAGGAAGAGAGGGGGATAGAGAGTTAGAAACATCGATCAGCAGCCTCTTGCACACACACACCCCTTCCCCCCCACTGGGGATGTGCCCGCAACCAGCCTACATGCCCTTGACCAGAATCGAACCTGGGACCTTTCAGTCTGCAAGCCGACGCTCTATCCACTGGTCCAACTTCTGGCTAAACTCTGGCAGCTTGTCCATCTGGCCAGGATTTGAACTGTCACCCAGGGTGAAAGCATTCTTGGTCACCAGGTCTTTCAGCAGCCCCTCCAGTGTGGTGAACTTGCCCCCGAAGACCACCATTCCCAATTCAAATTCCAGTTCTGGGATTTCCACACTGCACATCTCAGGTTTGAGAGGTTTCTGATGCTCTCTGAGGGCTCTGTGATATGGAGAGTGATCCTGGGGCCCAAGGGCTCTACTGCTCCTCCAGACTTCACCTCATAGGTCAGGTCGGATGACCGAGTACTCGCAGTTGGTAGCCATAGTGATAACCTCTTTAAAGCCGGGGGTTTGAACTAGCTTCATGTTGGTCTGAGCTGGGGCACTGTGTTCCAGGCAGTGTGTGTTGAACGGCAGAACTTCGTTTCTGAGACCTTCCTCTTGTGGCTTCTCTTCTGGTGCCTCTGCCTGGAGCTCCAGCATCTCCTCCTGATGCGGAGTCCAGGTATACTATGTGATCACCAGGGCATCGTCTTTCTGGGGAGCGTGTGGGTTTTCCACGAAGCTGTTCCCTGAGGAACAATGATCATGGTGAAAGGAGAGGCCACCTGCTTTAGCTCTTTCAGTTTGACAATAAACTCATCAGTCTTTCAGCTACGGCTTCTTCATTTGCCCCTCATGGGGGTTGATCCTGTCCAGGCTGGAGACAGCACGGCTGATCAATCCTTCAACAGTGGCCAAAGCTTCCTTCTGGCTGAAGGCAGGAATTTCAAAATCTAGCTCTGGATTCCTTGTGGTGGCAGTCAGTCTTCACTACTTCTCGGTTCACGTCTTCTGCCGCCAGACTGACCTTCTGGGTGTAGTGCACTCCCTGGCCCTGGGTCCTGCCCAATGATTGGACCTCCGTGTGTGCCAGCCACAGTGCTCGCATCAAAAGGGGCTGGCCACCACTTCTCTGAAGAAGGGGTCGTGGTGAGCAGCAGGCGCGTCACACCATCGCATAGCAGTTCACGCATAGTGACTCGATCTCTGTGGGCGGCTGGCCCTCATCCTCGGCGTGGATGGGCCAGGACAATGCCCTGAGGCCAAGGTGGGCGAGGGCACAACCAAATCCCCCACTTTTGTGAGTTTTACCTCTAGGAGACACCCCAGTTCTCATACTGAGGACAGGAGAAAAATCCCCTCCTGCTTCAGGCTGGGCGTGGGAAGTAGCCATTGGGAATACACCAGAGCATGTGTTCTAACAAGACCTGCCCTCAGGAGAAATCATTCCATCAGATCCTGACTACCCTGAGGGAGAGAAATGCCCATCCTTCTCCTTTATCTTTCTTGTACCACCTAAAGGGGGCTGAGGAGCACATGTGAAGGTCACAGTCCAGGCGACAGACTCACAAATACGGGGCATAATCAAATGCCCCATTCCTATATCTCATCACCACATCTATGAAGTCCTTTTACTGCAGTTCCTTTTATCCAACACATGTCTGGCTATCAAGAAAAAACTACAAGGCATTCCAAAAGACAAAAAGTAGTTTGCAGAGACAGTGCAAGCATCAGAACCAGACATGCAAGGATGCTGGAACTCAAAACAATGGTCGTTAATATCCCTCTCTAATGGATAAAGTAGATAGCATGAAAAAACACAAGGGCAATGTAAGCAGAGATGGGAATTCTAAGAGAGAATCAGAAATGAGTGCTAGAGATCAAAACATCGTAACAAAAATGAAGAGTGCTTTTGATGGACTCATTTAGTAGACTGGACATGGCATTGAACAATCAGTGAGCCTGAGGACATGTCAACAGAAACTTCCAAAATGGAAGAGCAAAGAGAATCAAGACTGAAACACACACACACACACACACACACACACACACACACACACACACCCCAGAACAAAATACCCAAGGATGGGACAACTACAAATGGTGACATATATGTGTAATTAATTGAAGATCAGGAGGAGAAGCAAGATAGAAAGAACTAGAAGGACTATTTGAGGAAATAATGACTTAAGAATTTCCCAAAATTAATGTCAGACAACAAACTACAGATCCAGGAACTTCAGAGTACATCAAGCAGGATAAATGCCAAAACCAAAAAAACCAAAAAACAAAACAAAACAAAACTATACCTAGGCATATTTAAACTTCAAAAACTCGAAATCTTGAAAGAATCCAAAGGAGGGGGAAAAAAATCACCTTATTTGCCTAAGACATTAAAATGATAGTAAAGGAATGTTATGAACAACTCTATGCCCACAAATTTGATAGTCTGCAGTGGTCACCAACCAGTGGTCTGCAGACCACTTGTGGTCCGTGAGGTCTGAAAGACTGGTGACCACTGGTCTAGAGGAAATGGTCCGATTCCTTGAAGTATATAATCTGCCAAAACTCACATAAAAAGAAATAGGCAATCTGAATAGGCCTATATCTGTTAATACATTGAATCAATAATTAATAACTCATTCAAACAGAAAGCACCAGGCTAGGTGGGTTTGTTGGTGAATTTTACCAAATATGTAATGAAGAATCTGTATTAATTATTTATAATCTCTTCCAGAAAATAGAAGGAGAGGGAATTTTTCCAACCTCATTCTATGAGGCCAGCATGTCTCTAATTCAAAACTAGACAAAGACATTACAAGAAAAGGAAACTACAGACCATGGATGCAAAAATGCTCAATAAAATATTAGCAAATCAACAATGTATAAAGCACTTACACACAACGACCTAGTAGGATTTATCCCAGGTATGCAAGGCAAGTTCGGCATTCAAAAATCAATCAATATAACCCATCATATCAATAAAATTAAGGAAGAAAAATCACATGACATCAATGTATGCAGAAAAAGCATTTGACAAAATCCAACGCCAATGAATGATGAAAACTCCCAGCAAATTAGGAGCAGAGAGAACTTCCTCAACTTCATAAAGAAATCTACAAAAAAGTCTATGTCTAGCATCATACTTAAAAAAATTATTGTTTAAAGTATTGCACAAATCTTTTCCCCCCATTGATCTCTCCCTGGTCGTGTCCCCCCACTCCCCAACACATACCCTCACTTCCCCACCTCCCCCTACCCCAGTCTGTGTCCATTAGTTATGCTCATATGCATGCATACATGTCCTTTGGTTGATCTCTTACCCCCCACTCCCCACCTTTCCTCATAGGTTGTACAGTTTGTTCTATGCTTCTATGACTTTGGTTCTATTTTTGTTCATCAGTTTATGTTGTTCATTATATTCCACAAATAACTGAGAGCATGTGATTTTTATCTTTCTCTGACTGGCTTATTTCGCTCAGCATAATGCTTTCCAGTTCCATCCATGCTGTGGCAAATGGTAAGAATTCCTTCTTTTTTACAGCAGCGTAGTATTCCATTGTGTAAATGTACCACAGTTTTCTAACCCACTCACTTGCTGATGGGCATTTAGGCTGTTTCCAAATCTTAGCTATTATAAATTGTGCTGCTGTGAACATAGGGGTGCATATGTCCTTTCTGATTGGTGTTTCTGTTTTCTTGGGATATAGTCCTAAAAGTGGGATTACTGGGTCAAATGGAAGTTCCATTTTTAATTTTTTGAGAAAATGCCATAGTATTTTCCACAGTGGCTGCACCAGTCTGCATTCCCACCAGCAGTGCATGAGGGTTCCTTTTATTCTGCATCCTCACCAGCACTTATTGTTTGTTGATTTGTTGATGATAGCCAATCTGACAGGTGTGAGATGGTATCTCATTGTTATTTCGATTTGCATCTCTCAGATGATTAGTGACTTTGAACATGCTTTCATATGTCTCTTGGCCTTCTGTATGTCCTCTTTAATAAAGTGCCTATTTAGGGTCTTTGCCCACTTTTTGATTGGACTGTTTATCTTCCTTTTGTTAAGTTGTATGAGTTCCCTCTAAATTTTGGAGATTAAACCTTTATTGGCGATAACATTGGCAAATATGTTCTCTCATCCAGTGGGCTGTCTTATTGTTTTGTTGATGGCTTCTTTTGCTATGCAGTAGCTTTTTCTTTTGATATAATCCCACCTGTTTAATTTCTCCTTAGTTTCCATTGCCCTAGGTTGCTGTGTTGGTAAAAATATTGCTGTGATGAATGTCTGCTATTTTGCTGCCTATAGCTTCTTTTCTTAAGTCATTTAATCCATTTTGAGCTTATTTTTGTGTATGGGTGGTCTAATTTCAATTTTTTTTGTATCTGTCCAATTCTACCAACACCATTTATTGAAGAGGCTTGACTCCATTGTATGCTCATGCCTCCTTTGTTAAATATTAATTGAGCATAATGGCTTGGGTTGATTTCTGGGTTCTTTGTTCTGTTCCATTGGCCTATATGTCTGTTCTTATGCCAGTACCAGGCAGTTTTGAGAGCAGTGGCTTTGAACTACAGCTTGATATCTGGTATTGTGATCTCTCCAACTTTGTTCTTCTTTCTCAGGATTGTTGCAACTATTCGAGGCATTTTTTCATTCCAAATGAATTTTTGGAGAGTTTATTCTAGGTCTTTGAAATATGCCATTGGTATTTTAATGGGGATTGCATAGAATCTACAGATTAGCACCATACTTAATGTTGAGAAATGGGAAGCTTTCCACTAAGATAAGGAACAAGGCCAGGATGTTCCTTTTCACCACCACCCCCTTTTTTTCCCCATTTCATTTTTAAAATTTTATTGTTTAAGGTATTACAAATAGTAGTACACATGTCTCTTTTTCCCCCCACTGACCTCCCCCGCAGCTTCCCCTACCCCCGCCCCCGCACTTGCCCTCATTCACCATCCCTTTTAACATTGCACTGAAAGTCTTAGCTAATGCAATAAGACAAGAAAAGGAAATAAAACATGGATTGGAAACGAGATAATACAACTGTCTTTGCTTGCAGATGACATGATTGTCTACATACAAAATATGAGAAAAAAATTAACAAAAAACTGCTGGAATTAGCAAGTGATCATAGCAAGTTTATAGGGTGCAGTGTTAATATAAAAAGTCAATAGCCTCTCTATGAATATATGGAATTAGAAATTAAAAATATAACATCATTTCCATTAGCACACCAAAATGAAATATGTAGAAATATAACAAAATATGTACAAGAGCTATACCAGGAAAACTACAAAACTCTGATGAAAGAAATCAAAGAAGAACTAAATAAATAGAAATTCTATATTTATGGATAGAAAGACTCGATATTATCTATTTTTCTCAACTTGATCTATAGATTGAATACAATCCCCATCAAAATCCCAGAAAGTTTTTCTGTGGATACCAAAAAACTGATTCTAACGTTTATATGAAGAGGCAAAAGAACCAGAATAGGCAACTCAATATTTTTTTAAAAGTCTTTTAAAATATATATATATATATATTTTATTGATTTTACACAGAGAGGAATTGAGGAGGATAGAGAGTTAAAAACGTTGATGAGAGAGAAACATCAACCAGCTGCCTTTTGCACACCCCCCACTGGGGATATGCCCACAGCCAATGTACATGCCCTTGACCGGAATTGAACCCGGGACCTTTCAGTCCTCAGGCCGATGCTCTCTCCACTGAGCTAAACTGGTTTCGACTAGGCAACTCAATATTGAATGAGAAGAACAGAGTTGGAGAATTGACACTACTGCAGAGCTGTAGTAATCAAGCAGTGTGGTACTGGCGAAAGAATAGACAAATAGATCAATGAACAGAATAGAAAGCCTAGAAATAGACCCGCATAAATACAGTCAACTGATCTTTGACAAAGTGGCAAAGGCAATACAATGGAGTAAAGATAGTCTTTTCAAGAAATGGTGCTAAAACAACTGGACATCCACATATGAATGAATGAATGAATGAATGAATCCATAGCTGCTTTGGCTCAGTGGATAGTGTCTGCCTGTGGACTGCAGGGTCCTTGGTTTGATTCTGGTCAAGGGCATGTACCTCTGTTGCAGGCTCAATTCCCAGCCCTAGTCGGGCACAATGGATGTGTCTCTCTCACATAGATGTTTCTCTCTCTATGTCTCTCCCCTGCCCTTTCACTGTCTCAAAAAAATCAATAAAAAATATCCTCAGGTGAGGATTAACAACAAAAATAATAAATAAATAGTAAATAAAATAATCTAGACACAGCCCTTACACCCCTCACAAAAATTAACTCAAAATGGATATAGGCCTAATTGTAAAACACAGAACTATAAAACTCTGGTGTGGTAATGACTTTTTAGGTAGAACCCTAAAGGCACAAACTGGACTAAATTAAAACTTAAATGTTCTACACTCTTAAAGATAGTCAAAAGAACAAGAAGACAAGCCACAGATTGGGAGAAAACATTTGCAAAGGACACATCAGATAAAGGACTGTTATCCAAAGGACTGAATGGATAAATTGTGCTACATTCATACGATGAAATATTCAATTCTAAGAAGAAATTGGCTGTTGAGCCACGAAAAGACATTGAGGAGCTTTAATGCATATTAATAAGTGAAAGAAGCCAATCTGAAAAGGCTACATATCTTATTTCAACTGTTCGGCATTTTGGAAAAGGCAAAACTATGGAGACCGTGGAAGAATCAGTGGTTGCCAGGGGCTGAGGGCAAAGAGGATGAACTGGCGGAGCACGGAGGATTCTCAGGGCGGTGAAACCACCCTGCGTGGTACTGTAGTGGGGATACATTTGTCTCAAACCCCTGGGGGTACACCAGCAAGAGTGGGCCTGAGGTGAACTACGGACTTTGGGTGCTAATGGTGTGTCAGCGTGGGCTCACCTGTTACAGATGACACTCTTTGCTGTGGAATGGTGATGGTGGCTGATGCTTCCTGTATGTGGGGACAGGGAGTACATTGGAAGTCTCTGTTCCTTCCGTTCAATTTTGCTGTGAACTTAAAATGGCTCTTTAAAAAAAAAAATTAGTGTACTTAAAAAATTGAGGGAAGGAGTCCTGGCTGGTTTGGCTCAATGGATAGAGCCTCGGCCTGCAGACTGAATGGTCCCAGGTTCGATTCCGGCCAAGGGCACATGCCTGGGCTGCAGGCTCCATCCCCAGTGTGGGGCATGCATGAGACAGCCAATAAATGATTCTCTCTCACCACTGATGTGTCTATCTCTTTCTTCCTCTCCCTTCCTCTCTAAAATCAAATATATATATATATATATATATATATATATATATATATATATATATATTTTTTTTTTTTTTTTAATTCAGGGAAGAAAAGGATGGAGGTAAAGGAAGGATATCCAAGCCCGGCAGGCGGATTCCATTAGGTCTCAAGACCTGAGGAGAATCCCCCGTGGCCTTACCCTCTGCACCCATGACTCCACTCTTGGAATTGCTCCATTTCCTTGAAGGGTAGAACGTGTTCGTGGCTCAGGAGCGCTATTCGCCTATTTCCTGCCTGTAGCACGTTGGCAGTCCAGCCGCTGCCCTTTCCACTTTGTCCCTTTCAGTCTGAACGTGAGTTTTCTGCTGATATAACATTCTCAGATACCTCGTGTGCCTCCTGTGTTCGTCGTGGGGACGTGCAGCGCAGGGAAGAGGCTCCTCCACAGACCGTCCCGGGCAAGCCCATCCCATTCCTGGCTTCCGCTGAGATGGTCAGCGCGACCACAAGCCACACACTTACTCTCTCCCGCCACGCGGTTGGCTTTCTGTGCAATGCACACTTTCCCAAACACAACCTCCTCATGTGAGCGTCTTCTGCAATCTGGACATACTGAGGATTTCCCCTATCAGGTGCTGGTTTGCTTTTGCCTGGCAGTTTCTTCCTCAACATAGCTCTTTCCTCTCACATTGTGCTCTACCCAGCAAGGAGAAATCGGGCTGCATTTCCAACATTTTGCTTAGAAATCTCCTCAGGCTTATTATTTACAAGTTCTGCTTTTCACTTTTCACCCAAGCTCTCTCCACTTTAGAACCCGTTCCCTCCAGTCCCCAGTGCCTCGCTCCCTCCCCCGCTCCCTCCCTTCTGCGCGCTCACTGGCGGTGTCGCCAATGTCCACGCTTCTACCAACAGCCTATTCAAGCCAGTCCACGCCTTTTCCACCCTCTGTCTCAAAAATGCCAGGCCATTGCCGAATTCCAAAGCACTTACACATGTTCAGGTATTTGCTGCATCCAGGTGACAGGGTTTGTGTTTGTTTCCTCGGGCTGCTATAACAGTTTCACAAACTGGGAGGCTTGAAAAAACAGAAATCGATTCCCTCACAGTTCTGGAGGCTGGAATTCTGAAGTTGTTAGGGAGGGTGTTGGCCGGGCTGCGTCCTCATCTGGCCCTCATCTGGCCTGGCCTGGGCTCCTCCGCGCTCGTCCTGGCTGTTGGCAGGTTTCGGCTCCCGTGGCAGTGGATCCAGATCCCCGTTTCCTGTCGGCCTCCGGCCGGGCTGCACGGAGCTCCCCGAGGTCACACATTCCTCAGCCCGCGGCCCCTCTGTCTGCACACCACAGCGGCAGCAGCGTCCTTCTCACGCTCTGACTCCTGGACTTCCTTCTGCCATCAGCCCGGGAAAACTGATGTTAAAGGGCCCTGCTATCGGGCCAGGCCCGCCGGGGAATGCTCTTCAGCCCCGCTGGTCAGGGACCGTGAACTCCATCTGCAGAAGCGGATGGCAGCCCCTAATTAGCGTTTGATTGAGTCATTGAGAGAAGCTGTGGGTGCACCAGACAGGAACCTCAGGCCTCTTAGGATCTGCTCCTCTCTGTTCCACCCCAGGACAGCCGGGGGCCACCCCCACTCCGCCCTTACCCACAGGGAGTGGATGCTTGGGCCTCAGGAAATTACATCCTGCATCTGAGCACCCGTTTCTGCATCGGCAGTGCGGGGTCCTGCAGACCCAGCGGCACCACCAGGCAGAGCCCCTGGCCCAGGATGCACCGCGTCCTCCGGGGTCTCCAGAACTGTAGCCCAGGAGTCCCTCCGTTCTGTGGTCCGGGAGTGCCCTTCCTCCCTCTCATGCGTGTGAAGAGACAGAAGGAACAGATGAAATCCATTGTGAGGGCTGTAGCCATGGGGACGAGACCATCCTCGCTTCCGGCCTGGTGGGGGAGGTGACTGTGGGTGAGAGGGGGGCGGACGGGCAGGAAGGAGAAGGCCCGGAGCAGGGTCCTGGACCCCTTTTGCCACCGGCTGTCCCGGCCTGGCTCTGACCTCGCTCTTATTTCAGAAGAAGGCCAGGCACTCTGCATTTGTGTGGCCAGAGTCACAGCGCGGTGGAAGCGACTACATGGCAGACGCTCATCAGAAGCAGATGTTTATCTCCAGATGCCATCCCATTGGGTGCATAGCCTGAACAAATAAACAAATTACTCCGCAATTTCACAAGAAAGCATTCCTGTCAGGGTTGGCTTTCTGTGAATTTCAAAGGAGAAGGTTCCAAAACAGAAATCTGCTTGGATTGGAAACGATACCCCCTTCAACTCAATTATTTCCTTATGCTCAGAGTCTGATAGAACGAGGTGCCGGCGGGGCCCGCTGCCCACACGGTGCTGAAAAGGCTCAGGACGAGTTCTGTGCGGCAGGAAGTGTTGCACGCACTCGCTGCCCTGCACACTCACCGGCAGTGTGAGCAGCCTGGAGCCTGCCCTCCGACCAGCCCCGGAGGTAAGAGCCAGCGGATGGCTGCAGTGGGGCAGAGGGACGGAGTGGCATGCCACAGGGATTGGGACCCGGGCAGAGGGAGGGCGTCCAGGCAGAAGCGGTAGGGGACAGAGGGCAGGGCAGAGCTGGGTGCTATCTCACTGCACCTGGCACCCAGAGCGTGTGGGAGGTGCAGGGGTGGATGCTGAGCCATCTCTATGAGGCAGGTCTTCAGTCAGCATGGGAAGGGGGAGGGAGTGAAGTGCCCACACCTTCCAAGTGCCAGGCCTTGGCAGGGAGACCCGGTATAGCCCCGACGAATGAGCTGGAAACGTAACTTAGGAGCTGGCAGTGGCACCTGCCCACACTGTAGGGCCATCCGCAAGCACGTCTGCCCACAGCCTGGGAGGGCACTAGCCGACCCCGGGAGGCCCCCAGCCCCTTGCTGAGGGTGCCAGCTTCTGGCCAGAGGTATGGCCTGCGTGATCCCTAACCTCCGGCCCCTCGGGCTTTGGCCACCAGGATCTGCACAGGAGACTAACCGGGAGCCCTGCCCAGGGCTGGCCTTTCTCCTCCTGAAGCCAGAGCTGTGTTTGGTTAGGGGACACGTGCCGGCACTGTCCACAGGGACGGTGGGGACAGCGGTGTGAGGGGACAGAGGGGGGCCAGCCTGGTTCCCTGGCGAAGGGAGAATGTTCTGAACTTTCCCAAGCCGGCGCATCTTCTCCCTGGTAACGCCCTCGCCCAGGGCTGAGGGAGAAGCTGCGGGAAGGGTGCGAGGAGAGACCCTTGGTTTACTCCCCATCGCCTGCCGGAGGGAGGCTGAGCGCCTGGGCCCCCGCACCCCGTGCAGGCGAGAGCAGCATCAGGGGTCCAAGCAGCAGGGGCTGAGCCAGCCTCCTGGGCAGGCCTTTCTTCTCAGCTCCAGGCCTGTGTTTCTGGGTCATCACTGAAAGAGGCCAGACAAGTTTCAGAAAGCTGAAGCAAGTCTACATTAAAAAGGAGGAAAAGTCACTGATACAGAATCTTCGAATGATGAGGCTCTGCTATGATTAACGACTACATCATGGACTAATTAGCGGTTTGTGCGCTCGGTTCCTCTCGCAAAGGACCATGCTGGCTTACAGTGGAACATCTGTGCAACACTGCAGACTGGAATCGGGCTTAGCAAGCACTCACCCTCTTGTAGCGGAGACAGACTGGGAAAGTGGGCAGAGACACCTGGGTGTGTGTGTGTGTGTGTGTGTGTGTGTGTGTGTGTGTGTGTGTGTCGGGGGGTGGCGGTAGGTGTGAGGGGTCTCTCTGGAGTCCCTGGGTGGAGGCCACTTGTGTGGAGAGTGGCTACAGTGTTTGGACAGGTTCGAGCCTCGGACTAGTGAGAGGGCACAGGCCTCTCCTGACCACGTGCAAGTCCCAGCTTGGAGGGCAGAGCCCTCCCCACACAGTTATAGCCAACAGCTGTGGTTGTGAGCTTGAACCTATGGTCCCAACACGTGGCCCCACGTGCCTGAGTGATACAGGCTGCAAGTAAACTAAGCTTGGTCAGATGCATGTAGTTGAGCAGGATCGAAATCCATGAGAATGTTGTAAACATCTTGACCACGCCCTTACTTTGCCTCGTGGCATCTGCTATAAAATACGGCTTGTAGTCCATAGCGCTGTCTCTCCATCAGAGAAGCAGCATCCCACCCAGACCCAGCTTTCATGCTCTTGTCTGTCTTTTCTCCATCCTTTACCGCCCTCTCTCAGAGTCACTGAACCGGGCCGAGCTGGTGTGGCACATAAGGTGCCTTGGGGCTGAGTGTGCCATGGCAGTGCCGGATCACCACAGCATGATCGGTGTGTGATGGCCCCGGAGGAACGTGAGCCACTGCAGTGGTCCCAGAGAAGCAGGCTCTCTCCAGGAGCTTCATCTCCCTGAGCTGCCAGGGCCGATCTTTGGTGGGGGTCGGGACAAGGGCCCCACGCTCTTGCCCTGAAACCTGCCAGTTGCCTCTGTAATCCGCAAAGGTTGGAACTGAACATCTGCGTAGATGAGGGAGGACTCTAGTGTGTAAGTGCTGGTGCTCCTGGCTGGCTTTTACTTTTTTGTAGGTTGAAATGCAAACAGCTGTGTTAAGCCTTGTTTTTCTTCTCTCTTCCTTCTGAGTTTCTGGACCAGCATAATAAAAATGTGTCCTGATATTGCAAGGCAAGTTTAAAAACCTCGTCTTTGAACTTACTGTCCAGCCATGGAAATAAACTGCTGAGACTGAGGAAGGTGTGACCTCCTCACTGCCAGAGGGAGCAGCCTGGGAGAGAGGGAGCAGCCTGGGAGAGAGGGAGCTGTCTGGGTGGGGGTGGAGGGATAGCCTAGTGTAGGGGAGCAGCCCAGGAGAGAGGGAGCAGCCTGGGTGGGAGGGAGCTACCTGAGTGGGAGGAGCAGCCTTGGAGAGTAGGAGCAGCCTGGGTGGGAGGGAGCAACCTGGGAGAGAGAAAGTAGCCTGGGAGAGGGGGAATAGCCTGGGTGGGAGGGAGCAGCCTGGGTGAGGAGCAGCAGCTGGGTGAGGTGTAACAGCTGGGTGAGGTAAGCAGCCATGTGAGAGGGAGCCACCCCGGAGGTCTATGGAGCACTGAGGAAGCTGAGATGTGCTGGAGCTTCCTGGGCAGAGGTGGCAGCGAGGCCAGGCCTGGAGAGGGAGGGGAGTGCTTGTGGCCATGTGGCTACGCAGCTGGAACCATCTCTTGGCCGCCCACCCTTTCTCAGTCCCAGCCAAAGGCAGAGGCCACTGTGCATCCCATTCCTCTCGGTGAAATGCAGACTCAGGCCCCTAGATTCCGAGGGGCACTGTGGGCCCCACAGGGTGGGATGCCAGGGGAGCGTTTCGGGCCTGATAGACCTGTAATGTACTTTAGAGAATATGTGTGCCCTCACCAGAGGAGACTGCCATGCTGATTCTAGAAGGGCGGAGCCACCCTCCTGCACCCCCTGTACCCCTTGAAGGGATGGGACCACGGGGGCCATCTGAGGTCACTCACAAGAGGGCCAAGGGTCAACAGTCAGCCATCCTTGGGTTGCCAGGTCCTGGGCCCAGGGATTTGTTCTGAGCATCAGGCCCTGGATTTCTGGGGGTGGGGGGTGGGGTGGTGGTTTCCTCCTGTTTAGATGACTCCTGAGCTGCCCAGGCCTGACACCCCATCCTTCCCTTTAACCCGCCTCTTGCTCTTGAACAGTTCCCGTCCCCCACCCCAGGCTGGCTGCCCGCTCTCTGTGCAGGGATCAGCCTCCCAAAAGGAGGAGCGAGTGATGTGTGAGTGAATAAAAATCTCCCACTGAGTGGGACGGGGCCGCCATGGGCTGGGGTCTCCCGGCCCCCCCAGCATCTGGCTTCTCTGCCCAGGCAGGTATGCAGCCCCTGCTTGCCCATCGTGTTGCTCCCAGGCCCTTCCCCCCCTCCCTGGACTCCCAGCCTCAAGTACTAGAAACCCACCAGTCCCCCTGCCTCTGCCCTAACTCTCCAGAGACTCCCTCCTAGGCAGGGGACCTTGCTGCTACCTTCTCCTGCTGTCCATGCTTGGGCCGGACCCCAGCCCACCTGGTCAGTTCCTTCTTTCAGGCTACTCCACAGAGCCACCCCCATAAGTGGCCCCAGGGTCCCCTCCTGCAGATGAATAGAAAGAGGCGGGCTAGTGCCCTGGCTTTTGCCCAGTGTTGCTGCTCCTGGCACCTCGCTGTGGCTTGAAAGTTTCCCGAAGTTGTATACGGTGGGGTCCGCAAAGTAGGTGATTTCAAACCCCCTCAACAAGTGTCCTGCACAGGAGCAGCCAGGACCTTTGCTTCCTCCTCCTGTGGGGTGAGACGTCTCCGTGCTGGGAGTGTGGGCTTCCTGAGGCCAAGCTTCTCACGCTTTTCTCCCAGCCCATGCACCTGCTCAAGGACAGTGACCACCTGAAAGCATGTGGATATCTGTGTGTATTCTGAACCCTGGTGGCTAACTTGGCTCAAAACAAAACAAAACAAAACAAAACAAAACTTGTAGACCTGTGAACACGGTTTCTGCCACCTGAACCATCCCTTATAAAGGAGTTCCTGAAATCCTATTTCAACCAATAGGACTGAAGCTTTCTCCACCTAACCAGAGCTGCTCTATTCTGACCAATCAAGACAGAGTCCCTTTGGACCAATCAAACTGCAAGATTTGGAGTCCTGATTTGCATGAAAAAGGACCAATCAGGGGTCACGGGCGAGGATTTCTGTCCATATAAACCAGCTCCCTTGGGGTTGGGAGAGGGTGTGTCTTGAGCAAACCAGTGCCTCACTAAGCAGCCCAGCATGGGAGGAGCCTGGCCCCCGGGTTGCCTGGCCTGTGTTCACAGCCACGCTGTGTCACAAGTAAGCTGTTATGGGCTAAATAACTTCTTTTCTCACCACACCCTAAATTAAGGATTCCTGTTGATGTTGAATTAGCACCAACAACCACCAGTATTGGTCTCTGTGCATGGACCTAAATGTGTGTGTGTGCATAGATCTATGTGTGTAAGTCTCTGCGTGTGTGCATGGACATATGTGTGTTTCTATGTACATGTGTGTGTGTGTACACACCCACACACACACACACCCCACACACACACAGGAGTCTGCAGATGAATGTATTTCAACCCACTTGCAAAGCTTCTTGGAGATCAGGGTGTATGGTACTTGCCAGATCAGGCCCGGCCCCCCAGTGCTGGGACCTGCACTTTCCTAAAACCTGCTAGGCTGTCTGAGACCCTCTAATACATATATTGGCCTCTAAATATACAAAGAAAGCTGCTACATTGAAATTACCTATTTCCAAAGCAAACTTAGATAACTCCTTTAAAAAATATGTTCTCATTTAAAAAATGCACTAAATGAGAGGGGTGCAAAGCATCCTCATACTGTGCTTCAGTGTGAGGAGGAGTGTGCCTAGCAGGAGGGCCTCCCAGACCCCACAGAGCCCCGGTGTGCACCTGTAGGCCAGAAGTGCTTTCTGTGTCTCACCCTCTCCGAAGGCTGGCGAAGGAAGGGGCCTGCGCTGGTGCACCCAGCACATTGCAGGAGTCTCGGGCCACTGAGGGAAGCTGGAGAGTGTGGCCTCCCTGGCTTCTCTGCCCACTCCCTCAAGGCCTGTGGGGCTCTGACCCCTCACCACTTCCTCCGGCCTGGGAGGTACATGCAGATTCCTGGGCCCTGATCCCCGGAGAACCCATGGATCTCAATCTGTAGCCTGATGAACACCTTTTCTACACCCTAAAGCTTGTAGATCTGCGAACACCTTTTTCCAAATACCTGCTACTAAGCCCCTTCCCCTGAAAAGGGACAGAGTGTTCCTTTGCCCACAAGACCCACACACCCAGGAAGTGGCCACCTGTCATGGCTGTATAGGCTCTGGCCGAGGGCTCTGTGGCTGGGGTCAGGGCACCGCAGGCAGGAGTACTCACCTGTGGCAGGGTCTTGAAGGTGTGGCCCGTGGCTTCAGAGAAGGGTTGCTTGGGGTGCTGGCCACTGTGGACACCTCTGAGGCTGCCCTGAGGGTTTGCTAGAGCCCCTGAGATGGGTATCACGGAGCTTGCAGGGCAAGCTGGACTGCCATGGGTGGCTGATGGCACTGGGCCTGGGCACCCAGCCCACAAGGGCTGCCAGAGCCTCAGCCCCACCTTCAGGCCAAGTGGGAAGACAATGTCCCAGGCAGGCTTTGCACTCCCCCTACTCTCTCTACCCCCATGTCTATCTGCCCTAGACAGGGACGGCCTGGTCCTGTCTGACTCTTCAATAGCCTCTTACCCTCCCTAGGGTCAAGGTAGGGGTGAGGGATGCAAAGGTGTGAGTGAGGCAGGACGTGGCTCGGGGGAAGGCCAGGGTTCACACTGGGTGGGCTGTCAGCAGTCTCTGAAAAGACACCACTGATGGTCCCCTTGCTGCCATAGGACAGAGATTCACAGAACAGAAAATTAACAATTTTTAAGTGAACAATTCAGAAGTATTTGGCACATTCACTGTGTTGGAAAGCCATCACCTCTGTCTAGTTCCAGAATATTTTTATTACCCCAAATTAAGCCTCGTGTCTAATAAGCAGTTTCTCCCCATTCCCCTTCCCTGGTCCCTGGCACCACCAACCTGCTTTCTGTGTCTATGGATTTGTCTACTCTGGTCATCTACATATATAAAAGCCTAAGTGACCTTTATGACCGAAAGACCGGTCGCTATGATACACACTGGCCACCAGGGGGCAGATGCTCAGCACAGGAGCTGCCCCCTGGTGGTCAGTGCGCACCCACAGCCAACTTCTCTTGGACCTTACTCCCCCTTGCCCGACCCGGTCCTGATGGGCCCCGGTTGGGAGAGGGGCCGGCCAGCCAACTTCCCGTGGCCTCTCCCCACTAGCTTGCCTCAATCGCTGGCCAGGCCAAGGGACTTCACCCATGCACAGATTCTTGTACTAGGCCTCTAGTCCTGTATAATAAAAGAGTAATATGTAAATTAGCCATCACTCCACGACAAAAATGGCAGTGTCCATAGCAGACGCTGGCAGCATCGCCCTGGCAACGAGGGCCCAGTATCTGCTCCTTGGCTGAGGAGAGAGAGGAGGGGTCTCTGGCCAGAGGACTGGGAGGCCAGAGGACTGGGAGCGGGACACTGAGCTCGTGTTGCCAGTGGCGGCGCGAGCTCAGCGTCCGAGCCACAGCTGTGCTACGGGAGAGAAGGAGCCTGTGGGGCCGTGAGCCCAGTGTCGGAGCCTCAACTGTGTGGCAGGAGGAAAGGGACCTCTGGGCTCTGGGGTCTCCAGCCCAGGGCCCGCGCATCCAGAGTCCATGCCCTGGCCTGCCATGCTGCGGGAAGGAAGAGGCCTGTGGGGCCATGAGCCCAGTGTCTACACCCTGCCAGCCATGCAGTGGGAGGGAGGAGCCTGGGGGTCTCGAGCACAGAGTCCCAGGGCAGGGGAGGAACCAGAAAAATGGATCTTTCTAGTTCCTGATGCTGACAGAGCCCTATGGGCGCCGGGGTCCTCCACCTGCAGCCCCCAGTCGCAGACAGCACCAGTGTGGCATGACAGTGGGTGGGGGGGGTGTCCGGCAGGCAAGCTACAGACATTAAATCACTGCTGCCGAGGCTGCCCGCCCCCTCCCCCCCACACACGCAAGTAGTATGGTCCAAGGGGGCGACTCCTGAGGCAAGGCTCCCATGGCAGCTGATGCACAGCCAAGCAAGGAAGCCAGATCTGAAAGCCCAAGCACACAAGTACCCGAGCTGCAGGGCATCATGGGTGGGGCCCTGAGGAGGCCCCGGACAAGCATCTTCCCAGAGGCTGTGTGGAAGGAGGGAAGAAACCTCTGGCTAGAGGCCAAGTGAGGGATGCTGGCGTCTTTGCAGGCCAAGACCAGGCTGAGGGACACCCCCCAATCACACCCCCATGCACGAATTTTGTGCACCAGGGCTAGTTTTATCACCCAAAATGTGGCCTTTTGGGACTGGCTTGTCACTGAGCACAATATTTTCAGGGTTCATCCATACTGAAGCCTGTGCCAGGGCTTCGCTTTGTGTGTGTGTGGCTGAATGATATTCTTTGTGGTAACCTGAAAATAAAAGGCCTTTCAGAAAAAGGCAACAGCCCTGGCCGGCTTTGCTCAGTGGTTAGAGCATCAGCCCTTGGACCGAAGGGCTGTGGTTTCGATTTTTGGTCAAGGGCATGTACCTTGGTTGTGGGTTCAATCCCCAGCCCCAGTTGGGGCTCGTGCAGAAGTCAACCAATTGATGTCTCTCTCTCTCACGTTGATGTTTCTCTCTCTCTCTCTCTCATTTTTTTATTTTATTTTATTGTTTTTGTTTTTTTTACAGAGAGGAAGGGAGAGGGACAGAGAGCTAGAAACATCGATAAGAGAGAAACATCGACCAGCTGCCTCCTGCACGACCCCTATCCGGAATGTGCCCGCAATCAAAGTACATGCCCTTGACCGGAATCGAACCGGGGACCTTCCAGTCCTCAGGCCGACGTTCTATCCACTGAGCCAAACCAGTTTTGGCCTTCCCCCTCCCCTTCCCCCTCCCTTAACTCATCTCCCTCTCTCCTCCCTCCCTTACACTCTGTCTGAAAATTAAACAGAAAAATAGCCTTGGATGAGGATTTTTTAAAAATACATATTTCATTGATTTTTTTACAGAGAGAAAGAGAGAGGGATACAGAGTTAGAAACATCGATGAGAGAGAATCATCTAACAGTTGCCTCATGCACACCCACTAACTGGGGATGTGCCCACAACCAAGGTACATGCCCTTGACCGGAATCGAACCCGGGACCTTTTAGTTTGCAGGCTGATGCTCTATCCATTGAGCCAAACCGGTTTTGGCTTGGATGAGGATTTTTAAAAAATGCAACACATTTATTGAAATCATGAGTAGCTATATGAGACACAGATTCAGGCAGAAGCCCAGAGAGTGTCCTGATTAGGAGATGAAGTTAAAGGGTATTTATGAGACGAAAAAGGGGGACGATGACCTCAGTGGAAGGAAGGCATTTGGATTGGTGCAGATAAGCCAACATAGCGCTGCTAATGTTAAACAATGTTTTTAATTTCCAGTAAGCGGCCATCAGTCCGGTAGTCATGACGTCTGCTTCCCCACTGTCCTTGCAAACAGTTCTTTGGGACACAGTGTTCCCTAGGCCCAGTCCAGTGGTTGTACTGCCCATTGTAACATCCCGCAGATTTGAAGGGTGGCAGCTCTGACTCCATTTTGAAGTGGCTCCATTTGTAATTTTTCTTTGACACGAGTTAATCTCTTCACCATTGGTGGACACGGGCTTTTTTCCCCTTTTGGCAATCGTGAATAATGCTGCTGTCGGCTTGCATGTGTGTGTTTACTTGAGTCCGTTTTCAGTTCTACAAACTCCATTCCCTAGGAATAAGATGGCTGGGTTACATGGTAATTCCGTGTTTAACTTGCTTAGAAATCATCATCCCATTTTCCATAATGAATGTACTACTTTGTATTCCCACCGCATGACACCTGGATTCCAATTTCCGTACTTACTGACACCTGTTATTTTCTGTGTGTGTGTGTGTGTGTGTGTGTGTGTGTGTGTGTGTGTGTATGTGGTTATTTTATTTTTTTAAAATATATTTTATTGATATTTCACAGAGAGGAAGGGAGAGAGACAGAGAGCTAGAAACGTCGATGAGAGAGAAACATCAACCAGCTGCCTCCTGCACACCCCCTACTGGGGATGTGCCCGCAACCAATGTACATGCCCTTGACCGGAATCGAACCCGGGACCTTTCAGTTCCCAGACCAACGCTCTAACGCTGAGCCAAACCGGTTTCGGCTATGTGGTTATTTTTGTTGTATGCTTTATTCTAGCCATCTCAACAGGTGCGAGGTGATACCTTGTCTTGGCCTTGATTTGCACATCCCTGTTGACTGGCTGGTAATGAGGGGCAGCTTTTGTGTGCTTGCTGGCTGTTTGTGTTCTGCTTGACATGTCTGTTGAAGTCCTTTGCCCGTTTTAACTGGGTTGTTTGTCTTTTTCTTGTTGAATTGTAAATGATTCTTTACATCTTATGCATATTAGGCTCTTTTCAGATATATGATATAAATATTTTCTTACATTGTGTACAGTGTCTTTTCACTTGCTTAATAATGGACTCTGATTTCCAAAAGTGCTTAACATTGATGAATATCAACGAATCTATTTTTAATGTATTGCTTGTGTTTTGGTGTCATATCTAAAAATTCATTGCCAAATCCTAGGCCATGAAGATTTGCCCTGTGTTTTCTTCTAAACATTTTATAGTTTTATCTCTCTGATCCAGTTTGGCTGATTTGGGTGTTGATGTGTGGCCCCAGTCCCACCCCATCCTATGCATGTGGCTATCCAGCTGTCCTAGCACCATTTGCTGATGATGAGACGATTCTTTCCCCTGAATGGACTTGGCAATCCTGACGAAATCCATTGGCCATAGTTGCCTGGTGTGATTTTAGACTCCCGCTTCCATCTTATTGCTCCTGTGTCTGTCCCTATGCCAGAATCTGCCCCTATATTTGAGCCACCTCTGTTCCCTCATTCTCACCAGAGACCCCATTTTCCCAGGTATCTGAGTCCCAGGCCCCTCCCCAGCTCTATCTCTAGTCACTCTTCCGGCCTGGGCCTCAGTCTCTCCATCTGCAGGATGGGGGGAGAGGACATGTTACAGATACTTCACTCTAAGGCCACTCCAGTAGCAGCCTGCAGGTGTTAGCATTGGCCCTTCCCCACCAGTGTTACCTGTGTCCATCCTGGAGGCGACCCCACTCATGGGGAGACTGATCATCTTCCTGTCCCCCAGCCCCGTCACCATGCAAAACCGAGATGAACCTTCCTGACATGGGCTGAACATTGGCTCCTGCTCCATCCTCCTGACCCAGAGTGTTGGCCTAGCATTCTTCATCCAGGGACTGTCCTGGCCAGGAGTGTGGCCCCGTCAAGCTCTGGGGCCATCGGGCAGCCCAGTCCCCAGCATACGGCATCCTCCCAGCCAGAATGTGCAGGTGTGGAGGTCTAGCTCCAACACTTGCACCCTAGGCTCACATCCCAGTGCAGCTGCTTCTGTGCTGACTCCAGGCCAGTAGCCACCTGCCCTTGTAGCAGAGGGTGACCTAGTTCTGTGAGGGACTGAGCTTGTCTTTCCTGCTCCCACCTGAGTGTGAACCCCTAAAGCCTCAGGATGACAGCAGTCAGGAGAGTCATGCCCACCCAGCTGGGCAGGCATTTGCTGGAGGGGTGTGTGTGTCTGGAGCACTCTTGCCCTCAAGATGACCACTGCCCCGGGCTTCCCCTGTGGGCTGGAGGCTGCACAGAGGAAATTCACGTGAGCTGGACCCCGAGGGGGACAGCGGAAACTCTAAGTCCAGAGAAGGAAAGGGAGTGAAGGCGGGTCTAGCTGGTGTGGCCTGAGCACATGTGCGCATGAGTACCGTGAACGCCACTGCATGTGTGCACACATGCCAGCGCACGCCATGCGTGTGCCTGCATGTGTCCAATGGTGGGGGGAAAATGTAATAGCCACCATAACAGGAAGGTATTTTCAGACAAATGAACAAAGCAGGCAACTCCATGAGTATGATGGAATTTATTACAGGATCATCTACTCACAGGGAGATTGGGTCAGACTGGGCAACGACCCAGCAGTTCTGGGTGGATTATCTCAGCTCACAGACCCCTGTTACCGTACCTTTTTTTTTTTAATAGCACAATTGGGGCACTGACAGGAAAACACAAGGAATGCAGTAATGCGAGGGCCATTCCCCTTGGTGATCTGTGGTGATTGTTTATAATCAATACTATCACCACTTTGATGTTTATGTTGGTTGTCATGCCATTCTGGCTGTTGCTAACAAAATATCCATGGCTACATTGAAAGGAAACACAGTCATCAAGTAGAATGCTTTGATATACTCACCGAGGACAGTGAGGCTGGTCAGAGGTCACAACATGAAATTAACACATGAAATGAAACACAAAGATGGAGTTGGCTTTGTCCCCATCTACTTCTATACAGCAGGAGTACCAGTGTGCCAGTGCATGTGCAAACATGCATATATATATATATATATATATATATATATATATATATATATATATGCAGTGTGCACACATGCATACATACAAGTGCATGTGTGCATGCATGTATGTCAGGGCTCATATGAGGTTGCATTCTGCAAGTGCACGATTACATGTATGCATGTGTGAGTGTGTATATTCAGCATGCCTGCCTGTGTGTCTGGTGTGGACTGATGCCTTGGATGGCTAACAGAGGGCAGGGGTCTGGCAACACCCTCGAGGTGTCTGTCCTGCAGCTGCAGTGATGCCTACCCGGGACGGAGCAGAACTGCAAAGCATGCTGAGGGCAGGCCTCTGTCGCAGGCGGTGGGAGCGGGTCGGATGGAGGCTGAAGGGCCATGGTCCAGAGCACAGATGGAACACATGGAGAGGTGGGTGGTTGGGCAGAATCTCTGGGCAGTGGTGACCCTTAGCGAAGGGTTGAGAGGGACAGGATCTGGGAGCAAGAGACCCTGTCCCTCCAAACTCCAGGGACACTGGAATCATAGGACACAGGGCCGGGCTGGACCTGGGCCCGGAGAGCCCCACTGGGAGGGTCCTGGCTGGCTCCTAGAGTGTGAAGCAGGGTGGGTGGAGTCCAGTGCCAGCTCCCGAGTGTCTGTTGGTCTTCCTTGGGGTTGGGCCACTTCTCCAGCACAGTGTGGCTGGCCCTTGTCCCCAGGCCCCTCAGTCTATGGCTGGGACCCTCCCTGCCATCAGCCACTCACCAATGGCGAGAGTCCGGGACCAGAAGGCAGAGGACCCCCAGGACCTGGATCCATCTTCAGCTTTCTCATCAGCCAGGCCCAGTGCCACCCTGCAGGCCTCTGACTGGGGAGCCCTGGGAGATGTGCCCCGGGGCAGGCGGGGGTTGAGGAGCCCCGTGATCCTCTACCCCAGCCCACCTTCTCCCAGTAGGGCTCACTGAGAGGCCACAGGGTCCAGAAAGGGAGCAGTGCGGCCATTTCCTGATCTAGAGAGTAGAGTCAGCGCAGCTCCCTCATGGCCCAGGAGATGGGCTGAGGACTCTGCTCTCTGGAGGAATATGCCTGTATTTGCCTCCCCTCCCCATGGCCAGGCCAGGGCTGAGAACCAGACTTCTGCACCCATACAACACATGGTGCCCACACACATGTGCATAGCACCCATACGTGGCTCACACACACATGTACGGCATGGCCATGGTCTGGACCAGTTTGCCTGGGAGACAGACAGTCGTTACTGTCCCTGTAACCTTTGTCTATACGATGCCAAGGAGCCCCTGGGGTGAGGAGCACACAGCACCCCCAGGCAGGGAGCTCTACAGCAAGGAAGGACACTGGGTTCCCATCACTCCAGCGCCAGCCTGGACAGGAGACTGGGCCCCAGGGCTCTGCCAGGCCAACGGCAGATGCCGCCAGGCCAGTGAGTGGGGAGAGAAAGTGGCTGGGGCAGGTGAAGAAGTGCGGATGCAGCAACTTTTGGGTTATGGCCCAGGGGCATGAGCAGAGGGAGCTACTGGGGGTCTGGCAGCTTCTGTCCCCCTTCATGCTGGTGGGTCCTCAAGGGGCAAGGGGATGGGAGCATCTCTCTGATGCATTGGAGCCCCACCCACCAGCATCAGAGGGTGGGTGGCCTAGCCCTGAAAGGGGGGCGGGCAACCCTTCCCTGCCCAGAGTCCCAGCCCAAAGACATGGGGGTGGAGCTCCTATTGCTCCTCCGATGGAGTGGGCCACATCCCAGCTCCTCTCCTGGGCCCTTCCCTCTGAGCCAGAGGACAGTGGGGTCTCCAAGGACTGGCTGGGGACACAGGAGTGCTTCTCTGCCCGCTCCCAGGGCTGGAATGTGGGAGAGGAGACTACTACCGGACCAGGGGAGGAGGGAGGAGGCTTTACATTTGCCTGACAAGTTCTCTTAGAGGGTCGCTGAGCCCTGCTCTGATGGGAACCAGCTGTGGAGGAACGCTGTCGAGACGGAGCAGGCCATGTCTCCCTGCTCACCTCACCTCCCAGGGAAGACCTGGTAGCTCTACACCCGGAGAAATGGAGGACCATTCTAGGGCTCCGTGGGCCAGTGGTGGCTTCACGGTCACCGCCCAGAGGCCTGTCCTCAGGCCCAAGCAAACTGCTCCTCCACCTGGCGTTCCCTGCACAGGGCCACCCGCCTGGTCCCTGAGCCCGGGAGGCCTCCTGAGCAGGCACCCCCACTTTGGTACAGCCACACTGCTCTCATCCTACTCCATCTACTTGCTCGCAGGAGTGAGGCATAGTTCTCCCACCCCAGGTCTCCCAGGGACACAGGCTTTCTACCTGCCCCACGAGCTGAGGGGGGTTTCTGGGAAGGACCAGAGAGGCCGTGTGGGGAGTGACAGCTACCCTAGCAGCACAATCCAGGAAGGGGCACGTGGGTGAAAGTAACTGGCCAATGGGAGAAAGATTAGGTACAGGTGGGGACATGAGGGTGGAATGAGCAGGCCAGTAGGAGATAAGTGAGATACAAAGGGGGACATAAAGGTGGAAGGAATAGGTATTCAGGGACACGTAGGATAGAACAGAGGTCGTGGGGATGAAAGGAGCCAGGCTGTAGGGTCAGGTGGGTGACAGAGGCGACCTAGTGTGGAAGGAACAGGTCATGGGGGACAAGTGTATACAGGAGAGGACATAAAGGTGGAAGATCAGGCTTGTAGGACAGCTGGAGTATGGAAGGGATAGGAAGGGGTAGATGGAGCAGACCCTTGGGGACAGTTTGGATACAGGAGTATACACAGGGTTAGAAGGAGCTGGCCTGTGGGGACACATGGGAGGAGGAGGGACATGGGTATAGAAGGAGCAGGGCAGCTGGGGACAGTTTTGGTATAGGAGGGGTCATTGGGAACACGGAATAGGCCTTAAGAACAGTATGGTTTTGGAAGGAGCTGGCCTATGGGGTGGAGTTTAAGATAGTATAGCCTTTGTTTTTCTTAATCCTCATCTGAGAACATTTTTCCCATTGATTTTTAGAGAGAGTGGAAGGGAGGGAGAGAGGGAGAGGGACACTGATACTCCTTGTAGCCAGGTGGGCCTTCTGGGCGCAGCACGCAGGAGTCCAGGCCTGCATTTGGACAAGCACAAGGACCTCCGGCCCCTCTGCTAGTGGAGAGCCTTCATCTCCCAAAGTGGAAGCTGCCCTTGCAATTACATTGTGGCCATGGGGTCTTGTTATCACCGCAGTCCAGGTCCCGCCCCCCGCAGGCCAAGTAAAGGCCCTGTGTTGGGAGCACACAAGACTTGGTTGGAAAGTTGTCAGGAGGATGTTCTGAGAAAAGGGGAGTGTGTGGAAGGCCGCCTGCCCTGTTTATCGGAGTTCAGACTTAGGGGAGACTCAGGGGAGTGCTGAAGGCGTGTCCCTAACCTTGACCTTTCCAAGCAAGTCTGTGCAGGTGCAGACCCCTGGGTGTTCACTGGAATCCTTATGCTTAATCTTTTGGGTGTCTTTGCTTGAAAGATATACAAACATGTATATCTTCTCAATATTACTGACCCTGCTGATTGTATCTAAAAGATAAACTTTATCTCAAACTTCTGTTACAATAAAAGGCAAACAATGCAGGCAATTGAGGCTGTCCCTCAGCCTTCTCTTTCACAGTGAAACTGTGTTGAAGTAACCCATTCACCCTCCGTTCAGGGGCTGCTGGTCAGCCCTGTAGCCTGCTGGACTCAAGAGGTAAACTTAACCGGGGGAGGTCAGGCAGCCACCTTCTCATACCAGACACAAGAATAAGCTCAAAATGGAATAGAAACTTAATGTTAGACTCAAAACCATAAACATCCTAGAAGAAAACATAGGCAGTAAAATCTCTGACATTTCTTGTAGCAATATTATTTCTGATATATCTCCTTGGGCAACTAAAAAAAATGACAACTGGGACTATACAAAAATAAAAATGTTTTTCACAGCAAAGGAAACCATCAACAAAATGAAAAGACAGCCCATTGAATGATAGAACATATTCACCAATGTTACATCTGATAAGGGGTTAATATCTGAAATTTATAAGGAACCTATGAAACTCAACACCAAAAAAAATATAATTTTGAATAGACCCTTCTCCAAAGAGGACATACAGATGGCCAATAGACATATGAAACAATGCTTAACATCACTAATCATCAGTGAGAAGCAAATTAAAACCACAATATCACCCCACACCTGTCAGAGTGCTATCTCTGTATATAAAAGGCTAAGTGACTGACCAACCGGCCAGTACATATGACACACACAATGTTTAAAAATAAACATTGACTTGCACGTGTGTTTTGATCTTTTGAAATTATGGGATAAGAATAAATCTCATCCCGGAGGACTGAGAAGGTGGGGCAGTTCTGTACCATGCTGCCTTCCACTGGTTAAGACCTCCAAGAGCAAAGGCCTACCAAGGTGAGGATGCCCCTACTGTCACCTGTAGAGGGGCAGCACTGAGCTGGCCAATATTTGTGGGGGTGCTGCTTGTCCTGGCTCAGGGGAAGCGTTCCACTAAGTCTGAAAGACTAAGACATCGCGGGGACTCTCCGCCACCGCCCTCGGCCTGCTCTGCCAGGCCTTCGCGCGCGCTGTGCGGGCGCTGCGCCTTCCATTGGCAGACCCGGAGAATCCTCTCTCTGCTGCCACATGGCCAGGCCAAAGCATCAGACACTACCACCATGCGGATTTTAAAACTACAGGGGAAATTGAGCCACAGGAGCTACCATCGCTGCCGCACCCACCGCCGCGCCCAAGAATGGGAATCCACCGAAATCAGAGCTCACTACGCACCGGGCTCATAGAGAGTGTGGCTTCAGAAATTAGCCTCTGCATCCACAGCAGCTCCACATCCGCAACAAAGAGGACACCATTGAGGGCGGACTCTCCCCATGCAGCCATCACAGCCCGCCCACAATCTTCCCAGCACACCCATCATGCTGGGAGGGAGATGGAGCACGCTGGTGAGGAAATGGCACGGAGCCTTCCATTACCCACCCAGGCGAGCCCATCCTCCGATGCCACATGGCCAAGCCGAAGCTCTCACCACCACCGCCATGTGAACTTTAAAACTACAGTGGTAATTGAACCACAGGAGCGACCGTCAATATTGCACCTGGCACCGCCACCCACCACTGCCACCGAGAATAAAGGAAATCCACCAAGAACAGAGCTCACCACGCCTTGGGCTCAGGGAGTGGGCGACCTCAGAACTTAGCCTCCATGTCTGCAGCTGCTCCGCTCCCACACCGAACGAGACACCTTTGAAGGTGGTCCCCCCGCCTGCAACCATCTCAGCCCAACTGCAGCTGTCCCAGCCTGCCCGCCATGCTAGCAAGGAGCTAGCGCGGCGCCTCCAATATGCGACCCCAACACCCTAGAGGGGCCGTGTGCCCCAGGTGAGCCGAGTGTCCCAGGGGGCCATGTGCCCCGGGTAAGCCGTACCCCCCAAAGGGGAAGGGTGTCCCGGGTGAGCCGGGTGAGCCGAGTGTCCCATGGGGCCGAGTGCCCCGGGTGAGCCGAGTGTCCCAGGGGGCCGAGTGCCCTGGGTGAGCCGAGAGTCCCAGGGGGCTGAGTGCCCCGGGTGAGCCGAGTGTCCCAGGGGGCCATGTGCCCCGGGTAAGCCATACCCCCCAAAGGGGAAGGGTGTCCCGGGTGAGCCATGTGTCCCAGGGGGCCGAGTGCCCCGGGTGAGCCGAGTGTCCCAGAGGGCCGAGTGCCCCGGGTGAGCTGAGTGTCCCATGGGGCCGAGTGCCCCGGGTGAGCCGAGTGTCCCAGGGGGCCGAGTGCCCCGGGTGAGCCGAGTATCCCAGGGGGCCGAGTGCCCCGGGTGAGCCGAGTGTCCCATGGGGCCAAGTGCCCCAGGTGAGCCGAGTGTCCCATGGGGCCATGTGCCCCGGGTAAGCCGTACCCCCCAAAGGGGAAGGGTGTCCCGGGTGAGCCGTGTGTCCCAGGGGGCCGAGTGCCCCGGGTGAGCCGAGTGTCCCAGGGGGCCGAGTGCCCCGGGTGAGCCGAGTGTCCCAGGGGGCCGAGTGCCCCGGGTGAACCGAGTGTCCCAGGGGGCCAAGTACCCCGGGTGAGCCGAGTGTCCCAGGGGGCCGAGTGCCCCGGGTGAGCCGAGTGTCCCATGGGGCCAAGTGCCCCGGGTGAGCCGAGTGTCCCAGGGGGCCGAGTGCCCCGGGTGAGCCGAGTGTCCCAGGGGAAGCAGTGGGACCCAGGGGAAGGGGCACTGAAAACCAGAGTAGGAGCGGACTCTATTCATATGGTCCTGAGATAGTCACCATAAAACAAGCAGACTGCCAAATGACAGCGGCGTGGGGAAGGAGACCTGGGGGGAGATAGGAGAACAACCGAGGGACTGGTATGCATGAACATAAGTACAACCAATGAACACAGAACTCTGGGGAGGGAGGGCATGAATGGGAGGTGGGGGGGGGGGGCAATGGTAAACTATGTACACAGAAAATACCTTAATAAAATAAAATAAAAAAAGAATAAATCTCATAGCGATATGAAAATATTTATTCTAATTAATTTCCTTTCACTGTGCATGAATCCATGCACCGGGCCACTAGTAATCAATAAATAAACAACAAATATTGTGAAGATATAAAGAAAAAGGAACCCTTGTGCCATGCTGATGGGAATGCAGGTTGGTGCAACCACTGTGAAAAGTGGTATGGAATTACCTCAAAAAATTAAAAATGAAACTGCCTTATGACCCGGCAATTCCACTTCTGGGAATTTATCCAAAGAAACTCGAAACACTATTCAAAATAATATATGCACCGCTATCTTCATTGCAGCATTATTTACAATAGCCAAGATTTGGAAACAGCTCAAATATCCATCAGTAGATGAATGAATAAAAAAACCTGTGATACATTTACAAATGGAATACTACTTGGCCATAAAAGGAAGAAAAAATTACCCTTTACCCCAGCATGGATGGACCTGGAGAGTATTAATGTTAAGTGAAATAAGTTAGTCAGAGAATGACAAGTACCATATGATTTCACTCATATGTGGAATCTACTGAACAAACTGAACTAACAAGCAAAATGGAGACAGACTCATAGATGGAGAGCTGGCTGATAGCTGTAAGGGGAGGTTGAGGGGCTGGGACCAGGTGGAGGAATTGAAAGAAAAGAAGAGAGAAAACTCATGGACATGGACAACAGTGTAGTGATTGCCAGGGGAAGAGTGGGTGGGGGAAGTGGAGGAGGGAATGGGGGAATAAATGGTGATGGAATAAGCCTTGACTTGGGTGGTAAACACACAATACAATATACAGATGATGTGTTGTGGAATTGTGCACCGGAAACCTGTATAATTTTTTTAACCAGTGCCACTCCAATGAAGTCAATAAAAAGGAAAAAAAAGACAAAGAAAATAACAAGTACTGGCTAGGATGTGGAAAACTGGAACTCTTGTACATTGTTGCTGGGAGTGAAAAATGGTGCCCCTGCTGTGAAAAGGTTTGTGGTTCCTCAAAAATTTAAACTTAGAATTATCATATGATCCAACAACTCTATGATATGTTCAAGAGTATGAAAGCAGACAAACATGTATTGTACACCCATGTTCATGATAGCATCAATCACAATATAAAATATGGAAACAACCCAGGTGCCTATGGACAAATGAATTGATACGCAAAATGTGGTCTATCCATACAATGGAATGTTACCTAGCTTTAAAAAGGAAGGAAATTCTGACATCTGCTACACCTTGGTTGGAACTTGAAGACACTGTGGTAAATGGAATAAGCCAGACACAAAAAGACAACTATTGTACCATCTCCCTTATATGGAGTTTCTAGAATAGGGAAATTATAGAAACAGAAAATAGAAGTTTCCAGGGGCTTCTGTAGGGGGTAGCAGGAGTTAACAATAGGCACACAATTTCTATTTAGAAAGATGAAAAACTTCTGGAAATGGATGGTGGTGATGGTTGCACAGCATTGGGAATGCACCTAATGCCACTGAATTGAACACTTAAAAAGATTGTCCTCCAAAGAGCCGTGTCCCCCAAAGGGGCCCGGTGTCCCAGGTGAGCCGTGTGTCCCAGGGGGCCATGTGCCCCGGGTGAACCATGTCCCCCAAAGGGGCCGTGTGCCCCGGGTGAACAGTGTGTCCCAGGGGGCCGTGTGCCCCAGGTGAGCCGTGTGTCCCAGGGGAAGCAGTGGGACCCAGGGGGAGGGGCGGTGAGAACCAGAGGAGGAGCGGACTCTATTCGTGTGGTCCTGAGATAGTCACCATAAAACAAGCAGATTGTCAAATGACAGCAGGGAGGGAAAGGAGACCTGGGGGGAGATAAGAGAACAACCGAAGGACTGGTATGCACGAATATAAGTACAACCAACAAACACAGAACTCTGGGGAGGGAGGGTATGAATGGGAGGTGGGGGGGGCAATGGTAAGCTATGTACACATATAATACCTTAATAAATTTTTTAAAAAAATCAATAAAAATATATTAAAAAAAAAAAGATTGTCAACATAGTAAATGCTATGTGATGTGTATTTTACTGCAATGTGTATTTTACTTTAAGGCAATTGGCAACAGAATTCACTAAAATGAAAGAGGCTTTGTCCGGAAGGATGTCCAGAGTGACACCTGGAAGGTTGTTTGGCTGTCCAGTCTAATTAGCATATTATGCCTTTATTATTATAGATTATTATAGCTTTGTTGGATATAGGTTCTTGGTTAATAGATTTTCTCTTAGCACTTTGAATATTTTACTCCCTGCCTTCTAGTTATCATTATTGGCTACTATGAATAATGTTTGATATGTTTATTTTGCCTTCATTTACCTCTTCTCCAATGTTTCTTTATGTAGATCCAAGTATCTCACCTATATAATTTCCCCTGTTTTCCTAAAAAGTTTCTTGTAATATTTCTTTCAAGTTAGGTCTACTGGTGACAAAATCCCTTAATTTTTGTTTTTATGAGGAAGTCTTTATTTCTGTTTCACTTTTGAAGTATAATTTCATTGAATATAGAATTCTAGAATAGTGAGATTTCTTCTTTCCACATTTTAGATATTTTCTTCCTCTCCTCTTGCTTGGTTTTGAGGCGAAGTCTGATATAATTCTTACCCTTGATCCTCTATACATAGAGCCTTTCCCCTCTGACTTCTTTCCAGACTTTCTTTGTCTTTAATTTTCTGCGGTATTGAGTATAATATGGCTGGGTATAGGCTTTTTTGGTATTCATCCTGTTTGGTGTTCTTTGGAGTTCCTAGATCTGTGGTTTGGTGTCTATAATTAGTTTTGGAAAATTCTCAGACATTGTTGCTTTAATTATTTTTTTCTGTTCTCTCTTTTCTTTCCTCCTGATATTCCCATTATGTGTATGTTGCATCTTTTTAAAAATGTGGCTTTTTTGTTACTCCTCACCTGAGGATATTTTTTCCATTGCTTTTTTAGAGAGTGGAAGGGAGGGAGGAAGAGAGAGAGAGAAACTTTGATGTGAGAGAGACACATCAATTGGTTACCTTCCACGTGCACCCAGACTAGGGACAAGGAACCCAGGTAGCTTCCCTGACCAGAAATCATACCCAAGACCCTTTGGTTAGGCTGATGCTCTAATCACTGAGCAATCTGGCCATGGCTGTGTTGCACCTTTTAAACTATATATATATATATATATATATATATATATATATATATATATAATTTATTTTTTACAGAGAGGAAGAGAGAGGGTTAGAGAGAAACATCGATGAGAGAGAATCATCAATCAGCTGCCTCTTTCACACCCCCTACTGGGGCCCCTGACCGGAATCAAACCTGGGACCTTTCAGTCCGCAGGCTGATGCTCTATCCACTGAGCCAAACCAGATTCAGCTGCACCTTTTTTATTGTCCCACAGTTCTGGGGTATCCTATTCCTCTTCCTTGTTTCTATTTGCATGTCAGTTTTAGAAGTTTCTACTGGTCTATCTTCATTCAGGCTCACTGATTGTTCCCTTGGCCGTGTCCAGTTTACTAATGAGATCATCAAAGGCGGTCTTCACTTCCATTTTCTTTTAATTCTATCTTAGAATTTTCATCTCTACTTATATTTCCCATTTGCTCTTGTATGCTGTCTACTTTATCCATTAGAGGCCTTAACATATTAATCACAGTGGTTTTTAAATTCCCCATCTCATAACTCCAACATCTGTGCCATATCTAAGTCTGGTTCTGATGCTTTCTTTGTCTCTTCAAACTGTGTTTTTGCCCTTTAATATGCCTTATACTTGTTTGTTAAAGCTGACAAGATGCACCAGTAACAGGAACTGAGGTAAAAACAATTTTGTGCGAGGTTTGTATGAAGTTTTGGATGCTGTAGTTGTCTTGTCAGAGGACAAACTTTCCTGTGGTGTCCCTGTTTTGTCTCCCTTGTCCTCTTTGATCTTTGAGATTCCCCAGAGACTTCTTAAGTATTATCTGAGAAACATAGTTTTAAAAATTGTATTCCTCTTATTACCCAGGAGTCATTTCAATGTGTTGGTGAGGACAGGAGAACATTCCATAATTCCATTGCTACTGGACAGAGACCGGCCCTGAGCAGGTCTACCTCAGGCTGGCCTGTAGCGTGCAGGTTCTTGACTTTGTGTAGAAAAGATTTTGCATCAAGAGCTCAGATGGGTTTGAGAGTGTTTGTTTTTTTCTATCCTTGCCCCCCTCCCCCGGAGAGTGTGTGTTTTAATTCAGGGGACAGTGAGACAAAGGAAGGAATTAGGGTAGAAGCAGCAGCAACAGCAGGAGAGAACACAGGCGCAGGCGGGGCTCTGCTTGGCTCCCTGGGAATGTTACCGGAAAGAAGTGACCTGGGCAGGGCTGCTGTGAGCTCACTGGGAAGGGAAGGTCACAGAGACAGAGTGAGCCTGGGTGGGGCTGCCTTAGCTCACTGGGAAGTCAGAGAAAAAGAGGACCTTGGAGACATGACCAGGGGTGAGCCTGGGTCGAGGTGCCGCTGCCCACTGCTTCCCTAGCTGAAAGTCTCATGGGGACCCTTAGAATTAAGGAATAAATAAAAATAATGTATGCCTGGAAAGGGGTATGAAGGTGCTCTAGAATGAACCTGCCTTGAATCTTTGTCCTTAGGGTTTTCTATTCTTTTCTTTTTTTCTTCTGTAGGGGGGAATCTTAGGGAAGGGTTTCAGTAAAATATTCATCAGCTTTTCAGGTGCATTTTTAATATGCTGATGCATCAAAATGACTGTGTAGGGGAGTTTTGGCTATTCTTTGGGCTGTTTTGCTGTTGTCCTAGGTCTGCCTGGCTTTAATGGGTTCCCCCTATCTTGAATGCATATTGTGATCTCTGAACACATATGATCTCTGTCCCTGGGTTTAGCTGGCACAAATTGTATTAGTTGGGTCATTGTTCTCTTTTTCCCCAGCCAGGGTGATTTAAGCTATGTATTTTCTGGTTAGGGAGAAAGTATAAACCATTTGCTCTCAAGTGTCCTTGGTTGGGGAAGATCAGGTCTTGTGATTCACAAACTGGCTGCAAGTCACCCAAACTCTTTGGCCTTGTTTAATTTTCTTGTCTCCGTTTCCCTATTCCACTTGCCCAGGGATTTTCCTGGCTTCTTACTATCCTGCTATGAGCAGATCTCAGTATTTGTGGGCCTGTACCTTGAGCTGTGACCTTCACAAGTGTTCCCCAGCTCCTCTCAGGTGGGACAAGAAAGATAAAGGGACTGTGGAGGGCTTTACCTCTCCCAAGGTGGTCAGGCTCTGGTGGAATGATTTCTCCTCAGGGCAGGCCTTGTTAGAACAGATGTTCTAGTGTACTCACAATGGCTACTTTCCCCAGCACTCCACCTGAAGGAGTAAAGGATATTTCTCCCATCTTCAGTGTGAAAACTTGGTGTGGCTCCTGGAGGTAAAACTCACAAAAGTGCAGGGTCTCCTGGAGTTTTGCACTCAGTCTTCTCCACACTGGGCCTCCAGCATTTATCTATTACTAGAAGCCTGGTGCATGAATTTGTGCACCAGTGGGGTCCCTCAGCCTGGCCTGCGGGATCGTGCCGAAACCAGCTCTCCGACACCCCCCAGGGGGTCTCAGATTGCAAGAGGGTGCAGACCAGGTGCAGAGCCAGGGAGAGATGGGGGAAGTTGGCCAGCTGGGAAAGGACCATGACAGGGTGCCAGGGCATGTATGACCTGTCTTGCTCAGTCCTGATTGGCCAGACCCCAGTAGCAAGCTAACCTACGGGCTGGAGCATCTGCCCCCGAGTGGTCAGTGCATGTCATAGCGAGTGGTTGAGTGGCCTTAACATATTAACATATTATGCTTTGATTAGTTGAACAGATGACTGGATGACTGGACACTTAGCATATTAGGCTTTTCTTATATAGGATAGTTCAAGGTTTCCTGCCCCAGCAATGGCTTCCCAGGATGTTTCTGCTCATGGGCTTCTCTCTGGTAAGTTGTGATTTTCTAGGTCTCTTTAGTTTTGGGAGTTTGCCCTATGACCTCATTTCTCTAAAGGATCAAAGAAGAGTTGTTGATTTTCAGTTTGTATAGCTTTTCACTTGTTAGGATGGAGTGCAACTTCTCAGATCCTCATATGTCAGAACAAAACATATATATTTTCTATATATGAAGTCATGTCATCTGCAAATAGAAACAATTTTATTTCTTCCTTTCCAATTCCAATATCTTTTGTTTCTTTTTTCTGCCTGATTGTTCTAGCTAAAACTTCTAGAGTTATGTTAAGAAGAGCAGTGAAACTGAGCACCCTTGTCTTTTTCCTGATCTTAAAGGAAAAATCTTTTAGTCTTCCACCACTGAGTACAATGTTAGTTATGGGCTTATTATATATGACCTTTGTTATATTAAAATATGTTCTTTATCTGCTTACTTTGTTAAAGGTGTTTTTTAAAAAAATCATGAGTGAATGCTGAATTTTGCCAAATGATTTTTATGCATCTATTGAGATGATATGATCATTTTCTTTCATGCTACTAATATGATGTATCACATTTAATTGACTTGCATATGTTGAACCATTCTTGCATCTTAGGGTTAAATCTCCCTGATCCCAGTGCATTCACCATGATCCTTTCAATGTGCTGCTGAATTAAGTTTGCTAGTATTTTATTGAGAATTTTTGCTTTTATATTTATCAAGGATATCAGCTGTATTTTTCCTAGTAGTCATTTTTAAAAAATACATTTTTATTGATTTCAGAGAAGAAGGGAAAGGAAGAGAAACATCAATGATGAGAGAGAATCATTGATTGGCTGTCTCCAGCATGGCCCCTACTGGGGATCGATCCTGCAACCCAGGCATGTGCCCTTGACCAAAATTGTACCTGGGACCCTTCAGTCTGCAGGCCGACGCTCTATCCACTGAGCCAAACCAGCCAGGGTTAGTAGTCATTTTATTAAAAAATTAAAAGTTTATTACAATATGATCCACCTAAGATACAGCTCAGCTGTTTAAAGCGTATAATTCATGATCTTTTGTAGATTACATTATTAATTTAAAAAACTGGTAAAGTATATATAGCCTAAGGTTTGCCATTTAACCATTTTAAGTGTATAATCCAATGGCATTAATTTCATTATATTCACAATGTTGCACACCATCACTACTATTTATTCCCAAAACTTTTTCATAATTTAGCCAGAATTTCTAGCTCTTTTTAAAAAAATGTACTTTATTGATTTTACACAGAGAGGAATTGAGAGGGAAAGAGAGCTAGAAATGTCGATGAGAGAGAAACATCGACCAGCTGCCTCTTGCACACCCCCTACCGGGGATGTGCCCACAACCAATGTACATGCCCTTGACCGGAATCGAACCCAGGACCTTTCAGTCCACAGACCGACGCTCTACCCCTGAGCCAAACTGGTTTCGGCGAATCTCTAGCTCTTAAGAAACAAGTCCCTATTCCCCTTCACCAGCCTCTGGAAACCTCTATTCTACTTTCTGTTTGTACGAATTTGCCTATTCTTGGAAACTTATATAAATTGGATCATACATTATTGACCCTTTTATATCAGGTTTATTTCTCCAGGCTATTTTTTTTAAGGTTAATCTGTATAGTAACATATATTAGAACTTTGTTCATTTATCTCAATTTTTGTTGTGGTAAAATACACCTCCTTTACCATTTAATATATATATATATTTCTGAGACGAATGGAGAGGGAGAGATAGAAACATCAATCAATGATGAGAGAGAACCATAATTGGCTGCCTTCTGCACGCCCCACACTGAGGATTAAGCCTGCAACCTTAAGTACTCTGACTGGGAATCAATATATGTGCTAAGTGAAATAAGCCAGTAATCTCCTGGTTCATAGGTTTCTGAAGCTCAACCACTGAGCCACACCAGTCAGTCCCAGCTTAACCATTTTAAAATTTATCCCCATTATTGTGCAACCATTGCCACCATGAACTCTTTCATTTTTGCACAATCACGATTCTATAGCCACTAAATAACACCTCCCCATTGTCTCCTGCCCTGAACCCCTAGAAACCAATACTATACTTTTTGTCTTTATGATTTTGACTACTCTAGGGAACTCATATAAATGGAAACGTACACTTGTCTTTTTGTGACTGGCTTATTTCACTTAGCACAATGTTCTCAGATTTCATCTATGTGTTGCATATCAGAATTTGAAGGCTGAATTGTATGCATATAACACATTTTGATAACCCATTCATTCATCAATGGACACTTGGGCTGTTTCCATGTTTTAGGTCTTGTGAATATTGCTGTTATGAATATAGCTATACAAATATCTCTTCAATATTCTGTTTTCAAGCCTTTTGGGCACACACCCAGAAATGGAATTGCTAGATCATATGGCAGTTCCATTTATTTTTTTTTACTTTCTAGTTTCATTTCATTTTATTTATTTTTCAAAAATATTCTTGAAAGTATTACATATGTCCCTCCTCCCTCTCCCACTGACCTCCTGCGGCCCACCCCCATCCCTCACCTCAGGCCTTCACCACTCCATTGTCTGTGTCCATGGGTTATGAATATATGCATATAAGTTCTTTGAGTGATCTCTTCCCAACCACCCGCCCTCCTCCACCTTTCCTCTGAGGTTCAACAGTCTGTTCCATGCTTCTACTTCTTTGGACCTATTTTGTTCATTGGGTTTTTTGTTCATTAGATTCCACATATGAGTGAGATCATGTGATACTTAATTTTCTCTGACCAGCTTATTTCGCTCAGTTTATAATGCTCTCTAGGTCCCTCCAGGTTGCTGCAAATGATAAGAGTTCTTTCTGTTTTACAGCTGCAGCAATTCCATTTTTAACTTTTTAAAAATTTTATTTTATTGTTTAAAGTATTACAAATAGTAGTACATATATTTTCTTTTTTTCCCCATTGACCTTCCCCCAACCTTCCCTACCTCCTGTCGCATGCCCTCATCTCAACCCCAACAGTGCCTTGTGTCCTTTGGTGTGCTTATATGCATGCATACCAGTCCTTCAGCTGATCTCTTTCTCCCCTCCCCAACACTCCCCAGCCTTCCCACTGTAATTTGATAGTCTGTTCGGTGCTTTACTGCCTCTGTGTCTATCTTTTTGTTCATCAGGTTATAATGTTATTTATTTTCCATTAATGAGTGAGATCATGTGGTATGTTTCTTTCATTGCCTGGCTTATTTCACTTAACATAATACTATCCAGATCCATCCATGCTGCTGCAAATGGTAAGAGTTCCTTCTTTTTTATAGCGTGGTATTCCGTTGTGTAGATGTACCACAGTTTTCTGATCCACTCATTTGCTGATGGGCATTTAGGCTGTTTCTAAATCTTAGCTATGGTGAATTGAGCTGCTATGAACATAGGGGTGCATATATCCTTTCTGACTGGTGTTTCTGGTTTCTTGGGAAATATTCCTAGAATGGGATTACTGGGTCAAATGGGAATTCCATTTTTAGTTTTTTGAGGAAACTCCCTACTGTTGTCCACAGTGGCTGCACCAGTCTGCATTCTCACCAGCAGTGCACGAGGGTTCCCTTTTCTCCGCATCCTCGCCAGCACTTGTTGTTTGTTGATTTGTTGATGATAGCCATTCTGACAGATGAGATGGTCCATTTTTAATTTTTGAGGAACTGATTTACTGTTTTCCATAGTAGTTACACCACTTTACATTTCCACCAACAGTGCACACATCCTCATCAATGTTTGTTATTTTCTGTTTAAAAAAAAAATCTCATTATGGTTGTATTTTCTTATATTGTGAATTTTACTTTGTTGGTGCTGGATATTTCTTATTCCTACTCATCTTCCTGAACCTTGATCTGGGATGTGTTTAAATTACTTTACTACAAATAGTTAGAACTTTCAGGTCTTGCTTTTACAATTTGTTAGGTGGGTCTGGGACAGTGCTCAGTCTAAAGTTAGTAATTCCTTGGCATTCAGCCCCCAGCCAGCATGGCTCAGTGGCTGAGCATTGACCCATGAACCAGAAGGTCACAGCTCAATTTCTGATCAGCGCACATGCTCGGACCACAGTTTGGATCCCCAGTGTGGGGTGTGCAGGAGGCAGCCAATCAATCAATGATTCTCTCTCATCATTGATGCTTCTATCACACTCTCTCCATCCTTCCTCTCTGAAATAAAAATACATTAAAAATAAATAAAAATTCCTTGGATGCTGAGGTGAGAACTCACAAGTCCTCTGTCCAGTGCCCTGTGTATTAGGAGCTTTTAGTGGTTGGTGGAAACAGGCATTATTCCCAGCTCAATCCGAGCACTGGATACTGCCCTCTCATTCTTTTGGAAGATTCTTTACCCAGCTTTGGGCAGTTTTCTCGCATACTTGTGCTGATCAGGTTCTGCTGAGCACCGGCAGAGACAGAGCTCTCTTTGTGCAGCTCTTGCCTCTCTGGTCCTCTGTCCTGAGAACTGAAACCATTTTGATCTCCTCGACTCAGGTGCTCCTGCAGGCTCCATCTGGGTTCTTCCTCTTGCTGTGGTCTGGGAGCTGAAACAGTCCTGCAGCTAACTCCATTTATTTTCTGTTTCTCAGGGATCACATTATTCATGGCCTGATGTTCAGATCTTGAAAACTAGTTTCCTGTATTTATTATTTCTGTGTTTTTGGTTGTTTCAAATGGGAGATAAATCTGGTCCCTGTTTTTCCATCTTGGCCAGAGGTAGAAGGTTTTCTTATTATTTTATTTAAAACAAACTCAAATCTAAAATAGCATTTGTTACTTTTAAAAATTTTATCTTTATTCTTGAAAGTGTTACAGTTGTCCCCATGTATTCTTTTAAAATGCACATGTATGGCACTAAAGTAAATTCCTGCTTCTCTTTGAATTTGCCTCTTTTGCTTCCCGTTCCAGGCAGTTTCTTCTGACTCATCTTCCCATCGATGGAGTCTCTCCTCACCTGTGTCTCACTGTTGTAAAGCTACTCAATGAGTTCTCAATTTTTATTTTTGTGTTTTTTCATTTCCGGAAGTTCTGTTTGGTTCTATTCTGGAAGTTCTTTCTCAACCCTTCTTTGTGGAATACACAGTTTCCAGTTGTTGTAGAAATTTACCAGCCTGATTTTACCCCCTTAAACACAAGCTCATTTGTCTCATGGCTTCTGGCTATTAATTCAAGCATCCGGAGTTCTTCAGGTCTGAGTCTCTGCTGGTTCGCCGTCATGGTACATTATCTCACATTTCCAGTCATTTTTGTTTATGTGCTGGAAAGCTATTTAAATACTTTTAGGCTGAGGGTCATATTACCATTATCCTAAGAGCAGTTTTGCTGGCTTCTGTCAGGCATAGGGCACACTAGTCATCTGGAGGGACATTACACCAAGTTCAAGTTGAGATTTCCTGAGCCATTCAGATGATTCAAGGCCAGGCTGCTGTCCATAAGTGGGCTGGCTACGGCTGACTCAGCCCTTGGGTGTATCCATTCTTGCCTCAGTCCACAGCAGGTGTGGTTTGTTATGGCCTATACCCACGGTGGGTCCTGGCCTCGACTTTTGTTTCCCTAACCTCCAGGGAATGGGGAGAGTGACACAGAGGTCATTAGCTGCCATTTCTGAAAGGGCAGAAACAGCTTTGAGTACCTGACTGGCTTCTGGCCCTCCTTGCTCCCCTGGGTCTGTGACTTAGCACCAAACTTTAGACATTTCCTGCTTCTGTGGAAACGACTTTGATGAATTTGTAGTAGTCTTCCCTAAGAGGCCCCAATTGCAATGTTTGTCATTAATGAAAACTTATTCATCATTTAAACTAAAAGAGTAAAGTGTTGTCTTTGTCTTTGTCATTTGCATTTATTTTTGTATAAAATGAGGTGAAGTTCTTTCCTTTTTCCCCAGGGGGAGCCACTTTTCCCAGGACCATTAGCTGAATAAATCCTCCTCTCCACATTGATCTCCCATGTCACCTCAGGTGTGTATCGAAGCTGCATGTATGTAAGGATCTAACCCTGGGCTTTCTACCATCCTTGCATATGTACAGCTATGTTTTAATTACTATTACATCATAATAAAATTTGATATTTTTTTCTATATTGATTAAGGTATTACATATGTGTCTTTATCTTCTCATTGTCTCCCCACCTCCCTGCTCATGCCCTCCTCACTCCCCACCCCCACTGGTGTCTGTGTCCATTAGTTAGGCTTATATGCATGCATATAAGTCCTTTGATTGATCTCTCTCCCTTATCCCTACCCTTCCTTACTTTCCCTCTGAGATTTGATGGATTGTTCAATGCTTCTCTGTCTCTGGATCTGTTTTTATTAATCAGTTTATGTTATTATATTTCACAAACAAGTGGGATCATGTGATATTTATCTTTCTCTGACTGACTTATTTCACATAGCATAATGCTCTCCATGTCTATTGTTGCTGTTGCAAATGGTAGGAGTTCCTTCCTTTTTACAGCAGTGTAGTATCTATTGTGTAAATGTACCACAGTTATTTTCATCCACTCATTTGCTGATGGGCATTTAGGCTGTTTCCAAATCTTAACTATGGTGAATTGTGCTGCTATGAACATAGGGGGTGCATATATCCTTTCTGATTGGTGTTTTTGATTTCTTGGGATATATTCCCAGAAGTGGGATTACTGGGTCAAATGGGAGTTCTATTTTTAGTTTTTTGAGGAAACTCCCTACTGTTCTCCACAGTAGCTGCACCAGTCTGCATTCCCACCAGCAGTGCATGAGGGAATCCTTATCAGCACTTGTTGTCTGTTGATTTGTTGATGATAACCATTCTGACAGGTGAGATGGTACCTCATTGTTGTTTTGATCTTCATCTCTCAGATGATTAATAACTTTGAGCATGTTTTCATATGACTCTTGGCCTTCCTTGTGTCCTCTTTCGAAAAGTATCTATTTAGGTCCATTGCCCATTTTTTGATTGGATTATCTTCCTTTTGTTGAGATGTATGTGCTCCCTGTAAATGTTGGAGATAACTGGCAAATACGTTCTCCTATGCAATGGTCTGTCTTGTTGTTTTGATGATGGCTTCTTTTGCTGTGCAGAAAAAATTGGTATCATGAAGGGAAAATTTATCTTCTGCATTCTCCTTATACTTTACTTCTCAACTTATTCTTTGAGACTAGTATTTCCATGACACCAAACCAGGGGGGAAAAAAACCACAAGAAAACTATAACCACTATCTTTTATAATACAGACACAAAATACTATCAAAGTGAATCCCATAAAATATTAACATGACCAAGTAGGGGATCTATTCTAGGAATGCAGCCTTAATTTAGCTTCAAATGATTTCACATTGGAAGCAAGGAGCTGAGAAGCTGGTGGGGGCCTGGCAACCTGATGTTCAGCTCTGAGAGGTAATGTCCACCATGATTGCTGGTCCCACAGCCACTTGCTATCACTGAGTTCCCTGACAGGTTTTCCCTTCATCTCCGTGAGCTGCTTGACTTCATCTGCAGTTGAGCAAGTTTCCACAACTCAGCCACCACATTTCCTGATTACACAATTACTACAAAACGATGGTAACTGAGACAGTGTATAACTGGAATGAGGACAGAAATATACATCAATAGAGTAGAACAAAGGGTCCAGAAATCCATACATTTAAGGTCAATTGTTTTTTGACAAAGGTTCCAAGACAGTCAATAGGAAAAGATTACTCTTTTCAATGAATGATGCTGGGACAAACAGATACTCACACACAAAAGTTAATTAAAAATCAATCATGGACCTAAATGTAAGCACTAACATGATAAAAACACTTAGAAGAAAACATAGGAGTAAATCTTCATGATCTTAGGTTAAGCAATGGTTCCTTAGATATAAATTCCAAAGTATAAATGGTAAAAAAAAAAAAAGAGAGAGAGAGAGAGAGATAAATTGGACTTCTTTAAAATTAAAACTTTTGTGTGTCATAGAACACATTCAGGAAAGTAAAAAGGCAGCACACTACTGTGAGAAGATATTTGCACACCAAATATCTGATGAGACTTGTATCAAGAATTTATAAAAATCTTACAACTCAATAACAAAAAAAAAGAGAATCAATGTAAAACTATCACAAATTGAAAGAAAATTCAGTAAAGTAGCATACAAAAACAAACAATAGTCTTCACATATAAAACAATAATCAGAAGCTAACAATATCAGGAATGAAGAGGGTCATTACTACAGGAATTGAGAGGGAATATTTACTAATAACTTTATGCCCATAAATTCAACAATTCAAGTGAAAAGGATATTTTTTCTTGAAGATACAAAGTATCAAAACCCAAGAAGAAATCTGTAACCTGAGCACTCCTACATATATTACAGAAGTTGAATTCATAGTTAATAACCCTTCAAAAATAAAATTCCAGGCCAAGTTGGCTTTATGGGCCATTCTGTAACTGAATATCAAATGTAGTATGCTAATAGAAGAGGTCAGACTCTATAGACTACATATGTGATACTCTGGAAAAGGCAAAATATGTGGATGGAAAACTACATTGTTTCAAGGGGGTGGAGGTAGGAGAGCTTGACTATATGGGGGCAGAGGAGACTGGGCAGGGCGGTGAAACTCTTTTATATCTTGGCTGTCAAACCTGCATGATCGGATCAATTTTACTGTGTGTAAGTTACACGTAAATAGAAAAGATTTAATAGCTGAATGGCAGGTCTATAAATAGCAATTGACCTAATAGAATTGAATGGGCCATAAAGAAAACTGTAAACATCATGATCTATATATTACAAAATTCTCAAAAAGAAGCAGTATGTCTAGATCTGACTATGGGATGGAATGCTAACCCTAGGAGTATTGGGGAGATAGGGAGGGAGCTATTTAAAAGCAATTACTATTGATCTTCTCCTCGCACCATACCTCTGGACTAATGTAGCTCACTATTGCAGAAATCTGGAGTCTTAGTTTCTGCAAGAGTAAAAGAGAGAATCCACACCGGGGAATCCCAGACACAGTGTAGGGCCCTGGATATCAACAATGGAAGGTTCGAGGTTGATGAACATACTTAATGCAGAATGTTCAGACACCAGCACCTTCTACCCACGCTGCCAGAACCCTGCAATAAGATCCTCGCCATTCAAGAAAGAATTTTTTATTATCTGTGAAGATAACAAGCCCAAGAGGGATATTATAAAGATACCGATACCAGCAGCTTCCCACGACTCACCCCGTTCTCACTGAGAAGATCAAAGTAAAGAAGCCACATCCACCGCCTAGAGTTTCCAATCACTTCTTATTCTAGCAGTCTTCACTTCAAATTCAAGACAAAGAAATACCAGACATCCAAGGAGGGCCTCTAACATGAAAAATAAACACCAAGTCAATCAAGCTGAAGACCGCAATTTGTGGGAAACAAACTCAACCAGGAGAAGGAAAATAAAGTTATGAAGTTCTTCCAGTTCTTTAAGGTTTAAGACAGAAATGATGAATACATTCCATTTTACTTCTGCCACTAATCATAACACCACAAGTCACTCACAAAAGATTCTGTGAGGTGGACAAAAGGAGGTGGACTAGGGATCTCAGGACTGAAAGGAGAAGCCAGTGGGAAGTTCCCTGGGGCATTCCTTTTCCCTGTGTGCCCAACTTGGCGTTCTTTGTGGAGTTATGCACACCAGCCACATGAAAAGCCAAGGGCCAGGAAAGGGTGGGACAATGTGACAGACACCTCACCAAATGCCTGCTCTGAGGAAAGCTGCACTCCTCTGTCCTCCAGAATTCACTGAAGAAGCTGGCTTCATTGATGGGAGGCTGTGTGCCAAGCCCTGTCCCCGTGGCAAGGTGGCCCCTGTTGAGCAGATGGGCCAAGATAGCTCAGCAGTGCTGACATTGAGGGCTGGGAAATTCATTGTTTTAGAAGGAGACCTGTGCACTATAGAATGTTTAGCAGCATCCCTCTCCAGAGACTATAAACTCAACTACTATTGGAACCGCAGTCCACTAAAGTGAGCCAGATATGCATTCTGATTTGACAGGTTGACTACCTGCTAAGTTAGACTTGTGGGAAGCAGAGCCTTCAAAAGTTATACTCAAAATGCACAGGATACAGCCCCAAATTACTTGTCACATTGAGAACTAGGGAAACCTCAACTCCAATAAGAAAAGACAATCAATAGACATCACGCTAACACATTGTTTGAATTATTGGACAAAGATTTTAAAGCAGCTATCATAAAAATTCCCCGATGAGCAATTAGGAACACACTTGAAACATATTCAACATATTAAAGTTCAAGTAACCACGAAGGAAGATAAATTATTGGCAATATATTACAGATGTTCCTCTGTCAATAAACCCAACATAAGTTGAAAATATAAGTAAAAAATGCATTTAATCCACCTAACCTACCATATCATAGCTTAACTTAAACATACTCAACATTTACATTCGCCTAGAATTGGGCAAAATCATCAAACACAAAGTCTATGTGCTTACTGAATACAGTACTGAACGTGAAAAACAGGATGTTGTATGGGCATCACTTTCACATGGGTGTAAAGTAAAAAAATCGTTAGGTCAAACCATTACAAGTCAGAGACCATCTGTAAAAGACAAGGGATTGATATCAAGAAATATAAAGATTTCCTAATACCACACATTCATAGCTTCCCCCATTGTAGACCTCAGTACCTTCTAATTAATTTTGCTGTGATCCTAAAACTTCTTTTAAAAAAGTAAAACCTATTTAAATGCGTGTATGGAGGAAAGGGGTGTGGAGGAGGAGTAGGAGAGGGTAAAGGGGGGTGAATAGTGACGGAAGGAGACTGGACTTGGGGTGATAGGCACACAACACAACATACAGATGAGGTACTGTGGAATTGTACACCCGAAACCTGTATAATCTTCTTAACCAATATCGCCCCAATAAATCCAATGAAAAATAAACCCTGGGGGAAATAATGTTATGGGAAGGGACCACATCCAAATAAAGGATTAAACAACAACAAATATATCCCCTCCCCCCCAAAGGGATATACCCACTTTGAGTAATTATAAAGACAGTGTTTATTAAAATACATTTTATTTTCAGAGTGTCATACAGTCAGCTGTTAAAGTGTGCCTATATCTTTGGGGGGTGCCCTGCACCTGTATGTATATGAAACACCTGGACTGGCAAGCTACCTGTTTCTATGTAACTCGTGAACTAAGAATGGATTTTACGTTTGTTTACGCTTGAGGGAAAACAAAAGAATGTTGTGAGATGTAAACTTCACATGAAAGTCAACTTTGTACCTGGAAGTGAGGTTTCCTGTGCGTTGGCGCACATCCTGTGAGGGCAGCAGGGCTCTGAGGCCTCGGGGGCGGAGTGGCACAGTGCACCTTCCCACCCTTTCTTCGCTGATGGTACTATAACTTGCTTTGTTCAGTGTCACATTGGTAACTAGGTGAGGAATTGTGCTTGCACTCGCCCATACTCCTGGTCCTATGGCCAAACCCGGACCTGCTGGCTTCATGTTGGGAGACACGGTGTGAAGTGATCCCCATTGTATCAGCCCAGACCCAGCCAGCTGACCGGGAGCGACACCACTGGAGACCACTGACCACCGCCGCCCTGGGGTGGGGCCACTGGAGACCACTGACCACCGCCGCCCTGGGGTGGGGCCACTGGAGACCACTGACCACCGCTGACCCGGTGTGAGGACACAGAGAGTCTATCACCTGGGAGGCGGGGGAACGGTGCAGGCCGCTGAGTGCCACGTCCACGTGCAAGTGAGCGCACGGCGACCTGCCAGGGCCCCAGGGGCGCCCAGAGAGCAGGCGGAGCGGAGCACCACTGGAGCCTGAGCCGCAGGGGCAAACCATGTGTTGAGGGTTGGTGCTGCCAGGTGCCGCGTGTGCTGGCGCCATCACACCGCGGGTGCAGCAGGGTGAGTGGCGCGGGCTCCAGCCACCGCACCCCGGAGGCCTTCAGCCTCATGGACACCCCGCCCCCCTGCCGTGGTGCGGGGCCTGGAGCTTCCAGCAAAGCCTCGGGCCTCCTCCTGCTGCTGCTGCTGCTTCTGCCCCACAGGCACCCGGACAGCGAAGGGATCACCTTGAGCCAGGCCGTGGGTAGGACCCCAGCTGGGTTGTGAGTGGTTCCAGAGGCGCATCCTCCCTCCCCTTCCCTTCCATTTTGGAAACCCCTTTTCCTTGCCTTCCCTTCCCTCCTCGCCCTCCCCTGCTCTCTCCTATCCTTCTCTCCACTTCCCTATTATTCCAGCCTCCCTTCCCCCAATCCCCCTCCTCCACACACACAGACTTCTGGTGCACCAGATCCTCCCTCCCTCCCCTTGCTCCTGGCCTGGCCTGCTCCTGCACAGCTGCACTCACACGCTCTGTCTCTTTCCACTCAGCCTGTGGCCAGCGTCGCGTGCAGGGGAAGATCGCGGGGGGCATGGACGCCCCTGTGGGGAAGTGGCCGTGGCAGGTCAGCGTGCACTATGGGGGCTTCCACACCTGCGGAGGGTCCATCATCAATGAGTACTGGATCCTGTCAGCAGCCCACTGCTTTACCAAGTGAGTGGTGCCGGATGCCATGCCCCGGAGGTCCAGGGTCTGACCATGCAAGACAGGTGGAGCGGGACTACTTGGAATTGGAGAGAGAGTGGGCCCAGCACACAGCTCCATCCTCTATAGTTTCTCCTGACACAGGGCCGGGGTGTGTGTGTGTGTGTGTGGAGGGTGTCCTGAGGCCCATCTGTTCTTTGAGACGCTCACAGGAGAGATGGAGGGGCCACATCATCGTATGAAAGGAGAGAAAGCACATCATAGGATGGGAGGGGAGGAGACATAGGAGGAGAGAAAATGCATCACAGGATAAGATGGGAGGAGAGGAGACTCAGAGCATGAGAGGGGAGGGGAGGAGAAGAGGCACAACATAGGGTGAGAGCTGAGGAGAGACTTACCTCTGGACAGGCCACTTTACACCTGACAAGCTCATCCCAGGCTGTTGGTGGCCAGCAGATCCTGATGGTTTCCCACAGGCCCAGGCCAAGACTTCTTTGGGGAACATTTTCCCAAACAACCGAATCGCCACTGTCCTGCAAGGGATTACTTTTCCACATCTTGGCTGAGAGCCTGAACACCGAGCTGCCACGCTCCCAGGCCTCCCTGTGTCGGTGAGCTCATAATGGTGGCTCCTCTCCCCAGGTTCAAAGTGCTTGAGCCACTGTGTCTTTGTTCTCTGTCCCCACAGGAGCAAGAGCCCTGAGGCATTTGATATGTACGTGGGCCTTCTGGACCTCAAGCTCGCAGACAATCATACCCAGTGGTTTGAGGTGAATAAGGTTATAATTCATCACACACATGAAGTTTACCACCCTCTTGGAGGTGACGTCGCTCTGGTGCAGCTGAAAAGTCCCATTGTGTTTTCTGACTCTGTACTCCCCGTCTGCATTGCAACCCCAGGCATGAACCTGAAGAACCTTACCTGCTGGGTGACAGGATGGGGTCTCATCACCCAAACAGGTAAGAGAACAAAATGCAGCATCAATCCCCCACCCCCCTTTTTTTGGAGCTTGTGGAAAGATGGTGGCTCTATGGCACTAAGGAAAGAAAGCGTTCTGTCTGTTACGGAATTGCAGGTATTCTGAGGACTGCAATCCTAACCTATTTCTCTGGAGTTTTGTTTTATCCCTGGCTGGCTTTGTTGTATACAAAGAAATAGTTACTTCTACTTTGAGTGTGGACTTAATATTTAGTTTATCAAGACCAAAATTTTCAAAGTAAAGTTTCCTAAGATAGTAAATTTAACTTAATCTTTTTAGCCGATTAAAAAAAAAACTTACTAGTTATTCTCATTTTGTGCCTAAAAACCTTGTATTTTCTTTGTAGGTTTGTACTTAGAATTTTTATGGCTAAGTAAAAGATGCTTTTAAATTGCATTTGCTAATCAGTCATAGTTTTGATTTTTGCACATTGACCTTGTTTCTAGCCACCTCATTGAACTAATTTTTAATAGCTGGTCAATTAATTATTGGCTGTTCTATATATTATTTTTCCTTTGAGATTTTTTTCTATTTTCTTTATTTTTTAAAAATATTTTTGATCTATAGATGTCCCTCTCTCCTCCCCTTCTCACTCCCCATTGTCCCATCCACCCAGTTCTTCCCCCGGCCCAGGCCTTCACCACCATATTGTCTGTGTCCATAAGTAATGCATATATGCATACAAGTTCTTTGGTTGATCACTCTTCCCTCCCTTCCGTCTGAGATTCATTGGTCTGTTCCATACCTTTGGTTCTATTTCATTCACCAGCTTATTTTGTTCATTATATTCCTTGTTCATGTTTTTAGATTCAGTTGTTGATAGAGATGTATTTATTGAGTTTTTTATTGTTCATATTTTTTATCTTCTTTCTTTTGCTGCTGCTGCTTCTTTTTCTTCTTCTTACTGCTTTTCTCCTGCTGCTTTTAAGATTTTTCTCTTTGTCTTTAACCTTTGTCATTTTAATTATGACGTGTCTTAGTGTAAGCCTCTTTGGGTTCCTCTTGTTTGGGTTCCTAGACTTGTAAGTCTATTTCTTTCATCAGTTAAGAGAAGATTACTATCATTGTTTATTCAAATAGGTTTTCAATATCTTGCTTGCTCTCTTCTCCTTCTGGCATCCTCATAATGTGAATGTTGATATGCTTGAAGTTGTCCCAGAGGCTCCTTACACTAACTTCATATTTATAAATTCTTTTTTCTTTTTGCTCTTCTGATTGGTGTTTTTTGCTGCCTCATATTTTAAATCATTAATTTGATTTTCAAAATCCTCTACTCTATTGTTGAATACCTGTAAATTATTTTTATTTCAGTAAGTTTATGCTTAATATTTGACTGGTCCTTTTTCATGTCTCAAAATTCTCACCAAGATCCTTGGAATTCTCACTAAGTCCCTTGAAGCTCTCATTATTAAGATCTTTGAGCAACCTTATAACCATGGTTTTGAATTCTGTATCTCGTTGTTTTCTTGCTTCCATTTCATTTAGTTCTTTTTCTGGAGATTTCTTCTGTTCTTTCATTTGTGACATGTTTCTTTGTCCCCACATTTTGGCTGCTTCCATGTGTTTGTTTCTATGTATTAGGTAGAGCTGCTGTGTCTCCTGGAATTGGTAGAATGGCTTTGTGTAACAGGTGTCCTGTAGGGCCCAGTGGCTCAGTCTCTTCAGTAAACTGAACTGGGCACTCTAGGTACACACCTGTGTAGGCTGTGTGCACAACTTGTTGTAGTTGAGCCTTGATTGCTGTTGGGTCAGTGGGAGAAGTTGGCCACTCAGGCCAATTGGCTGTGAGGACCACCCCTATGCAGGAGACACCCCTATGGAGCAGGACTTGCTTCAGTGGGGCTTTGGTACTCACTGAGTCTGCCCCTTGAGTGTGTCATTTGTGGATGTGAAGAGTTGTAATCTGTGTGGTCTGAAGCTGTCCACCAGGTGCACTGGCTCTGGGGCCTCCCAGTAGGTGCAAAGTTAGTCACTATCTGAGACCACCCATCAGGAACTACAGAGCGATCTGCATATGGCTGTTACTTGTGTTGGGCTTAGAAGTGCCCAGGTGAGGCCAAGCTGTCTTGGGCCTCTTATTGATAGGTATGGGGCATGCTGACACCAGCTTGTTTGAGAGATTTTAGAAAAGCCTAAAGCCTGAGCCAGGATAGGTCATTCAAATGGAAAAGCCTCTGAAAACAGCTTGGGTGAGGCTGCAAATTGAATGGGACTGGGCCTCAGGGAATAACCAGAGCTGAGCAGACAGTGTGAATCAGGCTGATGGAAACTCAGATATGGCTGCCAGTAAGCACTGTGATAGGAGGTCTCTGCATAGGAACAATAACCCCTGAAATCACCTCTGTATGGAAGAATGCTGCTCCTGAGTTCTTGCTCTGATGCCAGGCAATCCAGTTACTCCCTGTATGTCCATAAATCCTAAGCCATTGCCCCAGTGCTAGAGCTCAGATGGAGCAGGACCATGTAAGTTCATGTACTGGCCCTTTAAGAGGAACTGCCTGGGACTTCAGCAGCCTCTGTGTCACTGAGCCACAATCCCCACTGGTTTTCACAACCTGAAGTTACAGGGGCTTCTCTTCACAGCATTCAAACCCTAGGCGGAGGGGTCTGGTGTGGTGCTAAAGCCCCTTACTCCTCATGGGAGGAGCTTAGATACCCCTCCCAATTAAAAGCATACCACACATGGGTGTAGGACCAGCCCATTCCATACCTACACCCCCCTTCTACCAGTCTTGGCATGCTTTCTTCTTTACTTCTCTAGTTGCAAGACTTCCATTCAGCCAGATTTCAGGTGGTTCTGAATGATGGTCATTATGCATTTTAGTTGTAATTTTGATGTGGTTGTGGGAGGCTGGGATACCAGCATTTACCTACATTGCCATCTTGGTTCTCTGTCATTCATTATATATATATAGCTTTTTTCCCCAAATAAGATTGCTTCATCCCTAGTTTTCCTATCTTTTGTCTTTTTTTTTTCTTCTTTTTCTTATTGCAATGGCTAGAAATTTTAGTAGAAATGATGCTAAGCCTCATTTTATTTTAATGGAAATGCTTAGTTTACTATTAAGTTTATGGTTTGGTCTGAATATTTTAGATTGATATCTTATATGAGGTTAAGAAAGTTCAAAATCTGAGATTATATATATATATATATATATATATATATATATATATATATATATATATATATTAGAGGCCTGGTGCATGAAATTCATCTCCTGGGGGGGTGGTGTCCTTTAGCCCAGCCTGCACCCTCTCCAATCTGGGATCCCTCAAGGGATGTTCGACTGCCCAGTGGGATCGAGCCTAAACGGGCAGTCGGACATCCCTCTCACAATCCAGGACTGTTGGCTCTCAACTGTTCACCTGCCTGCCTTTCTGATTGCCCCTAATCCCTTCTGCCTGCCAGCCTGCCAGCCTGATCATCCCCTAACCACTCCCCTGCCAGCCTGATTGATGTCTAACTGCTAACTGCTCCCCTGCCAGCCTGTTTGCCCCCAACTTCCCTCCTCTGCCTGCCTGGTCACCCCCAACTGCCCTCCCCTGATGGGTTGATCGCCTCCAATTGCCCTTCCTTGCAGGCCTGGTCCCTCTCAACTGCCCTCCCTTGCAGGCCTGGTCCCTCCCAACTGCCCTCCCTTGCTGGCCATTTTGTGGCAGCCATCTTGTGTCCTCATGGGGCCAGAATCTTTGACCACATGACCACATGGGGAAGCCATTTTATGTGTGGGAGTGGCCAATCTGCATATTACTCTTTTATTAGATAGAATAGAGGCCTGGTGCATGGGTGGAGGCTGGCTGGTTTGCCCAGAAGGATGTCCCAGATCAGGGTAAAGATTCCCTTGGGGCATGGGGCAGCTTGGGCTAGGGGGCCTGTGGTGGTTTGCAGGCCAGCCATGCCCCCCGGTGACCCAAGTAGGGGCCCTAGTATTTGGAATTTATTTACCTTCTACAATTGAAACTTTGTAGCCTGGAGCAGAGCCAAGTCTTCTGCTTGCTCCGTGACAGGAGCCATTTCTGTTGGAATTTATATATCTTCTATAATTGAAACTTTGTAGCCTGGAGTGGAGGCCTGGGCTGGCCAAGGTGTGCAGAAAGCTTGACTTCCTCCATTACTGGGGGCAACCCTAGCCTCCCGCTGTTTCCAGCTCAGTGGCTGCCACCATTTCTGTTTGGATTTGTTTATCTTCTATCACTGAAACTTTGTAGCCTTGAGTGGAGGCTTAGGCTGGTAAGGGCAGGTGGAAAGTTTGGCTTCCTCCATTGCTTGGGAAACCCAAGCCTTCCTCCTGCTCTCTGTGGCTATAGCCATCTTGATTGGGTTTATTTGCATACTCACTCTAATTGGCTGGTGGGTGTGGCTTGTGGGTGTAGCAGAGAGATGGTTAATTTTCATATTACTTTTTTATTAAGTAGGCTAGTAAGCTGCTATAAAGTATAAATTAAAATTAGAATGTTTTAACATTAAAATGAAATGTAATCCCATGGCAACCAAAAAAATAGCTGTAGGGGGGAAAACCAAGATGGCAGCAGAGGTAAACGCCTAACTGCAGCCCCACTCAACAATTTCAAAAAATACAACTAAAATATAAAGTGGACATTATCCAGAGCTACAGGAAAGTTGACTGACTAGAAATTCTACAACTAGAAGGAAATAGAAAACCAGAAAAAATAGCTGTAGAATATACACAAAAGGAAATTAACATTTTACTACAAAAAATCAACTAAACACAACATAAAACAGAATGCTGAAAATGAGGGACAAAAAAGTTTTAGAGCATATAGAAAACAAATTTCATAATGACAGGAGTAAGTCCCTCTTTGTCAGTAATTACTTTAAATGCAAATGGATTAAAGTCCCCAGTCAAAAAACAGAGACTGGCAGAACCAACTATATCCTATCTACTCGAGACTCAATTGAGATCCAAAGACACAAAAACATTGAAAGAGAAGGATGGGAAAAGTTATTTCATGAAAATCATAACCAAAAGAGAGCAGAATGGCTATACTAATATCAGACAAAGCAGACTTTAAATAAAAAAGAGGTTATAAGAGACATTATATATTAATAAAGGGCTTACTACATAAAGAATATATGACAATTACAAACATTTACACATGTAATAGGAGACCATCAAAATATATGAAAGAAAAACTGACAGAATTGGAGAGAACTTTCTAGAAAAATAATTGAAGACTTTGATACCCAATTCACAAGAATAAATAGAACAGGAGATAAGTAAGGATGGAAAGAATTTAAACATCATAGTAAACTGGTTAGTATAACACACATTTACAGAATACTTCGCCCCAAACCAACAGCATACAAATTATCTTAAGTGCATATGGGGCAAAATAAATCATGTTAGGTTACAGAGTAAGTCTCAATATATTTTAAAAGATGGGCATACAGAGTATTTTCTCTGATCACAATGGGATGAAGTTATAAATCAACTAGAGGCCCAGTGCACAAATTCGTGCACCAGTGGGGTCCCTCGGTCTGGCTTGCAGGATCAGGCCAAAACTGGCTCTCTGACATCCCCCAAGGGGTCCCAGATTGCGAGAAGGCACAGGCCAGGCCAAGGGATCCCATCGGTGCACAATAGGGGCCAGGGAGGGACTGTGGGAAGGCTCCAGGGCATGTCTGTCTAGTCTTGCTCAGTCCCAAATCAGCTGGCCAGATCTCAGCAGCAAACTAAGGTACCAGTTGACATCTGCCCCTAGTGGTCAGTGCACATCATTGCAAGCAGTTGAGCAGCTTTAGTATATCATTAGCATATTACGCTTTGATTGGTTGAAAGGCCAACCAGCCAATCGGACAGTTAGCATAGTTAGGCTTTTATTATATAGGATAACATAAAACTGGAAAATTCACATAATTGTGGAAACTAAACAATAAACGTTTAAAAATATATATTTTCCCTAGCTTGTTTGGCTCAGTGGATAGAGCATTGGCCTGTAGGTCAAGGGCACATGCCCAGGTTGTGGGCTGGATCCCCAGTAGGGAATTCATGTTTCTATTTCTTCCTTCCTCTCCCTTCCTCTCTGAAATAAAAATATATTTAAAAGGAGTAAGAGATGGAAACATCAATGATGAGAGAGAATAATTGATCAGCTTTTTCCTGCATACTCCATATTGGGGATCAAGCTGACAACCCTGGCATGTGCCCCTACTAGGAATTGAACCATTACTTCCTGGTTCATAGGTTGACGCTCAATCACTGAGCCACGCTGGATGAGCTAACCAACACACTTTTAAACAACCAATGTATCAAAGAAAAATATCACAAGGGAAATTGTAAGATAGTTAAAGGTAAATAACAATGAAAACACAACATGCCATAATTTATAGGACATAGTAAAAGTGGTGCTAAAAAGGAAATTTATAACTATAAATATTTACATTCAAAAATAAGAAATAACTCAAACCAGTAACCTAACTTTACAACTTAAAAAGCTAGAAAAAGAAGAAACTAAACTCAAAGTTAGCAGAAGGAAACAAATAATAGAGATTAGAGCAGAGATAAATGAATAGAAAACAATGGAGAAAATCAATGAAATAAAAAGTTGATTCTTTGAAAAGATCAACAATATCGACAAACCTTTAGCTAGATGGACTAATTAAAAAAGATAAAACTCAAATTACTAAAATCAGAAATGAAAGTGGGCATTAATTACCAATTCTACAGAAATAAAAATTATTTTAGAGAGGACTATGAACAATTGTATACCAACAAGTTGGACAAATTCCAACTAGCAAAAGTGGACAAATTTCTAAAAACATAAAACAAAGCCAAGACTACATTATGAAGAAATAGAAAATCTGACTAGACCTGTAACTAGTAAGGAGTTTGACTAAACAATCAAAAATCTGTCCACAAAAGGAAGCCCTGGACCTAACAGTTTCACTGGTGAATTCTATCAAACATTTAGAGAAAAACTGGTCCCAATCTTTTTCAGATTTTTCCAAAAAATGAAGAGGAGGGAACACTTCCTAATACAGTCTATAAGGCCAACATTACCTTGAAACCAAAGCCAGATAAAGAGACTACCAGAGAAGAAAACTGCAGACCAATATCTTTTATGAAGATTGATGCAAAAATTCTCCACAAAATACTAACAAATTCAGCAACATATTAAAAGGATTATACACCATGACCAAGTGAGTTTTATTCATGGAATGCAAAGATTGTTCAATATATGAAAATTTATCAACGGAACACAACACATTAACTAAATGAAGGGTTAAAAACCACTTATTTCAATTGTTGCAGAAGAAGCAGGTGACAAAATTCAATACCTTACACACACACACACACACACACACACACACACACACACCAAAATTGGAATAGAAAGAAACTACCTCCACATAATTAAAAGCCATATATGAAAACCTACAGCAAACATAAAATTAATGGTGAAAGACTGAAAGCTTTTTCTTTAAGATAAGGAACAAGGCAAAGATGCCTGCTTTTACTGCTTCTATTTAATGTAACACTAGAAGTTCTAGCCAGAGCCTTTAGGCAAGAAAAAGAAATAAAATACATCACGTTGGAAATGAGGAAGTAAGATTAACTCTGTTTGCAGTTAATATGATCATATATGTATATAATCCTAAAGACTCCTAAAAAAAAAAAAAACACCCACAAAACCACCCCCCCACACACACAAACCAATAAGAACTGATAAATGAATTCAGCAAAAGAGTAGGATACAAAGTCAACACACAATTCAGCTGCATTTCCATACACGATGAAGCATCTGAAAAGAAAATTACAAAAACAATTTTAGGAGGAACCAAGATGGTGGCATGGGTAAATGCCTGTACCTGCCGCCTCCCACATCCACATCAAAATTACAACTAAACCACAGAATAACCATCATTCAGAACTGCCTAAAATCTGGTTCCATGAAAGTCCTACAAATAGGCAATTGAAGAATAAACCACTGACACTGGTAAGAGGGGCAAGGATGCAGGGCAGAGTCATAGAACTGGCTGGCCCCACATCCAGGTGTGGCAGTTTAAAATCAGAAGGGTTATCTTGTCTGTGGAGGTTCCCCCTGAGGATTTAGGGATCCCAGTCGACACCAGACCCCAAAGCTCAATGTTCCAGTGCTGGGAAGATAAGTCTTTGGGCTTATCTTCTCTTCTCCTATTTTTTTTTTTCTTTTCTTTATGGTTCTCTAATTCAGTGATTTTTTTTCAACGGTGTCTTCTAATTAACAATCCTCAGCTTTCCCTAGTCTGCTATGTATTCCTTCCGAAGTGTTCATTATTTGTGCTATGACATTCTTTATTTCTGTTTTCTATATAGTTACTATATCTTCTCTCATGCTGTTGAGCATCTTTACCATTATTATTCTAAACTTTATATCAGATAAATTTCTTATCTCCCTTTCATTTATCTCTTTTTCTGGATAATTCTCTTGTTCTTTCATTTTGGGGTTGTTTCTTTAGCTGACTATGCATTATATAGATCTGCTATGCCTCTCAGTATCTAGTGCAGATCAATATCAAACACTATTTCTGACTAATTAGATCAGGCAGAGACTCAAATCCTCCAGAGACTACCTCTGCCTACAGACTGATAGTATCTATCTTGAAATGCCCTCAGACAATTGTCCAAAGGTGTGGCAAGAGTTTTTTTCCAATAGGCTCTGGCAATTGGTTCTGCCTAGAGCCTAAATGTTATTCTCAGTCTCTTAATTGGTCTCAGAAACTCCACAGCATGGGAAAGTTGTTTTCCAGTAGGATGAGTCTGCTGTCTTTGACCCAGGCAAAGCCACCTGCATAGCAGATGTCTGCATGAGAAAGATTACCTCTGCAGTATAAGGGAATGACTCAGCATAGGAAACTGAGGTGTCTGCTTTCTGAGCTCTATACCTAGAGCCCCCAATCTTGGCTTCTGCTCACAAAGCTTCAGTCCACTCTACCCTTCCTCTACTAGAGCACAAGGTGAGTGGCTGCACAGGGAATTTTGTGTCTTGGCCCTTTAAGTGGGTGCCTACATTTCCAGCTGTCTCTTTCTGGCAGACAGCAACCCTGCTGTTTTTCACAGCCAGATGTTATGTAGGTATCCTTCTCAGTTCTGGTGCTCTCTGCTGGGCTCCCCAGCTTGGGGATTAGACCCCAGAGTTCTCAGTTGCAACCCCCCACTCCAGTTGAGACAACTTTCTGGAATTTCAGTTGCCATCTGTGGGAGCCCAGCAAGCCCTTTCCTGACTCCACCCCTTTGACCAGTCTCTATGCAGTCTCCACTTTCCATCTTTAGTTATCAGGGTTCTCTCCAGCGAGTCTTCTGTTGATTACTTAGGAAGTTTTTCTGTATTTTAGTTGTAATTCCAGTTTGGTCTTCGGAGCGTGTCCATGCAGCATCCACTTATTATGCCATCTTTCTTTCTCCCTCTCTGTTTCTTCTTGACTCAGTTTTGAAACATTATATGTTTCTAGAAATTTATCCATTTATTACAGATTGTCCAATTTGTTGGCATATAATTGTTCATAGTATTGTCTGTCGTATAATTCTTTGTATTTCTGTGGTGTCAGTTGTCACTTCTCATTCATTTCTGACAATAGTTATTTTGGTCCTCTCTATTTCTTGATGTATTGGGCTAAAGTTTTATCAATTTTGTTTATCTAGTCAAAGAATCAGCTCTTGGTTTCACTGATTTTTTACTCTATTTAACATATTTTTGTTGTGATCTTTTTTATTTTTTCCCTTCTACTAACTTTGGACAGTTTTTATTCTTAAGGTTCCTTAAGGTATAAGGTTAAATTTTTATTTTATATTTTTCTTAATTTTGTTTGTTTGTTTTTTAGGTAGGCCTGTATTTCTATAAATTTCCCTCTAAGCCAGCCGTGGGCAAACTACGGCCAGTGGGCTGGATCCAGCCCATTCGGCTGTTCTATCTGGCCTGCCGAGCTGAAAGAGCGGAGGGTTCTCTTGCTCTCCCCTCCACTCCTTCACCAGCAGCCCAAGCTGAGAGTGCCAGCATGGTCAAGTTGCTTTTGTTCCAGCCCTCTGGTCCAGTTTAAGAACCCATTGTGGCCCTCGAGTCAAAAAGTTTGCTCACCCCTGCTCTAAGCACTTAGAATTGTGTCCCATAGATTTGGGTTCGTTGTGTCTTTATTTTCATTTGTCTCAAGGTATCTTTTGATTTCTCCCTTAAATTCATTGTTAACACATTATTTAATAGCACATTATTTAGCTTCCATGTGTTTGTATTTTTCAATTTTCTTCTTGTAATTGAAGTCTACTTACATACCATTGTGATCAGAGATGATGCTTGATCTGACCTCAGTCTTTTTAAATTTGTTGAGATTTGTTTTGTTGTCTATCCTGGGAAATGTTACATGTATACTTGAAAATAATGTATATTCTGTTGCTTATGGGTTAAATATCCTAAAAATACTAATTCAGTACATCTGGTTTAATGTGCCACATGAGGCCCCTGTTTCCTTATTTATTTTTTTGTCTGGGTGACCCTTCCATTGATGTCAATGGGGTGTTAAAGTCTCATACTATTACAATACTACTGTCAGTCTCTCTCTTAATGTCCATCAGTATTTGCTTTATATATTTAGGTGCTCCTACATTGAGTGTGTAAATGTTTATAATGCTTATATTCTCTTGTTGGATTGATTTCTATATCACTGTGAAATGTCCTTTATCTCTTGTTATAGCCTTTGTTTTAAAGTCTATTTTGTCTGATATAAGCATTACTACCCCAGCTTTTAAATTTCCATTGATCTAAAATATCTTTTCTCATCCCTTTACTTTCAGTTTGTGTGTCTTTCAATCTGAAGTGAGTCTCTTGCAGGCAGCATATATATGGAATTTGTTATCTTATTTATTCAGCTATCCTATATTTTATGATCAGAGAATTTAATCCACTTACATTTAAAGTGATTATTGATACATATGTAGTCATTGCATTGTATTATTTCTATTCTTTCTCCTTCCCCTTCTCCTTCTTCTTCTTGTCCTGTTAATATTTCTTGTAATACTGATTCGGTGGTGGTGAATTCCTTTAACTTTTTCTTTTCTTGGAAGATCTTTATTTCTCAATTCCATTAGTAAGTGATAGCTTTGCTGGGTAGAGTAGTCTTGGTTATATCTCCTTGCTTTTTCATTACTGAATATTTCATGTCAATCCCTTCTGGCCTGAAAATTATGCTCACTTCAGCAGCACATATACTAAAACTGGAACAATGCAGAGAAGATTCGCATGGCCCCTGCTCAAGGATGACATGCAAATTCATGAAGCAGTCCATATTAAAAAAGAAAGAAAAGAAATCAGAAGGTTGCTGGGAGCTCCATTGTATGTAACTAATTGTGTGTTTTTTTCTTGCTGTTAAGATTCCCTCTTTGTCTTTAACCCTTGATGTGTTTAATTATGATATGTCTTGGTATGGACTTCTTCCAATTCATTTTTTGGGGCTCTCTGTGCTTTCTGGATTTGTATATTTATTTCCTTCCACAGGTTAAAAAAGTTTTCAGTCATTATTTATTCAAATAGCTTCTCAATCCCTTTTTCTCTCTCTTCTTCTGGAACATTTATGATGTGAATGTTGTTATATATAAAGAGAAGTACAGGACACTCAGAGGCCAGATGACACCTGCATAGGGCTTGTGGATCTTTGAGAATTTTTAGAAATGCCTGCAGCCTGGGCCACAGTCAACTGCCTTTGAGGAGCAGATGCTGAAAGAGGCTTGGATAGTGCATGAGTTGGGTTAGGTGGGGTCTCAGGGAGTCACCAGGATAAGAGGAGTAGTGTTCTCTAAGTTAATGCAGATTCAGATTTGGTGCCTATCTGCACCTGCAGCTGTGTGACAGAAGGGCTCTTCACAGAACCAATGGCAACTTCTCCAGCCCTCATCCTGAAGCCACACAACTCAGTTTCTTCTCACATTTCCCTGGTATCTTTTGAGCTGCTGTCCCTTTGCTGGAGCTTAGGATGAGTGTGAAGAGTGAATCTGTATGCAGGCCCCTTAAAAGGATGCCTGGATTTCTAGCAGCCCATTGTCTCACCTGGACAGAATCCCCGCCGATTTTCACAGGCAGATGTTGTGGGGACTCATCTTCCTGGCACTGGTACTTTGGGCTGGGGAGCCTGATGTGGGCGTGGGACCCCTTGCTCCTAAGTGGGAACCCTGCAGCCAAGGTATCTTTCCTGATTCTCAACTGCCACAGGTGAGTATGAGACCAACCTGTTTTACATATCCACCCCTCCTACCAGTCTCAGCATGGCTTTTTGCTTATATCCTTAGTTATAGGAGTTCTGTTCAGTTAATCCTCAGGTGGTTCTAAAGGGTGGTTGTTTTATCAATTAATTGTCATTTTGATGTGGTCATGGGAGGGAGTGAGCACAATGTTTACCTTCTCTACTATCTTGACCAGAAGTTGAGTGGTTCCATTTGTATTCCATATCATACCAGACTCTAGACAGATAAATTAGGCAATAAAAATAAATAAAAGGCTTCAAAATTGGTAAGAACTATCTCTCTTCACAGATGACAGAATCTTATAAACAGAAAATCCCAATGAATCATCAAAAACAACTACAGAAAATAATACATTCAGCAGTTAGAGGGTTCAAGATTACAAAAAAAAAAAAATCAGTTGTTTCTATACACCTTAATGAGCAATTTAAAAAGGAAATTACTGCCGAAACTGGTTTGGCTCAGTGGTAGAGCGTCGGTCTGCGGACTGAAAGGTCCCGGATTCGATTCTGGTCAAGGGCATGTACATTGGTTGTGGGCACATCCCCGGTGGGGGTTGTGCAAGAGGCGGCTGGTTGATGTTTCTCTCTCATGTATCTAGCTCTCTATCTCTCTCCCTTCCTTTAAATATATATATATTTTTTAAAAAAGGAAATTACTAAAAAAATAACATATCATCCAAAAGAAAAATTACTTATGAATAAGTTTAGCCAAGGAGGTGAGTGACTTGTATACTAAAAAACATTGCAGTAAAGAATTTTATTTTTTTTTACCATTTTTTTTAAATTCTTTTTTTTGAATTTTATTAAGGTATTATCTGTGTACATAGCTTACCTTTGCCCCCCCCTCCCATTTCTGCCCTCCCTCCCCAGAGTTCTGTGTTCGTTAGTTCTACTTATGTTCATGCATACCAGTCCCTCGGTTGTTCTCCTATCTCCCCCCAGGTCTCCTTCCCCTCCCCGCTGTCATTTGACAATCTGCTGTTTTATGGTGACCATCTCAGGACCCCATGAATAGAATCCGCTCCTCATTTGGAAGTCTGCTTGTTTTAAGGTGACTATCTCAGGACCATATGATTAGAGTCCGCTCCTCCTCTGGTTTTCACCGCCCCTTCCCCTGGGTCCCACTGCTTCCCCTGGGACACACGGCTCACCGGGGCACACTGCACTCTGGGACACACGGCTCACCCGGGACACCCGTCCCCTTTGGGGGATACGGCTCACCCGGGGCACTCGGCCCCCTGGGACACTCGGCTCACCCGGGGCACTCGGCCCCCTGGGACACTCGGCTCACCCGGGGCACACGGCCCCCTGGGACACTCGGCTCACCCGGGGACACGGCCCCTCTAGGGTGTTGGGGTCGCATATTGGAGGCGCCACGCTAGCTCCTTGCTAGCATGGCGGGCAGGCTGGGACAGCTGCAGTTGGGCTGAGATGGTTGCAGGCGGGGGGACCACCTTCAAAGGTGTCTCATTCGGTGTGGGAGCGGAGCAGCTGCAGACAAGGAGGCTAAGTTCTGAGGTTGCCCACTCCCTGAGCCCAAGGCGTGGTGAGCTTTGTTCTCGGTGGATTTCCTTTATTCGCGGCGGCAGTGGCGGGTGGCGGTGCCAGGTGCAGCAGTGACGGTCGCTCCTGTGGTTCAATTACCACTGTAGTTTTAAAGTTCACATGGCGGTGGTGGTGAGAGCTTCGGCTCGGCCATGCGGCATCGGAGGAAGGGCTCGCCTGGGCGGCTAATGGAAGGCGCCGTGCCATTTCCTCACCAGCGCGCTCCATCTCTCTCCCAGCTTGGTGGGTGTGCTGGGAAGATTGTGGGTGGGCTGTGATGGCTGCATGGGGAGAGTCCGCCCTCAATGGTGTCCTCTTTGGTGCGGATGTGGAGCTGCTGTGGATGCAGAGGCTAATTTCTGAAGCCACACTCTCTGTGAGCCCGGGGCGTAGTGAGCTCTGATTTCGGTGGATTCCCATTCTTGGGGGCGGCGGCGGGTGCGGCAGCGATGGTAGCTCCTGTGGCTCAATTTCCCCTGTAGTTTTAAAATCTGCATGGCGGTAGTGTCTGATGCTTTGACCTGGCCATGTGGCAGCGGAGAGAGGATTCTCCGGGTCTGCCAACGGAAGGCACAGCGCCAGCACGGCGCGTGTGAAGGCCTGGCAGAGCAGGCCGTGGGCAGTGGCAGCGGTGGAGGCCGCGGGATCCGCGGGTTTGGCGCAAAGGCAGGGCCGAGCTGGTCGCGGGCGGTGGCAGAGAGTCCCACTGGCGCGTGCTAAGGCAGGGCCGAGCCGGTCGTGGGTGGCGGCGGAGAGTCCCTGCGATGTCTTAGTCTTTCAGACTTAGTGGAACGCTTCCCCTGAGCCAGGACAAGCAGCACCACCACAAATATTGGCCAGCTCAGTGCTGCCCCTCTACAGGTGACAGTAGGGGCATCCTCACCTCGGTAGGCCTTTGCTCTTGGAGGTCTTAACCAGTGGAAGGCAGCATGGTACAGAACTGCTCCACCTTCTCAGTCCTCCGCGCAGTAAAGAATTTTAAAAGACCTAAATAAATGTAAAGACAGCTCATATTCCTAGATTTTGAAGATTTAATGTTTTTAAGATGCCAACACTACCCAAAGTGATCATGATTGCATTTGATATAGATTGCATTAAGTGATATGTAATGCAATCTCTATCAAAATACCAAAATTGTGCAGAAATGGAAAAGCTGGTTCTCAAAATCTTATGGACTCAGAAGGGGCCCTGAATAGCCAAAACAGCCTTGAAAAAGTAGAGCAAAATTGGAGTTCTCACGCTTCCTGATTTCAATTTTACTACAAAGCTACAATAATGAAAAGAATATGTTACTATTATGAGGACAGACATATAGACCAATGGAATAGAATGGAAGTGCAAAAATAAACTATATAGGTATGGCCAACAAAATTTTGATGAGGGCTACAAGTTAATTCATTGGGGAAAGAATAACTTATTAAACAAATGGTATTAAGACAACTGTATATCCAGATGTACAAAAATGAAGTTAATCCTTACCTCACACCATATACAAAATTTTAAATGGATGTGCAACCTAAATATGAGTTGAAACCATAAAACTCTTAGAAGAAAAATAGTGGTAAATCTTTGGCTTTGGCAATGGATTCTTAAATATGCCTCATATTAAACTTCATGTTTATAAAATTATGCAATGTGTATTCCTTTGTGTATGCCTTCTTTCTCTCAACCTACTGTTTTTTTATTCATTCATTAGAGGCCCGGTGCATGAAATTTGTGCATGGGGCAGGGAGGCATTCCTCAGCTCAGCCTGCACCCTCTCCAATCTGGGGCCCCTTGGGGGATGCCTGACTGCCAGTTTAGGCATGATACCACAGGAGACATCCCTCTCACAATGCAGGATGACTGGCTCCTAACCACTCACCTGTCTGATCGCCCCTAACCCCTCTGCCTGCTGGCCTGATTGCCCCTACCTTGCCCTCCTGCCGGCCTGATCATCCCTAACCTCTCTGCCTGCCTGATCACCTCTAACTGCCTCTACCTGCCTGCCTGATTGTCCCTAACTGTCCTCCCCTGGCAGCCTGATCTCCCCTAACTGCCCTCCCATGCCTTCCTGATCTCACTCTCAACTGCCCTCCCCTGCAGGCCTGATCTTGCTCCCAACTACCCTCCCCTGCTGGCCTGACCTCATCCCCAACTGGCCTCCTCTCCAGTCCTGATTGCCCCTAACACCCTGCTGGCCTTATATCACCCCCAACTGCTCTCCCCTGACAGCCTGATTGCTCCTAACTGCCTCTGCCTCAACCCCCACCACAATGGCTTTGTCCAAAAGGAAGTTGGACATCTGAAGGATGGCCTGTCAACCCGGTCTAATTAGCATATACCCTTTTATTTGTATAGATGTTGTTCACATGGTAATTTATCTTGTTTTCCGTCCATTTTATGAACATAGCAAAATATTCTTTCCATATTCCTGGTTTGTCTCCAGTGTTTAGGTCATATGAATACATCTAAAACAATTACTATGGTACTAGTCTTTCAATGAACTCACACACTTGTTTATCTTGGAGGTATACTTGGAAGTAGAATATGTTGGTTATAAGGTGGGGATAAATTTAACTTTATCAGAAAAATCTCAACAGCATTCTAAACTGGCTGTGTATTTTACATTCCCATTATCAGTGTATGCAATGCATGAGACCCCTAGTTGTTCTACATCCTTGCCCAAATTGGTAGTGTCAGTCTTTTTCACTTTAGCTATGCTGATCATTGTGTTGTGATAGCTTCCTGAGGTTTTACTATTTGCTGGAATTCTTTTTTATTCAAATATATTTTATTGATTTTTTTACAGAGAGGGAGAGGGATAGAGAGTTAGAAACATCGATGAGAGAGAATCATCGATCAGCTGCCAACCAAGATACATGCCCTTGACTGGAATCGAACCTGGGACCAATGCTCTATCCACTGAGCCATACCGGTTTCTGCTGGAATTCTTTACATATGCTGGATACATGTACTTTGATAGCTATGCAAAATTCTCCACTATACTATGGCTTGCTTTTAAAATTTCTTGCCAACACCGGTTTGGCTCAGTGGATAGAGCGTCAGTCTGCGGACTGAAAGGTCCCAGGCTCAATTCTGGTCAAGGGCATGTACATTGGTTGCGGGCACATCCCCGATGAGAGGTGTGCAGGAGGCAGCTGGTCGATGTATCTCTCTCATCGATGTTTCTAACTCTCTATCCCTCTCCCTTCCTCTCTGTAAAAAGTCAATAAAATATATTTTAAAAAATAAAAAATAAAATTTCTTAATATGTCTTTTAATTAGAAAAGGTTTTTAATTTTGACAAAGTCCAATTTATCATTTTCCTTTTAAATGTAGGACATTTTTAAATATATATATTTTTATTGATTTTTTACAGAGAAGAAGGGAGAGGAATAGAGAGTTAGGAAACATCGATGAGAGAGAATCATTAATCAACTGCCTCCTGCACACCCCTACTGTGGATGTGCCTGCAACCAAGGTACATGCCCCTGACCGGAATTGAACCCAGGACCTTTCAATCCACAGGCCGACACTCTATTCAATGAGCCAAACTGGTTTCAGCAAATGTAGGACATTTTGTATCATGTTTATGACAACCTCTTGTAAGGTCATGAAGATAATTATCTTCATTTATTCTAAAAGCATTGCATATTAAATGTTTACACTTTATAGGATCTATCAAAATTAATTTTTTTGCATGTGATATGAGAAAAAAATTAAGGATCACTTTTTCCCCCCTATATTGATACCCACTTGCTCCAGCACCATTCATAAGACCTTCTTTCCCCACTGAATTATATTAGCACCTTTGTCAAACATTGTATAATGATATGTGTGTGTGTTTACTTCTGGGTTTCCTGTTCTGCCACTGGGGTCTCTACTGTGCAGCAATGCTGCAGTATCATCCTATATAACAAAAGGCTAATATGCAAATTGACCAAACGGCAGAACTACTGGTCACTATGACACGCACTGACCACTGCAGGCAAAACGCTCAATGCAAAAGCTGCCCCCCTGGTGGTCAGTGCTCTTCCACAGGGGGTGTGGGAGGGGTGCTGCTCAGCTAGAAGCCCAGCTCAGGGCTGGTGAGTGCAGCAGCGGTGGCAGGAGCCTCTCTCGCCTCTGTGGCAGCACTAAGGATGTCCAACTGCCAGCATAAGCTGTCAGTCCGACATCCCCCAAAGGCTCCTGAATTGCAAGAGGGTGCAGGCTGGCTGAGGGGGGACTCACCTCCCCCCCCCCCCAAGGACACGGATTTCATGCATCAGGCCTCTAGTAACTGCATAATAAGTTTGTTGGTATAAGTCCTCTACAGCTATTTCTCTGCCTCAGGATCATCATAGCACTTGGGGTCCCTTGCATTTTCATATGAATTTTAGAATCAACTCCCCAATCTCTACAATATGCCTGCCAGGATTTCAAATGACTCACTGTTTCCCATGCTTACTGCATGCCCCCTCTCTGGGCACATTAGGACGCCTTAGGATTTCTAGAGTCCCGCTTGTTCAGCAGGGAACATCTGGGCACAATCTTAATTCTTTCAAGATTTCAACAAAGGCGTGGACAGCCAAGCCCTGGATTGAGAGCAAAGCAGTTTCATTTCCAATCCAGAGGACTCAGCCCACCAGTAAAATCCCGCCCACTGCTTCCTGTGTTGCCGGCAATCTTGGGATGGTTTTTACATTTTTAAATAGTTGATATAAAACCAAAAGAAGAAGATTTATAGAACATGAAAATTTTATTAATTTCATAGTTCCTTGCCCCAAAATACATTTTTATTTGAACACACACACGCTCATTCACATCAGTGTTGTCTATGGCTGCGCTCCTGCTCCAGGGGCAGAGTGAGTACCTGTCACAGATCTGGTTTGGCCTCCGAAGCCTCAAATATTCACTATGGTCACTTCCAGGAAGTTTGTTGACCCATTCATTATCATATACCTTCTAGTCTCTGCTTGAGAACTGGTGTGTTCTATTCTGAGTTCATTTTTTTTGTAGTAACTTATACTCAGCCAGAAGCAAGCTCTTTAAAAAATATGTTTTTATTGATTTTAGAGAGAAAGGGAGAGGGATGAAGAGATAGAAACATTGATGAGAGAGAAACATGCTGCCTACTGGGGATCGAGCTACAACCTGGGTACGTGCCCTGACTGGGAATCAACCAGCAACCTCTTGGTTCATGGGTTGACACTCTACCACTGAGCCATACTACCGGGTCAGAAGCAACCTCTTGACTCACAATTCTGCCTGGAAGTCACCTTGCCAAATTTCTTAAATTCATTAAGTACATTTTTTTTATCTTCCAAGTCACCTTGGAAGTCGCCTTGCCAAATTTCTTAAATTCATTAAGTACATTTTTCTATCTTCCAAATTACCCTTGGCAAGAGTTTTGCCACTTCAGAACACAGGCCACCATTTTTCCAACCTTTCCGAGCCATTTCTTTTCTTTTTATTTTCTCTAGATTTTACTGTAGGAACCTTTTTCCATCTACTAGGTCCCAAAACCAATGCCATATTTTTGTTATTTTTATGGCAGCCTCCAATTCCTAGGTACCAATTTTGTGGTATGTATATACTAGTATTGCCACAATAACACTGCATTACAATGAACTGTAAAAGCCTGCTGTGCATGGTGGTAGGCATTCATTTAGCTCACCAGGCTGTGGGTGGCCTGTGATAGACTAGCCGGAGCATGGGATTCTGATCCAGGCACCTTTCATTGTAAATGTTTTAAAATATATTACATTGATTTCAGAGAGAAAGGAGAGGGAGAGAGAAATAGAAACATCTATTGATTTCAGAGAGAAAGGAGAGGGAGAGAGAAATAGAAACATCTATTGATTTCAGAGAGAAAGGAGAGGGAGAGAGAAATAGAAACAACAATGAAAGAGAATCATTGATCAGCTGTCACGTGGCATACCTCCCTAGTGGGGATTGAGCCCACAACCTGGCATGTGCACTGACCTGAAATTGAAACTTGACTTCCTGGTTCATAGATCAATGTTAAACCCCTGAGTCACATTGGCCAGGCAGCAAACATTTTTTAAACATACAGTACTGGAGCCCTAGCCCGTTTGGCTCAGCAGCTAGAGTGTCATCGTGTGAACTGAAAGGTCCCAGGTTCAATTCTAGGTCAAGGGCGCATGTCCGGGTTGTGGGCTCGATCCCTAGTAGGGGATTTGCAGGAGGCAGCCGATCAATGATACTCTCTCACCATTGATCTCTCTCTCTCTCTCTCTCTCTCTCTCTCTCTCTCTCTCTCTGAACTCAATAAAACATTTTTAAAACATTAAAAACACACACAAAAACAAACAACCTGGACTATTTAGTCAGGGGCCCTAACCTCTTTTTCCTTTTAGATTGCCAGATTTTTTTTTTAAATGCCAACAGCCAACATAATAGGACCCCTCAGGTGTGAATGAATCAAAATTATACCTATTTCTTTTGTCAAATTGGCAAAATATATGTATATATATTTATGCTTAAAAATTTTAATAATTAGTTTATGTGTACCTTGAGATGAAAAAATTTGAAAGCTGTTGGTCCAGCAGGCTTGCTGGTGGAGAAACACAACACTTTTCCAAGTGTAGGCTTGTAACAAGTGTGTCCAAACCCCACTAACAAAGCATGTCATGTGGCAAAATTCAGATTGAGAACTGGGACACCAGGCAAAGAGCATAGACACAGGAAAGGATAGAGAACTGGATCCATGAATGCAGCTCATGTCCCCTGACTTTGTAGTATGCTACTTAACAGGTGCTGTAAACACTTTACATAGTACAACTCTTCAATTCCTTATGCTATTGTCTGTATTTTACTTCTGCACATTATATTGGCATTACTGTTGCTTAAACCTTTAATAATCCTGGAACATACCGTAGTTTTTGATAGTCTCATTTTTAACCACATCAAAAAAAATGATTGACCCAAAATCCTAATTCAGGTCACTCTAAAATCAGGACTACTTACCCCCAAGCCATGACACTCCTCCCCCAAAGTGATCTAACAATGATGTGCATCCCAACATCTGCAGGGGGATGTGATGTGGGAAGATACACATCCACCATCTCTGTAGACCTGTAACATACCCACCAAGGGGTGTTTCCCTGAATTGATCCCACCTTCAGACATCAGTATCATTTCACATGTCTGCTTTCTGTCTCTTTCTTTGGCCCTTAGGAGCACAGAGTTGGATTCATCCTAATTCTTGGTTCAAAAAAATTCTTCAGGCCCTCTTTTATGTTTGTTTATAATAATACTAGAGGCCTGGTGCATGAATTCATGCACAGGTGGGATCCAGCCAGCCCGCCCCAATTGGGGTCAATTGAGCTGGGTTACCCCAGGGGGAGGGCCGCAGGCGGTTGGCTGGCCAGCCCTGTCCCCTGGTCTAACTCCCAGTTGAACCCCCTGTCGAACTCCTGGCTGAGGGGACAAATTGCATATTAGCTTTTATTATATAGGATGACAGAATTAAAGTGAAGAGTTCCCCCCTCATTTGAGGGAACTTCTGACCAAAAATTTAAAAAAAAATCTTCATTGTTGAGAGCATTAAAGATGTCTCTCTTTTTCTCCCTTTCCCCCCTCCACCTGGTTCCCAGCCTATCCCAGTTCTTCACCACCCTATTCTTGTGTCCACAGGTAATGTATATATGCATATAAATTCTTTGGTTAATCTCTTCCTGACCCCTCCCCTCTTCCCTCTGAGGTTCATCAGTCTGTTCCATGTTCTCATGCCTCTGGTTCTATTTTTTATTCATCAGTTTATTTTGTTCATTAGATTCCATTGTTGATAGATATGTATTTATTGCCATTTTATTTTCTCTTCTCCTCCTCCTCCACCTCCTTCTATCCTCATTATCCTTAGTAGTAGTAATAGTAGTAGTAGTAGTAGTAGTAGTAAAGAAACCCTTCAGCATTTCATTTAATACTGGTTTGGTGGTGATAAACTAACTCATTCTTGTATTGGAAACTCTGACCTTCAATTCTAAATTATAGCTTTGCTGGGCAAACTAATCTTGGTTGTAAGTCCTTCCTATTCATTGCTTTGAATATTTCTTGCCACTCCCTTCTGGCCTGCAATGTTTCTGTTGAGAAAGCAACTGACAGTCGTATGGGCATTCCCTTGCAACTAACTGCTTTTCTCTTTCAGATTTTAAGATTCTCTCTTTGTTTATAACATCTGGCATTTTAATTATGATGTGTCTTAGTGTGGGCCTCTGGGTTCCTCTGTGCTTTCTGGACTTGTAAGTGTATTTCTTTCACCAGGTAGGGGAAGTTTTCTGTCATTATTTCTTCAAATAGGTTTTCATTATCTTGCTCTCTCTCTCTCTTCTTTTGGCATCCCCATAATGCAAATGCTGGTATGCTTGAAGTTGTCCCAGAGGCTCCTTACAGTATCTTCATATACATATTTTTGGATTCTTTTTGCTCTCCTGATTGGATGTTTTTTGCTTCCTCATATTCCAAATCATTTATTTGATTCTCAGAACCCTCTACTGTTGAATCCCTATAAATTATTATTTATTTCAGTTAGTGTATGCTTAATTCTGGCTGGTCCTTTTTCACATCTTTGATGTTCTCACTAAGGTTCTTGTCTCACTAAGTCCCTTGAAGCTCTCATTGGGTACCTTGAAGCTCTCATTAAGATCCATGAGTAGCCGAAACAGGTTTGGCTCAGCAGATGGAACGTCGGCCAGCGGACTGAAAGGTCCCAGGTTTGATTCCAGTCAAGAGCATATACCTTGGTTGCGGGCACATCCCCAGTAGGGGGTGTGTGCAAGAGGCAGCTGATCGATGATTCTCTCTCATCGATGTTTCTATCTCTCTATCCCTCTCTCTTCCTCTCTGTAAAAAATAAATAAAATGTATTAAAAAATAAAATCGTTAAAAAATTCCATGAGTAACTTTATTATCATTGTTTTGAACTCTGTATCAAGTAGTTTGCTTGCTTCCATTTCATTTAGCTATTTTTTTCTGGAGGTTTCTTTTGTTCTTTCATTTGTGACATGTTTCTTTGCCTCTGCATTTTGGCTGCTTCTCTGTATTTGTTTCTGTGTATTATGTAGAGCTTCTACGTCTCCTAGAATTGGTAGAGTGGCCTTGTGTAGTAGGTATCTTGTAGGGACCAGTGGCTCAGCCTCCCCAGTCACTTTAGCTGGGCACCCTAGATGCACCCCCGTGTTGGCTGTGTGCACAGTCTTATTGTAGTTGAGCTCTTATTGCTGTTGGGTCACTGGGAGGAGCTGACCTCCAGGCCAATTGGTTGTGAGGGCCAGCTGTAACTACAGTGCTGTGCTGTGCTGTGCAAGAGACACCCCTATGGAGAAGGACTTGTTTCAGTGGGGCTTTGGTGCTCATTGAGTCTGCCCCTTGAGTATGTCACTCATAGATGTGTAGAGTTGTAATCTGGAATGGGCTAAATCTATCCACCATATGTACTAACTCTAGGGCCCTTCTGGAGGTGCAAAGTCATCCAATTCCTATGCCCTGCCTAGGTCCACCCATTAGGAGCTACAGAGCAATCTGCAGATGGCTGCTACATGTGTTGGGCTTGGAAGTGCCCAAGAGAGGCCAAGTTGTGAAGCAAGGCAGACTGCTGCTAGTGCCAGGCCTGGGGATTCTTGAGTGGTCTGGGGCACACTGATGTCAGCTGCTGCTGGTTTGAAAGATTTTAGAAAAGTCTGAAGCCTGACAGGCTATTCATATGGAAAAGCTGCTGCAAACAAATTGGGTAGGGCTGAAAATTGGATGGTATGGGGTCTTAGGGAATCACCAGGCATAAGGAACAGTGTGAGCCAGATTAATGGAAACTCAGATTTGGCATCTGCCAGTCAGCTCTGCAAAAGGGAAAGTCTCAGCATATGAACAATGACCACTCTGAACACCCCTGTCTGAGAGAAAGCCATCCCTGAGTTCTTTCTCTGATGTCAGACAATCCAGTTCCTCCCTGTATGTCCCTGGATCCACCAAGCAGCTGCCTCAGCACTGGAGCTCAGAGGGAGCAAGTTCTCTTTAAGTACATGGGTCACCCCTTTAAGAGAAACAATAGGGACTCCAGCAGGCTCCATGTCACTCAACCACAATCCCCACTGGTTTTTATAGCCTGAAATTATGGGACTTCTCTTCCCAGCACTGGAACCCTGTGCTGAGGGGTCTGGTGTGGGCTGGACCCCTTGTTCCTCATGGGAAGTCTCCTCAGCTTAGATATCCCTCCTGATTAAAAATGATGTCACACATGGTTGTCAGACTAGCCTGATCTACATCTCCACCCCTCCTACCAAACTCAATGTGCTTTCTTCTTTAATTCTACAGTTGTAGGACATCCATTCAGCCAGATTTCAGGCAGTTCTGAATGATGGTTGTTCTGTTGTTTAGTTGTTATTTTTATGTGGTTGTAGGAGGCAGTGAGTACTGCATTTACCTTTGCCACCATCTTGGTTCCTGGCCCCTATATCTAGCCAAAAATATTTATTGTGTTAAAATACACATAACATAAAATATACCATCCTAACAATTTTTAAGTGCACAGTTCAATGATATAAAATACATTCACATCATTATACAGCCATCTCCAATGATAATCACTAGAATTCTGTTTATCCTGTAAATCTAAAATGTATACTCATTAAACAATAAATCCTCATTTTCCCCTTTTCACCAGCTACTAGAAACCACCATTATACTATCTGTATTTATAATTTTGACTAAGCTACTTCAAAAAGTGGACTCATACAGCATTTGTCCTTTTGTGACTGGCTAATTGCACTTAGCACAATGCCCTCAAGGTTGTTCATGTTGTAGCATGTGTCAGAATTTTCATTCTTTGGTACTCTAAATAATATTCCATTGTATGTGTATGCCATATTTTAATATGTTGTGGACACTTGGTTTGCTATTGTTAATAATGCTTCTATGAACTTGGGTGTATAACTATCTCTTTAAGACCCTGCTTTCAAATATTTGGGGTATATGCCCAGAAGTGGAATTACTGGGTCAAATGGTAATCCTATTTTTAATTTTTTGAGGAATCTCCATACTGTTTTCCCCAGTGGCTGTACCATTTTTATTCCCACCAGCAGTGCACAAGAGTTTCAATTTCTCCACATCCTTGTTTCCTGTTTTTGATAGTAGTCATTTTAATGGGTGTGAGGTGATACCTCATAGTACTAATTTGCTTTTCCCTTATGATTAGTAATGTTGAGCATATTCTCATGTGCTTATTGGCTCTTTGTATCTCCTCTTTGGAGAAATGTCTATCACAGTCTTTTGAATCAGGTTGTTGTTTTGTTGTTGAATTTTAGGAGTTCTCCATATATTCTGGATATTAACCCCTGATCAGATATAGGATTTGAAAATATTTTCTCCTATTCTGAGGGGTTGCCTTTTTACTCTGCAAGTGTTTTTTTCATTTACATTTTAAATTTCTCATGAAGTCCAATTTGTCTATTCTTCAAAGGCCTGTGCCTTTGGTGCCATGATAAGGAAATCACTACCAATTTCCAATGTTATGAAGCATTTGTCCTATATTTTAAAATCTATAGAGACTTAATTTGTGTCCTAATATACGATCTATTCTGGAAAATGCCCTGTGTGCCCTTGAGATGATGTATATGTTGTTGTTGGGTGAAGTGTTCAGTATGTGTCTGTTATATCTAGCCAGTGTACTGTGATGTTTGAGTCCTTTACCTCCTTCCATGTCTGATTGTCCTTTATTGAAGGTGGGGTATTGAAGTCTCAAACTATTATTTTTAAATTGTCTACTTTACTCTTTAATTTTATGGGGTTCTGCTTCATCTATTTTAATGGTGTGTCATCAGTTGAGTAAATTGTTTATAATTGTTCTATTTTCTTGTCCTCATGATAGCAGATCCCTGTGCCTGTGGTAGCAAGTAGAACAGGCAAAAAACTATGGTATTACTGGTGTAGTTCTTGAGCCCAGAGGATTTTCAAAGACATGGGTCTTTTTTCTGTCCTTTCTCCAGAGTAGTGTCCCTGTGCCAGGCCCTGGGGCAAGAGTATATGATGTACTGCCCCTCAGTGGTGGAAGGGCTCTGCTCTGTGTGAAAGAAGGGAAGCAAGCTGTGTTTTCTGGGTCCCCAGTGGCAGTTGGCTCTCTCTTCAACACCTGCCCTGAGGAACCTTCTCTCTGGTCCTTGCCCTGTCCCCCCGTATTTCTCATGAGCTCCCACTGAATGCCCTTCTGTTATGATGAAACGACCAACTGCCTCCCTGCTGGCCTGATCGCTTCTAACTGACTTGTGTTTTCCTGTTTCCTGAGCTGAAGAATTCATTGCATTTACAGCTGACTTCTCCCCACTCATGTCTGTGTTGTACTTCTCCTTTTGTGTCCGGTGAAAGCTGAAACAGTCCTTGCCAGGCTCATCACTGTGGTCATCTGTCTGCCTAGCTCTGTGTGGCCTCAGCATCCTTGTGAGCATAATGGGCATATTTTCTCCCACCTCAACACTGTTTTCCTCAGTGTCCTTGGCATCCCATGAGACTCTTCATTCTTGGCCGATTGGAACTCAGCTTCCCAGCCCCGCTGAGCTCTGAGCTCTGTGACGTCCAACCTGGCCACTCTACCCTCTGTGGAGATGTACCCTCTGCATTCCTGGCTCAGGGTCCTGCAGCAGACCACGGCAAACCAGTCCCCTGTGCGGCCTCAGGGGCTCTCTTCCTCTGGAGCACCCTCCTCCTGGCATCCATCTGCCTTGTAGATTCCAGCTGCCTGTGTTCTTTGCATGTCAGACCGGAAAGTGCTCCAGGCAGGATGTGGGGCCCTTGTAGACCTTGTCTCCTCTGTTCTCTCTTCTCAGTGGCCACACCAAAAGTCCTTAGATAGCCTAAACCAATTTGTCTCAGTGGATAGAGCATTGGCCTGTGGACTGAAGGGTCCCGGGTTCGATTCCGGCCAAGGGCATGTACCTTGGTTGCGGGCACATCCCCAGTTGGGGGTGTGCAAGAGGCAGCTGATCGATGATCCTCTCTCATAGATGTTTTTAACTCTCTATCCCTCTCTCTTCCTCTCTGTAAAAAATCAATTAAAAATATATTTTTTAAAAAGGCCTTAGATAGATTTTTAACTGACTTGGGAGTTTCAAAGTAGTTTCCTAACTGCATTTTCCTGGGCAGCCTCTTCTAACACGATACCCTAAGTCTGTGGACTCTATTGCTCTGCATTCTATGTGCACCAACTAATTCTTCTGTGCCTCTTTTCCTGATATTCATTACCTCACCAACACAGCAGCAGCGACCACAAACACTGCTGACATTCTACATTCTCTTCCCCTCGAGGTCCATGTGCATCACCTCCAAAACGGATTCCCCAAATACAGGTCCCCTTTAACCCTGATCTCAGGGTTGTCAGTCTGTGGGAGCAGCACCGTCCAGGCAGGCTGGCATGGAGCCTGGGGACCCATTCACACATTGGTCAGGAAAGCTTAACGTTTCTGGGACCAATTTCTATATCCCTCAGCACAAAGAGGACACAGGGGTGACACACCACAAAACTCAAAGCTTCCTTTCTTGTACACACAATGCCACCCTACAGCCCCCACCCTGCAGCTGTCAGGGACAGAGCTGATGGAGCCCGTGCACTCATGCGATAGCAGTGGGAAGACATGCTGCAGGCCTTGATGGGCCTGGCTCTGATGGTTCTTTGATAAAGTTTCACGTGACATTTAAATTCATATTCCATTGACCAATGCCTGAATTCCACTGCAGGGAAGGGAGCCATTGGAGGGCAGGAGCAAGAGAAAACGCCACTGGTTGAGCCTGCAGGGCCTTGGATTGGGCTGGGCGTGTCTTGAGAAACAGAATGGGGAGGACCTCTCACTGGACCTGCGTTTCTTTCTGACAGGTGACACCTCAGACCACCTGCAGGAGTTGCAGGTGTCTCTGATCCCATTCGTCTTGTGCCAGATACTCTATGGACCCACATCATACGTTCTGCCAGACATGATATGTGCCGGGGTCCTCGGGGACATGAAGACAGCCTGCGAGGTGCATTCTGACTCAGGGATGGGGGCCAAACCCATGACTTCCATGTGTTCCATCTGCTTAAAGCCATAGGGGATATTTGTACTGAACGGGTGGGTGGCCCCCAAAAGCCTGGCCCCTGTGGGGTTCAGAGCACATCGCCATGTGGCCACAGGCTGGACAGAACAGATGGGACACAACCCAGTCAGTGCCCAGCGCCCTGTGGACCCCAATGTTGGCCAAAGGGGCCTTGCTTGCTATCACCCTGGGCATCTGCTCTGCCTTCCCCAGCAGGGCCCGGCACCGGCCGGGTGGGGCTGCAGTGTGAACAGGCTCTGGGCCACACTCATGCAGGGGGCAGCAGGCCCCCGTCTCTGGGTTCACAGGAAACTCCTCTTTTCTTCCAGGGTGATTCTGGGGGCCCACTCGTCTGTGAATCCAACCACACCTGGGTTCAAGTTGGAATAGTGAGCTGGGGCCGTGGTTGCATGTACCCCACGTACCCTACAGTTTTTGCTCGAGTCTCCCATTTCTCCATATGGATCCATCATCAGATAGCATTAACACCCATACCTCCTCAGCCGCTCCCCACCCTCTCCTCCTCTCTAGGGGCCTCCGTCCATGTCCTTGTGACCACGATGGCCTTCCTGACAATGTTGTGAGGGCAAGACCCCTACGCTGGCTTCCTCGTGCTGCATCCTCGGTCCCTGCCCACCTCAGCCCCTCAAGTCTTCAGGCATCTGAGTGAGGCAAGGACAGCCAGCCAGGCCAATTCAGGATCAGAAAGGAGCTGAGCCAGGGCCACACCCCAAGAAGCAGACCCATTCTCACTACAGAAGGGTCAGGGTGCCCAGGGACAGCGAGGTGCCTTGGCTGAGTGCTCTGGTACCTGAGATTTGGTCATTTTTATTAAATATTTACAAAGTGAGCATCCTGGAATTCCTGCGTCTGTCTTTCCACCCGAGTGCTGGCTCCCTCATGCGGACAAGTGGCCTTGTCAGGATGACAGGTGGCAGCGTGGGAGGAGAATTACAAACCGACGCAGCGTCTCTAGAAGGACAGCCACACAGATACATGTCTGAGTCTAGATCCAGGCCCCAGAGAAAGTTGTTGTTTTTGTTTTGTTTTTTCATTTTTTTAAAAAATATATTTTGATATATTACAGAGAGGAAGGGAGAGAGATAGAGAGCTAGAAACGTTGATGAGAGAGAAACATCAACCAGCTGCCTCTTGCACACCCCCTACCAGGGAATGAATGTGCCCGCAACCAACGTACATGCCTTGACCGGAATCGAACCCAGGACCTTTCAGTCCGCAGACCGACGCTCTACCACTGAGCCAAACCGGTTTCAGCAGAAAGTTGTTGTTTTAATACAACTACCAGTAACACAGCGTTAAGTACTTAACGCTACAAATTGAAAATTGGGAAACATGAACTGAGAGCAAGCACATGGAAGGAATTAAAAGGATAAAAGCCGAAATCAACGAACCAAGCAGCAGGAAAACACTCAAGCTAATATTTTTAAAATCTGATTTAAAAAAAAACAGGAAAAGAAATCACTAACCTAATCAAGATATACTAGTAAGATCACACACACACACACACACACACACACAGAAATAACAAGTGGAAATATCCTTTAAACACAGAAATTTTAAGAAATCATAAGACATATTGTACAACTCTAAATGTAAGTAAATTTAAGCAAGTAGAAGGCTTGGCTCCGCTCCAGGCTACAAAGTTTTAATTGGAGAAGATAAATAAACCCCAGATACTAGGGCCTCTGCTTGGGTCACCGGGGAGTGTGGCCGGCCTGCAAACCACCACAGGCCCTTCGCCCAGACAGCCCCAGGCCCCAAGGGAATCCCCACCCTGATCCAGGACACCTTTCAGGGCAAACCACCTGGCCTCCACCTGTGCACCAGGCCTCTATCCTACCTAATAAAAGAGTAAAATGCAGATTTACCATCACTCCAACACACAAGATGGCTGCCCTCATGTGGTCAAAGATCTTGCCCCCATGTGGACACAGATGGTCACCACAAGATGGCCAGCAGGGGAGGGCAGTTGGGAGGGACCCAAGCCTGCAAGGGAGGGCAGTTGGGGGTGAGCAGGCCTGCATGGGAGGGCAGTTAGGGGCAATTAGGATAGCAGGGAGCAGTTAGGCATCAATCAGGCTGGGAGGGGAGTGGTTAGGGGTGATCAGGCTGGCAGGCAGAAGCGGTTAGGGGCAATCAGGAAGACAGGCAGGTGAGCAGTTGGGAGCCAGCAGTCCTGGATTATGAGAAGGATATCTGACTGCCTGTTTAGGCCCGGGGCTAAACGGACAGTCGTAAATCCCTCAAGGGGTTCCAGATTGGAGAGGGTGCAGGCTGGGCTGGGCTGAGGGACAACCCCCCTCTGTGCATGAATTTTGTGCACCAGGCCTCTAGTCTCTCTCTCTCTCTCATTCACAGGTAGGCTCCTGTGCATGAGAGAGCCTATATGTCAAGTGTCCCCTCTAGAGTTTGACCAGGAGACCAGAAGTTTGATCACTTGCTATGACATGCACTGACCACTAGGGGTGGCACCGAAATAATGAAGGCCCCAGCAGCAGTTGGCAGCTGGGGAAGGGACCCTGGGCTGGCAGCTGGAAGGCCTTGATAGGCCCTGATCACCAGACAGGTATAGGGAGCCTACCTGTGCATGAATTTTGTGCACCAGGCCTCTAGTCTATATATATATATACAAGCCTAAGCAGCCATTATGATGGAACGACCAGAACAACCAGTTATTATGACGTGCACTGATCACCAAGTGGAAAGATGTTCAATGCAGGAGCTGTGCCCAGCCTGCAGGCCCTGATGGCCAGATGGGACCTGCCAGCCAACCTCTCGGTCCCTCCTCCAGGCTGGTAGGCCCTAATCGGTCCACCGCCTGCCTGCTGCGATGACAGTTGGCCCCTCCCCTGGCCAGCAGGCACTGATCAACCAATCAGAGACAGGCCCTGGGATGGAACAGGGAACTGGGGGTGGGTGGCGGTGACCAACGTCCCGTGGTGCCCAGGCGGAGGGCTGTGACCTCTCGCTGGCTACCTGGGGGCGAGGGTGATGGGGATGGGGATACAGTGAGAATGCAGAGCGTCTGCCGAGGTCACTCTCACTCCCTCAGCTACCCTCCCCTGAGGCTCCAGGGCTTACGTACCAGGGAAGCCCCCACACTCAGGTGCTGAGTGCCCACGAGGAGCCTGCCCCACACCTGTGCAGCCTCTTCCAGGTGAGCGAGGCCACAGCCGCTGGGACCAGAGGTGCCGGTCAGGCTTCCTGTGGGTTCGCACAGGAGCCGCTCTGTGAGGCTAGCCAGGAGAGCACGCCCCGCCCACCCGGCTTCCATTTGGCACCAATGGGCAGCCCAGAGGCCCACACTGTGCCCTGCCCTCAAAGTCCAGCCATGCTCACCACATCTCCCCATGGGGACTTAGACACCATGACTCAGGCAGAGAGGGGGCACACAGGGGCCCAGCGGCCCAGGTGCTGCCCAGGGTCCAGAGGTGAGCTGGGACCTGCCCTTCCATGCCAGACACTAGCACTTCGATCGCCAGCCAGGTCAAGGGGCCGCCTCCCTGCATGAATTTTGTGCACTAGGCCTCTAGTAATATATATACACCTCATCCTAAAGGTAACCTTTCTTTTTAAAAAATTATATATATATAACTTTTTACAGAGAGGAAGGGAGAGGGATAGAGAGTTAGAAACATCGATGAGAGAGAAACATTGATCAGTTGCCTCCTGCACATCCCCCACTGGGGATGTTTCCACAACCAAGGTACATGCCCTTGACCGGAATCTAACCCGGGACCCTTCAGTCTGCAGGCCAATGCTCTATCCACTGAGCCAAACCGGTCAGGGCAAGGTAGCCTTTCTTTAGTGGGTAACAGTGCATTTCTGCTAAAATTATGGTCAAGGGCAAGCTGCCCCTTTATGTCCTGCTCCTTCCCACAGAAGATAAGCCACTACAGCTGCACAAAAGAAGAGAACCGTCCAGGAAAATGGAAAGGAGCCTTTGAAACTTTTATGAAAAAGACTTGGAGTGCTCTGGCTGGTGTCGCTCAGTGGTTACAGCTCAGGCCCATGCACCGAGGGCCATGGGCCTGTATTCCAGCATACAGCTGAGGAGGACACAGGTTCAATTCTGGATCGAGGGCACATACTGGGTTACAGGTTCAATCTAGGCCCGGGTCAGGGCATGTGCAAGGGACAACTAATCTATGTGTCTCCCTCCCTTCTCTCTCTAAAAATCAATGGAAAAAATACCCTTGGGTGAGGATTAACAATAAGCAAAAGACTTGAAGCATATCCAGAACCCTCAAGAGAAAAATATGAAGCTGCCACAAATGGTAAGAAAATTCAGTACAGTCACAAGATAAAACATGACAAGATCACTGTATCTTCCAATTAGAAAACATACATCTGAAAAGAAGACACCAATTATAATAGCAACAAAAAAGGTAAGGTACCTGTGGCCTTAACAAGAGATGTGAAAATAGATATGGAAAATCTTTAAAATATTCATGGGGGGAGACTTGAATGACTGATAAAAACATTTATACTGTCAAACAGATCGAGTCAAAATGTGTTAGTTTTTTCTGGAGCTAGATAAATTGATTTCAAAGTTTATATCAAACAACAAGTGAGAAAACCCAGGAATAAAACTATGTGGTGGTAACCAATCTAGCAGATATTCAAAACTCCCACAAAGTTTCCATCATTCCAACAAGCCATATAGACTTGACAGTTTGTGTCTGTGTAGACACACCAGTAGGTAAAACCCTCAAAACTGGGACCAAGTATATGTGGAAAAATTTGTGCATGATAAATGTGTCCATTTAAATCAGAAGTGCAATTTGGCATGAGCAAAAGATTTGGTCCCAGAAACTGTGTTCATTCTGATCAAGTAACTTTATCACAGGAATTTAAGAATGAGTGAACACTAGAATTCTTTCATTAGTTCAAAACATAACTGCAGTTATCTATGCACTAAGCATGCATGTGATATGCATGGAGTATTTGTTAAGTCTTGCTTTATATCAGGCCCTGTCAGGGTCCTGCAGTGAAAGAAAGGCACCAACCTTAACTGGTTTGGCTTAGTGGACAGAGCATCAGTCGGCGGATTGAGGGGTCCCACGTTCAATTCCAGTCAAGGGCAAGTACCTTGGTTGTGGGCACACCCCCAGGGGCGGGGGGTGAGGGGGAGGAGGTGCAGGAGGCAGCTGATGAATGTTTCTCTCTCATCCATGTTTCTAACTCTCTATTCCTCTCCCTTCCTCTCTATAAAAAGTCAATAAAATATTTTTTTAAAAGAATAAAAATAATTTTTTTAAAAAAAATAACAAAAGAAAGGCACCAAAGTGGCTGTCCCGAAGGCATGGGCCCGTATTCCAGCATGCGGATGAGGAGGACCTGCACGAAAGGCCAGAGCAATGCATTCCCGTTGGTGTGGTCGTGATGTTGGCAGCACTTGAGCATTTTAACAGCAATCGGTAAGACCAACTTGCGCTTGCACTGTCTTTTCCCTCTTGTCCTCGTCATTCTTCATTCGCATCCAGGTTCACTGGGGACCCAGCTAAGGTGAAGTCAGCGTGCAGTGCTTCTCCCCCGGTTTTATATGGTATACGTCCCTCCACGAAGAGATAAGTAATTGCCAAGCCTCTGGGGACGGCAGCACTGGCGGAGCACTCGGCCCCGCACTGTGCAGCACCGCGCATGAGCCAGAAGCCAGGCCACAAGGGAAGGTTTAGTTCTTAATTTGTGGGTCGAGATGGAAGCCCTCTGCTGCCAGCAATGCACCAGATAAAGCAGAGAGTGCATGGCAAACACAGCACACGTGTGGATGGAATCACGTCACAGAACTTCTTTGAGCCCCTATTCATTGGCAGAAAACGGTTAGAGCACTGACCATAGGGCACTGGCGGCCACTTCATGCATCCCAGCTGCCCTTCCTGCCTCAGCTCCTCCTCTGCGCCTGCCTCAGCCACGTGGGCTGTAGCAACAACACACAGAATTGCTGCACAGGCAGCCGACTCCCCACACTCGGCAGTGAGACGGAGAGCAGCATTTCAGAGAATGAAGCAGCAACTTCAAACACATGTGAATTGTTCTAGTGGATATCTTTAATGTCAGGTTAATGTGTACTTTTTTTCCCCCAGTATTCTTGATCATACTAAAATTCAAATAATAACAGTCAGGGAGTAACCTAGTCAGACAACCAAGGAAAAGAAGCCAAAATACAAACTATGGGGGAAAAAGACTTCAGAAACCAAACCTCTCTTATTATATCACAATGGAAACTCATGATGGTGGAAATCATGAGGAAAATCAGGACAGCTGTCAGAATCGATAGGTAGGGCAAATGATGACAGAAGGGCTGAGGCAGGTGTGAGGTCAGGATGCTCCAAGCAGCGCCCAAGGGCCACCAAGGGTGCCTGCAGCCACCCCGCTGACCTTGTATACTTTGATGAATTCACGCTCTTCCTGTGTGACGGTTACTCTGAAAAGGTTGGTCAGGTAGGAGTCACAGAACACAATGACAAGCTTTTCCAACCAATGTTTAAAAAACTCTTAAGAGGTCAAACTTTATGGTGCCTTGGTTATATTCTCCAAGATTAAAGTCTTCCACTTACTGTATTGTTTTAGCTATTCTTTTTTTAAAGTATATTTTTATTGATTTCAGAGAGGAAAGGAGAGGGAGAGAGAGAGAAACATCAATGCTGAGAGAGAATCATTGATCGGCTGCCTCCTCCACACCCCCTACTAGGGATCAAGCCAGCAACCCAGGCATGTGCCCTTGACCAGAATTGAACCTGGGACCTTTCAGTCTGCAGGTCAACACTCTATCCACTGAGCCAAACCCGCTAGGGCTGTTTAAACTATTTTTATTGTGGTAAATATATATAACAAAATGTACCATTTCGATCATTTTTTTATAGGTGACAGTATTACAAATGCCCCCCATTTTTCCCCTTGGGCCCCCTACACTCACCCCTGCCCCCCCCCCCAGGGCTTCACCACACTATTGTTTGTGTCCATGGGCTATGCATATATGCGTGTAAGTTCTTTGATTAGTATACACTTAGTTCTGTGGCATTAAGTATAGTACATTCACACTGTTATCACTGCTATTCTGGAACTTTTTCTTCTTCCCAAACTTAAACTCTGTCCCCACTAAATACTCCCTCTTATTCTCTCCTCCCTCAGCCCCTGGCACCCACATCCTGCCTCTGTCTCTGTGAATCTGACTCCTCTAGGAACCCCATAGAAGTGGGATGATGCAGTATGCGTTTTAAAAGTTCATCGTGTTGTAAACATGAATCAGAATGTACTTTTTTCAGAGTGAATGTTTTATCATGTGTATATACTCATTTTATTTATTCACTTATCCATTGATGGACATGTGGGGCTATTTTCACATTTTGGAAGATTATAGATATGTTGCTATGCACATTAATTATGTTTCATATCAAATCTCAAATCTTTTATTTATATACCCAGAAGAAGAATTATTGGATAATATTGGAATTCTATTTATTTTTTGAGGAACCACAATACTGTTTTGATGCAGCTTCGCCAATTTACATTCTCAACAGCAATGCACAAGGGGCCCAATTTCTCTACATCATTATCAACATTTGTTCTTTTATTTATTTATTTATTTATTTATTTATTTATTATACTTTATTGATTTTACATAGAGAGGAATTGAGAGGGATAGAGAGTTAGAAACGTTGATGAGAGAGAAACATCAACCAGCTGCCTCTTGCACACCCCCTACCGGGGATGTGCCCGCAACCAATGTACATACCCTTGACCGGAATCGAACCTGGGACCTTTCAGTCCGCAGACTGAGCCAAACCGGTTTTGGCAACATTTGTTCTTTTAATAGCCATTCTAATGTGTGTGTATAATACCTCATTGTGTTTTTATTTGAATTTTCCTAATAATTAGTGATGTTGAATATCTTTGCATATGCTTATTGAACATTTCTCTAGATAAATGTCTATTCAAATTCCTTGCCCAGTTTTTTGGTTATTTTATTTTTTGTTTCAGAGTTTTAGGAGAACATTATATATTCTGGATATTAATCCATTTGATTTGCAAATATTTTCTCCAATTCTGTGTGATTTGCCTTTTTACTCATTTTTATTTTTTTTATTGTGGTAAAATACACATAACATAAAACTTAACATTTTTAACCATTTTAGTGCACATTTCAGTAATTAAGTATATTAATATTATTGTACAACCAGTACTACAATCCTTTCTAGAACTCTTTTCATCTTGAGAAACTAAATCAATATCAATTAAACAATAACTCCCAGTGCTCTTTTCCCCCAGCCTAGCAATTTCCATTCTATTTTCTGTCTCTATAATTTGACTGCTCTAGGTTCATTTTGGTGAAATCATTTAGTATTTGTCCTTTTGTCTCTGGCTTATTCCCCTGAGCATAATGTCCTCAGATTTTATCCATACTGTAGCATGTGTCAGAATTCCCTTTCTTTTTTTTTTAATCCTCACTCTAGGATATGTGTGTTTTTTTTAAATTATTGAGAGAGAGAGGAATATCGATGTGAGAGAAATATTGGGTGGTTGCCTCCCATACCAGCCCCAATGGGGATCAAATCCGAAACTCAGGTATATGTCCTGACCTGGAATCTAACCTGCAACCTTTTGGTGTATGGGATGACGCTCCAACCAACTGAGCCACCAGACCAGGGAAGAATTTCCTTTCTTTTTAAGCCTAATATTCCATTTTACAGACATACCACATTTTGTATATTCAATTTATCCATTGATGAACATTTGGGTTACTTCGATGGACCCTTGGTGATTGTGAATATTGCTGCTATGAATGTGGGTATGCCAATATTTTTTGAGACACTGCTGTAAAGTCTTTTGGATATATATTAGTAATTTAGGGGTTGCTAGTTCACATGATAGCCCTATACTGTTTTCCACAGTAGCTGAATAAAAGTTCCAAATTTCTCTAATGCTTACCCACATTTATTTTATATTTTTAATGTTTTTCAATTACAGTTCACATATATTATTGTAGTGGTTAGACATTTATATAACTTACTAGAGGCCCAGTGCACGAAATTCATGCACTCAGAGGTGGGGGACGGTCTCTCAACCTAACCTGTACCCTCTCATAGTCCAGGAGCCCCTCAATTCATGACCCAAAAGAGGTAGGCCCTTCCCACCTTGCCAGGGCTCCTCAATGGATCACCCCTGCAGAGGGAGGCCCCACCTACATGCAGCCTGCCGGTTGGTGGCCTGGGCCTCCCTCAGCAGGGAAATCATGGGGTTATGGCCAGGCCCCCAACCAATTGCATCGCACCTGCCTTAGCTGGCCTGGTGTCAGTGAGTGTCATAGCATGGTAGTCCAGAAGGTCGTTCTGCTGTTCCATTGTTTGGTCAATTTTCATATTATGCTTTTATTATTATAGGTGAACTGATCCCATTGAAGAGTCTAGTAACCACTTGATACCATACATAGTTATTACAATATTATTTACTGCATTCCCTCTACTGTACTTGACATCTCCAAACTATTTTGTAATTGACAGTGTGTAGTTCTTAATCCCTACACCTATTGAACCCAGCCCTGCAACCCCCTAAGCATCTGGCAACCATCAGTTTGTTCTTTGTATCTATGGGTTTGTTTCTGTTTTAGTTATTTTGTTTTTTAAATTCCACAAATAAGGAAAATCATATGGTATTTGTCTTTTTCTGTCTGACTTGCTTCATTTAGCATAATACCTTCTAGGTCCATCCATAGTGCCACAAATGGTAAGATTTAATTTTTACTGGCAAAAAATACTTCATTGTAAATATATACACTGAGTGGCTAGATTATTATGACCACCTGACGTTTGTAGGCAAATTAGCCATTCACTGCATCATATGGGATATGGAAGCCGAAGGCCTGTTTGAACACCTTTGCTGTCTACAGTTACCAAGATAAAATGTCTCCAATTCACACAGGAACACAAGGATTGGACAGTCAAGCATTGGAAAAAAGTCATGTGGTCCGATGAATCACGTTTCCAGTTGCATCATGCAGATGGCAGAGTAAGAATTTTGCAGAAACAGCAGGAAAGCATGCCCCCCACATGTATGAATGCAACCCTTCAAGCTGGTGGGGACAGTGTTATGATTTGGGGAATGTTTTCCTGGCATGATTTGGGACCTTTAATTCGTGTGGAACAACGTCTGAATAACACAACATACCTAAGTATCATTGCTCATCAAGTTCATCCTATCATATTGATGGCATATCCCAATGGAGATGGCTTCTTCCAACAAGACAGTGCACCATGCCACGGTGCTTGTATTGTGCAGGAGTGGTTTCAAGAACATGAAGGAGACTTTACCTTGCTTAGGTGGCCCCCACAATCACCAGATCTCAATCCAGTTGAGCATTTGTGGGACGTAGTTAAAAGAGCCATCAGGTAGCTGGTTCTACAACCATCAAATCTCACAGAACTGGACAGTGCTATTCAACAGGCATGGTGTCAGATTCCTTGCATCACCCTTCAGCATCTCGTGAAGTCAATGCCAAGAAGAATCACCACAATATTGAAGACAAAAGATGGCCCAACAAAGTACTGATGTATCATACTTATCATACAGTATCATAATAATCTGGCATATCACTGCTTTTCCATGAGTTTATCAATGGACACTTAGGTTGATAGTGTCCTATTGTAAATGAAGCTGCAATAAACATAGGGGTAAATATATCTTTTAGATTTATATGTTTCAGATTTCTTCAGGTAAATACTGAGATGTAAAAATTCTGGGTCATATGGTAGTTCTATTTTTAATTTTTTGAGGAATCTCCATACTGTTTTCCATAGTGGCTATACCAGTTTTCAATCCCACCAACAGAGCATGAGTGTTTCTTTTTATCCACATTCTCGCCAATAAATAGTTTTTTTGATTTATTGGTGATAGCCATTCTGACAGGTATGAGATAATATCTCACTGTGGTTTTCATTTGCATTTCTCTAATTATTAGTGCTATTGAGCATATTTTTAAGATCTGTTGGCTATCTGTATGTCCTCTTTGGAGAAATATCTATTCAGGTCCTTTGCTCATTTTTCTTTCTTTTTTATAAACCATTTTTTTTCATTTATAGCTACAGTTGACATACCTATAATAATAAGAGCATAATATGCTAATTAGGCCAGGCAGACAGATGACCTTCTAGATGTCCTTCCAGACAAAGCCGGGGCTGCGAATGCCGAGGCAAGCTACCGCAGCTGTGAGGGCTGAGCCCCTTGCACGAATTTTGTGCATCGGGCCTCTGGTATTATTATATTATTTTAGGTGTAGACCCCACTAATTAGACATTACTTAACTTACTAAGTGATCATACTGATAAATCTCACTCTCACCTGACACCATACATAGTTAGAATAATATTGATTCTATTCCCTATGCTGCACTTTACATCCCCATAACTATTCTATAACAATAGAATTCCCTGAGACCCTGCCAGGCCTGGGTCTCACCCATCCCTCCCCATCCCACTCATATTTGGCAACCATCAAAACGTTTTCTGTAAGACATATGAAAACATGCTCAAAGTCACTAATCCTCTGAGGGATGCATATCAAAATAACAATGAGGTACCATCTCACACCTGTCAGAATGGCTATCATCAACAAAGGACAAGTGCTGGAGAGGATGCAGAGAAAAAGGAACCCTCTTGCACTGCTGGTGGGAATGCAGACTGGTGCAACCACTGTGAAAAACAGCATGATGTTTCTTCAAAAAATTTAAAATGGAACTCCATTTGACCCAGTAATCACACTTCTAGGAATATATCCCAAGAAATCAGAAACACCAATCAGAAAGGATATATGCACCCCTATGTTCATAGCAGCCTAATTTACAATAGCTAAGATTTGGAAACAACCTAAATACCCATCAGCAGATGAGTGAATTATAAAACTGTGGTACATCTACACAATGGAACTATACTGCTATAAAAAGAAGGAATTCTTACCATTTGCAACATCATGGATGGAACTGGAGAGCGTTATGCTAAGCAAAATAAGCCACTAAGAGAAAGATAACTATCACATGATCTCATTCTTTTGTGGAATATAAAGAACATCATAAACTGATGAACAAAAATAGATATAGAGACAAAGAAGCATCGAAAAGACTGTCAAACTATAGCAGGAAGGAAGGGAAGAGTTGTGGATGGGTTAGAGATCAACTGAAGGACTTGTATGCATACATATAAACATAATCAATGGACATAGTCAGAGACCCTAGAGGGCATGTGCCGGGGGATAGGGGAGGCCGGAAAGAGGTCAATAGGGGAAAGGAGACATATGTACTATTTGTAATATTTTAAATAATTTAAAAAATAAATAAGTCTTGGGGATATGATGTACAACACACAGAATATAACCAATAATATTGTAATAACTATATATGATGACAGATGGTTACTAGACCTATCATGGTGATCACTTCAAAAGGTATATAAATGTAGAATCACTATGTTGTACACATGAAAATAATATAATATTGCATGTCAACTATAATTTTACAATAAAATAAACTTTTAAAAAAAGTGTTCCTGTATCTATGAGTCTGTTTCTATTCTGCTTGTTCATTTGTTTTGTTTTTTACATTCAATTGTTGACAGAATGTATTTATTGCCATTTTATTATTTGTATTTTTAATCCTTTTTTTCTTCTTTTAAAAAAAGATGCTTTAACATTTCATATAATAATGGTTTGGTGGGGATGAACTCCTTTAGCTTTTTCTTGTCTGGGAAGCTCTTTATCTAATCTTCTATTCTAAATAAGAGCTTTGCTAGGTAGAGGAATCTTGTTTGTCCTTGCTTTTCATCACTTTGAATATTTCTTGCCAATCCATTCTGGCCTGCAAAGTTCCTGCTAAGAAATCAGCTGACAGTATTATGGGAGTTTCTCTCTAGGTAACTCTCTGCTTTTCTCTTGCAGCTTTTAAGATTCTGTCATTGTCTTTAATTTTTGCTGAAACTGGTTTGGCTCAGTGGTAGAGCGTCGGTCTGCGGACTGAAAGGTCCCGGGTTCGATTCCGGTCAAGGGCATGTACCTCAGTTGTGAGCACATCCCTGGTGGGGGGGTGTGCAGGAGGCGACTGGTCATTGTTTCTCTCTCATTGACGTTTCTAGCTCTCTATCTCTCTCCCTTCCTCTCTGTAAAATATCAAATATATATATATATATATATATATATATATATATATATAGATTCTGTCATTGTCTTTAATTTTTGACATTTTAATAATGATGTGTCTTGGTGTGGGCCTCTGAGTTTATCTTGTTTGGAACTCTGTGCTTCCTGGACTTGTACGTCTATTCCCTTTACCAAGTTTGGGAAGTTGTCAATTATTATTTTTCAAATAGGTTTTCAATTTCTTGCTCTCTCTCTCTCTTCTCCTTCTGGCACACCCATTATGTGAATATTGGTAAGCTTGAAGTTGTCCCAGAGATTCCTTACACTAGCCTTTATTTGTTTGTTTGTTTGTTTGTTTGTTTGTTTATTGGATATTTTTTCTTTTTTTGCTGTTCTGATTGGGTGTTTTTTGTGTCCTCACTTTCCAAATTGCTAATTTGATTCTCGTCTTCATCTACTCTAGTGTTGAGTCCATGTAAATTATTCTTCATTTCAGTTAGTGTATTCTTCATTTCTGGCTGGTCCTTTTTTATGTTGCTGAGGTTTTCACTAATTTCATTGAGTATCCTTATAGCCAGTGTTTTGAACTCTGAATCTAAGAGATTGCTTTCTCTATATTGTTTAGATGTTTTTCTGGACATTTGTTCTGTTCTTTCACTTCAGTCTTGTTTTTGTTTTGTTTGTTTTTATCTCCTCATTTTGTCAACCTTCCTGTGTGTGTTTCTGTGTATCAGTTAGAATGCTACACCTCCTTTACTTGGTAGAGTGGCCTAATGCAGGAGGTGTCTGTAGGGCCCAGTGCCACAGTCTCTTTGATCACCCAAGCTGTGTCTCCATATAGGTTATGCACACCTTCCTTTTGTAGTCAAGCCTTTATTACTGTTGAAACGTCATCCCTGAATACCCCTCCCATATGGCAACTCTCAAAATGTTCTCTATTTCCATGAGTCTGTTTCCATTGTTCTTGTTTGTTTATTTTGCTTTTCAGATTCCACAGTAAGTGAAATCATCTGGCATTTGTCTTTCTCTGTCTGACTTATTTCACTCAGCACAATACCCTCCTCTTTTTAATTGTTGCAGATGGCAAGATTTTACTCTTTTTCTATGGCAGAGTCATATTACATTGTATATATGCACCACATCTTCTTTATTCATTCATCAATAAGGGACACTTAGGTTGTTTCCATATTTTGACTATTATAAATAAATGCTTCAATGAACAAGTATTTTGTTATCCATTCAGCCACCATATGTCTTTGGATTGACCATTTACTTCATTTGCATTTAAAGTAATTGTTAATAGATATGTATTGCCATTTTATTATTTATATTTTTAATCTTTTCCCCCCTTCTTTTTAAAGAAGACCCTTTATCATTACTTGTCATACTGGTTTGGTGGTGATGAATTCCTTTAGCTTTTTCTTACCTAGGAAGCTCTTTAACCTTCAATTCAACATGATAGCTTTGCTGGTTAGAGGAATCCTAGTTTTAGGTCCTTTCTTTTCATCACTTTGAATATTTTTTGCCAATTCCTTCTGGCCTGCAAAGTTTCTGCTGAGAAATCAGCTGATAATCTTATGGGAGCTGCCTTCCAGATAACTCTCTGCTTTTCTCTTGCTGCTTTGAGATTCTATACTAATCTTTAACTTTTGGCATTTTAATTACAATGTCTTGGTGTGGGCCTCTTTGGGTTAATCCTTTTGGGGATTCTCTGTACTTCCTGGACTTGTATGTTTATTTTGATCACTAGGTTAGAGAAGTTTTTTGTCATTATTTTTTAAAATAAGGTTTCAGTTTCTCTCTCTCTCTCTCTCTCTCTCTCTCTCTCTCTCTCTCTCTCTCTATTTCTCTCTCCTTTTTCTGGCACAGCAAAAAAAGAGTAAATGTGGGTACTATTTTTTCTTTTATTCCTCATCTAAGGATATTTTTCTATTAATTTTTAGACAGAATGTAAAGGATGGGAGAGATAAACATTGATGTGAGAGAAACACATCGATTGACTGCCTCCCACACACAACCCAACCAGGGTCAAGGATCAAGTAACTGAGGTATGTGCCCTTGACTGGAATTGAAACCAGGACCCTTCAGTCCACAAGCTGACACTCTATCTACTGAGCCAAACTGGCTAGGTCAAATGTTGGTACTCTTGAAATTGTCCCAGACACTCCTTAAACTATCCTCATTTTTTGGATTATTGATTTCTTTTTTGCTATTCTGATTGGGTGTTTTCTGCTTTCTTATCTTCCAAATTGCTGATCTGAACCTCAGCTTCATCTACTCTACTGCTGATTCCCTGTAAATTATTCTTCATCTCAGCTATTGTATTCTTCATTTCTGACTAACTCTTTTTTATGTTCCATATCTCTTTGTTGAAGTTCTCACCAAGTTCATCTATTCTTTGCCTAAGTCAACTATTTTCAACTAGTGTACTATGGCACACTGGTATACTGCAGGAATTTTTAAAACATGCAATACCTCTTTTTCCTTAGATTGTCAAATTTAGAAATGACAAGATCCCTGGCCAGGTAGCTCAGTTGATTAGAGCAGTGGCTGGCAAACTGTGGCTCGAGAGCCACATGCAGCTCTTTAGCCCCTTGAATGTGGCTCTTTCACAAAATACCATGGCCTGATGAGTCTATTTTGAAGAAGTGGTGTTAGAATAAGTTTAAGTTTTAAAAATTTGGCTCTCAAAAGAAATTTCAATTGTTGTAATATTGCTATTTGGCTCTGTTGACTAATGTGTTTGCCTACCACTGCAATAGCCAAGGTTATGGGTTTGATCCCTGGTTAGGGCACATACAAGAGTCAACCAATAAATGCATAAATAAGTGAAACAAATCAATGTTTCTCTTTCTTTTTCTGTCTCTAAAATCAACAAATAAATTTTAAAATGACATCCAACCCAACAGTGTGACTGAAGCAACTTATCCCTATTTTTATCAGAGTGGCAAAAAAAATATTTTTTGGTGTGCTGCAGAATCTTAGGACTCAGTTTATGTGTGCTATGGGATGATAAGATTGAAAATATCTGCCCTAATTTCACTGAGCTTCCCTTATCACCAGTATTTTTAACTTTTCACTGTTTCTGTGTGTGTGTGTGTGTGTGTGTGTGTGTGTGTGTGTGTTGTTGTTGTTGTTGTTGTTCTTGTTGTTTTGTGTGTTGTTGTTTTTTAATTTGTATAGAGTATTGTTCTGTTCTTTCATTTGGGACATGTTTCATTGTCTCCTCATTTTCACTGCCTCCCTGTACTTGTTTCTTTGTATTAGGTAAAGCTGCTACTACATCTTCTGGCCTAATGTAGTAGGTGCCCTGTAGGACCCAGTAGCACAGCCTCCTCAGTCACCAGATCTGGACACTCTAGGTGTGTCCCCCATGTGGGCTGTGTGCACCCTCCTATTGTAGTTGAGCCCTGATTACTGTTGGCATGACAATAGTAGGGATTTACTTCAGGCTGGTTAGCAATAAGGACTGACCAAGACCACAGCAGAGGAGCTTCTGTGCAGGGGCTGACCCTATAGAGCAGGACTCACTTCAGCAAGGCTTTGATGCCACTATGTCCATCTCTTGAATGTAATGCTTATGGAGGTGGTTAAATGATGTTCCTGCATGGTCTGATGCTATCCACCAGGTGTGCTCACTTCTAGAGCCTTCTGGAAAGTGCAGGCTAAGGTCAGCTGTTACCTATGCCCTGCTCATGGCCATATGTCATGAGCTATAAAGCAATCTGCAGATGGATGCTACTGGAGCTGGGCTTGGAGGTGCCCAGAAGAGAACCAGCTGCAAACCAAAGCTGGCTGCCTCTGGTGCTAAGCCCGGGTCCACTTAGCAAGAGCTATGGGAGCATGCTGAGGCCACAGGCTGCTTGGTTAAGAGATTTTAGGAAAGTCTGCAGCATGAGCCAACAAAGACCACTTTTATGGAAAGCCACTAGAACTGCTTTGGGTGGGCCTGAAATTTAGGTGGAGCAGGGTCTCAGGGGATTACCAGGGCTGGGAGAACAGTGTGAACCAGGTTGATTGAGATCAGATATAGTGCCTGCCTGTAAGCTCTGTGGGGGAAAGGTCTCAGCGAAGAAACAATGGCCCCTGCCAGCACTCTGGGAGGAAGCTTCCCCTCCAGCCCTCACCCTGATTCCAGACAATTCAGTTCCTCCTCATATGTCTCTGGTGCCTTTCAAGCTGCTACCCCAACCCTGAAGCTCAGAACAACTTTGAGTAAGTCCAGGTTCAGGCCCCTTTAAGAGGAACACCTGGGCTCTAGCTGGTTTGGCTCAGTGGATAGAGCATTGGTCTGTGGACTGAAGCATCCTGGATTCTATTCCATTCAAGGGCATCTAGGCTCTTCCCTGGCCCCGGACCTGGTCAGGGTGTGTACAGGAGGCAATCAATGTGTTTCCCTCTTTCTTCCACTTTCTCTCTTAAAAAAAAAAAGGAATAATATCCTCAGGTGAAGATTTAAGAGACAGAGAGAGAGAGAGAGAGAGAGAGAGAGAGAGAGAGAGAGAGAGAGAAGAGATAAACACCTGGGTCTTTAGCTGACCTCTGTCTCACTTAGCTACTATCCCTGCTGGTTTTCATAGCCAGAAGTAATGGGAATTTCTCTTGCCAACACTAGAACCTTGGGCTGAGGGCATTTGGTATGGGGCTGGGACTCCTCACTCCTCATGGGAGGACTTTCACAGTCCAGATATCCCTCCTGAAGTTTAACCACCACACATAAATGTGGAACCAGCCAACTCCCCATCTTCATCCCTCCTACCAGTCTCAATGTAGCTTCTTTCTATCTTTATAGGACTTCTGTTCAGCTATAGTCCTGACAGTTGTTCTGTAGTTTAATTATAATTTTGATGTGGTTGTGGGAGGATGTGAGTAACCACATTTACCTACTCTGTCATCTTGACCAGAACTTTCAATGTCTTATAATTTTCTAAGTACAGGTCTTTTACCTCCTTGGTTAAATTTATTCCTGGATATTTTAATTTTTTTACTCAATTGTAAATGGGAGTGTTACCTTACTTTTTTTTAATAGTTTATTATTGATATATAAAATGCAATCAAGTTCTGAAATATTAATTTTGCATCCTGCTATATTACTGAATTCATTTAGCAGTTCTAAGAGTTTTTTGGTAGAATCTTTAGTATCATATTATCAACAAATAATGACAGTTTTCCTTCTTTCTTTCCAATTTGGATGCTTTTTGTATGATTTTCTTGTCTGCATGCTCTGGGTTTGACTTTCAATACTATATTGAATAAAAGTGCTGAAAGTGGACATCCTTGTCTCTTTTCTGATTATAAGGAACATTCTTCTAGCTTTTCCCTCTGAGTATAATGTTAGCTGTGTGCTTGTATGTATAGTCTGCTGCTTTTTGGCCTTTATCATAGTAAGGTATATTCCCTCTAGACCCACTTTGCTGAGAGTTTTTATGCAAAGTGGAACCTGAATTTTGTCAAATGTTTTTCTGCATCTATGGATATGACTGGGTGATTTTCATCCTGTAGTTTATGTATGTGGTGTATCCCATTAAGTGATTTGTGGGAACTGAACCAACCTTGCATCCCAAGAATAAATCCCACTTAGTTATGACATATGACATTTTTAATATATTGCCGATTTTGGTTTGCTACTGAGACTTTTTGCATCTAAGTTGATCAGGAATATTGGCCTATAATTTTCTTTACTTGTAAATCTTTATCAGGTTTTTGAATCAGTATAATGTTGGCCTTGTAAATAAGCTTGGGAACCTTTCTTCCTCTTCCATTTTTTAAAAATAGTTTGAGAAGGATAGTCATTAATTCTTTGAATATTTGGCAAAATTTACCTGTGAGGCCATCTGGTCCAGGGCATTTGTTTTTTGTTTGTTGGGTTTGGGTTTGTTAGTAGTTATCAGTCAGTTCTGATTTTCTGCTTCTTTTTGATCCATTCTTAAAAAAATTGTATGTGTCTAGGAATCTATCCATTTCTTCCATGATGTCTAATTTGTTGGCATATAATTGTTAATAGTATTTTTCTTATAATCATTTGTATTTCTGTGGTGTCAGTTGTCACTTCTCTTTCATTTCTAACTTTATTTATTTGAGTCCTCTTGATGAGTTTGGCAAAAGGTTTATCAATTTTATTTTTTTAAAGAACTATCTCTTGGTTTCATTAATGTTTTATAATTTTCTTTCTCTGTTTAATTTATTTCCTCTCTGATCTTTATTATTTTCTCATTTCTACATACTTCAGGGATCCTTCCTTCCTTCCTTCCTTCCTTCCTTCCTTCCTTCCTTCCTTCCTTCCTTCTCCCTTGCCTTTTGGTTCCTTAAGGTGTAAGGTTGGATTGTTTATTTGGGATTATTCTTGTTGAATTCTTTTTTGAGGTATAGCTGTATTACTATAAATTTCCCCCAAGCAATGCTTAGGGCTATTTCCCCCTTCCTGGCTGCCTATCCACAGACACTGTAGCCATGTGGTTTCAGCACACAGGCCCCCTGAGGCCACTGCCCCAGCAGGCAACTCCTGAGTTCCTCTGTGAGCTACCACAAGGCACACTTGTATCCAACCAAGGACTCAAGGCCCCAGCAGCAGAAACTTGGACTTCTTCCTCCTCAGCTGCTGACCTTCTGTCACTGCACCGAACTAGCACTCAAGCCCTCAGAGCCTATTACCCCGGAAGGCAGCCCATGAGTTCTTCTCTGAGCCCTGCAAGGCACAACTCTGGCCACTGGCATCCAGTGCCCACAGTAGCACTGCTTCAGCACAAGGGCCCCCTAGGCCCACTGCCTCAGCAGACAATTTCTGGGCACCTCTGTAAGCAGCCATTGGGCATGCATACCCAACCAAGAGCACACATCCCCCAAAGCAGAAACTGGGACTTCTCCCTCTATGGGGTTAGTGGCACACCACAATCACTCTGATCCAGTGTGTGGGCCCCATGAGCACACACCCCTTGCAGACGGCTCCTGGACCTTTCTGTGTGCTGCCATTGGGTGTGTGCCTCTTCAACCAAGGGCCCATGGCTCCCTCAGTAGGATCCATGACATCCCACTCCCGGCTACCTATCTCTAGACAACCTGGTGAGTTACTGAGGATTTGCCTCCCTGGACAAGGTCATATTGTTTCAGCCACAGACCTTGAGATTCCCATACCTCCAGCTGCTGGATCCTAAACCCCTTCATGATTCAAAGAGGGAAATCACTTTGGTCAGAGTCCCACTGCCTCAACCACAGACTATGAGATACCCACCCCACACTGTCATGGGCTCCAGGCCCCTCGTAGTAAGGTGCAGAGTGATACTAATCCAGAAAGAGACACACCACACTGGCCAAAGTCACAGTACCCGAGCTTCAGGCCCAGAGACTCCTTCATCCCAGGCCATGGACTCTGGGAATCCACAGTGAAAACATACCACGTGACCGCAGACAACCTTTTATACAAGAGCTGGAACCACAATCAAATCCAAAATAGCTTGTACAATGAAGCTGGAGGTGAGTCACATTGCCCACTCATGATGAGACTTCATCCACGAATAAGAAACTAACATTCAAGATCCAAGTACATCAACAGAACCCAAATAGCTCACGTAGGAAGCACCACTACATTACCAAGCCCAGGAGATATGAGAGATCACACCAGTAGCACTACCTCCAAAAGAACCTGGTTAGCAAAGCAGTTGGATTTAGGACACAGAAACTATTAAAATGTTATGGCAAAATATGGAGGGACAAAAAGGCAATCCCCGCCGAGGTCGGTTTGGCTCAGTGGTAGAGCGTCGGTCTGCGGACTGAAAGGTCCTGGGTTCGATTCCGGCCAAGGGCATGTACCTTGGTTGCGGGCACATCCCCAGTGGGGGGTGTGCAGGAGGCAGCTGGTCGATGTTTCTCTCTCATCGACGTTTCTGGCTCTCTATCTCTCTCCCTTCCTCTCTGTAAAATATCAATAAAATATATTTTTTAAAAAAAAACAAAAAGGCAATCCCCAAAGGAAAGAAAAAGAAGAATCATCAGAAAGGGAGTTAAATGAAATGGAGGCAAATAACTTGTCAGAGAAAGAATTCAGAGTAATGGTTTATAAGGATGCTCAAATGGCTGGATGACAAATACACACAACTCAATGAGAATTATAAGGAGCTGAATGAGAATGTCACTAACATTAAAAAGAACCAAGAGGAAATGAAGGACAACATCACTGCAATAAAGAACACAATAGAAAACTTAAACAGTCAACTAGAAGAGGCTGAGGCCTGCATCAACAAATTAGAAGACAAGGTAGGAAAAACACAGCAGCAACTGGAAAGAAAACTTTAAAAGCAAGAGGAGAGCCCAAAGGAGCTTTCCTACCCTGCCTGCCTGGTCATCCCTAACTTCCCTCCCCTGTCGACCTGGTCACCCCAAACTACTCACCCCTGATTGCCTCTAACTGTTCTTCCCTTCTGGCCTGGTCGCCCATAACCACCTCTGCCTTGGCCCCACCACAAGGGCTTTGTCCAGAAGGACATCCAGAAGGATGTCCAGAAGATGTCTGGTCTAATTAGCATATTTCCCTTTTATTAGTATATATTGAAGCTAAGTTTTACTAATTAAACTATATTATTATAATTTTAAGGCAGTGGTCAGCAAACTCATTAGTCAACAGAGCCAAGTATCAACAGTACAACAATTTAAATTTCTTTTGAGAGCCAAATTTTTTAAACTTAAACTTCTTCTAATGCCACTTCTTCAAAATAGACTTGCCCAGGCCATTGTATTTTGTGGAAGAGCCACACTCAAAGGGGCCAAAGAGCTGCATGTGGCTCGCAAGCCATGGTTTGCTGACCACTGATTTAAGGTCTCTGTTGAGATCCTCAAAGTAACCACTAATAACCAAAAAATATACAGAAATGGAAATGAGAAGGGAATAAAAAAGATATGCTAGAAAAACTCAGGGAAAAAGGCAGTAATGGAGTAATTGAGGAAGAAAACAGAAGAACATATATTCCTTATCAGTAGTACTTTTAAGTGTAAATTGATTAAGTACTCCAACTAAAAAGCAGAGATTGGCAGAATAGACACAAAACCAAACCAAAATCCATCCATCTATATGCTATCTAGAAGAGACTAGCTTTAGATCTAAAGATACAAGTTGAAAATGAAAGAATGGAAAAAGATACTCCATGCAAATAGTAATCAACAAGAACTGAAGTGGCTGACTTTACAGAGAAACTAGGCTTTAAGTAAAAGATGTTATAAGAGACAAAGAAGGACATTATATATTAAAAAAAAGGAGCAATCCATTAAAAAATATCAATACATATAAAAAGGCAGCTACCATAACAGCCATAATGACCTAAGGACTGGTCACTATGACGCCCACTGTGGCCAGCCAACCAACCCAAACAGGGTGTGGGGCTGGCAGCCAACCTCGCGGCCCCTCCCCCCTGCTGCCTGCCTCTGATGGGACTCTCCCATCCCTAACAAGAGAGCCAGGTCCACTGTATGGGAGAACATATTTGCAAATGTTATCACTGATAAAGGTTTAATATCCAACATCTACAGACAGCTTATACAACTTAATAAAAGGAAAATAAATGATCCAATTAAAAAATGGGCAATGGAACTAAATAGAATCTTCTCAAAAGAAGACAGAAGGAAAGCCAAGAGGCACATGAAAACATGCTCAAAGTGACTAATTATCAACAATGCGGTACCATCTCACACCTGTCAGAATGGCCAACATTAACAAATCAACAAACAAATGTTGGCGAGGTTGTGGAGAAAAAGGAACCCTCGTGCACTGCTGGTGGGAATGCAGACTGGTGCAACCACTGTGGAGAACAGTATGGAGTTTCCTAAAAAAACTGAAAATGGAACTCCCATTTGACCCAGTAATCCTACTCCTAGGAACATATCCCAAGAAACTAGGAACACCAATCAGAAAGGATATATGCACCCCTATGTTCATAGCAGCACAATTTAAAATAGCTAGAATTTGGAAACAGCCTAGGTGCCCATCAGCAGATGATTGGATCAAAAAACTATGGTACATCTACATAATGGAATACTATGCTGCCATAAAAAGAAGGAATTCTCATCATTTGCAGCAACCTGGATGGAATTGGAGAACATCATGATGAGTGAAATAAGTCAGTCAATGAAAGAGAAACACCACATGACCTCACTCATTTATGGATAATAAAGACCATTATAAACTGATGAGCCAAAAGATAGATATAGTGACAGTAAAGCAACAAACAGACTGTCAAATTATAGTGGGGAGATCGGGGGGAGATAAGAGATCAACCGAAGGAATTGTATACATGCATATAAGTATAACCAATGGACACAAAACTCTGGGGAGGAAGGGCATGTTTGGGGGAGGGGCAATGGTAAGAATGTACACAGATAAATAAATAAATAAAGAGAGAGCCAAGTCTGCCAGCCAAATGCCTCCTCCCTTCCTCCCCCCTCTGCCACCCTCCCCCCACCCCCTCCAGCCACACCCCCATCAGCTCACCCCACCACAATAGGCCTGCAGCCCCTCCCGTAGGCAGTAGACCGCCTGCCCCTGATCACACATCTCTACCCCAATAGGAGGTGGGGCTGGCTGGCCAACCTCCTGCAGCCCTTCTCCCAGCTGGCCACACCCCCTGATGGACCCCACCACCCTGATCTGCCCTAAGCCCTTCTCTCTGGCCAGCCCCAACCCTGATCGCCCCCCTGAACCCCAATGGGGGGGGCTGGCCAGCCAATCTCCTGCAGCCCCTCCCCCCACCCAGTCTCACCCCAGGTCAGACCCCCCATCCCGAGCAGGGACAGGGCCAGCTGGCCAACCACCCATGGCCCCTCCCCCAAGCCATTGGCCCCCCCATCAGCACCCCCAACCCATTTGAGGGTGGGCCCAGGCAGTCCACCACCCACAGCCCCTCCCCATGGCTGGCCCTGCCCCAATTGGTCCCCCAACCCCAATCAGGGGTAAGGCCTGCTGGCCAGTATCCCTCGGCCACCTTCTCCCAGGCAGCCTGTCCCTGATTGGGGGCTCTGATGGGGCCCTGATCCAGATGGGCCAGCCAACCAACCTCCTGCCATATTCCTCCTTCTGACAGGCCCAGCCCTGATCTGGGGCCAAGCTGGCTGGACCCCACCCATGCACAGATTGGTACACTGGACCTCTAGTAACAACTATAAACATGCATACACCTAACAAGAGATCCCTAAGATATAGGAAGCAAAAAAGTCAACAGAATTGAAGTTAGAAATTGACAGTTCTATAAGGATAGTTGAAGATTTCAGTGTTCCACTTTCAATGACAGATAGAACAGAGAGAAGATAAATAAGGAATGGAGGATGTGAACAACATTATACATCAACTAAAAAACTTACACAGGACACCATCCAACAACTGAAACTTACACAGGACACCACATCAACTAAAAAACTTACATAAGACACCACCTATGTACATTTGGGTAAAATGGGTATTCTGAATACACATTTTACTCAAATGGACATGGAACATTCTCTAGAATATACCACATATTAGACCACAAAACAAGTCTTAATAAGTTTAAAAACATGGAAATCATACAAATGTATTTTCTTTAACAATAATCAAATGAATCTAGAAACCAGTAACAGTAGGGAAACTGTAAGATTCAAAAATATGTGGAAATTAACACATTTTTAAACAATGGACCGAAGATGAAATCATGAAAGAAATTAGAAAATATCTTATGAATAATAAAAACACAAATACCAAAAGTTGAGAATGCAGCAAAAGTAGTGCTCAGAGGGAAATTTATAGCTATAACCATCTACATAAAGAAAGAAGTATTCAAATCAATAACCTAACTTTGTACCCGAACGAACTAGACAAAGAGTGAACTAAACTCAAGCTAGCAGAAAATAAGGAACTAATATATTAGAGCAGAAAGCAAGCATCTAACCATGGAAACCAAGTGGCCATGTGGCCAGAGCTGCCCAGGACAAACTTACCTCCCAGGCATACTGGGAAGGTGGGCCTGCAGCCCACCATCATGGTTCCTTGGGATTGGGTCCACTCGGGTTTAGAGGGGAAAATAAACTACATGAACTTGTTCCTCTATACCACCCCCTCCCTTGTCCAGATGCATTTTCTCACACCCCCTGGGGGGCCCTAAATCTGGCTGACAGAGGGAAAAGGTCCAAGCTTGGCTCACAGATGGGTTGGCTCCATAAGAGAATTGCAGCTGCACCCAGGGGGAAGCCCTGAAAATAATCGTCAGAGGACCTCCCCATGGGCAGAGCTCTGGGTGGAGCACCTGGCCATCAACCTTGTGGCCCAAATTAAAGATATTAAGGACCATAGGAAAGTATAGCTAAAGATAAACAACAAATGGCTTAGCTGGTTGGTCAGGGGCCTGGAAGGAGGGAAACTGGAAGAGTGGGGAGGAGGAGATCTGGGGAAGAGTGGGGAGAAGGAGATCTGGGGAAGATCTGGACTTATGGAGTGAGTACAAAGTGTGAGATGGTTCCATCACATGCTGAGGACATCCTAGAACATCCACTGCAGAAGAGGCAGCAACCACCATGTGCTAAGAAGAGAGCTCATGGAGCCAGTGCACAGCGGTCCAGGATGGATTCCTGCCTCTCACTGAGGCTGATCTGGCTGCCTCTGCCCCACTTGCCAGCCAGAGACCACAGCTGAGACCCTGTACAGTGCAACCCCCTGAAGAGACCAACCAACCAACTTGGGGCCCCATTGCCTGCATGGGACAAGGTTTCCTCTGACCAGGGTGGTCTGTTTCCAAGGATGGACTTGACTTTCTGGCCTGTAGTGGTTTAACCAACCAGAGTCTCAGTTCACTGAGGTCTAATTTACCTACACAGGGTCCCACAGAACCTCATCAAAGGGTTTCCTTTACAACATAACCATTGGAACCACTGGTCTCATCAACTCTTTTTTTTTCCCCCCCAAAGCCCAGTCTTTATTTTTTTTATTGATTTTTTTTTTTACAGAGAAGAAGGGAGAAGGATAGAAAGCTAGAAATATTGATGAGAGAGAAACATCGACCAGTTGCCTCCTGCACATCCCCGACCAAGGATGTGCCCACAACCAATGTACATGCCCTTGACCGGAATCAAACCTGGGACCTTTCATTCCACACATCGATGCTCTACCACTGAGCCAAACCGGTTTCGGCTGGTCTCACCAACTATTGCACAGTTCAGAAGCTGCCCTCAGTTGGCCTCTAGAAGATACCACTGAGGTACCATTTTGGAAGTAAAACCCTACAAGTACAGGGTGCCATCTCAGGATGTGGCATGCTTTTTAGCCAATGGCCGCCATAGGGTGCAGAGATCTTGGTTCCCAAAAGAGAAGAATCCTCTACCAGGGAATGCAGTAAGAGTCCCAGGGATTACATCCCCCAATCAGTCCCTCTGCTGCCAGGTCATGTGGGTCTTGGTCACCACAAGATTATGGTCTGGGGCCACATAATGGAGGCAGGGGAGAAAAGATATGTGTGGGACCAAGGCAAACCCTGGGGATGTGTCTGCTCTTCCATCCTAGTTTCGTCCATAAGTGGCAAGTGCAGTCACCATGGGCTAAGAAGGATCTCAGAATCCTCAAGGAAGAGAACCTGGGTTATCCCAACCCTATGCAAGCTGAAAGACCAACAAAGTGGAATGAATGGAGGGACAGAGGGACATGACAAGTACCAGGGCTCAGGACCGACTGCCACAGCGGATGGTGTTTTTCTCCACTAACTGTCCTCCTCAACCTTTTCTCAGAAATGTGACCAGCAGAATCCCAGTAAAGCTGTCTAGATAGAACGGATTAACAAGAGAAGCAAGGGTGTGGTTTCCTCCCAGATCCTCTACAGGAGAGGTGTCCACAGGGCAGCTGCTGTTAGTGTTGGCTGGAGCAGCTCACAGCTGTCCCTTCTTGGAGGGCTATCCTTGCCCAAGTGGGAGTTCCTGGCCTGAGAGGCTAGCACCGCCCCTTGAGGGCAAACTTCAGCCAAATGGACTGATGGGATGGTCAGCCACCAGCTCTTTGGCAAGAGTTTTCCTGCGGCTTCAGTGCAGACCACATCCTGGCTCTGCTCCCTCCTCTGCCTGCTGCTCCACGCACTTCTTCTGAGAGGCCCCTCCCTCCATGAGCCTGCTTTAATATGTTAGTCAGCTTGACCTAAGACCGGTCACCATTTACAGCAGAATAAAAAGTATTCTCTACCCAGGAGTAAACCTAGCAAAGTATGTACAAGGTCTCTACAAAAACAAACAAACAAACAAACAATAAAAACAGTATTTAGAGAAATGAAAGAATCTGTAGATAAACAGAGAGCTATGTCATGGCCTTGAGTCAGAACACCCAATCCTGCAAGGTGTCAATTCTTCCCAAACTGGACTATAAAAGTCAATGCTATTGCAACAAAAATTCCATCCTGTTGTGTAAACCGACAAGCTGGCTCTAAAATTTATGTAGAAGTGCAAAGGTACAAATAGCCAGGACACGATCATTAGAGGCAGAGCGTGGTGGGGGGATTTTCTCCACCAGGCATAATCAAGCTGCAGAGTTAAGACAGTGAGGTGTTGGTGTAGTATAAACAAACAGGCCAGGGGGTGGCACAAGAGATGAGAAGTAGACCATCTCCATGTGGACACCTGTTATAAGAAAAAAATAATAATTCTGTGGGGTGGTGGAGAAAGTGGTTCTTGTGAGAGCTATGTGGAAAAGTAATGAAACTCAACCCCTCCTTCCCACCTTGTCAATTCCAGGTGCACTTGGATCCAACTGTGAAAGTTTCTAGAAAAAAACTCTTGGTCAGTGTAAAGTATCTTCACAACCTAGTTGTAGGCACATATTTCCTCAAAGGGTGTATGTACACAGACAACGCATTACCCATGAGGGAAAATGTAAGAGATTTGAGATTATAATTTAAATTTCCTATTCATCAGAAGATAGTGAAAAGCCACAGTGTTTAAGAAAATATTTGTAACTCACAAAAGTGACAAATACAAAGAATTCCAAAAAAAAAAAAAATCAAGAAAGACATAGTCAACCTAATAGAAAAATAGATAAGAGATTTGAATGGGTACTTAATAAAAGAATATTCAAATGACCAACATCATTACTCATCAAAGAAATGGAAATTAAAACTATAATGGGATACAGCTACATACCCACCTCAATACCTAACACACACACACACACACACACACACACACACACAGAAGTTGACCTTGTGGAACAACTAAAAATTTTATGCATTGCTGGGAAATTTTTAAATTAGTTCATCATAATCTACCTAAAACTGAATATGCTTCCATCCTTTAACCCAGCAATCTGATGTGGTGTTTTCTTTTTTAATAGGCCGTTAAAGGCTGGGGTGTGGTTTAGGACTTACAGGTTGTTGAATGGTCTAGGCCAGTGGTCGGCAAACTCCTTAGTCAACAGAGCCAAATATCAACAGTACAACAACTGAAATTTCTTTTGAGAGCCAAATTTTTTAAACGTAAACTATAAGTAGGGTACTCCTAAGCTGGCCTTTGCTAAAAACTCAAGGGGCCAAAGAGCCGCATGTGGCTCGCGAGCCACAGTATGCTGACCACTGGTCTAGGCCAGTGGAAAGCAAACTCATTAGTCAACAGAGCCAAATATCAACAGTACAATGATTGAAATTTCTTTTGAGAGCCCAAAACTGACTTGTGTGCACAGGCCACGAAGTTTCAATCGCACTGTTACATGTGCATCCGCACATGGTATTTTGTGGAAGAGCCACAACTTAAGGGTCCAAAGAGCCCCATATGGCTCACGAGCCGCAGTTTGCCAACCACTGGTCTAGGCCATGGGGACGGAGTGATCAGTAGGTTGTCTGTGCCTGCTGCTGGTGTAGCCACCCGGTGCATGCAGCCTTCTCTCTGCCGAAGCCACCCCTCTGGTCTCAGAAGCAGCCACCATAGGAACCCAGCTTGTATTCAAATGCCCGCTCATCGTTTTCACCAGGCTGCCCAGATATGCCCAAAAGAAATACATGCGTATGTACACCAGAAATATGAAGAAGTGTTTTTCATAGCCTCATTATTCACAATGGTCTCAAACAGGAAAAAAGAATCCAGCAACAGAAGAAGATATTTAAAAAATAGTGCCATATTTATGCAATGGAATATTGTGAACAGTGAAGACATACAGACTACAGCCACAGGCAGTGATGTGCAGGAACCTGAGAGCTCTAATGCTGAGCAAAGGAAGGTGAACACAACAGAATATATTCTGAGTGGTTCCATTTGTATACATGTCAGAAGAAAAAAACAAACTGGCGAGACTAGGCTCAGGTATTTAGGAATGCAGGTGTAAGAAAAGCAAGGAGATTGTTATTATAAAGTCAGGATGGTGGTTACCAGGAGGAAGTTACAGAGGAGAGAGGGAGTTACAGGAGGGGCACAGGGATGCTTCTGGGGTCCTGGATGCATTTTGTTTCTTGATCCGGGTAGGCTGGTGTTTCCTTTAGGACTCTTTCAGCTTAAAAGTCTTGTTCTGTTAAGTTTTCTGTATAGATGTTATTTTTCAAAATAAAATGTGTAAAGTGAGAAATTAAGGTTGCAATGACACAGATAGCACATAAAAGCAAACCTTCAGCTTCTGAGGGCTCCACCACTTCCCAGCCATGTCTCTCTCTCTCTCTCTCTCTCTCTCTCTCTCTCTCTCTCTCTCTCTCTTCAGTCCCCTGCCACCTCCAGTTTCCAAGATGCCTGATCTGATCTGACCCCCCCAGTGGCACCAACTCAGGCTCCTCAGGACACCCTCCTAGTAAAGCAGTGGCAGATAGCGTGGGTCCGGCAGAGGGAAAATGCCAGCTATGGAACAAGGAGCACAGGCCACACGACCTCAGTAGGCAGTGGGGAGACGTGGCAATTCTACACAGAAGATTAGCCTGGCCTCCAAGTTGGCCCTGTTCCAGCATTGGTTTTGAGACTTATGTTCATTGCCTCTGTATTTATGTTGCACATTTGGGGCAAGTACACGCCTTCATAGATTTGGCTACATCCATCTGTCTGTCATCTGAATAAGGAGAAAAACAAATCGATATGTCTTGGACCAAAAGTATAATGATTTTCTGTTCATGAGAAAGAAATTTTCTGTAAGGTTACTGTTTTACAGGGAACTTAATGAGAATTGATTTTAAGGATCAATTTTTTTGTATGGCTAACAAACTTTTTAATTCTTTTTTTAAAAAAGCAAACCTTTAGGAATTAACAAGTTTTTAATGTAACCTCTAAAAGGGTAAAATATCACTGAAATTTTTAAAAAATGGTGAACTAGACCTAGCTGAAGAGAGAAGTAGTGAAGCAGTTGGCATGGTCAGTGGATTTATCCAGAAGGCAGCAGGGAAGATACAAAGATGGAAAATATAAAAGATGCCCTAACCGGTTTGGCTCAGTGGATAGAGCGTCAGCCTGTGGACTCAAAGGTCCCGTGGACTCAAAGGTCCCAGGTTCGATTCTAGTCAAGGGCATGTACCTTGGTTGTGGGCATATACCCAGTGGGGAGTGTGCAGGAGGCAGCTGACCAATGTTTCTCTTTCATCAATGTTTCTAATTCTCTATCCCTCTCCCTTCCTCTCTGTAAAAAAAAAAAATCAATAAAAGAAAATATGAAAGAGAGATGGAGAGACATGAGAGGATATGAGAGGATCTAATCTGTGTCTATTTGAAATCTCTTAACAAGCAAATGGTAAGAATTGATTTAGGAATGGCCACATACATTTAGAGAATTATATATTAAGGAAATTTTCTAGAACTGATGAAAAAATACAAATTTACAGATGGAGGAAGCACAACATATCCTCCACCTAGATATGTTATGTGAAACTGAAAAATAGCAACAAAAAAAAAAAGAAGACCTTGTAAGAACCTGAGAGAGAGGAGAAATTGCCTCTAAAACAGTGGAACTCAAGCTTTCTAAGGCCACGACCCTCTGATACAGTTCCTCGTGTTGTGGTGACCCCCAACCATAAATTATTTTCATTGCTACTTCATAACTGTAATTTTGCTACTGTTAATGAATCGTAATGTAAATATCTGTGGTTTTCAATGGAGCCCTGCTAGTGGTTCTCAACCTGTTGAGAACCAATGCTTGTAGAGTCTAAGACAGCCATGGGCAAACTACAGCCCATGGGCTGGATCCAGCCCGTTCGGCTGTTCTATCCGGCCCGCGGAGCCGAAAGAGCAGAGGGTTCTCTTGCTCTCTCCTGTGTTCCTTCACCAGCAGCCCAAGATGAGAGTGCCAGCATGGTCAGGTTGCTTTTGTTCCAGCCCTTTGGCCCAGTTTAAGAACCCATTGTTGCCCAAACCGGTTTGGCTCAGTGGATAGAGCGTCGGCCTGTGGACTGAAGGGTCCGGGGTTCGATTCCGGTCAAGGGCATGTACATTGGTTGTGGGCACATCCCCGGTAGGGGGTGTGCAAGAGGCAGCTGGTCGATGTTTCTCTCTCATCGACGTTTCTAGCTCTCTCTCTCTCTCCCTTCCTCTCTGTAAAATATCAATACAATATATTAAAAAAAAAAAAAAGAACCCATTGTGGCCCTCGAGTCAAAAAGTTTGCCCACCCCTGGTCTAAGATCATTGGAAAACACAGATATTTACATTACGGTTCATTAACAGTAGCAAAATTACAGTTATGAAGTAACAACAAAAATAATTTTATGGTTGGGGGTCACCACAACATGAGGAACTGTATTAAAGGGCCGCGGCATTAGGAAGGTTGAGAACCACTGCTCTAAAAGAAAGACGTGGACTTCTAAACAACAACAATGGAAGCGACTGTATAGCCTCCACGATGGCCTCCAGTGTGTGCTGTCCCATCCTACACTAAACAGAGTTGCCCTGCGTGACCAAAAGCATGTCGAGGAAGTGATGATGACAGGCTGGAGCAGAAACAGCATCGGCGCTTCCACCTGAGGCTGTTGATTGCAATCTCTGGAAGCCTGTGGCGAGGCCCTCGTGGAGAGAAGCCTGCAAACCCAGCCAGCATTGCATTGCACCCTCACAACACATCCTGAAGCAAAGCAGACCAGCCAACCGCCCCCCAATTTTTGGTTAACAGAAACCATAGAACTTAACCTCTGCTACACCACTAAGTTTGGACATAATTACACAGCAATAGGTCATCAATTCATTAGAACGGTCACTACAAAGTGTTGAGAGAAAATAAATGGCACCCTAGGATTAGGAATTTAACACCAAGGCCTGCTGCTTTCAAGGAACTCTCAAGTATGTGCTTCGACGAGGAAATAATCCTACCGGGAAGGACTGCAGTGTGTGAGGAGGAATCACGCACCCACAAAACACCAACAACTATGGACTGTAAGGTTTGATCGAGCAATTGAACCGATACCCTCCCCGCTCTGGGAACTGGCTTTTCAGGCCATTTCGCTATGGACATACCCTTTCACCGAGACCACACTTTACTTGCTGAGACCACGCTCCATGATCTCTCTCTCCCCTCCGGACCTGCACAGAGAATTCTCCGCCCAGGAAGCCCAGCAAAAGTCCTTTAAACCCCGCTGACTCCCCTCACTGGGTGCTGGAGCATCCGGCTCTGCCACCTGGTGTGCAGACACCTCAATAAACTCCTAATCCATCCCCATTCCGGCCACGGGTGTTTCTCCTTCAGTGACCTAACATGGATGAACCCAAACAAACATCCATACAATGAAAAAGCAGCATCTAATGTGTGAGGTTAACCACGAAGGGAAACGCTCAGCAGTGTTAAGTGGGAAAGGGGCCATTAAAGCTAAGACGTTCTAAAGACCTTTTATTGCCTCAGAAATGGTCAAATGTTAATTTAAGTCTTTGTTAAGGTAGGCAAGTAACCTCTCAGGGGCAGCAATGAAAGAACAGTCAGTGCATATACATTTCAAGCCCATATGGAGAGAAAAGGAAATGCAGGGGAAAATGAGTCAAACAAAATCTCCATTTAAAAATGGAGATTGCAGCCGAAACCGGTTTGGCTCAGTGGATAGAGCGTCGGCCTGCGGACTGAAAGGTCGCAGGTTCGATTCTGGTCAGGGGCATGTGCCTTGGTGGCGGGCACATCCCCAGTGGGGGGTGTGCAGGAGACAGCTGGTCGATGATTCTCTCTCATCAATGTTTCTAACTCTCTATCCCTCTCTCTTCCTCTCTGTAAAAAAATCAATAAAATATATTTTAAAAAATAATAATAATAAAAAAATAAAAATGGAGATTGCCTCTCAGCATAACCATTAAGGCTTGTGGCAGTTTAGGTTTTTACAAGAGTATTTCTTGGATCACATGACCTCACACATCTAGAGGAAATAATGAACAACATAAATGGAAGAACAAAAATAGACCCAGAGAAAGAGAAGCAGCGATCAGACTCTCAAACCTCAGAGGGAAAGTAGGGGAGGGTGGGAGTAAGGAAAAGAGATCAATCAAAGGACTTGTGTGCATGCACATGGGCCTAGCCAGTGGCCATGGACAACAGGGGGGTGGGGGAATATGTAGCGAGGGGTTTGGGATGGGAATGGGGAGATAAGGACAATTATGTGATACCATAATCAATAAAAATAAATTAAAAAATAAAAATAAAAAACAAGGCAAGAAAGAAAAGAAGGAAAAAAAAACACAGAAAAAATGGTAAAAGTAGAAATAAAAATGATAAAAATAAGTCCAAATAGCCGAAACTGGTTTGGTTCAGTGGATAGAGTGAACTCAAGGGTTCCAGGTTCGATTCCAGTCAAGGGCATGCACACCCCAAAAGGGAGTGTGCAGGAGGTAGCTGGTCAATGTTTCTCTCTCATTGATGTTTCTAGCTCTCTATATCTCTCCCTTCCTCTCTGTAAAAAAATCAATAAAATATATATTTTTAAAATAAGTCCAAATATATCAGTAATTACAGTAAAGACATGGGCTTTTCTGTCACCTAAGACTTTGTCAGCTTAGGCTTTTAAAGAAGCCACTACCCCCCCCCCCAACTCCCACCCTCCCTCCCCACCCCAGCTCTGTTCTGTTTTCAGAAAACACGCTTAAAATAATGGAATGCAAAGACTGTTTCTATATTGGCCCATAGAACATTGGGATAACGGCATGAATGTGTCACCGCAGGCAGAGAGGACCAGCACTGATGGAGGAAGGCCGCGCCCGCGCCCGCACCCGCGGAGGCCCAGACAGCCCGGCTGCAGCCCAGCACGCCTTCCCAGGCGCCTGCAATCTCCACAAAAGCTGACCTCCTCTTAAACCTTAAAAAAAAACTTCCCACACATTTCCATCGGCATGTACCATAGAGACCAAGGTCTCTGCAAAAACAATTCAATTAGTTAATATCACACAATAATTTTTTATCCCCCGTATCTTTGGAAAGAGAGTCTCTAAAGAACTTTAGCAAGGTGGCTGGATTTAAGATCAACGTGCAGTAATTTGGATTTTATATAGCAACCATGAGAAAACACTTTAAAAACAGCACCATTTGCAACAGCAACAAAACCATGCAAACATATGCACACCTGGGAACTAATCTAGAGAATGCCCCAGACCCGCCTAAGTCATAAAACCTCGCGCTCCGCCAAGAGTGCCAGGAGGGGGTACTGCCATCGCTGGAGCACGAGGGGTGCCGAGGGGTGCCGGCTGGGGCGAGCACAGAAATGCGGTCTCAGAGTGAGGCTGATGCCGCCCCTCAGACCCACCCAAGTGGCGGCCAGGCCAGGCCAGGCTGCTGGTCCTGAGTGTGAGCCCATGGCGGTTTGTGCCCAGCGGCGGCTGCTACTGCCTGCAGGCGCGCCCGGTGACTCTGCCCCCATAGCCTGTCCATCTGCCTCCACCCCCCCAACCCCCCCAGCTTAGGAGCCACCGGGGACATGGGGCAGGAGTGCGTCCTGGAGGCTCCCCAGCTCGCCAAGCTCACCTGTCCCGGTGAGACCAGGAGCGCACAGCGAGCTCTCCAACTCGCTGAGGGCCAGGCCAGGAGCGCACAACTGCAGCAGGGTGGGGGGCTGAGGGTCCGGCGTGCTGCAGGTAGTGAAGGACGCCCCTCAGGCCCCTTCCTCAGGGTGTTCACAGACTCAAGGTCACAGGGGCCAGGACGCAACTCCCGGCGCGTGGTCCTAGCCGCAGGTCAGTCTGCAGTGCCTGGGCCAGCACACCTGCCACCTGCAGCAGCACCATCCTCACCAGGGCTGGTGCTCACGCCGCCACCGCCACCGCAGCTTCCAGTGCGTCTGCAAGGGGCCTGAGGGGCCAGACCAGCGGGGCTCTCCCTGGGCGGGGCGGGGCCCGGTGGGCAGGGGTCACCCTGACAGGGCTGGGGCGGGGCCAGGCCCAGGGCAGGGGCGCTTGGCCCATCAGATGCTGGTGAGCTGACAGGGCTGGTGTCTGGGCGAGGGGAGAGGGCAGTGAGTGACGCAGGTAGGGATGCAGGGCAAGCACAGCATGGAGAGAAACAGAGGCTCTCCAAGAGGAGGATGTCATGTGGCCTTACACACCTCTTTCTGGAATGTTTTCAAAAGGTACTGTTCCTAACACAGTTTCTGTCATCACCCAAGGGTCCCGAGGGGCACCCAGGCTGGACCATCCAACCTCATTTGTCCCCAGTCCTAGGGAATGTGAGTCTGAGATGAGAGTGGGCCACCCCTCTGTTCCTGGGGTTCTGGGATGTGGGGAAAGCGGGGAGGGGAGGGGAGGGTGGGGGAGGAGGCAGAATACAGAAGGGGGCAGAGGAGAAAGTCATGGCAGGACTGGATCCTACTACCCCAGTGTCCTGTCTTGAGGGGCCAGGAGAGGGAGAGGCCGCCCATGTCCAGTGATGGGAAGTTCAGTGGTCAGGGACATGTTCAGGGCTGGGCAGCATGGGGGGGGGGGCAGCCCAGATCTCTAAGTGGCGGCACAGTCTCTCCAGGCCTCTGTGGCCCCTGATGATGAAGCCAGCTCACCCTTTCCCTTGAGTCCATCAGAACCAAGGATTTGAGTCCTCGTGGGTACACCAACCTCAAAAAGCAAAGCTGGGCATGCCAGAGGACCAGATGTGTCCTGACGGGACTTTAGTGAGGAAGCTGAGGGTCCTGGTGACACCGTGGCCTGAGTGCTTCTCACCCACAGTCCCCCCACCTTTCCGACACCGCTGCCGGGGGGCTGGACACATCGTGCCTAGGTTTCACGATGTGTCCAGCAGGAGGGCTTCCTGCTGCCCAGACAGAGCCTGAAACGCAGGCTGAAGGTCCCCTGCAAGGCCGGGGGGGGGGGGGGCTCCACCAAGGAGGCCGCTGCCCCTGCCCCGGGCTCCTGCGTTCTGTCCCAGACTTGCTAGCCCACATGGGGCGGAGGTCTCAGACCTTGTGGAGCGTTGGGATCAGCGAGGTCATTGAGCAGGAGCTGGGCCCACTGTGGGCATCCCCTGCCCTGGGTGTGACTCTTGGTCAGTAGACCAAGACTGGGCAGCAAGGGCAGCGGGCTCAGCAGGGTCTGTCAGAGGACAGACAGCGTGGGGGGTGCAGGTGAGGCCCGAGGGGCCTGCTGGGCTGAGGATGTGGGCAGAGCTGTGCTCTGCTTGGCCGAGCAGCGGGCAGTGGGAGGAGCAGGCAGGCCACCTGACCCGAGTTTCTGGTTTTCAGGGCCTGGCCACCACTCTCCTCCCTCTGCTTGTTGCTCCTCCTGTCTGTCAGTCTCACTGTGCATCTTCTGGCACATGGACACCATCCTCTGGTGGGTCCGCCCTCCCTCCACTGTGGCCCAGGCTGACCTCCATGGGTCAGCGTGTGGAGAGCACCTGGGTGTGGGGAGGGGCGTGGCGGCCGCTGGCCCCTCTCCTCTCCCCTGGGCTCTGCACCTCACAGGGTGATGTTGGGGCCCCTAGGAGTTCTCACAGCTCAACAGAGAGATGCTCTCATGCCCCCACGGCCCAAAAGTCAGGCACCCCCTCCTCTCCCAACCAAGACCCAGCCAGCCTCTCATCTAAGGGAGGACAGAACCCCGCATGCTGCCCCCCCCCCCGCCAGGTAAGGGGAACCTATGGGGGGCTGAGCCCAGCTGCACCCCTACCTGGGAGTAGGGAGGGGTTTGTGTGTGTTTTGTAACCTCCAAGGTTATTTCCTCACCTGAGAGAACTGCCCTCAAATGGCACTCGGGGCCAATGGCCACAGTCAGGCCAACTCCCCGGCCTGTCTGCTGAGCCCCCCAGGCAGGGCCCAGCTGGGCCGGGGAAGCTGTTCTGCCCAGTGAACAAGGGGTGGGGACCGATGGGCCCAGCACAGCCCTCTTGGGAAGTCCCTTCAAGACGCCCGGGGGTTCAGCCAGGACAGCCGCTGCCCGCTGCTCCTGGGTCAGGGAGAAGGCCACGTGGCCAACCTCAAGGCCAGGGCTGTGGCCTCACGGTGAGGTGCCAGGAGGGTCACAGACCCAGGCCAGCCACCCCAGGCACCAGGCTGTCCCTGGTTCTGCTGCCTGCCTGGGATAACCACCGCGGCTGTTCCCTCACGGAATCCTTCCGGAGATAAATAGCATTCAGATCTCCTGCAGGCCCACAGCTTCTGAGTGGGTGTTTGTTGGGCACTGCAGCGGGGTCCCTGGCATGGGTGGAGCTGGGAGTAGTGGGAGGGGGGGTCCAGGGTACAGGACCAGGCAGAACATTTGGGTGGTGGGTTCACTGACCCCCAACTCCCTGCCCTGCTGATGTGGCCACTGCCTCAGCTCTGTTCACCGTGGGGCTTTGAGGGGGCCCAAACCCCCTCCTTGGCCCTCCCCAGAAGCCCCACCTCTGCTGGGAAAGCCCCTCTCCACGCCCCACCCCTCCCCTCCCAGGTGCTCCGCCTGGCCTGGGGGATGGGGTCAGTGCATGGGGCAGGCCTGGAGCCATCCTTCAGGGAGAAGCAGATGTTCTCTGCAAACCGGGCTTGGCATGGTGCTGCTGGGGCCACTGTCCTGTCGCCCCTAGTTTCAGGGGTCTGCACACCCCAAGGTAAGGGTCTTCTCCCCGCTTTCAGGTGGGTGACCTACAGGAATGCAAACCAGGCCATCCGCTCAGCCCCCCCTATCCCCCCCCCCACACACACACACCATGGGTCTTCCCACCGGGACTCTCCTTCCTCCTCTCAGCACCGCTAGGGCTGCTCATGCTGTCAGTACTCACTAAGTGCTGTGGCCTTCAGAAGGATCAGAGCAAAGCCACCCACAGAAGGAAATGGGTAGAGAGGGTGGCAAGGTCTCCTCACCCATCCACTGCGACCTGGCCCCCCACCGACAGGGCGCTGTGTGTGTGTGGGGGGGCAGTCTTCCACCTCTGTCTGCCCCAGAACTGTTTCAAGAGAGAGACCATGTTAAGTGCTGCACCCCAGCCTACCTCCGTGGTCCGGCAGGCTCCCTAGTCCACAGCCCGAGGTCTCACTGACCGCTGACCCTGTGACCCCAGGCAAGGACTGGGACGGGGCGAGCCACCTTTGACCAGTGGGTGGGATCCAAGGCCCTGCTTCCATGAGCCAGCGCTCTCTAGCCCCCGGCCCAACCCCAGCCAGGCTGCCACCCCCACAGCAGAAGGGAGACCTGGGTGGGCAGGCACCACTGCAGTCATGGGGAGGCAGGCCCTCCGGGCCCCCCTTCCCCAGCAGCCCAGGGACACAGCCCCTGCTGATCACCCCACACCCACCACTTTCATGCAGCTTCAGAGGACAAGCGGGCCCAGGCTGAGCCAGGACGGGCCCCAGAGCAGACCGCAATGTCCCTTCCCTCCGTCTCCACCTCCGAGGGTTATGAGTCGGCTGGGTGCCCCCACAGAGGAGGGGTCTGTACCCCCGTTCCACCCTCTCCCTGGCCCTGGCCGGAGCCGGGGGAAATCCATACATAGGTTCAGGCAGCTTTTAAGAAAGCAGCTGGTGTTTCTGTGCGGAATTACAGCGTCAGCTCCCAGCCACCCCCTGCCAATCTCCCTCCCTCCCAGAACAGGAGAGACTGACCCAAAACACAGCCTTGGGGAGGGAGAGAAGGGACTGGGAAGGGTGTGACCACCACAACACGTATAGGACCAGAGGGTGGGTGGGCCTGGGGGAACCCGGTTGTGAGGGATCCCACCACCCTGGCTCAGTGCTGGAGACAAGGGGATCTTGGGTGGTTTCTGCAACCCCACCCGGTCTCCCCTCCTAGAAGCCCTCTTCTCCCAGGCTCCCTCCCCAAGGAGTCCTGCCTGGCCTCTGTCTCCCTGCCAGTCAGCCCCTCCCCCTCTGCCGCCCTCCCTACCCCCCCCCCCAGCTCCTAAGTGGGGCTCTTGGTTCTTTACGAGTCTCCCACTCCATAAAAAGGTCACCACTGTGCGCAGTCCAGCACCTCTGGAAACAGCTGGCCGGAGCTCTGCAGGCCCTGCCAGGCCCCTGGCAGCCCCTCCCCACTGCCCCACCCTGGTTCTCTGAGCTTGGGAAGTGCCGGCCCACAACCCGCACAGGCGCTCTTGGTCTTGGCCTTGGTCTCGCTGGCCCTGGCCTGGTTGTGATGGCCTCAGGTGCGGCCAGTCTGGCTCAGACAGGGCAGCCCTGCGCCGCTGGCCTCCGGCTGACCCCAGGCAGGGCCGGACACCCCAGGGCCAGGCCCTCTCAGGAACACCCTGAAGGGTCGGGCGGGATTGGTAGCGAACGCACCCATTAATACAGGTTTGATGGGAATTTCCTGTGACCACACATCCTGCATATTTTCCAGGAGCATCTAGAGGAGGTGGGCCCTGTGGATGGTTCACAATAAGAACACTTTTCCCAGGTCCTGGCCCGTCTTCTCCCCTCTCCTCCCTCCTGGCCCACCTCTCACCTGGGAGGAGACGCTGCGATGAAGACCAGAGCAGCCCTCCTGTGGGAGGGCGTGGGTCCTGCTCTTCCCATCAGCCTCTGCCTGCCTCCTTTCCCCTCCCCCTCCTCAGTATCCCAAACCCGCTCCCCATGGGGATGGGGCATCCTTCCTGGATGCCGTCAAGGCACAGGTGCGTGGCCTAGGAGGGGCTGTGGGGGCCAGGTAGGTGAGCCACAGGGAGGGTCTCCCAGCCTCCGTTCTGTGGGGTGGGAACGTGGGCTGTAGCCCCCTTTGCCCCTTCCCCACTTTCCTGGGTCCAGCGCCTACCCTGGGCCTGGCATTCAGGGACCCTTGGGGGTGGGCTCCAGCCCAGAGAAGACAGGGCCTTGAACCCAGGGTCTGTCTGAAGGGGTCCTAGGGGAGAGCTGAGCTCCTGGGCATAGGGGTTCCCAGGAAAGAGGTCAGGGGAGGGGGTGTCCAGGGCTGACCTGGAGGTGAGAGGTGGGGGATGGGGTCAGCACCGGGCGGGAGGAGGGGGTTCAGAACAGATCTTGTGACAACAATTATAGGAAAGAGGTGAGAGCCAGATGAGACTTGTCCTCAAAGACCCCCAGGCCCCATGCAGGGCAGCAGGTGGACACTGAGTGTGGGTCCTGGGCTGGGACCAGGAGGACCCGTGAGCCCCAAATCCACCCCAGGCCACCCTGAGGGGCCAGGAACCGACACCGCTGGGCACAGGCGGCCCGTGCTGCCCTGTGCCACATGTTATCCCTGTGTGGCTTCGGTTTGTTTGTCTTTCCTCTTCCTTCTTCATAAAACGCAGTGGGGTGGAAGGCCAAAGCCACGCCCATGTCCTATAAACCACCTGTGTGTGCTGTGGGCAGCGGGTGCTCCCCGGCCAGGCTACCGGCCGGCCCACCCCACCTCTGGATGCTGATGGGTTTCAGGGCGGGCCTTCGAGACCACCAGACACCTGCACAGGGAGGGGCTGAGCCTGCTGAACAGGAGAGCCAGCTGGGAGCAGACTGGGAGGAGCTGAAGGATGGGGTTCAGGAGCAGGATGGGGCCCACTGTCTTGACCTGGGACAGGATGCCCTGGGGCTGGCACAGGACTTGGAGTTCATTCTGCTGTCCTGTGTGTGTGTGTGTGTGTGTGTGTGTGTGTGTGTGTGCACATGTGCGTGTGTGTGCGTGCATGTGTGTGTGTGTTAAAGTATATTTTTATTGATTTCAGAGAGGAAGGGAGGAGAGAGGAATAGAAACATTAATGATGAGAGAGACTCATCAATCGGTTGCCTCCTACACGCCCCCTACTGGGGATCCAGCCTGCAACCTGGGCATGTGCTCTGACCAAAAATCCAACTGTGACCTCCTGGTTCATGAATCGATTCACCCATGTCACACTCAGGCTGCGCCCTCTCTTCCTTGGCCCACACACCCCTCCCAGCAGCTGGGTCAAGGGCTGCTTCTCTCGGGATTTCTCCGGAGCCACAGACCCTCAGGGCCAGGACCCCCACTCGGGAAGAGTCCCTCCCAGCTGCAGCCCCAGCCAGAACTGTCCACCCTTGTCCCTGCCTCAGCGCCCCTGCCACCCGGCCCGCCCCACCTCTGGGTCCCACCCCGCTCTCCATCCCGCTCCAGGCTGTCCTCCCGCCCTTCCTCCTCACATCACACCCAGCCCCAGAGGCGCCTGCCCGCCCCCTGCGTAGCCACACTTACCTGAGATTTCCCAGGGATGTTGGCCCAGCTGCTCTACTGTCCCCACGGGGGTTCCCATGTTCCCTGTCTCCAGAGGACCTGGCACCACAGGGCTCTGCTGGAATGGGGGGCAGAGCATCTGGGAGTGGAACTGTGGGCCCCGGCCTCCCCGATCCCTCAGCTCCTCTCAGGCCTGGCCAGGACCTCTGCCCCAGGGACTTCCTGTTCCAGGGCTTCCCGTGGGCTCCTGACAGAGGTCAGTGTCCCTGGGAGGGAGGGCCCACGGGGATGGGGACAGAGCGGATACAGCTGGACCATCACCCTATGAGGCAGCTGAGCTCTCTCCAAGAGAAGATCTCCAGGGTTCCCTCCCCTGGGCCTGGCAGCACTGAGGCCTGGGCTCAGGCTCGGGGTCAGGGTCAGGGTCAGGGTCAGGGTCAGGGTCGGGGCTCAGGAATGGGAAGTGTGAGACATTTTCAAAGCTGCCCTGGCCCTGAGCCACAGATTCTGCTCAGCATCCCCTGGGAGTCAGCTGCCTGCTGTGTTCACTAAGCAACTCTGGGACCAGCCTTCCCCATGAGGAAGCAAGAGATGGGCCTCCTGGCCTTGATGCCCTGGAGGTCTCCTCCTACCACAAGTGCGGGCTGAGGCTAGTGCCCCGGAGGGCCCCTGGCCTGCCTGCTTAAGGATGCCTGCCATCCGTCATGGAGACTCAGGCAGCAAATGAAGAGACCTAGGAGAAGGACACAGAGACCCCAGCTCAGCTGTCATGAGCAAGCCCCCCCCCCCTTGGAGGACGGATGCAGCCTCAGCCACCTGCAAGAGGCCCACAGGCTGAACCACCAGCCAGAACCCCAAAACAGACAGCAAGCAATTGTTGATCAAGGCCACCCACTTTAGGTCTGCTCCTTATGCAACCAGCACATATTCCCCCAAAGCCCTCAGTGGGTTTTCCAGGCATCATGGGTATGATCTGCCACGCCAGGCAAACGGTTCACACAGGCATCACTGGCAACGCTTCAGTGCCCGTCACCCTCAGAGCAGGTGTCCATGCATCTGCATCCCAGCCAGGCTATGAGGTGAGACCTCTGCCAAGTGCAAGGGCGCGTGTCAGAGCTGCTCTGGTGGCTGGTAGGAGGGTGAGGACAGGCCCACGGAGCGGGGACTCAGGACTGGCACTGCTCGCCACGGCCCCAGGAGCCCAGAGGATGCCAGCGGCAGGCAGAGCTCGCGGCACTCCACTCCGCTGCCTTGACCCGGGGCTTCTGCCTGAAGCAGTGGGTCCAGGGTGACCTACAGAGTCTGCAGCTGGGGGACAGGTGAGGAGGGCCTGAGGCCCTAGCCCATCACCTGTGAGACCTCCTGGTCTCTAGAGGCTGCGTGTCCCTCCTGTTCACCTCCCCGGGATGGCCCCTTCCGGCTCCCCATTCAGAAGCAGGCTGTTACTCTCCCAACCCCCCGCACCTCACCTCCCTCATGCAACGCCAGAGCCAGCCTGTGTGCCTGGGAAGTGGAGACCCAGAGAGCGAGGAGCAGAGCCTGACTCATATGGTCTCCTGAGACCAGAAGACGCCCCGGAGCTTTGAGGAGCTGCCATCTGTCCGTCTGCCCAGGGCACACCCCGGGGTGGGGGCCATGGTGGGAGGCGAGGGGCCCAGTCCAGGTGGGGCGGGCAGAGCAGGTCAGTCCTGGTTCAGCCAGGAGAGGGTGAGGCCTGCAGGGCTTCGGGGGCTGGTCTGGCGTGAGCAGAGTCTGCTCGGCCACATCCTCACACACACTCACACGCACACATGCACCCCCAGGAGAATGCACACTCCCACATCAGGAAGCACGGCTGCCAAAGAGCCTGGGCTGTCCGTTAGTGTTTGGCCTAGAGCTGGGGAGGCCGTCCCTGAGCGGCCCCTCCCAACCCTGACTCAGGGATGCTTTGTGGGAGGCAAGTGGGATGGGGGCAGCCAGCAGCTGGACCCCAGGCCACACTGGAGAAGCTCCGTGCCAGCCCTGCAGCCCGTACACACATGTAGGAGACCCCGTGGCCCCGGCATGCGTGCACGAGACAGACCGGGGTGTAACAATGGGGTTCTGCACGCGTGTCACAGGCAGCGAGTTAAACACCAGCATAAAAATAACATATAGGTTAGCACGACGTTTTTATGACCTTCCCGTCCCTGCCCTACAATGCCGGGGCCAGCAGGTGAAATAATACACACGTCAGTGGCTCCCCTGGGTCTCTGCACACTCGGGGCATGGGCAGCTGGGACGCTGCGGCAGAGCCCATATCCTTTTGGGGAGCAGAACCACGTCAGTGTAGGTGCAACCCTGAACCCCCGTCCTGCGGTTTGGACGGCTGTGCAGGGGTGCAGTGGGAGGGCTGCTGTCGGGTGTCCCTGCACCCCTCCGTTTGCGCAGTGGGCAGGCTGCAGAGACCGCGCTGGGAGAGTGCATACCACCCACCGCTGTGGGGCCAGGCGGGCTGAGCCATTGCTGGGACCCTGTCACGGGAAAGCATGACCCTGGCCTTGGTGTCGCCCTCTGCTGCAGGAGAGAGGGCAGGTGGTGTGGTGGGGGGGAAGCTGTATCCGTCAGCTGTGGTTATGAACAAGCATCCCTGTCCACCCCAGCGGAGGGGTTTCTCCACATGCAGGGTCTCCCCCTGGAGGGGGTTTCGATCTGTGAGAAGCCCCGTAGAAGCGTGGTCCTGGGCCTCTCACAGCACTGTCCGTAGGCAAAGTGGACGGCCCCAGCCCCGGCTCAGCAGCCACAAGGATCTGCTCTTTTTCTCCGGGGCCACAGCAGAGGACGGAGTGGCCAGGCGCACCGCTCCCCTGGGGCCGGGTGGGGCTCGCCTCCGGAGCCCTCCTGCGCTGGCTAGATGGCCATGAGCTCCAGCCCCTGCAGCATCCGCAGCCTCTGGTCAGCTCCAGCAGCTGCCCTGACCCCGCTGCCCAGCAGGACCTGGATTTAGGGTGCTTCCCACATTGGGGGTCTCACACACTGCAAGGGCCCCTGCAGGTTAGGGACTTGGCCTTGATCACACAGAGGCCACGGTGAGTCTTGGATCGAGGCTGCAGCCAGGACCCCCTGGAGCCTGTGGGGACCAGCTCTGGAAGGACAGAGCGGGACACATCCACCCAGCCGGCACATGTCTGAGGCTGGATGAGGCTGCAAATGATCAGTGGGTGGGGGCAGGCAGGCAAGGTGGTGACCATGAGGCAGTTGTCTCCCAAGTGCCACAGAAGTCTCTGGTGGGGGCAGGTGAGCATGAGGGTCCTCCTGTCCAGGTGCAGAGGGAGGTCTGGGGGGAGA